>CM030881.1:2503681-5188681 GCA_018132145.1 Boehmeria nivea var. tenacissima
CGAGAGGTGACCGGTAAACTTATTGTGAGCGTAGAATAACGTGAGCCTAACCTTGGCGGTCTCACAACGTACGGTGTCTGATCAACGTTATCAAGAATATCAAAAAAAGCTTATGGTAAATTTTTTTGATTACCTTCTATTTAATTATGTGATAATTGCTATATAAAATTTTTGTAATCCAATATGTTCATGAGATATACTTTGTTGTTTTCAATTAATTGGTAATTGAATTACAATGTTAATTTATTTCGCTATGCATCTCTAATTTGATCAAAATTATAAAATTTTTTGGGTTAATATAATCCGATAACCAACAACTATGGCATAACATATGAATGCAATAGTTTTAAATCAATTTGAGTATAATGTAAAAGGATGTGAAATTGATAATGTTGTTCATTTAGGTCAAAAGAGTTGCAGATGTCGTGAATTTGACATCGACAAAATTTTGTATGCACACGCTCTAGCTGCAATGGAAGATAAAGATTTCGAAAGAGTAGCTCAGCTTTGCTCTGAATTCTAAAAGCTGGACACTTATATGCTAGCCTATTTTGAAACTATCTATCGACTATTTGTACTATAAGGATGGATTTTTCCTGAAGGAGTTGAGTTTCCAAAAGTATTGCCTCCGATTATAAAAAGAAACATGGCATAACCAAAAAACGGAGGTTCCTATCAGTTGGAGAAACGAGACAAAAGACAAGAAGAAGAAATAGATGTGCTTGGTGTGGAGAAATGAGATATTACCAAATGAATTGTCCTCAATGACCGAAGACGTCAGATTCAAGTGCAACAAGGAAAAAGCATCAAAGATGTGATGAAACTAGCGAAATACAATAATTTTGTATTTATTAGTTTGAATATGTAAATATTTTCTTTTGCTCGACTGCACTGCCGAGTACTCACTCCAAGAAACGCAACTGTGGTCGCTAAAAATCAATATCAGCGACCACAGGTTGCCAAAATATTGTGGTCGCTGATATATATTTTTGCGACCACTTTGAAAGCGCAAATACACGCGAAGATTTCCCTCCACTCCCAAATCTAGCATGGTCGCTGATAATACGTGCGGGAGCCTTCCCGCGTTGATTTTTAGGAGCAAAAGTATCGGTGACCACAATAAGTTCAGGAGGGAATTTAAAAAATATCGGCGAACACATTCGTGGTCACCGATAATAAATTAAGTACCATTAATTCCGAAATAAATACCACATTTCGCGATCTTTAGGTTATGGTGGTCGAAATTTTCATTAAACACCCTCCCGACCTTTTATTTCTCATTCTTATCTTAGCCTTCCTCTTTCATTTTCCTCTCCCTCTTAGAAGCCCACCGCCGAAAGCCGCCCCTAGCCCGCCGCCGTCAGCCCACCTCCCTCAGGTCGTCGCAGTCAGCCCACCGTCCACAGCCCCCCTCTCTCAGCCTGCCGCCCTCAGCTCGCTTCCCTCAGCCCGCCGCTCTCTGCCACTGCTGCCCTCCGATGTTCGCCCTCGTTCCCCCTTCGCCGTCTGTCCTCCGCAGGGTAAACATATATGTTTTTTTGTGTTATTTTCTTCTGTTTTTTTAATCTTAGCAAGGGCCTTAACTAGCTCATCCCGTCGCCCTCAGTCATTGCTGCCCTCCGACATCCTCCGCCGCCAACCGTCGTTGTCCTCCTCCGCCCTTAATCATTACCTTCCTCCGCTAGCGACCATCGCCGGCCTAGGTACTTTTTTTTTCTTCTTTTTTTGTTTTCTTTTTCTTAGTGGTTGTGTATTCATTTTTTAGTTTTATTATTGTAATATTGTTAGGTTGTTATTTTGTTGAAATGTGATTGTGATTGTGATTGTGAGATTGTTGTTACTTGTTATGTTGAAGTTTGGTGCGATTGAAATGTGATTGTGAATTAATGTTAGGTTGAAGTTTGGGGCAAAATTTTGGCTATGGCATGAAAACGACATATTGCTGAAAAAAATGATATAATGTTGAAAAAGCGACATATTTTTTTTTTTAAAGAGACAGTGAACTTGTAAATGACATATTTTAATTGGAAAACGACAATGAGTAGGTAAAAATGACTTTATTTTCCATTATTACATTTTAATAACTCTAAAAATGATAATTAATTATAATTTATGAAAGTTAAGCAACGATTAGAGTTAGTTTTCTTTTTTCGCAGGTACTTGACGATGTTTGTTTTTGTCGTTATCATTTTTCTCATGGCCTTTGTACGGCCTGTCGCCCGCCACCACGGAGGCGATGGTGGTGGCCTTGATCCAAATCGTCCTTGTCAACTTCCCACTCAATGCGATGAGGCTGGTAAGCTTTGTATATATGAATTGGTAATTCTTTGCTTCATTAGAAACAACATTTGATCGTTTTTTTTTCTTTTGTAGGGACTACATCCGGAACTCAAAAAAGGAAAGGTCGTAAGCAAAACAAGTTGAATGCAATGGAAGACTTACGTAAGCAGGCAGAAGGCGGCTAATTAGACATTGAATTTGATGAGGTCGAGACGTACAAGGCAGTTAGGGATCGCTCTGCCAAATTCAACAATGCGATTAGCATGATCACCAGAGATCTACTAGAGCCTTACTTCTTCTACTGGAAGGACCAGGATCCGGACCAATGCAAGCTTGTCTGGCAACGTATCATTGGTCAGTTTCACATTAAGGATATGCCGAAGCATCGAGTATCCATCCAATGTCAGATGAGAAAGTCTTTGAAGGAATGGAAGCACGATTTACACCAACACTACGGTGCGATGGTGGAACGGTACGGTGCAGATGGAGCGAAGAGAATGCCTCATCATAGTTGCACTTCGTTAGAGAAGTGGCATCATTATATTGCTCACATCAATTTAGAGCGATTTAAGGCATATGATTTAATATATTTATTTATTATAAGTATAGTTAGAATAAATATCAACTTATATTAAATGATTTGCAGGAAATATCGGCAAGGAATAAGAGAAACTATAGAAAAAATAGACGAAGCCGACACATGGAGCTAAGTCTTTCGTAGCATATCGATGGGATGCGTAAGGACGTTTGAAGAGTCCGATAGACAACTATGAGCAGTGGCATCAGAAGAATGATAAGTGGACAACTAAGGCTGCCAAGCAATATTTTATAAGTATTAATATGGTAGTATGTCGATTAAATCATTTTCTTTTTACTATAATTACATTCTTTTACAACGTCATTGCAGGATAAAATGTCGGATGTCCGTCAGACACAATAGACACAAGATCCTAGCCAATGCAAGTCTGAGCATGACATCATGGCTGATGTTCTCACGTTGGGCCGTAGTCACTTAACCGGGATCAGGCCAACGATCAAGAAGTTTTTGCGTGAAAGCACAAGATTGCCCTTTCCCAGCCTTCGGTATCTTTTGAGGAGTTTCAGGCTTTGCAGAGAAAGATGGCGTCGATAGAGGATCGGTTAATACACATGTACAATTACGGAAGCCGTGAACATCCAAAGTCTGTTCAGGGTATGATGCCTCCCCAACCTGCTCCTCAGATTACTCACTCGAACCACCTCACACCTGTACCGCCTATAGCAGCTGAGGACAACGGCGACGATATGGACACCGATAACGAGTTTGAGACTGATCTAGCTAATTATTTTTTTTTCCTATATGTTATGTTCTATAAAACTTTCTAACTTATTGTCATTATGTATTTTCTCCATTTTCAAATATTTAGTTTAAAACTTTTTATAATAATGATGCTAATTAACTAATGAGATTTCTAATTTATGTTTAATTTTTATAATTATTAATGATATATAAGTAGGAGAAAATAATAAAATTAAAATCAAAATCTAAAAACTAAAAATATATATTTTAAAAATAAAATCAAATAAAAAAATATCGGCGACCATATTTTAAAAAGTGGTCGCTGATAGTAAAAAGAATTTGGTCGCTACGACCAAAAAATCGACAACTGCATAAAATTATCAGCGATTACTTTTTGTGGTCACTAATATCAGCGACCACAAAAAAGTGGTCGCCCAGCGACCAGCTTTCGACGACCACTCGTGTGGTTGCTAATATGGTCGCCGATTTAAATTGGCAACCATTTTATGATTTTTAGCGACCATTTTTGTGGTCGCCGAAAGTGCTGATTGTTACAGTGACTCTACTGCACTAGTCGAGTTCACCAGACTTCCTTGGTCATGTACTCGATTTTGGAGTTAGTAATTTAGTTGAAGTTCATATTATCATGTTAGACAGTTAGAAATTTAATTGAAGTTCATTTGTTCATTTTAGACAGTTACTAATTTAATTAAAGTTCATTTGTTCATAGTAAAAAATTTGTTCGACCGCTCCGTTGAGTACTCTACTGCGCCAGTTGAGTTCACAAGACTGCTCAGTCTTGTACTCGAATATAGAGTTGAGTACTTGATTCGTTTATTCTTCTTAAAAGTATTGAGAAAGTAAAAAATTAAATTTGAAAAAATATATAGTCAAAGAAACTAAATTTATTTTTTATCAAAGTAATAATCTAAAAAATTTGTACGACTACATTGTCGAGTACTCTACCGCGATAGTCGAGTTAACCAGACTGCTACGGTTGTGTACCCAACACCCGTGTCGAGCGCATGATTCGATAGTTTTTTTTTAAAGTATTGAGAAACTGAATGATTAATAACCTTAATATTATAAAATTGAGTACGTTAACTCAAAAAATGACTAGCATATTAATATATCATAATATATGGGTATCAATATAATGTGATAACTTATATAATTACTTAAGTTCCTACTAAAATTGAGCAGAATAACATATTAGACAATTAGTAAGTTAATTGATGTTCATTTGATCATATTAAAATATGATGTTAAATTTAAAAAAAATAACCAAAGACACTAAATTTATTTATTTTTAATCAAAGTAATAAATTAAAAAATATTTATAGAATGTGACAAAATATATATTTACGTAACTTCCTACTCAAATTGAATAAAGTAACATATTAGACGATTAATAATTTAATTAAAGTTCATTTGTTTATGTTAAAATATGATGACAAAATTAAAAAGAAAAAGCCAAAAAAATTAATTTATTTTTTTAATCAGAACAATAAATTAAAATCTCTGTCGAGTACTCTATCACGCTAGTCGAGTTTACCGGACTGCCTAAGTTGTCTACTCGAATATAGAGCCGACTACGTGATTCGTTTATTCTCTTTTAAAGTTTTGAGAAAGTAAATGACTAAATTTGAAAAAAAAAATATAGTGAAAGAAATAAATTTATTTATTTTTATCAAAGTAATAACCTAAAAAATTTGTTTGACTGCACTGTCAAGTACTCTATAGCGATAGTCGAGTTCACCATATTGCCATAGTTGTGTACTGAACACCGGTGTCGAGCGTATGATTTGATGGTTCTTTCTAGAAGTATTGAGAAATGAATTATTAATGACCTTAATATTATCAAATTTATTGCGTTAACTCATTAAATAACTAACATGTAGATCTATCATAATATATTATTAACAATATAATAAGACAACTTATAATTACTTAACTTTCTACTCAAATTGAGTAAAGTAATATATTAGACAATTAATAATATAATTGAAGTTCATTAGCTCAAGTTAAAATATAATGACAAATTTAAAAAAAAATAGTCAAAGACACTAAATTTTTTTATAAATCAAAGTAATAATTTAAAAATATTTATAAAATGTGACAAAATATATAATTACTTAAATTCCTACTCAAATTAAATAAAGTAACATATTAGACACTTAGTAATTTAACTAAAGTTCATTTGTTGATGTTAAAATATGATGACAAATTTGAGGAAAAAAAAAAAAACAAGCCAAAGACACAAAAATTTTTGTTTGTTTTAATTAGAACAGTAAATTAAAAAATTTACTCGACTGCTCTATCGAGTACACTACTGTACTAGTTGAGTACACCAGTATGTCACAATTGTGTACTCAAATCTAGAGTCGAGTACTTGATTCATTTATTCTTTTTTAAAGCATTGAGAAAGTAAATGACTAAATTTTAAAAAATATAGCCAAAGAAGCCAATATTTTTTTAATCAATGTAATAACCTTAAAAATATGTTCGACTATATTGTCGAGTTCAATACCGCAGTAGTCGAGTTTATCAGACTGCCACGGTCGTGTACTCAACACCGCTATCGAGCGCATGATTCGATGATTCTTTTTAAAAGTATTGAGAAAATAAATAACTAATGACCTTAATATTCTCAAATTTAGTGCGTTAACTCATTAAATGACTGACATGTAGATCTATCATAATTTATTGTTATCAATATAATGTGACAGCTTATATAATTACTTAACTTTATACCAAAATTGAGTAAAGTAACATACTAGACAATTAGTAAATTAATTGAAGTTCATTTGTTCATGTTAAAATATGATGACAAATTTAAAAAAAATAGCCAAAACACTAAATTTGTTTATTTTTAAATCAAAGTAATAAATTAAAAAAATATTTATAGAGTGTGACAAAATATATAATTACTTAACTTCCTACTCAAATTAAGTAAAGTAACATATTAGATAATTAGTTTTTTAATTAAAGTTTATTTGTTCATGTTAAATATGATGACAAATGTGGAAACAAAAAAAAAAAAGATAAAGACACTATATTTATATATCTTTTTATCAGAACAATAAATTAAAAAATTTGTTCGACCACTCTGTCAAGTTTATTGCGCCTGTCGAATTCACTAGACTGCCTAAACCGTGCACTCAAATCTAGAGTCGAGCACTTGATTCGTTCGCTCTTTTTGAAGTATCGAGAAAATGAATTATTAAATTTGATAAAATATAGTCGAAGAAACTAATTTTTTACTAAAGTAATAATCTAAAAAAATCTTTTCGACTGCGCTGTTGAGTATTATACTGCGACAGTCGCATTCTCCAGACTGCCATGGTCGTGTACTCAACCCCAGTATCGAGCGGATGATTTGATGGTTTTTTCTAAAAGTGTTAAGAAAATGATGATTAATGACCTTAATATTATCAAATTTAGCATGTTAACTCATTGAATGACTAGCGTGTAGATCTATCATAATATATTGTTATCAATATACTGTGACACTCATATAATTACTTAACTTCCTACTCAAATTGAGTAAACTAACATATTAGACAATTATTAATTTAATTGAGGTTTATTTGGTCATGTTAAATATGATGAAAAATTTGAAAAAATAGCCAACTAGACTAAATTTGTTTTTCTTTTCGACTGCGCATTTTCGAGTACTCTACTGCTCCATTCGAGTTTACTTGACTACCACGGTAGTGTACTCTACCTTAGTGTTGAGAGCTTGATTTGGTCGTTGTTTTTAAAAAATATTGAGAAAATGAACGATTAATGACCTTAATGTTATCAAATCTATTACGTTAACTCATTAAGTGACTATCATTTTGAGAAACTATAACAATTGATTAGAGTGATTGTTAGGCTTAATAATAATAATAACAATAATGGCTAGGGATTATTTCCTAATGAAGCTTTGGGGTTTATTTAGAGGAATACTGGCCTAAGAGAATTCATACAAAGAATGTGGTGAGAATAATTAGGTTTAGTAAAATAGGAGTAGACCTAGGAAGGATTGGAGAGTGGTTTGCCTCTCGAATGCAACTATATCAGTTCATCATTGATTCTTAGTGAGTGTTCTATTTCAACTTATTTGTGAATTCTTTTGGTTCCTATAAAATTAGTATCAAAGCGACGACTGTGGAAAATGACTGCCAAAAGGGTTGATGCTCTCGAAGAAAAATTGGGAGGCAAAGTTGAGACGTTGAAGAGCACTGTCGACGCCATGCTATGACATTTTTCTTCAATGGAAGAATGTTTTACCAACGTTGAAGCTATGTTGCATAAACTGATGGAGCTTCATGCCAACTCACCGTCAACAAGGCTGTCGATGTGACGAACCAGAACATGGCAGGCTATCTCCGGCGAAGCAACCACTTGCGATGACGTCGAGGTGGGGGTGGTAGATTTGGGGCTACATGTGGGAAAGAGGGCAGTCACAAGCCCTAGAGTTTGGCATGGAAAAAATAGCAGGAATGGATTTGCAGGTAGACTTGAGCCTTCATGGGTCACTGCTGAGGTTGGAGATATGGCAGTCGGGGTCGAAGGCCACGAAGGAGCGACGGTGCGGCGGCCAACGTGGGGAGCAAGAGAGATGGCGCGCGAACTGCCGTGATTGAGGCAAAGGTGCAAGTGAATTGGGGCTGAGAGGTGCGACCCAGGATAGGTCCGGCCAGATCTGGGCCGGCGACTCTCGGGGACGATCGGCGTAGGGCAACGCTGTAAAACCCACCTCCCGTCGTCCTGATAATTTATTAATGTAATACTTAAAGATGGAATATAATTAATGAAGTCATTACTTTTTCCAAGGTTACCCTTTTATAATTCTAGTGAATATTAGAATTTATTTTAGTACGTAGTTCGGTAAAATATTTAATTTTATACATGTTCGTGATTGACCGCGTCGCCGAGCGACGAGAGGCCGACCTATAAGAATAGTACATATAAATATTATTTTAGTGACTAAGAAGTTATCTCAGGCCAAACGATAACATAAAATTTTAGAAACTGCACCGAGTCCCCAGATTGTTTAGAAATTACAATTTTGGCCCAAATTTTAAAAATGGAAGAAAATAGTCACCAAATAAAATACTGATTGTATTAGAAGCTTATATAATATTAAGCTCGTATATAAAGTTTGGAGTCATTCCGCGGTCAAACGAACCCGTTACGACCAAATTTTGGCGGAATCGGAAAACTGTAAAACCCGAGAAAATAAGCAAATGAGCTCCAAAAATAATAAAAACTTATA
Organism: Boehmeria nivea var. tenacissima; assembly: GCA_018132145.1. Classification (NCBI taxonomy): domain Eukaryota; kingdom Viridiplantae; phylum Streptophyta; class Magnoliopsida; order Rosales; family Urticaceae; genus Boehmeria; species Boehmeria nivea. The sequence goes on from CM030881.1 coordinate 2,512,507, forward strand.
GGAGAGCTATTTTTTATGTAGGAAAGTGAAATCCATCAAGAAAAGTTGCTAGAAGTACACTGATTTTTAGTGGAATTTTCCTAGGAACTAAAGTGTAAAGTTTAGAAATATTAAGGGACCAAATTACAAATTTTAGGAAGATTTCTCCACTGCATGGAGACAAGCTTGGACAAGTTTATAAGGGCTGATGACAAGTGCATAAAATAATTTGATGGGAGTCTCCAAAACCACCCTTGAAAACTATTAAATTAAGCAGCTGGTTTTTTTATTAAACCAGAGAGAGAGAGAGAGAGAGAGAGAGAGAGAGAGAGAGAGAGAGAGAGAGAGAGAGAGAGAGAGAGAGAGAGAGAGAGAGAGAGAAGAAGAAGAAGAAGAAGAAGAAGATAGGTAAGTATGCAATCTTTATCGTCAAATCTTTTTTCTTTTCAAAGATAAACTAAAATCAACTTGTTTTATTGTTGTTATTCTTGAGTTTTAGGAAGAGGAATCTTTGGGCATAAGGTTCAAGAGTTTCAAATTGGAGAAGCTTGAAGAAAAAGAAAAAAGAAAGGTAGATCTCCAATGTTCTCTTAAAAATTTGGTTGTGTTGTTTTAAGTTTTGATGGAAAGAAATGATTGATGACATAATGTTGAGAATGCATGGTTGCTTAATAGTTAGAATGATTTAGCTTTGATAGATCTTATGTGCTGTTTCTCTCAATGAAAAAGTTATTTAGGATTTTGATAATATATTAGCAATAGAAGCTTATTATATGGTTATAGTGTATGTAGACATGCATATTTGAGAAAATGAAATGGATTCATACTTGCATGTCCAAAGAAGGAGTGAAGTTTTCAAAGAGACCACATCTTAGTTTTTAATTATTGTTGGAAGCTTTATGTTTAAAATGGTTGATCATAGTTGCTTCAGAACTTGCTTTGAGTAAGCAAGAAAATGAAAAGTTTTACGAAAATATGAAATTGTAACTTTTGAGAATATGGTTTTGGATTTCTTTTATTTTGTACTAGATCTAATAAGTTTTGTAAAAACCATTATTTTCTTAGTAAACTAAACTTCCTTAGCTTTCCACAAGATCAAGAATCGTCTAAAGATGATTTTTCTAGATTTAGTTTTGAATATTTAGAGTTGGCTTGTTAAATCTGTCCAAAGGCTAGAAACTGTTTTCAAGATCTGTATTTCGGGCTGTTTTTCTCCAACATGAAAATTCTGAAACTTGGCATTCAGAGCAATATAGAAAGCCCTTTGAATGTACTTTACAACGCCACAAGTTTTAGCCCTGTACCTACTTTCTATAAAAATTCGTGCTCATTTAAGTTTCAGTCAACGAAATGTCCCAAACCCTGTGTATTTGTTAAGAATAAGTAAACTTCAATTATGGTAATAATTGGTATAAAATAATGTTAGGATCTTTTGATAAAATAAGTGGGTTTAAATATATGTTTGGGCTAAATATTAGAATTCAAATGCTTTTTGTGTAAAATCGAGTCTGGAGCAAAGCCGTCACAGCGTCGAAATGCCCATGGATGGCCCAAGACGACCCCCGGGCCATCCTATCACCCTCAGAACTTCTTAGTACCTTTTGTCTTAGGAGTTTTCAAACCGTTTAAATTATAATTTCATTGATAACCTTAAAACCTAATGTCTGAAGACTTAGAGGATAATTAAAATTTATCTTAAAGGCTGAATTAAGACAAATCCCTCCGGTAAGCTGACTATTGGTAATTTACGGTAAGTGGCATTGGACAAGTTAGAAATTTGCCATAACTAGGTCCTGATCTCAAAGGAAAATACTGTAAGTGGTGATATACCTATGGCATAAGATATGAGATGTTTGCTTAAGTATATTATTTTTGTGATTCTATGTGCATATTCATGTTGTATGTTTTATATTCTCACGCAGTATTGACTAACCCAGTAGTAAAGAAAGACTAAGCACGAACCTAAGAAAGAGATTATAGAATTTAAAAGATAATACGGGATTCGCCCCTCTAACCTCATAAAACGTAGTTCAGGCCTTGAGCCTTTAAGTAAATTGGTAGAGCATAAGTCAACACCGAGCTACTTTTAAAATGCTTTGAACGTTCCCCTTCTTTTTCTACGATGAATGGCCTCAAGTCCTTGGACCGAGGGTTAAGAGGGATACGACAGTCAACATCGACCACTGTATGAGTTTGATAGTTGTTGTCAATGATTTTTCGTCAGCCAGTGAGTCCAGGGGCAATCTCCAGGGCACTATCGAGGAAGCCCAAAACCCCCGACTCCACCGAACCAAGCGAAGTCACCACATCATGAGAACTCCCCTCAGGATAAGGACGGACAAGGATTATCGAAGATGACCCCCGATCGTATATCCCCGGAGGTAGAGTGCCACTAAAAGAAGGAGCTTCCGGGAAGCCCCTCGACGACGGGCCGACGTATAAGGACTGAGGATCCCCGAAGGTGACCCATCCCCGAGGAGGTTGCCACGAACGAGGGATCATTCGATATAAACTCGGCCCTCGGAGTCATCGACCCTCGGTCATAGAACGCCTATCCGCGGCGTCACAGATCTCAATTATTGATGTGCGAAATCGCAAGTGCACGATATCGTTACAAGTAATATCGTAGCGAGTACGAGTCGATCCCACGAGGACTTATTCACAAATCCCTAAACTACTCTAATTCTAACGCTAATTTAACAATGCAAGAAACAAATAACAACAAATTAACTAAACAAAAATAAATAAATAAATAAAACAATAAATTAAAAGATAAAAAAGTATAATAAAAGAGCCTAGGGCGTAGACTTTACCGAGACAATTTACTAGTATCCGTTAATTAAACCAATTGATTTTCTATTCCTATGATGATGGCGAATCAACTAAATTAATCATAATTCTTTCTCAAGCAATTACGATCCTATTCACAACTAAGATCTCTCATCTCTCGAATTTCGGTCTCCTAGTCATAAATGTAAAAAACACAAGATTCATAAACCACACATGAAAACTAAGCTATCTCTAATCATAGAATTTCACATGTCAACTTGATTATTTGCACATCCCAATTAGCATCTCTCGAATTTTTAATCGGAATCAAAATATCATGCAAGAGTTGGCCAAACACAAGCAAGCATTAAGAATAAATCAAATCAATCACCATAATATGAAATAAAAATACCAATTGAATTGAAATTAACTTCTACATAGTAAAATAGTCTGGCTACATCGTAGCCCTAGCTAATGGAATTAACAAAACAGAAAAGCAATACAAACGAGACGAGTTTTGACGACGTGGAACGGCTCCGTGGCGGAGACGCCTCTTGCCCCGCTCTCCAAAAGCTCAAACCAAAGAATTATGGTGTCTAAGATGAATTATGGTCTCTCTCCTCTGTTTTTGGGTGTTTATGGTTGTATTTATAGTCTCATTTGAGGTCTAGGTCGAATTAGGGCTATTTTGGGCGTTTTTGGAGTGTTTTGGGCCTTTCTCGCACATTTGCGTAATTGTACGGGCATATAGCATATAGCGCCGCGGCGCTGCGAACGGAGCGATTCTGGGTTTTCTCAGAGCGCCGCGGCGCTGCGGCGATTTTCTGCGTGCACCGATTTTCAAATCGTCATATCTCCTTCGTTGTAAGTCCAAATTGCACATATGATACGCCATTGGAAAGCTCTTTCGAAGATCTTTAATTTGGTATGCAACTTGCTAGATAAAAATCCACTATTCTTGATGAAAATTCTCCTCTAAGTAAGAAGTCTTGATTTCATCTCTCCCGACATTTCTCCAAAATAACTCGTTTTAGCTCGGAATTAACCCATTCTTTCTCCAACTTGCACCAAATCTCTACAAGACCAAATATAAGAAAATATTAGCCAAATATCATCAAAAACCAATTATTCAATAGATTTTATTGAACAAAATAAACATAAAAACTAAGGTAAATGCAAATGCATCAATTATTCTCCCGCCTTTTTTGCCCCGAGCAGGGAATTCCCTGTAGCAACAGCTCTATCCTGTCAAGTTCAGAGTAACTGCTCCCGACAGATGTGCAGCTTTATTAGGTGAACCAAACCCGTGACTCGAGGGATGGGACGTTTTGTCTCATCAGAACTGTAGCCTCCTTCTTCGTCTATAAAGAGAAGGGGGAACGAATTGAGAAGAGGAGAGGCAAAAACGAAATGAGAGAGAAACAGGGGAAAATGCTCTGTAAAATATTTCATATGAAATCCCATAAACAGTGGACGTAGGCTATTACTCTGTGGGAGGGCTGAACCACTTTAAAACTCTCATGCCTTTTTATACTTTTCCTTTTCATTGCCGCATCACATCCTAGAGGTGCGGATCTCGTCGTTGGTTCAAATTCCATACCAACAATAGTGAAGCAGGATATTGAAGTGATCAGAATGAACCTGTGGATTCTACGAAGTCTGCTTGATAAGGCGTTGTGTCAAAGGAAGATAACGGAAGCCCAACCTGACCTCGTATTCCCTAAAAATGATTGTAATTGTAGCTCGGTTGCCTGAAATGATAAGGTATCGGGAATGCTCCTCATATAATTGGAAGAAAGTAAGGAAAAGTTTATTGAAGTAAGAAATATCGATGGTACCGCCAGTCCTCTGGGACCTCAACTCATCCCCTAAAAGTTAAAATTTATCAAATGACCGAGTAATTGACAGGATGCATCGATTGGGTAAGTCCTCGATACGGAGGGGATTCCAGGCCGGGAGATGCTCTAACAGGTGAACTGCACAACTTTCTGCCGGTGCGCCCATTAATGAAAGTTAAATATATGCGGTTACCATTAGTGGATCTTAGATAAATGAAGAAGAGCTATGTAGACATGGAATGTAAAACGGCTATAGGAAGTAAAAAAAAAAGGATGTAATTATGTCTGCACATTGTTTAAAACTAGTAATCGGCATTAATGAAAGTTAAATATATGCAGTTACCATTGGTGGATCTTAGAGAAATGAAGAAGAGCTATAGAGACATGGAATGTAAAAAGGCTATGGAAAGTAAAAAAGAAAGGATGCAATTATGTTTGCACATTGTTTAAAACCAGGGGTTATCCGGTATGGGATGGTTAGTCTCTTAATTGTCTTGCTATATTATCGCTTTCATCGTTCTTATGTAAATATATATGTTTGTGGATTATATGCATCTCACAACATGTAGATTAGCTTAATTCACCATTAATAAGTTTAGCAACTCATTAGTTGTCTTGTGTTATAGATAAATGTAAGACTAAGATGGAATAGGGCAGAGGCAACGAGTTGTTGTGAGAGTATTCATATGGACCAAACCTGTAGTTGTAGAGAACAAGACTCGGCTATGTTTTGAACTGTTGGTATTAACGTATATATAAATGAGTTATTTAAGATGTATTTCTCAAATATGAAAAAGGAATTATGTTGCACTTTGAAACTCTCCACTTGTTGAAGCCTTATGAATCTATATGTATATATTGTTTTTAAAAACTGCATGCGCTATGTTCTATCTAATTAGTTTGAGATTTAGGAGTATAAGTCATGTTTAATAGTAAGTAAGGAAAAGCCCTGAGCGCGACTTGACGTACGGGGTCAAGAAAAGTACCGCCCAGAAGAGGGCTGATAGCAGTAGATTTCCATTGGGCAGGGGCGGGAACACACACGAGCCCCTAAGACGAGGCGGGACGGGGAGACCCAAGGCCTAACCAGCCAGATCTGGGTTGGGGGTCCTTCAGGCCGACCAACGGGAAGCAGTGCGGGCCACGGCCGTATCGGCCACAATAGGTTTCCGTTGAAGAGGGGCTAGAACCCGCGCGAACCCCACAAAATGGGATGGGGCTATGAGATCCAAGGCCTATATGGCCAGATCTGGACCAAATGACCTTTGGACGAACTGCCGTGAGGCGACATTGGTTACAGCGGCACCAGCAATGTTGGATTTCTGCCAGAGAGGGGCGGCGCGGGCCAGGGCAGTGCCAATAGCGGTGGTTTTCTATCAGAAAAAGGTAATTCCGCTGGAGATGGCTAGAATGAACTAAGATTGGCCTGAATTTGGTGGTGATCCCCTCGAGCAAGGTGTTTTAGACCCAGATTTTGATGTATGAGACACAGGAATGCATGAAGGACCGATGACGGGACCGCTATGGCCCGATGTAATGGGTTAGGGTCGGGGTTGGCATGAGAAGAGACTATATTACCGACCAAGATTCACGGATCCAAAAGCTAAAAATGACAATCTTCGAAGGGAAAGACACTCATGTATGGATATACCATGTGCAATGTTATTTTATAGTAAATGGACTAACAGATGATTATAAATTAGCGGCGGCGGCATTCTGTTTAGAAAGCAAGGTATTCACGTGGTACCAATAGTGCGAACAACGAGACCCCATGCGTGCATGGGAAGAATTCAAGATTCAGGTCCTCGACCGTTTCCGACCATTCTAGGATGGCAATTATCACGAGCAGTTCTATGCCCTTATGCAAGCAGGCACGATTGGAGAGTATCGCGAGAAGTTTGAAATGTTATCTAGTGGACTATGCAGAATTTCTGAAGAGGCGCTGAAGAGAAATTTTATGAAAAGGCTGAAACCAAAGATTAGAGCGGCAGTACAGACGCTCGTGCCATGGGGGATTACTGATGCCATGAAACTGGCGCAGATGGTGAAGGATGAGAAGAGCATTGAGAGAAGAATTAGAGAGGGATCTAATACTTTTTATAAAACGACCTCTTACAGTGGCACTTATAAGTTTCCACCGACAGGGAGAAAGGAAAAGGCGTCAAAGGAACCGAGCAACGACACTCGCCCAGGAACAAATCTCAAGATCCAGCATAAAAGGAGAGAGGGTTGTGTTTTTTATGCGACAAAAAATTCTCTCCGGGACATCGATGCAAGGATCAGTCGTTATAGGTTTTGACCGCATGCAATGAGGAAGATGAGATGAAAATAGTGGAAGAAGAAGAGAAAGGAATTGGAGAGGGGGAGCACCCACACCTGGATATGATTTAGGTATCGCTTAATTCTGTGGTAGGGTTCACACTGAATCATACCATGACGATTAAGGGAATGCTTGAAGGGCATGAGGTAGAGGTGCTAATTGATTACGGGGGCCACACACAACTTTATCACCGGACGAGTAGTACAAGAACTCGGTCAATTTTTGTCAGACAAAGGAAGTTTTGGAGTCACTCTTGTACTGGGAAGTGGAAAAGAGTAAGGGAGCTCTGCTGAGGGCTCTTCTTGGATGTACAAGGTGTTCAGGTGTTAGGTGACTTTGTTCGTTGGAGTTAGGGGGCACAGATGTGATATTCGAGATGAAATGGTGATAGACAATAGGGGACATGAGAGTTAATTGGAAGTTGTTAACTATGGAATTTCAGGTGGGCGACCAACCGCTAATTTTAAAAGGCGATTGGAGACTCGATATCCTCTTCAGCATTGTCACCATCATTGACTGCAGAGATAGAAGGCTGATGGAGCCGGCAACTATCAACGGCGTCCGAAAAGGACATACAGGTGGGACGGAGGTGCTTATTGGATGATAGGATTTACCTGAATATGAAGCTACTTGGAAGCCAGCGAGGTCGTTAAGCGAGATTTCACCTTGAGGACAAGGTGTCTTTTGAGGGGAAGTAATGCTAGGTTTTAGAATAATAATAATAATAATAATAATTATTATTATTATTATTATTATTATGATTATAAGTTGAGATTATTTCCCAATAAAGCTTTGGGGGTTTATTTATAGGAATATTGGCTTGAGAGAATTCATGCATAGAATTTGCTGAGAATAATTAGGTTTTGTAGGATAGGAGTAGCCCTAGGAAGGATTGGAGAGTGGTTTGCCTCTCGAATGCAACCAAATCAATTCATTATTGATTCTTGGTGAGCCTTCTATTTCAATTTGTTTGTGAATTCTTAAAAAAAAAACTAAATATTCAAAAAAAAATAGAATTTCAAAATGCACCAAGTTTTTTCTCAAAATAAAATAATGTCTAGGGGTCCCAATCATTGCAGAAGATGTCAATCATCATTTTTTCTCTAAATAATGCGATAGTGTCATCGGAGAGATAGCCATACTCACATCCTGGCATATCTAACTCTGTGAATTTGATTGTGTACACTGCATAGTCGCCACTATTTCAAAGAATACATAAATAAGTTTATTTAGCAATAATAATAAATAAATTTAAATAAAAAAAATGTGCTTGTATATCTAACTAACCTTATAGATTGTGGAGTCATTGTAATCGCTCATAAGGCTAAGAGGTCTGCAATCTTTCTCTGATGTTTGATAATTTTCCACTTTGCTCATGGAAAATTAGAATCATGGTACAAAGCAGCTTCATGAAGATGTCCATATGAGAGTCAGTATAAGCAAAAATATTGCAATCAAATACAAATAATTTTTATGCATGTAAGTCTACCTTAACCACAAGCCAGTGGTTATCGCTAAGATTGAGTGCCATATATAATACTTTTTTTTTCCTTCCCAACTCTCTCCATGACTCAAAATCTTACCTTCTATTATACATCATGAATGTATTTTCGAATTCGTAAAGAATATCATCCTCCTTCATCGAATCTCTCTCACTATAGGCACTTAGAATAAGTTTGGAAAATGCCTCATCAGTCAAAGTAACACACTCATCAATTCCTCTTGTCTTCGTGAATTATCATAATCTTCTAGTAATTGAGAATCAGATGACTTTGTTGGTTCTGCAGTATTCGACATCGTAGATGATGATTCTGACCCAAATAAGGCCAGTAAAGATTACTAGTTCTGTTTTGAGTTTTGAATCAAATGAATGGCTATATTTAAGATAACCTATTTAGTGAAAATAAGCTTAAAGTGGTATGTATACACAACCAAAGCAAATAACCTAAAAAAATCAACATTACCAATATCTTAGACTTTCCAATTCTAATTAAACAACTTCGTCCACAGACAAACACCAATCTCATTTAACTCATCCATACTAATCACCATTAGAAATTTTTTCTATAGTCAAGTGCACTAGACAGGAGGTCAAGATATCAAATAGAGATCTCGACTACTGGTAGAGTGCATTGGACATGTGTTGATATATCTTGACGGCCAATCGCTCGACTTCTAGTCGAGTGAACTCGATAGGTGGTCGAGATATCCAACAGAGATCTCGACTACAAGTCAAGTGCACTCGACACTGGGTTGAGATATCAAAATTCACAACCGAGTAAATATCTCGACCGCTAGGAATGGCTACTATAGTAGTTATAGTTGCATGTAGAGAGTGGGTAGAACAGCAAGATTTGTCATACCATTGGATTCCTAAAGATATACTTGCTAGTATAATTATTGATACAAATATTACTGTAGCTGAATTAGAGGAGAAGTTGTATTTGAAGTTTAAATTGATCGAAACAAGATTGTGTTGAAACTTAGTTATGCAAGTGATTTGCGAGATTTATCGTATAAACCCATTTTTTTTAAATATAATAAGGGTGTTGCTGCTTGTATGATGGACTGTGTGACAAAGGTCATAGAGCCATATTACGGGTGGAAGTCATTGAGCTAGTCGCAAGTGAAAAAGATGACTGAGTGAGTGAAATTGTTCCATTCTTTAATAATTTAGAAGGGGGAGCTAATGCAACATGGGACAATCATGAATACTGCTAAAGAAGGAGGTACATTTCATGATAAGGTTTTCAACTGCATAATAATTGGCAATGATGTCGCCAATGCATCTTTCGCAGATATTGTTGGTGAGGTTAATGTCAATGTGACATAGTTCTCAACAATATGCCATGATAATCTAGAGGAGCCGTCATCACTATTCAATCAAGCTTTAAATATGTGTGTTGTCAATGATTACGATCTAGTTGACCAGTTTAATCCAGCAAATGATGACACACCTTTTTTGTATAGTTTTTCAGATGGATCAAACTTCGAGATTAATCAAAATTTTGTTAGTAAAGAAGGGTTGAAAAACAAATTATATGAAGCACTGATAAATAATTATTGGGAAATGAAGATAGTAAAATCTGAAAAGTCATTGTATGTAGTTAAATGTGTTGATGATGATTTTCAGTGGCAATTACGGGCTGCTATGATACCAATGTCAGAGTTCTTTCCATCCGAACGTATATCAACACTCATACTTGCGGCATAGAGAAACGAAATCTAAAGATTATATCAATCTCACATGGTAGTACATTCTCTTGTTGCTTAGCAAATGTCCTTGCGACTGCCGGTACCATCTCACAGGCCCCAATCTAAAGATTATATCAATTTTTTTAATTATAAATATAACATCATATAAGCAATTAAAGAAATAATATAACACATTTAGGAAAAATTTCAAAAGTCATGCATAACACCTCTTAATTTAGAGTTGATTTCTATCACACAAGCCTAAAATATGTCTTTTACTCTTACTACATTCATTTTATTTGTCATTATAAAAAAAAAGAGAAATTATTTGCTTATATCATAAATTAACATATGTTTTATAATTACAAATAAAATTAGTTTTATTCCTAAATCTGTTATTTAGTATGACTGAGTTTAACAAATAAAGCTAAAAAAAGTGAAGAATGAAGTGTACAAATCAAGAAATATCAAATTTGGAGAACAAGATTATGGTTTTCATTGTAAGAAAAAATTACTGTTCAAGTGTTTAAATTTTTTTTTCTCAAATTATTCCTTAAAATCCTTTTACATTCAAATTTAACTTATTTATATATACAATTATAAAATTTTAAAGTAAATTATTTGATCTTTTAAAATATTTTTTAGGATATTTTTAACAAGAAAATGTTGCATACAGTGTTAAAAATTAGACATATTTCGTACGGGTTCATTTTGACATTAAAAAAAATGTTCATTTTTTAAAGCTAAAGTAAGGAACCGGTCGACCGGATGGTATAAACCGATCGACTGGTTAGTGAGTGAAAGTGTTTTAAATTAGTTGTTGTACTAGCCGCTTTGTTGGATTGACCTGTCCTATTTCTGTAGGTCAATGATTAGTTATTTCTCATTGCAAATATCTTTTTGGGGATAAACATTACGGATGACAAATAACATTGTGAATATTTTACTGTCCAATTTAGTATCTTCAGCATCCTTAGAGTTATGGAATAGGCACAAACCTAGTTTGTGTCACGTTCGTATATGGGAGTGTCCCGCTCATGTACTAAAGATCAAAATGAAGAAGCTAGATTCGCGAACGGAAGTGCGTCTACTCATAGGCTACCTAAATGACACTAGGAGATTTTTGTTTTATAGCCCTCAAGACAAGAAAGTATTGTATCAACAAATTCTACTTTTCTTGAGAATGACTATATGACAACCTTCAAACCTCGTAGTAAATTTGTTTTTGAACAAATTCTAGATGATGCAATCATTCTGCAGCTAACAAGGGTTGTTGAGATTAAGGAAGTAGAAACCCCATTCCCGAGCCTGGAAGTCACAGAACATAGAGATAGTGGCAGGGTCATTAGACCATTCATTCACTACTGAAAGGTCTGTGAACCAAATATTATGGTAATTGATACAAATAATGACAATCATTCATCGTATAACCGTACGATAAACGATTCTGATAAGGATAAATAACTCGAAGTCATGAACCAAGAGAAAAAGTCCATGCACTTCAACTTGGTGTTGGAACTTATGAATTCACTTGAGGATGTCAAGCTCATTGGATTGCAAATTCATTTTGAAGAATAAAATATGAATCAATGGGAAAGTTGAGTCTTTCACATATAGACTTGTAGAAAAATATTGCACCCTTAAAGAGGGAGTCAAGTATGAAGAGACTTTGTCACTTGTGGCAATGCTCAAGTCTATAGATCTTAATTATCTTACCCATAGCCACTACTTTAGATTATGAGATCTGGCATATGGATGTAAAGACAGCTTTTTTAAATGACTATCTTGAGTAGTCCATCTATATAGATCAACCATAAGGGTTCAAGGTTAAAGACCGAAAATAGAATATTTTCAGTATTTCAAAGTCCATCTATAGAATTAAGCTTTGATGAAACAATCAAGTCCTATAGTTTTGAGCAAAATGTTGATGAGCCCTGTGTTTACAAGCTCATCAATATTGAAAGCGTGGTTTTCTTAGTCCTTTAAGTAGAATAAAATTTTATTCGTTGCAAGTGATATAAAAGTGTTGTCTAAACTGAAGGTTTGGCTAGCCAAGCAATCCTTAATGAAGGATTTAGTAGGGGCGAGTTATGTTCCTGTGATCTAGATCACTTGGGATAGAAGAATAAACTTCTAGTATTGTCTCAAGCATCGTATATTGATAAGGTGCCTGCACGATTTTTGGTGCAAAATTCCAAGAAGTTCTTCTACTGACCGACATGGAATTCACCTAAACACCTCAAGAAGAGGTGGTTATAAGGTAGAACTCATATGCATTTGTAGTTGAGAATTTGATGTATACTATGCTACACACCAGATCGGACATCTACTATTCAGTGAGAGTTATTAGTTGGTTCCAGTCAAACTCAAGGTTGGAACATTGGACAATAGTAAATCACATCTTAAAGTATCTTATAAGATCGATAAATTCTATGCTTGTGTACTAAGATGGAGACCTGAAACCCTTAAGATACACAGACTCTTGACTTTTAGTCAGAAAAGAACTTGAAAAATTCGAGGCCTGGTGCAACATTAACCCTTGGTGGAGAAACTACTGTCTATAAAAGTGTTAAATGCAGCACTGCAGACTCAACCATGGAGACTAACTAAATAATCGCTTCTGAAGCAGCTGAAGAACCAGTCTGTCTCAGTAAGTTCTATACTCATCTGAAAGTCATTCCGGATATGGATGAGCTGCTAACACTTTAATGTGACAAGGTTTGGTAGTGGTTAATTCTAAAGAACCCATAAGCCACAAATGAGGTAAACACATTCAGAGGAAGTACTAAGACACTGCGAGAGAAGGTATTTAGTAAGCACTGCTAGAAATGAGTCTTAGAGACATTTCTATCTGCTTTAGAAAATTTGTGAGATTGTTAGGCATATGACTTTGAAATCAGAATAAACATTTTTAAAAAATAAATAAAATAAATAAGTACTTTGTAAATCTTATTTGTTTTAGAGATTTTTAGCTAAATGACATGTTTTTAGTCTTAGTTTTAAGGAATTGACCTGAGTTTATCATAATTAAGTTATTAGCCTTTTTTTCTTTTTTCGCTTTTTAAAAAACATTATGCATTGATTGTTTTATCATTTGTTATGAAAGGTAACAAATGTTACAGACTGTAACAATTTCTGTTATAATAGGTAACAACTTTGATACAGACCGTCATAGACAAAATTTGATAAACATATGTAAAAAAAAATATCTAATTTTTATACACATTTGTCTGTTAAGATTTATATTAATATTTGTTATACGGAGTAATAAATATTATTACAATCCGTTATAATATTTGTTATAATCTGTAATAAAATTTAGACAAACATGGGTATTTTGGGTAGTCCGGATGTAACTACGCTAATAACTTAATTTTTGAATAGTTGGGTCATTTCTTTAAAAGATGTTATTTTAACAAGCCAATTTGCAAATGAGCCCTTTCTTTTATTATACTATATAATTAGATGTTTATTAAAATCGAAATATATTCAGACAATTATAATTTTAGCATATACAAGTTTATGTAAAAGAGAATTAAAATTATTATTCGATCTGTTTAAATAAGTCGTGATAAATCAAAAGGTATGAATTCCACAACATTACTGTTAGTGTGCGACGACACTAAGTGGAGGTATTTTATATGATAAATATTATATAGGACAAGGACCGACTTTATTCTTTAGTTTTTGTTTAAGTATTGTTATAAAGATTCGAATCATAGTCACAAGATGATCATATGAAGTTTAATCTCAATACTTAATAGTCACAGACTCTTCCTTTGGATTAACAGTCTTCTTGATTTGTTTGTCACAGTCTTTATGCCACTGGCTTAATTCACTGGCGCTAGGAATGTGTTTATACATACGAAATCCATAACTTTTAATGAAGACAGAAAGATAAATTTTATACTAAACTATTTGAGAGGTCTAATTGGCGATTTGATTATGAATTAACTGTTTACTAATCATTTCAATGGTACTTAAAGAATGAGTAATAATTAAGGATAAAACGGTAGTTTCACCCGGCTCCGATTATGAGCCATTAGAGATATATTTTAACTTCATGAAATGATTATATCAATGGACTATTCAAAACTCTTTGAATAAATACGTTTCGTGAAATTCAAGAGTTCAATTTTTAACTTTTAGTTGAGTAACTTCAAAATTAATAAATAAGAAAATTAATTAAAGAGCTTTGATTAATTATCCAAATTTAATAGAACTCAGCTTCAAGGGTCCATGAAACTCGCTCCATCTTCAACAATCAAAAACGAATGCTTATTAGTAAATAATTAAAAGTTAACTTATATTTTTTTTCATGAAATTGCAATAATAAGTAGTCACTACTAAATATTTATGTTTTAACAACAAATAGAAACATATATCACAAAGAAATCCTTCCTTAAAGTTGGAGCCATTTTTAGGCAAAATTTGAGAGAATTTTATTAATTTATAATTTTGATAATGAGATTATCAAAATTTTAAAGTAATAAAATAAATTAGATATTAGATATTTCACTGTTATATATTTAATTGAATAGCGACAGGAGAGTACAAACTCCTTTTCATACTCTCGTAAACTCTTTTAAAACTTTAAAAGCGGAAGACTTTGTCATAGAAAGTGCGTACGACATAGTAGGTTCATTCAAATACATTTCACTACTATAATATTATGTAGCTTATATTTTAAGAAGTCCTCGGAATCACGTCTCGGCCTCAAAATATATTATGGCTCACATGGAGCTTACTATCATAATATTACTGTTGTAAGTGATTTTTCGCTCTCGATCGTAGCTTGGAGGGTCGAGTCCCCGAAGAGCAATCAATGCAGACACGCTCTCGTTTTCAACGGCCCAACAATGCCACGTCATCGCAGGAGCGCCCCCTGGATGATGAGTGTTTGAGGATTGGCGAAGATGACCCTCGATCTTGTGCCATCACAGATAAGCTGGAGAAGCACCACCAGAGGTGGTGTTAATTTTATGACAAGACCCTCGAAGAGGGATTGACAGACAAGAAGGCTGAGGATCCTCGAAGATGATCCACCCCCGCGAAGCTAGTCTCGAAGAGGAAGCAAGGACTTCGTTGAAGACGGAAGGTTTGACCCACGAAGCTGATGACCCCCGACGAGGATGAAGTTCGCGCGTGATAATCTAGGTCTTTCTTCTGAATTGGACAGCTACCTCCGATCGTGGGATGTCTGACAGTCAACTCCGTGAAACCTGGGACGAGGATTGTAAGGGTATGGCTTCCAATTAATGCCTATATTTAGTTGGTAACCCAATCCCGTAATTTAAGGGCTTGGGATTGACTGTGTATTTGGTCACCTAATACTACGATTTAGGGGATTAGGAGTCAAATCTCATTAACCCCTCCTTCTCTCCTGGCCGATATAATGAAGGGAATGAGAAGGGAGTAGGGGTTGGAAAAAACTTGGTCGAAACTCATTGTAAGAATCTACCAAGTAATACTAGAAAAGTGGATATAGGCTATTGCTCCGGAGGAGGGCCGAACTACTCTAAAACTCGCCGTCTTTTCTCTTTTTCCGACCACTTTCTTCTTTTTCATTGCCGCATCACCGTCTAGAGGTGCGGATCACGGCGTTGGTTTAAATTCCACACCAACAGCTTGGTGCTAGAAGGAGGGCGCAGGCTTTTCTTTCCAGATTTCCTCTCCTCCAACGTAGTTCTCTTCTCTCCCTCTCTAATACTTTGTTGGTGTTAATTGATCGGAGATCAATGGCATCCAACACCAGGCGTAACGGTAAGGGGCCGATGGCCGCCGAGTAGGAATTGCTTGAACAGAGCTTGAAGAATGTAGAGGATTTCATGTCGCATATGAACGGCATGATGGAAGCTCTGACTCAGAACCAAAGTCAACCCATGTTCCTCACTGATGACCTAAACGCCCCTTTTTCGAGCCATCAATCGTGGTTTTGACCTAACTTGAATTACGATCAACCTGAGACTTAATGAGACCTAACTTGGTTCTTCTAAAATACAGTTTAGATGTTTTTTTTTAATTTAATAGTGGTCTTTCCGAGCTCGTTTCATTCTTTAACCGCGTTTAAACAGTTTTTCTAGACTTGTCGAGTTTAAGCCGTTCTAGCTTCGTTCTAACTCGGAATGGTCTCAAATTTGAAACTAAGGTTAATTATATGATTATAAATTATATTGTGGTCTTAGAAATATATTACAACCAAAAAAGGATCATTTTTCCAAATTGGGCCAATTTTGTGATTACTTAGAAGTTCAGAGACTCACGGTGCAATTTTACACTTTAAGGAGTCAATTTCAAGTCTAATGGCCACTAAGAATTGAAACACAAATATTCCAATTATAAATTGGATAATGCAATAATGAGAGTGAGTTCTAGTCACAAGACGAGATATTAAATTAATTATCAAAGAGTCGATAATACAATGACATTTATGTAATTCTTCAGAAAAGCACCGTAGAAGGATAACCCCGGGGCCGGGGTTACATAATTGGATTATAATTTGAAAATCAAATCCCTTTGACCTAGGGGTGATGGGCACATATAGAGTGGGAAGAGAGAAAATGATAATCTTCTTATTTATCTCAATTAAGTGTGTATTTGATACACCTAAATAAGAAGACAAATATGTGTGATTTTATTTAAAATCTCACTTATTTTTCTCTATATAGTGGTCATCAATGTATGATAAAATTACGAAAATATTTTCCCAAAATTTATAATTTTATAAAATTAAATAATTGTGATAATTATACTATTTTTTCCAAATATAATTTTAGATATTTCCTAATTAAAAATTAGAATAATCCATTGTTTAAGAGACCCCTAATTGTCGTCCCTCCCTCTCCTGGAGCCTATAAATATATGTTATTTGTAGCAGACAAGATAATGTAAGCAATTTATATTTTTGGTCTACTAAAACTATGTAAAAATTCTCTCAACCCTAGAAAAGAAAAAGAGATTTTTAAGGATTTAACTAAATTTTTGGTTAATTTTTTAAGCATTAGCCATAGTTTCACGAAATTAATAAATTAACAATTTTCATCGTACATCAAAATTTGTTACACAAGTATCAAAATATGTTACACGTGAATCAAATTTTATTACACGATGAAAATGGTTCAATTTCTTAATTTCGTGAAACTATGGCTATATTTTTAAAACATGAGCCAAAAAAGGGCTAAAAGCCAAATCTTCCCCTTTAAATTAGTTTCATCCCTATGCTATTTATTCATGACTGTCGCCCCCATTGATAAGAGGAGAAATTTTCCCTCTTACCCTATTGTGAGAAAATAATAAAGCGAGCCCACTCCTAAGCTCTTGTTTCGACTGAAGAATTAGAGAGGAAGCCCGTGATCTCAAGGAGATCTAGACTGGTAAACTTGGTTATGAGCGTAGTAGTTCTAACCAATCTTGTCAATCTTACTATATTTAATGATAAAGTGAAGGACACGATCAATTTTCAAATCATCTGGTATAATTTCAAATCCTTTTATATTTAATTATTACGTAATCATTTATGTAACGACCCGACTTTTCGGACCGTTACTTTTAACTCTGACTATCCTTTAAAAAACTTAGTTCTCAAAATTCCATAGAATTTTTTTTTTAAACATAGTTACATAATAAACTAGTAACTTGTTAACTTAGGATTCTCTTTCTTTAAATTCCCCTTTTTTTTTAAGTAAATAGCATAGAGAGATAGTAGAATAATAAAATATGCAAGCAATTAATATTGTCTTGATACATAACCTATAACATGAAGTTTGAAATCCATAGTTTTAATCACTAGTACTATTTTAATTAAACACGACTTTAGGAAATTAAGACATAATTATAAAAAGGTTCCTTAAAAATCATAACAAAATATTTCATAAATCTCAGCGGAAGACTTTCTAGCGGTTTGCCCAATCTACCCTTTGCCACACACCCATCACCGTCGCTTGTCCAATCCATCAAATATCATGGTGCAGGTTTCTTACCTACAGCACGAACGATTTAGGTGAGCTTTACGCTCAGTGAGTACAAACATAGTTCATTTTAACATCTCAAGAAGTTTAAAATACTTTACTTTTCTTACAAGAAGTATTTATAGGTTTTTTTTAAATAATATTAAACAGACCTATTTTCTAAATTTACAGCCCAAAATTATTTTTGCAGAATGGTCCTCATATTTTTAAGAATTTACAGTTTTGGCCCAAAAGCCTAAAATACTGACTTTTTGCACCAGGGGTCAGTTTTGAAGTTTTATCCTGACTTACTCTAATAACTGAAATAAACATTTTTCTCTTCTTGGTCAAAGTCTAGTTCATCCATGATCATACTCAAATTTAAAAGTCAAAGCTAGTGATATTTTATGATTTTGGCTATAACATTTTCTGTAGATGAGTTATGAGCTTTTAATAAAAATAAAAGTTTCTTATCTTTTTATTATCTAAAACGTTTCAGTTGAGACTTAAGTCCAAATCAAATTGTATCTTAGACTTTTGCATAGAGGCTCATCTTAAACTCACTTTTTCTACTTGTCCTAGGCAGATTCTGGAAAAATATTCTGCACCAAAGTTGTTCCTTTTTCTGTTATCTAAAACTTTGTCTCAAATAAATTAGGCAAGATTTGGCTTCTAAAGTGTCCGAAAATTGTCATATTCTAAAAAGGTCCAAAAATGACATATTTGACAACTTACTCACATTAGTCATTTTATGGTTTCTTTAAGCATTTAAATATCCTAACAAGCCTTGTACCACAATACAATATCATTTAGCAATTATAACACTGTAACAACATTTCATGTCATAGTCATTTTTTTTTCAAGAAAATCAAACACAACACAAAATGATTTGTAAGTGCTTAAACTAACCATTTAACTAGTAGTACATTACACTTTAGCTATCACAAAAGAGCTAGCCATCAAAGTGTATCTAGTCATTTTCATACAATCATCATATCAACTTTATCATAGTAGCATATTTTCGGATTTACAAGAAAATCACCAAAACCCTTCATGCAAAACAAAAGATAGAGTGCTTTTATTCATTTGATTTATCTTAACATTATGAACCATATTTGTTCATTTACCATGTCATTTGAACTTTCTAATACTATATACAATATTAAATAAATTTGAATATTTATTTAATGTAAATGAACTTGAAAGAAGAATAGTAACTAAGTAATAGAAAAAAGGTAAGTGATTATACCTCTTTGTCTAGACCTTCTTGTAGATTTCTCTTCTTGACTATTTTTTTTTCTTTTCTTCTTTCCTTGAAAATAAATCCTCAACATAGAGGTTCTTAAATTAGCTATAGAAATCACTATAAGAAAATATTTAAAGTAGACAATTACTAGACTAGTAACTTACCACTTTTATGCTCCCTTATCTTTTTCTCTTTTCCACTACTACCTTGACTAAGGTCTTCTTAACTTTTGAGAGAATGGATTGAAATAGATTTTTTTTTCTTCTAAGGTGGAAGGCCGGTTGATTTCTTAAGGGGAGAGTTGAAAATAGTCTTCTAATAAGGTCATTGCTACCTATATATTATAATTGCTATACAAACTTGAAAAAACTACTCTTAATTTATCTTTTTCCTATTCAACCCTATTTCATTTGATTTATTCTCAATATTAATATGCATTAAGAATAAATATATTGATATATATATATATATATATATATATATATCAACACATATTGGTCTATAAAGCATTCGGATGGTAGAGGAAAGAGAGGGAGATACGATTTTTGTTTTGTCATTCCAACACTCTACCTATTCCACTATTTGACTCTTACACAAGGTAGAGTAAAAACTACAAGTAAAGTACGCATAATTAGTACTTTTTCTCTTTTCTATGGTATATGTCATGAGTGGCTTATTTCTTCATGATGCTATTTATTTATTTATTTATTTTCACTATTAAAGAAATTAGAGATCAAATCCTAGCCCTTGAATTCAAATCCATAGTTCTTTGGCCATTGGATCAAAAGATGAATGTCATAAAAATCTTGACTTCAAAACCCATTACGACACACCTCTTTTTCTATTTTCTTGCTTTTTTCAAAGAAAAATTATGCAAGCACTTTGCCGTCGAGTGTGTGTGTGAGCAAGTGTGTGTATATATATATATACATATATATATATATATATATGTTTGTATGAAAAGATAAAACAAAAGGTTTACACATACAAACATATATATATATATATATATATATATAAAAGTCTCTCATTTTTTTTTGCCTCTTAAAAATCTAATAGCTAATTCTAACCATTGATTTTATTATTTTCTATGTCTTAGCCATTTGATCAAAGTGAATTTATTTTTATTCACTTTCATGAGATGATTAAATATTGACTATTGATTCATGATTAAAATGGTCTTGATCATTAAATCAAAACTATGCTAACTTGATATTTATAATTATTTATCATAAGTCAAGCAATAAATCATGCATTCAAAAATTAATAGAACAACAAATTTCTACTTCATTATTAGATAATTAATCAACTTTTCATATCACAAAATTTTAAGAGTTTTAGACTAAACTTGGGACATTACATTCTCCCCTTCTTATAAAATTTTCGCCTCGTAAATTAGAATAACTCGGGGTATTGTTCTTTCATATCGTCTTCACGTTCCCAAGTGGCCTCTTCGATTTTGTGATTTCTCCACAGGACCTTAACAAGAGGAATGACTTTGTTTCTTAACACCTTTTCTTTACGTGCTAAGATCTGAACGGGTTTTTCTTCGTAGGATAAATCTTCATGTACGTCAATTGGCTCGTGACTCAATACATGAGACGGGTCCGCAATGTACTTTTTCAACATAGATATGTGAAAAATATTGTGAACTGTGACAATTCAGAAGGTAGAGCCAATTTATAGGCAACTTTGCCTACTTTTTCTAGGATTTCAAAAGGGCCTATATATCTTGGACTCAGTTTTCCCTTCTTTCCAAAGCGCATGACTCCTTTAGTATGTGATATCTTCAAGAAAACAGAGTCACCAACTTGGAATTCCAATGGTCTTCTGCGCTTGTCTACATAACTCTTATGTCGACTCTGAGCAGTTTACAATCTTTGCCGAATCTTTTTAACAGCTTCGGTTATATCGTGGATAAAATCTGTCTTCTCCAGGCGTGTCTCTCCCGTTTCATGCCAGTGTACCGGTGATCGACACTTCCGTCCGTATAATGCTTCATAGGGTGCCATGCCAATAGAGGCGTGGTAGCTATTGTTATAAGAGAACTCCATTAACGATAGCTTTTTATTCCAAGCTACACTGAAATCAATAACACATGCTCGAAGCATATCTTCCAAAGTCTAGATGGTCCGCTCGGACTGACCATCTGTGTGAGGGTGAAAGGCGGTCCTAAACTTTAATTGGGTGCCCAATTGTTGTTGCACGCTCCTCCAAAACATGAAGTGAATCGAGCATCGCGATCAAAAATGATCGAAGATGGTACTCCGTGCAGTCGAACAATGTGTGCTACATACAGCTCGGCCAATCTTTCCACAGAAAAGGTGACCTTAATGGGTAAAAAGTGCGCTGACTTGGTTAGACGGTCAACGATTACCCAAAATTGCGTCAAAACCTTCACTGGTCCTTGGCAACCCTGTTACGAAATCCATTGTGATCTGTTCCCATTTCCATTCAGGAATTTCAATAGGTTGCAGTTCACCAGCCGGCCGCTTGTGCTCTGCCTTGACTTTTTGACATGTCAAGCATTTACTCACATATTCAGCTACATCCCGCTTCATTCCGTTCCACCAAAAGTGTTCTCTCAAATCTTGATACATCTTTGTGGCTCCTGGATGTATGGAATAAGGTGTCTCGTGGGCCTCAGAGAGGATTTGGTTTCTTAATTCCTCATCATTAGGCACGCACAACCTTCCGTTAAAATTTAAAATTCCATCTTGAGAGAGGCTGAATGCGGTATTTCTTCCTTCCAACACTTTTTTCTTTATCCCTACCAAAATCGGGTCAAGCTCTTAAGCTCCTTTCATCCCGTCAAAGATAGTTGGTTGCAATGTCAAAGCAGATACTTGTCCAACAACCAACTCAATTTCCAACTCAGAAATCTCTTCTTGCAATTGTGGCGGTAATGCTTGGATTGACATTAGAGTAATAGTAGACTTCCTACTTAATGCATCTGCAACCCTATTGGCTTTCCTTGGATGCTAGAGGATCTCACAGTCATAATCTTTGACTAGTTCTAACCATCTTCTCTGTCTCATATTCAGCTCCTTTTGAGTGAAGATGTACTTCAAACTTTTATGGTCAGAGAAGATCTGACATTGTACTCCATAAAGGTAGTGCCGCTAGATCTTGAGAGCGTATACTACTGCGGCTAATTCTAAGTCATGAGTTGGGTAATTCTTTTCGTGTTCTTTCAACTGTCGTGAACCGTAAGGTACGACTTTGCCATCTTGCATCAGAAATGCTCCTAATCCCATTTTCGATGCATCACTATAGATGTCGAATTTCCCTTCAGGAGTAGGAATAGTGAGCACATGGGCACTAGTGAGTCTCTTCTTCAACTCTTTGAAACTTTCTTCGCACTTTTCTGTCCATTCATATCTCTTTCCCTTTCAGGTAAGAGCAATGAGAGGTGCGGCAAGTCTCGCAAAGCCTTCGACAAACCTTCGATAGTAACCAGCCAAACCTAAAAAGCTTCGTACCTCAGTCACACTTTTTGGTGCCTTCCAGTTACTTACTGTTCAATCTTTGCAGGATCCACAGATATTCCTTCTGCAGAAACTACACGTCCGAGAAAATGAACTCTATCTAGCCAAAACTCACATTTAGAGAATTTGGCAAAGAGTTTGTGGTCCTTGAGCGTCTGCAGTACGATCTCCAAGTGCTCCTCGTGTTCTTTCTGAGTCTTAGAATAAATAAGAATGTCATCGATGAACACGATAACAAACTTGTCTAAGTACTCTCAAAACACTCGATTCATCAAGTCCATGAAAGCTGCTGGAGCGTTTGTCAATCCGAACGACATTACTAAAAACTCGTAGTGTCCATAACGCGTTCGAAAGGCTGTCTTGGGAATATCACTCTCCTTGATCTTCAATTGGTGGTATCCCGATCTTAAGTCTACTTTTGAAAAGACTGAAACTCCTTTGAGTTGATCAAACAAATCATCTATCCTTGGAAGAGGATACGTATTCTTGATAGTGACCTTGTTGAGCTCGCGATAGTCGATGCACATTCTGAACGTCCCATCCTTCTTCTTCACGAACAACACTGGCGCGCCCCATGGTGAATGACTTGGTCGTATAAAACCATTGTCCAATAGTTCTTGTAGTTACGTCTGTAACTCCTTGAGCTCAGCCGGGGCCATTCTGTACGGTGCCTTCGAGACTGGAGCCGTTCCCGGCAACAATTCAATCTCAAAAGAAATTTCTTGTTCTGGGGGCAGTCCTGGCAATTCTTTTGGAAAAACTTCCACAAAGTTCCGTACTATTAGCACATCTATTGGTCCTAGCATCATTTCATTCTCCTTATCAACTATGCTCGCTAAGAAGCCGGTACATCCACTGGCCAACATCTTTCTTGCTCTCATCGCAGACACCATCATCTTTGGTTGTCTAAGAGATTTACCAGTATAGGTAAATTTCTTGTCCCTATCAGGAGTGAAAGTGACCTTTCGCTGACGACAATTGATAACTGCATTGTATTTTCCTAAGAAATCCATCCCTAGGATAATGTCGAAATCCTTTAGATCTATGATAATTAGATCTACATGCAACTCTCTGTCACATATGATAATTGGGACTTGACGTACCCAATATTCAGACAACAACACATCCCCAGAGAGTAAAGCAGTCCTAAAAGTTTTTCTTATTCTTTCTTTTCCTCTACAAAGTTTCTTAGCAAAAGCATACGATGCAAAAGAATGTGTGGCACCAAAATCTATCAAAACATGGGCATCTTGCTTAGCTAGTGAAAGCTGGCATGTCACCACAATCGATGTTCCTGCTTCTGCATCTCCTTTGGTGTAGGCATAGATGTACGCTTGAGGCTCTGGCGCTTCCAAGGCTTATTTGCGGCCCTTCTATTGCTGCTTGAACTACATTGAGGCGAGGTCCTTGAGCCCTTTACTGATGCTGAGTGGGCCGGTTTGGATTCTGAGAGTAGTAGTTCTTTGCATAGTGTCCTTCCTTTCTACAAAGATAGCAGCTAGTTGTACCCGCCCTATATTCTCCGGGATGCTTCTTCCCACACTTAGAGCATGGATTGAAGTTTGAGCTGTTATTCTTCTTCTGGTTCTTCGAGCTTCCTTGACTATTATAATTTCCCTTCCTTTTGTTATTGTGGTTGCTGTGGCTTGGGCGACTTGTGTTTTTATCAGCGCTATTCCCTTGGAGATTCTTATGGGAATCTCTACCCTGCTTACTTTGAGTTTTTTCTTCCTTCTTAGCCTTGAAGAATTTGGCTCTTTCATCCTTGGCTTGAGCTAGCCGATACTCAGCTCGGAGTGCTCTTCCAACATAGTTGGCCACTGTCTCTGGTGGGTGGTCTCCACTATCTATAATCACTGTTAGGTCTGGTCGAAACATTTCAAGCATTCTTCTAACCCTTTCATCCTCTGTCAGTACTAAGTGCGGGCAGAGTCGGGCTAGTTGATCAAACTTTCTTACAACATCAGTAACTGACATTGTTCCTTGCTTCAGATCGTTGAACTCATTCTGTTGAGCACTCATAGACTTCATATTGAAGTATTTGTGGTTGAAATCCGTAATGAAGTCTGTCCAATTCGTTGACTAACTTCTCTTCTTAGTCGCACTGTTTCCCACCAATACCTTGCATCTCTTTTCAGAACATAAGAGGCGCAAAGCACTTTCTCTTGGTCAGTAATATTCATTAAGTTGAACATGACTTGAAGAGAAGCTAACCACTCATCAACAACAAGAGGATCAGTAGAGCCTTCAAAATCAGGGGGACCCATACTACGAAATCTTTCAAACAGATCATTCTGTTGAGCAATTTGTGGTGCTCGAGCATGAGGCATCGCAGCTTGATGCACTACTGCTGGAGGCACAACAGCCGGTGGAACAGGAGCTTAAGGTGCCGCCACTTCGGGTGCTTCCGGTTGCACTGGGGGAATTGGTTCCTAGACTGGGGGTTGCTCTCCCCCTTGTTGTCGTAGTTCTATACGAAGCCTACGCATTTCGCGTTCTTGTGCTTTGAGTTGACGCTGCATGTTTGCAACTAGGGTTGGTAGATCAGGATCATGCTGACGCCGATTAATTCTTGCGGCTCCTCTTGCTGCTCCCAGAGCTGCCCCCTGAGCTGCCCCTCGCGTTGCTTCCCCGCGCTGCTCTTGGTGGCATTTTTTTTTTTTGGTGTGTTAAAGAGTCCTAATATTCAAATATAAAGGTCACATTACTTACTTGTTCTTAATACTTAAAAGACTTTGACATGACTATTACTATCTTATCGTGTCATTCTCGAATGTGCTTTCATATCTTATTATACTCATTAAGCAAAGTGAATTGTACTATCTTCAAGTATACTTTCAATAAGCATAGATTTAACAGTATCACTTCATTAAAACATTCAATTATTTAGAGTATAATAAACATACATAGAAGTAATCGTTCATTTCATAATCTCTTCATAAGAGAGTTTCATAACATAGATAATAGTACAAAATACTTAATTATCAAGAAGGAGCTTCAAGTATTTGTAGTAGTACTTAGATTCTTTCTTAATTTCTTACATCCTAATATGACTCTAAAACATCGATTCTTAATTCTACTACGTCAAACACATCCTAAGCAGCAGCTGCAGCGAGTGGCATCGGTTCGTTCTGTGTTCCAGTCCTATTGTCGTCGTCATCGTCATCGTCGTTGTCCTCAACAGAGTCTTCTTCCTCCTCCGATGAGTTACATTCTTCTCCCTCTTCTTCATCAGATCTTCTTCTTCCTCACTGAGTGGAGTATACTCAGGTACATCTCTCTCGTCTTCGTTGTTGGATGTTGGATCAACAGGCACATTATTGCTCATATTTTCCTCTATCTCAGCATAAGCTACTTCAGTAAGGAAATTGTCGATATCAGCAGGAAATACACGTCGGTGGATAAAATACACGTCTTCGTATGCTTACAGTCACGCCTCTCCAGAATATATTGCAGAGATAAAGATCAGAGACTCCAAGAGTGCGATTGGGTATTATCGTCTCACGAAACCTCTCAGCATAGTCATGCATGGACTCTCCTGGAAGTGAGCCCCAATGACTAACAAGGTCATTGAACCGCCTCTGACCATACCTATGAGGTTGGAAACGTGCCTCAAGTGACTCATATCTCCAGTCTTCAGTACAAGCTGGGTCTCTTTCTAGTCTCCACTAATCAATAGCCGGTCCTCTGAGCAAAGATGCTCCCAAAGGAACCTGCAGATGAGCTGGTACATGGCAAACTTGGAAATAGCATTCTACTTAATGGGTCCAAGTCGTTAGATCAGCAGTGTTAGGCCCACCTCTGAAGGTGTACGGTTCCATATCCACGAAGGCTCTTCCTGCATCTCGATCGGCCTCAAGTTGATTTGGTCCATCCATAGCGGCCTGTTATAAATTAAATATGTAAATCTAGGTATCCAATAAAAACTACTTACCTGATGTGACAAAGCAAACTTGTGATGGTGCGAGGTAGGATGGCAGGATAACCGCTCTGATACCAACTTGTAACGATCTGACTTTTAGGACCGTTACTTTTAACTCTGACATCCTTTAAAAAACTTAGTTCTCAAAATTCCATAGAATTTTTTTTTAAACATAGTTACATAACAAACTAGTAACTTGTTAACTTAGGATTCTCTTTCTTTAAATTCCCTTTTTTTTTTTTTAAGTAAATAGCATATAGAGATAGTAGAATAAAATATGCAAGCAATTAATATTGTCTTGATACATAACCATAACATGAAGTTTGAAATCCATAGTTTTAATCACTAGTACTATTTTAATTAAACACGACTTTAGGAAATTAAGACATAATTATAAAAAGGTTCCTTAAAAATCATAACAAAATATTTCATAAATCTCAGCGGAAGACTTTCTAGCGGTTTGCCCAATCTACCCTTTGCCACACACCCATCACCGTCGCTTGTCCAATCCATCAAATATCATAGTGCATGTTTCTTACCTACAGCACGAACAACTTAGGTGAGCTTTACGCTCAGTGAGTACAAACATAATTCTCACAAAATATATGTCATGAATGAATGTCAGATTATGCTTCATTATGAATACTTTTAAAAATATTTTCTTCTAATGGGATCCCCTATGTGTACGTACCAAGTGCGCGCGACCAAATGGAAAGTCAAGGTTTTCAAGGTCCACGACTACCACAGTCAAATACTTTCGTTCATTAACCCTCACCTTAGTGGAGGGTGGTACGACACCTTAACTTCTTAAAACTTTATTAGTCTCATCTTTACATCAAGTGAGCATGGCATAATGTAATGCTCATAGACATACTTAGATTATGTGCTAATATAGTTTAAAGCATAACACATCATCATTTCATAAACATCACAGTGAATGTATAAACACGTAACATATTAAGAATATGACAAACATCATGACATAAGTTTATTTTAAAAACTATTCGTTGCCGTAGGTGAGATTTGTACTCACCTGGTATCCTTGTAATAAGAGTACTTTCTTTTCTTAATGCTCGCGATCTGGTATCTTTCCTGCTTATTAGATAACCCGGCGGATATATGATTAGATTCTACACTAACTATTTTTTTATTTAACTATTTAATTTGTACATGAGTGAGTTACTAATATTATAATTAGAACTCAGCAATAGATCAATCGATATTTAATTTAATTCGACTTGATCTAATCACATAAAACTAATCAATTAATTAATTAAAATAATTAATTAATTTTCTCACATAGATAAATAATTAATCAACTCTTAGAGTTAATTAACAAATTTAATATTAATATTAACAATTATTTAAGTTAAACTTTAACTTGTCTTGATTAATTACTATACAGTTTAAGGTGTTATTTAATTAATTTTGTATCAAAACTAATTATCTTCTACATAAATATAATCTTAAAACAATCAATTATAAATTGATTATAACATTATTACTTAATAATCCTCAAGATTGATTAATTAATCAATGTAAATCTTGATCTCTTATCTTAAATTAAATAATTTGGTATATTACTTAATTTAGTTACTTTAATTGTATAAAAACTATTATTTCAATCAACTCATTAGTTTTAACAAGTTCTTAATTCTTTGTGTTTACTTAATTAACGTTATTTAAGGATCGGGCCCGTAAAGCCCATTTATCTTAATGTGGCCGTTCAAATATTTCGGTTTATAAAAACTTGGGCCTTATAGGCCCATTAAGTATTTTCTAATGGACTTGAAATTAGTGCTTTTGAATATTGGGCTTAGGTGGTCCATTACTCACTTTATAGACTAAAATGGTGAATAAATCCATAAGATTCATTTTATCATTACTATGTCCATATTAAATATCTAGATTCATTAAAACTTGTGTATATTATAAAAATATCTTACTAAATGATTTTTAGTTCATTTTAACATCTCAAGAAGTTTAAAATACTTTACTTTTCTTATAAGAAGTTTTTATAGGTTTTTTTTTAATAATATTAAACAGACCTATTTTCTGATTTTACAGCCCAAAAATGATTTTTGCAGAAAGGTCTTCATATTTTCAAAAATTTACAGTTTTGGCCCAAAAGCCTAAAATATCGGTATTTTTGCACCGGGGTCAGTTTTGAAAGATTTTATCCTGACTTACTCTAATCACTGAAATAAACATTTTTCTCCTCTTGGTCAAAGTCTAGTTCATCCATGATCATACTCAAATTTAAAAGTCAAAGCTAGTGATATTTTATGATTTTGGCTATAACTTTTAGATGATTTATGAGCTTTTGATAAAAATAAAAGTTTTTTATCTTTTTATTATCTAAAACTTTTCAGTTGAGACTTAAGTCCAAATCAAATTCTATCTTAGACTTTTGCATGGAGGCTCATCTTAAACTCACTTTTTCTACTTGTCCTAAGCAGATTCTGGAAAAATATTCTTCACCAAAGTTGTTCCTTTTTCTGTTATCTAAAACTTTAGATCAAATATATTAGCCAAGATTTGGCTTCTAAAGTGTCCGAAAATTATCATCTTCTAAAAAGGTCCAAAAATGACATATTTGACAACTTTCTCACATTAGTCATTTTATGGTTTCTTTAAGCATTTAAATATCCTAACAAACCTTGTACCACAATACAATATCATTTAGCAACTATAACAATGTAACAACATTTCATGTCATAGTCATTTTTTTTTTCAAAAAAATCAAACACAACACAAAATGATTTGTAAGTGCTTAAACTAACCATTTAACTAGTACCACATTACACTTTAGCTATCACTAAAGAGCTAGCCAACAAAGTGTATCTAGTCATTTTTATACAATCATCATATCAACTTTATCATAGTAGCATATTTTCGGATTTACAAGAAAATCACCAAAACCCTTCATGCAAAACAAAAGATAGAGTGCTTTTGTTCATTTGATTTATCTTAATATTATGAACCATATTTGTTCATTTATCATGTCATTTGAACTTTCTAATACTATACAACATTAAATAAATTTGAAATTTATTTAATGTAAATGTACTTGAAAGAAGAATAGCAACTAAGTAATAGAAAAAAGGTAAGTGATTATACCTCTTTGTCTAGACCTTCTTGTAGATTTCTCTTCTTGACTTTTTTTTTTTTCTTTTCTTCTTTCCTTGAAAATAAATCCTCAACATAGAGGTTCTTAAATTAGCTATAGAAATCACTACAAGAAAATATTTAAAGTAGACAATTACTAGACTAGTAACTTACCACTTTTATGCTCCCTTATCTTTTTCTCTTTTCCACTACTACCTTGACTAAGGTCTTCTTCAACTTTTGAGAGAATGGATTGAAATAGATTTTTTTTTCTTCTAAGGTGGAAAGCCGGTTGATTTCTTAAGGGGAGAGTTGAAAATGGTCTTCTAATAAGGTCATTGCTACCTATATATTATAATTGCTATACAAACTTGAAAAGACTACTCTTAATTTGTCTTTTTCCTATTCAACCCTATTTTATTTGATTTATTCTCAATATTAATATGCATTCAGAATAAATATATTGATATATATATATACATATACACATATATATATCAACTCATATTGGTCTATAAAGCATCCGGATGGTAGAGGGAAGAGAGGGAGATATGATTTTTGTTTTGTCATTCCAACACTCTACCTATTCCACTATTTGACTCTTACACAAGGTAGAGTAAAAGCTACAAGTAAAGTACTCATAATTAGTAGTTTTTTTCTTTTCTATGGTATATGTCATGAGTGGCTTGTTTCTTCATGATGCTATTGATTTATTTATTTATTTTCACTATTAAAGAAATTAGAGATCAAATCATAGCCCTTGAATTCAAATCCATAGTTCTTTGGCCATTGGATCAAAAGATGAATGTCATAAAAATCTTGACTTCAAAACCCATCATGACACACCTCTTTTTCTATTTTCCTTTTTTATTTTTCAAAGAAAAATTATGCAAGCACTTTGCCGTGGAGTGTGTGTGTGTATATATATATATATATATATATATATATATATCTTTAACTTACTAATAAGTGTCTTAAGCATTTGCAAATAAAGACAAAAGGACGAAATTTTCGTCCATTCCGACGTCGTTTAAGGGCTTTGTTTCTTTTTTTTTTTTTTTAAATCCCAGCGCATGGCAGGGAGTCAAGTCATTATTTTTTTTTTTGCTAAGAAGAGTCAAGTCACTTTATGCTAATATAATATACTAAACGAAAGGGGTAAATTAGTTTCTACAATGGCCCGTGTAATTACTAAATTGACCTTACTGTGCTAAAGACTAATAAAGGCCTTTATGGTCAATTTGCGAGCCCTATTCTTTACGTTTTTCTCCCAAATATGGCCTTGCTTGGTTTCATTCATCGCAATTTCATTTTTATTTTTATTTTTTGGACACAAAATTCTCTCTGCTGCTTAATCTTCCCTGTTCTGATATGAGTAGGAATGGTCGAATTTTTTTTTTTTGCACGGCTTTATTTTCTAGGGCTTCTTCTTAGTTCTGATATGTGATTTACCTCTTCTTCACAAAATTTTCTCCCCGTTCTAAGGTTTGGCAATATGCCTCTTCTATTATTAATTTTTTGTTACCGGATCTGATTTTGCTATGAATTTTTAATTATTTTTTGTCTAGGATGTTGTTTTGTTTTGTTTTGTTTTTTTTGTTTTTTTTTTTTTGTAGAATAGCTCTTTCGTTCTTCTTCTTAGTTGTGACGAGCAATGAAGCCCGCAGCTTGCTGCGGGTTCTTGTTTTGTTTAAATTTAAATAGAAATATATATAAGATTAAGAATTAATATACTATAAAGAGTATATATATAAATATTTATTATGTTTTGCTAATTATTGTACATACATATTAAAAAAGGCAGATAACATAAGTATTACATTTTTTTTGTTATATACAATAAATATTTACACACGCGTGCATACGTACATATATATATATATTTTACATGAAGAAGTTGGTTTCAGCATTTGTCTCATTTTTTCTTCTTTTCTTCTTCTTCTTTACTGCAATATGAAAGGAGAAAACTACAAATTTATGAATTTAATTACATTAAAATAAGTGTAATAATTTATGTCTAAAACGAAATGCAAACTTACCTGAGCAATTTTCTTTTGACGGCTGTTGTTGCAACGCCTTTTTCAGAACTGTCATAATTAAGTTTCTTAAATTATAAATTTCATTGGACTTCAAATATGAGCAAATAATATTAGTTAATCAATTTTTTTTTTTTACCTTGAAATCAATTGTTTTGGCATTGGAGTTTTAGGATCCAAAGTTGGTGCACTCGGAGGTGACAATGAAAGTATCTCTGGCAGTTGATCGTCGAACACCTTTGAGGCAACGAAGTTTGTTGTTGAACCACGGACTTTGAAATAGATTTGGAAAATTTTTGTTTGGCCTTTAAGCTGTTCAATGGTTGGAGGAATAATTGATGAATCTGTATATCCTTCATCGATCGTTAATGTGGAGCATGGTTTTTTCACCAACACTTGCGCAGCTTTTCCAAAGATGGTTACCGTTGTCTGTCCTGTCTCATCTTCGATATTTGTATTCAATCTGTACCTGTTATTGGCGCAAATACAAATAATTTGAATGTTTTTTTTAACAAATATTTGTAGAATATGACATATATTAATTGAGAATTTAAATTATGCATAATACCATGGTACTGGTAGACTTTGTAAGAATGCGTGATCGTCACACCACCAGGCTGTTCCTGATGGTTTGAGCATTTTGTTGCAAGTTGGACAGGAGTGGTAGTACCATCCTTGTGTGACGTCGAAGCCAGTTATCGTTGCTTTAACCGTGTATTTGTCATTCTACAAACCAAAAAAAATTAGTTAGTTTAAATTTTACAAAGTTCCAGGTTTAACATTTTTAATGAGTGTTATGGTACTTACTGGATCCAAGTTTTACAACTCATTAATTTTCTTCCTGTTTTTTGTCTTCTGTTCCTCCAAAGGTTCGGCTGGTTTTGTTGATGGCGGAAGAGTTTCGATTTTTTTTGTTTGATTTGCAAATCTGCAAGTAGAAAATTAGGAATATAATAATAAAGGTAAGTATTTAAAATTTTTAAAAGAATCAAAGTAGTTAATTGGAATTGAATTATTGAATATAAAAAAAGGAAAGACTTAAAATTACATACTTACCTTGTTTTCAGTGTAGTTGCCTCAGGTATGTTTAAATCAATGAAGCATAAAGTTGCCGAAGTGCTTGCAACATATGGTTTCCCTAGATCATAATCAAAATTAAATATTGCTAATATAATATAGATATTTTTTCAATTAAATAGCAAAATATTAAAATTTAAAAATACCTAAATATTGTTTTACAGACATTGCTGTAAATATTGGAACGATTGTTTCGGATTTTTTTTGAGTGATTTCTTTATCAAAATTTTCCGCCAAACTTCCCCATAAGGTCACTTGCAAATTTTCACTCCTGTTAAATAATTTTATAAAAGAAAAAATTAATTACTTAGTAAAATAAAAAATTTAAGTTATAATTTTTTTTCAACAATTACTTGTTAAATTATTGTCAAAGTATTTTACCTGATGTTCTGAATCATCATTGTTTTTCTTGCTGTGATCTTATTATTAATGTATGATTTCTCCAGAATTTGGGCACTTGCTAGGACGCCGATGACATCTAGTATAATTAAACATGTGTTAGTAGTCATAATAATATTTAAACTAAAATTAAGTAATAGCAAATGGATTAAGCTTAACATCATATACCTGTCAAAATAATGTTGTCTTGTATTTTGCTGGCTATTTGGTCATATTCTGAGAAATTGAACTTATGTAATGGTATTGCTGGGGAATCGTCTGCAGCAGCAGCAAATGTTGTAGCTCGTGTCAGTTGTAACATAGCGGTATGAGGGACGACCTTATATTTTGGCCTACTCTGATCAACAAAAAATTTCTTAATCTCGTAGACACGGCCGATTTCTATTTTGGGTGCCACAATATCAATGTCGCGTGCCTTAATTGTAGCATGGATAGTTTCATGCTGTTGAAAAATAAATAAAATCATAAAACTAATATCAGTATTTATAAAATAATTAAAAATATATGATTATATAAGATAAGAATAAAATTATTACCTCTTCATCAACTAATATGTAGTCGCGACTGATAATGCGTCCTGTATTAAAATCATTGTTGATCCAGCTTCTAGAAACTCTGGCGAAGATCATGTCATATTGTTGATTTGCTCTGATTGATTTGATCGGCGTGGCCATTCTCTGTTTATCAATAAGCATAGTAACAAATATTTTTAAGGCAATTTTTTGTGTTAATATAATAAATAAAGCTATATACATGGTGTTAAATTAGTATTATGTTGCAATAGTTTATTTTAGACTATTTTGTAATATTTCTTTGTATACGATATTTTTTATATGTTGTGGATATTTATTAACTGAATCATGTATTAATATATATAATCCATTTGGTGATTTTACTCTTGATAATGCAACATATAATTGACCATGTGTAAAAATTTCATTTTCCATATAGAGACCAATTTTATCGATAGATTGTCCTTGACTTTTGTTTATTGTCATAGCATACGAAATTTTTACAGGAAATTGTCTTCTTTTTAAAGTAAAAGGCCATTTTGATTCTTGTACAGCCATTTCAATCCTAGGAATGTAAACTTTTTCACCAGTATTATTTGAATTTATTATTTGTCCTTCAATTATTTTATTTGTTAATTGTGTAATTAATAATCTAGTTCCATTGCATAATCCTAATGATTGATTTAAATTACGCAATAGCATTATTGGTGTTCCTATCTTAAGATTTAATTCATGTGGTGGCAGTCCATTAAAGTTTAAAGTATGTAAAAACTCTTCAGGGTATAAAAGATTTAATTCATCAATATTTCCGGAAGAATGTAGAATTGTGTCGTAACTATAATAAGTTTTTAGTTCTGTTGGAACTAATGATAGAATATATTTATTAATTTCATCAACTGTTTTATTTTTTGGTGCTACAATAGCACGTTGCTGCAGATATTCGATATTATTAAAATTATGCAGAAAATCGTTATATATTGATTTTGTAATTTTTTCAATTGGATTCGAATCATAATGTAATATATATTTTTGGGGTATTTTTATCCATGTCGCATCTTCGTTTTCGACATCTTTTATTCCATCTGCAGTACCATTACCAATGCTTAAAATCCATTTTGAAAATTCTGTTATTTCATATTTTTCTTGCGTTGATATATTATGTTGGTTAAGTCTCATATTTTCTGTTAAAGTTAATATTTCAAAGTACGGCCAAAGATAAGAATTTGTTATAGTTGCATCAATTATATGTTCTTTTGTACCAGATGTTATTACTGGTAAAATTTGACGGAAATCACCGCCTAACACAACAGTCATTCCTCCAAAAGGTTGGTCGTAGTTATTTTTTAAATCTTGTAACGATTTATCTAGAGCTTCAAAACAAAATTTGTTATTCATTGGTGCTTCATCCCATAATATAAGTGATGTTTTTTCAATTAATTTAGCCAAGTGTGTTTGTTTTTTAATATGACATGTTGAAGATTTATCTATGAATAATGGTATTCGAAATCTTGAATGCGCAGTTCGTCCTTTAGGTAATAACAAAGATGCTATTCCGGATGATGCTACGGCTAAAACAATTTCATTGTTGGATCTTATTTTGCTTATAATTGCAGTCCACAAATATGTTTTACCAGTTCCTCCGTGTCCATAAACAAAAAAAAGTTTCTGATTTTGATATTGAATAGAATGTAGAATTTTTTCATATATATATTTTTGTTCATTGTTCAAATGTTGTACTAAATTTAAACTTTCTTTTTTCAATTTATTAGTATCATAATTTAATTCTTCTCTTAAAAGTTTATTATTTAAGTCATCAATTAATGATCCTGTTGGTAAGGGTAGATTAAAATTTTTTAAACTTGATGAGTTTTGATTTAATAATTTTTCTAATTCGTATAAAATATAATTATATAATTCAAGTTCAGGTATTTGGAAGTTTTGATTATTGAATAATTTTCTCATTCGATATATAATATCATCAGTCATAAGATTCCAATGGTCATTCAAGAGTTTTATAGGATCATTTACATTACAAAATAAAAGAATTATGACAAATAATTGTCTTAATTGATTTGGTGTTGACCAAAATGAAGCTTCTATAATTGAATCATTCCATTCTTTATCATCTCCTAATAATCCAAGCGCATTACATGTTGATTGATATGTTGGATATCTTATATTATTAACTGTTCGTAAAGACTCAAAGCTAGTTGCTCCTTTTTGATAATTTAATAATAATCTTAAATAATATAATTCACCAGTATTTGGATGAATATAGTAAGTTCGTCCTATTGTGTGGCCACTTTGTCTAGAAGTCCAAATTTTGTCTTTATTATTCCACACCCATTTTGTTGGAAATTGTGTGTATGTAAGTTTTTTAGCTTCGTGATTTGATTTATTCGTTTCCATCCATTCAGTTAAGGTTGTTTTTCGAATCATCGGTTGTTTGATAACGTTCTTAAGTTTTTGATTTGAATGAAAAATAATATTTTGCATAAGTGGTAAATGAATTGATAGTCGTTGAACTGAAGGATTTCTATGATGTATTGGATATTCATATAATCTCCATATGGCTTCATATGGTGTTATATATCGACAATTAATATAATTTTTTATTTCATCAATTTCTTGATAATTTATATGTCCAAAATTATCAACATATATATTATCGTCAAGAATAGCTCTAACTCGATCAGGTCCTTTCGCTAAGTATTTAAATAGATATTTTATTAACATAGATTGCGAACAAATTTCTGTGTTTATGTGTGCACAAAATTTAAGGCATAATTCTATATTATATGGAACAACAAATCT
The DNA here is from genome assembly GCA_018132145.1 of Boehmeria nivea var. tenacissima. Lineage (NCBI taxonomy): Eukaryota > Viridiplantae > Streptophyta > Magnoliopsida > Rosales > Urticaceae > Boehmeria > Boehmeria nivea. The sequence goes on from CM030881.1 coordinate 2,549,156, forward strand.
ATTATCTAATTTAATGTGTTCTTTTTCTACATAATAATTTGTATTTCTACGTTTGTAATTAATTATTCCATTTTCTTCTATTATTGTCTCATTTCTAATTTGTTTGGGGAATTTTTTTGAACAAATCGAATTTTTCATACATTGAGCATTAGTTTTGGCAAGTCCACATGGTCCATGCATCATAAATTCAGCTACTATATTATATCCTAATGGATCTTCTTTAGGATTTGGTATTTCAGCGGAAATTAGTTTATCAATTTGTGATGGTTCACGTATTTTTTCTTCAGGATGTAACCAAAATAAAAAATGACAATGTGGTAATCCTCTTTTTTGAAATTCAACGACATACAAATCTGCAATAATTTTTCCGAATATAGTTCCGGATTTTATTGTTGCTAACATTTCATTTAGTTTCATTTTAAAAATTCTAGCAATTATATCTGGTCTATCTTCTGGTTTTTGGCCAGGAATTATAGAAAGTGCTCTTATAATTTCTGGCCATTTTGGATTACATGTGAATGTTATGAATAAATCAGGATTTTCATATTGTCTGCAAATTGCCATTGCATCTTGATAATTTTGTATCATATATCTAGGACTCCCGGTGTGACTTGAAGGGAGGATGATTCTTTTTCCTATAGCATTTGCATCTGTATCTCCCTTTAATACAGCATCTTGGATGCCTTGATAAATTTCAGATCTTAAAGTTTTTTGATTTTTCCTTATATAATCTAATCGATCTTCTTCTACAGATGCATATGCGTCAACTAAATATTGTTGAAATAGTCTGCCGCTTCTAAATAAAGTATTCCCTTGATCTAGCCGTTGTTGTAATTGGTAACAGTAAAATGCTCTCATCGAAATTCTTTTTCTAGAAGATTGTTCAGTAACATGATTAGTAACCCAATTTAAATCGATTCTATATCCATCTTCTCCATAGGGAAATAATAAAGGATATTGTAATGACATATAAGTTGGATGTAATTTTGTAATTCTTTGTAGGCTATTTGATTTACTTTCAACTATAATATCTCTGCCTTTTTCATATTCACCTATATCTCCAACTATTAATCCTCCAATATCATTGGATGTGGGTAAATCATATTGATTAGTATCTGAGTTTCGTCGTCCTATAAGTCTTAGTCTTATACAAGGTATGTTAATTTCTTTGAATCTATCTCTTATTGTTCGGAAAAGTTTTACTAATACATTTGTTTCATCTAACATTTTGAGTAAATTTTCAATTATTTTTTCTGTCATTATTTTAGAAGACTCATCAAATGAAAGTGTTGATATTCTATTTTGAATTTCATTTTCTGTATCATATATATAAAGTTGAGCAAATCTAGGAGGATTGTCATTAGTAGGCAATAAAGATCCTAAGAAGTGATGTATTTGTCCACATATTTTAAAAATATGCGGACCACTTGAATTACTTGTGCTTGCATCTATATTTGCTCCAAATGACGTAAAAGCTAACATTGAATTTAGTGTTCGGATATTTTTTCGATAATATGTACTTTCAGGTCCACCATAATAATTTAATAAATTATCTAATATCATTGGAGTTTTTTTTAATATTGGCAATTTTATTTTTCCATTTTTGCAACATAAATTAAATTTTAGTGGTTTACTTTCATTACATCTTTCATGAAACCAGAACAAAGCACCACAATATTGACAACTTTGTGCACAATCTCCAAAGTCTAAATATAATGTATTTAGTAATAATTTTTCATATGATAGTTCTTTTTGCATAATACAAATGTTTGATATTCTCTTAAAACTATACTGAGAAATATTTGATGTCATAAATTCTGAAGGGTTAATTTTTTCTCTTTTTTTTTTCTTCTTAGGAGACATGTTATTAGAGAAATTATTTGTTCTTCTTTTACCCATTTAACTATGTAATAAAAATAAAGATAAAAAAAAATTTAGAAAAGTTTGATAAATAGTTTAAGTTTAAACAAAAACAAATAAAAAAAATTGAAAAGAAATTATTATAAATTAATACATTTAATAATGCTAATAAAGAAATCTAAATATAGAAAATAAACTAATAATATTTAAATATAGTTATTATTACAATGATTTTATTGTATTAAAAAAACACAGAAATATAATTTCGAGCTTTATTATATTAAAATAATATTTATAAGTGAATTAAATTAAATTATTCTATATTAAAACATCTTATATCCTTAATATATCAACTGTCACAGTAATGAATGAAACGTATCAACAGTCCCAGTAATAAAATATGTGAAATTGAATAGTAAAATAAGAAGACGTAGTAAAATAGATAGAGGGTCCACAAAGCTTACTTGTTTTCGTCCCTACAATCAAAGAGCAAGAAAGATTAATTATATATACAAAAATATTTAAGAGAATTCATAGATTATCAAAAATACAGATATTATTTTTTTAGACATTAATACCAAAATATATGTACAAAAATTTAGCTCAGACTTGACAACAAAATATATCATGAATCATTTTTAAATAATATGCAAAAAAATCTTCATAAACAAATATTTGTAGCAGACTAATTGAACACAAATGAAAACCTCTTCTAAAGTTGTTGAACAATTTTTTTAACATCAAACTAAATATGAAATGATTTAAATATTGATAATGACAAAATTTATATACAAATCATCATTTATTCAGAGCAAAACAAATTATGTTTTCATAAAATTACCAAGTGAATTACATATATGTTAATTTAATTGACAACATCATATGTTTTACTCAATAGTTTTAAAGTATTGGCCATCAATGCCAAATATATTTTTGTAAAAATATAGATTTTGAAAAAGACTAAGAAAAAGAAAAACAGATCATTCAGCAAGAGAATAGAAAACAAAAACCAAAAATCCAAACACAAACCAAAATATAACATGATAAATACAATTAGCAGGAGTAAAGAATATTAAACCGTAAATGAACTCTTATCGATAATAAATAATTCATATACATGAGAAGACAAATGCATTAAAGTAACATCAAGGGTATTAAATGGTAGTTAGCCTCATATTAATTACAACATACAACTTCTTTCATTTAATTTTGTACAATTTATATTTGGAAAAATTTAAAAGCATAATATAACAATTTTAAAAGAATAACACTGGATTTAAATATAGAACAATTAATCATTAAGAACAAAGTAAATAATATCACACAAAATAATCACAGACAATAAGAACTTAAACTCATTGAAGACTAAATGATGACAACACAAAATATAATAAACATACCTTAATCCAGCAGACAGAAGCAGTGAGCACCTAGTTGTATAAGTAACGCAATGTAAAACACAGCTAAGAAAAGGGTCAGAGAAAGAAAATGTTTATAGAGAGATTATGAAAAGAGTGAAAGATATGGAGAGAATAAGAAATAAATAAACTTTATGTCAATATTTATATTTGTTGTAAATACTGAATAAATTAAAAAATAAAAAACCAGCATTGCACACGTGGATAGTAAGTCGCAAATATCAAGTTTTAGATGCCTCTAGATTTTTACAGTTTCAGTAATCAATCTATGTTAACTTTTTATGTGAGGTCAAATTGAGGTAAGATTTTAATCAGAATAAAACAACCAAAAAAACTGATAAAGACTATAAAAATATAGAGCTAAAACAGTAAGTTACTATCCAACTATATCTATTGAGCAAAAATTAGAATGAGACTAATCGTTATATATAATAATAGAGATAAATTGCCTTAGATATAATATAAGATAGGAATACAGCTAGCCTTAGCTACTTTATATATATCTGAATCTTAAAAATTAATATTTAATGCTATATGATAAACATTAGAAGGTGTTTTTTTTATTTTTTATATAAAATCTAAGCATAATGATAGCTTTTGGTAAGATGCACAGAGTAATTCTTAGAAAAGCGTGCACTTAATTATAGTCGGTGCCTTGGTTTTTGTGAGAGCCAAAATACAATCAAGTAGAATGTATGAAAATTCTCTACTAACAAAGGTCATATACAATTGATAGAATCCGTAAAACTATAAGTTTTTTTTATTTTAAGAACTATAACTTTCCATAGATTTATAATTTTAAAAAATGAATTTGTCAAATTATTAAAAAGAATAAAAAAAGTATGCAGAACTATACATAATACTTGTACATACCAATCCAGGGGAAAAAAACATCAAACTATAAATTAAGTCAATTAACATTGTTAAAAGTACTATATTAAATACTTTTTCGTGATTTTAGACATTTGAGAGCTATTTTTGATTGATAATATAAATGGAACTAACATAACCAATATAAACACTCATATATACCAATCCAAGAAAACATATATGTATAAACACAAAAATATGTATACACAGATGCACACTCACATATATACATTACCACACATGCATAGATTAATACTTCCACAATTCACAAATAACACACAAACTAATTAAAAGTCACTAAATTCTTAAAAATTGACAAAGATAATAAACATAAAATTTAAATAAAACCATAAGAAAACTTAATTAGCCGTGATGATACGCATAAAGAAATTTGAGAGTTAAATAACCACACCACCATAACAGCAACAACATTTTTAGCATTTGATTGAGGAAAGAAGAAGAAAGATGTAAAAAATTAATGCCAATTTCTAAGAAAAGACTATAAATATTAAAAAAAATTCAATCAGACCAATTACCAAATCTTTTTTTAAAAAATTGCTGTAGATCATGAGATCAGATCTTCTTCAATCTAAGGCCATAAAAGAATTTAAAAGCAAACACAAACGACGAAAGAAGGAAAAAATAGTTGCGGAAACAATTTTCAATCCCCAAAAAATATTTCCTTTTACTTTTTATTTTCTGTTATATTTTTCATTGACTAAAAATTATCACTTTCAAAAGAATAATAAAACCAACGAAGACGTTAACTGTAGAAATTATGATGTATTTAAATAAAAAAACAACCCACGAACAGTTATAGCATGCAAAGAAAATTGTTAACATAGATCATCATTAAATATCAACATATAACCAAAATAAACAAAATGGTCTGCATGCAAAGAAAATTGTTAACATAGATCATCATTAAATATCAACATATAACCAAAATAAACAAAATGGAAAACAAACATAAGGTATTTTTATTTACAAAGTAAGATACAGCAAAGTAAAAAAAAAAACCCAAAGAATAAGAAGAAATTGAGAGAGAGAGAGAGCAGCCCGTAGAAGTCAAACCCAAAATATCAACACCAAAAAAAAATTAATAAAAAGACTAATGTTGTGTGAGATAATCAAGTGCCACCATTGATTTCGGGAAAAAAAAAAAAGGAGAACAAAAAAGGGAAAACATGAAGCCAACCAGAAAAAAAAAGGGGAAAAAAGAGTGTGTACCTTGCTTTGCTACCTTCCATTGATTTTCAGCTATTGATACTGAAATTTAAGTATAAACCACACTTCACATTTTCAAGAGGCCCAACAGAGGTTTTTTTTTCCTTTTTTTTTTCCAGGTCAAAGAACGGCACAGAGTGATGGTGAATCGAAAAATGCAGACCTATCTAGGGTTTCTTTGAAATACCTAATTTATCCCTAACTTATTAGTCTGAAAGAAAACAAAGATGAAGGGTCTTTTGGCCAACTCATGACCACATGTGTAAAACCGTACCCTCCCTAGTAAGACACTTGCACATAAAGTAGGCACGTCAGACATAATTGTAGATTTGTAGTGTCTCCTGTATATATTGCACATAATCTCTCTTTTCTTTTCTTTTCTATTTTCTTTAAAAATTAAAATACTATACTCAACCACAATATCACAATGACATTCTACTCTAGGTACTAATCTTACTTGTACGTGTTTAAATTACAAAAACACCTATTGGCAGCATTGTTTTCCTTTTTTCTAATCTATCAATTTTCCTCACAGTTACGAATATAGCCTTCCAAGCCATAATAAAATATTAGTTAAATTAATATGGTCCCACCATAGGACTGCTTAATGCTTGGTCATTGGGATTTATTCACTTAGCCACTTTAATTCCTCCTTTTAACGTGACACGTCAAGTTTGCTAATGTTGGAAGTTGGGACTAATCAGCCAATATAGCCTCTGCCTGACCACATAATATTTAATTAAAAATTGTTTGCAAAAAAAAAAAAATATATATATATATATATATATTTGTGAGATTAGTTATTAGTATATTTGTGGGATTAAACGTATAAACAACCCACGTGTGCGCGAAATTAACGCACAAAAGGAGCCAGATAAGCGCGTTCATCCACGTCTTAAGCGCGCAAGTGGCAGCCAACAGCCATACACGCAGATAGGTAGTCCCGTGCGTCAGTGTGGCAGTCTTCCAGCCAATTACAGTCAAGTTATGTGCGTATGTGGGCCCCATCTGTCTCCACTTGAGTCTGAAATTACCAAAAAAAACCCTTCAGTTCTTTTAACCCAATTATATATGTAAGGGTAAAAAAATAATTTAATAAAATAAAATTTAAAGTGACCAAAAACCCCCTAAACTTGTTTATAGATAATAAAACATTGTGAGAGGGGCTCGATCAGAAGCATCCAAATGTAGTTAAGGAGGGCACTTTCGTAATGACAATGGTTACTGTTCCTGCTACAGTAATAGCGACCTTCCAATTAGTAATATAGGAAATGTGTTTTTTCCTTTTTCTATTTTTCAGTTTTAGAATAGATCTGAGAGATTGTTTTTTTAAAACAATTTTGTAGAGTTTTTATTGTCTTTTTGATTATCTATTATTTATTGTTAATATTCTTTTAGGTATGTAGAAAAAGCTGTCTTTTGGTAAGTGGGTTGTTTGGCTTTTTCAGATCTGTAAAAAAAAAAATAAAAAAAATAGCATGATATTTCGTTTGGTTCTCGCTTTGTATTGTGTAGGTTTTTTTTTCTTGAAAAAAAAATTAACTCTCTTCCTGTGTCTTTTGCCATGTTCTGTTTTGGATTATGAGAGGAGAGAGAAAGGGGAAGGTGGCTCATGGGTGGATACTCAATCTGCAGCATTTAATACTGAGGTTTGAAAATAGAGAGGGACATCAAGAGTTTTGTCTACTTTTTTCATTCCCTTCATTCTACGTCATTTATTTTGTTTGCGTGTCATTTTTAATTTTTTTTCAAAAACCAAACTCGATCTCTTTTATCTGCTTCTTGGCGTGGATTTGTTTTGATAGGTCCTTGAGTTTTTTGTTCTCTTTGTCTGGGGTTTTGTCACCTGAGTTGCTTCAACATCCAACGTTGATGTGTTTTTTTTTTCCCTGTAGGTTTTCAATAACATAACTCAGCCTCTTTTTAGTTGTTTTGGTTCGGATATGCTTTCATGGATGCTCTGACTTGGGTATTTATTTTCCCCCTTTCCTATTTTTGACATCTCAAGCAGATTTGACTATGCTAATTTTTTTGACTTATTTTGTACTGATTTGTGGATCAAATTTTTCTTTGCAGGTTTGCCTATTTTCTTGCGTGAATTGTTACATTATGCACTGCTTATTTTCTTGCTTTTAGCTTAACTAGATCTGATTTGGACATTTCATGTTTTAAAGAAATCCTTTTAGGATTTTCCGATGGACTCTACCATTGGACTTCAAAGATATATTTTTTTTTAAACACTTATTTTTATTATTTTTTCTCATATTTTGTACTGATTTGTTGCTCATGTTTTGTTTGCAGCTTGGTGTATTTGTTTCTCTTATGGGGATTTGATTGCTGGTTTCGTAATGATTGGAATAGTGCATACTTCGGCTAAGTCTTCTTTGTGCTTTATTTTGATTATATATATGCTTATTATCATATTGTCTTGATTTTTCGGTTTCTGTTTCGTTGTTAATATTTATGTGTAAATGCATTTGTTTGCGTTTGTGAGGAATTTATGGCTTGGTAGTCATACTTTGTCCTGAACCATGCGTAAATGTATGTGTGTAGATTTATATGTTTGTATATATTTTTCTGTTTTAATATATTAGATTGGTGTTATCTTGGATGTTATTGTTGATTTTTTGCTATTGTCATGGTGTGATTAGTTTGTTTTTACATGGTTTTCATTCTAAACGAATTATTTCTTTTAAAATATTAAATCAATTGAACTTTCATTTTAAACATGAAAATTTATTATTGGAAATTAAGAAAAAAATCGGTGGCATACCGCCATACCCTATGATATATATTTTCGATTTGCTTTTCTTTTGAAAACTGATCATTCGTAAAGTATTTGCCAGCTATACCGGCTGTCATATAATATTAATTGGCATACTGTTTAGAATCAGAATCTCATTAATACATTTTTAATATCTGTGATATTTTCATTATATATGCTCATCTTCTCCAGTAAATTAATTGACATACTGTTTACAATCAGAACCTCATTAATGCATTTTTAATATCTGTGATATTTTCATTATATGCTTATCTTCTCCAGTAAATAAGAATCTTTTGCATTGACAGTTGACGTTGACACCATCAATTAAAGCAGTCGGTTTGTCACTGGTTACACGTGTTTTATTATTTTTTACTACATTTTCTTAAATTGCTATTTTTATTGTCATAAGTATATGCGTAATAATGAATAATTTTTTTTTTTCATTTATTGCAGGGACCAATGCAACTACTTTCTATAGTTTTTAATTTGCTCTTTTTTTTTTGTACATTTAAGACATTTAAATTATTATTGTTTATCTGGACCGTGATATTTTTTTTATTCAATCTTTTTTACCGCATTTATCTATTTCAATTGATATTTAGAAACTTAACCTAACAGAAAACATAATTAATATTTAAAATAATAAGAGATAAAATGAATCTTAGATTACATTTATATTTTTTTTTTGTCATGTTCATGTTCAATAAATTATATCTCAACCTGTAAAAAGTAAGATAAAGCGTGGTTCAAGTACATTAAGAATAAGTAAAATATGTAACAAACTTAGGACACAAGATATAAATTTAATTTGTTTTATATTCAAATTTGGTAATGCACGTATCTAGGTCTGTGATTAAAATTATTATATATTATTGAAAGAGAGATAGATTTTATTATAGTTTCTGCAGTAATATTAGTATTACTTTTTTTCAGTAAATACACCAGAAATTTTAGGGTCAATTCCGTACACAATCTAAGTGTTCAAGCAACTCATGATATCAAAATACGCCAGAAAATTAAATTAAAGATCTCTCTATAGAAGCACATAAATCAAGGCTGACACATACGCACATTCACATAAACTGTCTACTACTGCTAATATTAATTTAGTGGGAACTAGAGTCCTTCTCTACCGCTCATTATAATTTCTCTTTTAAAAATAAATATGTATAACTTAGTTGTAAGTGATATAAAAAAATTCTCTTACTACTGCTAATAAGCTATTTTGATTATCTCTCTAATTTTTTTTACTTTTTTCTTTCAATTATAAATTAAAAAATTTAGTATGGGTAGTTACGAAAAATTTCTTCGATTGTAGGGCTATTTTAAAATTTGCTAAAAAATGAGTAGGGGGCTACAACCCTTACAGGCACAATGAAAGTCCTTTATTGATTATATTATTTTCTTTTGTATTTTCACTATATTTTTTGCTGATCGCTTGTCAGTATGATTTTAGCAATGAATTTTTTATTCCCAATTATAATCAATGATGTATCTATTAATTATATAATTATTTTCTTTTGTTATTTTGCACATGTAACAAATTTTGATACACTCAGTAATAATTTTTGTTACACGTGTAACAAAATTTATTACACGGATAACAAAAACTGTTACACAATAAAAATTACTAATTTCTTAATATCGTGAAATTATGGTTAATCTTTAAAAAAAATAATAAAAATTTTGGCTAGATCCTTAAAAATCTCTATTATTTTTTTTTTGGTTATAATTACTTCAATTTTTTAAATAAATATTCATCTCAACTAAATAAAAATATAATAATTCACTCTATCTTTCAGCGCCAAAAATTAATTGTCATTTTAATTGCGTAGAATAAGATAAACATATTACATTTTAAACAAAATAATAAACAATAATATGACGAAATAAAATACATATTTTGTATGAAAAATAAAAGGAGCATATGCACGTGCAACGCACGTGCCTATACTAGTATATATATATATATGTTTGTATGTATAAAACTTTCTTTTCATTTTTTTAATTTTTTTATTTTTTAGCAAGGTAACCTTGCTTGCCGTGCATGATGTGTGTGGATATATATATATATATATATATATATATAAGTCTCTCATTTTTTTTTTGCCTCTTAAAAATCTAAGAGCTAATTCTAACCATTGATTTTATTATTCTCTATGTCTTAGCCATTTGATCAAAGTGAATTTATTTTTATTTACTTTCATTAGATGATTAAATATTGACTATTGATTCATGATTAAAATGGTCTTGATCATTAAATCAAAACTATACTAACTTGATATTTATAATTATTTATCATAAGTCAAGCAATAAATCATGCATTCAAAAATTAATAGAACAATAAATTTCTACTTCATTATTGGATAATTAATCCCCTTTTCGTATCACAAAATTATAAGAGTTTTAGACTAAACTTGGGACATTACAATTTAATAATTAATGTATGTTTTATGTGTAACATACTATATGTATGAAATTATGCTTTGAGTTTGATTAAATTGTTTACTCAAATAAATTTTCATATTCCGGTGTGCAATTCTGATATGATCTAATATTGTTATTTATGATAATTTTTGAAAGGATGAATAACCCTAGGCAAAATGAGTTTTGCGAGAGAGAGGAAGAGGAAAAGACGAGAAATTCATCTCTTTGGCCATTATTAACAACAATATTTGAAAAGTCTTTTTTCTTCTATATTTGACTTAAGTATAATTAAAATATAAAATAAAGTCTTATTATTACTCGTTTACAAGTATCCAAATTTTGATGCTTAATGCTCTATATATAGTTCCAATTATATAGGAACAATGATCAAATTTAGCTCGATTGCTTTGTAAAGACACTCTATCTTTCCTGATCCATTCCACACGTGCAATTTCTTTTTCATCGACACGACCTGCAATTTTTATTTGATTGCCTTTTGTACATGCTTGATCAGTTAAATGAGTTTTGACCACCTCATAATCATTGCCAACAATATACATTAATTTAGTAATTTTTGTCTCACCACCTTATCAAAGAATTTTTCTAAACAATAATTTTAAGATGAATTAGCTAAATAGACCATTTTGAAAACTATTTCGAAAAATAAAAAATTAATTATGGTCCAATTACAAGAAATATGGATGAATTTCATTATCTATAATTACTTATAGTGACTATTTTCTTAATAAATAAAAACACTGACTATATTTTTAAATTACTTAAACAAAATCACTTTTTTTTTTAATAATTTCTATAATTTATAAAAGTTCTGAGCTCTGACTTTCACAAAGTCACTTTCATTACCACAAACGTACCCACACGCATTTTTAGAATAACCCTTTGTTTGGGATAGCCATTTGAATTAAATGGTTTGACCAAAATACTTTTATTCATTTGAGAAAAAAATAATAATTATTTTGCATGAGTATTTTTTGGAGGAAAAAATGACTATTTTGGATGATTTAATTTAAGCAAACCATTCAGATGGGCATTTTAGAATGATTGCTGACTTTTTTGAGGTGATTAAATTTTGAGATGATTAAAATAGTTGATATTTAAGCATTTTATATTGAGACTAGCAAAAGTTAGAAAAAATAGAAATGTTTTGGGTGAATGAAAATACTTTCAAATTATTCAAACTATTTGAATGAATTGAAAATAGTTTACATATTTTTCATATGATAGTTTGTTTGGCCAAACCACATTCCCCATGTTTGGTAACTCCTCACATTCCATTCCATTTTGTTGGAATTATTTGAAATGGTTTGTAAAATGGTTCGGAATGATTATGAAATGATTTGACTTTGCAAATTTCGTTGTGATATAAATGAATGAGATTTAAAGAAATTGTATAGGGATTAGGAAAGTGGAAAAATTGTTAAAAAATAGAATGGAATGAGAGGAATTGTATAAGGATTAAGAAAGTTAAAAAAATGATTGAAAAAAATAGAATGTAATGGGAGGAATGGTTACCCCAAACAATATTTGGCATTATTCAAACTCATTTTGGCTTCTAATGCAAGCTATTATTGAAACAAGCTTCATACCAATCGATGCTCCACCAATGAGTATAAGAGAGATGTAAAGAATCATTACTACATGCTTTAATATCATTATTACATATTTTTTAGTGTTACATTGGCACACTACTAAGTGGAGCATTGTAAAAAGGTCTTTCTATAGTGCTCTATATCTATTGGTGCTCCACCAATGAGTATAACAGAGATATAAAGAATATTACTTTGAGTCTAAATCCTCTGTCTCCTTTACCTGTCTCTTTCTCTGTTTCCCCAATAAAATTTTAACACGTAAGCAAAAATATTTAAATTTCTCAACCATTTTGCATAAATTTATATTATAATAACAATTTTTATTTATATGTCAAAGTCTTATTGGAGAGATAGAGTGGAAACAGAGAAAAAGAGGACAAAAAGATCTGGGTTTGCTTTAATAATCATGACTATTTATCAAAGGAAAAATTCTAAAGTAGTCCACGTGTTTTACTGAAAATCCCGTTTCATCCTGTAATGACCCGACTTTTCGAGCTGTTACTTTTCTTAACTTTATTAAAATACTCTCATGAAAAAAAAAATCTTAATTTTTTTTAACATAAACTTCAAATTATTTAAACCCATATAATAACTAATAAAATCTTAAATCCAAAACATTCGTCACCCATTGACCTTGACAATTAAACTTTAACAGTAAATCTTAAATAGCTTGGAATAAAAATAAATCTTTCTTTAAATGCGGAATAAAACACATGGTTTCCCATTCCCCATGCCTCCCATGCACCATCGCCGCACGACCAATGACTTATCATGCCATAGGTTTTTTATCTACAGTACAAACGAAAATATTATTGTGAGCTAAAAGCCTAGTGAGTTACAACTATTTTCTCACAAAAATAAGTTATGCAATGCATGACTATTTAGGCTCAATTATTCTTTTTTTTTTCATTCTAACTTTCTAATTCTCATTCTCTTTCTTATTCTCATTCTCTTTCTTTTTATGAGATCCCCTTGTGTGCATGTACTGAGCGCGCTTGACCAATAGACGACGAGGGGTGCACATGTCCTCGGCAACCAATGGTCCATTATTTCTTTCTTTCTTTCTTTATCACTCCCGTCGTTGCCTCTCGGTGGCTCGGGATTTACGAGTGCTAGTAACCGTACCTATATTGCCCTTAGGTCGACTCAAGGTAATGGCATCTTATAAATCTCACATAGGAGGGTGGTACGACACGTCTTATTAATTTAAGTCTCACTTGTTTACTAAGGTGATATGCAAATGTGATAAGCAATAAATAAATAAACATATGCATAGAGACCATCATCATAATATGTTTTATTCTTTCTTCTCTTTTTTTTTCCCTTTTCTTTCTAAAAACTTTCTCAAATATCATACAAATAAATTGGAGATAAAAATATAAACATTTCTTTCTTTTATAAAAGCTTAACACGATAAATCGTAAACATCAGTAAAACAACACAGGCATGTAACTGATGGCGTGGCATAACTTAACATTTTCTTTGGAAACTAATCCGTATTATAGTGAGGTTGTACTCACCTTGTTTCTTGAAACACCTAAAAATTCTAAGACTTTAGGTTCGATCTTAACGTCTCTCGAAACTTAAAAAAAATAAAGTCTATGTTTAAAACTCTTAACTTACGTAACGTACTTAATCTAACTTGGACTTGACATTCTTGAATCTGCTACAATATGAAAATTTACAGTTTCAGCATGCAATATTTATAAAATTACAGTTTGACCTTAAAATATAAATTTTTGACAAAAATACCCGTCAAAGGATTTAATTCAAAATTTCTAGATTTGAAATACATGTAAAAGCAAGTAATTTTTGCTTCTATATCATGTCGAAAATAAATTTCTAACTTATTCAAAAACGATAGTAAAAATTAAGGAGAAAAATAGTAATTTGAAGATATCTCAAAATAGGTTCCATTCTCGAAAATTTTTCTGAAACGACTCATATTCAGTTTTCAAAATCTACAACTTTTTTCTTTTGACTTTTGACAGAAAACATTTGTCTCATATAGTTAAATTCGGTTTAGAACTTAAACCACATATTTCACAATCTTAACTTCAAAATTTGCTGAAACGTAAAACTAAAAAGTTGTTTAAAATTAAATTTTCAATCTTTTTTCTTTTATAGTTAAAATCTAATTCGGCATTTAAAGTATTTGAAACGGCCAAAAACTCTGATCTTCCCAGAATGGTGCAGAAACCGTTCAGGCAATCATTGGTTCCAAATTTTTAATAAATAATCCACTTATCAAAAAATGACACAAAGTAATATACATAATCAGCACTCATAGATGCAGTAGCAAAAAAATTTTCAAATAAAAATAAAATTGTTTGTCTCATAAAATAATTAAAAAAATTCACACAAAATTTTAAGACTTCAAAAACTCTTGTCGTGTTGTAAAACGATTGTTCTAATACCGATCCAAGATCACGACTCGTAAAAATCAAAACCTAAATTCTAATTGATCATCATAAAAGAAATTTCAATAGTTCTAAGTAAGAGATTTTCCCTCGAAGCCTTTGTTGGTCTCGAAATACTCTTCTAAAAGTGCGATTTCCTACGCGAACGTCACAAGTCAATTTAGATTCGAAACTTATCAATCTAAATCATAAAAATGAATTTTATTTACCTTATAATCGTAAGGAATTGACTCATGAAGGCCTTGGGGTGACTTTCTAGGTTTCTAGGTCTCAAGAATTAATTATGTGCGTTTGGAAGCTCTTAGGAAATCATGTCGTTTTTACGTATGCCCTCAAAACTGTGCCGTTTTCACGGACTAGTTCGCATGTAAACTTTAAACAGTCATAACTTTCTATATACTTATCCGATTGACACATATAATATACCGTTGGAAAGCTTATTCAAAGATCTTTAAATTGATATGCAATTTGCTATATAAAATTTTTATATAGCCTAAGAAAAATTTAGAAATATATCACAGTCTAAATCTCACAATAACGTCCCTTTTACTTTTTTAATAAGATTCAACACTTAAATATGTGAAATCTTCATTTATTAAAACACGTCTCATTCTCATAAAAATCGTAACCTAAAGGTGATTGCTCCTATTTAACGCCATATGGCATCAAATAGAATTATATATAATTTTGCTATTTTTTTTGCACTGGGTGGTGTTTCATAAATCTACACGTAATTTACTATTTTTGTAAAACTACCTGCAGTTTTAACAACTATTATACATAAATAATTTCGTTGTAGTTTCTTAATCAAACTACACTAAAGTTGTTGTAGTTTTTAATAGAACAACAACATTAATTCATCATTAAAAGCATAAATTTGGGAAGAAAAACAAATAAACACTGCTGAGTTTTATTTCTCCTCAGAGGAAAACGTTACATTATACAAATTAGCGTACTCTAGGTTTTATACTACTTTACATGTGAATAAAACTAAAACTAACTTTCCTAGAAATAAGGAAACTACTAACAACCTACTTTAGACATCATACACTACGTAGACTACGTCAAAACCCCCCCTCAAGATGGGTGGTACAAATTGTACATTCCCAGCTTGTCTATCATCCTATCGAACATTGGTTTGAATAAAGCCTTTGTCAAGACATCAGCAAACTGCTGAGTGGTTGGTACATATGTAACATCTATGATTCCTTCCTCTATTTTCTCTTTGATAAAGTGCCAGTCGACTTCCACGTGCTTTGTTCGATCGTGGTGAACTGGATTATGTGCGATGGAGATTGCAGCTTTATTATCACAGTAGATCTTTAGTGGAGTTTGTAGTTCAACCCCTAACTCGTCCAATAGCATCTTCAACCACAAGGCTTCACAAATCTCGTGTGTTGTTGATCTCAACTCTGCTTCAGCACTACTCCTAGCAACCACAGGTTGTTTCTTGCTCCTCCAAGTGACTAGATTTCCCCAAACATATGAACAATAACCTGATGTAGAGCATCGATAACTTGTTGAACCAGCTCAATCAACATCTACATATACTTCTATGCTTCTTTCTTCGCTTTTCTTGAAGAATAACCCCTACCAGTAGTTCCTATCAGATACTTAAGAATTCTGTACACGGCCTTCATATGAGAACTAGAAAGAGAATGCATAAATTGACTCACACAGCTTACTACAAAAGCAATATCCGGTCTTGTATAAGCCAAGTAGATCAGTTTTCCCACCAATCTTTGATATCTTTCTTTATCAACGGGATCTTCATCTGGTTTGATTTCAAGTTTAGTGTTCGGGTCCATAGGAGTATCCCCCAGTTTGCAACCCATCATACCTGTCTCGTTGAGTAGATCTAGAATATATTTTCGTTGTGAAACTGTAATTCTAGCCTTACTTCTTGCGATTTCCATGCCTAAAAAATATCGCAGCTGCCCTAAGTCTTTCATCTCAAACCCACGAGCCAACCTTACTTTAATCCCTTCAATTTCAGCCCTGTCATCTCCCATAAGAATTATATCATCAACATAAACGATTAGAATCGTTGTTTTCTTGTCTTGAGTCTTGATGAACAAAGTGTGATCGGAGTGTGCTTGCTTATATCCATATTGTCGAATTGCTTTAGTGAAACGATCGAACGATGCTCGTGGTGACTGTTTTAAGCCATATAGAGATTTCTTGAGTCTGCAAACTTTCCCATTTTTTCTCTCGGTGTCAAAACCTGGTGGTAGATCCATAAATACTTATTCCTCAAGGTCGCCATTCAAGAAGGCGTTTTTTACATCTAACTGTTGAAGTGGCCAATCCATATTAGCTGCCAAAGAGAGTAAAGCACGAATAGTATTGATCTTCGCAACTAGAGAGAAAGTTTCTTGGTAATCGATTCCATAAGTATGCGTATACCCTTTGGCAACCAGCCTCGCCTTATGACGTTCAATTGACCCATCTGCATTGTACTTAACCGTGAAAACCCACTTGCAACCCACTGTTCTTTTTCCATCTGGTAGTTGAACCACATCCCATGTTCCACTATTTTTAAGGGCTCTCATCTCTTCAATAATGGCGTTCTTCCACTTATCATGTTGCAAGGCTTTGTTCAATTGTCTTAGGTATCTCTGTTTCTGAAAGATGTTTTACAAGGGCTTGCATAGACTCAGATAGGTGGGAGTATCTGACAAAGTTAGATATGGGATGTTTCGTACAAGTTCTAGATCCTTTTCGTAAGGCAATAGGAATATCAAGTTCATCTAAGTGTGATTCATTACCTGAACTTGGATTGAATGTTGGTTGTGTAAGAGGTACTAGATCACATGATTTCAACGTGCTTTTCCGTCTGGAGTAAGTCAAAGGAAACGGTTCAATTGGTCCACCAGATTGCTGAATTTTTTCCGAATTTGTAGGAGCAGTTGGTGTGATTTTTTCTGGACTAGGATTTGGATTGAGTGGGACCAGATCTGTTTGGGTTGGTAAATTTTCTGAGGAAATATGATTGAAGAGTTCGGTTCCACAAAAGCAGGAAGGATTGATGGTGATGAGTTAGCGTCTTTATTAGAGAGAGTATCTGGAGGATTTATTGGAATATTGGTTGGAGGATTTGGAAGAGAAGGGTTAGGCGTATTTTGTGGATCTGGTACGGCATCCCAAAAATATTCCCAATAATTTGAATGGGATGGAGATAAATCAGGGTCTGACTCAGGAGTAAATTGAAAAGAATTTGAATATGGATCATTATCCCAAAATTTGGCGTCACTATGCAGATTCCCCCCCTGATGCGAATTTTTGGAGAAAAAAGGCTGATTTTCAAAAAATGTTACGTCACGTGAGATGAAATAACGTCGGTGTTCAGAAGAGTAACAACGATAACCTTTTTGGTTGGTGGAGTAACCTAAGAAAACACACTTACATGACTGGGGATCAAGTTTGCTGCGATGGATGTCATGATTATGAACAAAGGCAGAACAACCAAAAATACGGAGATCGAGTTCAGAGAAAAAACGGACTCAGGGAAGGATTTCCGGAGTTGGGAAAGAGGAGTCTGAAAGTTTAGGACGCATGAGAGTAGACGGTTAATTAAAAAACAGGCTGTTAACAGAGCACCCCCCCCCCCCCCCCCCCCCCCCCCCCCCCCCCCCCCCTCCCTCCAAAAAACGTTTAGGAACATTTAATTGAAACAAAAGAAAACGAGCGACTTCCAGTAAATGACGATTTTTCCGTTCAGAGGCCCCGTTTTGTTGAGGGGTACTAATACAAGAGCTTTGGTGTAAAAGACCATTTTAAGTAGAAAATTACCAAGAACAGAATTGAAATATTCAGTCCCGTTATCAGTACGAAGGATTTGAATAGGAGAATCATATTGTGTTTTAACCATGGCATGAAAATTTTCAAAAATTTGTGCAACGTCAGGTTTGTCACGCAAAAGATACACCCGACAAACTCTAGTATGATCGTCAATAAAGGAAACAAACCATCTTTTATTTGAAATTGATGTTACACGAGAAGGACCCCAAAGGTCACTATGAACTAGGGCAAAAGGTCTAGATGCCCAATAATGATGAATAGGAAAAGGAACACGAGTCTGTTTAGCTAACTGAGAAATCTCACATGAAAAAGACTCATTATTACGAAATAAAGAAGGAAATAAACGACGTAAATAGGAAAAACTCGGGTGACCAAGACGATAGTGAAGAAGCATGATTTGCTGCTGACGGGAAGGAGAGCGAGCACCAACAACCATTCTACAACTCCCAGCAGACGTTAAATCACGCACGAAATAATACAATCCCGAGACCTCTTTAGCACTTCCAATCATCCGACCCGAGAACTTGTCCTGAAACACACAAAGATTAGGTGAAAACTTGACAAAACATTGCAAATCAGAAGTAAGTTGGCTAATGGACTGTAGATTGCAAGACAGTTTGGGGACATGAAGCACATTAGATAGACATAGCTCTGAAGTAAGACGAATAGAACCAATTCCAGCAACAGGGGTAAGAGATCCATTAGCATTTGAACGAAACGAGAATGAGAACAAGGAGAATAAGTAGAAAAAATATGACGTAAACCAGTCATATGGTCGGAAGCACCCGAATCAATAATCCAAGGCTCACCTTGGTCAGAAGAACCAACAACAGAGGAGAAGGCAGTACCATGGACCATCAAAGAAGAGGACGGCAAGGAAGTAGGCGTGGAGAGAAGTTTGCCAAGCTGCTCTAGTTGGGTCTGTGTAAAAGAAGTGTCTGTAGGAGAAACCGCGGCTATCTTAGGGGCTGTAGTTTAAAGACTCTAGCCACCGGATTCGCAAAGATGACGAGGCACCCAATCAGTAGGCTTACCATGGATTTTCTAGCACGTGGCCTTGGAGTGATATGGCCTTTGACAGTGGTCACACCATAACGAGCCACCACGGCGATTGGTGCGAGCATCGGAGTGACGAGCAGCCATGGCAGAAGAGTCAGTAGGGGAAGGCAGCAATGACGTGGTAGGGCCGAGCATGACCTGCTTGCGGTGCTCTTCGCGACGAACTTCAGCGAAAATAGCATCAATCCTCAGTAAGGGCTTGAAGCTAGGGATACGACCCCAGATGTCATCAAGAGACCGATGGAGACCAGCAAGGAAATCGTAGACCCGTTCCTTGGCAAGCATCTTGCGATAGAGTTCAGCATCGGCGGGATCATGCCAGTTTTGGCGATTGAAGAGATCGAGTTCCTGCCACAGCTTGGTGAGGCTGTTGAAATAATGAGTGACATTATTATCATCTTGACGAAGGTTGCGAGCCCGCATACGGAGGTCGAACATTTGAGAAGAATCTTCAAGGTCAGAATATGCTAAATAGACAGCATCCCAAACAGTCTTAGCTGTCGGGTAGAGGAGATATATTTCAGCAAGCGAGGGCTCCATGGAATGAATGAGCCATGACATAACCATGGAATTTTGAACGTCCCATGATGGGAAGGAGGAATCTGTAGAAGACGGCTGAGGAATAGAACCATCAAGGTAGCCAAATTTCCCTTTACCACGGATATCTATTTGGACGGACCGAGACCAAGGCAGGAAATTACTGCCGTTCAATTTGAAAGTGGAGATTTGAAGGGAAAGAGAAGTGTCTGAGGAAGCAGTGGGAGCAATTGTAGAGGTAGGTTGAGAAGCATCCGAAGACACTTCAGAACCATTGCCTCTGCTTGCTCCAGTAGTGGCCATCACGGGCAGAGTCTTCTTCAACCAAAAAAATGCTTCTAATGTTCTAATACCATAAAAGCATAAATTTGGGAAGAAAACCAAATAAACATGGCTGAGTTTTATTTCTCCTCAGAGGAAAACGTTACATTATACAAATTAGCGTACTCTAGGTTTTATACTACTTTACATGTGAATAAAACTAAAACTAACTTTCCTAGAAATAAAGAAACCACTAACAACCTAATTTACACATCATACACTACCTAGACTACGTCAACAATCATATAAATTTCATTAATATTCATCTTAATTTTACTCAATACAAAGTATTGAGTAAAACATCATAAAAATAAATTTAAAATAATAAAGAATTTTTTTAATAAAAACACTTGTCAATTTCAGAATAAAATGACGTTAGTGTCCTAAAATCGGATATCACATATCCCTTCGTTTTTAGTAATTATGAAATGGTTCTTTAGTTTTTCGAATTGGTCTAATATTATCCTTTTTCGTTGACTAAATTTAAATTTTTTTTCTAAATGACAAAATTACACTTATAAAAATTATTAATTTAACATCTAAAATTTTTTAAAAGCCCCAACTTTAACAAATCTTCACAAAACAACTCCCTCTCTCGGATGGGGTTCGTCGTTGAGTGGGTTTAGGGGTTTGCGACGTGGTTCGCGGCGGTCTCGACTTCTTGGAAGTCAAGATTTAGCGGGTTGTTCTCTGATTTTCTGGGTTTGTGATTTGACTTATGGGTTTTACAATTTTTTTATTCAAGTTTGAGTTTTAATTTTTGTGATTGAAGATAAGACATGACTGATTTGTTCTTTGAGTGTATGGATTTTGTTCTTTGAGTTTGGTGGCATGAATTCTGTAATACATGATTATTTGGTAGCTCTATTTTCTGGGTTAGTGATATATCTGGTGGTGTTGTATTTTACTTTATTTGTGTTGAGAAAAGAAAAACAATTTGCATTTGTCAAGACAAGATCAGAAGTTTACAAATCCAAGAAAAGGTATACGGCAGATGGTAGTTATAACTTTCAGCAAATGTCCATCCTTTAAGAAAAACAACGTTTCCATACATACTATTGTTGGTGTGGAATTAAAACCAACGCCGCGATCCGCACCTCTAGTGTATGATACGGCAATGAACAGGAAGAATTTGAACGGAAAATAAATACTCTGGGATTTTTTAAGTGGTTCGACCCTCCACCGGAGTAATAGTCTACGTCCACTGTGTTTATGAAATTTCCAAATGGGGTGTTTACAGAGTGATTTTTTCCAACCCCTTTCCCCTTCTCCTTCTCTTCCTTTTATAGATTTCTCGAAGAAGAGAGAAGAAAGTGCATTAATTGCGCCTGACCAAATATCCCTTAAATCATGGATTAGGTGGCCTTATCTTAATCGACCATACCCTGCCCCAAATTACGAGGGTGGGTTACTAACTAATCAACTCACGTCCATCAAAAGTGATGCGTCTATAGTATATGTCAGAAGTCTCTATCATCGGGAGTGATCTCACTACAACTACCCGGGCTTCATCCTTCGACCGGGGACCTCCTGCTCCGCGAGGAGTCCCCCGACTCGCCTGATCTTCCACCTTCTTGAGGCTCATCGCGGGTTCCACTCGTCCTCGGGCTTAGAGGGCCCCCAGCTCATCGGTTTCCCCCCGAGGACCTTGCTTCATGTCAGGGGTCTACCTTCGGTGTTGCCTCTACCAACAACTCCCGCAGACACAGGCACTAGATCGACCCGCGCCTCTGATGCCGTTGACGTTGATACTCTGGCTGACGTGGCGAAGCCACGTCGTCACTCGGGCACTCTCTCCTGAGGTTGCCCGTGGTCGGGGAGGACATCCTCGATGATATATCCTCGGACGAAAACCAGCTTACAACACCTGCCCCCCAATCCCCGAGGACACGCGTCGCGTCCTCTGGGATTTCTTCCTGGGTACGCTTCTTACTGAAAAGCCGCGCCGTTTGAGTGACGGGCAGTTAATGATCTGACACACTTTTCGAGGATTTTTCCTTTTTCGATAGCATATGCTGATGTCAGGCAATAATTACTTCTCATCGAATCTTTCTGATCGTTAGATGGCAATGGGAAGATTCTCATCCGACGGTCCGGGAGCGAGCTCGAGACTCGGAGATGAAACGACGCGAAGAGTTTTCACCCCTTTGCCTCCTTTGCCTATAAATCCCCTCTCACTTCCCATTTTCTGAACTTTTGCTTTCTTCGCCATAGCTCTCAGAAACTTACGAACCCAAAGCAATTCGCGAAAAATCCGACGCTCTTCATCATCCTGCAACTCTGCGAATTTTCCAGAGTTCGAAGGTTTTTCCGAACAATACAGGTACATTCTCCGAATTCGCTATCGCCGAGTTCTTCCTTTCTTCTGTTCTTTCTCACGTGGGTAATTTACCAGAGTTTTCGGCGTTCCTCAGAGAAAGAAAGATGTCTCATTCGAAACCGCCTTCCTCCGGTGCTGGGCTTGAAACCGACTCTGCCGTTCCGCCGGTAGTGTCTCCGCCGCCACCGCCGGCCATTGCAAAAAGAGTGAAAAGAAAGGCAAAAACAACTATGGCCGCGCCAGATCCTCTACTAGCATCTGCCACGAAAAAACCCACTGGGTCTGCCGCCACCGCCACTGGTTCTCGCTCCACCGTGGCTGGGGATGCCCGACCTCCGCGGTCGCCGACTACCGAGCGATCCAGTGCCCCCAATCCCCCGGAGCCTTCGGCCATAATCGCCGCCGACGACAAGGTCTCCAAGTGCTCCGAGGTCGACGTGGAGCATGTCCGGGAACAATTCCACCTTCCTGCGGCCATTACTACCTGGGCCATGTCCGCGGAGGAGCATTCGACACGACCCCCGCCTTCGATGGTGGCCTTTAATAAGGCCATCATGAAGCATGGGGCAAGACTTCCGCTACACTATCTAGTCCGCGGCGTCTTGGCACACTGGGGTCTCGCTCCAAGTCAACTCAACCCCAACGCCTACAAGATCATGGCCGGGATGCACATTCTATGGAGGCTATGGTTCGGAGTTGACCCGTCGGTGGAGGAGGTTTGCTACCTGTACAAGCCCTCCTCCAAGAAGTCCGAGGTGGGGTACTTCTTCTTGGCCCCGTGGGAGAAGAAGAAGATCATGATGACGAACCTGTCATCGTCCTACGAGGGGTGGAAAGATAGGAACTTTTGGGTCAGAAGGGGGGGACTTCGACCCGTGCGGCTCTACTCAGGGAGCCCCGCCCATTCCACGGGCCTACCAAGTTCCTGGTAAGTCCTCGTATTCTACACCATTTCCCTTTTTCTTTTTATGCGCCGTATTGCTGATGTTCGGGGTCATGTGCAGACTCTTCATTCGCACCTCCGTGACCGCGGAGCAGGAAGAGCGAATTGCTATCGCCCTGGCCTACCCTGACGAGGCCAGAGACGTCCGGGCCCTCGTCAACGAGGAGAACCTGATCACCCACGGGTGGATCAGGGTTCGCATGGAGTTGGACCCGGACCAACTCCGTGGGCAGAAGTCGGGCCCGAAGCAGCCCAACGTCCCTGCGAAGGCCCCCGAGGGTGCGATCACTTCTGCTCCGTCGACGAGGAATAGGGCGGCCACTTCCTCAAGAAAATCTGCCGCCCCTATGGCTGCGGTTGCTCCATCCCTCCCCCCGTCCGAGGAGGTGAAGGACGAAGAGGAGGCCGCGGAAACCCCTGAGGAGCCCTTGACGCGGAGGAAACGATCGCGGAAGGAGCTAGCGGTGGCTCCAGAGGTCACGCCTACCGTCAATCCTCAGGACCCGGGCATCCCCGGGACAACTCTAGGGGGTGTCCCTTTTGGCGAGGCGGCTCGCCAGGTGCTTTCGGACGCGGCGGACATCTTCAGCGAGCAGCCACCAACTCCCAGCCCACCAACCAATATGGCGCGGGATCCTCTACTCAGCGTAGAGGATTTAATGGTGGAGCAGACCGATCCCTCTCCTTCGGGGACGGCTCCCTCTCCAGGCCAGGCGACGCCTGCTGGGCCTTCGACCCAGTTCCCCTCGGTGTCATGACGCGCAGCCCCCATCGTCATCGATGATGGTACGAAACTTCTTTGCGAAAATAGATTTTTATTTCAATGCTGAATCGGGGCTAACTAGTGTTACTTGCAGACGAGCTTTTTGGACTTTTGCGGTCCTCGCTTCCGGGGGATGCGCCTGGTCGATCAGCTCCTCACCGCGAGTCTCCCGTCGCGGACAAGGGCAAGCAACCAATGGAGGAAGACGTTCCTTCAGGGACCTTATTATCGGGGGAGAAGATCGACGCAGCGCCCGCGGCGGGCACCTCTTCTGGAGTTCTCGCCTTGATAACCTCGAGGATAGATCCCGCCGAGGCTCCTCGGAGTTCTCCCGCAGGGTCTGGCCCCGCCAGAGACCCGCTGGAGGATTTCGAAGTCCCCCCAGCGAGGACTTCTTTTGGGGCGGGATCATATGCCCCATCGGGGGGCTTCGCCTGGATGCCAGATCTTGGGCCTATGTTGGACGAGATCTGGTCGGAGGAGAGCTTTAGGCAGCTCTCCGAGGAGCCGCTCCAGGCTGGCAATCGCGAAGGCATGCGGCTACTCGCGAAGGTAAACCCTGCCGAATTCCACATCCGCTTTCGATTCGACTTGCTACTAATTTCTGATTGCTGCAGGCATTTTTGGCAAACTTCACCTACTCTCGGAGGTCGGAAGCCCTCTTCGCTCAAGGCAAGGAAGCTCTACTCCGTCTTCGAGGCGAGAAGGATAAGCTCGCTGCCAGGCTTCAAGAAGTTTCTACTCAAGCGGACCTCTCTGTTAAGATGATAGAGATGGCCAACGAGAGTATGAGGAAGTCAAGGGAGCAGCAGAGAGCATTTGCGGAGGAGACTTCCAAGCTCCGGGAGGAGCTGGAGAAGGAGAGAAAGGCCCACGCGGAGACCAAGATCCGGCTCGAGCTGGAGCTAGCTCAAGCGAAGGCTCAGCAGTCAGAGGCGTGGGAGGCCCTGACAGAGGAGCGCCGAGCTCGCGAAGAGAGTAATCTCTTGGAGAAGGCCGTCTTCGAGGCTGCTCTTGAGGAGGAGAGAGACTTGAGAGGTGCTGCTGAGTCGAGGATTCAAGTGCTCGAGGGAGAGCTTAAAGAAGCTCGAGGCGAGCTGAGCCGGACCGAGGCTGATCTCAACGGGGCCAGAGTGCGAATTAGCTCTGCGGTGGCAGACTTCAAGAACAGCCCCGCGTTCGATAATCTCATCGAGCTGAGGAGACGACACTGGCTTGTCGATTTTCATCAAAGCGAGGGGTATCGAAACGAGATCAAATTCGCCATGCTCGACGGAGCCAACCGCGCGTTGGATAGGCTCCAGGCCCTCCACCCCGAGTGGAATTTCGTCGAGAAGGTTCGTCGCGAGATGCCGCGCCCCCAGCAGCAGCCTCATGCGCAGCCGCCGCCTTAGAGTAGGGTCCTTTTTGTATATATGTAAATATATCTTTTTTTCTCTTTTTTTTTCGGGGTCCTTATCTTGGACGCCCACCTCTTGTATTCTTTTACGAACGAGTAATAAAATAAGGATTTGATTTC
This sequence comes from Boehmeria nivea var. tenacissima, assembly GCA_018132145.1. Classification (NCBI taxonomy): domain Eukaryota; kingdom Viridiplantae; phylum Streptophyta; class Magnoliopsida; order Rosales; family Urticaceae; genus Boehmeria; species Boehmeria nivea. The sequence continues at coordinate 2,575,018 of CM030881.1, forward strand.
CCCATATTTATTTTTCATCAACTGACTAAATCCCTCCGGGATCCAGTAATTAATTAATCGAATAAATTCTTGGGGATCTAACAATTAATTTGTGTTAAATGACAGTCCCTTTGGGATTCGACAATTAACTAAATCCCTCTGGGACTACATACTCTCTCCGAGAGTATGTATAATGTATGACCTCTTATTTTCACGCTTTGGCTTAATTTTTTAGAAATTAGTCTGCCTCGGAATTCTTCCTTTGAGCGTGCCTAGTTCTTCTATCTTCTAAGAAGAATAGAATTATTCTAGGAACAAGTTAGTCAACCTTCCCAAGTTAGTCTCCAAACAGGTTTCTTTCTACGATGGAAAAACCCGACAAGATAAACCTTTGTATAGTAGGAAGTCTCAACGGGCAAGGCCTGTGTAAGCCCTTCGGAACTCACATGTTCTAGCTTCGCTCGCCCTCGAGGTACCTATAGAGCGCGTCTATTTTCTTTCTGGTACCCCGGATGCCCCCCGGCTTCTTAGGCGCTTCGCGGCCGAGAAGACAGGGTAGTGTTTTTAGGAATTATCCGCTCCGCGGTTCTATCCTTCATACACCGAGTTTATAGTCTACTCCGCAGACTTTCGATTCAACGTACTTGGAAATATGCGAAAATATATTTATTCACAAATATTGTTTACAAACATGAGTAGAATTACAAGGAACTAAAATTACAGGTGAGGGGAGCCTACTGGTAATATTTCTTGAGATGCTCCGCATTCCAGGGAAGTCTCAATGGGATCCCAGCGAGGTCCGCGAGTCGGTATGCTCCTGATCGCAAAACCTCGGTAATTTGATAAGGTCCCTCCCACGAATACCCTAGTGCCCCCGCTCCGGCCTCCTTGGTGTTCTGGAATACTTGTCTGAGGACAGTGTCCCCGACCTTGAACTTTCTTTCATTTACGTTGGAGTCGTAGTACCTCGCCATACGCCGCTTCTGGGCTTCCATTCGGATCCTCGCGACTTCTCGCCGTTCCTCGATCGTATCTCGCTCCGCGGTCAGGAGTGAATTGTTGGCCGCCTCATCGAAGTTGTCGTAGCGAAAAGAAGGGACCTTTACTTCTGCCGGGATCATCGCCTCTGTACCATAAGCCATGGAGAATGGGGTTTCTCCAGTGGCCGTGCGGGCTGTAGTGCGATAGCTCCAGAGGACTAGGGGTAGCTCCGCTGCCCAGCGTCCTTTAAGTACGTCGAGTCGTCTCTTCAAAGTGGTCTTGATGATCTTGTTGACGGCCTCGACTTGGCCATTGCTCTACGGGTGGTATGGCGCGGAGAAGTCTTTATTAATGCTGAACTGGTCACAGAGGTCCCTCATACACTGGTTATCGAACTGAAGGGCATTGTCTGAGACCAAGGAGTGAGGTATCCCGAGCCTGTAAACGAGGTACTCGCGGACGAACTTAGTCAGATTCTTCTCGGTGATAGTGGCTAAGGGGATCGCTTCGGCCCATTTTGTAAAGTAGTCCACTGCTACCACGGCGAATTTGAGCCCTCCGGGCGCCGTGGGCAATGGCCCGATTATGTCGATTCCCCACTTCGCGAAGGGCCACGGGCAGAAGATGACGGTGAGTCGTTCCGGGTGAGCTCGAATGAGTGCAGAGTATCTCTGGTACTTATCGCACTTCCTCGCATATTCAGTAGCATCTTGTTTCATCGTGGGCCAGTAGAATCCCTGCAACAACGCCTTGTGCGCGAGTGACTGTCCACCCGAGTGGTTTTCACAGACTCCGTCGTGGATTTCACTGAGAACTCGCTTGGCTTCTTCGTCGTTGAGGCAACGTAGCAACGGGGTCGAAATCCCTCTCTTGTAAAGCTTGTCGTTCAACAGCTGGTAATGCTCAGCATGATACCTGACTTTTCGCGCCAGGTCCCGATCTTCGGGTAGCCTGTCATCCTTCAAGTAAATGACAATATCGTCCATCCACGAAGGTTGAGCGTCGATCGCCTTTACCGAGTTCTGCTTCGTGATACTGGGTTCTGCAACGATTTCGATCGGGACCAAGCGGAGGAGCTCCGCGTCTCGGTTGGTAGCCAATTTCGCTAGGGCATCAGCATTCGCATTATCTTCACGGTCAATGTGCTTCACTTCGTGCCTTGGAAGTTCCGAAGCTCGGCCTTAACCTTCTCCAGATAAGCGGCCATTCTATCATCGCGGGCTTGAAACTCGCCCAGAACTTGAGAGACCACCAGCTTCGAGTCGCTGTAGATTATAAGCGAATCTACTTAAAGTTCTTTGGCGAGTCTTAGGCCGGCAAGCAATGCTTCGTACTCTGCCTCGTTGTTCGAGGCCTTGAAGGTAAATCGCAACGCGCTGCTGATCCGATGATTCTCGGGGCTGACGAGCATGAGCCCTGCCCCCGAACCATTCTCGTTCGAGGATCCATCGACGAAGAGTTTCCACTTCGGGGGTTCGTTCTGTCCATCCCGATCCTCCTCCGAAGGAAAGGTCAACTCGGCGATGAAGTCGGCTAGTGCTTGTCCTTTGATCGCCATTCGCGGCTGGTGCAGGATGTCGAACTGAGTCAACTCGACTGCCCACTTGATAAGTCTGCCCGAGGCCTCTGGCTTGCGCAGAACTTGTTTCATTAGGTGATTGGTAAGAACCACCACCGGATGAGCCAGGAAGTAATGGCGAAGTTTTCTTGCGGAGATGACAAGAGCAAGGGCGAGCCGCTCCAGCTCGGGGTACCTTAGTTCAGCGTCGAGGAGGCGTTTACTGACGTAGTAAACGGGCACATGTATCCCGGCGGCTTCCTTGACCAGTACCGAACTAACTGTATGCTGGGACACAGCGAGATATGTGAAGAGCTTTTCCCCCGATAATGGCTTCGCCAGAACCGGGGTATGACCGAGGTAAACTTTAAGCTCCTCGAAGGCCCGTTCGCACTCGTCAGTCCAAGCGAACTCCTTACTCCCACGGAGGGCGTTGAAGAAAGGGAGGCACTTGTCAGTTGACCGAGATACAAACCTGTTGAGTGCTGCGATCCATCCAATAAGCTTTTGGACTTCTTTTCCTCTCGAGGAGGCCTCATGTCGAGGATAGCATGGATCTTCTCTGGGTTAGCCTCTATTCCTCGTTGGCTCACCATGAAGCTAGCCCAAAAATTTGCGCGCTCTAACCGCGAAAGTGCACTTATTTGGGTTGAGCATCATGTTGGTCTTTCTGAGGACGGAGAAAGTCTGATCCAGGTGCTTGACGTGGTCTTGTGCTGCTGCACTTTTGACCAGCATGTCGTCAATATAGACCTCCATCGAGACTCCAAGTAAATCCGCGAAGATCTTGTTCACCAACCTCTGATAAGTCGCACCTGCGTTCTTGAGGCCAAAGGGCATGACCTTGTAGCAGTACAGCCCCCGATCGGTTATGAATGCAGTGTGCTCTTCGTCCCGATGATACATAGGGATTTGGTTGTAGCCTGAATACGCATCCATGAAGCTGAGGAGTTCATGGCCTGCGGTGGCATCAACCATCTGGTCGATTCGAGTCACAGGGAAGCTATTCTTCGGACATGCTTTATTGAGGTTGGTGAAGTCCACACAGCACCTCCACCTTCCATCCGGTTTTGGGACCAACACCGGATTGGAGACCCAGGCCGGGTACTTTGCTTCGCGTATGAACCCGGCCCTGATAAGCCGGTCAACTTCATCCTTCAGAGCGTGGGCTCTCTCGGGGTTGAGGGGCCTTCTCTTCTGTCAGGCGGGTCGGGAGCCGAGGATCTATGTTGAGACGGTGGCACATCAAATCCGGGTCTACGCCCTTCATATCGCTATGGCTCCATGCAAACACGTCTCGGTTCCTCCGTAGACAGGCAATGATGGCCTTACGTACTTCGGGACTTAACGTAGTTCCAATCTTGACTTTCCGAGCAATGCCTAGGTCGTCAATGTCCACCTCTTCGGTGTCCTCAGCCGGGCCCACTAATTGCTACGGGGCCGGGAGGCGAGGGTCTAGTTCGCTTCGACCCTCGGACACGCTGATGGTGAGGGTCGCTTCACCCAAAGTAGCCTCTTCGGCCGTGCGCTTCCCCTTTGGCTCGGCAGGGGTCGATTTGACGCTCGTCGTATAACACATCCGGGCTTCATATTGATTCCCCCGGATAACTCCGACGCCACCAGAAGTAGGAAACTTGAGGCAGAGGTGGTAGATGGAGGTGACAGCTCTCATTGCCACAAGGGTAGGACGCCCGAGGATGGCGTTATAAGAAGACCTATCTTTAACCACCACAAAGCTTGAAACGGCAGGTTGATCTTGTCGGCTCTTCACCAAACGAGACGGCTAACTCTATACTTCCCTCCGGGAAGATAGAGTCTCCTGTGAAATCGTGCAGCGAGCTTGCGGCCGCTCGCAAGTTCTGCGGACTAATTCTCATCTTTTCGAGGACATCCAAATATAGGATATCCACTGAACTGCCGTCGTCAGTCAGACAACGGTGGACGAGATGGTTCCCAATCATTGCAAAGATGACTAGGGGATCGTGGTGCGGGAAACAGACGCCTTCGGCATCCGCATCCGAGAAGGTGAGCGGGCTCGCGATCTTCCGAGGGGGCTGTGGAGATCTTCGCGACACCTGGAACACTCCTCCGGAGAGCTCCTGTTGCGCTTCTCGGGCGTAACCCTTCATAGATCGCTGAGAGTGCCCCCCAGGATAAGGGCTTCCCGCTATCGTTCGGATTTCACCCTCGATCTCTCGGTAATTTGGATTCCGGTTCCCGGGATTCGCTTCCTTGCGATATCCTTCAAGTTTCCCTCGGCGGATAAGATATTCTATCTCATCTTTCAGATCATAGCAAATCGCGGTCGTATGTCCGACCGCATTATGGAACAAGCAGAACTTGTCCTTATGCTTCTCCGGCACCTTCCTTTTCAAAGGTGCGGGGGGTCGAAAGTCAACCTCGCTCCGCGAGTTGACGAAAATTTCTTCGATGGTGGCAGTAAGCTCCTGGTATTTGTCATACCGTGGTCTGCGAGGATGGACTGTGCCGGATCCCGAGGATGGACCGAAATCCCGCGATCTTTTCTCGTCGCGAGGCTATCGGTTGCCTGCTGGGACCTCGACAGGCCTCTTCTCTTTTCGGCGGTCCCCTTCAGGGTTGCCGCGGGAGGTTTTCGCAGGGCCGGACTTCTTAGAAGTCGCTGCTTCCGCGTTGATGTAGTTTCGAGCACGCCCCAAGAAATCGGCGTATGCCCGCGGGGGCTTTTTACCGATAGAGAAAGCAAAAGGGGTGTCTTCGCGTACCGCGAAACTTACGGTCAGAAGTAGGGCATAATCAGACAAATGCCCTACCTCTATTGTGGCTTTGGTAAAACGTTGGAGCCAAGCTTGGAGACTTTCGCTTTCCCCCCTGCTTGACTCAGGAAAGGTACGCCAGGTTCTTGAGGTGTCTACGACCTCCCAAGAATTGGGCGGCAAACCTCGTTCTCAGATCCTGCCAACTCCCGATCGAGTTGGCTGGGAGTCGATACCACTATCGGCGGGCTTCCCTCGCTAAAGTGGTGTCGAAAAGCTTGCACCAGATGGCTTCCGGATAGCCATAGGCGTGCGCCCATGAGCAATAAACCCCCAAATGGTCGGAGGGGTCTCCGCTCCCATCGAATAGGCTTACCTTTGGCAGCCTGAGACGATCAGGAATGGGGGTGGCCAAGAGGGCTTCCGTGAGTGGGGTGAAATCCCCATCTAGGATTCTATCGCGCAATGGTTTGGCAAGGATCCCGCGAATGCGCTCTATCTCCACGGGTGAGAAATCCTGGGTTGTCTCGGTTTGCTGGCTAGTGGCAGTGGTAGCCGACTCCTCACGGAGGCGCTCCCGTACAGGGAGCCGCGCATCTTCAAGACTGGCCCCAGTGCGCACAGGAGCTCTCCTTGTGGTGTCCCGTGGCAAAGGGCCTAGCCTAGTAAACAACTGAGCCGGGCTGACCTGGCGTCCCACCCTCGGCCAAGGGGCGCGACGGTCCCGCCGGGTCATTTGGCAAATGCGGCCCTCCAGAACGAGTAGTGGACTTCTGGGCTGGAGCATTCCTCCGGCGGCGGGAATGGTGAGTCTCGCGAGCGGGATCACCGCCTGATGAACCCTCATCAGGTGTCGCAGTGACGTCGCCTGCGGTCCGGAGATCGGCGGCCGCATCGTCAGCCCTACGCCGCGCTCGGAGCACGTCCGCGTGTTCTGCGTCAGTCAGAAGTAGAGGCGGACTTTGGTTGTGCACCAAAGTCTCCACTAATCCGGTCATTCTTGCCATGGATTCCTCCATGCACCGGATTCGATCTTCGAGCATCTCCTGCTCGGCGGTTAGGGGATTTTTGCCGTTGCTTCTCAAGTTGGGCGCCATTTGATCTCCGATCAAGTAGCACGACGAGCAACAGGGAAAGCGGGAAGAAATCTCTAATAAGAGACGGAGGTTCAGGCGGCCCTCCTTCTAGCGCCAAGCTGTTGGTGTAGAATTTAAACCAACGTCGTGATCCGTACCTCTAGTGTGTGATACGGCAATGAACAGGAAGAATTTGTACAGAAAATAAATACTCAGGGATTTTTGAAGTGGTTCGACCCTCCACCGGAGTAATAGTCTACGTCCACTGTGTTTATGAAATTTCCAAATGGGGTGTTTACAGAGTGATTTTTTCCAACCCCTTTCCCCTTCTCCTTCTCTTCCTTTTATAGATTTCTCGAAGAAGAGAGAGGAAAGTGCATTGATTGTGCCTGACCAAATTTCCCTTAAATCATGGGATTAGGTGGCCTTATCTTAATCGACCATACCCTGCCCCAAATTACGGGGGTGGGTTACTAATTAATCAACTCACGTCCATCAAAAGTGAGGCGTCTACAGTATATGTCAGAAGTCTCTATCATCGGGAGTGATCTCACTACAACTACCCGCGCTTCATCCTTCGACTGGGGACCTCCTGCTCCGCGAGGAGTCCCCCGACTCACCTGATCTTCCACTTTCTTGAGGCTCATCGCGGGTTCCACTCGTCCTCGGGCTTAGGGGGCCCTCAGCTCATCGGTTTCCCCCCGAGGACCTTGCTCCATGTCGGGGTCTACCTTCGGTGTTGCCTCTACCAACAACCCCCGCAGACACAGGCACTAGATCGACCCGCGCCTCTGATGCCGTTGACGTTGATAGTCTTGCTGACGTGGCAAAGCCACGTCGTCACTCGGGCACTCTCTCCTGAGGTTGCCCGTGGTCGGGGAGGACATCCTCGATGATATATCCTCGGACGAAAACCAGCTTACAACAACTATCATTACCAGTTTATATTGAAAAAAATAAAATAAAAAAAGAGAGAAGAAGAAGGAAAATACGAAGATGAAGCAAATAGAAAAATTGAGATCACATTACCAGTAAAAGGCCAATGAAGAAATCTGAATAAAAGATCAAATAAAAAATAAAAAATGAAATTTTAAATATAAAAATATTTTATTTTTTAAATATGGGTATTAATGAAGTTTTTGAAATCATTTGGGTTTTAATCAATCTGAAAAATGATTCAGAAGTGAATTAATCACGTGAACAATCAGAATTAATCAAAGAGGGAGTTGTTTTTTGAAGATTTATTAAAGTTGGGGATTTTTAAAATTTTTAAAGGTTAAAGTAATAATTTTTACAAATGGTAATTTTCTCATTTAGAAAAAATTTATAGTTAGACTATAATCAATACAAAAGGATAATTTTAAACTATTTTGAAAAATTTAGTGAAAAACTGAATTTTTGATAAAATACAAAGACAAATTTAGAATTTTCACTTTATAAAATGAAAATGGTTCATCCAATAGTAGAACCAAACAAGCGTAAAAAAGAATAAAATAAAATAAAATAGTTGCTCCACGCATTCACGCACATAAAAGAAGGAAGGTTTTTGACCAGGCATTGCTCTCGTCCTTGTTTCTTGTTTCTCTCTGATCGCAAAGTCAAATGGGTATCGTCGGAAATCTGAGTCCAGCCCAACTCAACTCCTTCTATTCCCATGGTAATATCAGTTCTTGATTCAGAAATTACGTTTTCTATTTATAATGGTGTTTTTGATTTGGTGAGAAACTTCGAAAAGGTTATATTGTGTTGGAATCGTTTTCGAGTGATGAGGAAATTGAGGCTTTGAGGATCAGAATGGAAGATTTGCTCAACCACTTCGATCCCGCTTCCACCGCCTCTATCTTCTCTACTAAAAACCAGGTTTTTTTTTTTTTTTAAATTTTTTTCGTTTTCGAAAATTTAGGAATTGAGTATTCATGTTTGTGATTTTTTTTTTTGTTTTGTTTTTTTGTTTTTTTGGGGTTCCAGCAACAGTCCACTGATGATTATTTCTATGAAAGCGCCGAGAAAATTTCCTTTTTCTTTGAAGGTGTGTTGAATTGGATTTATAGTATTTAAATTGGAAGATTGCTTGAGCAGTGACGTTTGGAAATTTTGATTTTTTTTTGTGCCATGATTAGCAATATTTATAGACACACTCACTATAGTAGTTGATTGTTGATGGGATTAACAGTTATGCAGTTTTTAAGACTGAGCTTTAATCTAAGTATATTCGTATTTAGCTGAACTACAAATGCTTAGGTAAATTATAGTTTATTTCGAATAGTATTTGGAACATGTAGAAAATGTTAGTAATCTTCATTTTTAGCTTGAAGGTTTCCTACATGTTGTCTTTGGCAGAGAAAGCTTTTGGGGAAGATGGAAGCTTGAATCAACCAAAGGAACTTTCCATTAACAAAGTTGGCCATGGTTAGTTGCAACAATGATTTTAGGATCAAAACTCCTAAATTTACTCGTACATCTATATTTTAATAGCTGGTTTTGTCTCTGAATTTCTTAGGGAAACTAATCCTGTAAAACTTGCGGTATGTTTTGCAGCATTACATGAACTCGATCCAGTATTTAAGAGCTTCTCTGATTCTGAAAATGTTTTAAGCATGTTGTTTTCCTTGGGTTACAAGAGGCCTATTGTGATTCAGTCTATGTACATTTTTAAGGTAATTGTTTCTCTTGAAAGGTTTTGGATTCTTGAGATTTTCCAAATGATGCACGCCTTTTATGATTTTTCGGCATATGAAGTAATCTGCAGAAATTTCATTTGTTGCAGCAACCAGGCATTGGGGGTGAGGTTGTGCCACACCAGGATAATTCTTTTCTCTATACTGAACCAACAACCTGCACGGGGCTATGGCTTGCCCTAGAAGATGCAACAATCACAAATGGTTGCCTCTGGGCTATTCCTGGATCACACAAAAGTACTTAATCTCGTCTCTTAAAAGTACTTAATCTCGTCTCTTACTTTTTTGAAAATTTTAAATTCTTACATGATCTCAAGATTCTTCTTGTTAATGTTGTTTGCAGATGGCCTTGTCAGACGATTCATAAGAAGTGAAGATGGGGTGGCTTTTGATCGGCCTTCCCCAGATTATGATCAGAAAGATTTTGTGCCGATTGAAGTTAAAGCTGGCACTTTGGTTGTTATTCATGGTGATCTTATTCATCAAAGGTCAGTCAAGAATCTTCCTTGCTCATCATTAAGTTGATTTCCAGATGGATTTTGCTCAGCAGAATTTCCCCATAAGCGTCCTCAAGTTTATTTATTTTTTGATGCACACATTGACTACAGTTTTGAGAATCAATCTTCGAAATCAAGGCATGCCTACAGCTTGCATGTGGTAGATACAGAGGGCTGCAAATGGGCTGAGGATAATTGGTAAGAACACTATAATTTCTACATCGTCTATTTTATTGCTGTTTAGGGTTGGGTTTTTACAATGTCCTTCACGGCCTTGCTAAAGTCATACAAAATTATCTTCTCGGACAAGATTTAGTTTTTAAGTACTACCCATATGTGAGTGTAAAGAGCAAGTGTACTGTTTATATACTTTGTGTGGGGTATGAAATAAATGTCCAAGAATCATATGCAGTATGAAATAAATGTCCTAGAATCATATGCAAAATAAGTCTTTTGGTCTAAGAAGTTCTACCACAGAGAAAGGTAAACCTACGAGGAAATTAAATGAACTATTAGTTGATCATTCAACTACCACGTTGCTCAGCGTCCCGAGCAATTAACGATGCTTATTATTATTATTATTATTATTTCATCCATTTTTCTTGTTTCATGCATGTATATCTCATCTTCTCTGTATCTGACTTAAGAGCAAGAATCTTATTAGCATTTCCTTTCAACCCTCTAATATTTTCTACATTCTTAGCGTTAAATGGTGAAGGTTGTTTTTCTTAGCAGCCTTTATTCTTGAAACATTTGAAGAAGTTAAGATTAGACACTTGATTATTGACATGAAACTTCTCGTGATAGATAAACATGGTAAATAGTTGAGTAGACAATTAGATTTTATAATAGACCTCTGATCTAAATAGTCATGCCATGAAGAAGTAACTTGTTTTTCTCTGTCTCAGTTGTTCTCTCTTTCCTTTATGATCGATATATATACAACAACCAGTCAACTTCTTTACGTTAAATCAATTTTGTTTATTTATTTTTTGCAGGATCAGGCGAAAGGTAGAGCCAACGCCTCTTTACAAGTCTTAATCCAACCTCAAGCTTAGAAGTTTGTGTCATGTTCTTCAATGTTTTCATGTTCTTGGGAACAGTATGGCATTCGCATAAAAGTGTAGAATAATCTCTTTGATGGGGGAAAAAGTGTTGGTGGTTGTACATATGTGACATTGCTTTGTTGTCATAGAAATCATCTTTTTCCATAATAGGCATTGACATTACTTTTTCTTCACAATAAAAACCATTTTTTGGGGCAAATTTCATCCGATAGTACTAAAAGAGAACCTTGAGACGAGAAGGCAAGACCAGCTTTGGGCTAGGAGTATACACGTTATAGTTTAGTCTAAATCAGCAATCGAATCGCACTCCTCGGCCCTGTTTGGAACTTAGATTTTAAGATTGAGAGTATAAATCAATTCTCTATCCTTGTTTATGGAACTTCAAAAGAGGGATATATATAATAAAGAAAATATGCAGGCATTATTATTCAGTAACTTAAAATATTATTTTCTGCAAAATATAAGTGCTGAAAATCCGTTTCTGTCAAAAAAAAAAAAAAAAAACAAAACCAAAAAAACAAACCCACCCTACCGTCTCAATGCCTTTCAAGTCTCAATTCCATATCATTCATCTTAAACCTTAGCCTTTCTAATTCTCTCAACACTGCCATAAAAGCTCATGACCCGAGCTCTAATCTGCCATCAAAGATAACGATTCGATCTTATATCTGCCTGCAATTGAAGCTTACGACTCACGGTGTCAGTTAGATTTGCCTAAAGCTCATGATTCGAGTTTGTATTGGCCATCCACGCCATCAACTCTAGACCTCGGTTCATTGAAGCTCTACAAACTCTATGTTTTCATCGCCTTTTTTGAGCAAGTAACTCGGAAGGTCAACTTCGTAGATGTGGTTAAAGAGAGAACTTAGACTCATTAATTCTAAGCTCTACATTGTCGGTTTTTGATTTATCATCTAATGACTTATTCATAAATAATTAAATATGGCCATGTATAGTATAGTTATGCTTCAACTATTTTGTCATTGGTTTTTTTTTTTTTTTTTGCACATAAATTGTTGGACACTATGTATGAATGGACGTTTTTTTTTTGCTTTCGTCTCTCAGTTTTTTTCCACAAATATGTTCGATAATTATTGACATGCGTTGTACTGCTATTCGCGACTTCAAATTTTCTAGAAACCTAGGTTTCCTTTAAGTCAAGGAAAGACAGACATTAGTGTAGCTCAGAATTTAGAGACGATAAACCTCTCAAAACAAATAGAAGTTGTTGGTGTCGAATTTTAAACAACGCCGTGATCTGTACCTCTAGATGGTGGTGCGGCAATGAAAAGGAAGAAAATGGCCGGAAAAAGGGAAGAGACGGCGAGTTTTAGATTTGTTCGGCCCTCCTCCGGAGCAGTAGCCTAAATCCACTTTTCTAGTATTGCTTGGTAAATTTTTACAAAGAGTTCGACCAAAATTTCTTCCAACCCCCAATCCCTCCTCCATTTCCTTATATAGGGCAGGAGAGAGGGATGGGTCTACGAGATCTGACACCCAATCCCTCAAAATCATGGTATTAGGTGACCTAACACATAGTCATCCATAATCTCTTAAATTACGGGATTGAGTTACCAACTAAATACAGACATTAATTGAAAGCCATGCCCCTACAGTCCCTGTCCCATGTTTCACGGGGTAGACTGCCAGACATCCCACAATCGGGGGCAGTTGATCAGTTTCAAAGAAAGATCTAGACTACCACGCGCAGACTCCAGCTTTGGTTGGGGGTCGCCAGCTTCGTGGGTCGTACCTTCCATCTTCAACGAAGTCCTTGCTTCCTCTCCGAGGCTAGCTTCGCAGGGGGTGGATCGTCTCTGAGGATCCTCAGCCTTCTTATTCGTTAATCCCTCTTCGAGGGTCTTGTCATAAAGTTGATACCACTGCGCTTCTCCAACTTATCTTTGATGGCACATGTTCGAGGGTTATCTTCGACAATCCTCGTACACTCTTCGTCCGGGGGACGCTCCTGTGATGACGTGACATTGGTAGGCTGTTGGAAATGAGAGTACGTTCGCATTGATTGCTCTTCGGGGACTCCGCCCCCGAAGCTACAACATAAAATCAATTGTGATATTCTGAAGCTTAATACATATTGCAAAGCCAGCAAGATATGTGTTTCAAAACTTTATATCATATTTGATTGAGAGACATTATGTTACACATATAACTGTAATTATTATTTCGTTGGGGACCGAGATTTCTGAAATTTCTTTTTGTTCGTCTCTTTCTTCTCATGTGGTCCATTATCTTGGATCTGGTCCATCTTCAAATATCTTCTGGTCTGGATTCTTCATTACTTCACGAGACGCCTAATTGTTTTTCTTGACCTGATATGGTCACAATACTAATTTGAGCTAGTACGAGCTCCGGAGACTAGAGATAGAGGAAGAAGAAGGAAATATGAAGGAATTTTCAAATGATTAAATACATGCCTTGCATTCTTGTCCCTTTTCCTTATATGGACTAAATCTTATCCGAATACATCAATATTCCAGAATTAAAATACAACAGAAATAACAATTAACAAATTCCAGATTGTTCCAATCCTTCTCTCTCTCCTCGCTCACTCACTAACAGATTTTTGTTTCCTCCAGCAATCATGTCATCCTTAATTCACGAGGGTGGATTATTCATGCGTTTCTCCTTGGGTCGTAACACACTCGCTTCCTTCTCTTCTTAGCCCTAATTCCCACTCGTGCTCCCTTCTTGCACCAATTTTAAGGCTCGTTGTTGGGCTCTTGTTTGGTCCAAATCACACTTTGGATCCAAATTCATCATATGGCTTGTGCTCAGGCGGATGATTCCGGTGGCCAACATTCTCGCGACTTTCTGCTCAATCTTGGACTTTTGAAATATACCCGTAGCAGTAAGGCCAGACATTCACCGGCTTGGAATGGGGTTTCAAAAAGATATGGTGGTCGATGGCACGAAAAGGCGGTAGAGTAATGGGTGAGATGAACACCAATCGGAAGTGATGGAGAATAGTCGCAACCGCGTCGGGTAATGTAGTTTGGACTTGGGATAAAAATTAATCATCAGTAGGGAGGTTAGTCACTATCGAGCCTTCATTCTCGATGGAAATAGTGTATATCTAGTGGACGCAGCTTGAGGAAATCAAGGACTGCAAGGTTTGCAAAGTTACAGGACTCGCCTGAAGGCTAGTGTCACCCTATAGTGTAACTATTTCTCCCTCGTGCTTAAATCAGTGTTTGGGTCTTGTAGTTGTGTCGTACCACGCTGAACTCAAGCAACCATTGAACGCCCAAAACGATATCTGGACCTTCCAGAGGAAGAACATATAAGTCGAGTGAGAAAGAATACCGTTGAATGGTAATGGCCACGGATGGGCAACACCATTGACTCATGAGTTTTTGGCCATTGCCAACATACATATGGAAGGACGAAATCGATTTCACCGCTAGCCCGTATTTCTCAACCAGAGTTGGGCGAATGAAGTTATGCGTGGCGCCATCGTCGATGAGGATGTGCACTTAATGAAAACCTTCGACATGCCCAAAAAGACAGAGTGTGAGGGTTCAAGGGTTCAAGTGGCCTATTAAGGAATGGAGGCTGGAGACATCTCCCAAAATTTCAGTGTCGTCATCGAGAGGGTCTGGTGTCGGTTCGATGGTCTCGTCGTCGTTCATCCTTAAGAGCAAATAAAACTTGATCTTGCAGCAATAATTCAGATGATTTTTCTCATCAAAATTATAGCGAAGGCCGCGGTCGTGCTTAGCTTGGAGTTTCGTAGAACTGAGGCATTTCCCGAGCAATAGCGGAGATGGGTCAAGGTCGGTGGCGATTGCTTTGGTAGCGATTTCGAAGTCACGGGAGTGGAGAAACCAGTCTGAATCGAGGTGGAAAAAGGGTGATTACTTGAGAAGTCACGCATAAGGGGGGAGCCTATGAACGCCGAAAGATTAGAGAACTTAGCTTCTATCAACTTTGCCTTGGCAGTAGCATTAAAGAGAGTAGCTGATTTATCGACCAAATAATCTTGCTGAATCTCTTTCTTAAGCCCCGAGAGAAATAAGCTGAGGATCAAATCCTTCGCCAATCCCGTTGTTCGGTTGAGAAGCTGCTCAAACGTGGCATGGTAATCGGTGATGGAGGTTGTCTGGACCAGCTTTTACACAAGAAGGAAGGCTATACCGAGATGAGGTTGTTGTTCTCCATTATGCTGAACCAAACCGTAGCAGGACTCTCCAAGTGGAAGGCGGCGATCTGGAGACAGAGGACTCAAGGGTGCCATGAAAATTAAAAAATTGGTCAACACGGGAGATCCAACCTAGGGGGTCGGAACTGTCAAAATGCGGCACCTCAAGCTTCATGGATATGAAAACGGGGAAGTCTCTGATGTTTTAACCGGTGGTCCACGAGAAACAAAATATGGAGGCATCGACAACAAGCCCGAAGAACCAGATTCAACAAAGGAAGAAGCAGAGGCCTTATAAAGCGAGATTAGATGCTTCTTAAGAGCCTTGAGTCTGTCATCGTGTTGAAGTTGGATTGCCGAACAAACGGCTACGAAATTTTCTCCAGAGTATTGTTGAAGCATCTTCATCGTGGCAGCTGACAGAGCGT
This sequence comes from Boehmeria nivea var. tenacissima, assembly GCA_018132145.1. Lineage (NCBI taxonomy): Eukaryota > Viridiplantae > Streptophyta > Magnoliopsida > Rosales > Urticaceae > Boehmeria > Boehmeria nivea. The sequence continues at coordinate 2,590,176 of CM030881.1, forward strand.
GAAGTGCTGGATCGCTGAATAAAAGGCTACAAATTTTCTTCAAAGTGTTGTTAAAGCCGGTATGAATATTGTTGGTGGAGGGTGTTGGTCTGAGACTGGCGGCCCTTCACAGCCTCCATCAAATACGTGTTCTTAATCATAGCAACAAGAGCACCAAATAATGGGGTCATAGTACTACTTTGAGCTAGTACGAGCTCCGAATATAGAGAGGAATAAGAAGGAAATATGAAGGAATTTTAAGAAGACTCAATGCCTGCCTTGCATTACTTGTCCCTTTTCCTTATATGGACTAGTTTTTATCTGAATAAATCAGTATTCCATAATTAAATTACAACCGAAATAAAAAATAACAAATTCCTAATTCTTTCAATCCTTCTTTCTCTCCTCGCTCACTCAAACCCCTAACTATTTTTTGCTTCCTCCAACAATCACGTAATCCTTCATCCATGAGGGTGGATTCTTCACACGTTTCTCCTTAGGACGTAACACACTCGCTTCCTTCTCCACCTGCGCCTCCTTCCCACTCGTGCTCCCTTCATCCTCCAATGTCTGGGCCTACTGTTGGGTCCAAATCACATTTTGGATCCAAATGCAGCACATAGCTTGTAGCATGATTTGTCTCATCTTTCTTTTGTCATATGACTCTTGACTAGAATATGGTTTAATCACATAAATACACTTAATTTGAAGATTAAAACGACATAGTTTTGATCTTCAAATTCTCATCTCATACATCAGCCCTCTTTTCTTTCTCGGAATCTTAAAAAGGAAAGACGTGGGTACATTTTTTCTTTTGTTTGAAAGAAAATTTTCATCAAAACTATTTATCTGATTGTTTTTTTGTTTTTGTTTTTATTTTCTTTTGGCTCTCCCTCTTTTGTAATCAAATGGACAACATCACCATTACAGCACCTCAAAAACCAGCTAAGTCATTTTGAATCGGATTTCTGCTCTCGGTTTTGTAATTTCCATTACTATTGTCCAACAGGGGGATAGGCATTTTTACTAACGTTTAATATCAAAGACCAATTTGAAACATTTATTTTAAAAAGACTAACTTCATAAACCAGTTACATCAAAGTGGTTGGATATAAATATTTTCCAAAATCCTAAATAAAAACCCAAAAACTAAGACTTATGGCTTTAGAGAATAAAAATCTATGGACAAGAGGAGAAATGATACTTGTACATAACGCAAAGGTGTGTGAACAAAGCAGCTTTTTAAGTGATATTAAACCTCCAAGACTCCTTACGTTCGAACAATTTTGATTTCTCTAATTTCTATGTATATTATTTAAGATCTATTTTATATATTTTTCAATGTTAAAACAATTTATCACTGAGAGCGCGACTGCTTTTGACTAAGTATCCTATGGGGAGAATATCTTGTATGTACAAGGAGACAAAAATGGTACTCTTTTGTTTATTAGACTATTATTCTTGTTATTTGATCACTCTAATTATTTAAAAGTGGCTGATAAGAGTTTGATTGTACAAGGTAGGGCTGTGCACAAATAACCGAAATCCGAATTACCGCCCGCCCATTACCAAACCCGACCAAAAATAATGAAAATTTTGAGACCTGAAAGTTTTTAGGCGGTTTCGGTAATTACCGAAATATTTGTGGGTAGTTTTTGGTTTTGGTAAATTTTTTTTTATTTAGCAAAAAACCGCCCAAATTGAGTTATTTATTTAATTTTTTTTTCATTTTATACACATGCCAGCCCATCCCAGCCGAGGCCCAATTGACCTTGCCCTATGCCCTCTGTGCTCTGCCCCTAGGTTTTGACTTTTAGTTTCACTTTCACAACTCCAAGAGGCTTGACGACGGTGTGCCTCCCTCCGAAAACCGACAGACTCCTGAACCGGCGAACCCCACGTTGATGCTACGACGACGACAGTTTCGCAGCTCCATCGTTTGAGCTTCGGCCTTTGAGTGCGAGTCTGCGACTCCAATGCCAGCCCTTTGAGCTCTCGACTTTAGCGCCATCGACTCGAGCTCCCGAACATAAGCGACTCCCACACCAGCTGATAAGCGAGCAAAATACTCACTTATATATCGCAAATTCAGGCTTGAATTGTTGTTTAATTCCTCAAGTTTATGTTATTTAATGAGTTTTATGAGTGTACAGGTAATTTAAGCACAAGTACGGAAACCGAGGTGAAAATGTACACAAAACGGAACATTTTGGAGCAAAAGAAAACATGAGGACAAAGACAGAGACATCGCCGATCGATCGCGGCATAGCAGCCGATCGATCGGCAGAAGTTGCAAAAACGAGAACAAAAGGCAGAGGACTTGCCGATCGATCGCGGCTCATTAGCCGATCGATCGACCGAAGTTTCAAGTAACACAACGATAAGTCAGCGAGCCTGCCGATCGATCGCGCGAAACTAGCCGATCGATCGGCCAAACGACGCAACTCACACAGAGTAAGCGCCGATCGATCGTGGTATGCAAGCCGATCGATCGTGAGCCACAATTCCTGAGAACGCGTAAGCGCCGATCGATCGCAACTTAACCACCGATCGATCGGCCAGACCTCCTGAAGCTGAACGACGTCGTTTTCCAAGTGCGAAAGGTTCCGAAATTCCTCCAAAATTAGGTCAAACTTCGTGCTCTATAAATAGAACACAGTTTGGACGAAGAGGGGGGACTTGGACGAAAAAGAAAGACTTTGACACGGAGAAACTCAAGAGAACAAGAAGAAGAAGATTGAGCGTTCATCGGAGCTGAAGAATTCGCGAAGATCATCGATTTTCAGAGTTTTTCTTACTCTTATTCTTTTCGTATCTTCTTCCCTTCTAATTCTATGTTATTCATGAACTTTAGAATTTATTATTTGCTGTACATAATTATGAGAGGCTAAATATCTCTGTCTAGGAGAGATTGGCTGAACTCGATGTCGATTCTTTTCAATTTTAATTAATAAATTTCTGCAATATTCAGTTTATATACTTGTGATTCTTGCTGGTTTAATTTATTTTCTGTTGCAATTGAAAGATTGAATAGAAGAATTTAGGTTTAATTTAATTAAACTCGAAAGAGGAAATTGAGTTGAATCTGGAATAGTAAGAACACAACTTAGACATCATAGGGACCGAGAGGTGATTGATAGTCTAGGTAGTCTAGCTATAAATTGTAGGGACCGAGAGGTGATCGATTTAGAACTATAAGGGTTGAGCGTAATTGTAGTTAATTCTAGCAAACGGACGCGTGAGTTAGGGTTAAACACATAATTAGGTCAATAAGCGAAAGCTGAGACGTAATTAATAATCTCTTAGACTAGTATAGAACTGAAAATTGTGGTAATGAGTTAGTAAAGGATTGAATTGAAGAAGCATCGAGGGAAGCCAATCGACCCTAGTAATTAGTTAATTGAGTGAATCCGTTGAAATTTAGTTCTTGTCATTTTAATTTCATTGTTTTGTTTATTTTAAATTACAACATTCATCTAAATTCGATTTCTAGACAAAATAGTTCTTTAGTAATATTAGTAATTAGATATAGGCATTTGTTCTCCGTGGGACGATATTCGGACTCACAATCCACTTTATTACTTGAATGACCCGTGCACTTGCGGTTACAAATTCGCGTGTGTTTTCGAGCGAACACCAGCCCTGCCCTCCGCTGTCCGAGCTCCGATCTCCAACTCCTGAACATCAGCCCTGCCCTCCGAGCTGCGATAAATTTATCAGTTTTGTTATATATATATTACATATATTATACACACACAAACACATATATGAGCTGACCGTGAATGATTTTTGTGTGGAAATGGTTTTTGAAGCTGATTGTAAATAAAACACGGAAGGTACACTTGATATTTTGAAGAGTGAATGTTTAAGAAGTGCAAGATTAGTTTCCATTATAGTTTAGAGCTTTAGATTGTTCGTTTAGTAGAGTTTAGTGCGAATGACCTATCAATTGTGGTGAGCTAGTGGTGAAACTACTACTGTGATGGGTCTATGATAAAAGGCTTAGTGTTGGGTCTTGACTCTAGTCTTGTGTGTAGAGGGCACAAACTTTTTGACTCTAGTCTTGTGTGTAGAAGGCACAAACTTGCTACCCCAGGTTAAATAAAATTTGAGGCAGTGTTGCTATTCACATATTGCTAATTGAGATTCTAACAAGAAAAATAAAATCTAACCAACGGATGTAGGGAAAAGAAAACGAGATATTTAAATTGGTATCAACATCTGTATTTGATCCTAGCATAACCCTTTGGTTAGATAAATAGTTGCCTCCTTTTACTGTTTGTGTTGTTGTTGGATAGTATAATTTTTTTTTATTATTAATTGTTTTTTTCTGTTGGTTTATTGATGTATGTTGTTATATGTTGAATTGAATTATTTTTCTTCTTGTCATCGTTTGTGATTGAAGGCTATAATAGAAGACCTTGACGTTTTCAATTTTTTTTCTTTCTTTTTGCTTAATTAATTTTTGGTTACCCAAAAACAGACCAATAACCGAAATAAAATACCGAAACCGACCGCTATTTTTGGGCGGTTTTTGGTTTTCAACATTAGAATTTTGGTTATATTACAAAATTATGGAAACCCACCAACGACCAAAAAACCGCCAAATGCTCAGGCCTAGTACAACGCCACTTTCTTTAAGAATAATGAGAGAATATGCTGAATATTCTTATAAAGGAAAAAGTTTAAAATAGTCCCTGTGTTTTATCAAAAATCTATTTTTATCCCTGTATTTTTGATAACTCCAAAATGATCCTACAGTTTTTGAAGTCAGTCAAACTATCCTTCGATTTAATTTTGGTCAAAGATAATATGTGAAAAGACTTAGTTACCCTTTAATAAAATATTAAATTACCTCTTATTTAAAAGGTTTTTTTTTTCCTACAACTAAAATAAATAAACAAACCGAGCTCTTTGCCGGACGTGAGCGAGATGTTAAGGGCCAAAACCCAACAAAGCTCAAAATTTTTACCTTTCATACGAGTTTCTTCTTTTTTCATAGACATTATCACTGTCACTATCACGCGGCAATTTTCTCGATGTAGCAACAGCCGAGAGAGGGCTATTGTACCGCAAACCATGCACGCTATCGCGCCCCATAACACGATAACCAAAACTGCCGAGTGATGGCAACCGAATGTCGAACTCTTCCGAGCACCCGATTCCGCCCATCCCTACTCAAGCCCGCAACGCCGATGGCCTTGCAAGCAGTGTTGCTGCGTTGTCCCGAATCTGGCTACAAGTCGTCTTCACTGGAGCACCAAGTATATCAAGTAAATCTAGAGAACATCAAGTAAATAAAGCACACAAGCATATTACGGAGCCGTGCTCTAACCTTTTTATTGTATTGCACAATTATAAGGATACAATCCTACGTTCGATCTAGGCACAAGGCGAGGATCTAACACTCGACACCCCAAGTGTTTCCCAAGTTGTTTTCCAACCCGACCGCTAGTGGAACCCGAGAGTGTTTCCCACTCACAGTTTAATCCCTAGTGGTTTCCTTATTCCCAACCCGTTGAGACCTTGCCTATTCCCTTAGGCCTCTTCTTCTTTCTGTTTGCCTAGAGTTGCCTATAAATAGGCTCGATGTGGCTGAACACCCCTCAGCCACGTAGGGATTAGTTGGCCGAGCTAACTCCCACTAAGTGCCCCCACTTAATGCATCACAACCACCCATATGAAGCCCACGTGTCCCACGTCGCTACTCCCTTTGGTTGCTGCCTGTTGGTCTATCCAACGTGCCTTGACCACGTCTCGTCGTGCCCAAGTATCCTGCTCGATGGTGCGCCAAGTGTCGCCCTTCAACGCCTATGTCCGCGTCGTGCCCGCATTCTGCGCGCTCACGCCCGTATCCTTCCTGCATCCGCGCGCCCACGCTGCCTTCGTGGTCCGAGCTTCGTGCAGTTGCCCACTTGTCCTTCCAGTGGTTGCGCCACGTCCCTTCGTGTGCGCTGATTTCGTGTGCCGTGCGCGCTCGTGGTGCCGCGTGGCCCATGATGTGCGCGCACGCCGCTTAACGGCCTTGTTGGTTGCTTCAACATCCCACGTCTCTGCATCCGACGCCACTCTTCCGAGTTGTGCGCGCCCTTGGTGCAGCGTGGCCCGCAAGGTGCGCGCCCGTTGCGCCATTGACCAGAAAATGCTGGCCGAGTCGCCATCTGTCTGCCCAAGTCCCGCGAGACTCGGTTCGTGGTGTACGCCAACGTCTCGCACATCCCACGTGTCATGCACGTAAGCCGCCTCTCCCAACGGCCATAAACCCACGATCCGCACCAAGGCCGTCTTCCTCGGCCTTGTTCCGTTGCTTCCTGATCCTCCGGTATGCATGGCCTTCGTGGCCCGCATTTATAGCAATCGGTCTGCGTCATGTGCACAGCCCAGCTGCCTTGCTGCACACGTGGCTGCATCGAGTCTCGCCGTGTTCGGTTTGATGCTGCCTTTGGGCGTGCCCCGCGCGCGCGCCACGTGTGGGTTGTTCCTTCTTCCTCGGCATTCTTCCCCTGGTCTTGCCGAGTCTTGCTTAGCTCTGTGCCTCGCTATGCTCTTGCTCTAGGTGCCAACTCACCCGAGCTACATGCCTCCGCATTTCGTGGTCGTCGTGCCATGTTGCACTTACACGCAACACCTGCTTGCGTGTTGTCCCGACGAGGCTGCATGTTTGTCTGAACCATGCTAGCAAGGTTGCCGCCCATCGCCTTCGCTCCTGCTCGCACCGCCCGTGCTCATTGCATCACGGCGCTGCGCTCGCGCACAAGTGCCGCATCGTTGTGCCGCGTTGCGCGCACAACTCGCCCATCATCGACTTTCGTCTCGAGTGCCGGACTGTAAACACTCGACTTGTCACGACACCGCCGTGCCGGACAAAGGTTCCCGGTTGCTCGGATGCCTCCCATGAACGCACGTCCGTTCTGCCTCGCACGTTGCATTGTCGTGCATGTCATTTCTTTGGAGAATGCCTGTTCTCTTGCCTCGGGCTTGGGTCTTGGCCGCCCCTTCTCGGCGCCCTCGGCAAGTCACGGAAAAAGGGTGTGACAAACCACCCCCACCAAAGAGAGTCGACTCCCTAATCGACACCACACTCCGTAGTTGACATCGTTTGTCAAACCTCGGTCCCGTTCCCCCTTTCTGTTCAAAATGAGTAAATCCGAAGAAAACTTAGCCAAGTCATTTGTGAACTTACTTGACATAATGCTACCGCTGCATTTGTTTCCCTATCATCTTGCACCACTTGAGCATCTGTTTGTACCCAACAAAGTCCGTTTGTTATCACCACGGAGCCTGATTTTGCGGTAGACTCTCGTGCTTCCATGTGATTTGAAGGAGTGTCCTCGAACTTTGTGCAGCAAACCCTACGGCAATGGCTTGCTTGTTGTGACTTTAGTTCTCCCACTTTAATCACTTGAGAAGTCGATCATCTGCTCATCGTTATCTAAGGCAACTCATCGTTGATTAGCACATCGTTGGTTGTTGGTAGCAGTATCGTCTCTCCCGACCTGCCCGTGCTTCATCAAATCTACCTCCAAGCCATGTCACCCTTCTCGTCTTTCCATCGTCATTGCATGCCCTCAGCAAGCATGCCCCTAGTCTCCCTCTGTCGGCATTGCGCAAATGGACACCGTTCTGCGCCTTCATAGTCAGTTGGCCGATGAGGTTCCTCCCTGTGAGACTAGAAGTGTGATGGAGGAGTCAAGGCTGGACTCGCCTTGGCCCTTTCCTGTTCTAGGTTAGCAAAGTTTTGTGCTTCCTCCGCTTCTAGAACTGTATCCACTCTTAGACGAATTGGACAGTCGTCCTCCACGTGATCACCATCACAAATGTAGCAAGGCAGTTCTTCGCTACTGATTTGGTCATTGATCTCCATCGATCCATCCGATAATGCACCACCGTGTCGCTTCCGTCAACATTGGATTTCTGGGTCGTAGACCCGTCCCTCGTAGGGAAATTCCCACGATCCGTGCTTCCCCAAGCAAATAAAGCAGTCTAGTATCTGGGTTTCCGTTGCGGCATCGTTTCCCGTTGATCCGCTCTCGTCCGCACCATCATTGGACTCGAAGGAACATTCCATTCCTTCGTCGGGTGAGATTGATGCCTCCACTGCATCAAGCTCTATCTGAACGCTTGCCTTCGCGTCACGTTCCAGATCGATTGTGAACTCGGAATAGAGTTTCGCCTCCCATGGACACGTCCATGAGTAGTGTGGACTCCTGCAAAAAAGACAGCTCATGAACAAGCCGTTTGCGAATCCTTCGGCGCCCCAACTCAAGATGGTTGATTCCATCGACTTTCTCTCGTCCACGAACATTTCTTCCGTGCTCTCGATCTTCACAGACGGCATCCTCCCCATGCACGTCTTAGTGGCAGCGAATGATTCCATTACCTCGGTCTTAAACTCGGTTGAGGTTGCTCTCGGGACATCCCCGTCCTGAGCAGCAATGGTTGAATCTTGGCAGAGGATTGAATTGTTGTGCCTTCCTTCATTGTTGTTGATGTTCGCATCATGGAAGTCGGAGAAACCGTTCCGCCCAATGGTCTACTCACACCCCGGATGAGCAAAGAGCTTTCGCTCGTCCATACAACTCGTCTTGGTCCCTCATAACTTACAACGTTGGATCCGAACGCGGCTCTGATACCACTTGTCACGCGATAATTTTCTCGATGTAGCAACAGCCGATAGAGAGGGCTATTGTACCGCAAACTATGCACGTTATCGCGCCCCATAACACGATAACTAAAACTGCCGAGTGATGGCAACCGAATGTCAAACTCTTCCGAGCACCCGATTCCGCCCATCCCTACTCAAGCCCGCAACGCCGATGGCCTTGCAAGCAGTGTTGCTGCGTTGTCCCGAATCTGGCTACAAGTCGTCTTCACTGGAGCACCAAGTACATCAAGTAAATCTAGAGAACATCAAGTAAATAAAGCACACAAGCATATTACGGAGCCGTGCTCCAACCTTTTTATTGTATTGCACAATTATAAGGATACAACCCTACGTTCGATCTAGGCATAAGGCGAGGATCTAACACTCGATACCCTAAGTGTTTCCCAAGTTGTTTTCCAACCCGACCGCTAGTGGAACCCGAGAGTGTTTCCCACTCACAGTTTTTTCCCTAGTAGTTTCCTTATTCCCAACCCGTTGAGACCTTGCCTATTCCTTTAGGCATCTTCTTCTTTCTGTTTGCCTAGAGTTGCCTATAAATAGGCTCGATGTGGCTGAACACCCCTCAGCCACGTAGGGATTAGTTGGCTGAGCCAACTCCCACTAAGTGCCCCCACTTAGTGCATCACAACCACCCATATGAAGCCCACGTGTCCCACGTCGCTGCTCCCTTTGGTTGCTGCCCGTTGGTCTATCCAACGTGCCTTGACCACGTCTCGTCGTGCCCAAGTGTCCTGCTCGATGGTGCGCCAAGTGTCGCCCTTCAGCGCCCATGTCCGCGTCGTGCCCGCATTCTGCGCGCTCACGCCCGCATCCTTCCTGCATCCGCGCGCCCACGCTGCCTTCGTGGTCCGAGCTTCGCGCAGTTGCCCACTTGTCCTTCCAGTGGTTGCGCCACGTCCCTTCGTGTACACTGATTTCGCGTGTCGTGCGCGCTCGTGGTGACGCGTGGCACATGATGTGCGCGCACGCCGCTTAACGGCCTTGTTGGTTGCTTCAACATCCCACGTCTCCACATCCGACGCCACTCTTCCGACTTGTGCGCGCCCTTGGTGCCGAGTCGCCATCTGTCTGCCCAAGTCCTGCGAGACTCGGTTCGTGGTATGTGCCAACGTCTCGCACATCCCACGTGTCATGCACGTAAGCCGCCCCTCCCAACGGCCATGAACCCACGATCCGCACCAAGGCCGCCTTCCTCGGCCTTGTTCCGTTGCTTCCTGATCCTCCGGTATGCGTGGCCTTCGTGGCCTGCATTTATAGCAATCCGTCCGCGTCATCTGCACAGCCCAGCTGCCTTGCTGTGCACGTGGCTGCATCGAGTCTCGCCATGTTCGGTTTGATGCTGCCTTGCTGTGCACGTGGCTGCATCGAGTCTCGCCGTGTTCGGTTTGATGCTGCCTTTGGGCGTGCCCGCGCGCGCGCCACGTGTGGGTCGTTCCTTCCTCCTCGGCATTCTTCCTTGGTCTTGCCGAGTAGCTCTGTGCCTCGCTAAGCTCTTGATCTAGGTGCCAACTCACCCGAGCTACATGCCTCCGCATTTCGTGGTCGTCGTGCCACGTTGCACTTACACGCAACACCTTCTTACGTGTTGTCCCAACGAGGCTGCATGTTTGTCTGAACCATGCTAGCAAGGTTGCCGCCCCTCGCCTTCGATCCTGCTCGTCTCGGTGCCGGCGCTGTTCGCACTGCCAGTGCTCATTGCACCACGGCGCTGCGCTCGCGCGCAAGTGCCGCATCGTTGTGCCGCGTAACGCGCACAACTCGCCCACTATCGGCTTCCGTCTCGAGTGTCGGCCTGTAAACACTCGACTTGTCACGACACCGCCGTGCCAGACAAAGGTTCCCGTTGGCTTGGATGCCTCCCGTGCACGCACATCCGTTCTGCCTCGCACGTCGCATTGTCGTGCATGTTATCTCTTTAGAGAATGCCTGTTCTCTTCCCTCGGGCTTGGGTCTTGGCCGCCCCTTCTCGGCGCCCTCGGCAAGTCACGGAAAAAGGGTGTGACAGTCACCCCCAATATGAGATTAAACAATCACACAATGCCAATTAACACGAAGAAACAAACCTGAAAACTTTCCCAAACACAATCCAAGCAAGATAATAAAGCCAGCCAGAATATCGTCAAAAACTAGCCACTCGAACATATCAAATTCTTTTAAAAAAAAGAAGAGGATAAGCAAAAAAAAAAAAAGAAAAAAAAAGAGAAAAAGAGAGCCTTTTTCACGAACTCACCTAATCAAAATCTTGCAAGTCGCCGGAATCGGACCTTGACCTGCGAGTTTCCAAAATCGGACCAGCCCAGAGCGAGGATGAGCGAGCGATTGGCGATGGAGAGACTCACGAGAAAGTGCGTGTCGAGCATGCAAAGCAGGCTGGGGTTGTTGACGTGCAAGCCCACTTTGTCGGCATGAGTCACTCAGCTCATCAACTACGTGGGTGCGATTGGGGCTGTGTGCGGGGTTTAGGTCTCGTTCAATAGCAACCTCAGCTTCTTGTTGGTATGAGTTCAGTCAGCTCGTTCGACTGCGTCTTAACCGTGCTTGTGTGATCGTGCGAGTGCGCGGTAACCTGATCGTGTTCCTGCGATGATGGGAATGCTAGTCTGACTTTGCCGTATTCGTGAGACGGTAGCGATTTGGGTGCTAGGTGGCCAAAATCTAGGCATGGCGGCATTGCTCGGGCTTGGCGGCGATCTGGTGCGCATTGGGTGGCCAAGATCTGGGCAGGCAGTGTTGCTCGGGCTCGGCAGCTGCTGTTGTGATAAAGCCATTCATTGTTGGCGACGCGGTTATCGACACCATCTCCAAGCTATTAAGCCCCGTTAGTCTGCTCCCAATCACATTGCCTTGATCATGGACAAAGTGAAGCGAGGACGAATGCGGTGAGGTCGGCATCGCAGACGTAGAGCCTTAGAGGTCGGCTTGAACGAGGATTGAGTTTTTATTTTTATTGTATCAATTTTTATTATTATTTTTGTAATATGTTTTCTTTATTTGAAGGGTAATCCGGCCATTTCTGAAAAAAAAATTAAGCATACGTCAACGCAAATTTGAGTTAAAGGATATTTTGGTGTTTATTTGAAAAATTAAATGATCATTTGATAATTATAAAAAACACATGGATAAAATTGAATTTTTGGTATAACACAAGGACTATTTTAGAATTTTATCTTTTTTTAATCGTCCACTTTGTTATTTCGTTGACCTAGATTTTGACGAAGCCCTCGACCGTATGCATGCTCAAGATGCAAAGTCTAGAAACAAAAAAAGGGAAGGCCCGTTCGAGAAAAGTTCAAAGAGTGATGTAGGAAAAATCGGACATAAACGGACCGAATTTTACATGCCTCTAACAAGCGACACTAAGCCCAACTAGGTGCCGTTACATAATGACGGGCACAGTAGATGTGCCTGGACTCGACTGGGTCCTACCCAGAGGAGGTTGGATACTCCCTGTCGAAGGGGACGAGACCCAATCAGCATGCCCGAACCCCACTAGAGAGGACTGGTCGTAACCAGCGTGCCTAGATTCCGTCAGATCCCATTTGAAGGGTGCCAGACCGAACCAATCCTTCCTCGATATTGTCTTGCCAGCGTCACCATCCTAGGCTCTGCCGAAGGGCGCTGGATTTGACTAGCTCTAACAACATGGAATTAAATTTAGAGGGCCTTGATCAGCTCCATGGATCCTCTCCGAAAGATCTAACAGTCGCTGCTTCATTCTGAATGGTAAACGATAATTTATTATAACAATAATCCCATTACGAGAAAGCGTTTGCCGAGAATCTAATAGCTGCCATAAACTAGGATTACTCAAGGCCTACAGAGCCTAAGGAAACACCTATAGATCCAACTAAAAAGACATTCTCAACATCAATGAATTGGCCGCCTTTGAGGAGCACAATCAATCTCAATATAAAGAACAACATTCTCAATCTTCTGAAGAAAGACATGAGTAACAGGAAGATAGTCTCCAAGAATTTCTTTGCTTGAGGCTTGTAGTCCAAGTATCAAGCTCCTCCGAGTTGAAAATGAAGGGAATTCTATGTTAGTGCAGAAACGTATATTTAAGAAAAAAATAAAAATCATATTGATCATATCAATAAAACAAACATGATATCACATATCAAAAAAAACATAGAAATCAAGGATCTTTATTTCATGTTTAATAAAATTAATCTAACCTAATTCATCATATAAATTAAATTGAAAGATTAAAAGCAAAAGGGATAAGAATTCTACCACGACGATTTCGGTCTAAAACGAGTCCACCAAGATCACGCGTTTCAAGCTCGCCAAGGTTGGGCTTCGAAGAACGCTTGAAACGACTAATAGATTGTTGTACGAGATAGACATCCCGTCTTCCAAACCGTGCTCCAAATCAATAAAGAACAAAATGCGGACTTTTTGTTTTTTATTCTTACAAGAGTAGAGGAAGAAGAAATAATTTCTTTTTGCTCTAGGGTAGGACGGAATTTTCAGAGAGAAAAGGTCTCTGTAGAGGTTTTGGTTTTTCTCTGTATTTTTTATGGCTCAAAAAATATTACATTATTTTTTTTTTTTCTGAAACCCACTGTAGAAGGGCTTTTTAATCAGAGTCTGAGAAGAGAGAAGTGGTGGGCTAAATCTTAGATCACATTTTCCCAAAAAAAGGCCATTTACTAACAACCATATAATTATTTCATAATTATCTTTTAATTAAATAAATAAAATATGATTTTAATCAAATTTAACACTAAATATTTATCTATTTGATTTAATTAATAATTAATTAAATCAAAGAGGATAAAAACTCTGTAGTTGACACCATTTACTGCAAGAAAAAGTCAAACAAGACATTTTATTGCTTTGATTAAAAATGAGAATAATTATTTAACACTTAAATAATTAAAATAAAATCTTTTTATTTTTTATGTTAAAATTCGCCCATTATAAAACAATGGAGGGAAAATTAATTCCCACCAAAACATAAATTTGAATGAATTCAATATTATTTATTTAACACTTAAATAAATAATTAGAATTAATTTATTTTGTAAGACTATATAATTAATCATCATTATTTATATAATATACTTTCTCTATTGATTTTTACAGAGTCGGTCCGGGGATCATGGACCCAATAATTCAAGCTTCAATAAATTGATATAATCAAATAAAGCTCTTTAGTTAAAAGTTCAATTTATTAATCCCGAGGTTACTGCACTAAAAATCCAAAATTGAACTCTTGAAATTATCAGAATAATTTACTCGATGAGTGTCCACTGATATAGCCATTATATGAGATTTGACCCTCCAGATTAGTTCACGTCCCGAGTGGGTTAAATTACCGTCGGGTCGTTTCTTGTTCCTTAAGTACCTTCATTGCACTAGTGACGATTCATTTACGAAATGATCGTAAATGTGTGCGCAATCGTTCATTTCCAGAACGACACTATACGGGAACTAATATTAACTCCCGTTATGATTGAAAGCTAGATTCTATGTCTGTGAATACCCCATTTCCCCAGCGATCCTGTCCCGAGTTTCCAAAACGCAAGTATTCATTTTCATCGCGATAATGGCACTTAACGTATGCGAACCTCGCTAAGAGTAACGAGACTCGGAATCAAAAAGGAACCCAAGATCGTTCTACAATCAGATTAAGGGTGGAAACCTCGACCCAATGCTTAGCAAAGGATGAACCTCGGTATGTCGAAGACACCACAAACGGGGATAGATGAACCGTTTGATAAGTCGAAGGTTAAACGCCACAAGGAAAGCCTTGATAAGTTCAAATAAGTTCACAAAGAACCAAAGAGAAACACTCTCAATTTCTGAATAATAATGGTCTGCTTATTTCATTCATTCATGAACCTTTAATAGGCTGAAAATATAATTGAAAATGTCCTAAATTAGCTAAGGGGCGTTTATAATGCATAAGGAAAAATTATTGGCTAATTTGATAGTCTTACATGCCAAAAATAGAAAAAGAAAGTTGACTACTTCAAATCTGTCTTAGGAAAATTAACTTGTTTTGCTTAAAATAAAAGGAAACTAATCTAAATGTGATATAAATGAAATTATTAAATAAAATTAACATATTTGATACATAATTGACTAATTGTCTTGCTTTGCACGTATTCTACTAGCTGATTGCTTTTGTGGGGTTTTCTCGGACCTAGCTCAGAACATGCTCTTATGGGCTTGGACATACTCACATCATTCCCCTCTACTTTAATGGGATTTGACCTCAAATCTGCCAGCAGTGCTACAAAACAAGTCAAAAGTGGGTGAATTAAAACCGAAGCTCGTTTTGCATAGCAATTCTTCCGCATTTTCTCCTTGTTGTCTACCATTGTCTTATCTTCCATGCTTACAATCCTCTTTCCTTTATCACTCCCTTTCCTCTGATCAAACTCTTGCTGCATCTTCATTTGTTCTTCATACACTAACATTGGAGCTAAAGAAACAAGTATGGTGTTTTGATTATTGTGCATGAATGAGTACTTGTTGGAGAAGCCATCATGCTTTACTTTTCTATTATATTGTCATGGTCGCCCAACTAGAATATGAGCTACTTGCATCGGAACTACATCACACAACATTTTGTCTTCATACTTTCCAATTCGGAATGAAACAAGCACTTGCTTTTTTACTTTCACCTCTCCACAAATATTCAACCATTGAAGCTTGTATGGTTGTGGATGTTTGGTTGTAGGCAGCCCCAATTTTTCTGCCATTATAGTGCAAGTAACATTAGTACAACTTCCACCATCTATAGTCATGCTACATACCTTGTCTTGAATAAGGTAGCGAGTATGAAAAAAATTATCACGTTGTTGGTAGGTGTTATCTTTCTTCATTTTAGCATTCAAAACACGCCTTGTCACCAATGCCTCCCTTTCTACCGGATACTACAGTTCGGCATCGCTATTATCTTCTTCAAGTGGTTGTGTAGGGTTAGTTTCTTGTTCATCATTAGTGACAATCTCACTATCATAGCGCATCACCATGACCCTTCTATTTGAGCATTCACTTGCCATGTGCCCCCTGCCTTGATATTTAAAGCACTTCATATCACGTTTGTGAGTAGGATTTGTCTCGGTTGAAGCTTGTGTATTGGTTGGGGCCACTGTTTGTCGTGTCTCAGCCGAGTTATCATTTCTCTTCTCATCCTTTTTAACATAGCCAAGCTTCCATGCAGATTGTTGTCGACCAGCTCGGCCATCCCTCCTCTTGAGTTTCTGCTCAATTTTAATCGCCATGTGCACCATGTCCTTTATTCAACATAGTGGTGTAATTCAACCTCATTAGCAATCTCATGGTTCAAACCGTTTAGAAACCTAGCCATTGCTACTTCTTTGTCTTCTTCTACATTGGCTCAAATCATTGCAACTTCCATCTCTTGGTAGCAATCTTCAACACTTTTATTTCCTTATTTGAGGCATTTAGTAGTGACTTGGCACAAAGCGCTTCTGCATCAATGTCTTTATCTCTACCCATGTCTCCACCGGTCGTTCTCTATACCTCATCTAATTCATCACTAACTGATCCCACCAAACAATAGCATAATCAGAAAATTCAATCACGGCAAGTTTTAGCTTCTTCGTCTCTGAATAATTATGGCAATCAAATACAAACTCCATCTTTCTCTCCCATTCAAGGTATGCCTCAGGATCATTCCTTCCTTGAAAGGA
Source organism: Boehmeria nivea var. tenacissima (assembly GCA_018132145.1). Lineage (NCBI taxonomy): Eukaryota > Viridiplantae > Streptophyta > Magnoliopsida > Rosales > Urticaceae > Boehmeria > Boehmeria nivea. The sequence continues at coordinate 2,606,493 of CM030881.1, forward strand.
CGACACTTTCATCTTAATGCTACCCAGTTTGTTGTCGTCACGATTTCGAACTTCTTGAATATGTCCATATCTCCTAGGACTTCCCAAAGATGCTCAGTCATTGTCATCATCAAATCTTCACTGAAATTGCCCCTCAAAGTCTTCTTCATCGTTTCTAGGCTGAACTCCTTCTTCTTAGATTAGGAGCTGGTTATTTGTTCACGACGCGCATTCTCCACCTAATCCAACCGTTCATGAATTGGCTCTAACTCCATTCTCAACATTCGCCTAATATCACCCATCAAAGCCTCCACAAGCAACCTTTGATCTGCCCCTCCTTGAGTTTTCTCGTTGTTGCTTCGAGGCATGATTTCTGCCAGAATCAGTTAGAAAAAAAAAGACCTCATCAGTTCTCTCCCCAACGTGTTTCGCTCAAAATTTTATAATAACACTCACACTCGTGTTTCATATAAAATTTGGCTTTTTCACTAGTACGGTCTCACTGTAACTCCAGTCCCTATCGGGGTTATCTTTCTACAGTACTTCTTCGATAGAATTAGATAAATGTCATTTAAATATCGACCTTTCGATAATTAAATTAATATCTTGTCTCGAAATTAGAATTTATTCTCATTATTTCATTATCCAATTTACAATTGGAATATTTGTGTTTGAATATTTAGAGGTCATTAGATTTGAATTCGACTCCTTAAAGTACAAAATTACACCGTGAGTCCCTAAACTTTCAAATAATTATAATATTGGCTCAATTTAGAAAAAATGAAATTTTTAGGTTGTAATATTTTTCTAAGCCACAATATGATTTATGATAGTTAATTTGAAATCACTCCGAGCTAGAACGAAGCCAGAATGGCTAAACTCGAAAAGTCGAGAAAAATCGTGTAAATGCGGTTAAAGAATAGAACGAGCTTAGAACAACCAATATTAAATTAAAGTTGACATCTAAACTGTATTTTTTAGAAGTTATTTGTGATATAGAAATGTCTTGTAATGTTTCGGGTTGAAAAGAAATCGAATTAGGTCAAAACCGTGAACGGTCGATCAAGAAAGGGCATTTTAATCATTACGTGCAACAACGGGCCTCGGGAACTATTCCCGACCCCCTTAAACCAGCCCAAAACCATCCACTACATCCACCAAGTGGACCTTGATCATAGAAATTAATCCAAGATCCAAAAATATAGCCAAAACCGGGGGCCCAAGTAGTTTTAACAATTATTATTCCAACATGAACAATTAAGTACAAAAGTGATGACCAATAAAATAAATCGAAGGATTTTGTGTTTGGTAGTTGTTTTGAACCAACCAATCAGAGGATGGTCAATTATAAGCACCAACAAGAGAAAGAGAGAGAAGATGGTAGTAATAATGAAGAGAAAGGAATGAATAGACAAAAAGAAAAGGCCAATAGGAAAAGGACAAGAAAAGACAAAATAGAGAAATGAAGAGTTAGTCAACAAACCATAGTCTTGTGTGATTTGAACAACTAGATGAGTGGAATTTTGAATCAAATGGACAAGATTTGTGTAGCCCATTAATTAAACATATTTGGAATTCTATTTTTAAAGAAAATAGGCTATAGTGGTCGGATTTATTGGGAGAAAAGAGGGAAGAAAAGACAAGGAAAAGAAGAGTGAAAGGTTGTGAGCTTAATGATTAGCTCTTGAAAAATCTAGACCATTGGATGAGCTAAAATTCAAATCAAGGGCTAAGATTTGTGCAACCTATTAATGAGTAAATTAAGAAGTGAAAAATAAAGATCAAAGTTGAAGAAGAGAGAGAGAAAAGGTCGGATTTAGAGAGGGAAAGAGAGAGAGAGAGAGAGAGAGAGAGAGAGAGAGAGAGAGAGAGAGAGAGAGAGAGAGAGAGAGAGAGAGAGATAGAGAGAAGCTTATCTAGTAAGCTTCCAACTTGCCCATAAATAGGACCACAAATCCTTAAGCCCTCATTTTGGCACTTCGTTTTTAGAAACTAGATAGGAAAATAGAGAGAGGACGTGAGGGAGAGAGAGAAAGAGAGAAATTTTGAGAGAGAAAGAGAGAGAGAGAGGCCGAGCAAGGAAGGAAGAAGAAGCAAGGAAAGCTTCGGAAAGCCCCTAGCTTAAATTGACGAAGGACAAGCTTGTCTAGTAAGCTTCCAACTTGCCTATAAATAGGACCACAAACCCTTAAGCCCTTATTTTGGCATTTCATTTTCAGAAACTAGATAAGAAAATAGAGAGAGAGCGTGAAGGTGAGAGAGAGAGAGAAATTTTGAGAGAGAAAGAGAGAGAGAGGCCGAGCAAGGAAGGAAGAAGAAGCAAGGAAAGCTTCGGAAAAACCCTAGCTTACACTAAGGAAAAACTATGCCTTTATGCTAGCTTTTCTCATGTTTTGTTTCTCAAAAAGACTAACAAAAACCTCCCTTACAATCTGCTCTAAGAGGTGAACCACAAGTGGTAGTTTTGGAGCCAAACCCTAATAGACTAGCCGGCCAAGGAGGTAGTACAACAAGGGAAATCCCGAACCGAAGAGCTAAGTATAATTTCTAACTTTGAGTAGTGTGAGGTTTTCGTTCTAGCCATAGGTTTTCTTTTAGAATAACCATGTTTATAACTATGATATATGGGTTGTAATTGTTTGTGCATAGCCTCTTTATGGTTTAAAGATAGCCGAACACAAGTTTAAGGAAGCTCGAAAGGCTATCTTCTGGATATTTCAACTTGGGTTCGGATAGATGTGGTTGTGTGTACATGTCTAGGGTTCAACCACCATTGGCCATGACTCTTGATTCTTGTTTGTACTATTTGATTGTTTGAATGGCTGCCTTTATGTGCAAAAAATGTGAAATGGTTTTGAAAACAAACATGCACACGACGGTTTCCAACGGACCGAAGTGTTAACCACTAAAGAGATAAAATTTGATGATTTTCTCACAAGAACCGAACCTCAATCTTGTGTAAATTAAAATCGATTTTATTATTTCTTATTTGATCATTTAGTTACTGTTTTGAAACATATTTTGGGTTAGAAATCAAATGGTAACCAACAAGACTCGATGATATGAGTGTCTCAGACAAAAGTTAGTGGGAATGATTCAAAAAGCTTTTAGCTTTGCGAATCGTTTTCACGTAAGGTTAAGACTTCGATAAAAGGTCACAAAAAGGAGCGAAAAACCTCCTTAGAACCTAGAAGCTACTGTTTTTATTATTAATAAACTTGTTTCAGAAAGGTTAAAGATAAACGTTAGTTACAAACAACGGTTTCGCGAGAGACCGCAAAACTAGTTTTGAAAACATCTTATTTTCCAAAGTTGAGTAGTACAGGCTTTTTCAACACCTCGATGAAGGGTTGAAATCAAGGAATAATATCCTTTCAAAACCTAGAGGTTGCTGCCCCTAAATTTTTTGACAATGGTAAAAGAACATATTAAAAGTTACAAGCTCAAACGACATTTTCGAGTCGAACTATAATTAAGAGTTCAATGAAATCTCAAAAATACGTAAAATGGGTGTTATGACTTAAGTCGACTTGTTTCCAGCCCTAACATATTGAGGTGAGAACATTGAAAGTTAAAATGAGCTAAGTAAGTATTTTCAATCAAAACGTAGATTTGGGTTTCCTTAAAAACTGAGCATTTTCCGTAAAGCGGACCCAACACATTTTGAACAACTAAAACGAACGTAGTAACGTTTTCATAAAGTAAAACCTATTTTGGAAAAGGGTTAAAATGGTCTTATATTTTAATATAGACCTAGAAAAATGGCCAAAGAATATATTAGACTAGTTCCCGTGCTTAAAAATTAAGTATAGTGCGATACAACCCTCGGAGTAGCTCGAAAATCCCCGAGGTGCACGAGAGTGCTTGTTAGGGTATCGGTTTAGCCACCGAACCCATTTAAGGTTTGATTAGCCTTATTAAGTATTTAAGGCAGCCCAGTTATGCCGAAAGACAACTTAGAACACCCGAGCAATTAAGTGCAAAGTATTAGAATAGTTTCGCTCTCAATATAACGAGACAAGCGAAATAACGAGACCGTGTCTTTATATAATGTAAGGACGAGTCAACATAGAAGTGGTCGGGGCTTGGAAGCATGCTTCCAAGACGATCTCGAATAACCGTGAAGCTCGCTCAAGTAAGTAGCAATGCACCTATGGCACAAAGTTTGTTTGTTTGTGCTTGTTTGCTAGGTTGCATTAGTATTCCCCAGTAAAGACTGTGTGTCTATATATATGCTGTGTGGCAATAAAATTGGATAATAGCCGAATGAAAACCCTAGAAGAGAGTTATAAAGAGATGAGTATAATATTACAAACAAACTAAGATAAGTCTCGTATAAGAATGTAAATAAGACACATTAAAGAAACGGACCTCATTTCATGTTGAAACGCTCGCCGGGTTCCGACCCGTGTTAGAAGTTGAAGCCGGGCGTTAGCCCGTACGGGAAACATAAGCCGTGTTCTAGCCCGAGCACTCTCAGTTGATAATCATAAGTGAATAAAAGCAAATGATAAAGATAAATGTGAGAGTTAGAATCAAAACCTCACCAAGCCTTGTTGTTGTATTTTCTTTGAAATCCCTAAACGAGACAGTAAGGGTTCTCAATCCCAAAGCGCAAGGGCCAAAACGTTTGGGACATATAAATAGTCCATTAACTGTTATGTTATTTAAGATTGTTGAAACTAATCAAAACTTAAGGCCTCTTGCAATATCCCAATCCTCTTAACGAGTTGACAAGGGGATAAAGAACCTCGTAATAGGTTTGATGTCAATCTTTGATCGATAAAATACTAAAGCTAATGGCACAGCCGGGTCTCCACCCGTGCACGATGCCTTATGGACTGAGGTCCTTCTAAAGCAATCTTGTAGGAAAAACCTATACAGCCTATTGTACGTTTGCTTTGAACCCTTTATTGAACTAATTTTTGGTTCTTAACCCAAATCGCAAGAGGCCGAATGCTCGGGACTCGTAGGTTGTCGATTAACTGTGATGTCTTCAAATATTTATAAATCTAAACGAAATCCAAAGCCTCTTGCAATATCTCATTCCTTTTAACGACTCAACAAGGGGATAAATGATAAGCAAATCCAAGTCTGCTATGTGATCAGACAAGGGGGTTCAAACATACTAAATCCCTGTCAGCTGTGTGGTCTGACGAGGGAAAGTATATCAGATTTAAAGTCTCGATTCCTCAAAAGTGAGATGGGAGGGATACAAATCTGAAATAAGCCTCAATTCTACAACAGGAGCAGATAAGAGGCTAACGAAAATAAAATTGTAAATAAAGTCGATGGTACTGCCTGGCTTCAAGAGAAGAGATCCCCACTCCCAGAGGGTAAGCGTATTCCTCACACAAAACCGGTCAGTTGAGTGTGAGATGAAGTCCGAGGGACTGCCGAGAGATAGGCCGTTTCTCTGCCTGCGCGCTAGAAAAATTACGGTGACCATCAGTGGATCCCAGACTTGAGATGTGTCGAGCTTTAAGTGATTCAATCTTTATTCCTTCGAATTGTGCAGGAAAGCCAACAAAACTAGTTTGGACTCACAACCACTTCGCCCTCTTTCGCTGAAGGTAAAAGCGGGCGATCAAGGACAAATTCAAGTTCATGAAGAGTTTATTTTAAATAGTTGAATTTTTAGTTCTGTAGACCTATGTGGGATCCGAGCCTTTGAGGCTCGAGAATTATTATTATTTGGATATTTTGAAATGTCTTTGATATCGGGTTGAATTATTCTGATTGTTGCTGTGATGGATTGTGACCGAAATTAGTTCGGTGCTGGGTTGATATTAGGTGAAAGCTTCGGCCGGGATGTCCGAAAAATAGAGGAAACTCTGCCGGATTTCCGACTCGAAGTTTAGACACTTTTTATGGCTAAGTCAAGGACCATTTAGGTCCAAGAATTTCTTTCTCTCCTAAACTAGTCAATCGATAGAACTATTAGTTGAGATTGACGGCTAATGATGAAGTGACGACACTCGGGACATGAATACCCCTAGAGGGGTTTCTCAATAAACCATTGGTCGTCCCATCTTCTAGAGTCCTATTTTTTAACCCATAGGCACTTGAAGTTTCATTCAACTCAAATAATTCGTGGACTTAGACGTTGACCCTCTAATTCTTGTGTTGGACAGAAGTGTCACACAACATGCTCCAAGGAGGAGGAAAACTACGAGAACCAAGTCGGAGAGCTTAGGACCTCAGGTAAGTGGATCTCCACTGTGGCACGAGCAAACTTTACAATGCTTGAATAAATTATGAATGTGTTGAGATTATATCAAGCATACGATGCTTCTAAAATGGTGGCTGTTAGACTGTGTGGATCTCTTTTCTTGTTAAGGCCGTGAATACGGACTTTTTATTATGTTTGTCTCTTTTGTACAACGAGCCTGTAGGTATGGGACTGTAGGTTCGTTTATAATAGGTTGTGTTTTCTAGGTGTGTACTGGTGCGTGTATTTATTTAAATGCATATCTGTCGGTGGGTATGGGACCACAGACATAAAACTACTTAACTTCTAGTTCAGGTTCTAGTGTAGGGTGTATGTCTGGTTTGTGTGTGTATATGTTAGTATGACTTATCTGCCGGTGGGTATGGGACCACGGGCATAAAACTATTTCTGTTGTTGTTGAGACTTTATTGCAGGTCAAAGAGAAAACTCTAAGACAAGAAAAAGGGAGCGAAAGCATTGTATGTATACGGGTAGGGCCCGACGGGGCCGCAAGTTATGATCGGTTCCGAAACAGCCCGACGGGGCCACTGATTTCGTTTCGGGACGGCCCGAGAGGCCCTGGAGAGGTCGGCGGACGACCTTCCTCTGTCGCATTACTTTGATCATTTGAGTATGGCCCGACGGGGCCGCGATCATGATTTGGTTCCGAAATAGCCCGACGGGGCCATCTTGTATGACAGATTTCGGAGCGACCCGAGGGACCTCGCGGAGGTCAACGAACCACCTTTCAGAACGGCCCGAGGGGTCTTGGGGAGGAGAGCCACGGCCCTCCCCACAGTTTATGATGTGACGATCCGGATCGGCCCGACGGGGTAAAGTGCAATAATGAATTCCGAAACGACCCGACGGGGTCACTGGCCGTAAAAGGTTTCGGAAAGGGCAGAGAGGCCCGAGGAGGATGAGTCCTCACAATCTTAAAGAATATCGGGATGGTCCGAGGGGCCAAGATCCATAGCATGTCCCGAATTAACCCGATGGGGTGATTGCGCAATCGATCCGAAACAGTCCGACGGAACCACCGATCGTGAGAAGTTTCGGATTGACCCGAGAAGTCTCAAGGCGGTCGGTAGACGACCTTCCTCTTTATATTCTGTGTGCTGCGATCATGATCGATTCCGAGATCGCCCGACGGGGCCATTGTCTGTGTGAGGTTTCAGAACGACCCGAGAAGTATCAAGGAGGTCGGTAGACGACCTTCCTCTTTATATGCTGTGTGCTGCGATCATGATCGATTCCGAGATCGCCTGATGGGGCCATTGTCTGTGTGAGGTTTCGGAACGACCCACAGAGGGTCCAGAGTCGTATTAGTTCTAGAACGACCCGTAATAGGTCTAAATGTGTATTGAATTCTAGAACGACCCGTAAGAGGTCTAGATTGTAAATAAGTTCTAGAACGACCCGTAATGGGTCTAAATGTATATTGAATTCTAGAACGACCCATAAGAGGTCTAGATTGTGTATAAGTTCTAGAACGACCCGTAAGGGGTCTGGATGTGAATCGTGTGCACACGTAGTTTTATAAGCTAAGTCAGAGAGTTGTGAACTTGAGTGAGATTAGAATAAATTATGAGATTGACTTTTGAGTCGAGATTAATGGGTCGTTAAGCCCGACCTCGTTCCAAGTCACAACTCTTTTGCAGATATTGTATCCCGCGTAGGTTCGACGCCTTATCTCTGAAATCTACTTCGCGGGCAAGGTTGCATAAGAGTGATATTTACTCTTCGGATTAGGACGACTCGATTATCGAATCCGTCCTTTCATTAGATTATTGTATTGTAATATCCATTGATTGTTTGTTACCTGCAGACTTAGCAACCTACTTACCTAATCTACTAACTGGGCTATTAGCTCACTAGTGTGCTCGTGTCGCAGGTATCTTGTCACAAAAGCAAATAGTGAGAGGCGACAACGACGGGAACAGCGAGTGTATACGGGACCGACCTGTATAACCTTACGTGGACTACCGACAAATCGTTGGCAAAGAAAGTTTTAAATCCTGCAATATTTTTGTAAATGTTTAAATTAAATCCATTTTAGTTATGATGAGATTTAATATTCCATATGATTGTTATTAAAAGCTCAAGTATGTAACTTAATTTAAAAAGTTCAAATTTATCCGTATTTTTCGGAACTAAAACATTGTTTTAAGTTTTGGGTCGTTACACTTCCACAACAGTGTCACTAACACATATTCTTAATTGGTGCATCGAATTTGCCCTAATTCATTTTAAGTTAATTATAGTTCACATTTGGCATTTTATATTGGTGAGTTTTTTTTCTTCTTTTCAATAATTTCAAGGAGGACACACTTTTACTATATCGTATGAATCTCTAACGTTTTGTAACTCTTTTCTTTTTATGTGCATATTTAACTAACAAATTGGAGAAAACTTTTGCAAAGGAATGAATGATATTGCTTTTTAATAAAATTTTGTAAAATATATAATTGACTAAACATATTGTAATTATAATTTCGTAATGGACATGAATGTACAATGAGCATGCAACCAATTGACATTTTTAATACAAATGCCCGCTAATGGCGGCGATTATATGCTTAAATCATAAGGAAGGAACAGTACAACATCTGCTTTGAGAATTTTTTTTAATTTTATTTTGTGCGATATTTTAATTGATTACAATCTAGATCGATTAGCATGCATGAAATACATATTTTATATATATATATATATATATATATATATATATATATATATATATATACGCGCTTGTCCACTTACTTTGCGGTAACGCTATTGAATCCAATTCCAAGTTGTACCACTACCATATTCATTTTTCTTATAATTTATAATTGTTTTACATATTCCTTTTTGAAAGGCGGTGGTATATTAATTTGCATTTTGCACATATCAAGGAAATATGGGTTGACACTTGACACAATCCGATTTCTGTCAAGACTATGAATATTCGCTTTAAAAATACTAGTTGCATCTCGTAATTTTGAATCGATAGATTGATCAAATTATTACACAAAAAAGAGATAGTTTAAAGGAAAAAAAAAAAGAAGAGAAAAATGTGAGAAATTATGAAAAAAATTCCTTGTTTAAAAAAAAAAACTTACATGCCCATCTCTAATTTTTTTTTAAAATATATATATATATATATATAGAGTTTTGTGAGTGAGAGTTTTATCTCAAGGCGAAGAACAGATTCGCGGAGTGTCTCATGAAAATTGAGGAAATATTTTTTGAGGATTTGTGGTGCTAGCGAAAGGATTGGCCCGATGCGAGCCAATGACTAATAGGCGAAGGGATCGGCCTGAGATGAGGGTGTGGAGCCGGAGCTCCCGTGGTATGGACTTTCTCGTAAATTTGTAAAAAAATTTAAATAGTACAACAATACGTAAGAAATGAAAATAAAAAATAAATTATCGAATCAAAATAAATATATCAAAGTAGGTGTTAAATGAATAAAAAAAAATTATAACTAACAGCGATAAGTAAAAAAAAAAATTGAAGCTAATACGGTAGTAAAACGAATTAGTACTGGCAAAAATTTTGGAAAAAGAAAAAAAAAACTAGAAGAGAAAATAATAGAGGGGGGATGGGGGCGTTATGTGCGCATGGCGCGTGCTCAGGTGGGAGCGTTTGGAGTGGGGGCCGGTTGCGCATTAGACCGTGTAAAGCCCCCTTTTTAAATATACGTTGGCCTTTTTTTTTCTTTTTCTTTTTTTTCTATTATTCTTCTATTTATTTTTTACCCCAAAGTTTATAATATTCATATTTAGACTTTATTTTGAAAAAAAAAGAAAGGAATTTTAAGAAAATAGCCACTGTTTACAAAATAATTTTAAAAAATAGACACAGTTTCAAAAAATTTAAAAACTAATCATGTTAGAAATTTCTGACAATTTTTTTTACTAGTGTCAGAAATTTTTGACAGTAATTTTATGTATATTTTTATTATTGTCAGAATTTCTTACATGTTTTATGGCTAGCCAATTAATTTTTTGAAACTGTGGCTATTTTTTAAAAACACACAGTACAAAATGCGAAAAAAATTCAAGAAACCTCTTTGAAGAAAATTTCTTGAAACCTCTTATAAACGCTCATGGTCCTTTACCCTTAATAATTATAAGTGTGAGTTTGCCCATCAAAACACTCATTTTCGGCGAAATTATTTTCTTTTTCAATTTTGTTTTGTTTCTCTTTTGTTTCTATATATATATATATATATATATATATATATATATATATATATATATATTTTGCTCTTGGGGATTTAGTATCCTTAAAGGATGCTTCTCGGTTTGCTATAACACTTTTCTTTTTTGTTTTTCGTGGACGCGCGCATGGGGTCCCCAAATGTTTTTTTTTTCTTTTTGGATTTTTTTTTTTTTGCTAAAAGGGGCTCCTTTTGAGGGCTCTTGAGGGCTTTTTTAGGGTCTTTTTAGCAAATTCTCATGGATTTTTTTACAAATTCTTATTCTCTCTTATTTTTCAATTTTTTTGTTCCAGTTCTTTAAACAGTTATTTTTTTCCCGTGGTATTGTCATTTTTTTTCTATATTTAGATTTCATATTTTGTTCTTTATCTTTTAACATCTATTGTCGTATACTTTTTTTAGATGCAAAATTGCAAACAACGTTTTATTTTTACTTTTATTTGGCCCCTTTCATTTTTTATTTTTCGGTGTTTTACAAAATTATAAAAGTTTTCATATATTTTTCTATAATTATAAAAGTGCACATATTTATTAAAATTTTAACGAAAACATCCTTTATTAACAAAATTTTTTTATCTTATTTGTTAGATGTTGTAAATTTTTTTTTACACGAATTAAATAAATACATTACATAATGCGCGTGCTTGAAAACTAGTATAAATATAAAGATAAATATAATAAAGAAAAGGGATCTATTATTGGAGAAATACTTTTACTGTTATTAGCGTCGCATTGTTGCTTCTGTTTTGCTTTTATTTTTGTTTATTTTTGTTTTTAATGGTTAAAGATTAGAAATTTAGCATGATTTGACTTCATATTAGATTATCGACGATAATATAAATCATCTCAGTAAATCACATCTGTCACAATCAAAATGGCCTTACAGCTAATTAATTGCTTTAGAAATTTATAAACACACATTGTCTAGTTAATATTATGCGTTGCTTCATTGATATTGATGCTTCATTTGATAAGAAGAAAACATAGATAGATGGAAAGAAAATTATAAGAGAAAGAAAGAACGATGGAAAGAAAGTATTACCTATTATAATAATATTGTTCGGTACAAAAAAGAAAAAAAAAAAAAAGAAAGAAAACCATTTTCTCTTATGTTATTTGATATGAAAAATAAAATTGAAATGATATAAAATGTTATTTATCAAAATAAATTTTCCATCCCTTAAGTATTATACCTTCTAAAAAAAATATTAACTACACTTATTTTTAAGGGTTTCATAATTTTATATTACATACAAAGATTTTCTTATCCCTCTCCATTAATCTCGCCACATCGCCACATGGAGAAAGAACATAATTCTCTGGGGCATACAATATCTTGTTTTCTTTCCTGTAATTTTTCACCCCATAAAACCACTAAATATTATATTTCTCTCCCCCTCTTTCTCTTTTGCCACTTTTTTACTCTACCAAACAAGGTAAAAGAAAGGAAAAACAAAAGAAATTATCAATAGGGTTTAATTATTAACAAACTACAAGCCGTAATTAGCATATTCACACGTACAAGTCATAACTATAATTAGAGAGTCGCCCACGGAATTATCCAATAAGAAGACTACCTATTGGAAAAAATATATAGTAGATTAATTAAAAAAATTGAGAATCAAAATGCCCTTTAAAAAAATGAAAAATAAGCTACCTAAACATGGCAATGAAAATGACACCTTAGTCACTTTTCATGGATTTATCAAATATTCAACTCTATGATAACAATCCAGTTCAAATACTTCATGTTCCTTCTAGTACCTCCTCTTCTAACTAATTATTAATTATTTTAATTTTGATATTCAGTGACAAATAGTTGTCATTAGCTATATGTGTACATACATGTATTTTTTATTAATACATATCTGTTATGAAATACCTATAGAAGCCACTTGGCCGGTGATCTTTACCCAAATACGTCTCTATCAATTTTTTTTTTTTTTCAAAAAATTACAAGTCAAAAAAATGATACTTGGTGAAGCTTTGTTGAAATATCCACTTCAATGATTAGATCATTTCGTACATGTTGTGATCCGTATATTCCGTCGAGTTATATATATTCTTGTGTAATAGTGACTCTCTAACAGATATAACAATTAATATTATCTTCTAAAGAAGCATATCACAACTGATTAATTATTTTACTTACCTTTTGATATAGATAATCCGTTGGATGTAACCCGTTTTTTTAACAAATAATTTTGAAGCCAACGGTGCGATACTCAAAATTCAAAGCTCCACATGATTTAAATTTAAAACAATTCAATTTTTCTCAATATATATTTTTATCTAAAGGAAAGATCAAAGCTTTTGAAAGCTACTCGATCGACTACTGGCAATGGAATATAAGGAAGGAAATATATATATATATATATATATATATATATATATATATATATATATAGAGAGAGAGAGATATTCATGAATTTTTACTTTTTGACTTGTCACTGAAGTGAATACCACAAGAAGGGACATTAATTAAAAACACCTTCTATATTAATGCCATATCGCTTTTGTATCCTTTTAATCAAAACACATTGTATCATTATGCTTAAACATATATATATATATATATATATATATATATATATATATATAAACACTCAGTTAATTATAAGATTCAAATCTTTTTTTTTTCCCCCTCTATATATTCATTAACTGATTAGGGTTTAGGGTTACAGTAACGTATACGATCTCATTATCAATATTCGTAGCAAAGGTAACTCTCTATATGCTTTCCTATCTTGTGGCTGCGAGGCTTTCTTGAATTAGCCACAGCACCACTATTATCATAAGAAAGGGTGATGGGCTTACCTATTTCTAAAATAACTTCCAGACCATTCAAGATGTTCTTGAGCCAAACTGCCTATTTGGCTGCTTCTAAAGCAGCTAAGTACTCAACCTCTATAGTTGAGTCAGCAATACTAGATTGCTTAATGCTTCTCCAGACTATCGCTTTACCACCAAGAGTGAACATTAATCCAGATGTAGATTTCTTAAAATCCTTATCTGCCTGAAAGTCAAAATCAGTGTATCCAAGTAAATTCAAGTCTCCACTTGAATATACTGGCATATAGTCCCTCGTTCTCCTAAGATACTTGAGGATGTGTTTCACCGCCACCCAATGTTCTGGACTAGAGTTTAACTAAAATTAACTAACTACTCCCATGGTATAGTAGATATCCGGTCTACTGCATAGCATTACATACATTAGGCTTCCAACTGTAGATGCATATGGAATCTGTCTCATGTCCTCTTTTTCTTATGGTGTTTAAGATCACTGCTTCTTTGAGAGGGAAACTTCATGTCGGGTTGGAAAGAGACCCTTTCGGAGTTTTGCATCGAGAATCGAGCTAGCACCTTATTAGCATAAGATGCTTGAGACAGTACTGGTAGCTTGTTCTTCTTATCCCTTATGATTTGTATTCCAAGAACATAGCTAGCATTTTCCAAATCTTTTATTTGAAATTGCTCGGCTAGCCAGATCTTCACTTATGAAAAATTTTCTACATTATTCCCAATAAGTAGTATATCGTCAACATAAAGAACTAAAAATACCACAATTTTTTCATTGATGAGTTTGTAAACACAAGGCTCATCAACGTTTTGTTCGAAACTATAGGTTTTGATGGTTTCATCAAACCTTAGGTTCCAAGACCTAGATGCTTGCTTAAGCCCATAAATGGACTTAAGCAATTTGCAGATCTTCTGCTTTTGGCCTTCTTTTATGAATCCATCTGGTTGAGACATATAAATCTCCTCTTCAAGATAGCCATTCAGAAATGCTGTCTTGACGTCCATTTGTCATATCTCGTAATCGAGAATAACATCTATAGAGAGAAGTATGCAGATGGATTTGAGCATGCAGAAGGAGAAAGGGTTTCTTCATAGTTAATCTCTTCCTTCTAGGTATAACCCTTTGCCACGAGTCTAGCCTTATAGGTTTCGACTTCTCCATTGGCACCTCTCTTCTTCTTGCAGATCCATTTGTAACTAATGGGCCTGATATCTTCAGATGGATCTACAAGTTCCTAGACGGAGTGGGAATACGTTGATTCCATCTCATGGTTCATGGCTTCTTGTTATTTATTCTTGTCATGATTGACCATAGCCTCTTTGAAAGAGACTGGATCTTCATCGTTTGTATCAGATACAACAATGCTTGCCTCATTTTCCTTTCGGTAGAGAATGGGTAATCGTATTTCCTTCCAACTACGTCTAGGTTCTGAGGGTTCCTGACTTGGAGCTGTGGTTTGTTCTTCTTCTTCTCTCAATTCAACAACCCTGTTGGTTGAGAAGAACAAGGTCCTACTTCTTCACCTCCAAATCCAACAACTCTTGTTGGTCGAGGAGTAGAAGTGATCCCTAACAATTCTTCGAACACTACTCTACTTCGAGGTTTGAAGTTATTCATATAGTCATTCTAAAAAAAAGTAGCATGCGTCGACACAAATTCTTTCTTTTCTTTTGGACTATAGAAAATTCATCCTCTCATCACTTTTGGATATCCAACGAACAAAGACACTTCTGTTCTGGACACCAATTTGCCTGTCTTTTTCTTTAGCACGTGTGTTGGGCATCCCCATATTTGATAATGGTGCAAACTGGGTTTGCGACCATTCCACAACTCCAGAGGAGTCTTAGGAATAGACTTAGATGGTACGACATTCAAAATGTCGACCGCCGTCCTTATTGCATAGCCCAGAAGGACACTAGTAGTGAAGACTAGTTTATCATGGATCTTACCATGTCTAACATGGTTCGATTCCTTCTTTCTACAACTCCATTAAGTTGCGGGTCACTAGGAGTCGATAACTATGCCACAATCTCATTCTCAATTAGATGGTCAGTGAATTTAGTATCTAAGTATTCACCTTCCAGATCTGATCGGAAGGTCTTTAATGCCCTACTTAATTGTTTATCAGTTTCTGCATGAAATTTCTTAAACTTCTCAAACGTTTCTAACTTTCGTTGCATAAGGTAGATATATGCTTATCTTGAGAAATCATCAATGAAACTGACGAAGTACTCATAGTTACCTCTAGCCTGAACATTCAAAGGTCTGCAGACATCTGAATGAACGAGCTCTAAAGGTTCTTTGGCTCTTTCCTCTTTACCCGAGAAATATCTCTTGGTCATTTTGCCCTCTAGACAGGACTCACAGACAGGTAGAGAACTAACTCTTAATTCTCTCAAAGGACCATCCTTTGTTAACAAGTTTATCCTATCTAGACTTATATGTCCAAGTTTAAGATGTCATAGATATGTTTGATCATCATTATATACTTTTTGTTTCTTGTTAGAAATTTGATAGCTACTCTAAACATTTCAGTGTTAAATGAACAAGATTCATAAGGCCTTAAAACATACAGCCCACATTCCAAATAAGCATGATATAATTCCAAACCATTACGAGAAATAACAATCTCTTTATTATTAAAGAAATGGTAAATAATTATCTGCAGAATTTAGAAAAGAAATTAAATTTGGTCTGAGACAAGGAATAAAATAAACAGAATTTATTAAAATAAAATTATCTCCGATGAAAAGACGAGCTTCTCCCACAGCTTTGGCCGAGACGGACTCTCAATTCTCCACCGTAAGTGTAAGCTCTCTGTCTTCAAGCTCTTTCCATGAGCTAAGCACTTGTAACGACGAACAAACATGATTAGTCGCTCCTTAATCAACTATCCAGGTAGAGGAAGAATCATCGGCATAATTAGCTTCTAATACATACAAGTCTGAGTTTGGTACATTACCATTTCTCTTCTGTGCTTCCAGCTCTGAAAGATAAAGAGGACAGTTCCTCTTCCAGTGACCATGTTCTTTGCAATGGAAATAATTTTTCTTTGTATGAGCTTGGGTTTGCGGACGCTCGATTGTCATCGCGGGCTTGTAGTTCGGGGCGTTCTTGTTGTTTTTCTTCTTCTCTTCCATCACGAGACCCTTCCCCTTGGAGGAGCTGGCTTGTCCTGGCCTATACGAAGCAAAGGCCTTCCTCTTAGGAGGTTTGGCCTTGGAAGAAAAAGCCCGATCGGCAACATTTTTCGATCCCTTCATCTTCCCCTGCCTGGAGATTGATTCAAAGGTCTGTGGCTCGTTGAGGAGCTGGGAGAGACTATAATTCAGCTTGTTCATAATATAGTTAGAAGTAAACTGAATAAAGTCCATAGATAGGGAATTCAAAATGATCTCTACATGCGTTACTTCATCAATCTAGGTCTTGTGGAGCTCTGCTTCTGTAAAGTAATTTCTCATCATTAACATGATCCATCACCGGAGTCCCTGCATGTATTTTCGCACTTGAGTATTTGTGGGTTAACTCATTACGAGCTTGCTCGCTTTGCTTGTCGAACATTTCCTACAAAGCATCAAGGATCTCCATAGCAGTCTCCTTCCTCTCTAACTTGGTTCGTAGCGTATCTGACATGCTTGCTAAGATATAGCTAATGGCCTTATTGTTAGAGGTAACTCATCGGTCAAATTCATCTTTGGCCGCCCGTGTAGAGTTTGTGGTTGGGACGGGTGGGCAGTTCTCAATGAGCACAAACCTTATGCTCTCTGAGACAAGCACAATATTCAAGTTAGACTTCCGTTTCTAGAAGTTGTCACCAGTATGAACATCGCGAGGAAGAAGGGCGGTGATTGGGTTTCCCAATGACATATTTTGTTGATAAGTAAAAACAAAGACACAATTAAAATTTGCTTTGGAAAAATAAATATTCATTGTTATTTTGGGAATGTAAACGTGAATGCATGAATGCAGCGGGAAAAATACTTGAAAAAACCTATTGTTTAAAATTCCTTCAAAAATTCGATTAACCATGAATAAAGTACAGATGTAGGGTAGGTCACTTTAACCACTTAACCAAACCAAGACTTTCTCGATTAATAGACATGACCAAAATAACTCTTATTTTCATGTTTACTAATAGCCAAATTGGGTTTGGTCAAATGACTCAACATTTGATCGTTTTGTGAATCGACCCATCGTTTTAACTGGTTGGGCCTAACTTAGATATACCGTCGTAGGGTAGGTCACACTTCAAATACACCCAACAAATCTATCGTTAGAAGCCTAGCCTTGTTGTTTGGCCAAGATAACACCTTTCGTAGGGGGACGATGGTAGCGTCTCTAGGCCCCTTTTAACCCTCACGGTGCTAGACTAACGATGGAGGTCTTTTGAATTCACTATTCAAATAGCATTTTATTATTCCTATTTCAATTAACTAGATCAAATTCATTTTAGGTTTTCAAATCTCATTAATAACCTAAAGATGAATTTTATGTGAATCTACGCTATCCATTTAAAACCCTTTTTAAATATGCTTAGAATTATTCTTTCGTGAAATTCTAATCTTGTAATTAATCATCTCATGTTAATTAACTTAATTAGAACTTCGTGGATTGACTTATAGTCTCAGTTCACAAAAAGAACTTCTAGGTAAGAAGAAGGGGCACAAGGCCCGCTTAAAAGCCTTCTAACCTTAGACCGCTTATTGGTCTTTTTGACAAAGCCTTTCCGATCTGTTCAACTTATTCATTAAAATCTATCCTAATCCAATTAAATAGTTTTAATTTAATAAGACCGCATTCAAGTTGGATTGTTAATTTAAAAATTATTTCTAAATTTAAACCAACTATCATTAGTCATATTATTAAAATTAATCTCATTAAAAAAAATTATGAATAATGATGAATGCGACATGTTTTGAATGATACAACCTATGTTATATGACATATTCTAATGTTTATGACATGTTATAAAAGCATAGGATAAAAATAAAATAAAATAAAATTGGAATTGACCGGGTCCCTTTGATTTTACAAAATAATTGACCCCAAATTAAAATAAAACCCAAGCTAAATCTTCGCTTCTTGGGCTTTATCTTCCTTTTGGGTCCGTCTTTGGTTAATTTGGGCCTATTTAATACTTTTTATTTTGGGCTTGGCTGGGAAAATAGGCTTGGGCTTGCCATAATGCGTCGAGCCATCTAGGGTTTTAAAAACCCTATATTTTTGGCTCACTATGGCTGGCCCACCCTTGGGTCAAACCCTAGGGTTTTGGGCTTCATTGGGCCAGGCCATCCTAGGGTCTAACCCTAGGGTTTTGCGCTAACCCTAATGGGACGGCCTCCCTAGGGTTTTACCTAAGGAATTGCGCTACCCATGGGGGCCAGCCACCGCAGGGTCAAACCCTAGAGTTTCGGCCCTAACCCGCCGAGCCACTGCCACTGCCGTTTCTGTCGCCATCTCTGGGGAATTATAATTTCTTACAAAATATACGGAAGAAAAAATTCGAAAAAATAACAGTAACTCCTAACCCAATTTCGGGCGAACAACAAGATCATATACTTAACAATCAATTCCAAACATCCATTCATCACATGAACAAATAAAAATTAAAAACATATCAACATGCTTTTCAATTATTTGTGTCATTCAAATGCAAGTATTGAATCTCATTCAAAACAAGAACATAAACATAATATCCTAAGTCCCTGATATCAATTGAATGGAATTCTATGCTAGTGCGGAAGCGTATATTTTATATAAAAAAAAATTATATTGATCATATCAATAAAACAAACATGATATCATATATAAAAAAAAACATAGAAATCAAGGATCATTATTTCATGTTTAATAAAGTTAATCTAACAACCTAATTCATCATATAAATTAAATTGAAAGATTAAAAGCAAAAGGGATAAGAATTCTACCACGACGATTTTGGTCTAAAACGAGTCCATCAAGATAACGCGTTTCAAGTCCGCCAAGGTTGGGCTTCGAAGAATGCTTGAAACGACTAATAGATCGTTGTACGAGATTGACACCGCATCTTCCAAACTGTGCTCCAAATCAATAAAGAGCAAAGGTGGGCTTTTTGTTTTTGATTCTCACAATAATAGAGGAAGAAGAAACAATTTCTTTTTGCTCTAGGGTGGGACGAATTTTTCAAAGAGAAAAAGACTCTATAGAGTTTTTGGTTTTTCTCTGTACTATTTCTGGCTCAAAAAATATTACGTTATTTTTTCTGAAACCCAAAAAGTTTTTTAATCAGAGCTTGAGGAGAGAGAAGTTGTGGGCTAATCAGACAAAACTTTTTGTTGCTCTGATTAAAAAGGAGAATAATTATTTAATATTTAAATAATTAAAATAAAATCCTTTATTTTTTATGTTAAAATTTGCCCATTATAAAACACTGGAGGGAAAATTAATTCCCACCAAAATTTGAATTTGAATTAATTCAATATTATTTATTTAACACTTAAATAAATAATTAGAATTAATTTATTTTGTGAGACTGTATAATTAATCATCATTAATTATATAATATGCTTTATCTATTGATTTTTATGGAGTCGGTCTGGGGACCATAGACCCGATAATTCAAGCTCTAATAAATTGATATGATAAACTAAAGCTCTTTAGTTAAAAATTCAATTTATTGATTTCGAGGTTACTCCATTAAAAATACGAAATTGAACTCATGAAATTATCATAATAATTTACTCGATGAGTGTCCACTGATATAGCCATTACATGAGATTTGACCCTCCATATTGGTTTACGTCCCGAATGGGTGAAATTACTGTTATACCCATTGGGTCGTTTTTTGTTTCTTAAGTACGTCGTTTCACTATTGACGATTTATTTACGATATTATCGTAAATGTGCGCGCAATCGTTCAATTCTAAAAATGACACTATAAGAGAAACAACATTAGCTCTCGTTATGATTGGAAGTTGGGTTCCATGTCTGTGAATACCCCATTCCCCAGCGATCCCGTCCCGAGTTCCCAAAATGTAAGTATTCGTTTTCATTTCGATAATGGCACTTACCGAACAAATCAAAGAACCCGTAAACGTGACCTAGGAGTCTGGGGCCACTCAGGATTGAGATCAATTCTTATATGACCATCTTTTGACTTCGTCACGAGTATAGTAACGGTTCTTAAGCGATACTTTGTGACGAGTCGGTCCGAGTCGTCTATAGTCTAATTATACAGAACGTTCTAACTGAGTGTCACTACACCAACAGTGTTCCATGTATGTGATTTTGGATCAAGTTATCCAATCTTGATCAATCACCGACCATTTATTTAAATATGGTAACTAAATATATTTGATATTTCATAAAACACATATAAATATCAAAATTTAGTTTCATTACATATTTTGGATATTAATGAATATTTATGAAAAATAAAACTCCAAACAAATAATAAAAATGCCTACTTATTTTATTATCAGAAAATAATAATATTCAAGAAACCTAACTCTTAGGGTCTAGGGTTTAGGGCAACATTCCAACAGAAAAACGGCTCAACATTCACCTCAAGTGTTTTCACAATCATGTGCTCCCACGTGAAATTTTACACTACAATTTTAGTCTCATTTAGAGTGTGTATGGTAACACTTTCATTTCTTGTTTTTTGCTTTTTTTAAACGCAAAAAAAAAAAAAAAGAAATTTCATTTAAGACACATGTTTGCTAACTTTTTTTTTTTTAAACTGTTGCCAAAATTTTTCGAGATCATAAAACAAAATTATGTTGCTTTCTCAGCGGAAAGGGCTTCCTTCTCCGGAACCGGAGCTTTCTCAGAAGAAGAGAAACATCCCGCTTCATACGAGCATCCTTCTTTTACAGGACAATTTTAATTTTCTTCGCAACAGGAGTATCTTGTTTTCGAAGAAAATGCTCCATTTGAGTAGCTAAAGCGAACTGTTTGAAGGGGGATTTTCGGAAAGTATCAGCCCTCTTCTTTCGCCACCATTCCAACTATGCATCTTTTTCAGAAGAAAAAGAAGTTAAGTAGGGTGGAGGAGCAGCGCGTTTAATCGCTACAACCTTTATATTTCTTTTTCTTTTTCTGGCCTCGCCAGAGCATATAGCACCCGCGAACAAAACGTCATCGTCATCAACGTATGACATCTTTAGGCCTGGGACCTCACTATCCGCTTTAGAGTCCGAGGATATCAAAAGCAAAGGGGAAGGAAGATAGGCAGAAAATGATTGAAGCAGTATTAGGGTAGAAATAGGCAAACCACTGTGTTGGGGGCATGGAAGGCGAGAGGCCGTTTCCCAACCTTAGCAAGCTAGAAAGACTTCCAAAAAGCTGGCCTTTCTACCTCAAGGAGGACAAAATCTACCGGGCGATTGAAAACGATCCATTGAAGGAAATCTACTACTCCATGGCTGCAAGCGATAAACTCGTCATTCAATGGAGATTTGGCAATCTAGGCGACCGGGTACCCAGCGCGGAGACGGAAAGACAACTCGAGGTTTTGAGGATTATACAAATCCTCAACAGGATGTGGAATTTTGAGAAGGGAACCAAAGTTAAAATACTCAAAGGCATCATATATTGGCCCATTTCTTTTTATGAGAATAGGCCATTGATATGGCTATAATTTTATATATTTTGTTATTCAATATTCTCATAATAAAAATATTTTTATTATTTATTTGTGATTTATTTATTTGGTATTTATTTTTAACATGTCTAATTTGAGGTTGCACGCAAAACCGAGTCAAAACAGGACAAAAAGAAGCAAGAATGTGCAGTGGGGAATATATAAACAACTTACAAAACAAATATCTGAACGCTTCTTGAAGATTCATATAACATATTACTTACCAAATTAGAGATCTTTAAGAGCTTCCCAACGGTAGCTCATATGCATCAATCGAAGTTAAAACGAAGAAGTTATGATGAATTGAAAATTGGTGCGCAGATTCGCCGAAAGTGAAGTCCCGAGCGCAGTGGCGCCCCAAAAAAGAGCTGCGGCACTATGACATCATGTATACTCAGAAAACTCTATTTTGAACTAGCTTCGAAGCCACAAAGCCTAGAACTATAGATATAAGAGTAATTTACACTGGTGCCCCTTGAACTTTACGTGTTTGATAAATTACCCCTAATCTTTAATTGTTGACATATTGCACCCTAAATTGAAAATTTTTGACAAATAAATACAAATTGATAACACCTGTTATCTTTTTGACAGATTATAGGTCACGTGATTACGTGCAGTTTAATATGGGCATTATTGTCTTTTTCTTTTATATCTTTGTCTTATTTTTTTTTCTTTTTTCTCTTTTTATTTCTTCACCTTCAACTTCAAGTTGAAATGTTTGAAGGTTTCCATTTTCGATCACCAGCCGTCATCAGTCGAGAACATGGCGTTGCCGGAGTTTTGGGAGGAGGTTGGGAAAAGCACGACGACGGCGGATTCGTCGGAGGGTCGCGGAGTCACAGAGTTGCGCGGTGGGTCATGGAACCATCGCGTCGCCGGCGGTCCGGAGTCGCCCTGGGGTCATGGAATCACGTTGTCGCCGGCGGTGAGGAGTCGTCGGAGGGTCGCAGAATCACGGTTTGAATATTTTGGGTCTCTGCTTTTATGTTTCCGCTGGGGAGATTTGGATGGGTTTGGACAGAGATGAGTGAAGATAGCCAAATTTGAGAATGCGCAGCGATTCGGCGTCACTGCCACCGCCACGAAGTCGTACTCCGTCGGGGCCCCGAGCTCGACCCTTCTTGGCCACGGCGAACCGCCATATCTGCCGCGCGAAGAGTTTGTGGTTTAACTTGGTTATGGTTAATGGTTTTCCATTTTTTCGTTCCTTTTCTTTTTTCTTGGTTATATTTGTACGAAGAGTTGGAAAATAAAAGAGTATATTTTTGTAATGGAGTTTATGTGTTATGGGTTTTTACTTTTTTTTTCTTCTCTTTTCTGGGTTGGTTTGTTTTCTTTCCCTTTTTATTGGAACGTGAAAAAAAGAGAGATTTTTTTTTGGTTGCTTTTTATACTCAAGAGATTATCATTATCATTGCCTTGACAATACCTGATGCCCATTTGGATGTAACTGTTTCTGTAAATCTGGGATTGTTCCTCCGAATGATTGAGAACTTGATTCTGAATTCTGGATCTGTTATAAAGGTATCTTAGAAAATTTTAAAGGTTCTTGGTTTGCAGCTAAAGAAGTTGCTTGCGCTTGTGAAGTTGAAGAGAAATGTTTCAAAGGATGTTGTGCATTAGGTTGATGAAGTCCCAACATGGAATCAAGATTGTTTGTTGGACTGATGTATAACATAAATAACAAAATGAAACATAGAGTATATTAAACATGAAAGAAAATTGAACAGAAGTAAGAGACCTCAAATTCCAATTTCAATAATTCAAATAGTCAGAACTTAAAAAACTCAGTTTTGCAATCAACATCACATAGGATTGACAACTTTCGAATCATGCAGAAGTGGGACTAGAATTTAGAAGTGGATGAGAAGATTGAGAAAGAAGCCAGAAAGAAGCCCCATCGTTTTCTTCAGTTGTTTTGTACTTGCAGAAAAAATAAAAGCTCTATTGAAAAAGAAAGAGCAGAGGAGAAAGAAAAATCATTTGATAAAATTTTTATTAAATTTTTTGAAATACCATTAATACCCCTACTATAATCACGTGCACATAACATGATAACTATCTCTGTCAAAAAATTGACAGACGTTATCAATTTGTAGCTATTTGTCAAGATTTTCGAGTTCAAAGAGCAATATGCCAAAAATTAAAGAATAAGGGGCAACTTGCCACACTCCGTATAATTCAGGGGGTACCAGTGCAAATTACTCTAAATATAAGCTTAGAACCCACGAAAAATATCTTTTAGCACTCAAGAATGCATAAGGAAGGGAGAAGAAGGAAGGAGAGGAATCAAGGCTGAAGACCCACCGTGTGGAGACTCCGGCAACTAATTTTTCTCTATTCCTCTTTATCTCTTTATGTATTTCAATTAAATATGAGTAGCTAAATTCTTTGTAGTCAAAGGCCTTGAAGCCCTAACTAATGATTTGTGAACATTGTTTGATTTTTCATTAATGTCAATTGAGGTTTTTTTTTTAATGTTCTATTATAAATTGCTTGTGATTAAGTTGATTAAATGGCCATTAGGTTGCTAATTACATTTATGTTGCTAATTAGGGTTAGGGATTCATAATTACTAAT
This sequence comes from Boehmeria nivea var. tenacissima, assembly GCA_018132145.1. Classification (NCBI taxonomy): domain Eukaryota; kingdom Viridiplantae; phylum Streptophyta; class Magnoliopsida; order Rosales; family Urticaceae; genus Boehmeria; species Boehmeria nivea. The sequence continues at coordinate 2,630,896 of CM030881.1, forward strand.
TCTACTGCGTAGTAGCGAGTTGTGAGGAGAACGCGTGTTCACTCACAATTTAGAATGAACCTATGTTAAATTTTACCACGTGGATTATTTGACATGGGCCTTTATGTCTTGCTTCATGTTTCATTCAATCGGTTTGCAATACTTGTTGGAACTAATTGCATGTTAGGGATTAATTAGGCGCGTGAATAATTAATCTATATTAGAAAAGATTGGTAACCTCAATAAATTAATTAACTCGACAGTGTGAGCAATGATTCTAGTTAGGGTGAAAGCTACCTCTTAACTATGTTTTCTCATTGTTTTAATTCTTATGTTTAATTTTGCTTTATTTTACTTATTGCATCAATATATTCTCAAAACCCCCGTTTAATTAATTTCTTCAATTTTAATATCAATGTGAGCAACTGTGTCCTTGTAGGATCGATCCTTACTTGTTGCTATACTAATTTTAGTGTAGAGAACCGTGAGGTGAAATTTGGCGTATCTAACGACACCGTCAAATTTTTGGCGCCGTTGCGGGGGACACGTCAATAGCAACCACTGATATCTTTAAGTTCTTTTATTTTTCTTGTTTAATCTCATTCTCTCATCTTGTTAATAGGTGTTCATATCCAACGAGGACCTGAATCTCAATCCATCCTAGATGGTGTCACATCTAAAAGTGATTTGCAATTTTGTTCAACATGACTCGGAGATGTATTTTGAAGCGTGGTGGAGATTCAAAGATTTACTTTGTAAGTTCCCTCATCATGGACTACGTAAGGATTTTCAATTAAGAATCTTCATAAATGGCTTACGTGACCCAACAAGAGAATGGGTTGAGAGATCACATGGCATCAACCCTTTCTACCATAGATCCATAGACGAAATCTACTGCGTATTAGAGGATATGGCGGAGTATGATCATTGGGGTTGGATGAATTCGAATACATTGAATGAAACTCAACCTCAACAAGAAGAGCTCATACAAGAGATGAATATATTATTAGAGCGAATGGATGTGGTAAACAACACTCATATACAAAAACTTGAATCTCTAAACTCCTCAATTGAAGCTATGATAAGGACAGTGGTTGAGAAAAACACAGAAGACTCAAATATGTACGAAAGCCACTATGAGGAAGAAAAAGTTGAAGTCCTTCAAGAAGAATCTCCATGTGAGGAGGGATACAAGACTCGGAAGTTAAAGAAGAAAAATTTAATGAAGAAGTCTTCAAACCTAATATTGTTATGCCATAACAAATTATAGATGATCACAACTATGATGTTCCAATACAACCAATAACTTCCCAACCTACACCGGCCATGCTCCACAAGCACATTTACTAAAGTCGAGTTATGTGAGAACGATGTACGTAAATGCTTCATATCATGCCAAACTTGAGGGCATTTTATCACAAGAGCCATTGGTAGTGTTATATGACACCTACTATGTGAGGAAACCGCTCTTGTCAAGCTGACAACATTAAACTAGGCGCTTGTTGGAAAGCAACCCGATGGATGGCTAGCATGCCATCATCAGATTTATTTTCTTTTACCCTACTCATCCTTATTTCTTTTTATTGTCCTTTTTATTTTTATTTTAATGCATGAATTAAGTGTGTGTGTGTGTGGGGGGGTGCCGGAGGGAGGGGGGGGGGGGGGGGGGGGGGGGGGGGGGGTGGGATTTATTCTTATTCTTGATTTTTTTTTTCCTTAGGTTGGTTGAATCTATGACACTAGGATGTTTAGATGAAATTTTTTACCATTGAACGTTCCAAGCCTATGATAAAACAAAAAAAAATGATTGCAAATTTAGTGGCTCTTTAGAATGAATTATGCATTTGTCGTCTGAGTGATTGACTTTACCACTTGTCATTGTCATCCTTGAAAAGTTTGAGAGAGTGCACCTTCTAATTTGACCACGACCACTAGTACATTTAGAAAGGAGTTATGCATGCACATGTAAACCTAGAACTTGGTTGATTGTTACTCAAGGTGAAATCCTAGGTAATTCAAACTTAGAAGAATTATTTAGGTCATCTTCGGACCGATTGAGCCTTTCTAGCCAACCATAATATGATATATCTTTATAGTCACCTTTTTTAGCCTTATGTTTATTCCAATTTATTGTCACCTTAATACTACCCAAATATCATATACTTACCCGTACCTTAAGCGATAACGATCAAAATAGAGCGAAGCACGGTGTATGAGACTATAAAATTTTAATAATTCTCGGTCTAGGTTTGAAAAAAAAAATAAAAAAAAATAAGAGAAAACTATCAGTTCTCCTATAAATAAAAAGATAGAAATTGTCAAGTGTGAGGGAATTGGTGAAAAAAGAAAAGAAAAGAAAGGACATACATGTAGGCCTAAATCGGGAGTGATAAACACTATAGAGTAACTCGGGATAGCGCAATCTGTAAAAAAAAAAATGTTTGGCGCTTAAGTTTGAGCTACCACATCCAAAAATATCATAACCTTAGCACAGCCTCACATTACAAGCCTAAGAAAGACCTATTGACCCCTAGTTTGGTTTGGCCTATATTAGTGGAGAGGGACATGAAAATCGAGCCTATGAGAATATTATGTGAGCATAACCCAATCTGAGAGGAAAGTGTAGTGTGAAGATTAGCGGTGTTCAATTAAGAGCTCGAAAATATGGTGTGGTAGAGGTGAGTTGAAGATGAGACACATTTTGCATTTGAAGTATCTTTGTGTCGCAACATGAGCAATTTTTTAGGCATCCAAGTAAATTAGTATGACGGTGCATCATTTCAGTTTTAGTAGTGTCTCAAGCAATTGGAGTAGATTATGCTTGCTCGAGGACAAGCAAGAGCTAAGTGTGGGTGTAATTTATACGGCTTTAATTCTATATATTTTGTTATTCAATATTCCCACAATCAAAATATTTTTATCATTTATTTGTGATTTATTTATTGGCTTTTGTGTTCTGTAGGTCTAATTTGAGATTGCACGCGAAACTGAGTCAAAATAGGACAAAAAGAAGCAAGAATGTGTAGTGAAGATACTATAAACAACTTAGAAAATAAATATCTAGATTATCCTCAAAGATTCATATAACATATTGCATATCACAGATCTTTCCAATGGTAGATCATATGCATTAATCGATGTTAAAACGATGAAGTTACGATGAATTGAAAATTGGTTCGCAGATTCGCCGAAAGTGAAGTCCCTAGGCGCCGCGGTGCACAAAAAAAGAGCTGCGGCGCTATGACTTCATTACGCTCTGAAAATTCTATTTTGACATAGTTTCAAAGCCATAAAACCTAAAACTGTAAATATAAGCTTAGAACCCACGAAAAACATCTTTTAGCACTCAAGAACTCGTCAAGAAGGGAGAAAAATAGAGAAGAAAGAAGGAGAAGAATCAATGCTAAAGACCCACCGTGTGGAGACTCCGACAACTAGTATTTCTCTATTCCTCCTTATCTCTTTATGTTTTTCAATTAAATATGAGCGGCTAAATTCCTTCTAGTCAAGGAGGCCTTGAAGCCTAACTGATGATTTGTGAACACTGTTTGATTTTCCATTAATGTCAATTGAGGTTGATGGTTTTAATGTTCTATTATAAATTACTTATGATTAAGTTGATTAAATGACCATTAGTTTGCTTAATTGCATTTATGTTGCTAATTAGGGTTAGGGATTCGTAATTCTAATGTATAATAGCGAATTGTCAAGAGAGCGCGTGTTCACTCACGATATAGAATGAACCTATGTTAAATTTTACTGCATTGATTATTTGATTTAGACCTTTATGTCTTGCTTCATGCTTCATTCAATATGTTTGCTACGCGTGTTAGAATAAGTTGTATGTTAGAGATTAATTAGGCGTGTGAATAATTAATCTATATTTGAAAAGATTGGTAACCTCAGTAATTAATTAACTCGACAGTGTGAGCAATGATTCTCGTTAGAGTGAAAAGCACTTCTTGACTATGTTTTCTCATTGATTTAATTCTCGTGTTTAACTTTTCTTTATTTTACTTATTGCATCAATCTATTCTCAAAATCCCTGTTTAATTGATTTGTTTAATTTTAATATCAGTGTGAGCAACTGTGTCCTTGTAGGATCTATCCTTACTTGTCGTTATACTAATTTTAGTATAGAGAACCGTGAGATTAAATTTGGCGTATCTAAGAACCACGTCAGCCGTAATGTCAAAAGCATTTCGGGAGGAAGGGTGGATGGAAAAATTCGTTGTAAAATATTTGATCAGGGAATTGAAGCAAGAGCCCTTCTGAGATATTAACTTATACAGGTAGAGGAGATCCTCCAGACGGATGTCAATTCTCTCAACGGTGCGCATGAAAATCGGGCAGGTATGTATACGAAAAAAAATTTAGGTGAATAGTGTACGGGAACATTTGGACAAGTGCAAAGAAGGAAGAATAGAAAGAGTTGAGCAAAAAACGGACAACATCGATTTGCGAAGGGTAATGGTGAAGGGCGTTCCCAGGTATCACACTATAAAGCCTAAGAACTAGACGAATCTCGACGTCGTTCTGAACCAGGTAATCTTTCTTGATTTCAGACAGGGAAGGAGTAGAAGATGAATACACTTTAGGGGAAATGGCAGCTATTGCAGAAAAGACGTAAGGGGCAGGTGGAAAAAAAGAGGAATAATGCTAGAGGTGAAATCAAGAAAATTTAGAGATGAAAAGGCAAGAAGTCGTATAGGGGTGACTTGGAGAAGAAGAAACATACTTATATCATTCCATTTCCTCTTAAAAGTAATTTTAATCGGAAAAAAGTCATGGGCCGCGAGGAAACTAGGCTATACAAAATGGAAATTACGCATATGGGTATTGCAAATTAATTAATTTAAATTAATTTCTGAATTAATTTTTGATTATTTTGAATTTTTATGTATTAGCCATGAGGAAATTTGAGCCGATAAAATGGGCTCAAGGAGAAGACTGGGACAAAAGCGTATCAAGAAAGTACAATTAATTTTGGCTTGCAGGTTACGATGAGCCCAACTCAATTTGGTAGGAAATTCAACTGAACCGTAACGAAGGTGCGGATTGGGACTTTGAGCAAAACAAGTATTGATGGAATGGATGAAAAAGCACGTAAGGAAGAAAAGGTAAATATTATCATGAAATCGCAAATATTACAATATTAAGTACATAGAAAGGAATACAACAATCTCAACAAATCAAAAAATTGAATCTACTCCGGGCCTCGGACTCTTCTTCTAGAACCGCTTTGGCATGCTCAGAGTATTTTACGGGGTCGATCTAGAACGCCTCGAATAAAGCATCCGGGTGCGAAAGAGATCTGATAGCCAGAACCATGCTGACCGTCTCAAAACCCAGTAGGAAGCTGACCCTAGACGGAACCCAGTAGGAAGTTGACACAATTCCATGCTTTCCTAGCCACCCAAAAAGACTCAACCAAGTCGTCGATCTTCTTCTATTCGGCCTTGAGAGCGCCGTTATAGCGCCTACACGCTGCTTCGAGTTCCGTACCCAGTTGCTGTTGCAGCAAAGTTTTGGAAGAAGAAACTTCGATATGCTTTGCGTGCACCGCCTTAAGTTGGTTCAAAAGGAAGGTAATTTTCTTGTCTTGCTGGAGGCTGTGAGAAGATCCACGGGCTTACTTAAGTCGAGTAATCTCTGATTTCAAATTTTTTATCTCCGCCTCCAAACGGTGATCATGAGAAGCCATAGAATCCCATTCGAAGGAAGGCACGAGCTCCGCAGTAGAATTTCTCACATATTCGAGAGAGGCAAGGAGAGAGTCTCGGGCTTTCTAAAGCTCAGTGTAAGATTGCATCACCTTGTTAAGTGGCGCAGAAGTGGAATCAAGTTCCGCCTAGGCAGTACTGTGCTCCATAACCAACTCCTTCTCGCTGTCAAGTCCTCTTTGATATAGTTCTCTAACATCTTCTTTCAACGTATTTATTAAGAAGAAAGCTATGTCGCTTTGTATTGTGCACCTCTCCAATTGACGGATGGTCACACTTATGTAGTAATGGTTGGACATAGAAGCTATCTGAGGTCCGGTCAGGATGGTGCTACGTGGAAGCGTCAGCTGATCCTCAATATCCGTAAGAGTGTGTAGGAAATTCATAATAGCTATTGCATAGTTGAACCTTTTTGTGGTACTTGATCATTTGATAATATCCCCATCAATCTTTTGGAACTCTAGATGCCATGCGGAATTGTTAAAGGAGCTCAAGAGGTCTGGACGGAAAGCGTACCCCTGAGGAAGAATCCGACAATGGTTGTAATTATGGTTAAACACCTTCTCGATTTCGAAGAATCGATGGCTGAGTCTGAAAGAGCCAAACCTGGTGGGAGATGGACCAAAAGCATCCCTTGTCGGCACAACTAGAGGAGTCACCGAAGAAGAACCTGGAGATGCATAAAAGAGTGAGGTTCAGGGTCAGCTGAAGAAGGGCGTTTGGATTCTCAGGGAGCTGGGTCGCTGTGACCCTCAGATATCTTCTGTCCAGGACCGATAGCTGGGCGGTTGGCCGAAGATTTAGAAGCGGAGAGAGTAGCTTTTCGATCGCTAACATCTTTGTATAGCCACTCTTCGGCAAGCTCTTTGTAAGTAGGAGACAGATCGGGGAGACGTTTGATCTCCTCTGTAGCAATACTGAACGCAGAAAATCTCTTGTGACGGGTAGTGGCTGAAAGCTCAACAGTTCTCGCTGATGACAGAGATGGCGCTGCTATGGCGGAAGATGGATTTTTCTTCGAAATCATAAAAATGGCACGGGGAAGCAGACAGGTGCGACAATTCTTGCTCCAGGCTTCGTGAGAAATCCAAACCTTTTTGCTGTGCCAATTCGGAGGGATTCGACCACGCCACAATCGAAGTTGGGCAAAAACAGAATTATTTCTTGGGCAAGGCAGAAGATCAGGGTGTGAGAGTTGGAAAGAGGAGTCAAGGAGTAACAACCAAAAAGTCTTCCAAAGTCAATTGGGCAAGCTTAAGAAAATATTTATGGCTAGCCGAGTGCATCGCCGTTAATATGACATACACTTTCGGAGAAATTTGATAGGGAGTGAGACATGTAAAATTGAAGAAATCGATCAAAATTAGCAGAAAGGGCAGCGTATAGAATTTCAAGGCATCAAGGGAGAAGAAGATTTTATCTGGAGTGTACTCATCCCTGTGCAAAAGAGAGTCGAGACAGGTAACATGAGTAATTTTATCAAAGAAAGTGGAAGGATTGGATCTTTTGAGGGCAGTAATCTCGTGACTAATCTCACTACGCTCGGTTCAAGAAAGGGGAAGAAAAGAAACAAACTAAGAGGGTCGGAAGAAGAAGAGACTGGTTTCTTACCAGAGGATTTCGTAGAACCAGAAGCCATTGAAGAACAGAGTGCACGAAATCAAAAGTCTGAAAAGTTGAGTCAAGTGAACGACAAGCATGGAAGTTTAGGAAGATGTTTTCCTGGGAGGATATCTTTCTTTTTCCCAAAAAGTCACTTCGAACAATTTGGATTTTCTTCTTCGTGACTTTTCGAGAAAAAAAGAGGGGCTTATGTATGGGTTAGGCATGTCCAGAAGGGAAAAAGCCGTCATTTAAATAATGCTATAATTACTCGGTCATTAGTTAACAAGGCACGAGCGTGCGAACCGAGAATAACTATTCCACGCGTGAGGGCATGGAAATACTCGCTTCACATGTGGGAGTAAGGGAATAACTGTGAGGAAAAGGCGAGAATTCAAGACCCCAATGTAATTAAAACTCTATAAATAGAGGTCACTTGTAGAGAATTGTAACTTTTCGCCCAGAGAAATTCAAAGTGAAGATCTAGAGAGACATTTCGGAGGAAATTTCAGATTTATCTTTCTTTATCTAATCTGGAATTCATTCATCTCAATTAGGACTGAATTAAGATGAGTACATTAGCTAAATTTTGGCGCGAATAGTAGTATACTTTTTTTTCTCTAGCTCTTTTACATGTATATGCATGATTCTTACGTGACTTTTTTTTTTTAAATGAAATTTCTTTGGTTTGTTTGTTGTTTTTTAATTGAAAAATATTTCCTTTTCAAACATGTTTTTGTTTTTCATTTTTTTTAAATTAAAAACAAAAATATTTTTTCTAAACATGTTTTTGTTTTTAAAAATAAGAAACAAAAATGCCATTACTAAACAAGTTTTATGTTTTTAAAAATTTAAAATTAAATTAAAATTTCTATTTTTATAAACAAAATAAAAATACTACCAAATATAACCTCAGTTATTGTTATATATTTATTGCTGTCTAAAATTATTGTATGTTTGGAAGCGAACATGATTAAAACTTTGTCATATAATTGTTGAAAAAAAACAACTTTGTCACATAATTGGGGGAAAAAAAACCCTACATCAGTGATAGAATGATACTCTCGCTTTAACTACGTAAGTGTATCTCTTAACTTGTAACTGATCCCAAGTTGCAAATGCATTTATTTTAGGCTAAAATCGCTACTTTATAATTAATGCTCTTATATCTTGCGCTGTTGTAGCCCAAGCATAACGACATAAAAAGAAACAAAAATGAAGAAGCTTTTATAACTAATAAATACATATGGGAAATTAAATTTAACTAGGAGACCCTTCTAGCAATTAGTAATAACTACATATTCCTAACAAACTTCTTTTACTTCATTTCTCCATAGAAACTAGTAAGCTCAAAGAAAGGTCTGCTTTGATGAGACCACAATTTCCTGCTCCAAAAGGCACATTTTTTGTGTCCTCATGGGTCTGGACATGATCGTTTTCACCCTTGAGATTGTCGCTCTGGAGAGGAAAAAGCTCAAGTGTCTGAATAGTAGAGCTCTGCTTGATTTCATTACAGAAAAAATCCATGCCTGAACTAGTGTTATAAATGGGCATTAATGGTTCTCTCTCCAACGACTTCTGGTCCAAAGAGGCCATGGGAATCACTGTGGTTGGTTTGGTTGTGCTGACGAGGTTTATAATGGGAAAACAAAAGGGCATTTCCATAGGTTTCCATGCGGAATAATAATACTGCTTAATATCCTCTTTGACGTGTGTTGTGTTTGTACGTAGTGTCTCTGCTAGTGTTGTTGTTGTTGCTGCTCTAGGTGCTGAAGCAGATTCCTGAAAATCACAGGTCAAATAATATAGGCATAAAATAAAATAATTAATAGTGAAAATGTACACAAGATCCGAAAAAATTGGAATTTTTGGCTAGACAGGGCTAGCACAAAAGAGAACACTAGAGCAGCTTTTGGAGTCCTACTTTTCCCGACATTTTGAAAGCTTATGTCCTTTTCTTATTGTGTTTGAGTGTTTTTTTTTGCTTTTGTTTGTTTTTTTTTTCCGACTCGAGGAGACCATAGAATAATACGTCATTGTTGATGATAGTGGATAAATTTAATCAATTACCAACACGTCAATTCTAACTTTGAATACCATAAATTAATATGTGATATGTCAACTATAAATTTTATAACTCTTGCAAGTGAATCCATGTCTTCTAATTAATTATTTTGCCCAAGTCATTGTAACTTTCTCTTATGTATCATTAAATCACTTACACTGAAGAAAATTTTTGTCTTTGCTCTATGTAACTGGTTTTAAAATCTGGTATTGTATTTTGTGAAATGATATAAGCAATTTAAAAAGTGGTCTGTCGGCCTTCGTGTCTGAGTAACTAGATAGTTTTATTCATTAAATAACTTTTGACACGTTGATAATCACTTTTGCGTTTGCGATGATATCCTGATGCATATATAAGAGGTCGTTCGATTAATAATTTGGATATAATTTCTTAGTTGTTGTTGTTGTTCGTACATCATTAACAAAGTAATAAATAAAGAACGAAAGATTACATATACACATAATACATAATATATATATATATATACATATATATATATATATTATTACAATTAAGTACCTCTGAAATTGCGCTGCAGTTTGAGAGAGGTTCTCGTTTTGTCTGCTCAACTTCAAGACTAGTCACTCTCGCCCCTTCTGAGCCCAACATTTATGGCAAAACCATGGCGTATATCCCAATTAGTATCATAAAAGTTACGCCAATGATGCAGTAACTTTGATACAATGATATACATATAAATGTATAAATATTTTCATGCCATAGGCATATATACATATTTAAACGCATATCCTAGTTTTTGAATTGCTTTCCAATTAAATCAAGAAAAAGGAATTAGGAAAAGATTCCAACCAAGTGGACACGTGTTAGCAGTTAAAGAAAGGTACAATTTCCAAATTGGGACCAGAGTATTTATATGCGATAAATAAAAGAAAGTTACAAAATGCGTTTGTATGTGATAAAATAAATATAAAAATGTAGCACATGCTCTAAAATGCACACGGGTTTTCAAATCAATAACAAATAAGTAACATATACTGATAGAAGTTGTCTTCAGTAACCACAAAAAAAAAAAAAAAAAAAAAAAGCCTTGTCGATCACAAACATAGAATTTTAGTTTCATAACTTCAAACTAATTATATAGAAAATAATCACCTGATTATACATGTAGCAACTACTTTGTAAGTATACCATATAGATGAGGTTAAAAGCACTAAAACTTAAGCTCTCTCAGTCATATTAGCACTCAAATGAAAAATAGTTTCAATTGTAAAAAAAGAAAAAAGAGAAAAGTATGTTTGTAATAATCAAGAATTTACCAGACTGATTGGTTTGATCAAAGGTTTTGGAATAGTGATTATTATGAACAACATGGAGGTTGGAGCGAGCGGCTGCTTCCATCTTGAGGCGCTGCTTCTTCTTGTCCCTGGCTTTGTGGTTCTGAAACCAATAGAACACATTCTTTCCCTCGATTTTCCCGAACCGCCGCAGCTTCGAGGTTATTTCTTGGATCTGCTGCGCCGTCGGCGTCCGTGTCCCGTTCCTGTACAGCTCCTCTAGCGCCATCAGCTGCTCCGCCGTTGGACTCCACCGCGTACTTTGCAACGGCCCAGCTATTCTCACTACACATTTTTTTTTTAAATTTTAGTCCATTAATTAGGCCATGCAATTTCTTCCCCTAAACCCTAAAAAAAAAAAAAAAAAAAAAAAAAAAAAGCGACATGTTGTAGCTAAAAAATACATAGCTTGATAATACCTTGGTGGTGATTGAATATTGATACTGGCCTAGTGATAGTAGTAGTCTTGGCGCTTGTAGAATCAGTTTCTCGAAATAACGTTGTTGTTGCGGAAACTATTGTAGTGTTTTTGGAAGCGCTGTTGCAAGTGATTAGAGGGCTTAGTTTATTAAGATCTTTGAACGAACCTGACTCTACTTTGATAAGCTTATCATTTTCATCAACACAACCCATCATCCACATTGTGACCTATATTGATCTACACTAATTGTTTTCCCTTTTTTTTTTTTTTTTTGTTTTGATGGGGTTGATAGTACAAGAGATATAGAGAGATATAGAGAATGTGATATATAAGAGAAAGTGAACTGTAAAGTCGAAAGCGTAGGGGGTGTTATTTATAAAGGGATTATTAGTTGACCATATTGTTACGTATGCAGAGACGTGCAGAGATGAGTATAAAGGAGACAATGTAGTAAAGGAATTTATGAGTAGTGATGTACGTAAGGTACAGCCTGGATTTCTTGTACCTGTGACAAAAGCTATAAAGTGAAGGAACATAATCATGGTTATTACTCTAGTGATCTTCTTCTCCTTTTCCTTCTCCTAAACTCACTGCCAGACCATAACGGACTCTACTAGTGCTAATTGCTAAACACATTGTTCTTTTGTTATGTGACAATTACTCCTTTTAAATTAATAATTTTTTTCTTTTAAAAATTAATTAATATTTTCTTTTGTCGTGCTTGTTTTTCCGTAGATTTTTTTTTAATAAGAGTAATTGTCATATTTGAGGATGCAATGGGACAAGTTGGGTTTGACGAGGCCCTATACCATCTTCATAATTTCATTCTTCAAATAATTTCTAAAATGGGAAAAAATACCCTCAACAATGGGTCTAGATGGGAGCGGGATGACGCACAAAAAATCAATTTTTATCATTCTCATGTCGTATACCATTAATTAAGGCATAATAAGGAGATTATATTTACATATTTAATTTGTAATTTAGAAATTTTAGAAATATACATTTTGATGATGATGTGGACATGAATATCAATTTGTGAAAATAATACTTAAATGTCTAACACGATGAAAAAGACAAAGTCGATGGTAAAAGTCACTAAAATTAAATCAAGGCTTATATTTTGAAATTTAAAATATACAAATCCGATATCGATTATCGTCACTAGTGTATCAAATTTTCTCAAACAAAAAGTTCATATATTATTTTTCTAAGCATATTACTTCACAGGCAGAAATTCGAATAAGTTAGAAATGGAATATTTTATGGTAACAAAATATTTTCATTATGATATTTTTATAGCTTGTGGTAGAAATATTTCTGTTGGTGTGGAATTTGAACCAACGACGAGATCCGCACCTCTAGTGTGTGATGCGGCAATGAAAAGTATAAATTCGAGCGGAAAATAAATACTCAGAGATTTTTTAAGTGGTTCGGCCCTCCTCAAGAGTAATAGCCTACGTCCACTGTGTTTATGATATTTTTTCTTTTGACTCTTTCTCATTACAGAGTATTATTTTTTTTTTCTCTTTTTTCTCCGCCCCCTCCTCCTTCGCTCCTCCTCCTCTTATAAGCGAAGAAGGGAGCTACAGTTATAACAAGACAAAATGTCAAATCCCCTGAGTCACGGGTTTGGTTCACCTAATAAAGCTGCCCACCTGCCGGGAGCAGTTCTTCTGAATTCGGCAGGATAAAGCTGTTTGCAATAGTGAATTCCCTGCTCGGGGGAGAATAATTGAGATCTGTGACCCCGCAGTCAAATGCTCTATGATCGAGGGTCGATGACTCCGAGGGCCAGGTCTACGCTGACTGATCCTTCATCCGCGGCCTCCTCCTTCGGGGGTGAATTAGCTTCGGGGATTTTTAGTCTTTATACGCCGGCCCGTCGTAAAAGGGCTTTCCAAGAACTCCCTCTTTTGGTGATGTTCTACCTCCGGGGGTGTAGGATCGGGGGTCATCTTTGATAATCCTCGCCAGTCCTTATCCTGAAGGGAGTTCTCATGATGTGGTGACTTTCGCTTGGTTCTGTGGAGTCGGGGGTTCTGGATTTCTCGAAATGACTAGGGTACCGCCCTTGGACTCACTGACTGGCGAAAAATCGCTGACAACATCTGCCCCCCAATCCCAGCGGCGCGAATCGCGTTGCTTGGGATTTGCCCTGGTTGAAGCCGAACTGCTAGGGATGCATCTCCTGCCGCGGAGGACGCCATTTGCGAAAGCGATTCCGACTGCGCTGAATCTTCTGGTTGACTCGAAGGAAGACACTCTCTCTGGTAGAGAAACGGTGTCTGATCTCTTCGGGACTAAACGCCCCTCCAGCCCTGACTTCGCTGGCTCCGGCATCATCCCAAACCTCGCTTTGTCGGAGAGTCCGTCCGTGCTTCTTTTGATGGTGGAACACAGTGGTTACCTATAAAAAGAGAATTGGTCACGCGAAGTATAAAGTTTAAAGTTTAAATACTACCTTCTTCACGCTGTGGCCCCCCGCCTGTAGGATAAAGTCCCTTCGGGATTATTCCTACAGTCGCTCGTCGTGTCCTCTCCGAGGACTACAACTCTTCTGAAACATACCCTCTCCGAGGGTTATAATGAGCAAAATAGACGATTCGGTATCAGATCGGGGCCTGAGCATACCTCCGTGAATGCACTGTTTAGTCGCGGGTTGTTCCTCCTACGAAGGATTGTCCCGAACCAGGCTCCTTTGGGGGTATACTCTTGGTCCGATCATATTCGTCGAGATTTGCGAGTATCCCATTGCTTGCATCGGTTCCTGGTGCTTCTGAATGGGGTAGGGCCTTTCGCCTTATGCACCAGCGGCTAGACTATCCTCTGAAGGATTCTTGTCCCTTCCGCCTCGGAGTTCCTCCTTTGAGCGCACCTAGGTCTTCTACCTCCTCCGAAGAATAGAATGGTTCTAGGAGACAATTGGCCCAGCTTCCCAAGTTAATCTCCGAACAGGTTTTCATCGAAGGAAAGACCTGACAAGATAAACCTTTGTGCGGTAGGAAGCCTCAACGGTTGAAGCCTACGTAAGCCCTTCGGACCTACGCGGTCTAGCCTCGCACGTCTTCGAAGCACCTATAGAGCGCATCTATTTCTGTCTGGTACCCGGATTTCCCTCGGCGGCCTGAGTGCTCCGCGGTCAAAGAAGCCGTCGAGGGTGATCTTTATAGGATTCATCCGCTTCGCGGTTCTATCCTTTATACACCACGTTTACACTTTCTGTAGACTGAGTAGCTGGCCACGGGGGTCTTGTCCCGCGGACCTCTCTTGATCACGGGCGACCCGGTTGCCGTCAGATGTGCCTTGGTACTCGAACGAGCCGTCTCTTCCTTTTGGCGCGCTTAGAGCCGCGCTCGGAGTGCGCGGGGGCGCTCCGCGCGGGCCAGAGTAGAGGTTGCCAAAGGCGTGACTCCAGGAGGCTGTTGACTATCTCCGGGTACGTCTTTCGATCAAGCACTTCGCTTTTGCGCCGTGGGGTCAACCATGCTGACGATGACGCTCCCTCTCTGGGCTATTCGGCGGCTGCGCTCCTTTGGCGTGGGCCTCGAGTTTGGTCGTCGAGGTGACCTTGCTCTTTTTGCTAGCAGCTGCCCAGGCGAGATTCGCGGGTCTTGTGGTCTGCCCTGATACTGGAGATATCTTCTTGGTTGGCCTCGATAGCACCTCCGGGGGTTAGTACTATGCGGACTTCCCGTAGGCTTGCCTAGAGCCATGCACAGCGCGTACGAGAACATTCCGTGCTTGGCAAGAGGATGTGGCCACCTCTCCTTGAGAATCAAAATCGCTCTGACTGCGTCGACTGTGGTCAGAGATCTCAGGTTTTATCTCCCCCACACTACCTCTTCTGCGCCATTGGTCTGCGACCAAGTAAAAACCTCGGGGCATATAGATGCCGAGGGCAGGGAAGAGGTGGGAGTGGCAAGGCTAACTCCCACAGTCCTTCAGACTGCAATCACTCGTGAAACCGGGTCATCACCGGACACCGAGACCTTCCGGGGCGGTCCTCGGACTGCGACGGAGCATGCCTCAGTAGTTCCGGGGGATGTAGACCCAGTTCGCCTGGTGTGGAAAGAGTCGTTCTCTTTTGCTCGCTAGCGGCTGGTCGTGATCTTCCGGTTTGGACCACTGGCGGCTGCGCTCCTCCGGTCCGGGGCCTCCGGCTGGTTCATCGCTGCGATGGTGCTCGGCCTGAGCCTGTGATCCGCCAGTTGGCGGGTTCCGAGTCCGTCTAGGTGATGTCCTCGGTCGCCACCTCAAGTGCGGCTTTCTCCCGTTCCGCTCGAAGCAGCGTCTGGCGCTCCTCCGTCTGTCCCTTGCCGGTGATGAACTACAGGAGCTGGTGGTCATGAATCGAAGATCTTCACCATGCTGTTCGTCTAGGACAAGGGGTTTTGGACGCTCTTTCTTTTATGCTAGATTTGACCCAGCTTGGGATTCATGGGGTTTCTTTCCCGTTCGTCAGGCCGTCGGCGCCATGATTTCTGATCATAGGTAACGACGAGACTCATGTAAAAAAGCTTGAATGAAACTGGAATGGAAGGGCATGCCCGGAGATTCGTCGGCCCTCCTTCTAGCGCCAATCTGTTGGTGTGGAATTTGAACCAACGACGAGATCCGCACCTCTAGTATGTGATGCGGCAATGAAAAGTATAAATTCGAGCGGAAAATAAATACTCAGAGATTTTTTAAGTGGTTCGGCCCTCCTCAAGAGTAATAGCCTACGTCCACTGTGTTTATGATATTTTTTCTTTTGACTCTTTCTCATTACAGAGTATTTTTTTTTTCTCTTTTTTCTCCGCCCCCTCCTCCTTCGCTCCTCCTCCTCTTATAAGCGAAGAAAGGAGCTACAGTTATAACAAGACAAAATGTCAAATCCCCTGAGTCACGGGTTTGGTTCACCTAATAAAGCTGCCCACCTGCCGGGAGCAGTTCTTCTGAATTCGGCAGGATAAAGCTGTTTGCAATAGTGAATTCCCTGCTCGGGGGAGAATAATTGAGGTCTGTGACCCCGCGGTCAAATGCTCTATGATCGAGGGTCGATGACTCCGAGGGCCAGGTCTACGCTGACTGATCCTTCATCCGCGGCCTCCTCCTTCGGGGGTGAATTAGCTTCGGGGATCTTTAGTCTTTATACGCCAGCCCGTCGTAAAAGGGCTTTCCAAGAACTCCCTCTTTTGGTGATGTTCTACCTCCGGGGGTGTAGGATCGGGGGTCATCTTTGATAATCCTCGCCAGTCCTTATCCTGAAGGGAGTTCTCATGATGTGGTGACTTTCGCTTGGTTATGTGGAGTCGGGGGTTCTGGATTTCTCGAAATGACTAGGGTACCGCCCTTGGACTCACTGACTGGCGAAAAATCGCTGACAATAATTTCCATTAAAAATTTCAAAATGATTAGAAATAAAATATTTTAATGAAAATATTTCTATACCTTGATAGAAAATTCGAAGTACTAACTAAAAAAAATATTAAGAAAATCCGAATCAGTTAGAAATGAAAGGAAATAATTTTATAGCTTATACAAAATTTGAAATGGTTAGTGTTGATGATGGACTTTTGTCAGTAGAGAATCGTGTTATGAAATTATTGGGGGTCTTTGAAAAAGATGAGTCAGAATTCAAATTTGCTCTGCCTCAGTCAGAGCAGTGAGACTTTCTTTCAAGGGCTTGTTTATAATACCTAGAGGATTAGAGCTTCCCTCCTCTTGATTGGATCCGCCAAATCAGGAAAGTTGCCTTATCTAGTAGGCTGGTCTCGTGGGGTCTGGATTTAATTCATAATCATTGCCCTAGATATTAGGTAATATACATTGATTGATTTGAATGTGGACTTATCTCTTCAAACGGGTCAACCTGAGATTCTCTCTCTTAACTTTCAGGATTTGAACACGCTTAAACACCCTAAAACATATGACGCAGCGGAATGGGTAAAATCAAGGTGAATAAAGCCAAATCCATGTCTAAGTATAAAGTGAGCTTTTGCTCTATAATTCTCAAAGTTTAATTACCAAAAGCTTATTTCACAATATCTAAACTAGCATTTTATACTTAGGTAAAATGACAAAGAAACCAAGCAAAATGACAAGTAAAATAATAAACTAAAAACGACAACAAAACTAATAAAAGTTACACTATTTTCTATTATTGTCCTACATCAGTTCTCCCTGGCTAACAATCCTGAATCTTCAAGAGGACTGTAGAGTGTTAGAATAGTGCCCAAAAAGGAGACTATTTATATGATTTTGAATTTGCTGATTAATAAAATAAAAGAAATTTTTCATGAATTGTTTGAGACTTTATTTCATTTATGAATATTCATCAATATCCATAATATATTATGTAACTAAAATTCTAGTATATAAGTTTTTATATACAAAGGATTTGAATTTTGGTTAATATGTTTAAATGAGTCCGTGATTGATCAAGAGTGGCTGACTTGATCCGAAATCACATATGCGGTCCACTGACATATTAGATGCGATAACCTTATCCGGGTTGTCAGTGTGGTGACACTAAATGGAAGCATTCTATATAATTAGATTATATAGGACATGGACCGACTCGATTTCGAAGTGTTGTTTAAGTACCGTTACGATACTCGTCTCGAAGTCATAAGATGATCATATGAGAATCGATCTTAATCCTGAGTGGCCACAGACCCCTAGGTTATGTTTACAGGCCTTTTGATTTGTTCGTTATGGTCCATGATCGATATGGGCTAAATACTTGCATTTTGGAGGTCCGAAACATGATCACTGGGGAACGCGGTTTCATAGATATGGAATCAGCTTATGATAAAAAGGAAGTTAAAATTGGTTCCCTTAATGTGTTGATTGAGGTACTGAATAATTGCGCACATATTTATGATCAAGATCGTAAATGAATTATTCGCTAGTAAATCAATGGTACTTAAGGAACAAGATATGATACGCAGAGTAAAACGGTAAATTCACCAACTGAGATCATGAACCAATCTGGAGGGTCGAATCTCATGAAATGATTATATCAATGGAGAACTCACTGAGTAAATTATTCTAATAATTTCAGGAGTTCAATTCCGAGGTTTTAGTGGAGTAACCTCCGAATTAATAAATCAGATTTTTAACTAAAGAAATTTAGTTAATTATTTATTTTTATTGAACCCTGAATTATTGGGCCCATAGTCCCCCGACCGACTCCATCAGATCGATAGAGATACTCTAATAATTAATGGTGATTAATTATATTTTTCTCACATTTATTGGATTAATAGTTAATTCGATAATAAATAATTGATTTTAGTTATTTATTTAATTGTTAAATAAATAATAGTTAAAATTAATTTAAACTAATTTTGGAGGGAATTATGAAAATAGTTTCTCGCCAAAATCGGCTTATTTGACTTGCAAACAATTTAAATAAAATAGTTTTATTTAATTTTTTAATGGATTAATTTCATCATTTCCCCCTATACTTTAACCCGAATCTCAAATTGCCCTATGTACTTCAATTTGTTACATTCGTTCCCCCTATACTTTTCAAACGTCTCAAATTTATCTTTCTGTTAACCTTTCCATCCAAAATTGTCATTTTCCATCCAAAGTTGCCACGTGTCATATAAATAGATAGGTTTTTATGCATTTGTAGGTAAAATTATGTTTTTACCCCTATTTGATTTTTTTTTTTGTTAGAAACACTTGATTGAAAAAAAAAACTTTTTTCTTTAATCAAGTGTTTCTAGTTTTTTTTTTCTTCAATCAAGTGTTTCTTGCACAAAAAAATAAAACTAAAAATAAAAATTATCAAAATTTTTAGCTGAAGAAAAAAACTAATTTTTTTAATCAAGTGTTTCTAGAGCAAAAAAAAAAAAAGCAAAACTTGAGAAAAGAAAAGTATCAAACATGAGCAAAAACATAATTTCACAGTTATGTGACACATGGCCACTTTGGATGGAAAATGGCAACTTTGGACGGAAAAATAAACGGAAGAATAAATTTGAAACGTTTTAAGAGTGTAGTGAGAACGGATGTAACAAATTGAAGTATAGGGGCAATTTGATATTCGGAATAAAGTAGAGAGAGAAATGATGAAATTAATTCTTTTTTAAATTACCCAAAAGTTAAATAAATCAAAAAAAGAGGGGGGGGGGGGGGGGGGGGGGGGGGGGGGGGGGGGGGGGGTATTTGTCTAAATCCTAATTAGATTAGGATTTGTACAAATTTATTTATATAGGGATAGTTATCCTACTTAGAGTAGGAGTTGAAATAACTAATCCTTCTAAGGGTTACGTAATTATCTATTTATTTTGGATATTAAAATTGGATTTGATTAAAAAAAAAGTAAAAGGAGTTTTACGATTTCTTTTAAAGGTATGTATAAATCCAATACATAATTAAATTTGGAAAAATCCAATTCGATAACATTTTCAAATGCCATTATATAGACACACGATTATATTATATATATGATATATATAAAAAAAATATATATAAACAATTATATAAATATAAAAAGTTAAAATCATATTTGTTTTTTGAAAAGAGTTTATGTTCTTAAGATATATATGTCCTAATACATATATATATATATATATATATATATAGCCAGTTAAGCAATTAGTCATTTTAAAGGTAAAGTTTGAAGGAATTAGCGATAGTTTCACGAAATTAAGGATTTAGCCATAGCATGTAATATTTTTTGTAACATGTAACATATATACGTATAAAAAATGTAACATTTTTTGTAACATGTAACATAAAATGTTACACTTTTACACGTTATATATTTCATGTAACAAAAAATGTTACATTTTATGGCTAAATCCCTAATTTCGTGAAACTATAGCTAAATCTTAAAAAATTACCCAAAAGTTTGGTTAAATGCCTAAAAAACTCATATATATATATATATAATAGAGAATTTTAAGAAAATAGCCACTGTTTACAAAATGATTTTAAAAAATAGCCACAATTTCAAAAAATTTAAAAACTAGCCCTTTTAGAAATTTCTGACACAAATAATTTTTATGTATAATTTTGTTATTGTCAGAAATTTCTTACATTATATTATGGCTATTTTTTAAATTTTTTGAAACTGTGGCTATTTTTTGAAAACTCACAGTTCAAAATGGCTTTTTACCTAACTGACCCTATATAATATGTATATATGCAATTTTATTTTTCAAGAGCCTTTCGACGATTCTTTTTTCGTATATGTTAGTATGGATATATATATGATATATATATATAATTAAAATATATGATATTTTAATATATCCAAATAAATAATAATAGGTATTATTTTGAATCCAAGTAGGACTTGGAGTGTACCTATTAAATACCTCTTTCTTCTCTCTATAAATAGGATCCTATTCTAGAGAGAAAAACCTAAACTTGCTACACCAAGCATACAAGTTCATAAGCTCCATTACGAGAATTTCCTATAGTCTAAATATACACTAAAGTAGTGTGTGTGAGAAAAATTTGAGTGAGCCCACACTCTAGTCTCTTCCCGATCTGGAGGTACGGTTTAGAAGATTGTGGTATCGGCAAAGCGAAGATTCCCAAAGGCCGATAAGTTCGGTCTCGACCTTGGCGGTATCGGCAAAGCAAGGATTCCCAACCTTGGCGGTCTCGAAATACACGTCGTGAAGAGAAGAAATCAATCACTAGAATCTTCATGGTAAAATTTTTGATCTCTATAATTTATTTATGAAATAAATTTTGTGCATATTTGTATGCTTGTTTGCTTTTCTAATAAAATTATGAAAAGATCATTGTTCTATATTCTTGACGGTTTGATCAAAGTGTTTGATTATAAATTTTAGTGTACTATGTTTCCGCCTTACATAGAACTTTTGTGTATTATTGCAAATTTTTTCTAACATAGAGGTCCACCGATAAAGAAGATCAACCCACACATTTTTTAATTTTTATTTTTATTTCTTTTGTGATTTTGATAGACCCAAATAGAAAACTCCTTTTTGATAGCATCAAAATCCCGTAGAAGCTTCAAGATGTATCTAGCAAATGCTATGAAATCCATACAAACCTTATGCCGCCTATTTTTTTTTTCCCATAAACGTGTTACTTTCAACCTTTCACCACTCATTAAATGAACTTGCTTTTAGGTTAGCTTGAACATTTCCAGTGTTAACTCCGCATTCATGAGCAATTTTCTTTCTTTTCTGAACAAGTCCAACGAAGTAGTTGTAAGAATTGGTAACATGTATACTAAAATTATCAACATTTCCCTTCTCAAATACAACAATATAATCCTCATCAAAGGGCAGTAAGCTTCGAAGTAGTTCATCCACTAACATGTCAACAAACTCAATCTTTGCTATTTTGTCACTAAGGCCAAAATTTTCTAAAGCAGATTGGACAGATCGTATCTCATGAACATCAACTGAAGCAACTGGCTCAACATTATCATCATATTCACTCTTGAATGCAACACTATCAAACCTTTTAACACTTAATCCTACTACAAAATCATTGACTTCAGACGGTCTGAATTCCTTCTGTCCTTAAAGGTATAATCAACAGTTTGATTTGTCTCCTCGTTAATAATATGTTCAACAAATTCTTCATCTTGTTTCTAAAGTTGTTCAAAGCTTTGCAATTCTAAATGTAAAGACTTAGAATTCTTACCATTTGTGTATTCTTGAACATGAATTTCAGGAGCATGTTTGGACTATGAAGCTTGTGATGAATTCATATTAGCGTCAGGTCTGTACAATGGCTGCTAAAAACAACCCAAACAATCTCTATGAAAACTTGAGCCTTGGTTGCTGGTGGAGTATGACCAAAGATTGGATGGGCATCTGAAAGCTTTGGTTTTTGAATTGAAGTAGATGGTTCGGTGGACGTTGGTCGCGCTGCTGCCCTGAGGTGCTTCACTTGGTTAACGAATTGATGTATCTCAGAGATGAGAGCTTTTCCATGGCTATGAAACTTTGTTTCAAAGGTACGAATCACATCCCCAATCGCTCGAGAGTTTGAAGCCACAAAGTTCTGTTCCTCAAGTGTACGCAAATGACCAGCGTCGCGTCTGCATTGAGTGGGCGAAGTGTGTCATGCCTGCTTGTGAGGTTCGTGCTCAGATCGAAGATCACCATTGTTGTGGAACTTCGACTTGAAGGTTTGGCTTTTGCAAATCACACTTCCTATGGAATGTGACGTTGCTTAGCGCAGGAGCTTGAGTTTCTCGCTGTCTGTGACCCCGTGCGCAGATCGAGCAAAGCTAGTGTGATGAAGATCAAAGAGATCTTATCTTGGGCTGGATGGTTCACGAATTTGGCTAGAAACTCGCTGGCTTCTGGTGGTTCTATAGATCGGAGAGGTCGTGGCTGAGTAGATTCGGCCGTAAGATCCACGGACAAGTGCAAAGTCGTCATTGTAGGGGGTCGCCAGAAGTTACAGAGAGGCGGTGTTGCGTCGTGGTTCAAAAGTGCGCAATTTTGGTAAGAAGAGTCTCGACATCGAGTAGTTTTGGGTATTTTGCAAGTTAGTGTATTGCATATCTAAGAACCATAGGGCTAGGTCGTGCATTGGGTGGCTGGAATCATGATGACAGTGGCGATAGTGTTACAGATCATAAGTTTGATCTGGAGTAGATCAGGATGAGTGAAGGTATGGATAGATAAAATCGATATCTTCAAGCTGAACTAGCTTATGCCATTTGGTTCTTTGTTAGGCAGTCTAACTTTGTAATCCATATGGCACCATTCTCTAAGATCGTCGATCAACGGCTCCAGAGAAAAAATCTATGGCGACCGTTTGCCTCTAAAGTTTGGATCGGACTGTATTCTCAATGAAGTCATTGTGGGCTCGACTCTGAACATCGAACCTAGCACCATGTTGAACCTGATAATACTCCCGATCATTATCGGGGAGTAATTTGATGTTAGCAGCCACTAACAGAGTGTAGTCGTACCACTTGATGCAGCAGAATGGGTGAAATCAAGGTCAATCAAGCCAAATTCATTGCTAAGGGATAAAGTGAGCTTTTGCTCTACAATTCTCACAGTTTGATTACCAAAAGCTGATTTTACAATATCTCGACGAGCCTTTTATACTTAGACAAATGACAAAGAAACCAAAAAAATGACAAGTAAAATAATAAACTAAAAACAACACCAAAACTAATAAAAGTAACACCATTATGGTATCAAGTCAGGACTACCATACTCGGGATAAATATCCTCTGGATTTTGGAGCCCTCGTGATTTCTTATTTTGCAGTCCTTGGGATGTTTATCACTCGGGACCTATTATGTCATGCGGAGAATTCCTAATAACAGCTACCTGCAATCTCAAGTGCGATAGCGTCTGTGGCGTCCTCGAGACTCATTGTCACTGACTGGTTTGAGAGTTGTCTCGATGGACTAGTCCAAGTATAAGGGAGTCCAATTCTAAATCACGGGTCCAATTCCTAATCATTTTCTAATTGGAAGATCCAACTATTCTATAGGTCCCAAAAAATGATCCAAGATTCTGAGAAAAGGGCAAGTATCCTCAGGGTTGAAGTCCTCATGGTTTTGATTTACTCATCCTCGATTAAGTGTTCTCTCTTTCGATAAACAGGACTATAGTTTCTTAACCTTGTGACTGACATATTTTTGTTTCTCGGGCGTTCTCGAGCTAACTATTTTCTTTGGGTACTCGCTCACTTTTACGCAATCTTATTTTCTTGAGTACTTGTTTATTATAGACTTATTTTCGAAAAAAAAACTTTTTTTCGTCCATTTTCTTTCTATGAATGATTCTCACGACTAATATTATAAGAATTTGGTTCCCGAGCATTTTTCTTAGGCAAAAACTACTAGAAATTAAATATCTGTTACCACTTACACCCCGGTCCTGTAATGAATTTGGTCTATTAAATGATACGTAGCGAGAGGTAGAACAGGTAACCTAGTCCTTGCAAATTAGCAATTATTAGTGTCAAGCAGGCTTCAGCCCAAGAGGCTTGGATGGCTACAATGTAGTCGAATGGCTTCTAGGCTATGAATAAGTTTCATGATCGAGTGACTTTGTTTATTCACATTGCTTCAATGGCTTTTAGTGGCTTCAGTATCCTATTAGGTGAATCGTTCTCATACTTAGAGGAACATCGGTTTGTTGGGAGAGGTTCCCCTCTCAGGAGATTTTGTCCCCCGAGCATTGAGTGACTTGATTTCTTTTTGAGATATCTTGAGGTTCAAGTTCACTTTGTCCCAATCCTATCGACTAGTAAATTTCTGGTCCATGGGTTCCAATTCTCTTTGTTTTATTTTCTCACCAAGAAGAGAGTCCCAAAGATTTGGAATCGGGTTCAATCAATCCCAGTCCGCTTTGTACTCATCTTCCCAAAGGTGGTTCTAACCCTCTCGGTACTTATCTATCTTCAAACCTCATTGTGGTCCTCGTAGTCATCTTCTTCATCATTTGAGGACGCGTGTTTCCCGATTGAGTGCTTTATTGCAAATTCACGACTAATCTTTTGAGCATTTTTCCTTTCGTTACTCTTCGATCGACAAGACACATTGTTCGTCTTCTGAGGCTTACGGAGGTTGGGTTCTTCAGCATTGATACAATTATTGACCCTAGTCAAGAAGTCAGCAAAGGTCTTGGGTTGCCTCTTTCTATGGAATAGGCAAATCAAGACTCGGAGAGAATACACCTGCATGATACCATGAGTGCGTTGTCGTTGCTACAATCAATGATTTTGTTTTTTGTCTTGTTGAAGCGGTTGACCCACCTTCTTAATCTCGTGCTACTTCACCTAAATGACCAACACCTTATTCTTTGTGGGGATCCTGGCCCTGACAAGGTTGGTCAAGAATGATCATCTCAGATCAACCAATGAACAAACAGATCCATCGAGAAGCCTTTTTAACCAGTGTTCAACATTGCCGGTTAGGATCGAGTCAAAGGCTGGCACATAATGTGGTCATGGTTGTTGTAGAGTCGTATCCACAAGGTGAATTTCTTTTAAATGCTTCGACGGTTCAATGGTCTCGTCATGGTAGGGGATGCTCAGCATCTTACACCTCTTTAAGAAAAGTGTTGCTATTAGTTCTATAAAGAAAGAGTTGTTTGTTCCCAACATGATGTCTTCAACGAGATATCATCTCGCCTTTATAAGGATGTCCACATCTCAACGTAGCACGTCAAGGGAAGCATTTGAATTTTGAAATGTGTGCACCGTTGTTTGCGGTATCATTGAAGGTGATGATGGTATTTCTGCAAGCATTCTGGTTTGCTCCTAGTGTAGGACTAGCTGGACCAACACTTTCTAGATTATTTCCCAATTTGTCAAAGACATTGTGACTTTACAAGCAATGATTTCTATATTGGCAAGTCGAGGTTTGTCGACTGACCATCATTTTTTCTTGCAATTGAGCTGCCCGCTGACATCGTCTCTAGCTCGGGTCTCAATAGTAGCTCCCTGATTATGAGTAGGTCAGGCCAATGTTATCGCTTGCCTCTTTGCCAGATCAGTAAAGATTAAGGATGGGTTATGGTCCCGTTAGGGACATTCTACCTAGTTTACGTCAAGTCACTAGTTCTCAACCTCCTATCGTTCTTGTTCGTAGGCTCAATCTTGCTGGGCTCACTCTTGTAGCATGAGCTACTACTGCTCTGGTATATGCCTTGTTGGCTGGGTATGCTATAGCTATAAAACTATCTTCTACATCTGAGCCATGTTGCTTGTGAGCTTGGTGATCTGATCTACTAGATATCATTGATTAGTTTGGGATGTTTACCTTTGGATGCACAGGTAGCTCTCCTACTGATGACTGTTGTTGAAAGGTTGCTATAGTAAGATGATAGAAAAGAATTTTGATATTTTGTAGTTGTTGATTATTTTAACTCTCGAGGACTTGACAAACATCGACTTACTCGAGATTGGGATAGCAGTTGTTATTGTGCGTTCTCAGCATAATATAATAGGTCCTAAAGGTAAACATTTCGAGGATTGCTAAACAAAAAATCAAGAGGTCCCCAAAAGCCCGATGATATTTATCTCGAGGATAGTAGTGATAACTACACGTCATCCTCTTGGTTTAGTGCATCTAAGTGCATCCAAATCCTGAAAGTTAAGTGAGAAAGACTAAGGTTGACTAATCACAAGGAGATATGCCTCGATTCTAATCAATCGAGGGTTATTACCTAATATTTTTGGAGGAACTTACAAATTAAATCCAGGCATATGACCAGATTAGCCCACCAAATATGATGCATCCGATCAACAAGAGAAAATCTTTAATCCTACGAATTTTGTAAAGAAGGGAGGCTGAGTAAGTAAGGGGTCCCTAATTCCAATCGATCCCATTTTTCTCCTACAATTGTCCCTTGAAAGAAAGTCAACGATTCTTATGAAGCCAAAGTGGTGTTGACTAATTATATACGTAGGACCCATCGGTTGGACTAGATAATTTTATATTATGAAATTCCAACATCTACAGTTAGAAAAGAAGTATTTTATAATAATAAAATATTTTCATATGCAAACTAATTGAATACGTGTAGCAATTTCTAATAAAAAAAACATTACGACGAAAAAATATTGAGAATCGATAATTTTATAAGGAAAATTCGGAATAAAGGAGTTAAGGACTGTGAGGGACCTTGATTAGTTCCTCGAGCATGAGAGGCCCTCGAGGTCTCCAATGTTGGAGTGTATACAGATGTGTGTGTGTGTCGCACGCGCGTGGGCGCCTGTGCGATAAAAAAATAATTCCATTTCTTACTCAAGTGCTACTATTATAAATATCACAACTCTTTTACAAGAAGCACCTCACACTCTCTCAGAACTCTCAAAGAAACATTTCTTATTTTTCTTATCTATTTTTTCTTTGTTAAAATAGAGACTTGTCGAAACTCGGGACTTCAACTTACCCACTGGTCGAAACTCGACAAACTCATAAGAATGTAATAGAGATGGAATATAAACAATGAAGCTCTATAACACTCTCAATATAAATGATTTTTCATATGAGAACTATGAGAGAATCACTCAAGGAGATTTGACAATGAGTAGTTTTGAAACTTTCTTGAAAGATAATGCTCGATGGTTTTTGGAACAGTCAAGAAAGGAGAATAATATTTTTAGACTACTTTTTAGCTCAGAAAGAATATATAATAATGGAAGAAAATATTTTTATATGTCTGATTAAAAAATACAAACAGGGACTAAAACGATCGATCGGTTCGTATAATCTGTTCGACCAGTTCGTTGAACGGATAGGTCTAGCAAAATGGTCTTCTTACAACGGCACTTTTTGAGTTCGTTGCTGTCTAACCGATCGTCCAATTCCTCCAAACGGTCAACTGATTTCTTGCTTAAAACTATCCCGGTCAGTCGACCGGTTTGTCCAAATGTTTAAAAATTATTTTATTTTACTTTAGTATAAACCGTTAAGAAAATATTTTTTAAAATATAACAATCTATGCAACATTTTCTTAATAAAAAGATCCTTTAAAAGGTTTGAAACAAATATTATTCAACGATCAAAAAGTGACTTTGTAATTTATAAAGCAGTATAAGGAGAGAGATTAAATTTCAAAGTGTATAAAAGAAATCTTTTGAGCCAAATGGTTGTCAATTACTTCGTGAGTGATTTTCTCTTATATTTGTAAATCCTAGTCTTGATTTTCATGCTTTGAGCATTATTGATATATGAATATTTCAATCTCCAAGCACTTATACAATGCTTTCACAATCTTAATCCTACTGAACGATTATGTTACTAATAAAAGCTCATTTTGTTAGTGATTATCAAATTATTAGGTTCATTTGATGATATAAGCCAACACACGAGACCTAAGAACTCAGAATCCCTACGTTCTAAAAAGCAGTATGAAATTTTTAATAACTCATACAATGCTAATTGATTGGTGGGAGTGTAAACAGCTGATAAAGAAATATTAGTCAAATAAAATATTTTTAAAAAAATTGTGCTTCTCTCCAGCTGTTATGCAATCATCGTCCGTAAAAAATTATTGACCAAGCTCCGTGTTAAGCCACTCTTTGAAAATGACTTTGTAAGGTATGAGTTTATATACCGTAAGGTAAGTGGAGTTCCACCAGGTTGGGATATCTTGTCCAAAATTACTGCATCGCATACAATTGTGCCTGCAATATCTTTTCCATGAAGTCAATTTTTTCGGGTTAGCATTCAAGTACAAAATGCATTGTATAATTTATTGGATATTATATTGAACAAAATCTAAACCAGACTTAAGAATTAAGTTAATAATGTGGCACACGTAACTCTGATATTGAAGTTCATCATGAAAGGCCACTAACTAATGGTCTAAGTATCTCTATTACAAAATTATTTGCCGATATGCATTTTCTAGAGTCACAGCAATAGCTCTATTTCCTACA
Source organism: Boehmeria nivea var. tenacissima (assembly GCA_018132145.1). NCBI lineage: Eukaryota > Viridiplantae > Streptophyta > Magnoliopsida > Rosales > Urticaceae > Boehmeria > Boehmeria nivea. The sequence continues at coordinate 2,659,339 of CM030881.1, forward strand.
TTATAATCTATTAAAATATTTAAAATGTACTCGCAAATATTTGCGTCGGTGTATGACATCTAAAAGGCGAAAACTTATTATTCTTTTTTTTGTAAGTTCCACTCATCGTCTACATAATGAGCAATTTCACTAATATAATCCACCCTAGATCGCTATGTCCATACGTCCGAAGTCAAAGATACACAAAATGAATTCCTATGGAATTCTTCTATAAGCTCAGCTTTCTTCTTATTATAATAGTTAACTATATCAGTCCTAGTTGTGTTTCTAAAACAAATTAAAATTTTAGAATAAAACTTCTAATATACTTTTGAAAAGTCAGGTGCCCATCGAATCCTACAGGAAGATCTATAGCGCATATAAATTGTGCTAAAGATTCTCTACCTATAAGAGGTTATAAGCCTTGAGCGTACTTTGTCTTGCAACGAGTCACACGGTTCCTCAAGTGGTTCGTTGCGTGAGCGGATACGACATTAAAGCATTTTTTGAATAATTTGCAAATACTCCACTGTTGCCAATTTTTTATGCCAAGATCTTGCTCAACATGAGAAAAATCTAGCCAAACTCCTGAAGTTAATTTCTTTTTTCTCCCACGTGAAGGTCAGGCCGAGGAAGTAACATTTACGATGGGAGCTTCTACCATAACTTCCTCGCCCTCGCCCTCTTCCTCTGTATTTTTTGAACCATCAAAGGCTGCTGGACCTAGGTCCACCGACGGTATAGGGATCACACTTGAACTTGAGAACGCAACCTGCAGACCCGGTAATGGCTCCTCAATCAATCGGCGGATTTTCGCAATTGTTGCATTTTCTTCGGCCTGCTTCGCACTCCGTATTGTGGTAACTCAGGATGTCAAACATCCACTAAACTTGGCATCGTCGAGAGGTCAGACTCCGATCAGACTACATCTTATAATCAAATTAACAGTAAACACTAAATATAAATAATTTATTTTTTTTCTAATATACTAATAAATAATAATTATAATACTGTTTAAGCCGTTGACAACAACTCCATTTTTGTTTTTTAAATTGACTGTTGGGCCAACAGTCCTCTAAAATTTTTAAATCAAGTAAATTTTTAACCGTTGGATTTTCCTAGATTAAAAAAAATGGGTACGAATAGGTTCATTTTTGTTTTCCACAAAAAGGGTCGGCTGGTACCCGTTTTTCATGAGTTACGAGTCCCGGACCCATAAAGAAACGAAAACAGGATGTGAGTACGCGTTCTTACCTCCTTGTATTGCTTTACTACTACTGGCTGTAAATGTTATTATTAGAGATATCCCTTCCAGCTAGCTTTGTTAGTCATTTCTTCCGTGTTTTAGATTTTGCAATTCCTTGCCTTTTGTAGGATTGAGTGAATAAAATGATCGACCAATGTAGTTGCTCATGCCTTCCGTTAATAGGCTTGAACTGATCTTGTTTCTTGGCTCTTTTAATGTAGTTGATTTAGAGCATCTCTAATGCGATGTCAAATTTGTGTTCCAATGTCAAACTTTGGCAATTGGGCATAAGAAATGTTCTCTACTACAATGCCAAATTTGACATTAAACTTGGCAAATAGTATACATAATGTCAAATTTTGCCAAGCATATCATAATACCAAAAATTTGGCATTTGAAATAGAACTTTGATTGGTCAACTTTTATGCATTTAATTAAAATACTAATATTATATTAAAAAAAGTTTTTTTGTTACCAAGAAGTCATTATGAGTATTTGTAATTTTCTTTATTATTGGTGGTATTAATTACTTTTATTTGATCTTACAACTATAAAATAATAAAATAGCATTTGTGCATTAAAGTATCAAATGTCAAATATTTTACATTTTTTAGTATTAGATTTAACATTAACATGTAAATTTACATGGTCATACTACTTTTTGTGACTTCTTTGATTGTAAATGAAATGCCTTAGTGGCGTTTTTTTGTCTTGACAAAATGTCCTCATAAGTCCTAAATAATAATAAGTCAATAAAAAATTTGTGCAATATTCTTGGTGACATTGTTTTCTGAACGTATTAGATTTACTATAAAAAAAAAAAAAGATTTAAGATACTCTAGGATTTCTTTTAACTAGAAACTGCATTTAGTATAAATATATATTAGAAAGCAAGATTCATGACTCGCAACCATCAGATCAGTTTTTAGTAATATTTATTAATCGAGTTAAAATATATATATGCAGGTGATGAAGGTTGTACTGTATCATTTGTGCTTTATATATTCTTGTGATACATACTATATAGCATCCAATAACGATATATATTGGAAGTCTCTAGTAAATTAGACCATATACAGCCAAATTCAATGTGTAAAAAAATTATCAGATGTATATGACAGTATAGTATATATCCAAGTTACGGCTAGCATGGCAGTAAAGCTAGTCATAAGAAACATGTCCGTATGTTTGTCTTATTGTTTTAAGGTTGTGAATCATTTTTGCGTGGATGTATGAATAATCTGCACATAAATAATTTTATTCTAGTTATTAAGAGAGCCATAAGCTGGCCTATATAAGTTATATTATATGTATATTAGTTTATTTATATATTGGGTACGTATGTAAGTAGTACTATACGTTTGAGGATCTAGCCAAAGGTAGACAACACTTCTGCCATGCCGTCCTCTGTGCTGCCTTGTCCCTATCGGATTCTTTTGCTTTCATTTCATATCATGCGTGTTTTGAAAACTATTAAAACTATTATCATGTCAGATTCACTTCAACCCTATAATAGAGATGGAAGATCTCAATGGAGAATGAGGCGGCCGGAGCCTTTTGGATGAATTTTAGTCCCAAATTAACATAAGTGGAGGATGCATTTTTGCCTCATCCCAGCCTATACAAATCTAGTTTTTACACCATATCTAAAAAAACATAAAAGTTTTAAGAAAATAGTCTAGAGATTAATTTTTAAGAATAGTCAATGTTTTAAAATTTACAAAAAAAAAAGTCATTAAATAAATTTTACTATTTTTCTAAAAAATTTATTATAGTAAATTTTATGTGTAATTTTGTTAGAAATTTATTTATAGTAAATTCTATATGTAATTTTTTTATGATTTGAAATTTCTTTCATTAGTAGTAAAATTTTCATAGTTATTTAAAAAAAAATTAAAACTGTAACTACTTATTAAAAATAGAATCTTCAAATAATTATTTACCTAACTGACTCTTAAAACATCTGCAAGTTAGGCATATTAAATAATAATTTCTATTATTGTATATTTTGAATATGTATTAGAATAATATAAGATTTTAGGTAAATTTATGATATTTTTGTTAGTTTCTTTTTAAATTATTGATTATTAGTTGGATAAATAAAGTAAGAATGGATAACAACTTTCAGACTTGGATTTTCCGATGGAGGACAGATTTTTCAATCTTAATATGTAGATTTTTCAATCTCAATATGTTATTGTTATATTGAAACTTTTTTATACTTTAAACCGATTAAAAGGCTTTTTTTTTTTGGTCTATAATTGATATTTTATTATGTTTTAGTCTATATTTCAAAAAAAAAAAACTAATATTTTTAACAATTAAGAAATTAACTAGTCCATCAAAAATTAGGAGAATAATGATAAAATCGCAGTATCATGTAGTTAAGAAAATGATTATTTACTTAAGTAATGCAAACGTTGACTATTTTTTAAATATATCATCTCAAAATATGGTTATTTGCTTAAAAAATCTCTATATATATTTTTTTAGTATTTAGAATATAATTATATATATCACATATTATATCGATCATTGATTCAGTTATTCTAGTGCATCATCGACTTACGTTGATAAATAAATTACATGCCAAAAATATAAATCGTTAATTAAAAAAATAAAGTACCACATAATTCATGCTCGGATATAACCCATTCTCCGAAGAGGTCATGGCAATACCGTTCCCTGTGAGGTTCAAGATACCAATCATCCTCTAGTACGTTGGTACTAGTAACCCGTTGTAGTACTTGCAAAAATTTACCCATTGGATGCGACTCTATAGCGTCCACGAATACATAATGTGCCAAGCATTTGACTTGACGCTTACTGGCAATATAGAGCGCTGGTTCAAGCGACTCCCAGAAGGATGTTTCACTTGTTGTGATGATTTGAGACAGTCCTTCTTGACTATCCTGACAAAACATAATGCGAACTTGGGCAAGTAAAGCAACGCAAGGGCGAGACCTTAAGGAAATGGTTGAACCTCTTCAACAAGGCGAAGAACATAATCTTGGGCAGCATAGGTGATAATGCTCTCACAGCAGCTTGCGGGTGTATTCTCTCTTAAGCGGCCACCCAATACCTTAAACCAGGGACGGATTTACATGAATCAAAGGCCACCTCACCCCCCACCCCAACACCCCCAACTTAAAAAAAAAAAAAAAAAAAACTTTTAAAGTATCAATCTTTTAACCTTTTGTAATTTTATTTTTCATTGTTATTAGACTAAATTTCTATGCTACTAGAGAATTATTGATGTAATAAGTGTGTTAAACCCAATAGTTATTGTTTATTTATGACCTAATTGAATTATTGATTTATTTATGTAATAAATGGATCAAACCCAATAAATATTATCTATAGTCAATATATATATTAATTAATTTTTTTTAAAGCCAAACCAAGCCTATTACGATTAAGAAATCTTAAGTTTATAAAAAAAAAATAGGAATATAGTCAATACTACACTTCACAACAAGATGGAACATTAATTTTTGATTGATTATTTTGCGAGTGTACATTGAAAAAAATATTGCTAAAAAATTTAGTATAGATTCAATTATAGATGATTTTCGTGACATGCAAGAGAGACGTTGTGTATTTTGATAAATTATTAATGTAATTAACACTTTGGAATATACAAACTATAGTTATGAATATTTATGTGAAATTCGATACTAATATATTTGTTCGGTACTTTAATTTTAGATTTTTAATAGTTGGCCCCCCTATCATTTAAGTCTGGCTCTGTTCCTGCCTTCAACGAGTTCCTGACTAGGGATAGGATAGGAACCATCGATGATGAAGAGCTCAACTTCATAAAGACGTGGAAGGTAATTAGTGCATCCGCTCGGTCCCCGCTCGGTCGAAGGGAAGAAAAAGAGATAACTACCGAACGACGAAAGCTTACAACAAAGGAGCCAATCGGGGTTCGCACATCCTAAAGAGAAAGAAAGAAGAGTCGTGAAGACAACTAGAGAGCTTGTGAGTCACCCGAGTAGGTGATAACCATCACTATGAGGATGGCTACTAGTGGACCGAAAACATGAGGATCCGAACCCAAATATTTGAGACTCCCTTCTCAACAAGAAACAAAAATCAAGAGAACTGAAACCCCGATGATTGGGACAAAGTGAATCATAAGGTAGTGCACCAGGACTTTATTGGTAGGGAGTACGGGGACCACGTGAATCCCAAAACTAAAAAATTACAAAAAGATATCTAGTCACTTAGTGCTCGGGTGGTAAACTTGTAAAACCCGACCTTTTACGATTACTATTTCTTTATGTAATTATTCTGAATAATTCAACAAACGGGAATTTTTCTCGACATCCATGTTATTTGTCACATTATTGTTTTGATTAATCGGCAAAGTCGTGTCGGAGCATTTAAGTAATAGATGAAAATGACATGTAGTTTGAGAGAAAGCTACATTTAGTTTATAGTTGGAATGTTATGCGATTTAGTTTTCTGCCTAACAAATAAAATAAAAATTTTGCATCCAAGCCTCTATAAATGGCGCCCATTATTGATAAGAATGAGAGAATTTTATCTCCTCAACTTTTTCTAGATGATTTAAATTAAATAATTAATATTTAGATTTATCCTATAGTTATGAATTGATTTACTGAATCCTATCCGGATAGGATCAAATATTCACCCATTTTTCTCTACCCTAGGTGCCCACTTTGTTTGTAAATAGGGCCTTAGGCCTCACTTTTTCATCACACCAAGTTGGAGAGCTCAAGCAGAAAAAAAAAATAGAAAGGAAACTGTGGAGAAAATTCTGAAAGAAACTTTGAGAGAAGTTGTGAATTAATTTTGGGAGAAAGGCTGGCCATTTAGAGAAGATTTAAGGGGTTACTCTGCCAAAGTAAAGGTATAAACAAATCCGGTTACGTTTAAGTTTTGGAATTTTGATATGAGATTAATCCGAAAAAGTGTTCGCTAGGAAATTGAGGTGCGTTCGAAGAATAAAATTGAAGGAAGTCTCAAGAATTAAGAGTCGATTCCGAGGTTTTCTCTCATGACCTACTATTAAAGTATGAATCTTAAATTCCCAAATTTAGGGTTTCCACGAAATTTTTGACCAAAAACCCTCTATGAGCCCGAAACTATGTTTTTATGATACATCCCCTCATTTTGAAAGTTTTGTGCATTAAAACGATTTTTCCACACCCAAGAAAATTCACACATGTTCATTTATGAGTCTATATCATGTATAAAATTTTTTTAGATTTTTCAAAGTCATAGATTAATTATGAAAAATCTAGAACCGAGACTACGCAAACTATTCTAGCATAGGATAGTTTGCCTAGTCTGGGATTCCGGAAACTTTTGGGTAGTTTAGACGCCAAATATGCTTTCAACGAAAACTAAATAAATTTAGAAAATTTAATTTTGGATAAGTTTTGTGAAATAAGATTTTTCTAAATTCGGCCATGATTCTCATATATATCTTGATTTTTCAAAAGCGCAAAATCTGCTTCATGAAGGGAAGTCCAATTTCCACACGTTCTATACGGATTTTTTTGAAAAATTAATTTAAAAATTCGACAAAATTTAGCACCTAAGTTTTAGATTTTTTTTTCAAAAAGAAATCAACCCACTTAATATCCTAGTGTCCTTATTTTTAAATAAAACTTTTAATAGGGACTTGTTTGCAATTGTGTGACGTAGAAAACCGAAACGCTCTGTCTACACATATTAGTTATTAAATAAGGCGTACTTTGTGATCTCATCCATACTTACTTGGGAACCTCGGGGAATTCTGTCTGCATAAGTTAGACCTGAAGGGAGACCATAGTACCCTTTCCAATCGGTCTGGGATCGTCTCGATAAATATTATCACACCTTTACAAACTTATTCTTATTAAAAATGCTTTTAAGCAAAACCATTTTTAAAGTGGAAACTACTTCCCTTTAGAATATTAGTATTTTAGTTAGAGTTTAAGAATTAGACCAATACTATATTAATTTATGGCTTTAGATTCCGCTCCTGACACTACTAAACCGTTATTCTAAACGAACTTTCGACACAAGGTGGGTACAACTTCACTGCAGTACGATATAGTTCAAAAAAAAAATTTATTATGCAATGTTTTATCTGATGTATGTTTTATGAAGCATGTTATGATGAAATGTTAATATGACGAAGTTTCAAAGTTTATGATATTATGTTTTCACAATTTATAAGCATGATTATGATTCTTTTAAAGCTCATCATTTTTATATTCATGATGCATGTCACTTAATAATCAAGTGATAACTAAAGTTAAAATTGTGTCGTGCCGCTGGTTCTCCTTGTACTAAGGGCATTAAGCAGACGGTTTCATGTTAAGTACACAATATTTTTTGCCCTAGTCGTGAGGACCTTGTACACCCTCGTCGACTATTGGTCGAGCGCGCTCCACGAGGTACATACATCATGGTGGAAATCCTCTAAGATGAAAGATAATATTAGATGTTGTTGCACAAACTATGTTATAGTTGTAATTAACTGGGGTTTTAGCTCACATATTTTTCCTTTGTACTGTAGGTAAGAAACCTATGATGTGATGCTGAATTGTGAAACGGCGGTGTAAGGCAAGCGATGCGGGTTATGGAAAGCAACAAAAATATATCCGCAAATAGAAGTTATTATGTAGTTATTTTTGTCAATTTTAGTTTGCAGACAAGTATTATTTTATGATAATCATGTTTTTTTATATTTCTCAATAATAAATTATGTTATAATCCTTAAAAGTATTATTATGTTCTTTTTAAAGTAGAAGTATATGTAAAAAATAAAAATAATGTTACGATTTTTCTACCTAAAGTTAAGTAATGGTCCGAAAAGTCGGATCGTAACAAAACTCCTTTCGGACCGTAACAAAACTCCTCTCAGCAGGGATCCTTTCCCAATTAACAACTTCTCCTTCGAGCGAGCACAGTTCACTCAAAGAGGCCACTGTGAACTTTTCACAGAGAAGTTTTTATTTAAATGCTTAGGGGCTGCATAGTGCCCCAAGAAGCCACTTAAGGCACCAAAGTCGAAATAACCGAGTGGCGATTCCTCGACTAAAATTCAAAGAAGAAACATACTCGAGAACTAAATTCCTATTGAATTGGTAAGTGAAAACCTGCATAAAAAGTTAGACAAAAGCTAAGTTTCAACACTTACAATAATTTTTTTTTTTGAGAAAATAAGTCTGCATAATAATAGACAAGTACTCGAAGAAATATGTTTGCACAAAAGTGATGAGTGAGCAAAAGACTCACTCATATATCGCAAATTCAGGCTTAAATTATTGTATAATTCTTCATATTTATGTGATTTGATGAGTTCTCTGAGTGTACAGGTGATTTAAGCACAGGTACGGAAATTGAGATGAAAAAGTATACAAAACGGAATATTTTGGAGCAAAGGAAAACAAGAAGAGAAAGACAGACCCATCGCCAATCGATCGCGGTATAGCAGCCGATCAATCGGCAGGAGTTTCGAAGAAGAGAAGCGAAAAGGCAGAGAGCTTGCCGATCGATCGCGCAAAACCAGCCGATCGATCGGCCCAACTATGCGAGTCAAACAGAAGAAACACCGATCGATCGTGGCATGCGAGCCGATCGATCGGGAGCCCAATGAATCCGAGACCGCATCAGCACCGATCGATCGCGGGTTATCAGCCGATCGATCGGCCAAAGCTCATCACGCAGTACGACGTCGTTTTCCATGCGTTTTAGGTTCCGAATTTCCTCCAAAATTAGGTCAAACCTTGTGCTCTATAAATAGAACACAGTTTGGACGAAAAGAAAGAGGACTTTTGACACGGAGAAAACTCGAGAGAGAGAACACAAAAGAAGAAGATTGAGCATTCATCGGAGCTGAAGGATTCGTGAAGATCATCGATTTTCAGAGTTTTTCTTTACTCTTTATTTCTTCTTATCTTCTTCCTATTTGATTCTATGTTTATCATGAACTCTATAATTTGTTATTCGTTGTATACTATTATAAGAGGTTAATTCTCTCTTTCTAGGAGAGATTGGCTGAACTCGATGTTGATTCTTTTCAATTAGAAGTAATAAATTTCTGCAATATTCAGTTTTTATGCTTGTGATTCTTGCTGGTTTATTTTATCTTCTGTTCTAATTGAGAGATTGAATAGAAGAAATTAGGTTTAATTTAATTAAACTCGAGAGAGGAAATTGGATTGAATCGGGAATAGTAAGAACCACAACTTAGACATCATAAGGACCGAGAGGTGATTGGTAGTCTAGGTAATCTAGTTATAAATCGTAAGGACCGAGAGGTGATCGATTTAGAACTATAAGAGTTGAGCTTAAATGTAATTAATTCTAGCGAGCGGACGCGTGAGTTAGGATCAAACACATAATTAGGTCAATAAGTGAGAGCTGCGACATAATTTATAATCTCTTAGACTAGCATAAAATTGAAAGTTGTGGTAAGGAGTTAGTAATTAATTGAATTGAGGAAGCATCGAGGGAAGCCAATCGAACCTAGTCTTCAGTTTGAGTAAATCCGTGAATTTTGGTTATTTGTCATTTTAATTTAATTGCTTTGTTTATTTTAATTTATAACATTCACTTAAATTCAATTTCTAGACAAAGTAATTCTTCATTACTTGTAGTAATTAGATATAGGCATTTGTTCTCCGTGGGACGATATTCGAACTCACAATCCACTTTATTATTTGAACGACCCGTGCACTTGCGATTATAATTCGCGTGTGTTTTCGAGCGAACAAAAAGCAAACAAGTACTCAAAATAATCACTGTTTACCTCATTTTCTCTCTACAAGATCGCTGACTTAAGCATCAAAGAGTCAAAGCCGATGATACTTTTCGTGCCCCCTTTGACCTCTAACTTCTGTTTTGTGTTTTGTAGGACCTGAGCTTCAGTTGGTGAATTCTCAGTTTAGATTTCATTGTTAGCAAAATCTCAATATCAACACACACTATATTAACTTATACGTATGCACTACGTATGTAGACGCTATTTCGACGATATGTGATATATGTGATGGTAAATATATATGGTTGATCATTTAATTAGTGTTATATCAATTGCCACTAATGTTGTCGGCAGTTTCCAATTCCACGTAATAATAATGATAAATAAGTGATCTAACAGTTGTCATATAACTGCTACAAAACCTTATTATTAATTATATCATAACTCAACCACGATGATCAAAATCTCATACATAGGCAACTACGCACGAATTTTTTTTTTTTTTTTTCAATAAATAAGAGCATAGGCATTCACAAATCAAAGGTATTTAGAACATCCCAACTAGTTTGTCACATTCCAATAATTCTGTCTTCTACTCATCTCTCATCTCGATTCATTAAAATAAATTAAAAATTACAACAACCAAAAAAATCATAAAGTACAATCGATACATAACAAGTCCAAAACAAAAGGCGTAAAAATACACTCCTATACGATCCCCTTTGAAAAACCACCTCGTTAAAACCCTTTAAGAGGAAAAAACTCTGTTAGAAAATCCCTAAAATGAAAAATACAATGAATGGTCCAAGACAAGAATAAGGAGTTCCTATATAAACCTGATAAAAAAGACAAAAATATTTCCAAGAAGGTCCTTGATAAAATCCGAAGTCACCAATAGAACTACCTGAAATCGTAGCAAGAGAAGCTAGTTTATATATCCGCAACCCAATTATTCTATGGGTTACGCACGTACTTTAACACCCAACCATTTTTTTCCATTAATTCAAAAACTAAATAGTGATGTACGTACCAATTTAACTTCTTAATACTCATAATATTATTGCATATCTTTAATGCAAGTGTAACATTGTATATATTCCTATATATATATATAGTTAAAAAAAACTTTTAAATTCTTAATTTAAATTTCTATCTGAAATGTCAATCTAAATTGTATAATAAAGTAACAATTTAAACAACAATTTGAATTTACAATCTAGATATAAAATTTTGACTTTTGCACAACACAAATAAAATAATCTAATTTTTCTAATTTAAATTGCGAATAAAGCAACTTCTTAATCAAATGAAATACAAGACTCAAAACAAAGCAAATAAATAAATAAATAAATATATATACATATATATATATATATATATTAAACTAGTTGTTTTCGTTCCCTCTAAACCCTAAGAGGAATAACTATAAGGGGGAGTCGCAAAAATAGCCAAAACTGAATGGACTTTTTAAAAAATAACACATTTTAAAATAGGGTCTTTATTCAGTACAACAGGTGTGTAAAAGTAATAAAATCAAAAGTAATTCTAACAAATTTAATACACATTTGATATTTGATATACCTTATAACAACGACTTACCTTTTTATTATTTTTACTTTTCAATTTATTTCTCTGTGTACTAATACAATAGGCGTACCAAATAAAAAGGCGTTAAAATCTTTAAAAAATATCACTTATTAGGAATTTTATGATATAAAAATCTTAACACATTTGTAAGAAAATTGTTGATCATTTCAAATTTTAAGAGTAAATTTAAACTGTTAGATTAATTATTTTAAAAGGTGAAATATGTTAGAAAGATAAATTTAACGATTTAAAATCGAATTTTAACGGAGCATATCCTATATAGAACTCTCTCTAAACTTATGTGTTGTGTCTACGCGTGTGTGGGCGGGGAAATGTGAATTGTCTTTAAATGACGAATGAGGCTAGAACAAGTAGAAAGAAATTAACTTGGAGAGACTGTGTTGTGGTCACACACACACTAAGAGACAGGGAATCTTTATCTAAAACATAAAACTGTCCATTAAATAATGGCGTAAGCTAGTAACGACATAATGACGCACAAGTCACTGTTTTAATGTGCTGCAATGTTTTGCGTGTTAAAATGAAAAAAAAAAAACAAAAAAACAACAAACAAAACAAAAAACAAAAAACAAAAACAAAAAAAAGTTGTGGACCAGCTGTCCATGAATTAATACCCATTTTATAGCCTTACTTTGCTTATATATACATATTAGTTTTGATACAGGCATTTTGCAGGTGCAGAGTCTCGAGATTTATTTTTATTTTTTAACAATTCATACATGCAATATAAATTTTACATATTAAAATGGTAAGAAAAATTAAAATACAAAACTGTTAAAACTCTAAAAAATAAATTTTCTTTATCATTTCAACTAATTTAAGGGGCTAGTTATTATTTAAGGACTTTTCTACAATGCTTCACTTAGTGGTGTGCCAATGTAACACTAAAGAAGTGTGTAGTAATGATAATAAAGCATATAGTAATGATTCTTTACATATCTTCTATACTCATTGGTGGAACACTGATGGGTATAGAGCACTACAGAATATTCATTATTTAAACTCAAGACACTTTTAAATTTTTGTCAAACATCCAAAATAAAATTAAAAAAATAAAAAGACATTTTACAAGAAAAGTACAGAAAACGGGTTTAGAAGATTGAGAAAAACTAAATCCAACTATATGAAGAAATTTTTTTAAGATCATTACAATTACAAAATGACGTTTAAAAGATTAGAACAAAAAAAAAATTAAAAAAAAAATAGAGAGAGAGTAAAAATTTGCAAAACAAAGCCCTTAAATTTTGAAAAATTGTAGTGAATGCTTGATTTTTAACACCTAATTTAATAAATACTTAATTATTTTTAAAATATAACATAATGCCCAAATGATTTAATTACTTACATAATGATAATTTGTGGTAATTAACTGAGTAGTTAAAATTATGTGTAAATAATTAATAAATTTACTATTTTTCTTTAAAATTTGAGTATTTATTTTTTTTAAGAAATTTTAAGAAAATAGCCATTGTTTAGAGAATGATTTTAAAACATAACCAATGTTTCAAAATTTTAAGAAAACAGCCAATTTAGAAAAGTTTATAACCTTTGTAAGAAATTCATTACAATAAATTTTATGTCTAATTTTATTATCGTAAAATAAATTATTTTGAAAAAAAAAATTACTACTATTTTTTAAATTTTTTGAAACTATGGTTGTTTTTTTAAAATACATTACCCAAAATGACTAGTTTACTAATGGACCCTTATTTTTATTATTATATAAATTATAGGTATTTTCTTACTTATCAAAACCACCGAATTTTTTCTAAAATCATCCCAAAGAGGCCCCTTCAATTTATGCAAAAAATTTTCCAAAAATAAAAAAAAATTAATAAAAAAAAAAAAGCAAACACAAAAAAAAGGGGCAACACATCTCGTCGACTCGTCCACGCGTTTATTATTTGGACCATGACGCGTATTTTGATTGAAAGTTAAAACTCTTCGCTCACTTTTATATATATTAAGGATATATATTGTGATGTGAACTTGGTGTCAAAATTTATGCATCCAAACTATTGCCGAAAATCTTTAAAGACTGTCTTTTAAGTATTAGGTGGGCTCGGCATCTTTAATGTTGTGTCTATCAAAGTGAGATCAATTTGAGGTGTTGTTTACTTGTGTTCATGCTTTTCCTGTGCCAAAAACCTGACAAAATCTTATTCTTAACAAACTTTCCATATTATATATATATATATATATATATATATGTGTGTGTGTATAAATTGGGGTGCGTGGGCTCGGTATTTTAAATGTTGTATGTGTCTCCAAGTTACGCTAAGAACTTGGTGAAAGAGTTTCATTCATTAATTTTCCTGACTCCAAACTTTCCAAAATCTTATATTGACAGTGTATATACATTATATCGTTTGGGTTCGACATCTTTAATTTTGTGTCTATCAAAATGGCATCAAGGATTTAATTATTCGTACGTATTTTTTAACTTCCAAACTCGCCAAAATCTTATTCTCGGAAAAATTATGTGGTCGAGAACGATTCTAGATCATCAAATTTATTTATTTTTTAGATCTCAATGCTTAAAAAATTTATTTTGACAATGGATAATCATTCTATATCATAAAATTCTCCACTGTAATTCTGCACTTATTCTTAACAAACTTTCTATGTATATCTATGTGGCCTCGAAATTCTGAGCAAGCAATCTTGCAAAATTTTATAGTAGAAAACGGTTTTTCGTTCAGTGCGGTGGTGGGGAATGAAAATTAATGACAATTGATGACATCATGTGATGATTTATAGGCCTTGATCGGTGAGACACATTGTCAAGAGTACTCTAGTACTCACCTGATTACTTGTAATCTATTAACTGTGTAAGCAGTTAGGATTAGTTCATGAAATTAGATGTTATGTACCACATTTGCTTAAAATTGAATATAAAAAGTAGACTTTTGTGGATTTGGTTTATTTTATATTTTTTTTTACATAAAACTTAATATTTTTTAAAATCTGAAATATCTTAATGCAACTATAATTTTAGTATATAAAAAAGGATTAAGTAGAGAAATACCGAAATTTACACAATTATAAAAATAAATACCCAAACTTTTGAAGTAATTAAGTTTCTAGTAATTTCGATAATTACTTGTACATGTTTTTGGTAACTAAGGTAATTACCGCCAACTACTACTATGTAAGTAATTGAATCATTTGGGTATTTTATTATATTTTTTAAAAGATTGAATATTAATTTAAATTATGTATTCACTATAATTTCTCTATAAAAAATATATATATACAAGATGTTTAAAATTATAACTTTTAATACATTTTTAATTTTTTTCGTGATTAATCAAAATCTAGCTCTTTGATTGATTATCACTAATACGGTCCACTAACATTATGAGTGTGATATTATTATCGAAATTCTTAGTATAATGATATTTAGTGGAGTTATTTTATATAATTAAGATGATATAGGACAAGGACAAATTTGATTCTAAAGTATTTATCGTAGTACAGTTATAGAGACAAACTTTCGTAAAAATTTCCCCACAAAAAATTTTGCCAATGAACTTTATCATCAACGATACCTTTTTTTTCCTTCCCCACTGCCTTTGCTTTCTCTCTCTCCCCTCTCATTCTCTCGACCCACCCTCCCCTAGCATGCCCCCTCCCCGACCAGCCCCCTCTCCGATGGCTCTCCGCCCCTTCTCCAGCGCCTCTTCTTCCTCTCCTAAACTCCTCTCCGCTCCCTCCTCTCTCCGCCCCGCTTTGAGGTTAGCCCTTCACGAGCCCGCCTCCTCTCCGGCCCTTTTCCGCCCCCTCCCCGAGCCCGCTCCTTCTCCATCCCCTCTCCACCCCTTCTCCACCCCTTACCTAAGCCTGCCCCCTCCCCTCTCAGCCCCTTTTTCGAGCTACCTTTGTTGTGTCATTGTCTCTTGTAAAACCCGACATTTTTATCTCAATGTAATGGTATTGAATGCTTGAATTAAAGGAATGAGAAATCTTTTCCCAGTATTTATTTTATTGCCATCACATTACATATTTTTTATGCAAATTAATGGTAGAGTCTTGTTGGAGCGTTTAGATGATTAATGATACGACATGTAATTTAGAAGAAAAACCACATGTAATTTGTGGTTAGGGGAAAAACGACATATAGTTTAAGGCTGGAGAAAAACCACTTTTAGTTTAGCAGAAAAACTACATGTAGTTTATGGCCAGGGGATAATATGAGATTTGAAGATTCCTCTGTGTAATTAAATTAAATAAATTTTTTGTCGCCTACACACTAACTGGGCACCATTTATTAGATAAAATGAGGAGATTTTATCTCCGCAAATATCTCTAGAGAATTTCAATTAAATAAATAAGATTTGAATTTATCCATTAGTTAAGATTTGATTTACTAAATCCTAACAAAGATAAGATCAAGTCTTTCTCAGTCTCTCTCTCCACCATAGGCGTCACCCCCTCTATAAATAGGGCCTTGGACTTCGCTCATCCTCACACAAAAAACATAAGAGTTCAAGCTAGAAAAAAGAGAGACAGAAAACTCTGAGAGAATTCTGGCAGAATTTAGAGAAAAACTCTGAAGAAAAAGTTAGAGGAATGGCCGACCAATTATGAAGAGTATGGTTGTAACTCTTCCAAAGTTAAGGTAATATAAAAGTCCCATTATGATTAAGTTTCAATTTTTCATCTGAGAATTAACCCGAAACATGTTCGATAAGAAAAACGAGTTCGAAGGACATTTACGAAGGAATCGAAGTCTCGAGAAGTCAAGAATAAATTTTAAGGTTTGTTTTTATAACATAGGTTTGAATTATGATTATTAAATTCTCAATTTTAGGGTTTTCCATGAATTTTTTTACCTGAAAACCTTCATAGAGCCTGGTTATGGTCCATCCTCGCTATTCTCAAATTTCTGCTCAAGAAAATGATTTTTTCCACACTCAAGAAAATTCATGCGTGTTTATTTATAAGTCTATAACATGTATAGAAATTTTTAGAATTTTTCGAATCACGAATTAATTATGAAAAATCCGGAACCAAGGCTACACAAAACAGTTCCAACATTGGACAATTAGCGCAGTCTTGGATTCTGGCAAATTTTGAGAAACGTAGAAGTCAAATCAGCTTTTAAGATAACAAAAGAAATTTATAAAATTCAATTTTGGATAATTTTTGTGAGATGTAATTTTCTCAAATTCGGCCTCACTTTTCATATATATCCCGATTTTTCAAAACAACAGAATCAGATTTGTGAAAGAAGTCTGATTTTCGCACGTTTTCAATAAAAACACATAACTGGAAAGTTGTAGATTTTTAAAAAATAAAGGGAGTTTTATTAGCATATTTTTTCAAGATTTTCTTTTGATGTTTCTATAAGATGATTTTAAAAATTCGGCCGAAGAAATAACATTTATCTTTTAACCTATTTCAAAAAAAAAAAATACTTATTTAGTATTTTAGTATCCTTTTGAGAAATAAAACTTTTGATAAGGACTAGTTTGCAATTGTGTTACATGGAAAACCGAAATGCTCTGTCTAGAAATATTGGTTATTAAATAAAGCGTGCTTTGTGATATCTCCCACACTTACCTGGGAACCTCGTAGAGTTCTGTCTAGGTAAGTTGGGCCTGAAGCGAGACCATGGTACCCTTCCCAATTGGCCTGGGAACATCTCGGTTAATACTATCGCATCACTACGAACTTATCCTTATTAAAAGAATAACTTTTATACAAAACTATTTTAAAGTTAAAACTACGTCTATATAGAATGTTAGTCTTGTTAGTTTGAGATCAAGGATTAGAACATATACTTACGGTAATTTATGGAATTAGGTTTCCTGCTCCCGACACTACCTACCCATCCGTTAACCACTCGAACTCTCGACTCAAGGTAAGTAAAACCTAACTAAAATACGAAGTAGTTCAAAAGAAAATGATGTTATGCAAAGTTTAATGTGACACATGTTTTTGTTAAAGAATGTAGCATATTATGAATGACGAAATGTTTTACGATGAAAATTTTAAAGTTATGATATCATGTTTTCATAAGATATAAACATGATTATGATATTATTCAAGTTAAATGTTCATGATGCATGTCACTTAATAATCAAGTGATAACTAAAGTTAATATTGTGTCGTACCGCCCGTTCTCCTTATATCGACCAAAAGGCATTAAGGAGACGGTCTATGTGACAGTCCAATCCCGTCAGCCCAAACGAAAAGGGAGCCAGAAAGGGTAAGGTGTTTAATGATGTTTTTAACCTTAGTCGTCGAGGACTTGTACACCCTTGCCGATTATTGGTCGAGCTCCCTCCAGGAGGTACGTGGACCATGATGAGGATCGCCTAGGATAAAATATAATGAAGAAAAATTGATCATGCATTGCATAAAATATGTTTTATGAGAAAATAATTGTAATTCACTGGGCTTTTTAGCTCACACGTTTGTTCTTCTTATTGTAGATAAGAATCCTATGGTGTGATAGCGAAATTATGCAACGCCAGTGCAAGGCGAGCGAGGCGGGGAATAGGAAAGCCACGAAAATAAATTCCACAACTTAAAGTTATTTAATTTATTAAGTGTTTATTTTAGTTTGAAGACAAGTTATATGTTATTTTATATTTAGCAAAATATGCTAACGAGATTAATATTTCTTAATTAATAAATTATTTAATATTCTTAAAAGTGTTATTATTATATTCTTTTTACAAAGTATATATATATATATATATGTGTGTGTGTGTGTGTGTGTGTGTGTGTTAAAAAAAATGTTAGGATTTTTTCGCATAAGTAAAGTAAAGTATAAAGTAAAGTAACAGTCTGAAACGTTGAGTTATTACAGTTCATATCAAAGAGGTTTTCCTGTCATCCTACCTTGCTACCTTGCACAATGCCGTTTGGAACAATTCAAGTAAGTCTTCAAAATTGAGTGTCTACTCTTTGTTTAATGCTTATGAAGAGGTTAATGTAGATGAAAATAGTGACATATACGCAAAAGAATACTGAAGGCCGTAAGGCGACTCAGGCTTTAGTATTGTCGGATTTCCTGTCTTCGATGGGAGCGGCTCAAGCAAGATTTTGGCATGAAAGCTCACAATAAACATGTTCTTCTCTACTTTTCACGTGGATGGACACCTCTGAAGGGATCTCATTTCGACGCAACTGAAAGGTCATGTTTTAGTAAGGTGGGAGCATCAGCAAGACACCCGGCTTACAACTCTTAGCACAGGATGGGTGAGGTGTTGCATCATAAATTTGATGTTATCTTTGTGGATCAAGAAAAGAGAATTGACCTGTACTATACCCGCTCGGCATTGTGAGTAAGAAACCCTAACAACACACTTAAAGTGTATGTATCTATTTTGGATTAAGCACTTAACTCTATGACGTTCAAATTTCCAAGATATGGTTTAAATTTCAAAGATATGGTTTAAATCTCCAAGATTTTTAATTGGCCATGCTAAGTTATAAAGTTGTAGTTTCTCAAAAATGATTTTAACGTGGTTTGAAACTAAATTGTTATTTTTGAAAGGATTATAATTTTCAAGTGGTTTGAAGCCATTTTTCTTTTTTTTTTTTTAGATTAAGCACTTAACTCTATGAAGTTTAAATTTTCAAGATATGATTTTAAAATTGTTTTAAAATAAACTTGTTTTATAAGCTGAGAATGTCTTCTACGAAATTTAAAATGGTTTAAATGATCTTTTTGACCATTAATGTATTGTAAGATTTTAAAAGAGTTTGAAGTCTTAGTGATTTTCTAAACACTAAATGCCTTTTATGACTATAAGTGATTTAAGCCAAAGTATTTCTATGAATCAAAATTATTTTCATAAATTTTTTCCTAGTAAATTTATGTTGTTTTCTTTCAGTGATTTTGAAAGAATTTATATGATGAGATTTTAATGTCTTCAGATAAACTATTTCTATTATGTCATGTTAAGTTTATGTTAGAAAAATTTTAGTTCCATGTTTCTACGATTATTTTCCGAAAGAGATGGCTGTTTCACTTTACATTCTCAGAAATGCATATATAAGGCATTTAGGATATAACCTAAGTCTAGCACCGTTTTTCACCCTAAATAGATAGACAGTCGGAGATGACTATTCAGACATTAGAAGATATGTTACAAGCCAACGTGATAGATATTGGCGGCTCATCTGATAAGAAGCCATCATTGATAGAGATCTCTGTTGCGCAAAATCGTGAACACAAGTGCACTTGTCATGTACAAGTAATAAAGTGGTGAAGGTAAGTGTCGATCCCTCTAGGACTTGTGAACTAATTACCCAAATTACTTTAATCTTGTTGCTATTCGAAGAATTGGAATCGTTGTCAAACTAATTTAAAAGAATGAATTAACAAAACTAATAAATTGCAGAAAATAATATGAGAATGAATATGTAATTGAATTTCAATAAGCTAAAACCTAGAGCATCCGATCTCATCGAACCTAATAATGAGTAGTACCAACCTCAATTCACATTAACATTCACTTCATATGATGATGGTGAACTCACTCAATTAATCGTCAATCTTTCTCAAGTTATAATGATAATAAATCTAGCAATAAATTCTCCTCTCTCGAATTTTGAATTAAATTACTACATCCGCATTCCACAAAAGAATCCAAACACCACACAAATGCAGTGGCTATCTCTAGTCAACAACGTTAATTTATGTTATTTTTATGTTTTGCCTGTCTTAATTATCTTCTTTCGATTTTCTAATTAAGACCTAAGTTCATTCATGAATTGGCGGCCAACTCCATAAAAGCAATAAACTCATATAAGAAGAATCATGGCAACTGAAATAAACATCGATATGAATTAAAAGCATGGAAACTACATCGTTTGTCGGTTCAGCTACATCATAGCTCTAGCTAAAGAAATTCAGACATAATCAAACACCAATTAAACATATAAAAATGAGAGTTCATGATGAAGAGAACAAGAAAGAACACAAAACTCATAATCTCGACGGTGAAAGATTGATCTGTCTCTTGATTTCGCTAAAATCTCATTCATCTAGCCTTGGAATTCCTCTCTTAGCATTCTTTTTTTTTTCTTTTTCTTTTTTGTGTTTTCGAGTCTCTTTTACAATTTTAGGGTTCATGGAATGAAATTTGGAAGTTTTCAGGCTATTTCAGGCTTTTTCGAAGCTGTTCGGCCCAAGTTGGCCGAGTAGCGTTGCGGCGGTGCAGGTTAGGTGCCGCCGCATTGCACAATCTGGGCATCTGGTCGCGCTGTGGTGCTGCACAATAGCGCCGCGGCGCTGCCCACTGGCGCCACGGACATACGCGATGATGTCATTTTGCACGCACTGATTTTCAAAACGGCGTATCTCCTTCGTTACTTGTCCGAATCGCGCATGTGATACGCAGTTGGAAAGCTCTTTCGATGATCTTTATGTTGATATGCAATATCCTTCATAAAAATTTTCAAAATCTTCATATTAATCTATCTCAATGTAGCACTTGTATTTGCCTTAACTCAAATTGATCTAAATTTTCTCGTTTTTGTTCCATTTGCATCCAATTAACCTATATATCAAATAAATCCCCAATAAAGACAAAAATCATATTGTTTTGATATAAATTAGGAGTAAATGCATGAATAAAAATAAGTAAAATTATGATCCATCAAATACCCGCATACTTAGATTTTATTAGTCGTCGAGTAAAACATCAAGCCAAAGCTAACATAAGACTCAATAGACGAACAAACTAAATTCTCTAAGCAAAGTGATAAAGGTAAGGTTTAAGTATGAATAACAACAAGCGAGTTGAAAAAAATACAGACCAAATCAAAGGAAAATCAAGGTATACACAAGTGTGAATCTCGGGTCACTCTTATACTTTCTCTTACCTCTTGTCTCTCGTGTGTGTGTGTGTGTGTTTAGCAATCACTTCTAGTCATTCACCACTAGATCAATTTGTGCAAGCTAAAATAAATAGAGATATTATATAGGTCATTATCCCATAGGCTCACCCTAGACTCTTCCTCTACTAATGTAGGTCACCGTCACGATCATGGGTCAGTAGGTCTTACATGGCTTATAATGTAGGCCTCAGCTAAGTTGTGTCATTTGGATTTCAGTGAGTTTGATACCTTAAGTAAGTTAACTACCACGGTTTTCACTTTCTTCTCACCCGTTGTCAACTATCCTTTTTTTTTTTGTCCACCAAAAGCACCTTCTTTTTTTTTAAGTGGTACATTTGGCTTTTTTTTTTTAGTTCTTTTCTTTTCTTTTTTTTTGTTTGTTTTGTTTTGTTTTGTTTTTGTTTTTAGTTTGAATAGTTTCCACATTCACATGAATATGCTTTGGTTCGGTGCTAATGATTCCTCTAAGTTTCTTGACCTCTAACTTTTAGAAGTGTATGTGCTTAAGGTTTATGGTTTGAGACTTGGTTTACTTTTAGGCTCGGCTCCAATTTGGTGACAATCACATGAGGTATAATATCAATTACGGCTCAAATAGGTGACTAAGGATGTGTTGTTATTAACCGGGTAGGCTAGTGATGCTTAAACGTTCCAAAGATGGCCTACGTATTTCCCATAATCATGTGTGACCTAGGATTTCACTTCAAGAAAGCTTTGGGGCAAGTTCTAGAACAATGTAGTCTACAACAAATTTACTCCACGGGTTTTAACTATCAGGTCATGGCTATATACTCAATGTGTGTGGCAAACCAAAAACCTAGATCAAGAATCAAGTTTTCCAATCATCTAACAAGTGCCTAACTATCAACCACTCAAGTCGGTCATCATAGGATTTTACGAAAAAAAAATTTTTGTTGTTTCTATCATCGGCTACAATCACCAAAACAATCACACAAATACAACGAGAAATCCTAACCAAATAATGCAAATATTCAAATCAAGTTAGAATGCTCTTGGAACTAATTAGTTAGCTAATTATTTTATTTTCAAACTAATTATATGATAAACTATTACATGTTTTGATCACAAACTATGAAAAATATCACAAGTAGGTCCCTCCTTGTGATGGGAGCATTAGTGGGGAAATTTTGAGAGATTTAATTAGTTTAGTTTTTAATAATGTGATTATTGAAATTTAAATTAATAACAAAATAAAATATGGGATGTTTGATCTATTTTGGAATTAATATTTAATTGTTAAATATTTATTCAAAAACATTGGCAATGGCGGCCTCGTGTGGATTTTCCAACTTAATTTTCTCGTGTGTGGAAAGGTCGTTTGCAAAAACAACGTCAATGCAGATGTTTGACCTGTTCTCTATCTCCCTAGAGTTCGACTCCTCATGATACAAGCGTTAAGCTTTCTGTTTTCTTGCTGCTGGAAATCAGCCTTGAATTATTGGTTTTTCAGCATCGCATTCCGTCAAGCTTCTGTTGGATGTTGCCCTAGAAAAAGGGTTTTTGTAATATTATTTGTAATATTACTATTTTGCTTAATTAATAAAACGAGAAGATATTTTTTATTGTTTTGTTTGAAATATTATTTTATACAAACATTCATCTAAATCCATAACGTGTTCCAAAAAGTTTTATTTCGATATTTATAAGTGTCCTATGAAATATCGAACAATAAAATTGACACGTTTAAAATTAAGTCGGTGATTAATCAAGATTGGATTACTTGATTGGAAATCATAGACGCATAACACTAATCGTGTAGCAACACATAGTGGGAGCGTTATGTATAGTTAGACTGTACACGGCTAGGACCGACTCGTTACAAAGTGTCGTTAAGCACGTTACGACATTTTATTTCGTTGTCAAAAGATGGTCATATGAGAATCGATCTCAATCCTGAGCGATCACAGACCTCTAGGTCTCGTTTACAAGTTCTTTGATTCGTTTGTTAAGTACCATTATCGCAATTGGACGAATACTTGCGTTTTGGGAGCACGAGGCGAGATCACTGAGGAATGGGATTTGCAGATACGGAATCCAGCTTCTAATTAAAAGAAGTTAACATTGGTTCACTTAAGTGTTGTTTCTCGAATTGAATGGTTATTGTAAATGAATCGTTCAATAGTGAAATAACGGTACTTAAGGAATAAATGTGACTCGAGGGGTTTGACGGTAATTTTACTTGCTCAATACATGAACCAATTTGGAGGGTTGAATATCATGTAATGACTAAATCAATGGACCTACTCATCGAGTAAATTATTTTGATAATCTCAAGAGTTCAATCTCGGGTTTATAGTGGAGTAACCTCGGGATTAATAAATTAGATTTTTAACTAATGAGCTTTAGTTGAATTTCTTAATTTATTGGAGCTTGAATTATCGGGTCCATAGTCCCCGGACCGACTCCGAACAAATTGATAAAGAAAGCAAATTATAATTAATGTGATTAATTATATGATTAATTAATTATATAATTATAATTATATAATTATAAATAATAGTGCACATGATTTAATTAATGAGATTGATTAAATCATATGATCAAAATATAAATATTTAAATTTGATTTAAATATTGTATTTTCCTTTTTAATTTCTATTAAAGATAATTATTGGATAATTACCTAATTAATTTATTTTAAAATAAATTAATTTTTGAAATTCAAAAGAAAAAACGGTCTCTCCTAAATGACGCCATTTACATGGGTCAGTGGGCTAAATTTTAGCCCACAACCCACCCTCTCAAACTAATTTAAAAAGCCCTACCTTGGTTTTTCAATCAGACATAAGATTTTTTTTAGAGAGAGAGCTATCAGAGAAAGAGTTTCTCTCAGAGAAAAACTTCTCACAAAAAAATTCGCCCATCCCCTCCCACAAGGGTCAGAAAATTATTTTCCCTGTATGTGTTTGAAATACAAAGCCCACCCTTTGTTCTTTATTGATTTAGAGATCGGTTTGGAAGATTGTGATTTCGATCTACATCAACGTCCTGTAATTCGATTCTGAATCAAGGAGCTTGGAAGGATTTAGAATCGTTTGGATTTTTGAAGGAGCCATATTTAGTCCGATCGTCTCGGTATGAATCATGTTCTCTTAATCTTCTTATTTTACATTTGTATGAATTTTCGATCCTATGCTTTGTTGTGAATTCTATATTACATGTTCATATGTGATATGATCTTCATGTTTTAGAAATTTTTTATTTTTAAATCTACGCTGTCGCTTTGCATTAAATTCCAACAGCTTCTACCATCCTAACCATGGAGAAGTCTTCTTTGGTCGATAGCAACGATTTCTTGCCCAAGATCCTGCAACACACATCGTCACGATCTTCATTGAGTCTGGCGAGAAACACGAATTCTGTATCGTTTTATACACATTTTATGTCTCTTGTGCCATCACCTGGTCAATCATCGTCATAATGATGGTCCAATTCTTGCCATAAAAGCCATCGTCTGTCTTAGTGTCGTAAGTAGTAACTTCGCATGATTTTTCATATTCGCATGTAAAATGATTTTTGATCCGTTTTGCATGATTGAATGGCACTCTGAATGAATTGCATTTGATGTGAATTTATTTTTTATTCATGTTTGATGAATGGATCTTGGTTGGTCGTTAAATATATGGTTTCCATGATTTTAGAATTTTGTTAGCCCTCTATTGGGTTAGGAATTTTCTGTAATTTTTGCATTATTTTATTTTTATTTTTTTAATGCAAAATTCTGTAAAATACGTCCTCTGCCTCGAACAATTTTTTCGGCGTTGGCTCTTTGAGTTTTACGAATTTATGGATCCGACGACAACGGCGACCGGGTACGGATCCGGCAGCGAGTCTGGGTCGGTGGCGGAGACGTGACGGTGACTGCATCGCCACTGAGGAGCGGCAGCAGAAACCACCTCTGAACTGCCTCGGCTTGGCCATTTCCGGAGCACATGCATGGTAGCTTCAACTACGCTTCATAAGGAGTTTCGGCTCGGCGACGTCGGAATTCGCAATGGGCGCGAGAACAACTGCGTGTTCACGGTGGTATGACAGTAGTGGCGATCGTACCTCTGCGAAGACGTTGCAGCAACCATAGAAGCGAGCATACGGCCCGTGCGGCGTGTTAGCGGTGGTGACCGGCTGATATGTTGGTAACTCCGTGATTCCTCCGGGATCATGGCGTAGCCGCGGGAGCATCCGCGAGAGGTCTCGATGTCACAGTGGAAGCCGCTGCATAGTCGAAGAGGTTCGACGGCAGCGGCAACCTTGTGGCGGAGTCAGCTTCTCTTCGATGCATGGTGGCACCGAAGCGGCTTGACGGCAGTGTGACCGCCGGGCGATTCACGGCTTAAGGGCAGCTTTTCGGCGATGGCGATCGGCTGAGACGTTGAGATGCGAAATCTCCGGCGACGTAGGAGTGCACGGCCCGATCTTCGTACGAGGAACTCTGCGAATGTGGCGCGACTTCTTCGGACTCCACGCGATCTTCACTCAGCAAAGAGATTATGGCCGAGAAGCGTGGAGACAATCAAGGGGCGGTCGAGATCACCCGGTCTTCGAGCGAGATTAGCAGCGTTTCTTCACACGGCGTCGCTCGGCATGCAACGAAGAAGAAGACCACGTGGAAGATTTTTTTTAAAAGCCATACAACATGAAGCCTAGGTGATGGTTATATGGATTTAGACTTGGGCTTTTGATGTATATTCTTTTTTAAGAGCCCACGTGATAGTTTTGTCCAGGATATGCCATGTCGTTTTTTTTTTCTTATTTAGTTTAAGTTAAATAAATTTTTATGGGTTGTAATTTAAATAAATCATGGAGACCCGGCCAACCAATTATATTGTTAATTTATTTATGCTTTATAACATGTCATTCATAATCACATGTCATATAGTATAGATAGTGCCATTCAATCAAATACCGCATTCACACGTTCATTTTTCATATTAAATTTTATGAGATATTTTTGGAATATGATTAATAATGGTTTGATTAATTTAATATATATATATATATATATATATATATATTAACAAACCTTTTATTGCGGGCTTATTCTTGTGAAAATTATCTAAGTTGTTTGGATAGTTTTTAACGAATAAGTTGAACGGATTGGAAAGACTTTGACACAAAGACCGATAAGAGGTCTAAGATTTTGGGATTTTAAGCGGACGACAGTCCCTCCTTTAATCTGGAAGTTCTTTTCGTGAAGTGAGACTCTAAGTAAAACCACTTAGTACTAATTAGGTTAATTAAACATGAGATGATTAATTTTCCAATTAGTATATCACGAAAAGTACTCTTTCTAAGCAAGTTTAAAATGGGTAGCTTAGAATCACCTAAATTCAAATTTAAGTAATTAATGAGATTAGTTAACTTAAAAACGAATTTGACTTAGTTAATTGAACTAGTAATAAAAATGCTATTTGAATAGTGAATCATAGGTCTCCATCGTTATCGAGCATCATGAGGTTGAGAGGGGCCTAGTGGCGTTTTTTAAACGTCCCCCTACGGAAGGTGTTCTCTTTGCCCAATACCAGGGCTCGATTCACATGATAGATTAATTTGGTGTATTTCAAGTACGACCTATCCTACGACGGCATATTTGAGTTAAGTCGAATGAATCGAAACGATTGGTCGATTCACAAGTCGATCAAGTGTTGAGTCGTCTGGCCAAATCCTGTATCAGTTTTTAGTAGATATGGAAATAAGAGTTATTTTGATCGTATCTATTAATCGAGAACATCTCGGTTTGGTTAAGTAAGTGTGGTAACCTACCAGACGGCGGCACTGCATTTATGGTTAATCGAATTATCGAGGGATTTTTAAACAAAAGTTTTTTCTAAGTATTTTTTTCAGTTGCATTCATGCATTCACGTTTAAATTCCTGGTATCATGATGAATGTTTTATTTCAAGCGAATTTTATTTATGTTTCTTATTTTATCAGCAAAACCAATATCTATGGAAAATCCAATCACCGCCCTCTTGTCTAGGGACGTACTTACGAGTGAAAACTTCCAGAAATGGAAGTCTAACCTCAACGTAGTCCTAGTCTCGGAAAGCATTAGATATGTGCTTACCGAGGTACGTCCACCTACGACTGCGAATAGTTTACGATCGGCTAAGGATGAATATGACCGATGGGTTACCTCTAACAACAAGGCCATAGGCTATATGTTAGCAAGCATATCTGATGCGTCACGGGCCAAGTTAGAGGGCAAGGAGACTGCAATAGAAACGCTCGACACTCTACAAGAAATGTTTGGGAAGTAGAGTGAATAAGCTCAGATTGAGCTTACGCACAAGTACTCTGGTGCTAAGATGCGCTCGGGCACGCCTGTGAGGGACCACGTCATGACGATGACGAACTACTTCACAGAGGTAGAACTCCATAGGGCTCAGATCGACGAGGTCACACAAGTGGGAATTATTCTGAATTCCCTTTCATCTGACTTCATTCAGTTTACTTCGAACTACATAATGAATAAACTAAAATATGGGTTAACACAGCTTCTGAATGAGCTGCAAACCTTTGAGTCGATCCAAAGGCTGGGGAAAGCTTGGGTCAGTAAACATTGCTGATAAGGCTTCCACCTCAAGAGCCAATCCTCCAAAGAGGAAAGGGGCCGCCCAAAGAGGTAAAGGACAAGGGCAAGCCGGATCGTCTAAGGGAAAGAGTCCCGCGCTGGGCGTCTAGAAGAAAATCAACAAAAGGGATAAGAAAGGAAAAAAGTCCGTGAATGCAAACCCACCACCTCACGCTCAACCTACTGCAAAGGGAAAGTGTTTCCATTGTGATGGGGAAGGTCACTGGAGGAGGAACTGTCCTCTTTATCTTTCAGAGCTAGCAGCGAAGAAAAAATACTGGTAATGTACCACTATCAAACTTACATGTTTTAGAGGCTAATATAGCTGAGGATTTGTCCTCATCTCGATAGCTGATTCAGGAGCGGCTAATCATGTTTGTTCTTCTTTGCAGCTACTTAGCTCATGGAGAGAGCTTAAGGAAGGAAAGCTTACACTGACCGTCGGAAATGGAGAGTCTGTTTCAGCGAAAGCAATGGGAGAAGCTTGGCTCGTATTCGAGAATAAATATTTGTTTTTAAATTCACTTTATTTCATTCCTTGTTTCAGACGAAATTTGATTTAGTTTCTGGATTATGTGAACAATTATTTTCAGTTTCGTTAAATAATAATGCGATTGTTATTTCTCGCAACGGTTTGAATATTTGTTCTGCACACTTGGAATATGGACTTTATGTTTTAAGACCTTATACATCTTATTCTTTTAATACTGAGATGTTTAAAATAGCTAATCCAATTTCTAACAAGAAACAAAAAGTATCACCTAATGATGAAACATATCTATGGCATCTTAGACTTTGTCACATTAGTCTAGACAGGATAAACAGATTAACAAAGGATGGTCATTTGAGGGAACTAAGTGTTGGAACCCTACCCGTATGTGAATCTTGCCTAGAGGGAAAAATGACCAAGAGATCCTTCTCGGGTAAAAGGAAAAGAGCTGAGGAACCTCTCGAACTCGTTCATTCAGATGTCTGTGGACCTTTGAATGTTCAAGCTCGTGGTGGTTATAAGTATTTCATCAGTTTCATTGATGACTTCTCAAGATATGGATATATTTACCTAATGCAACGAAAATCTGAAGCTTATGAGAAGTTTAAAGAATTTCGTACAAAAGCTGAAAAGCAATTAGGTAAGACTTTAAAAACCTTCAGATCAGATCGGAGAGGTGAATACCTAGATATTGAGTTTACTGACCATCTCATTGAGAATGGAATTGCGTCAAAATTGTCGACTCCTGGTGACCCTCAACTCAATGGAGATATAGAAATAAGGAATCGAACTTTGTTAGGCATGGTTAGATCCATGATAAGCTATTCTTCGCTGCCAGTGTCTTTTTGGGGCTATGCAATAAAGACGGCTGTTGACATTTTGAATGTCGGCCATCTAAGTCTATTCCCAAAATACCCCTGGAATTATGGAATGGTCGTAAACCCAGTTTACGCCATTATCGCATATGGGGTTGCCCAGCACACGTGTTGAAGATAAAGGCGGGAAAGTTGGAATCAAGGACAGAAGTGTCTCTGTTCGTTGGATACCCAAAAGGGACAAGATGAGGGATATTCTATAGTCCAAAAGAGAAGAAGGTGTTCGTGTCGACGCACGCTACTTTTCTTGAGAACGACTATATGAATAACTTCAAACCTCGAAGCAAAGTAATACTCGAGAAATGTTAGGGACCACGTCTTCTCCTCAACCATCAAGAGTTGTTGGATTGGGAGGTGAAGAAGCATAACCTTCTTCGTCTAGATCAACAAGGGTTGTTGATTTGAGAGAAGAAGGAGAAACCACAGTTCCTAGTCAGGAACCCTCGGAACCTATACGTAGTGGGAGGGAAATACGATTACCCATTCGCTATCGAAAGGAAAATAAGGCAAATGTTGTTGTATCTAATACGAATGACGATGACCCAGTCTCCTATGAAGAGGCTATGGTCAATTATGACAAGGAGAAATGACAAGCAGCCATGAACCAAGAGATGGAGTCAATGTACTCCAACTTTGTCTGGGAACTTGTAGACCCACCTGAGTATGTCAGGCCCATTAGATGTAAATAGATCTACAAGAAAAAGAGAGGTGCCGATGGAGAAGTCGAAACTTATAAGGCTAGAATGGTGGCAAAGGGTTATAGCCAAAAGGAAGGGATTGACTATGAAGAAACATTTTCTCCTGTTGCCATGCTTAAATCCATTCGCATACTTCTGTCTATAGCTGACAGTCTTGATTACGAGATATGGCAAATAGACGTCAAGACGGTTTTTTTTTTTTGAATGGCTATCTTGAAGAGGAGATTTATATATCTTAACCAGACGAGTTTATAAAGGAAGGCCAAGAGCAGAAAGTCTGCAAGCTGCTTAAATCCATTTATGGGCTTAAGCAAGCCTTTAGGTCTTGGAACTTAAGGTTTGATGAAACCATCAAAGCCTATAGTTTCGAAAAGAACCCTGATGAGCCTTGTGCTTACAAACTCATCAAGGATCAAACTGTGGTATTTTTAGTTCTTTATGTTGACGACATTCTACTTATTGGGAATAATGTAGCAAAGTTGTCAGATGTGAAGAATTGGTTGGCTGAGCAATTCCAAATGAAAGATTTGGGAAATGCGAGCTATGTTCTAGGAATCCAAATCCTTAGGGATAGGAAAAACAAGCTACTAGCACTGTCTCAAGCAGCTTATATTGATAAGGTGCTCGCTTGTTTTTCGATGCAAAACTCCAAGAAAGGTCTCTTGTCGACCCGACATGGAGTTTATCTCTCTAAACAGCAGTGTCTGAAAACACCACAAGAAGAGGAGGACATGAGACGGATTCCATATGCATATGCAGTTGGAAGTCTAATGTATGCTATGTTATGCACTAGACCGGACATCTGCTATGCAGTGGAAGTAGTTAGTCGGTTCTAATCAAACCCTGGTCCAGAACATTGGATAGCAGTTAAATACATCCTCAAGTACCTAAGGAGAACAAGGGACTATATACTGGTATATTCGAGTAGAGACTTGAATTTACTATGATACACTAATTCTGACTTTCAAGCGGATAAAGATTCCCGAAAGTCAACTTCAGGATCAGTGTTCACTCTTGGTGGTGGATCGGTAGTCTGGAGAAGTATCTAACAATCCAGTATTGTTGACTCTACTATAGAGGCTGAATACATAGCAGCTTCAGAAGCAGCTAAAGAGGCAGTATGGCTCAAGAATTTCTTGAGTGATCTGGAAGTTGTTCCAGATATAGATAAACTCATCACACTTTATTGTGATAATAGTGGTGCTGTGGCTAATTTAAAAGAACCTCGCAGCCACAAGAGAGGAAATCATATAGAAAGAAAGTACCACCTCATCAGAGAGATCGTCAACCGTGGAGATGTCACCGTGACGAAGATCCCGACAGTGGAAAACCTAGCAGATCCCTTCACCAAGACTCTAACTGAGAAGCGATTCAGCAAACACTTAGAGGGAATGAGTCTGAGAGAGATGCCTCATCTGCTATAGGGCAAAGTGGGAGATTGTTGGATGTTGCCCTAGAAAAAGAGTTTTTGTAATATTATTTGTAATATTACTATTTTGCTTAATTAATAAAATGAAAAGACATTTTTTATTATTTTGTTTGAAATATTGTTTTATACGAACATTCATCTAAATCCTTAACGTGTTCCAAAAAGTTTTATTTCAATATTTATAAGTGTCCTATGAAAAATCGAACAATAAAATTGACACATTTAAAATTAAGTCGGTGATTAATCAAGATTGAATTACTTGATTGAAAATCATATACGCAGAACACTATTCGTGTAGCGACACATAGTGGGAGCGTTATGTATAGTTAGACTGTAGACGGCTAGGACTGACTCGTTACAAAGTGTCATTAAGAACCGTTACAACATTTCGTTTCGTTGTCAAAAGATTGTCATATGAGAATCGATCTCAATCCTGAGCGATCACAGACCTCTAGGTCTCGTTTACAAGTTCTTTGATTCGTTCGTTAAGTACCATTATCGCAATGGGACGAATACTTGCATTTTGGGAGCTTGAGGCGAGATCACTGAGGAATGGGATTTGTAGATACGGAATCCAGCTTCTAATTAAAAGAAGTTAACATTAGTTCACATAAGTGTTGTTTCTGGAATTGAATGATTGCGCGCACATTTATAATAAGATTGTAAATGAATCGTTCAATAGTGAAATAACGGTACTTAAGGACTAAATGTGACTCGAGGGGTATGACAGTAATTTCGCGTGCTCAAGACATGAACCAATCTGGAGGGTTGAATCTCATGTAATGACTAAATCAGTGGACGTACTCATCGAGTAAATTATTCTGATAATCTCAAGAGTTCAATCTCGGGTTTATAGTGGAGTAACCTCGAGATTAATAAATTAGATTTTTAACTAAAGAGCTTTAGTTGAATTTCTTAATTTATTGGAGCTTGAAATATCGGGTCCATGGTCCCCAGACCGACTCCGAATAAATTGATAAAGAAAGCAAATTATAATTAATGTGATTAATTATATGATCTCACACAAGGTCGAATTATTACATATAAAATAAAAGGAGTTTTATTTTATTTTATTTTAATTATTTAAGTGTTAAATATTATAAATGGTGCACATGATTTAATTAATGAGATTGATTAAATCATATGAACAAAATATAAATATTTAAATTTGATTTAAATATTATATTTTCCTTTTTAATTTCCATTAAAGATAATTATTGGATAATTACCTAATTAATTTATTTTAAAATAAATTAATTTTTGAAATTAAAAAAACAGTGGTCTCTCCTAAATGGCGCCATTTACATGGGTCAGTTGGCTAAATTTTAGCCTACAACCCACTCCTCTCAAACTGATTTAAAAAGCCCTAGTCTTGTTTTTTCAATCAGACGTAAGATTTTTTCAGAGAGAGAGCTATCAGAGAAAGAGTTTATCTCAGAGAAAAACTTCTCACAAAAAAATTCGCCCATCCCCTCCCACAAGGGTCAGAAAATTGTTTTCCCCGTTTGTGTTTGAAATACAAAGCCCACCCTTTGTTCTTTATTGATTTGGTGATCGGTTTGGAAGATTGTAGTTTCGATCTACATCAACGTCCTGTAATTCGATTCTGAATCAAGGAGCTTGGAAAGATTTAGAATCGTTTGGATTTTTGAAGGAGCCATATTTAGTCCGATAGTCTCGGTATAAATCTTGTTCTCTTAATCTTGTTATTTTACATTTATATGAATTTTCGATGCTATGCTTTGTTGTAAATTCTATGCTATATGTTCATATGTGATATGATCTTCGTGTTTTAGAAATTAATTTTTTTTTAAATCCACGCTGCCGCTTTGCATTAAATTCCAACAGCTTCTACCATTATAACCATAGAGAAGTCTACTTTGGTCGATAGCAACGGTTTCTTGCCCAAGATCCTGCAACGCACATCGTCGCGATCTTCGTTGAGTCTGGCGAGAAACACGAATTCTGTATCGTTTTCTAAACATTTTATGTCTCTTGTGCCATCACCTGGTCAATCATCTTCATAATGAAGGTCCAATTCTTGCTATAAAAGTCATCGTCTGTCTCAGTGTCGTAAGTAGTAACTTCGCGGTTACCTTGCTTGGACTACGACAACCGAGTCTTAAGCTCAAATGTCTAAAATGAATATATCTCTCACACTACATCCTGCAATCCTTAGATGTCGATGGAAAGTGACAACTTGCCAATTTTTGGCTCCATTGAATTGACAAGCCAAGAAATGGTCACGGAGTTCTCTGATCTCCAAGCCTTCATGACAGGATCTTCAGCTCTTGGATTCCTGATCTTGCCTTTGAGATGCCTTAATTTTCCTCTGCTGTCGACTGCAAGCTTCATCGATTGCACCTGTTCTAAGTAGTTTCTACCATTCAATTTATGAGCTATAAACCGAAAAGTGTTTTGTTAGGTTCATATTTTTTACATATTGCCGAACCATCAAGAGTAGGGCTGTTCACGGGTTGGGTTGGACGGGTTAGCCCATTCAACCCAACCCAATCCGATGTGGCCGGGTTGAAAAAATTTCAACCCAACCCAACCCGATGATAATATCAACCCAACCCAACCCAACCCGTTAAGATGTCGGGTTGGGTCGGGTTGGGTTGATCGTTTTTTTTTTTTTTTTGAATTTGAAAAAAATAAATAAATAATAACATAATGTTCATGATTAAATGAAAATAAGATTTATCTTTTATATGAAAAAAATTTACTATGAGCATCTTCATTAAAAAAAAAAAAACTAAAATGCATAACAAAAAGTAAATAATAGCTAAGAATAAATAAGATAAATAACTACATTACATATATTTTTATTTATTTTTTTTATTTTTTTTACATGGTCGGGTCGGGTCGGGTTAACCCGAAACCCGAAAAGTGTAGTCCTAACCCAACCCTACAAGTGTGCGGGTTGGGTTGGGTTGAACCCGAATTATGATCGGGTTGCGTCGGGTCGGGTTGTTCGGGTCGGGTTGTTGGGTTGGGTTGCGGGTTAATCGGGTTATCGGGTTTCTTGCACACCCCTAATCAAGAGCACGGGCCGCAGAATTGGATTGCATTTCTTCAGAATTCTTAAATGAGTTCAAGTTTTTTTCTGGAACGTTTTTTTTTTTTTTTTTTTGATAGAGCCTAAACTCTAATACCATGAAAATATTTCAAGGAATTCAAATTATCTTCATTATTTGAATAATAGATTAACATGAGTATGAATAGAGAAAGCTATAATACAATCTGATCTCTTCCCAGAAATAAGGAAACCGTTTCTAACAGAAAATCAAATGCAACAGACTAAACTTTACTAATTCATATTGCAATAATAATAATAATAATAAAGAATCTGAACTAAACTGCTAACTTTCAGCTAACTATAACATAAATTATACCCAATTATATTGCTACACTTTATACTTCAAAATACTATGCGTTTTTATCATAATATTATGCTAAAAAAATGTTCCCAGAACCTCCCAAATGCCCAAACAATTACATTTTACAGTTCACAACAATAAGAAAAAAATAATAATTAATTCTTCAAGTTGAGGCTACGAAGATGATTATGATTTATATTAGTCTGAGATGACTTCACTGCAACTAATTAATTACATTGCTAATTTGGATTACATATTGTTGACATTACAACATCTTCTGGAGAATATCCTATATAGAAGAATTTGGGTTGAGCCCTTCAAAAGAATGAAACCTTCTCCTGATCTTATATCTAGCTTGTGATCGAACGTCTGTGACGATCGGTAAACAATCATGATCATTAATTTGATCTATTTTGCCAGTTCCTAATTAATTTAGAATACTATGATCTTAAATAATGATTCGGTGTTTTGATGAAGAATTACTTAAGAAGCTTATTACAGGTTCCGACACAAATGGCTGCAGCAAGATGCCACCCAGCATGAAGGAACGGGGTCGTGGGAAAGACATCGTCAGCGATGAAAAGCGCACCGCCAAGCAGTGAT
Source organism: Boehmeria nivea var. tenacissima (assembly GCA_018132145.1). Classification (NCBI taxonomy): domain Eukaryota; kingdom Viridiplantae; phylum Streptophyta; class Magnoliopsida; order Rosales; family Urticaceae; genus Boehmeria; species Boehmeria nivea. The sequence continues at coordinate 2,694,826 of CM030881.1, forward strand.
GACATCTTATGAACATTATGTACCATTCGTAAGTCTGGATCTTTTAGTGCTCTTTTCGCAAAAGCTACCTGAAATCAGTTGAAACAACATGATGAATCAAATGAACTTATGATTATGTCACTAAAAGTATACATTTTTTGTAACAAGAAAAAGAAAAATAACTGAATAATTGCAGTTTACCTCCATCATTCCAGTGTGAACAGCTGAAACCATCAGAGGCTGAAAGGGAAGGAACAGCGCAGAAGCCGCCATCAACACTTTCGGGTTTTCCTCTCTGAGAGCTCTTGAGAGACACTATTCAGAGTACGATATATTTTTAAAATCTGTTCATTTATATGTCCAAGTGTGCAATAAAAAAAGATAAACAGTATTTCTAGATAGTACCATACAGTAATAATCATTCCTGTCATACGTTGTATTGATAAAATGGTTACTGTTTAAGATTTCAATATAATGAATAACATAGTCTTGAAGAGTCATTATAAGGAAGGATTTGAAATACAGCGGGACACGGGAGTCCGTCAGGGCATGATCACAGAAATCATAAAATAATTAATAATGCTTTATTACTCCATCAAATCAACAGTAAATTGGTATTTTATAGTGATTAACTTTAGTGTCAAGGAAATTATTCATTAGTGTTCTAAACAAAGGGGTGAAAAAATCTTTTAAAAAAAATTAGATCTTTACAAAAGGGCCCAAGTTTAGCTATTTATACCCCTATAGCACAACAGCGAATACGTCTGTGCATTTTAGATGCCAAGAAGCTTACAGAGACCAACTGTAAAATGAAGTTATGTATTGTTGATCACACCACACATAGAAATGTGAAAGCAGTAGTGAGTTGAAGGGCCTAGATGAATGAATTTAATCCCAAAGTAAAGCGAAAAGTAGACGTTTCCTTTTCAATTGCAGAACTTGGTTCTTATTCTGTACCTGGCTCGGCTAATACTAACACTTAACAGCAGCTTAAGCTTGGAAAACACAATGATAATACTTTTCAACGGAAAATGGAAAATCTATAGTTGATGCCCAGAAAAGTGTTTGAGTGGGGACAGCCAGGAAACAGCATAACAGTTCTTTAGCAAAAGCATTATCTTAAGTGGCAACTTGGCATTTGATATCATATTGGGATAAAGTCAATATGGCCCAAGTATAAGTGAAATATTAGGAAAGCCTATAAAACCAGTTTACGATGACAGAAAGAAAAAGTAATGGAAAGCAAAAGGTTGTTTTGAGAGTTCCAGAAAAATATTGCTCCAAGTAGACGTAGAAAAGGAACCACGTCATGAGAAATGACTAGCTAAAATTGGGAATTTCAGATTCTTTTGTTACTTTGTGATAGTCATAGTAGGACATGCAAAACATACAAAGAAGAACACACCTGATGGAGATACGAATGCAAACATTAAGAATATATAACTGGTATTGACAGGAAAAAAAATAAAAATTAAGAAGGCTATTTGAAATGTCTAGTCTAACGTTGGGTGAGGTCTCAAATTACATTAAAAAAAATATACTCTGAAATGCATTTACTACAAATATTTTCACGCCAGTTGCATTTAAAAGGATATAAAATAATAAAAAAAATGCATTCCCTTCTAAAATTTGACTTCGCATGTTTACACAAGTAGAACAAAGTGCAATAATTTAACAATACTTGAGGGATTTAATATTTTTGCATCAGATTGGCATCAGGCAGTAATGACTATGCATGTTGGTTACTCAAATATGTAGTTGGCTAATTTTTATTTACTACCTAAAATTAGAGGTAACATGTTCTGTAAATACGAGTACAAGTAGAGCAGAATTCAAACCTACGAAATTTAATAAATTTTCTATCGGTGCAAGGATCAAGCAGAAATAATTATGCATGTTCATCACCCCGAATACGTAGATTACTAAATACTAATTATAACTTACTACTGTCGCTGTGGCTATCATTGTATAATCAGCCCATCTGAAATACTTTCTCAACCTTCCTCTCGAAGAATGATACAAACTTGAGGCAACTCCAACTCCAATTAACGAATTTGCATATAGCTTACAGTTCAGATTCTTCCTGGGCAGCCAAAACAGCCACTAATCATGAATACTAGAAGGATAAAATCAAATTTAAGTACATCAAGCAAATTACAATGGATTCCCACCTTGGGGCATGGATTCCAAGCACTATAAAAGGAAGTGATGTGAGCACATTAGCAATTGTCTCCAGAACATGCTTATCACCTAGCAGAAGGAATAACATTTGGAGAAAAAATGAACGATAATTAGTATTGATTATATTGCAAAAAATGTACGGCATAAGAGGAAAAGAAAAAATGTTAGCAAATGAAATATGTTTATTATACCGTGACGGCAGCCTTGGATGGGTCTCAAACATGGCGGCCTTTGCTGCCATACCCGCCTGGAGAAAAAGGAAAAAAAAAACAGTTATTATGACTGGAATTTGTCTTAAAAAGAACCAGACTTTTTGGGTTGCGAAAATGTGGTGCCAATATTGGATATATTGATTCATCTACTTTTGTTATTACTCATCACATAACAAATTGCAAAAACTACGGGAATGGATTTGTGAACGGCCATCTTTTTCCAAACTTTATGATTTACTCACTGCATTAGCAACATCTGATTCACTCCAAAGGCCGAACTTCCAAAAGAAGATTTAGGAAAGTCTTCATCGCTAATAGTCTCTTCTGAAGCAAATGGCGAGTGAGGCACCACTCGCACCCCATGCACGCCTTCTAGGGCCCTACTAGGGTTCAGTGTACTTTGGGGACTCATAAAATTCTCGGTTATTGGTCGATATTGTTTGACTGCCAGCAACTTTTTGCTGGCAGCAGGAAGAAGTGTATCCGCGGAAATCCAATCAATAGCTTAAATCTGTACTCAGTTTAAAACAACAATCAATTACTAGCACAGAAAAGCCAATAACATCAAGAAACGGTTCAAATTGCACAAAACCAGGAAAAAGTATACATCATCATACAATTGATAAGTTTTACTTGTTGACTGTCAAAATGTTGTATGTTTATTGTTCCTATACACAGAAATTTATCTTGAATACAATCATGGCAATGGAAAAATTCACCATGAATTCCACTTTTCGTTACTCATGAGCCAATTTTTTATGCGTCCATTCTTATGGGATGGACAAACAAAGATAAACACCATTGCTGTCCCGTAGGGTCCAATATGTGAACATTTCTAATTAACAAGCTGCATATTGAACTGATAACATGGTCAAGTCTGCAATTTAAAATAATTACGTCCAACTTAAGCTTGACAAAACATAAAGCTCGAATAGGATTAAAGTCGACTTTCAAAATTTGTATATCAATGACAACATTACCAACTGTAATACTAATTTAGTTGACGATCTTCAGTTGTAAGTCCTTTGTCATATAAATTTTATGCTAATAAGGAAAAACACTAGCTTTCATCCCAACCAAAGTTATGTATATTGTGTATGTTTGTGTATAATCTATCATTTTAGAATCATTTCACATCAAATTAGCGTACACCCACATGCCGAATTGCGCATTTCAGAATTTGAGACAAATTTAGAGCAAACGCCATTCCACATAATGTGTAGTTCAACTCAACAACAAACTAGACAGAACAGAAATTCGGGCAACTGACTGAATATTCATTCAATCAAACGTATTCTCAGCACTACCAAAAAGTCCAATACAAATTTCCTAAAACAGAACTCAAAACTTGGCACAAAAAGTTTTGGATCCTAAGATCCAACCTTGCATTCAAAATTCCTGATTTCCTACGAACCCAGAAAAACAAAAAGGCAGTCTCATATGGGTCTGCAATCCCAAGTAAGAAACCAACGGTTAACACCCAAATATGTCATTTCTAATAATAATAATAATTTGCAGGGCAGAGTGAGATTAGAGGAGAAAACAGTTAACCTGAGCAGATTTGGCGGAGCGTTGAGCTAGGAATGAAAGTAAGAAAGAAAGAAAACGAAGGAGAGAGCTGTGCAATAAGGAATTGAGAGAGTCGTTTTATTCAGTTGTATATACAGACCGTATATTTTATATACATATTACACACGCTCGATAGGTACAGCAGTCAGCAAAGAGAATGGTGTTCGCAGTTTCGGAGAGAAATGAAATGGAAAAAGATGCGAATGAGGAAGGAATCTTCCTCTTCATTTGCTTCTAACTTGTGCGCATATATTTTGCAAAAAAAAAAAAAAAAAACTTGTGCGCATATTCCGTTCTATTATAACAACTATAAACCAGCCACTTACTCACGTAACCCAAAATTATTGGAGGCTTGGAATGATAATTTTACCCGTTACCCATTAACGGGCTCCGCACCCGCCACAAATCGGGTAGGCAAAATCCGGAGTACATGGGCAAGCCGGTAAACACGTGAAATTCTTCAACGCGTAAATGGGTTAGGGGTGGGTGACGATTTTGTTCCACCTGCCCCGCTTACCCGTTACTCGACCCGTTTAATTTTATTAATAATTTAAATTAGAGTCAGTTAGGTAAATAATTATTTTGGATTGTGTGTTTTTAAAAAATAGCCACAGTTTCAAAAAAATTAAAAACTAATCATAACACATGTAAAAAATTTCTCACAATAACAAAATTACACATAAAATTACTGTCATAAATTTCTGATACGTGTTTGAAATTTTGTCTGAAATTTCTGAAATGGTTAGTCTTTAAATTTTTTGAGAATGTGGCTATTTTTTAAAATCATTTTATAAACAATGACTATTTTCTAAAAATTCTCTTTAAAAATTATATGTTTATATATACGTATAGATATTTTATACTAATTGCAATATATATATATATATATATATTTATATATATTTCATATCTCTTTTCCTACCCGTGTGGCATGTCGGTAGCAAGTCCAAATCCTAAATCCTAAATCCTATTTCTTATGTTGTTCGTGAACTTTTTTATTTTTATTTTAGAGTTTAACGAGCTCAAAAACCCGCGCGTTGCAGAGAAATTTTTTTTTCATTAATAAAATATTAAAATTAATATATTTATTGCATTGAAATTAAAGTTCTCATTTTTATAATACTAGTTTTTAAGCACGCACTCTGCGCGTGTTCGTGTAATTTATGTTTCTGATCCGTGCAAAAAAATCACAATACATAACAAATAAGATAAAAATATTTTTTAATAAAGGATGTTTTCGTTAAGATTTTAATAAATAAGTGCACTTTTAGTGTAATCCCGACCCTTGGGGTTATCCATCTACGGTACTTTTCTGATAAATTAGATAAACGTCATTATATTATCGACTCTTCGATAATTAATTTATATCTCGTCTTGCGATTAGAACTCACTCCCACTATTGCATTATCCAATTTATAATTGGAATGCTTGTGTTTGAATTTTTAGTGGCCATTTAATTTGAAATTAACCCTTTAAAGTGCAAATTGCACCGTGAGTCTCCGAACTCTTAAGAAATTACAAAATTGACCAAATTAGAAAAAGTGACCCTTTTGGGTTGTAATATGTTTTTAAGGTTACAATATGACTTATAATCATATAATTAACCTTAGTTTCAAATTTGAGACCACTTCGAGTTAAAACGAAGCTGAAACGGCTTAAACTCAAAAAGTTGGGATAAACCGTGTAAACACGGTTAAAGAAGGGAACGAGCTCATAATGACCACTACTAAATTAATACTTGACTTTTAAACATTATTTTTGAAGTTTCTAGTGACATAGGTAAGTCTCGTTAAGTCTTGGGTTGAACGGAATTTGAATTAGGTTAAAACCCCGATCGATGACACAAAAAAAGGACGTTTAGGTCTTTTCATGAAAAACGGGCCTCAGAAATGATTCCCGACCCCTAAGGCCAGCCCGTTACCGCCCCTAAGCAATCATTAGTGGGCTTAGTGAAATAAGTGGTGAACCAATGAAATAAATCCAAGGATTTTTTTCATTGGTGGCACGTGTAAACCAATTAACTAGAAAATTGGTCAATATCGGCGCCATTTTAAAGAACATGAAGGGGACTTAAACCAATTAACTAGAAAATTGGTCAATATCGGCGCCATTTTAAAGAAAATGAAGGGGAAAATGAAAAGTTTCCAACTCAAATGCTCTTGATAAATCCTAGCATTAGGATTTGATGTACTTGAACACCAAGTTTGAATCAAGGGCCAAAATTTGGTGGAAATAACTAATTTAATAAAAATTGATGGAATTAATATTTGGAGAACATGGATGAGTACGGTTCGGCCATTGAGGAGAAGAGAGAGAGAGAGAGGGAATATCACATTAAGTTACTTGGAGAATGCAACTTAATGATGAGAGCCTTGAAAAATGAAAAGTTTTCTCTCGATAAACTACAACCGTAGGATTGATTGATGTAAAGAATTAAGGGCTAGATGAGCCATAGGACTTATCAATTATTTTAAATGAGGAATTGAAATAATTGGAGGAGAGAGAGAGGGAAAAATTCAGCGAGAAGAGAGAGAGAAACAAGAGCAAACTCTCTCTAAAACTCTCTCACATATAAGGGTCTTTTGGACCTTTAGGCTTCCATTTTGCTTTTCCATTTCCAAAAACTTGAGAGAAAAACCGGGGAGGGAGAGAGAGAATAAGGAAAAGAGAAAAACTTGAGAGAGAAAGAGCAAAGAAAAGAAATAGAAGTTGAGAGAGAGAGAGAGAGAGAGAGAGGTTGAGCAAGAGAAACAAGGAGCAAAGGAAGGCTTCGAAACCCTAGCTTCACTAAGGTAAAAACCGTGACTTGCTCTAGTTCTTTTAACGTTCTTATGCCTCAAAAACCTAACCAAAACCTTTCTTACATTCTGCTTTAAGAGGTTAAGGAACCACAAGTGGGGATTTGGAGCCAAACCATCAAGAGCAAGCCAGAACCATGAGTGTTGTGAGGATTCTATTTAGCCTTAAGCCTCCTTTAGATTAACCATGATTGTTTCTAGGTTTGGGTTGTAATTGTTTTGCATGGCCTCTATTGGTTTAAGTTTGCCGAACACAAGTTTGAGGAAGCTAGATCGGCTAGCTTCCGGATACTTCAACTTGTGTTCGGTTTGTTTTGATTGTGTTGCATGTCTAGGGTTCGGCCACCTCTTAGCCGTGACGCTTCACTTCTTGATTTTGCTTTTGATTGCTTGCATGGCTGCCTAGATATGTTTCAAACGTGAAAATATTTTCAAAATCACCATGCACAAGACAGTTTCTAACGAACCAAACTGTAACTGCCAAAAAAGATAAAACTTGATAGTTTTCTTCTAAAAATCCGAATTCAAGCTCGTGTAAATTATAATGGATTGTTTGATTTCTCATTTTATTTTTTAGTTATTATTTTGATTTACTTTTTGGGTTAGAAATCAAATGGTAACCGAAAAGACACGATGAAACGAGTATCTCAATAATCCGTGAAAACGGTTCGAAAGCGTTTTGCTTGAGAATCGTTTTCACATAGAATTTAAGCTTCAATGAAAGGTTTCAAAAAAGGGGTGAAAAATCTTCTTAGAACCTAGAAGCTACTCTTCTTATTGTTAATAATGAGATTTGGAAAAAGTTAAAAATAACGTTTAACCAAAAACGACAGTTTCGCGAGAGATCGCGAAACTAGTTTAAAAAACGCCATGTTTTTACAAGTTAGAAATTGTGCAACGTTTTCTATTCCTCAAGAAAGGTTTGAAATCAAACATGTATGCTTTTTAAATGTTATGTTTGCTGCCCTTAAATAATTCTAAGAACAATAAAAGAACGAGTTAAAACTAAAGGCTCAAGCGATGTTTTAACAACTTAGCCAAAATCGAAGGTTCAATGAAATCTCAAACTAATGTAAAAAGGGTATTGTGAGTTAAATGGACTTAGTTCAGCCCAAACATAATGAGATGAGAACCATAGTTTTTCAAATTGAATTAAACGGGCTTTTCAAACGAAGGAAGACTTAGTTGTCCTTGAAACCGAGCATTTCTTAAAAATGATTATATCGCGTTTGCACCACTATACCGAGCCTAAGAATATTTTGTAAAAATATACGTAGTTGAAAAATGATTAATGAACACATTTTAAATAAAGAAGGCTTATTAACTAAGCTTAGTTTTCAAAAGAATTTTGCGAAAACGTTAAAACGGACAAACTTTCGGTCTTAAAGACGTTTAAAATACCAAGGCCATTTTGGGCCTTGCCCCTTGCCTTAATCTTTGAAGCCCAAAACGTGTTTGGCCAAACAATTTTGATACTGTGAAGGCCATTATGGGCCTTTACTTTTTTGAAAGCCTAAACCATTAGTGGGCCTAAAAGCAAGGAAGTTGTGAAGGCCATTTTGAGCCTTATCTAGCCTGAAGCCCAAATTACCCGTTTGGGCCTTGAAAGTGGCTAAGGCCCATATGATTTAAAGCAAAATGTGTAAGAAGGCCTTGAGCCTAATAGTGGGCCACTTAAAATGGTCCAATCAAAGTAAGTCATTAGAAAGCACATCTAGTTAACTTAGATTTCCTAAGCCCAGACGGATTTTTAAATAGTTCGAAGATTTCAAATGAAACCGTCTAGGAAAGTTTAAGATGAAAACCCGAGCACTTAGGAATTAATTCTTAATAGTTCGCTCTCGTGTTTATGAGACGGACGGACTAATGAGACCATGTCTTCTATTCAAGGACAAGGAGATAAGAAGGTAGTCAGAGCTCGGAACAAGTTCCTGAGAAGACCTTGGAACTGCCGTAACGCCTACAAAGGTAAGTGGCATGCACCTACGACACCAAGTATATGTGTGAATTGTTTGCTAGGGTTGCTGTAACGACCCAAAACTCAAAACGGAGTTTTAGTTCCGAAAAATACGGATAAATTTGAACTTTTTAATTTGAGTTACATAATCCAACTTTTAATACCGAGCATGAGGTTTATCAATCCTCACTATAACTAAAGTGGGTTTAATTTTAAACTTTACAAATATTGCGGAATTTAAAATATTTTCTTTGCCAACGATTAGCCGGTAGTCCACGTAAGATCTTACAGGTCGGTCTCGTATACACTCGTTATTCCCGTCGTTGTCGCCTCGCCCTTTCGTTTCTTTCATCTTACCTGCGACACGAGCATACTAGTGAGCCAATAGCCTAGTAAGTAGATTAGATGAATAAACGGCTAAGTCTGCAGGTCATAAATAACCAAAATATCACGACACAATAATCTAATAAAAAGGGACGGACTCACCGATCGAGTCATCTTAGTCCGAAGAGTAAATGTCACTCTTAAACAACCTTGCCCGCGAAATAGATTTCAGGAAATAGGTTGCTAAACCTGGGCGGGGTATAATACCTGTAAAAGAGTTGTGACGTAGAATGGGGTCGGACTTCGCGACCCATAAATCTTGACTCAAAAGTCAATTTCATATTTAACCCATTAATCTCGATAAAGTTAATCTCATACTTTATTCTAATTTCACTCAAGTTCACAACTCTCTGACTTAGCATATAAAAATAGGTGTGCACACGATTTACTATTTAAGAATTCTTGATTCTATAATATTCGGGAGGTCACATCGAACTTACCCCTTCTTTAGATCTCTCACGGGTCATTCCAGAATTTAATACACATCTGGACTCATTCTCGGGTCGTTCTAGAATTTAATACACATCTAAACCCGTTCGCGGGTTGTTCTAGAACTCATTAGCATTCAAGACCTCTTACGGGCCGTTCTAGAACTTATAAGCATTCTAGACCTCATACGGGTCGTTCTAAAACTTAATACACCCTGGATCCTCTGCGGGTCGTTCTAGAACTTATACAACTTTGGACCCTCTACGGGTCGTTCTAGAACTATACAACTCTGGACCCTTTGCGGGTCGTTCTAGAACTATACAACTCGGGACCCTCTGCAGGTCGTTCGAGGACTAAACAACTCTGGACCCTCTACGGGTCGTTCTAGGACTAAACAACTCTGGACCCTCTACGGGTCTTTCCGAAACCTCACACAGACAATGGCCCCGTCGGGCGATCTCGGAATCGATCAAAATCGCGGCACACAGCATATGAAGAGGAAGGTCGTCTACCGACCTCCTCGAGACCCATCGGGTCGTTCCGAAACCTCACACAGACAATGGCCCTGTCGGGCGATCTCGGAGTCGATCATGATCTCAGCACACAGCATATGAAGAGAAAGGTCGTCTACCGACCTCCTCGAGACCCATCGGGTCGTTCCGAAACCTCACACAGACAATGGCCCCGTCGGGCGATCTCGGAGTCGATCATGATCTCAGCACATAGCATAGGAAGAGGAAGGTCGTCTACCGACCTCCTCGAGACCCATCGGGTCGTTCCGAAACCTCACATAGACAATGACCCCGTCGGGCGATCTCGGAACCGATCATGATCACGGCCCCTTTCCGGGCCCTTCAGAAACATACGGGCTCCTGCAACCCTCGGCTTTACTTTCCATCCGATCCTTCTAGAACTTATGAGTGTCTCCGCTCAGGTTGGGCCTTATTTCAGGCCGTTTCTTGAGTCTATCTAGGACGCTCACAGTGACGAGGAGAAATCATTCGACTCAGCTCTTCGGACTCCTTGAGCCTAGCTAGAACGTTCGCAGCAACAAGGATGAATCATTCGACTCAACTCCTCGGACTCTTTGAGCCTATCTGGAACGTTCACAGCGACGAAGAGGAACCGTTCGACTCGACCCCTCAATCCCATTGCGTCTCTCTGGAATTTAGCTTATCTTGCAATAAGATCTCAACAACAACATAAACGATTTTATGTCTGTGGTCCCATACCCACCGACAAATAAGTCAAACTAACATATACACGCACAAACAGCCACACACCCTACACTAGAACCGGAACCACGAAGTTGGATAGTTTTATGTCTGTGGTCCCATACCCACAGACAGGTAAATATATAAATAAACACACGCCACAATACACACCTAGAAAAACACAACATATCATAAACGAACCTACAGTCCCATACCTGCAGGCTCGTTGCACAAACAATACAACCACAATCAAACGCTCGTACTCACAACCTTAGCGAGAATGGGGATCCACATAGTTTAGTAGCCACAATTTTAGAAGCGTCGCACGCTTTATACAATCTCAACACATTCACAATTTATTCAAGCATTATAAAGTTTGCTCGTGCCACAGTAGAGATCCACTTACCTAAGGTCCTAAGCCTCGGTCCTTGTGACTCTCTCCTAGTGGCGTCCTCCCTTGAAACTCGTCGTGCGACAAATCTGTCCAACACGCGAGTAATAGGGTCAAAAGCCACTTTCCACTATACATAAATCAAAGAATTGCTCAAAGGATTGACGGGCTACTCAAGCTGGTCTTTAACCAAGAGCGGACAAACGGATATCAAATTGTAATTTGAAGTATCCTCGTCCCGTTCATCAGTGACTTAGTTTTATACGTTAACCCGTAGCCAACGAGTATATTGATTGATTTAATTTGACGAGAAATGGATTCTTTAATCTAATTAGTTTCCAACTTAGCTTTACTAAGCATCTAAACTTCGAGCCGAAAATTCGGCAGAGTTTCCCCTGTTTTTCGGATATCCCGGCCGAAGCCTTCACCTAATTTCAACCCAGCACCGAACTAATTTCGGTCACAGTCCATCACAACACAACCAAAATAATTCAACATGCTATCAAAGACATTTCAACATATCAAAATAACAATAATTCTCGAGCCTCAAAGGCTCGGATCCCACATAGGTCTAAAGAACTAAAAATTCAACAATTTAAAATAATCTCTTCATGAACTTGAATTTGTCCTTGATCGCCCGCTTTTACCTTCAGCGAAAGACGGCGATGTGGTTGTGAGTCCAAACTAGTTTTGTTGGCGTTCCTGCACAATTTGAAGGAATAAAGATTGAATCACTTAAAGACGGTCTTGGATTTTCAAAGCTTAAGCAATTCAAACCTCGAACACAATTGAAAAACATGACACGAAACGCTTGGTCCCGTAACCCGATCCAATAATTCGTTTAAGGATCAAAAGGGGTATTGTTAAAATACAATCCAACACGATCGAATAAAAATAATCCCTTTTTCTTTTCTACACTCTCTTTATATTTATATATATATATATATATATATATATATTTAGGAAAACAAAATCTCCAATCTAATGAAGGAAAAGTCCTTTTTAAAGTTTATTAACTAAGTGTTTCAAGGGAAGTCGAGTGCCCACTCAAAGATAAAATCTCATTCTCGACACATGGTCAAACCTCAAAACCATTGCACAATAAAGTTTCAAGTCTAGGCCCGAGCATACCACACATTGAAAGTCATTAAATTGACAAACTCGTAAGTTTTCTCAAATTATAAGCTAGTTTTGAAATTGTCAAAAACTCTGAAATTGTAAAATCGTCGTGGTAATTCAAAAGGATCATAATCATAAACAACTTCAAAGCGTTGGCACAATTTTACACAATCGCGTAAATATTCTAGAATATGCACAAACACACTTTTGAACTTAACACAAATAAATTGTTAAGAAAAACACACAAACCATCTCGATGAGACCAATGGTAAAACCACGAGCATCTCGAAATTTCAGGCTTATGTTAACTCAAAACTAAGCAACTTGCGAATAACAACCAATCGACCAACGAATACACTAGCGAGCCCGACAATATTGGCAAAACGCAATCCAACGAATACACGCAGATCGAGCCTTGCGCGGCCGGGCGAGGGGCGGCGAGCGGCAGTTATGGGCAGGCAGGGAGCGCGGGTCGCAGCGGCGCCGGCGCTAGGAGCGCGAGCAGCACGGGGCTGAGCGCGAAAGCGAGAAGCTGCTGGGCGGAGAAAAGCCGCGACCAGCGAGGTCCTCGCGGGGTGGTGGGCAGTGCGGACGGCAAGACGGCTGGGCAGAGGTTCGCCGGAGTTGAGGAGGAGGCGCGCGGAGGGCTGGGTCGGCGCGCGAAGGCTCCGGCGAGGCGCGCGGAGCCCTGGGTCGGCGTTGAGCGCGCCCGAGGCGGCGCGATGGAGGCTAGGCTCACCGGGGTTGCTCGGGGTGGTGCGAGGAGGATGCGCGATAAGGCCGGCTGCTCGTGTGGTCGCCGGAGGTAGGCGGAGTAGCACGCAGGGGCTGGGCAAGGCGCGCGAGGGCCAGGGCGAGGGACGCCGGCACTGGGCGTGGGTTCGGGGCTGCGCGAGGGAGGCAGCACTAGCGAGGGCTGGGCTAGCCAGCGACAGGGGCGAACGACGGAGGCGCCGGGCCTGGTTGCTGACGAAAATAGGAGAGGGAGCAAGAGAGAGGTCGAGAGATTTATGAGAGAGAGGAAAAATTTTGAAAAGGGAGGGTGAGTGTTGGTCGGCTGAGAAGGAAAGGAGAAAGAGAAGAAGAAGCCCTAGAGGGCTTGGGCTTAATTTTGGGCCAAAATGGCCAAAAATTCAATAAACGAAAGTGGTAAAATTTCTCCGTGAAATATTAAAATTGCACACGTAATTTGGACACGGAGACTTAGGAATTTTAATATCATTCTTGAAATAAACACAAATTCCTAACACGTCCAAAAATTCAAAACTGCAAAATAACCATGTCAATTTTATAATTTCTCTCATGGCTCCAAATTGACCTAATTTGACGAAACTGGCCAATTTTACAAATTGCTCACAACTGAGGTAAAAATTCAAATTAATAAACTGGCACAGTGCTTTTGAAATTCAGGTCATTACAGTTGCATTAGTGATTTATGATTAAATACTGTTTAACTGCTATGACTTTGTGCTATGTAGTGCTTAAACTATAATAGCCATAGAAGAACCCTAGCTTGTTTAAATCATGATTAAAGCGTATATAACTAAAAATGGTCTAATCTTTAGATTAGATTTTCATATGCCTCAATAAAAGAAAATAAGCTGTAAATAAGACATATTGTTATGAGTTCGCTCGTACACGACCTCCACCGAGTTTTCTAATTCAGGTGAGAGAGGGAACATGACATTACGCCGTGCTTCCATACTACTATATAAAGACAAATAGCTTAATGAAAAACGAAAAAAGGCACGGAGACGCCCTTACTGCCATATATCTCCTTGGGTCCTCCGACATCTACCAGTCCACAGCCACCTCAACCAGCAGATCAAGAGATGCGTGATGTCCACAGCCACCTCAGCCAGCATAAATGCTTATATATACGTTGCGTACTCTATATATATGTTTATGTGTTTTATTATATTAGAGTTCTTAAATTATGTTTATTAGTGCTTTATGTACTTGTTAGACATGTCTTATGCATTTACTTTTAGCTACGTATTATCTATTAATGAAATTTCTATTTCGTATTAATTATTATTATTATATATTAATAATTATTATTTGTAAAGTGATTTGGAAACAGAATTATAAATTTATAATTAAAAAAATGTTAAAATTATAAATTTATAATTAAAAAAATGAAAATTATAAATTAAATTGATATTTCTTAAAGAAAAAAAAACTTATCGGCGACGACAACTCCCAAAATTATCATCGCCAATGGCCCTGTAGTCATCACTTCTGACGACTTTTGGGCGAAGACATGTCATCGTCGGCAGTGGCAACGACGACGAGCCTTTGGCGACAACCCTTGCCTTCGCGGAAAGGTTTCGGCGACGACTTTTTGACCTATGATGACGACAAATGTCGTCGCCAAAAACCTTGTTTCCTGTAGTAGAAAAATATTCATAGGTGATAGAAAACTACAAATTTAGGAGAAAATAGTTGATGAAATAGAAAGAGAAAATGAAAATATATTAATATGTTTTCAAAGTACGACGATAAACCAAGTTGTTCCTTTTTTTTTTTTGAAAAGTCTGTTAATTATTATAGTTCTAATAGAAGGCAATTCCTTCTATCTTCATTTTAGTTGTGCTGCGTGTATCACCCAATAAATAAGACCATTATAGTCATTACTTGAGTAAAAAGTAAAAATAAAAAAGAAAAACAGGAAAAAAAAAACAAAAAAGGAGCATGATTGTTTTTATACATAAGAAACATCCAGATGTTTTTATTTTTATATTTTATTATTTATTTATTTATTTTTTGCTCTGCCTTATGGCTCACAAATATGACTTTCGGGCCTATCTTCTCAATTTTATTTTCAAATAATATTATTAAAAGGGATAAAAAAAATAATTGTGTTTTCACTGTAGAAACCTTTCTTTTACTAATACATAATAATTTAATTTTTTAAGACTATGTTATGAAAGAATGAAATATGTAAGATTATATTTAGAGTTTATTTATATATTTTTTAAAGACTATGTTATGGAAGAATGAAATATTGTACCTCATTTTCTTTGCTCCATGTAATTTTTATTTAAGGAAGTTGAGATATTTATTTCAATCATTTTAATTCAAATAAATTGTCAAAATAATCATTAAACTAGTGTGATTAGAGAGTTATTGAACGAAAACTTTTAGGGGCTTATATTTTCCCCACTTACGATAATCCTATTTGGAATAACTTAAGATTAGATTTTTAAAAAAATGAGTCAAAACCGTTTGCGATTATGTGTTATATATATATATATATATATATATATATATATATATATTTCTCCAAATCTTAATTAGATTTGCCTATATACATATATATATATATCTAAAATAAAAATTAATTATGATTAAGGTTAGCAAATATTAGGATTTTAGGGACTAGCAGGGCCAAAATTCTTTTTTTTTTTTTTCATTTTCATTCAGAAAATAAAATAGCAGGGCCAAAATTTTTTTTTCCTCTCTTCTAGACCCTTGATACCATATTCAAAAAAAAAAAAAAAAGGAATCATTCTAGATCGGCCATCGAGGGGATTTTAGAGGAAGGATTTGGTATAAAGGTAAATTTTTTTGCACATCCAATACTGATTTGGTTTAGAATAATTTAATTATGAACTCCAATTATGAGAATATTACTAGGATGATATAAGAATAACTCTTTTACCCAATTTAGAATTAGGGTTTTGATGTCATTCTACGAATATGCTAGATACTAGAATTTTGAATTTTGTTTCTATTCAGTTTGAGCAATGACTTTTATGAGTCTTTAAGATCTAATAAAATCTGTAAAAATTTTTAGTTAATAATTTATGTGTCCTTATAATGGGTGTAAAATTTTAGAGTAACACGATCTGTGGATATTTTTGTAGAATTTTTTTGGTAGGACTACGCAGTGCATATTTTTCAACATTAGGTAGTTTGAAAATCCTAATTTGAAATTTTATTTAAGTGTGTAAATGAAATATTTGGTTCTAAAATTTTGATGAATCAAACTTATATATGAGTTAGAGACTGATATTAAAAATTTAAGAATTTTTCAATATCGTTTTCTTTAATTTTATATTCAAAATTTTTTGGTGAACACGTTGTCATTGATTTTTAGCTTTGGGCAATAACGGTTTTTCAAACTAGATTTGGATCATAAAACATCATTTTTAGGATTTTTAAAATGAACAACTTTTATGTTTTGAGTTTTTGTGAATCTATCAAAAGATCAATTTAAATTTTGGCCAAAATTAATGCTTGTGAATCAACTATATTATAGAAACGTAATATGTAAAAATTTTGTGAATAAAACTATTAGGTTTTTGAACATAAAAGGTAGTTTGTTTAGAATGTTTTTTCAAAAAATTCTTACAAGAAAAGATATAGCAAAAAAGACGATTTATATCTCTGATTTTCTTTGGATAATTAGGAAGGGTTAATATGGTTGAATTTTTAAAAGTCATAGAATAGAAAAATGTCAATTTTTATGTTATCTCTAAATTTTTTTAGCTCAATGCAAGTTAGTATATTTTTGTCAAGTATTTGAGTTTTGGGAGTTAAAATGTAAATTTTTATAAACTATAGAGACTAAATAGGATTTTCTCAGAAAAAACAGACCCATAAAAGTCAGTACTCAATTAGACATACTAGTTTAGTACGAATTCTGATATTGGATTATTATTTTAGGCTTTGAGAATTTGACGCAATTGGTTGTCTACCCTAAACGTCTTTTCAACGTCATTTCAGGTGAGTACAATCTTACCTACAGTACGAGTGATTTTCAAAAGAAATATTGTAATGAATGATTAATGATCATTTATGATTAATATTATAATGAGTTATGATGGTTTGATATGATGAATGATGATATAATTTTATGTTGATTAATTATATGTAATGACGATAATATGATGATAATTGTAAGAGAATGATGTATTGACTTTATAATGATGAAGATGGGGATAATATGATTATATGTACTTGATATAGTTAATGAAGATGACATGATGCTGATAAGATGATGTTATGATATATTATACAATTCATTGATGACGTATATTGACATTTTGTCATGATTCATGCTACTTAATAATCAAGTGAAAGATTGGATAATAATAATTGTGTCGTACCACCATCCTAAGTAAGATATAATATGATGATAATGATGCCGTTACCTTAACCGACTTAAGGGATTAGTACGACCCTATAAAATATATGTATATATATATATTTATTAAAAATGATTATGATGGGCCCTTGCTTGCTAGGGACTTTGTGCACCCCCTCGCGTCCATTGACCTAGCATGAAAATCGGTATGTATACCACGAGAATGAGGATACTCTAGGTACAAATTAGTTATAGATGAAAATAATCATAAATCATAAATTGTCATTCTCGCATTATAAAATATTTTGTGAGAACTACGCTTATATATCACTGGGTTTTTTAGCTATATGTATGTTCGTACTATAGGTAAAAAGTCTATGGTGTGATTTCATGAGTTGAACGATGGTAGTATTGGAGAACGAGGCATGGATTAAAGGGCAAATCAATCTAACACTTTTCCGCACAAGTTTAAATGTTTGCTTTATCGTACTTTATAACTTTTTTATAAATAATTTATTTATGTTGAAGAAATGTCATATATTTTGCCACGGCTGGACCACTAGATTTTAAATTTAAGATGATTACTTTAATTACGTTATTATGAGAAATTATATTTAAGTTAATAAATAAAAAAATTTTAAATTTTGTCTACAAGTATGCTATAAGAAGCACGTACCAAGTCCTAGAAAGTCGGGTCGCTACATGAAATATGTATAACTAAATATGTTCAAGATTTTATTTAGTTTTTATTGCATTTTTTATTAAACAGGCAAAAGAATAATCGCAGGTATACCTGTCACCTTGACGGTCGACCGTTTAATTATATTTAATTATATAATATAATTAATAAATGCATCAAAAGATGCTTATTTAAAAAAAATCCAATAATACTTTCGAAATTCTAAAAAGAAACACCACATATAGAACAAATTTCTAATAACATTAAATATAAGAATCTCTAATAATAAGAAATCTAGTAAAGTAACTTTGTTTCAAATAAACACAAAAAATCATGCATCTCTTATAGAATCAAAAGTAATTCAAAGTCTAAAATAAATAGAAACAAATTTCTACATAAAAGATGTAAGACTGTCCACCTAATCAGTTCAAAGTACATCAATTTCTTCTTGTATGAACGTTTGTTTTCCACAGAACTGTATTTTAAATGTTCAATTTGTTAAAACTAATTTACTTCAAACATTACAAAATAATAATTGATCGAGATGATAATTTTTTGTATTTCTGCTTTAGTCATGAGAAGAAAATTCTTTATCAATCATTATGAGTAGAAAATTCTTTATCACAAAAGAAAAAAGAAAACTTACAACGACACGCTTCAGAAATGATTTTTCAACATTAATTATGAACTTTGAAGAAGATCATTGAACACCTTAAAAGTCCTACAATCGCAAAATATAGACAAAACAAAAATTATTTGAACAATTTACACAATAATTTATCATTATTGTTGTCTTAAAAAGTTTACCTTATCACTGGCTCCTCAAATTCCGTATGATAATTTCCATGAAGTGGGTCCATATAATGAATTGTATCTCCGAATGGATCAAAAAGACACAAAATTCAATATTTACAAAAGAAACAAAGTTCGAGATGGGGGGAGAGAGAGAGTGAAGAAGTGAGAAGGGGAGAGGGAGTGGGTGTGCGGCGTGGAGGGGATGAGTGTGAAAAGCATTGAACCCTAATGGGTTAAGAAACAATTTATACTAGGGTTTTCTCTCTCTTTTTTTTTAATTATAAAAATACACCATTAGGTGGAATTGAAAAGTTAGGAATTTTAATATCAATTTCAAGTTGAAAATTTGATTCCTAACATGCCCAAAAATTCAAAACGCATAATCAATATCACTTGTACCAATATTTTTACATGACCAAGAGTTGGCCAAATTTGACGAAACTTACCAACTTTCCTCAAAATTAAAATAATAAAGATAATATTACAAGCACCTTCATATTAGAAATAAAAATAAATACTTGTAAAAGTGTTCCTGGTTTAGGCCATTACAACAAGTGGTTGCTGATAATTTTTTGCACAAAGAAATTAGAGGGATTTTACGCTCTAAAATATCGGCGACCACAAAAGTGGTTACCGATACTTTGCTTTTGCTGGACATTTACACACCATTATTTGTGGTCGCCGAAGCTTATTGGCGACCACAAAAAGTGGTCGCCGATAATTTTGTTTTCGCAGGAGTTTCTCATGTTATGCCTAGTGGTCGCTGATACTATTTTCAGCAATCATTTGTGGTCACTGATACTTTTTCGGACTAAAAATTTACTTGTGGTCGGTAACAAGTATCTGCGACCACCTTTGTGGTCGTTGATTGAGATTATCAGCGACCACTTACAGTGGTCGCTGATACTACTTTTCTCATATGTGAAATCCTTTGAACTCGAAAATAAAATCTTAAAAAACGTGAAAATATAGAGTCGAGGCCTGACTTGGTGTATTTTTCGAAGCTGGCGTGTTATGATCTGTGGTATAAAAGTTATGGTTTACGAACTCTATTGTTATGACTGAAATAATTTTGCTAGCGAATTTTGATGCTTATGAACCTTTTTGATTGAAATACTTAGGTGACGTTGTAATTATTTTATATGGCAGGAATGTTTTTCGCATGTATTGTTAGTGATAAGCTGGTTAAAGGTTATGATATGTGCACAAAAGTGTGCTTTCAAGTGCTTAATTGTACACATTTATTAGAATTATTTAAAATATAAATTAATATTTTCATGAATTTTAATGATTATATTTGATATTGAATAATATTTTTTTTTTTGTATTTCAATTGTATAAATATTTAATTTTGGTTAATTTTGTTTACAAGGTTGAAAATAGATGAAATTTGGCTAAAAGAGTAAAAGAGAGTACAAAAAGATCTAAAAGAATCAACCCAATATTCAACTCAGCAACTAGCGGACCCACAGCTCTCTCCTTTTTCTCCAAGCGTGCATTCCAGCCATCGAGAACCCATAAAGGTGCGTCCTCTTCACTGCCCTAGCACACAAGTGCGCAATTTTTACCAGCCTGACAATTGGGCTCGCGCGTAGCTCCTCAGCCAATGAGGCGCAAGATAAATGAGCATGTGGATCCCAGTTGTCTCTCATGTGCCAACCATCAGCAGCATTCAATGTGCGACACGTGTTCATATGGGCCCAGCTGTCTCCAAATACAGTCAACTCCAACAGATGTTCGCTAATCTCTGCTTGTTACGTGGCCATTCCATTTCAAAGCCACCAATCAAAGGCTGCCACGTGGCTATCTAAACCAACATTTCTCTTAACGTGGAATTAATTCTCAACTCTGAATTTTTCAATTTAAAATGCCAAAATATCTCTAAAAATTAGTAGAAATTACCTTATTTTGTATTATCCTTTTTCTATTAGTTTTCTTTTACTAGCCTCTCTAAAACACTATAAATAGAGGTGTTGGCTAGAGTTTTTAGAACCCTTTACCTTTATTTTTATCATATAATAGTGAATTCTTCATCTTTCTCTATCTGTTAGTTCTCATATTTTTATGAGAATGTAGTTAGGCTAGCGAAAAGAGGTTAGAGATGATCTTAAATATGTTGTTTTTCTATATCAATTTTGATTCGTATTGTTGCTTCAATTTTTCAATTTTTGTTATGTTTATGCTTTTATTATTTTTATCAAGTAATTATGTTCTATTTTTCATATAGGTTTAGTCAAGCTCTGTCTATGTGCGATTTCATAGAATTTTAATTGTCGTTGGTTTGTAAGTTAGTCTCGTACTACAATATGCACAATTTAATATATTGTCGATTTTAGATAGCTTATAAATATTCGAATATTTTATTTTATATGGTTAATCTTTTACTGCATGATTATCAAATTGATATCTCGTCGATTTAAGATGGCGTATAGAATAAATATTCATTATTTTAGGTGAAGAGCTTTTTAATGTCAACATACATTTGTTTTATTTTAGATCTTTATTGTTATATTTTTTGGTTACTTGTTTGGGATGTGGAATTCGCAATTGAGTTGTAAAAGGAATCAGAATTGGAACTTGTTAAACAAAATAACTAAGGGATTCGTGACACCTTGTTAGATTTTCTCATTGATTGTCTATTTTATTGTATTCACTTTTCTTTGATTCTATATTTTCACAAGTTTCGATCTCTTTACTTTTAAATTTTAGTATTCCCTCTTAATGCTTGTTTCGAGTATATTGGTTTGTCTTTTCTTTCACCTCCTCTTAAACACGACTCCGCTTCTATTGTGCTACTAATAACTGCTTTAGCATTGCACAATTTGGGCGTCATCAATAGGGATGTTAAATGATTACACATTTTCTTCTTACTTGCATCCGTAATTATAGTTAAGAGTATTTTACATCCGTTTATTTCTTTTTTTTTTTTGTGATTTCAGATTAGAAATTATCGTCTTTTGCTTCTGTGATAATCTTCATTTGAATATGTACTCTTCATCTATTAACAATCTTGGATATGACCATTTGTCTATGATAACAAGTGGTGGCTTTATTTTTCTCCAAAACATCTATTCAAAATTCTTTACTTCTCTTATTTCAACACGTTTGATTACGATCAGAACTTATTGTCAATAAAATTTTGTCAATAAAAAATTTACGCGAAGGTAAAATAATTTCTTCATACCATAATGGTTCTAGCATTAACATGTCTAATCTTTAAAGCATCTTTACAGTAATGGGTAGTACCATTATCAAAAACGATAAAAGTATATTTTAAGAGGCTAACAAAATTGACCTTCATCCAGGCTTAAAGTTTTTGCCATTATCAATAAAGAAATTGATTTCATAATAATCAATTACATAATTTCATAAATCATAATTGATTTCATAATAATCAATTATATAATTTCATAACATAATGGTCTTTCATAGAGACTCTTTATTTAATATATAAACTTTAAAATAACAAGACTTGTAGTGTATCTATTAATTATGATGGTCCCGTACTCATACTCTATTTCTTCTCATTTTTCCTTTATATTTAGGCGGGTTCGAGTTGGACGGATTCAGGATATCTACTCGCGCGTAACACTTTAACTGTGTAGTCGTCCAGATCGTTCAACGGGATGGTGTAGTCTTTAAATAGTCTCTCTTTCTTCAGTATTCTTTCCCAGAATAAGTGTTAACTCTTAATCAAGAACTTTTTGGGCTTGATTATTAAGATCTACCATTCAAAACGATCCATAAATTCCTCAAGGCTTTCATTTGGTTTCTTCTCCCATTTGGTTGTGCAAGTTAGATATAAGCACATTCTTCTCTCTTGTTCAAGTTCATTAGCATCATACTCTTGACCCAAGGCTTGGCACATATCATCCTAAGAGACATGAGTCGGAGTGCTTTTCTGCTCCAACTACTAAACCAAAAATTCCCCTTTTGGATATATGAAGGCGAGTGTGACCTCATATGTTCTTTCACGTGACAAGCTTTAAATAGCCCTTTAAGTGTATGAATCCACACTTGCAACTTTATTAAATCTCTTTTAGTAAGATTCGGATCAGACACTTCCCGGAAGATCTTTGCTGTATTGCGGCCAGTTTCAATTTGTTGAGCGCGGGTAACTATGGTACTGTGATAATTTTGAAATGCAAGAAAGTATAAAACAAAACATTAAAGAAGCTTACTTGAGTTGTGTTTAACAGCCTTGTACGAGGTAGCGAGGTACGATGGCAGAAAATCACTCTGATACAAACAACGACCCGAACTTTTCAAGTTGTTTACTTACATGACTTTACTTTGACTTTTAGCAAAAAAATCCAGCAATTTGTTTTGCATATGATCTTGAACTTTTTAAGACATTTTAAAAAAAAACCTTTTTTCAATTATTTAAAATATTTTTCATTTTTTGTACATAATCGGGAAGAGCTTCAAGTATTGCAAATTATTTTTCAAAATAGATTTATATAATGAAATCACATAACGTAGTTAAACTTATCATAGAGAACTTACTACGACGTAATGGTCTTCAATAGGATCTACTTGCTTTAAAACATAAGTCATGACATTTAAACATTTCATGAAGGCGAAAAAATAAAAAAATAATTCATAATAAAATAAATTATCTTGGATAGTAAAAATACAACATCGTGGCTTTCCATCCCACTGCCTCATTTTTTTTGCACCGCTGCCGCACAACATGAATGTTTGACTTGCAGAACGAAGAAAAAACATTTGGTGAGCTAAAAGTCCAGTGATGCATAAATATTTTCTCACAAAAACACGTTATGCAATGCATGACAATTTATGCTTCGTTATTCATTCAAATACTATTCTTTCCTAGAGGATATCATCGTATAAGTGTACGTATCAGGTGAGCATTTTATGATCAATAGTCAACGAGGGGTGCAGTGGTCCTTGCTGACCAAAGGTATATATACATGCATATCAGCCGTCTTATATTACCCTTAGATCGACTTAAGGAGCAGCGTCATAACATTCAGTTATATGCCTTTTTTAAAGCCTTTAGGTCGGCATAAGGAGGATGGGTGATATGACAGATCTTATTCGCATGTTATCACTTGATTATTAGTGACATGCATCATGGAATTCATATCATCATCATACTTCATAACATAACATTCATCTCCTCATAGTTCACAAAGCTTATAAATCTTTAAAAAAAATTATGACTATAGAACTTCATCATATCTTATCATCCTACGTAACTTCATTATTCATTATCATACAACATACCATAATAATACGTCATCATGATACATGCATCATAACATAAATCATATCTTAACATTATATGATCATTTCATAATTCACGTCATCATTTTTCAAACTTCATGATCATCTCACACTTCATAATCATATTGTGAATGTCATACAATGTATAACATAAATTTTTTAGTTGATAAACTTCGTACTGTAGTGAGAATGTCCGCACCTGAAGTTTGCATTTGAAGAAATAAGGTAAAAAGTGACTAGTTTGTGTCGGGAGCGAAATATCCATGAATATTTTCTTAATTTTTAGAGCCCTTTAAGGTCATGAAATAATTTATCAAAAAATTGACAGAATACATCAAAATTTCCAACATGTATTTTGTTTATTCTTACATGTATCATGCCTAATTTTAATCATCATCAACCTATGTCCCTCTATGTTCATATTAGGGCATCAAAATTTTACCTAGAAGTAGATGGAAGATAGAATTCTTCCTCGAGCGCTTCGTTCCTTCGATCAACATCAAGCGTCGCGTCATCGTCCTTGAACACTTCGGTGAAACATCGTACCGTATAATTATCAAGTCAAGAAAGACTTGAAATAAATTTTTGAGAAGACATAATCTTACCTTAGAGATTGAAATAAAATATCTTAACTTCCCATATAGAGCTGGCCTCCTCTTGGCTCTTTCTCTCAATTTTTCTCGTTCTTTCTCTCTTTTCGCTTCCTTTTCTCTTCTTTTTCTATCTAGGATTTTTCGTACTTCTTAGGAGTGATGAAGGGAATTTTTCTTCAGCCCGAAAACCCTCTAAAACCGTGCATAATGGTGCCAAAAAGGATAGACTAATCCCAATCAATTGCCGCAATATTTGCTTCGTCATATTACTTTCAAAATCCGATAATATTTTCCTTTCGGATACCACAATTAACTATCTTTATTTCCTTTGTATTTATGCACATTTTGTTCCAAATCCATCACTAATATGCACTCGTACCATATAGAGAAGAATAAGTTTTTGCTCTAATTGTTTTCCAAAATAAATCCTTGAAGTTTCCATTTTAACATTATTTCTAGTCAAACATTCCTAATCCTTATTTTATGGATTATCAAAATATTTTTCTTATTTTCATCCAATGTGATGCCTATTGTAGCTATAGTTTATGCTATTTTAAGCACCGAGTGACATCTCATAAAAACTACAAGTAGCTTTGCGTCAAAACTACGCATAGTTTGACTTTTGTAGTGATAATGTGTCAAAATACATGGTTTTAATTGATTGAAACCCTTTCACATATGCATTAAAATGGAGAAAAATATGATAATTTGAGGTATTTATGTCAGTGCAGCTACAAAGGAGTAAAAAAGAGCATAATGGAGGAAATTTGGAAAAAAGTAGGCCTTAGCGCCACAGCACCACATTCTCAAAAAACCCAGAATGCACATCGGTTCAGTAGCGCTGCGGTGACCATTCACAAGCGCCGCGGTGCTCAACCTGATGGCATCTGAGAAATAGAGTAGCGCTGCAGTGCCACATCGACAAAGTGGGCTGTTCAATAGCGAAAAAGCCCGAATAATTGAGAAAGAAGCCCAACCTCGAAAAGAGATGACCTAGAACAATAAAAAGAGTTGTGGAAAGCACCAAAAAGGCCGCAAGGATCAGAGAGCAAGAAAATTTACCACTCAAGATGAACCGCTTGTTAGAGGCGGAGGCAATTCGGCTTGCACATACAATCAACAACATCGTTCTTTCTTTCTTTCTTTCTTTCTTTCTTTCTTTGTAAATTTATAATGACATCAATTTCAATTTTGTTTTCATTCAAGTTTATGATGAACTAAGATCTTAATTCGTAGAGTAGAGATGTAGCCTATTTGAATCGTTATTTGTTTACTTTAATTTTAGTCGTCGTTTATTCCATATTATCGTCTTATTCAATTTATGTTTAATGCTTGCATGATATTAGTTACTTTTGTGCATGTTCTTAAATCTCGATTAAATATTCGAGATTTGATGATTGATTTATTCTTATTGAATTAGTGTCCATGATTTATTGCTAGAAATGGAGTAAACCTGTGCATGGTAATTAACTTGTGATATTCGTGCGGCTTACCTTAGGACTTTAGAATCGATGGATGCAAGTTCTTTGATAGGTTAGGGTTTCATTACTCGAGAGAGAGTGACAACTTAATTTGGAGAGTTGTCAACGACATTGGACTAGGAGACGACAGGAATTGAATTAACGGGTAACGTGAATAATAGGTGAAATCAAAACTCTAGGAATGTTTTGCCATATATTAATTCCACATTACTTTATTTGGTGTAGTTAATTGTTTTATTCGCATTCTCCCTTTAATTTCAATTTGCAAACATTCAAAATCCATTTCATTATCAAGAGAATTGGTTACTAAGAATTTAATAAATAGTTCTACGTCCTTATGGGTTCGACACTTTTACTCCAGCTTTTTATTACTTGGTGCGACTCGTTCACTTGCGATATAAATTTATATAATAATTAAATTTCCATCAAGTTTTTGGCGCCGTTGCCGAGGACCTATGTCAACTAGATATTGAATTTTGTAAAACCTTTGCTCTTTTTATTTTATTTGTTAGAAATGACATGTTTATATGGTGCACAGATTTATGCGAAAGCTTGGAGCTACTAATCTTGTCCCATTGGATACGGAGATAGAGCGTTCGTTTCGAAAGAACTGAAGAGGAGCTAAGGAAGCTAGATTGCAACCACATGATACTATGACTGAGGAGCTTGCCAATGCTGCTCCCATGGAGGAGAATCGCGCTCTCCTCGACTACATGATCCCGATGGTCACCGAACATTAGTCTCATTATCGCCGTGTGCAAAGTTAAAGAATGAAATTGCCAACTTTGCACACGGCGATAATGAGACATTATCTGAAGCATGGGCACGCTACAAGGAGATTCTGAGAAAGTGCCCCCAACATGGGCTGCCCAAGTGGATGCAGATTCAAACGTTCTATGTGGGTTTATCAATGTCTTCTCGAACACTAGTGAATGCCATTGCAAATGGTGCTTTGATGAGGAAGATTGATGATACAGCTTTTGATTTGTTGGAGGAATTGGCACTAAATAATGATCATGGTCCAGCAGAGCGATAAATTCTGAGGCGTAATGTACTCAAGTAGTAAATCTGACTAGACAGTTGCATAATAGGGGTTTATCGATGAATTATATGCATACAACTTCAATTATGTGTATTTGTTTTCAGGGGCCTCATCGCAGCGAAGCATGTCAAGTTGATAACGCTATAGGAACTGAATCAATGTCAATGGATCAGGCTAATTTTGTGGAGAATTTTAATTGCCCGCAGAACAAACCGTACTTGAACTAGTATAATCTAGGCTGGAGGAATCGTTCAAGCTTCTCTTGGAAGAACACACAGAATGCGCATACATAGTAGGCACTGCCGCTTCCTAGAGAGAAAAAGATTAATCTGGAAGAGATGAAGGAAAAGATGGCTGAACATACCAAAAACTTTATGGTAGAGACTAAGACTGCACTTCAGAATCAATCCGTACAGATTAGAAGTTTGGAAGCGCAGATAAGCCAACTTGCTAGTCCTCAAAATAGCCACCCTCAAGGAGCATTGCCGGGTAATACGGAGGTGATCCCAAGAGATCAATGCAATGCTATCACACTCTACAGCAGTAGAACCATTGAAAGTGCTGAGAAAAAGCTTCCAGTCAAATAGAAAGGTATTCAGGAGACTAACACAGATATGTGTTTAAGAAGTTTCATATCAACATCTCTTTCATCGAGGCACTCGAGCAAATGCTAGGCTATGTCGAGTTCATGAAAGATATTATGGCACATAAACAGAGAATAGAAGACTGTGAGATTATTGCGCTTACTGAAGAATGCATTGCCATTATTCAATGCAAGCTCCTGTAGAAGTTGAAAGATCCTAAAAGTTTCACTGTTCCCTGTGAGTTGGTGGGACTATTTTTTAGCAGGCTTTATGCGATCTGGGGGCAAGTATTAATTTGATATCGCTATCTATTTTTCAAAAGCTTGGCCTTGGTGAAGCAAAACCAACCAGAGTTACACTGTATATGGTTGATCGTTCAATCAAGCACCCCTGCGGAGTTATTGAAGATGTACTTGTCAAGGTAAATAAGTTTATCTTTTCTGCAGACTTTGTGGTGTTAGATATGGAAGAAGAGATGGACATCATAGTCATTTTGGCCACTGGGAAGACTTTCATTGATGTTCAGAAGGGGGAATTAAGGCTATGTGTGCAAGATAAAGCGGTCACATTCAATGTGTTTGAAGCAATGATACCAGAAGCCAGTGATGATGTGTTCAGGATGAATATTGTTGATATGGCAATAGCAGAAGCCTCGAGCCAATCTAGGGAAGCCTTGGAATCATGTCTGTTAGATGACGAGTTCACATTTGCAGATAAGAATGAAGCTCGAAAGATTGTTGCTTGGATGGATTCTTTTGAACCAAATAGTAGAAAGTATTATGAAGCACTGGGTACTAGGCCTAGT
Organism: Boehmeria nivea var. tenacissima; assembly: GCA_018132145.1. Lineage (NCBI taxonomy): Eukaryota > Viridiplantae > Streptophyta > Magnoliopsida > Rosales > Urticaceae > Boehmeria > Boehmeria nivea. The sequence goes on from CM030881.1 coordinate 2,723,380, forward strand.
CGTACTCGTTTACCATAGAGCAACCACCAAAACATAAGCTAAAACCGCTGCTATCTCATCTACGCTACGCCTATCTGGGGGAATATTTCACATTGCCCGTCATTATTGCCTCTCACTTGACTCCTGAAAATGAAGATAAACTGGTAAGAGTACTCTGGAAATACAAAGCAACCATTGGATAGACGATAGATAGAAAGGATGCTATGATTGTTGAGAGAAATACTCTGTTAGCGGAGAAATAAGCTGTCTTTGCTAAGAAAGTAGCACTTCTAGAGGAAAGGTACGACGTGATTGGTAAACTATAAGGCGTTATTGCTGCTTCTGCTGGTCCCCGGGAGATTGAGGAGTTGAAAGCACACCTTTCGTTAGTAGAAGCAGAGAAGGAACTGCAGCGTCGCAAAGCGTGCCATTTTCGTCTGCAAGTTGTTGCTGCTGCTGCTACCAAACAAATTTTTTATCTTCAACTTGACTCTAGTGTTGAGTATACTAAGGGCTTGCAAGGTTCGCTGGATACTTCTCGCAACTCCGTGAAAGCTGCTTTGGCACAAGAGAGAGCGGTATCGGATCAGGCTATGAAGGTTCAAAAAGCTGATGCATTCTACACTGGTTTTGAAGAAGGTTCTCGCCTGCCTGCTGAGAGAAGTATCAAGTTTCCAGAAGGGTACGAGGAATAACTTGGACTTTTTGAAGTTGTTGACCGCTTCGTAAGTACTCCAGTAAATCTGTATCTTCCTGATTCTTCTTTGGTTCCGTCTCCCAACTTCAATCCGGATAGCTTCTTTGCTACTTTGGATCCGTCACAGTGATTTTGTCTTTTGTTGTTGCGTTTTTTTACATCTAAAACGCTTTTGTAAATAATTTTGAGACTAAGTTTGAAGAGGGTTTGAGTTAGAGCAACGATTGTGTATATCTTTTTTGTTTGTAAGGAAATGGAATGAACTTGTTACTTATTCATATGTTGTTGGTTGTCAAGATGGCACGTCCTCTGCTTTTGTCAAACCTCGATGTTGATTTTTGTTGGAAGAAGATTTGAAGTATCCTTGCCTGCACTGCTTTCCTTATCTGGCCCACCTTTTAATTTTAAATTTCTTTTTCTTTCTTCTTTTTTTGAATACTCTTTGTAAAATATAGTGATTATATGATTGTGATGTAATGCATAATTACTTGTACCGCTATTATAATTTTTTATTGTATATTCATCTTTGAACGACCTTTTTTGTCAGAATAATATATGCATCATCTGTTGCTGCTTTCTTCATTTCATGGTGTTCCTTTTTTAAGTCTTTCTGACGCTGCTTTCTTCGTGGCATTCCCATCAGCTTTATTCTGTAAAGATTCTATTTGTCTTTTTTTATGATATATTTTAGTCGTTGTTGCCTTACCGTTAACAGGGTTCTGGGGCGACTTTTTTCTTAGTTTCGATGCTCATTAATAGGGCTCTGCAATATTTGTTTTCAGTTGGTACTATACCATTAAAAGGGTTCTGGGGCTGCTTTTTCTTGGTTGCCATACCCATTAATAGGGTTCCGTAATATTTATTTGTCGTTGGTGCCCTACAATTAACAGGGTTTTGGGGCGACTTTTTCTTGGTTGCAATACCCATTAATAGGGTTCCACAATATTTGTTTGCCGTTGATACCCTACCATTAATGGGGTTCTGGAGAGGCTTTTTCTAAATTTGCCATACCCATTAATAGGGTTCCTCATTTTTGTGATGTTGATGCCTTAACATTAACATGGTTCTGGGGTGGCTTTTTCTAAATTTTCCATACCCATTAATAGGGTTTTGCATTTTTGTGTCGTTGATGCCCTACCATGAACAGGGTTCTGAGGCGGCTTTTTCTAAATTTGTCATACCCATTAATAGGGTTTCGCATTTTTGTGCCGTTGATGCCCTACCATTAATAGGGTTCTAGGGCAGCTTTTTCTAAATTTGCCATACCCATTAATAGGTTTCTGCATTTTTGTGCCGTTGATGCCCTACCATTAATAGGGTTCTGGTGCGGCTTTTTCTAAATTTTCTATAACCATTAATAGGGTTCCGCAAAATATTTGCTTTCTTTTGCTGCTCTGCGATCCGCCCTTTATTATTAGTTGCGTATAGTTTTGGGCATGTCTCTCTTTCTTCTTTTTTTTTTGTTTTGTTTTTTTTTTTGTATAGTTTGTTTCTGTTTAGGAAGATGTTAGGGTTAGAAAATAATATGTAAAAAGAAATGGCACAGTTATTCTTATAGTAGTTCGAAAATTGCCTACGTCCACTTTTAGCCCTGTCATACGGCCGTAATTCACTATTTGGGAGCTGGATACATGCCTTTGTAGTCTACATCGTTTTGCCTATCAATTCATCTTCTTCTTCTCTCTTTTGTTTTTTTTTTTTTTGGTGAATGGATAGCTTTTATACATAATACTTCTTTAAGTGCATTGTGTTCCAAGAGCTTGTGATTTTTCTTTCCGGATCCACTACACTCCTAAGTCCATATGCTTTTTTTTCGTAGACTTTTGTTACTTTATAAGGCTCTTCCCAAGTTGGTCCAAGTTTACCATCAGTCGGATTCTTGGTATTTAACGCAACTTCTCTTAGTACTAGATCTTTCACCTTGAATGATCTTTCTCGGATCTGTTTGTTATATAGTTCGTCCACCTTTTGTTGATAGGCTAGTATTTTTATTGCAGCCATCTCTTTTTTTTCTTCAATCAAGTTCAGATCCAATATCCTTACATCTTTGTTGTTTTCGTATTCTGTCAAGACCGTTCAGGCCGTAGGAAATGAAAGTTCAGCTGGGATTATCGTCTCTGTTCCGTATACCATTTAGAATGGGGTTTCTCTGGTGGCCGTTCACTTTGTTGTGCGATAGGCCCAAACGACATTCTGCAACTCATCCGTCCATCTTCCTTTTTTGTCGTCTAATTTCTTCATACATTCCAAGATGATTTTGTTGGAGGATTCTGCTTGTCCGTTCCCTTGTGGGTAAATCTTTAAGGAGAAGCTTAGTTGAATTCCGTGCCCAGAACAGAATTTTTCTGCAGCCCTTCTGGTAAACTGCGTTTGGTTGTCAGCCGTGATATTTTGCGGAAGTCCGAACCTACAGACGATGTGTTTCCAGATGAATTTGATTACCTTAGTTTGTGTTATGTTAGCATGTGCTTCTACTTCCACTTATTTGGTGAAGTACTCTGTTGCGACAACTGCATATTATCTTCTTCCAGGTGCCAATGGTAGAGCTCCCACAATGTCGATTTCCCCAGTGGAGGAATGGCTACATAAGTAGTTTGTTTGTTGGGATATGCGTCTTGTGAGAGAACCTTTGGCATTTATCGTACTTCTACACAAACTGGTCCACATCTCTTAGCATTTTTGGCCAGAAGTAGCCTTGCGTCATTGCCTTGTGAGCTAGGCTTCTTCCACCAGTGTGGTTGTCGCACCCCCATTCGTGGATTTGCTTTATTAATTCCCGCCCTTCTCTTTCTGTCAGGCATCTCTTCACCATCGGTCCATCCCACGACTTCTGCTAGAGTTTATTGCCCATCATTGTGTACCGTGCGGCTTTGATTTGGATTCTCCTGACCTCCGTCTTCCGAAAGCCCTCATTCGATTTGGAATTTCCTGATCTTTGATTCCCTTGGTATTTGCTCTACCTGCACTTGGTGAAACTTCGTGGATCACTTTTTTACTTCTGCGTAATATTTCTTTGAGGTGGGTTCTTTTAGCTCATATATTTTGGCAAATTGATCCACTACCAGTTGAGAGTCGCTTTTTATGTTTAGCACTTCCGCTCCAATGGCCTTTGCAAGCTTTAGGCCCATCAGCAAAGCCTCATACTCTGCCATGTTATTCGTGGCGTTGAAATTTAATCGGAGTGCATATTCAAGCGTTACTCCTTAGCTATTATCGAGTATTATCTCGATTTTAGCTCCGTTCCGATTCCGGGCTCCATTTATGTGCATCTGCCATTCTGACTTGATTTTCGCCACTTCTCTCTTGGGGTTTTCGATGCCGATCGTGGTGTAGTCGTTGAGGAAATCGGCTAGCACTTGGCCCTTTTTTGTCGTTCTGGGTCGAATCTCTGCGTTGTACCCAACTATTTCCATCGCCCACTTCGTGACCCGCTCCATGATATCCAGTTTCAACAGTATAAACTTTAGAGGTTGGTCTGTGAATATCACGATTAGATTGGCCTCGAAGTAATATTTTAGCTTTCGCGAAACATTTAGCAATGATAACACAAGCCGTTCCAATGGTCCATACCTCTGTTCTGCGTCTTCGAGTACTCTACTAATATAGAATATTGCTTTCTACTTTCCATTCTCCTAACAGAATAGTACACTGCTTACTGCGATCTCAGATTGACCCAGATATGCATAGAGTTCCTCTCCTTGCTCCGGAACTGACAATTCTAGATTTGTGTTAAGGTATTCCCTGATTTGTTCAAGAGCCTTCTTTTGTTCTTCTCCCCAATCGATCTCTTTGGCACCTCTTATCGCTTTATAAAATGGCCTGCATTTTTTGGAAATACGAGGAATAAATCAGTTCAGAGCCATTATTTTACCGATGAGGGCTTGTACATTTTTTATAGTTCGGGGTTCATGTTCCATCATCAGGTTCTTAATCAGTGTCCGATGGGGATCTATTCCTCGTTTGCTGACTACGTGCCCCAAGAATTATCTGGATGATACTCTGAATGCGCATTTTGCTAGGTTGAGCTTCATCCGGAACTTGCGTAGGATCGCGAAAACTCTGGTGAGATGTTCGATGTGAGAATCCTTTAGTTTTCTTTTGATGCACATGTCGTCAATACATACTTCCATTATGTTCCCTATAAGATCTTTGAACATCTTATTCATTAATCTCTGGTACGTCGCACCTGCATTTTTTAGTCCAAATGGCATTACCTTAAAGCAATAAATGCCTTATTTTGTCACGAAAATGGTCTTTTCTTGGTTCTCTTCTCCTAGAAGGATATGGTTATACCCAAAATAGGCATCTAGGAAACTGAGCCTTTCGAAGCTCACCGTGGCATCAATCATCTGGTCAATCTTCAGAACCGGGAAGCTGTCTTTCGGGCAAGCCTTTTTCGTGTTAGTAAAGTCAATGCAAATTCTCCACTTTCCGTTCTTTTTCTCGACCAAGACTACATTTGAGATCCAGTCGGGGTATAGTACTGTAAACCCCATCCCGGGGGTTATCCTACTCACTCAAAGCCGGGGTGTAAACATTATAAAGGATTATAATATAGCCTTTTGTTTGAACTTTTTCAATCTTATCTCGAATCATAAATAAAGAATGAAAATATGATTTCTTGTTGATTGCATACATTAGAAACATATACCTTACAAAACAGTGGGTTTAAAAATAAGGTTCGGCTTAGTTTGGACTTAATTGCACAAAAGCCCTGAACTTTTAAAAAAATTACATTTTTGCCCCAAATTATGTAAAAACGAAAATGTATGGATGAATTCACTTTCTAAGGCTAGGAAATGACTCAAAGTCACATGATTAGTCATCGTTTGAAATTTGAAGTCATTTTGAGCTAAAACGAATCCGAAACGAGAAGATTTCGGTAAAGTCGTGAAATTACCGTAAACAACGGAAAATTCACAGAGAGCGAGCTGAAATGACCACTAGAATTTCAAAATAAGAATTATATTCCTATGAAAGGAATACATTCAAGTCAATCATAGCCTCGTTAAAGTCTCGAAAACATAGAAATACAGAAAGGTAGAAAGTTGAGAAACACAGCAAAAATAAAAAAAGGACGGTATAGTCACTGTCGCGTCTAAAGCAACTCTCGGAATTTTTCCGAGGGTAGCACAGCCCTAGATTAATAAATATTTGTTATTAGATTAATTAGACAGTGACGGAGATATAATCTGTCAATTTTTTTAGACTGGAACCGTCCCACACAGTATTGGAAAATACTGAAAATGCGACGGTTCGTATTTTGGTGATTAGCAATGTCGGAACAATATTATTAGTGGAAAAATTCGACCATGGTGCAGCAATATTAGCTAAATAAGCTGAATTAAAGTGGACCAACCAGGTGAGAGATTAGTGCCAAGAGTGAGACAAAAGAATAAGACAAAAATATGGAGTGAAGAGGCATAGTGTAATGATAATGCTCTTCCTTGCTTTGAGCCATTGGATGAGCTAATTTTTGAACTAATGGCCGAGATTTGTGCAGCCAATTAAGTAAACAAATAAATAAATAAGAAAATATGAACAGAAATTGAGAAGGAGAGAGAGAGAGGGTCGGATTTTAGAGAGAGATAGAGAGAGAGAAAGTGTAAATTTAGAGCTTGTTAACCAAGCTTCTCATTTGCCTATAAATAGAACCCATACACTTCTTGTTCTCATTTTAGACTCCCATTTCTGAAAAATAGAGAGAGAGGCCGAACAAGAGAGAGAGAGAAGAGAGAAAGGAAAGAGTTTTGGAGTTGGAGAGAGAGAGGTGGTCGGTTTTGCAAGGAAGAGAAGAAGAATAAAAGCTTTCAAGCTTCATAGTCACACTAAGGTAAAACACTAGTTTGCATGTACTCTAAATTCGGTTTTCCCTCCTTGAATACTCTCCTAAAACAAGTTTCTCCTCTGTCCTAGACCACCCAAAGGTTCACAAGGTTTGATCTTGGAAGATCAACCCTTAGAGAAGCTCGGCCATAGTAGGAAAACAAGGGAGAAAGTTGAAGATTTGTGCTTGAGAACTTTGGTAAGCTTTTCAAGAATGACATGCATAGTTGTTTTGATGAGTTCCTCTTACCTCTAACCCTCATCCTAACCGTCTCTCCTCTGCCCTAGACCATCATAGCATCAAGCTTTGATCTTGAGGTGGAGAAAGTAGGAGCAAGCCAAACACAACACATAGAACACCGCCAAAATCTCAACCGAGAAAAGCTAGGTATAAGAACCTCTAAACCTTATGATTTTAGTTAGTTTGAGCTTGGTTTTCATTTATGTTAAGCCTCTTGATGTATTTGGTGAGAAATGTTGTAATAGCTTAGTTGCATGTTAGCATGCTTGGTGGTAGATCCGAGCTAAGCTAGAATCCCTAGCTTTCGAAGCTCGTGTGTGTATGTGCATGTCGTTTTGTGGTGTTGTGTGTGTCTCGGCCATGCATGTTTACTTTGGGCCATTTTTATCTTTTACATGCTTTAATATCTGCCCTTGCATGCTTTGATAAAGTGATGAATGTATTTTTAAAAGGATTTAAGGTACGACGATTTCCAACGGATCGTCGTACCGAAACCGTGAGAACCGTGGAAAACATGAACTAGGATTTTTGAACGATTTCGAACCTAAACTCTTTGAGAAATTTAAAATGGACTATGAACCCCATCTTCATCTTCTTATTCTCTGCCCTTAATGTATTTAAGAGTTAGAAAAATAGATTTTTCAAAATAAAGATGCTACGTGATCGGTTTGGTGAAACCGTGAGTAGTTCGGAAAATACGCCGCTTTAAAAGATAGTATGGTGATGAATATTGTAACGCTTCGATGATGGTGAATATAAGGATGATGAATACCCTTAAATACCTAGAAGCTACTGTCCATTTAATGTAATTAGCATGGGTAAAAAGAACGCCAAAGGTCTTGGCCTAAAATGGCGAGTTCTAAACCCTAACGCTAGTGTAGTAACAAAACGACCTTAATATAACTAACTCTATCAACGTGGAGTTTTTACGCTTCGATGACGGTGAATATAAGGATGATAAATACCCTTGAATACCTAGAAGCTACTGCCCTAGTAAAGAAAGATTTCAAAACCTAAAATGTTGCGTTCTAGTGAAACCAAATATCGAGCTAAATGAACGCTTTGAAATCTTAAGAATTATAGTAAAACTTGTTAATCCTTATACTATGAATAAATGATTTTAAAGAGACGATGAAGGAAAAAAATTGGTCAATTGGACCAAGGCTCGGTTCGGACTCGTAGTCCGTGAAAGTTCTATCCCGAGCCTAAGTCAACCGTATGTTTCGATTAGGAAACCCTCGAGAAGAGTTACTAAGACTATATATATAGAAGAGTCCGGAGCAATACTGTGTCTAATTTAGAAAATTAGTTTCGCTCTCAGTCAATGAAATAAGCGAACTAACGAGAGAAGTTCCTTTTTATTTAAAGGACTAAAGAAGAACAAGTGGTCGGAGCTCGCAAGCGACACTCGAAGAAATTCGAGAGATTCAACGCTTACACAAGGTAAGTGGCAATGCACCTACGGCACCAAGTTGTGTGTGAATGTGCTTGTATGTTAGGCTGTTACTTACAGATCTCGAAACGCTTAACTATATGCATGCTTTGTTTAAAAGAAGTAAAGAAGCCGAAGTGAAACCCTAGAATGAGAAACAAAAGTGAAAGAGAAAATACGAACATAAAGGAACGTACAATGTACTGTCACGCCTTATTATGTGATAATACTAGAATAAGACAAGAATAAAATGTTAATACTGCCGGACCTTGAACCGTGCGTGTAATGATGCCGGGTTCTAACCCGAGTAAGATTAAGACTAAAACACAACCGAGCCTTGTTGTTGTTAGTTATTGAAATCCCGAAATAGTACGTGCGGGTCATAGTACCCCGAGATAAGAGGCTAAAACTACAAGGACTCTTGAGCAGTCTAAATGTTGTGTTTTATGTTATCGTTAGAAAACTCCAACGCCTCTTATCTAGTTCCTGATCCTCCAAGAGAGAGAGATCATGATGGAACGTAAAAGTATAGAAAACGAAATTAACGTCGATGGTACTGCAAGCTCCAAGTGAGAGCCGTCCCTCGGGACAATGTCATTGTTGAATATATGGGAGACTTGGCCCTCTCCCCAGGGTGCGCACATTTAGAAAGAAGCAGTTACCATCAGTGGATCCCAGACATCAATCACGTAAGCGTAACAACTACTGTAACGACAGTATAAGTATAATGCTAGAAAGAAAGAAAGAAGAGTAGCCTCTAGAAGTGGCAACTCACAGAAAGAATGGTAACAGTAGAGTTTGATCGTCCCGAGACGACCAGACTCTTTTCATTATTGCATTTTGGTTTGAATGGATTGTATCGTTGTTGCATTGCATTGCATATTTAAGTTAGTATAGTTTGCCCTTACTGAGTTTATCAACTCATTAGTTTCCTTGGTGTTGTAGGTAAGGGAAAAGCTAAAGTTGAACAGTGACAGGACTACGAGCTGGCGGCGGGCGGTGTGTGTGGTATTTTAGAAGAAGAAATGAATTCCCATGGCATATTATATGTTTTTTAATTCCGCATTATATTTTGAGAACATTGTTGTAATATTGAGACCGGGACTGAATCCCGAGGCCCCGAACTTGAGAGAAAACGGTGGCTCTTTTTCCTGAACTCAAGAGAAGTCAGGTGGATGTGTTTTGACTAAGGAAAGAGATTTAAACTTTCGTATTACAAAAAAAAAAAAAAAAACACGAGCTCGTTATGTTATAAAGTAATTTATGTTTTACGTATTTAAGTAAGATTATAGTAGCTAATAGAAAGAAAACCCCTCTGTCGCGGCCTACGGCCTAGCGCTGGGTCGTGACAGAATTTTTGGTATCAGAGCCCGGGTTTAGCCGATTCTGAAGACTCGCCACACACGCCTCCTCGTCAGTAAGTAGAAATGCACCAAGAGTAGTTTCTTTCTATTAGTTAGGGTTCTAGATTGTATTTTCCCCGTATGCGTGTAGATATATATATAACTTTTCTGACAAACGACGATGTAGGATGTCTGAGGTGAATCAACCGTCAAACACGCCATCGGCAGACTCGGGCCAGCATAGCGCAGCTGGACCCGTCCCAGTTCTCCAGGCCCTGGCCGAGTACATGGGTCTTGTTCCGCCCCATGCGACCACATACTCCGGGGAGGAGAACACTACGCCTTTTAGAGATTGGGAGATGCAGACTCTTAGCTGGATGAGGTCATTTAGGATTCCAGAAGAATACCGAGTCGACATCGCCCAGACTCTACTCCGAGGACCCGCCCTCCAACACTGGCACGAGAGGGAGGCTCAGATGGGACATGAGAACGATTGGGTTATTTTCTCCATAAGTATGTCCGCCGCTTTTCATGAGATCGACGACATGACCGAGTGGACTCGCCGAGCCGATCGTTTCTACCAGCGTGGTGGAGAGACCATTCGGGCGTATAGTGACCGCTTTATCGACGAGATGGTGAACACCTACCCCGAATACGGCATTAGAGGCCTACTTTGTATGCAGGTCTTCTCGAGAGGTATTCACCCATATTTTCAATCTCCTCGCCCGCATTCACCTTTTCGGACCTTTGAGTCCATGAGGAGAGCCTACATTGAGTACGCTGACCAAATCTACCCTCCGATTCCTCGGCCGGAGAACCGTCGTCCTCGTTTTGCACGTAACCCGCATATACCACCTCAGCTAGCAACCGTAAATCGCGATATGCCAGGACCTTCTGCTCCTGCTCAGCCCGATCAATTGGCCCCCGCACCAAACGTGGAACCCCCACAGGTCGCAGCACAACACGAAGACAATAGCTCCGAAGAAGAAGAGGACCCCTCCGAGCACGACACCGATATGGAACTCGACGATGATGCTGATCCGGCGCCACACCAGGACGATTAGATGACTTTAGGCTTTACTACCTAGATAGGATTTGTACGCTCGATGAAGCGCATTTTGTTATGACCTTGACTTTTGCTCCAGGAGAAGCAACCCTATTACTATTACTATTCGGCTATTATAACTCTATTTCCTTTTGCAGTACGATGTGTAATTGGGTAAATTTTAAGTGGAAGGCCTCGTAGCCTAGACTTATATATTTCCAATTTAATACAAAGAATCAGAAATTTATAAGTATTGTGATCCAATTATTACTATGATCAATTACAATCGAAATATATATATATATATATATTTGTACAAACGAATGTTGGTCTATGTTTGATACTTTGTTATAAGCCAGAAATAGCCACCCTTATAAATAAAATAAAATAAAATAAAATAAAATTATACCTATATATATATTTCCATTCAATCTTGGTTGCTTGCTTGTTCAAAAAATAATAAGTAATTTAAGGAAGTTGACAAAGTCAAGGGACTAACAAAATGCGTGCCTGTAGGTTACCACTGAAAACCCGTGAATTATGCCGCCCAGAGCAATTCCAGCAGCTGTTCGCCGTGAACTGGACGAAGTCCGCCGGATGCTACAAGAGCAACATGACACTGCACAGCAAGGAGACGAGTTGATTCGTACGCAAAGCACGACCCTCGAACAACTCCTCACCCGCCTCAACGACTTGACTAGGCAACCTCCTGTGCCTCCGGCACCGGCAGCCCAAGACCTACCAGTACCTAATCAACCGGCCCACCCAGCCGTAAACCAAGGAGAGCCTGAAGCCCCTAGAGGAGTCAACCAAGTTGGAGAACCAACTTACGAAAGGTTTAGGCGCCAAAAGCCACCTCGATTCGACGGGACCCCCGATCCCGCGACCGCTGAAGAATGGATCAAGCGCCTTCAGCATATTTTCAGATATATGGGACTTACCGATGCTGAGAAAGTAGCTTGCGCCATTAACCAATTGGATAAAGAGGCAATGTGTTGGTGGGAAGTGGTTGCACAAACTGAGGATGTTAACGTCGTGACTTGGGAACGCTTTGCGAGGCTCTTTCGCGACAAGTACCTTGGTGAAGCCCGTCTGGCTAGCAAGGTTAGAGAATTCGTGGACCTGCGACAAGGAGCAATGTTTGTGGCAGAATACACTGCCAAATTCGACGAACTAGCACGGTTTGCACCAACCATAGTTCCCACAGATGACGCAAGAAAGATGAAGTACATGCTCGGACTGAGAACCGAGATAGTCAAACAAGTGGATAGCGGTAGGAAAGGACCTGATTCCTACGCTGATGCAGTACAGAGAGCCCTTCGCAACGACGGATAGGATAAGCCAGGAACCAAGGAAGTGACGAACAAGACGGACCGCCCGGTCAGTGGATATATTAGAAACAATAAGTACGAGAAGAAGGGACATTTTCAGTCCCGTTCGGGAAGTTTTCGCAGGGATAACCAATACAATCTTCGGAAGCAAAACTTCAGCAGAGAAGAACCCAGCCAAAGGACTGAGAATCGAGGAAGAAGTAGAAACCCCAAGAGGGGACAGAACAGAACAGACAATAGGAGTGTGAAAGGGCGTTGGACGCCGCGAGAAGAGAATGAAGAAGAAAAGACAGTCGTAGTCCCACAGTGCCCGAAATGCCATAAAGCCCACTCCGGAGAGTGTCGATACGGAACGACCCGTGGCTGCTACAACTGTGGTCAAGAGGGCTATATTGCCCGTAACTGCAAGAAGCCACCTGCCAAGGCACCAGAATCAACACCTCGTGGTCGGCCAAATGCGAGAGTTTATAGCTTGAATGAGGGAGATATCGAAGATGGCCCTTCTACGTCCGTTGCAGGTCAGCTACTAGTCTCAAACCTTGTACTTTATACGCTCATCGACTCAGGAGCGACACACTCATATATTGCCAAACACCTTAGCAATAAACTAGAGGGTTGTAGAAAGACCCTAAGTACTCCTTTTGTCACGGTCACCCCCGCAGGGGATGTTTATAACTCCACAGCCTGGTTTAAGGATGTACCCATTAGAGTCGGAAATTCCACTCTTTATGCAAATTTAACCTTGAAATATCTTTTCACACAAAAGCAACTAAATGTACGCCAAGGACGATGGTTGGAAATCCTTACCGACTACGATTTCACTATCCATTACCATCCAGGCAAAGCAAATAAGGTTGCGGATGCATTAAGTCGAAAGCCCACTGGAAACCTAGCACTGTTGCAAAGACTTTCGAAGGAGCTATTTAAGAAAATAGTGGACTTTGACTTATTGATAGTGTGTGGAAAATTAGCTAGTCTCACAGTACGACCAATAATATTAAATGAAATACAAGAGGCACAACTCCTGGATGAATTCTTGAAAGACGTCCGAAAAAGGATGAAGGACAAGCCTCAATTAGACTTTTCCGAAAGTCAAAGCGGGACGTTGACATTTAAGGGACGAGTCTGCGTTCCGAATGTCCCCGATATTAGGGAGAGACTCCTTGAAGAAGCTCACCAAACGCCTTATTCAGTACACCCAGGAGTCACAAAGATGTATCAAGACCTGAAACAGCGATATTGGTGGCCAGGCATGAAAAGGAATGTGGTGGAATTTGTAGAAAAATGCCTTACCTGCCAACAAGTCAAGGCAGAACACCAAAGACCGGCAGGGACATTACAGCCGCTAGAGATCCCCGAGTGGAAGTGGGACCAAATAACGATGGACTTCGTCTCTGGCTTACCCAAAGCCCGACAAAATCATGACTCCGTCTGGGTCATCGTTGATCGTCTCACCAAGAGTGCTCACTTCCTTCCGGTCAACACTACCTACACGATGGATAAACTAGCAGAACTATATGTTCAAAACATCGTTAGGCTTCACGGAGTGCCAAAGTCAATAGTCTCAGATCGAGATAGCCGCTTCACATCCAAGTTTTGGAGAAGCCTACAGAACACGCTTGGAACCAAGCTCAAGTTTAGCACCGCATACCACCCTCAGACGGATGGACAGTCTGAACGAACAATACAAATACTAGAAGACTTGCTTAGAGCATGCGCAGTAGACTTCCAAGGGACCTGGGAAAAGTTCCTTCCGTTGGCTGAATTTGCGTATAACAACAGTTATCAAGCCACAATCGAGATGGCACCATACGAGGCCCTGTACGGAAGAAAGTGTCGTTCCCCAGTACATTGGGACGAAGCAGGAGAGAGAAAATACTTAGGCCCCGAGTTAGTGGAACAGGCCACCGAGGCAATCAAGAATATTCGTGAGCGGATGAAGACAGCCCAGAGCAGACAAAAGAGCTATGCTGACAGGAGAAGGCGCCCTTTGGAGTTTGAAGTCGGAGACAAGGTATTTTTGAAAATATCTCCAGCAAGAGGAATTACGAGGTTTCGTAAGAAAGGAAAGTTAAACCCGCGGTACATCGGGCCCTTCGAGGTCTTAGAAAGAGTAGGCAAGGTAGCATATCGACTAGAATTACCACCTACTATGGCTTCAATCCATGATGTGTTCCACGTATCTATGCTGCGTAAGTACATAGCAGACCCTGCACATATTTTAAAGTACCCTGAAGTCGAGATCACGAGGGATCTCAAACACGAAGTGCAACCTGAAAAGATTCTAGACTGCATCGAGAAGCAGCTAAGGAATAAGACGATCCCCATAGTCAAGATACAGTGGAAAGGCCACACAGTTAAAGAAGCGACTTGGGAGTTATAGAGTGAGATTCGAGGACGATACCCAGCTTTGTTCTGAGTTTCGAGGACGAAACTTTTTATATTAGTTAGGGATTGTAAACCCCATCCCGGGGGTTATCCTACTCACTCAAAGCCGGGGTGTAAACATTATAAAGGATTATAATATAGCCTTTTGTTTGAACTTTTTCAATCTTATCTCGAATCATAAATAAAGAATGAAAATATGATTTCTTGTTGATTGCATACATTAGAAAAATATACCTTACAAAACAGTGGGTTTAAAAATATGGTTCGGCTTAGTTTGGACTTAATTGCACAAAAGCCCTGAACTTTCAAAAAAATTACATTTTTGTCCCAAATTATGTAAAAACGAAAATGTATGGATGAATTCACTTTCTAAGGATAGGAAATGACTCAAAGTCACATGATTAGTCATCGTTTGAAATTTGAAGTCATTTTGAGCTAAAACGAATCCGAAACGAGAAGATTTCAGTAAAGTCGTGAAATTACCGAAAACACCGAAAAATTCACAGAGAGCGAGCTGAAACGACCACTAGAATTTCAAAATAAGAATTATATTCCTATGAAAGGAATACATTCAAGTTAATCATAGCCTCGTTAAAGTCTCGGAAACATAGAAATACAGAAAGGTAGAAAGTTGAGAAACACAGCAAAAATAAAAAGAGGACGGTATAGTCACCGTCGCGTCTAAAGCAACTCTCGGAATTTTTCTGAGGGTAGCACAGCCCTAGATTAATAAATATATGTTATTAGATTAATTAGATAGTGACGGAGATATAATCTGTCAATTTTTTTAGACTGGAACCGTCCCACACAGTATTGGAAAATACTGAAAATGCGACGGTTCGTATTTTGGTGATTAGCAATGTCGGAACAATATTATTAGTGGAAAAATTCGACCATGGTGCAGCAATAGTAGCTAAATAAGCTGAATTAAAGTGGACCAACCAGGTGAGAGATTAGTGCCAAGAGTGAGACAAAAGAATAAGACAAAAATATGGAGTGAAGAGGCATAGTGTAATGACAATGCTCTTCCTTGCTTTGAGCCATTGGATGAGCTAATTTTTGAACTAATGGCCGAGATTTGTGCAGCCAATTAAGTAAACAAATAAATAAATAAGAAAATATGAACAGAAATTGAGAAGGAGAGAGAGAGAGGGTCGGATTTTAGAGAGAGAGAGAGAGAGAGAAAGTGTAAATTTAGAGCTTGTTAACCAAGCTTCTCATTTGCCTATAAATAGAACCCATACACTTCTTGTTCTCATTTTAGACTCCCATATCTGAAAAATAGAGAGAGAGGCCGAGCAAGAGAGAGAAAGAAGAGAGAAAGGAAAGAGTTTTGGAGTTAGAGAGAGAGAGGTGGTCGGTTTTGCAAGGAAGAGAAGAAGAATAAAAGCTTTCAAGCTTCATAGTCACACTAAGGTAAAACACTAGTTTGCATGTACTCTAAATTCGGTTTTCCCTCCTTGAATACTCTCCTAAAACAAGTTTCTCCTCTGTCCTAGACCACCCAAAGGTTCACAAGGTTTGATCTTGGAAGATCAACCCTTAGAGAAGCTCGGCCATAGTAGGAAAACAAGGGAGAAAGTTGAAGATTTGTGCTTGAGAACTTAGGTAAGCTTTTCAAGAATGACATGCATGGTTGTTTTGATGAGTTCCTCTTACCTCTAACCCTCATCCTAACCGTCTCTCCTCTGCCCTAGACCATCATAGCATCAAGCTTTGATCTTGAGGTGGAGAAAGTAGGAGCAAGCCGAACACAACACATAGAACACCGCCAAAATCTCAACCGAGAAAAGCTAGGTATAAGAACCTCTAAACCTTATGATTTTAGATAGTTTGAGCTTGGTTTTCATTTATGTTAAGCCTCTGGATGTATTTGGTGAGAAATGTTGTAATAGCTTAGTTGCATGTTAGCATGCTTGGTGGTAGATCCGAGCTAAGCTAGAATCCCTAGCTTTCGAAGCTCGTGTGTGTATGTGCATGTCGTTTTGTGGTGTTGTGTGTGTCTCGGCCATGCATGTTTAATTTGGGCCATTTTTATCTTTTACATGCTTTAATATCTGCCCTTGCATGCTTTGATAAAGTGATGAATGTATTTTTAAAAGGATTTAAGGTACGACGATTTCCAACGGATCGTCGTACCGAAACCGTGAGAACCGTGGAAAACATGAACTAGGATTTTTGAACGATTTCGAACCTAAACTCTTTGAGAAATTTAAAATGGACTATGAACCCCATCTTCATCTTCTTATTCTCTGCCCTTAATGTATTTAAGAGTTAGAAAAATAGATTTTTCAAAATAAAGATGCTACGTGATCGGTTTGGTGAAACCGTGAGTAGTTCGGAAAATACGCCGCTTTAAAAGATAGTATGGTGATGAATATTGTAACGCTTCGATGATGGTGAATATAAGAATGATAAATACCCTTAAATACCTAGAAGCTACTGTCCATTTAATGTAATTAGCATGGGTAAAAAGAACGCCAAAGGTCTTGGCCTAAAATGGCGAGTTCTAAACCCTAACGCTAGTGTAGTAACAAAACGACCTTAATATAACTAACTCTATCAACGTGGAGTTTTTACGCTTCGATGACGGTGAATATAAGGATGATAAATACCCTTGAATACCTAGAAGCTACTGCCCTAGTAAAGAAAGATTTCAAAACCTAAAATGTTGCGTTCTAGTGAAACCAAATATCGAGCTAAATGAACGCTTTGAAATCTTAAGAATTATAGTAAAACTTGTTAATCCTTATACTATGAATAAATGATTTTAAAGAGACGATGAAGGAAAAAAATTGGTCAATTGGACCAAGGCTCGGTCCGGACTCGTAGTCCGTGAAAGTTCTATCCCGAGCCTAAGTCAACCGTATGTTTCGATTAGGAAACCCTCGAGAAGAGTTACTAAGACTATATATATAGAAGAGTCCGGAGCAATACTGTGTCTAATTTAGAAAATTAGTTTCGCTCTCAGTCAATGAAATAAGCGAACTAACGAGAGAAGTTCCTTTTTATTTAAAGGACTAAAGAAGAACAAGTGGTCGGAGCTCGCAAGCGACACTCGAAGAAATTCGAGAGATTCAACGCTTACACAAGGTAAGTGGCAATGCACCTACGGCACCAAGTTGTGTGTGAATGTGCTTATATGTTAGGTTGTTACTTACACATCTCGAAACGCTTAACTATATGCATGCTTTGTTTAAAAGAAGTAAAGAAGCCGAAGTGAAACCCTAGAATGAGAAACAAAAGTGAAAGAGAAAATACGAACATAAAGGAACGTACAATGTACTGTCACGCCTTGTTATGTGATAATACTAGAATAAGACAAGAATAAAATGTTAATACTGCCGGACCTTGAACCGTGCGTGTAATGATGCCGGGTTCTAACCCGAGTAAGATTAAGACTAAAACACAACCGAGCCTTGTTGTTGTTAGTTATTGAAATCCCGAAATAGTACGTACGGGTCATAGTACCCCGAGATAAGAGGCTAAAACTACAAGGACTTTTGAGCAGTCCAAATGTTGTGTTTTATGTTATCGTTAGAAAACTCCAACGCCTCTTATCTAGTTCCTGATCCTCCAAGAGAGAGAGATCATGATGGAACGTAAAAGTATAGAAAATGAAATTAACGTCGATGGTACTCCAAGCTCCAAGTGAGAGCCGTCCCTCGGGACAATGTCATTGTTGAATATATGGGAGACTTGGCCCTCTCCCCAGGGTGCGCACATTAAAGATGTCAAAACGGGCCGGGTCTAGTGGGCCGGCACGAAGCACGGCACGATTTTTAGTGGCACGACACGGCACGACACGATAATTAACGGGCTTAAGCACGGCACGATAAGTTGACGGGCCGGGCTTGGACAAGGGTTTAAGGCACGAAGCACGATAAGGCACGAGCACGATTAGGCACGAAGCACGACAAGGCACGAGCACGATTAGGCACGGCACGAGCACGACACGGGCACGATTGATAGCACGGCACGAGCACGACAAAACACACATAAATTTGCTTAAAATTTATATTTTATATTACATATTATGTATACATAGTTCAATTTTCAACCAAAAAAATATTATATATTGTCTTTATTTCTATAACATATTATATTTTCTCAATAAAATTATTATTGAACAAAATTTTAATTAAATATTAATATTATTTTGTTATTATTAATCACTAAGTTTCTCTTTAATTTCATGTTAGTATTAAATAATGTATTTTGTTTGCATCAAAACAAATGTAATAAATCTAATTAAATAATTTTTATTTAAATGGATATGAAATAAGTAAAATTAGTATAATAATACATACGCACGTAAAAGCACGATGGAGGCACGGCCCAAATACGGCACGGCACGACAAAAGCACGACACGTTTATAAACGGGCCGCGGGCCGGGCTTGACGCTCATTTTGAACCATGGGCCGGCACGGCACGAGCACGATTAATAAATGGGCCGGCACGAGCACGGCACGAAGCACGATAGGCACGAAGATAAACGGGCCGGGCCAGCACGACACGACACGATTTACATCTCTAGCGCACATTTAGAAAGAAGCAGTTACCATCAGTGGATCCCAGACATCAATCACGTAAGCGTAACAACTACTGTAACGACAGTAAAAGTATAATGCTAGAAAGAAAGAAAGAAGAGTAGCCTCTAGAAGTGGCAACTCACAGAAAGAATGGTAACAGTAGAGTTTGATCGTCCCGAGACGATCAGGCTCTTTTCATTATTGCATTTTGGTTTGAATGGATTGTATCGTTGTTGCATTGCATTGCATATTTAAGATAGTATAGTTTGCCCTTACTGAGTTTATCAACTCATTAGTTTCCTTGGTGTTGTAGGTAAGGGAAAAGCTAAAGTTGAACAGTGACAGGACTACGAGCTGGCGGCGGGCGGTGTGTGTGGCATTTTAGAAGAAGAAATGAATTCCCGTGGCATATTATATGTTTTTTAATTCCGCATTATATTTTGAGAACATTGTTGTAATATTGAGACCGGGACTGAATCCCGAGGCCCCGAACTTGAGAGAAAACGGTGGCTCTTTTTCCTGAACTCAAGAGAAGTCAGGTGGATGTGTTTTGACTAAGGAAAGAGATTTAAACTTTCGTATTACAAAAAAAAAAAAAAAAACACGAGCTCGTTATGTTATAAAGTAATTTATGTTTTACATATTTAAGTAAGATTATAGTAGCTAATAGAAAGAAAACCCCTCTGTCGCGGCCTACGGCCTAGCGCTGGGTCGTGACAAGTACTTCCCTGATAATCCTGTTAGCTAGCAATCTGTCTACTTCTTCATTTATGATCTTATTCCTCTTTGGTGCGAAACGTCTTTGTTTTTGTTTGATTCGCTTTGCATTGGTTCTCACATTCTAACGGTGTACTGACTCGGTCGGATCCACTCCAATCATGTCTTCATGAGTCCATGTGAAGACGTCTAGGTTTTGATTTAGGAATTCGATCAATTCTTGTTTTTCTTCTTCTTGGAGGAGGTTACACACCAGTATCGTTCTTGATGGATCGTTTGGGTCTACTAGTACTGCTATCGTTTCTTCCACCACCGGTCCTTCTTTTTCTTCTTCTTTTTTGATGATTCCCGGTGGGCCCTCCTTTGATTGCTATTGGCTTTCTTCTACTTCTTGCTCCCCTTTTGAATTTGATTCCTCGTGGATTGCGATGTTATAGCATCTTTGAGCTGTTAATTGGTCTCCCCTGATGTCTATCGTCTCAGTTCTGTCTGGTGAAAGATATCTCATCATTTGGTGCAAGGTAGAGGCTACCCTTTCCATCTCGTGGATCCATCATCTCCCCATTATAGCATTGTAAGCGGATCTAGCGTCTATCACTATGAATTCCACTTCGAGCGACCTTGTAGCTGCCTCCATTGCTAAGGTAACCATTCCGATCGGAGTTACCTTGGTACCCCCAAATCCAATGAGCGGTGAACTGCTTTTTTGGATCTGTGATTCGTCTAACCAGAGTTTCTTGAATGTTTTTAGAAACAAAATTTTCGCGCTGCTTTCCCTATCCATCAATATCCTCTGTAAATCGCAGTCATGGACCCTGAGGGTCACGACCAACGGGTCATCATGTGGCGTTTGAACTCTGGCTATATCCTTCTCTCCAAATGAGATTTTGACGTTTTTCTTCCTTCGGATCTGCTCTTTTTGTAAGGTGCAGATTTCCTTTAAGTCTTCCACCATCCTCTTTCGATTGCATAGTCCATATCCAGAACTATTATGCTGATCAGTTCTGCCGTGAATTGCGTTAATTATACGGACTTTATCTCTACCTCTGATTGAGCTCGGCCTTGCATCCTCTCTCCCGTGATCTCCGTCTTTTTCCAAGAACTCCAGGAGCTGATCCTTCTTTAGCAGTATAGCGATCTACCCTTTCAGAGTCAGACACTCGTCAGTTGTGTGCCCGTGGTCTTGATACAAGTCACAAAATTTGCCAGCCATCTGTTACGCCTTTCTAACTCCACTTCCGCAATCGTTATGTCTCTCATCCTCTACGGCCAGAACCCTGGTCCATCTCGGTGGCTCTTAGTGGCATGATTGGGTCGCTCTTCCTAAGGCTTGCATATCGGGATTCCTGGCCTAGGATCTTATCTTCGCTCTTCTCAGCCTTCCATGCGCCTCAGCTTGTTTCTTCCCAATCCGACCTCTTCCACCCTTATACAGCCTTCTATCTCCACTATGATCTCTTGGATGCTGTTTGGGGGCTTTCTTATGAAAATCTCATAAAGCTCTTGGTTGCGGTTCAATCCGTCTCGGAAGATTCTAAAAGTGACTCGAGTATCTGGATCTTCTATTTGACTCAGCTCAGATGTAAACCTCTCCAGGTACTATTTGTGGCTTTTCTACGGCCTCTGCTTGGCGTCCATAAGATTTGAGATCTCCTTCTTCTGTCTTTAATTGTAGATGAATTGAGAGATCATGCTATCGCTCAATTCATCGAAGTTGGATATCGACTTGGGTCGTAGCTTGTTGAACCACGAGGTTGGCGCTCGGTAAGCACCCTTGGGAAGACTTTGTAGAGGATCTGATCCCGGCTTGTCTCTTGCATCATGACCTGTCGGAAGTGATGCAAAAAGGCGACTGGGTCAGACTTACCATCGTAGGGTCTCATTTGCGATACTTGAAACTGATCCAGTTTTGGTTCCGACAAGATTTCTTCTGTAAACGGTGATTGGATCTTGTTCCGAGCTTTTTGGATCGCTTGCTCTACTACAGTCTAGCTTCTGAGCTCTTGGAACTGTGCTTTTACTTGGTTCTGCACTTCTTTCCAGAGGACTTCTTTCGATATCCTTATTTTAGAAACATCTTTTACCTTTTTGTACTGCTTTTTCTCCGCCTCTTTTTCTCTCGGATCTCTTTTTCAATTGCGTCCTTCTTCATCTAGGCCGCTCGTTCGTCTAGGGTGAGTCCATCCGTATTTCTCTTATGTCCAGCCACGCGTGAAGCTTACCTGTGGTGTTCCTCTGCCTTGTCTCTATCATTACCTGCAATATCCGGGAGTTCAATATTTCTCCGCCAGTCTTCATCTCTCATACGTTCTTCTCGCTCCTTTTCTTGTTCTTTCTTCTGTTGCTCCAGCTCTTTCTCTAATGCTTGTTGCGCCGACATTATCTTCAGCATGAGAGACTCCGTCTCTTGCTGCTTCTGCATTATTTCTAGGAACATATGCTCCATGGACATGTCCACTGGAGCAGCATCTTGGTCTTGGGTTCTAGTTTCCTTTTCTGTTGTCTTCTGGCTCTTTCTCCTCACTAAATCTTCTTTTTCGATCCTTGCATCTTTCTGTGTTGGACCTGTGAAATCAGATCTTCGATACGGAAAAAAGGATGTTTAGGAAACAAAAAGGTTTAGTTTCCCAGTGACGGCACCAAGCTATTCGTGCTAATTTTAGGCAAAATAGTTAATCCTACCCGGCTTAATTTGCTTGGCACTTGAGAAATCAGGGTGATCAGATCTAGAAAGAAATGATCTATCCCGAAATTCGTTTCAGAATTCCCTCTTGGTTGTTTCTAAATCTAAGAAAGTAATCTGTGTTTCTCAAGTGGACAAAAAGTTACAATTCATTACAAGTGAGCTCTATATATACAGTTTCAATTACATGGAATTTTAGAATTTTCTTAGGGTCTAGCTTTTTTACCTTTTCCCGCTCTTTTTTCTTCATATCTTCGACGTGATTCTTTGGGTAGGGGTGACGTGGACTATACTCTATGTGTTGAGCACACGTCGCCTGGTTCCCTCGTGCGGAACGGTTATCCTCGGTTCCACATGCTTGGGTCGTGCCAACGTATGTATGCTTATTTGTGCTTTTTTTTTTCTTTTTCTAGGCTGAGCGACGACGTTTCTTCTATTAAGTGAAACCGACTGCGTTTGCTGTTTAGAAAGCAAAATGGTATTGTTTTATGATCGAAAACGCCTTACCCATACAGGAGTCTTTGGAGGCATTCAATGTGCTCACGGAGAAATTGGTGACGGCTCTGATTGTTATGAGCCCAGAATAGAAGCATCCCAATGAGATTATAAGCAACTCTAGTGATTATACGATGGAAGCAGTTTTAGGGCAGTGGAAGGACATGGTGTTTCGCACAATTTATTATGCAAGCCGCACTCTCAATGAGATTATGAGCGACTCTAGCGATTATGCGATGGAAGCAGTTTTGGGGCAGCGGAAGGACATGGTTTTCGCACAATTTATTATGCAAGCCGCACTCTCAATGATGCTCAACTCAGTTATGCCACCACAGAGAAAGAGTTTCTCGCAATTGTGTTTGCTTTTGAAAAGTTTCGCCCGATCTCATCGATAAAAAAAGTCATTGTCTTCACTGATCATGCGGCCATAAAGTATTTGCTCGAGAAGAAGGAAGCTAAGCCACGCCTCATCTGTTAGGTTTTACTCATCCAATAGTTCGATTTGGAGATCAAAGATAAGAAGAAAGCAAAGAACTTTGTCGCCGATCATCTCTCACTGCTTGAAGAACATGAGCAAGTAACGAAGCAAGGGGAACCGATAGATGTTGGGTTTCGTGATGAATAGATTTTGGCCACCACTTCCCTCCTTTGGTGCGCCGAAATTGTGAATTATCTTGCAAGTGGTGTTATTCCCACAGATTTCACCTCTCACCAAAAGAAGAAGTTCTTTTCTGATGCCGGAATTGTGCGGACCAAATCATTTGGTGATCTGTCCCAGAGGAAGAATTTGATTATATACTACGCCATTGACATACTCTTGAGTGCACGGGTCACTTTGGAGAACAAATGAATATTGTAAAGGTCCTTCAGTGTGGATTTTATTGGCCGTAACTCTTCAAGGATTCCCATGCTTTTGTTACTACTTGTGACCGATGTCAAAGAATTGGTAATATTTCAAAGTGCAATGAGATGCACGTAACTACTATCCTTGAAGTTGAATTGTTTGATGTGTGGGGTATTGACTTCATGGGACCGTTCCTGTCGTCCCACAACAGCAAATACATTTTTCTTGCCATTGATTACGTGTCTAAATGGGTTGAGGTAGCTACGACACCAACCAATGATGGGAAAGTAATTCTACATCTTCTCCGCAAACACATTATTACATATTTTGGCAATCTAAGGGTAATTCTGAGCGATGAAGGGGCACATTTTTGCAACAAACAGTTTGAGGCCCTTCTTGCTAAGAATGACATAAGGCATAAAATGGAGCTTGGGTACCATCCTCATGTGAATTGGCAAGCTGAGGTTTCTAACTGGGAGGTGAAGCTAATTTTAGAGAAGACGGTTAATTCTTCTCGTAAAGTCTGGGCATGGCGACTTAATGATTCTCTGTGGGCATATCAAACGGCTTTCAAAATGCCATTGGGTATGTCACCTTATCGCCTAGTCTTTGGCAATGCGTACTACCTTCCCGTCGAGCTCGAACATTGAGACTTCTAGGCTATGAAGAAGCTCAAGATGGATTTCCAAGCAGCGGAAGAACAACGAATTCTCTAACTCAACGAACTCGATGAGTTCCGCTTCCAAGCATACGAGAATGCCAAAATTTACAAGGAGAGGACGAAGGTGTGGCATGATAAGAATATCGTATGTAAGGACATAGTATCGGGACAACAAGTTCTCTTCTTTAACTCGAGTCTTTGACTTTTTGTTAGGAAGCTGAAATCGAGATGGTAAGGGCCATTCAAAGTGGTACAAGTGTCAGCGTATGGCGCGATAGAGCTCCGGCATACAAACTAGGGCACATTCAAGGTCAACGGCCAAAGGGTGAAACCATACGTGAATGGGGACTTTCATGGTGTAAACTCCGTCACGTACCTCGATGACATATGAAGCCATTAATGCATCGGGATTTGTCTTGACACTTTGTAAATATTGAGGTTAGTAGTCATTTTATTTTTCATTTTTGTTTAGATTATTTTGTTAGGTATATTTTCTTTTCCATTTTTTTTTTATGTTTTAAGTTCTGTATAGTTAATAGGTTTATTTTTCATTAGTTTTTTTTTTCGGACTTTAGGCTTGTAAAGAAAAAAATAAAAAATTCAGCGCCGCGGCCCCAGTATGCACGGGGACCTTAAATCAGAAGTGCCGCGGCGCTACCTCTCAGCGCCACAGCACCGGGAGATGTTGGACACTTAGTCCCATCTCGAGTGATCGCGGCGCTACACCATAGCACCGCAGTCCCTTCACTCATACGAAGCCAGGGCCACGACGCCTACACCAAAAGGCCTCGGTGCCAATGTCTCCTGCTCGCCTAGATTTTTCTGGGTAACGCAGCACCGCGGTGCCTAATCCCTAGCGCTGCGGTGCTATTTCGTGAATTTGCGATTTTAATATCGCCCTACCACCTTTCTCTCTCCTTATTCTCAAACGTTTTCCCTCCTTTTCACTATCCCTGTCTACCCCAAACTCCTCTAACCCAAACCACCAAAATTTCACCAAAACCTCTCCAATCTACCCTAAAATTTCCCAAAGCCTACCACCATCACAACAAATCCCTCAACTCGCTAACCCTCATCCCCATTCCGCCCATCATTGCTCCCAACCCTGCCAAACACCACCGGCCCACTAGCATTCGACATTACCCTCTACTGGTGCTCCAACTACCTCTACTCACACCGGCGAAAGTCCGCCACCACCGTCGCTCCACCGTCTTCGCAGTGCTCCACCGCCCCCAGGCACTCCCACCGCCGGTGCTCTGGCAGCTTAACTCTGACCACCACAGGTGTCATCATTCATGGTATTTTCTCCCTTGAATCTAGTGTGGATAATACTCTATGGAGTGTGATTGACATTGAAGACATTTGTGTGGATTGCAATTGGATAAGAACTAGTGTGTGGACTTGTGATTTTTGGTTTGTGCGTGGCTTTGTGTTGTGAGTTTGTGAAGTTTAGTGTCGCCGGTGTTCATTCACTTGTTGGTTTGACTATTGTGTGGCCATTTAGCACTAGTGTGGGGCTATAAATTGTGGTCCAGATTGTGATCAGGTTAATCAAGTTTTGACGACCACGCAATGCCCAGATCGAAGCGAAAGACACGTCAGGGCAGGGCTTCTACTAGTGGCACTCAAGGGCCCGTCCTTCGCAAGCGGTTGAAACAACCACCTAAGATACCGCATAAATATTTGAATCGTTGTGTTGCCGGCGCGAGTGCATTCGCAAAAGGGGTCTCGTTATCGGACCCGGCTATTTGGAAGAGTTTTGCGAGATATACAACAACATCAGGTAGAGGCATTAGGAGCCGTTCTGTAAAGCCATGACGACCAGCTGAGTTCAGAGCATCGTTCGGGAGTTTTATGCTAATGTCATGGCAAGTCGTTTAAACAAGGTCTATGTGCGCAGAAAGTGGGTCACCTTCACTGATCGGGCCATCAATGAAATCTTAGGGCTTCCGAGCATTGATCCAGATGAGGATGACTACCGCTAATTTCTGCTTTTCGAAATTGATTACGAGGCGGTGAAAAATCGCATTTGCCTACTGGGGGCCCGATGGCCATAAAGAATGGTGTTCACTAGTTCCTTCGGAAGACCTCTATGTTGCGGATCCCTCGTGCTTGGATGTACTTTATTACTGGTCAAGAATTATTCTGAGGTCACATGAGACCGAGCGGTTCTTCTTTATGCCATTCTGCAGGGCATGTCGATTGACGTGGAGTGCATTATTTTATTAAACATCTGTCATGTCGCCCGTCAGTCTACCACTGGGGGGTTGGCGCACCCTTATGTCATCATCGAGCTGTGTCATTGTGTTGGTGTCAACATTGACCCTCTTGAGCCGTACATCCCGGCGTAACCATCTATAAAGGGTCGTAACATTCAAAACTACCGCGCTGCAGCCATACCTGACCCACCTGCCGGAGGAGCCTGCTGAGAAGCCCATGCCCGATCATATGCACAATTATCCCGCTCTTATGCCTCCACCTTCACCACCAATGAACGACCAATTATGGATGCATCTCTCTGCGCAAAATGTTTTCATCATCCGCCAAAACCAACACCAGTAGGCTTATCTCTATGAACGAGCCGTATTCGATGCAGATCAATGGGCGGTCTACGCGGAACTCTTTCAACGGATAGACATCAATTGCAAGAAACCCATTAAGTTCCCCGTCCCGCCACTATTCTCTCCTTACAACGCAATCCCACCCCTGCATTTGCCAACCTTGGGCGATGACGGCCACGCTCATGATGATCAGGACTAGATGGGCAGTACCCATCAAGGGAGATTTTCGTTTCCTACTGTTTTCTACTTGACATTACAGACAATGTATATCTTTAGTTTGGGGGTATATTCATGTTATCAGATGGTTTTTCTTCATGTTTATGTTTTATGCATGCATTCATCACATTCATTTCAGTAATCACTTAGTTGCATTAACATTGTCATTTAGTGCATTATTTTACTGTACTAGATTAATGTTGTAATGTCCAATTAGCGTGCATTTTTAGGTTCATTCATTTAGGTTCAGGTACATGTTGTCGAAAATTAGTGTGACATCTTAGTTTAGGGTAGCTGATGAGAAGTGCACGAGTACATTATGTGAATGACTAACTCTGTGTGAGTGATTAGCAAGCTGTAACATAGGAAACTAACTTAACTGAGTGTCACTCTAGAATTGAATTCGATCACAACTTTTGCACACAGCCTTATTAGTCTGGAATCCCGAGCAATTAGAGAACATTTATGCTGACTACGTCACTCTAGAACTCACCGTAAATCACTCTCGAGGCAAAATCGTAGGTGAAGCACGATTAAGGGAAGGACGTATAAAATATTTGGACAGTTTGAGCCTTTCTTTATTTAATTTAAATCCTTAGTCACCCACTTTAAGCTTTTTATGAATAAATTTCTTTCATTGTGACCCTAGCCAAGCCTAAAAGATAAAATGACTAAGTCTCTTAACCATTACGTAAGCACATAGACCAACATCACTTGAGAAGACGTAACGAGACAACATTATTCGATTGTTATTAGCACCAAATGCATTGTATAGGTTATTTGGCCATAAAAATTCTACAAAAAAAATTATATAAAATAAAAAATTGGCCCAATATAACAATTCTTTCGCCAAGGCTGCTATTGGTGTAACAAAGGCAAAACTAGTTGCCGTAAAGAGAGGTGTAGGGAAGAAAGTGGTGAAAAAGTCGGCAGTTGATGTGCTTACTTAAGTGAACCCACTCTTAATCCTAATTTGACATACCTTAGCCGAGGCCTAACATTTAAAGCTAGGAAAGACCTACCGACTCTAAATTGTGCGAGGTACCTACATTAGTGGAGAGTGAGACGATGGTGAGCCTATGGAATGATGAATCACAAATACATCATACAAATATTTAGTCAGCATAAAACAATCCGAGAGCAAGAGATGAATGACGAAAATAGGCGTTCGCACACACACACGAGAGAATGATACTCGGAGGAACACAAGGAAGAGTAGGATCCGACGTTATTGCTTGATTGGCTGGTCGCTTGGGATCTCGTGTTACTTTGAGGCGCAGCACCTGATGCTAAGTTCAATAACTTTTTTTGAGAGCATATTAGTTTGCAATTTGCACCTCATGTAGATATTACATTGGGCATCTATTCTTTGCATCTAGTTATATTTTTAGTTTAATTTGGAAATTTTGCTCGAGGACTAGCAAATGTTCAAGTGTGGGGCTATTTGATAGCGTGTCAAAATACATAGTTTTAATTGATTAAAACCCCTACACATATGAATTAAAAATGAAAAAATATGATAATTTGTGGTCTTTATATCAGTGCAGGTACAAAGAAGTAAAAAGGGGCAGAATAGAGGAAATTTGGAAAAAAAAAAAAAGCAGGCCTTAACGTCGAAGCACCATGTTTCTTGTGTCGCGATGCCGCATTCTGAAAAAACCCAGATCGCATATGCATTCAGCAGAGCCACGGCGCCCGACCTGATGGCATCCCAGAAACAGAGCAGCGCCGCGGCACCACAAACTCAGTGTCGTGGTGCTACATCGACGAACTAGGCCGTACAATAGCGAAAAAGCTCGAAAACGCGAGAAAAAAGACCAACTTCGAAAAGAGATGACCTAGAACGATAAAAATAGTTTTGGAAATAACGAAAAAGGCAGCAAGGTGCAGAGAGCAAGAAAATTTACCATTCAAGACGAACCGCTTATTGGAGACGGAGGCAATTCGGCTTGCACATTCATTCAACAACATCATTCTTTCTTTCTCTTTCTTTGTAAATTTATCATGACATCAATTTCAATTTCGTTTTCATTCAAGTTAATGATGAACTCATTTCTTAATTCCTAGAGTACAGATGTAGCCTATTTGAATCGTTATTCGTTTTATTTAATTTCAGACGTCGTTTATTCATTATTGTCGTCTAATTCAATTTATGTTTAATGCTTGAATGAAATTAACTACTTTATGCATGTTCTTAAATCTTGATCCAATATTTGAGAGTTGATGATTGAGTTTGTTCTAATTGAATTAGTGTCCATAATTTATTGCTAGAAATAGAGTAAACGTGTGCATGGTAATTATTTGTGCGGCTTACCTTAGGACTTTAGAATCAATGGATGAAAGTTATTTGATACGTTAAGGTTCATTACGAGAGAGAGAGTGCAACTTAATTTGGAGAGTTGCCAACGATATTAGATTAGGAGACGATGGGAGTTGAATTAACAGGTAACGTGAATAATAGGTGAAATCGAAACTCTAGGATTGTTTTGCCATATATTAATTCCACACTACTTTATTTGGTGTAGTTAATTGTTTTATTCACATTCTCTCTTTAATTTCAATTTGCAAACATTCAAAATCTATTTCATCATCAAGGGCATTGGTTACTAAGAATTCAATAAATAGTTCTAGGTTCTTGTGGGTTCGACACTTTTACTCCATCACTTTATTATTTCGTGCGACTCGTTCACTTGCGATATAAATTTATATAATAAATTTTCATCACGTAGTATTATACATTCTTGTCATAGTTTCTCAACTAAACTACATAAAAAAAATATGTATTTGTTTTATAAACTATATCATACGTATAATTTAATTCTTGAATTATCGTAATAAACAAGGAAAATTTTTTATTTACGCTTACAAGAAATAGGGTCATCACACGTTTACTAAGGTGATCACAAGTGCATATAGTAATATTTTTATATTCATTATTTCTATGAAGTCAATGACTATATAACAAATTTAATTATTTCTAAGCAAAAAGAGAATGTTCAAGGACAACTATAGAGCCTGATTGATAATTACGTAGAGCAGCATCGCAAAAAGGATAGGTGGCTTACGGAGGAAGCTCAAATTCGTCATGTAAGTTTACGTAATTTTATATCAAAAAATAATCTTATTAAATGCCTATCAGTAAATTTAATATATTTAATTATTTTATTATTGTTCCTAGGAGAAGATGACTCGGCTGCAGCAGACGCAACAGACTCAAAATCCATATTAATGCAAGACGAACAAGGAGATTCTAACGGACGTCCCCGGGCTAGATTATAGATGTTTGACTAGCATCAGCTCAAAGATTAAGCCGAGCGTCTCCATGGGGGCTCATGTTGGCTCATCTTCTCAGCCTTCGACAATCTAGACTCTGACACTGCCATTGATACCACCCAGAGTATATATCAATAAAAAAATATTTAAAAATAAAAGGTTGAAATAAAAATTAAAAGTATGAGCGACTTTTTTTTATTTTTTATTTTTATATCTATAGAAATGGTTGCCGATACTCAAAATTTGGTTAGGATGGACCAAAATATTGGCGACCAAATTTAAACTGTTAGCGACTATAATTATGGTCGTTAATATTAGTGACTATAAAAGCAATGGTCGTGGATGACTATTGGCGACAGACTTTAAGCGAATATTTTTATGGTCACTGAATCGGCGACCATAAAAATGGTTGTTGATAGCCTCTTTTCCTTTAGTGTTTTACGGATGAATTAGCTTTCATGTCTCCTAATTTGAATAGAAAAATAATTATGAGATAATTACATATTTTGAAAATTATTTTTGGGATACTTCTTACTTTTGAAATTGAGAAATTACCCATGAGTTAAATCGTCTCCTATGCCGCCCCTCTTCCTCTCCCTTGCCCTGTAAATACATGCTCTAGTAGTAAACAAAGAAGACTAAGTGATTTACAATTTTCGCTCTTCAAAAGTCTCTCTCTATTTAGAAAAATAAAATTTGTTTTTCCTTCCCTCATAATGACAAAACTGCCAGCCCCCCTAATTAACAGAAGAGAAACTTCCTTCTCTTGTATTGTGTTAGAGCGAGCCCGCACTTGAGTCATAGCCTTGATTTGATAATTGGAGAGGAAAACTGCGGTGTCGAATCTTTGACTGATATATTCGTTGTGGGCACAGTAAAGCTAACCCAATTTTGGCATTCGCACAATGTACGATGTCAGTCGAAGAAGTCAACAATTTGCCTGATATACTGTTTGTATAAATTCTTGATCCTTAATATCTATTTAATCACATGATAGTTAATTGTTTAAATTTTGTGATACAACATGTGCGTGAGACCTGCTTTTAAGTTAATTTCACTTAATTAATTATGTAATTGATTTACCATACTATTTCTTCTGTTGTACTTTAATTGATTTGTTCAATATTTTCATTTTTTTTTATAATTTTTGAAATTATAACCAACAACCTATACATAATACATGATAGAGTCAAAAGTCCAGCTACTTTGTTGTATAGACTACTACACACATCCAGTAGCGCACAAATATGAAGCAGAAAAACAAAAAGGGCACAAGGCCATTCCGTCCATTTAAGAAACAAGAAAGATCATAACAAAAAAAAAAATATCATGTAATCTCTCTGATAAAGCTCAGAGATTTGCATTAATTAAAACACCACAAAGAAAGAAAAAAAAAATTTTACCAAGTTGCTCAGCGAATAAGGAAAAGGTCTGGTACGCGACTACCGAGTTTGTTTAGTGATTTCCTGTGTATATGTCGATATATATTTATATTTTATTAAATGATATATTAAAATATATATATATATAGCCTTTGTTTTCAATATATAATTTGAATGCATTCCGTAGACAACGGTTATTAATACTGCAGGACAGCCCCAAGGCCCAAACCATCTCCAAGTAGCATGGTGGTAGTAGCACTGTATATGAGGAGAAAATAAATAAGAAAATATATGTACTAATATATATTTACATAAGTTAAAAAAAATTAAAAAAAAAAAGAGAGAGAGAAAAGGATAATAAAATAAACAAATAAATACCCACGAGACCCAAAAGGAGAAAAAGATAATATCAATAAGGCCAAAAATGGAGCTTTCTTCTCTTCTATTGTGAGTTATAGAAATCAAGGTCCAAAAACCAAAGATCCAGAGAAGACCGCGATTGAAATAAGAAAATATAAAGAAGGTTCCAGGAATCAAGGGTCAAGACTGTACATGTGACTAAACCCTTGAGATAAGGAACAACTACTACAAGAAGAAGAAACAAGCAAAGTTTTTTATTTTTTTCATTTTTCATTTTTTTTTATTTTTTATTTTTGCTTCCATTTTCCAAGATTACCAAATCCCACTTCCGTTTTACACTAGATCAACTGAACTTACCTGTTAGCATTTGACACAAAGTGTATAGAGCTCTCAATGGTCTTTCTTTAAGCTGCCTTGGTATATATATATATATATAAATATTTTGAGGCTATATTAGAATTTTCAAGTACAAATGCAAGTTAAAGAAGTTGAGAGAAGAAGCGGTGGAGTTACTAGGGCTGCAATTTTCTTGTTCTGGGTTGTCTTCATATTAATTATTTTGGCTCATTTTAGCTTCTCATCATCATCATCATCATCATCATCATCAGCATCGGCCAGGCCACATCAGCCGTCGCCGCCACTGCCGAGAAAGGCCAGGTTTCTAGCGGCAGCAGCAGCGGCATGGACGAGGACAGAGACGGCTACGCTTCATGCGCCGCCGTCGAGTCTGGCTCGGTCAGTAAATGGCGGCGATCCGAAAGAGCTGTATGGAGATGAGAAGAGGTTAATTCACACAGGGCCAAACCCACTTCACAACTAGTGATGGAAAATCACTACTACTATAGCTGCTAGTGTAAGATGATGATATCTCAATTCTGTCTTAATTTGTTATTTTCATAATTTTTTTTTTTTTGGAAATTTCATAATATTGAAATTATGTTAATTATATGATGAGACCGAGAGCATAGCTGTAGCCTTTTCTGAGTTTTTGGGGTTTTAATTAGTTGGGAGGTGGATATATGGGGCAGTGTAACAATGGGCAGGGAAAGTTAAGGGAAAAAAAAAAAGGAAAAGAAAAATATATGGGGAGGCTAGTGTTAATGCTCTTGTTTCTTTTGCAGTAGTTGTTTCTAGTTTGGCTCTGTACAAGAGCCTGATGATCTCTCTGTGGTCATCTGTAACAAACAATTCATTGTCTTTGAATTAATTACTGTGTAGTTATTCTTCTTTCATCTACTTTCTTGTTATTTTATCTATAATTTGATTTTTTAATTTGCTTTTGCACATTTTATTGGAACTGTGAATCACCCAAATAAATACTTATTAGTTAAATTGGTATAGTATTATTTCATAAGAGGTTGTGTTAGGGGTTTTTTTTTTTTTCCCTTTTTGTTTATTTGTTACTCATGGATATTACCTTTTGAATTTAATTAATTACATGAATCACCATATGATAAACTTGGCATTGATCAACCCTAGCATGCTAGGAATGACGTGCAATTTATAATTTCTAGTAATCTCCACATTTTTCCTTACAATATTAGCGTCGAAGAAGATAGTTTAAAAGACGAAGAAATGGAGGAATGCTTACCAAAATTAAAGTTATATTATTTTTATTGAATAAAACAAAATTAGTGTTATAGTAATAGGTGTAGCACATGGTTTTTTGAGTCTACTGAAAGAATGTATTGTAATTACTTTTCACTGCCATAGAGATCCGACCATCTAATTAATATCCCATATGCCATTAATTAACAAGTATATATAGCCCTAGCAATCTAGAATTGACCAAAACCCACCACGATAAAGGCTAAGCTAATAGAGCCATGATTGACCCAGTTAAAAGCATTATTAATATCCTAACATCAGCGTCTGATTGTCGAACAAAATAAATATCTATCCTATCTACTCCTATGACACTTGCGAGGCACATCAACGTCCATTAGTGAGACACGTGGATGGACAATACTGAAATCTTATTTTTATTATTTTATGGAGCTTAATATATATATATATATATATATATATATATATATACGTTTCTACGATGCTATATTTAATAGTGTGCCGCTATAACACTAAAAAAGTATGTAATAATAATATGGATGAAGTAGGCAAATATCCAGAATTTATATAACAATAAAAATAAATACCCAAACTTTTGAAGTAATTGAGTTTCTAGTCAATTTGTGAATTATTTGCACATGCTTTTGGTAACAAAGTGAATTACCACCACTTACCACTGTGTAAGTAATTCCATCTTTTGGGTAGTTGGTTACATTTTTTAAAAGATTGGGTAATAACTTACATTAAGTTTTAAAAATTGGGTATTCATTATAATTTCTCTAATAATATTAACACATGTATGTAAAAATAATTTTTTACATGTCTTTTATATAATATTAAGTGGAACGTTGATAGGTATGAAACACTATAGAATTAGCATATATATATATATATATATATATATATATATATTTAGAGTGTTTTATATCCATCGGTGGTCTACCTAACAATACATAAAGAGAAGTAAAGAAGTATTAATACATGTTTTAAATTTTAGAATTATTATTACACACGTTTTTAGTGTTATATTAACACACCAATAAACTGAGATAGCATGCTTTAATATTATTATTACATATTATTTTAGTGTTAAATTGACACATTACTCAATAGAGTATTATAGAGCTATATATATATATATATATATATATATATATCTTTGAATATTTTGGCTCGTGGAAGCGCTGAGTTAATGTGGGAATATATATATATATATTTTGATTGATTATTCCTAGAAGTCCCATCTGTAATATTTGACTTGAATGCAACCAAGTTTTGTTTTTGGTCTCCAAGTGAAGTGCGTGTGGGAGTATAAATTAAGAAGCTAATGCCGAATGCTATATAGCTCTTGTCGATGGGCCAACGCGCTTATAATTTTTTTCAAAGGCAATATATCCCCACAGTCCAGCGCATAATATTAATGGTGAAATGTAGAAAACTTTATGCATGAATGTTAGACCATTCAATGCAAACTATTATGCTGCGTCTGATCTGGCTCTCTTCTCTTATTATTTGCTTTCATCTCTCTCTCTACAAAATAATTTTTATTTGAAATTGTGTGTTACTACTGCTGTTTATAGCGTGTTTCAATTGAAAAAAAAAAAAAAGATGTCTAAAAATCAAACAATGCGGATTATGGAGATAACAATGTTTTTTTTTTTCGTTTTGCTTTTTCTGTATAGATATTGTTTGGCAACATCCAAATTAAGGTTTTTTTTTTTCACTTGAATTGAAAATATTGAATTACACATTTGAATATCAGTTTGAATTGGTGTTTTAAACTAGTAATTCTACATACTTACATATGTGGTGCCTGTATATTATTATTATTATTATTATTTTGGTTTGACAAATTTAATTTTATTTTTTTTAGATTTTATCTTTTCATTTTGTCATGCTAATTTATTTTATAATTATAATATATAAATAATATTATTAATAATTATTAAAAAATGAAAATTGGATATAAAAATATAAATAGCATAAAAGCATTGTATTTAATGAAATACTAAGAGTTTCACACAACTATATAATACCTGAAATACTTATAACACATATCAAACCTAAGTGTCCAGTACACACAAAACTAAATCATTATCGGTCTCCTGGTTTGATGCCGGTGCAGGGTTAACGTTGGCAGATCTAATGTGCAGGCACAAGTTGTGGGAGACCCTGAATTAGAGATGTCAAAATGAGCCGGCACAAAACATAGAACGATTTTTAGTAGCACGACACGATAAGTTGGCGGGCCGGGCTTGGACAAGATTTTAAGGAACGAAGCACGATAAGGCACGATCACGATCAGGCATGACATGAGCACAACACGGGTACGATTGATAGTACGACACGAACACAGTACGAGCACGACAAAGCACGACATAAATTTGCTTAATATATTGTCTTTATCTTTATAGCATATTTGTCTTTTTTTATAAGATTATTATCGAACAAATTTTAATTAAATATTAATATTATTTTGTTACTATTAATCACTAACTTTCTCTTTAATTTCATATTAGCATTAACTAATGTATTTTATTGCATTGCATCAAAACAAATGCTAGATGAAGAAGTACGACTGCTGTAGATTCCTGGTAATTATGCCAACAGAGTTGTTGAAGTTTGGAAAACATCCACAATTTCCTTCTATGTAACTCCCTCACCAGAGTCAACATCTAACTATCTGGTTTGTGTTAATGCTAGAAGCTATTTCACTGTAGCAACTTGTTATGCTTGCTTTTTTTTTATTTTTCTAGATCTGGATGTTGTCGCAGTAAAAAATAAAAATTAAAAATTAATGATTAAATTACGTTGCTAACAAATTCAACAACAACCTATGAACGATTAAACACATACTAGCCACGTTGCATTGAGCGGGGACTCGGCGAGGATGATCCGAATCTGGACCTCCACCATCACTGTTGTGGTAGCTAGAGGGCGACATGCCTAGCAGTGGGACTATATGAAAAGATAGGTACAAAATATTACAGATATAGTTCCAACTAAACAAATATAATGGGACTATATGAAAAGATAGGTACAAAATATTACAGATATAGTTCCAACTAAACAAATATAAAGTAAAACTCCAAGTCTTAAAGTTTTAATCGCTGCCAAGTACAATGCATGTTAATTTTAGCACATTATCTTTTTCTAATATTTTAGTAGAGAGTATATTATTTAATTAAAATGCTAGATTTATACTAGTTTTCCATCAACACAAATATACATTAGTTTGAAAATCCTCCATGATAAAGTGAAGTATCCATGTTTATTGACATACGACACTTTCTTACTTTCTCACCTCTATCTTACTATAAAAATTCGTAAGTAGAATATGCGGTATAATAAGAAATAATTATGAAGTGTCAAATTAACCTATTTATAAATTACAACAATTTAAAAAAGGGTGAAGTAGGCAAATACCCAAAATTTATATAACAATAAAAATAAATAGCCAGACTTTTGAAGTAATTGAGTTTCTAGTCAATTTGTGAATTACTTGCACATGCTTTTGGTAACAAAGTGAATTACCACCACTTACCACTGTGCAAGTAATTGCATTTTTGGGTAATTGATCATATTTTTTAAAAGATTGGGTAATAACTTACACTAAGTTTTAAAAATTGGGTATGCACTATAATTTCTCTTTAAAAAATTAAACTTGACGATATGATAGAATTATTCCTTTCTTAGTAATATCTTTGTAAATATTTTTCAATCTTATTTACGTACAAATAATGAATTCTTGCACCAAAAAATAATAACAATAAGTTATATTAAATTATATAATAGAAAAATTTATTGTAAATATCTAACGGTTAAAAACACATTTAGATCATTATATTTACCTTTTTCAATGTGTATTACTTTTATTATAAAGTTGATTTGGCCATTTAGAATCTTCTTACCTTAGAAGTTGTCTACTGTAAGAGTCTTGCCTATATTAGGAAACAACAAAACCACCAAACAAAGTATTTTAAGAAATAAGGCTCTTTAAAATGGTAAATCTTAGTATGCATAATTGTTATCTACTATTGGACATTTCTCACTTGAAGATTTTTCATATACAACATGTGTACTATAATGTAGGAAGATTTAAAATTACTATGGTATAAAATAATTCTTAACTATAATACCATTTAGAAAAATAGGATCGACTAAAATAATAGATTTGATAATATGTTGTAATTTTTTATCGCATGATATATCCTGCCACATATTTTTATTATATTATAAATAAGTTCTTGTCCCAATGTATCAACTTCTTGACAAAACAAAGTTCAACCTTTCGATGTGAGATCAATATTAAAAAGCTATAGAAACTTCCTTGGAATGAGTTGTTTCACCGTACGTACCCCTAAGGCAAAGTTGATTTTAAAAAATGGCCCTCTAAAACAAAAGACAATGACTTTTCCAATTATTTTATTTGATTGATTTATAAATTAAAAGAAGTTGTTTCTTGTAAAACAAGTTCTCGAAATTAGTTCAAAAGATTCCGTTGTGGAAACAGATGAAGAAACATCAGGTTTTTAAAAAAAATTATTTTACCTTGTTTTATTATTGTATAATATATACATAGATAAGTACTCTCACCATGAAATGAATGTTTTTTATTTTTATTTTTGCTTTTTATTTATTTATTTATTATTTTTTGTTATAACTTTCTCTGTGTTTTGGACTTGAAAACCATGAAATGAATGTTTGCTTGGGAGGTCATCATCGAGCACGCATTAATGCTTGATTTAAGAGGGGGCTTGATGAGAGTTCAACTACCCCATTGTCTACATTTGTCAATTCCCATAAAACTCTTGTTTATTACTTCCACCCACCTCAATTTTTAAATTTTTTATTGGTTCATCAAACCAGATATATTAGCTAGCAACCTCGTCTGCTTTTTTTTTTTTTGGTTTCTTTTTCGTGCTTTAAAAATATTAAATGTTAAAGATTATTCTTTGTTTTACCACGATGGAGGTGTTAAGAAAGATTTATCGATATCGATATCGATAGAGCAATATTACAGTCTTTAACTTTTTTTTTTTTCTAAATATTACTATGCAAATAATAATTATTTTTTAAATGTTTTTTTTCCCCTAAATAGTTCATGTTTTCATTAATAAAAGATATGGTCATTGATTTAATTACAAAATATTATGATTTTACTTTTATAGCATTAATCTTTCATGGATTTATGACTAATTTATTAATTTTTTTAAATTTTGGTTATTTTTTTAAAACATAAAAAAAAATCATCAGAATACAACTATACAAGTAGTCTATTTTGTTTGTTTAGTTATGAGGGAAAAAGTTCGTACTGTTCTTGATAATAACAATGAACAATATATAATTATATATTATATATAATTATATATTATTTATGAGCATCTATGATGATGTCCAATTAACTTTAAAGGTATGTTTGGTGGGGTGAATAGAGAGTCAGAATGATGAAAACTAGAGATGTAAATCGTGTAGTGCCGTGCCGGTCCGGTCCGTTTATCTTCGTGCCTATCGTGCTTCGTGCCGTGCTCGTGCCGGCCCATTTATTAATCGTGCTCGTGCCGTGCCGGCCCATGGTTCAAAATGAGCGTCAAGCCCGGTCCGCGACCCGTTTATAAACGTGTCGTGCTTTTGTCGTGCCGTGTTTGGGCTGTGCCTCCATTGTACTTTTACGCGCGCATGTATTATTATACTAATTTTACTTATTTCTTATCCATTTAAATAAAAATTGTTTAATTAGATTTATTACATTTGTTTTGATGCAAACAAAATACATTATTTAATACTAACATGAAATTAAAGAGAAACTTAGTGATTAATAATAACAAAATAATATTAATATTTAATTACAATTTTGTTCAATAATAATTTTATTGAGAAAATATAATATGCTATAGGAATAAAGACAATATATAATATTTTTTGGGTTGAAAATTGAACTATATACACATAATATGTAATGTAAAATATAAATTTTAAGCAAATTTATGTGTGTTTTGTCGTGCTCGTGCCGTGCTATCAATCATGCCCGTGTCGTGCTCGTGCCGTGCCTAATCGTGCTCGTGCCTTATCGTGCTTCGTGCCTAATCGTGCTCGTACCTTATCGTGCTTCGTGTCTTAAACCCTTGTCCAAGCCCGGCCCGTCAACTTATCGTGCCGTGCTTAAGCCCGTTAATTATCGTGTCGTGCCGTGTCGTGCCACTAAAAATCGTGTCGTGCTTCGTGCCGGCCTACTAGACCCAGCCCGTT
The DNA here is from genome assembly GCA_018132145.1 of Boehmeria nivea var. tenacissima. Taxonomy (NCBI): domain Eukaryota; kingdom Viridiplantae; phylum Streptophyta; class Magnoliopsida; order Rosales; family Urticaceae; genus Boehmeria; species Boehmeria nivea. The sequence continues at coordinate 2,763,202 of CM030881.1, forward strand.
TTGACATCTCTAATGAAAACAGTTAAAAAGATGGATAAATGTGAATGAGGGGGATTTAAATAATCATTTAATTAAGTTGTTTGGTAAGAATGGTAAGGAGTTAGAATGATGAAGAATAAATAATGGTGCAACTATAATATTGTCTTTTATTATTATTTTAATTTAATTATTAAAGAGGGTGATGATGCAGGAATTTTGACAACAAGTAAATTAACATTGAGGATCAACAAACTCAAGCTATAGTCTTGCAAGACACATAACGAAGAATAGATCAGGCCAAAGGGGTGCACCGGAGATGTCGCAAGCTTTAGCTCTCTGATGCTTAAGTCAATGATCTTATATAGAGAGAATAGGGTAAAGAGTGATTGCATAAAAATTACATACCAAACGACACCTATTTGTAGGACCTAACTGACCATGTTTCCTCTTCGTTGAGGGATCAAATTAAATTAGCAAATATCCTAATTTGGTTTGATTTGAATATGTTTTGTAATTATCTCTTAAGATATTAAGAAATATCATTTATTTATTTGAATATAAATTTATCTATTTGAGATAAATCAACTCATGATTCTATCCGTTGATTTTAGGGACTCTGAGGCTCTTATGTACGATTACACAAGCAGAACGGCACCTAGTCGCGGCCATCGTCTACAGGATAAATATCCCTGAGATCCTGTGGACCTTTCTGCGTCTATTCGGACTTGGGCTTCTCGATCGTACGAGCACCTTGATAGCAGAGAGAAATATAGACTTTTTACATATTAAAAGTGATAAAGAAGATGTATCCTTCCACGAAAAGATATTTGGTGACCCTAGAGGGAAAGCATCTCCCTCTACCCCTCTCCATCCTTCCTCTCCTCACTCCAACCAAACAAAGATATTTAATTTCTCCCTCCCTCTCTCGATCCATCCACCTCTTCATTCACACAAGCAAACACACCTTTAGGCTATGTACGAAGGGAACGAGAGTAAAGAAGGATGAGAAGAAATTACTATTACTTAGGTGGGAGAAAATTAAAAGGACGAAGACCATTTGGTGTGCTTTTAGTAAGATAATACAAAAGTAAATCACCCCGAAGGAAATGGAATGAAAAATAAGAAATAATATATGTCCTGAATATTTACTCGTAAAATTCTAGCCATGATAGTGTGACGATTATTTATCAAATGAAATAAAAGAATATATATTAGATTAAATAAAAGAATATTTTCATCATTTTCGGGGAAATTTTTTTTTTTTTTGGTTATGTAGCATTATTAAAGAAAAATATATATTATTATAAAGTTACCGTTTGAAACAGTGAAAGAAGAGAGGCCCTTATATTTTTTAGAAGCACGTCAGTTGACGAAAATATTTTATAATTAAAAAAATAGTTAATTAGGTAAATAGTCATTTTAGATACTGTGTTTTTAAAAAATAGTCACAGTTTTAAAAAACTTAAAAAATAGCTATAAAAATTTCTCACAATAACAAAATTACACATGATGTAAGAAATTTATGAAGATTCTATTTTTTTAATTGTTTGAAACTGTGACTATTTTTTAAAATCATTTTCTGAAAAATGGATATTTTCTTAAAATTCTCTTGAAAAAATTCAATTAGTTTATATAAAATGTTGAACTAGACAAAGTCAAATTTCTTTTGAAGTGGCATGTTGATCTAGCGTGCGTAAAATTAGAAACATTATAATAATAGTCATTCTCAAAATTTGATTTAAAAAAAAACTGATTATTATTATTTCAAAAATAATGAAAATAGCTGCTAATAAATTTATAGGCCAGTTAAGAAATTAGTCATTTTAAAAGTAAAGTTTGAATGATTTAATCCTAGAATGTCAAAATTAAGGATTTAACCGTAAAATACGTGTAACATAATATGTTATGATACACATATGATGCATGTGTATCATATTATGTCACATGTGTAACATATTATGCTACTCGTATGTTATGGCTAAATTCTTAATTTCATGAAACTCGGGTTAATTCTTAAAATATTAGTTAAAAATCTCTAAACTTATTCGACACGGTAACAAGTTTATTATTGTAATTTTTTTTTTGTTACATTTTGTTGTGGTAGTTTACTTCTGAAATTGACTTTTATTTAGAAGCTCATTTCAAAGTGAGTAATTTACATAACTCAAAAATTTCTAAATAAATTTTCTCCCTTACATAATCCAATACATTAGACAATCTATCATCTCAAAATCCTCGACCATCATCCTTCTTCCACCTTTTTTTCTTACTAGCACACAATCTAATTTTGTTCTTAAAGCAGGTACTCCACGTGGATTTTTTTTTTTTTTTTTGTTGTAATAACTATAAATATGAGCTAGAAAAAAAAAATAGAAAACAAGTTTTTAAAAATTGTGACACATTTGCACTAAGAGGTTGTTTAGTAATTCAATTGAAATACAATAAACATTTAACTCAAGTACCATTATTATAGTACCAATTTTTTTTTATATTTTACTCAAATTTCTATGTTATTATTTTTCTTTATAGTGTTGTACTACTCTTGCTACAGTTAAAAAAAAAAAAAACTTTTTCAATTTCCCATACAAATCTCCTTTCATAACTTTTTCAATTTTCAATACAAATCTCCTTTCATACAATCTCATTTCATGCACTACAATAAAACTCCTATCTAAACATTAATTTGAGTTACAAAACTTTTCCAAATAATAACTTTATAAAAATCATATGAATTATTTTATTTGAATTTCTTACTATGCTGAAATTTTGTCAACATGGAATATCGCCAAAATTCTATGTGGTACCTCCAAAAAAGAGGAATTTGGACCGCCTTGGCTTAGTCAAGGCTGTATTTTTATCTTTCATGGAGTTTGCACAAGAGTCTTAGATAGAAAAACAACCAATATCCTCAACATACCTCGTTTTACTATTTTTATACTACCTTCTTTAATAGACTGCTTTTAACTAATTTTGGTTGAATTTGTGGGCTGTGACCTTTGTCTGATTGATGCCTTATTCAGGCGCGTGATTTACTTTTGAATACTAGTCAACTCACTGGAAATTCCAAGGACCTCATTCGATTCGTCTGAGGTTGATTCATTCTGTTAGTGTCTATTATTGATATTTTGTTTGCAAATTAATTAGTCAATATTTGGTAATTATTGCTTAATTGATTTGTTTTGATTTTGAGAGAGTTGGAATAATTTATTGGCTGTGATATCATCTTTACTCACAAATCTTTATATAAATGGAAAGTTGATTCTCATAATTATGGTGAGATTTTTTTTTTCTATCAACTTTTGAGAAAATCTGCTTGGGTATTCTTAGATGTGTGCTCAAAGACAGGTTGAGACACCAGTCAGGTTCATAGAAAAGGAAAGCTTCTAGAAGTGTTGACCAAGCTTTTGATGAATATCTCAATAGCTCATGCACGCTCATCTGCTGATCTTCTTTCTTTATGATGGAAATATTCCATGAGTAATGAAGATTATTTGACGCAATTAATTGGATAATTAATGTGTTCTTTTCACGAAAAGTCTTCTCTAAGCCTTGCTCTTTTATTCTCAAGCTGAAGACAGTTTTTGTCTAGCTCTTTCATTGTATTCTTAAGAGTTTGTATTATTTGCGTTTGACAGAAAAGAGAGAGAGAGCATTGTCTATATTCCCTCTTAGGAAAGAGTAGTGTCTTCGATGAAGGTGTTCTTATGGATGTTGCAAGACTATAAACAAATTGTACTGGGTGTTCACACGGGAGTATGTTGTGTGGGATCAGGGAATCTCATCAATGGTAGATCACTAGGTCAAATGGGTAACGGCGGAAGAGAGTTGGAGGGATTCCAATCTTGTATAAGTCCGTGAGTCCTTGTTTGGATGTCTCTAGTGGATCGTTTGCATCTGGGCGTGGCCTCGCAGACATAGGCGTTGCCAAACTGCGTAACCAATTCTCCCGTGTCATTTTTATTATTCTGCTCATTTTATATTCTGCACCTTGTGTTGTTTATCTCGTTTTAGTATCACCCTGTGTTCTTTGCTAGTGTTTTCGACATTAACAAAGAACACCTACTAACAAAACAATTCTTACACATTCGAGATTTATGCCTATGATTTTTGGGATTTAAATAAAGTCGGAATGCGTGAATTAGGAAGTTTGAAACTTTTCATCTACCATGAGGACTATTCTCGATGTAAGGCTCCTCGTGGGTTATGGTTCTTGAAGTTTGATCAAATCAGAGAATGCGCAGTGGAATAAATTAATATGATAATTAAATTAATGATTAATTGAAAACAACAAAGTGAATCTCATGAACAAATTGGGTTATAAAAATTTTTAAAAATAATTATCACATAATTAAATAAAAGGTGAAAAAAAAATTACACCATGAGTTTTCCTTAAAATTCTTTATTATGTTGATCGGGCACCGTACGTTGTAAGACCACCAAGGTTGGGCTCGCGTTATCCTACGTTCACAATGATTTTATCATTCATTGTTTGACATTACAATCTCCTATTGTTTTTCTCACACAGTAAGAGAAGACAATTTTTCTTTCCTCTTGCTAGGGTGGTCAACGATTTTAGGCTTATAGGGAGGGAATGAAAATTAATTTTTTTTCCATAAAAAGCTAGAGAAAAGTTGGCAGAGTTTTAACTATCAAGGTATTGGAATGATTTATGTTATTTTTCTTTACCACAAAAGATATATTTATAGGCACAAGGTAGGGTACAAATCGGCAACAAAGGTGGAATGGCACTAGGAACGTTCCCAATTTCAAAAACAGAAATATCCTTTTTAATTGTTTTCACAAAATAATATTTAACCAAATAATCATCAAATAATAACAATAAACAAGAATAAGGATTTGTGAAACTTTTGCCTTACTTTTTCTTCCTTTAATATTCGGTCATGTATAGAAAAATAGGACAATTATTTGTCTCAAAAATACATTTTTATTTTCTATTTTATTTAGTATATCTAAATATACTTAAATAAAGATAATTCTCATTCTTTTTCTAGCTCTAAAATTTGCCATCACCTTCTAACAATAAATTGATTTTTTAAATCCTAAACCAATTAGGATTTAAATTAAAATAAAATATTTCATATCTTATTAAATTTTGTAAATATATACTCAATAGATTATTTTCATTTAACTCTTTATATATTTAACTTTTAAATATCTAATGAAAATATCTCATATTTATATAACGATTAAATTTTAAATTTGATAATCAAATTATAAAATAAGAAACTCTCTCTCAATTGCCCCTAAAATTGCGCCATCACACGGAGGGATCTCCTTGTGATATTTTTCTATTTGTGGTCCAAAACACAAATACTACTAATTGTGAGAAAATAACGAACTATTAATTATTCCATGAGAATCCTAGTTCGATTTGTGGAGACGGAGCGGGGACCATAGTCCCGTGAATTAGAGCTCTAATAAACTTAAAAAATTAAATTAAAGCTCTTCAATATAGTTCTCTATTTATTAATACCGCGATTACTCCACTAATAATCTGAGATTGAACTCTCGAATGACTAATTTATTTGATTATCTCTGAGAATTGTCATGGATATTATCATTACATGATTGCCCATTATTCACTAAATGTTTCATAATCAAAGCTGGTTGAAATTACTATTTTACCCCTTGATTATGTCTTTATCGTTAGGTATCATTAAGTTCACTAATAAACGGTTAATTCGTAATTACTTACGAATTAGAATGCTCAAATCATTACGTTCCCGAAGTCAACACATAAGGGAACCATTATTACTTTACATTTGTGAATTCCTTATCTGCAATTCACATCCCCAGCCTCTACGAATTGCGGACACCTAAAATGTAAGTATTGAGCCAATTACCTTTCGGTTTTGACAAGCAAATTAAAGAACTCGTCAACCTATAGAAGGAGTCTATGAATTACTCAGGATTAAGATCAACCATCATATGACCATCTTTGGTCGATATCAGAATCTTCATAACGGCACTTAAATGAAGTTTTTATGATCACGTCGGTCCAAGACTAATATAATCAACATTATATAAAATACCTTCATTCTAGTGTCCTATACACTGACTTTTCGGATCAGACAGTCACTTACAAAATGCCACGTACAATATTAGTGAATACCGAATATAGAGATCCGTACTCTTTGATCTATCTCGGACTAGTTTAAATAAGTTAATTTAAAATTTTAATCTTTTCATATGTAAAACTCTTTACGTACTAAAATTGTAATCGTACTAACATATTTTGAATTTTGATAAACAATCAATTTTATAGTAAAATAAAATTCACAAATGACTACTTGTTTTATTAATATTCAAAAAAGGTTTATAATATCTTATTTCAAGGTTATATTTCACTTTGTCGTTTTCAATTAATTATTAATTGAATTACCACGTTTATTTATTCCATTACACATTTTTGATTTGATGAAACTTGCAAATTTTATCGAGTTATTGTAATTCAATTTCCAACAATAAGGCTACTAAACCACCATTTAACATTTTACTTTTTTTTTTCAAAAAATGAATGTGTCACATGGCCCCAAAGGAACTAGGTCTGGTAACTTCGACATGACAGCCTTTGCGCAGCCCTCACGGTGTTTTTCACAATAAACTTTACTAACTCAATACCTATTCGCATAGGTGGTTAAGACTGAAAAGCTTGATGCCTCATGGTGGGTTGCTATCGTCGAGGAAGCAGACCTCTGCGATGACCCAAACTCCGCCTAGAAGGTCGAGGCAATCAACATCGTTGAGCTCCTCGATGATGTGCTCGAGACGTCCGTGTAGAGGAAAAATGGGCACTGTCCTCGAGGGTGGCGTTCCGTTGACATAGTTACTTCAGATGATGAGGCATCAGTCCAAGAACATCCCGAGGGGGTTGGCGAGTCTTATTACCGCGAGAGATCGGTTAAGAGAGCTCTAGAGGTCGTAGTCGCCAAGGAGGTTGCTCCTGCCTATGTGTCTGCGCAGAAAGTGCCATTTTATTAGTGAGGACGAGGAATCTTACACAACTCTAAATGTTGGCTCGGGGTCTCACATGCAAAAGCGCCCTCGTGTGATCGACTCTTTGCGAGCCCTGACCCCGAGGTAGAAGGCAGACAAGAGAAAGTCGTGCATTATTGAGAAGGTCCCCTAGGACGTCATTCCCGATGCGGCAGTCGCTGAGTTGCCCTCTAGTCTGTTGCACATAGTTTGCACCTTTTTAAACTCCAACCCAGTCCATGATTGAGAAAGCACCCTTAGCCTTTCAATCAAGGACCACTATGTAAACTGTATTTAGGCACCCTCGCTCGTCCATGTGTTAGAACACTTGGCGGAGGACACATCCTCGACCTCGAATCGTCAAACTCAAGAATTAGAATTTTAATACCTCACCATCCTTTGCTTTTGAGTGTTCATGAGCAGGCAAGCTTCTTCATGTCGCTTTTAACTCCTGTCCTTCTCAGCCACGAGGAGATCATCATGTTGTCCCTTGCCAAAATGTCACACCTAAAGGGTACTTCAACCTCAACAGAAAGCATTTCCTCGATCCCAATAGCCATCGAGAAGGGAGTCTCTCCCGTGGAACTGCAAGCAATGGTCCTATAACTCTACTGAACAAGAGGAAGTTCCTTCGCACACTTTCCTTTAACCTATTAAAGTCATCACTTAAGGGTGGTCTTGATTATCTTCTTGACCGCCTCAACTTTTATATTGCTGTGAGGGCGAAAACGCACTGAGAAGTTCTTCTTAATGTTAGTGCTCACAGCGGGCTTTTTTCAACGTTGTGGAATTATATGGAAATTATTAGATACAAGGGAATGAGGAATTCTTAACTTACATATAATAGACCTCTCTATGACCTTAGCCAAGTTCTTCTTGATGATCCGGGTAAGCTTTACCCTACTTCGTGAAGTAGTCAACGACGACAACAGCGAAATTGAATCCTCCATGGGCAGTGAAAAGGGCAACAGCTAGAAAATAATTATGAGATGCTCAAGAAGGAATTTGATAAGAGCACCATACCTCTAGCAATTGTTACACTTCTTTGGGTAACCATTGCGCTCTGTCTTCATAGTTGGACAATAATATGCTTGCTAAAACGCTTTATAAGCAAGAGATTACCCCCCGATATGGTTGTTGCAAACTCCATCGTGAATCTCCTTGAGGACTTCCCCAGCTTCTGAAGGAGCGAGCAATAAAGAATGGGTGTAGTGATACCTTGCTTAAAAAGCTTGCCATTGTAAAGGAGAAACTTCTCCATATGATACCTGACCGTTCTAGGGTGATCCCTTACATGTGCATTTGAATTTTCAACTCAAGGAATGTGTCTTATTTCATACTTGATAACCCACTTTTGTATACGTCTAGACATCATGGGCTTTCAGAGTACTTTCCTTAGTGGTTAGTACATTAAGACCACAACTGCATGCACTAGAAAATATTGCCTCAATTTTCTAATCGAAACGACCAGTGCTAAAGCTAATTTTCGTAGCTCGGGGTAGCGCATTTTGGCGTCTAGAAGCTGCTTCGAGATATAGTAGACAAGGCTCTGAACCACGGCCACTTCTTTGATTAGCACAAAACTGATCACGGCCCCTGATACAATGAGGTAGATAAGCAACTTCCCACCAGCGATGGACTTCAAGAGTAGCGAGGCTTGACAAAATATGCTTTCGAGTCCTCGAATAATTTCTCGCACTCTTCTCTCTAATTAAATGCTTTAAATCTATGAAGATGTAATGGCTTGAACTAAGAATATATTTGCGAGTTATTAATTTAAATTTTTTTTTGTGCATTAGTAACTTGGTTAAGAAAATCTTTTTTTGAAGAAAAATTTACTCCAATTCGTCAAATCTGACCAATACTTAATGCTGTGAAAATATCAGTGCAACTAATATTTATTTGTATTTTTGAACATCAAAGTATGTTAGTAATTTAATTTTGACTCAAAATTGATATTAAAATTCCTAACTTTTTATTTTGAACCAATTGGTGTATTCTTATAATTTTTGAAAAAGACACCCATTTTTTTTATAATTGTTGGCCAAATAATCTCTCATAAATTGTCATTTAACCCATTAGGGTTTTATCTCTTTCTTTTATCTCCCTCACAGCCGCCAAACACCCTCTTCCCCTCTCTCCCTATATCTCTCTTTCTCTCTCTCACTCTCCCTAATACTCTCTCTCTCTTTTCCTCTTCTCCGACCTGTCCTGCCAGGCCGCTGCGCGCAACTCCGGCTAGCCACCCCCGCATCAAGCCAACCCCGCTCACGCAGACTCTGCAGCCCCTTGTTGGTACGCACAGGCGCGATCCACGCCAGCCTAGCCTCCTCTGGCTGTACCTCTTGCACCGGCCTCATACCGCGCCTCCTGAGCGCAAGTTTCGATGACCCGAGCTTTTACCAGTCTTCAGTCGTGCGGCTCGCCCTTGCGCTGCTCGCCTCCTGTACACAACTCCGACACACGTCTGACCACAATGCTAGCCAACTGCCCCTATACCTCGCACTGCCCAGACACAAGCCCCTTCCCGCGCCAGCCATCCATCCAGTTTCAGCCCTGATCCGCACGTCCTTGTCGCCCTGCCCTATCGCGCACGACTTTGACGAAACCCGTTGTAGTCACTCGAGGTAATGCTTGAACTCATAGTAGTATCGCTTTGTAATTTATAACTCGCGATTTTGAATCACACTGTGTTTTGTAATTTTGCGACATTACGGCCGTACTCTGTTCGGTCCTTGTTGGTTTGACTCCTCTATATTCATGAGACTTTTTTGTTCGAGTAATTTTGATATGTAATCGTAAATGAGTCACATCACACAATTTCAAAGATGATTTTAGGTTCAGTTTAATGGTTGTTACACGATTTTTGGTAAATATTTGGTTGGGTTAGCTTTGTGCCAAGACCATAGAATTCTCTGTGCCTATATTTGGTTTGAAATATCGCGGACAACTTATGACTTTGGTTTCATTGGCCATTTTGAAACTAACCTTATAAATTGGAGCAATTTTGGTTGTATGTGTATTAGTCGATGATGGTATCTTATTTCGTAAATAATGATTGCGTTGACCCAAGTACGTATTTTAATAAAAACTGAATGATTTGTGATTGTGTAACATGTATATGGTTCGTGCTAATTTTAAATAAGTTTTGAGTTTGAATAAGTGCTTCGAAACTCACTCTTAGTACTTTGCTATAATTTATAGCTTGTGAAATCGTTATTGTGGTTGACATAATGCATTGGTTGCGTTGACATGATGTGGTTCTTGAGGTTGCTTAGCCTTGAGAATTCTACCCTTGAGAATTTATGTAAGAGTTGTTTCGTTTGTGAAGGCTCACATGTTTTTTTTTTTTTCAATCTATATTAGTAATAGCTTGAGACTTGTAATTGTTGCCTTGACAAATTATTTTGACGAGTAAATTTGTGGAAAGGCTAAATAAATATTTAAAAAAATTAAAGAGATGGTTAGTTTATATATTTTGCTAAATTCATCATGGTCACTTTGGTTTTTGTAAAATTGAAATCATAAAAGAGATTTTACTTCAAATTACTTGCAAATCTTATGTTTTGAGCAAAAGACCATCGTTTTGGGAACTAAATTTGCGATATTAGAACGACTAGTTCATTTTAGAACATAATCGAGTCGTTGTGACCAAATCAAATTCTGAATCATCTACGTTGAGCTTTCTTGTTAACTCATGGCTTGTATTGTTAGAGTTCTCGTTCCAATAAGTCGTTTCGAGCTATTTCACATTCTAAAGATTCTCATTTTCTCGAGTTCTGCAAGATTGTCAACGAAGCAATTTTGGACTCATGACCACTTCGGCATCCTTTGCCGAAGGTAAAAGCGGGTGATCAAGAATAAACTAAAGTTAAATTTTTAGTTGAATTCTTAAATAGTTGAATTTTTAGTTCTTTAAACCTATGTTAATTGCTCCTGTGTGAGATCTGAGCCACTGAGGTTTGATGTTGAATTATGTTTATGTTTTGAAACCGATTGTGAAATTGTTTGTGTGGTTGTGATTAAAAAGACTGTGACCGAACAGGGTTCGGTAATGGGTTGATATTAGGTGAGGGCTTTGGCCAGGATGCCCGAAAAATAAGGAAAACTCTGGCAGATTTCCGGCTCAAAGATTAAATGCTTAGTAAAGCTAACTCAGGAATCTATAAGATCAAAGAATTCATTTCTCACCTAAACTAGTCAACAACATACCCGTTAGTCGGGATTGACGGTTAATGTTAAGTCTTATTTCCCGTGAATTATTAGTAAACCTAAGCTTCGACCCTCTATTTCTCATGTTAGACAGAAGTGTCATACATCAAGCTTCAAGGAGGGATGCCACTGAGAAAAGATCGCGAGGACCAAGGTAAGAGACTTACTGTGACACGAGTAGACTTTACCATGCTTGACTTAATTGTGCATGCGTTGAGATTATGTTAAGCATACGATGCTTCTAAAATTATGGCCGTTAAACTGTGTAAATCTCCATTCTTGCTAGGGCCGTGAATACGGGCTCTTGATCATGTTTGTCTTGTTTGTGCAACGATCTTGCATATATGGGACTGTAAGTTTGTTTATGATATGTTGTATTTTCTATGTGTGTACTGGTGCGTGTGTTTATTAATATGTTTATGTATCAGTGGGTATGGGACCACAGACATAAAACCACACAGCTTTCGTGGTTCAAGTTCTAGTGTAAGGCGTATGCCCACATGTGTATATATATGTTGGTACGGCGTATCTGTCAGTGAGTATGAGACTACAGACATAAAGCTACTTAACTTTTGTTGTTGAGATCTTATTGCAATATGAGATAAATTTCAAAGAGGCGTAAAGGGTCCGAGGAGTCGAGTCGAACTATTCTTCCTCGTTGCTAGGAATGTTCTAAATAGGCTCCAGGAGTCTGAAGAGTCGAATTGAACGATTCTTCGTCACTGTGAATATTCCAGATAAGCTCAAGGAGTCCAAGGAGTCGAGTTGAATGATTTCTCATTGTTGCTTTGAACGTTCTTGATAGGCTCAAGGAGTCCGAAGAGACAAATCGAACGATTTCTTCTCATCACTGTGAACGTCCCAGATAGACTCAAGGAACGGCTTGAAATATGGCCCAGCCTGAGTAGAGGCACTCATAAGTTTTGGAACGGCCTGATATAAAGTCAATAGGTGCCGGAGCAATATATGTATCCGAGAAGGGCCCGATGGGGCCACGATTCATGGTCGATTTCGAAACAGCCCGATGAGGCCATTGGCCATGTTTTGAAATGGCCTGAGGGGCCTTGAGGAGGTCAGTGGATGACCTTTCTCTGTATATGTAGTTTGACCTTCCGGGTAGGCCGCCCCGACGGGGCCACTGACCATGAAAGTTTTCAAAACGACCCCAAGGAGCCTTGAGGAGGCTAGTGGACGATATTTCGGAACGGCCCAAGGGGCCTAGAAGAAGAGAGCCATGGCCCTTCCCATAGTTGTGACTTTGACGATGCCCGACGGAAGTACTAGTCGTGAGGATTTTCATATAGTAGTTCTAGAATGACCGGTAGAGGGTCCAGAGTTGTATTAGTTCTATAACGACCTGTAGAGGGTCCAGAGCTGTATTTGTCCTAGAACGACATGTAGAGAGTTCAGAGTCCTATGAAATCTTGAACGACCCGTAGAGGGTCTGGAACTGTGTTTATTTTATCACGGCCCATGAAAAAAGTCTTAAGGCATGTAAGTTCTATAACGACCCGCAACGGGTTAGACTTGCCTAAAGTTATTGGAGTTTCGAAATAACCCGCTAGGGGTTTTGATTTGTCGGGACACGTCACATTGTACTCAATAGGATTAAGGAATTCTTAAGATGGTAGATCGGGTGCATACATACCATATATAATAGATTTGATAAGGGTGAATTATACTCTCACGTCGAGAATAATTGGTCGTCACCCTCAACCTAGTATCGTGTCAAAACTTCTTTGCAAGTAATGTGCATTTCAAAGCTGTAACGCCCTATTACCAGATCTACTCCGCAGACGAGTTTGCTATAGAGCAACTCTAATCTTTCGAACCGCGATGACTTGATCGTCGAGTCCATCTTTATGTTAGACTGCTGTGATATGGTGTCTTATTTTGGTGAGTATGTTGCTTGTGTGTAGACTTAGCAATATCTATATTCAGTACTTATTGGGCTATTAGCTCACTAGTGTGCTCGTGTCACAGATATCTTGTCGCGAAAGCAAAAAGGCCAGGCGACAATAACGGGAATAATGAATGTATACGGGATCGACCTATAAGACCTTACGTGGACTACCGGCTAATCATTGGCAAAGAAAAGTTTTAAATTTCGCAAAATTTTGTAAAAGTTAAAATGAAATCCATTTTCGTTATGATGAGGATTAATGAACCTCATGCTTGGTATTAAAAGCTTGATTATGTAACTTAATTTAAAAAGTTCAGATTTGTGCATATTTTTCAGAACTAAAACACCGTTTAGAGTTTTGGGTCATTACAAAGTGCATTAAAGAAGGAGATGCTCTAATCTGTTGAGCATATGCTGAAGCAATTAAGGGCAAGGACTCATCCCGTCAACTTTTGGTCCCTTGCTTGGGCGATTGCATGTCAATTATCATCTGAATCTTATCGGGATTTGCTTCTATGACTCTTTCTTTGACCACAAATCCTAAGAACTTGCCAACCGCTATCATAAGCACACACTTGTTGAGATTTAGCTTCATCATAAATTAGCAGAGATTGGAGAAAGTATACTCCATGTGAAGCGTTTAGTAGCTAGCCCTCATGCTCTTACAAGCATATCGTCGACGTAAATTTCCATCGTGCAACTTATTAATGCGATGACCATTTTGTTCAGTAATCGTTAATAGGTCATTGCCGCGTTCTTGAGACAAAATAAAATTACCTTATAGTAGTCGAGCCGTCGGTTAGTCATGAAAGAATTACGCTCCTCATCGCGGTGGAAAATTAGGATCTGGTTATACCCTGAATATGAGTCCATAAGGCTCAATAGTTCGTAATCAATAATCGTGTCCACCATTTGATCGATTCGGGGGAGCGGGAAGTTGTTCTTAGGGCAAGCAGTGTTCAAGTCTCTAAAATTACGCATGTTCGCTACGTGTCATTCAGCTTCAGGATGAGAACATGATTGGAAACCAACTAGGGATACTTAGCTTCCCAAATGAACACATTGTGTATAAGCTTGTCGACTTCTTCCTTAAGCGCGTGGTAGGGGTTGAAGTTTAGGGCTCTTCGCTTTTATTACTTGAACGAATGGTCGCGACTATCATTGAGCTTATGTCACATGACATTTAGATATATTCCGATCATATATTTATGGCTCCAAACAAATATGTCCTTGTTCCATTTAAGGCATTCTACAAACATGGTCATGCTCTTTGGAGAGACTCCAAATCCAATCATCATCATCTGATGTGGTTTATTGTCGTCAAACTAGACGTCTTCCAACAGTTCTAGCGATCCTAACATCTGCTCTTTAGTTGGTAGTCGCATATCTAGGTCATTTTCCTCGGTTACAAATCCTACTAGCTACGAGCCTAAGTAGTCGCTGATCACAGTTCTGCTGGTGCTTGACTCACAGGGCCTCTACTTTTTCGATGCGCTGCTTCCCTCTCTGAAGAATTTTGTGTAGCACATCCTCGCGTTGTACTGGTTACTATGTATGAACCCGACCTTGCTTTATTGGAAACTTCGTGTAGAGATGGTATATGGAAGTGATGAGTTTTATTTCTAAGAGCACGTGTCTTCGAATAATAGGATTCTAGACCTATCCTCCCTTTAGTACCATAAACTCGACCATATAAGTGGAATTCTGAGGTCTCCCAAGATTACGGCTAAGTAGCCATAAAGTGGGGTAACGACAGGCCACAAAATTTTGGGGTTAGCCCTATCGCCTAGAAAGCATCCTGATACAGGATATTCATCGAGCTGCCCTCGTTGACGAGGTTTTGATGAATAATGTGTTTCCTTATCATAGCCTTTATTACCAAGAGATCGTGATGTGATAAATGGTTTTCAAGATCGTCATGCTCACTAAATGTGATCAAGTTGGTCGTGTCTTCTTATTGACTGACTAAGTTGACATAATCATACACATTCTCATGTCTAGGGCGATAGGCTTCGCGAGCGTAGTCTTTCATTGAACCTTTGGAGTTTTCTCCACGGTAAGGTCATCCATGAATGGTTTGGACTTCACATACAAATTATCAGGGGCAGGCTTCTTCGCGAGAAGCTCGATTAGGATCAGCTTTGTACTCCTCAAGCTTATGGTAGTGAATAAGACTTTCGATCTCATCGTAAAGGTTTAAGAAGTACAGTGTGGTGTCCCCATCTCATGATGCTATGAACATTACTTACTTTGTGCTTGCCTTTCTGGATCTCCTTTAATGGGATTTGGCCCTTTGAAATGGAACCAGCCTTTGCTCTTGTTGAACATTTCTTCCATAGTCACTGTGAGAGCGTGGTAGCTTTTGTATTGACTAGTTTTCTAGGCCTGTTGAGGCCTAGGGCAGAAAAGGGAAGAGGGGCCCCAAGGATGTGCCTCTGCATGGCTTATTACCCTCTATGGACTGCTTCCTCTTCTTCTTGTTCTTGTCCTCTCAGGACGAATTGTTCAATTTTCCTCTTATTGTGAGGTAGACCTCTTCGACATTTATATAATTTATCGCCCGAGTGAGGAAATTGCGGAAAGTCTTTGGTAGTTTCTTACGGATCAATAAAGCGAAACTTGATTTTGGCAAGATACACCCGCAGGCCGCCTGTAGAGTGTTGCCGTCGGTGCCTTGTTGAAGTGAAGGACCCACACCCGCAAGGTCTTGCCTTTGTACTACTTCACCTGCACGAGTAGCGCTTTTTTTCGTAGGTACCTTTGCCCCAACAATGTTCGTCAAGAAGGACTGATTCAACATAATGCGCTTTTGGATGCCATAAAGTCACATCGATGAAGTGAACTTCCCTAGGTACTTTTTAATACTACTTTTTAAACATGTTTCTTTTCCCTAATATGGGCTGAATTTATTAGCTTTCACAATTATGTAATCGAGGCTTTATTTAGGCGCATAATTTTCTCCTAGATATTGATCAACTCATTGGGAATTGCAAGGAAGTCGTTTGATCTGTTCGAGGTTGATTGGTCTGATTTTAGTGGACAAAACAAATAGTTTTTCTAGAACTTCTTAGGGGAGATTTGGGAGAAAGGTTATGGAAATATTTAATTATAATATCTTATTATCTAAATTTTAAGAAAATAAATAAACCAGTGATTAGTTATTTGTAAGAGCATCCTTACTCGATCGTCGAAGACGGAGTGGGGATAACAGACAAATAAACTCAAGCTCTAATAAACTTAGATAATTAATTGAATTTGTTGTAAGTGATTTTTCGCCGTCGATCGTAGCTTTGGGGGCGCAGTCCCCAAAGAGCAATCAATGCGGACACGCTCTCGTTTTAAACGGGCCAATAATTCCTCTTCATCACAGGAGTGTCCCCCAGATGAAAAGTGTTTGAGGATTGTCGAAGATGACCCTTAATCTTGTGCCATCAAAGATAAGCTGGAGATAAAGCTAAAAAAACGGTGGGCGGATACGTATTAATTCGTTTCTGAATCCGTTTTTACGTGGAAACGGATTTCCGTATCCGTCAAAAACTAATCCGTATCCGTTTTGTAACTGAAACGGATTATCCGTATCCGTTTTTTGCGGAAACCGTTTCCTAAACGGATTTCCGTATCCGTTTTCTTTTTTTTCTTTTTTTTTTTTTTTGCAATCTTTTTAACCGTTGGATTTAAATCCAACGGCTGTAAAAAAAATTTTTTTTTTGAACCGACTGTTAAGCAACGGTCGGTAATGCCAAATCCAAAAAAAAAAAAAATAGAGCCGTTGTAATGCTGCCCCCCTGACCCCTGCTACCCCCTGGCGCGCCTGCTCCCTGCTACCCCCTTGCGCGCATGCTGCCCCCTGCCCCCTGCCAGCCGCACCTGCCCCCCTGCCGCGCCTGCCAGCCGGGCCCCGCGCCCGCAGACCCCCAACAGCCACATGCAACGGTCCTCACTCCCCAGCCCCTATATAAACCCCAACCTCTATTTCCCTCCGCCTCTCACTCTCACTCACTCTCTCATCTCTCTATCTCTCACTCTTATGCTCTCCATCTCTCCGTCTTTCACTCTCTAAAATTTCAAATTTCAAATAATATATATAATATATAAATAATATTAATAAGAATAATAAAAATAATAACAATATATAAATTATTTAGTCTTCACCATGTCGGATCAAGGAACGCCAACCTCAAGACGTCGTCAAGTTCGGTTTGATCCGAATATGATTCAGAACTTAAACTTCGCTTTAACGGGTGAAGTTGGCGGTGAAAGTCCGAGCATGTCTGATTTGGCTCGAATGGTAGCTTCTCCTTTTCCTCCGCAGTCTTTTGAGTTCGAAACTGATACACAAGCTCCTGAAGAGCTCCACGACTCACAAGCTCCTCAACAGGAGCATGACTCACAACCTCCTGATGAGGAGCACGTCCAGGAGGCACCGGCCGTGGAAAGACAACCACGACGAAGACGAAAGAAGTTAACATCGACGGTTTGGCAAGATTTTCACCATTCTTATCAAACGATGGAGGACGGGAGCGAGGTACGGTGGGCGCACTGTAAGATTTGTCGTAGGAAGATTAATGCATCGTCTTCAGGCGGGACTACGCATTTGAAGAATCACGCGGCGATTTGCAAAGCAAAGCAAGCAAGCACGGCACAGTCGTCTGGTGGGGATAACCTCCGCGGTGCCCAACCGGAGGCCCAGGTAAGTACCTATGACCCATTAGTTGCACGAGAGGCGCTAGCTAGGTTTATCTGTCATGCCGGCCTCCCAATCAGCATAGGCGAACATCCCGGTCTCGAGCGATACATTAAGACTTTTGTACCTCACTATCAATCTGTTTCTAGGGTAACCATTAGAAGTGATATTGTTGCATTGTTTAACAAAAGAAGACAAGCATTAACAGAAGAAATTAACAATGGCACGTTCAATGTCGCCCTTACCTCCGACATATGGAGTGGACGGGTGAAAGAGGACTATCTTAGTGTAGTTATTCATTATATAGATTCGGATTGGGTAATCCAAAAACATATATAGGATTTAGACTAGTAGACACTTCGCATACTAGTACTGCTATTTCTGACCGTATATTGAATGTTTTGATAGATTATGACCTTACTGAGCGTGTGATTGCGGTAACGTTAGACAACGCGGCCGCCAATACCCTTGCCATAGACTTTTTGAGGTCGTTGGTGAAAGGGTTTCACGAGGAACTTTTTCACCAACGATGTGCATGTCATATCATAAACTTGATTGTAAAATCAGGTTTGAAACGCATTCAGGAACCAATATCAAAAATTAGAGAATCAACTAAATTTTAAATGCTAAAAACTCACGAATTCAGTCTTGGGTGCAGACTTGCAAGCATAACTGTGTTCCTCCTCGCCGACTTCAGAGTGACGTTGAAACACGGTCGAACTCAACATATCTAATGCTCGACAAAGTAATACAGTACAAGGAACTTTTTACTGTGTAGATTAACAACCAATTGAAGACAGAATTTCTAACTGAGAACGATTGGACCGTTGCACAAATAATGAACCATTTTCTTAGTACTTTTTACTTGGAAACTGTATCTTTATCTGCAGTTTATACACCAACTAGTAACTTAATTTTACATTCTATTTGTTCCATGGCTACTTGTTTCAGGCAATATAGGGATCATGAATTATTAAAACTAGTGGTGGAGAAGATGGAAGCAAAATTCAACAAGTATTGGTCAACAATACCATACTTGTATACTTTTGCATTCATCTTGGACTCGCGTATGAGAACGAATGGCTTGTTCGACATATTAACATTGATCGGTGGCCATATGGGTAAGAACTACATACAAACTTATTATAACGATGCTCAAAAGCGTTTTGCTACTGTTTACAGGTCGTACGAAGAGGAGTTCCAATCCGACGAAACGCAACCGCCCGATGTGTACCCAACAATGCTTGAGTCGCCAGTAAAGAGACATTTGCTCAAATGGCCAGTATACGGAGCAGCGCAGCCGCAGCCCAAACATCTAGCCACGAAGGAAGTTCGAGCTCACAAAGCAACGAACTAGAGAAATACTTGGCAACAAATTGGGTGCAGAGGTCTAACACTAGCTTAGACGTGCAAAGATGGTGGAAGAAAACTCTGACACATTCCCAATTTTATCACGTTTTGCACGGGACATACTTACTGTTCTGGTGTCCACGGTGTCTTCCGAAGCAGCATTCAGCTCTAGCGGACGGATTCTCGATGACCGACGAATGTCTCTTACTTCGAATAGGGTCGAGATATTGACAATTGTTCGAGATTGGAAGCAGGCCGAAGAAAGATCTCAAGAATCAGCAAGAAACTCCGAAGAACTGACGGACTTATTTACTATTTTATATGTAGTACCTGAGGGCCAATCGAGCCGTCGTTGAAATATTATTTAAATATGTAATTCTTAGATCACATTCTAGATGTAATTGATGTATTTATCATTAATTATTTAATCAAAGTATTTGAGGTATTTTTCATCATCTCAAACTTAGAATTATAAATTATAATTATAAACTTATAAACTTATAATTATATAATTATAAACTTATAATTATGAACTAAAAACTACAATAAATAAATAATTCTCCACTAAAAATATTTTATTTATCAACTACAAATTATATAATTTCAACTTTAATTATGTATAATTACTTTTAAACATTCAGATAAACTATAATCAAACAATTAAAACTAATAAATGATTTAAATTTTAAGTTAAGAATATAATTAATTAATTATATAAACGTTTATATTTTTTAAAGCATTAACGAAAAAAGAAAAAAACAACGGAATCCGTCCGAGTGAAACGGAAACGGATTTCCGTTTTCAAATACGGATTTTCCGAAATCCGTATCCGTTTTTACCATAAAAACGGATCCGGATTTTCATCCGGATGTCCGTATTTTCAGCTTTAGCTTGAGAAGCACTACTGGAGGTGGTGTTAATTTAATAACAAGACCCTTGAAGAGGGATTGACGGACAAGACGGCTGAGGATCCTTGAAGATGATCTACCCCCGTAAAACTAGCCTCGGAGAGAAAGCAAGGACTTCGTTGAAGACGGAAGGCTTGACCTGCGAAGCTGGTGACTCCCGATGAGGATGAAGTTCGCGCATGATAGCCTAGGTCTTTCTTCTGAACTGGACAGCTACCCCCGATCGTGGAATGTCTAACAATCAACCTCGTGAAACCTGGGACAAGGATTGTAAGGGTATGGCTTCCAATTAAAGCCTGTATTTAGTTGGTAACCCAATCCCGTAATTTAAGGGATTGAGATTGACTGTGTACTTGGTCACCTAATCCTACGATTTAGGGGATTATGAGTCAAATATCATAAACCCCTCCTTCTCTCCTAGCCTATATAATGAAAGGAAGGAGAAGGGAGTGGAGGTTGGGAAAAACTCTGGTCGAGCTCATTGTAAAAATATACCAAGTAATACTAGAAAAGTGGATGTAAGCTATTACTCTGGAGGAGGGCCGAACCACTCTAAAACTCGCCGTCTCTTCTCTCTTTCCAGCCATTTTTCTTCCCTTTCATTGCCGCACCACCGTCTAGAGGTGTGGATCACAGCATTAGTTCAAACTCCATACCAACAGCTTAGCGCTAGAAGGAGGGCATTTTTTTTAAGGCTTTTCTTTCTAGATTCCCTTTCCTCCAACATAGTTCTCTGCTCTCCATCTCTGATACTTTGTTGTTGTTGATTGATCGGGGATCAATGGCACCCAACACGGTGTAACGGTAAAGACCGATGGCCACCGAGCAGGAACTGCTTGAATAGAGGTTGAAGAATGTAGAGGATTTCATGTCACACATGAACGGCATGATGGAGACTCTGACTCAGAACCAGAGTCAACCCCTGTTCCTCACTGATGAGGAACAAGCCGATGTTCTCCGGACGCAGCTTCAAGCGGAGCAGAGGAAGATCACGGTCGAACTAACCACCAAAGATGGCGACGCGGATGAGCGGGAGAGGTCCGATGGCGAGTCGGACGCCGAAGCCCGCAATCCCCGCAACCGAAGAGACACGCCAGCGCGAAGACCTGTAGCCCACTCCAAAGGAGTACGCCCGCCAGAGTGGAGAACTCGGGTCAGTCAGGATCCGTCTTTGATAGACTGGGCCCACTCCCGCAGGAGCCAATAAGACGTGTCCCGGCACAACCCATGGTCCGCATCGGAGATGCGCGACCCCCGGTCGTAGATCGACTCCGCGATGGATCGACTTACTACTGCCACCCAGCAGGCAGACCCATGAGTTTTCGCATGCGAATATCGAGCGTCTCCGAGGGCTCCTTGACGGGAGAGCCCACGATAGTATTCTAGATAGGGATTTAACTATCCTGATTGAAGACATCATCAACGCCCCAATTCTCGATCTACTCAGGTTACCAAAGGTAACCCTATTTGATGGGAACGGAGAACCTACTGACCATTTAGGAGTCTATTCCTCGTGGTTATGCGCTTATGGCAATTCTGACGCCATTAAGTGCCGGCTATTCGATACGACCCTCGTGGGCGAAGCCTGAACGTGGTGGTATCGACTACCAACAAACTCCATCGGGGGTTGACAGGATCTAACAGCGAGGTTGGCCTCGTAATTCTCAGGGGGTCGGAGGCACCTCTAGAATCCTACTTACCTCTCCCGAGTTAAGCAGGGAGATGAAGAAACCATCCTGGCCTAGCTGAAGATATTCACCAAGGCCACGGTGGAGGTGGGGCATCTATCTAATGATGCCTTGCAGTTAGCCACCAGCTCCAGAGTGCATAAGAATACGGCCTTCGCGTTTTTGATCAATAAGAAACCGCCACGGACGTATTCGGATTTCTTGGATCGGGCCAGAAATTGTCAAATCGGAGGCTCTAACTTCAAAGAAGTCCGGGACAGTGAGAACTTCCAGAAGGAACCCTGAAGCGGACCGGTGGAAGGATAAGAGGCCCGTTGACAATCCTATGGGCGCAGGCCAGCAGCCATGTGAGGAAAAGACGCCTCGCGACTCAACACCGGGGAATAAAGCGGCCCGAGTTCGCAAACTACGGTACGGGAGGTACTACGAGCTCACCGCCTCGATAGAGTACATACGTCAACTCGCGGAGCGAGGTTGACTTTCGACCCCCTCAGCCGCTGAAGGGAAAAGTCCTAGAGAAGCACAGGGATAAGTACGGCTTGTACCACAACGCGAGTGGGCATACCTCCACGACGTGATTCGATTTGATGGATGAAATAGAATATCTCATCCGCAGAGGAAAGCTAGCGGGATTCCGCAAAGATACGGACCGCGGAGTGAGGAACCCGCCCCATCAAGAGATCGAGGGTGAGATCAATACGATCGCGGGAGGCACTTATCTTGCGGGGTAGTCTCAGCGGTCGCTGAAGGATTACGCCCAGAGGTTCAACAAAAACCCTCAGGAGGTGTTTTTCAGGACGCGAAAAAAGCTACGCGGCCCCCTCGAAGATCCGAGAACGAGCTCTCATTCACAGATGCTGATGCCGATGGCGTCAGATTCTCGTATCATGACCCTCTTGTCGTATCAGTGATGAGTGAGCAATATACTCACTCATATATCACATTTTCCATCTTGAATTGTTGTAATTTCCTCAAGTTTTAATGTGTTTTGATGAGTTTTGTAAATGTATAGGTGATTGAGAAAAAAAAACGAAAATTGAGATGAAGAAACCCGAAAACGGACAAATCTTGAAGGAGAAGTAAGCAAAATCAAGGAGAAATATCAAGAGCCGGTCGTTCGCCTATCATGGGCCGAACAACCGCCCAAAATAGCCAAAAAGAAGGAAAAACCAGAGGCATCGCCGGTCGTTTGCCAAAATCTAGCCAAACGATCGCCTGGGTAAAGAATCGCGAAAAAACTCCTCGGAGCGAACGTTCGCCAACTTGGGGCGATCGACCGCCAAGCTGGGCGGTCGTTCTCCTGATCTGGGCAAACGTTAGCCCAGCTAATTTTTAGCGTCGACTTTTTATGAGCCGAACGTTCGCCAAACTCAGCCGAACGACCGCCAAACTTCGCTGATGCAAAAACGACAACGTTTTAACTTCGTTTCAATATGGGAAATTAGGTCAAATCACTTGGGCTATAAATATATCACGTTTTGGACGAAAAAGAGAGGTTCACACTCAGAGAAACACCATAAAAAGCTCAAGAACAACAAGAGAAGGATTGGCTCTTCAAAGAGAAGGATTCTAGGAATCGAGCTTTAATGTATGTAATTCTAGTGAGCGGACGCGTGAGTTAGGATCAAATGCATAATTAGGTCAATAAGTGAGAGCTGCGATATAATTCATAAACTCCTAGACTAGCATAGAATAGAGAATTGAGGTGAGATATTTAGGACTAATTGAATGGAGGTTACATTAAGGGAAGCTAATCAATCTTAGATTTTATTTATAGTATTTTTGCTTACATTTATTTTATTTATTTATTATTCATCATCTAAGTTGATAGCTTAGATAAAGTAGACATTTAGTATTCGTAGTGCTTAATTAATTAGGTTAGTTAGTTCTCCGTGGGAACAATATCCGGACTCTTCTGTCCACTTTATTACTTAAACAATTCGTGCGCTTGCAGTTAAATTCGGATGTGTATTCGAGCGAACAAGGTTTTGGCGCCGTTGCTGGGGAACAAAACGGCCTAATTTCATTAACACTAAGAAGAAAGATAGAAACTTTAATCTAGGCATAATAAAATATTTATAAGAACAAAAAAAATTTATAATTCAGTTAATTTTTTTTCTTTTATTCTATTTTTTTTCCTGTTTGTTTTGCAGGACCTTGATGATGTGGGACCGAAAAACGATCCTATAATTTGTGCGAGGGAACGATGAACTATACTACTATTCGTGGAAGAGATACAAAAACCTTCTTACCACGGCTTCAGCCGAGAGGGTCAATTGATGAACTTCTTAGATGGGTTCACCGCCGAAACACGAGAATAGGTGGAAAGTGGAACTATCACCTCTTTTTACAATTTCACCGCAGACGAAGCCTACCGGTACCTAAAAAATTTAGCCGGGTACGATTACCAATGTTTGAATCCTCCGCAAGCATACCAATGTTTTGAGGAGGAGATATACAACTTGGCGACATACCAAAACCCTCCAAAACTAACCCCGGAGTGCTTCCCCGAGTTTCACTCTGAATCCACACCATATTTGGAAGCGACACGGCTACATGAAGAAGAGCAAAAGAGAAAACAAATCGGTCAACTGTAGACTCAACTAGATAATCTCCAAATAGTTATGTCAGCAACACCGATACTTCAAGAAGATTCAATTGCGGTGATGTCAAGGAGAGATAAATTAAAAAGAGTACAACTCTAACTTGATCAAATTCAAAAGAAGTTGTCAACCTTGAGTAAGACTCCTAGAAACTCCATCAAAATCGTGACAAAAGAGGTAGAGTGTGAAAGCGATGCCGAGCGAATTTTGGGAAGATTATGATGTCGTCACATTTGATGAGGATTCCATGGCGGAGATGTTGAGAGTCATAATTGAATATGATGAATTAGAGGACGAGTGATCTTCTTTCAAAGCTCATGACATCATATTGTCACTGTCTGTTGAAGATTCCAAAAGTGAATATCACTTATGGGCGATTCCTTCACCACTATCTTTTGGAGATTCCTTCAAAATCTCCCACGCACCCAAATCAAAGAGAAGTCCTTTTGCACGTACGTTCAGAAAGCTACATTTTGCCAAGCTTGAGGGTGTTCAAAACCAAAACCCGTGGGACGTGTTGTATGAAACGTACTATGGACAGAAGCTGCTATTTGAAGACTTGTGGTGATGCCGAGTCAAGCTGGACGTTAAACATAGCGCTTCTTGGGAGGCAACCCAAGGTAAGTACTCTTAACCTGTGCAGTATAGTAGACAGTGAGGACACTGTCCATTTTAAGTTTGGGGGTACGATTCTATCTTTTGGGGGTACGATTCTATCTCTTATTTATTTTTCATTTAGTTATTTTTCATTCATTTTCATTGTATTTTAGGAGAGATTGTTGTGTGTAGTGTTAGTTTTCTCGGTCATATATTAGATGAATAACTTTTGATGAGTTCTTTTTAAATATTTGTGATTGTGAATTGATTGAGTGAATGATCCATACTTTCGATTATGCTTGATGTTTTTCAAGTTTTTGTGCACTTTAGTCTCAAGTCTTTTTGCAAATTTTTGAGCTCTTATGTCTCAAGTCTTTAGGTCTTGTAAACTTTTGGGATTGAATTTGTAGTTATGAGAGTTCTCTTCATGAGCACTAGAACCATTTTTAGCACTTTTCGAGGCGAAATCCGAACGCTTAGAGTAGTGAGAGAGATGATTAAGGCCTTCATTTGAATCGCTTGAGCCAAATAGCCAACCTATTTATGTTTAAACCTTTGTGTCCCGTTTTGAGCTTTATTAGCCTTTTCTTTGGTAAACCAAAAACAAAATCCTTAGCCAAGAAAATAAACCTGACCCGTCATCCTAGCTAGGATAGCTAACCTTGTATGATTCAGGTAATGCCATTACCCAAAAAAGATCATGTACATCGAACCCTCCTTCACCATATAATAAAAAATATAAAAAAAAATCAAGTTTAACCCTCTAAAATCAATAAGTTTGGGGGATGACCAAAAGAAAGAAAATATATAGTGGCAGAAGGGAAATCATAAAAAGGTCAATACTAGGTGAGAGTTTGAAGCATTCACAAGGTCAGTATCAAGATGTATTTGAGGACCTTAGGATCGTCAATGTCAATTGAGACGATTTGTAGAAAGAGGGCTAGGATGATTTGAGTTTAAATATACCATTTTCATCCACCACTAGCCCGAGCCTATCGTTACAAGTCTACAAAATCCTTTTGATCTTTTACAACTCTTAAGTGTTCCGTTAAAGGAGAAGGGTGCGAAAATTGGGCTTATGGTTGTTCTTCATTCATATTCTATAAATGTGACTCTTACTTGTACTTATGAGAAACCAAGTTTTGAGACTAAGAGAGGAGAGACAACTCACAGACACACGAAGAACTCGAGCATTTGAGAGAAGTGTACCAAAACAAAGTCATTTACAATCTTTATTTTTCCTAAAAGGTCCATAGAGGAATTCTAATTTGAGATGTAAATCCGAGAGACTAATTACGAGATATATTCATTAACATTTTGCATATTTACATTTTGCATTCAGTTCTTTATTTCTATGATGTATAAATAAAACGGGTATGATGATACACTTGTTAGAGCTTTGTTGCTTGAGGACAAGCAACGGTTCAAGTTTGGGAGTGTGATGAATGAGTAATATACTCACTCACATATAACATTTTCCATCTTGAATTGTTGCAATTTCCTCAAGTTTTAATGTGTTTTGATGAGTTTTGTGAGTGTATAGCTGATTTGAGAATAAACACGAAAATCGAGGTGAAGAAACTCGAAAAACAGACAAAACTTGAAGGAGAAGTAAGCAAAATCAAAGAAAATATCAAGATCCGGTCGTTCACCTATCATGGGCCGAACGACCGCCCAAAATAGCCAAAAAGAAGGAAAAACCCGAGGAATCGCCGGTCGTTCGCCAAAATCTAGCGGAACTATCGCCCAATTGAAGAATCGCGAAAAAACTCCTTGTCTGACAGAGCCCAAGTGCATAAAGACGAAGGTTCATTCGCAAAGCGAAGTACCCCGCTTGCGTCTCGAACCTTGTACTGGTTCCTAAGCAAGACGAAAGGTGGAGATGCTGCGTGAATTTCACCAACCTCAACAAAGCCTGTCCGAATGACAACTTTCTTGTGCCCCGAATTGACCAAATGGTTGACGCGACCGCGGGCCATGAACTCCTCAGCTTCATGGACGCATATTCGGGGTACAATCAGATCCATATGTTCCTTCGGGACGAGGAACACACTGTTTTCATCACCGATCGTGGGCTTTATTATTATAAAGTCATGTCCTTCGGTTTGAAGAATGCAGGGGCAACTTATCAGAGGCTGGTGAACAAGATCTTTGCGGAGCTGTTGAGAGTCTCGATGGAAGTCTACATCGACGATATGCTGGTCAAGAGTGCAGCAGTAAGCGATCATGTCACACACCTAGACCAAACCTTCTCCATTCTTTGGCAAACCAACATGATGCTCAATCTGAATAAGTGCACCTTTGCGGTAAGAGCTGGGAAATTCTTAGGCTTCATGGTGAGTCAACGAGGAATTAAGGCCAACCTAGAGAAAATCCAAGATATCCTCAACATGGAGTCCCCTCGGAGAGGGAAAGAAGTCGAAAAGCTCACTAGGTTCATCGCTGCGTTGAACAGGTTTGTCTCTCGGCCTACTAACAAGTGTCTCCCCTTCTTCAATGTCCTCCGAGGCAGTAAAGAGTTCGTTTGGACCGAGGATTGTGAACGAGCTTTCAAGAGCTCAAGGTATACCTTGGGCATGCCCTAATTCTAGCAAAGCCGTTACTGGGGGAGAAACTCTTCACCTACCTCGCTGTCTCGAAACATGTAGTTAGTTCAATACTCATCAGGAAAGCAGCTGGAGTACAAGTACCAGTGTACTACGTCAGCAAGCACCTCCTCGATGCTGAACTCAGATATCCTGAGCTACAGCGACTTGCCTTGGCTCTAATCGTCTGGACTAGGAATCTTCGCCATTAGTTCCTGGCCCATACGGTGGTTGTCTTTACTAGCCACCCGATCAAGCAGGTGCTGCGCAGGCCGGAGGCCTCGGGCAAACTTGTGAAATGGGCAATCGAGTTAACCCAGTTCGACATTCTTTATCTGCCACGGACAATGATCAAGGTTCAAGCTCTCACGGATTTCATTACCGAATTTACCTTTCCTTCGAAGCAGGATTGGGATTGGTTAATGGAACCCCCAAAATGAAAGCTGTATATGGACGGATCCTCGAACAAAAATGGCTCAAGAGCGGGGCTTATGTTGATCAGCCCCGAAAACCACCGCATCGGCAGAGACTTGCGATTCACCTTCAAAGCCTCGAACAACGACGCAGTGTACAAAGCTCTACTGGCCGGCCTCAGACTCACTTCTAATTTTTAGTGACTTAAAATTAGTTGTAAGTCAAATTTCAGGTGAATTCCAAGCCCGCGATGATCGGATGGCAGCATACTTGGAAAAGGTCAAAGCGGAGCTTTAAAACTTTTCCAGGTATGAAATAAAGCACATCGACCGCGAAGATAATTCGAACGGGGATGCATTAGCTAAGCTTGCAACTAGCAAAGATGCTGAGCTCCTTCGCCTGGTCCCGGTCGAGATCATTCCCGAACCAAGTATCGCAAAGCGAGACTTAGTGGAAGCGATTGATTCAGATCCTTCGTGGATGGATGATATTATCATCTATATGAAGAAAGATAAGCTATCAGATGATCAAGAACAGGCCCGGAGGGTCAGGCACCATATTGAACACAATTTGCTGGTAAATGACAAGTTATACAAGAGAGGAGTTTCAAGGCTGCTGCTTCGATGCCTCAACGATAAGGAAGCCAAAGAAGTCCTAAGTGAGATCCGTGACGGAGTTTGTGGAAATCATGCAGACGGGGCATTCCCTCGCACATAAGGCTCTACTGCAGGGATTTTATTGGCCTACGATGAAGCAAGACGCCGCCGACTATGCAAGGAAGTGCGATAAGTGTCAGAGGTACTTAGCGCTTATAAGAGCACATCCAGAACGGCTCACGGTAATTTTCTATCCGTGGCCCTTCGTGAAGTGGGGAATCGACATTATTGGACCCTTGCCGACGGTGCCCGGAGGGCTTAAATTTGCCGTCGTGGCAGTAGATTACTTCACCAAGTGGGCCGAGGCTATTTCTTTGTTAACCATTACTGAGAAGAACCTGACCAAGTTCATTCGCGAGCATATCATCTATAGGTTCGAGATTCCTCACTCTTTGGTTTCGGACAATGCCCTCCAGTTCGACAATCAAGCAGTGAGGAACCTTTGCGACAAAATTTGGCATCAACAAAGATTTCTCTGCTCCTTATAATCCGTAAACTAATGGCCAGGTCGATGCCGTTAACAAGATTATCAAGGTGACCTTGAAGAGACGCCTCAACACACTTTAACGACGATGGGCCGCGGAGCTGCCCGTAGTCTTTTAGAGTTAACACACCACCGCCAGAACGGCCACTGGGGAAACCCCATTCTCTATGGCGTATGGTAGTGAAGTGATGATACGCACGGAGGTAAAAGTGACGCATCGATACACTCAAAGGACGATGGGCTACGGAGCTGCTCGTAGTCTTTTGGAGTTAACGCACCACTACCAGAATAACCGCTGGGGAAACCCCATTCTCCATGGCGTATGGTAGTGAAGTGATGATACCTGTGGAGGTAAAAGTCCCTTCGTTCCGATACGAAAACTTCGATGAAGAGACCAACGCCTCGCTCTTGGCCGCAGAGAAAGACATGATCGAGAAGTGTCGAGAAGTCGTGAAGATCCGGATAGAAGCACAGAAGCAGCATATGGCGAGATATTATGACTCCATGGTGAAAGAAAGAAAGTTCAAGGTCGGAGATACCGTTCTCAGGAAAGTATTTCTAAACACCAAGTAGCCTGAGGTTGGAGCTCTCGGATACTCATGGGAGGGACCATACCATATCACCGAGGTACTGAAAGCGGGTGCATATCGAATTGCGGACCTTGTCAGCGTCCTGATTAGGAATCCTTGGAAAGCGGAGCATCTCAAGAAATATTATCAGTAGGCTCCCCTCGTTTGTAATCAATTTTCATTTTTTTTGACCTCTTTCATAAATATTGTAATCCAACAGTTATTAATAAAGGTTCAGCAAATTTGGTGCCAAGTTTTCAATTTTCGATCAAAGTCTGCGGAGTAGACTATAAACTTGGGGTATAAATGAATGAAACGTGAAGCGGATGATTTCTAGAAACTCTACCCTCGACTGTTTCCTTGACCGCGAAAGCCCTCAGGGAGACAGGGGGCATCCGGGGTACTAGAAAGAAATAGGTGCGCCCTATAAGTACTTCGAAGACATGCGAGGCTAGAATGCGTAAGTTCAGAGGGCTTACTTAGGCTTTAATCGTTGAAGTATCCTGCCACACAAAGGTTCTTCTTGTCAGGTCTTAACCTTTTCGGGGATTACCTTGGAAAGCCTTTGGCTGATTCGCTCCTAGAACCATTATATTCTTTGGAGAAGATAGGAGATCTAGGCGTGCTTAAAAGGAGGACCCCGAGGTGCGAAAAACTTAGAAAAATTTATGAAAATTGGACTAAGTTTGATCACAAAAGCATATAAGTAAAGAGGCTACGCTCTATTCCAAAGCATCGGGGACCGTTACGAGTCATAGAGTGCTTACGAATTTCGTCGGTTATTAGACTTGGCCAAGAGCTATCTTCGAAGAGGGAGCTTGGTTCGGGATAATTCTTCGGAGGAGGAAGAGCCCGGAGTGACTTAGAACGTCTTTCGAAGTAAGATATGCTCGGATTACGGTCTAATTAATCGCTTAATCTGTTTTAATTATGACCCTCATATAGGGCATAGTTTGGGTTGTGATCCTCAAAGAGGACGTAATTTACATTAATATGGTCAACCCCGTAGGGACTTGATCGTGTTAGTCAAGGAAAACAAGTGGAATGCAAAGTTAAATGTTAGGAGTACGAAGAAATAAACATTTAGACAATTGTATGAAAACAAAACTAAGTTTTATTTATTTATTTATTCAAGAAATTACAGGAGATGAGCATCTGAAGGACCCCGAAGGAAAATAAAAAAATAAAATACAAAAAGCCAAAAAGACAGCTACTCAGATGAGTATGGCGGACGTTTAACCTCCTCGACTACATTCCATTCTCCAGCACTCTGTTGGCTTTCGCGAGGGTGGCTTGCTGTATCTCAAACATTTAGCCTTCGCTTCCTGGCCCTATTGAGATCAGCCTCGGCCTTGCCAAGCTCGCCTTGGACGATTGTAAGCTCGTTTTCGAACGATTTGATCTTCATCTCGAACGCCTCTCTTATTTCGGTCTCCTCCTTGAAAGCTGCTTCAAAGGCTGTCCTCTCGGAGAGAAGGTTCTCCTCATGAAGTCTGCGCTCATCCTCGAGGGTCTTTCACGCCTCCTCTTGTAGCACTCTCGCCTGATTAAGGTCTTCCCCGAACCTAGTCACCGTCTTGACGCGAGATGCTCTCTCTCTCTCTTTCTCTAACTCCTCTCGGAGTTTGGCCACCTCCTTATCGCGACCTCTCCCGTGCTCCCTGGAGCTCCTAAGGCTAGCGTTTGCTAGCTCCATCATCTTGTTAGAGAGATCCGCCTTGGAGGAGGCCTCATTGAGTTTGGCGGCCAATTTCTCTCTCTCTTTGCGAAAGTGAAGCAGGGCTTCTCTACCCTGTGCGAAGATGGCCTCGGTTCTCCAAAAGTAAACAAAATTGGAAAGGAAAGCCTGCAGAAAGTGTAGCAGGGTTAGAAATGAATATAGGAATTTTTGAAGGGAAGTGTGTCAGCAAATCTTACCGTCGTGAGCATCTGCATACCCTCCCGATTGTCGGCCTGGAGTAGTTCCTCGGATAATTGCTTGAAGCTTTCCTCGGCCCAAATCTCGTTCACCATAGGACCGAGATCGGGGATCCAAGGAAAGGACCCCGAGGGAGCAAAAGATCCCTCATCGTAAGGAGTCCCAGCTGGAGGGACTGTGAAGTCCTCCAGAGGGTCCTTAGGAACCTCGGTAGACTCTTCCTTCGAGGATACTTTGGCTGGAGCCCTGGAAGATGGACTCGCTGCGTCTTCTCGCCTAGTATCGGTCCTCGTTAGGGGCGGAGTTCTCGAAGGAGGAGCATCTTCCACTACCCGTTTTCCCTTGTCCTTGCCCCTGGTGGAAGCCTCGGGGGCAGGGGGTTGTTGAGCCGGGGATCCCGTCGAAGGCGAGGACACCAGTCGGTTGAAAAATTCATCTACAAATGAAAAGCAGGTTAGTGTTCTAATCTTGACTAAACTTAGATTCTTTTTATCATATTTTTGTGTTTGTAGGAAGTGTATACTTACCATCGTCGAGGATTATGGCGGCGGAGTGAGCCGACCTAGGCAGATGGGTCGGAGCCTGAGCAGGCGAAGCCTGCCTCGGAGGAGCGTCCGGCAGAGAAGACGGCGGATCTGCGTGCTCCTCTCCGAGAAGATCCTCGTGCTGAGATGAGGATGTTCCATCACGGCCCGTGGAGGGATTGGCGGATCCGAAGGACTTGCCCACCGAATGACCTCCTCTACTGCCCTAAGTACTTCCCGGTCAGCTTCTTCAAAAGAACTCCCCTCGCGAGCTATCTCTGAGGCAGTGTCCAGGGGCACTTGAGAGTTCTCGGACTCGGGAGCGATCCAGGTCCGAGAAGTTTGAACACCCTCACTCCTGGAGGGAGGAGGATTGGCGGGAGCGACCTCGGGAGTCGGTTGTGACTCCATCCCTAATATCATTCTCCCCTTCAAGGGATCCGAAGAAGGCATTTCTTCTTTGGCTTCATTTGCCGCAGGCAGAGTAGGTGAGGCCACGGACTTGGGGGAAGCAGGCCTCTTCAAAGAGGAGGCCACTTTCTTCCTATTCGGCTACCCAAAGGAACTCGCCTTCGGAGGAGTGGCCCTCTACGGAGAAGCAGCTGCGCCATCTTCAGCTTCGGTAAAAGGTCCCCCGGGAGTGGGCTTGGATTTCTTTGAGACTAACTTATAGGCGCGGGTCCAAGTCCAGATGAAAAGTGTTCGAGGATTGTCGAAGATGATCCTCGATCTTGTGCCATCAAAGATAAGCTGGAGAAGCACCACTGGAGGTGGTGTTAGTTTTATGCAAGACCCTCGAAGAGGGATTGACGGACAAGAAGGCTGAGGATCCTCGAAGATGATCCACTCCCGCGAAGCTAGCCTCGGAGAGAAAGTAAGGACTTCGTTGAAGACGGAAGGCTAGACTCGCAAAGCTGGTGACCCTCGACGAGGATGAAGTTCGCGCGTGATAGCCTAGGTCTTTCTTCCGAACTGGACAGCTACCCCTGATCGTGGGATGTCTGACAGTCAACCCCGTGAAACCTAGGAGAAGGATTGTAAGGGTATGGCTTCCAATGAATGCCTGTATTTAGTTGGTAACCCAATCGCGTAATTTAAGGGATTCTGATTGACTGTGTATCTGGTCACCTAATCCCACGTTTTAGGGGATTGGGAGTCAAATTTCATAAACCCCTCCTTCTCTCCTGGCCTATATAACGAAAAGAAGGAGATGGAAGTGGGGGTTGGGAAAAACTCTGGTCAAACTCATTGTAAAAATCTTCCAAGTAATACTAAAAAAGTAGATGTAGGCTATTACTCTGGAAGAGGGCCGAACCACTGTAAAACTCGCCATTTCTTCTCTCTTTCTGGCCACTTTCTTATCTTTAATTGCCGCACCACTGTCTAGAGGTGTGGATCACGGCGTTGGTTCAAATTCTATACCAACAGAATTCTTTGATTATTATTGCTTTAAAACATACTCCAAGGGGGTAGTTGAAGATGTTTTGGTGCGGGTGAACGAGCTCGTCTTTCTCACAGATTTCTATGTTCCTGAGATAGGGAATGAGACAATTCCTCAAGATGTTTTCCACGATGTTTCTCTAACGATGGAATTTGATAGAGAGCAGATACGCTTCAACATATTTGAAGAAATGAGATACCAAAGTGACGTTCATTCGGTGTTTGAAATTGGTCTCATCGACGAACTATCTCAGCGCATCCTTGAACTATATGGAGAAGACGAAGTAGAAGCGGCCATTGCTATGGTCGGAACAATGACTTAACTAGAAAAGATGCTTTGCCCCAATGTGGTCGAGGTTTTTTCAGCTCTATAGACATAATAAACACAGCAAGTAACATGGATGTTTCGCACATGACTTTACCACTAACTAGTGAAAAGTTATTATCATTAGTGCAACATGCTCCTACTTCATAACTAAGACCCTTGCGGGATCACCTCAAGTATGCATTTGTAGGTGACCATGACACACTTCCAGTTATCATAGCGAAGGATCTAGATCCACTGCAAGGATAAGTTAATCATGATATTCAAGAGAACAACACGGCAATTGGTTAAATAATAACGGATGTTAAAGGTATAATTCCATCATTGTACATGGCCCAAATCCTTCCGGAGGATAAAGCAAAACCTATTCAAAATACGAATTTTATAATAATACGGATGTTCAGTTTTTTTTTTTAGTTTGTTGCGAATAATATTGTCTAAAAATTTTGTGTCTCTAGTAATAAAATTTGTGACATCTTTGGCTGCTTGTTTTTTTTTTTTTTTGGTCATTTATAAGATATTTTTTATTTAGTAATAAGTTTTGTGAAATTGGTAGTAAGCAATCATTCATTTGTGAGTTTGTTATTTTGTTAATTGATGTTCAGTTTTTTTATTGTGTTTATTTCAAATTGCTGAAATTTTGTGACTATAGTCACAAATTTTATGACTGTGTATTTTATTTATTTAGGCACAAATTTTCTCTTTTTAGTCATAAATTTTTAGATGTAGATCTGATGGTTATTATGCTAATATTTCAAAACGTGGGCTATATTTTTAAAGCATAGATTGTAATATGGCTAAATCCTTAACTGGCCCCTAAAAATATGCCCTTGAAATTAGATGTAATAAACATTTTCTGAATGTTAACTAAAGATGTAATTATTTGTGAATTTTGTTATATTTTATTATAAAATGAATGTTTATCGAAATCCGAAGTACGTTAGTACGATTATAATTTTAGTATGTAAAAGAGTTTTACATACAAGATGATTAAAATTACAAATTAACATATTTGAACTAGTCCATAATAGATCAAAGAGTATAGATATCTCTAATCGGTATTCACTAATACTATCCATGATGTAAAGAACGTCACTGTCTGATCCGGATATTTAGTGTGTGAGACACTAGAATTAAGGTATTTTATATAATGTTAATTATATAGGACATGGATCAACCTAATCGTAGAAATTTTATTTCAGTGTCGTTATAGTGATTCTAATCTAGGTCAAACGATTATCATATGATGACTGATCCTATTCCTTAGTAATTCATAAAATCTTTTTATGGATTGACGACTTCTTTAATTTGCTCATTAAAATCCAAAGGTAATTGGGCCTAATACTTGTATTTTAAGATCCTACAATTCATATAGGCTGGGAATGTGAATTCTAGATATAGAATTTATAAGTGAATAGTTATAATGGTTCCCTTATGTGTTGATTTATGGAACTAAATAATTTCAGCGCTCTAATTCGTAAGTAATTACGAATTAACCATTTACTAGTGAACTCAGTGATACCTAAGGACTAATATATAATCAAGGGGTAAAATAGTAATTTCACCTAGCATAGATAACCATTTTTTTAATGATCAAGAATCATGTAATGATTATATAAATAAAAAATTAGCAGAGTTAAGCGAATAAATAATATATGTGCAATTCGAGAGTTCAGTCACGGAATTTTTAGTGGAGTAATCTCGGAAATAATAAACAGATAATTATGTTATAGAGCTTTAATTTAATTTTTTAAGTTTATTGGATCTCGATTTTACGGGTACATGGTCCCCGCTCCGTCTCAACAAATCGAACTACAATTCTCGTGAAATAATTAATGATTAATTACTTTCTCACATGATTAGTATTTGAGTTTTGGACCGCAAATAGAAAAGATATCACAAGGATATCCCTCCTTGTGATGGCGCCAATTATGAGGGTATTTTAGAGAATATTATTATTTTATAATTTGATAATTAGATTAGTAAATTTATAAATTAATAAATATTGTAAATATGAGATATTTATTGTTTACATTTAAAGATTAAATATAAACGTAGTTTTACGATAATTATCTAATTAGTAGATAATTACAAATTTAAATAGGATATCAGATATTTTATTTTGATTTAAATCCCAATTGGTTTAGTATTGAAAGATCAATTCTTTGTTGACAAGGTGATGGGCGAATTTCAGAGCTAGAAAAAAAATAGGAATTAACTTTAATTAAATTTATATAAATATATTAGATATATTAACATAAAATAAACAAATAGGAATTTATTTTTGAGAAACATTAAGTGCCCTATTTTTCTTATATTGGCTGAATATTATAAGAAGAAAAACGGTAGGTAAAAGTTTTCAAAATCCCATTTTCGCTTATTAATATTATTAGATAATTATTTGGTCCAATATATATTTTTTTTAAAATAATTAAAAGGGATATTTTATGTTTTTAAAATTGGGAAACATCGTAATCCTGATCCACTCTAAATGCCGAATTTGGGCCTACCTTGTGGCTATCTATATATCATTTTTAACAAAGGAAAATAACCCAAGTCATTCCAATTTTGGTTTGCTAAAACTTTATAGAATTATCTTTAGACTTTGAGAAAGAAACATATTCACTCCCTCACCATCCAATTGCCACCACTCCTATAACAAGAGTTGAACAGTTTTTCTTCTCTAGTTTTGTGTGAGAAAAAATTAAGAAAGCCCACACTCATGTTCTAGCAAGATCCAAGAATTGGAGTGGAAGACTATAGTGTGCAAAGTGACCGGTAAACTTGTTGTGAGAGTTGGACAAAATACGAGCCCAACCTTGGCAGTCTCACAGCGTATAGTTCCCAACCAACATAATCAAAAAAAGCCTATAGCATCATTTCTTGATCATATTCTATTTAATTATGTGATAATTGTTTTAGAAAACCCAAAATGTTGACGAGATCCACGTTATAGTTTTCAATTAATAGTTAATTGAATTACCTTTCATTTTTATTGTTCCGCTTCCCATATATGAGTTGATCAAACTTGCAAATTTAACTAGTTATTGGAATCTAATCACCAACAAAACCATATAGAGAGGGCCAAGGACGATTAAGAAGGGGATACTAAAGGTCCTTGATGTTGCAAATTCAACATAACAACACGCAGAGGCCACCTTTCCTTGCCATTTATTGATCAGATGCTAGAAAGGTTAGCTGGTAATTCTCATTATTATTTGTTAGATGGGTACTCTGGGTGCAAGCAAATAATTATTGCCCAACAGATCAAGATAAAACCTCATTTACTTGTTCCTTTGACATATTTGCCTATAAACATATGCCCTTTGGTTATACAATGCTCTGATCACTTTCCAACCATGTATTGTTAGTATTATTTCAAAAAATTTTGCGAATATCATAGAGATATTTATGAATGATTTCACTGTCTATGTTGATTCTTTAATATATTGTCTGAATATTCATAAACTATGCATGGAAACCAACTTATTAGTACTTAATTGCGAAAAAGGTCTCTTCAGGGTTAATCAAGGGATAGTCTTGGGATATATTATTTCATCAAAAGGAAATGAAGTTGATAAATCCAAGATAGACCTTATCTGTTCCTTACCCCAGCCCACGTGTGTGCGAGAATTTCATGTTTTTCTTGGACATGCAGAGGTTTTCACCGGTTTAGCAAGGATTTCTCCAAGATAGCTCAACCTTTTTACAAGATGTTGCAAAAAGACTGTTCCTTTAATTTCGATGATGAACGTAGGGAGAGTTATGATAGATTGAATGCTAGAATGACCTCGGTACCTATTAACCGGCCTCCAGATTAGAGTCTCCCCTTCAAAATCTTATGCGACGCCAGCTACTATACTGTAGACAGCCTTGGGACAATGGGATAGAAAACCTCCCATATGTCATTTAATATGCCACACGTACCTTGAATAGCGCACAATTTAACTATTCGACCACTGAAAAGGAGCTCTTGCTGGTAGTAACATATTTGCTTGGCACCACAGTAATATTTATTTTTGACAATGCTGCTTTAAAATATTTACTAACGAAGAAAAAGGCCAAACTGAGGTTAATTTGGTGGATCCTCTTTCCACAAGAATTTAATTTGCCTACAAATAATTGTAAGTAGAGTGAGAATTCAGTGGCAGACCATTTGAATCGTCTCATCCACGAAAAGGATATGTTGACTCTAAGGGACAACTTCCTTGACAAGCAATTATGGACGGTCAAAGGTAGATACGCCTTGGTTTGCGAACATAACTAATTACTTAGTAACCAAGGCGTTCCCAACACATCTTTCATAAGCTTAGAGCGAGGCCAAATATCACATATGAGAAGAGCATATCTCTTCAAGATTTGCCCCACCCAAGTGATATGAAGGTTTGTGCCTCATACTGAATTTCATTCTATTCTAACTTTTTGTCACTCTGAAGCTTGTGGCCGCCACTTTGATTTGAAGAGAACAGCACGTATGGTCCTTGATTTGGATTCTTTTGGTTTACTTTATTCAAAGATGTCTACGTCTTCTGCAAGGCATGTGACTGATACCAATTAACATGTAACGTTGGCCCCAGTAATCAAATGCCTCAACTTTGCAACTTGATCATTGAAATTTTTTATATTTAGGGCATCGATTTCATGGGTCCATTTCCTACCTCATCTGGTCAAGTTCATATTCTCTTAGCCATTGACTATGTATCGAAATGGGTGGAAGCTGTAGCCGTCCGTAAGGATGATTCTACAATGGTTGAATATTTTTTCAAAACATATTTGCATGGTATGGAACTCCATGTGCAATAATAAGTGATCCCAACACTCATTTATGCAACCGTTTCATTGAGGCACTGTTAAAGAAGTATGGAGTCTGTTAGTGTATGTGTTGTTGGGATGGTAATTGGCAAAATATATTTTGATGTAAAAGCTAATATCGATTGTGATATGTGCTATTTTAATATTGTGGCACGAATCTCGAAGCTCGTTGCAATCAAGTTTGACTTGTGGCAAAGTGGTCTTGAAGGTGTTCTAGAAGAAGGTATTCCAGAAGGTGTTCCAGCTTGAGATTTTAGGAGGTAGTTACACATTCGTATATTCCAATTTATTTGGATAACTACAGATATCCAAATATATTTAAATCAAGAAGATCACGTCCAAGATTATTTGAATCCTAAAAGGTGCCACGTATCAAGAGATAAAACCCTAAAAATAAAAGTATAAAGACTTAAGGTTGTGAACTTTTCTTTACACACACTGTTTTGATTATTCTGATTATTTGGGTGTGTGTTTTATGTTCTCTCTGCTAGGGTTTATTGTTGTATGGGGTTGAGAGCTTGAGTGATTAAAAGCAGAGAGTTATTCTTTTATATTTTATGAGACAAGAGTGAATTGTGCTAGAAGAGGCCTCAGGAGAAGTTTCGGTGGGTACGAGGAGAGCTCGAACACAAGGGGAGCTTGTGTGGATCTCACGACAGTACGATATGGGGTTAAACGGCGACGGTTTGATTAGAAGGGAGTCCTTAGAACTGTAAGATCGTGTTTGCACGTTTTCATAGTGAAATCTTTCCACCATCTAGGCGAGGTCCCGCAGACGTAGGTAGGTTGCCGAACCGTGTCAACAATTCCGGTGTCGTTTACTTATTGCAATTTACTTTCAGTTCATTCATTGTTTATATTATCCATTCACTACATTACTGGTATTCCCGC
The DNA here is from genome assembly GCA_018132145.1 of Boehmeria nivea var. tenacissima. Taxonomy (NCBI): domain Eukaryota; kingdom Viridiplantae; phylum Streptophyta; class Magnoliopsida; order Rosales; family Urticaceae; genus Boehmeria; species Boehmeria nivea. The sequence goes on from CM030881.1 coordinate 2,802,740, forward strand.
CTGATGTAGACTATCTCGTAGAACAGTGGTCAGGAACACCAGAGTCGATTAGTTACTTTCTTAGAGTCATCCACAAGGTGTATACTGCCTACCATTTTAAGAAAAAAAACCTAGCAAATGTGTCCAATTAGGAAATAAAGACAATTCTTGAAAAGATTGTCACTTTTTCGTAAAAGGATTGGTTTCTGCGTCTTGATTACGCACTATGGGCATATCGCACGGCTTACAAAACTCTGATATGGATGTCACCATACCAATTGTTGTATGGGAAGCCGTGCCACTTGACTGTTGAGCTCAAAATAAGGCATGTGAGCAATAAAGCAATGAAACATGGATATTGATGAAGCCAGCACCCAAAGAAAGTTGTAATTGCAAGAATTTGAGGAGATTCGGAAAATGCTCTCATTTACAAAGACAAAACTAAAAAATTCCATGGACAAATTATCTCCTGTAAAGAATTTTTTGTGGAACAAAAATTATTGCTATACCACTCTCATCTCCAACTATTACCATGTAAACATCATTCTCAATGGATTCGTCCTTTTATTGTAACAAAGGTTTATTATCATGGCATAGTGGAAATTCAAAGTCAAGAGACAAATAAGATCTTTAAGCTGAACGAGCATCGATTGAAATCGTACAATGAGAAATTGCAGCTTGAGGAGATCGACATCATTCATTTGGCTTATTCGGAGGAAGCTTAAAGAACATAACATGTCTGGCTGACAACGTTAAACCAAGCGCTGACCGGGAGGTAACCTAACATAATTTATTTTCCATGTAATTTAAATTTTAAAACACTGTTAGTCCTATTAGGGTGGTTAATTAAAATAAAAAACAAAAAACAAAACAAAACAAAAAACATGACGACCCATCATCCCGATGAAATCGGCCAAAATTTTGGCAGAGTTTTCTTTATTTTTACATCAACCTCGTCAAAATTTTGAAAAATTATAAGAAACCAAATGTCACGACCTGTTACTATGAGTTGCGAGATCTTTACTAGTTATTCTATTACATACCTAAATTCGTAAGTCTCAAAATATAATATTAAGACACACATGCGGTTTTTTTTTTTTTTTTGGCATTGCGGAATATAACATTTCACAGTATATCTTTACATATGGTTTTACTAAACATATAAAAAACTAACAAAATAACATAATACAAGCTGGGTCATTCAACTCTTTCTATTGGTCTTATAAAGTGGTTTATTTTCATATTTGGTTACTTAGGTTCTTTTTTGGCCGATTTCAAGCAAAATTTTAACTTTTACAATTTGATCAAACTTCTACTAAAGCTTGATTCTAAACAAACCAACCTCACACACATATTATATATGACTCATAGATCATGTTCGAATACTGAAATTCTTTATAAACTTCTTACATCAAAATTTTAGCTTATTAGTTCAATTTTCCCACTTTTTGAGTACGTATTAACCAAATTTTTTTAACATTATTTCTTTACAATCTAACACTTCTCACAAGTTATAAACATGTTTTAGATTATATTTCAATCCTTAGTTTGCTTGAAAAATTACTCACACAAAATGTTGGTACCCAAATTCCATATCTTACAAAGTGTTCAAACTTAATATCTTCTTACATGCTTTTACTTGATTTCATTTTTCTTGTTCTTTTTAAGCATGCATATCCTTTACTTCGAGACAGAGACAGTTCATTATCACAAATTCATGCAATGCCACCTCTTGAAATTATTTGAGTACCTTAAGGGTCACCTTTACCTTTGTAGAAATATTCTAGCTTTTTTTCTTTTTTTCTTGTAACTAGTTCTTTAATCTAGTTTTTTCTTATCTTGGATGAACATAAACGCACTTAAGACTTGAAGAAAAGAAACATTAAAAGAACACCATGAAAGAACCAAATCTATTTAGCTCGTACCTTTTTTTTTTCATTTTCCTCCTTTCTTCGTTCTCTCTTTTTTTCTTTCTTTATTCACTTCTCTCTTTCTTTTTGCTCTGTTCTCTTTTCTAGCAGCTCATAAAGGTTTTCTTCTCTCCCTTTTTCATGATACGTAAGTTGAATTTTAGCTTGGAATCTTGCCCTTCCACATGTCACCCTCTTTATCTTTGTAAGCAAGCTTATTTGTTAAAAAAATTTCTACTTAAGATAAATCTTAGCCACCTCATCTTGTTAAGGTCCTTATTACTTACCAACATACTTCAGCTTAGTAGATTCTCATGGATGAATCTCTTAATGGCTTGTTACTCAAACCAATTCTATTTTGTTTGAAATCAAAACATGGTTACAAAGTAACCAAGTTCCACCTTGAACCAAACATGCCTTGACACCTCAAAATTGTGACAAATATAGCTTCCTCAAAAGCAATCTTTTTTATGCAAAAGTAGACTGCAGAAAAGTCGCCACAAAAGCTTGCAAAAATGCCCTTCGAGTGAAAATTTTTGCATTTTAGTAAGCATTTAATTTATATTCAGATTTAATTTTTTACATATCTTTGTGGCTTTATACCCTTTATAATAAAAGAAGCCTTTCCAGAATTTTTAGGATTTTTCTTAGCTTGCTTGCTATTTTTTCTTATTTTACGGTTATGTATTAACTCTTCCGAAATTTCGTCCTAACTAATTTAATATAGATTGTATTAGGCTCAAAACTTTATTTCTAAGTCAATTATATATCTGTTATCCTTCTCATAATTCGATTTTAGATTCAGTGACCATTTACTTAATTTCGCACCTTAAGGAATGTGTATAACAAGTTTAGTTCGTCGAAGAACTTAATGGAAAATAATTTAGTTCTATTTGAACAAGAGAATGAAAATTGATAATAAAGTAACATTGTTTTGAAATATTAATTCAGGAGCTTCTTGAACACACTGGAGATCTCTAAAAGATCTTAACATTGAGCGGAAGTAGAAATAGCTCATCTAATAGGAAAATTACTACTCACCTACAACACAAGCATTATGTGCTTGATGTTTTATTTTGCAACTCTATTCTAATAATTGATATGAAAATCAAAGTGCTGCATATGTTTTCGTATGAGTTTGAGATTATTGTCGCCTATAATATTAATGATATGAATTGCTTATAGAATATGGTGTGAATAATTAAGCAAAATAGTGAAATAGATAAATAATGGCTGTGATATTTCTATTTATGTTATAATGAAATACCATTTTAAGTGATGATTTTTAGAGAAATATACTTATGAGCCCATTAAGGCAATATGAAAATTAAATAAACAAGTTGCTCAATATGGCACAAATTTTCATGTCTAATTATGCGTTAGACTATACGATTATTGAAACAACTGATTTGTAATGACCAAAACCGATACCACTTTTACAAGCATTTATTTTCTATTTTGAGACTAATAGCTTGTAAGATTATTTTGGTTGCAATTATTTTGAGAGAAAATTGTTAGTTTCGTCAAATATGGCCAACTTTTGACCATGTAAAAATATTGGTACAAACGATGTTATTTTGACATTTTTGAAATTTAAAGCATGTTAAGAACTCAATTTTAACTTGACATTGATACTAGAATTCCTAACTTCTTAAGTTTAGTTTATTTGTGCATTTTTCTTAAATTTTAAAACTTGTACCAATTATTTATTTCGATGGGCCAATTTGACTCTAGAATTAATAGTGTTTAATTTTTTTCTTCTCTCCTTCCATCACCCTTCACCCCTCCACGCGCCACCAAGCCTTCCGCGTGTGCCCAAAGTGCGCCGGACCTCGCGGCTCCCTGTTACTCTCTGCTTCAGCAGTCCCGATAACCAGCCGTGGCATCCAGCCCCTGGCGCCTCCGTACGCTCCTCGCGAAGCTCGTCCTCGTTTTGCCAGCTTCGAGCAATGCCGAGCTCTGCCTTCTTACTCGCATGCTTACTCCCATCAGTCGAGCCTAAGCCCCGGCGAGCCCCTGCATACTGTTTCGCCTCATGCGCAGCTCGAGCGAGCACAACCCTGCCCGCGCTAGCTCAGTCCATTACCGTTACTATGACAACCTCCTAGACTCAAGGCTGCGCAGACCCAACTCTGAGCAACAGTGCTACGGAGCTGCACTCCTGAGCGCGCATGTTGTTCACTGCCTTGCCGAGCTCACGGGAGTTTCTCCCACTCACGGCAACCTCAGTCTGCGTACCGCCAAGTCCCAGGCTTGCGATGCAACCTCTGAGAGCTTAAACCAAACGAGCAGCCTCGAGCTCATCTCGAGTTCACCGCTGCCTTTCACGCTTGGTAAGCCTCAAACTCGAGATAATCTCAATGATAAATTTATGTTTGAGTTAGTGATGTTTGGTGGTGTTTTATATTTCTTTTACTCGTAATAATAATCCTTGTTGTGATTCATGGAGTTTTGAAATTATAGTCCAATTCAACAATGGAGTCTTTGGTTGTTTTGATAATTTCGATGATTTTGAGATTTTCTAGCCTTGGAATTTATATCGTTGTTAAACTGTGAATGCGAAGTTAAAATTCAGTTTGATTGCATGCTTTTGGTAATTTATTCATCTTGAATTTAAAACTGTATTAGTGCTCATTTTTGGGACGTTGCTTGGTTGGCTGAGGTCGTGCAAAGGCTTGGGAAATTACGATTTCTAATCGGTTTAGAATGTTGCGGCAAATGTACTAGTTGTGTTAAGGAGTCTATATGGGTTTGATTTTTTTCGTGGCCGCATTGGACTCGGCTTTTCGTGTGTTGGGAATTATAAGATTTTTTTTTTCAAAGTAAGAAATATTTAGAAAAGAATTTTTATGAGAGTTGTTGTTAGAAAAAAAATGGTTATAGGGTTGTGCTCAATTCTTAGTCTCACTTAGCGAATTTATGACTTGGGAGTTTTGAAGAAGGGTTTAACTTTGAAACACTTGAAAGATTCATGATTTAAACAAAATCATCGTTGAGAATCAAACTCTGTCATTTTAGAGCGATTGTTTTGGTTTACATGTTAACCAATTTGACGTGACCAAATCTTTGCTTCAAGTGCCTATTTTGTGTTTTCTAGTTAACTCAAAAGCTTGTTTTGTGAAAATTCTTATTAGTATAAGTCGTTTCAAGTAATTTCATATAGTTATAAATTCTCATTTCCTCGAACTCCGTAGGCTCGTCAACGAAACGATTTTGGCTTCGTGACCCCTTTACCACCCTTCGCCGGAGGTAAAAGCAGGTGATCGCGATAAAGTTCAGGTTTATGAAGAGTTTTAAATAGTTGGTTTTTAGTTCTCTGTCTTTATGTTAGTTGCTCTTGTATGGAATCTGAGCCACTGAGGCTCAGTGTTGTATTATGATTATGATAATTATGAAATAGCTTGTGTGGTTATTAATAACAAATTATTACCAAACAAAGTTCGGTGCTGGGTTGATAATAGATGAAGGCTTCGACCGGGATGTCTAAAAAATAGGGAAAACTCTATCAGATTTCTGACTCAAGGATTAAATACTTTATAAAAAAAAGTCAGAAATCAGTTAGTTCAAATAATTCTTTTCCCACCTAATCTAGTCAAACAACAGACCCGTTAGTCTGGATTGATGGTTAATTTAAGTCGAGGACACACAGGAGAAGAATACCCCTAAAGAAGTCTCTTGATGACCCGTCTGTCGTCCCTCTGTCTAAGACTTGTTGCTTGAGACTTGTCAACTCTTAGAGTCTTCTTTCTCTAAAATGACTTGTAAACCTTGGCGTTGACCCTCTGGTTCTCGTGTTGGACAGAAGTGTTATATATCAACTCCAATGAGGGACGCCGCTCGAGAAAGACCACAAGGACTAAGGTGAGAAGCTTAGAACCTCAGGTAAGTGGATCTCTAATGTGGCACAAGTAGACTTTATCTTGTATGAATACTTTTGGGTATATGTATGAACTATTGCCTAGTGTGTGATGGGTTGAACATTATTGGACCTTATTATTGTTGTTTTTGTTGATTGCTTTGGGATGCATGATTATGGGCTCACGCCCCTACTTGTCATGTTTGGTCAGTAAATCTGCAAGTATAGGATTCCAAGTTTGTTTGTTTTTATTCAATTGCTTGCGCGTGTATGTGTTTATGTACATGTTTTCTTTGAATGTGTTTATTTGTCCGTGGATATGGGACCATAGCCATACAGGATAACAACGTTTTAGCCGATTCAAGTTGGGTGTCAAGTTCTAATTAGTCCGTAATTGACTTAAAAGGGGCCCGAAGAGTCGAGTCGAGCAACTCGTCCTCGTTGTAGCAAAGACTTCTTAATAGGCTCGTAATGGGGCACGAGAAGATGATGCAACCAAATCCTTATCTTGTATTACATTAATATCTGGATAAGCCCGCAAAGGGTCCGGAGAGATTATGTAAGTTAATCATTCATATAGTAGTCTAGGGCATGTCCTAGCGTGCCTAAAGAGAGTTAATATAGTTTTGATAGTAACTTGAAACCTATACTTGTGTCTATGAATACTTGTGTTTGTGTTTACTTGTTCGTTAGTATGGGACCATGGACATTTGGGCCTGAACAGAGGCCCAGCCCGAATAGGGGCATGCTAGAGTTCTGGAACGGCCTGAAAGGAGGCCCAAACGAGGGCACACGAGAGTTCCGGAACAGCCTGAAAAGAGGTTAAACTCGATAGGGCAGTTGCTGTGATGGCTTCTGAAATGGCCCAATGGGGCCATTAGCCGCGAAAGGTTTCGGAACGGCCCAAGGGACCTAAAGGAGGCCAGTAGATGGTGCTTCTCATAGTTTATGATTTGACGATCCAGATTGGCCTGAAAGGGTAAAAGCAGTAACGAATTTTGAAACGACCCGACGGGGTCACTGGCTGCGAAAGGTTTCGAAAAGGTAGATACGCCCAAAGGAGGATGAGTCATCATATTTGTAGTGATTATCGGGACTACCTAAGGGGCCAAGATTCGTAGTATGTCCCGTACTAGCCCGACGGGGTGATTGTGCAATCCATTTTGAAACGATCCGACAAGACCACTGATCGCGAAAGGTTTCGGAACGATCCGCAAAGAGGTCTTGATGTGTATAAATTCTGGAACGACCCGCAAATGGGTCTAGATATGTATAAATTCTAGAACGACCCACGAATAGGACTAGATGTATATAAGTTCTAGAATGACCTGCAAAGAGGTCTAGATGTATATAAATTCTAGAACGACCTGCGAATGGGTCTAGATGTATATAAATTCTAGAACGACCCATGAGAGGTTTAGAGAAGGGGTAAGGTAGATGAGACCTTCCCAATATTATAGAATCAAGAATGCTTAAATAGTGAACCGCGTGCACACGAATTTTTATAAGCTAAGTCAGAGATTTGTGAACTTGAATAAAATTATAAAAAATTATGAGATCGACTGTTGAGTCGAGATTAATAGGTCACTAAATCTGACCTTATTTCATGTCACAAATCTTTTGCTGGTATTCTACCCCACATAGATTTAATATCCTATTTCTGAAATCTACTCTGCGGGCGAGATTGTGTAAGGGTGAGTTTTACTCTACAGACTACGATGACTCGATCGTCAAGTTTGTCTTTTTTTAGACTATCATGAATGATGCCTCTTGGTTGTATGTTACCTACATATTTAGCAATCTATTTATCTAATCTACTTACTAGGCTATTAGCTCACTAGTGTGCTCGTATCGGGTAAATTAAAAGGATACAACAAAGGCGAGGCGATAGTGACGGGAATAGCGGGTGTATACGGAACCGACCTGTAAAATATTACTTTTAACGGCTAATCGTTGGCAAGGAGTAATCTTAATTTCCGTTGTTTTTAAATTTACGATTAATACTAATTCTTTTGGTCATTGTAATAACACGATTAATTTCTGCGCTTTTGTAATAAGAGTTTAAATGAATATATTAATGTAAAAAGTACAAGTTTGTCCGTATTTTTGGAACAAAAATATTATTCTATTTCACAAATATACTATGGTTTTGAGTATTAATATTAAAATATTGTATTGAGTTTTTCGGTCGTTGCATGATTGGTTTTTTTTTTTGGGAGCTATTAGCTTATTGTTTTCTTTTTATTGTAGGAATGGAACTGAGAATGGAGTCGAAGATTAAAATAAAGGAAGGATACGGGAGGAGCCGTGACGGCTATACATATGAGACTGACCTGTTTGGTACGAAAAGAGTTCTATTTGGAAACCACGACAATGGTCGTTATTAGTTTTTAAGTTATTTTTATAAAATATGTTTATTTATTATTTTAGTTTTTGACAAGTTCAAATTTGCCTTAGATTTCAAGTAATATTTTTAAGAGTTATAAACGTAATGCATAGAAGAGATCCAATAATTTAGGGTAAACTATATGATTAAGTGGGAATTTGGTTAAGCTACAAGGTGGATGTTACAAAAGTGATATCAGAGGCCGGATAAGATGCTTCTTTAGACAAACTCATATGTATCAGCTTTGCAGTGGACATCATTCGCAGTAATTATAGTTATTTTTATTAAATACATCAGAAATAGTTTTATTAAGAATTCTCTATGATCATAAACTTCATAGAAGATGATTTGTTTATCAAAAGAAATAGTTTCATTCAACTTGAATTCGTATTTTGAAGATACCGTAAGTGATAAGTTTGGTCCATAACCCAAACCCATAGGAATAGTTATGAAATTGTGGAAATATTTCAATGATGCAATTGTCGAATAATTGTGAGGAAGTTAAGTAGTGGGCTCATAATCCACAAGGAATAGTAATGAGTATCGAAAATCGAAATTATCTTTGGAATAATCATGTTAAGTTCAAGATTGAATTAAACTGTTAGAATTGGTTATAAAATGGTTGGAACAATGGTACCCTCTATAACCTAAGAAAGTAAGTAGAGTCACTCGGATTATACCAAGTGCTTAGGAGTAGGCATGGTAACTCCAAATAAGACCAAGCGCTTCAGAGTAAGCATGATGTCTCGAATGACATCAAGTGCAAGTAAAGTAGGAAGGGTCACCGACATGACACTAAGGGATCCAAAGTAGGCTGAGTAATCGAGGATACACCAAGCGTTCGTAGAGTAGGCAAGGTAGCCATGATGACACCAAGCGCTCAAACGAGAAGACAAGATGAAGAATTATATGATTATTATACAATCAATTTTATTATTTTGGTAAATGATCTAAGGCTTGTACTTGACGATATGAAAGTGACAGATACCTAAGGGTGTAGTAAATTTAGTTACTTATGAACATCATATAAAGATCGTTCAGAACCTAATTGATGTTTTAGAAAAAAAAAACATTTGAATCATGTGGAACTCATTTTGATATAAGTTAAGGACCTGAATCAAAACATCGATTCTGAGAATTCTTCTATCTATAAGTTTGTATCGAAGACTTGAGACTATTTTAAACTTTATAAATTTTATGAAACAAAAGGCACTTGTAAAGGGTGTGAGGTGAACTTTTTGTTTAAGCAGGTAAGCATTGATTGAATATATAGAAGTTTGATTAATGCGCTGTATATTGAGTTTATTTTCTTACTAATTATTGAATCTATGTTTTGTGAGTTAAGATTTAACGTTAATGTTAATTTCGTATCTTTATATTTTCTCTTTATGATATAAATTAGTTTTGAAGTCTCAACTCAGATTCACAAGTATGGGATTATGAATTTGAGTATTTAATGTTTATGAATTTGTTTCTTTGTCTGTGTCCATGAGTATGGTCATTACCCTACCAGTTAGTATGATACAAATACTGTAAAAAAATAAAAATAAAAATCTTTACCCGTTTTTCCTTTACTTCAATTTGACCGCTATCCTTTTGTACCCTTCATGAACTTCTTTATATAACTCCTCTTGACCTTCAATTCTATTTATTTCTTCAGTTTCTATAGGTTAAACTTCATTTGTTTGTTTAGAAATAATCTTATCAAAAACAACAACTTGATTGTCCTACAAAACATTCCAACAATGCAAAATTTGTTGAATAGTTATTTCTATAATTTTGAAATATGATACAAATATACATATGATTCTGTGAAAAAGATTTAGTACATGATCTCTGAACACTATAGTTTTTGAATTTTGATCATTATATATTCATCTTTTGAACGATCCATTCCATATATTTTTATATTCAATCAAGTCTTCGATTAATTTTGTGTTGATTTTTCTCAATGAGTTTTATCTTGTCGAGGAGCATTCTTACAATCGTATTTATTTGAGCTTATTGTGATTTTTCAGTTTCTAGTTATGCCTCATATGCATCTTGAGCGGATATACTTTGCCCCGTGGCACCTTCTTGGACTCCAATGTCATTTGGTTTTGCCTTTGGCATTGAGACACTTTGCTTAATATTCGTTATGTTTGCTTTCCTTTTTTCTAATAGATTTGAAGTGCTGCATGTACTTCTGCTTCTTGTCAATCACAGTCATGGCCATTTCAAGAATTTGAAGATACATGTTTTAGTTAACTATCAAATATTATTTAACATATATGCAACAAATATATTAACAGAAATAGTAAGTAGTTGCCAGACTTAAAAAACTTGTCTATTTGTCACCAAAGACAATAGCTTGTAGATTTTTGAATCTTAGATTGCCATAGTAAACCAGTTCACTAACCATTGAGGTAATCTTATATGAAAAAGCTAGTAAAGAATATGCACCATCATTTATAACATATCATGTCGACTTATTAGTAGCGTTTTTGTTTGCCAAAATTATTAATTTAGTTATTTGCTAAAAAATAACTCTCCCCTATGTTTTTATGTTAATTTGCTCGTTGTCAATACATAATTTGCTGCAACGCAGTGGTTCTTCATCTTAGCCAAGAAAACCAACTCAAACAGGTATAGATTTTCAAGATGTACCCACTCCTCATATGCAGCGATTTTCAAATTATTCCAAATAGTTTTTCGAATGTATTCCCTTGTATTCTTCATCTTAAAAAAAATAATAATAACAAACGATCCTTTCAAAAATAATTCCTAGTCAAAGCCTTCAAGTCTATATTAGGTATCAACTCAAATTTAATACTATGATTGTTGACGATAGAATTTTTTCAACAAATAAGATCGCCGGAGTACGGTGGGGGACCTGCAAATAGTTGAATTAGGGCCGCACTGCCGTTGGTTAGAGTAGTTTTTCTCTCTTTCAAGTTTAAGATTGCATGCATATTTTATTTGAGTATTAAGGGTCCATTTTTTTTTGCCTACTTTTTTCTCTTGGGCCGTGGGGCTTCTAGTAATTTTTTGGGTTGGAATCACGTGAACTCTGACTCATGCTAGAATTACTGATTTCATCTTAGCGTGTAGTCAGTACATTACTTCTGTATGTGGATAACCCTTTGTCAGTGGTCAAACCTTCCAGACTTGCTTTTGGTCTGATCAAGGTAAGGTAGTCCACTGGTTTATCCCTTCATTTATGAGAGAGTTGGTCCCTTGAGTGAAGCATGATGCTTAAGGACTAGAACTCCTCTCGATTTCCATATATCATGAGGTCATGCCTCGGGGTAATGGTCGAGGGGCAATTTTTGTTTTAGGGTTATGGACCTCGGGATGATCGCTTCTCGGGATACGTCGACCAATTGGCTTTTAAGATTTTTCAAAGTATTGTTTGTCGGCATATCTATGCTCGGGTCAGAATAGCTCTTATCAAAATGCCCAATAATAGCTGCCACAAGCGGATCGATGCTTGTCGAACCCCTGAGACTCTTCACCATGCGCTTGAGACTTCTTGGAGATCGAGTTTGTTGTTTTGATGTTTCTAAGCTGTTGGCCATCATAGTACCAATCCGTTGACGTATTTCTTCTTTGGATATCTACTCGCTTGGTTGCGAGCCTTAATCCTTACGAACTTTGAATAGTTACTCGGTTCCATACAAGTCATACTTTTCCATGATATTTTCTTCTTTGAGTGTTCGCTGATCGTGCAAATTTATTTGCCCAAGCATTTGCCCATAGTTGGCTGCGGATACCTAAATTTTATGTGTTTATTGTGAAAATGCAGATTAAAGGACCAAAAGGGCTTTGGCAGCCGATGTTATGAAAATAGGTCTTGAGGATTGAGTCACAACGTGATGGCTTTATTGACGAGAGTGCTTTTACGCCTGATAGACTTCATTGTTTTAATGGCTTCATTGTCGTAAGCAATGTAGTGCCCGATAAGCTTCTATGCTTTAATGGCTTCTTTGTCGTGAGGGTTGTAGTGCCCGAGAGTATTTTCTTTGCTCGGAATGATCCATAATTGGCCGTTAACCGTAAGAAAGAAAACTTTAGTACAAGTTTGGGTATTTGTTCATAAAGCATGGCTAAAGCATTACAAGTTACATCATTTTAGATCGGGTGCTCAATTTATTCCGAGATGACTGCGACAAGCTATTAATTCTTCGTCAGGATGTTTATAACCTAACGAGAATTTCCTCGGCTGGAGCCTAGAGTCCAAAAGGTTCTGGTTTAAACAGTCCTAGTCGACCTGGTTCCTTTTTAAACCATGGTTTTCGTCCCATTGTTACCAAGAAAACAGTCCCTACGGTTGAAGCTTGGGCTTTCAAGTGTTTAGTTCATTTGGTCCCGGTCCTCTTGGCTTCTATTGCCTTCGCAGGAAGTTCTTAAGGCTGATGCTCAAGTCAGGTTAGTTCCATTCATCTTTTTCCTTAGGTTTTCTCCATGCGTAATCCTTCACTGTCGGTTTGGGAGCCCTAGCTCGTATGACTCATATTTCCTTTGATTATTCTGTGATATCCTGGCCTCCAAACATTGTACCGAGCTTGGAATGTTTCTTTTCGTAAGAGGGTCTTTCCACTTAGCCTCATTCCTTTGACAATCAAGGAGAAAATTCTAAAGGTTGTTGATTGGGTTCGTGGAGTGCTATTCGCTTTTCGGGGATGGTTCTCTCTACTCCTTTTTTGCCCTGAGTCTTATTTTCCATGTGTTGTCTTTTTTGCTCTACTCGATGAGTTTCGGCTTGTGAGAGCTTGGCAGGTTTGTCATTTCCTGCGCTACTATTGCCTCAATATATTGTGCAATCTCTGTCGGAGCATTTTTTTTCTATCAGGGCGGTTTCTTCAACCGTACTCTGTTTTCCCATATCGCAAGGAATCTAGCAAAGCCGCGGCCACCACCTCAGCTGTATTTTTCACCATCCGAGTGGTTTCTCCACTTGATTCTAGTTCTCACAAGCATCTGATGCTGTGATGGGACTTTGGTCTTCAAAGCCTTCTTTCCAGAACCTGGCTCTTTCTCCGACACCTTTTCTTGATCTAATACCTTTCGGGTCAGTGAGAGAGGGAGTATTTGGTTACGACTAAACTTCTACCGTGTGAGACTAATCACGAGGCATGGTTTTGGGGTCTAGCTCCTCATGGTTTTGGTTCACTTGGTCCCTGTTTGCATGGATCCAATTCGTCCGATGGTGGTTCTTTCTTTGTCGGCACCTCATCATGTCCTTTCTTTGAGCTTTCGTTACCCAAGTAGTGGGTGCTCACAGGGTCCACCCATGACATTATCGTTGCATTATGTGTCGTATACTTTGTTGAAATAATGGGTCGACTTTGTTGAGCCTTCCTCCTTGTTCTGTCATCGCGATATCTATGGAGGAGAGAATTCCTAAACCTGGATTTCGGGTCCAGGAGGTTCCATTTCTTCTTTGGTACGGTCCTCCTCGTTTCCTTATTCTTCTTCATGTGCAATTTTCATCACTTGGCTCAATGATATTAGCTTTTCACGTATGTGTGTTTAGGATGCGATGGCGAACTGGCTCAGGGCATTCTCTCCATGGAGAAGGTTTCTCCTCTTGACTCTAGGTCCCTCGGGTCACCTAGAAAGCCAATAACACCATGTCATCCACTCTTCGCAACAGTTTTCCTTACCAGTCTAGGCCATTTTTCGCCATGAGAGTAGTTTCTCTACCTGACTCTTCTCTGTTCGGATTGCCAGGAAAACTACTGACGTCGCAGATGCCACTCCTTATGGCCCTTTTTTTGGGGCTGGTTAGGAATGTTCTTCACCATTATAGTGGTTTTTCCACTTCATCCTAGTTCTAGTAGGTGGTCGATGGCCTTTGTTCTTTGTATCGTAGCATTCTCGTCGAGAGGCTTCCTCTTTCTCCAGCACATTTAACTTCGTTGACACCTTCTGGGCCAATAAGAAAGGGCTTTGAGGACTGAGCGGCCTAGTTCGGGACGTGCTATTATACTAGCCTTATCTTGCTGCTCTTTGAAGAGGGGTTCCAAAGTTAGAGTTCAGGTCCTTAGGATTCTGGTTTGCTAGGTCTCGGTCCTCCTGATTCCTATCTATCCAATAGCGGTTCTCTCGTCTTAGGTATCCTTTTCTTCGGGCTTTTGTCAACTAGGTCTGAGGGATCTAGGCTAGAGTTGAGTGGGCTCAGCGTGATCTTTTATTTAACTGAGCCTTCATGTCTTTCGGGAAGCAGCGATGCACTATGAACTTGGCATGGACACGAGCCTTCTCTCACGGATGGATTAAGCAATTCGAATCCTAACAGAATTTGCTCACGGTCATTGCTGCGACTTGCTACAAGTCTTTAGTTGAAATGACGAGCCTACTTTGCAGCGGTTCCTCCCTTGCGCTGCTCTACAGGGGGTCATCTTGAGGTGGTCCGAGTATTCTTGACCACTGTAGGTGTTCTTTAACTGAGAGAAGACAATAAAATTACGAATCTCGAGGGAGGTTCTAGAGTTGGGAACTAGTTCGTCAGGATCCCTTCTTCGCTTGGTCTCTCAGCTAACTTGCCCTCGCACTGCTTTTGTTGGTCTCTCTGCGTCTTTCCTTCTTCACCCAATGGTGGTTTTCTATTATGAGCTCTCACGACTTTCTTTCCTCGTCCACCAGCATCTACGAGCTGACCTGAGCAAGCTATTAATGCTTCATCAGGATAATCATTGAACCGCTAGGCTATGAACCATCATTTAAGGGGGAGTGTATTCCTTCTGCTTATTCGTCGGTCGGGCTGGAAGGTAGCCTATCCCTTGAGAAATGGCATGGAAGGTTTTCTATGATTTGGGCGGTCGCTGGTCGAGGCGGACGACTTAACAATGGTGTTATATGGCTTCCTCCGAATGTAGTAAGAGAGTTAGGCCTCTAGGTGAGAGTGCCGGTATACCTCCGTGGACACACAACTACCGATGCGATCTAAATCCTTATTTTCTACTCCGTTTAGGAGAACGGAGCATCGCCTTCAATCCCGAACATAAATCTATAGTTGGATGAGAGGTCATCGGATTCTAACACGTCGATCTTTACGAAAGCTTCTCCCATCTTCATGGGGGGATCTACACTTTTGTGTAGTTCGCTGACAAACGAGAATATGATATTTAGCAAGTTTGTCGCGATAGCACTAACGGCAGGGGTTGTACGCTACCAAGTCCTCTCGAAACGATGGGTGGGCCTTCTGACTGCGCCCATCGTTTCTCCTGGATGGGCAAGCAAGGGACAACTCAGCGGACACAGGTACAAGCGCTGACTGGGGAAACTTCTGCTTGGTGAGTACCCTTCCTGCCGTCATCAGCTTCGTCTTGGAACTCCTGTTCACCCCCTAGACTTGGAGTTTGTGAGACCGGTGCCATTTTTACACTGGTCAAGGAGGGAGTTCGCAAGGCCAGTAAACGGATCTGGGGACTTCCTCTCTAGTAAGGAACGGTCCTCTGCGCTCCTCCACCGCGGTCCTCATCCTCCGCTTGTTGACCGCGCACAGCGTCTTCTCCGGGGGCATTAAGCTTCTTCTCTTAATTTTTTTTTAGAAGGGTTTATGGCTAGAAACCTTAGCGGTTTTTCGACGGGCAAAAGGGTTATGAGCCCTCCTTCTATAGCCAATCTAATGACACTATTGTTTTCTCAACATAAAAAATCGTTGGAGTATGGTGGGGGACCTACAAAAAAAGACGAATTAGGGTCGTTCTATTGTTGGTCAGACCGGTTTTTATCTCTTTCAAGTTTAAGTTTGAAGGAGTATTTTCATTGAGTATTAAGTCGTGATTCCTTTTTTGCCTACCTTTTATCTTGGGCCTTGGGCCCTTTTATAATATTTTTTTGGGATATATTGTGCTTTGATTTTGGGCTGCAATCATGTAGTAATTTGAGAAAACAACATGTAGTTTTAAGGCCAATGGAGAAACTACAAGTAGTTTTGTTAATGGAAGATTTTAAGATATATTGTGCAATTAAGTCAAATAAATTTTTTCTTATCTCGTACACCATATTAGGCGCCAACTTTAGAGTATTAAGGAGGAGATTTTTATTATTCTCAATTATCTCTAAGGAATATAAACAGATTATGAAGGTTTGACTAGAATTTAACCATATAGTAAAGTAAAATAGTAAAAATTGCCTTTTTAGGTTATGTCAAAAGGTGAAATTTTAGGAAGTATTTTCAGAAAAATCAAAGAAAGTTATGAGGGCGCCAACTATAAGAGGTAAGTGGACAAGATTGCGACTAATTTCATAAAAAGAAAAGTCAAAACAAATTAAACTAAAATAGGAAGTTACCGTAATTTTAGGAAAGTGAGGATTTGGGAAACAATCGAGGTAATTCTTTCAATTTCGCTTACCCTTGTATGCACCGAAACCCTAATAAATAGAGCCTTTGCTTCACTTTTTCTTCAAATACTAAAACTTGAGAGCTCAAAAAAAAAAAAAAAGCAACAGGAGAGAAAACTCTTTGGAGATTCTAAGGGAATTTAGAGAGAAAATTCTGAAGAAAAATTTGGAATAAAGGGCCAACTTCTGCGAAGAGATTATAGTTATTACCCTACCGAAATTAAGGTAATAAGAAAGTCCAATTACATTTAGGTTTTAAGTTTTTATCCGAGATTTAAACCGGAATATGTTCGTTAGGAATAACACGTTCGGAGGATGTTTTCAAAAGAATCAAAATCTCAAGAAGCTAAGTTTCAATCCTGAGGTTTGTTCTTTTGTTTTAAGATCTGATCATTAATGTTAAACTTAGTGTTTTCTACGAAATTTTGATTTACAAACCTTCAAACTAAAAATCGAACTAGGATTTATGCTTTTCATATCTATACTAGAAAATTATGCAGCCTAAATTTTCGACCTTTTTTTTTTTGTAACTCTAGAGGCAAAATCAATTTTCGGCGTAAACTAGAGAAATTTAGAAAATTCAATTTTGAACCATTTTTAGGAAATTTTTTCTAAATTTGGCCTCAATTTTCGTATACACCCCAATTTTTCAAAACTGCCAAATCTTCTTTATGAATAAAGTCCAATATCCGAACGAAGTCTATAAAAAAATGCATATATGGAAACTTGTAGATTTTTTAAAAATAATAGGAGTTTATTCAGAACGTTTTTCCAAATTCCCTTCAATAAGAGAAATTAATCTATTTATTTTAGTATACTTATTTGAAAACTTTTGATAAGAACTAGTTTGCAATTGTGTGATCATGAAAAACTAAAACACTCTGTCGAGAAATATTGATTTTTAAATAAGGCGTCCTTTGTAATCTCCTCCACACTTATATCCTCGAAACCTCGAAGTTCTGTCTATATAAGTTGGGCATGAAGCGAGATCATAGTACACTTCACAATCGGTCTAGGAACCTTTCGGTAATTATTATTGCTCTACTATGAACTTATCTTTATTAAAAGAGTAACTTTTATGCAAACCTATTTTCAAAGTAACAATTACATATTATTTAGAATGTTAGTGTTGGTAGCTAGAGATTAAGGTTAGAATAGATATCTAGCGACCCGATTTTTCGGACCGTTACTTTTCATGAACTTAGTTTTCATTAAAACATAATTCTCAAAATTTCAGATATATTTTTTTTTTATTTTTGAAAACGTTTTCCTTAAGATGATATACAAATATGCTTGCTATTTAATTTAAAGTTACAATTTTTTTTTCTTTTACAAGATTTTAACTTGATATTAATTATTTATAATATTAAGTAATTGTAAAATTTTTGAAAACCACTTATAGGAAAGTAGCTTGTATATGAAGGTTTTGAAATGATGAAAAATCATATACATAACATTTAATTTGTACACACCAATATATATATAATTCATTTAAGTATTTGATTTGAAAGTTATGATATCTAGCTTTAATAAAATTTTAAGGACTATTAATATAATACTTAATATTAAAAGATAGTTTTCTTTCAAACATTAGCGAAAGACTTTTTGTGTGGTATGCCCAAACTACCCTTGTCTGCGCACTCAGCACTACTCTCCATCCAATCAATCATGAAATCATGGTCCAGGTTTCGTACTTACAGCATGAACAACTTGAATGAGTTGGACACTCAGTGAGTATAAGCATAATTCTCACAAAATATATGTCATGAATTAATGTCCAATTATGCTTCATTATGAATACTTTATTAAAAATATTTTCTTCTAGTGGGATTGTACGAACCGAGAGTGCGCGACTAGTGGAAAGTCGAGGTTTGCAAGGTCCTCAACTACCACGGTTATAATACTTTCGTTTATTAAACCTCACCTGAGTGGAGGGTCGTATGATACCTTAATCTTCAAAAACATATTAGCCTCATCTTTATATTAGATGAGCATGATAAAATATAATGCTCATCAATATGCTTAAATAAATAAAGCAAAAAAACATCATCATCATTTGAAATATGTGTCAATATATTTTAAAACTTAGCACATACAATATTATCATGCCATAACCATAACTCATCAAATTATACATACTTAATTTATAAACATATAACACGTAAATCACATAAATTCAAAGCATAGTACATTGGTAAACTTAACATATCATCATGAAATAGTTTTATCTTTGAAAACTATTCGTTGCTGTATGTGAGATTTATACTCACCTGGTGTCCTTGCAATACAAGTAATTTCTTATCTTAATGCTCATAACCATACGTACTACTGCTTAGATAACATGAACAATGTGTGATTATACTTTACTAGTCACAAATCAATTAACTAATTAGCTCTCTTCTTGATTGAGCTAATGCTATTATTAGGATCAACAATCTACTTGAAATCAATCGTTCGCTTTTAATTTAATCAACTATCGTGGTATGATATTTCAAAATAATTAAATCAATTATTCTTTAAAGCATCGAGCTTTGTGAGTATAAATTAATTGATTATCAAGAAATTAATTAATTGCATCCTAGAAATTATTCATTTTAATCTATTATCAATCAATATATGTCATCAACTAAACCTAATCTCTTTAGATTGGTAAATAACTAATATCTTACTAACTTTAAAGTAATTAATTAATTATCAAGTAATTAATTAATTTACTAAATAAACTTGGTCTTGTTAATTTATAAGAATGTGATCGATTTCTCATATTCATCAAATTTGATCCTTGTAACTAATCTTTAGATGAAGAATAATTAAACAATAATTATTCTTAAAATTAATAATTCTTGATCTAAGCATTAAACTAATTCATTTGTATAATTTAATTGCCAAGTTATATAATACTTGATTTCTAATTGATTATATAGTATTGCTTAGATCATTTTACTTTTAAAGTTAATAGGCTGGACTCTAAACCTTTTGAAAAACTTAGAGGCATTAACGTAAAGTTTGGACCTTTTACGCCCACTTAGCTTCATCGTGAATATTTAAGAATCGAATGCTAATGTAATGACCCGACCTTTCAAACCGTTAATTTTCTTAACTTTCTTAAAATACTCTCATCAAAAACTCATAATTTTTTTTAAAACATAAACTTCAAATTATTTTAACCAATATAATAACAACTCAAACGGAAAATTCAACAATAACATAACTAATAAAATCTTGAATCCAAAATATTAGCCACATCTCAGCCTAAACAAATAAACTTTAATAGTAAATCTTAAACCATTTAGAATAAAAATAAATCTTTATTTGAATGCGGAATAAAATAGGTGGTTTTCCATTCCCTATGCCATGCTACTCCCACGCACTGTGCCACACGACCCATGACTTATCATGCCATAGGTTTCTTACCTACAATACGAACGAAAATATTTTGGTGAGCTAAAAGCCTAGTGAGTTACAACTATTTTCTCACAAAATAAGTTATGGAATGCATGATAATTTAGGCTCAATTATTCTTTCTTTCATTTTTAACTTTCTAATTCTCATTCTTATTCTCATTCTCTTTCTTATTATCATTCTTATACTTTCTATGGGATCTCCTTATGTGTACGTACTGAGCGCGCTTGACCAATAGAGGACAAGGGGTGCACATGTCCTCAGGGACTAAGGGTCCATTCTTTCTTTCTTGGTGTCTCACTCCCGTCGTTGCCTCTCGGTACCTCGGCGTTTATGAGTGCTAGTAACTGTACCTGTATTGACCTTAGGTCGACTAAAGGCAACGACATCATATACCTCACATAGGAGGGTGGTACAACACGTCTTATTAAGTTAAGTCTCACTTGTTTATTTAGGTGATATGCAATTGTGACAAGCAATAAATAAACATTTGCATAGAGACCATCATCAAAATACGCTTTATTATTTCTTTTGTCTTTTTCTTTTCTTTCTAAAAAATTTCTCAAATATCGTATAGAATTAGATTGAAAATAAAACATAAACATTTCTTTCATTTATGAAAATTCAACATGATGAATCGTAAAACATCAATCAAATATCACAGGCATGTAACTCATGGCATGACATAACTTAACATTTTCTTTGCAAACTAATTCGTACTGTAGTGAGGTTGTACTCACCTTGTTTCTTAAAACACTTAAAATTCTCAGACTTTACGGTTTGATCTTAACAACACTCGAAACCTAAAAAAAATATAGTCTATCATTAGAACTCTTAACTTACGTTTACGTAAAATACTTAATATAACTTAGACTTGACCTTCTAGAATATACTATAATATGAAAATTATATTTTCAACACGTAACTTTTATAAATTACAGTTTTGACCAAAATATAATTTATGATAAAAATATGTCAGCGAATTTAGTGCAAAATTTTCAGATTTGAGGTACATGTAAAACCAAATAATTTTTGCTTCTTGGCTATGTCGAAAATATACTTCTAAATTGTTCAAAAATGATGATAAAAAACTAAGAGCAGAATTATAATTTCAAAACATCTCAAAATGGGTTCGGTCTCTGGAATATTTTTCTGAAAGACTCATAATAATTTATCAAATTCTACAACTTTTTCTTTTGAATTTTTATAGAAAACGTTTGCGTCATATAGTTTCTTCATGAATCTAAATTCGCTTTAGAATTTAAACTACAATTTTTGCAATCTTAACTTCCGAATTTGCAGAAATATAACCAAAAATCTGTTTAAAATTAAATTTATAATATTTTCTCTTTATTGTAAAAATCTAATTGGGCTTTTAAAGTATTCAAAATGGCAAAAAACTCAGATTTGCTCAGAACAGTATAGACACCGTTCAAGCAACCTTTGGTTTTGAATTTTTAATAAATAATCTACTAACTCAAAAATTACAAAAATTAATATACATAATCAGCATACATAGATAGAGTAGTGAAAAAATTTTCAGATAAAAATAAAATTGTTTGTCTTATAAAATAATTCGAGAAATTAACACAAAATTCTAAGAATTATTAAACCATTGTCGTGTACGTGGAACGATCGTTCTAAAACCGATCCAACATCACAACTCATAAAAATCAGAATCTAAATGCTAATTAATCATCATAAAGTAGATCTCAAGAGTTATAGGTTAGATATTTGCCCTTAAAGCCTTTGTTTGTCTCGAAATCCTCTTCCCGTAGCACGAACGACACAAATCAATTTGGATTCAAAACTTATCAATCTAAATCTTAAAAAGGATTTTACTTACCTTGAAATTGTAAGGAATTGACTCTTAAAGACCTTCGGGATGACTTCTGTGTTTCCAGGTCTCAAGAATTAGTCTTTGTGTATTTGGAGGCACGTAGGGTTTCAAAATTTGCACAAAGGGGCATTAAATAGACCTAACTTATGAAATTATGTCGTTTTGTCATTTGCAGACTCGTTCGCACTCTAAAATTTAACCAGTCATAACTTTCTCTATAATAATCAAATTAACACATATGATACACCGTTGGAAAGCTTATTGAAAGATCTTTAAATTCATATGCAATATACTATATAAAAATTATATACAGTCTAAGAATAATTTATAAATATATCCACAGCCTAAATCTCGCAATAACGTCTCTTTCACTTTTCCAATAAGATTTAACACTTAAGGTTTGAAATCTTCACTTCTTAAAACACGTCTCGTTCTCATAAAAATAGTAACCTAAAGATGATTACTCGTATTGAAAGATCTTTAAATTCATATGCAATATGCTATATAAAACTTATATATAGTCTAAGAATAATTTATAAATATATCCACAGCCTAAATCTCACAATAACGTCTCTTTCACTTTTCCAATAAGATTTAACACTTAAGGTTTGAAATCTTCAATTCTTAAAACACGTCTCGTTCTCATAAAAATAGTAACCTAAAGGTGGTTACTCTTATTTAACATCATGTGACGTCAAATAGAACTACATCTAATTTTGCCATTTTTCGCACTGTGTGATGTTTATGTGATTTTTCATATATCCATATGTAATTTACTATTTTTATAAAACTACACGTAATTTTAACAACTATCATACATAATAATTTCGTTGTAGTTTCTCTACCAAACTACACTGAAATTATTGTAGTTTTTCATATAACAACAACATTCATTCATCAAATAAATTTCATTAATATCCATCTTAATTCTATTCGGTCCAAAATGTCAAGTAAAACATCATAAAAAATAATTTTCAAAATAATAAAGGAATTTTCTAATAAAAATACTTGTCAATTTCATAATAAAATTACGTTAGTGTCATAAAAATGAGGTATCACAGCTAATTTTAAATATTTGGGCCTATAAAGCCCGTTAACTATTAGTACGTGAGTTTGTAACCTAACATAGTTCATTCTACACATTCGGAGTTTAGATATCTCATCTACTCATGTATAGACATAATATAGACACAAAAGTCTATACTGATATTTTGCATGTATGGTATTCGTTTCTAATTTTGATGAACTCTAAATACAATATAATATTGTAAACATATTACTGAATTGTCATTTGGTCCATCAAAAAATCAACTAAATTTTTGGACACTTTGTCATAAAAATAATTATGTGACCAAAACACCTTTAGAGGGAAATATAATATTACTAAAATTGATAATGTTTCATTGCTTGAAAATTACTATTAAGAATTAAATTATGCTTTTTTGGCCAAAAATCTGACGTTTATTGGTCCTTTTATTTCTTGAAATTTACACTTTTGGCCTAAAATATAAAATATTCAACATTTTTGCCCCAGATATGCTTTGGAAGAAATTTTTGCACATTACTTTTGTTGTCAGTGATTTCTCGTCACACAGTAAGTCCAAGGGCGGTATCCAATTCATTTTCAAGAAATCCAGAAACCCCGACTCCACCGAACCAAGCGAAAGTCACCCCTCCATGGGAGCGCTCTTCAGAGAAAGGACAGAAGGTGATTATCGAAGATGATCCCCGATCCTACGCCCCCGGAGGAAAAACATTACAAGAAAAGAATTTCCATTCTTCCAGAAAGCCTTCCTGGTGAAGGACCAACATTTCACGACAAAGTCCTCAAAGGCGGTATACCCCCGAAGGAGTTTGCCACGAAGGAAGGACCATTCGACGGATACTCGGCCCTCGGAGTCATCGACCCTCGGTCATAGAACGTTGGACCGAGGGATCACAGATCTCAATTATTCTCCCTCGGGCAGGGAATTCACTGTAGCGACAGACTTATCCTGCCGCAGTTAGGTTAACTGCTCTCGGCAGGTGGGCAGCTTTATTAGGTGAATTAAACCCGTGACTTAGGGGATTTGACATTTTGACTTTTCCCAACTGTAGCTCTCTTCTTCGCTTATAAGAGTAGGAGTAGTGACAGTTGGGAGAAGAGAGAGATATACTTTCAATGACAAATATATCAAAAACACAGTGGACGTAGGCTATTACTCTCTATGAGGGCTGAACCACTTTATATTTCTCCGTGTGATTATTTACTTAAAAGACTTTTATTATTTTTCATTGCCGCATCACACACTAGAGGTGCGGATCTCGTCGTTGGTTCAAATTATACACCAACAGATTGGCGCTAGAAGGAGGGCGGCTCGAACCTCCGGGCAAGCCTTTCCATTCCAGTTTTCTTCCAAGCTTTTTTCCGGGAGTCTCATCGTCACCTATGATCGGAGATCATGGCGCCGACGACCAGACAAACGGGAAAGAAACCCCATATATCCCAAGTTGGGTGATAGTTAGCGTAAAAGAAAGAGCGTCCAAAACCCCAGGTCCTGGATAAAACAGCATGGTGAAGATCTTCGGCTCATCATCACCAACATCCGCAGTTCATCACCGGCAGGGGATGAACGGACGAGCTCCAGGCGTGGATCCGGACAAAGGGGAACAGGCCGCCGCTGTGGTGGTTGCCGAGGGCTTCTCCGAAAGAGACCCGAAGCCAACCACCCGGTGGGGGACACGCTCAAGCCGGCCGCCATCACAGGTGGAGATCTAACAGTAAACCTCCCGGAGGACTGACGGTGGACCTTCCGGGAGCCCAGAGGCACAGAGGCACATCCATTAATGGCCCAAACCGGAAGATCCCGACCAACAAAGGAGTTATACTCTTTCCGCATAAGGCGAGCTGGGTCTTTACCTCCGAGAATCACTGAGGCATGCTCCGTCGCAGACGGAACGCCGCCCCAAGTGATCACGACGCCAGACGGTGACCCAGTTTCACGAACGGCTGCAGTCCGGAGGACTGCGAAAGTTAAGCCTCGCCTCTCCCACTTCTTCCTTGCCCCCGTTGATAATGCACCCCGAAGTGTGTCTTTTGGTCGTAGACCAATGGCGCAGGCGAGAGGGTTTGGGGGAAGACAAACCAGAGGTCTCTGACCACAGCCGATGTAGTCAGGGCATCTCAAGGAGAGGAAGCCGCACCTGCCGGCCAGGCACGGGATGTCCTCGTACGCGTCGTGCATGGCTCAGAGCAAGCCGGCGGGAAACAGGCATAGCACTAGCCCCCAAAGGGGCTATCGGAGTCGAGTGAGAAGGTGTCTCTGCTACCAGGGCAGACCGCCAGACCCGCGAATCTCGCCTGAACAGCAGATTGGCGAGAAAAACGGTCGCCACAACGACAGTTCCCTCTTGCTCACTCACCAAACGCCGTCGTTTTCGCTCATCGCCCAGTACATTACGGCCAATACTCTTTTGTTAACTCGGAGCACCCTCGGGTACTCCGGGCATAGCTTCAGGCGTGCCGAAACGAAGAGACGGCTCGATTGACCACCAAAGTACATCTGACGGCAACTGAGTCGCCCGCGATCAGAAGTTGTCCGCGGGGTAAGGTTCCGGAGGGATCTTGCCGCGTAGCCAGTTAGCTGGCCAAGACCGCAAACTCGATGTGTAAAGGATGGAACCGCGAAGCGGATGAATCCTATAAACATCACTCAACGGCTCTTCTTGACCGCGGAGTCTTCAGATCACTTGGGGACCCCCGGGGCACTAGAAAGAAATAGATGTGCTCTATAATTACCCCTAAGGCGAGCGAAACTAGAACGTGAGAATTCCGAAAGGTTCGCGTAGATTTTACTCGCTGAGGCTTCCCACCGCCGAAAGATGAATCTTGTCAGGTCTCTCTCTCGATGAGAACTTCTTCAAAGATTAACTTGGGAAGTTGGGCCAAATGTCTCCTAGAACCATTCTATCCTTCGTAGAAGGAAGAAGATCTAGGCGCGCTCAAAGGAGGAACTCCGAGGCGGAAGGGACTAGAATCTCTCGAAAGAGGGTCTAAACCGCCGGTGTGTTAAGACAAAAGGTCCTGCCCCATTCAAAAGCACCGGGAACCGCTGCAAGCAATGGGGTACTAGCAAATCTCGATGAATACAAGATCTAACCGAGTACGCCCCCGAAGAAGCCTGGTTCGGGATAATCCTTCGGAGAAGGAACAACCTGCGACTAAACAGTGCATTCAAGGAGGTATACTCCGGTTCCAATCTGATGTCTAATCGTATAGTTTGCTAGGTATAACCCTCGGAGAGAGCATGACTCAGACGAGTTGTAGTCCTCGTAGAGGACACGACGAGCGACTATATGGATGGTCCCGGAGGGATTGGATCATATAGTCGGAGGTCACAGCGTGAAGAAGGTAGTATTTACATTTTAAACCTTATACTTCGAGTAACCAATGATCTCTTTTATAGGTAACCACGGTGTTCCACCATTAAAAGAAGCACGGACGAGCTTCTCCGGCGGAGCGAGGATCGAGATGTTACCGGAGTCAACAAGATCCAGGGCCAGAAGGACAATTGTTCCCGTAGGGATCAAGCACCGTTTCCCTATCAGAGGAATCAAGGATTAGAGGAACGTCTGGTTCCGGAGGAATTAGACCTCGTTTCTCCGTCAACGGGATTACTCTCATACTAGGCCACCAAGATTCGGTGCAGCTGAAGTTGCTCCCACGAGGCTTCCTTCGCGGCAGGAGATGCATTCCCAGCAAATTGAATTCGATCAAGAAGAATCCCAAGCAACACGAATCGCGCCGCTGGGATTGGGGGGCAGATGTTGTCAGTGATTTCTCGTCACACAGTAAGTCCAAGGGCGGTATCCAATTCATTTTCAAGAAATCCAGAAACCCCGACTCCACCGAACCAAGCGAAAGTCACCCCTCCATGGGAGCGCTCTTCAGAGAAAGGACAGAAGGTGATTATCGAAGATGATCCCCGATCCTACGCCCCCGGAGGAAAAACATTACAAGAAAAGAATTTCCATTCTTCCAGAAAGCCTTCCTGGTGAAGGACCAACATTTCACGACAAAGTCCTCAAAGGCGGTATACCCCCGAAGGAGTTTGCCACGAAGGAAGGACCATTCGACGGATACTCGGCCCTCGGAGTCATCGACCCTCGGTCATAGAACGTTGGACCGAGGGATCACAGATCTCAATTATTCTCCCTCGGGCAGGGAATTCACTGTAGCGACAGACTTATCCTGCCGCAGTTAGGTTAACTGCTCTCGGCAGGTGGGCAGCTTTATTAGGTGAATTAAACCCGTGACTTAGGGGATTTGACATTTTGTCTTTTCCCAACTGTAGCTCTCTTCTTCGCTTATAAGAGTAGGAGTAGTGACAGTTGGGAGAAGAGAGAGATATACTTTCAATGACAAATATATCAAAAACACAGTGGACGTAGGCTATTACTCTCTATGAGGGCTGAACCACTTTATATTTCTCCGTGTGATTATTTACTTAAAAGACTTTTATTATTTTTCATTGCCGCATCACACACTAGAGGTGCGGATCTCGTCGTTGGTTCAAATTATACACCAACAACTTTATTTATTGAGATAAAACTTTTTCTCTTCTTGGTTGAAGTCAAAACCAACCATCTTCCCCTTCCAATTTCTAACTTTTTAAAATAAGAGTAATTTTAGTATTTTAAGCATAATTTCTTTTGGAGACAAAAATTAAGATTGGTTTCTTCAGAAATATTCTCTATAAAGAGAACCAAAACTTTAAAGTTCATTAAATATCTCAATGATAAATGGTTTATGAAATTTCTTCATAAACTCACAATATATATATATATATATATATATATATTAAAAAACTTAGGTATAGTTAAACTCTAGTTTTTAGAATATATTTGACAAAGCGTTCTCATAAACTTGTTTCATTAACTATAACTTACAACTTCTTAACCTTCTCTTATGTCTTTTTTTTTCTTAAAGACTTGAAAAACAATACTTCAAGAACACAAAATCTTATAAATTTAAACTCCAAAATGAATGAAATATCTCAGTTATGTAACTACAAGAAAGATAAGAAAACAACATTAGCCGACATTCCTTTATGTTTGTTTTTCATAACCAATGAAACTTTATATTTGACATGACATTAATTGTGAGTGATGATGTATATATGAGGAGGATTCTATTTTTTTTCTTTTTTATCTTAGACTCCGAAAATGACGAGGAAGGGAGAAAGAGAGAT
Organism: Boehmeria nivea var. tenacissima; assembly: GCA_018132145.1. NCBI lineage: Eukaryota > Viridiplantae > Streptophyta > Magnoliopsida > Rosales > Urticaceae > Boehmeria > Boehmeria nivea. The sequence goes on from CM030881.1 coordinate 2,830,674, forward strand.
AAAGGGATTACACCCTCACTTTCCTGTAATGCCCGGTAGAAGTGTGGGAATGCACAGAGAAACATTTTTAAAACTTATTCAACACTCTTTCAATGCATTGAGTAATTTTTTTTTTTTTTTGGAACATACATCATGCTTTAAGACAAGAAGAGTGTTATCTTGTTAATTTGTTTTCTTTTTTTTTGTTCACACGCTAACACTAGCCAAGCATGGCTTACTCATCACAATTATCAATTATTTACTACATTAAAATCAATCTGTTGTGAAGTAGAGTGGGGAGATAATTTTTTCATTCATATATGTTGTTTAGTGATTAGGTGTTGAGTATAGTAGATTGATTTGACAATGCACTTATACATTGTCATAATTCTCATCTTTTAATGTCTTTAACTCAATAAAAAAAATCAACTAATTGTTGCAGAATAATATATATGTATATGTATATGTATATGTCATTGAAATATAGGAGTGGAGCATGACTTAACTCAATAAAAAAATTAACTAATTGTTTATAAAATAATATATATATATATATATGTATATGTCATTGAAATATAGGAGTGGGGCATGACTTATTAAAATAAGTTACCTTAGAATAGAGTTACTTAGTTTATGTACCAATTGTATCCATATGTTCTCAATTAAGTGGAACATGTACAAATATTATAGTGTACATTTTTATTACTTAGAATTAGGCGAAAACATGTACATAATCATAATTATTTTTTTATGTACATTTATGTTGTCTTGTGCCACTTAAATCAAGTTTTATGAAATTTAATCCCATGTTACTATTCATCTAATTTAGATTTAAATAATTCTTATGTACATATGTTAATTACCATATCTACATTATCTAGTTAAACTTTCAAGCACACAATTTGTTAGTTATGTGCCTCTAACTTGGTATGAAATTTTATTTTTCATAATAATACAACATTATTGAATATTATAAATGATTATAGCATAGTACCCTATATATGACTTTTCTATTTAATCTTTACAAGATATTTACGTTAACTATTGAAATTACGTTTTTCGGTCCCGACACTATCTAGCCGTTAAGCTTGCGAACTCGCGACTCAAAGGTGAGTACGGCCTAACTACAATATGAAGTAGTTCAAACTAAAGATTATGTTATGCAATGCATAATATGACGTATGTATGAAGTATGTTATGAATGATGTAATATTTACATGATAAAAGTATTACAAGTTTTGATATCATATTTTTATAATAATTATTTATAAACATGATTATGATTTGTACACCCACGTTAGTCGTTGAGGATTTGTACACCCACGTTAACTATTGGTACACCCACGATATTTTGGCCTTAGTCGTTGAGGATTTGTACACCCACGTTAACTATTGGTCGAGCGCGATCTTCGAGATACGTACATCATGATGAGAATCCTCTAGGATGAAATATAATGTTAGACTATGAAATGAATAATGAAGAAAAATTTGACATGCATTGCATAAACTTTGTTTTGTACGAAAATTGTTGTTATTTAATGGGCTTTTAGCTCAAACGTTTTCCTTCGTATGGTAGGTAAGAAATCTATAGCATGACAAGTCATGGGTCGTCTGACGACGGTGTGTGGGAGTAGCAAGACATGGCAATTGGGAAACCATATTTTTATTCCGCATTTAAATACTGAATTATGTTTATATAAATTCATTTAAGATCTACGTTTGAATTTTATTTGTGTATGCCAAAGTGTGGCCAATGTTTTGGATTTAAGATTCTATTAGTTACGTAATTATTGAATTCCCTTTTGGGGTTGTTATAATAGTTTAAAGACTTAATGTTTATGCTAAAAAAATTTATGGGTTTTTGTTAGGCTTTTTGTTGGAAAAACTCCTTCATGCCAAAAAACAACGCTCGAACATCATCAGAACAATGTCGATTGTTCACATCCGTATTACAAACACCATATCGCGCGCTTCGCCATGCAAATTTTTTGGATTTAAGATTCTACTAGTTATGTTATTATTGAATTCCCTTTTGGGGTTGTTGTTATAGTTTAAAAGACTTAAAGTTTATGCTAAAAAAATTTAAGGGTTTTTGTTAGGCTTTTTGTTAGAAAAACTCCTCCATGCCAAAAAACAACGCTTTAATGCCATCAGAACAATGTCGATTGTTCACATCCGTATTGCAAACACCATATCGCGCACTTTGCCATGCAAATTTATTCAGCGATTTGTTAAATGGCTCCGGTTAGTTTCGGCCCACATTTAGATACACCAAATAAATTAAAAAAGGGTATTGTCATTACTACCACTACAATATTAGCACCAAACCATAAACAGACAAGGTCGTCATCAATACACAATAAAAATCTGTCAATAATCGATATGAGTATGCATGAACTATTTAATATGTTATCTTCCTTTTTGATGCATTTAATATTTTAAAAATTATTTATGCATATTTTAGTGTTTGAGGTATTTTATATGTTTTTATTGCATTCAATATTATATTCAAAATATAATATTTTAAAAATTGATTTTGCTTTCGAGCAGGTAATAATTTTGATGGATTGATTAGTTCCTAGTTCAATATGTAAATTTGAATATCATATAACAAACCGTGAATAAATTTAATAAAAAAATACTGAGAACACAACAAAAGATTATGAAATGTCACGACCCGCTGGCTCGGCTGGAGCCGCGACAGGAGAGTACCAACTCATTTTCATACTCTCGTAAACTCTTTAAAACTTTGAAAGTGGAAAATCAGTTTATTTTTTTTATAATGTGGAAGTCTTTATCATAGAAAATACTTATAACGTAATAAGGTTGTTAGAGCATAATTGCTACCATAATATTATATATATATACCTTTAGGAAATCTCGGGATCACGTCCCGGTCTCAAACAGAACATGACTCACGTGGAGTCTATTACCATAATATTACAATATTGAAGTCTTAAAACTCTTAGGATCTAGTCCCAGCATCAAAACTACAAACTGTTCATATTTTAAACAAATTTGCGGAATAAACTGCCACGGTATCCATTTCCAAAATATGCCACACACACCATCTCTGCCAACTCCTACTCGTCTGTCTTCATCGGCTTCTTACCTACAATACCGAAAAACTTATGAGTTTGATAAACTCAGTAAGGGCGAACTAGTCTACCCTAGATGATATGCAGAATACAAAATACACATAGAGGATTAGCCGTCCCATATCGACTAATAGCCTTTACACAACAATCATAATAGAGTCGGTCTATTACCTTCGGGTTCTTCCATGTTTTTCAATTCTTACTATTTCAAAGCCAAGTACTTTGTTCTCACACCTGAACTTCCTATACGAGGTAGCTCAGTCTTGTCGTATCACGCTTACCTGCATAATACCCATGATTCGCTGTGCACTGAGGAGGCAACTCGTCCTTTGATGGTGAGTCTCTTGCACACAGCGCCTCCTTGAACTGCAAGACCTTGTGATAGGTTATGGACCCACCACGCTTCTTTATAGTCTCTCTAGAGGATATATCCTGCTAGACTTTCTCCAGACTTAATGGTTTCACACAGTAATTATTTTGTTACTTATTTCGAGCTCGATACTTTCCCCAAGTCTTGGATCCACGGATGGTCACCATAATTTCTCTAGCGCACAGGCAGGGAGACGGCCTATCTCTCGGCAGTCCTTCGGACTTCATCTCACAGTCAACTAGTCGGCTTTGCGTGAGGAATGCGCTCACCCTTAGAGAGGGGGGCACTTTCAATTGGAGCTAGGCGGTACCATCAACTTCGTTTCACTTAAATGTTTAGATTGTGTTCGTTTCCCTCTTACCAACTCCTTTCGGAGGAATGAGGGTTATTTTCGATTCCTGTCTGTTCTTCTCATTGTTGAGGAATCGGGACTCTAGATCTAATAATTATTCCCTCGCCTAATTACACAGCATGTTGGAATGTCAATGTGTTTGAAACCCCTTGTCTGGTTACACAGCAGACTAGGATTTTACAAGAGACTTATTTATAGTTTTAGTTAACGGTTTAAAGTCACCGAATGGACTTCTTACAAGTCCTACACTTTGGCTTCTTGCGTTTAGGTCAGTGACCCATGATTTAACCGTTCGAGGGGTTCATAGCAAACACACACTACGCTAGGTAGGCTTTCCTAGAAGATTATTCTGACGGACCACAGTCCATAAGGCACATCGAATGGGAAAGACTCGACTGTGCCGTTAGTATTATGTTTTATCGACCTCAGGGATCGATGTCCAATGATCCTTATAGAATTTCTCATTCCTTAGTGATTAATCAGCCACTACTTTAGCACTCGCATCCTTAGTTGGTACTGGCGGCTCAAGACCGCTTTCCTTTGTCATTAAGACGTTTCTGTTTTAATATAAGTTCGACTTTAAGCCGACCTTCTTATCACACTTGAGTTATAAACTCGGTGGAGATCAGGTACAAGAGAACTCCTAATAATGAGTTTTATTACAGCTTATTTTTTTTCTTATTGAGGCTTATGAAAATTTAAACTAAAGATTAGATTGTAACTAATTACGAACGTCTTATTCGAGCTTTATTTATGCTAGGGTTCTGTTTCGGCCATTATAGCTTATATACTACGCATCACAAAGGATATAGCAGTTACACATAATTCTTTTATAATTTACTAATACGACCCTAGCAAACAATTCACATATATACTCGGTGCCATAGGTGCATCGTCACTTACCTTCGTGGACGTCATGACAATTCTGAGGTCTCTTCGAAGACTTGCTTCAAGCTTCGACCACCTTCTTGCTTCCTTGTCCTTAAACAAAAGACATGGTCTCGTCAATTCGCTTTTCTCCCGAGAGAGAAATACCTAGAATTAACTCTTAAGTGATCGAGTTCTCTAGATAAGCCTCCGTAGGTGGTCCCTCATCGTTCGAAAGCATCGAACTACTTTGGGGTCGACGCCCACGATGATCTTAGTAGGCTTAATGGGCTTTCTAGTAGGTCTTTGTTTGACCAAGTTACTCTTAAGAGGCCCAAAACTTGGACTTAGATACGAGGCCCAAAAGATGGTCTGGGCTTCGTGTTAGAATAAGGCCCAAAATGGCCTTCACAGTTTCCAACTGCTAGGCCCAATATAGTTTTAGACTTGAACAAGATGAAGGCCTAAAATAGCCTTCACGGTTTTCAAACAAGGTAAAGGCCTAAAATGGCCTTCACAGTTTACATAATAATTAGGCCCAGCCTGATATGGGCCTCAAGCAAGGTGAAGGCCCAAAATGACCTTCACATCTTTCTAAATAGGCATGCCCAACATTGTCGGACCCTAAACAAGGTGAAGGCCCAAAATGGCCTTCATGGTTTTTTTTCAAGTCCCGCTGTTGTGCTCGTTTTGTGTAGCTAAAGGATATCCAAGTCTCTGTTGTTTCGAAAATAATTCGCTTAGTCCACTTTTCACTTTAGCGTTCTCATCTCTTATGTGTTTAGGCTGGGCTAGTCCCATTTAAGTCTTACACCCGTCATACACTTTCGAGATTTTGTCAAATTTGTGTTCGTGGTTAGGCTCGGGAAAAATTGTTTGAGTTTGTCTTTACACAATATTACAATTCTTTGAGATTATGGTTTTTCCTAGGCTTTATACACTTTATTACAACAAAACCAATTCCTTCTTGATTAGCATTTTGTTATTTTCTATGGAAAACTTAGCTTGGTTAGACTTTAGCTTTTGAATTATTTTCTCTTACTAATCTTGATTTTAAACAGTGTATTACCTAACCCATGTTCAAGCTAGTTTCCACAATTTTTGATAACCGTTTGTGGGGCTCAAAATAACTAAGAAAAACAGTTTGTATTATTATTAAACAACCACAAAAATTTTCAATCTCTTTGGCCCCACACTTAGGGTTTTGGGTTAGGCTTAATCACTTGCAAAATTTTGTCAAATCTTGTAAAAACTAAGATACAAGCTTACACTTGAACCTATTACTCAAAATATAATTCCTTAGCCAAATTTGATTTCGGTTCATGGTGATATTCGGCCATTCAAGTAAAATATCAACTTTTATCTTCTTTTTTTTTTAAACGTGTGCACCGATCCGTTGGAAATAACTGTGCATGGTTTTAATTTTAATACAAAAACCCTATGTGCGTTGATGAGTGTTCATGGCATGCATTTAAGGACAATTCGATGTACACAATCAAGACAAAAGCCGAACACAACACATAATGAAACCTATCACAACACAAGCTTGATGATAGGCCGAGCACCATGCATTGTGCTCGGCTGGTGCTCGGCCACGCACTATACAAACAAGAAAACTAATTAACCAAAGTCTTTAAAATGTCCAATTACAACCTAAAAATTTCCGAACAAAATAAGTCTAGCAAAAACTCGTACAAAAGTCTAAAAGAAATATACCTAGCTCTTGGCTTTTTAGGGTTTTTCGGCTAGGCTTGGAAGTTCGTGGGGTGGCAATTTCCTTGCTCGTCTCCTCGTCGAAACACAAGCGTCAAGACTTCTCCTCGGTTTACAAGGTTTAGAGAGGAAAATAACCTAGTTGGGAGGTTAAAGAAAAAGAAGCTTCACGTTGAACCATACAAACTGAAAGAATGGTTTTGGTCCGAGTTCTTACCTTAGTTTTATGCTCGGTTCTTCCAAGCTCTCCTTACCTCTCTCTCTATCTCGGCCTCTCTCTTTCTTTTCTTTTATTTTCCACGGTTTTCTCTCTAGTTTTTTTGAATTGGGAGTGCAAAAATGGAACACTAAGGGTCTTAGGAGTTTATATATAGTGAGAGAAAAATCAAGGCACTACACTTTTCTTTTTCCTTCCCTTGCCGTACCTCTCTCTCTCTAACTCTCTTTAACTAATTTATTTGTTCTAACACCAATGTCAACAACAACTCTCAACCTTAGATCTAGTCTTCACTATTTGATCTAAGGGTTATTATTAGACAAGTGTATAAAGTCCTTTGCCTTTCCATCTTCCACCCTCCATCATGATTTTTTTTAAACTTTTTAAGACACCTTGGTTGTGTAACTTCCTTCTCTTTCTTCCCTTTATTGTCATACCTCTCCTTCACTTGGCATTAAATTTTGATTCATGTATTACGCCTCATCACCATGGCTCGTCTTGACCTTTGATTGGCAAGAAAATCTTGGTCCAATGGTTGATATTAAAACTTGTACTTTGAACCCTTGTCTTTTCATTTTCTCATCATTATTCCCATTAATTAATAATTTTCATTAATTCTTTCTCTTAAAAACCGTGGCATAGTGATAAATGCACGAAAGTGTACTTTCTAGTGCTTAATTGTACACGTTTATAAGAATTATTTTAAATATAAATAAATACTTCCATGATATTTAGTGATTATTATTTTTGTTGGAAAATATTTATTTTAGTTTGTTATAATTTAATTTATATTTAATTTTGGGTTTAATTATATTTTGAAAGTTGGAAATGAAAGAAATATGACCAAAATACCAAACAGAACACAAGAAAGCCCAAACCAGCCAAAGGAATGCCACCAACCGACCAAGGGGGGACCCACACGCCAAATGGCCCAATGGAAACGCTTTAGTGCGCTGTGTCAGCAACCACGTGGACCAGCCCTGCCTCCCTTCCTCTACGCGCGCAAAGGCGCGGTCTCGCTCACCAGAAGTGCCTAGCGGGCGCGTTTCCCCCACAGCCCAACGCGAGCAAGTGAAGCGCGCACTCCAGACAAGCAGCCCATGCTGGGCCCCACGCCGCAGCTCTCCTCCAATCCGCGCGAAGTTTAGTGTGCCAAGTGGACCCCCACTATCCCCACATTCGGTCAACTCCCACAGCTCTCACCGATCTCCACCTACCATGTATCTGAGACATTTCGAAGCCGCGAATCAAAGCGCGCCACTCCGAGCCCAACTTCTCCTCAGCATGGAATTCAATTCTCAGCTCCGAATTTATCATTTAATTAAATATCTCCAAAAATTAATTAGTTAGTTTCCTCATCTTTGTATTACTCATTTTCTATTAGTTTCTCATTTACTAGCTTCTCCTAAACACTATAAATAGAGGTGCTTACTAGAGTTTTGCCACCCTTAATTTTATAATTAATAGACAATTGATTTCTCATATTTCTCTAGAATTTGTGTGGGAATGCATTGGAGACTAGGTAAGCTAGGGATGAACTCAATTGTGTAGCTTCACTGTCTTAATTTTGATTTCAAACTATGTGCTTTAAAGGTTGAATTTTATTTATGAATTGAAGTTCTTATTTTCTGAAAAATTATGTTCTTTTATTTTTCATATGAATTTAATTATGCTTGATTTATGTGATTTTTAGAGAATATTAATTTCATTAATTTGCTTATTTTTGTGAGTTATTCTTTCACTGCAATATTGTCAAATTGATATATTGTCGATTTAGGAATGCTTATAGAAAAAGTAATTGAATGTTTATTTTATTTGATTAGTCCTTTACTACGTTATGATCAATTTGATATACCGTCGATTTAGGATTGTCAATGAAATTTATATTCATTGTTTTAATTGGAAGAACTTTTTCATAATAAAATACATGTGTTTAATTTTTAGTTCTTAATGATATATTTTCCGGATACTTATTTGGGATGTGAAACTTGTAACTGAGTAATTAATTAGAATTGAAATTAGTGGCAGTGAAGTGAAACAACTGAGTGACTCCCGAAGCCTTGTTAATTTTTCTCATTGATTTTCTATTAAATTTTACTCGCTTTCTTTGATCTTAAATTCTCATAATTCCCGATCTTTTTATTTTTAATTTTAGTTTTACCTCTTAAAGTTTACTTCGAGTCTTTTGGTTGTCTTATTTTCACCTCTTCGTGGAGACGACTCCACTTCTGTTGTGTTACTAACGACCGCTTATCTATTACACAATTTGGGCGTGATCAAATTTTGGCGCCATTGCCGGGGAGGTGCGACAATGAATTACTTGCCGTGAACGACAAGAGGTTAGTTTCCTTAATTATTTTAGTTTTGTAATTTCTTGTTTTAATTTAGTAAAAAAAAAAACGGTTAACAGTAGTTTTGTTCTCAACCGTAGGTTTAGATATATAGATAATCTTTTTTTTTTCTTAGTTCTTGTCTTGATTAATCGTAGACTTTCTTATATCATTCTGCTCTTTTAATTTTAATTTTAATTTTAATTTTTTTCTTCCTTAGTTATAGTAAGACTACAGTACCGTGGCCTTTATATACAATATATTAGTAGTAGTATTAGATATATTAAACATACCGTAGCCTTTATACATATATTATCTTGTACATTTTTTTTTTCTTTCGTTTCCCATCATTTAAAAAAAAAAAAAAAAACACTGCTCCTAACCGTAACTTCAAACTAACCTATATTTAAGTATATATACACGTATACCATATATTATATAAATTTATTAGTGAAAGTAGTATATATATAAAACTAACAAATCTAACAGTAGCTATTATATACGTATATTAGATTAACTTTTCTTTTTTTGTTTTTTTTTTCTTCTTTTGCTCCTTTGAAAAAAAAAATCGTTTCTGTTTTTATTTTTTTTTCTTCTCCTTATTTCGTAAGTATAGGTTTATATATATATATATATATATATATATATATATATATACACTATCTAATATATATTAGTATTTTTAGTTTCCTGCTATCATTATTTTAGTTTCCTGCTAATTGTCTTTCTAGAAAGAATTGTTAGGTTTACTTTTCTTGTTGTTTCCTTTTTCTTATTTTTGGTTTGTTTCCTTTTATTTTGAATCTTTATTTATTTCTGCCTAGAACAATTGCCATTTAATTTTCTTATACTAGTTTCTATATCTATTAGATTCTAGGTTTTAGTTTAGTATCTTCCTTAGTCAACTTTCCTAAAACTCTAGATTAATTAGGCTTCCTTTTCTTCTTCCTAAAAATTAATAGAAATAAATAATAATAATAATAATAAATAAATAAATAAATAAAAAAGAAACACTTGAGGTGAATGATTCCATATAGAGACGAGCTAGGTCGGTTTGCTAAAAAGCCAATTAAGGAATTTCCTATCGAAGGCTTACCTAAATTGTTGTCTCACTCTTCTGCTCCTTCTTCTTCATCCTCCCATTCTACCCATTCACTCACACTTGCAAGCCCAAAAGTCATGTCGCAACACGAGAACATCCCGCAGAAGATGATGATGGAATATCTTCAACCAACACGGACGGCCACTCCATCGTGCATAATGCTTCCCCCTAATGTACCGCAACTGGATTTCAAATCCGGAATGATCCAACTTTTACCAACTTTTCACGGGCTAGAAAACGAAAACCCTTATGTACACATTAGGAAATTTGAAGAGGTGGTGGCCACTTTCCATAGCCATGCCGATGCCATAAACTCTATTAGGTTGAAGTTCCTCCCCTTCTCCCTAAAAGGCAAGGCTAAGCTTTGGCTAAAATCTCTTAGACCTAGGTCAATTGGTTCGTGGGAGGAGATGACAATGATTTTCTTCAAGAAATACTTCCCACACAACAAGACCAACGGTCTAAAACGACAGATCTCCACTTTCTCTCAAAAAGAAGGTGAAACTCTAACCCAAGCTTGGGATAGGTTTCGAGATCTGTTAAACTCTTGTCCCCATCACGGGTACGAAACATGGCGAATTGTCAGCTATTTCTACGAAGGACTCACAGTGCAAGAGCGCCTGTTCATTGAGAAGATGTGCAATGGAGAATTTCTCCAAAAAGATCCCGGCGAGGCGATGGAGTATCTGATTGACCTCGTAGAAAAGCCCCACACCTGGAGTGAACCAAGTGCTACTGAAGGCACTAGTAGGTCTCGACCGGTTAGAATTTATCATCTAAGGGAAGAGGACAATCTCAAGGCACAGGTTGAAAACCTAACAAAGCAACTTGAGGCCCTCAAATCCCACGGTGGTAGAGGAATCCATACGGTCGTCAGGGTAGAATCATCCAATCCATGTTTCGTCTGCGGAGGGGAGGACCACCAAGCTCAAGATTGTGCAACTTACAACGAGATGAGGGGCGTTTATGAGGAACAATGTAATGCCTTAGGGAATTCCAAAAAGCCTTACTCACCCTTCTCTGAAACCTACAATCCTAGCTGGCGGAACCACCCTAACTTCAGATGGAGGGATTCAAATCAACAAGCACAATCATCTGGGAATCAATGGAAATCTGACTATCAAGCTAATCCACCAAAAGCCTATCCTGCACAGCAATACAATGCACAACCATAAAGGAGCTCACTCGAGGACACATTGCAAGCTTTCACGGATGCGCAACAAGCAACAAACCAAAAGTTTGAGTCCGTCCTCACGCAATTGGTTGAAGAGAACAAGGGGATTAAAAGCCAAATCACCAAAGTGACTAGTTCCTTAGCCATTCAAGAGCACGGTAAGTTTCCATCCCAGCCTCAATCGAACCCCAAAGGACTTCAAATAGCACAAACCTCGAACACTCCTGCTCAAAATGTTAAGAAGGTCAATGTCATAACTAGGCTGGAGCATAAAAACCCGTTACCCAAATTACCGCCCGTCCATTACCTAAACCGCCCAAAAAAATGAAAAATTTGGGGCCCGAAAATTTTTGGGCGATTTTGGTAATTACCGAAACTTTTTTGGGTGGTCTTTGGTTTTAGTAAATTGAATTTTGGTTTACCGAAAACTGCCCAAAATGAGGTGGTGAGTTAAATATATATATTTTCAATAATTTTTAGACTAATAGTGGCGTGGCCCCCCTAGGTTATCTTCTCAGTTCCCACTTAACTTTACATGTCAATTTCTTTATATCTTATAATATATTGAGCTATTTAGTATTTACAACCTTTTTTTTTCAAGAGATCGTTTCATCATCTATAGCTAAATCTTCAACTTCGATAGGACCACCTTCTCCTCGACCACCAAGATTTTGGTTTACAATTTATTTCTTTTTGAATTTGGATGTCTTATGGATTTGAAAAACTATGATAGAGTTTGATTATATTGTTGTTACGTTGTATCATGTAGTATGTAGTATGAACTATGAACTCTATTAGTCTTATGTATTTTTAGTTTATGTGAAACAATTTATGGATTTTCAGTTTTTTTTTTCTTCTCTTTTTTGCTTGATTAATTTTTGGTTACCCAAAAACCGACCAAATTCCGACCAAAAACCGAAATAAAATACCGAAACTAACCGCTAATTTTTGGGGGGCTTTTGGTTTTCATAATTCGAATTTTAGTTATATTACAAAATTATTGAAACCGCCCAAAAACTGAAAATCCGCCCAATGCTCAGGCCTAGTCATAACTACTCGAAGCGGCAAGCAAATCGAACCATCTCAAGCCACTACTTCGAGTAATAAAAAAGACGCTCCACAAACTGAAGACCCAAAGACTTCGGTACGAGTGCCATTCCCACAAGCTCTACGATCTGGGAAAGCATTGGAGAACCAAGGTGAGATCCTTGAACACTTGCAACAAGTAAAAGTAAATCTTCCCTTGTTGAATGTGATCAAACAAGTGCCAGCTTATGCCAAAGTGCTAAAGGATCTATGCACCATGAAGAGGCGTCACTATGTCAAGAAAACTGCATTCTTGACAGAGGAAGTTAGTGCGGTCATCGAGCAAAAGACACTGCCTAAGTACAAAGACCCTGGTTGTTCTACAATTTCTTGCAACATTGGGACACAATTTTTCGGCCAGGCATTACTGGACCTGGAAGCAAGCATGAACCTCATGCCATACTCTATCTATTTGTGACTAGGATTAGGAGAGCTCAAACCTACTTCAGTAGTCCTGCAGCTGGCCGACAAATCCGTGAGGAAACCACGAGGTATAGTTGAGGATGTATTGCTACAAATCGACAAGTTCTATTACCCCGTGGACTTTCTTATTTTGGATACTCAAACTACGGTTGACACTGAGTCAAATATCCCCATCATTCTAGGAAGACCTTTCCTTGCTACTTCAAATGCTCTCATTAACTGTAGGAATGGTCTTATGAAGATTTCTTTTGAAAATATGACTTTGGAGATGAGTGTTTTCAACATCGCCAAACAACCGCAGGATGACGACGAGTGCATTCACACCTACATGCTAGACACACTCATCCAAGAGGAGGTTAACTTGCAAAAGAATCCCGATTCCCTTGAATACTTCCTCCATAATTCCAACTGTTCTGATCTTGATGAGTTAGAAGAAGTTTCAACTTTATTTGACGACTCACATGATAGAAGAGCTAAGTTTTGGCAACCACGCTTTGAAGAGCTACCAAAAGAAAGAGTAAAGCCGAAACCATCAACTGAAAAGACCCCAAACCTCAAGCTAGCTCAACTTCCTGAGGGTTTTAAACATGCATTCCTGGGAGCTGGTGATACCTTTCCCGTAATCATTTCGTCTAAACTCGACGCATCTCAAGAGCAGCGACTTATAAACATGATGCGTGCTCATAAAAACGCATTAGGTTGGATGATTGCTGATATAAAGGGTATTAGCCCCTTAATTTGCTCCCACCATATTCATCTCGAAGAAGGGGCTAATCCAAGACGAGACCAGCAAAGAAGGCTCAATCCAACGATGAAGAAAGTCGTCAAGAACGAAGTCCTGAAATTGTTAGATGCTGGAATTATATATCCGGTCTCAGACAGCAAATGGATTGGTCCAACACAAGTGGTTCCCAAGAAATCGGGAGTCACTATTGTCGATAATGAAAAAGGGGATCTTCTCCCTACAAAGGTCGTGACGGGTTGGCATATGTGCATTGATTATCGCAAACTTAACGCCGCTACCTGCAAGGACCACTTTCGACTTCCATTCATCGACCAAATTCTGGAACGAGTTGTTAGTCATCCTTTATATTGCTTTCTCGATGGGTACTCGGGATACTATCAGATAGAGATTAATTTAGAAGATCAGGATAAGACCACCTTCACATATTCTTTTGGCACATATGCTTTTCGGCGTATGCCATTTGGATTGTGCAATGCTCCGGCCACATTTCAACGGTGTATGATGAGCATATTCACTGACATGGTCGAGAAATGTATGGAAGTGTTCATGGATGATTTGACCGTACTTGGAGATTCTTTCGATGCCTGCTTATTCAACTTAGAAGCGGTTCTTCAAAGACGCATTGAGAAAGGTCTTGTGCTCAATTGGGAAAGGTGTCATTTCATGGTCTCATCTGGCATTGTTCTAGGGCACATTGTTTCTGAAATAGGGATTGAGGTCGATCAGTCCAAGAAAATTCATCTCTAAGTTGCCTACCCAAAGAGCGTAAAGGATGTTCGTTCATTTCTTGGGCATGCCAGATTTTACAAGAGGTTCATACAAAACTTTTCAGCCATATCTAGACCGCTGTGCAACCACTTGGCAAAAGATGCCACGTTCGACTGGACACAAGAGTGTGAAGATGCTTTTCAAACACTCGTGGCTAAACTGACTTCTGCCCCTATTATACAGTTACCCGATTGGAGCTTACCGTTCGAGATTATGTGTGACGCAAGCAATTTTGCTTTAGAGGCCGTCCTTGGTCAAAGAATAGAAGGGAAGCCCTTCATTGTATATTACGAAAGCAGAACTCTAAAAAGTGTTCAAATGAACTATTCAACTACTGAGAAAGAGTTGCTTGTTGTGGTTTTCGCACTTGACAAATTTCGTGCGTATTTGATCGGTTCACCTATCACGGTTTTCACAGATCATGCTGCCCTTAAGTACTTCCTTCCCAAAAAGGATGCTAAGGCGCGTCTTATTAGGTGGATCCTTCTGTTGTAGGAATTTGATTTGACCATCAAGGACAAGAAGGGAGTTAAAAACGTAGTGGCAGACCATCTGTCTCGGCTTGAGTTCACTGACTCTTCCGACGGTCCCGCCATAAATGACGACTTCCCAGATGAGCATCTCTTCACCGTCACAATCATGCCATGGTATGCTCACATTGATAACTACTTGGTGACGGGTAAAATTCCGTCTGATTGGAGTTCGCAAGACAAGTGTAAATTTCTAGTCGAGGTTCACAATTTCTATTGGGACGATCCTTATCTTTAAAATATTGCCCCGACCAGATCATGAGAAGATGCATTCCAGAGGACGAGGTTACTAGTGTCCTGAACTTTTGCCACAACGATGTATGTGGTGGTCATTTTTCCATGAAGAAGACCGCCGCAAAGATCTTACAGTGTTATCTTTGTTGGGCCACTATGTTCAAGGACACCGATCGTTTCTGACGTTCCTGTGAGCGATGCTATAAGTTAGGAGCTCTTACTCGCCGTCACATGATACCCTTGAACCCGATTCTTGTAATCGAAGTATTCGATTGTTGGGGATAGACTTCATGGGCCTATTTCCACCTTCTTCTGGCTACTTCTACATTCTCCTCACTGTGGATTACGTTTCCAAGTAGGTTGAAGCCGCACCATGCCGTTCTAATGATAATGCAGTTGTGATAAAATTCGTAAAGGAGAATGTGTTATCTCGATTCAGCACTCCTCGTGCACTCATCAGTAACAAAGGTACTCATTTCTGTAACCGAGCTTTCAAGGCACTGATGCATAGGTACGGCGTCATCCACAAGGTTTCGACTTCTTACTATCCACAGACAAACGGGCAAGCCGAACTAGCAAATAGGGAGATTAAGCAAATCTTGGAAAAGACGGTCAACCCAGATCGCAAGGATTGGTCTTCCTGCCTTTCTGATGCTCTTTGGGCATATCGTACCGCGTACAAATCCCCCTTTTGCATGTCTCCCTATAGGCTTGTTTACGATAAAGCCTGCCATTTACCTGTCGAGTTAGAGCATAAAGCCTATTGGGCCATCAAGGCCCTAAACTTTGATCTTAGTGCAGCGGGTTTCAACAAAAAGCTCCAATTATCTGAGCTTGAGGAGTTAAGGAACGACGCCTATGACAATTCCAGGATCTACAAGGAAAAAATAAAGGCGGCTCACGACAAGCAGATCCTCAGGAAGAATTTTGAACCGAATCAACGGGCCCATCTTTAAGATTCCCGTCTGCATCTCCACCCAGGAAAGTTGAGGTCCCGGTGGATTGGGCCATATATGGTACAACGATTCTTTCCCAATGGTGCTGTTGAAGTTAAAGATCCTAAAGATGGGAGAGTATTCAAAGTAAATGGCCAGAGATTGAAGCACTACATTGAGTGGTTGCCTGAGCCTGAAGAGATCACTCTAATGGCTCCAGTTTAATCGTCCGACTAGTCTGATCACACCTCACTATATCCTTTTGTACCATATTTTTCATTTTTATTTTCATTTGGATTTATCTTTAGTTTGTATTTTATTTTTGGAGATTTATTTTTCGGGAAATTCGAGCTGTATATACTGTTGATATGGTCGCCATCCAGGTGTCTTCTTTTCCTTACTCTTTCACTTTGTATATTTTTCGACACTGAGGACACTGTCTGATTTTGGTTGGGGGTGGTGAGTACATTCATGTGTAAATAGTCCTTGTTTGTGAAAATTTTTGTGATTGTGCATGAGTATGATATCAATTTGTTTACTTTGCATCAATTTTTGCTATCTTTATTACTAGGAAGTGACTTTCAGAGTTTTTCTTTTTGCACGTACTAAACCTTGTGGTAAGATGGATGTTAACACATTTGGCCTGGAGAAATTCCCTTATTAGGTGTAATTTTTCTTTGAGAGACACATATGTGAGATTGAGAAAACGGCTTTTAGAACTTTTATTGGCATTTAGAATTGGTAAAATCACTGCTTAGAACATCATTACATGGTTTGTGGTTTGTTGAACATATGTTGGAGGGATGATTTTTTGGTCAATTAGGAAGATTATTTTTTTTAAAGAGCCTTTATCATTGTATTGGATCAATTTTGTAAAGTCATCTCTAAAAAAAAAAAAGAGAGAGAGAAATATATATAAAAAAAAGGAAAGAAAGAAAGAAAGAAAAGGATCTCTCTCCGAAAAAAAAAGAAAAAAAAAAAGAAAAAAAGGCATGAATAAATTTCCATATGTACTTCACTTTTATGGCTCTTATTCATTGGTTATTATAGTTTGCAAGTTGATCATTATGAAATCCCGAAGGTTGGTTGTGGTTTGATTGGTGGATTGTTCTGAGTAGTTGATTAGCCTATCTTTTTATCAATGATTGTTCAATTGCTTGTCCTAAATATTTTCCGTCTCATTTGAGTGTAATTAATTCATCTTTCCAACTCCATGAGTGAAACGTTTGAACTCAAAAATAAAATCTCAAAAACCCATGAGGATATGGAGTCGAGACCTTGCTTGGCGGATTTTTCGAAACCGATGTGTTATGGTCTGTGGTAAGAAGGTTTTGGTTTAGAGCACACACACACAAACACTGTTTTTACGACCGAACTAATTTTGATAGCAAGTTTTGATGCTTACTAACCTTTTCGATTGAAATGCTCAAGCGACGTTGCAATTATTTTCTAAGATAGGATTGTTTCGCTTAAATTGCTAGAGACTGTCAATAAGTTGGTTGGGGGTTGTGATAAGTGCACGATAGTGTACTTTCTTGTGCTTAATTGGACAGATTTATAAGAATTATTTTAAATATAAATAAATACTTCCATGATATTTAGTGATTATTATTTTTGTTGAAAAATATTTATTTTAGTTTCTTATAATTTAATTTATATTTAATTTTTGGTTTAATTATATTTTGAAGGTTGGAAATGAAAGAAATATGGCCAAAATACCAAAAAGAACACAAGAAAGTCCAAACTAGCCAAAGGAATGCCACCAGCCAACCAAGGGAGGACCCACACGCCAAATGGCCCAATGGAAGCACGCTTTAGTGCACTGCGTCAGCAGCCACACGGACCAGCCCTGCCTCCCTTCCTCCACACGCGCAAAGGCGCGATCTCGCTCACCAGAAGCGCCTAGCGGGCGCGTTTCCCCCATAGCCCAGCGCGCGCAAGTGGAGCATGTACTCCAGATAAGCAGCCCAATGCTGGGCCCTGCGCCGCAGCTCTCCTCCAATCCGCGCCGAGTTTAGTGCGCCAAGTGGGCCCCCGCTGTCCCCATATTCGGTCAACTCCCACAGCTCTCACCAATCTCCACCCGTCACGTGTCTGAGACATTTCGAAGCCGCGAATCAAAGCGCGCCACGTGGCCACTCCGAGCCCAACTTCTCCTCCGCGTGGAATTCAATTCTCAGCTCTGAATTTATCATTTAATTAAATATCTCCAAAAATTAATTAGTTAGTTTCCTCATCTTTGTATTACTCATTTTCTATTAGTTTCTCATTTATTAGCCTCTCCTAAACACTATAAATAGAGGTGATGGTTAGAGTTTTTGCACCCTTAATTTTATAATTAATAGACAATTTATTTCTCATATTTCTCTAGAATTTGTGTGGGAATGCATTGGAGACTTGGCTAAATTCTTAGCAAGGCTAGGGATGAACTCAATTGTGTAGCTTCACTGTCTTAATTTTGATTTCAAACTATGTGCTTTAAAAGTTAAATTTTATTTATGAATTGGAGTTTTTTTTTTTTTTTGAAAAATTATGTTATTTTATTTTTCTTATGAATTTAGTCATGCTTGATTTATGTGATTTTTAGAGAATATTAATTTCATTAATTTGCTTATTTTTGTGAGTTATTCTTTCTCTGCAATATTGTCAAATTGATATATTATCAATTTAGGAATGCTTATAGAATAAGTAATTGAATGTTTACTTTATTTGATTAGTCCTTTACTGCGTTATGATCAATTTGATTTACCGTCAATTTAGGATAGTCAATGAAATTTATATTCATTATTTCAATTGAATGAACTTTTTCATAATAAAATACATGTGTTTAATTTTTAGTTCTTAATGACATATTTTCCGATTACTTGTTTGGGATGTGAAACTTGTAACTGAGTAATTAATTGAAATTGAAATTGGTGTCAGTGAAGTGAAACAATTGAGTGACTCCCAAGGCCTTGTTAAATTTTCTCATTGATTGTCGATTAAATTTTACTCGCTTTTTTGATCTTTTCATAATTCCCGATCTTTTTCTTTTTAAGTTGTAGTTTTACCTCTTAAAGTTTGCTTCGAGTCTTTTGGTTGTCTTATTTTCACCTCCTCGTGGAGACGACTCCGCTTCTGTTGTGCCACCAACGACCGCTTAGCTATTGCACAATTTGGGCGTGATCACATAGCTCTCCTTTTTCCTATGGATTTATTCCTAATTAATTAATTCAAGTTAAGTTATAAGGGTGAATCTTGGCCCTTTATTGAAATGAAAAGCTTGATCCAATGGTCGAGGTTGAGATAAGGTAACTCAACCCTTGTCTTTTCATCTTCTCCCTTAGGCGCCATTGTCCCTTAAATTGGTGATTGGTTGGTTTAAACCAACCACCAATCACAAAATCCTTAGCATTATTCTATTGATCACCACTTTGACCTAGTCGGCTTCTATTTCAATTCCACACCACTATCTCTTTGAGCCGGCAGATTTTGATCTAATTTTGGGCTTGGATTTTCTTTATGGTGAAGCAAGGCCCATTATGCTCAAGTCATATTCGTCCATGGGCCGGGCTGTGGGCTCGGTGGGTTTTCAAGGCGCGCTTCCTTCTTAGTTGGCTCAAAACGTACAATCTTAGCTTGTCGAAATTGGTTTGACCTAATTGGTCTTATATGGAACCCGAGACTTTAACGGGACCTCTAGATTGCACATTAATGTTTTCTAAGTAGATTTAAAAGCTCCTATGGTCGTTTGAGCTTGATTCGGGCATTCCCGACCTAATGGGCTAAAACCCGTTCTTTCCGAGTTTTAACCATCAATGCTCTATTTCAACTCGGAACGGTTTCAAATTCGAGACTAAAGTTAACTATATGAATATAAGTCATTTAGTAACCTTAAAAATGAATTATAGCCGAAAAATGACTGTTTTTTCTAAATTAGGCCAGTTTTAAAATTTCTTGAGAGTCCACGGACTCACAGTGAAATTTTGTACTTTGAGGAGTCAATTTCAATTTAAAGGGTTACTGAAAATTCAAACACAACTATTCTAACTATAGGTTGGGTAATACAATAATAAGAGAGAGTTCAAATTGCAAGACGAGCTGCAATTTTGTAACCCCCGACCCCGGGGTTACCTTACTGACTCCATGCTGGGAAAAAATTCTCGAAGAATGAATTGTATTTTTTTTGACTCCGACATTTTTGTGAATGTCGTCTCGAATCATCGAATAAAGAATAAAATTTCACTTTCATTATTTATTTTATCCATTAAGAAATAAGTTTATTATAATAGTGATCATAAAGCAAAGTTCGGCTTAATTTTATAAAAATTGCACAATAGCCCTTGAACTTTTAGAAATTTATATTTTGGCCTAAATTTAAAAAAAAATGACCCTCGACAGTCGTAACACTTTTTTAGGCTATAAAATGACCTAAAGTCACACAATAGGCCTTAGTTTAAAGTTTGGAGTCATTCCGAGCTAAAACGAAGCCGAAACGAGAATATTTCAGTAAAAATCAGGATTTTACCGTAAAGAACGGAAAAAACGTGATGGAGCTCAAAAACGACCACAAAGAGTTAAACCTAACTTCTAATTATATTTTTAGAGGTTATTAGAAACAAATAAGTGTCTCTTAATGTCTCGAGATAATAGAATTCAAGAATAAGAAATATCGATTACGGTAAGTCAGGAAAATGACGGTTTAGTCACCGTTACCGTGAAAACAGGTTCCTCGGGATTATTCCTGATAGCAATCAACCCCAGAACAGTAGATAAATATTATTCTACTAGTAATTGATGAGGAGAAATAATTTTCTCAATTTATTAGTGCAAAACCATGGGCCACACTAACCACTCGTTTGGGCAGGTCATTCTCCTCAGCCCATTCCATTTAGAATGGTTTGACCAAGAATGAGGAGTTGTTTCGGCAGATCAGCCTATTTCGTTTGGAATGAATTGGCACAGTAGCCCATTTCGTTTGGAATGGTGTTCCACAGTAGCTCATTAATACGCCAACGGTCATTTTACCCACTTTTGAGTAAAAACAAATGCACGCCTGATGAAGCTCGCCACCGACACACTTTCTCCTCTCTCCCTTGCAATTTGTCGAAGAAGCTCGCCATCCGATCTGCTCGACTGCCGCCCTTGGAGTCCTAGCCTTCCCGTCCGCTCGATCGGTGTCGTCTGAGACTTCACACCCAGCCCCAGCTTGGCAACCGAAAAGGGAGCACATCGGGTGGAGCGCCGCCGTTGGAGCCCCAAGCCGAGCCCCACTGTTTGAACCTCCTCGCCGTTGAAGTCGTAGCCTCCTCGTCCGCTCGACCGGCGCCGTTTCAGACTTCGAGAGCCAGCCCCGCCGGTGTACACAAGTCTCCGACCGCAGTTGGGCTTTTTTGACGCCCACAAATTTCACATCGGCGTTGGGGTTTTTTTACGCCCACAAATTTCTGATCGGCGTTGTGTAAGTCACGGCGGCCGGAAAGGTAGCAGATCTGCTCGAGCGCCGCTATTGGGGTCCTAGCTTCGCCGTCCGCTCGCTCGCTGTCGTCTGAGACTTCGACACCCAGCCCCACGTTGGCATTCGAAAAGCCAGCAGATCCGGTGGAGCGCCGCCGTTTGAGCCCCAAGCCGAGCCCCACTGTTTGACCCTCCCCGCCGTTGAAGTCTTCCTTCTCCTCGTCGTCCAAGCTCGGCCGTCGAAGCTCCGCCGTCCAAGCTCCGCCGTCCGACCGTCCCCGACCTACGACCTCCAGCATCCAAGCTCCGCCGTCCGAGCGTCCCCGACCTACGACCTCCGCCGTCCAAGCTCCACCGTCCGAGCGTCCTCGACCTACGACCTCCACCGTCCAAGCTCCGCCGTCTGAGCGTCCCCGACCTACGAGCTCCGCCGTCCAAGCTCCGCCGTCCGAGCGTCCCCGACCTACGACCTCCGCCGTCCAAGCTCCGCCGTCGTCTGAGGTGAGCTTCTCATCCTCGTTCTTCTATTCTAACTGCTGCAGTGGTTTCATTTTCTTCTTTTGTTACGAATTTTTTTCCCTGATAACTATATACAAATTCTGAGAACATTGAATTCTAATATATTTTTTTACGAACTGGATAGTATTTGTGAGTTGTGAATAATGAAACATTTGTTATTGAATTGTATTTTTCTTGTACTTTGTCTTCTTAAGTATGGAATTTTTTGGTTATTACCATGGCCCCAGTGGTGATTAAGTTCGGATCGACGAGGTTCGTCCAACGTCTTCAACATTCTGGTGCAGTGCGCCATTAATGGTTCGGACAAATCGCAAGGGCAGCAAAATCACGACCCTTCTGCAACCCCGGCCATCGAACCCACACCCTCCTTCGCTACTTCAAGTGCGTTAAGGTACCGCAACAACATCGAAAGCGACGTGTTCAGTCATATTGGCGCTGGTTGGCTCTTTCTCCCCCCGCTTCTCCAACGTCGTTGGTTTCGTCAAACACGGTAACAACGAAGAACTCCTCGTACTTTACCAATGTAATAGTGTGTTGCCTGCTGGTTTATTGTTTTACTGTTTTGGTTTCATTGCAATTTGGTGTCCGTTTCTTGTTTGTTAAAAGATGTTGCTATGATCTATTTCATGTTATGGTTTGTTACAAAATTAGACGATTCTTAATTGTTAATTAGATTCGTTGCTATTGCAATGATATGTACTCTGTTTGATGCATACTTGAGTGTTTTTTTGTTTCTTGGAAAAGAATATGTCCACAAACCGGGACTCCAGCGCACGGCACATAAAGTGGTCCGAGGCGAATGAAGCTGCGCTTTTACGGCGATTGTATGTCTACGCGGCAGACTACGGTGGTCGTAAGGTGGAGAACAAGGTGTGGGAAAAATGGGCGCGGAAATTTCAAGCCGATTGGAAAAGGCCAGTTACGGTGGCACAATTGACGAGCAAAAGGGATCAGTTCAAACTATATTATATGTGTTACCATGCACTTCTAACGGATACTGGCCTTGGGTGGAATCCGGAAACAAAGAACGTTGAGTGCTCCTCAGAGAGATGGGTTGCGTTTGTACAGGTACTAGCATACCGCACACACGAGTGTATTTCATCGTGATGTCGAAAACCCATCTAACAAACTAATATTTATATTTTCCTAATTCAGCAATTTAAATTCGCCAACAAAGTGAGAAGCGAGGGCATACAAAACTACGATATGCTTCATGCAATATTTAGTCGCTCCGATGCTGATGGTAGAGGTACTATAGGTTCAGGATCAGCGTCTTTCCAAGCACAACAACATCAAAGCCAGGACTCCATCGGAGGTGATGACGACGACGATGACGAGCCGTCTAACTCAACAGAGCGTCGAGGGTCGAGGAAATTTGGAATTGGATCGCATGGCATACATAAACTGCATAAGAAGAAAACTACCCCGTCCATGAATGCCCAGGCCTGTTTCGCGTTGATGTCCATAGCTGAAACATTCAAGGACCGTAAATCGTCTTCTGCCAATAAGGAACCGAACACTCCAATTGATTACACATTAGAGTGCATGGAAATTTTAAATGGGATGAGCCTCCCTAACAATATCTATGTTCCGGCGCTCAAAAGCTTTACAAAGGACAAGGAAGACGCAAAAGTCTTTTGCCACCTGCCAGAATGTCAACGCATGGACTGGCTGCTCAGTACTGTTGGTCGCCCACTGGACAACCAAGCACCTTCTTCGTCGTTTCCACCGAGGGGTGCTGAGGAAAACCCGTTCAATGTTGTACCAGACTCGGAGCCCTTTGGGCCTTCGTCAACCAGTGCATTTTTTGGCTTGCCGCCAAGGCCACCACCACCTGGACCTTTTTTTTTAGATTTCTTGATTTTCTTGTTGCCGATGTTTCAAACCCTTTATGTATTATTTGTTTGCTGTGCTTGTTCTTTAAAGGTAGTAGAACTACCTTCCCGCTTTGTTTGAACTAGATGGAGTGTTTTCTTTATAATTGCTATTATATTGTATAATTATTGTTGACTGTTCTAATCTACTCATTACAAAACAATGTTTTTAAAATATTTGAACTGCTTGTTAACATATATGATATGTCAAAATCTTCAAATTTTTAATGCTTGTACAATTCATTAAGTTTTCCTAGGTTGAACAATGAACAACGACGGCTTCCCCAGTAGCGCCAATGACAGTGCCACTTATGATGACATAAACTCTGATGAGGAGGCAGAATTATGTGCAATAGGAGCGGCAACTTGGTTCGGTTACACATTCTTTACGAGGTCACCACGAAGACGTCGGCATACATCCGCATTATCGGGTCTGCTTAAGGTCGAAGAATTGTTGACCGGTCATCCAGACGTTATGTACAACAAAGTGCGTATGGATGCACACACATTTAGAAGCTTAGGAGCTTTATTACAAGAGCGAGGGCTGCTAAGGTCGTCCCGGGCTATAAGCGTACACGAACAATTGTTCATTTTTTTAACCATTGTATGTCAAAGCCAAACTAATCGAGAAGCACAAGATTGTTGGCAACATAGCGTCGAAACAATATCAAGATGGTTCACCGAGGTTTTGGAAGCGATATGCGAGCTCCGGGCTGAGATTATTACACCACCACTGTACCATGAAATCCAACATTTCATTACAATCAACGGTCATAAATATCGTCCTTGGTTTGATGTACGCAAAGATTGATGGTTAAAGTAGTCTTTATGTTTTTGTTGTTCGGTTATGCATTAGATACCGTTATTTGTATTATTGACATCATAAACCATTTTCTGTCTTGTAGAACTGTGTGGGGGCAATTGATGGAACGCACATAGATTGCATTGCTCCTCAAGAAGATAGAGAACGGTATAGAAATCGAAAAGGTACAGTTTCGCAAAATGTTATGGCGGCCGTTTCATTTGATATGAAGTTTACATATATACTATCTGGATGGGAAGGAAGCGCACATGACACGCGTGTTCTAAAAAGTGCCTTGACGGACCCTACAAAAGGTTTTGAACGGCCGCCTGCTGGTATGATAAAAAATTTGCATTGTATAGTGATTATAACTCGCACCGTTAAATGAATTGTATATGACACAACGAATTGTGGTTTGTTATATAGGAAAGTTCTATTTGGTCGACTCTGGGTATGCTTTGGAAAACGGCTTTCTTAGTCCTTACCGGGGCATGGATTATCATATCCAAGAATATCAGCGACGGCGGAAGGGTGTTGCTGGTCCCCAAGAACTATATAACTACACCCATTCATCATTGAGGAACTGCGTCGAGCGTACTTTTGGTGTTTGGAAGGCTAGATTCCCGATTCTAAAGCACATGCGGCCATACCCACTAGACAAACAAGCGAGGATCCCAACTGCGTGCGCAGTTATACATAACTTTATCAAGCTTTGTACTGAAGAAGATCCGCTTCTTCAACAATACGAAGGTGATGCAGTTCCAGTGGTAGACATAGATCTAGAGAACGCCGATAGGAACGATGGAAATGATGACGAAGCTGAAAATTTATCGCGAAGCTCGCGTAGTAGGGTTAACCGCCCACAAATAAAGGAATTTCGCGATCAAATGGCTGTACAAATGTAGGAGGCATTCCAAGAGAGACCGTGGGTGCGTTAGATGTGTATAAAAGTTAATGAGATGATGGAAAACAATAGAAAAATAACGAATATTATGCAATGTTAGCGTCATTGAGTAGATCGGTTAAATACGCGTTGATGTATATACAAAATTTGGTTATAAATATTTTAAAAAAATTTGTATGCATGAAAAATAATTTTAACTCTGACAATTGAAAAAAAAAATAATTGTTATCATAATGACGAAGAAAAAAAAAAACAAATATTATATACCAAACTTGTTACTAGACAAAAGGAATGAATGTCAAGTTTATTGGAAATAAAATTTCATACCTTTAAGCAAAAATAATTTCCAAAAATTTTTTTCATGCCTTTTATTCAAGTCACAAGTGGTAAGGAAAAGTCAACAAACAATTCTACCATCACCCATCAACATTTTTCAAACCATTCTTCAAACCATTCTTCAAACTATTTTTCAAACCATTTTACAAACCATTTTTGAAACCATTCTCAACATTTTGACCATTCTACCAAGAATGGAATGGAATGACACAAATGATTTGCCCAAACAACATGTAAGTGAGAAATAGATTTTCTCTAATATTTATATTCCAAGCACTAATAGTATAAATTAAGTAAAATGGTGTAATATTTGAGATTAAATCCGAATTTCACCAGCCCTTAGTAATCTTTGAGTCATTATTTGATGGTAAAGGGGTTGTGGCAAGGTGTTCGTCAAGTTTGAGGAGTTTGACAAGTGTCACAAAAGTTAAATCATAAAAAGTTACTCTTGCTCCATCCTAGCCCTTAGATGAGATACCAAGTTAAATCAATGGCCAAAAATTATGCAGCCCATATTAGATCAAATAAGAATTTATGTTTTTGGATAAGTTTGGAGTAAAATTAACTAACCATGGTTTGATTTGAAGAGGAGAGAGAGAGAGAGACAAGCTTGGTTAAGTAAGCTTACTCAACAAGCTTCCTAAATTTGCCTATAAAAGGGATACTAAGACCACAAGGTCTCATGTTTTTCATTTTGCTCAGCCAAATAGAGAGGAAAACCATGCTTAGGGTTGGAGAGAAGAGGAAAGAAAAAGTGCAAGAGAAATAGAGAGAGAGAGAGGGGGGTGGATTTGCTCAAGGAAAGGAAGAAGAAAAAGCCTACAAGTTCAAGCCATTTTTTCAAGCCTAAACCTAAGTTAACTTAGCTAGCTTTTCCTATGGTTTTAGTTTCTTAAAAATACTTCTAAACCTTTCCTTTCACCTCTGCCCTCAAGTGTTAAAGGTCACCAAGAAGGAGTTTTGGAAGAAAAATCCTAGAAGGAGGTTGGTCAACTACACAAGAGAAAGAGCAAAAGTTCAATCCTTGAACTTAGGTATATTTCTTAAAACCCTTGTGAGATTTAATTAGTTTTGAGTATAGCTTTCTTTGGTTAAGTCTTTGAATGTATTTGGTTGATGAGAATGTGTTGTAATAATTAGTGTCTTTAGCTTGCTTAAGTTAGTGAGAATCCGAACCTAAGCTCTATAGGAGTAGGCGGATTTTCTCTAAGCTTGCATGGCGGGTTCTTGTGCTCGTGAGTGTGAACCACGGCCTTGCTCGCTTTTAGATTCCTATTTATCTTCTTGCATGCTTTAGATTCTGCTTATTTATGTCTTAATGAAGGGATTAAACTGATTACAAAAGGTTTTACGAGCACGACGGTTTCCAACGAACCGTCGTGACAAGCGTAGAGAAATTTTTTTTTATAAAAGTAAGCTAAATGTAAAATCCGACCATATTGAGTTCTTAAACTATTTGAACACTTTGAAATGAAATTATAAAATAATTTTAGGCTCCTAAAGCCTCTTCTCTCAAAGTGTTTTAGAGATTTGAAAAGAGAAATATCAAAAAGAATTTTGTACGGTAAACGCCCGATCAAAATCTTAAGTTTACGATAAGTGAGTTTTTAGACTTTGGTAAACTTTGAGAACTTGAGAGAACTTTGCTGAACTTTGAGAACTTGAGCTTTAATGCTCTTAAGCAAATTTATGGAGATCATTAAGATCTCTTTTAATACTTTAGTCTACTGTTCTTAATGTGTTTTTGTAAAGAAAAGAAAGAGGTTTAAAAAAAAAAAGCGCTACATGATCGGTTTAAACAAAACCGTGAGTGAGCTAGAAAAACGCGTCGTTTTCAAAGTTGAGATTTTGAACATGGACTTTTTAGGCTTTATACCTTTAGAAAATAATTTTAGAAATTAAATATGATTGATATTTAATTTATTTTGGCCAAGACTAGGGTTTGGACCTTTAAAATTCAAAAGTCAAACCCGAACCAAGTTGACCATGATTTTTGAAAAGCAAACTTCTTAAAGCCCTAAAAGGATTTTCATAGTCTTGGATAAATCAAATGGTCTTAGAAATCTTATGTTAGACCTAAGAATGGCCAAGTAAGAAATTTAGATAAATTTTCGAACCGTAAATAGTGAATACTACAAATTAACCCTCGGGATTGCTCGGTAAGCTCCCGAGGCACGTCGGGAGTACCAATTAGGGTTCGAAATAATCCCAAATCTAAGTAAGGGTAAATAAACCTTGTTTAAGTTACCTAGGCAGCCCCGCCTTGGTAATAAGATAGTGTAGAAAGTCCCGAGCATTAGAACATTTAAGATAAGAATTATTTTCACTCGCGGTTGACGAGACAAGCGAACTAATGAGGCTTGATTCCTTTTCTATTGAAAGGGCTAGAGGACGGAGAAGTGGTCGGAGCTCGGAGGGTTTCTTAAGACAAGCTCGGAGAAACTCTATCGCTTACGCAAGGTAAGTGGCAATGCACCTATGACACCAAGTTGTGTGTTTGTGCTTATGTATGCTTGTTTGTTAGGCTTTTACTTGCTATTACTGATAACCATATCATGTGAATATAATTGTGTATTGTGAAACTAAAAGAAGTAAAAAGTCGTACCAGGCCTTAGAAAGAAAGTGAACGGAAGAAAAAGTGATTAAGTGGAGCTTTGTCTCTAGAATAAAACTTGACTAAAATGTTAAGAAAGTCGGACTACAGTCTGTGAAAGAATTGGAGCCGGGTTTCGACCCGAGCAAGTTTAGGGCTAGAAAGACAACCAAGCCTTATTGTTTGTTGATCCTAGAAAGCCCGATGAATTCATTGTCGTGGGTCCTGGTACCCTAATACAAGAGGTAAAAACGTCGGAACTCTTGAAGAGCCAGGTTTCGTGTGACCTTTCTTTGTTAGAGAAACTAACACCTCTTGTTAGGCCCTAATCCTCCGAGAGAGTGGACGACGGGTCATAATGTACAAATATAGTAGAACGCAAGTAGATGGAACCACCGACTCCAAGAAAGAGCAATATTATTGATTGTCGGAAGATTTGGCCATCTCCCGTGGCGCGCCTCAGTATTGAGACAGAACCGACGTCTATCGGTGGATCCCAGACAAAAGAAAAAAAAAAGAGTTAACCCTAGAGGTGGTGACTCACAGAAAGAACGGTATGTTAGGGTTTGACCGTCCGAAGACGATCAAACTCTCTATCTCTTGCATTGTGAATTGTTGTTGCATTGCATTGCATCGTTAAGATAGAGTAGTTTTGCCCTTACTGAGTTTATCAACTCATTAGTTTTTCCTTGGTGTTATAGGTAAGGGAAAAGCTAAATCAGAAGATCTGTAGAAGTAGAGCTGCTGGCGGTGGGCAATGTATGTGGCAACCCAAGAAGAGAAAGAACCTGTGACATATATGTTTTAAATTCCGCATTCTGTATTTTGACAACGAAGATGTGATGTTGTGACCGGGAATAGATCCTGAGGCCCCGAACTTGAGATAAAGTGGTGGCTCTTTCTCTGAACTTAAAAGAAGTCAGGAGACAGTATTTGGATTTAGAAAAGTACTTTAACTTCCGCAGTATAAAAAAATACGAGCTCGTTATGTTATAAAGTAATTTGTGTTTTACGTTTTAAGTAACATTTATAGTAGTAAAGAGAAAAGAACCCAGGTCGCGGCCTCTGGCCGAGAGAGTTGGGTCGTGACAGAATTTTTAGTATCAGAGTC
The DNA here is from genome assembly GCA_018132145.1 of Boehmeria nivea var. tenacissima. Lineage (NCBI taxonomy): Eukaryota > Viridiplantae > Streptophyta > Magnoliopsida > Rosales > Urticaceae > Boehmeria > Boehmeria nivea. The sequence goes on from CM030881.1 coordinate 2,860,172, forward strand.
CTGGTTTAGCCGATTCTGAAGACTCGCCACACACGTCTTCTCGCCAGTAAGTAGATAAGTTTTAAGAGTAGTTTGTTTCTACATTAGTTAGGGCTTATAGTTATATCTTCTTGACATTTAGATTCTTACCGTATCTGACGAAGTAACGATGCAGGATGTCTGAGGTAGGTCAGCCTTTACGTGAGCCGTCAATGGACTCGAGCCAGCATAGCACGATTAGACTCGTCCCCACTATCAATGCTTTGGCAGATTACATGAGGTTGATTCCGCCGCACACACCCACTTACTTGGGTGAGGTAGACACTATGCCTTTTCAGGAGTGGGAGGCATCAACTCTTGGATGGATGAGATTTCTTCGTATTCCAGATGAGTACCGGGTTGAGCTGGCTCAGACCTTACTCCGAGGAGCCTCCCTCTACCGCTGGCATGACAGAGAGAACTGGGTATGACACGAACGTGGCTGGTTCGTCTTTCAGACTACCATGATCGCTACTTTTCATGTAGTCGATGACATGACCACATGGACTCGCACAGCCGAGAGGTTTCGCCAGTGCCCTGGAGAGACTATCTGTTCATACTTTAACCGCTTTGACTCGAGATAGTTGAGACATATCCAAACTTTGGCATCAGTGAGCTACTGTGTATGCAGATCTTTTCATAGGGCATTCAACCGTACTTCCGACCCCCTCGGCCTCGTCCCTCTTTTCGCACAATGGGAGCTATGAGGAGGGCATACCTTGCATACGCGGATAGCATCTATCCTCCGATACTGCATCCCGAGAACTTGGCACCCAGATTCGCACGAGCTCCTGCCTAGCCTACCCCAGCTGCTCCGACTCAAGACGTGCCTCATGACAGAGATAGTTTAGAAGACGACGACTCTGAGACTGAGTCAGAGATGGAGATCGATAGTGGTGATCCTGATTACGACCAACACCACAATGATTATACCATTAGGATAGCATATACATAGGACTATAATGCTTTGTGAAGCGCCCTTTTGACCATGTCCTAGTTTTTTCTCGCTCTACTTGAAGCGACTTACGCTTTTGATTATTATATATATATGCAACTCGAAAGAGCCATAGTGGCTAGTGAACCTCCGTTTTCTTTTGTTTCCTATTACTCTTTTGGAATCATGTACAATGAACGGAGATATATGTATGTATGTTAAACAGTGAAATGAAAATGGAAATTCTTGCCATCTATGCCTCATTCGTTATAACTAAATTTTGTTTTGCTAAGTCTTCGACCTTACTGCTTGTTTACTAATAATAAATCAAATAAAAGGAAATTGGTCAAATAAGGAACTCACGAAATGCGTGCTTACAGGACATAGATTGAAGAAAATGAAATCATGCTACCAAGAACTATTCTAGAGGCTGTGCGCCATGAACTAGATGAGGTACGAAGATTACTTGAAGAACAGTAGAACGCTGCGCAACAAAGGGACGAAAAGATCAGCGCTCAAACTACAACACTTGAACTACTCCTCCACTGCCTAAATCATATGGCCAGACCACCACCCGTAGCTCAGGTGCCTGTTGCACAGGAAGTGCCAAACCCTATAGCAGCAAACCCTATTGCACCAAAGGCACCCAGAGCAGTCGAACAAGTTGGGGAGCCGATCTACGAACGATTTAGATGCCAGAATCCGACTAGATTCGACGGGACTCCTGATCCCGCCACTGCTGAAGAATAGATTAAACGCCTCCAACACATCTTCGGTTACATGGGCCTTACCGATGCTGAAAAAGTCGCGTGTGCCATCAATCAGTTAGACAAAGAAGCAATGTGCTGGTAGGAAGTAGTTGGACAGACAGAGGATGTCAATACTGTGACTTGGGAACGTTTCACTAAGTTGATCCGCGATAAGTATCTCGGAGAATCCTGTTTGGCTGGAAAGGTCCAAAAAATTCCTAAGCCTCCGCCAAGGAAGAATGTCAGTGGCAGAGTATATCGCTACGTTTGACGAGTTGGCATGCTTCGTCCCAACTATAGTCCCTACGGACAATGCCAGAAAGATGAAATATATACATGGGTTGAGGACTGAGATAGTCAAACAACTGGATAACGGCAAGGAAGGGCCAGAATCCTATGCCAATGCCGTGCAAAGATCTTTGAGAAACGATGGATGGGATAGACAGGAAGACAGAACCAATGGAGGAAGGACAGATCGCCCGGGTGATGGACAAAATAAGGAGACTAGATACGAGAAGAAAAAAACTTTTAGTCTCGCATCGGATATTTTCGCAAGAACAACCACTTCAACTTCAAGAAGCGAGATTTCAGCAAGGATAATCCGGGATAGAGAAATGAGAATAGAAACAGGAGTGGAGAGCCCAAGAGAGGACAAGACAGAATAGAGACAAGAAATGTGAAAGGGCGTTGGACGCCCCGTGAAGAAACTGCTTGAGAAAGGACATAACTAGTCCCTCAATGCCCAAAGTGCCAGAAAATACATTTCAGAGAATGCCGATTTGGGACCACACAAGGCTGCTACAACTGTGGCCAAGAGGGACATATAGCCCGCAACTATAAGAACAACGCTGCTAAGACCACAGAGTCAGCCCCTCGCGGTCGTCCAAATGCAAGGGTGTATAGCTTAAATGAGGAAGACATCGAAGCAGGCCTTTCTACCTCAGTCTCAGGTCAGCTTCTAGTCCCCAATCTTAACCTCTTCTTGCTCATCGACTCTGGAGCGACACATTCATATATTGCCAAGCGTCTTGGCGACAAGCTGGAAGGTAATAGAAGAACCCTCAGTAGTCCCTTTGTTACTGTTACCCCAGCAAGTGACGTTTACAAATCAATGTCTTGGTTTAAGAATGTGCCAATCAAGATTGGAAATTCCATCCTTTACGCGAATTTGGTGGAAATCGAAATGCGTGATTTTGATGTAAACCTCGGGATGGATTGGCTTAATGCCCGTTATGCAATGATAGATTACCATAGGAAGAAGCGAGTACGCTTTAGTCCACCAAACGCGAAGCCATTTGAGTTACAAGGAACTCTGTGTAGTCGGTTAGCCTCAACAATTTCTGCGCTTCAAGCTAGGAAGCTGCTCGATAGCGGATGCCAAGGGTACTTGGCCAACATTGTCGATCAGATAAAAGAGCGAGAGTCAGTGCTGGAAGACGTGCCTATAGTACGAGAGTACCTGTCAGTCTTTCCAGACGACATTCCAGGGTTACTACCCGATCGAGAGATCAATTTTTGCATAGAGTTGATTCCTAGAATAGCATCTATCTCCCGAGCCCCGTATCACTTTGCTCCAGCCGAACTGAAAGAGTTAAAGGCACAACTCAAAGAGTTGATTGAGAAAGGCCTTATCCGATCTAGCCATTCCCTGTGGGGAGTGCCGGTCCTATTTGTTCGGAAGAAAGATGGCTCGCTGAGACTTTGCATAGACTACCAGGAGATCAACAAGGCGACGATTAAGAACAAGTACCCGCTACCACGAATCGATGACTTATTCGATCAACTAGCCAGATCCGCAATATTTTCAAAGATTGATTTAAGATCCGGCTACCATCAATTGAAAATAAGAGAAGACAACTTTTAGTACTAGATACTGGCACTATAAATTCTTAGTAATGCCGTTTGGCCTCACCAATGCTCCCGCAGCTTTCATGGACTTAATGAACCTAGTGTTCGAGGATTTTCTAGACAAGTTTGTCATCTCCTTCATTGACGAAATCTTGGTATATTCCTAGAACAAGGAAGAACATGCCCAGCACCTACGGTCAGTGTTGCAACGACTTCAGACAAAAAAGCTTTACGCCAAGTTCAAGAAATACAAATTTTGGATTCACAAGGTAGTCTTCCTAGGATACACCGTCTCTAAAGAAGGAGTTACAATAGACCCCGCCAAGATTGAGGCCGTCATTAGCTGGCAATAGCCGAAGAACGTGACCGAGGTGACAAGCTTTCTGGGATTGGCAAGGTATTATCGTAGATTTGTTGAAGGATTTTCCAGGATCGCGAGCCCCTTGACGGCCTCACCCACAAGGAGTATATGTACGCATGGACGGAACCTTGCGAAGGAAGCTTTCAAGAGCTGAAGAAACGTTTAACTACCGCTCCCGTCCTTGCCATTCCACAAGGAAACATTAGATGCATCGAAGTTAGGGTTACAGGCCGTACTAATGCAACATGGAAAAGTAATTGCCTAGGCTTCGTGACAATTGAAGGAATACGAGACCCAATACCCCACTCACGACATGGAGTTAGCAGCAGTTGTGTTCGCCCTCAAGACTTGGCGACACTACCTGTTCCCAAAATACTAAAATACCTGTTCACACAGAAGCAACTAAACGTACATCAAGGATGATGGTTGGAGGTCCTCACGGACTACGAGTTCACTATCCATTATCATCCAGGGAAGGCGAACAAAGTTGCGGACGCACTAAGCCGGAAATCCATAGGAACCCTAGCAATGCTGCAAGGACTTCCAAAGGAATTATTAAACGAGATAATAGATTTTAAACTAGTGATAGTGTGTGGAGTGCCAGTTTATTAACCCTAGAGTTAACCCTAGAGGTGGTGACTCACAAAAGAACAGTTTGTTAGGGTTTGACCGTCTGAAAACGATCAAACTCTCTATCTCTTGAATTGTGAATTGTTGTTGCATATATGAATCCTTGTTGCATTGCATTGCATCGTTAAGATAGAGTAGTTTTGCCCTTACTGAGTTTATCAACTCATTAGTTTTTCCTTGGTGTTATAGTTAAGGGAAAAGCTAAATCAGAAGATCTGTAGAAGTAGAGCTGCTGGCAGTGGGCGGTGTGTGTGGCAACCCAAGAAGAGAAAGAACCCGTGGCATATATGTTTTAAATTCCGCATTCTGTATTTTGACTACAAAGATGTGATATTGTGGCCGAGAATAAATCCCGCGGCCCCGAACTTGAGATAAAGTGGTGGCTCTTTCCCTAAACTCAAGAGAACTCAGGAGATAGTATTTTGATTTAGAAAAGTACTTTAACTTCCGCAGTATAAAAAAAATAAATAAATAAACGAGCTCGTTATCTTATAAAGTAATTTGTGTTTTATGTTTTAAGTAAGATTAATAGTAGCAAAGAGAAAAGAACCCATGTCGCGGCCTCTGGCCGAGAGAGTTGGGTCGTGACAAATTTGATTATCGAAAAGTCGATAATATAAAATACCTATTTTAGTTTGTTGGAAAAGTACTTCGAAAAGATAATCCCGATAAGGACGGGGTTACAAATCCCTAACATATAATAAAAGTTTCATCCTCGAAACTTAAAGTAAAGTTGGGTATATTTCTCGAATCTCGTCTTCTCTCTCCCACGCGGCTTCTTTAGGAAAATGGCTTTCTCAGTTGCCCTGTTCCTCTGTTGCTTCTCGCTTCGGCCCAAAATCTTCTTGGGTCGAACATCGTGTTTAAGATCCGGATTGATTTCCAACTCTGCGTGCTTCAAAATGTGTGCTGGATCTAAGACGTACATTCTCAACATTGACACGTAGAACACGTCGTGTAATCCACATATTGCAGGTGGCAATGCTAAATGGTAAGCAAACTTGTCGACTCTATCAACGATCTCGAACGGTCCAACGTAAAGGAGACTTAGCTTTCCTTTATGGCAAAATCGCATCAGTCCCATCACCGAAGAAGTCTTTAGAAACACTTTATCTCCCACTTCAATTTCCAACGGTCACTTCCTTTTATCGGGGTAGCTCTTCTGTCAGCTCTGCGCAGTCTTCATTCGCTGTCTACTCTTCTGAAGTGCCTCAGAGGCTTGTTCCACTAATTCTGAGCCGAGATACTTCCTTTCTCCGGCCTCATCCCAATGCACGGGCAATCGACACTTCCTTCTGTTGAGTGCCTCATACACTGCTAGCTCAATAGTAGGCTGATAGTTGTTGTTGTAAGCAAATTCGACCAATAGAAGAAATCATTCCCATGCTCTTGGGAAATCCATCGCAGGCCCTCAGCATATCTTCTAGTATTTGGATCATCCTTTCAGATTGTCCATCTATCTTTGGATGATAGGCAGTGCTAAATCTAAACTTTGTTCTAAACGCGAGTTGTAAGATCTTCCAGAAGCACGAGGTGAAACGACTATCTCGGTCGGAGACGATCAAGCATGGTACTCCGTGAAGTCTCGTGACATTCAGGATATATAGCTCAGCGAGCTTATCCATAGTGTACGTGGTGCATTCGAAGATAAAGTATGCTGACTTAGTGAGGCAGTCCACTACAACCTATAAGGAATCTTTCCATTGATGAGTCCTGGGTAATCCTGAGACAAAATCCATTGTCACTTGTTCCAATTTCTATTCGGGGATCTCCAAAGGCTGTAAGGTTCTAGTGGGTCTTTGATGCTCGGCTTTGATCTGTTGGCAAGTGAGACATTTCTCCACAAATCTTATGACATCCCTCTTCATTCCTGACCACCAGTATTGTCTTTTGAAATCTTGATACATCTTCGTGACACCTGGGTGCACGGAATATGGTGTCTGCTAGACTTCTTCAAGTAGCTGTTCTTTAATCTCGGGGATGTTTGGGATGCAGATGCATCCTTAAAATAGTAAAGTCTCGTTAGGACTAACTCTAAACTCCGTCGAATTCTGCCTTTCTGCCTCTTCTCGAGCATTAATCAAGACTTCGTCCTTGCACTGTACCTCCTTTATTTCTTCTAGTATTAATGGGCGTATTTGTAAGCTAGAAAGTCTACCGCTCACTATTATCAGTCCAAAATATACTATTTCTTTAATCAATTTCTTTGAGAGGCCTGAAAACATTGCCAAAATGCCGGTGGATTTTTGTCTGAGAGCATCCACAACCTGGTTCGCCTTGCCAAGATGGTAGTTGATTGTGAAATCATAATCATTGAGGAGCTCCATCCAATTGTCCTTGACGCACGTTTAGCTATTTTTGTATAAACAAATACTTCAAAGTCTTATGATCAGTGTAAATCTCGTAGTGAACTCCATACAAATAGTGTCACCAAGTCTTAAGTACGAACACTACGGCAGCTAATTCTATGTCGTGAGTGGGGTATCTAGTCTCGTAATCCTTAAGTTGCCAAGAGGTGTCAACTCATAAGTACAGATCCTAATCCAGACTTCGAGGTGTCATAGTAAATGGCAAACCAGGTACTACGTTGCAATATAGTAAGAATGGGTACGGTGGTTAGTCGCTTCTTCAGTTCTTGAAAGCTCCGTTCACAGGACTCCGTCCAATTATAGGGTTTGTGATCTTCGTAAATCCTTTCATGAATATACGATAATACCCAGCCAGTCCTAAGAAACTTCTTATCTCAGTCACATTCTTTGTCTGTGGCCATTTCAGAACAGCCTCAACTTTGGCAGAGTCTACTGCCACTCCATACTCTGATACCACAGGACTAAGAAAAACCACTTAGTCGAGCCAAAATTCACACTTATTGAACTTGGCGTACAGTTTTTTAGTCTCGCGCCGCTGTAAGACTAATTGTAAGTATTGGGCATGATCCTTTATGTCCTTAGAGTAGATCAAAATATCGTCAATAAAGACGATAACTAACTTATCTAAATAGTCCTCGAAGACTCTATTCATCATGTCCATGAATTCAGCCAGGGCTTTTGTGAGGCCAAACAACATTACCAGGAATTGTTAATGTCCATACCTCGTTCTAAAGGCCTTCTTTGGCACGTCCTCTTCTTTTATCTTTAGCTGATCACATATTTATCTTAGAGAAGATAGTGGATCCATAGTGGATCCAGCAAACTGATCGAATAGATCATCGATTCGCAGAAGCAGGTACTTGTTCTTTATGGTTGCCTTATTCAATTCTCTGTAATCTATGCACAATCTCAGCGAGCCGTCTTTCTTTCTCACGAAGAGATTCGGTGCTCTCCACGGGGAGTGATTGGGTGGAATGGGGCCTTTTTCCCACAATTCTTCTAGTTGGGCTCAGTCGGAGCTAATTGGTACGGGGCTCGCGATATTGGTGCAGTCCTGGCAATTAGTTCTATACAGAACTCAACTTTTCTGTTTAGGGGTAACTCTTAGAGATCTTCTGAGAACATTATTAAGTATTCACATACTACCGGTACGTCGCTTGGTACCATATCTCGCTTCTTCGTAGAGTCTACAACATTCGCCAAGTATCCTCTGCATCCGCTATCGATTTGTTTCTTGGCCTAAAGAACAGAAATGGTCGGTACCGACTGACCTCTTGGAGTTCCTTGAAACAAATAAGTTGGTATTCGGACATTGAAGTACAAACGTCTCTTCTGATAATCTATCACCGCATAGTGGGTGGTAATCCAATCCGTGCCAAGAATAACATCAAAATCATACATCTCAATTTCGATTAAGTTAGTGAAGAGGACACCCTCTCCTATCCTAATGGGCACATCCTTAAACCATGATATTGATTGATAAACGTCTCCGGTTGGGACAACATTAATAAATGGGCTGTTCAAGGTTCTCCCATCACCCTCAAGCCTAATAAATGGTCGTTTTGCTATAAACGAGCGAGTTGCTCCAGAGTCAATTAGTGCACACAAACAGAGGTTTGAGACAGGAAGCTGACTTGAGACCGAAATAGACAGTCTAGCCTTGACGTATCCCTCATTGGCACTGTATACTTGGGCATTCGAGCATCCTTGTGGTGCCGGCTCAACTGTCTTTAACGGTGCGCTCCTGTATTCTCGCTTGAAGTGGCCTTCCTTGCCGCAATTATAGTACTTGCGGTCGTTTCCAAGGCGGCACTCTCCTCAGTGAGCTTTATGGCACTTACAACATTCTGGCACCGACGTCATCTTATCCTTCTGAGCCCTCGTATTCTGATTATCTGGCCTTTCTGGCATGCTCTTGCTTCCTTCTCTATTCATGTTCTCATATCGGCGTCTGGATTCATTGTAGCCGTAACTTTGTCTCTTGAAACTAGGGCAGCTGTTCCTATTGAAATTCCTAGATCTAAACAATGATTGTCCCCCTTTTCCATAATTTCCCCTCCTTTCCTTCTCATTGCTCGGGAGGGCTTATCGGGTCTCAATACTCTTATTCTATTTTTTGTCCCATCCATCATTAATCAGGGCCCTCTAAACAGCATCAGTATAAGATTTCGGCCATTCCTTGCCACTGTCAATCTGTTTGGTGATCTTTGGGCACAGAACGTGCATGAATTTCTTCTTGCGGGCCCCGTCGGTAGGGACCATGGTAGCATGAACCGAGCTAGTTCGTCAAACTTGGCCGCATACTCTACTATCGACATCCTTCCCTACTAGATGTTTAAGAATTCCCACACATTCCCTGCTAAACGGGCTTCTCCTAAATATTTATCTCGGAACAACTTAGTGAAACGCTCCCAGGTCACAGCGTTGAGGTCCTCAGTCTGTCCTATCACTTCCCACCAGCACATTGCCTCCTTGTCCAGTTGATTCACAGTACACGCCACCTTCTCGATGTCTATGAGTCCCATGTACCCAAAGATGTGCTAGAGGTACTTGAACCATTCTTCTACGGCGGCTGAATCATGGGTTCCATCAAATCGAGGTGGCTTCTGACGCCTCAACCTCTAATAAACAGGTTCGCCAACCTAATTCACAGCAGGAGGTCCTTCTGGTACTACCAGGTTGGCTGCTTGGGGAGCTGGCTGCGTAGGAGGAGGAGTTTCTGCTCCGCTGGCGCCAGCGGCACAGGAGGAGGAGGAGGATGATTCGCGATCTTATTTAGGCGAGCTAATAACTGCTCGAGAGTTGCTGTTTGGGCCTGAGCCTGAGCCTGATCGTCATGTTGGCGAGCGGCCTCTTGCTCCTCCATCAGCCATTCGCGAACTCCATTTATTTCTCTGCAGACGGCGGCAGGAACACGTCTAGGCGGCATAGTGGTTCTTCGCGATTATTGTATTCCTACAATAACGCACATTACGAGCCTTTAATTCTACTACACTTGAAGATCTGAGTTTTATTTTATATTTAGCTCCACATATTTTAGGCATATCAGGAACATATATAATAATAATAGTCATAGTCATTTATGTATAACTTTTTCACAAATTATGAGTGTTCTCAAGATAAACACAAATATCCAATACAATAATAATGATTTCGACGGTTTTGTGAGCAGTAATAAAAGAAAGTATAGCTTCACGAGCTGTACAATATCAAGTATGTGGGTATACGGAAATGAAACATATAAATAACAGAAAAATAGCTTCAAGTGAGCAGTCTGTCCAGGTGTCCAAATGGTGTTTGTCAGAAGTGTGTCCAAAATATTGGAGAACACTAAAAATCAAGTAAAAAAAAGGTTTTGTCAATCGTCGTGATCAGGGTCGACGACAATGACGCAGGAGTCGCTCTCGATCTCCATATCCGACTCGCCCTCAGGATCATAGCCAGAATCGTCACTACTATCGGAGCTATTAACGTCCATGTCTGCAAGTACTGACGGTACTGGAGGAAACTGATCGTGAGCTGCGGGAGCGGGGTCTACTGTGGGCTCTGGATAAAGGGTATCGACATGGTCCTGGTATGCCTAGATCATGCTGGCAAAGGTACGAAGGCAAGCCGGGGTCTGGAAGCTGGAAGTACGGGTGGACTACGCGATAGTAAGTTTGCATAAAAGTTGAGGTCGTTGGCGAAAGGGTATGTGCTGACTATGACAGCGTGGAAACGATTGGTATAGGCGCAAATGGTCTCCCCCGGGTGCTGGCTAAAACGCTCGGCCCTCTGGTTCCATATCATTCTCTAATCGACCTCATCAAAGAATCCTGCCAAATCGGCTGTAAAGGTGTCCCAATCGCATTCTTGAACCAAGAGCTCCTCTCGATGGTGACAGTGATAAAGTACGGGACCGCGGAGCAGGGTCTGGGCCAAATCGACACGGTGCTGGTTTGGAACCTGGAATGATCGCCTCCATCCAAGCGTCAGCATCGTCCACTCTCGAAATAACGTAGTTTCAGGCTCGCAGGAATAGGTAGGCACGTAAGGGGGAATCAGACGCATATACTCGGCAAGGGCATGGAGAGTGGGAGCGGGTCTAGTGGCGTTTTGCTGGGCGGAATAGGCGAAATGCCCTCCTGATGACTAGTTAACCTCGGACATCCTACAACAAAATCACAATGTTGTCAGAACTTGAAATAAAGGATAAATAATGAAAGTAAGATAGCCCCTATTTCTATCACTCATCTCTCAACTACTTGCTGGCGAGGAGATGTGTGAGGCGAGTCTATAGAATCGGCTAAACCCGGACTCTGATACCAAAAACTCTGGCATGACCCGCCGGCTCAGCTGAAGCCGCGACAAGAGAGTATTAACTCATTTTCATTCTCTCGTAAACTCTTTAAATCTTTGAAAGTGGAAAATCTGTATATATTTTTTTAATGCGGAAGTCTTTATCATAGAAAATACTTATAACGTAATAATGTTGTTGGAGCATAATTGCTACCATAATATTACGTACTTATACCTTTAGGAGTTCTCGGGATGACGTCCTGGTCTCAAACAGAGCATGACTCGCGTGGAGTCTATTACTATAATATTACAACATTGAAGTCTTAAAACTCTTGGGATCTAGTCCCGGCATCAAAACTATAAACTGTTTATATTTTAAACAAATATGCAGAATAAACTACCACGGGTATCTATCTCCAAAATATGCCACATACACCATCTCCACCAAGTCCTGCTTGTCTCTCTTTATCGGCTTCTTACTTACAACACCGAGAAACCTATGAGTTTGATAAACTCAGTATGGGCGAACTAGTCTACCTTAAATGATATGAAGCATATAACATACACATAGAGGATTAGTCGTCCCATACTGACTAACACCCTTTACGCAGCAATCATAACAAAGTCAGTCTATTACCCTCGTGTTTTCCCGTGTCTCTCAATTCTTACTATTTCACAGCTGAGTACTTTGTACTTGGTTTTCAGACCCGAACTTTCTACATGAGGCTGCTCGGTCCCGTGGTATTACGCGTACCCGCATAATACCCCTGATTCGTCGAGCACTGAGGAGGCAAATCGTCCTTCGATGGCGAGTCTGTTGCACACATCACCTCCTTGAACTACAAGGCCTTGTGATAGGTTATGGACCCACCACGCTTCTTTATAGTCCCTATGCAGGATACGTCTTGCTAGACTTTCTCCAACTTAATGGTTTCATACAGCAATCATTTCGTTATTTATTTCGAGCTCAATACTTTCCCCAAGTATGGGATCCACTGATGGTCACTGCAATTTCTCTAGCGCGCAGTCGGGGAGATGGCCTATCTCTCGGCAGTCCTTCAGACTCCATCTCACACTCAACTAGCCGGCTTTGCGTGAGGAATGCGCTCACCCTCAAGGAGCGGGGCTCTTTCAATTGGAGATGGGCGGTACCATCGACTTCGTTTCACTTAAATGTTTAGATTGTGTTCGTTTTCCTCTTATCAATTCCTTTCAGAGGAATGAGGTTATTTCATATTCGTGTTCGTTCGACTCATTGTTAAGGAATCGGGACTCTGGATCTGATAACTATTCCCTTGCCTAATTACACAGCATGCTGGAATGTCAATGAGTTTGAACCCCCTTGTCTGGTCACACAACAGACGAGGATTTCACAAGTAGCCTATTTATAGTTTTAGTTAACGGTTTTAAGTCACTGAATAGACTTCTCACGAGTCCCACACTTTGGCCTCTTGCGTTTGGGTCAGAGACCCATGATTTAATCGTTCGAGTGGTTCACAACAAATGCACAATAGGCTGGGTAGGCTTTCCAACAAGATTATTCTTACGGACCACAGTCCATAAGGCACAACGCACGGGAAGGACCCGGCTGTGTCGTAAGTATTATGTTTTATCGACCTCAGGGATCGATGTCTAATGATTCTTAAAGAATCTCTCATTCCTTAGTGAATAATTATTCAGCCACTACTTTGGCACTCACAGCCTTAGTTATTACTGGCGGCTCAAGGCCGCTTTCCCTTGTATTTAAGTTGTTTCTCTTTTGATTATAAGTTTGAATTAAAGCCGACGTTCTTCTCACACTTGAGTTATAAACTCTGTTGAGATCGGGAACGAGCGAACTCTTACTAATGAGTTTTATTATAGCTTTATTTATCCTATTGAGGCTTATGAAAATTTAATCTAAAGATTAGATTGTAACTAATTAAGAATGTTTTATTCGAGATTTATTTATTCTACGGTTCTCCTTCGGCCATTATAGCTTATATACTACGCAACACAAGGATATAGCAGTTACACAATTATTGGGCCCAGCCTGATCTAGGGCTCAAGCAAGGTGAAGGCCCAAAATAGCCTTCACGGCTTTCAAAATAGGCAGGACCAACATAGGCAGGCCTTAAACAAGGTGAAGGCACAAAATGGCCTTCACGGTTTTTTTTCAAGTCCCGCTGTGGTGTTCGTTTTGTCTACTTTTAAGAAAGTTTATCAGAGCTAAAGGATATCCGAGTCTTTGTTGTTTCAAACACAATTCGCTTAGTCTACTTTTTACTTTAGCATTCTCATCTTTATATGTTTTGGCTGGGCTAGTCCCATTTAAGTCTCACACTCATCATACACTTTCAAGATTTCATCGAACTTGTGTTCGTGGTTAGGCTCGATCACAACACAAGCTTGATGATAGGCCGAGCACCATGCAATGTGCTCGGCCACTCACCATGCAAACAAGAAAACTAATTAACCAAAGTCTTTAAAATGTCCATTTACAACCTAAAAATTTCAAAACTAATTAAGTCTAGCAAAAACTCGTACTAAAGTCTAAAAGAAGTATACCTAGCTCTCGGATTTTTAGGGTTTCTTGGCTAAGCTTGGAAGTTCGTGAGGTGGCAGCTTTCTTACTCCGTCTCCTCGTCGAAACACACATGCCAAGACTTCTCCTTAATTTTCCCAGGTTTAAAGAGGAAAATACGTGCTTGGCAGTTTAAAGAACAAGAAGCTTCATGTTGAACTATACAAACCTAAAGAATAGTTTTGGTTGGAGTTCTTACCTTAGATTTATGCTCGGTTCCTCCAAGCTCTCCTTACCTCTGTCTCTATCTTGGCCTTTTTATTCTTTTCCACGATTTTCTCTCTAGAGTTTTTGAAATGGGAGTGCAAAAATGGAACACTAAGAGTCTTGGGAGTTTATATATGGTGAGAGAAAAATCAAGCCACTACACTTCTCTTTTTCCTTCCCTTGTCGTACCTCTCTCTCTCTAACTCTCCTTAACTATTTTATTTTTTCAAACATCAGTGTCAACAACAACTCTCAACCTTAAATCTAGTCTTCACTATTTGATCTTAGGGTTATTATTAGACAAGTGTATAAAGTCCTTTGCCTTTCCATCTTCCACACTCCATCATGATTATTTTTACACTTTTTAAGACACCTTGGTCGTGTAACTTCCTTCTCTCTCTTCCCTTTGTTGTCGTGCCTTTCCTCCAGTTGGCATTAAATTTTGATTCATGTATTACGACTCATCACCATGGCTCATCTTGACCCTTGATTGAGAAGAAAATCTTGATCCAACGGTTGATATTAAGACAAACAATTTGAACCCTTGTCTTTTCATCTTCTCATCACTATTCCCATTAATTAATAATTTCCACTAATTCTCTCTCTTAAAAATGGTGGCATAGCTCTCCTTTTTCCTATGGATTTATTCCTAATTAATTAATTCAAGTTAAGTTATAAAGGTGAATCTTGGCCCTTGATTGAAATGAAAAGTTTGATCCAATGGTCGAGGTTGAGACAAGACAACTCAATCTTTGTCTTTTCATCTTCTCCATTAGGTGCCATTTTTCATTAAATTGGTAATTAGTTGGTTTAAATTAACCACCAATCACAAAAGCCTTAGCATTATTCTATTGGTCACCACTTTGGCCTAGTTGGCTTCTATTTCAATTCCACACCACTATCTCTTTGGGCCCACGGATTTTGTTCTAATTTTGGGCTTGGATTTACTTTATGGTGAAGCTAGGCCCATTAGGCTCAAGTCATATTCGGCCATGGGCCGGGTTGTGCGCGCGGTGGGCTTTCAAGGCCCGTTTCCTTCTTATTGGGCTCAAAACGTATAATCTTAGCTTGTCGAAACTGGTTTGACCTAATTGGTCTTATATGGAACCCGAGACTTTAACGAGACCTCTAAATTTAACATTAATATTTTTTAAATAGATTTAAAAGCTCCAATGGTTGTTTGAGTTTGATTCGGGCATTCCTGAACTAATGGGCTAAAACCGGTTCTTTCCGAGTTTTAACCATCAACGCTCTGTTTCAACTCGGAACAGTTTCAAATTCGAGACTAAAGTTAACTATATGACTATAAGTCATTTAGCAACCTTAAAAACGGATTACAACCCAAAAAGGGTCATTTTTTCTTAATTGGGCTAGTTTTATAATTTCTTGAGAGTCCAGGGACTCACGGTGAAATTTTGTACTTTGAGGAGTCAATTTCAATTCAAACGGTTACTGAAAATTCAAACACAACTATTCTAACTCTGGGTCGGGTAATGCAATAATAAGAGGGAGTTCAAATCGCAAGACGAGCTACAATTTGATTATCGAAAAGTAATATAAAATACCTTTTTTTTAATTTGTTGGAAAAGTACTATGAAAAGATAACCAGGGAGGCCGAGGTTACATGAAATATTGTTGATGTTCAAGGATACCTGGCCAATAGGATCTTGAACAATTGGATCAAGAGGAGGGTGTTAAGTGTGCATTATGGAGTAAAGTATTTTGTTATCAATATATAAAGTTGAATATCATATTTGATAAAAATGAATATGTACATGTCTACTACTCATTTGTTCTGGATTTTGTTGCATAGTTAGATTATTTTGCTATTCAATATGTAAAATTGGATATCATATTAAATTTTATTGAATATATAAGGGTGTACTGCTCTTGAATTTTTCCTAAATTATTTTTCTTTATATCAAATT
The DNA here is from genome assembly GCA_018132145.1 of Boehmeria nivea var. tenacissima. Lineage (NCBI taxonomy): Eukaryota > Viridiplantae > Streptophyta > Magnoliopsida > Rosales > Urticaceae > Boehmeria > Boehmeria nivea. The sequence continues at coordinate 2,876,057 of CM030881.1, forward strand.
CAATTTTATTAATCATCAATTTTTTTTTAGATTGAATCGTTTTGTTTTTTATTCAACGAAATAGTTTAAATTTAAAAAAAATAAATATATTCTATAAGTTTAGGTTCGGATAATTATACATCCCACATAACTGCTTGATTTCCAAACTAATGGATTACTTTGATTAGAATTTCTTAAAAAATCTTAATTGCAATTTAAGATAATATGGGATTTCATTTTAATAAAAATAGAACTAAATCAAAATATATTATACATTTTGTTTCGAAGATGCAACTGTTAAAAAAAATGACGGAATCTTACTTTTCAGCCTTCATACATTAATATCTTAAAATTGGAAGAAGTCAATTGAAAAAAAAAAAACACACACATACACACAGGCAAAAATTGCGGCCCTTAAGAAGGGAATCAAATTAGGAGAAAATAAAAATGTAAAACCTCTTAAAGAAAATTTAATATAGCTTAATCTGACAACTCTGTTTACATGAAGGGCATAATGGTCTCATGAATTATACTGCATAAGCATAATAAACTGATATAATAATACTTGTAATTATTGAATAAATATGTTATATATGACTGAAAATACACTGATTATGTAAAAACTTCTTTCACTTTAGCGTGTAGTCAATACCTTGCTTCTACGTATGGATAACCCTTTGTCAGAGGTCAAACCTTGTAGACTTACTTTTGGTCTGATCGAGGTAAGGTAGTCCCTATGTTATCCCTTGATATAAGGGAGAGTTGATCCCTTGAGCAAAGCATGGTGCTCGAGGACTAGCACTCCTCTCAAGGTCCATATATCCTGCGGTCATGCCTCGAGGTCGTGGTCGCTGGTCAATTTTCTTATCGGGGGCATGGACCTCAGGGTGATCGCTCCTTGGGATGTGTCGACCAGTTGACTTTTAAGATTTTACGAAGCGTGGATGGTCGAGATATCTATTCTCGGGTCAGAATAGCGCTGATCGAAACGCCCGATAACAGTGATTATTGCGAATATCCACTTTGATTTCTTCTCCATTTATCAAAAATCGCAGCTCAATCTTAGTTGAAGTGCAAGTTAGCCTCAAGAGAAGATGATTAATGATTTTGCACAAGGTATCTTTATACTTCTCATGGACGTACATATCCAAATATCCACTTTTGAACATTTCATATGCTTCCAGTCTCTTCTCTTTGTTAAAATTTTCTATTAGATCATATATAATGTCAAACTTTTGTATTATAATAATCCTTTGTATTGGTGACCAATTATTTTCTGCCATCATTAACATTGAATCTTGTGAATTTAAATAAACCTATAGTAAAACAAACAATATTAGAATGTTAGAGAATAATTTACCAAAGTTTGAACTTGATCATTTTCCATTTGTGTTCAAGTCTGATCCATCTTCAATGGTACTTTTATATGCAGTCATGTTATTTTTTAAAGGCTTTTTTGTTAGTCTTTCTTTCTTTTTTTTTTTACAAAATTTGATCACATGTCACATTTTACATTCAAGTTTGCAACTTGTGTCACTATTGCATGTCATGCTACTTTTTTTATTATCAAATTACTATGTTGCCCATCTTTTTCCCTCTTGTCTTCCTCTTTTGTAAAAAAAGAAGGGGCGATTAGGACAAATTCACTACTAAAAAGTGGCATGGAATACAAACCTTTGTTAAAGTGATATTTTTCAATACAAGCTATCCAAAAATGGCATGTTTTAAAATTTTCCTTCTTTTTATTTTGTCTTACCCATAAGAAATTTAAAGAAGTAAGAGTTTAGCAAATGTGTTAAATATTCTTTTACAAGTGCACTAAATATTGTTTGACAATTTTGTTAATAAATTAGAATAATTTGAAATTATATATTTCAGACTTGTAGAATTCTACAGTGATAGTGTCTTATTATATCTTCCAAATTGCGTGTCTATGAAAATGAAAATGAAATTACATCTTAAATATTTAAAGCTTCATTTACTTTGTTGAATGTATATTTATCAATTTTATTACATCCAAAACAGAATATTAGAGAGATAAATTGCAAATGTAGCAAGCAAACACAACATGCTCATAAGTTAAATATTTTATAACAAATAATATCTTAAATGCTAAAAAGTTGATGACAGATCAGAACATGAAGCAAAAAAGGTTCAAATATTAAGAATACCAGAATAAGTAGTCAATTTGGTCAAGAAAATATCCCACCAATATCATATGAAAACGGTAAAAAATTACTTAACATTTTAATATGAAAAATGTAAAAATAAAAAATAAAAAATAACAATGAGACATGATGTATAAACAAGTCAAACATGAACTGGAAAATAAAAACTTGTCGAGAATGCTAAAAAATTGATGAATCCAGCATCTAGAGCTATGCAACCTTCGATAATTGTTTAAAAATTAATATAATCACTTTGTAGACGAGATTCAGCAACAAATTTGATTGTGAACAAGGAGACTGCCCATAAATTTTAATTCGAATACACGATTGAGAAACAAACAGCCATGGAAATTGAGAGAGAGAGAGAGAGAGAGAGAGAGAGAGAGAGATTCAAAATCGAAGTCGAAGATGAAGCTATCGTGTCAGGGTCGGCACCGGAGTCGGAGTTCGCACTTCGTCAAAGTTGTAATTGGAGGTGACTTGGTATCGCCGAAGTTCATTAGGGAATTAAGGTTTTTTGACAAGTTGTAATACGAGTTGATTGAAGGGTAATGTTGTCCTTTCAGTGTATTTGAAATTTGAGCTTTAGCTAGGTTTTCAATGTTTGCAAACTTAGGCCAGGATTTAATAAGCTCATACTTAATTGGCTAGTATTGCAACTCTCCCTACACTAATTACACGATACATGTCTAATTTCTGTCAACATTAAGCTTGAATAGTTAGGATTTATTAACAATTAGAGGGAATGATGTAACAAGTATCAAAAGTCAAAGGAAGATTTTTTGAATTTATCCTATAAAATCATTTCATATGAAGGAAACATACAATGAGTATCCCAGAATATCTTATTGATGGATCATAGTTTTACATATCTTTAAGCATGCATTTAGTCCTAAATTATATCAAAATTATATGATTTTTGTCTTTAATGGTGATTTATTTGACATATAGGTTCATTGGGAGCAAATGGAAGGAAATGGAACAAAAACAAGAAAATTCGGAGCAATTTGAGTTGAGGAAAAAGAATATTACATTTTGTGACAGAATTACATGAAGATTTTGATAGGAACTTAGGGTATTGGAGGAAATAATAATTAGTAAGTAAATATAGGAGAGTTTTAGAATTATTAGGAGTTAGTATTCTATAAATAGAGTGTTAGTGGTAAGATAAAGGCATGGAAATTGTATTGAGTGTTGGGTGAGGAAGCGATTCCTTTAGGAGAGAGCGGACCTCTCGAAAGTCCTGCAATTATCTTGTTATTTTCCATTTTATCTTAGTTTCTATTAATACGATATCGAAGGTTTTTAACAATTGGTATCAGAGCACCGATCCTCGGATATGGCAGCGCGGCGAATTCCGATCTTCCACGGCTACGACCCAACATCTTGGTTCTTTGAGGCGGAGCGAGTCTTCGTGTTTGGCCGATACTCTGACAGCGAGAAGTTGATGATGGCGGAAGAATCCATGGCCGGTGACGCATTGTGCTGGTTTCGATGGGAGGATGGTCGTCAGCCATTCCGGACTTGGAGAGAGTTGAAGCTCGCTATGCTCACTCGTTTCCGTATACCGGTGGAGCAAGCAGCTCACTACCAGCCGTCGGCAGCTGAATGGGACGATCTTCGACAGCACTTGAAGGAGCTGCTCAAGAAGATGAAGACCTCCTGCTGTGGTTCTCCGGCAAAGTCTGATCCATCAGAGTCAACCATATCAGAAAGGGTATCGATCGCGAAGAATGAGACGCAATCCAAATCAGATCTCTCAGATATACGAATGATGGCAACTGATCCCGTCGGCGAAACGAGAATGCACTAGATCTGGTAAAAGAAGTTGACAAACCAGCGGAGGTCGGAATGGAACTATTCGGCGATGGAGATATCGAGGCGGAGCTTCCCGACGTAGATGGAGTCGAGTCGGAGCTGCTCAATCGCGAAGACATTGAGCAAGATCTGGTCCAAAGGATGGAGTCGTGAATAACTTCGAGGAGGACGACTAGATTGCCGACATCGAGAAAGAAGTACCGAACTACGAGCACGAGAAGGACGACTTCGCGGATGTGATATCACCGAAGAGGATGAATGAGACAATGTTCGTGAAAGAGAGAGGGAAGTCGGCTGTTCTGAAAAGATTGAGAAGAAGACAGCAAGGCGTCACGGTAATTGCGTGGCCACAGCATGGCAGAGGCTGCGGCGAGGTACGGTGGCGGCGGAAGCAAGGCAAGCCGAAGTCTGCGGCGAGGCAAGGATTGAGGAGATCGAATGACGCGACGTTCGTGAAGGATCGAGGAAAATTGACCACAATAACATAGAGGAGGTTGCAGCAAGACAGAAACTTCAGCGAGGCAACGGCCAAGTCTTTGAGAAGAGCAGCGGAGGAGGTCTGGTCCGTCAAGACCTCGAGGTGCGGAGCTCAAGAGGTACGCGGTGACGGCGTCCTTAAAGACAAGCTCCTGTTTCTATCTCCCACAGGAGTTTTCCCGTTGTCGACGAAGGACAACGGAATGCCGCCGGAGATGGGAGTGGTTGCGCTGGAGAATGTCGAGCTTGGTTGGAGGCATAGCCATTCACGTGAACACTCTGAGGAAGAAAGAGTGTTTGGACCCTAATGGACATATTAGGCCCAATGGGCCTATTTGTGACAAGGAAGAGGCTCATGGACATTTCCAAATTAGCCATTTGAGTCTAATGGGCTAATTAAACCAATAGTCTGATGCCTAGTTTACACTCAAGTTGAAGTTATAGTGTGCTGGGCTGTGCTGATTGGGACTAGTTCTCAAAAAAAAAAAAACACTGTTGGCTGGATTTGGAATGCAGATTTATACAGCAAGGTGCTCTGGTTTTCGGATTTCAACCACCACCTTGAGGACAAGGTGATATTTTGGGCGGCCAGTAGTGATAGGAACTTAGGGTATTAGAGGAAATAATAATTAATAAGTAAATGTAGGAGAGTTTAGAATAATTAGGAGTTAGTATTCTATAAATAGAGTGTTAGTGGTAAGATAAAGGCATGGAAATTGTATTGAGTGCTGGGTGAGGAAGCGATTCCTTTTAGGAGAGAGCGGACCTCTCGAAAGTCCTCCAATTATCTTGTTATTTTCCATTATATCTTAGTTTCCATTAATATGATATCGACGGTTCTTAACAGATTTCTGGAAGTTTTATGGAGTATATTGCATATCAAATTAAAGATCTTTCCAACGGCGTATCATATGCATGATATGGACAAGTAATGAAGGAGATACGCCATTTTCAAACTCAATGCGCGCGGAATGACAAAACAGCACCGCGGCGCCCAAAATGTAGTGCCGCGGCGCTATATCGCCCAGATGCCTAGAATTGTATCACCGCAGCGCCGCGGCGCTCACTCGGCCCGAAACGTGGAAACAAGCCTTAATCAGCCCGAAAACCAGCTTATAAAATGCCAAACAGCCCTGGAACACAATTCATTCGACCATAGACCAAAATTCTGAGATTTTTGAGAGTGAAAGAAGATAGGGAAAGCTCGGAGGAGACGTGGGAAGACCGGTGGCCGGACACAGAGCCAATCAACCTCGCCAAATTTGTTCTTTTTCTATTCCTTTCTTTGTTTTCATCATGAACAGAAATTGTTTGGTTGATTCTTTTAATTTTGTTATGAACTAAATTTAATTATCTTAGGTTACGATGTAACCGTACCGAAACTATATTTGTTATTTTATTCATTTGATTGATGTGTTTATTGTCCATTTGATGATTGTTTGATTACATGCTTAATGCCTTCATGAGTGTCCGCGCCCTAATGATAGGATTTTATGAGTTTTATTCGAAATTCGAGAGAGGAGAATACAACTATAGCTTAATAATTGAACAATATGATTGGTTATTTGACTAGAGATAGCGATAACAAATGTGACATTGGATTTCTAGGATTAATGCTAGTTTAATGAATCTAACCAAAATTCGAGAGACGAGGTTGATTGTTAGACTTAGGATTGTGATGCGCCTGTGCCTCTTAAGACTTACGTGAGGTGCAAGCAAAGGGATTAGGAGCATTATTTAATTAATTGTTTTAATTAATTTTAGTTTAGGATAATTATTTAATTGTTTTAATTATTTTCAGTTTAGGATAATTATTTAATTATTTAGAATCCTAGTCTTATTCGGTATTAGGTTTACTATAAATACCCTATTGTAGTCTTTCTCAATTTCATGAAGAAATTATTTCAGTTTTATTATTATTAGTTTTATTAGTTTATTAGTCTTTTATATTAGTCTTTACGTGAAGCAAGAGCAGTGGGTATTTTCAGCATTATACCATCAGTAATTTCAGCAGTAGAGACCAGGTCCTATCAGATTGTTTATGTTCGAGAGAAATGAATAGTCAATTTACCGAATCGTCATCATCAAGAGCATAAGTCATCAATTGAATAGGTTTAGCAAAGGTTCTTAGCTAGGTAAGGTGAAATCGTGTGCCTTAGACTGTCATATAATTGAATTACATTCATTTATTTTCTGCACTTTTTTATTTCTTCGCAATATCTCAACTTATAATGCCTTCAAATAGTGATATAAATTTAGTAAGTCGGTAATCAATACAAGCCCTCGTAGGAACGACAATCTCTTACTCAAACACTTTATTACTTGAACGGCATGTGCACTTACGTCGCATATAGCCCATCACTTACACATACATACACATACGCACATGTATGAAATTCCCATGGAACAAGCATCAGCATGATCTTATAAATATCTTAGACGAACGACTCGAACCTCAAAATAAACGTGTTAAGAAAGATTATTGTAGATTTATCATCCATACAACACAAGGGTAGGGAAGTAATGTTCATACATGAATATTGCAGATATAACTGTTTGAGAATATCAACAAAGCAATGAACCAATTTGCTGGAACTCAAATCTAATGGAAAAATATATATATATATATATATATATATATATATATATGGATTTGGAGGGGCGTGTTTTAATTTTTTATAGCTGTAATTATATTACTCTAAAAATGGCATTACTCAAAATTTACAGACTACTCTTACGTAAATAGGAGAAACTCTACCATTTACAAATATACAGGTAATTCAATAACACTAGAACCACAAATCTTTCCTTTTTCCAACAGAACTTTTCGTATTCAAATTTTGTTTAACTAGAAGCTTCGAACCCACTAACAACACAGACAATATTTCATGTAATTACTCATGGTAAATATTCACAGGATAAATTTGAGACTGGCCTGAAGCAATAAACTCAACAGAAAGAAAGCATTTTTATAACAAATGGAGGGAAAAAATGAGACAAAAATGAGAGAAGAGAATCGCGAGCGGCCAAATTAAACAGCGAGATGGTGGATGATATTTATAGTCTGACATACTTACATTCAAACACCCCTCAAAAGTCAGAAAGGAATTGTGTATCAATTTGATTATGGAAACTAGAACTACATCGCTAACACTAGCAAACTTAACCAACCGAATGTAGTAACGGTTAAGTAGAGCAAGTGTACAAAAATGGTATGTAAAATAGGGATCAATGAATGAAATACCCTGAGGTCTCTCAAGCAAATGTAAAAATAAATGTGTACATACAACGCTCAATTCAAAATCTACTTGAAAGACCAGAGAAAAATTCCAAGTAATCTAGGGGCATCTAAGAACCAGATTGTGTAGAGTTCTGATGTGTCAATCCACAGCTTGTTAGATACAGTAGCTGTGACGCCCTAGATATAAAACAATTACTTAGTCAATGCCGGGAAACTCCTGAACCGATGGCAAGTTGTTTTTTTCTCCCCTCCAGTATCGTCATCACAGAGAAAAATGATGCAACTCCCCCACAGTTCAATCGTCCCAGGAAAGAAATCATATCAGGGTAACCTCCGAAACAAAATCCTCGAAGCTCCCAAAATCGAGGGCACGCCCTCTCCAACTATGGATACGGGCAAAAAAAATGAAAGAATTCCAATCAACTTAGAAAATGGGGGTCAGTGATGATGGCTTTGAATAGAAATCACGTAGGTGATGATGGTTTTGAATCTTCTGTCTTGGTTATTCGGCACATGCAATCTGGGCATGGAAAGGTATATATGGAATCATTTTGCCTTTTGATCTCAAATCCCTTGGAATCACTGTGAGCCCGGATATTTAGCATTTGGCGCTTAAAGCTTTTCCATCTGAAAACAAAAATAAAAATGAACCAATGCTGTACCTTGTATCTATCACAGCAAGCATCTGGAGCATAACAAGATATTCAAAAATCAAGATCCTTGTTGACCTTAAGCTGAGTTCTTCTGTTTAATACTTCTACCTCTTTTTAAGTAATTTGGATCATTTCAAAAAACCATATCCATTTTAGAAAGACTGAAATTAAAGACGCACAGATGTAGAAATCTTAAATTTATTGATCAGAACTAGAAGAGAAAGCAACCCTTTCTTAACTCTTTTCATATTGCCCTCAATTGTCCGTTAAAGCAGGCAAATATGTTTTCTAGAAACTCAACTTTTCTTTTGACCTATTTCAGTGGGCTCGACATTTTTTGTTCACACTAAAAATTAGCAACTCCGAATGATCAAGATAATTTCATTCCACAAAATATGTATTTATTTATAAGTGGAAGTAGGGACATTACATACCCAATATTTGGATTATCGAACATTTGTGCTAACTTCCGTTTGTCGGGTCTGATTGTCTTCGAGTGTCCACCATACAAGTATCTCCGATGGCCTATCAGTAAATGTGGAAAGTTCCCACCTTGAGTTGTCACAAACACCTCACTGTGAAGACAAACGGTGTAGTCTATAGCAGCCATCCTGGAAGAATAATTCTAGTAGCAGAAACTCAGTCAATAATAGTGTCAGGACTTTTAAAGATGAAAGAAATTCTCATAACCACACATCAGTTGCACCTTGAATGGAGCAAGCTCCTCCGACGAAGTCAGCATCTCTTTGGTCCGCAAATTTGGGAACATTTCCAACAGTGGGGCCATCGTTTTCTCAGCATTATATATTTTTCCAGATGCCAAAAAGATAAACGTGCTTTTGTCAAAGCCCATTCCTCGGAGCATTAAGCCGACCTGATGATACATAAGAAAATGTGTGAGCTATTGATACCTGCACTTCTGTAAACAAAGAACACATAAAAGACATAAAGCTCTCCATAAATACACAAGAAACAACTATGAAACTCCTGGCTGAAATACCATACTATTTTCTCCAGGATAAATTTTCTGCACTTTGTTTGGATACTGAAAAATTATGTATAGTCATAAACCATCCAAATAAACATGTACTTATAAAATGGAAAAAAAAAAAAAAAGAGTTACATGATCAAATGGAGGGCAAGCAACGGAAAGTACCTCCAAAGGTGTAAGTGGACACTTGCCACCGATTCTGATTGCTCCAGGACGTATAACTCGGCCAGGTTTTGTAAATTTTCCCTTCCAACCTCTCTCCCTTGCTGCTTCCATATCTTCTTTTTCTTGCTGCCCACCATCAAACACACAACAAGAGAAAGCGACCATGTCCTGCACATTGATAAGAGAGTGTTACTAGGTTGTAGCCACGATATCGAGATGGAAATCTCCTTGCTGGAGGTAATCTCTCTGAAGATTGCATAACCTCACTCTTTTCAATTGAATGTTATCTGACCTCTTCAAAGCGAAGATGCACAGAAATGTACTTGCCACCATATTTTGCACTATGTTCTTTCATCCTTGCCACTAAATCTTCTGCCAGAACTAATATAGGGCTTGAAAACCTTAGAGCTTCATAATTAGCTAGGCATCTAAGCCGTTGAACAGCAGGAGGAGCATCCGGTGATAAACGATTTGCGAAAGGGGAAATCCGAATGACACTGTGTGGTTCCAAATATAATTAAATCAGATGAATCCTCATTTAGATTTCATCTACTCGTATATTATACACAAATAGGCAACGTGTGAGTGATATCTACAAAAGGGGACAATAAAATTTTGATAACATTGACTTCGCAGCAATGTTGAATTACTTTTTTCAATAAGAAAGAGACTTTCATTGAAATATTGACAATAAAAGTACACACAAAGAGGACGATGATCCCATACAGCCTTTATCCGTCTTACAATAGTTTTACATCCAATCAGATCTAATAAAGCAGAGAAAGAGAGTAGGGGATCAAACCATTCTCCTTGCTACAGAAATACACTACCAACCACATCACAGTGCCCAAGTCCAATCTTTTGCACATTACCATAACCATGAGTAAAGGATAAAACCAACACTAAAAGTTGAAGGAAAGAATAAGCAATTGATATTTAAACTCACCGTTCTTCAAGCAGTCTTGGGAGAAATGCATCTTTATAATGCTGTATAGAGGCCAGAGCTTTTATTCTGAAATTGTAAACATTGCTCATGTTGTGGTCGAATCTCTCCATAAGGTATTCAGGAATCTTAGTAACTATTTGCACGTCATTTTCCAATGCACGGATAAAATAATCTTGATCATAAATGTCATCAAATTTGCTGGATAAGTAAGACAAAAGTCAGCTATGTTGTAAAAGAAATGCTATGTACAACTAATCATTGAATTATCGCTGATCAATAAAAAAAAATTGTATAATAGAAAGGTAGAGAACTTTCGAAACTTGTGATGCCATTTATAAACTCCTTAGATTCATGACAGATTTGAAAACAGCAAAAACACATAAAAGCCTAGAACTTGAATTTCAAGTAGTAAATTTCAATAGTAGATAGAAGAAGGTAATTTATTAAAAATTTTACGAAACTGATAAAAAAGTATAAAAGTCTAAAAAGGGAGAGAACATGTACCAACTTAAACCTGACATTGCTCTTAGACAATGCTCGTCTTATCTAATAATTAAAATGTCCTAACCAATTAAAAAAATCCTATTAGGGTAACTAAAAAAAATTCAAATTCCAAGCTTCTAACTATCAAAATATTCTTCTAACTACCGAAATACATAACTGAATTTAAACTAAAATTTATCCTGACCTAAACAATAGGATAAAAACTAATTGTTTCAAATAAAAGGCAGCAATGAAGGCTAAAACGAAGGCCAACGATGAACGCATGGCACGTAAAGAAAAAAGCACCAATGAAGCCTGCTCAAGAATAAGCAATAGCCTCAAATCAAGCCATTACAATATGAGTTGAGGGAGAAAAGTTGAGAAGAAAAGAAGAATAAAATAGCGAAAGTTGATTTCATTAAACTTTGAGAGAGAAAAGTTAGGCAGAAAAAGAAGAATACTTCATTAACTTTAGTAGTTGCAGGCATAAGCCAATATTTCTAGTGATATCCGAATATAACTTACTTTATCTAATAAGACTTTGTTTAAAATTTATACTAATGTACAATGCTTATCTTATCTAATAAATGAACTATCCTTACTAAGGACACTAATGTGAAATACTAAAACAACTAAAACCTAATGCATGTAAAATATCCTATTAGGATAACTAACAAAATTCAAACTCTATGCCCCAAACTACCAAAACATTCTTCTAACCATCGAAATATATGACTGAATTTAAACTAAGATTTATCCTAACCCAATGGGATAAAACTACAAATAATTTTTCAATTAATTTGATAAATAAAAATTAATGAATCTCGGTCTAACATGTTCCTTGGCACACCCAATCGTCCTCTCTGAATGCCGACGAACAAATGTTTAAAGGTTTCTCTGGGCTATTGGGTAGAGCTCTAAGTTTTCCCACCTCCTCATATTAAAATAATTTGACTAATGTGGCTATGGCTTTGTGTCAGCTGGTTGACAAGTGGCAACCTCGCCAGATTGTGCTGCATTTGTGGTGTTCCTCTTTACTGTCTCTGATATCTGGCGAGTAGAACCGAATAGAATTTGGCTATAAAGGCTGGATTTTTTAAAATATAAATAAATGGCAAGAAAGGGCTGCAAAATTTTCCCACAACAAAGGTGTAGCAATAAGAAACAGCAATGAAACCCAGAATAACAACGACAGGAACATATGACGATGAAGGCCAAGTGAATGCCACCAAGGAGTGGAGGCTAAAAATAATTGAAAAAAAAAACCCCAACATTAAGCAACTAGGGAAAAATTAAAGCTGTATAACTTTGATAAACTATAATCAGAAATGGAGGCTTCTAGAAAGCAGCCATGAAGGCTGAATAATGTTGATAAAATAAATTCTGCAATGAAGGATTTTAAAAACCAATAATGAATTTACGTTTTTTTGAAAATGATGAAAGCCGAACAACATCTGTAGCACATGATTAAGTTAAAAAAATTTTACTTAAATTTCTATCTAAACAACCTCTAAAACAACTTAAATATAATCTAAAAATCCTATTAGGATAATTAATAAAATTTAACTCCATGTTCCTACCTAACTACTAAAATAATCTCCTAACCACCGAAAAATATGATTAAATTTTAAACTAGAGTTTATCATAACATTAACAATATGATAAATACTAATTCAAATAATTTGATAAATACAAATTAATGAATCTCACTCGGAAAGCGTTGAGAAAGTCCATATCATTAATCATCAATCAAAATCTTATTTACAAAGACAAACCGTAGATCCATTTATGAAGAATCAAATAATAATAAAGAAAACTAATTACCAACAGAAACAACCTAATTATTAGCAAAATGGAATCTTACTGAAATAGTTTTGGGGTAGTCATTCGAAAGCTAACCAAGAAAATAGACTACTTCTAAAAATAAAATAAAAAATAATAAACTAGAATAATCATAATTAAATTAAAAAAAAATCTAGTCCGATAAATGAAAACTTGATGAAAAATAAGCGTTGGCATACCTAGGATCCCTCCATACGCTGTGATAATGAAAATTGGGAATTACAAGTGTTGCATTAAGATAGCCCGCCACCGCAACAGCATTGCATATCTGCAAAGAAAAAACAGTAAGGGAATAAAAAGTCAAAACTAAATGCTCTATGATTAATCTCCAAAACAGAGACAAGAAAATAATGACTAACAGGTTAACAACTAAACAACAAAACTAACCGAAGTACGCTGTTGATTTAGTCCACCATTTGCTTCAATATATATGTAACCATTTGAATCGGGCAAGCCTACAATAATAAGAGGGAGAATAAATTACAACAACTACAACAAACACAAAAACCAAATGAAGGATCTTCACGTCTTTGGCATACACCGATAGATACAAACAGAACCATATTGAAAACAATGTAAAAAATAAACATGCACATAGTAATTTGACCGTAGCTTAAGTGGTGGAGTAGTTTCAGCAGTAAGCAAAAGTTAATGGCGTGCATGAGGAGTGCAGAATGCTACACAGAAAAAAGTTTTAACTACAATCACTATCGCACTTTAATCCCTCTTTGGATACAACATTTGAATGTTATTTTTGCAATTTGAATTGATTGTTTTTTTTTTTCACAACTATTGCACATTTAGATATTGAAGGAATAGTGAAAACCACATTCTCTCAAATTCAACAGCCACGTAAAATTTAGCCCATTTAGGTAGCTGTGCAACAAATTTAAATCTATCCACACTTCTCTCACAGAATCCTATTTAAACAAAGTTCAAATGTATTTTTCAAACATTTATCCAAACACTTGTTTAAAACAATAATTTAGATAATTTTCAGTTATATGAAAAACAACATTTGAATGTTGCCAAACTGGGAGTAAGTTAATACTTTGAAAGAAGTTTTTAGCCTAATAATTACTTAAGAATATGTTCAATTGTGAGTTGCAACTCTCGGAACCACATCTGAGAAGGGTATATATGCAGCAATTATGGTTTTTGCTGCATGAAGAGATCAAAATGATGTTTGATTTTAAAGAATAGGCCAGAGCTTCAATGATGGTACAAGGACTAAAAGTAGTGTTACGTCAAAATTTTTTACTCCAACAAAAGAAATCACCATGCAAATGAAGGAACAGAGACAGACACAAAGAGATACCATGGGAATTTTTCTTGACTAGAAATAATGAGTGTAACATGTACCTCCTGAGGACCTGTTTGGACATGGTTTCCATTCACCACCTTTATAGGAATGTTTCCATATAGTTGAGATCTGCATAGAAAAAAAAAGATTAATAAATAGATCAAAATGAACTCTAACAATAGATTTCAAATAGCACCAAGCCAAAAAGGATCCAAAACAAGAAAACTAGTATAAGATTTCAGTTTGTTGTAAATCTTCAGACACATAAAAACTAACATATGAGCCAATAGTGATGATCCAGTTCAGCAACTGGAGCATTATCACTTGGAAAAGAAACAGAAAATTATCTGGTAATATCTTTATCTCATAGTTTTATCCAACATAGTTACTAGTACTAATTAGATACATTCCACAAAATATACGGATTCAAGAGAGCTTAAGTTAGTGCTGTAGCAGATTACTTGTCTCTTAATCAGCACTAGATTTCTCATAGCTGAATCACAACTTCAATCAATAAGATACATAATGCACTGAATTTGACCCAACAAACATGAAGAAAATTGTCTCAGCAAAAAAAAAAAACATGAAGAAAATTGACTCCTATTGCACGTCTCATTCTAGAACCTCTCACAAGTTGATCAAATGAAATTTAGAGTCACTTGATGGATCACTATCCTTTCTACCATAAGAACCGCAGTAGGTTCTCGTGGATGGATTTAGCACATCGAAGAAACCGAGCTCTCCAAAACTCACTTTGATGTGCCATGAAAAGGGAAAGACTTCTCTACTTCCTTATATTCGAATTTCCATGCTAATATTAATAACTGCACCAGGTTCTCGTGGCTAGACAAATCATTATCTCCGAAACTATCACTTTGATGCGTCATCAAAAGGGCATGACTTCTCTAATTCCCTTATTCGAATTTGCATGCCAATAGTAATAAACACAAAGCTATCACTTCGATGTGCCGTTTGATCTCAGTTTCCTGAGCTCTGACCTCAGAAGGAGTGATGGGAAAGAGAAGGATATGCCCCAAAATCATTCCTTTCTTCTTCTTTTTCCTTTCCATTTTTAATACCTCAAAAAGTATGTGATTGAGTAAGCCAAAAACACGAAAGAGAAAAAGAAAAAAAAAAGTAAAAGGGAAAAATTAAAACTTTTTAAATTTTCATTTTATTTTCGTTTAAGTTATTTCTCTTGATTCATATAATAACAAAGAAAACAACAAAGATACCAGAGATCTCTATCATTTCGATCAACACCAAACCTAATTTACCAAAAAATTCAGGAACCAAGTACGTATATCCTAATTTGCCAAATCAATCAAGAACCAAATTCACATATACGAATCAAACGCAACAACAATTCAAGCCAGAATTTCAAAATAAGGTGCGCACAGAGAGAACAGAGACAGAGCTGAATCGTACAAAATGCAAACCAATAATTCTCCATTCAAAACACACATACATACATACATACATACATACATATTATATATATATATATATATATATATATATAGAGAGAGAGAGAGAGAGAGAGAGGAGAAGGTAGGAACCGCATCCGTGGAGGAGTTATCGGCGTCCATTTCGGGGCGGAGCTTGGCGTAGAGGTGGGGGCTCCGGTAGACGGAGCCGGGAGCGGGGCGGTGCTTGATGATCGGAACGACATCGAACGACACGGAGCCCATGTAGAGGAGCATGCCGGAGATGTACAGCAGAGGCGCGAACAGGAACACTCCCTGACGCCGGATTAGGACCGATAGCACGTGCCACGTCGCCCGCTGGACGAGGCTGCGTCCGCCGCCGGCGGGGCCGAAGTGGGTGAATCGCCCGGAGCCGCCTCCGCCGCCGGCGGCGAAGTGCTTGGAGCGGCCGTGGCGGAGGCGCGGGGAGCGCAGCGGCGAGGGCGGAGGCGACGGCGTGCTGTGGCCGCTGCTCGGCAGCCGCGCGTAGGGCTGCATTTGGGCTTCGCGGGGATCGCTCCTGCTCTGTTTCGCTCTGTCTATGCGTCTCTCTCTCTCTCTGTGGTCAGGTCATTTGAGCTTCGATGTCTCTCTCTCTCTCCTCTCTGATTTTCTTTTTTTTTTTTTTTCCTTTAAGAGAAGAAAGAGAGAGAGGGAGAGACGGGACAGCAGGGGGAAAGGGAGGTGGAGGTGCACGTGCTGGGGTTTTAATTTAAATTTTTCATTTTTTACGTCTCCTATTGTCGTTTCAGAAAAACGAATAAGATTTTTCTTTTTTGAATTTTAAGAAAATAACCATTATTTACAAAATAATTTTAAAAAATAATTATTGTTTCAAAAAATTTAAAAATTAATACTGTCAAAAATTTTTGACGAAATTTTTAACATGTGTCAGAAATTTTTGACAGTAATTTTATGTATAATTTTGATATTGTCAGAAATTTCTTACAGTAATTTGGGCTAGTTTTTAAATTTTTTTCAAACTATTGCTATTTTTTAAAAACACAATCTAAAATGGCTATTTACATAGCTGACCCATTAAAAAATTACAAATCTATATTGATTTGTTCTGTTTTGTAATCCAAATAAATAAACTTTGGTTTAAACAATTTTACAATAGTAAATTTACTCACAAAAATTTAAACTTAAACTCAATTATTACACTAAAATGTAATTTGCATTGCAATTTACCCCACGTTTGCCACACTCATTATCCTCATTCCATTCCATTCAATTCAACCATTTTTTTTTTCAACTTTCCTAATCCTACAATCCATCCCATTACATTTCATTTTTTTTCAACAATTTTTTCACCTTTCCAAATCCCTATACAGTATCTTTAAATCTCAACCATTTATATCACTTCGAAATTTACAAAGTCAAACCATTCTACATCATTTTTCTAAACTATTTTCAAATCATTCTAAACTATTTTCAAACTATTTTTTCCATCCCAAAAAATGGGATGGAATGGACAAAATAGTTTGCCCAAACTTGGGGTTACAAAATTACTAGATATTCTCATAAATATTCAATTAATATTTAATGTTTAGTTTTTACTTTTATAAATACAAAATTATACTTGAATTATTTTAACTATTTTTTTATTACAAAAATATAGTATTAAGAAATTTTGTTTTATTGCAAATTGAATATTATTAGTTCTCTTTTTCTTTTCTTATTTTTTTTTTTTGCCCTCATCGTTTTTAATACCTATTGCTATGTGTTTTCTATTAGTTTTCGTATAGATATACTTTATCATTTTGGAAATATCTATTTTTCTAACCAATTCGAATTTTGTATCAAGTTATAGAAATATGTTATTTCCAACAAATTCGAATTTTCTATGGAATTTTTTATTTTCTATCCAATTTGAATTTTTTATCAAGCTATAAAAATATGTTTAAGAAAAAATCATGGGTCAGTTAGATAAATAGTCATTTTGAACTGTCTATTTTAAAAAAAAAAATCGCCACAATTTCAAAACAATTAAAAACTAGCCCTTTAAGAAATTTTTTACACGTGTGTAAAGTAAAAAATTTCTGAAAGGACTAGTTTTAAAAATTTTTGAAACTATGGCTAACTTTTTAAATACTTTTTTTAAAGTAGCTATTTTCTTAAAATTCTCAAATATTAATTCCCAACTAATTCAGATATGCTATGAAATTTTTTATAACTCAAAGTATAGAAATATAATAATGGAAATATATTATTACTACGAAAATATTTTATTTCTAACTGATCCCATACTCATTGATGTAAGTAATATGCTTAAATATATAATGTTTAACCTTTTGTTTCATACTAGATTTGTATACGAAAATATTTGAAATCTAATTTTAAATTAATTTTATAGAATTTACCTATATATATATATATATATATAATTTTTTTTTTTCATATTGAACTTAAGCTCGTATTGTAACCCCGAGCCCCAGGGTTATCCTTTAACGGTACTTTGCTAATAAATTAGATAGATGTCTTTGTATTATCGACTCTTCAATAATTAATTTATATATTATGTTGTGATTAGAACTTACCCCCATTATTGCAATATCCAATTTATAATCAGAATACTTGTGTTTGAATTCTTAGTGGCCATTAAATTTGAAATTAACTCCTTAAAGTGCAAAATTGCACTGTGAGAGCCCGAACTCTTAAGAAAATACAAAATTGGCCCAATTTAGAAAAACGATCATTTTTGGGTTGTAATCTGTTTCTAAGGCTACAATATGACTTATAATCATATAATTAACCTTAGTTTCATATTTGAGATCATTCCGAGTTAAAACAAAGCCAGAACAGCTTAAACTCGAAAAGTCGAGAAAAATCGTAACGCGGTCAAAGAATGGAACGAGCTCGGAACGACCAGTACTAAATTAATATTAGACTTCTAAACAATATTTTAGAAGTTTCTAGTGACCTAGTTAGGTCTCGCTAAGTCTTGGGTTGAACAGAATTCAAATTAAGTTAAAACCCCGATCGAGTGCTTGAAAAAGGGACGTTTAGGTCATTTCGTGCAAAACGGGCATCGGGAATGATCCCCGACCCTTCAGACCAGCCCATTACCGTTCCTAAACAATAATTAGTATGCAAAACCCAAACTTTTTTTTTCCAACGTGAAATTTAAAGATAATAAGGTTGGGATATATTTGTTTTGTTTTCCCTTATTTGAATTCAATTAGATTACTTAGCTAATTATTTTAAGGATTGAATATTTTGAAAGAATATTTTTGAGAAAATATCTCTTCTTAGGCCACCAAATAGGGCGATAATCATCTTATTATTGTTCAAAATTTAAATAATTGATCAAGATAATTATCAAGTGATTTCAAGAGAAAAACTAGGAACCTTAATTTCCCCAATAGACGCTCATATGGAGAAGAATGAGGAGTGGGATTGGCTTATTTTATTTATTTAAAAAAAAAAGGAAGAGTCAAAAACCGTTGCCGACTATATATATATATATTAAATGAATTCACTTAAGATTTGGAGTGCGGCAAAACAATTCTAGTTGCGTAAATATTATATAAATATATATATATATATATATTAAAATATAGATCTATACTATTCTTAAAAGAGCCAGTGGCTCAAACTTTTCGTCCCCGTTTCGTCCAAAATGAGCGTTTCGTTTCGAAACGCATTTATTCCGTTTTCAACTCGAAACTTAAAAAAAATGCGTTTTTTTAACGGATATAAACGATTTTTTTTAATTTTGGGCCATAACACAATTTAAGTATAATATAGGACTAAAATGCAATAAATTGGGGCTAAATTAAAAATTTTAGCCTCAGAAGATGGGACAGCCCTACACGCGTGGGGCCCGCGTGGCAAAGGCTGTCCCCCCACTCTCCCCTTCCAAGCACGTGCAGCCCTCTTTTTTTTTTTTGTTATTTTCTTCTCTCTTTTTTTTTTCCTTCATTCATTTTTTCTTTTCTTTTTTTTTATTCTTTCACTTTTCACACTACTCTTTTTTTTAGTCTCCAAAATTCTCTCTATTTTTAATTTTTATTTGTAATTTATAAAAAAATCTTTCCATACCAAAAAATTTAAAATTTTTTTTATAGTGTCTTATTTTTATATTCTATTAAGAAATCAATTTTATTTAGAAACTTAAATTATTTAGAAATACTTTTAATTTTATTTATTCAAGTCTTTCCAAAAATATCCTTTATTTCAAATTTTTAGATATTTTTCTTGTTATGTATGGTTATATTTTTTTATAATAATTTTATATATGTCTTATTTTTATTTATATGCCAATTTTGTTATTTTTATTTTTTAAAACTTAAAATTAAATAATAAACAAATTTGATCATTAATTTGTGTATTTTCTCTGATTTTTTTTTTTTTACAAATATGCTTTTGGGTTTTTTTTATTTATTTTGAGGCTTCATTACAAATTATTGGGGGCTTTTTTAATAAATTTTTTATCTTTCTAAATTTTGTAGCTTAAAATCTTTCTAACCGTTGTTTCTTAACTATAATGGCCTCGAAGATTTTATTTATTTATATGATTTGATTTAATTTTTTTCTTAATCTTTTAACACTCATTATGATATGATTTTTTTCAATATAAATATTTGCTTTTTTGTTTTAGTTTTTTTATTCTTTAACATAATTTTAAAAGTGTCACAAAAATTTATTAAATTATATACTACCTCTAAATTAGTTGACATTATATTAATATTTTTTGTCGATAGAATTTTAACATAGATATACATTTTTTAATTATTATATTATAAATAAATATGTCGAACGCGAAAAAAATATACGGAGTTCACACGCGCATAGCGTGTGGCTAAACACTAGTATATAGATATATCTAAAACTAAATTCAATTAATATTAGGGTTAGTCAATATTAGGGTTTGCTTTTTAGGGAATAGTATATATATACTCTCTTTTTCTCTTCCTCTGTCATTCACGCACAAAAAAAAAAAATTAATCAGAGCAAAAAAGAAAAAAAAAGGTCAAGCAAGGATAGTCATCTAAGGAGTTTTAGAAGAGTTTTCTCGTCTAAGGTAAGGATTTACGACACTAGTAACATTCCAATTGAAAATAGACTAAATATAATTGACGTAACGTCCGTTTTCATGTAGTTTTGAACACACACACACCACACAAAAGCTTTCGCTATAATCTAAGGTAAAAACTCCTCTTAGTATCTCTAATTATGCGTTAATGATTTAGATTAACTGTTTGGTTATTTATCCAATCAAGAATTAGGGTGTTTATACCTTTCGAAATGTGTTCATGCTGAAAAATCCTAAATAGATTTTGACTTGACTTGAGAAACGAATTTCACAGGATTTTAGGACTTAATAAATCTGTAAAAAAAATTTGTGGAAGTTCCTTTATGAATCATTAACATTCAAACAAAAAAATTCAGGTTCGATTGAATAGTAGATTTTTCTTTAGAAAATTTTTAGTAAGGACTGCGCAGTGAGATTTTCAATAGTGAACTATTTTCAAAATCCTAAGTTTGAAATTCTTAATTAATATATAAACAATTTTATTTGAACCTAAAATTTTGGTAGTTGGAACTTTATTAAGTGAAGACCAGTCATGAATTTTTTTTAGAATTTTTCATTAACTTTAAGATCAGTTTTTAATTAAAATTTTTTAGAGGAAACCGTTGAAAATCAAAATTTATGCTTGAGCCAGAATAGTTTTTCTCAAGTTTGAGGACTTTAAAAGCCGAATTAGGTTAAGACTATAAAAAAGAAATTTTAGAATTTTTAAAAAAGAACAACTTTTTAGTATTAAGTTTTTATAAAATCCGTATGAAAACTGGCCAAAAGTCTTATTTAAATTCTAGCTGAAATTAATGCTTGTAAAACAACTATCTTTTATAAACGTAATCTGTAAAAAATTAGTATATAAAACTCGTGGATTTTAAAAATAAAAGGTAGTTTGTTTAGAACTATTTTCTAGAAAATCCTTTAAATAAAGATATAGCAGAAAAGACGATTTTATCCATGACTTTCTTTGGATAATCAGGAAGAGTTAATTGTTGAATTTTTAAACGTTACAGAAGAGAAAAATGTCAATTTTTATGTTATGTTTAACTCTAAAAAATTTTGGCTTAATGTGAATTAGTATATTTTTGTTCAAGAATTTGAGTTTTGGGGTTAAAGTATAAATTTTATAAAAAATAGGATCTGAATAGGATATTCTCATAAAATACAGACTTTTAAAAGTCGGTGCTCAATTAGACATATTAGCTTACTACGAATTCTCATACTGAATTATGATTTTTCAGATTCGAGAATTTGACGTAGTTGGTTGTTTAACCTAAACGTCTTTTCAATGTCAATTCAGGTGAGTACAATCTAACCTACAGTACGAATGGTTTGCAAATGAAATGTTGTGATGAATGATGAATGATTGTTTATGATTTATATTATAATGAATGATGATGTTTTGATATGATAAATGGCGATATGATTTTATGTTGATTAATAACGTGTAATGACGATGATATCATGATGACATGATGATGATATGATATATTATGCAATTCCTTGATGATGTATGTTGCATGTTTTGTTGTAATGCATGTCACTTAATAATCAAGTGAAAGATAGGATAATAATAATTGTGTCGTACCATCCTCCTTAGTGAGGTATAATAATGACGATAATGACGCTGTTACTTGAGCCGACTTAAGGGCAATATAGGTACGGTCCAATAAAATGTATATATATATATAGATATATTTATGATATGTGATGATGATAGACTCTTGATCGCCGAGGACTTGTGCACCCCCTCGCCGTCCATTGGTCTAGCGCGCAACTCGGCACGTACACCACGATAATGAGGATCCTGTAGGAAAGAATAGTAATAGATTAAAAATACTAACAAAGCATAAGCATTCATTCTATGCATTCAAAGTGTTTTGTGAGAACTATGTTTGTATTTCACTGGATTTTTAGCTCACATGTTTGTTCGTACTGTAGGTAAAAAGCCTATGGTGTGATTTCATGGGTTGGACGACGGTGGTGTTGGAGAACGGGGCATGGGTTAAAGGCAAACCAATCTAACGCTTTTCCGCACAAGTTTAGAAATTTGCTATATCGTACTTTATAATTTTCTTTATGAATAATTTATTTAAGTTGAATAAAGGTTATATTTTTGGCCACGGCCGGGCCACTAGATTTCAAATTTAAAGTGATTGGTTTAGTTATTTTATTATGAGAAGTTACATTAAATAAAAAAAAATTCTTGATTTTTCACATAAGTATGAAGTAAGGTGTAAATAGCGAGTCTGAGAAAGTCGGGTCGTTATAGTTGGTATCAGAGCGGTTTCCTGCCATCCTACCTCGTCTCTCCCAACACAAGGCCGCTTGTTACAACCCAAGTAAGTTATTCTTAGTTCTTTCTTTTCTTTTCTCTCTTTT
This sequence comes from Boehmeria nivea var. tenacissima, assembly GCA_018132145.1. NCBI lineage: Eukaryota > Viridiplantae > Streptophyta > Magnoliopsida > Rosales > Urticaceae > Boehmeria > Boehmeria nivea. The sequence goes on from CM030881.1 coordinate 2,898,997, forward strand.
CTTACGTGTAAATTTATTGTAGACACTATGGTGCGAACCCGAGCCCAACACATAGCCGATGACCGCAAGGCAACCGAGACATTTAGGAAGATAAATCCCCCAGTTTTCAATGGAAAGAACGTTTGCGAATTTCCACGTTGGAAGCACAACATGAACACTCTGTTTTACCTTGGCCATGTAGGTGAACATCAACGAGTAGACTTAGCATTCCTCCAATTGGAAGGTGAAGCCTTCGATTTGTGGATAATGCAGTATGATACTCCAACTTATAATAGTTGGAGAGAGATGTGTGAAGCATTAGAAGGATATTTCAATCACCATGCGGTTGAAGAAATGAGGAAGTGGGAATTATACACTGAACTAATTCGAAGTTGGGGAAATCTTCCCGGTGAAAGCGTAGAAGATTATGTGCACCGTTTTGGGGAAATGGTGGTTAATATCGCACCTGAAGATGCCTATGAGATGGATGTGATAATAATTTTTCAAAGATGACTACCCGAAGAGATGAGGGCAATACTGGATTTCCCACCAGCTATACCAAATATTCGTAGAAGTATGAGTACGATACTCTATGCCCTACGATACCCCGATCCTGTGGAACCAGTTAACATAGTGGCTAATGTACCAGCAGCGTCAGCATCTATGGAAGAAGAAAAGAAGAAGAAGAAGAAGAAGAAGAAGAGGAAGACCCATCAGAAGACGAAGAAGTGGTCGTGGACTAAAAAAAAAATCTAGTATTTCTTTTGGTTTTAGGATTTTCCTATCATTTGGTAATATTAGGTTTCTTTCTTTCATTCTTGAAGTTCGTTCATGCATTCTTTTATTTTATTATTTTTTTTTGTTTATCGCAAGAGTTACATAATGGTAACTCAACTTTAAATAAAAGCTTATGAATAAATTATTTTCTCTGAAGAGAATTGAATGTTATCTTTATTTGTTAAAAAATTCTTATGTTGTGAGAAGTGTATAACTAATTCAATGATGCAAAGTCTCGAACATTGTGAATGATTCCCCGCAGTAAAGTATATATTTCATGGTGATAATAAGGGAACTAAATGCCCTATACTGCAATATTTTGTGGACTCTAAAGATGTATGGTATGATTAAAGCAACCATATTGGTTTATTCAAATAAGTAGTAACATAGAATAAATAATTGGTTTTGCAGTAATTACAGGATATAGACGCGAGAAACCTAGGAAGAGTCACTCACAACCTCCCATAAGATGGTGAAGGGATCAATGGGCAAGGAGCTAGCCCCGCCCCAAGAGGAAGAGGGAGGGGTAGGGGAGCGACTCGTGGTATGGCACGAGGCCGAGGTAGGAGAAGAGCGAATACACCGGCCCCTGCCGAGCAACCACCTGTGCAAGAAGATATGGCGGCTCTGATGACTGCAATGCAGCAAAGATTAGCGGCACAAGAAGCTGAAATGCAAGAGTTAAGGAATGAGCTACATCAAAGAATGGGAGGTCCTGAATAGGTAGCAGCACCACAAGTTGCAATGCTTGAACCACAAGCACCTCAACAACCACTAGTAGCGCCAATAAGAGCGGATTTATATGAGAGGTTTCGGCGTGTGCAAGCGCCTGAGTTTGAAGCGCCCCCTAATCCACTGGTGGCTGATGAGTGGCTGTTGAATTTGCAAGTCATTTTGAACTTCATGAACTTATCCGTATGAGAGAAGGTGCGATGTGCTTCCTTCGTACTGAAAAAGGCTGCACGTTACTGGTGGGAGACTGTATCTATGAGAAGAGATGTGAACCTTATGTCATGGGCTGACTTCGTAGGAGAATTTAATACAAAGTTCTTTAATATGCTAGCGACGAATGCCCAGCAAAGAGATTTTAACAATCTGAAACAAGAGAACATGTCGGTAACCGAGGCCGTCACCAAGTTTAACCAGCTAGCACGACTATGCCCACACCTCGTGCCGACTGAAGAAGACCATGTGAGACGAATGATGGAGATGTTTAAGCCAGAATTGGCGATGGAAATTGGTAGTGGCACTGAACCACCGCTCACCGTGATTGACGGCATGGCACGCGTATTGAGGGCTGAGTATCGTTTGGCCCAAGTAAAGGAAAAGAGGGCCCAATTCCACAAGGCGTGAATGGAAGGACGGAATCGAGACAAAAGTGTTGTGGATAATAAGAGAACCCGAACAGGAGGATCGAATGGTCAAAATGGGCAAATGAGTCAGCAACACGGCAACCAGGCTCGCTACGTCCCTGATAATAGAAAGCGAGGGAAGCCATTTGGGAACCAGAACTCAGATAATAGAAGAGTTCAGCCAAGAATGCACAACAACAACAACAACCCCATCCCAGCTTGTAAGAGTTGTGGCAAGAACCATATGGGTTAATGTCGTAAAGAGACACTGAGTTACTATATATGTGGACAAAATAGGCATTTCTAGAAAGACTGCCCTAAGCAGAGACAAAATCTGAGTCAAGGGCAGAACAATCAATTTTTTCCCAAGAACCCAACTCCGCGTCTTAACGTCATACAACCCGCCATCGAAGGACCTTTTATCACATAAGATAGACTAGAAGCACCTGTCCCACAAGCTCAGTTGTATGTATACACCAATGCTGACGCTATGGCAAGTACCTCGAATGTCATAGTAGGTCAGCTCCCCTTAGCTTCTTTTAATGTGTGCGCCTTATTTGACTCGGGTGCATCTCATTCTTTTATTTCAAGAATGCTTGCATTAAGAATTAGTAATAGTAAGGATAGAGTCTCGATTTCTCTTAGGACAGTCTGACCTTCGGGTGAAGTCTTAATGTCAGAGTTTTGTTTAAAACAAGTTCGATAACGATAAATGGCGTCGAACTATGAGTCGACTTGATAGCCATTGAGATAAAGGACTTTGACGTTATCTTGGGGATGGACTTTCTGGGGAATAATAATGCAATCTTCGATTGTCGTCGAAGACGAGTCACTTTCAAGCCTTGCTTTGGAGAAGAATTTATGTTTGAAGGACGGTCTTTACGTAAGCCAAAGATGATCTCAACGGATGTATAGGTTTCCTAGCTTCTGTTGCGGATAAGAGTATGGAAGAGAAGTTAGAAACGAAGAAAATATCCATTATTAGGGAAATCATAGAAGTTTTTCCCGAAGAGCTACCAAGTCTACCTCCCGAAAGAGAGATCTCATCGAGATCGAACTTCTACCTGGTATAGGACTGATTTCTAAAGCTCCTTACCGTATGGCCCCTACAAAACTCAAGGAACTCAAGATGCAACTCCAAGAATTGCTAGAAAAAGGCTTCATACGTCCTAGTTATTCTTCATGGGGTGCAAATAAAGAAAGATGGGACGTTTAGGATGTGTATTGACTACCGTGAGCTCAACAAAGTAACAATGAAGAACAAATACCCATTACCAAGGATCGATGACTTATTTGATCAGTTGAAGGGAGCCTCAGTTTTCTCAAAGATTGACCTACGGTCCAGCTACCATCAGTTGAGGGTAAAAGAGGGTGATGTTATGAAGACAACATTCCGGACACGTTGCGGCCACTACGAATTAACAGTTATGCCTTTTAGGCTTACGAATGCACCTGCGGCTTTCATGGACCGAGTTTTCCATGAGTTTTTGGATAAGTTTATTATTATTTTTATCGATGACATTCTTATCTACTAAAAGACCCTAGAGGAGCATGAGGAACACTTGAGATTGGCGCTGTAGACTTTGAAAGAGCACAAAGTTTATGCCAAATTCTCTAAGTGCGAGTTTTGGTTGAATAAAGTCCATTTTCTCGGACACGTAGTGTCAACTGAGAGGATTTCTGTGGATCTTGCAAAAATAGAGGCCATCAATGGTTAGAAGGTACCGAAAAGTGTAACCGAGATAAGAAGATTTCTAGGCCTAGCAGGTTATTATAGGAGGTTCGTAGAAGGGTTCTCGAGGTTAGCAGCTCCGCTCACTACTCTAACTCGAAAGGGGAGAAAGTACGAGTGGACCGAAAAGTGCGAAGAAAGCTTTCGAGAATTGAAGCATCGTTCAACGACTGTACCAATTCTCATAATTTCGACGAGTGGCGATAGGGGTGAAATCAGTTATATAATTCAGTTTTTTCGATGATTTTTAAACCGAAACCAATTTTTCGGTTATTTATTTTTTAAAATCGAAAACCGAATTTTTTCATTAAAAACCGAATTTTCGGTTATTCGGTCATGAAATTCGATTAATTTAGTTTAAAACCGAAAATTCGATTAAAGCGGCTAATTCGGTTTTTTCGGTTAATTCGGTTAATAACCGAATTTCAATTGTCACAAAAATGTACAACACAACCTTGTTTAACTAACTTTTAACACATTATAATAAAATTACAAAAATAAAAATCACAAGTACAATAATAAACAATTGTCCAAACATAATTGTCCCTCAAGCCACAACCATAAATCATAATAACATACCAACACAACATAACATAAAAAACATAACTAAGTCTAAGCAAGCATCGGCTCAAAAAACAATAGCCAAACTACCAAAGTTCTTGAACTTGAAAACGAAGAAAATATCCAAAACACTCAAATACACAACATAACACAAATGTAGTCCTAAAACCTAAACTACTTCGTCTGCTTCTTCAGTTGCAGCAATGACATCATCTACAAACAAAAACAACTCAAGTTAAAATTAGATCATAGATACAATTGAATAAAAATGTATAGTTAATATTTTGGCATTACCATTTTCTACTGCAATGGAATCCTTGAGACTATCGATCTCGTCCATAAACTCTTGACACACCGACATGTCATTTGAATCGCTCAGCCAATTTTTGGTACAAATAAGGCGCTCAACAGTTTTAGCCTTTAACGAACTCCTAAAGGGATCAAGTTTGCGTCCACTTGTAGAGAAAGCCGATTCCGATGCAACAGTCGACATTGGAACTGCTAACATATGTTTCGCGATCCTTGAAAGAATCCTAAACTTACCAGAATCGATCTTCCACCAACCTAATACATCAAAGTTTTCCAACAACACATCCTCACATTCTTCAGTCAAGTACCGCTCCACATCATTCTTTTGAAGTCCTCCATCTTGAGTAGTCCTTGCTTTCACGTATCCTCCCAAAGTGCGATTTGTTGAGGCAGAGTGATTTGGCGGCTTAGTAGAAGTTGTAGAAGCTTCTGGTGTAGAAGTTGACAGAGATGGTGGTGCGATGTCATTATACTCATGAAAGAGCTTCATCAAGATGTTTTTAATATCATCCACTAGTTTTGTAGCCACATCAGACTTGAACAAGATACGAGCACAATAGTTAAGATAATCCAATTTATACCTTGGATCAAGAACCGTTCCAAGGAACAAAATGGGGTTCATTTTTTCCGGATGGCCCCAATACTTGTCAAATTTCTCCCTCATGTTAGTAGCCATTTTACACATAAGACTTTCTTCATCATCAACTAAAATGTCCAACTCCTGCTTGACTTCGCAAATCTCTTGTAGTACGTAATTTGAAGTAGCATACAAAGTACCACCAACCTTTAACGTCAAGTCGTAAAAGGTTTTCAAAAACCTTACGAAGATACTAGCATTCATCCAATCGGAATCATTTGGAGGGCCATCAATCCTCGCATAAAGAAAATGACTTCGATAATAAAGATCATCTTCTAGCTTCTCAAATGCCTTCTTGAATTTCAAGGCAGCTTCTAGCATCAAATAAGTGGAGTTCCACCTCGTTGGGACATCCATGCACAATAGTGCCTTTGACTCAATTTGCTCCTCCTCGACAACTTTCTTAAATCTCTTTAATCATGCAGGAAAGGACCGAACATACCTTACAGCATTCTGTATACTAGCAATGGAGGGTGATAACTCCTTCAAACCATCACCAACAATCAAATTAGTGATATGACAAACACATCGATTGTGCAAAACTTCACCCTCTAGTACCAATGTCCCGTTCTTCTCCTTTAGTTTCCGCTTAAGCTTCTCAATCGCAGAGTCGTTAGCAGACGCATTGTCCATTGTCACTGTCTGAATTTTACTTATGCCCCACTCGTTGAAGCAGTTGACCAACTCTTGGGCGATGGTTTCTCCCTTGTGATTAGGGACTTGAATAAAACAAAGGATACTCTTCTGCAATTCCCACTCATCATTAATCCAATGAGCAGTCACAAACATGTAGTTTATATTCTGTATCGATGTCCAACAATCAGTAGTTATGCTAGTCCGATAAGGTTGCAAATCTTTCATCAACTTTTCTTCTCCTCTTCGTATAACTTAGCAATGTCTTTGGCCACTGTTATCCTAGACGGAGCAAAAAATTTGGTATTCATGTAGAGAGAGTATTCTCTAAACCCTTTTCATTGTACATGTCTAAAAGGAAGCTCGTCCTGAACGAAATAACTAGCCAATGCTTTCCGAAATCCCGCTTTTGTCCATGTGACGGCAACTAATTCGTTGCTGCCAGCTTCACTATCTTCTCCACGTTTCTGCTTCTTGCAAAAAGCCAACGTCTTTTGCTTCTTGACTTTATATAATGGACTCTTCTTGCAAGTATTCATGTGTTGATGGATTGATGACGTCCCATTTCTCCTTGGGTCAGCAGCATAACTATTCAAGCAATAAATACAAGTTGCTCTTTTGCCATCCTCACTCTTCTGGAAATGAGCCCAAACATCAGAAGCATTAACTCGTTCGATGTAGCGGCCGTACTCTTCTCTTGATCAGTTTCAATAGCTAGCACTGGCGTATTGTCAGAGATATGCTCAGATTCCATTCTGATATAACCTAAAAAAAAAAAAAACCAATGATCAACAACCAATGTTCCACTCTAACTAAACCAATGTCACACCAACAAACCAATGTTCCACTCTAACTAAACCAATGTCACACCATCAAACTAGTATTTCAAAGTATTCATATAACTTCCACTAGCATTACTCTTCTAGAACTAATGTATTGAAAGCAACATCATATCTGCCAGATCTAACGAGTCAGTGTACAATCACATAGTTCAAACTAAACTAACTAATTGACATCAAGAAAAGAACATAATAACAAGATTTAGTTATACACTAACCAAGTAACCATTCGTAAAAAAGTTACTAACCATTTCTAAAACACTAAGTCACTAACCAAGAACAATAATATCTCCTGGAACAATTTCTAAAACACTAAAAAATAAAAAAACACTAACCATTTCTAAAACAATAACCATTGAATAATATATGGAGGTTCCTGAAGCAATTTCTAATACACTTACCATTCAAAGTGGCAAAAGAACACAAACTATTGGCCAAAAAAAAAAATACAACAATTTGGCAAAAATAAAAAATAAAAAATACAATCAAAATTTTTCTTTATTTTTTAAGTTTATTTTAAAAACAATAAGTTATCAGAGTTCCCATTTCCTAAACTAAATAATAGAGGCAGAGCAGCTCTTTTCTCACCTGTCGTTATTGAGCTGTTGAGGACTGGAGGCGGAGACCAGAGATAGAGCTCGGGACTGCGGAGGCCGAGGCGTCGAGTTGTTAAGGTCGACGGTAGAAGACGAGGAGACGCCGTGCTCGGCAAAGCTGGACTCGGCACTCGGAAGTGCGGCTGTGCGGGAGCGGGACTCGGAGGGCCTACAAGGAGTCGGGGAGACGCCGAGACGGGGAGACAGTCAGGCCCAGGCGGAGCAAGGAGCGGGGGACGGTCGGCACTCTGCAGTTCGTGAAGTTGGCGGTGACTTTGTGAAGAAGTGAGAAAATGAGAACTGAGAAGGGGGCAAGGGGCTAGGGCTCGAACGAATTTCAAAATTTGGTATTAGATTAATAGATTTTAGGAAAAAAATATTATATTTATATATATTCGATTAATTGGGCATAGTATTCGATTAATCGGTTTTTTCAATTGTTTTTGAAAAACCATACCGAATATTCGCGGTTTTTTCGGTTTTCATAACCGAATTTTTGGTTATTTTAAACAAACCGGTTTTCGGCTTTTTTAATTTCGGTTTTCGATTATTTTTTTCGGTTATTCGGTTTTTTCGATTTTTAATTTCACCCCTAAGTGGCGAGGCGTTAGTTATTTATAGTAATATCTTTAAAGTCGGTCTCGGTGCAATTCTGATGCAGAATGTGAAGGTAGTAGCTTATGCTTCACGACAACTGAAGGAACATGAGAAGAATTACCTGACGCATGATCTAGAAATGGCAGCCGTCATTTTTACCTTGAAGATTTGGCGACACTATCTCTATGGGGTGAGATGTGAAATTTTTACTGCCCACAAGAGCCTTAAGGACATCTTCACTCAGAGGGCCCTCAACATGAGACAAAGAAGGTCGTTCGAATTAGTCAAGGACTATGACTGCGAAATACACTACCACCCAAGCAAGGCTAATAGAGTAGTTGATGCCTTGAGCCGAAAGGAATCCTCGATGCTCATGTCCATACGAACCTTACCTCTGTTTAACAGTTCAGCCAACAAACTTGGAAGGAAGACATGAAGGAAGGAAAATATTTTCCTTTTTCCTACTCAACAGGTGGTATTCTCTGTTTAAACGGCCGCGTATGTGTGTGCCAAAAGATGAAGAATTACGGAAGCAGATACTATCTAAGGCACACGAGACTTCGTATTCCGTCCACCCAGGAGCTACAAAGATGTATCATGGCTTATGGGAGCATTTTTGGTGGAGTGGAATGAAAAAGGACGTAGCAAAGTATGTTAATAGGTGTTTGACTTGTCAAATAGTCAAGGCCGAATATCCCACCGGCGAATTATAGACCATATGTGAACCATAAAAATCCCGCCGGCAAATATCTCGCCGGCGAATTACAAATCATAAAGTTACTAGAATGGAGGTGGGATCAAATTACCATGGACTTCGTAGTAGGTTTATCAAGAACTTACGAAGGTTACGACGCCATATGGGTCGTAGTTGGCCGATTGACCAAATCAGCGCACTTTTTGCTGATTAAGGTCACTTTCTCAGTGGAAAAATTGGCGGAGATTTATGTAGCCAATATAGTTCGGCTCCATGGTGTGCCCCTATCGATCATCTTAGACCGAGATGGACGTTTTACTTCTCATTTCTGGAGGTATGTACAGAAAATTATGGGGACATAATTGAAATTTAGCACAGCCTTCCACCCTCCACCCTCAGACCGATGGTCAATCCGAAAGAACTATACAAACCTTGGAGGACATGCTGCGAGCATGTGTGATGGACTTCGGAGGCGCATGGAATAAGAAGCTGTCTTTGATTGAGTTCTCGTATAATAATAGCTATCAAGCTTCTCTAGGCATGGCTCCGTACGAGGCTCTTTATGGAAGAAATTGTCGTTCACATGTTCATTAGGTTAAAGTTGAAGACTCTGTCATTGAGCAAACAGATCTTATGAGTGATACAACCGAAGCAATTAAGAAGATACAAGATAGACTCGAAACAGCCCAAAGTAGACAGAAAAGCTATGCAGATAAGCGAAGGAGACCCCTCGAATTTCAAGTAGGTGACAAGGTATTCTTGAAAGTGGCACCCTTCAAAGGGGTAGTAAGATTCGGCAAGAGAGGGAAGTTGAGCCCAAGATTTATTGGACCCTTTGAGATGCTAGAAAAGATTGGGAAGGCGGCGTATCGATTAGCTTTAAGCATTGAGTTAGCTGCAGTGCATAATGTGTTTCACGTGTTAATGCTGAAAAAGTACATTCCCAACCCCTCACACGTTTTGAGTCAAGCTCCAATTGAAGTCCATGAAGATCTGTCTTATGAAGAAAAGCCTGTAGAGGTCCTCGACTACGACGAGAAAGTTTTAAGAAACAAAGTGATTCCGCTAGTCCAAGTCTTACGACGAAATCACAAGATCAAAGAGGCCACTTGGGAATGCGAGGAGGATATGAGATTGCGTTATCCTGAATTATTTTAATTTTTGTTCTAATTATCATAATAAGAGAGGAGGCAATCTTCTTAGTTTGATTGTTTAAATTTTCGGGGACAAAAATTCAGTAAGAAAGGGAGATTGTAAAAACCAAACTTTTTTTCCAACGTGAAATTTAAAGATAAAAAGGTTGGGATATATTTGTTTTGTTTTCCCTTATTTGAATTCAATTAGATTACTTAGCTAATTATTTTAAAGATTGAATATTCTGAAAGAATATTTTTGAGAAAAATATCTCTTCTTAGGCCCCCAAATAGGGTGATGATCATCTTATTATTGTTCAAAATTTAAATAATTGGTCAAGATAATTATCAAGTGATTTCAAGACAAAAACTAGAGACCTTAATTTCCCCAATATACGCTCATATGGAGAAGAATGAGGAGTGGGATTAGCTTATTTCATTTATTAAAAAAAAAAGAGTAAAAAACCGTTGCCGACTATATATATATATATATATATATATAATGAATTCACTTAAGATTTGGATTGCGGCAAAACAATTCTAGTTGCGTAAATATTATATAAATATATATATTAAAATAAAGATATATAGATATATCTAAAACTAAATTCAATTAATATTAGGGCTAGTCAATATTAGGGTTTGCTTTTTAGGGAATAGTATATATATACTCTTTTTTCTTTTCCTCTGTCATTCACGCACAAAAAAAAAAATTGTCAGAGCCTAAAAAAAAGTTTCAAGCCCATTTTCAAGCCCAAAACCGTGGGCCCAAGTATTGTGAAGCTTGGTTGATTGTTTTGATGGATTTAGTAGAATAAGTGGTGAACCAATGAAATGAATCCAAGGATTTTTTCATTGGTGGCACATTTAAACCAACCAACCAGAAAAATGATCATTATGCCATTTTGAAGAAAGGAAAGGGAGATTGAAAGGTTTTCAACTCAATTTCTCTTGGTTAATCCTAGCCGTGGGATTTGATTTCCTTAAGCATTAAGTTTCAATCAAGGGCCAAGATTAGGTGAATGAACAATTAAATTCACAATTGTTGGAATTATTATTTGGAGAATATTAAGGTGTAAAGTTCGGCTTTTGAGGAGAAGAGAGAGAGAAGGAATAATTCATTAAGTTGCTTAGAGAAATGCAACTTAATAATGAGGGTTTTGAGAAATGAAAAGTTTTATCTTGATAAACTACAACCATAGGTGTTGGTATGAAATTTGACCCAACGCCGTGATCCGCACCTCTAGACGGTGGTGCGGCAATGAAAAGGAAGAAAATGGCCGGAAAGAGAGAAAAGACTGCGACTTTTAGAGTGGTTCGGCCCTCCTCCGGAGTAATAGCCTACATCCACTTTTCTAAGTTTACTCGGTAGATTTTTACAAAGAATTCGACCAAATTTTTTTTTTCCAACCGCTATCCCTTCTCCTTCTTTTTCTTATATAGGGCAGGAGAGAGGAATGGGTCTACGAGATTTGACACCCAATCCCTTAGAATCATGGGATTAGGTGACCTAACACACAGTCATCCATAATCCCTTAAATTACGAGATTGGGTTACTAACTAAATACAGACATTAATTGGAAGTCATACCCCTACAATCCTTGTCCCAAGTTTTACAGGGTAGACTGTCAGATATCCCACAATCGGGGGTAGTTGCTAAGTTTAAAAGAAAGACCTAGGCTATCACACGCGGACTTCATCTTCAATCGGGGGTCGCCAGCTTCGCGGATCAAACCTTTCGTCTTCAACGAAGTCTTTGCTTCCTCTCTGAGGCTAGCTTCGCGGCGGTGGATCATCTTCGAGGATCCTCAGCCTTCTTGTCCGTCAATCCCTCTTCGAGGGTCTTGTCATAAAATTAACACCACCTCCGGTGGTGCTTCTCCAGCTTATCTTTGGTGGCACAAGATCGAAGATTACCTTCGATAATCCTTGAATATTTTTCATCGGGTGACGCTCCTATAATGACGTGGCATTGTTGGGCCGTTGAAAATAAGAGCGTGTCCACATTGATTGCTCTTCAGGGACTCTGCCCTCGAAGCTACGATCGAGGGCAAAAAATCACTTACAACATCTGCCCCCCCAATCCTGAAGGTACGGATGATTCCTTCCTGGGGAAGCTTCCATTCTAAAAGTCGCGCTTCCTGAGTGACGGGGCATTAAATGCTCTGACGTCTTTTAAGAGATTCTCGCCGTTTTGATGAGATTTGTTTACGTCAGGTCATAATGAGATTTTCTCCGAAAATCCCTGACCGTCAGATGATGAGAGAAAGATTCCAATTAAAAGCCTCGGATTTACGCTCGGGGTTTGAGGCAAAAAGGTGCGATGAGACTCCGCCTCTTCGCTCACCCCTCTTCGCCTGTAAATTCCATCTTCTTCTTCATTTTGCAAACTTTCGAACTTTTTCAAATCTCCGTTTCTCTAAAAACTGAAAACCCAAAAACCAGAGTCTTCGGAAACTTTGAACTGCCCTCTCCGTTCTGTACTCGCCGGAAGATCACCCTCGCCTTATCTGCGCTTTCGTGCCTGATTTCCTAGGAAGTCCTTTGACCCTATCCTCAAACCCCTATTCTCGAATGGTTTAGGGTTTAGTTTTTTAGGAAGCTTTTTGGGGTTTTGGGCGACTTAACATGTTTTTCTCTTTTTCTCCATTTCTCAGAAGTAAAGTCGTCAGAATCTGCAATTCCTTCTGTCGGGACCTAACCGGGATCAAGCTCCCCTGCCACCCATACGGAGGTTCCTCCGCCACCCACGACAACGAGTTTGCCACTGCCTTCGATGGCGGAGAAAGGACAAAAGAAGAAAGGAGCGTCAAAAACCTCAACCTCTCCAGCTCCTTCGCCGGCGACTGCAGTGCACAGCCCGGCCTCGTAGTCCCTTAGAGCCGCGGCCTCAAGGCCCGTCCCCTCGGCCCCCACTCCGTGGGTGACCGAGGCCAAAGCAGTAGAGTCGCCCCAGGTGACGGTTGCTCCGCAGCCTCCTCCGGGCGTGAGGAAGATCATAGCCGACGACCCCGCCCTCACGACGCCCGTACCTTTCATTGTCGCGGAGACCAGGGTTTCCTCATGTTCTGCAGAATGACTTAGAGCACGTGCGAAAACAGTTCCACCTGTCCGCGGACATCACAACCCGGGCGATGACCACGACGGACCGTTCCAAACGCCCCTATACCCGCTTGTGGCTCTCAACAAGGCCATAATGAAGCATGGGGTGCGGCTTCCCCTACATATCTTGGTTCGGGGAGTTCTAGCGCATTTCGGCCTATCCCCGAGACAACTAAATCCTAACGCCTATAAGGTGTTGGCGGGAATGCACATCCTGTAGAGGCAGCTATTCGAGGACGACCTCACCGTCGATAAAGTCTGCAACCTCTATAAGCCATCCTCGAAGAAGTCCGAGGTTGGATACTTCTTCTTGGCCCCATGGGAGAAGAAGATCACGATAACGAACCTTTCCTCCTGCGAGGGTTGGAAAGAGAATAACTTATGGGTCGGGGGGAATAACCCCTTCAGCTCTGTCGCGGGAGCCCGGCTAGTCCTTAGGAACTACAACGTTCCCGGTAAGTAATAAACTTAGCACATTTCTCCTCTTTTTGGCACTCTCCGTAACTAATCTCTCTGAGGTCTTACGCAGGAATGTTCATTACGACTTCCGTGACCGGAGAGCAGTGACTGAGGATCGAGGTGGCCCTCGCCTATCCAGGGGAGTGTCAAGATGTCCGGGTCCTCGTCACCGAGAACAACTGGTCACCTACGGGTGGATATCCACTTGCATAGACTTGGACCTGGACCAACTCCGCGCCTACAAGCCGGCCTCTAAGAAATCCAAGCCCATGCTCGGGGGACCTTCTACCGAAGCTTAAGACGGCCTAGCCGCTCCTCCATAGAGGGCCGCTCGTCCGAAGGCCACTTCCTCTTGTCTGTTGAAGAGGAAGAAAGTAGCCTCCTCTTCGAAGAGGCCTGCTTCTCCCAAGTCCGTGGCCGGACCCACTCTGCCTGCGGCAGATGAGGCCGAAGAAGAAATGCCTTCTCTTGAGCCCTTGAAGAGAAGAATGAGATCAGGGACGGAGTCACAACTAACTTCCGAGGTCTCTCCACTAACCCTCCTCCCTCCGGGAGTGAGGGCAACTTCTCGGACTGAGATCACTCCCGAGTCCGAGAACTCTCAAGTGCCCCTGGACACTCCTTCGGAGACGACTCGCGAGAGGAGTTCCTTTGAAGAAGCTACCCAGGAGGCACTTAGGGCAGCGGAGGAGGTCATTCGGGGAGCGAGTCCTTCGGATCTGCCAATCCCTCTACCGACCATTATGAAAGATCCTTATCTCAGCATTAAGGATCTTCTCGGAGAGACACACGCAGATCCGACCTCTTCTCTGCCAGACGCTCCTCCGAGGCAGGCTTCGCCTGCTCGGGCCCCGACTCAGCCTCCGCCTGGTTTGGCTCACTTCGCACCCATCATCCTCGACGATGGTAAGTGTGCATTTCTTGCAAAAACATAAATGTGATAAAAAGAATCCAAGTTTAGTCGAAATTAAAATACTAACCTGCTTGTCATTTGTAGATGAATTTTTCAGCCGACTGGAGTCCTCGCCTTCGACGGGATTCCCAGAACAATTCCTTACTCCCGAGTCTTCCACCAAGGGCAAGGACATGGAAAACCGAGAAGTGGAAGACGCTCATCCTTCGGGAAATCCGCCCCCGATGAGGAGCGATACTCAGCGCGAGGACGTAGTGGGTCCATCTTCCAGGGCTCCGGCCAAAGAATCCTTAAGGAAAGAGCCTGCCGAGGTTCCCAAGGACCCTCTGGAGGACTTTGCAGTCTCTCCAGCTGGGACACCTTTCGGCGAGGGATCTTTTACTCCCTCGCGGTCCTTTCCTTGGATCCCCGATCTCAGTCCTATGCTGGACGAGATTTGGGCTGAGAAAAGCTTCAAGCGGTTATCCGAGGAGCCGCTCCAGGCAGACAATCAGGAGGGTATGCGGATGCTCACGAGGGTAAGATCTGCTAGCACTCTTCCCTTCGGGAATTCCTATATTCATTTCTAACCCCCTTGCTCGCTGCAGGCTTTCCTTGCCAATTTTGTCTACTCTCGGAAGACCGAGGCCATCTTCGCCCAGGGTAGAGAAGCCCTGCTTCACCTTCGCTAAGAGAATGAGAAACTGGCCGCCAAGCTCAACGAGGCCTCCGCCAAAGAGGATATCTCATCCAAGATGATGGAGCTGGCGAACGCTAGATTTAAGAGCTCTAGGGAGCACACGAGAGTTCGCGATGAGGAGGTGGCCAAACTCCAGGAGGAGTTAGAGAGAGAGAGAGCATCTCACTTTGAGGCAACGACTGGGTTCGGGGAGGAGCTGAATCAGGCGATATTACTGCAGGAGGAGGCGTGGAAGACCCTCAAGGACGAGCGCCTACTTTATGAAGAGAACCTTCTCTCTAAGAGGGCAGCCTTTGAAGCAGCGCTCAAGAAGGAGACCGGAATGAGAGAGGCATCCGAGACGAGATCAAAGTGCTCGAAGACAAGCTTATAACCGTCCGAGGTGAGCTTAGCAAGGGCGAAGCTGATCTCAACTGGGCCAGGGCTAGGATCCGTACTGCCGTGGCGAACTTCAAAAATAGTCCTCTCTTCGAGAACTATATTGAATCGAGGAGACGATAGTGGGTCGCTAATTTTCATCGAATCAAAGGCTACATGGTTGAGATACAGCAGGCTACTCTCGCAGATGCCAACCAGGTGTTGGATAAGCTCAAAATTCTTCATCTCGATGAGGTCAAACGTCCACTTCCACGCCCGCCTGATTCATCTGAGTAGCCGCCTTCTCGACTTTTGTATATATTTTTTCTTCGGGGTCTCTCGGACTCCCATCTTTTGTACCCTCTTCGAATAAATAAGTAAACGTTTTCGTTTTCACAAAATTGTCTATAGTATTTATTTTTTTGCAACTCTAACTTTGACTTTATCTTCTACTTGTTTTCCTTGACTAACACGATTAAGTCCCTCAAGGATCGACCATGTTAATATCAATTGCCTCCTCTTCGAGCATCACAACTCAAACTATGCTTTCTCCGATGGTCATAATTAAAACAAATTAAACGATTAATTGGACCGTAACCCGACCATACCTTTCTCCGAAAGATGCTCCAAGTCACTCTGGGTTGTACCCTCTCTGAAGGTCTATCCCGAACCAAGCTTCTTCTTCGAAGGTAGCTCTTAGCAAAATCTAATAACCGATGAAATTCGTAAGCACCCTATTACTCGCAACGGTCCCGGATGCTTTTGAATAGATTGTGGCCTCTTTGCTTATATGCTTTAGTGATCAAACTTAGTCCAATTTTCCAAAATTCTCCTAAGTTTTTCACACCTCGGGGTTCTCCCTTGAAGTATACCCAGATCTTCTATCGTCTCTTAAGAATAGAATGGTTCTAGAAGTAAATCAGCCAAATGCTTCCTAAGTTAATCCCTGAACAAGTTAAGACCTGACAAGAAGAACCTTTGTGTGGCAGGAAGCTTCAGCAATTAAAGCCTACGTAAGCCCTCCGAACTTACGCGTTCTAGCCTCACACGTCTTCAAAGTACCTATAGGGCGCACCTATTTCCTTCTAGTTCCCCGGATGCCCCATGTCTCCCTAAGCGCTCCCGCGGTCACGGAGACAATCGAGGGAAGAGTTTCTGGAAATCATCCGCTTCATGATTCATTCCCTTATACCCCAAGTTAATAGTCTACTCCGCAGACTTCTCTCTCTTTTTTTTTTTTTTGGAACAGATGATCAAAAACTGAAAACTTGGCACCAATACTTGCTGAACCTTTTAGTAATAACTGTTGGATCATAATATTTATACAAGAAGACAAAACTGAAAATTGATTACAAACGAGGGGTGCCTACTAATAGTATTTCTTGAGATGCTCCGCATTCCAAGGATTTCTGATTGGGACCCCAGCGAGTTTCACAATTCGGTATGCACCCAATTTCAATACCTCGGTGATCTAATATAGTCCATCCCACGAATATCTGAGAGCTCCAGCCCCAGGCTCCTTGGTGTTCTAAAATACTTGCCTGAGGGTATCTCCGATCTTGAACTTTCTTTCTGTCACCTTGGAGTCATAATATCTCGCTATACGCTGCTTCTGGCTTCCATCTGGATCCTCATAACTTCTCTATGCTCCTCGATCATGTCTTTCTCCGCGGCCAGAGTGAGGCATTGGTTTCTTCATTGAAATTCTCGTATCGGAATGAAAGGGACTCTCACCTCTGCGGGTATCATCGCCTCGCTGCCATATTTCATGAAGAAAGGAGTTTCCCTAGTGGTCGTTCTGGCGGTGGTGTGATAACTCCAAGGGACTACAGGCAGCTCCGCGGCCCATCGTCCTTTGAGTGTATCGAGGCATGTCTTCAGGATCACTTTGATGATCTTGTTAACGGCCTCGACCTGGCCATTGCTCTGCGGATGGTAGGGAGCGGAGAAGTCTTTGTTGATGCCAAACTGATCGCAGAGGTTCCTCACTGCTTGATTGTCGAACGGAAAGGCATTGTCCGAAACCAAGGAGTGAGGAATCTCGAACTTGTAGATGATATGTTCGCTGATGAACTTGGTCAGGTTCTTCTTAGTGATGGTTGACAAGGGAATTGCCTCTGCCTACTTGGTGAAGTAATCTACCGCCATGACGACAAATTTAAGCATTTCGGGCACCGTCGGCAGGGGTCCAATGATGTCAGTTCCCCACTTCACGAAGGGCCACGGACAGAAAATTATCGTGAGCTTTTCTGGATGTGCTCTAATGAGTGCCGAGTACTTCTGACACTTATCGCACTTTCTCCCGTAATCAGCGGCGTCTTGCTTTATCGTGGGCCAATATAATCTCCGCAGCAAAGCCTTATGTACGAGGGACTGCCCTCTTGTGTGATTTCCACAAACTCCGTCGTGGATCTCACTTAGGACTTCTTTGGCTTCCCTATCGCTGAGGAATCAAAGCAACGGCGTAGAAACTCCTCTCTTGTATAACTTGTCATTCACCTGCAAATAGTGTTCAACATAGTACCTAACCCTCCGGGCCTGTTCTCGATCATCTGGCAGCTTATCTTCTTTAGATAGACGACAATATCACCCATCCACGAAGGTTTTGAGTCGATCGCTTCCGCCAAGTCTCGCTTTGCGATACTTGGTTCGGGGATGATTTCGACCGGGACTAGGCGAATAAGATCGGTATCTTTGCTAGTTGCAAGCTTTGCCAATGCATCCGCGTTCGAATTATCTTCGCGATCGACGTGCTTTATTTCATACATAGAAAAGTTTTGAAGCTCCGCTTTGACCTTTTCTAGGTATGTTGCCATCCGATCATCGTGGGCTTGGAGTTCACTTGAAATTTGACTTATAACTAATTTTGAGTAATTAAAAATTAGAAGTGAGTCTACTTGAAGTTCCTTGCGAGTCTGAGGCCGGCCAGTAGAGCTTCGTACTCCGCCTCATTATTCTAAGCTTTGAAGGTGAATTGCAAGGCGCCGCTAATGCGGTGGTTCTCGGGGCTAATCAACATAAGCCCCGCTCCTAAGCCATTCTCGTTTGAGGATCCACCCACGTACAGCTTCCACTTCAGGGGTTCCATTTGTCGATCCCGATCCTTCTTCGAAGGAAAGCTAAACTCGACAATGAAATCCGCTAAAGCTTGACCCTTGATCGCTGTCTGTGGCTGATAAAGAACATCGAACTGGGTTAACTCGACTGCCCATTTCAAAAGTTTGCCCGAGGCCTCCGGCCGACGCAATACTTGCTTCATCGGATGATTAGTGAAAACCACCACCGTGTGGGCTAGGAAGTAACAACGAAGCTTCCTGGTCAAGACGATTAGAGCCAAGGCAAGTCGCTCTAGCTCAGGATATCTAATTTCAGTGTCGAGGAGACGCTTGCTGACGTAGTAGACCGGCACTTGTACTCCAGCTGCTTCCCTGGCGAGCACTGAACTAACTACATGCTCCGAGATAGCGATGTAGGTGAAGAGTTTCTCCCCTAGTAATGGCTTCGCCAGAATTGGGGCGTGCCCAAGGTATACCTTGAGCTCTTGGAAAGCTCGTTCACATTCCTCGGTCCAAACAAACTCCTTACTACATCGGAGGACGTTGAAGAAGATGAGATACTTGTCGGTAGATCGAGAAAAAAACCTGTTCAATGGGGCAATGCACCCTATGAGCTTTTGGACTTCTTTTCCTCTCCAAGGGGACTCCATGTTGAGGATAGCTTGGATTTTCTCCGGGTTAACTTCAATTCATCGTTGACTCACTATGAAACCCACGAACTTTCCAGCTCTGACTGTGAAGGTGCATTTGTTCGGTAAAGCATCGTGTTAGTTTATCGAAGGATGGAGAAGGTTTGATCTAGGTACATGACATGATCTCCCGCGGCTGCACTCTTGACCATCATGTCGTCGATGTAGACCTCCATCAAGACTCTCAGTAGCTCCGCGAAGATCTTATTCACCAACCTCTGATAAGTTGCCCCTGCATTCTTCAAACCAAAAGGCATGACCTTATAGCAATAAAGCCCGTTATCAGTGATGAAGGCGGTGTGTTCCTCGTCTCGAGGGAACATGGGGATCTGATTGTACCCCGGATATGCGTCCATGAAGCTGAGGAGTTCATGGCCCGCGATCGCGTCGACCATTTGGTCAATTCGAGGCACAAGAAAGCTGTCCTTCAGACAGGCTTCGTTGATGTTGGTGAAATCCATGCAACATCTTCATCTTTCATCTGACTTAGGAACCTAGTACGGGGTTTGAGACCCAAATAGGGTACTTCGCTTCGCGAATGAATCCCGCTCTAATTAGCTTATCGACTTCGTCTTTAAGAACCTGGGCTCTCTCGGGGTCGAGCAGTCTCCTTTTCTGTCGTTGGCTGGAGGATCAATGTTGAGATGGTGGCACATTAGTTCGGGGTCAATCCCCTTCATGTCGCTGTGACTCCATGCAAACACGTCTCGATTACGGCGAAGGCAGGCCACAATAGCCTCGTGCGTCTCTGGACTTAAAGAAGTGCCAATTTTGATTTTGCACGTTGGGTCGTGAGAGTCCACGCCTACCTCCTCCGTTTCTTTGACTGGGCTCTTTAATTGTTATTAGGTTGGCAATCGTGGGTCCAGTTTGTACCGAATCTCTGGAACCCCGATTGTGAAGGTTTCATTGGCCAAGTTTGCTTCCCCGACTGTCCGCTTTCCCTTCGAGTCTGCAGGAGCCGATCTGATGCTTGATGTGTAACGCATCCGAGCTTCATATTGATTCCCCCGGACGACTCTGACACCACAGGGTGTGGGAAATTTTAGACAGAGATGATAAATTGAGGTCACTACCTTCAGGCGAGGGATAGGACGCCCTGATGATGGTGTTGTATGAAGGTCTACCCTTAACCACCATGAAATTAGACATGGTGGTTGATCTCTTCGGCTATTCTCTAAGGGAGATAGCCAATTCTATACTTCCTTCGGGAAGATCGAATCTCCTGTAAATCCGTGGAGTGGACTTGCGGCCGCTTGCAGGCTTTAGGAACTTGTCTTATCTTCTCGAGGACGTCAAGATACAGGATGTCTACCGAGCTGCGGTCGTCTATTAGGCAACAGTGTACCAAATAGTTCCCGATCATGGCCGATACGACCAAAGGGTCATGATGCAGGAATCTAACGCTTTCGGTATCAGCATCCATGAACGAGAGCTCGTTCTCGGATCTTCGAGAGGGCCACGTAGTGTCCTTCGTGACCTGGAAAACACCTCTCGAGGGTTTCTGTCACACCTCCTGGGCGTAATCCTTCATCGATCGCTGAGACTACCTCCCAGGACAAGGGCCTCCCGCGATTGTATGTATCTCGCCATCGATAGGGCGGGTTCCTCGCTCCACAGGTCCGCGTCTTTGTAAAATTCCGTTAGCTTCCATCGGCGGATGAGATACTCTATCTCATCTTTTAAATCGAAGCACGTCGTGGTGGTATGCTCACTCGCGTCGTGGTACAAGCAATACTTGTCCTTGTGCTTCTCCGGGACTTTTCCCTTCAGCGGCTGAGGGGGTCGAAAGTCAACTTCGCTCCACGAGTTGACGTATATTTCCTCTATCGAGGTGGTGAGCTCGTGGTACCTCCCGTACCACGGTTTACGAACTCAGGCCGTCTTGTTTCCCGGTGCTAAGTCGCGAGGCCTCTTTTCCTCGCATGGCTGTTGGCCCGTGCCCATAGGGTTGTCAATGGGCCTCTTCTCCTTCCGTCAGCCCCCTTCGGGGTTCCCTCTGGAAGTTCTCACAGCCCCGGACTTCTTTGAAGTCAGGGCTTCTGCATTGACATAATTCCTGGTCGTTCCAAGAAATCGAAATACGTCTGCGGCAGTTTCTTATTTATCGAAAACGCGAAGGGCGTATTCTCATGCACCCCGGAGCTGGCGGCCAACAGTAAGGCATCATCAGACAGATGCCCTACCTCCAGCGTGGCCTTGGTTAATCCCTTCAGCCAGGTCTAGAGGGTTTCTTCATCTCTCTACTTAACTCGGGAGAGACAAACAGGATTCTTGAGGGGTCTCCGACCTCTCAAGAATTGCGAGGCGAACCTCGCTCTTAGATCCTACCAACTCCTGATGGAGTCAGCTGGTAGTCGATACCACCACTTTCGGACTTCGCCCACGAGGGTCATATCGAAGAGCCGGTATTTAATGGCGTCAGAATAGCCATAAGCGCATGACCATGAGGAATAGACTCCTAAATGGTCAGTAGGGTCCCTGGTCCCATCGAACAGGGTTACCCTCGGTAACCTGAGTCGATCGGGAATGGGGGCGTTGATGATGTCTTCAGTCAAGGGAGTGAAATCCCCGTCCAGAATACCGTCGCAGGCTCTCCCATCGAGGAGCCCTTGGAATCGCTCGATCTCCACAGGCGAGAACTCTTGGGTCTGTCTGCTGGTGGCGGTGGTAGCCAACCCATCACGGAGTCGATCTACGACTGGGGTCGCGCATCTCCGATGCGGAGCCTGGGTTGTGCTGGGACACATATTACTGGCTCTTAGGGGAGTGGGCCCAGTCTGTCAAAGACGGATCCTGACTGACCCGAGTACTCTACCCTGGCGGCCAAGTCCGAGCCATCGACACAAGCGGCCAGCGGCCGCACTCCTCTAAAGTGGACCGCAAGCCTTCGCGCGGGCGCGTCTCTCCGGTTGCAGGGGTTGCGGGCTTCGGCGTGCGACTCGTCATCGGACCTCTACCACTCAGCTGCATCGCCACCTCCGGTGGCTAATTCGGCCGTGGTCTTCCTCTGCTCTGCCTGGAGCCATGTCCAGAGAACATCGGCTTGTTCCTCATCAGTGAGAAATAGGGGCTGACTCTAGTTTTGAGTCAGAGTCTCTATCATGTCGTTCATGCGTCGAAATCAAATCCTTCACGTTCTTCAACCTTTGTTCGAGCAGCTCTTGCTTAGCAGCCATCGGACCTTTATTGTTATGCCTGGTGTTGGGTGCCATTAATCTCCGATCACTTAACACCAACACAGTATCAGAGATGGAGAGAAGAGAACTACGGTGGAGGAAAGGAAATCTAGAAAGAAAAGCCTAATGGCCCTCCTTCTAGCGCCAAGCTGTTGGTATGAAATTTGAACCAACGCTGTGATCCACACCTCTAGACGGTGATGCGGCAATGAAAAGGAATAAAGTGGCTGGAAAGAGAGAAAAAGACGGCGAGTTTTAGAGTTATTCGACCCTCGTCTGGAGTAATAGCCTACATACACTTTTCTAATTACTTGGTAGATTTTTACAAAGAATTCGACCAAAATTTTTTTCCAACCCCTTATCCCTTCTCCTTATTTTCCTTATATAGGGAAGGAGAGAGGAATGTGTCTACGATAATTGACACCCAATCCCTTAGAATCATGGGATTAGGTGCCCTAACACACAGTCATCCATAATCCCTTAAATTACGGGATTATGTTACCAACTAAATACAGATATTAATTGGAAGCCATACCCCTACAATCCCTGTCCCAGATTTTACGGGGTAGATTGTCAGATATCCCACAATCGGGGGTAGTTGCTCAGTTCAAAAGAAAGACCTAGGCTATCACATGTAGACTTCATCTTTAGTCAGGGGTCACCAACTTCGCGGGTCAAACCTTCCGTCTTTAACGAAGTCTTTGCTTCCTCTCCGAGGCTAGCTTCACAGGAGTAGATCATCTTCGAGGATCCTCAGCCTTCTTGTTCGTCAATCCCTCTTCGAGGGTCTTGTCATAAAATTAACACCACCTCCGGTGGTGCTTCTCTATCTTATCTTTGATGGTACAAGATCGAGGATCATCTTCGACAATCCTCGAACACTTTTCATCTATCGGACGCTTCTGTAATGACGTGGCATTATTGGGCCGTTGAAAATGAGAGCGTGTCTGCATTGATTGCTCTTTGGGGACTCCAGCCCGAAGCTACGATCGAGGGCGAAGAATCACTTACAATAGTAGGATTTATTGATGTAAAGAATTAAGGGCTGAGATGAGAGCTGAGAACTACTAATTATTGTAAATAAGGAATTAAAATAATTGGAAGAGAGAGAGAGGAGAATTTGGCGAAGAAGAGAGAGAGAGAGAGAGAGAGAGAGAGAGAGAGACAAGAGTAATTTTCTGTAGAAACTCTCCCTCATATAAAAGGTTTTTAGACACAGTGTGCTCGAGCACACTAGTGAGCTAAT
This sequence comes from Boehmeria nivea var. tenacissima, assembly GCA_018132145.1. NCBI lineage: Eukaryota > Viridiplantae > Streptophyta > Magnoliopsida > Rosales > Urticaceae > Boehmeria > Boehmeria nivea. Next base: position 2,922,516 of record CM030881.1, read on the forward strand.
AGCCCAGTAAGTAGATTGAATACAGATATTGCTAAGTCTACACACAAGCAACATAATACCAAAATAGGGCAACATAACAAAATAGTCTAACATAAAGTTGGACTCGACGATCAAGTCATCGCAGTCCGAAATATTAGAGTTGCTCAACAGCAAACTCATCTGCGGAGTAGACTTAGTAATTGGGCGTTAAAGCTCCGATAGGCACATTGCTAGCAAATGAGCTGTGACATAATACTAAGTCGGGCTTAACGACTAATTACTCTCGACTTGAGAGTATAATATGCCCTTATCAAACAACGCTAACATTCACAATTTCCAATCCCTTATATACAGTACGTATGCCCAAAATTTACAATCTTAAGGATTCTGTAATCCTATTAAGCACAATGTGACGTCTTCTGATATATCTAACGCCTGACGGGTTATTCCGAAACGGTAACAACTTTAGGCAAGTCTAACCCGTTGCGGGTCGTTATAAGACTTACATGCCTCTAGACCCTTTCGTGGGTCGTGATAAAACTCATGCAGTTCTAGACCCTCAACGGGTCATCCTAGATTTCATATGACTCTGAGCTCTCTACAGGCCGTTCTATGACTAATACAACTCTGGACCCTCTAGGGGTCATTCTAGAACTACTATCATTCTAGACCCTATGCGGGTTGTTCTAGAACTTAATACACAACTCGACCCCTTCCCAGGTCGTTCCGAAACCTTTCGCGACCAGTTGTCCCGTCGGGCCGTTTCGAAATTGATTGTGCAATCACCCCATTGGGATAATTCGGGACATGCTGTAGATCTTGGCCCCTCGGACCGTCCCGATATTCTTTATAATTGTGAGGACTCATCCTCTTTAGCCCTCTCTGCCCTTTCCGAAACCTTTTATGGCCAGTGACCCCATCGAGTTGTTTCAGAATTCGTTGCTGCACTTTATCCCATCGGGCCGATCCAGATCGTCAAATCATAAACTGTGAGGAGTGCCATCAGCCGGCCTCATTTAGGCCCCTTGGGTCATTCCGAAATCTTTTACGGCCAATGGCCCCGCTGGGCGGTTTCGAACCCATCGCAGCAACTGCCCCATCGGGCTATCTCGGAGACCATCATGATCGCGGCACACAACCTATGGAGAGGAACGTCATTCGCCGACCTCCTTGAGACACCTCGCGTCGTTTCGAAACCTCACTCAGACAATGGCCTCGTCGGATGATCTTAGAACTGATCATGATCGCGGCACACAGCATATGGAGAGGAAGGCCGTCCGCCGACCTCCTCGAGACCCCTCGGGTCGTTCTGAAACCTCACACAGACAACGGCCCTGTCGGGTGATCTCAAAACTGATCATGATCACGGCCCTCTTTCAAGCCCTTCAGAAACATACGATGCTCCCGAAACCCTTGGCTTTATATCAAATCATTTCAGAACTTATGAATACCTCTGCTCCGACTAGGCCTTATTTCAAGCCATTCCTTGAGTCTGTCTAGGATAGCGACGAGAAGGAGTTGTTTGATTTGACTCTTCGGACATTTGACTCGACTCATCTGACTCTTTGAGCCTATCTGGAACATTTATAGCAACAAAGAGGAATCGTTTGACTCAACTTCTCGGACTCTTGAGCCTATCTAGAGCATCCCCAGCAACGAGGACGAATCGTTTGACTTGGCTCCTCGGACCTTTTGTGCCTCTCTGAAATTTAGCTCATCTTGCAATAAGATCTCAACAACAAAAAATAAGTAGTTTTATGTCTGTGGTCCTATACCCACAGATAAGTCATACCAACATATATACACGCAAGTGGACACACGCCCTATATTAGAACCTGAAACACGAAAGTCGTGTGGTTTTATGTCTATGGTCCCATACCCACCGACGGATAAACATATAAATAAATACACGCACCAGTACACACCTAGAAAACACAACTTATCACAAACAAACCTACAGTCCCATACCTACAGGCTCGTTGCACAAATATGACAAGCATAATCAAGAGCCCATATTCACGATCCTAGCGAGAATGAACATCTACACAGTTCAACAGCTACACTTTTAGAAGCATCGTATGCTTAACATAATCTTAACACATGCACAATTAATTCAAGCATGGTAAAGTCTACTCGTGTCACAGTGGGGCTCCACTTACCCGAGGTCCTAAGCTTCCCGACTTGGTCCTCGCGGTCTTCCTCTCCCGACGTCCCTCTTTGGAATATGTTGAGGGTTGATGGACTTAAAGAATGGAAATCTAGATGGTGAGACGGCCAATGGTTCTTCGACAAACCCCTCTAGAGGTGTTCTCATCCCGAGTGTCGTCATTTCATTACTAACTTTCAATTCCGACTAATGGTTACGTCGCTTAATTAGATTAGGTGAGAAAGAAATTCTTGGACCTAGATTGTCTTTCGCTTAGCCATAAAAAGTGTCTAAACTTCGAGCCGGAAATTCGGCAGAGTTTCCCCTATTTTTCAAATATCCTAGCCAAAGCCTTCACCTAATTTCAATGCAGCACCGAATTAGTTTCGGTCACAATCCATCACAACAACCACGCTGAATAATTTTCGCAATAATAATTTAACATTTTATCATTATCGGTTTCAAAACATATTTGCATCGTAACACCGAGCCTGAGTGGCTCGGGTCCCGCACAAAATAATAATGAGCATATAAACTAAAACAAAAGTCACATAAGATGTCATCGAGTCATAATGGTTGGATCTTGTTTCCAACCGCCCGCTTATACATTTAGTAAAAGGCGATAAAGAGTTGAGCGTTCTACTAGCTTCATTGACGATCCTGCACAATTCAAGAGAATAAAAATCGAATCATTTAGAGGCGGTTCTTCATTAACAAAGCTTTAATAATTTTAGACTTCGTGTTTAAATGAAAAACACAACGTGACACGCAGAGATACGATCCGATCTCGATGAATCGATTTAAGTTCAAACGGGTATATTTGCAAAGAAACTCAACTCAATATCACTAGATTAAAAACGGTGGTGAAATCCCAATCCTTAAAGTTACAAAATTTTCCTTTTAGAAAAATTCTTTTCTCCAGTCTCTTACTTGAAAAAGAAAGTCTCGATCCTCCAATCTACTCACACACTAATTCAAGCGTCCTCAATTTTTACAAAAACGACACATATACATCAAATTGAACATGACCAATTCTAACACCATAAACCAAAATATACAATATCGGCACTGTGAGTTTGAGGTTTACCTCAGAGACGACTCCGGTCTCGGCTTGGTAGCAAGGTTGACTTAAATGGCTCGATGAGATGACCAATGGACTATATCGGTCAACGCAAGCCTCGAGGCTCACGGCAGCTAAGACTTGGGCGACCAGAGCGGTGATGCGGAGGCCCAGCAAGGAATAGGGCCGTTGGGGCTGCGTGAGAGGCAGAGAGATGTGGAGGAGGCCGAGAGACAGCAAGTAGAGCTCGGGATCGCCAGAGAGGCAAACAGCTCACGGGCATGAGATCTTGCATGAAAAAAAGTGCGAAGATAGGCTAGAGTCGAGGTCGGGTCGGGCGAAGGGTCAGCGTCAGAGGCCGCGATGCGAGGAGGCACGATGTGAGAAGGCGCGGGGTTCTTTGACGATAGCAACGTGCTCAGGTCCGGCGTGATTCGGGCTGCGCTCAGCAATACAAGGCACGAGGGAGGCGAGTAACGGGCTTCTTACATGGGCAAGGGGTGCGCGGGGCTCGGGGACTGCGCTGGGGGCGCTCGGAGCAGCGCAGTTCGTTGCCGACAGAGCGAAGAGGCTTCGCGGGGAGGCGCAGCGGGGTGCGCGGAGGAGCTGGGCCTCGCGCAACGACGGTGGCAGTGGCCTGGGCTTGCCGGAGCTCGACTGCTCGAGCAGAGGTTGAAGCTCACAGCGGGAAGGAGGCGCAGAAACAGCTCGCGAGGAGCTCAACGTGGGTCGACACGTGGAGAAGAGGTGGCGTCAGGGCGGAGCTCGGCGTGGTTTGGGGCTGTGCGAGGCGGCGGCGCGGATCGAGGCCTTGCATGATTGGGCGAGCGGCTGCTGTCACCGGCGGGAGTGAGAGAAAAGGGAGAAGGAGTGGGTAAATAAACATATCCGGGTAAATAATTACCTGGTGAAATTCCCGGGAAAATTTTGGGTATTACCCAGAAATTACCCAGATAGAAAATCCAGGTATATACTTGGAATTACCCGGAAAGAAAAAAAATGCAATGTTTTATGTGGTATTTACCCGAAAAAATCCTCCAAATTGCAATATTTTTAGTCATGGTCACTTGGCTGGCTTACCGCATTGCCCAAGTAAATCTTACATTTAAGACTCTTCAATGCGTTGGTTGTGGAGTCGTAGCGTGTAGCGGGTGTAGACTTAGGGTGTCGACTGGTGTGTAGGCATTTACCGTGTTGTGGCATGCTTGAAGGGGCAGTGAGCCAGTGACTTAGGGTAGCGTGAAGCCGAGTGAATGAGATGCAGTGAGGTAGTTGAGGCCTTGAATAATCAGTAGAAGGTGAACAAAAAAAAAATTGGCTATAAAATGTGATGTTCGGCAAGGAAAAGAAGTAAAGCTTGTGGTAGAAAAACTTGTGCTATAAGCCTATAACTTGTTCTTCATTTCGACAAAGGAAAAAAAATTTCATTTTAGCAAAGGAATAGAAGTTTAAGCACCGGCCTCTATTTCTGCTTAATGTAAGTTTATTCTGTGAATATTTTTTGGAAGCATTTGCGTAATGTAAGTTTGATTATTTAGTTTGAGTATATTTTGTTAGTTTACTTTCATAGTATTATTTTAAGGTCTAATATTTACTAATAAGTAATCTTGTTTTATGAGTAGTTAAATTTAATTAGTAATTATATTATTAGTGAAATTAATATTTGTTATTGTAGTTAAATTTCAGTTAAATTAGTAGTTTACTTATATTGTAGTTAAAATACGTTAATTAATTCTATATATTAGTATTTGTTATTTATAATTTCATTAGAAGTTATAATATTAGTAGTTAAATTTTATTAAATTAGTAGTTAAATTATTACTTAAATTAGTAGTTTAACAAAATATTATTATTTAAGTTAGTGGAATAGTAGATATTATTTTATTAATTTGATTAATTAAATTAGTAGTTAAATTAGTAGTAAATCGTAATATTTAGTTGCAGTTAATTTTATTGTAGTAGTTAATTTGATTTAGTGGTGGATAATTTGATTTAGAAGTAGTTAATTTTATTGTACTTAAATTTTATTAAAGTAGTAGTTGTTATTTCATGAGTAGTTGTTATCACTTACAATATTTTACTAAAATTTAGGTAATTTTATTTTAGTTAAATTAGTTTGTTATTTTTCTTAAAATTTTCAATTAGTAGATAGTGAAATTATCAAGACTATTTGTGAAATGATTTTTTTTCACTATCTGTCCGTTTTATGATCATTAGCCGTTTAGTAGTTTAGTTATGGTAGTTTAGTTTGTAAATAAAAAATTTAGTAGTTTATCTAAAATTTATTTAATTAGTAGTTGTTATTTTAGTTTATTTGTAATTAACTTTTCATATTTACTACTTCTTAGTTGTTAGTCATGTTACTTGTACATTTCAACTTAGAATATTTTAGTTTACTTCTAATTAACTTTTAATATTTACTAATTCTTAGTTGTTAGTAATGTTACTTGTACATTTCAACTTAGAATATTTTAGTTAAATTTAGGTTATTTTATTATCTTAGTACTTAGTAAAATTTTTGAATTGTTATCTTTTAATTAATTGGTTATCGAACTTATTTAATTACTTGTTTGTATTTATTTGTTGTTAGATATCGCCAATATATCCATACCCAGACTCGCAGGCCTAGTACAACGATGACGATACTTAGAGAATCCACATAAGCAAAACGCAACCAAATGATCCATGAGTTGAGGCGATGCAACAGCAGGGGGAATGAATTCTTTGGTGCCCCGCAGTTCCCTTCGCACACATTTATAGATAGTGCGCTCGATAGCGCCAGCCATAGATTGGGTGCTTCTTCGACGGCTCTATAATTGGCCCCACAGACGAGACGAGGCGGTACGACATCCCAATATCTGCCGACGGACGGTTATTATCAGCAGATGCCGACATTTGCTCAATTTTTTGGGGGGAAGACCAGGATTTACTCCGAGCGGGATGCTGTCGACTTTCCATGTACCCCAGTATACTGGACCAACGCCGGTCCCGAACATCCACCACTGTCCATCGCCAACAACGCAGACCTTATTTGGCCCTGAGGTCGGCTGGTCATCAGCCGGAGCGAACGTCGGTGGGTCATCAGACAGAGCAAACGCGGCCGGTTAATCAACCCCAGCTCAGTATGAAGAGGATAGGGACAAAGAGGACGTCGATAAGGAACCGCAAGGCCAAGCTCGGCGACCGAAGCGAAAGAAGTCTGCCGTGTGGCAGAGTATGACAGAAGTAAAAATACAACAGGAAAACGGCACTATTAAGTTGTATGTGAAATATAAAGGGTGCGGGAAGCTATTGAGTGGTCATTCCAGTCAAGGGACTAACCACCTATGTTATCACATCGGAAGGTGTGATCAACTTGTTGACGGTGTACTTGTGGGTGGGGAGGCGGCGATATCTGGAGCCGGGTCGTCCTCATCGTACGACGAGGACCGACATCGACGAGCCCTTGCTAAGTTTATCATTGTGACAGGCGCGAGTTTGAATTTCGCTGACAATCCAGCTTGGGAACGGCTGATACGAACATTGTTCCATGGCAACTATTAGCGCCCAAGTAGGACGACTACTCGGGAAGACGTGATCAAGTGCTACGAGTGGATACAGACGGAGATTATTGGGCAGTTTGTGGAGACATCTCAACGAATCTCACGACTACATATGCATTTGTAGTCATTTCATCGATAAAGATTGGAACGTTGAGAAGAGATTCATTGGGTTCAAAGTTATGAAAGAAGATCACGGTGGTGAACAAATCGCTGAACAAATATTAAAAGCGATCCACGACTTTAGCGTTACAGGCCGGATTATATCCATCACCATGAATAATTCATCCGCCAACGATCGAGCTATTAATATTCTCCGAGGGGAATTGAACCCGATGCCTGACCCATTCTTCTTCCACAACCAATGCGTCGCACACATCCTGAACCTAGCAGTTCAAGATGACTTGAAGGAGCTTCAGTCATCGCTTAAAGAAATTCGGAGCGCCGTATTATTTTTGAACGGCTTGCACCAACGCGAGAAAAGATGGAGGAGAGCGTGAAGCACCAACGGTTTGGAGCCTAAGACGATAGCCACGGACATTCCCAGTCGTTGGAATTCCACTTACTTGATGATGCAGAGTCTCATTCCGTTTCGCGATGTGTTCACCGTTTGGTACAATAACGAGCGGAGACAGAATATGCTCGGAGATAGGCATGGTACGATGATAAGGGAGAAAAATACTCACTTATATATCGCAAATTCAGGCTTGAATTGTTGTTTAATTCCTCAAGTTTATGTTATTTAATGAGTTTTGTGAGTGTACAGGTAATTTAAGCACAAGTACGGAAACCGAGGTGAAAAAGTACACAAAACGGAACATTTTGGAGCAAAGGAAAACATGAGGACAAAGACAGAGACATCGCCGATCGATCGCGGCATACCAGCCGATCGATCGGCAGAAGTTGCAAAAACGAGAACAAAAAGGCAGAGGAGTTGCCGATCGATCGCGGCTCATTAGCCGATCGATCGGCTGAAGTTTCAAAGAACGCAATGAGAAGGCAGAAGGAACGCTGATCGATCGTGGAATGCAAGCCGATCGATCGTGAGCCACAATTCCTGAGAACGCGTAAGCGCCGATCGATCGCAAGTTAAGCGCTGATCGATCGGCCAGACCTCCTGAAGCAGTACGACGTCGTTTTCCAAGCGCGAAAGGTTCCGAAATTCCTCCAAAATTAGGTCAAACCTTGTGCTCTATAAATAGAACACTATTTGGACGAAGAAAGGGGGACGGGGACGAAAAAGAAAGACTTTGACACGGAGAAACTCAAGAGAACAAGAAGAAGAAGATTGAGCATCCATCGGAGCTGAAGAATTCGCGAAGAGCATCGATTTTCAGAGTTTTTCTTACTCTTATTCTCTTCGTATCTTCTTCTCTTTTAATTCTATGTTATTCATGAACTCTAGAATTCATTATTTGCTGTACATAATTATGAGAGGCTAAATCTCTCTTTCTAGGAGAGATTGGCTGAACTCGATGTTGATTCTTTTCAACTTTAATTAATAAATTTCTGCAATATTCAGTTTATATACTTGTGATTCTTGCTGGTTTATTTTATTTTCTGTTGCAATTGAAAGATTGAATAGAAGAATTTAGGTTTAATTTAATTAAACTCGAGAGAGGAAATTGAGTTGAATCGTGAATAGTAAGAACACAACTTAGACATCATAAGGACCGAGAGGTGATTGATAGTCTAGGTAGTCTAGGTATAAATCGTAGGGACCGAGAGGTGATCGATTTAGAACTATAAGGGCTGAGCGTAATTGTAGTTAATTCTAGCAAACGGACGCGTGAGTTAGGGTTAAACACACAATTAGGTCTATATGCGAAAGCTGCGACGTAATTAATAATCTCTTAGACTAGTATAGAACTGAAAATTGTGGTAATGAGTTAGTAAAGGATTGAATTGAGGAAGCATCGAGGGAAGCCAATCGACCCTAGTAATTAGTTAATTGAGTGAATCCGTGCAATTTAGTTCTTGTCAATTTTAATTTCATTGTTTTGTTTATTTTAATTTACAACATTCATCTAAATTCGATTTCTAGACAAAATAGTTCTTTATTAATAGTAGTAATTAGATATAGGCATTTGTTCTCCGTGGGACGATATTCGGACTCACAATCCACTTTATTACTTGAATGACCCGTGCACTTGCGGTTACAAATTCGCGTGTGTTTTCGAGCGAACAAGTTTTTGGCGCCGTTGGCGGGGAACAAAGCGTCTAACTTTGTTTAACACTACAATAAACGAGAATTATTTTGATTTAGAGTTTTTTTTTTTTTTACTTAACTAACGTTTGCCGATTTCTTGTGCATTTGCTTCATAGGTGTATGCCAAGGTCGAGTGGTCAAGACATATTACCACTCGATCCAGAGATTGAACGCACACTTCGGTCGTTGAGGAAGATCAACAGGAATTTGTCATCCGAATTCACAATGGCCGACGACTTACCGGCTGCGCAACAAGCACGGAACGTTAATGTTCTACAGGCTCAGCAGGGGCAACAACCTCAGAATGAAGCCCGCACGCTTCGAGATTACTTGAGGCTTGTAGTTAATAAAAATTATTCAGGTATTCGGCGACAGGCCATCAATGCTAACAACTTCGAGTTGAAGCCCGGATTGATCGCCATGGTTCAGCAGCAACAGTTTGGGGGTTCGCCATCTGAAGATCCTCATAACTACCTATCATCCTTTCTGGAGCTGTGCGACACTGTGAAGTATAATGGTGTGCCCCATGACACAATCAAGCTACAATTGTTCCCGTTCTCTCTCCGGGACAAGGCTCGCACATGGTTCCATGCTCTACCAAAGGGGTCCATTGAAACTTGGGATGCCATGGTGCTGAAGTTTCTCACAAAGTTCTTCCCTCCACAGATGACTTCGCAGCTGAGAGTTGAGATAAGCCAGTTCCGACAAGGGGAGAGCGAATCACTGTACGATGCTTGGGACAGGTTTAAGGACCTGTTAAGGAGGTGTCCACAACACGGGTTTGAGCTATGGTTTCAAGCTCAGACATTCTACAATGGTTTGAACTATGCCACTAGGAGTATGGTGGATGCTGCAGCAGGTGGTTCAGTGATGAATAAAACGGCTGAAGAAGCTTGTGATTTGTATGAGGAGATGGCCACGAGTCATTATCAGGCACCTTCAGACAGAAACATGGGTAGACGAGTTGCAGGGGTTTTAGAAGTCGATCAGTTGTCTACAATTCAAGCACAAATTGCGTCCTTGACCAATCAAGTTGCTAACCAGAAAGGGCCAACCATGGGACAAGTAGTGATGATGCAGGGCCAGCCGGAGCAGGCACAACATTCAGAGGAACAGTTTGGGGTAGAAGATGCTCAGTTTGTGGGAAACAGGAATTATCAATTTCGGCCAAACAACAATCTACCCGCACATTATCATCCAGGGTTGAGGAACCACGAGAACTTTTCTTATAGCTACCCAAGAAACGCTCTGAATGCACCACCGCCGGGGTTCCAAGGGCAATCCTCCTTGAATTATAACGCACCTGTGGAAAAGAGGGCGCCGAATCTAGAGGACAACATTAATGCTTTTGTGAGCGAGTCAAGGAAAAGAATGGACGCTTACGACAAGCGCTTCAATAGTTTAGAGACTCATTGTGTGAACATGGGGGCAACAATCAAAACACTAGAGACTCAGATTGGTCAGTTGGCTTTAGCAGTTCAAGAACAATCTGCTAGGACATTTCCTAGTGATACAGAGAAAAACCCACGTGAATGTAAAGCTGTCACTCTACGGAGTGGAAAGGAGTTGGGAGAAAATAAAAAAGAACAGTTGAAAGAAGGTGAAGTGGAGAAGGTAAACGAAGACACTACCCAAGTCACAGAACCTATAATTGTCACACCTGGTAACATTACTTTTCCTGACAAGCCGCCAAAGATAACCCATCCTCTTCCATACCCCCAGCGGTTCAAAAAGAAGATAATTGATGAACAGTTCTCCAAGTTCCTGAGCATTTTCAAGAAACTACAAGTGAATATCCCGTTTACCGATGCTTTGGAACAGATGCCCCATTACGCCAAGTTTATGAAGAAGATAATGACCAAAAAAAGGAAGATTGAAGAACAAGGGATGATCAACTTATCAGAACAGTGTAGTGCCATCATTCAGAGAAAATTACCAGAAAAGCTGAAAGATCCAGGAAGTTTCACTATTCCTTGCTCGATTGGAGGCCATATTATTGAAAAGGCACTGTGCGATCTTAGAGCTAGTATCAACCTCATGCCTTCATCCATCCTTAACAAGCTGGACATCGGAGACCTCACACCGACTTCGATCTCTTTACAGATGGCAGACAGGTCTATTGCCTTCCCTCGAGGGATTCTTGAGGACGTGCTTGTGAAAATAGATAAGTTCATCTTCCCGGTGGACTTTGTGGTTCTCGACATGGAGGAAGATAGGGACGTCCCCCTTATCCTTGGTAGGCCGTTTTTAGCAACGGAACAATCATTAATTGATGTACGAGAAGGCCATCTCACTTTGCGAGTAAACGGTGAAGAGGTGAAGTTTAACATCCCTCAGGCTATGAAATTTCCATCTGAAGAACCCTCGTGCAAGCGAATTGAGGTGTTAAAGCCATGTGCAGAAAAGTATTTTCAAGAGTTGATTCATACGGACCCGTTGGAGAAGTGTTTGAGCGAGTCCTTATCAGAGGTAGATCTTGACAAAGAAACTCCAACTTGTGTCGATGGAGTTATTGAGACCATACTTGCCCTTGAAAACAAAGACGATGAGATAGTGATTGAGGAGGAAGTAAAGACTGCAGACGGTCTAGTGTTGAAACAACTGCCAGAACACCTCCGCTACTCCTTTTTGGGTGATGATGAGACGAAGCCAGTGATTATCTCATCTGACTTAACTAAAGAAGAAGAGTTAAAGCTTCTTGAGGTCCTTCGCCAGCACCAATCTGCCTTCGCATGGTCGATCTCAGACATAAAAGGAATCAGTCCCTCGATCTGTATGCATAAGATTTTAATGGAGGATGACTACAAACCCACTATTGAGCATCAGCGGCGGTTGAATCCAGCAATGAAAGAAGTAGTAAAGAAAGAGGTTTTGAAGTGGTTAAACGCGGGGTTCATATATGCAATCTCAGACAGTTCTTGGGTCAGTCCAGTTCAAGTTGTTCCGAAAAAGGGTGGCATGACAGTGGTGAAGAATGAGCTAATTCCCACTCGCACCGTGACAGGATGGCGTATCTGCATTGACTATAGAAAGTTGAATAAGGCTACCAGAAAAGACCACTTCCCTCTGCCTTTCATTGATCAGATGCTTGACAGGTTGGCTGGCCACCAGTATTACTGCTTTCTAGATGGATACTCCGGGTATAATCAGATTGCCATAGCTCCTGAGGACCAAGAGAAGACTACATTTACTTGCCCGTATGGTACATTCGCCTTTCGCCGCATGCCATTCGGCCTCTGCAATGCTCCTGCCACATTTCAGCGTTGTATGATGGCTATCTTCGCGGATTTGGTTGAAGATGTCATGGAGATCTTCATGGATGACTTCTCTGTTTTTGGCTCTTCTTTCGATCATTGTCTGACCAATCTGGGTATGGTGCTGAAAAGATGTGAAGAGAAGCAACTGGTCTTAAATTGGGAGAAATGTCACTTCATGGTTAAAGAGGGCATTGTTCCGGGCCACAGTGTTTCAAAAGATGGGTTGGAAGTTGATCGAGCCAAAATATCTACGATAGAACATCTACCACCACCAGTGAATGTAAAGGGCATTAGAAGTTTTCTGGGTCATGCTGGCTTCTATCGTCGATTCATCAAGGACTTCTCTAAAATAGCTCGACCATTGTGCAATCTCTTAGAAAAGGATGCGCCGTTTGAGTTTGGTGAGTCATGTCTACAAGCATTCCATTCGAAATTATGTGTGACGCCAGTGATTTTGCCGTAGGAGCCGTGTTGGGTCAGAGGAAGGATAAGGTGTTTCGAGCTATTTATTATGCTAGCAGAACGTTGAACGAGGCTCAAGGAAACTACACTACAACTGAGAAAGAAATGTTGGCAGTTGTGTATTCTTGTGACAAGTTTCGAGCTTACATCATTGGATCGAAAGTTGTAGTATTCACTGATCATGCCGCCATCCGTTATTTGCTAGAAAAGAAGGATGCCAAACCTCGTCTCATTCGGTGGGTACTTCTCTTGCAAGAATTCGATATGGAGATCCGTGATAAGCGTGGGGTAGAAAATGTTGTGGCTGACCATCTGTCGCGTCTCGAGGGCACAAGAGAAAATTCTGAAACCTCACTTATACACGAGCAATTTCCGGATGAACAGATAATGGCTATTCGTGACTACATCCCATGGTTTGCGGATTTTGTGAATTACCTTTCTTGTCATGTGCTTCCTCCTGATCTGACAACACAACAATGCAAGAAATTCCTCATGATGCCAACTACTACCTTTGGGACGAGCCTTTCTTGTTTCGGCGGTGTTCTGACCAAGTCATCCGTCGTTGTGTTCCTGAAGAAGAGTTCCTCGATATCCTATACCATTGCCACTCCGCACCATATGGAGGACATTTCGGGGCCATTCGCACAGCTCATAAGGTATTACAGTCTGGTTTTTATTGGCCATCATTGTTTAAGGACGCCCATGCTTTTATTATGAGTTGTGATAGATGCCAACGGACGGGTAACATATCCCGACGACATGAGATGCCATTAACCTCCATTCTCGAAGTTGAAATATTCGATGTTTGGGGTATTGATTTCATAGGACCATTCCCTCCCTCTTTCGGGAATCTATACATTTTGCTAGCCGTGGACTACGTCTCCAAGTGGGTGGAAGCGGTAGCAACATCAACGAATGATGCGAAGGTGGTGGTGAAGTTCCTTTCCAAGAACATCTTTACTCGATTCAGCACCCCTCGAGCTATTATTAGTGACGAAGGTACACACTTCTGTAACAAGGTGTTCGATGCCACAATGGCAAAGTATGGGATCAAGCACAAGAAAACAATAGCCTACCATCCTCAAGCAAATGGCCAAGCGGAAGTGTCTAACAGAGAAGTGAAATCGATCCTGGAGAAGACGGTACAATCCAACAGAAAAGATTGGTCGACAAAGTTGGATGATGCACTATGGGCCTACCGAACCGCTTTCAAGACACCTATAGGAATGTCACCGTATCGGTTGGTGTTTGGAAAGGCCTGCCATCTACCAGTGGAGTTGGAACACAAGGCATATTGGGCAATCAAGAAGCTCAATTTCGATTTGAAATCCGCCGGTGAAAAGCGTCTTCTAGACTTGAACGAGCTTGACGAGATGCATCTTGAGGCTTATGAGAGTGCTCGTCTCTACAAGGAAAAGACAAAGCGATGGCACGATAAAAACTTAGTCCGACGGGAATTCGAAGAAGGTGCGAAGGTCCTTTTGTTCAATTCACGCCTTAAACTCTTTCCAGGTAAGTTGAAGTCCCGATGGTCGGGACCATTCACAGTGGTTAAAGTGTTTCCCCATGGTGCCGTTGAAGTAAAAAGCAACGACGGGGCGACTTTCAAGGTGAACGGTCAACGACTCAAACCGTATATGGGCAATGAAATTCGTCAAGTGGCTGTCATTACATTCCTCTGATGAAGAGAAAGCAACGTCAAGATGGACGTTAAATGGATCGGCTTCTCGGGAGACAACCCGAGCAGTATTTTATGTTTTCGTTTTTTAAGTTTTGTTTCTTTTTATTTTTATTTTATTTTATTTCCATTTTTATTGTTTTATTTTCATTTTCTAGTTTGAAGTTCGATATGATTGCTAATAAGTTTGTTTTTGATTTTCAGATGCAAAAAATAAAAAATAAAAAAAAATAATTTTGGGCGGCACAGATTCAACGCCGATCGATCGCCGAAATAGGGCGATCGATCGCGGCTCATCCCCATCACGCCCTTCACTCAGGCCGAGCCATCGCCGATCGGTCGGGAGGAATACGCCAATCGATCGCGAGAGGAGACACTTTCGACAGCCCAACACGCAGCCTTTCGATCATGGGATCTGCTGCGATCGATCGCGAGAGAGCCGATCGATCGCGAGGGTTTGGCCGATCGATCGGCAAGGCGCGCAAACATCTGAAACGGTGCATTTCACTTCTATTCGAGGGTTTTTATTTTCTTACTTCGCCAAACACCACTACATCTCTCTCTCCCTCGACCCCGCCGATCGTTCCTCTCGCCCCCTTCCTTCTCCCTCACACCCATTCGACCAAACACTCCACCGATCGCGCCCCTTCACACATCGCTCTCTCTCTCCTTTCTCCTTCACCTAAACACCGTTAGCGCCCCTTCTCACCCATCCAAATAGCCTCACCCCTCGCACAGCCACCGTCTCGAGCGCAGCCCCGCCCTCAGTCGAGCGCCCTCTCACCCTTCCACCGCGCGCCGCTCAACCCCCCCGATGTGCCCTCCACGCCGAGCACCGCCCCGTCCTCGGTCGCACTCGTCGCGAGCCCCGTGCGCTCTCCTGCCGTGCCAGCCATCCCGTCTTCGCGCCATCACTCGTCCGCGCGCCACCCCCCACAGCGCACCGTCGGCTATCTCGCGCTCTTCAGAGGTTTGCCACTTTTCTTCTCTGTGGACATTGGTTGTCGGCACGCTTTATTAGTTGTGGTTCTTTGTTTGGATTACTTGCTGCTTCAATTGTTCTACGGGGTGGGAGTCGGGATTCTGGTGCTTTATTGGATATTTTAGCTCTGTTTTGCTGGTCGTGTTGCTGGTTTGTGTTGCTGTTCTATTGTTGCGGGTTTGCTTCGAGTGCGGTTCTTTGTTGCGATTGTTGAGTTCTATTATCGACTTCTCCGTAATGGCTGAGAGAAAGACTAGAGTGCCGGCCGAGATAGTGCGCCGACCCGCCGTCGCCTTTTCTCAGGTTTTTGTCAATGCAGATGCCGAACGACTCTATAAGCACTTTGTGCAGTCTGGCCAACCAACGCACGTGGAGTGCGACTTCGCGCCTGAGCCCAGCGACGGTCACCTACAGGCTCAGATACGCCAACTCGGCTGGCAACGGTTGTGCGATCAACCTTGCGCAGCCAATTTGGTCGTGGTCCGGGAGTTCTATGCCAACGCACACTTCAACAGACCGGGCAATGTCGTGTTGGTTCGCGGCAAGGATGTGTCCTTCAGCTCGGCCATACTCCGGAGCGTTCTCAACCTCCCAACGGTCGCGGATGACGATTTCCATCGTTTATTACACGAGGATGCCGACTATGAGGCTCTTTTGCAGGAGATGGGCTTCCCAGGCTCCCATTGGTCTTATTCGGCCTCCGACCCGACCAAGCCACTGCATGTCCGTGCCAACACTCTCAACCGCTTCGCGCATGCTTTGTATCATCTCATCCGCCATAATCTCATGCCGACCTCCCAGAGATCGGAGATTACAACAGACCGCGCCCTCCTCACCTACTGCATCTGTTCCGGCCGCTCCGTCGACGCCGCCACGATCATCAAGGACTCCATATGCCATCAGGCGAATCTGGGGCAGCACCCGGCAGCACTCACTCATCCGATTCTGATCACCTACTTGTGTGCTCAGGCCGGTGTGCCGATGAGCGATGAGGAGATGACATTGGGGCCGAAGAAGTTCAACCACGACAGTCTGATGCGATTTGAGCAGTGGCCCGGCGGTACCCCCGACCGTGACGGGATGGGCTTTGTGCCTTTCCCCAACCAACCTCCGCCACCGCCACCACTCGCAGCCCCCCCGCGCATTCGGTACATGAACATGATCCCGACGCAGAACATCGACGCCGGAGTTGATGAAGAACGGGAGCGCCGGCAAGCAGCGCGTCGGTCGCGTCGCCAAGTCCAGCCAGGCGAGGGCTCCTCTTCCGGTGCCCCACCACCAGAGCCCCATTCACTCGACTCCATTGCCGCGCTGATGACTCAGGGTTTCGAGACTCTGCGGTTAGGTCAGGAGTCTCTACAGTTGGATCAGGATAGCCTCCTTCGACGGGTGTCTAACATGCAGCAGCGCCAGTACCACCTCGCCCAGCACTTGCACAACCTGGAGGTGGACCTGCAGCATCAACCACGGGAGCCATTCCCCGAGTACCTCTTGCAGCCATACCGCAGCCCGTCCCCGGACCGACCCGACATCGAGTGGGAATCATGGCCCGAATAGGCCCCCTTCCACCGCCTTATTTGAGACAGTGAGGACACTGTCTATTCCAAGTTTGGGGGGGTGCTTTCCATTGCATGGCCAGGCCGCAGCAACCCGATCGAGAGGAGTCACATTTCTATCTTTATTTTCTATTAATTGTATTTTCATTATTGTTGAACCATTTAATTTTCATTTTCATTTACTTTATTTTTAGGTTATTAGGTTTATTTTTATGTAACTTGTTTTCATTTATGCATGTTAATAAACTTGGCTATTTTATGAATTCTAACGAAATGTTTAGTGTTTCTTTCATTTGTGCAATGGCGTGAGTCGATGATGAGGGCTGGAACGAAGTCGAGTCCTGCGTTGTGTCGTAAGTTTTTCCCCTTCTTTGAGTATAACATTGATAGTAGACTTAGGATTTGGCTATTTCACATTCCGTGCACGTAATATTTCTCTTGAAATTCGTCTGATGAATGTATGCAATAGAAGTTCTTTCTGATAATACTTGTTTGAGATCTCTAGAACCCGACCTTAGTTGCTTTTCGAGGCGAAATCCTAGTAACAAGAACTTGAGGAAATGATTAAGGCCATCATTTGGACCGTTTGAGCCTAAATAGCACACCTTGGACAATATATCTTTGCACCCATAGTTTTGAGCCTATAACAACCATTTATTTCTGATTTTACCAACCTGTGATATTTACACATCCACTAGCGTTACATTATCCACAATCACCCTTATTCACCTAGACTGCAATGCTTAATTTTGTATGAAGGAGAGTGATTAGGTTAACAATGTAGAGCCTAAAACCCAATTTCGTTACCCGTATCAACAATAAAAATATTGGATCGAAAAAAAAAAAAAGTATCCAATGTTCTAATTTAACAAGGGTAGTCAAAACGAAGTTTGGGGGAAGGGTGGTTTGGTGTTTTGGTAATCGGTTGAAAAAAAAAATTGAAAGAAAAAGGTGTAAAAAGATTCAATGGTGTTGCCGTAAAGGCATGGGTTTAGGTGAACATCAAGCTTAAAATTTACCTTCAACCTACCTTAGCCGAGGCCGCAATATTACAAGCCGAAAAGTCCTTTTGATCCTCAATTACTTGTGTTCTACATTAGTGGAGATTAGCGACGGGTTCGGGCTTATGGTGATTCTCTTCGGTATGAACCGTTAAGCCTTCTTGAGTATGCAGTAGTCGGTTCGATGAAAGAGGAATCGCACACACACACTTGAAAAGCCATTTCCGAGGTAAGCTTGATCTGTAAAAGCTCTAGTTGGATGAGGACTTCAATACCACAAGGGAATCGGTGAAATGTCCCTGAGAACTATCCATGCCATACACGACAAAGAATCCGGATGTTGAAGTTAGAATCATACGTTGCTTTGTTTTCATTTAGGATTATTTTTCATTTAGGATTATTCATTCATTCATTCATTCATTTATCCAATTATTCATTCATTCATTTATTCATGTTTAAGATAGGAGTCATGCATCATAGAATTAAAATTTGTGCTTCATTGTTGCTTGAGGACAAGCAATGATTCAAGTTTAGGGGTGTGATAAGGGAGCAAAATACTCACTTATATATCGCAAATTCAGGCTTGAATTGTTGTTTAATTCCTCAAGTTTATGTTATTTAATGAGTTTTGTGAGTGTACAGGTAATTTAAGCACAAGTACGGAAACCGAGGCGAAAAAGTACACAAAACGGAACATTTTGGAGCAAAGGAAAACATGAGGACAAAGACAGAGACATCGCCGATCGATCGCGGCATACCAGCCGATCGATCGGTAGAAGTTGCAAAAACGAGAACAAAAAGGCAGAGGAGTTGCCGATCGATCGCGGCTCATTAGCCGATCGATCGGCTGAAGTTTCAAAGAACACAATGAGAAGGCAGAAGGAACGCCGATCGATCGTGGAATGCAAGCCGATCGATCGTGAGCCACAATTCCTGAGAACACGTAAGCGCCGATCGATCGCAAGTTGAGCGCTGATCGATCGGCCAGACCTCCTGAAGCAGTACGACGTCGTTTTCCAAGCGCGAAAGGTTCCGAAATTCCTCCAAAATTAGGTCAAACCTTGTGCTCTATAAATAGAACACTATTTGGACGAAGAAAGGGGGACGGGGACGAAAAAGAAAGACTTTGACACGGAGAAACTCAAGAGAACAAGAAGAAGAAGATTGAGCATCCATCGGAGCTGAAGAATTCGCGAAGAGCATCGATTTTCAGAGTTTTTCTTACTCTTATTCTCTTCGTATCTTCTTCTCTTTTAATTCTATGTTATTCATGAACTCTAGAATTCATTATTTGCTGTACATAATTATGAGAGGCTAAATCTCTCTTTCTAGGAGAGATTGGCTGAACTCGATGTTGATTCTTTTCAATTTTAATTAATAAATTTCTGCAATATTCAGTTTATATACTTGTGATTCTTGCTGGTTTATTTTATTTTCTGTTGCAATTGAAAGATTGAATAGAAGAATTTAGGTTTAATTTAATTAAACTCGAGAGAGGAAATTGAGTTGAATCGAGAATAGTAAGAACACAACTTAGACATCATAAGGACCGAGAGGTGATTGATAGTCTAGGTAGTCTAGGTATAAATCGTAGGGACCGAGAGGTGATCGATTTAGAACTATAAGGGCTGAGCGTAATTGTAGTTAATTCTAGCAAACGGACGCGTGAGTTAGGGTTAAACACACAATTAGGTCTATATGCGAAAGCTGCGACGTAATTAATAATCTCTTAGACTAGTATAGAACTGAAAATTGTGGTAATGAGTTAGTAAAGGATTGAATTGAGGAAGCATCGAGGGAAGCCAATCGACCCTAATAATTAGTTAATTGAGTGAATCCGTGCAATTTAGTTCTCGTCAATTTTAATTTCATTGTTTTGTTTATTTTAATTTACAACATTCATCTAAATTCGATTTCTAGACAAAATAGTTCTTTATTAATAGTAGTAATTAGATATAGGAATTTGTTCTCCGTGGGACGATATTCGGACTCACAATCCACTTTATTACTTGAATGACCCGTGCACTTGCGGTTACAAATTCGCGTGTGTTTTCGAGCGAACAGACGACGCTACCGTGCTATGCACGTTCCTTCAGGTGTTCTACACGGCGACAACGAATCTGTCCGCATCATTGCGTCCAACATCTCATCTTGGCATGCACGAGCTGATCCTCATTCGCAAAACCTAGAAGACATACAAGGGCCACCAATGACTCGGAAGGGCCGTCGCTGCTATGGTAGAGAAGTTCCTTAAATATTTTTATCCCTTGCCACATCTCTACGCTTTCAGTGTTTTCTTAGATCCTCGAAGTAGAGTTCCTGGTTTGAAGGCGTTTTTAAAGTTGCTTGAAAGGCAACTAGGTCCTGATTACTCGAGCGATCTGGAAGGCCACACGGATGCATTGCAACAGGCCTACAAGCTTTACGAGTTACGGCATGGAAAAGTTGCGGGACAGGCCCCGATTACGCAAACGTCGCCGGCATCAGACAGTTTGAGGTTACTCCATGAACAGAGTCAGTCAGAGGACGACTCGGCGTCAAGTATGAGCCCACCAGTACGACCCGAGCACAGCGAGTTAAACGTCTTTTTGAATGTCCAATTAACGACATGACACACGACAAACTAGATTTGTTAGCGTGGTAGCAGAATCATTCAGGACAGTTTCCAATGCTAACTCACTTGGACATCTTCTCGATTCCTATGTCAGCAGTGTCTACAGAATCTGCATTTAGCATGGCTGACAATATTATAGATCCTCATCAAGGCCGACTAACGCCAAAGATGGTTGAGGTTCTGACAGTGACCAAAGACTAGGAATTAGCGGACCTACGCATGCATAATACAGTAGAACAAGAAAATACGGAGCTATTTGAATGGGTTCAAGAGTGGACGCTCCAGTGATGTCGTCCGGCCCCCTCCCTCGAAACGTCTTCATCAGAATGTCGGCAGTGGTTTTTGTTCGATTTTTTTTATTACTTGTAATAAAAATTTAATTTTGTACTATTCTTCAATTATTAAGACAATTGTTATTCATATTTTACGTAATTAATCTATACAATTTTCTTGACTTATTCTTTACAAATAACATATTATTACTTAAATTACCATTATAATTTATAATATATAACACTTACCATAATACTTACTAAAAACTTGGATAAAATCAAAAAATTAATTAAACCTTAGAAGTTATAAACAATCATATTAATTACAAAATTATTTAAATATATCAAAAAATTTAAAACACAATCAAAATAAATTTACAATTAATAAAATTAAACGTTAGTTGATAAATAACTTATAACTCCTAATTTAAACTTTCAAACTTATAAATAAACCTAAATACTAGTTAATTTTAAAAAACTTTATTAAAACTTAATTTAAAAAAAATGTCAAACTTAAGTTAAAACTTATAACATAATTATCAAACTTAATTTAAAGTTAAAAAATAATTATCAATACTAATTTAATTTTTACAGACCTTTTTATTAAAAAAAGTCATTTAAAAAATGAAAAAAAAAAACTTTCCGGGGAATTTCAAGGTAATTACCCAGAATTCCACGTTATTATTCCCGGGTATTACCCGGGAAAGTGTTCTGGGTAATTACCCAGAAATTACCCGGGTGTTATTCCATGGAATAACATGGAATTCCAAACTTTCATGCCTAGGCTCGGCAGCGGGAGAGAGGAAGAGGGATTGAGTGAGAGAGTGCTGAGTGTTTTTTTTTTTTTTTGAGAAGGGGAGTGATGGCGTGATGGAGGGTAAAGGAAGAAAGGGGAAACCCTAATGGGTTAAATGACATTATATATTAAAGCCAAATTGACCAATAATAATAAATTAATTAGTATATTTTTCAAAAATTATTAAATACACAATAAGCTTGATTTGAACAGTTAGAAATTTCAATAGCAATTTAGAGCCAAATTTCAATTACTAACCCGCCTTAAAATTTGAAAGTGCAAAATAATATTATTTGCACCTATATCTTACGAAATCGAGAGTTGACTAGATTTGGTGAAACAAAGGCAAATCCTCTCTAACAGATATTTATGACCAATTTTAGTATTACAAGCAATTTGTCTAAAGTTTAATTACTTGTGAAAGCAGTCTTGGTTCAGGCCATTACATTGCCATAGCTCTTTCCACGTTTTTGTGCTCCAAAAACCTAGCCAAAACCTTCTTTACATTATGCTTTAAGAGGTTAAGAAACCACAAGTGGTGGTTCTTGGCCAAACCATCAAGAGCAAGTCGGCCATAGAGGTAGCACAATGAGGAAAATCCCGAGCTCGAAAACTAGATATAAATCTCTAACAAAGAGTGATGCGAGGTTCATTATCTAGCCATAAGTGTTCTTTAGATTAGCCATGGTTGTATCTAGGTTTTGAGTTGTAAATTGTTCGTGCATGGCCTCCATTGGGTTGAATTTTGCCTAACACAAGTTTATGGAAGCTAGAAAGACTAGCTTCCGGATATTTCAACTTGTGTTCGGTTTGATATGTTTGTGTGCTTGCATGTCTAGGGTTCGGCAACCTTTTGGCCGTGACCCTTCATTTCTTATTTTTGCTTTTTGATTGCTTGCATGGCTGCCTCTATATGTTTAAAATGTCAAAATGATTTCAAAACCACCATGTGCATGACGGTTTCCAATGGACCGAAGTGTAACCACCACAAAAGATAAAATTTGGTAATTTTTCCTCCAAAAATCCGAACCTAAACTTGTGTAAATTAAAATGGATTGTTTGGTTTCTTATTTGATTATTCAGTTACTATTTTATTTTACATTTTGTGTTAGAAATCAAATGGTAATCGAAAAGCCACGATGAAACAAGTATCTCGGTTAAAATCCGTGAAAACGGTTCAAAAGCGTTTAGCTTGAGAATCGTTTTCACTTTTCACATAAGATTCAAGCTTCGATGAAAGGTTACAAAAAAGGAGTAAAAAATCTCCTTAGAACCTAGAAGCTACTTTTTTTATTATTAATAATGAGATTTGGAAAAAGGTAAAGACAACGTTTAAACCTAAAATGATAGTTTCGCGAGAGATCGCGAAACTAGTTTAAAAAACGCCATGCTTTGCAAGCAAGAAATTGTGTACTTTTTTTATATCTCAAGGAAGGATTGAAATCAAATATGTATATGTTTTCAAATGTTAAGCTTGCTGCCCTCAAACAATTTTAAGAACAATAAAAGAACGAATTAAACTAAAGGCTCAAGTGACGTTTTCACAACTTAACCACAATCGAAGGTTCGATGAAATCTCAAACTAATGCAAAATAGGTGTTGTGACTTAAATGGACTTAGTCCAGCCCAAACAAAGTGAGATGAGAACCATAGTTGTTTAAAGTGAATTAAACGGACTTTTCAAACAAAGCAAGACTCGGATTTCCTTGAAACTGAGCATTTCTCATTCAAAGTAGTTGTATTGCTTTTGAACCACTATACCGAACCAATAATATTTTGTAAAATATATCCTAGTTGAAAAAGGATTAATGAACATATTTTAAATAAAGAAGGCTTATTAACTAAGCCTAGTGTTCAAAAGAATTTGGCCAAAATGTTAAAACGGACAAACTTCCAGTCTTAAAAGAGGTTTGAAATACCAAGGCCATTTTGGGCTTTACCTTAATCTTTGAAGCCCAAACCTTGTCGGGCTTAACAGTTTGGAAACTGTAAAGGCCATAAGAAGCCCAAACCTTGTTGGGCCGAGCAGCAAGGAAGCTGTGAAGGCTATTTTGGACCTTATTCTAGCCCGAAGCCCAAATAACCATTTTTCGGCCTCGTAAGTAGTTAAGTCCCATATGATTTAGAGCCAAATTTTTAATAGGGCCTTTAACCTAGATAATGGACTGCTTAAGGTGGCCCAATCAAAGTGAACCTATCAAAAAGTCCAATTAGTATGAATTAGACAATCTCTAAGTCCAGACGGACTTTTAAATAGTTCGAAGATTTCAAACGACGAGAGACCGTCTAGGAAAATTTAAGTTGAAAGCCCGAGCACTTAGGAATTAATTCTTAATAATTCACCCTTGTGTTTACGAGGCAGGTAAACTAACGAGACCATGTCTTCTGTTCAAGGACAAGCAGACAATAAGGTGGTCAGAGCTCAAAATAAGATCTTGAAAAGACCTCGGAACTGCTGTAACGCCCACAAAAGTAAGTGATGATGCATCTACGGCACCAAGTATATGTGTGAATTGTTTGCTAGAATTGCATTAGTGATTTATGAATAAATATTGTGTAACTGCTATGATCCTGTGCTGGGTAGTGTTTAAACCATAATAGCCGAAGAAGAACCCTAGCTCAAATAAATCATAAATAAAGTATATGAGACTAGAAATGGTCTAAGCTTTAAATTGGAATTACATAAGTCTCAATAAAAGAGAATAAGCTGTAAATAAGACACATTAGTATGAGTTCGCTCATACACGAACTCCACCTAGTTTTCTAACTTAGGTGCGAAAAAGAAGACGGCATTACGTCGTGCTTCCATACTACTAAACAAGAGACACAGCTTAATGAAAAAAGGAAAGAGGCCTGGAGTAGCCGTTATTAAACTAAGGCTGTGAGTACAAAATATGAGGTTAAAACATTAAATACTAAAGAATGAGTAATTCGTTAAAGAACCTTGAAATAAGCGTGATGTCAATCATTGGATCGATAGAACATTGTAATCAACGGCACAACCGAGTCTCTACCTGTGCATGGTGCCTCTCAGACTGTGGTCCATTAAAGGAATCTTGTAGGAAAATCTATCCGGCCTAATTGTATGTTTGTTGTGCAACCACTCAACGAACTAGATCAAGGGTCTCTAACCTAAACGCAAGAGGCCAAAGTGTGGGACTCGTGAGAAGTCCATTCATTTCTTTAAAACCTTAAACTAAAACTATAAAAGGCGCCTCTTGTGAAACTCCGGTCTACTGTGTGAACAGACAAGGGGGTTTAATCATACTCGTATTCCCCGTCTGCTGTGTGAACAGACGAGTGAATGTTTATCGGATTTAGAGTCCCGATTCCTCAAGGATGAGATGGAGGGTAAATATGAAATAAGCTTCAATCCTCCAATAGCAGAGACAGAGGTATACGAATGCAAGCTAAATATTATAACGATTAAAAGTCGATGGTACCGCCCGGCTCCAAATGAAGAGAGACCCTTGTCTCCGAGAGAAAGAGCCCCGCTCCTACAGGGTGAGCTTATTTCGCACACAAAGCTGGTCAGTTGAGTGTGAGACGAAGTCCGAGGGACAGCCAGGCGATTGGTCGTCTTCCCGCCTGTGCACTAGAGAAATTGCGGCGACCATCAGTGGATCCAGACTTGAGAAAAGTATTGAGCTCGAATAAATAATTAATTACTGTATGAAACCATTAAGTCCGGAGTGAGTCTAATAAGATGAATCCTCCAGAAGGACTATAAAGATGCGTGGTGGAACCATAACCTATCACAATACCTTGTAATTATAAAAAGTGATGTTGTGAGTGAGAGATTCTTCGTTACTAGGGCCAAGTTGCCTCCTCAAAGCAAGGTTAACTGGGATTAAGCAGATGTACGTAAAACAATGAGAACAAGCTACCTTGTATAGGTAGCTCTTGTGTGTGAACCGAGTTCGAAGTACTCGGTTGTGAAAAAGAGAAAGAGATGAGAGACATGGGAAAACACAGGGGTAATTCTCTATGTATATTGTATAAGTAAATCTATGATGCATATCATTTAGGGTATACTAGTTTGCCCTTACTGAGTTTAGCAACTCATAAGTTTCTCGGTGTTGTAGGTAAGAAGCCGATAAAGTCTGACGAGTAGGAGCTGGCTAAGATGGTGTGTTTAGCATATGACGAAGAAGAAGACCCGCGGCAAAATATTTCTACACTTTTGTTATATTATAAACAATCTATGATTTTTAATACCAGGACGAGATCCTGAGGATTTTAAGACTTGAATGATGTAATATTATGATGATAGACTCCATGTGAGTCACGATATATTTTGTGACCGGGATGTGATCCCGAGGACTCCTAAAAATATAAATTATATAATATTATGGTAGCAAACTATACTTGGATAATCTTACTATGTTATAAGTACTTTATTTGACAAAGTCTTCCGCATTACAAAATATATATATACATAATTTTTGCTTTCAAAGTCTTATCAGAGTTTATGAGAGTATGAAAAGGAGGTTGTACTCTCCTTTCGCGACCTCAGCCGAGGGAGCGAGTCGTGACACATACCTTATTTGATATTTAGGTATTATTTCATCAACTAGAAATCTATGTCTGTATAAATAATTTTCATCATCAAAATATATGTTTGTAAAAACTTTAAAGCACTAGATTTGTAAATATATATATATATATATATATATATATATTGGTATAGTATAATAATCTTCCTTTTTTGTTTTTATATTATTATTTTTTTAATATTATTTAGCAAATATTAATTTTTTAGGCTATCTCCGATGTAAATAAAATGCCAATGCTAAGTTTGGCACTAAAAAAATGATTAAAATGCTATATTTAATACCATTTTCAATACAAATACCAACGTCAATGTCAAATTTCATACTGAAAAAGATAAAATGCTATATTTTGTTACTTTTCAGTTGTAAAAATTAATAAAAATAGTCGATGTTAACTAATAGTAAATAAGACTATAAATAGTCATATAACTTCTTAGTAAGATGAAATTTTTTGTAATATAATATTAATTTTTAATTAGGGTCAGTTAGGTAAATAGTCATTTTGAACTGTGTGTTTTTAAAAAAATAGCAATAGTTTAAAAAATTTAAAAACTAACCATAACACCTGTAAGAAATTTCTGACAATTACAAAATTACACATCAAAACTGCTGTAAGAAAATTTCTAACACATGTAAGAAATTTCTAAAAGGATTAGTTTTTAAATTTTTTAAAACTATTGCTATTTTTTAAAATCATTTTCTAAAAAGTTGTTAATTTCTTAAAATTCCCTTTTAATTAATGCCTAAAGTTGATCAATCAATAGTCTACTTCAAATGCCAAATTTTTGGTATTATGCTATATTTGGTGCTAAATTTGGCATCATATATAGCATTTGTCAAAGTTAATGCCAAATTTCACATTGCATTGGAGAATATTTTTTATGCCAAAATGTCAAATTTTGGCATTGGTACATAAATTTAGCATTGTATTTGAGATATTCTAATGCACAAATGCTGTTTAAAATATTATTTTAAATTTTATTATTTTTTAGTTGTAAAAACCGAAAAAAGTATTTGATACTAACCAATAATAGATAATACTACAAATAATCATAATGACTTCTTGTTACGAGAAAACTTTTTTAATGTAATATTAATATTTAATTAGATGCCTAAAACTTGATCAATAAATACTCTACTTCAAATGACAAATTTTTGTAGTATTTGCAGAATTTAATGTCAAATTTGGCATTACATTAGAGAATATTTTTTTATGTCAAAATGTCAGATTTTGGCTTTTGTACACAAATTTAGCATTGCATTGTAGATGCTCTCGGATGATGTTTTAAGATAATAGCTATTGTTTCTATTAATTAAGAAAATAATCATTTTCTTAACTACATGATTATGTGATGCTACCTTTATGTTTTCTTTTTTAAAGGAGCTAATAGCTAGTTTTTTAATTTTTGAAAACGTTGTCATTTACTTAAAACATGGATTAGAAAAGGAAATTTTAAGAAAGTAGCCACTGTTTATAAAATGATTTTAAAAAAAAGCCACAGTTTCAAAAAATTTAAAAACTAGCCATGTAAGAAAATTTTTACAAAAGTTTTGCCTAGTGTCAGAAATTTCTGACAGTATTTTTATGTGTATTTATGTTATTGTCAGAAATTTCTTATAGTTTTATGGCTAGTTTTTAAATTTTTTGAAACTGTAGCTAGTTTTTAAAAACACTCGGTCCTGGCTATTTACCAAACCGACCTATTAAAAAATGAACATCTACCAAATAGAGCCTTATTTTTAAGGGGAAAATATTGGCTATTTACCAAACCGACCTATTAAAAAATGAACAACTACCAAATAGAGCCTTATTTTTAAGGGGAAAATATCATAAAGTTTTCTTGAGCTTTACAAAATGATACATTATATCATGAGTTTTTTTATTAATTATGATAAAAATATTCCTCGAATTATCAAATAATGACAAAATTATCTTTAATCATCATATTTTATAATTTTTTAAATTTAAATTTTCAACAACATGTTTATTAATATTTTTATAAATAAATTTTTAATCTTTAGAAAAATAATATAACTGTTCTCTTGGTTTTAATTTAAATGACACAATTATATCTTTTAACACAACAAAAACATCTATTATCCTAAAAGTTTTTAGTCATTAATTTTTTTTGTTCAAAATAATTTTTTGCTATTAAAGTTTTTAGTATTTAGTCCAACGATCGAATTTCCTCAAAATTCATAAACATTCATTATGAGTAGGATGAATTTCAAGATTTCCTAGAACACAAAGTAAAAAATAAAATAAAATAAACAAAAGAACAAAAATCAAAATTAAAACTTGAAATTTTTTATTTCCAATATACAACCCAGATCAATGTACTGCTGAACATAGTGTTCTTGGGGCAACAAACTCAGATCAAGGGGCCATAAATAGTATATGCTTATTTCCACTAAAAACAATAAAAAACATAAGAAAAGTGATGGTGAACACTGAGCGTGTAGGGAGATCGGAGTGGAGTGATGGCAGCGGTGTTGAGCGCGAATCCTCTGCCCATCACGAGGAACCCCAATCCAACAACCCCGACGAACCCCCAACCACTGCGACCCTACCCCAACAACCTTGTGACTCCACCATTTCTCGGCACTCTTGTCGTATGCTGACGGCTACGGGGTTGACCCAAACCCCTTGGATACAAACTATGAGACGACGACAGCCCAAACCTCTCTGACCTTAATCCATGCGCATTGATGTCATCTCCAGCGCAAATTTGGTTTTCTCCGTCATCATCTCCGCGGATGCTTGCCTCTGCCTCACACTCGCAGCTCACTGCCACTCGCCTCTGCTTGCACTCACCATCGTCTCCCTCGTCTCCGCCTGAGCTCGGCGTCGCCTTCCTCGCCTCCCTTGCCTCTGCCCCCCGCTTGCCGCCTCCGCCTTGCGCTTGCTGCCTCCCTCGCCTCAGCCTCTTTGTGATATTTAACATTTCATGAAATACTAATATACAAGGAATGCCATCAACGTTATAAGTGCCACGATGGACAAACAACAAGTCGATGGAAGTGGCAAAGCTAGCAAGGATAGTGCACTCATGGGATCACTGCATCACTTCAATGTGATTCAAGTTGCACCCAAGGTCTAAGCGTGAGGGCTATATGTGGATGTCATAATCAATAGAAAATCTGTCACCGTAATCGAATACCCACTAAAATACCAGAGTTACGGTCCTTCTTTAGACTAGTCAATTATTATCGGCGGTTCATCAACCCCTACTCAACTATAGCAGCGCCTCTCACAAAACTTCTCTAGAAAAACAAGCCATGTGAGTAGACAATGAGGTGCCAATAAACTTTTGAGGAGTTGAAGAAGGTCGTTGATAAGTGAGCAAAATACTCACTTATATATCGCAAATTCGGGCTTGAATTGTTGTTAAATTCCTCAAGTTTATGTTATTTAATGAGTTTTGTGAGTGTACAGGTGATTTAAGCACAAGTACGGAAACCGAGGTGAAAAAGTACACAAAACGGAACATTTTGGAGCAAAGGAAAACGAGCCCAAAAAGGCAGAAGCATCGCCGATCGATCGCGGCTCATTAGCCGATCGATCGGCTCAACTATGCGAAGCCAACCAGACCAAGCGCCGATCGATCGCGGCTCACTAGCCGATCGATCGCGAGCCAGAATTCCTGAGAAACGCGTAGGCGCCGATCGATCGCAACTTATGCGCCGATCGATCGGCCAGACCTGCTGAAGCTGAACGACGTCGTTTTCCAAGTGCGAAAGGTTCCGAAATTCCTCCAAAATTAGGTCAAACCTTGTGCTCTATAAATAGAACACTGTTTGGACGAAGAAGGGGGGACTTGGACGAAAAATAAACACTTTGACAAAGAGAAACTCAAGAGAACAAGAAGAAGAAGATTGAGCGTTCATCGGAGCTGAAGAATTCGAGAAGATCATCGATTTTCAGAGTTTTTCTTACTCTCATTCTCTTTGTATCTTCTTCTCATTTAATTCTATGTTATTCATGAACTCTAGAATTCTTTATTTGCTGTACATGATTATGAGAGGCTAATCTCTCCATCTAGGAGAGATTGGCTGAACTCGATGTTGATTCTTTTCAATTTCAATTAATAAATTTCTGCAATATTCAGTTTATATACTTGTGATTCTTGCTGGTTTATTTTATTTTCTGTTGCAATTGAAAGATTGAATAGAAGAATTTAGGTTTAATTTAATTAAACTCGAGAGAGGAAATTGAGTTGAATCGGGAATAGTAAGAACACAACTTAGACATCATAGGGACCGAGAGGTGATTGATTGTCTAGGTAGTCTAGCTATAAATCGTAGGGACCGAGAGGTGATCGATTTAGAACTATAAGAGCTGAGCGTAATTTGTAGTTAATTCTAGCAAACGGACGCGTGAGTTAGGGTTAAATGCACAATTAGGTCTATATGCGAAAGCTGCGACGTAATTAATTATCTCTTAGATTAGTATATAACTGAAAATTGTAGAAAGGAGTTAGTGAAGGATTGAATTGAGGAAGCATCGAGGGAAGCCAATCGACCCTAGCACTTAGTTAATTGAGTTAATCCGTGCAATTTAGTTCTTGTCATTTTAATTTCATTGTTTTGTTTATTTTAATTTACAACATTCATCCAAATTCGATTTCTAGACAAATTAGTTCTTTAGTAATAGTAGTACTTAGACCTAGGCATTTGTTCTCCGTGGGAACGATATTCGGACTCATTATCCACTTTATTACTTGAATGACCCGTGCACTTGCGGTTACAAATTCGCGTGTGTTTTCGAGCGAACAAGTTTTTGGCGCCGTTGCCGGGGAACAAAGCGTCTAACTTTGTTTAATACTACAATAAACGAGAATTATTTTGATTTAGAGTTTTATTTTTACTTAACTAACGTTGCCGGTCTCTTTTGTGCATTTGCTTCGTAGGTGTATGCCAAGGTCGAGTGGTCAAGACATATTACCACTCGATCTAGAGATTGAACGCACACTTCGGTCATTGAGGAAGATCAACAGAAACTTGTCATCCGATTTCACAATGGCCGACGACTTACCGGCTGCGCAACAAGCACGGAACGCCAATGTTCTACAGGCTCAACAGGGGCAACAACCTCAGAATGAAGCCCGCACGCTTCGCGACTACTTGAGGCCTGTAGTGAATGAGAATTATTCGGGAATTCGGCGACAGGCCATCAACGCTAACAATTTCGAGTTGAAGCCCGGATTGATCGCTATGGTACAACAGCAGCAATTTGGGGGTTTGCCGTCTGAAGATCCTCATAACCATCTATCATCCTTTCTGGAGCTGTGCGACACTGTGAAGTACAATGGTGTGCCCCATGACACAATCAAGCTACAATTGTTCCCATTCTCTCTCCGGGACAAGGCTCGCACATGGTTCCACGCTCTACCAAAGGGGTCCATTGAAACTTGGGACGCCATGGTGCAGAAGTTTCTCACAAAGTTCTTCCCTCCACAGATGACTTCGCAGCTGCGAGTTGAGATAAGCCAATTCCGACAAGGGGAGAGCGAATCATTGTATGATGCTTGGGACAGGTTTAAGGACCTGTTAAGGAGGTGCCCACAACACGGGTTCGAGCTATGGTTTCAAGCTCAAACTTTCTACAATGGGTTGAATTATGCTACTAGGAGCATGGTTGATGCAGCAGCGGGTGGTTCTGTAATGAATAAGACAGCTGAGGAAGCGACTGAACTTTATGAAGAGATGGCCACAAGTCACTACCAAGCACCATCAGATAGGAACGTGGGTAGGCGAGTTGCAGGGGTTCTAGAGGTGGACCAATTATCCGCCATTCAGGCTCAACTAGCCTCACTCACCAACAAGCTATCAAGCCAAAAAGGGCCAACTATGGGACAAGTAGCGGCAATGCAGAGCCAGCAAGAGCAGTCTTCGCAACAAGAGGAACAGTGTGGGGTAGAAGATGTTCAGTTTGTGGGGAACAGGAATTATCAATTTCGGCCAAACAATAATCTGCCCGCTCACTACCACCCCGGGTTAAGAAATCATGAAAACTTCTCCTACAGCAACCCAAGAAACGCCCTGAATGCACCGCCTCCTGGTTTCCAAGGGCAATCCTCCTCAGATTACACCATGCCTGTGGAAAAGAGGGCATCAACTCTGGAGGACAACCTTAACGCTTTCGTGCACGAATCAAGGAAGAGAATGGAGGCGTATGATAAGCGCTTCAACAGTTTGGAGATTCACTGCACGAATATGGGAGCCTCCATCAAAACTTTGGAAACTCAGATTGGACAATTGGCTATGGCAGTTAAGGAGCAAGCGACCCGATCCCTCTCAAATGATGCAGAAAACAATGTAAGGGAATGCAAGGCGATAATGGTAAGGAGTGGCCCAGAAGTACAAGCGGTGATGGAACGCAACTGTGAGGTTACGGCCAAGAAGGAAACACTCGCAGGGAAAGTCGAAAAGGAGCCATTTACACCAGGGAGAATAATGTTTCCTGACAACCCTCCGAAGATCACCACGCCACTCCCGTATCCGCAGCGCTTCAAGAAGCAGAACCTCGATGAAAAATTCACTAAGTTCCTTGAGGTGTTCAAGAAACTGCACATCAACATTCCATTTGCAGATGCCTTGGAACACATGCCAAATTACGCAAAGTTTTTGAAGAAGATGATGGCAAAGAAGCACAAAGTGGAAGAGGTTAAGATGGTCAGTTTAACTGAGGAATGCAGCGCATTAATCCAAAGGAAGCTACCGAAGAAGGAGAAAGACCCCGGGAGCTTCACCATACCTTGCAAGATCGGCGACACCACACTCACCAATGTGCTATGCGATTTGGGCGCAAGCATTAATTTAATGCCGTTATCTATTTTTAAGAAGCTTGGACTCCAAGAAGCAAAACCAACAACCATAGCACTACAAATGGCCGACCGCTCCATCGCCAAAGCATGGGGAGTGATTGAAGATGTGCTCGTAAAAGTCGACAAGTTTATCTACCCGGTAGACTTCGTGGTATTAGATATGGGAGATGTGAATGAGGTACCATTACTCCTGGGGCGACCATTCTTGGCTACGGGCAGAGCCTTAATTGACGTCGAAGCAGGTTGTCTCACGCTTCGAGTGGACAATGAGCAAGTCCACTTTCACAAGTCCCATTCAGCCAAACCACATGAAATAAAGCCCAGGATAAAACAAGAGGAGATAGACGAGAAAGTAGTAAGCATGTCTGAATCAGAAGGCAAGACTTTACAGAAAGAGCCAACCAAACTGGGCTCGATGACAAGACGTTTACGGTTATACCTCAAACGTCTGAAAAGGCGTGGCAAGACCCCGAGGACCAGAGTCGTGCCAACAGCTGTTCCAGCCGCAGATGAAATTCATAACAGAAAGCATCAAGTCGCAGTAGAATTACTTGGGCAACCAAGAAATCAGAACAACGAGTGAAGATGCAGCGTCAAGATGGACGTTAAACGGATCGGCTTCTCGGGAGGCAACCCGAGCATTATTTTATATTTTCGTTTTTAAGTTTTGTTTTTTTTTATTTTATTTTATTTTATTTCCATTCTTATTGTTTTATTTTCAGTTTTTAGTTGAAAGTTCGATATAATTGCTAATAAGTTTGTTTTTGATTTTCAGATGAAAAAAAAAAAAAAAAAAAAAAAAAAAAAAAAAAAAAGAAGAGAGTTCAGGCCGAGCCATCGCCGATCGATCGGGAGGTAAACGCCGATCGATCGCGAGCGAGAGACTTTCGAGAGACAAACATCAGGCCGATCGATCGCAGACGCTGTTGCGATCGATCGCGAGATAGCCGATCGATCGCGAAGCAAGAGCCGATCGATCGGCAAGGCGCGCATCAGTCTTAAACGCTGCGTTTCACTTGAAAACGAGGGTTTTTATCTCCAAATCTTCCTCACTTCGCCCCATTCACCATAGCCGATCGAACGCCAATCTCTCTCTCTCTCTCTCTACCACCCTCACCACCAGCCGACCGAACATCCTCTCTCCGCGCTCTCACCGCCCCGCGCCCTCTCTTCCTCTCTCCGCGCTCTCACAGCCCCCGCCGTGCCCTCCTCGCCCGCTCCGCCTCACCCCTCGCCAAACCAGCGTCTCGAGCGCAGCCCCACGCCGACGCCGAGTTCGCCCACGCCGAGTCGCCTCTTGTCCCGCACTCTCCGCTTCCGCGCCGCTCCGCCCTCACACGTCCGCGCCTTCACTCTCGCCGCGCGCCGCCGTCACAGCGCACCGTCGGCTGCTTCTCGCTTTTTGAGGTTTGCCACTTTTCTCTCCGTGGACCTTAGTTGTTGGCAAGCTCTGTTGGTTGGGTTGTGGTTCTTGGTTGGATATATCGCTGCTATAATTATTCTGCGGGGTGGGCGTCGGTGATTTTGGTGCTTTTTTGGATTTTTAGTTGTTTTGCTGGTCGTATTGCGGGTTTGTTTTGCTGGTCGCATTGTGGGTTAGTGTTGCTACTCCATTCCTGTGGGCTTGATTCGTGTGCGGATATTTATTGTGGTTGTTGAGTTCGATCGACTTCTCCGTAATGGGTAAGAGAAAGACTAGGGTGCCGGCCGAGTTGGTGCGCCGACCCGCTGCGGCCTTTTCTCAGGTTTTTGTCAATGCAGATGCCGAACGACTCTATAAACACTTTGTGCAGTCTGGCCAACCAACGCACGTGGAGTGCGACTTCGCGCCCGAGCCCAGCGATGGTCATCTGCAGGCTCAGATACGCCGGCTCGGCTGGCAACGGTTGTGTGACCAACCTTGCGCAGCCAATGTGGTCGTGGTCCGGGAGTTCTACGCCAACGCCCACTTCAACAGACCGGGTAATGTCGTGTTAGTTCGAGGAACGGACGTGTCCTTCAGTTCTGATACCCTACGGAGCGTCCTCAACCTCCCCACGGTCGCGGATGACGATTTCCATCGTCTATTACACGAGGGTGCCGATTATGAGGCTATTTTGCAGGAGATGGGTTTCCCAGGCTCCCAGTGGTCTTACTCGGCTTCCAACCCGACCAAGCCATTGCATGTCCGTGCCAACACTCTCAACCGTTTCGCGCATGCGTGGTATCACCTCATCCGCCACAATCTCATACCGACCTCCCAGAGATCGGAGATTACAACCGACCGAGCCCTCCTCACGTACTGCATCTGCTCCGGCCGCACAATCGACGCCGCCACGATCATCAAAGACTCCATCTGCCATCGGGCGAATATGGGGCAGCACCCGGCGGCACTCATTCATCCGATTCTGATCACCCACTTGTGTGCTCAGGCCGGTGTGCCGATGAGCGACGAGGAGATGACTCTGGGGCCGAAGAAGTTTAACCATGACAGCCTGATGAGATTTGAGCAGTGGCCCGGCGGTACCCCCGACCCTGATGGGATGGGCTTCGTGCCTTTCCCCAATCAGCCTCCGCCACCGCCCCCACCCGCCGCCCCACCGCGCATTCGGCACTTCAACATGATTCCGACGCAGACTACCGACAGGGGAGTTGATGAAGAACGGGAGCGCCGGCAAGCAGCGCGTCGGTCACGTCGCATATTCCAGCACGGCGAGGGCTCCTCTTCCAGTGCGCCACCACCCGAGCCCCATTCATTCGACTCCCTCACCGCGATGATGACTCAGGGTTTCGAGACCCTGCGGTTGGGTCAGGAGTCTCTACAGCTGGGTCAGGATAGACTCTTTCGCCGGGTGTCCGACATGCAGCAGCGCCAGTACCACCTCGCCCAGCACTTGCACAACCTGGAGGTGGACCTGCAGCATCAACCACGGGAGCCCTTCCCCGAGTCCCTCTTGCAGCCTTACCGCAGCCCGTCCCCAGACCGACCCGACGTTGAGTGGGAACCTTGGCCCGAATAGGCCCCCTTCCACCGCTTCATTTGAGACAGTGAGGACACTGTCTATTCTAAGTTTGGGGGGGTGTTTTCCATCTCATGGCCCGGCCGCAGCGACCCGATCGAGAGGAGGCACAATTTCTATCTTTATTTTTTATTATTAGTTGTATTTCCATTATTATTGAACTATTTAGTTTCCATTTTCAGTTACTTTAATTTTAGGTTATTAGGTTTATTTTTATGTAGTTTGTTTTCATTGATGCATGTAAATAAACTTGGCTATTTTATGAATTCTAACGAAGTGTTTAGTGTTTCTTTTGTTTGTGCAATGGCGTGAGTCGATGATGAGGACTGGCACGAAGTCGAGTCCTGCGTTGTGTCGTAAGTTTTTCCCCTTCTTTGAGTATAACATTGATAGTAAACTTAGGATTTGGCTATTTCACATTCCATGCACGTAATATGTCTCTTGAAATTCGACTGATGAATGTATGCAATAGAAGTTCTTTATGATAATGCTTGTTTGAGATCTCTAGAACTCAACCTTAGTTGCTTTTCGAGGCGAAATCCTAGTAACAAGAAATTGAGGAGATGATTAAGGCCATCATTTGGACCGTTTGAGCCTAAATAGCACACCTTGGACAACATATCTTTGCACCCATAGTTTGAGCCTATAACCACCATTTATTTCTGATTTTACCAACCTGTGACATTTACACACCCACTAGCCTTACATTATCCACAATCACCCTTGTTCACCTAGACTGCGATGCTTAATTTTGTATGAAGGAGAGTGATTATGTTAACAATGTAGAGCCTTAAACCCAATTTCGCTACCCGTATCAACAATAAAAATATTGGATCGAAAAAAAAAAAAAAAAAAAAAAAAAAAAAAAAAAAGTATCCAATGCTCTAATTTAACAAGGGTAGTCAAAACGAAGTTTGGGGGAAGGGTGGCTTGGTGTTTTGGTAATCGGGTGGAAAAATTGAACGGAAAAGAAGGTGTAAAAAGATGCAGTGGTGTTGCCGTAAAGGCATGGGTTTAGGTGAACATCTAGCTTAAAATTTACCTTCATCCTACCTTAGCCGAGGCCGCAATATTACAAGCCGAAAAGTCCTTTTGATCCTCAATTACTTGTGTTCTACATTAGTGGAGATTAGCGACGAGGTCGGGCTTATGGTGATTCTCTTCGGTATGAACCGTTAAGTCTTCTTGAGTATGCAGTAGTCGGTTGAATGAAAGAGGAATCGCACACACACACTTGAAAAGCCATTTCCGAGGTAAGCTTGATCTGTAAAAGCTCTAGTTGGATGAGGACTTCGATACTACAAGGGAATCGGTGAAATGTCCCTGAGAAATATCCATGCCATACACGACAAAGAATCCGGATGTTGAAGTTAGAATCATACTTGCTTTGTTTTCATTTAGGTTTACTTAGGATTATTTTTCATTTAGGATTATTCATTCATTCATTTATTCATTCATTTATCCAGTTATTCATTCATTCATTCATTCATGTTTAAGATAGGAGTCATGCATCATAGAATTAAAATTTGTGCTTCATTGTTGCTTGAGGACAAGCAATGATTCAAGTTTGGGGGTGTGATAAGTGAGCAAAATACTCACTTATATATCGCAAATTCGGGCTTGAATTGTTGTTAAATTCCTCAAGTTTATGTTATTTAATGAGTTTTGTGAGTGTACAGGTGATTTAAGCACAAGTACGGAAACCGAGGTGAAAAAGTACACAAAACGGAACATTTTGGAGCAAAGGAAAACGAGCCCAAAAAGGCAGAAGCATCGCCGATCGATCGCGGCTCATTAGCCGATCGATCGGCTCAACTATGCGAAGCCAACCAGACCAAGCGCCGATCGATCGCGGCTCACTAGCCGATCGATCGCGAGCCAGAATTCCTGAGAAACGCGTAGGCGCCGATCGATCGCAACTTATGCGCCGATCGATCGGCCAGACCTGCTGAAGCTGAACGACGTCGTTTTCCAAGTGCGAAAGGTTCCGAAATTCCTCCAAAATTAGGTCAAACCTTGTGCTCTATAAATAGAACACTGTTTGGACGAAGAAGGGGGGACTTGGACGAAAAATAAACACTTTGACAAAGAGAAACTCAAGAGAACAAGAAGAAGAAGATTGAGCGTTCATCGGAGCTGAAGAATTCGAGAAGATCATCGATTTTCAGAGTTTTTCTTACTCTCATTCTCTTTGTATCTTCTTCTCATTTAATTCTATGTTATTCATGAACTCTAGAATTCTTTATTTGCTGTACATGATTATGAGAGGCTAATCTCTCCATCTAGGAGAGATTGGCTGAACTCGATGTTGATTCTTTTCAATTTCAATTAATAAATTTCTGCAATATTCAGTTTATATACTTGTGATTCTTGCTGGTTTATTTTATTTTCTGTTGCAATTGAAAGATTGAATAGAAGAATTTAGGTTTAATTTAATTAAACTCGAGAGAGGAAATTGAGTTGAATCGGGAATAGTAAGAACACAACTTAGACATCATAGGGACCGAGAGGTGATTGATTGTCTAGGTAGTCTAGCTATAAATCGTAGGGACCGAGAGGTGATCGATTTAGAACTATAAGAGCTGAGCGTAATTTGTAGTTAATTCTAGCAAACGGACGCGTGAGTTAGGGTTAAATGCACAATTAGGTCTATATGCGAAAGCTGCGACGTAATTAATTATCTCTTAGATTAGTATATAACTGAAAATTGTAGAAAGGAGTTAGTGAAGGATTGAATTGAGGAAGCATCGAGGGAAGCCAATCGACCCTAGCACTTAGTTAATTGAGTTAATCCGTGCAATTTAGTTCTTGTCATTTTAATTTCATTGTTTTGTTTATTTTAATTTACAACATTCATCCAAATTCGATTTCTAGACAAATTAGTTCTTTAGTAATAGTAGTACTTAGACCTAGGCATTTGTTCTCCGTGGGAACGATATTCGGACTCATTATCCACTTTATTACTTGAATGACCCGTGCACTTGCGGTTACAAATTCGCGTGTGTTTTCGAGCGAACAAGTTTTCGAACTCGGCGTCGGCGTGGGGCTGCGCTCGAGACGCTGGTTTGGCGAGGGGTGAGGCGGAGCGGGCGAGGAGGGCACGGCGGGGGCTGTGAGAGCGCGGAGAGAGGAAGAGAGGGCGCGGGGCGGTGAGAGCGCGGAGAGAGGATGTTCGGTCGGCTGGTGGTGAGGGTGGTAGAGAGAGAGAGAGAGAGATTGGCGTTCGATCGGCTATGGTGAATGGGGCGAAGTGAGGAAGATTTGGAGATAAAAACCCTCGTTTTCAAGTGAAACGCAGCGTTTAAGACTGATGCGCGCCTTGCCGATCGATCGGCTCTTGCTTCGCGATCGATCGGCTCTCTCGCGATCGATCGCAACAGCGTCTGCGATCGATCGGCCTGATGTTTGTCTCTCGAAAGTCTCTCGCTCGCGATCGATCGGCGTTTACCTCCCGATCGATCGGCGATGGCTCGGCCTGAACTCTCTTCTTTTTTTTTTTTTTTTGGATTTTTAGTTGTTTTGCTGGTCGTATTGCGGGTTTGTTTTGCTGGTCGCATTGTGGGTTAGTGTTGCTACTCCATTCCTGTGGGCTTGATTCGTGTGCGGATATTTATTGTGGTTGTTGAGTTCGATCGACTTCTCCGTAATGGGTAAGAGAAAGACTAGGGTGCCGGCCGAGTTGGTGCGCCGACCCGCTGCGGCCTTTTCTCAGGTTTTTGTCAATGCAGATGCCGAACGACTCTATAAACACTTTGTGCAGTCTGGCCAACCAACGCACGTGGAGTGCGACTTCGCGCCCGAGCCCAGCGATGGTCATCTGCAGGCTCAGATACGCCGGCTCGGCTGGCAACGGTTGTGTGACCAACCTTGCGCAGCCAATGTGGTCGTGGTCCGGGAGTTCTACGCCAACGCCCACTTCAACAGACCGGGTAATGTCGTGTTAGTTCGAGGAACGGACGTGTCCTTCAGTTCTGATACCCTACGGAGCGTCCTCAACCTCCCCACGGTCGCGGATGACGATTTCCATCGTCTATTACACGAGGGTGCCGATTATGAGGCTATTTTGCAGGAGATGGGTTTCCCAGGCTCCCAGTGGTCTTACTCGGCTTCCAACCCGACCAAGCCATTGCATGTCCGTGCCAACACTCTCAACCGTTTCGCGCATGCGTGGTATCACCTCATCCGCCACAATCTCATACCGACCTCCCAGAGATCGGAGATTACAACCGACCGAGCCCTCCTCACGTACTGCATCTGCTCCGGCCGCACAATCGACGCCGCCACGATCATCAAAGACTCCATCTGCCATCGGGCGAATATGGGGCAGCACCCGGCGGCACTCATTCATCCGATTCTGATCACCCACTTGTGTGCTCAGGCCGGTGTGCCGATGAGCGACGAGGAGATGACTCTGGGGCCGAAGAAGTTTAACCATGACAGCCTGATGAGATTTGAGCAGTGGCCCGGCGGTACCCCCGACCCTGATGGGATGGGCTTCGTGCCTTTCCCCAATCAGCCTCCGCCACCGCCCCCACCCGCCGCCCCACCGCGCATTCGGCACTTCAACATGATTCCGACGCAGACTACCGACAGGGGAGTTGATGAAGAACGGGAGCGCCGGCAAGCAGCGCGTCGGTCACGTCGCATATTCCAGCACGGCGAGGGCTCCTCTTCCAGTGCGCCACCACCCGAGCCCCATTCATTCGACTCCCTCACCGCGATGATGACTCAGGGTTTCGAGACCCTGCGGTTGGGTCAGGAGTCTCTACAGCTGGGTCAGGATAGACTCTTTCGCCGGGTGTCCGACATGCAGCAGCGCCAGTACCACCTCGCCCAGCACTTGCACAACCTGGAGGTGGACCTGCAGCATCAACCACGGGAGCCCTTCCCCGAGTCCCTCTTGCAGCCTTACCGCAGCCCGTCCCCAGACCGACCCGACGTTGAGTGGGAACCTTGGCCCGAATAGGCCCCCTTCCACCGCTTCATTTGAGACAGTGAGGACACTGTCTATTCTAAGTTTGGGGGGGTGTTTTCCATCTCATGGCCCGGCCGCAGCGACCCGATCGAGAGGAGGCACAATTTCTATCTTTATTTTTTATTATTAGTTGTATTTCCATTATTATTGAACTATTTAGTTTCCATTTTCAGTTACTTTAATTTTAGGTTATTAGGTTTATTTTTATGTAGTTTGTTTTCATTGATGCATGTAAATAAACTTGGCTATTTTATGAATTCTAACGAAGTGTTTAGTGTTTCTTTTGTTTGTGCAATGGCGTGAGTCGATGATGAGGACTGGCACGAAGTCGAGTCCTGCGTTGTGTCGTAAGTTTTTCCCCTTCTTTGAGTATAACATTGATAGTAAACTTAGGATTTGGCTATTTCACATTCCATGCACGTAATATGTCTCTTGAAATTCGACTGATGAATGTATGCAATAGAAGTTCTTTATGATAATGCTTGTTTGAGATCTCTAGAACTCAACCTTAGTTGCTTTTCGAGGCGAAATCCTAGTAACAAGAAATTGAGGAGATGATTAAGGCCATCATTTGGACCGTTTGAGCCTAAATAGCACACCTTGGACAACATATCTTTGCACCCATAGTTTGAGCCTATAACCACCATTTATTTCTGATTTTACCAACCTGTGACATTTACACACCCACTAGCCTTACATTATCCACAATCACCCTTGTTCACCTAGACTGCGATGCTTAATTTTGTATGAAGGAGAGTGATTATGTTAACAATGTAGAGCCTTAAACCCAATTTCGCTACCCGTATCAACAATAAAAATATTGGATCGAAAAAAAAAAAAAAAAAAAAAAAAAAAAAAAAAAAAAGTATCCAATGCTCTAATTTAACAAGGGTAGTCAAAACGAAGTTTGGGGGAAGGGTGGCTTGGTGTTTTGGTAATCGGGTGGAAAAATTGAACGGAAAAGAAGGTGTAAAAAGATGCAGTGGTGTTGCCGTAAAGGCATGGGTTTAGGTGAACATCTAGCTTAAAATTTACCTTCATCCTACCTTAGCCGAGGCCGCAATATTACAAGCCGAAAAGTCCTTTTGATCCTCAATTACTTGTGTTCTACATTAGTGGAGATTAGCGACGAGGTCGGGCTTATGGTGATTCTCTTCGGTATGAACCGTTAAGTCTTCTTGAGTATGCAGTAGTCGGTTGAATGAAAGAGGAATCGCACACACACACTTGAAAAGCCATTTCCGAGGTAAGCTTGATCTGTAAAAGCTCTAGTTGGATGAGGACTTCGATACTACAAGGGAATCGGTGAAATGTCCCTGAGAAATATCCATGCCATACACGACAAAGAATCCGGATGTTGAAGTTAGAATCATACTTGCTTTGTTTTCATTTAGGTTTACTTAGGATTATTTTTCATTTAGGATTATTCATTCATTCATTTATTCATTCATTTATCCAGTTATTCATTCATTCATTCATTCATGTTTAAGATAGGAGTCATGCATCATAGAATTAAAATTTGTGCTTCATTGTTGCTTGAGGACAAGCAATGATTCAAGTTTGGGGGTGTGATAAGTGAGCAAAATACTCACTTATATATCGCAAATTCGGGCTTGAATTGTTGTTAAATTCCTCAAGTTTATGTTATTTAATGAGTTTTGTGAGTGTACAGGTGATTTAAGCACAAGTACGGAAACCGAGGTGAAAAAGTACACAAAACGGAACATTTTGGAGCAAAGGAAAACGAGCCCAAAAAGGCAGAAGCATCGCCGATCGATCGCGGCTCATTAGCCGATCGATCGGCTCAACTATGCGAAGCCAACCAGACCAAGCGCCGATCGATCGCGGCTCACTAGCCGATCGATCGCGAGCCAGAATTCCTGAGAAACGCGTAGGCGCCGATCGATCGCAACTTATGCGCCGATCGATCGGCCAGACCTGCTGAAGCTGAACGACGTCGTTTTCCAAGTGCGAAAGGTTCCGAAATTCCTCCAAAATTAGGTCAAACCTTGTGCTCTATAAATAGAACACTGTTTGGACGAAGAAGGGGGGACTTGGACGAAAAATAAACACTTTGACAAAGAGAAACTCAAGAGAACAAGAAGAAGAAGATTGAGCGTTCATCGGAGCTGAAGAATTCGAGAAGATCATCGATTTTCAGAGTTTTTCTTACTCTCATTCTCTTTGTATCTTCTTCTCATTTAATTCTATGTTATTCATGAACTCTAGAATTCTTTATTTGCTGTACATGATTATGAGAGGCTAATCTCTCCATCTAGGAGAGATTGGCTGAACTCGATGTTGATTCTTTTCAATTTCAATTAATAAATTTCTGCAATATTCAGTTTATATACTTGTGATTCTTGCTGGTTTATTTTATTTTCTGTTGCAATTGAAAGATTGAATAGAAGAATTTAGGTTTAATTTAATTAAACTCGAGAGAGGAAATTGAGTTGAATCGGGAATAGTAAGAACACAACTTAGACATCATAGGGACCGAGAGGTGATTGATTGTCTAGGTAGTCTAGCTATAAATCGTAGGGACCGAGAGGTGATCGATTTAGAACTATAAG
The DNA here is from genome assembly GCA_018132145.1 of Boehmeria nivea var. tenacissima. NCBI lineage: Eukaryota > Viridiplantae > Streptophyta > Magnoliopsida > Rosales > Urticaceae > Boehmeria > Boehmeria nivea. Next base: position 2,965,994 of record CM030881.1, read on the forward strand.
AGCTGAGCGTAATTTGTAGTTAATTCTAGCAAACGGACGCGTGAGTTAGGGTTAAATGCACAATTAGGTCTATATGCGAAAGCTGCGACGTAATTAATTATCTCTTAGATTAGTATATAACTGAAAATTGTAGAAAGGAGTTAGTGAAGGATTGAATTGAGGAAGCATCGAGGGAAGCCAATCGACCCTAGCACTTAGTTAATTGAGTTAATCCGTGCAATTTAGTTCTTGTCATTTTAATTTCATTGTTTTGTTTATTTTAATTTACAACATTCATCCAAATTCGATTTCTAGACAAATTAGTTCTTTAGTAATAGTAGTACTTAGACCTAGGCATTTGTTCTCCGTGGGAACGATATTCGGACTCATTATCCACTTTATTACTTGAATGACCCGTGCACTTGCGGTTACAAATTCGCGTGTGTTTTCGAGCGAACAGTCGTGTTATAGGAACCCATGCTCGCACAATCCGACCATACTAAGCCATTCGACATACACACGGATACCACAGACTTTGCTATTAATGATGTTCTCATGCAAGAAGGGCATCCGATTGCCTTCAAGAGTCAAAAGCTCAATGAGAACAAACGTCGCTACACCGTGCAAGAGAAGGAGATGACTGCAATTGTTCATTATTTAAGGGTGTGGCGAAATTACTTATTGGGTGCGCAGTTCGCGGTCATGACCGACAATGCAACCATAAGCTACTTTGAAACTAAAAAAGAATTGAGTCCGAAGCTAGCATGAGGGGAAGACTTATTGACTGAGTTCGATTATGAGTATAATCTAGGAAAGGAAAATGTGGTCATGGACGCCTTAAGTTTGAAGGTAACATTGCCATCCATTAGCCAAGTCACTAGCCTACTACTTGGTTGGTTCAAGGAAGGCTTGGCACAAGATCAAATTGCCAAAACCATCATATAAATGGTGCCTGAGGGCAAGGCAAGAAGGTTTTGGCTAGACAACAAGTTTTTTTATACGAAGGTCAACCATATCTACATTCCGAGGTGAATAACTTGTAGCGCAAGCTCATTAAGGAATAAAATGATTCCTTTTGGGCGGGACATCCGAGAATACGACTCATACTTACACTACTGAAAGCAACATACTACTGGCCATAAATGCAAGACTTGTCTTGTATGCCAATAAGACAAGGTGGAGCAACAATAACCCATGGGACTGTTCGAACACTTGCCCATGCGAAAAAGGCCAAGTGAGAGTGTGTCGATGGACTTCATCATGGCCCTGCCTAAGTTGGAAGGCTTCGAAAGCATCATGGTCTTAGTGGATCTCTTTAGAAAGTATTTGACCTTCATTGCATCAACGACAGATAGCACCACGGAGGAGGTAGCAAGGCTATTCCTTTACGATGTTGCCATAAATTTCGGCGACTATAGTCGCAGATAGTAGGGTTTCATTGACCTCTGTGGTCACCAATAGAAAATGATCGGGAAAAAGTGTTTTTCCGTCTGCAGTCCTTTCGGGGACATCAGTGGTTGCTATATTTCTATATATCAACAAGCATTACCTGTGGTTGCCGATAATGTGGCCGATGATGTTATTTTTTCTTGTATTGACAATCAATTAAGGTCAATCACTAAACAGATCTTCTCGATGAGCAAATTATACTCGACAAGGAAAATAAATCATACCAAATAATATAAATATGTTATGCAAGATGAATGAAAATCTGTTGTTCCCAAAATCATCACTTAAACTGATCTCAAATTATATTCCGATAACTCATTTAATGATTGATTATTGTTGTCAAAGTTAATGAGATTTTAAAGAAAATTATCAAAAAGATTAAATGAGTTGTTAAAATATGACCGACACGAACAACCAGTGCGAAAATAAATAATCATCCACAATATACATAAATACATAAATCAAATTCACTTTTAAACTCCGTACATAAGATACGCACGAGAATAAATTATTATGCACGACCAGGGACGGATCCTGGATCTTATTATTGGCGGGGGGGAGGGGGGGGGGGGGGGGGGGGGGGGGGGGGGGGGGGGGGTGGGGTGCAAATTGTATAAATTTTCAAATATATAAAAATATATTATATTTGCATCAAATAACATATAAAATTCACAGTTAAATATCCCAAAATGCTTAATTACATGTATAATATATTAAAATGCATAACATCTCTCTTGCTATCATGAAAATTTTCTATAATGAAACTATAGTAAACTTTTCAACAATTTTCGTTTTAATTTACACTAGCTAGTAATCAAGAACATTATTTACCCACTGCATATTCTACTGGTCATTCATGTGGAAAATCATATAAGAGCATGTGTCAAATTCTTTACGTCTTAATTAGAAATCACAACGGTTCCTAGTTTATTTTATAAAAAATAAAAAAGACAAGTAATACAAGATACAAAGTAAATGTGGAAAGAAAAAGAAAGCTTAATGCAAAAAGAGGAAAAGAGTTTCAAAAGAAGCAAAATAAGAGTATATGAGAAGCTTATTAGTTATACTTTTATTAAGCTTTTTTTTATTAATAACTTGAATTTTTTTTTAAATTCAAATTATAAATTAAGTTTATCCATAAATTTTAGAATATCAGATATTAAATCAGGGGGAAGGCCCCCTTTGAGCATAAGTCCCTCCGTAAATAAGGTATTTATGATATTCTAGAATACACTTTTAGCTCTCTCAGCTTCCTTCTAATACTCGGATAGGGTCTTTCAACTAATATACTAATAAATCTTCTATAAAGATAAACTCTCAACAATCTGAGTACATAAAAGAGAAACCTTAAAATTGCTTACTTCAGCATGATGAACGAGGGATTGTTTCAGTGAGTAATAAGATACATTGAGTAATTTATAAAGGAAATTTGATAAGCTTCTGGATGGTTTTATTTGAAACATGGACGACAAATGAGGTATTATTAACAACAAAATAACATAATAAAATAAGAACATATCTCTTTCTTTGGTTCTTTTTCTTTGCTTACCTTCTGGTCGATTTTTTTAATCCTTTGCATTACATACAACAGCTAGAAGGGCACGTGACGTGCAGAGAAGATGTGGTGGCATCATATGATCACTTGGGTATTTCTTTGGCGTGAAGAATTTTTATTTATATATTTATTTTTTAATTTTTGAATATCTCCATTCAAGGATTCACTTGATAGTAAATATGTAATCAAGCCATGCGTTGAATCTACTCCTATATATTCTTGAGCTTGAATTGATTGGACTGTCCATGTGTTATGCTCTGGACCATCATGATTCCTAAGACAAATGGCCAATTATTATTATTATTATTATTGTTTTTTTTAATGAATTTGTGCAATTATTCTCAACACAATTAATAGCCAGCTAATTGTTCGTAATAGTTTGAAAAACTATTTTTTATACCAATAAAAATACATGGTGTACAAAAAATTAATCATTGGATAAATATTATATAAATAAAATAGGGTATATTTGGTATTTGACTGTTTTTTTTTACATGTTGTAATAAAATGACTGTTTTCAAAAATTAAAAAAAATTTGCTATTGGTCCATTAAGAATTAAGGGTATAAAGATAAACTATATCATATGTAAGCACTGTGTAGTTAAGAAAATGATCGATTAGGTAACTAGTCATTTTGAACTGTATGTTTTAAAAAAGTAGCCACAGTTTCAAAAAATTTAAAAACTAGCCATTACACGTGTAAAAAATTTCTGACAATAGCAAAATTACACATAAAAATTGCTGTCAGAAAATGTATGATGCGTGTCAAAAATTTCTGGAAGGGCTACTTTTTAAATTTTTTGAAACTGTGGCTATTTTTTAAAATCATTTTCTAAAACGTGGCTATTTTCTTAGGGCTCGTTTGGCAAACGGGTTTAAACTGTGGCAATTTGAATTTTTTCATTTGAATTGGAAAATTTGAATTGGGTAATTTGAACGAAAAATTTAAATTGTTGTTTGGGTCAAATAATCTTATTTGAAAATATTATTTGGATTGTTGTTTGGGTAGATGTGAAATGTGTGATGTTGAGTAATAAAAAGAGTAGTTGAAATGTCAAATCAAAAAATACTATTCAGAATGGATTCAAACTGTTGAAATTTGAGGGGGGGGGGAAGAATTTGATTTTGAAGGGTTTGAATGACTTTTTCTCATTTGGATTTTATCCAAAAAAAAGTTACCAAACGACGATTCAGATTGACAAAGTCGTTTGAATTGTCCAAGATGGGTTCAAACCCATTTGCCAAACATACCCTTAAAATTTCCTTAACAAAAATACTATTCTCGTAATTAATGAAAATTTTGGCTATTTTTTAAAACATCATTAAAAAATAACTATTTCCTCAATAAGTTTTTAAAAGAATATGCATTTATTAGAAAAAAAATGAGAATTTTAAAAAAATAGCCATGTTTTAGAAAATGATTTAAAAAATAACAACAATTTTAAAATTTTAAGAAAATTATTACATTGGTAAGAAATTTCTTACAACAATTAACTTAAATTACTAAAGATTTTATAGCAATTATTTGCGGAACCCCACTCATTGTCACCATTAAAATTGAACTCATTAAGGATCTCAAATGTATTGCTCAAGATAATCATATGTCACAACCCAATTCTCTCGGCCGGAGGCTGTGAAGAGGATCTTTTCTCTTTATTACTATTTATCTTACTCAAAACGTAAAACACAAATTACTTTATAACATAACGAGCTCGTATTTTTTTTTTTATCAAGCTTGAGAAAAGCAAGTTTTTTTCTTCTCCTTTCCTCTTGCAACAAAATCGGCCTCTCTCTTTTTTTCTCACTAAAATTTGTTATTTTCTCTCTTCTCTCTCTCTCTTGCTCGGCCATACTCTCAAATTTTAAAAAATAGAAGCAAAAATAGGAGCTTTTGGCCTTAGGTTCCCTTTTATAGGCTACTTTGAAAGCTTGTTGAACAAGCTTTACCATTTACACTTCTCTCTCTCTCTCTTTCTATCATAGCCGAATATAGCACTTGATTTTCCTCTAAAATTTAATTCAAATACTATTTCTAATTTCTTTCATCAAGGTTTTCTCATCTTGGCCTTTCATTTTGCATGACATCTCATTCAATGGCTAAGATTTAGCAATAGTAACTCTGTACGCTTCTCCTTTTGTGACACTTGTCAAAACCACCTCAAACTTGATCAACAACTTGCCATAACCCTTTTCCCATAAAAGAATTACTCAAGGTTGACTAAAGGCTGGTGAAATTCGAACTCTGTCTCAAATATTACACAACTTTACTTAATCTATGCTATTAATGCTTGGAATATAAAAATAAGGGAAAATTTATTTCTCACTTAGTGTGCCCATGGTTTTTGCACTAATAAATTAGAGAAATTATTTATTCTCACTAATTTCCAGTAGAATAATAGTTCTCTATTGTTCTGGGACTGATTCCCATCAGGCAAAATCCCGAGGAACCCGTTTGCACAGGAACGGTGGCTAAACCGTCATTTTTCCAATCTTACCGTAATCAACTTTTCTTATTCTTGAATTCTATTATCCCAAGACTTTACAAGACTCTTATTTATTTCTAATAACCTCTAAAAATATAATTATAAATTACGTTTAACTCTTTCTGGTCGTTTTTGAGCTCAATCACGATTTTTTTTTTTGGTTTTTTACGGTAAAATCCTAACTTTACCGAAATCTTCTCGTTTCTGTTTCGTTTTAGCTTGGAATGACTCCAAGCTTTAAACTAAGGCCTATTATGTGACTTTAGGTCATTTTCTTTCTAGCCTTACAAGCATGTTATGACTGTTGATGGTCTTTTTTTTTTTTCTAAATTTGGGCCAAAATAAAATTTTTGAAAAGTTCAAGGGCTATTGTATAATTTATACAAATTAAACAAATTTTTGCTTTTGTGACCACCATTATATAAGACTAATTTCTTAATAGATAAAATGTGTAGTGAAAGTACAATTCCATAATTCATTCAATACTTCGAGAGTTTACAAGATAAAATTCGTTCTTCGAGAATTTTCTCCTGGCATAGAGTCAGTAGGATAACCCCGAGGTCGGGGGTTACATCATCTGAGCAAAAATAAAGATTTTCTACGTTTGTAAAATAACTCACTCATTTAGCTTTACCCTTGCTACTATCTTTGTTGATTTTTCTTTATTTCACCAGCCCCACTCCATCCTAAATCAACCCAACCCAAGTTGCAATACAAGACATATTCTATTCCTATTTCTTGACACCAATTAGGGACGCATGCTAAATATTTCTACACATTCAGTGTCCATGAGAGTATAGACTAGACTGAAATCATTGTTGAAACGCCAACTCCGAGTTAATGGATTTGATAACCGGTCAAGGTTATTGGTCCCTGGGTTGTCGATCTTCGCATTCCCAATACGCCCTTCAATGAGTTAGATTTTTCCATTTGGAGTAGTCTTCAACGGGAGCAAAATCTTAAGAACATTGTTGATGCTGCTAGTTAGGTTCTTCAATTGGCCAACGTGACTTCTCAAAAAGTCAAAGATAAGCATGCTAGAGGAAAGCTACGAGATCTTCATTGATGATTCTTATTTCGAATAAGAAGAAGTCCTATGATGCCTGGATCAATATTTTGGAGGGGCAAAACGATCTTGCTTTGGAAGTCCAGCAGTTGCATGATAAAAAATCGACGAGCTCCGAGCTTACTATGAAAGCATTATCAATGAAATGCGCTCTTCTTAGCAATAGAAAATTGACGAAGTTGTTTCTCCATAATGCTAGAATGGAAAGGAGCAAATATGTTCTTAGGCTTCTGATTCAGCTCGAAATCTGCAATTTTGAATCTAGCTAAACAACCGCTAGGCCATTCAAATGCATATTTTTAGAGTCTCGGCCTTGACTCTTCAGCCTTTTTAAATCACGTGACCCCTATTTCGAACAAGGTTGCTTAAGACGAATCCAAAGATGAAGAAAAGGAAGAAAAAAGATTCTAGGAATGAGAAGAAGGATGATGAAGTGATTATGCCTACATGCGATTTCAGAGTATGTTGATTCCTTATCTAGGCATATTAAGCTTTGATGACTTCAGTTCTTTCTTTGGTATTCAAACCTTAAAATTTTCCACTTTCCAAATTCAAACTCATTTCCTGAGGGAACATTCCCTTCTTCAAGTCCAATATTTCCACTATCCAAGCATCTCTCGATTACTCGCCAAGTCAGTGATTCGCCATATGATAAATGCACAAATGTGTACATTTAGAGTGCTTAATGATGTACATTTATTAGAATTATTCAAAATATAAACAGATATTTTTACGATTTTTAGCAATCATATTTTTTTATGACAAAATATTTGTTTCAGTGTATTTCAATTTTATAAATATTTTTTTTTGTTTAATTCAATTTCTAGGATTGGAGATAAAGAAATTTGGGCCAAATTAAACCAATATATCGTAAAGGAAGGAAAAAGCCCAACAAGAGCTACCACAAATCACAACAGTTGACAATAAGGGACTACATGGTCCATATGAGCCAATCACCACTGAGTTTCGTATATCCTATCGGTAGCTCGCAACTCTGCCTCTCTCAACGTGCCCAAGGCCAAGCCCGCTAGTGGCGCGCATCTTTTAGAAGATATGAGGGCATGCGTGCAGTGTTCCAGCCAACCAGGAGTGGGTTGCTTGCGCTTCTGGGCTTAGATGTCTCCCAATTCATTTAACTATAATAGCTACTCTGCCAGCCTACGCGTGCCACATGGCCCTTCCTCTCCAACCAGCTAATCAACTCTCGCCATGTGAAAAAATTGAACCAGCTCATTGTGCTCTCTAGTAGAAAATCAGGCCGAGTTTTACTAATTTTAAACACCATATTATCTCCAAAAATTTATTGTAATTTATATTATTTAATTCCTTTTTTTGATTAGTGTTTGTTTTCCTCCCCTCTCTTGGACTTTATAAAAAGATAGACTGATTAGGTTTTCATCAATCATTTAATAAATAATTTTTAGAAACAATTCCTCATATTTCTCTTGCTATTAGTTCTCATATTTTTCTGAGAATGTTGTTAGGCTAGAGTGAGGCGAGGTTATAGATAATCTTAATTATGTGGTTTTTCTGTTTTAATTTTTATTCTAATTTTTGGGCTTCAATGTTTTAATTTTTTGTTATGCCATTGATCTATAACTTATTATAAAGTAATTATGTTATATTTCTCATATAGGCTTAATCATGCTCTGCTTATGTGTGATTCCTTAGAAAATTATTCTTTTACTGCAATATGTACAATTTTGGTAATCATAAAAAGGATATCTTTTTGCTAATGTGGAAAATCTTTTCCTAGATCTCCTACGGTTACCTTTGCTTGTGTAGCCATGTTGGCTACCACGCCACTGCCGGACACCTCTCCTCCTCTAGTTTCCTTGCTCGTTGCCTCCAATTCTTCTCCATATGAGATAATCTCTAAACCTCCTGCCCCACCGATTAACGTTTCAATCAAGGCTTCTTATGCAACAGTTGTCAAGAATGATCAACTTTTCCCACAAGACTCTAGTTCAACTCTAATGAAAAAAGGTGACATTCTTTGTGTGAAAATTGATGAAATGCTTTACAAGCAACAAATTTCTTTGTGTCGCGATTCTATGATTGATAGAATTATATTGTCGAAGGGGAACCAACCTTGAAAGATTATGGATCTCAAGAAAAAAAACTTCAAAAAATATGGAAACCTTCCGAAACCTAAAGAATTTTTTCGTTAGGAAGGGGTTTCTACAATATTTACTTCTCTAATGCAGCACATAGGGCTAGAGTTTGGCAAGCAGGAACGTGGTCTCTCAAACCATGACTGCTTCGTCTTCAGTCGTGGACACAAGACTTCTAAACTTTCAATCAAAGACCAACCAATGCGAAAGTATGGATTCACATCCATGATCTAAGTTAGGAGTACTGGCACCCTTAGATTATTTTTGTATCGCAAAGTGTTCTATATTGCAAAGTGTGTGGGCCATCAGCTTAAAATTGACAATTCTACGATTTAGGGGGATTTATGCTCGAGTTTTGATAGATATTAATTTATCGAAGTTATTTCCTGATTAAGAGATGATAGAATGTGAGGGATATGGTTTTTTCGTATCATTTTCATATGAATATTTTCCTGAATTTGGTTCTAATTGTTCCTTTGTGGGTCATTCAGTTGGCTCTTGTAGATGCCTCCCAGTAAATTCAAAGAAACCTCCATATGAAACCCCAAAAACTCACAAGGAATTTCAACCAACAAATTGTGACATCAGGGAAAAGAATGTGAAAAAGGGGTATGGCTATTCCGGGAAAAAATCGTGACCTAGTATAAATTTCTGATTATTCAAAGGCTAATTCCGTCCTTGAGGACTCCTCTCAAAAGGGCCCTTAATTTGCACATAGTCTCGAACCCCCCAAGCTCAGATATCTCTAATCACTATGATCATTTACCTATCTTTTTGCTAGCTAACCATAACAATGATCAATAATTGGTGGTCTTCTCGTCCACACTTGTCCAAAATAATTTTAGCCCTCATGTGATTCCTGAGTGTGACCGCCCTTCAATCAATCATCGGCATATTGTTATTCATCACGACCAGCTACATAATCCTCATATTGTGCAGAATGCGGATAAGACTATTCACAAGCAGTAATCACGACTTGAGCAGACACATCATTGCTTCTCCTCTGAAGGGACTAATCCTAATAGAGAAACAATTAGCCGGGCTAGATTTTTAATCCAGACGGCATTAATGTCTCCATAGCTTAGCCTAGTGCTGTTATGGTAGACTCCAGCATAGCTGTTGAAGCCGTTAAAAGTTCAATTGGTATTGCTTAGACCAAAAGGCACGGGAAGAAAATTCAACCAAAACTTCCGAGAACTCGATCCCGTAAAGGTCTAAACACTACATCTTCCTCATGAAAATCCTTTATTAGAACATACGCACTATTGCAAATAATATCTCTTTAGATAGTTTATGAGACCTTTATCGTAAAGAATCAGTAGATATTATTTGTATTGCTGAATCTGTGATGGATTCGTCAGATCTTCCATTTAGTATTTTTTTAATTCTGTAAATATGAGATTGATTTGTTTAATAAGAGAGAAGAAGTCACCAAAATTTGGATTCTAATTTCACATAAAATTATTTTTAATATTATTTTGACCTCTGACCAGGAAATAACTATTGATTCAGTTGATAAACACTCTTTTTGTATCTCTTTTGTCTATCCGAGCGTTTACATCAATCGGAGGAGACAGTTGTTGAATTCTCTATGCTAGATATCTAGAGGTCTAGTTCATGTCTAGTGATTGGCGATTTTAACGCTATCTTGGGAGCCCACGAACGCTTGGGAGGCCACCCGCCTAATCGTTCAAATTGCCCAGATTTTGCAAATATGAATGTTGATTGTGATTTGGAAGAATTTGTTGCTAGAGGAGCTTCTTTTACTTGGTCTGATGGAAGAAGCCATATATATTATGAATCAAAGCTGGACAGACCTCTCTGTAATAGTAGTTGGCTAGACCTCTAGGAGGACCACGTTTGTGACTCTTGCTAGGCACAGATCTAAACACAACTCGTTGATTGTTTCATGTCAAAATAGGGTGCGGTGCTCCAAGGCCTTGCTCATTTTAATATTCAAACAATATATGGACGCATCATGATAAATTCTATTCTTTTATTAAGGAGACATGGAGTTCCTTCTCATTTTGAGATTAACCCATGATGGTTTGTTCAAGAAAGCTAAAATTACTCAAGTCACATCTTCGGACTTGGAATAGAGACATCTTTATGTTTTTCACAACATGGACCATGCCAAAGAGAAACTTTCTAACTTTTAGGCAGACATTGCAAATAATGGCTTCTCTCTATAAAAATTCTAGATGGAGTCAAATACACATATTGCTCTAGAAAAGGCGCTAGCTTTTCAGACTTCTTCCTCAAAGAAAAAGCTCGCCTTAAATGGCTTCACAATGAGGGTAGGAGCATAACTTTCTTTCACTGGATGGTTAAACTCTGTTTGCCAGAAAAATATCGATACTTGATATTGATGGCCAAATCACGCCGGATCGATAAAAAAATTTAGAAATGCATGTATAGGTTTGTATTTTGGGATAACTTTAATTTTCTTTATCATGTATTGATAGAACCAACAACTTTTTAAAATTTGTTATGTTTTGTTAGTCGAAATTTTAAACTAACTTGATAATTTAAAAAATGGGATAGTTAGACTTTTGGCCAGTTTGACGCTTATGTTTTAAGAAAATAGCCTATACTTTAAAAAATTTATCTATTAGTAATTAGAAAAAAAAAAAAAAACACACACACACACACATACATGATTAGACCAAATTATCCTTACTTCAACATATTTTTATTTTTTTCATTTTTTTCAAATAGCAATCTTTTCAGTCCTTTGTCTCTCATCTCTATCTCTTCCCTTTCCGGCAAAGCCTCGTCGGAGCTCTGAATTGAAGCCTTTTGCGCTTAAACTCCGTGAAAACTCTATGGAGCGGTGTCCTGGTTCCTTTGAGGCTTGCATTGCTTGTCAACTGATGCCGAAGATGGAACAAACCTCCTGCCCATGAAAACTAGGTCCAACTGCAAGTTAATCTAGACCTTTACCTTTTGCTTCAAAACCTTTTGGAATATCGACTAACTATCTTTTTTTGCCTTCTTCTTCTTCCCAAGCGCGAATTGAACCAAGCTTCGGTAAATTATCATCAGATTTTTTCATCATGAAACTTCATAAGCTCAAGAAAGTTATCTGAATTCTTTGAACCATCAGATTCTTTGTCACTGCAAAATGCGAGGCCATGTCGCAAAAGAAATGTCACACAATCAACAGATGCATTCAAGCGTATTCGATAGTCTTTGCGATCTTGATTTGAGTGTTGAGAGAAAACTGCCTCAACATGTTAGTTTGACGCCATCAAGTCTTTACACTTATTCCATGCTTGGTTACGAGCGCTATTAGGGCCTCAAACATGAATATCAAATCTTTCCTTCTTTTTTCAATTTGAATACCCTTCGCCTACAAAAAAACTACCCCTCCTTGTTCTCCAATGTTTGGTTTATAAATATAACAACAAAGGCAAATGGCGGCATCTTTTGATTCATTATACTCCAACCAACTACCATATTCCTCAAATCAACCAGGATTAAAACGTCTAGGTTTTTTCCCAAACATTATAATAGGAAGTTTGTCAACTTTAGGTTGGCATGGATCATTTTGTAAAGTAATGTGGAAATCAATTTAGCAAATCTTCCTACATATCCTTGAAAAAGGATTCCAATATCAAGTTATGATCCGAATGAGACATGTCCATAACTATTAATTAAAATGCGCGAGCGCGCACACACATACATACATATATATATATATATATATATATATATATATATATATATTGCATCCATTTAAAATTCTTTCACAATAATGATGGACAAAACTGAAAAGGACAAAAAAAAAAAAAGGAGAAAATTGTATTAAACGCAATAGATATTGCTAAGTTACATTAGATACTTATTTTATTTATGTGTAACTTTAAGGCAAGATAATCATGGGTGATGTACCCATTAGAATTGTCATAGAGAAAACAAAAAACGCCGAGGAAACCTTAAAAATTTTATCAAAACCAATGTCTCAAACTTAAAACAAAACAATAATCAATTGAATAACTACACTAGTATAACTTTTTAGGAGGTAAAATTCAAAAAAGGCCCAGCAATTGAATAACTATAAAATATATACTCAAAGTCTCAAACAAAAACAACAAATAAAACAAGGAACAAAAAACAACAAAAAGGTTTCTAAAAACCTAAGAAATTTGTACGTATAAGAAGTAAGAACAATTATCTTAGATTGCAAAGATAAAATTATCTTCGTAATGGTGTGGCCGCTATGCTATTATATTGAAGTAAGCAAATTGTAGAAGAAGAAAAGTAGCAGCCACAATTGTTTTTTGTTTTGTTGTTGGCCTCTCAAGTTTTATAAGCGAAAAATATTAGGAAGACTAAAAAATTAGAAAAGAAGAAAAGTCTATAAGCCTTTTAAAGTTAGTGGGACCCACAAATAATATAAATAAAATAAAAAAAGTAGGACACTTGATTGAGAAAGTGAAGTATGATGATTTGAAGAATGGTGACATTATCTAATGGGGGCACATGTCTAAATACCTATTTTTAAGGGGGTTAATAATTTTTTTATGAGCTAGTGGGGGTACCACAAAAATTTCAGTGTGGGCACATTATCAAATAATAAATTTTATAAGGGCTTTAATATATGTATATATAGTTTTTCAATGGGGGCATGTGCCCCCTCTGGTTCACTACTGCATTCGTTTTTGTCAGTAATTATCTCTACGCTCGTCGGAGCCGAACCGTCTTTCTTTGCCTTCTTCTTTTTCTTGTTCACAGTGTTGCCGTCATTGTGATTTGAGCCCATCGTTGGTTGGGTCAAGATTAGCTACCAACTGCCGGATTAGCTCGTCGATGTTCTCGTCCAAGTTGTGGTGTTTGATTGATATGCTTGAGTTTTTAGAACAATGTAGCATTGTATTTAGGGTGTATTACTTTGGTTTAGCTCTAGTTGTTTTTTGATATGTCATGTGTACTCTTGTTCATTGGTGGTTTGAGACAATGTGATGGGGTTCTAGCTCAATGTCGCATTGTTTAGGGATAAAGATACTTTCTTCTTTGTTAGATTAAGGGGCCGTTTGGTACACGGTAATCTTCAGTAATAAGATACCCATGAATCTTTTTAAAGTAATCACATACTCAGAAATATCAGATTATAACATTTAGTTGTGAATGATAATTTTACTTAAGATTCTAGGAATGTTGAATTACATTGATTGGATAAACATAAGAATGTAATATTATTTTAACACGTGGACAAATATAACGAGCTCGCCTGTCAACCTGAAGAAAAAAAGTATATATATACTAGACTACCTCAATAAGTAGTGAAATAAAGAGACAAATACTAGTGTAACGTCAGATCTTTGGATGTTCCTTGCTAGTGCGAAACAACAACGGCAGCAATAAACTTGTAGGATAAAGCATTAAAATCTTTTGAGGTTTTAAATAAATAACTAAGTAAATTACATATATATATATATATATTTATCACATAAAAAATTAGCTTTTTTTTCTTTCAAATACTTCATGATAAAATTTAGTAACTCAATACGTGTCTCATTTTTATTAGTTAGGAAATTATTACAATAAAAGTTAAAAATGAAAATTCTAATACCAATCCAATTAACAGCTACATTATATTTGGGATCGGCAAACCAAAGACAAGTGAGTTTTAATTTTTTTACTTTTTTTTGGTTTTTAATCTTGATGCAAAAAGACAAAAAATAGAAAGTTTTTGAGAGATCATTATCTATCAATCAATCAAGCCAATATGAGATGATAATTCCTCGTAGCACGACCATCACCATGCTATGCTAGCGATAAAACAGATGATCGGATCCGGAAGAAAAAAATCAGGACCGTCGAAGAACACCGTCAATATTAATTTAACGGTCACGATCGAGCGTCGTCGTCGTCGGACATGATCACCACGGCTTACTGCTGGAGATACTATAATGGTCGGACATGTCCTCGACGCCCGCACCGCTGTGCAAGCGCTGGCCCTCCCTCGTCTTGTTTTTAATCAATCAATGCAAGCACGAGAAAGGAGACGTAGTCTAGGTTTTGTTGAGATTTCTGTGCTTTTTATGTTAAAAATTAAAAAGGATAATTACGTACTGATTTTAATTTTGTTAAATTATTACGTAGAGGGTAATTTGAAATCCACTATTTTTTACAATATTCTGATTATCCTTTTTTGTCATAATTTGATACCTATGAGAATAATATATTCGAGGATCTTAAATTAAAATCAATATACAATAAACACGTTAATTTTAGAATTCTCATTCTTTTACTTAAGATATCCGCGTACCAAACGGTCCCTAATAACTTTAATTTTTGTTGGTTTTTTTGTATTGCTAATCTTCTTTAACTAGTGATTTTCTTATTATTATTGGGGCTTTTGTTTCCACCAAAGATTTGACGCACGCTAGGCCGCTAGTGTAGTGCTCTACATGTTTGACAAAAATCCCAAGTCAAGATCATTTTTGTTTTTTTATGGGGTCGCGGAAAATTATCAAGTTGGGGTTTTTGTATATAAATGATGATTAACATTGCATAATGTTACAGTTCTCAAAAGATCAATTGATACATGTGATAGATACTTGAGTAAATGCGACTTGGGCTGAGGGCTTCGTTATCAGATTTCTGTACAAGGTCTTCTGGCTGCTACTGACATTGGTAAAAAAAATTGTTATAAGGGTAACAAAATTCAAAATTTTATAATAAACAAAAAATTAATGTCAAAGCTTATTAGCTAATTTACGGGTAACACAAAACTTTGTAACAAAATATGTTATTACTCTAATAAAATTACAAAAAAGTTAATCAAATTTTAACAAAATTTATTACTCATAGTATACAAAATAAAAAATATATGTAGGTAATAAATAATTTGTGAGTAAGAAAATATTTTACAGTTAACAGAAAAAATTAGTTACAAAATTTATTACAATTGTAACAAAATTACCAAAATTTAAAATAAACAAAAAAATATGAAAACTTATTAGCCAACGTAACAAAACTACAATTTACGTATAAGAAAAAAATTTGGAACAAAATCTCTTACCAGTGTAACAAAAAAAAAAAAAAAGATAACAAAAAATTTATAACAAAATTTATTACCCATAGTAACAAAATTACAATTTTGAGGGTAAGATAAAAATTGAAACAAAATTTGTTAGCCAGTGTAAAAAGATTACTATTTATAAGTAAAAAAATGTGACAAAACTTGTTACTAACGTGCAAAATTACAAAAATACGGCTAAAAAGTGAAATTGCAACAAAATTTTATATAAGCGTAACAAACTACAAAATTACGAGCAACAAAATTACAATTTTACAGGCGACAAAAAAAATACAACAAAATTGTTTAACTAACTTAAACAAAATAATTTATGGGTGAAAAAAAAATTGAAGTAAAATTTTTTGTAACAAAATTTGAAAAATATGGGTAACAGAGAAATTGTAATAAAATTTGTTACCCAGACTAACAAAATGCAAAAATTTACATGTAACATAAAATATTATAATTAAATTTGTTACTAAGTGTAACAAAATTTCTAATGATAATAAAAAAATGAATACAAAGTTTGTTAATCACCGTAGCAAAAATTACACTTTACAAGTAACACAAAAATTGTAACAAGATTTGTTACCACTTTAAAGGAATTATAAAATTTACAGGTAAAAAAAAAATTGAAACAAAATTTGTTACTGCTATATAAAACTTACATATTTATAGGTAACAAAATTAAATTGTAACAAAAACCATCTCCTCTAATCAATGAAATCATCTCCGTCTCTTTCCTGTTCTTTCTCACCCTCTAATCTCTCTTTCACCCATCTTCTTCTCTTGACTCTGTTCTGGGCTCCGCTACCGATTAAGCTCTATTTGCCACTATTTGCCTTCAAGCCTATATAGAAAACCCCTTACTCAACCCTTGAAAATTCCCAAACTCCGCCTGAGTTGAGCTAGTCACTGCAGGAAGGTGTTGATCCGAAAACGCCGCCGTCACACGTCGTGAATGTGATATCCCAAATAAATATCATCTGTCATGACTTAATTGAATAATGTGTACATTGTACAAATTTATTATTTTTTTACGCAATATTTTTTTTAAGTCGTGGTTGTGTTTTATCTGAATTAAATTAGAAAAATAGATATAGTTTTAAGTAGATAATTCCCAGGAGAAATTTTGTAAATAAATCTTCTCCCTTAGGCGCGCCAATTTAAAGGGAATTATCCCATTATTTCTATTCAAAATTTAAAACATTTGGTTTGTATAATCTCTAAATTAGTGGAAGAGAGGATAATGGAGGAGATATTCTAGGAGCATGAATTACTCCTAACGGGCGCCTATGAACAGAAAATTAAGAGTTTGAATTAATTATTATTATTATTTTTAAATTAAAAAAAAAGAAGAAAGCTTACGGTTTTTTTTTTTCCTTTAAACAAACAGAAAAGCTTTTATTATATATATATGTATATATATATGTATATATATACCCTTTTCGAAAAAAAAATTAAGTACGTAAGTTATGTTTCTTTTATATCTTTATACATACATATATATATATATATATATTGTATGTAATCAAATCGAATTTGAAAACATAATTCGAGATTTTCCTTTTTTTCAAATTCGTATAGATATATAAGTGTACTATATATATAATATAATATATATTTAAAATATTGATATTTTAATATCTAAAATTAAATACAATTAGGGTTTGGTATGTGTAGCATATGTAGCATAACACTCAGTATAGAGAAAGAAATTAGTCAGAATGTACTCTTTCTTTCTTTTCTCGCCCTCAACCCTAGACAAATATATATTATACATAATATATATATATATATATATATATATATATAGCCAATAAGACCAGCGATTCAAAGAGTGAATTAGAAGGTGGTTTTCTCATTTAAGGGAAATTTCTCCACCCTTGATGTAATTCATTTTAGAATAGATCAACCATAACCTAGGTGTTGTGCGATTTGTGTAGTTTTGAACACGAAACGTACCTCACAAATCTTTCGCCAAGATTAGAGGCAAAACCCCCTCTCAATACCTCTATTTAGGGGTTAATGATTTGTATTAGGTGTTTTGTCATTACCCAATAAAGAATTAAGGTTCTGAAGGTTTTTGAATATGTTTCCATGATGAAAAAAAAAATCATGGCATATTTTTACCCAATTTGAGCAACGAATTTAACGGACTTTTAAGACTTAACAAATTTGTAAAAAAAATCGTAGAAGTTTCTTTATGAATTATTAACATACACAAAAAAATTTCAGGTCTGTTTGAATAGTGGATTTTTTTGTAGAAAATTATTAATAAGGACTGTGCAATAAGATTTGCAACAGTGAACTATTTTAAAAATACTAAGTTTGAAATTCTTAATTAATATATAAACGATTTTATTTGAACCTAAAATTTTGGTAGTTGAATTTTATTAAGTGAAGACCAGTCATGAATTTTTTTAGAACTTTCCAATAACTTTAAGAACAATTTTTAATTCAAAATTTTTGAAGATAACCGATGACACCGAAATTTCAGTGTAAATAAGAAAAGTTTTTCTCAATTTCAAAAATTATAGAGGCAGATTCAGGTCTAGTGTATGAAAGAGAAATTTTGGGGTTTTAAAAAAGGAACAACTTTATAGTTTTAAGTTTCTTTGTAATCGGCTTAGAATCTTGTCAAAGATCCAATTTAAAATCTGGTCAAAATCATTGCATGTGAAGGAACTATGTTTTTGAAACCTAATCTAGAAAAAGTCAATAAACAAAACATTTAGGGTTTAGAAAATTAAAGGGTGTTTATTCAAAAAGTTTTCCAAAATAATAAACAAATAAATAATTACAATAGAAAGACAATTTTGCCATAGATTTTCGCTAAACGATTAAGTAAGATAGCGATGAAATTTCAGCGAGAAGTATTATTTTTCAAATGATCTTTAATTCTATAAAGTTTAGGCTCGATTAGAGTTAACCTGTTTGGTCAAGATTTTGGTTTAAGGGTTAAAAGGTAATTTCACATAAAATATGTTTAAATAAGATTTTTCAAAAAAGAAAATGTAGGCCCATGAAAAGTCAGTGCTCAGTTAGGCAAATTAAGTATGGATTCTTATGACATTTATTATTAAGTTTTGAGAATCCGACTTGGTTAGCCAACTAGATTAGCAACACTTCTATCGCCAAATCAGGTGAGTACAATCTCACCTACAATACGAATGGTTTTGAAAATAAATCATATGGTGATTTGACGTATGATGATGATGGCATGATGTATGATACTATGATGTATGATGATATGATATAATATGATGATGATGATGTTTAAAGATGATATTTATATATATATGATGTCTTAATGACAATACGATAATGATAATGACGATGATGATGATGATGATAAGACAACGATAAGATGATATTATGACGATGATACAATGATATTATGATGATAATGAGATGATAAAACGTATGCTTATAATATGTTGAATATGTCATGTTATATGTTGTCACGATGTATGTCACTTAATAATCAAGCGAACGATATGATAATAATTAATGTGTCGTACCACCCTCCTAAGTGAGGTATGTTATGATGCCGTTACCTTGAGCCGACTTAAGGATAATATAGGTACGGTCCAAAGAAAAAGAAAATTTATAATTGTAATAAGATGATACGATGATAGACCCTTGGTTACCAAGGACATAGTGCACCGCACCCCCTCGTCGTCTATTGGTCAAGCGTGCAACCCGCTACGTATACCACGATTATGAGGATCCTCTAGGAAAGATTAGTAATATATTAAAAATACTAATGAATAATAAATGGTCATTCTTTGCATTCAATATATTTTGTGAGAACTAAGTTTGTATTTCACTGGGCTTTTAGCTCACATGTTTGTTCGTACAGTAGGTAAAAAGCCTGTGGTATGATTATCATTGGTTGGACGGTGGCGGTGTTAAAAGACGAGGCATGGGCAAGTGGACAAACCGATCTATCGTTTCCGTATAAATTTTAAATGTTTATTTTAAAATTCAATTTAAGAATTTCTTATTAAGATGTCTATTTTTATTTGATAAAGGTTATGTTTTAAGTCACGGCCGGGCCTCAAGATTTTAAGAGTGAAGTGAAGTTTTGTTTCACTTTTTTTTTTCGTGTTAGAAAGGTTGGAGTCTATGCTTAAAAAAAAATCCAGAATTTTTCACATAAGCAAGAAGTAAGATTTAAGTAGCCAGTCTGAGAAAATCAGGTCATTAAAGTTGGTATCAGAGCAGTTTTCCTGCCATCCTACCTTGTCTTTCCTAATACAAGGCCGCTTGTTACAACTCAAGTAAGTTTAGTTTAAGTTTCTTTCTCTTTTTATTTCTTTACTCGCGTTTAGAATTATTGTAAACATCATGATGAGGACTAGAAACCAGTGCAGAGCCGACCAATGCTCGACGACCTAGGCTTTTAGAAATTCGAAGCTCCAGTATTCGATGGAATGGACATGGATCAACTTCAACGCTGAAAGGATCATATGAATGCTCAGTTTTATCTCTGTCATTTGTACGAGCACATCCAAGTAGACCTTACATCTTTTCGATTGGAAAGTTATGTCTTTGATTGGTGGAATATTTCATATCTTACGAGATATTGAACATCTTATGATGCCAGTGGCTATAGGGGCAAATACACAGAGAACCAAAGAGGAGGCGACACTTATCGGTGACTCTATTTCGGGAAATATGTACAAGTTATCATAGAAATAAATGAGTTATATGTTCGATATTGTAGCGCCTTATTAAATCTAAGACGAAGTGATAGATCCGAAGAAATATGGAAACAAGGAACTACAGACGAGCTACTCATGACCTTCCTCAAGAATATGAAGAAAGAGGAAGAAAGGAAGTGCCCCAAAAGGAAGAAGAAGGAGTAGAGGAACAACTCGTCGAATGGCACGAGGTCGAGGTAGGGAAAGAACGAATGCGCCGGTCCCTGTCGAGCAACCGCCTGTACAACAAGCCATGGTGGCTCTAGTGATCGCGCTGCAGCAAAGATTGGTAGCACAAGAAACTGAAATGCAAGAGTTGAGAAATAAGCTGCAGCAAAGAAGGGGAGGCCCTGAACAAATGACAATACCACCAGTTGCAGTCCTTACACATCAACCTCCAATAGTAGTACTGATAAGTTCGGATCTATGTAAGAGATTTAGGCATGTGAATGCATGAGTTTAAAGGGTTTCTTTATCCGCTAGTGGTTGGTGAATAACTTTCAATCTACAAGTCATTCTATAACTTGTCTGACCAACAGAATGTCTGACGCGCTTTTTTTTTTCATGCTAAAAAATAATGCACATTATTGGTGTGAGACAGTGGCTATGCGAAGAGATGTCAATATTATGACATGGGCTGACTTTGTGGAGGAGTTCAATACGAAGTTCTTCAATAAGCGAGCAATGAATGCCTAACAACGAGAATTTAATAAGCTGAAACAAGGAAACATGACTGAGGCTGTCACCAAGTTTAATTAGCTAGCACGACTATGTCCACATCTCGTGCCCGCTGAAGAAGAACGAGTGAGACACATGATGGAGATGTTTAAGTCATAATTAGCAATCGTAATTGACAGTGGCACTAAGCCTTCGCTCACTATGGTTGATTGCACAGCGCGCACTAAGGGTTGAGTATCGCTTGACCCAAGTAAAGGAAGAAATGGCACAATTCCATAAGGCGTGAATGGAATGGTGAAATCGTGACAAGAGCATTGAAGATGATAAGAAGCCCAAGACAAGAGGGTCAAATGGCCAAAATAGGTAAAGGAGTCTGCACCAAAATAACCATGCTTGTCACTTCCCTGATACTGGGAAAGAAGAAAGGCTTTTTGAAACAAGACCTTGGATAATATGAAGGTACAATCAAGAACGAATAATAAGAACAACAACCTTATCCCAGCTTGTAGAAATTGCGGCAAGAACCACCTAAGCAAATGTCGTAAAGGGACTTTGAATTGTTACACTTGCGGACGAAGTGGGCACATTCTCAAGGAGTGCCCTAAGTAGAAACAGACTCAAGGGCACAATAAATGATTTTAGCCTAGGAATTCAGCTCTGCACTTTAATACTATAGAATGACCTTCTATCGCATAAGGAAGACTTGAAGCACTCGTACTGCAAGCATAATTCTACGCATACACCACACAGACATCATGGCAAGCACTTTGAATGTCATGGCAAGACAATTCGTCTTAGCTTCTTTTAATGTATATGATTTGTTGGGGTTCGGTGCAATTCATTCTTTTATTTCTAGAACGCTTGCATTAAGTATTGGTAATAGTGAAGATAAAGTCTTAACTCTCCTTAGGACGGTCTTTCCTTCGGGTGAAGTCTTGATGTTGGAATTTTGTTTAAAACATGTTTTGATAGCGATTAATGGCGACGAACTACGAGTCAACTTGATAGCCATTGAAATGAAGAACTTTGATGTTATCGTGGGAATGAATTTTTGGAAAAATATTGATTGCCGCCAAAGAAGGGTCATTTTCAAGCCTTACATAAGAGAAGAGTTTACGTTCGAAGGACGATCATTGCGAAAGCCAAAGATGATAATCTCCGTAATGCAAGCACGAAAGATGCTAACAAATTCGTGTATGGGTTTCTTAGTATCCGTTGTAGAAAAATAGAAGGATGAGAAGTTGGAATCGAATAACGTATCTATTGTGAGGGAATTCATAGAGGTCTTCCCTGAAGAATTGCCGGGTCTACTTCCAGAACGAGAA
This sequence comes from Boehmeria nivea var. tenacissima, assembly GCA_018132145.1. Classification (NCBI taxonomy): domain Eukaryota; kingdom Viridiplantae; phylum Streptophyta; class Magnoliopsida; order Rosales; family Urticaceae; genus Boehmeria; species Boehmeria nivea. The sequence goes on from CM030881.1 coordinate 2,988,379, forward strand.
ATCTCATTCGAGATTGAGCTTATACCTGGTACGGGACCAATTTGAAAAGCTCCTTACCGAATAGCCCCAGCAGAGTTCAAAGAGCTTAAGGCACAACTGCCAAAACTTTGGACAAAGGTTTCCTATGCCCCAGTTTTTTTTTATGGGGTACCCCAGTGTTATTTCTGAACAAGAAAGACGGGACATTTTTAATGTGCATTGATTACCGGGAGCTACCCAAAGTAACGATAAAGAATAAAAACCCATTGTCTAGGATCGACGTTTATTCGATCAGTTTAAAAGAGCATTTGTCTTCTCGAAGATCGACCTCCGGTCCGACTACCAGTAATTGAAAGTCAAAGAGGGCGACGTTATGAAGACAGTATTTCAGACGCGTTATAGCCACTACAAATTTACAATTATGCCTTTTGGGTTATAAATGCGCTTATGGCTTTTATGGATTTGATGGATTGAGTTTTTTCGTGAGTATTTGGATAAGTTTGTTACTGTCTTCATAGACAATATTTTTATCTATTTGAAAATCCAAGAGGAGCACAAGAAACACTAAAGACTGGTGTTGTAGACGCTAAAGGACCAGCAAACTTTATGCCAAATACACTAAATGTGAGTTCTTGTTAGATAAAGTCCATTTCCTTCGACATGTTGTATCAGCCGAAGGAATTTTTGTTGACCCTACAAAGATAAAAGCTATCAATGAATAGAAGGCGCTGAACAACATAATCGATATAAGAAGTTTTTTTGGTCTAACAAGCTATTATAAGAGATTCGTAGAAGAATTCTTGAGGTAAGTAGTTCCGCTTAGTACTTTAACTCGAAAGGGGAAGAAGAATGATTGTACTAAGAAAATGCGAAGAGAGCTTTCAAAAAAAATTGAAGTATCGCTTAACAACCGCAATGATTCTCATAATCCTAACAAGTGGCGATGCATTAATTATTTATAGCGATGCCTCTAAAGCCGGTCTTGCTATAGTTCTAATGCAAAATGAAAAGGTCGTAGCTTATGCTTTGCGACACTTAAAGAAGTATAAGAGTAATTACTCAACATAAGATCTAGAGATAACATCAGTGATTTTTTGCGTTAAAGGTTTAACGACAATATCTCTAAAGGATGAGATGTGAGATTTTTCACTGATCACAAGAGCCTTAAGTATATTTTTACGTAGAAGAACCTCAACATGAGGCAACAGAGATGGCTTGAACTAGTTAAGGACTATTACTGTGAGATATACTACCACCTGGGCAAGGCAAATAGAGTAGCAGACGCCTTAAGTCGAAAAGAATCTGCAATGCTCATGTCCATTCAAAATCTACCCCTATAATTATAAAAGAAGATAATGTAGTTGGAAATTGAGTTCACTATGGGTAGATTAACAAATTTGACAGTTCAGTCGACTATATTTAAAATGGATGAAGGATGCACACAAAAAAAAAATATCACAAATTAATTAAGATCGTCAAGACAAAAAGGAGGAAAAAGAATTGCCTTTTTCCTCATCAACGGATGGAATTCTTTATATAAATGGCTGTGTATGTGTGCAAAAAGACAAGGAGTTATAGAAACAAATACACTCCGAGGCACACAAAGCATCCTATTCCGTTCACTCAAAAACCACGAAGATGTATCAAGGGCTAAAGGGGCACTTTTGGTAGAGTGAGATAGATAAGGATGTAGCAGTGTTTGTTAGCAGGTGTTTGACTTTTCAAAGAGTCAAGACCGAACACGAGTATATCCCTCTGGTGAGCTAAAGACAATAAAATTACTAGAATGGGAATAAGATCAAATAGGCATGTACTTTGTGGTAGGTTTACCAAGAACGTACGAAGGTTACAATGCTATATGGATCTTTGTTGACCAATTGACCATATCAGCACGCTTTATGCAAATTAAGGTCAATTTTTCAATATAAAAATTTGCAGAGCTTTATGTGGTCAATATAGTTTGACTCCATAGTATGCCCTTATCAATCATCTCAGACCGAGACAAACATTTTACTTCTTATTTTTAGAGGTGTGTACAGAAAATGATAGGGACTCAGTTGAAGTTTAACACGGCTTTCCACCCTAAAACCGATGGTCAGTCTATAAGAACTATTACAAACCTTGGAAGACATGCTGAGAGCGTGCATGATGGACTTTGGAGGTTCATAGAATAAGAGACTACCATTGATAGAATCGAAACGGCTCAAAGATAACAAAAGAGCTATGTTGACAAACGAGGAAGACCAGTCGAGTTTCAAGTAGGCCAAAAAAAAGTATTTTTGAAAGTGGCACCATTCAAGGTGTTGCAAGGTTTGCCAAGGTTCATTGAACCAGTTAAGATACTCAAGAAGATTGGGAAAGTGACATATCAACTAGCTTTATATCCCGAGTTAGCTTTGATCAATAATGTGTTTCATGTGTCGATGTTGAAGAAGTACATTAGTAATCCCTCACACGTCTCAAGCTAAGTGCATATTTAAGTACATGAAGATTTTTCATATGAAGAAAAGCCGGTCGAGATCCTCGATCGCGACAAAAGGTTTTGAGGAATAAGGTAATTCTGCTAGTTAATGTCTGGTGGTGAAATAATAAGATTAAAGAGGCCACTTAGAATGAGTAGATCATATGAAATCATATTATCTCGAGTTCTTTTATTAAAACGACAACAATCATGTAAGAAAGGGAGACAAGTTTCTTTTATTTGACTATTTCAATTTTTGGGGATGAAAATTTTGTAAGAAGGGGAGATTGTTTATCCCAAATAATTATCATCTCTCATGAGTTAATTAAATAATGTGTACATTGTACAAATTTATTATTTTTTTAAACAATATTTTTTTAAGTCATGAATGTGATTTATCTGAATTAAATTTGAAAAATAAATATAGTTTTAAGTAGATAATTACTAGGAGAAATTTTGTAGATAAATCATCTCCCTTAGGTGCCAATTTAAAGGGAATTATCCCATTATTTCTATTCAAAATTTAAAACATTTGGTATGTATAATCTCTAACTTGGTGGAAGAGCGGATAATGGAGGAGATATTCTAGAAGAATGAGTTATTCCTAATAGATGCCCATGAAGAGAAAATTAAGAGGTTGAATTAGTTTTTTTTTTTCTAAATTTAAAAAAAAAAAGAAGAAAGATTACGTTTTTTTTCTTTAAACAAACATAAAAGCTTTTATTATATATATATATATATATATATATAAACATAATTCGAGATTTTCCTTTTTTTCAAATTCGTATAGATATATAAGTGTAATATATATATATATTAGGCTAAATGCAACACAAGTGCACATGCTGACAAGTAATATAGTGGATAAAGAGTCCGTGTATCGATCCCACGATGACTATTGTTGATTATCAAACTAATAAGTCGAATTCACTGATTGAAATATTAAAAATATTAGAATATTGAAGTACGAAAAAGATAGGACAACGCAGAAAATTTAAAGGATAGAAATCAATAGCACAATAATCTAAGACATCCAATTTCACATCACCTAGTTATGAACAATGCTATCTGAATCAATTAATGAATTGTTGCTTCTCAAAGATGACAATTCACAAATGTAACTATATATTTCTTTCGAACATAGCTAGTCCTAGGTTTTGCAATCAATCTCGTCTTTCGAATCTCCAATTAAAATTACAAAACGAGCATTAATAATAAGAATCTGGAGTCACACAAAAGCGATTACTATTTCTAGCTAATTGTCAAATCATGTTATTCAATTATATAATCCTAGTTCCAATCTCCTCTCTCGAAATTTAAAAGAAACATAAACAATCAATCATAAATTGCGCAGGTTTATGAAAGTATTAAGTACATAAATTGAACAATCATCAAGAATTTCAACAAGAACATCAAATAAGTTACTCGGAATAACAAAGATTTATAACATCGGTTTGGCTACTTCGTAGCCTTAGATAAATAAATTTAGAACATAATCAAACACACACTAAACATATAAATAAGAGAGTTCATGTTGAAGAGAATGAGAAAGAATGAAAAACTCGGGATCTCGGTGATGAAGGATTGCTCCGTCGCTCGATTTGGCAAAAATCTCATTCCTCTAGCCTTGGAATTGCTCTCTTAGCCTCGTTCCTCCACTTTTTTAGTTTTCGAGTCCCCTTTATAATTTTAGGGTTCATGGAAGAAAATTTGGGAGCTTTAGGGCTTTTTTGGAGTTGTACGGCCCAAATTGATGGAGTAGCGCTGCAACACTACGATTCTGGGCATTTGGTCAATTTCTGGGCGCTGTAGCGTGGCGGCGCTACATTTTGGGCAAGGCAGGGCTGTCTCGTCATTCCGCGCGCATTGATTTTGAAAATGGCGTATCTCCTTCGTTATTTGTCCGAATCGCGCATATGATATGCCGTTGGAAAGCTCTTTCAAGGATATTTAATTTAATATGCAATATGCTACATAAAACTTCAAGAAATCTTTATGTAATTCTATCACAAAGTGTAATATTCTTTTTACTTAACTCGAATTGCTCCGAATTTTCTTGTTTTTGTTTCGTTTCCTCCCATTTGCTCCCAATGAACCTCTATGTCAAATAAATCACCAATAAAGACAAAATCATATTATTTTCATATAATTTCGGACTAAATAGATGCTTAAAAATATGTAAAATTATGATCCATCAAATACCCCCATACTTAGCTTTTGCTAGTCCTCTAGTAAAACACAAATCACTAGATTAAACCAGTGAAAACATATGACTTTCTAAATTCTTTAAATACGGTACTTAAGTTAGAATTCATATATGGGTGCCTCAGTTCAACAACAACAACAACAATTATTTTGCAAAAGAAATGGAGACCAACTTGGAATGAAATCAAGCTCACAAAAGTTTTGAATCTTGAGTTACCTTCATGGTTTCTCTCGGCTCTAGTCTCTCGTGTGTGTGTTATTTAGCCAATCACTTTTAATCTTTCACCCCGGAGTAATTTGTGAGGACATAAATCAAATGATGTGTAATATAGATATTCATTGTCCTATAGGCTCGCCTTAGACTCTCTCTCTTCTAATATAGGTCACAATCACAACCACGGGTCAATAAGTCTTTATGAGCTTGTAGTGTTAGGCCTGGGCTAAGGTATGTTTTGTGGATATAAGTGAGATCATTACCCTAAGCACATTAACCACCCTAATTTTCACTTTCTTCTCACATTTTTTTTTGTTCACCAAAAGCATCTTTTGTTTTTCTTCTTTCCGAGTGTTACACTTTTTTTTTGTTTTGTTTTTTTGTTTGTTTTTTGTAGAGATTCCACACTCACATGAAGGTGCTTTGGTTTGGTGCTAATCGTTCCTCTAAGTTTCCCAACCTCTAACTTTTAGAAGTGGATGTGCTTAAGGTTTATGGTTTGAGACTTGGTTTTACTTTTAGGCTCGGCTCAAATTTGGTGACAATCAAATGATGTGTAATATCAATTACGGCTCAAATGAGTGACTAGGAATATGTTGTTATTATCCGGGTAGGTTGGAAAGGTTCAAACATTCCGAAGATGGCCTACGTCTTTCCCGTAATCATGTGTGACCTAGGATTTCGCTTCAAGAAAGCTTTGGGGCAAGTTCTAGAACAATATTGTCTACACGCATTTTCACCAAGGGCTTAGACTAATTGTTCATGGCTATGTGCTCAGTGTGTGTGAGATAACTAGGAGCAAGATATACAATTAGGTTTCTCACTCATCAAAAAAGTGCAAAGACTATCAAATACTCAAGTCGGTCATTTTGTTTTGTTTTTTTGTTTTTTTTGAAATGGAAGTTGTTGTTTCATATCATTAGCTATGTTCACCCAAAACAAAAGCACCAATGCAAAGAGAATGCATAAATTATTGAAACAAAATAACTAGAACAACCCAAGAAAAATAAAATAACCTAAACTAAACTAAAGTCCAAGGAATTTTCTACCCCCACACTTACGATATACATTGTCCCTAATGTCAAATAAAACAAGTGAGTGTAGAGATACTCCCTGGATGGGTACCGCCCATCTATGGTCTCGCAGTGTGGCACTGCCCAATTGGACGACGCCTTCTAGTTTTCAGCTTCATGGTCACCTTGGTGACCATCTCCTTGAGCTCCTCGACTATGCGCTTGCACTCCTCATACTTCTTTGTCTTTCTTTTTATTGTTGGAGGGGTAGCGGCTGGTAGAGGGACAACTGCTTCTATGTAAAACACCTCGTCACCATCGGGGTGTTTCGTTGCTTTGAAAACCTTGAAAGTTTCCTCTTCTCCTTGTACGCGCAGCTTCAATTCTCCTCTTTGGATGTCTATCAGAGCACGTCCAGTTACTAAGAGGGGCCGTCCCAAAATGAGAGGTACGCTGTGGTCTTCGGCCATGTCAAGGACAACAAAATCAATGGGGAAGATGAACTTACCCACCTTTATGAGCACATCCTCAACGATTCTCCTAGATGCTTGATTGATCGATCCGCCATCTGGAGAGTGATAGTAGTGGGCTTCACTCCTTCTAGCTTTAGCCGATTGTAGATCGAGAGGGGTATCAAGTTGATGCTTGCTCCTAAGTCGCACAACGCCTTCTCAAACACTGTGTCGCCAAAGGGACAATGCACAGTAAAGGACCCCGGTCCTGAAGCTTTGGTAGGAGCTTCCTCTTAATCGCTGCACTACACTCCTCAGTGAGTGCAACTGTCTCGAACTCCTCCAGCTTCCCTTTCCTTGATAAGATCTCCTTCAGAAACTTTGCATAACTCGGCATGTTTTCTAATGCTTCGGCGAAGGGGATGTTAATGTGGAGCTTTTGGAAAACATCTAGGAACTTCGCAAACTGCTTGTCAAGATTTCCTTGTTTGAGCCTCTGCGGAAAAAGGGATGCTTGGCGGTAAAGGTTGTACAAGTATTGGCTCAGTTTCTCTTTTAGCAGCTTCTTTTTCTACCGCGGGGTCTTCGATCCTTTCCAGTCTTAAGAGCTCTGGCATTCTTTTCTATTGTAGCACCTTTCCAGTTCTCAAGCTGATGGCATTGCACTGCTCTTTCGGATTAACCTCGGTGTTGCTTGGCAGTGCTCCCCGTGGTCTTGAATTCTGTGCCATGGCTAGTTGACTGATTTGAGCTTCCAAACTTCTTATTTGTGCTGATTGATTTTGAAGCACAGTCGTCGTCTCGTCCATAAACTTGGTGGTGTGCTCATCCATTCTACTGATCAAATCCTTTAGATGAATCGATTTATCTTGTGGTGGTGGTGCTTGGTGCATAGTGCTGTGTTTTGGTTGTTCCTCTATGAGAAATTTGGATGGTTGTGCCAGCTCGGATTGTAAGAGTTACCGTAGGCATTGTTGTTATTATTTCCTACGAAGTTGTCTTGCTCTGGGCCCTCTCTTGCCATGGGATTTCCCACCTAGCATGCTTCACTTGAATGAGCTCGCTGGCATCATTGGCAAATAGCAATAGAGTTTACCCCAAGTGTTGCTCTTTGAAGTTGCCGTGTCAGCATGACTACCTGCTCTGTCAAGGCCCTGATTGCCTCATCATTTTGACTTAGTGCTTGTCTCCTCAAGATAGCCCGCTCAGCCCTACTGCCATCATTATTAAGCGACATTTCTTCAAGCAACTTGAAGGCTGCCTCCTTGGTTAGGTTCATGAACGCACCTCCCGCTGTGGCATTTAGGAGGTTTCTCATTGGTGGTGTCAACCCGATGTAAAAAGTTTGAACTTGCATCCATTTGGGTAAGCTATGTTGCAGACACCGTCTAAGGAGTTTTTTGAAGCGTCCCCATGACTCGTAGAGAGTCTCTCCATCATATTGCGCGAAAGTGACTATCTCGTTGCGCAATTTGGCCTGCTTCTCAAGCGGGAAAATTTTGTTGAGGAACTTCTGGCATAATTCTTCCCAAGTGTTGATAGAGTTGGCGGGTAAGGAGTTCAACCAACTCTTTGCGCCATCCCGCAGGGAGAACAGGAATAGGCGGAGACGAACGGCATCATCAATAATGCCGTTGAACTTAAAGGTCTCGTAGAGCTCCATAAAGTTTGAAATCTGCTTCTTTGGATCCTCTGTAGCTAACCCGCCAAACTAGGACGATTCCCGGACTTGATCTCAAAATTATTTGCGACAATCGCTGGCTTGCGGATAGCTGAGTGAATTCCGCCAATAGAGGGCTGCATGTAGTCCATAAGAGTTATGCCCTCATCTTGTGTGGCTGGGCATCCGATTTAAAGGATAGAATTCAATAGCAAAATAATCTAAGGCATCCGATTTCACATCACATAGTTATGAGCAATGCTATCCGAGTCAATTAATGACTTGTTGCTTCTCAAAGATGACAATTCACGAATGTAACTATCTATTTCTTTCGAACATAGCTAGTCCTAGGTTTTGTAATCAATCTCGTCTTTCGAATCTCCAATTAAAATTATAAAACCCGCATTAATAATAAGAATCTTGAGTTACACAAAAGCGATTACTATTTCTAGCTAATCATTAAATCATATTGTTCAATTATATAATCTTAATTCCAATCTCCTCTCTCGAATTTTGAAAGAAACATAAATAGTCAATCATAAATTACGCAGGTTTATGAAAGCATTAAGCACATAAATTGAACAATCATCAAGAATCCCAACAAGAACATCAAATGAGTTACTCGGAATAACTAAGATTCATAACATCGGTTCGGCTACTTCGTAGCCTTAGATAAATAAATTTAGAACATAATGAAACACACACTAAACAGATAAATAAGAGAGTTCATGTTGAAGAGAATGAGAAAGAATGAAAAACTCAGGATATCGGAAAATATTATATATATATATATATATATATATATATTATATATATCTCTCTCCAATAAGACCAGCGATTCAAAGAGTTAATTAGAAGGCGCACTACTAAATATAGGGGCATTAGTGGCACACAAAAAATGCCGCGAAAGATGTAAAAAGTGCAGCAAAAAGTTTTACGACACTTGTAAAGTGTCACAATAGTCAATGTCGCAAATGAAATACGGCAGTTTTAAAATGCCGCAAATTAAATACGGCAAAAAAGGACATCACTTTTGAAAGTGTCGTAAATTTTTTTGCGGCACTTTTTTAATTGTCGCAAATCTAGACACATTTGAATATTATGCATTTAAAATTTGATTTTTTTAATATATTAATGTTTTGTTTCACATAATACATACAACATTAATTAACATATAAAAAAAATACAATGAAATTTGTATTTATCTAACCAGAATCTTTTCAATAAAAAAGGTGGTACTAAGATATAAAATAGAAATATTCTCAAATAATAAGATTGTATCAAAATCTAAAATACATTTGCCTCAATAAAAAAATAATGACATCTATTAAATTGTCACTGGTCTTCTCAATTAATAAAAAAAATCAAAATACTTTTTTCTTTTTTCCTCTCATCCTTCTCCTTATAATCTTTTTCTGCTTCAGTCTTGTTTTCTGCATCAACACAAATTACAACAAAGAATAAATATTTTTAAAACATCACCAAGAAAAGAAGCAAAGTACAGCGAAATGGTAAGCCAACACTAGATGAAACTTTTACTTGATCAAAGGTGCTTGAAAATTTAAATTTCTGAACATCATAATATTTTAGCACGATGTAAAAGTAGAAATACTCAAATTTATACCCCAGAATGTTTTCATGTACCTTGATGTGATATTGGACTAGGCAAACCAGCGAATACATAGCGCTTCACTCATTTCCATTATCAAGCCACGCAACAAACTAATTAAATCACAAACATCACAAAAAGCTCAAATTAATATTCCACTTCAAGATCAAATTCAAAGTACGCTAATTTTTTTTATTGATCTTATATAGCAATACAATAAGCAAATTTTGCGACTTTATCACCATTAAAGTAACAAATGAAGCTTGTGAGAGCAAGCAATCATCGCCTGTCAAAATTGAATGCCGAATCTCCACTACCAATACATACGAATCCAAAAAAACCATAGAAATTTCCGTCTTGAAATTTTTTTTAGGAATCTAGAACCGAACCTCAATTTGCGATGGAGAAGAGCAAGAATGCTGCTCCGAGATCGCTCCAAGATCTCTTGGAGAAAGATACGACATCATCGTCAAGCTTGAGAACGCCGGGATGAGAGAAATTCCACGCACCGTCGTAAGGGAAAGTTAACAAATTTCTAGGGTTTCGAAGAGAGAATCGAAGGATCGAGATTAATTTGCGAAAGAAAAATGAAAATTACAGAGCTGTTCCAGATTTATTTTCATATATAATTCAGGCCTTTGTTTTACGGGGGAATTTTTTCTTTTTACCTTTTGTTTTTTTTTTCTTTTTCTTTTTTATCTTCTTTTGTTTTTAAAAAGCATACTTTGATGTAAAAAATAAAAAGCATAATTCATACATATAACAATAAAATTGCACAAATAGATTTTTGTAGCTAAAAGGTACCACTCTTCATATTTAGGAAAATAATATTTTAAATTCAAAAAAACTTATATTTCATTTTTTGTAAGAATTATAAATACTTTTTTTATTTTTTGAAATCGTTATGATTAATTATTTGTGTTCTTTTTTATTAAAGTGTCGTAAAATTTGCGACACTAGCAAAAAGTACCACACATTTTGCGGTATTTTTTAATAATGTCGCAAACAAATGCTGCTAATGCCCCTATTTCTAGTAGTGGCGGTTTTCTCATCTAAGGTAAATTTCTCCACCCTTGATGCAATTTGTTTTAGAATAGATCAACCATAACCTAGGTGTTGTGAGATTTGTGTAGTTTTAAACACGTAACGTACCTCGCAAATGCTTCGCCAAGATCAGAGGTAAAACTACCTCTCAATATCTCTATTTAGGTGTTAATGATTTGTATTAGGTGTTTGGTCATTACCCAATCAAGAATTAAGGTTTTGAAGTTTTTTCGAATATGATTCCATGATGAAAAAAAAAATCATGAGCATATTTTTACCCGACTTGAGCAACAAATTTCACGGGCTTAAGGACCTAATAAATCTGGAAAATAAAAATTGTAGAAGTTCCCTTATGAATTATTAACATTCAAAAAAATTTCAGGTCCGTTTGAACAAGGTATTTTTCGGTCGAAAATTATTACTAAGGACTTCGCAGTGAGATTTTCAACAGTGAACTATTTTAAAAACCTTAAGTTTGAAATTCTTAATTAATATATAAACGATTTTATTTGAACCTAAAATTTTGCTATTTGGAATTTTATTAAGTGAAGACCAGTCATTAATTTTTTTAGAATTTTCCAATAACTTTAAAATCAGGTTTCAATTCAAAATTTTTGAAGATAACTGATGACACAGAAATTCTAATTTAAATCAGAAATATTTTTCTCAATTTCAAAAATTGTAGACGTGGATTCAGGTCTAGTGTATAAAAGAGAAATTTTGGAATTTTAAAAAAGGAACAACGTTATAGTTTTAAGTTTCTTTGTAATTAGCTTGGAATCTTTTCAAAGATCCAACTTAAAATCTGGTCAAAATAATTACTTGTGAAGGAACTGTGTTTCTAAAATCTAATCTGGAAAAAGTCAGTGAACAAAACATTTAAGGTTTAGAAAATTAAAGGGGGTTTATTAAAAAGCTTTCTAAAATAATAAACACATAAATAATTACAATTGAAAGACAATTTTACCCTTGATTTTGCCAGACGATTGACAAAAGATAACAATGAAATTTCAGAGAGAAGTATTATTTTTCAAATGATTTTTGACCCTATAAAGTTTAGACTCTGTTAGAGTTATTGGTCACGATTTTAGTCTAAGGGTTAAAAAGTAATTTCACATAAAATATGTTTAAATAAGATTTTTTTTTAAAAAGTACGCCCATGAAAAGTCAATGCTCAATTAGACAAATTAAGTATAGATTCTTATGACTGTTATTATTTTAGATTTTGAGAATCCGACTTAGTTAGCCAACTAGATTAGCGATACTTCTATTGAGAAATCAGGTGAGTACAATCTCATTTATAGTACGAATGGTTTTGAAAATAAATCATATGATGATTTGACGTATGATGATATGATTTATGATGCTATAATGTATGATACTATGATGTATGATGATATGATGCATGATGATATGATATAATGTCATGATGATGATGTTTAAAGATGATATATATATATATATATATATATGATGTCTTAATAATAATACAGTAATGATAATGATGACGACGATGATAAGACAACGATAAGATAACGGTAAGATGATATTATGATGATGATGAGATGATAAAATGAATGCTTATAATATGTTGAATATGTCATGTTATATGTTGTCTTGATTCATGTTACTTAATAATCAAGTGAACGATACGATAACAATTAATGTGTCGTACCACCCTCCTAAGTGAGGTATGATATGGTGCCGTTACCTTGAGCCGACTTAAGGGCAATATAGGTACGGTCCAAAGAAAGAGAAAAGAATATTTATAATTGTAATATGATGATACGATGATAGATCCTTGGTCGCCGATGACATAGTGCACCCTTCGTCGTCTATTGGTCTAGCGCTCAACCTAGTACATACACAACGATGATGAGGATCTTCTAAGAAAGATTAGTAATAGATTAAAAATACTAATGAAGAATAAATGGTCATTCTTTGCATTCAAAATATTTTGTGAGAACTACGTTTGCATTTCATTGGGCTTTTAGCTCATATGTTTGTTCGTACTGTAGGTAAAAAGTTTGTTGTATGATTATCATTGGTTGGACAGTGGTGGTGTTGGAAGATGTGGCATAGGCAAAGAGGACAAACCGATCTATCGTTTCTGCATAAATTTCAATTTTTTATCTTAAAATTTAATTTAATAATTTCTAATTAAGATGTCTATTTTTGTTTGATAAGGTTATGTTTTAGGTCACGGCCGGGCCTCAAGATTTTAAGAGTCAAGTTAAATTTTGTTTCACTTTTTTTTTCGTGTTAGAAAGATTGGAGTCTAAGTTAAAAAAAAATTCCAAAATTTTATACATAAATAAAAAGTAAAATCTAAGTAGCGAGTCTGAGAAAATCGGTTCGTTACAGTGAATAATGACAAATCACCACCATGTAGTCAACCATCTCATGAAACTAGTTATCGCAGCCCAACCTCACAAAAACAGAGCTCCCTCTGTACCTGTTGAACATCTGCAACGCGCATGGGACTTCGTGACCCCGACGACCTAATTACAAATTTATTACCAAATTATCAACTTATTTAATTATATTAAGTTAGCGTCTTAATGTGGTTTTTGATGTTTATTTTTGCAACAAAATGTGTTACCATTGTTTTAAAATTATCAAAACCAAAATTTGTTACTATGGTACTGAAAAAAATTTCTTTGTAACAATTTTTTTTTATAAGATTAAGAGAATTGTTACCAAAAATCTATTTAATAAAGTATATTAATTAAGTGTCGTGATGGCGTTTTCATGTTAATTCATGTAACAAAATTTAGAGTAATTTGCATTGATGCCTCCTGAACTTAACGTGTTTAGCAACTTGCCCCTTAATTTTTAATTTTGGGCAAATTATACCCTAACTTCAAAAATTTTGATAAATAGCTACAAATTAATAACTTCCGTCTAATTTTTAACGGTAGAGGACTCACACATGACTTGCATGTGATTTTCATAAGGGTACGAATGAAAATTAAAAAATATATATATTTGAAACGAAAAAATTCATTAATGTAGAAAATTTCTTTATTCAATAAACCAAAAATATACAAAACAATAACCCAAATTTTTTTCCTAAATATTCAATAAACGAGCCGAACCCCACCGGCGCCGCAACCCGCTAAAACTAAATGATCCGAACTCCGGCGCAACCCAAACTCGCTACGGATCAAACCCAGTCGCGACCCAACCCCGCCACGAGCTAAACTCGCACGTAAGCCAACCCCACCGCAGCCTAAGCTCACTGCAACCCAACCCTGCTGTGGAAGAAGAAAAACCATATCCGATCCCCGGCGCCTCTAACCCCATCTCAACATCAAACAATCAGCAAAAGAAAATAATGCTAAACAAAAATTGTAAAAGCAACTAATCTATTAGGTGCACCTGACGGGTGATCTATGGAGTGAACCACGTCAGGCGAGTGCACCCGTATGAATAATTAACGAGGCAGAAAATAAAGAGCGAAGAGAAAATAAAGTGCAGAAAATAAAAGACATCAGAATTGGTAACGCGGTTCGGCAATGTGCCTACGTCCACGGGGCCTTGCCCAGTTAAGTAAAAAACTGTTCACTACAAAATGTGTACACCCGGTCTTAGACTAGTCGGACTCCCTCCTACTACGTTGCCGCTTTCCTACGTTTGCTACAAGAACCCGACACAAGCTCTCCTTGTGCTCGAGATCCTCTCGTTTCCATAGGAACCTCTCCCGAGCCTCCTATACACCAATTCTATAATGTACTCTCAAAGTGAACTCACTAACGATCTCCTTCAATGACAATAGAGACCTAAGATTTTCTCTCTCTGCAATCACTCACTCTCAACTCACAGTTTGAGAAAACCTACGATTACAATATAAACCCTAGCAGAGATTCTTCATTAATTGTGCGTGATTATCTGATCAAATTCGAATCATATAAGATCAAAGATAAGATGCTGATTCGAATCATATCAGGATATTTCAAATCACGGAGATATCGCCACCTCCTTAAATTTGCTGGTACACTTGCACGTCTGGTACACCTTCTGATACATCTTCTAGTACACCTTGATGTATACCTTGTTAATGCCTTCGAATCTTCATGAAACTGCTCCAGGATTTGAGCCAGATAATCATAGACAACATATTTGAAAAATACATCATCTGAATATTAGCTTTTAAACAAAGATAAGGTTGCCAAAAACAACTGCCAACACCAAATACACTAACAAAAATCAAATCACAGGCAACAGGGCTCAAGAATCTCAGGCTAGAGCTGTGCAAGTCTCTCATGGACGGCCGGGTAGCCAGGGGGTCTCGAGGTCGTCGGGCGGTTGCAAGGTCTCGCGTGGAAAGTGGAGTCTACGCGAGGATGCGGTGCGAGGGTCGTGGGGTCTCTGGAGGTCTGCGAGATATCTCTGTCTCATATGTTTGCCTCCACCCGCCGGTTCCAAAATAGAGAACCAAATGGGTCTAATAGGATCACTTCTTGGAGGCGAAGCTCGTCCCATCGGTGATCTTTCTCGGACGCCCTTGCTTCTGCTTATCCAGAGCTGAGCCATTGGGGGCCAAATCGACGTCGTTGTTAAGACAGGTCGGGTCAAGGTCGATGGCGCGACTCCTTTTAGCAGGCGGCGATGGAGGCAGAGCCGACAGAGGAGGCGGATGTCCGACTTTAATCTAATTGCAAACCAAGTCAAGAATTTGTGTCAATTTGATTTGGTTGAAATTTTTGTGCAAGTTTGTGTTTGAGGAGGAAAATCAAATAATAGAGACAGAAGACTAAGACAGCAAAAGCAGAAGTAAAGTCTTTAGATTCTTTGGAAGCTTCAATAATCCCCTCATCAGTGGATGAATACAAGAGAATTGGTAATTGATGAAAAGTCCCAGGATGGGTATATGGTTTATGTGCAGTTGAGGAGAGATTAATCGAAGGGAAGCAAAGCAAAAAATAAAAAATAAAAATTAGGAAGAGGAGAGAGGAGAAGAACCGAAGAAGGAAAAAAAAATCAGCAAATTACCAAAACACGCTTATCAATTTGTAGTGATTTGTGAATATTTTTAAATTCAAGGGGCAATAAGCAAAAAATAAAAGGTTATGGGGCAAGTTACTACAGCCCGTAAAATTCAGGGGCATCAGTGCAAATTCATCCAAAATTTATAATATTTTTAACAAAATTTATTGTAAGCGTAACAAAATTTGTCACTTAATAATTATAGTAATTTAGGTTATGTTTGATAACATTTTTATTTTTTGTTTTCAAAAATAAAAATTTGGAAGTGTTTTTACTATTTTGTTTTCAAAATTTTTAAAAACACAAAATATTTTTGATGATCACTATTTGTTATTTGTTTTTAAAAACGAAAAGCACAAAATGATAGTTTGTAATTCATAAAGAGGGAGTGAAAAGATAAAAAACGTAAAGATGAAGTATGGTGAGAGTGTAAAACTGAGAAAACACACAGAGAAGTTAATAAGATTTGATATTTATGTTTAAAAAAATTTTAAAACAAAAATTTTTTGTTTCCACTATTTTTGAAAATATGCTTCCAATTTAAAAAAATAGAAAACGAAAACAGTTTTACGAAACGCGTTTTTAAAAATAAAATTGCACTTTTCTGTTTAAAAAAACAAAAAACAGAAAATGAAAGTGTTACCAAATACATCCTTAGTGTTTTGATATCATTTTTCATGTTTATTTATATAATAAATTTTTGAGCCAGTTAAGAAATTAGTCATTTTAAATGTAAAATTTAAAGGATTTAGCCATAGAATGCCAAAATTAAGGATTAGCCGTAATTTATGTATAACATAATACGTTATATGTAGTTATGTTACACGTGTAACATACGTGTATCAAATTTATGAATCCTTAAATTCATGAAACTAGGGCTAATTTCTAAAAAATTAATCAAAACTTTGGTTAAATCTTTAAAAATGTAATGACCTGAATTTCGAAAGCACTGTGCCAGTTAATTAATTTGTATTTTTGCCTCAATTGTGAGCAATTTGTAAAATTGGTTAGTTTCATCAAATCAGGTCAATTTGGAACTATGAGAGAAATTATAAAATTGGCATGATTATTTTGCAGTTCGAATTTTGGACGTGTTAGGAATTTGTGTTTGTTTCGAGAAAGATATTAAAATTCCTAAGTTTAACGTGTGCAATTTTAATATTTTTTAGAAAAATTTAATGTATTTTCGTTTGTCAATTTTTGGCCCAAATTGAGCCCAAGCCCACTAAGGCTACACTCTCTCTCTCCTTCTTTTCCCTCTCAGCCGACTAAAGCCCCTCCCCAACCCCCACATTTTCTTTCTTTCTTTTCTTCTCTCTCTTTCCCTCTGTCGAGCACCCTCCGCCCCTGCCCTCGGCCGGCCCAACCCCCCCCCTCCGCCGGTGCTGCCGCCTCCTCCCTCGCGCGCTTAGCTCGCGCCTCTCGTAGCCCCTCGTGCACTGCACCAGTCCCCGCCAACGCCGGCCCCGTGACGTTCGCGAGCGCGCCCCCGAGACTCCGCGCGCCGCTGCCTCCTACTCCCGAGTCCGGCCGCTCAGCCTGACGCCGCCCGAGCTCGCTCCGCCTTTGCATAGCCCCTCCGCGTGGTCCGGCCACGATTCGCGCCACCTCCCGCCGCGCCGGCCCTCAGCGCACAGCTCCGCAGCCCCGCGCAACTCCGACGGTGCTCCCCCTGCGCCGCCCAGTCACGAGCGCACTCCGGCTAGCACAGCCGCTGCTCGCCGCCCCTCGTCCCACTGCACGAGGCCCCGATCTGCGTGAGCCCAGCTTAGCGAGCCTCCGACGAAGCCCATCCTTCGTCTCCGGCACTGCCGCTGCGCGACCCAGCGAGTCCGCGCGAGCCTCCGCCCCCACGCCGCCTCGAGCGTGCTCTGCGCCTGCCCAGCCTCGGACTCCACCGCCTCGCCTTCGCGAGAGCTCCTCCACGCGACACCAACTCGGGCTGCTCAGCCCACCTTCGCGCCGATGAGCTCGAGCCGCGCCTCTGCTCTGCGCCTCTTCGCACGACCCAACACTGCTCTCCTCCGCAAAGTCGTTCTAACCCCGCTGCCATTCACACCTCGGTGGGCCTCGAACTCGATTTGGAGCCTAACGATAATTTATGTTCGCGTTAATAATGGTTGTTGATGTTTTGTATATTTTGATTCACGAACTTTAACCCTCGTTATGCTTAGTGATCGGGTTGAATTTTTTTTTATTTATCAAAATGTAGTTTTCGATTATTTTGGCGAGGTTGTGGCAAATGTGTCGATTTAATGTAATGTTGTGTTCGTGTGAAGTTGGGCGTTTTGGGCATATAGCCTCAATGTTGATCAAGCTTCTTTTTATTAGAACTTTTGTGATTTGTGGGATAATCTATGATTTGAAAGTTATAAATTGAAACTTGCTTTTAGGTTGGGTTTAGTGATGTAGTTATTAAGAGCTTGATAAACTAATTGGTTGGTTTTGTGCCAAGACTTAGAACCCGATATTTGCCTGAACTAATGTGTGTAAATAGAATTTGTCACCCTTAGTGATTTGGCGGTTGTTTAAGTTTATGAAATAAACTGTAGTTGGTCTCGTCCCGCTTATCAATTGTTTTGCCTCACTAAAAAGATTATTGCTGAAAATCTTATTTCTGCGGGATTGTGATTGCAAGGATTTTAGGAAATTGCTTGTGGTTTAGTTGTGTGGGAATTTCGATTTCCAATTGGATAGTGATTGTGTATTTGGCGGCGAATACACTAGTTTGTGTTAATGTATTTTTGTGGTTTGGTATTCTGTTTATATTTAATTTCATGGCCGTATTGGACTTATATTATCGAGTGTTTTGGCATTATAAAACTTTGTGGATTTATGACGTTTTGGAAACCAAAACTTCCTCAAGTGGTGTCGTTCTTAAATTATCACTCGAGAATTTATTAATTCGGCAAGAGTTATTGAAATCGGGTCGCGGGTCCTATTATTCACTTCCTTGTTTTTTCTTTGAACTTGGAACTCATAACAGTTAAAGCTTTTAAACCGAAAATCATCGAAGTGACTCATTTCCTTAGTATTCTTTCTAATTGTACAGGAACGTCAACAAAACAAGTTTGGACTCACGACCACTTCGCCGTCCTTCGCGAAAGGTATAAGCGAGCGGCCAAAGGCAATTTTCGGTTTAAGAGAACCAACGACGACTTGAAAGTTGTTTTAATTTCAAATGTATCAATATCGCTCTCTTTGTGTGGAATCCGAGCCACTGGGGCTCGGTATTGAATTATGATTATGTTTTGAAAGTAATTATGATAAATGATAAAAATTGCCTGTGTGGTTGTTGTGATTGACTGTGACAGAAATTAGTTCGGTGCTGGGTTGAAATTAGGTAAAGGCTTCGGCCGGGATATCCGAAAAACAGGAGAAACTTTGCCGGATTTCCGGCTCGAATATTTAATACGTGATAAAATAAAGTCAGAAACCGATTAGTTTAAGGAACTCATTTCTCACCTAATCTAGTCAAACGAAAGACCTGATAGTCTGGATTGATTGTTACGTTAAGTCAACGACATTCGGGACGAGAATACCCCTAGAGGGATTTCTCGACGAACCATTGCTCGACCCACTGTCTAGTGTTCCACTCTTTGAGTCCATTAACTCTTAAAGTTTCCTTCCTCTCGAATATTTAGTGGACTTCGACGTTGACCCTCTAATTCTCGTGTTCGACAGAAGTGTCACACCACATACTCCAAAGAGGGACGTCGAGAGAGGAAAACCGCGAGGACCAAGTCGGGGAGGCTTAGGACCTCAGGTAAGTAGATCTCAACTGTGATACGAGTATACTTTACCATGCTTGAATATATTGTGCATGTGTTGAGATTGTATAAAGCGTGCGATGCTTCTAAAATTGTGGCTACCAAACTGTATGGATCCTCATTCTTGCTAAGGTTGGGAATACGGGCTTTTGATTGTTCGTCTTGTTTTGTGCAACGAGCCTGCAGGTATGGGACTGTAGGTTCATTTATGATAGGTTGTGTTTTCTAGGTGTGTACTAGTGCGTGTATTTATTTAAATGCATATCTGTCGGTGGGTATGGGACCACAGACATAAAACTACTCAACTTTGTAGTTCAGGTTCTAGTGTAGGATGTATGTCTAGTTTGTGTGTGTATATGTTAGTATGACTTATCTGTCGGTGGGTATAGGACCACAGGCATAAAACTGTTTCTGTTGTTATTGAGACTTTATTGCAGGTCAAAGAGAAAACTCTAAGACAAGACAAGGGGAGCGAAAGCAATGTATGTATACGGGCAGGGCCCGACGGGGCCGAAAGTCATGATCGGTTCTGAAATAGCCCAACGGGGCCACTAATTACGTTTCGGGACGGCCCGAGAGGCCTTGGGGAGGTCGGCGGACGACCTTCTTCTGTCACAATATTTTGATCATTTGAGTATGGCCCGACGGGGCCGCGATCATGATTTGGTTCCGAAATAGCACGACGGGGCCATCATGTATGACAGATTTCGGAGCGACCCGAGGGACCTCGCAGAGGTCAACGAACCACCTTTCATAACGGCCCGAGGGGCCTTGGGGAGGAGAGCCATGGCCCTCCCTACAGCTTATGATTTGACGATCCGGATCGGCCCGACGGGGTAAAGTGCAATGATGAATTCCGAAACGACCCGACAGGGTCATTGGCCGTAAAAAGTTTCGGAATAGGCAGAGAGGCCCAAGGAGGATGAGTCCTCACAATCATAAAGAATATCGGGACGGTCCGAGGGGCCAAGATCCATAGCATGTCCCGAATTACACCGATCCGAAATAGTCCGATGGAACCACCGGTCGTGAGAAGTTTTGGATCGACCCGTAAGAGGTCTAAAATGCTTATAGTTCTAGAACGACCCGTAGAGGGTCCAGAGTTGTATAGTTCTAGAACGACCCGTAGAGGGTCTAGATTTGTATTAAGTTCTAGAACGACCCGAGAATGGGTCTAGATGTGTATATAGTTCTAGAACGACCCGCGAACGGGTATAAATGTGTATTAAATTCTATAATGACCCGTAAGAGGTCTAGATTGTGAATAAGTTTTAGAACAACCCGTAATGGGTCTAAATGTGTATTGAATTCTAGAATGACCCAGGAGAGGTCTAGATTGTGTATAAGTTCTAGAACGACCCGCAAGGGGTCTGGATGTGAAACGTGTGCACATGTATTTTTATAAGCTGAGTCAGAGTTGTGAACTTGAGTGAGATTAGAACAAATTATGAGATTAACTTTTCAGTCGAGATTAATGGGTCGTTGAATCCGACCTCGTTACATGTCACAACTCCTTTGCAGGTATTGTATCCCGCGTAAGTTCAGCACATTATATCTGAATTCTACTCCGCGGGCTAGATTATTTAAGAGTGTCGTTTACTCTTCGAACTACGACGACTCGATCGTCGAGTCTACTCATTTGTTGAATTAAAATATTGTGATACCTCTTAATTGTATGTTACCTGCAGACTTAGCAATTTATCTATCTAATCTAATTATTGGGCTATTAGCTCACTAGTGTGCTCGTGTCGCAGGTATTTTATCAAGAAAGCAGAAAGGGCGAAGCGATAACGATGGGAACAACGAGTGTATACGGGACCAACATGTAAAACTTTACGTGGACTACCGGCTAATCGTTGGCAAAGAAAAGTTTTAAATTCCGCATATTTTGTAAATGTTAAAATTAAATTTATTTTGGTTATGGTGAGGATTGGTGAACCTCATGTTTAATACTAAAAGCTTAGTTTTGTAACTTAATTTAAAAAGTTCAAATTTGACCGTATTTTTAGGAACCAAAATACCGTTTTGAGTATTGGGTCGTTACAAAAAATCTCTAAATTTTGTTACATGCATATTAAAATTTGTTATAATATACCGTAATAAAATTTGTCACAATCTTAATACATGACATTAATCCAAAATTATTTACTTACAAATAATATAAAATTAATTACCGCAAAAATTAAATGTAATTCTAGATAATTTACTACCATTGTCACACAAAATAAAAAACTTAAAATTATTAAAATTTTTGTCACCAAAATTTGTACAAACTTTGTTATTGTTATCTATCAAGTAAATAAAATAAAAAAATGAAAACACTATTCTACAAGCACAACAAAAAGCTCTACGTAATATTTTCATCAAAATTCTAGACAATACACCAAAAGGCATAACATCTTTGAAATTTCTAAAAATGAACAAGGCATGACCTGCGTAAATCTTTCATCTCCGTAGAAAAAACCAAAAAATAAAAATAACACCCCAAACTAAATTTATGATTATGTATGTTACGAGTGATGGCATATAGTTGTGATCGAGGCTCATGGCAAAGCACTTCATGGAAAAGCTTCAACCAATGATCAACAAAGCATAATTTCAAAAAGCCATAAATCATTGAATCGTAAGCTACGACAACTAGTTCGAATCCCCTGCCAACATCTGCTTCCATATCATCAATGCCTCTCGAATCTTCCTATGCTACCATATCAATAAAAGCCGTCCACTAGGTGCAGATCAAGCACTTCTCCTTGGCAGTGCTGCTCCTCGTCGCTGTTGAAGAGAGAAAAAGAACTCCATCTTGGTGGCCATTGTTGGCATCACGTCTCATTTCTCCCGCATCCTTAAATCATTAGTCTAAAGTTACAGAGGAGACCAAGGATGAGCTACGTCACTATCTGGGTGAATCCAAAGGTCGCTGATGAACCAGAGTCGATGGTCTGAACCACACGGCGTCTTCGGTGATTGGGCGAGAACTCCACAGCTTTAACGATTAGCCGAAGCTTAGTGACTCTGACGACTAGGCCAGAGCTGTACAACTTCGCCGATTGGCTGAGGTTCCTCAACTTTGGCAATTGAATGAACTTCGAATAGCTATGGCGGCAGCGGCAATTCATCGCCGACAAGCCACTCTAGTCTGTGGGTACGCTAAGTTTCTGAATATAGAGATAGAGACATCCAAGAAAATCCTAAAATAATTAATGACTAGTCTGAGATATAGAAAATAATAAGAGGGTAATTTTGGTCAAATGTGTAATGACTACAAATTTTTTATTAATATTTGGTGGACATCTCCTTTGACTATCAATGAATTTCTTTCCTTAGCTAATGATTTTTTTTTATATGAAATAGAGTGATAAATGTGAATATTTTGTTTCCTTATTTCTATCATAATGTACATCTATAAATACTCCTATGTGTTCTTTATCAAGATACACAATGATAATGAGACTAGTGCTCTCAATTTCTCTCTAATCTCTCTATTTCTTCTCTTGCGTACTTTATGCAATTTATCTTCTAGCAATTATGTTAATTTTATAACACATTATCAGCACGAGTCCCTAACCTTTGTTTGTGTGTAGATTAATTGGCTCGTTGTGAAGAAGTTTTTCTATCGACTACCATATTGCATCTTCCAAGTTTTCAACGAAGAAGAAGGCCGACAAATTCTCACACTTATGTAGCCGATGGTAACAAGTTATGCAATCAAGATTTTCTTATAGTGTTACATTTTTCTTGATTTTTATATTGACATT
Organism: Boehmeria nivea var. tenacissima; assembly: GCA_018132145.1. NCBI lineage: Eukaryota > Viridiplantae > Streptophyta > Magnoliopsida > Rosales > Urticaceae > Boehmeria > Boehmeria nivea. The sequence goes on from CM030881.1 coordinate 3,011,530, forward strand.
TCTTATTATTTGTTATAACATTATTTGTGAATTCACTTATTATACATATAGATTACGAATATATTGTTGGCTATTAAATATATGATATATGTGTATAAGCCAACCAATTGAAGAGAAAAAGCCACTAATATATCGCTTTAACTCTATGTGTTGCCTGAAGCAATATATGTTGTCACGAAATTTTTTGATAGACATGTTTTATTAGGTATACATATTCCTTGAACTGATTATTCAACATTGACGTACATTGATCCAAAGTAATATAGAATATTTATATTATAGAACGTTTGTTAATCGAGTGATTTATTGGTTTTATATATTTCACGAAATAGATATGTAAATGTTGATTTAGATTATATATTACCCGAAGTAATATATTTGCAATAATCATGCGTTGTTGGTTCTAGATATTCCCTGAAGAGAATAAGAAATTATTAAAAGGATGGTCATGATCTAGATATATGAAATTAGACCACCAGAAAGTCTCATAAGTTCTTAAAATAAATGACATGTATATATGGGTTAAGAAAATTATAAAGAAAATGCCATATTAATATATTGTTGTTAAATTTACATATTACCCGAAGCAATACATTTATTATAAAATTTCAATTGATTGGATTTTCATATTCTCTGAAGCGAATATGTATATTATCTTATTATAAATTTGTTATGGTCTCTAAAATTCGGCCATTTGAGATGTTCATGATTTTACAATGCTATCATGAATAAAAGACACAAGTATAATAACTAGAAGTAAGTTATGTTATGTAGAAAATTATAAGAAAATTTTACTTGCAGTATACATATTCCCTAAAGAGAATGTGGAAATTATATGAGCATTAAAAATATTTTTGTGATTTTAATTTTGACCATATTTAAAAAAATAAGCACTATCACCTGAAGTGATCTTGTGTTTGAATAATTACATGACACAATGATTTTGATAGATTAAAAGAATATGTCTAATGAGTTTTTCTCATTCTCTGAAGTGAATTTTTTTCATTCTTCAGTAATGAAATTAAAACCGTAAACTTTGTGCGACTACCATTCCTCGAAGTGAATGTTCATTGTTTTAAAGAAAAAAAAATAGCACATTCATTTCTTTATGAATGGTCATAAACATAATTTAGAGAGAATGTCCCAAGATTCAGTTGATTTTTATGAAGTCCATAAATATTGACAAATCAAGAACGTAAAATTTTATCAACATAACTTTATACATTCCCTGAAGTGATTGTTACGTTTACATAAATGATTATATATTCCCCGAAGTGAATAAATCTTTGTCTTATAGTAAAATCCATAATAACGTTATTTAAATGACCATGCATATTCTCTGAAGTTGATGCTGTAAATTCTATTATTATTTTGATAAGTAAAAGGAGAGTGTTGCATCTATAAATTAATATTGCTCTTATATATTTGTTGTTTCTAGCTCATTTATGTAAACCTCTTATTTTTTTCCTAAAGAAATATAAATATCGTAGAAGGCACATTGATAACTATCAATATTCCTTGAAGTGAGTGTTGTCATAGTAAATCATGAAATATAATTACCTTATTATTGTTGATCATCATATGCTTTTCGATTTACCATGGGCATTTGAGATAGGAATGTTAGAATTATTCAAAATTTATGAGCATATATGATCTTATTTAGTTATTTAATCAATTCATTGGCTTTGTCCAACTATGTGGTAATTTGAATATTAGTCAACCAATATTTTGGACTATAAGGCTAGTCAAAGCCATCAATCAATAAGTTTGTATTCTTTGAAGAGAATATTACAACATTAAAATGATCATGCACATTTCCTGAAGTAAATGTGTGATAACCTTAATTTCATATGCAACAAATTTTGAAATAGGTATATTTCAATTAATTTGTTTACAATATTCTATCTTATTGAATTAATTTAATTTCAATAAATGAAAAGTTTAGTTTAAAAGGTAAACTACGACAAATTTCGTTGTAATTAACCTAATACGAAAACGACGTGTCATTTTCGATAAAACGACACGAAAATATAAATAGTCACTCGATTTAACTAAGTGATAGATTATATGTCACAATTATGAATCTAATATGTGACAATAATTATTTAAAAATATTTATTTAGACCATGCATGAAATAGTGCAAAAAGGCTATTTTTGCAAAATATAAAATACCAGATTAGGTCAAAACATGAACCAAATTGTGAGAGATCAAATTTTGAGACAAAAATTGAGTAAATAAACCCTTATGGCCGAAATTTTGAGAGGGAAAATAGAGAAGAAAGTCAAATTTTTATCTCCTTACCTAACTCTATTTATTAGGTGGTTGGATGGTAAGAGGATTAGGAGTTAATTAAGAAATTAATCTCACTCCTTTAGGACTCATAAATTCGTCCATTAAGAGGTCTAGGGGCTGAAAGTGGTTTAGTTTTAATCCTATCTTTAGAACAAAAAGAAAGAGAGAGAGATAGAGAGAAGAAAGAAGAGCATAGTAGGAGGAGTTCTTCATTTCTTCAAGATCTTCAAGAGGTAAGACCACACCTTTTTAAATCCTAGATTTATTTTTAGCAATGTATACTGTCTTATATCATGTTTAGAGTATTTATAAATGATTACAAGATTTAGAGAACATGTTTATAAATCCTAAAATCTTGAATGTTAAGTACTGGATATCTTTCAGCTTTCTGACCGAAATTGTAGCTACTATTTTATGTATATTTACGACTCCATAAGTTAAATGAAAAATCACGTATGTATATTTATGTATATTGCAATAGTTTGTAAAATTTTATTACCAGAAAATATATAATCTGTCCAGAATAAATTCCAGAGTAAGAACTGTTCAATTTTCGGTCTTTATAGTTTTTATTTCAGATTTTGAATTATTTCGTGTAATCAAACTTTGAATCTGTAAATGCAGATTTTTATGATGATAGATATATGTCTTAGAATGTTGTATATAAATTTTTGTAACAATTTGATGCATTTAGAATTTTAAAAAAATCAAGAACCAAAGGCTGCCAGATTTACGTTTATGGGCAGTTTTAGGTGTTTGTGAAATATTAGAATTCTGATATCTAAACAATATTTAGAATTTTTTTTTGAGAATATAGAGCTATATAAAAGTCATTTTTGGACATGTTTCACTAGTAACTTTTCATAAGAACTTGTTTTCTTAACGAAGAAAAATAAGGTTTATGTTTGTATAAACTTCTGCCTTTTGAAGGAACTAAATGATTCGATTTTTTTCTGGAAAAATACCCTCTAATAAAAGTTGTATATTTTTAAAAATAAATATAGGTAACTTCAAAATAATTTCCCAGAATATGAACCGTTTTCCCAGAAAATAAAACCCTAGACGATTTAGGGTTAAATTCGTGTTTACTTTAGAACGATTTAGAGTCTGATTTTGAAATAATTTCAAAAGAGAAAAATATTTGTTTAAATGAAAGCTTTTAATCTGAAATTTTTGGTTAATTTTCAAGAAAGGGTGTTTTTGTCGAAATTTATCCTTAAGGGATTGAAGTGTAAATTTTTATAAAAATAGGGACTAAACTGTAATTTTGAAAAGTTAAAGTTCAAAGAGAAAATTTCTAAAAGATTAAACTAATAGAGGAATTCTAAGAGTTTAAGGGTTAAAGTGAAACCCTAGAAAATAAAGGACTGAATTGTAATTTTTATAAAAAAAAAGTCTTTGGACCAAATTGTAAAATTATAAAAGATTAAGGACCAATCTATAATTTAAGTAAGGTTAGTAATTAAAGAGAATAAAATATTTAATCAATAAAATACAGTTATGTAATAAGTGCAGTACCATTTAAGTAGTCTTAGAAAGACTGGTTAACGAGGCACTTCGTGACACCTCCGTACCTATCTAGATCTATAAACCTCGGGGAGTTCTATCTATATGAGTCGGATTTTAGGCGAGACCTTAGTGACCTTACCAGTCGATCTTGAGACTATTTATTGAAATACCTCTACACTGTTACATAATTAATTAATGTAAGTAAACTGTAAAAGTCTTAACCTAATTTCATGTCATACTAGGATCGAACCTCAAATAGGTGAGATAGATTCTAGAACGTAGATCGAATATAGAGAATCTATTCTAATCCTCTATAGTGAATTTAGGTTACGCAAATCGAAGTGACCAAGTTTCCAAACGACAGAGTTCGTTTCAACCATCGATCATTCTGAAGTGAGTACAATCTCACTACAGTACGGATTTGTTCAAAGAAAAATAAATGATATGCTTTGCCATGATTAAAACGATATGCTTTGATATCATATGTTTTGATATGATGATAATGCTATGTTTTGATATGATGATAATGCTATGTTTTGATATGATGATTACGATATGTTTTGATATGATGATAATGATATGTTTCGCTATGATGATAACGATAACATTTATATGCATGATGTATATGGCCTTGTTATAATCTCTAATAAGCGTCGTTAATTTATGATATGAAGATATGATGATAAGCTGAGGATCCTCTAGGAAAGATTTTTAGTAATAGATCAAATAATCAAAACTAGTTTGGTCATGCATTGCATATCATATTTTGTGAGTTTATGTTGTACTTCACTGAGCTTTTTAGCTCACTTGTTTTCGTCCGTACTATAGGTAAGAAACCTATGACTTGATGTGATGGGTTGGAAGGCGACGGTGCGATGAGGTGATGAGGCAAAGGGTTATGGTGACCACTATTTTCCGCATATTTATTATAAAAGAAATTTTATCATTTATGTTTCATCTTATTAATAGTCATAAGACTATGTTATGATGTTCAGTAAGTATGTTTGACTTTGTGAACTTATTTTACTTCTATAAACATCAGTTGCAAGTTTATTAAAGTATAAGTATTAAGTTTTTTAAAAAAATATTGCCCTTTTTACAATATAAGTATGATAAGTAAGTATAAGAATAACGGCTCGAAAAGTCGGATCGTTACAAAATGTATCAATGACGGACTCGAAAATAGTTCAAATAAATTTGATATTTTGGTAAGACTTTGTGATTTCTCAAAATCTTTATATTGGATAGTGTCAAATAAATTCATTAGAAGTGAAACTATCATAAAAATTAGGCACACTAATTTATGAATTATTTTCATTGATAAGGTGATACAAAAGCTTTGACATAAATATGTTGTATCTCTTATTATGAAAGAGAAATGAACTAAGGAATTATTGAATATGTTTCAATAATCTTACTATAGTTCATGAAAGAGTTGACTTTTTTATTATGTACCTGTTGTACAATATTTATTGACATGGTTAGGAGAAAGAGAATTTAAAATAAGGTGATACTCAGTAGCCCTTATAGAGTATTTTATTGAAATTATGGTATTAGTGATATTAATACATGACAACTTCATAAAGTCATATATATCAGCACAACAAGTGAATGTGATATGATTAATGATTGTAAAGTAGATTATCACGTACCTGTAATATGTGATACGTAATTAAATTTTGAACATGAAAAATGAGAGAAAAAGAAATATTTTATATATGATTTGAATATTATTATAAATTTGTTGACTTATTATTGGTCAATAGAAGTCACTATGATGATACTTACCAAAATCATTAGAAGTAAAATATATTGAATTTCTCAAAAGGACTTACTCTAAAAGTAAAATTTAATTGATCAATATCTGTGAGGTTTTATTGATAAAATGTCATACTCGACAAAAACGGAAAAACAAAAACATACTATACTCTTTTTTCCTTTGTTCGGATTTTGTCCCATTGGGTTTTCTTGACAAAGTTTTTAACAAGGCAGTCTATTATGCGTGTGAAGAATGATGTACTCTTTTTTCTCACTAGAATTTTCGTCCCACTGGGTTTTATCTAGTAAGGTTTTAACGAGGCAAGTTCTTTGTAAGGTGACATCCAAGGGGGAGTGTTATGAATATTTGGTGGATATCACCTTTGACTATCAAGGGATTTCTTTTCTTATAGCTAATGGTTGATATTTTGTGAATCCCTATAATAAATGTGAATATTTTGTTTCTTTATTTCTACCACAATGTATATATATAAGTACTCCTATGTGTTCTTTATCATGACACACAAATGTAATACACAATGATAATGAAAAGAGTGCTCTCAATTTCTCTCTAATCTCTCTTGTGTCTATCTCTCTATTTATTCTCTTGTGTACTTAATGCAATTTATCTTCTAGCAAAACTGTTAATTTTATAACAAAATTAAATTAAAGTAAAAAATGGCTAATTTTTTTATTTTCCGAAACAATGACTAATCACTAAAGAAAGTGTTTAGTATAGGCCATTTTGTCAAATTTTTCTTCAAAAATTAAGATAACGTTTTTTCATATTTATCTTTTGACTATAGGATGTCTGTAAAATTTTCATAGTCATTAGAGTTCTAAGTTTCCTTTTAAAAATAATATATATAATATTGTTCGCTAAAATCGTGATAATTCATTATCTTTGATATTGTTATATTCTTATTTGTATTGGCTTATAATGCAATTTTAGGTATTATTATTTATCTATTGAATGTTTTTTTATAATCCAAACATTAAGTCACGAAACAATATAAAAAGAATCTTGAAGAAATTCTACTACGAGTTTAAATTATTTTTTAAGAACTTACTGTAAGTAAACCTTACTTGCACTAGTTATTATATTTATATGTCTTAAATTATTATGTGCTATATGTGATTATGTTAATTTTACATTTCATGTTAAAAGTCATAAAATTATATTTTACACGCTCATTAAATCTAATTGTGCATAATAGCATAAGACGTTAATATTGATTTTAAAATGCTCATAAATAATAATGTTTTTGAACCAAATAATATATAAAGCTATATATAACAATGTATAAAGTTTTCGAAATAAAATGGGGTGTCATGTTTATGTCTTGAGGAACACACCCAATGAATAAAAGAACGAATGATTGAATGAATAAATGATCGTTGAGTACGAGAATACCATGATATTGTTACGAGAATGATATATGTGATTATGTTATTTTACATCTCATGTTAAAAGTCATAAATTATGTTTTACACGCTCATGAAATCTAACCGTGCATAGCATAGCATGTTCATATTCATTTTAAAATACTCACAAAGAACAATGTATTTGAATTAAATAATTTATAAAGCTACATATAATGAAAGATATAAAGGTTTTGAAATAAATTGGGGCGTTATGTTTATGTCTTGAGGAGCCCCGAACGAATAAAAGAACGAATTATCGTATGAATGAATGGCCGTTGAGTAAGACTGTCATGATATTTTTACGAGGATGCTATATGTGATTACGCTAATTTTACATCTCATGTTAAAAGTCATAAATTATATTGTACACGTTCATGAAATCTAATCGTATATAGCATAGCTTGTTCATATTGATTTTAAAATACTCACAAATAGTAATAATTTTTTAACTAAACAATTTATAAAGCTGTATATAACGAAAGATATAAAGTTTTTGAAATAAAATGGAGTGTCATGTTTATATCTTGAGGAACTCACCCAACGAATAAAAAAACGATCGTATGATCAAATGAATGAATTACTGTTGAGTACGAGAATGCCATTATATATTTTTAATTAGTATCTAAATAAAAGCCAAAACACACTGGTTACTAATAGCATAGACATGGCATCGAGTGCTAAAATGGTTAAACAAATAGTAAAGGAAAATGAGAGTTAAAAAAAATATTATTATTATCATTCATATTGCATAAGCATATCATTTATTATATGCACGAGGTTTGCTTACTGGGCTATTAGCTCATTTTTTATTTTTTTAATAACAAGTAGAGTTTTACCAGAAGATAGCGAGTAGACAATTAAGTTGGTAGTACGGTAGATTGGTGGTCTAAGAACCTTTTGAATGATTTTTTTACGATTAAAATTTTCTTGCATAACATTTATTTGTTGATGAATTGTTTTACGGTTAAAATTTTCTTGAATAACATTTGTTGTTGATGAATTATTTTATGCCAGATGTATGATTTAAATATGGTTGTGTCAACTCGCCAGAATAAATAATCATTTTTCTAATTAGTAGAAAATAATGACTTTTTAACAATCTTAATTCTTATTGGTTGAGACATTTTTACCCCTTAAAATCGGCCCTCACATCCCTCATACACTCACACATGAGTTTCTAGAAAAAAAATTAAATAGTCAAAAAAAAAAAACTTGGATCGACCTTACTTGTTCTCCGAGCACAAATTGCTTGGTAACCAAGGATAATCAATAAGGAAAATGGTAATTTTAATACTCTATTTCAGCCATATTCTCATTATTTGAGGATTAAAATAAGTTGAGTTAACACTGTCCACTTGCCTCAACTAAAAAAGTTGCCAAATTAAGCAAAATCACTAACCACTGGCAAGTGGTGTTAAAAATTCTTTCCAAATTGCTTAACTTTTTCCCTATAAATATGGTCCACATTCTAGAACATCCTTGAACCCCCATAAGCTCACATTGTTGACATTCTCTTTCTCTTTAAAAATGTTTCAAAAATATATCTCTTTCTCACTCTAAAAACTCACTTTCCAAATCCTTCAAAAACCATATTTCTCTCACTTCTCCACTCATTTTCCAACAACTTTTAGGCTTCTAAATGTAAAGCCCAAAATGTAATGAAAATTTGTTATGTGAGAAATTTTTGTAAATTTTAAAAGTTTGATATCCAATTTCTTGAAATTATTCAGGGCCACATAGTCAAACTTTTCTCTCTCCTCCTTCATCTCTTTCTCGTTCTCTCTATCTCTCATAGGTCCATCATTTTCGTCTCTCCACTGTGCCAACTTTGTGCACATTTTCTACCACAACAATGAGAGGCGGCGTGCACTGCCAATAAGGTATAAAATTTCTAGTGGCGGGGACACCGAGGACCTATCGCCCAACCTTGAGTACACCATGGCTCGCAGAAAAACAAAGGGAAAGTTAAGAGAAACTCACAGTGGAGGTTTTGGTTGTCAAAACTTTGGAAAGCCATAACTTCTTCGTCCGAATTTCGATGGACGAGATTCTTACACCATTGGATTCCTCATGAAGAGAACTACAACTTTATAAAGTATCATGGCCTAAGTCCAGCGAAAATGCCATCATCAGAGCTTCGTCGAAAAAATACGATTTTTTAACTTCTGGTGTAGATCTCAATCATTACAAGAAGAGTTTGTGGGAATGGTCACCACCATTTTATTTGGGGTTTCAAGAGCTTCAGAGCGTGTCCTTGCTCTATCCAATGTGCCGTCTCCATTTGCCTTTTCGATCTTCTAAATGTAATGGTGAACTCGTTTTGATCAAATTCTAATTGAGCAAGAAACTCGGTCGACTCAAAGCTTCTTGACGATGTGAAAACGAGGAAGAATGACAGGAATTAGCGATCATTAGATTCTTACTAACAATGTGGTTGGTCCAAAGACGTAGGGACTCTATTACTTGCCTTTTGTGAGAACTTTTTTTTTTGAATAAATGATAAATTAAAAAGAAAAAAAATATATTATATTATCTTGTTTTATATTTATGTATCACAAGTGAAATAATTGTTGTTTTGAGATGAATTGGTTACTTTTGAAAAGAATTACTGCATGGTTATTTAGAAATGAGAAAATTAGTGTGTGTTTAAGTTGTTGGTACGGAGGAGACTCACATTGGCATGGTGCACGTGTCGTTAGTAATGGTATGAGGTTGGCCAGTTCACATTAATTGACCCTCATGCCACATGTGGCTTGATGATTTGGATATTTATTTTTTTTATTTTATTGTGTGATATGTATATATGGTTTTGTTAAAAAAAGAAAAAGAAAAAAAAAGAGAAAAATCCATAGAATACACACTAATGAAATTATTAATTATCTATTATTCATTTAAAAACTCTAACCATGCAGGTTTATGGTAATTGATAAGTAAAACCTGTAAAACCGAAAAGTGAGTAATCATTTCCCTACTGAGTTTAGTATAATATTTTTGACAGGGAATGAGTGGAGCATTGGACCATCATGGGTTGAGCTAAGATTGCTAATCACTAGTTATTATAACTTTCTTATGTAAGAATTCATTTACATTTGGTTGACTTCGATGAATGTATAAAATTATTTTAGAATTATGAGAATTCATTTACATTTGGTTGACTTCGATGAATGTATGATATTATTTTAGAACAACATCGTTTTTCCAAACATGACATGCCATATTGTTTTTTTTTTTTTTTTCACTTATGCTTGGTGTTGCATTAAACTGTAGGAATTATGTTTGATATTTTAAAGTGTTTTGATGTTTGAATTTTTTAAAATTCTCTGGAGAAAACTATTTGATATATTTATGACAATTTGAATGAATTACCATGATTATTTTTACTCTTTAGTTCTAAAGCCCACATAGAGGTGTTACACTAAAACAACTGCCAATCATTAGCCTTTGCCTCCCACATGGTCCCATTACGAAAAGTCATCAAAATGCTTCCATGCATGTTACTTATTCTACCTATTTCACCACTGTTGTGTCCAAATCACCATCTACTAGTACCAAGAGTTTATATCTTTCCTTTACCTTACTTTATATTTATTCTCACTCCATGATTTAATATTTTTTCAATTTATGCTATTTATATGATTATTTATATTTATGGCTCTAGTGTGGTATTGTCTTACTTATATTTTGTTCTATTGCTGCTAAACTCTCTTTTTGTCGGTTTATATGTTTTTATTATAATATCATTACGTCAAAATTTCACGGTAAAATTTTGTCCTAGTGTCACCCTTTTTCAATTTTTCTCAGACATTTCGAAAATTTTCAAAATATAGCCGTTATTCTGCCGAAGTTTCAGCAACCATTTTCATATTTAAAATAAATATTGTTGATGCTCAAAATTTAACAAAGTATGAAATCGAGCTCAGGCCCGAATAAAACTACATCGACCCGTAAGCTTATAAAAAGCCCAACAAACTAAGGTAAGTAGACAATCCATATCTCTCTAAAGATTAAGTAATTATGTGTCAATTTTAAGAAAAATAATGAACATTTTATCAAAATCACATATTTTTTAACAATGACATTTTAACAAAAAAAATGATCAAAAGACATATAATTATTTAATCTAAGGACCCGAGCATACCAATGGGTGCTATATTGGGTTATGGAGTGGAATGCGCAAAATAATAAATAGGGTTAACAAATAAAATCATATTAAAAGTTTGTGAATTTACTTGGGAAAATTCATAAAAATATTTTTTATTGTGATATTATTTAGATGGAATAAGAATAGATAACCTCATTTTATAAAATATTTGGCCATCATTTACCAAGCTCAATTTACACCATTTTGAGCACATTTACTCATTTTTCCTTTAAAAGAATCCATAATTAGTCCAAAAACTAATTAGAAGAAATTACGTGATGGTTAATATTATAGAAACATATTACACTCTATGGCAAAAAGTTAAGTATTGTCACAGTAATTCATTAAGCTTAGGTGGTATTTTTTATCAGACCATTATACCCCTCATGTACGGATTTGGATCACCATTTGCAGGTTTGGATCACCCAACCGGATCTTTATTTATTTTTTTCATTAATTATTTTTTCTTAGTTAATGTTATGGTTTTATCCCCTTGATTATAGGATTGAACAAATCAAAACCAAAGCTGTTAATTCCAAATTTATTCATATGGATATTTTCACATATAATTTCATTCCAATTTATTCACATATTCAAATTTTAATATTCAAATATCTTCTGTAATATTTGGAGGTTGTTAATTTTCACGTATAATTTCATTCCAACTTCAATTCTATAATATGATAATCAAATTTAAATATTATATTAAAAAATTAATCTAATATTAGGTTATTAGCTAGCTAAGTAACAATAACAAAAAACGATTTAACCAAACTCAATCACAAAAACATAATAATAATAATAATAATAATAATAATAATAATAATAATAATAAAAAGGTAGCTCCTCTGTTGATATTCTTTTTATTTTTCTCATATCAAAATAAAAACAATTCAATCTAGCTCCCAATACTTCAACAAGTGTAACTATCCAGTACCCAAAATCCAACCAATAACAATAACAATAATCAAATTAGAATATCATATTAAAAAAATAATCTAATCTTAGAATACATATTAAGTTTGTAATATGATATTCAAAATCGTTATAGGATTTTGCAGTTGTTGATTTTGGGGATTGTGGGTAGAGAGGAAGATCGGTTAAGTGGAGGCAGTGGTCGTCGTTTTTTTTTACGGAGGCTATTCACTGTGTTTTTGGTCCAGAGTGGTGGCAGACGAGACATGGGCGGCGTTTGACAAGAGGCGGGGGCCGGTGTTTGTGCGGAGCCGGGGACGGTGTTTATGCAGATGTGGAAAGCATCGTTTGTGCGGAGGAGGTGAGCAGCATTTCTGTGGAGGAGGGGCGGCGTTTGTTGGAGGTGAGCGGCGTTTCTGTCGTATGGTTCTGTGGAGGCCGAAGGAAGCGGGAGACGGCGTTTCTATGGTGGCCAGAGGAGTTGCAGACCGGCAGAGGAACTTTTTGGGGCGGGAAACGGCGTTGGAGAGGCGTGAGACGGGGGGCCGGTGTTGCGAAGCTGGAATTTGGGTGAGACTTTTCTGCGTATTCAGAGGCGGCTAGTGGCGATTCGAAGGGCGGCGACAGTGAGGGGCAGCGAATCGGTGGGCGGTGATTCGCGGGGCGGCATTGCGAAGGGTTTAGGTAAAAAAAAAACAACCGTGAGGTTATAAGGGTTTTTCAAAAAAAATTTGAATTCCCATAATTAATTCCGAAAATTAAGATTTATCAAAAAATAATTTTCGAAAAATATATATATATATATATTTTATATTCTAGTAGGGATCCAGATTTTTAGATGGCTAGGGGTAGTATAGTACTATAAATAATTATTTTGAACTAATTAAATATATGTTGTATATAGTGAATCAAAATGTAATATTCACTCTTAACTTGAATATATATGTAAATAACCCAATTAATTAAGCCCGCATGGGCCCACCATAAACCCAACTGGCCCAAATACCTCTCGTACATGTCAAATATGTGTTAAAAATGAGTTCATGTTGTCAAAATGCTAAGTCATCAAAGTAGGAGGAGTTGACACTTTCTTATTGGTTTTTTTTTCTTCTCAATTATCCATTGGCAGTTCAATTTTTTATTGATTGAGGGCTTCCTTGCTGAAAAATCTGACCATGCTGGTTTCAAAACTTCCTTTCATAAACTCCCCCATTTTTTAGAGCATGATTTAGGTGGTCTAGTTACTTGATCTTATCCATAAAGTTCGAATTACTTAGTCACCAAGCACCACCATGGGGGAAATGGTAATTTGACTTTGTTATACAGTAGTCCTCACCTTATTTTACTAATAAAATGATCTTAGTTAAGTTACTCCTTAACCATGAGTTGAAAAGAGCCATTTTACTTGACCGCCGATAGGTTGGTTGAGAAAATATTCCCATTCTTTCTCAAAATAGTAGTCATTTTTCCTATAAATAGAGGCACTTTCCCATATTGTGGGATATCACAATTCACGCCAAACACCTCCCAAAACCATCACTCTTTCCCTGTCTCTCTAAAAAATTCAAAATTTATTTATTTTTCTTTCTATCCTTGTTCTCTCCAAAATTTTCTAAAATTCCTTTTGTCTCTAAGAATTCCAACAACATCCCCTAACCATAATCAGCCCATGACATATGATCCCCACTACACAAAGCCATCCTTATATTTCCACTTATATCATCTATTGTGCTTATTTTACCATAATGATGTATAAATGTCTATTTTCTACTACAATGAAAGTTATTTCTATTCTTATACTCATTTATTATTTACTCCCACTCTTTAGTTTAATATTTTCCTCATTTATGCTATCTATTATGATTTTTTATTTTATTTCCATATTATTACATTATCTTGGTTCTATTTATGTTATATTATGGTTATACTATTTTTGTGTCATACTTATGCATTTTCCTATGCCCTTATAATGCTCGAATTTTCCTATAATATTTATGTCCTAAAATAAGTCTTTTCAATTTTTCTAAGCGATACCCAAAATACATTGTTACTTCGTTGAATTCTCCCGAAAAATCCTTAATATCATGTCGTTACTCTGCCGAAATTTCTATAACCATAACAGTGCCAGAAGTGGATTTTAGTGTCATCTTCACCATTGTGTCACATGTAGCCATTATCCTACATATGTATCATTTTGAATTAGTTAGGTCTATCCTTCCATGCATGATTTTTTAGTCTATTTAGTTTATTTAGAGGTGTAATAACCTAAACCTAATTACATATTCACATTACCCATAATCTATATGTTCCATATTAGCTTTTATCCTACTTTTTCAAGCATTTTAGGCACTCATTTCACCTAAAAATAATTTCTGCATATTTTCTCATTTTTTCAGCTTTAGACCTATTTTTCAACACTTCAATGACCTCAAAACATGAAATAAACATCTAGAAGTGATAGCTCATTGTGTTGCCCACAAAGTCTAATAGTTATTTAGCCCAAATAACTCCATTTACGCCTCCAAATAAGCCCAAAACTGAGCCTCGTCCACTGTTCCGAATTTCAATTATTTTATGATATTTTAAGCATATTTTAGCCTTAGTAACATTATTATAAATATGTTCTAATGTTTTTTTATTTATATTATGGTATACTTAAAAATATTATATTATATGCCTAATACTCACTATGTCTATTATTTATATGTGTGGGCCCATATGTCTTAATTATTTTAGGCCCACTTGCTTAACTAGTCTATATTATTATTAATTTATATTATAGCTTATATTATACAATGCTTAGCCCATCTATCATATTCATCATCTATCATAAGCTATGTATCACATATATACTATATCATTTCATATTATAATATTATACTATATATACATATATTAGGTACATATAGTGTCATACTATATATATATATATATATTTACATTCTCGCGTATAAGCCTTGTTCTTAGTTTTATTTTTTGTATTTCTTCTACAATCTACATTCCCGCAAATCAGGCCAAGTCATTTGCTTTATTTTCTTTATTTGTTCTGCCTTTTATTCTTATTTATTTCTTCAGCAAATCATGCCATGTCATGTGTGTCACGACCTGCTCGCTCGGCTGAGGCCGCGACATGATAGTAAAAATTCCTATTCATACTCTCGTAAACACTTTTAAAACACTTTCAATGACGTTATCATATATATATATATATATATATATATATATATTATCATTTGTTTTCCTTCTCTTATGATTATCAACTGAGAGTGCTCGGGTTAGAACAGGGCTTAGGTTTCCCGCATGGGCTAATGCCCGGCTTCGACTTCTCGCACGGGTCGAAACTCGGCGAGGGTTTCAACACGGAATGAGGTCCGTTTCTTTCATGTGTCTTATTCACATTTTATTAAGTCTTATATGAGATTTATCTTAGTTTGTTTGTAATATTATACTCTTCTCTTTATAACTATCTTCTAGGGTTTTCATCCAGCTATTATCCAATTTTAATGCTACACAGCATATATATAGACACACAGTCTTTAGCCGAAATTCTAATGCAGCCCTAGCAAACAAGCACAAACAAACATACTCGGTGCTATAGGTGCATCGCCACTTACCTGAGCGAGCTTCGCAGCTATCCCAGATCGTCTTGGAAGCTTGCTTCTGAGCTCCGACCACTTCCTTGTTGACTCGTCCTTACATTATATAAAGATACGATCTCGTTAGTTCGCTTATCTCGTTATATCGAGAGCGAAACTATTCTAATACTTTACACTTAATTGATCGGGTGTTAGTCATCTTTTGACATAACGGTGCTGCCTTAAACACTAAGTAAGGCTAAACAAAACTTTAATGGGTTCGGTGGATATTCCGATACCCTAATGAGTGTTCCCGTGCATCTCGGAGCTTTTCGTTCTATTCCAAGTGTCGTATCGCACTATACTTAATTCTTAAGCATGGGAATCAGTCTAATATATTATTTGACAATTTCTCTAGGTCTATAGTAAAATACAAGACCATGTTAACCCTTTTTGAACTAGGGTATACTTTATAAAAACATTATTACGTTTGTTTTTGTTGTTCAAAACGTGTTTTTTCCGCTTTAAGAAAAATGCTCAGTTTTTTGACCGCATAAAACGCCTACGGTACTTTGACACACACTCTCTCTATTACTAGTTGGCGTTCTAAGACTCCGCTCTATCTGCTCATCCCACCATCTTAGGATAAGAACCTGTAAGTATTTCAATCTAAGTCAACATGCTATAGCTCATGAAGTTAAAGGAAAGGCACTCACAGTGGCGACAACGAGGGAATCATGCTTGTGCATACGGGATTGTCTACAAGACCGGCTAAACCGTGGCTCTGATATCAACTTTGTAACGACCCAGAATATAATACTACGAAAATATCAAAATAGATTATAAAACACAATAATCTATAACGACATAAGTATTTAATATCCCAAAATACGGTTAAATTTGAACTTTTTATATAATAATAATAATAAATACATTTTAACTCCTAAGCATGGGTTCCCAACCGTGACCCCATAATCATCAAAATTAGGTTTCGTATGAGGATTTGTCAAAATGAGTTTAGGGCTTCAAAAACTTTTGCCATCGGATAACCGACGGTCCACACGACGCCCACAAGGTCGAACCCGTATGCACCCGTCGTCTTCCTTCATTGCCGTCTAGCCTTCGATCTTCCCCTTTAACTTACCTGTAACACGAGCACACTAGTGAGCTAATAGCCCAATAAGTAGATTAGGGACATAAGTAATAAAATTCATCACAAATTGAATAAATCATAAATATCACAATAGAAAGTTCCTATAGAGGAATCAAATTACCAACCCAACGGTTGCAACCCAAGTCATAGATTCAACCCACCTCTGGTTTTACTTTAAGACTTTACATTATGATCTTACTTTATCAAATATATGTGTGCACACGGCTTATTATTTTAAAGGATCCTTACTTAACAGTCATTGGGCCCATCGGCCATTCCGAAACCTTTTGCGGCCAATGGCCCCGTCGGGCCGTTTCGAAATTAATTTCACAATCGCCCCGTCGAGCCTTTTCGGGACTTTAAACAATAGTGGGCCCCTTGAGCCGTCCCGTTCAATTTATATTCTCATGGGGACATCGTCTCTCTCCGGGCCTCTTTGCCCTTTTCGAAACCTTTCGCGACCAATGACCCCGTCGGGTCGTTTCGGAATTATTAACTTTAACTTTCCCCATCGGGCCGATCCGGATCGTTAGACACATAAGGTGAGGAAGGCCATCCGCCAACCTCCTCTGAGCCCCTCGGGCCGTTCCGAGACCTTTTTCGGCCAATGGCCCCGTCGGGCCGTCTCGGAAAGAAACTCATAAATGCCCCGTCGGGCCTATCAAGAATTAAGACGCTTCCCGTTCTTTGAACCATTCTGAAATTCGCTCAACCTGCAAAACCATCTCAACAACAATACTCGGATAGTTTTATGTCCATGGTCCCATACCCACAGATAGACTGACACACACATGCACATATAAGACACTTAAACCCATAATCTCATACTCATGGGTTAGACACAAAATAAAAGTATGTGATCCCATACTCACGCACCCTAAACATGTATTAATACAAATAAATTAAACGAACACCTAATTGTAACACCACAAGCTAGCACAAATTCACAATACAAATGATCGCTCGACCATGGTCAAGTCTACTCGTGTTACAGAGGGGATCCACTTACTTGAGGTCCTAAGCTTCCTGCCTCGGTCTGCGGGATCCTTCCTAAGCAGTGTCCCTTCCCAGAGCTCGACGTGTGACACCTCTGTCCAATATGAGAATTTGAGGGTTAACGCCGAGGTTTACCATTTATAAGAGAGGAAGGAAACTTTAAAGCTCAGAGCGACACTAGGAATGGATTTTAAACAGCGGGACGACAAACGGTCTGACGAGAAATCCCTTAAGAGCACTCCCATCCCGAGTGTCGTCGCTTTTAAGGTTTACCGTCAATATCGACTAATGGTTACATCAATGACTAGATTAGGTGAGAAAGAAATTCTTGGACCTAAGCGGTCCTTGACTTAGCCATAATAAGTGACTAAATTTCGAGCCGAAAATCCGGCAGAGTTTCCCCTGTTTCTCGGATATCTCGGCCGAAGCCTTCACCTAATTTCAACCCAGCACCGAACTAATTTCGGTCACAGTCCATCACGACAATAAATAAGAATAATTCAACACAATACCAAGGACATTTCAAAACATCTTAGTACAATAAATCTCGAGTCTCAAAGGTTTATCACATAACACTTTTCTCAATGACTAACAACTACAAAACTTAAGGCACAACTCTAATGTCGTTTCATTTTACGATTAGAACTCGATTTCGGCCGCTCGGATATACCTTTAGTATACGAAGGTGAGGAGTTGTGCGTCCAAACTTCGTAGGCGTTCCTGCACAATTGAGAGAATAGAAAAAAAAAAAAAAGAAATCGAATCAAGCTTCGAAAAACTAAAGTATGGTGCGAAATGCTCGGCCTCGCAACCAGATACTCGTTTTAGGCTCAAGCGGACAAGTTTCCAAAAATACAAATCCAATAAAATTAGATTACAAGGTTTGCACGAAACCCGATCCTCAAGGTCACAAAATATTTCTTAATTTGAAAGGTTCCAAACTTAACGTAACTTGTACCTTAATTAAAGCGTCCTCTAAATTTCACAAAAACAACCACCCAAAAAGATAACTCTCGTCGAATTGTTGAATTCCCGAGTTGTATTCTCAAACGACACTAAGCCCGGAAAATTAACAACGCCAAAACAATCAAAATAACATGTTCAATGAGATTTCAAAACGTCACAACATTCCAAACTTGCACACAATTTCTCCATTAAACAAGTTGTTAAAGTTCGTACATTCATAATCCCGCGAAAAATCAGATTTTCCAATTACAATGCTTCCTATGACACCAACCTTTCATCGAAAATAAAAGACTAGACTCTACTTGAATAATCAAGCTTTCAAACTAGTAGTTTTGTTGAAAATTCGGTGTCAACAAATTATATATAACTCTAAATTCCCACAGAAATAAATTACAAGTAATTTATAAACTTAAACTCACACCGCCTCAAACCAATAATAATTGCAAGCCTATCAAGACTATAATTTGCTTCGAAATTACTCACGACACTAAAACTAAACACTGCCCAAAACACTCTAAAACTAAATCAAACACGACCTCAAAACATACATAAAACGCCAAAGTCACCAAAACAAGATAGCTAAAACTAGAGCACTTGTCGAGACTATTAAAACCACGAATCAATTGGAGTATGAATTCTCATACAATTTATCCACTATCAATACACTAAAATCATTGCCGTCACAATCCGCAAAAAAAAAAGATTTTCAACACTAATCATTGTGGGTACACATTTCACAAATAAAGAAATAAAGCCAACCAAATAAACAAACAAGATTCGAATAACATAATGCAAACCACACAAAAATCAAGTCATTCAAGAAAAAGAATCGACAAAACTACGCTCATGATTCATTTAATTACAATATAGAATATTAAACGTGCCAAGAAAATCGATGATAACCGCCCTAAGGCCAAGGTCATAAAATCGCGAGTTAACAGAAATTTGAATGAACATTCACATTTCGAGTTCGAGTTTTACCTCGAACGGCGACTCGGGGCGTGCCCAAACGCAACGAAGGCAGGGATGTAATGACCTGAATTTAAAAATACTGTGCTAGTTAATTAATTTGTATTTTTGTCTCAGTTGTGACCAATTTGTAAAATTGTCCAGTTTCGTCAAATTTCGTCAATTTGGAACTATGGGTTGGACGTGTTAGGAATTAATTTTGACTCGA
This sequence comes from Boehmeria nivea var. tenacissima, assembly GCA_018132145.1. Classification (NCBI taxonomy): domain Eukaryota; kingdom Viridiplantae; phylum Streptophyta; class Magnoliopsida; order Rosales; family Urticaceae; genus Boehmeria; species Boehmeria nivea. The sequence continues at coordinate 3,031,439 of CM030881.1, forward strand.
GAGTGATGCTACAATTACTAGGTTCATGTATTCGATTACTTGTGCACATTTTTCAATTTCACGGAAAAATTGTACCAAATTAGAATTATCAGTTTTGGCCATTTTGGCCCAAATGTGGCCCAAGCCCTTTAGGGCTTTTTCTTTTCTCTCTTCCCCTCCTCACAGCCGACACTTTCCCCCTCCCTTTCTCTCTATCTCACTCGATCTCTCCCCCTCTGCCTCTTCCACCAATGCCGGCGACCAAGCCCACTCCGGCGAGTCCTTCACAGGCCTCCCCTCCGGATGAGCTCCGCCTCAAGTCCCTCGCGCGACCCCAAGCCGTGATGCCCAGTCCCGCCTCGCCCCTGCATGCCTCGGCCCGAGCTCGCACAGTCCCGCGCGAGCAGCTCCGCCGAAGACTCCAGCGACGCGCCACAACGCCGCTCCACGCCTCCCAACCTCCGCGTGAGTTGTCCGCATCTCGCCCAAGCCCTGGCGCCTCACCCTCGCGCTCGTCCACGCCCAGCCAGCCCAGTGTCGGCGTCTTTCGCACTGCCCCGAGCCCCGTGCGCACGCGCTGCTCCGCTTACCTCCGGCGACCCCGCACGCAGCCGGCCTCGTCGCGCATCCCCCTTGCGCCGCCCTGAGGAACCCCAGTGAGCCCAGCCTCCCCCGCGCCATCTTGAGTGCGCTTAGCACCGATCCAGCCCTCCGCATGCCTCGCGTAGGCCCTACCGCTCACAGCTCCGACCCGTCAGCCGGCCTTCGTGTGCCGTCACGCCCCAGCCTTCTGCTCGAGCTCCGCCCCGAGCCTCCGGCTGTGTACCAACCAGCCGTTCGTTGAGCCTCGCGGAGCCGTTTGAAACCCCGCCGCGATCTACGCCTCGGTAAGCCTCGAACTCAATTTTTAACCCGAAGATAATTTATGTTCGTATTTTTTAGTGTTTGGCGTTGTTTCAATTATTTTGTCGAGGCTGTGGCGAATGCGTGGGTTAATAGAAGGTTGTGTTCGTGTGGCATTGGGCGTTGTGGCTTTGATAAAGTTTTTGTTTACTAGAACCTTTGCGATTTGTTGGATAATCTATAATTTGAAAATTTATAGTTCTAAAGCTTGCGCTATGTCGAGTTCAGTGTTGTAGTTATTAAAAGCTTAAATTAACTAACGGGTTGGTTTTGGGCCGAGACTTAGAAACCCAGTAATAAGTTGAACTAATATATGTGTAAAGAGTTTGCTACTCTTGGTGATTTTAGTGGTCGTTGAAATTGGTGAATTAAACATTTGGTTGGTTTTATTTCCTTTAATGATGATATTTCTATTCTCAAAGATTAGTGTTTTTGGTGATATTATTTTGGAAAATCTGATATTTTGTGGAAATTGTGAATGTACAAACTTGAGAAATTGCTTAAGGAAGCGATGATTTGTGAGTTGGAACTTTCAAAGAAGGAAACTTACAAATAGAATTTTCTAAAGAGAGATTTTGTAATCATTGAATCTCTAGATGTACCCGTGCTTAGACAAGCAAGAACATAATTTTCTCTTTTTAGACGTGGTTTTGGAAATCTAAAATTTACCAAGAGATGTTGCTTCGGAAGTTTAATTTGGAGATTTAGCGGACTCGCGAAGATTTAGTTTGTAAAAATTGAGAAGTTTTGAATGAACTTTTCAGAAAAAGAAAATGATGCACGTTCTTGTTAAACTAATCCTATTGGGTGGTATTTTGACAAATATGCCCATTTTAAATGTAAATGAGTTATCGATTCGGGTCACAATTTCGAGTGTTTAAGACTGCACAAATCTTGGACCTTGATTTGAATTTTAGCTTATACAATAGTCTAGATTTTTCAAGAGTTAATCATTAAACTCATAACCTTTCACTCTTCTTTTCCTTGTTTTTTCTTCTCTCTTTTCTTCCAATGAATCCGACCATTATAGCCAATTTTCTTTAAAAATGTATTCAAATATGTTTAATTAATAGGCTGCACAAATCTTGTTTGTTTGATTCCAAAGTGCACTTATCTAGTGGTTCAAATTACACAAGACTATGGTTTGTTGACTAACACTTCGTTTCTTTATTTCGTCTTTTCCTTTTGTCCTTTTCTTTTTGTCTACTCATTCCTTTCTCTTCATCATTACTACCACATTCTCTATCTCTCTCTTGTTGGTCATATAATTGACCAACCTCTGATTGGTTGGTTTAAACTAACCACCGATCACAAAATCTTTTGAATTATTTCGTTGGTCATCACTTTTGCACTTAATTGTATAACGTTAGAATATTAATTCCTAAAACCACTTGGGCCCACAGTTTTGGCTCTAGTTTTGGACCTTGGATTAACTTCTATAGGAAGGCCCACATGGCGGTTGTAGTGGACGGTTTTGGGCTGTTTTAAGGGGGTCGGGAATAATTCCTGAGGCCCGTTCTTCCACGTAATGACTAAAATGCCCTTTCTTCGTCGACCGTTTACGGTTTTGATCTAATTCGATTTCTTTTTAACCCGAGACTTTACGAGAACTTTCTATGTCAAAAATAAATTCTACAAGTACAATTTAGAAGTCAACTCTAAATAGTAGTCATTCTGAGCTCGTTCTATTCTTTAACTGCGGTTACACGATTGTTCTCGACTTTTTCTAATTTAAGCCGTCCCAACTTCGTTCTAACTCGGAATGGTTCTAAATTTGAAACTAAGGCTAATTATATGATCATAAATCATATTGTGGCCTTAGAAACATATTACAACCCAAAAAGGGTCGTTTTTCTAAACAGGACAAATTTTGTAATTATTTGAAAGTGTAGAAACTCACAGCGCAATTTCGCACTTTAAGGAGTCCAAATCAGATCTAATAACCACTAAGAATTTAAACACAGATATTCCAATTGTAAATTGGATAATGCAATTATGAGAATGAGTTCTAATTACGAGACAAGATATTAAATTAATTATTGAAGAGTCGATAATACAATGACGTTTATCTAATTCTATCGAGAAAGTATCGTAGGAAGATAACCCCGGGGGCAGGGATTGCAATGTGCTTTATTTTTATTTATTTCTTTCCCACTTTATATTTCCGCAATTTACATTACAATACTTTTCTCTTTCTTATGTATTCAAGTATATGTACACTGTTCCGAATTTGTTTTGTTTGTATCATTCTTGATCATTTTTTGCTTATGGTAATTTAGTTACATGTTTTTCTTAAAGTTGTTTATGCTATAGTATATTAGATATATAATATTAGTTCATTATCACATGAAATTTTATTATTTATATGCTCATACCTTACCATGCTTATTTATTTAATTCTCTCATTTGCCATCGGCATCTTATGCTATAATATCCACATGCTTTAGTCCACATACTTATATCACATTTTGGGCCTATATGCTTTAACTTAGTTTGGAGGATATTACACATAATCACATTTTAGCATATAATCATTTGATTATACCATATTATATCGTAGTCCATTCATATATTTTTCTTATGCTTTCATTTTAGCCCACGTCATGCACTAATCCCATTATTCACCTAATCAATGATTGCATCTTCGTTTATAGTACTATTAACACATACTATACTCTAACTCACATTACTCTATACATATATTCTGCATTATGTCATATTATCATTGAAAGAGCCGTGTTGTTAGTAAGTGTTCCTTGTCGGTGGCAGAACACTTCCAAGGAATACAGAAAATAAATAAAACTGAGACAGTAAAATAAATGACTAAAATAAACGACGTGAACAGTAACCAAAAAGTACAGTAAATAATAAAATACGACACAAGGAAATTGGTTACGCAGTTCGGCTTTCGCCTACGTCTGCGGGGCCTCGCCTAGATGAAACGATCCACTAGAAATATTAAAACGAGAATGCTCGGACTTACACAAGACTTCTACTTCCTCTCCATCTTCGTTGTCATCTCTTCGTCACTCCTAGCGATCTACCCTTGAAGAGATCCCCTCACATTACAACCAAAACCTTGACGAGATCCCCTCGTCTACAAGTCACACATCCTATGTAATCTCATACCAATTTCTCGTTACAAAAGTTCACTCAAACATATACTCTTACCAGCACGGTTTATAGAACATCGTGTGAACACGACTCACCAGAGTATGTACACAAACCTAGAAAAGTACTCAGCTCACTCACTCTCTCTAGGTGACTCTCGTACTTTGCTTTTTTCGAATGGGGAAGATGACAAGATGACCAAGAACAATCTCCAAAAGGAAAGACAATAAAGCTGCAATAAAAACTTGGTCAAAGATGACTATTTTTGGATCAAAATAATCATCAATGTCAACAACTAATATCTTCACGCGTTCCAGCTCTGTGTTCGATCACCGCGTGATATATAAGGTAACAAATCTTCTACGTTAGCTCTTCACATACGGACTTACCATATAAAGACTTCGTGTTTGAACTTTGAGTGATATATAAGGAAACAAATCCTCTGCTCAGCTCTTCGCACACGGACTTGCCATATAAAGCCTTCGTGTTCGAACACCGCATGACATATAAGGGAACATTATCACCAATATTCCTCAATAAATTCCAGATTCATTTTTCTTCAAAGATGCTCGAAAATTACCACAATGAATCAGAATTAATGCGTCCTAGATAGTCAATATTAATCGTAGATAATAAAAAAAATCATGAGCAATTAAGGATGATTTTATCAATTAAAATGCCAATCACCTTTTAACACTAACAATCTCCCTCTTTGGCTTTTTGATTGGCAAAATTCGATGACTAATAATATCAATAACTATCCAAAGAAATAAAGGTTGTCTTCAAGGTTTCAGCATACAACCAAATCGAAAGCGGAAGCAATAATGCAGAAATCCAGAGAATCCAAAAGAAAACCAAGCAAGCTTAAACTAAAAATATCCACTAGTCCCCCTTTTTGCTATAAAAAAAAATGACGAAGGCAGAAAGGGATAACAACAAACCCCATCACTGAGCAGGAACACTGGACGAAACTTGAGCTGGAACACAATTAGAAGCACCATCTACACCTGTAGCAAGAGCTGGAACCCTGGATGAGACACAACTAACTTCAGCAGGAGCAACTTGAACTTCAAGCAACTGAACACCTGCACTAGACGAAGCAGCACTAACTCCCAAAGTCTTAATGAAGGACAATATCTTAGTCCTTCGTACAGCATGATTGCGCTCCTGAGCCTCTAGAAAGGCTAGCTCAGATCTAAAAAACCTGACAGTTTCACCAATGGCAGGAGTGCCAACACCTTCCTGGACATCAAACACCATATCAGAATAAACAACCTCCTCTTGAATATCTTGAATGTCCTGCCCTTGGAAGAATTTCTTGCTAATGCACATTTCCACAGTATCTTTTTCACACAATTCTCCCACGTGAACCACATCACTATTTTGGCTCATCAAGATGCTAAAGATAAGAGATAGATAACCAACCACAAGATTGATTGAAGATGACTCGGCATGACAGGAAATTTGGCGAAAGATCAACTCGCTAAGATCAAAGGAAATACCCTTGCCAAGCTTGTAGAATAAAACAACCATGGACTTAAGAACACTTGTCCGATGATTGTTAGGCATCAAGTTGTACAAAGCAAGACGCTCAAGAATAGTGTACTTGGAGGTCAATTGAGATGACGGAAAGGACTTGGTCCTCCCCCTAAGTAGTGCGAACACCACCATTGATCTCCTTCACAATCTCATCATAGTTGGGAGTGAGCAGAGCATTCTCTCTCCCAGAATCCAAATAAGCATTGATAATGGCTGGAGTAAACTCCAAAGTGATCCCTCTAACAACTGCTTTCTCATACTCTGGATTTTGTGCTGGAACACTCTTGCTCCTCCTGGACTTGGTGTTCTTTTTCCTAGCAAGAACACTTGAAGAAATACCACCTTTAGCTTTCAACATAGCTCTCGCCATTTCTTGGATAGTCCGATTCTTCCGTTCCACAATGACACTCTGTTCGAGAGTTGTTGGAGTAGAAAACTCATGTGTTATCCCATGCTTGTCACAATACTCTGCAAAAATAGCGTTCTCGAATTCTCTTTCATGGTTACCTCGAATCCGCACAAACTTGCCGATGTTGGAATACTTCTCATTCTGAAGTTTGGAACACAGAGCTTTGAACATTTCAAAAGTGTCTGAGTTCTATCGTATGAACTGCACCCATGTGAAACGTGAATCATCCACACAAACAAAAGCATAGCTCTTTCCTCCTATGCTTTCAAATTGCATCGGACTCATAAGATCCATTCGTAGAAGTTCGAGAACACAACTTGTAACGAGGTGTTGCAACACCTTGTGAGATGCCTTGACCTGTTTGCTTTCAACACATGGTCCACACAACTTTCACGAATCTATCTTTAAATCAGGAATTCCACGTAGAGCTTCAACAGAAACAGCCTTCTTCATGCTTTGATAGTTAACATGCCCAAGGTTGCGATGCTATAGTTCAACTTCTTCAACTATTGCCTTGAAACAAGTTGTTGGTGGTGTTAAAAGGTAGCAGTTATCCGATGATCGAACACCCTCAATAACACTCTTTTTAGATTCATCAACCACTAAGCATTTATTCTTAGTGAATCTCACAAAGAAATTCTGATCGCATAACTGACTGATAGTAATGAGATTGGCCTTCAAACCTTCAACAAGCCACACATTAGTTAATTTAGGTAAACTTGGAACACACAGATTACCTTTACCAAGAACATTGGCTGAGGTATCATATCCAAAAGTCACATGATGTGTTCGATCACAAGGCTGAACATCCTCTAAGAAACTCCTTTCACCTGTCATGTGTCTTGAACACCTACTGTCAAAATACTATGATTGTTTGGTACTAGCTTTGAGAGAGATGAATGCCACATTGCACTTGTTCTCAGATTTCTTCACACATTCCTTCCTGGTATGCCTACGATATTGAGGTCTCTCTTGATTTGCTTTTCTTAGATCTGTAAAAAATTGAAGACAACATGGTCTAATATGTCCTCGTTTGTTAAAATAATGACAGATAGGAACCCATCTCCTTCCTCTTGTTCTGCTTGATGTTGCTCTAGGTGTTGCAACACTTGCTATTGCAGATGTCATAGTGGCAGGAGGTTTGACAAGTGTTTTAATAGGTCTTTTACCCTTCACAACTTCTTCTTTATTGGTTCTAGATGAAATCCCTTTAAAAAGACCGTTAGACTACTTCCTTTTTGTCCGGTATAGACAAGCCTAAAATGTTCTTTCTCTGTTCTTTCTACAGAAAAAATCTCATCTAATTTAGAAGAACCAGAGTTTAGAATTTTTACAAACTTCTTCATTTTCCCAAGTTCCGCTTTGAGTGTAGCAACACTTCTTTGGCTCTCCTTAAGTTTATAATCCAACTTAGAATTAAGCTTTTACAGGCTCTTCTTCTCAATGGTGAAGTTTTAATTTTGGGCAGATATCTTCTCATAGCTCTTCGTCAGTTCGGTCCATTTAGCATGGATCAATCGATAAGATTGAATAATAGCATCTTCTGTTAAGTCTTCAATATTACCGCTTTCGTAATTCAGCGTGTGGACACTTTCAAGGACATCTTCAGTGTTCTTTGATGAACCAACGCCCTCTTCTCCACCTGCATTCTCAGTTCTAGAATCAAAAGCAACAAGGTCAGTGTCGTCTTCTCTACTACAATCTTAATATCCGTCGCTCCATGTTGCATTTAACGGCTTGTTTTTCTTCTTCATAGTTTTTACACATTCAGTTTGGATATGGCCGAAACCTTCACATTTACGGCATTGAATTCTCTTGTTCTTTGCATTATATTCAAAGTTGTTCCCATCACCGAATCTATTTCTAGAACCTGCAGTAAAATTGCATTGTTAGACGCAGTATTTCTTCTTAGTGTTGGAACACCTGTTGAGCCACTGCCAGAGTCTCTATTCCTTACACCGGCTTTGCTGTTTCTGTTAAACCTGTTGAGCACTTTTGAGAAATTTTTGGATAGAATGGTCATAGTCTCTGCAAGATCATCATCTTCATCACCAGGTTCTTCTATCTATTCACCTCGACTCTCAGCTTGAAAATCGATCCCTTTAGACTTCTTATCACCTTTCTCCTCGAGGTTCATTTCAAAAGTGCGCAAAGAACCCATCAATTCCTCCAGTTTCATGTTTTGAACGTCCTTGGCTTCTTCAATAGCTGTGACCTTGTATGCAAACCTCTTAGGTAGAGATCTAAGAGTTTTTCGCACAAGTTTATCTTCACTGTACTTTTCTCCAAGGGGAAAGGCTTCGTTTGCAATATCACACAGTTTCAAGTTGAAATCACTTATTGATTCTTCTTCTTTCATTTTGAGATTTTCAAAAATGGATGTTAGAATTTGAAGTTTTAATAGTCTCATAGCCTTTGTACCTTCATGTGCCGTTTCAAGTATCTTCCAAGCTTCTTTAGCCACCTCGTACGTAAAGATAAGCTTGAATTTATAGACATCAATGACACTAAAAATGGCGTTTAATGCCTTGGAGTTGCTACTCGCCAATTTTTCTTCTTCGGCCATCCATTCAACCTCCAGATTCTTCACAGTTTCATTGTTGTTGTTAGTCTTTGTGGGATGCGTCCATCCTGTCAGTATCACCCTCTATGCCTTTTCATCCATTGACTTGATGAACGCTTTCATTCGAGCCTTCTAGTAAGAAAAGTTCGTTCCATCAAGTACGGGTGAACGTTGAACCGAAGATCATTTTCTGATGAGATCCATCTCGTCAAAACGGAACTACTACCTTGGATCTCGCTTAATGTACAAGCGACGCTTTGATACTAATTGAAAGAACCATTTTGTTAGTAAGTGTTCATTGTTGGTGGCAGAATACTTCTAAGGAATACATGATATAACTAAAATCGAGACAGTAACATAAACGACGTGAACAGTAAACAAAAAGTGCAGCAAATAATAACATACGACACAAGGAAATTGGTTACCCAGTTCGGCTTCCGCCTACGTCTATGGGGCCTCGCCCAGATGGAACGGTCCACCAGAAATCTCAAAACGAGAATGCTCGGACTTATACAAGACTTTAACTTCCTCTCAATCTCACTCCTAGCGATCTACCCTTAACGAGATCCCATCGCCTTATAACTTGACGGGATCCCCTCGTCTACATGTGACATATCTCGTGTAATCTCTCACCAATTTCCCAAAAGTTCACTCAATCATATACTATCTCCAATACGGTTTATAAAACTCCGTGTGAACACCACTCGCCAGTCTATATACATAAACCATAAATAAACTCAGAAAAGCACTCAGTTCACTCACTCTCTCCAAGTGACTCTCGTATTTTGCTTCTTCGAATGATCAGATAATATAGATGGGGAAGATGACAAGATGACCAAGAATAATCTCTAAAAGAAAAGACAATAAAAATGCAATAAAAACTTGGTCAAAGATGATTATTTTCGGATCAAAATAATCACCAATGTTAACAGCTAATATCTTCACGCGTTCCAGCTCTGTGTTCGATCACTGCGTGATATATAATGTAACAAATCTTCCAGGTTAGTTCTTCACACACGGACTTGCCATATAAAGTCTTCGTGTTCGAATTCCGCGTGATATGTAAGGAAACAAATCCTTCGGTCAGCTCTTCACATACGGATTTGCCATATAAAGACTTCGTGTTCGAACATCGTGTGATATATAAGGGAACATTATCACTAATATTCCTCACTAAATTCCAGATTTATTTTTCTTCAAAGATCGAAAATTACCACAATGAATCATAATTAATGCGTCCAAGACAGCCAATATTAATTATAGATAATAAAAAATAATCATGAGCAATTAAGGATGATTTCACTAATTAAAATGCCAATCATCTTTTAACACTAACATTCATATTGTGTTTTAACTCATACTATACTATATTACTATGATACTATATTATACTATTATGGTATTTTATTATATTATACTATTAGATTATACTACTATATTACATCATCATTCTATACAATACTATAATATATTATACTATACTATATATTAGGTATTAATTAGTATCATATTAAAACTATATATACATACATGTATACTATACACCTTATATGGCAATAGCATCTACAATACGTATATATTTACATTTATGCAAATCTGGCCCTCGTCTTTTTTTTTCATTTATTTATTGCGTATTTTATTTTATTTTTATTTACATTCCTATAAGTCAAGCTCTCGTCTTGTACTTTATTTTCATTTATTTTTTTGTGAATTTTATTTTCTTTATTAAAATTCTAGCAAATCAGGCCCTCGTCATGCGCTTCTTTTTTTTTTTCCTTCTACAAATCAAGGCATCGTGTAATGACCCCAAATTTAAATCAATATTTTAATATTAATATTCTTATTTATAAGATAGAGTAATATTTTTCTTCTAAAAATACGGATAAATTTGAACTTTTTACATTGATACATCTATTTAAATTAGTATTACAAAAGCACGAGAATTCACCGTGTTTTCAAATAACCAAAAAAACTTAATCTAACCATAAATTTCAATAGTGTGAAAATAATTATTATATTCAGCCAACGATTAGCCGGTAGTTCATGTAACACCTTACAGGTCAATATCGTATGCACGCGTTATTCCCGTCGCGATCGCCTAGTCTTTTTATTTTCTTTCCTCTTACATGCGGCATAAGCACACTAGTGAGCTAGTAGCCAAGTAAGTAGATTAGATAAATAGATTGCTAAGTTTGCAAGAAATACACAACCAAGAAACATCATATCATGATAGTCTAAGGAAAAGACAAACTCGACGATCGAGTCATCGTAGTCTGAAGAGTAAAAGTCACTCTTTATCAACATCGCCCCCGGAATAGATTTCAAAGATAAGATGCTAAACCTACACGGGGAACAATACCTGCAAAAGATTTGTGATATGACAGGAAGTCGGGTTTAACGACCTATTAATCTCGACTCAAAACTCGATCTCATATTTTTCTCTAATTACACTGAAGTTCACAAATCTCTGACTTAACTTATAAAGATACGTGTTCACACGATTCACTATTTAAGGATCCTTACTTGACTTTTCCTAGACCCCCAGGCCATTTGAAACTATAGTATGCTTCGTTCCGATCGGGCCTCCTTACAGGCCGTTTCACAAGTTTACTATACCCTCGCTCGAACCAGGCCTCCTCTCAGGCCAATCCGGTACTCGAATCTGCCCCCGTGTAGGCTAGGCCTCTATCTAAGCCAATCTTGTACTCGAATATGCCCCTGTGCGGGATAAGCCTCCGTCTAGGCCAATCCGGTACTTGAGTATGCGCTGTGCGGGCTACGCCTCCATCCAGGCAAATCCGGTACTCGAATATGCCCCGTGCTGGCTAGGCCTCCGTCCAAGCCAATCCGGTACTCGAGTATGCTCCGTTCGGGCTAGGCCTCAGTCCAGGCATATCCGATACTCGAGTATGCCCCCGTACGGGCTTGGCCTCCATCTAGGCCAATCCGGTACTCGAGTATGCCCCGTGCGGGCTAGGCCTCTGTTCAGGCCACGATGAACTCTCTCAACCCAACCAATGCTAACTACTTCATCCAGTAAGTGAGATTTAATGTCCATGCTTCTATACCCATGGACAAGCAAGCACACACACAAATGCACAAACATACCCCCAAACATTCATACACTCAAGCATATGCTTCAAGTTAGCAGTCAAAACTACATTAGTACTCTTTGGGCACTCTAGGGCAAGCTCGTAGATTACTGTATGAGTGATGAGTTTGCCTAATCTCTCTAGGCCCCGTGCGGGCCTATTCGGATACTAATGTAATACAAGAGAAGAGCTTGATTGCATCGCCTTCTCTGGCCCCTTTACGAGCTCATTGGGAAGTCTTTGTTTCAATGAAGATAGAGTTGCTTAACTTGACTCCTTGGGCCCATTGCTGGCCTAACCGAACGTCTTTATTGCATCGTGAGGAGGATCTTCCACCTGGCCTTTTTTAAGTCACTTGCGGTTTAATTAAGACTTAACACTCGACTTGAGTTGACTAACACATTATCTTGAGGTTTTATGTAGGTGGTCCCATACCCACCGACAGATAAACACATTTAAAGAAAAAATATACAAGTGCATACACACACTAGCAGTAAAATAAGACAAACAAATCTACAATCTCATACTTGAAAATTTGCTGACCAAACAAGACAAGTAAGGACATGAGCCCATACTCACGCACCTAGAAGCAATCAACAATAATAACAATAAGATTCAAGAACATTTAATCAGTCACACCAAGAGAGATCATACAAGTACCCAAAGGTAACCACACAAGGTAAAGTCTACTCGTGCCACAGTGGAGATCCACTTACCTGAGGTCCTAAGTCACTCGCCTTGGCCCTTACAGCCTTTCTTTAATAGCGTCCCTCCTTGGAGTTTGATGTTTTATACTTCTGTACAACACGAGAATTAGAGAGTCAATGCTAAGGCTTATTAGTCATTTGAGGGAAAGAAAAACTCTAAGAATTGGCAGATTACTATAAGTGAATGTTAGGCGGAAGAACAACAGATGGGTCGTTAAGAAACTCCTCTAAGGGTATTCTCGTCCCGTGTGTTGTTGCCTTAACGTTAATTGTCAATCCCAACTAACGGGTATGTCTTTAGACTAAATTAGGTGAGTAATGAAAATCTTTAAGCTAATTGGTTTCCAACTGGTCTAATGTCCAAGCTAATTGGTCTAATGTCCAAGCCAAAAATCTGGCAGAGTTTCCTCTGTTTTTGGGACATCTCGGCCGAAGCCTTCACCTTATAACAACCCAGCACCGAACTACATTTGGATACCATTTCTCAATAACAACCACAATGGTAATTTTCTTAATTTATTGGAATTGAATTTGAAACATAATCATAAACAACCCCGAGCCTCAGCGGCTCGGGTCCCACACAAGAGTTATAGCTTCTATAGTTAACATTATGATTAACTACATACGTGTTCTTGCATTAAGAGAGCTCTAAGTCGTTTCAGATCGCTCGCTTGTACCTTCAGTGTGTGTGTGATGGCACAGGGCCTTGCGTCCAATTTGCTTTATCGATGGTCCTGCACAACTCGAAGAGACGAGAACCTTAAAAGTAATTAAACTAAAAATGACTCATTGAGATAAGAGCTTTAACAAAACAAGCTCCGAGTCATGCTAGAAAACACATTGTTGGCATTTAATAAGTTCAATCCAACCATAATGACTCAAATACATCTCAATCAAACCGACCGTCTTAATTTCTTAAACTTAGTTTCAAAGCGACGGTTATATGCTCAATTTATGAAAATCCCAAGTAATTTAAGGTGAAATCCCCTTTGTAGACTTCGAATCATAAAACCAAAGTGTCCAACAAGGATTAACAAAATTTAACTAACCGTCTCTCCTTTTTTTTTTTTTGAAAGACATTAAATTTAAAAGACAATCAATGTTAAAATCGTAGCCATTGCCATGACATTTCAACTTGATTATTTATTGAATCCGTAAGCCTTGGCATTATATTCCCAACCAAATAATTTACCATGATCTAATTAACCTTGTGATAAATGTAACACAAATATCTCATTGAAATCAATTAAATCGACATAGTCAAAACTCTCTAAAATTATAAAACTAGCTTTAAAAATCACTAACGGCCCCAAAAACAAGCAACTTAACAATTTACTAAACCCGCACAATCACATTCGCACTATATTGCAATATTTAGTTTCTAGCAGAGGTTTTGCTTAAACGCGAAACTTTCAAGTTTAAAGCCATTGAGCTACATTACAAAGCAAGAATTTGTGCAAAAACATGAGGACTATGTCGTTAACGATTTACAAAATCTTTAGTTTCCAAAGATGACCAACGCTAAAATCATAGAGGTCGTCCCTATGCTTGAAATTGATTCTTTATCCAACAAAAATTTCAAGCTTATGAACAAATTAGCCAACCCAATAATTTATACACTGAAACAAGCATAATCATACGTCAAACTCACATAAGACTACAAAAGGAGCACATCAATATTATCTCAACCACACATTATTAAACACAACTAGAAAGAAAAAATATCACAATCACTAAACAACTTAAAGGTCTAAAATGCAATAAGGCAAAACAAAGTTTCAGGTCGACCTCAAAGCTCACCTAGTGTGAGCAACGCTGGCTTACAGAAGCAGCGACAAGGAAATGGCTTTGACGACGAGCTTGCCCGACGGTACGAAAACCACAACGAGCAGCGAGGTTGAGGTTCAAACCCTCGGGCTCGTCGGGTGTCGCAAAAGGAGGGGTGCGGAGGCATAGGTCCGGGACTCTTCGACAGTAGCACGACTAAGGCAAAGCCGAGGCCGCCCGAGGTTGAGATCGCCGAAGGTTTGGGCGGAGTGGCATGGACCTCATCATGCACACGGTGAAGCTAGGGTAGCCGCGGAGGTGCCGAAGCTACGCCGAGTGGTGCACTGCATCGTTGCACAAAAAAAGATCGACGGAGGTACACGCGACAACAGAGGCACGTCAGGGGTGGCGGCGGTCTGGGTAATGGTGGCGAAGAAGTTGTAGGTTGCAGGTCGCCCAAACATTGGGCTCTCCGAGCCCAGCGCAAAGAGGCAGTGGCATCTCGCAGGTCTATCTTCGAGGACGCGAATCTTCATGCGCGTTGTAGGCTGTCGGAAAGAGGACGAGGGCGCGGGCGGCATTGGGTTGAGTGCGGAGGCGGGGGCGAGGCGGAGGAGTCTCGCGTCGTGCGAAGAGGCGAGCCCGAGCCTAGGCAAGCGTAGAGGGTCAGGCCCGAGGCGGCACGACTGCGAGTGTGGTGGCGCAGCTCGAGCTTGTGCGTACCGAAAAGGAGCGACGAGCGGCACGAGGGCTGAGTACGGAGGCGAAGAGCTCCAGCAAGAGGGCGAGTGAGGCAGAGAGAGCATCGGGCAGAGAAAGGAGGAAAGAGTGAGTTGAGAAAGAGAGAGAGCTGTGAGTGGGCTAAGGAAATTTTGAGGGAGAGTAGTGAGGGTGACTGTGTGGGGTAGAAGGAAAAGGGGAAAAGAAAATAAACCCTAGCTTAAATTGGGCTTTTATATTTGGGTCATATTGGCCAATTAAAATAATTAATTGTTATGATTTTCAAAAATTATAAGAATACATGAATAGCCTCAATTTGAAAATTAGGAATTTTAATATCAATTTGGAGCCAAATTTTAATTCCTAACATGCCTTAAAATTTAAAAATGCAAAAATAATACTATTTGCATTAATATTTGAACGCGATCAAAATTGCCCGATTTGACGAAACTAACAGTTTTTTCTCAAAATAATTGCAGCCAATATAATCTCATAAGTCATTTGTCTCAAAAATAAAAAACATATACTTGTAAAATTGGTCTTGGTTTAAGACATTATACATTGTCATGTGCTTTATTTTCATTTATTTTTTCCATACTTTATGTTTTTGCTATTTATATTTCAGTACATTTTCTCTTTCTGGTGTATTTGAATATATGGATAATTGTACATATATTCAAATATACATATCGTGAATGCGGGGCAATGCGTTTATCTAGCCTGTGTATCGTATTGCATGTGCAAAATTATCGTCTGAGGATTTGACATTAACTTGTTCCGATGACATGACCTCGAAGTATGTAGGTAGATTTGACCCGTGTGTCGTCTCGACATTGTATCATTTCTATCGGCCGTTACCCAAGACCATGGAGGTCATCGTTACTCGGCACCACATTTTTGTGTTGCATCAACATAAGCATAGACATCATAACGTGGTCTTGACCCGTTACATTATGATGCACATAACCGTTTGGTGGAATACTCCTATGTGTCTCCATTAAGCCAATATGAATAGGATGTTGTATAACACAGTTCTTTTCTATGACATTACACAATGAAAAGAATCAAACTATTTGGCGAAGTATCCTTATACACCTTGGTTAAAGCCAGATGGTTCATGTACTACTTACATCCTTATTCGTCATATTCTCGACATAAGCATATTTATATATCATAGATGCCATGACACATTAATGTTGTAGCGGGTTCATTTGTATATCATGTTGCAGCGGGCCGGACCTTATTAGGTCCTCGGGCGTAATTGGCTAAACCCCTATAGGGTACTCATTGTAGCTGCCGATATCTACCGAAGTAGGCTGAACCCTACCGGGTTCCCACCGTCTTAACCACATCTTGTCCTCATGCAGCGATGTAGGTTAGATCTTGTCAGATCCTCACTCTATTAGCCAGACCTCACGGGAGGCCACACCCGATTAGCCTCCTCCAAACGTGCTTAACCCTAAAAAAACCACTATCACGTTGTTAATATACCCTTAATAACACGAATGGTGAGCCAAGAGATTTCTTCAAGTGAGCACCGAAGTTCATCATAATGTACCATAAACAAGCAAGTTGAGCGTGGCAACCATCAAGAAGACCATGTGGACTAGACCGATTGTAAGATCCACAACTTTATTGATATAGTGACTCGATTTATTACAGTGCCAATAGTGAACGAAATCCTCCTAGAGCACCTCAGGTTGAAGGGAACAACGATCTGATTACAAGGAATCGAAAAATGATCAACACCAAAGATGTCGACACAACAGATGATACGACGAACCTTTGAGAAAGGAGGAGGCATGACGAATGGAACAAACCCATACATGATAGTCGAGCATGCCACCGCTCGCCTCATGTGATATCCCAATAAACTACGCGGTCAAGAATGAAAAATAGTGGCAGAGACTTCATGTTCAATTATCTTAGTTGCAACACCCGATGACGAAGCCTATAGCATAAGGATACCAAGATAATTATACATGAGAGATACCGTTGACTATTACATTAATGGAAAACGTGGTCGTGTACACGCACGCTAAGGTGCCAACCCCACTAGTAGCCAATTTTCAAGTACAAAAAGACTTAGCCAACTATTCAAAAAAGTCGAGAGAAAAAGAGAAACCCGAGACATCATAGCTGTTAAAGATGGAGCCATACGAGCGAACCTCTTTAGTCACAAATATACTCGCGTACCAAAAGAGGTCCTAAGACAATTTGAAAGTGAAAAACAAATGCACCAAGACCTTGGCATTCGATCACTTGAGAGAAAATTCAAGATTAGACCTAAGAACAACCAACTTGCGAAACTACCTTTAACACTGATATGGAGGGGTTATTAAACATATTTACGTCAAATTAAAACACACAGACAAAGATGAATCAAATGATCAGAACAAAAGAGCTGAGACAATTAATGGCCCTCTATTGTGCTTAAGAAGATGATGTTACAAAAAAATATTTGCAACAAGCTGCTCTTCCTCGTGGTGAAAGAACCGTGGTTCAAAGAAACTACGAGCGTTAATCGATTAAAAAAAACTTTTTGAACGACTGGCGGAATCGGCCGATACTGCTAAGTCTGCATGGGGTGTTGCTAGAATTTGGGGACAAGGTTTTTTATTTATTTATTTAAAATGTTAGTAGAAGTCGATGGATCGCTAACAAGACCAATTAGATTCAATGGACTCTTACTGGGGTATGGTGGGGTCGTGGTCAAACAAGTTTGGTCCCATAGGTAAGTAGAATCTGGTGATAATGTTTAAAGAAAAAAGATTGGTTACTCCAAGCCCAATGAGAACCAGTTGGATCCCATCCAAGCTCGGTTAGGTCTTTTCCATCTGAACACAACCAGTCCGCACCGTACCTAGTCGGGCACCGCTTAGCCTTGCCAGGCCTAGCAAGGATTGACCCTCTCATGTCTGGTGAAAATTCCAACACATGCATAAGACGAGAATGCAATCCCACTGAGGAAGAAGTAAAAAATAGGATGAAGAACCGCTGAACAAAATTAGTACCGCCTAATCTCAACCACCCGATATTGGACGCCGCTAGACCCAACCAAGTACTTCTGGACCTGGCTAGTCACTGCCATCCCTCATGGCTTTCTACTAAATATACACCTCGGTTAATACCGAACCCCGCTTAGTTTTACGGATTGCCATACATCGAAGCAAAAAAGTCCGCTCAAGCCATATCGCTTGGACCAATGTTGCTAGGAACTAATGGACCACGACAGCGAAGCCACACGCTTCATTGCACCACTATTTTTTTAGGACAACCTTGACATAATAAGTCGTATCGCGAGATGAAAATAGCTCAGAACGGAACTCAAACGAATAAGCACTATAAAGTTATGCCATACAACCTCATATTTGAACATCAACTCTAAGTCTTAAGACTTCACTTAGCCCAAGACTGGGAACAACTATGAATCCACCTCAATAAAAGAAGTCTAAAATTTGATAGATCGAGACATAATCGCACCATGATGAGTCTTTTGGAGGTTCTATACTCAATTAGTAAAGGTCAACAAACGCTACCAGTTAGTACTAGACGTCGCCAAACTTGGTTGCGCCTTCTCGATCCTTGGGAGCATCGTGCTAAGTGTACGCATCAGTCGGTACCATACCCTACCAAGACTACTAAAACTCATCGGACTTCACCAACACCACAAGGTAACGACCGCATGTCATCAGCCTTATTCTGCTCTAGTTGGACCAAGTGATTGATACTAAGTAGCAACTAAAGCTATAGGTTCTCGTCAAATACCAATTTAAGTTGTTTCAATCTGACCTAGATCAATCTTAGGTGGGAACAACAAACCCAATTAAAAGACATGTATAGGATGGGCAGTCAAAAAGACCTACGTGAAGATACGCACTCAGAAAGACCTATAATAAGATAAACAATAAAAAGAACTCCACAAAGATAGGCAATAAAAGACTTACACAAGATAGGCATCGAAAAGAACACCATGAAAATAGGCAATCAAAAGACTTACACGAAGACAATCAAAAGACCTATAACAAGATAGGCAATGAAAAACCTACAATGAGATTGACAACTAAAAAAAAAACATTCGCCAAGTAAGCAAATAAAATCATGTTGAAGGGAATGCACAAAATTAGCACCAAAGCAACTTCTTGAAGACAACAAGTACGAATCCTAAAACAAAAGTCCAACATCAAAGTAGAAAAAGAAAAGTGGGCCAAAAGGGCTTTACCTAAGGCAATCTTGGGAAAATTACTCCAATAAAAATCTTAGCACTCCTGGTGAATGGATAGGTAAACCTTTTATGAGCACTGAGAAAAAATGAAGAATTCATTGTGACACGAATCACATAAGAAGCAATACAAGAAACGACAAACAAGACATGTCTTGGGTGGTCCGCACCAGGCAGTCTAAAGCTCGCTGAGCTGAAAGCTCAATGTCAGCGAAAGGCCTAACTAGGCACAAAGTGAAACTGTGCCATATACCTAATAAGGTAAACTTTTATTAAAAATATCCCTATCACATCCTATCGACGCGACCAAGTAATCCATCTGCACCAGAAATATGAAAAACAAGCAAAAAAAAAAAAACCGCCCACACAGATACAAAGATTAAGACCACCTATACGGTCCAGAAAGAAAAGCACTCTGAGCATGGACTAACAAGATTAAAAGTACAACTCCTGTCGATGAAGATATTTTTCTCAGTGTAATAAGTACAATAAAAAAAAAACTCAAGAGGTAATGTTGGATAAAATTTCAACTGGGCCACTCATCTATTACAAACCCAAAAATTTCAAGGCCCAACAAAAAAGTCATGGAAAGCCAACTTTTAGGGAGGATAAGAAATAACAAAGTCTAATATACCTTGTGAGATCCAAACAAGTTTGACCGAACCGACGACACAGTGGACCTAAGTAGGTCCTTGTTGAAATAGGCTGGACAACGCTGGGTACACGTCATAGCGAGTTGAACACTAACAGGTACTCATCGCAGCATGCTAGACAACAGGTGCTTGTCATAATGGTTGGACCGTATTTGGTCTTCATTAGAGCGGCTAGTCCATGCCACAAAGGGCTGGACCTTGCCAGGTCCCTACTTTGGCGATCTTAACCCATGTGGGTCCCCACTACAGTGCGCCAGACCCTGCCAAGTCCTCACTGTAGAAACTAGATACCCTGCCAAAGTGTACTGCACCCCATTTGATATGGTCATCGTTGAAGTCGGGCAGAAGTCGTCAGAGGAGCTCGAGGTACCCGATGGTACAATCAAGTGATCCAAGATAAAGCAACATTTGAGACTGAGCAAATTAGATAGCTGGGACAATTTTGAGAGTCATTTTTATAGCAATTTATTGTTCTTTGTTATTTTTAGCAAGTACTTATGATTTGGTAGGCATTAGAACATATTTGAGGTCATTTTAAGTGGAACAAGGCATGTCGATGCAACACTATGCATCAGGCGATGTGGCACCAGTGTCCTTTGCTAAGAACATGTGCTCTTATGCGCCGCGACACTCTTTGCAAATGATGCAGTGTAACTACCGCACACTAATATGCGCCACGACACTTGTTCATTTTAAGTGGAACAATGCATGTTGACGCAACACTATGCATCAGGCGATGTGGCACCAGTGCCCATTGCTAAGAACATGTGCTCTTGTGCGCCGCGACACTCTTTGCGAATGATGCAGTGTAACTACCGCACACTAATACGCGCCAGGACGCCTTTTCTTGCATGATGCAACACCTATGCTCGTATTGGCCCGCCACAATTAGGATTTTATTCGTCGAATTGGGCGATTTTAGGTTATTTTTGGATGCTTAGGGTTTTATTTACATTTATTTTTGTATTTTCATTTTTGAATTAGTTTGTAAATAATTTTTCCCTATTTAATGAGCATATTATTCACTGTAAGAAGAAGAATAATTTTTTATCAAATTTTGCATTTTTTCTCTTTGGTTTTAAGAACCTTTTTCATCGAACTTATCAAGACTGAATTAACCTTGTGGCATTAAAACTAACTTATCAAGTATTAATTCCGCAACCGTTTGTGGGGTTCTTTGATCCATGACTTATCAATGGAATTCTGTAGCTATTGTGGCGTCACTACACTGCATTTTAAGCGAGGCGCTCACATCGGGATTTCTATCCAAGTATCGATCCATCAAGAAACTATCCATTCGGCACAATCCTAAATTATTCATGGCTTCACGCAAAAAGTATCATACCAATTGGTGACGGAGCCCCAAGTATCGTGTCATAGTTAGCCTCCTCCACATGTATTAAACCCTCTGAATTGCACAATCACGTCATTAACATACACTTATCCCCAAAAATGACGGTCGTTATGACTTATTGCCGCAACAGACAAAACAATCTACGTAAGGGACTTTCACCTGCCTTGCATTACTTCATTTAAACAACCAACATGTACCAACCCTATAATTCAAAGAAAAGAATCAGACGAGCCAACTAAGGAGATGGCTTTGCCATATCTATAAATAAGTTGTTTCCCAAGCAAAAGGACAAGCTCAACTTCTGACAACAATATTCTCAACAGGAAGAAAGTCTCTAAAAATTCAGAGAGAGCTGACACGTGGCTCAACTATCCTCTATAACATAGATTCCCCATCACGTATGAGTTGGTGGCGAAAATTTGCACCAACAAACGGTGTTGAAATTGTTTATGCTGGTTTAAATAAAGGATCATTAACACATATAGTCAATATGAGACCTAATATTACAGATATATGTTCAAGGTTTATAAAATATATTAAAATTATACATTCTATTAGTTTTTTTTTTTTTGGTGCAAATGAGAGTAATAGGATTAGACTAGAACTTCAGGATACAAAAAAAAAAGAGCAATGAGAAACCAAATGTTTACTCATCCTCCAGAAAGTTTGCACCGATCTAAAAAGCAAGATCAGATGCCAGATTGTTCCAATGTTTGTCAACTTTAGTTACAATCTACGAACCAATGATATTTACAATACAGTGGATTTCATAAAAAATATAAATAGGGACCAAGGGAAAAAGGTTTTGCACCAAGTCAATCGACTTAATGACTCCCTCATTTTCGCCTTCAGAAATGCAGTAGTGGTGCTGAAGTTGAACTGCTAATTTGAAACTAAGCAATATGCTAGTAGCATCAATTGTATCTATATCCTGGTTGTAAGCAAAGTCAGTAGCAAAATTAATCACCACACCTTCTTCATTTCAAGCCACAGACACCAAAATGCTTCCTTGGACAAGACTGAGAGTTGCAATGTTGATTTTGATCCAGCCTGCAAGAGGTGGATGCCACTTCCAATGACAGAGTGCAGAATCAAGGCTTGGGATTAGAACTGCTTTATATTCCGTGAAAGACTTGATAATTCTTTCACACACAATTGAGATGGCAATCTGTTCTTGACCATGTAGTCGGTCATTTCTTGCCCCATATGTGCTCCATAACCATAGAGGCTAGGAGACGTTGATGGTTGGCCTTTGCATTATTTGAATTTCCATTAGTGAAGAAGAGCAGCCATTGTTCCATACATTCTATTACTTAATAGTCCATAATACCCTTATTAATATGTACCTGATTTTTAACCCGTTTTCTACAAATATTATACACAAAAAAAAAAAACCCATTTGACTGCAATTTGAATTTTAAAAAAGAAATCCTAAAAGCGGAAATAGAATTCCTTAAATACTAAATATTTTTTCATTCCCTAAACTTATAACAGTTATTTAAATCGCACTCTCTATTTGACTCACTCCAATAGGTGCCCCCAAATATACTCGAGTATGTCTCATACCCAAATCTCACAAAAACCTCAAAAATCCCCCATCCAAAGTGGTCGAATACCTCTTTGCCTAAGAATGTCGATCGACCACCAGCACAAAACACCACCCACTCAGCATATGATAACATATCATTGTACCCATGTATAGTTCTAATATCATATTCAAAAATTAATATTCTTAGGAAAACTAATATGGTGTTGCATATGCTAAAACTAAAAAATAATCCTAGAAAAAAGCTGTAAATACGTACCCCATTTTCTAATACCATATTATAAAATTAATATATCTATTTATAAAAATAAAAAAAAAACTAATATGATATAACATATGCTAAAAAAAATCCTTAAAAAAACTCGAAATATAACTCTCCTTTATAAGGACCTCATTTTTAAAATATCGTATTCGAAAAATAATATAATTACTTAAAACATTGAAAATCCAACAAAGGAAAACAAAATTATAAAACCAAATCAACATGAGATGAGAACAACCATTCCTGTTAACTAAACATATAAATAAACAAAGCGAGAGCGAAAACAATTAGATAATCGAGTGTTTAGACCATCAAGCTCAAGAGATGCAAAGAAAAAAGAAGACGAAGAAAAGAAGGAGAGGTAGGTCGAGCAGCAGAGGCGGGGGACTAGAAACACCAAGGATGTACGATATTCGACTTCTAAACATTTGATATATGCACTATATGTGCTTGGTATTTAACATGCAAATCTCATGGTTTTCGGTGTTTTCTTTTCTTTTTTCTTTTATAACATGAAAGAAAGAAATATGAAGGGTGTGGATTGTTGATTAGAGAGTAGTGAATGGTTTGAGATATATGTGTTTATTCGTAGGATTTTGAATTATGTTGGATATCTTGGAATTATTGGGAGTCATTGATCCTGATTTTAAGGTATTAGTATTAGAGTTGTGACAGGATTAAGTCAATGCTGTGTTTAATTTGGTGATTTTCGGTCTCTAATTAGAGCTAACAAATTCTCCAAAATCAAAGAATAAAACTGAAGATGAAAATTGAATCAGAATTTAAATTCGGGTCTATAGTAGGCTATTAAGGGTAAAAACGTCACATATACCCAATTCAACGATTGGAACAATACTACTAAAACACATTGTGGGCTCCAATGTTATTAATAATAGGCCTATTGTGTCGATGAATGGAAAATGGACTGAAATTCAAGAAATTGAGCAAGGATCAAAAAAGAGGAAGGCTTCCACTTTAGTATTCTCCGACTTAGTGGAGGATGCTCTGCAACAATTCCTTGCCGACGATAGCCCGATCAAAGTGGATGAAATTGTTAAAGCGTTAGACAAAACGACAAGCTAAACAATGATCCGAAGCCGGTGAGTGCGAGAAAACTTCGTCATATCTCTATCAAGGATGAAGTAAGGAGGAAATCAGGTCGGGTAGCTATAAACGCTCAAGAAATTAATTCTCAAGCTGCTCAGCCCTTGCAATCTCCTTCCAATTTGCAGTCTACTGTTCCTATTTCCAAACCTTCTGAACAAGCAACAAGTGCTCTGTCACTTATATTTTCTTCTACGGGTGAGGAGGCCCTTATCATGCCCCCAAGCTCCCCATGAAGACCATATCCTGGAATTGTTGAGGGCTAGCACGCCCTCAGGCTGAGAGGGCTCTACGAGCCCTACTACGTAGGCACAAGCCGGATTGTGTCCTGCTCATGGAGACTAAAGTCAATGATAGTGCTATGGAAAGATACTGGCAGAGACTTGGATTTCATCTTGGAGTCTTCGTCAGTGCCATTGGTTTATCGGGTGGTATCTGTTTCTTTTGGAAAAATAATGTAAACTTTGAGGTTGAATTGTTGACAGCAAACTGTATTGGTGGAATGGTATCAATGGTAAATTCAGACGAAGCTTGGTATTTCTGTGACATCTATGGCCCATCTATAGAAGAGGAAAAATCGGCTTTCTGGGATGTTATGGAGCAACACGTTTTAAGTATGGATTGCCCGTGGCTCTGTATTGGGGATCTTAATCTTATCAGAAACGCCACTGAAAAGGACGGTGGAAGGAAATTTTCATCTACCAAAGTTCGTATCCTTACAAAGTTTCTAGACTCCATTGGTGTCTTATTTATGTGGCAAAATAATCGGGATCAAGCTTCTTTTGTTTGTGAAAAGCTATATCGTGACATTTGCTCCCCCAGCTGGCTACTTAAATATCCAAAATCGGGGGTGTAAAATCTACCTATTCTTGCATCTGACCACTCACCTATTGTCCTGTTTATGGATATGGAACGTAGCAAAACTCAATACCCTTTCCGTTTCTTAGATGCCTGGACTCGAGATCCCTCTAGCATCGATGTCATTCCGAGGGCTTGGAATATCATTATCTCGAGAAGTGAGAGCTTTAAACTTCTCTCCAAAATCTTCAATACTCAAAAATCGTTGGCTTGGTGGAACATCAACTATTTTGGTATGTGTCATACTAAGCTGAGATATTTGGAGAGACGTCTAGAGCTGATTCAAAAAGCCACAGTCTCCAAAAAAGGGTCTAAAAGAGGAAGCTTCTATTTAGTTGGAGATCCTTGACTGCTAGGAGAGGCAAGAGATGATATGGAGGCAGAAATCGAGGAAGTTGTGGTTGAAAGCAGGGGATCAAAACACAAAATTTTTTTACTCTTCAATGATTATCCGTCGTCGTAGAAATCACATCTCGCATATTGGCCTTGACAATGGCTCTTTCTGTTACGACAGGAGGTCTATTGGACTGAGATTCAATAGCCATTTCAAGGACGATTTCCATTCCTCATATCCTAACTTTCCATCTGACTTGGAAAACCTGATTGTTAATCAAGTGTCAGCGGAGGAAAACGAGATCATAAGAAAGTTACCATCAGAAGAGGAAATCAGAAATGTGGTCAGATATAAATCCTCTAAAAGCCCCAGGACTAGATGGTATGTCCCTATTGGTTCATTATTGCTAATCAAGTGGTTGCTTTTGTCCTAGACTTCTTTGTACGTGGAGAATTCAATAACGGAATAAACAAAACCTTCATTGCACTCATTCCTAAATAGGACAATACAGATTGGGTTGAATTATTCAGACCCATTAGCCTATGCAATTTTAGTTACAAGATCATCTCCAAGATCTTGGCTAATCGTGTCTAAATGGTTCTTCCAAAATTGATTTCCCCTTATCAGTCAGCATTCGTGCGAGGGCGTTGGGTTGCTGAAAACACCATATTAGCGCAGGAGATTGTCAATACTATCAAAAAAAATGAAGGGGAGTGGTTTAATGGCGGTCAAGGTTGACATGAGCAAGGCGTACGACAGACTTGAGTGGAGTTTTCTGGAAAAGGTCTTGACTATGCACGGGTTTGACCCTCATTTGGTTAAATTGATCATGTTCGGAGTGACCTCTGCTTCCTTTCAAGTTCTGCTAAACGGAAGCCCTCTGAAAACTAGCATCCCACAAAGGGGCATAAGACAGGGAGATCCAATCTCTCCTTACCTCTTTATCTTGTGCAGTGAGGTCTTCTCCAAGATGCTTCTAACAGCAAAAGGTAACAGGCTAATCCAAGGTATTCAAATAGCTAGAGGTGCTCCCGCGGTATCACATATTATGTTCGCGGATGATATTCTTCTTCTGGGACGAGCAAATGAGAGAAATGCGTCTACCATGCTTCAATGCCTTCAAAAGTACAGTGCATGGTCCAGACAACTATTGAATGTCCAAAAGTCCTTTGTACCCTCTCTCTAGCAATACCCAACCATCTTTGAAACAAAAACTCCTTCAGATGCTAGCTATGCCGGCTATAGCCATGGAGGCAACATATCTTGGAAACCCACTATTTCTTTCTAGGAATCGGAACAAAGACTTTTAATTCCTAAAATGGAATATGATTTCGAGAATTGAAGGATGGAAAAGCTCTACTCTCTTAAAAGCAAGAAGAGGAACCTTAATTAGGTCAGTCAGAGCAGCGATTCCCATATACACCATGAGCACTTTTAATGTTCCTTCCAAGGTGTGTTAAGAGTTAGACCAGGCTATGAGTAGATTATGGCATCATGGCTCAAATGAAAAAAAAAAAAAAAAAAAAAACCAAATCCATCCATTTGGTCGCATGGGAAAAACTTTGCCAACCAAAATCTGTACGGGGTTTAGGTTTTAGACTTTTTAAAGAAATGAATGTAGCACTCAGCGAAGTTTGCATCGAAAATTCTCTGCGATAATGACAACCCTCTGGTACGAATGCTACAAGCTAAATATGTCAAGGGTTCAACCTTTTGGGATATTCTCCCAAGGCCTTCTGACTCTAGAACCTGGAAAGGTATTCTTTCAGCTTGAAAAACTGTGTGGAGAGGGGTCTGCTTTATGCGTGAAGGCGAAATTCCTATTTGGACGGTACCATGGGCACCGTGCGCAGATGATAGTGTACCGAGAGCTGCCTTCAATCACCAATCTTTTCAACACATTTCCTCGGTTGCCGACCTCTTTTGCTTGGATAGCAAGTAGTGAAATGCTCCCCTTATTAGGAATTTGTTTGATTACCGCTCCACTGAGGAGATTTTGAAAATTGTCCCGGTACCAACGCCCCATGAAGATCGGCTATTCTGGAAGTTAGACAAAGCAGGGCTTTTCACGGTAAAAGGGTGCTTATATGGCACTCCAATTGGGAAAGTTGAACAAGGCTGACGCAGTATGGCGAAACTTATGGAAATCCAACATACATGAGCAGCACAAACTTCTCCTCTGGAGAGTCATGAAGGACGCTCTCCCAACTAGAGAAAAGATTAGCAAGATTTTGCATATTGACCACCTATGCTCTCTTTGCGAAGAGGTAGATGAAACGCCCTTACATGTGCTTTTTCAATGCCCTCTAGAAAGAGCTCTATGGTTTGGAAGCCCTCTAAGCATAAAAATAGACCAAATACCCATTCTAAATAGTCAGAACCTTGGGAGATGGGTATTGAGCCTCCCTGAGCAGGATCTTATTATCACAGCAGTATGTGTGCTTGACAAGATTTGGCAAGCCAGAAACAGGTTTTTTTTCCAAGGAAAAGTTATTGATCCTAGTTCCCTACTCGTCAAAGTTTTGCAATCATACGAGGAAATGGACAGATTACTGTTAAAGCCAACATCTATGACGTCCTCTACTATCAATGAGGCCCCATCAAAATGGAAGCCTCCTTGCCGGGGCATAATCAAAGCTAACACGGATGATTATGTGCTTCAACAGGAAGCGGGTATAGGAGTTCTATTTATAAATCACAATGGTGAAGCACTCCTAGTTGCAGCTGGAAAGTGTGATACAAACTCGCCTCTTGAAGCTGAATTAAAAGCCATTCAAAAAGCTCTGGATGTAGCAATCGCGCAGGGCTGGGCACACCTTATTATCAAGTCGGATTGCAAGATCGCCGTGGAAGCTTTAGCCAAAGTTACACCATCACCAGATTGGAGTTGCTGGTCACTCTTTTATCATATTTTAGGTTTATGTAATTTCTTTATTAATGTTGATTTTGTTTGGATTGAAAGGGCTTGTAATAGATCTGCTGACTTTATTAGTAGGCTGGCTCTCAACGGTTCCTTCTCTAGAACTTAACAGTTTGAGATTCCAACCACTATTAGTGTGTTTCTTCAATATGATGCTTAATTTTAATGAATGAATGACTGAGGTCTTTCCAGCAAAAATAAATAAATAAAATGAATAGATTTAATAATAAAAATTATTATGGAATAAATATGTAATATGACTCTAGGTTGACTGATTCTGTAATATGGCCTCAACTCTTCATTGAATTCGATCTTGGACTAACTTGAACCAGATGCATTCTATGGGCATAGCATACTCTGTTTACTACAGCCTTTTTTCGCTTAATTTACATGAAGGGGAAAAGAAGGGCAATAGCCATTTTGTTCAAGTTTTATTTTAAATTATTTTTTACTATGACCATAAACGCAATTAAAATAGAGGCTTCACATTACTTGTACATGTGATATTCAAAATTAATGACATTTAACAAAATTATATTACAAAGCAAAGAAATTATAGGAGACAACTGCCAGAAAAGAAAAGGTAAGCTAAAGTACCCGACTATGAATTCAGGTAGAAGTGACGAGGCTCGGCTGCTATAAAGCCGATATTTTAATCGTTTGTATGAGTATCTAATATTTGTTGAATTTTATAAATGGCGCTGGCTATAATGGTCCACTAAATTTTTGTCCCATCAATGATCCTTATTAAATCTCATCCATCCAATTAAGTGAGTTGATATATAAAAATGATAAAGGCAATAATCAATGGTTAAGAGCTGCCTATGAGATATTAGGGGTATAATAGGGGCTTTAAATTTTTTTAACCGGCTACTTGTTGAATAAAAAATTAATTTAATCATATAAACCATTATAGCCAGCGCAGTAGCCATTACAACAACACTCTGAGGCATCCCAGCAAAAAAAAAAACAACACTCTCAGGCAAGAAGAGCAAGAGGAGTTCTTGGGTGGAAAAAGAGAAAACTGAAGAAATATCTGAAAAGTTCAAGGGTATGTCTCACAATCGAGTAATGGTAATTGTATGTACCCGTGAATTTACTTCAATGATGACTTATGAAGTTTGTTATTCGTCTTGATGTAGGACTACCCGGGGTTCTTTGGGTGCTGCCAGATTCATATATAGATGTCAAAAATAAGGATTATGGAGGTTGGTTTTTTCTCTGAGCTAAGGGAGGGAAAAAAGCACCTTTAAGGTAGGTTTTGTTTTACCAATTTGAGGGCTTCTTGGGTGAAAAAACGCAGAAGAGGAATTTTTATTTTTCTTTTAAAAACCCCAAAGGTAGATGGAATCTGCAAACTATTGTTTCTTATTTTGCTTTCCAATATAAGTACGTTCTTAGTTGCGAAATCTTGGAAGTTTCTTGAGCCCGTGCAAAGGTTATTCATACCGATTTTCTATCAAGTTGAAGTTTAAATTAGAGTCAGTATTTGCCATGATTCTTTAAATTTCATATGTGGTTATTGTATTTTATCTGTTGATTTATTTGGATATATAGGGGATGTGTTCGGTTTTATTTGCGTCGTTGCCTTTCCACTTTCTTATGCATTATGTTCTTTAAATTAAATAATGTGTTTAATCTGTAGAGGAAAAATCTGGGGTTCAATTTGCAGTTGAAAATTCATGGGTTTGCGGTTCAAAATATTTGTGAATTGAGATGTGTTTGGTTTTAGTTTGTACTGTTGCGGGTCTAGCGTTTTCTTTCTGATTTTTGAATTCAATCATGGGTTTAGTCTGTAAAGGATGAAAATATTGTTTGTGTTTCAATATAGTTTCGAATTAGGACATTAATATTTCTTACATAATATGCAAATATTTCAGTTTTTTTAAGATGAATTGTGTCCCAATTAAAAATGCAGATTTTTATACTCTGAAGCTGTTGCCTCATCTATTGTGTTGAAAGTATATTGGAGTATTTATTGTAGAAAGAAAAAAATGTTGGAAAATGATAGTGCGAATATTGAATGTGTTGGTAGTAAAAAAAAAAACGCTTACACCAATTTAAGTACTTGTCAAATTTTAATAAAAAATATGTGTTCAAATTTAAATAAAACTAGACAGGGAGTTCAATGTGAGATTTTTCGGTCCTGTTGTTTCATGTCATCTTGAAAAACATGCGAATGGATATCGTTTTCAGAATTTTAACATTCTTACGCAAACTTAAATACGTTGATTTGAAAAAATGACGCGAAAATGCTTACGCCAATTTAAGTACTTGTCGTCTTCAAAAACACATGAATAAACGTCGTTTTCAGAATTTTAACATACTTAAGCAAGCATAAGTTAAGACTAGAAATGAAAAAAAGAATCCCCTAATTTAAATTAAACTACATATTATTTAGCAAACTTGATTTTATATAAAGATTTTTGTTATGAACCTAAACACCCATGATTATTTAATATATAATTAGTTTTCTACGTCGAACTGGTTCGACTGGCAGACTATGTGAGTCGACCAATCAACTGGTCACCATTCGAGTTAGTTGTCCCTAATTTGTTTTATTTTTTTTTACATATTTAAAATATTGAGTATTATAAATAAATTCTAGTAAGTATGACTTTTTTCCCCCCTCATTTTAGGTATTATACATTAAATAATATCAAGTGTTATGACTCTTTGGAAGTCGGCAAGCTGGCAAAGCAACTATCTGAGAGTGCTACCATCAACCCCACGCAAAACGATAGTATTGACTTCGACAAGTCTCCCTAGGACTTTGTAGTTTGACTGCGGGGTTGGGATATTTTGATTACCTATACCTTCAATATTCATGAAATTTAAGATACAAATAAATTGTATCATACTGTAAAGTATTATTTTTCTTATGTAACAATATTATAGGGTATAATGTACTAGGCATTATATTATAGAAGAAACAACGTTATTAGACCTGTTTTCGAAAAGAAAAGAAATTATATTCACCAATCACCATACATTACTAGCCTTGTGTGTTTGATCTCTTTGGAAAGTATATTTGCTAGCCTTGTGTGTTTGCTCTCTGCTAGAATAGATATTGCAAACTTAGGAGTAGCCGAACTGTGTTACCAATTTCTGTTTGTTATTTACTTTTTTATGCATTTTTTCGTTTTAGTTCATAACATTTATTTTTATCTCAACAATCAGCACTCGTCATGTTTTCTGTGAGTGTTCCGACACCAGAAAGAACACAACTCGTTTTAACAGTTCTTTCATAACCAATAGTTGATAAGACTACAAAATAATTATAATGATTTCTTTTCATTAAAAAAAAATTATAATGACTTATTGGTAAGAAGAAACTTTTTTGAGTATAATGTTAATTTTTAATTACTAAAAGCTGACCAATCAATGCTCTAATATGTTGTAATACGTGGTGCCCAATTTGATAATACATATAATATTTGTCAAATTTAATGTCAAATTTTGCCTTTTGTTTGCTTCTTTTTATCTTAGCTCTCTACAACTAATCATGTCCAATATTTTTCATATTTTTGACAAAGTTGCACTGTAAAATTGTGCCTGCTACATTAAATAATGCATACAATTCTCTTCTACTCTCAGGACATAATATGAGATTTTACCACAATTACCAACAAACGCGACACCCATTCAAATGATAGTCCGTGTTTCAAAAAATTAAAAAACACTGTAAAGAATTTCATAACAAAAAATACAACTATTATCATTGTAAATATTTGTAAGATATTGTTTAACACTTTAAAAAAAATGATAAGTAAAAGTTGAAGTGTTATAAAATAGCTAAAAATGTTTACAATGTGTAATATTTTGTGCAACACTTTTTCTGTTATAGAATTCGTAATATGGCTATTTTTTTAATTTTTTGAAACATAAGCTACCATTTAAAAACGTTAAAAAAAATTTGACTATTTATTACAATTTTCCATTTTTTAATTTAGCTTGCCCAAGAAAAAAAAAAAGGCCTGCCTATTAAAGGTTTTGAGGCATCAGTAGCATGAATGACACAAAATGATACAGTGGCCTTCAAACGACAAATTATTCTAAAATACTACTATAGATTTGATCACTAAATGACAACTCGTTTGAAGCTAATTCATTACTTCCTTCTTTGTGTTTGTTACCATGCCCTTCGTCCATATTACAATTCACATTTATTAATATAAAATTCAATAAATAGTCAAAATTACATTTAACCACATGGATGTCATGTTAAAAGAATATTTTATTATTAAAATTCATGTAGTATTACCAAATTGTCCTCGGTCTTAAATAAATGAACAACTCGTAAATTGTGCAACACTCTTCCACCCGAATTTCTCATTATTCTTTTGTCTTCTTTTATAAAAAAAAACCTAATAAATGATCTTATGTGACCGACAACTAAGCACAAAACCTGGACCATCAATGAAACATTTTATGCTAGGGGCCATTGAAAAAAACGCCTTTATAAATAGCGTTTCATTATTTAGTCTCAAAATAAAGTTGACCCATGTTAACAAAATAAGTGACACAATAACTAAAATTACTATATGTTTTTAAAACCAAGGTGCTAAATGAGACTTCTTATATATTACGGCCAACTTGAACTTCATGAAAATTTTCCATTTTGTATCTCTAACCACAAGAAAGCATGAAACCAAGAAAAATATACATTTCCATTTTCCCAAATACGAAGAAAACCCAGCAGAAAAGGGGTCTGCGAACTTCATTATCAACAATCAGCAAGGAAAAAAAAAGAAAAAATTCCTGCGACTTTCATTATAAAGAGGAGATTATTTATTAGTCAATTCCATCATCTCAGAGTTCCAATTTCTACAATGTCAACGATTTCCCATCCAATGCAGATGAGATCATCCTCCAATGAAAACAACAAAGTCCGTTTGGTTTCAATTCTAACAAAATCCCACGAAAAACATAATAAAATGGTGTCACAACAATATCAACATTGAAGGACAAAAGTAAAACAGACCAGCAAACCAAAACGAAGCAATTCAGTCCTGTAAAATTGCCAAGATATCCTCTTCCCTGTACAAATAAAACCTACACACACACAAATAATAAATAAATAAATGAACACAACAAAAAGTTTCATATTAAATAAACAAACTAAATTATAAATTAATGATAATATAAAAGAGTGGAATGAGCTTGAAGAACATACTCTTTGTCGGCGAGCTTGACTTGAGTGCCACCATAATCAGGCAAAAGAACGTTCTGACCTTCTTTGACAGCCACCGGAATCACATTTCCCGATTTGTCCCTGGCTCCTGGCCCCACAGCCACCACCCTCCCCGAGTTCAACTGGTACGAATCTCCACCGTCAGATCCACTGACTGATAGATTAAAAAGAAACGATGTCTAAAGGGGTTGGGTTCGGATGCGATTACCTTGGCGGAAGACTCCGGAAGGAGAATCCCGGCGGTGGTCTTCGCCGGCTGGGCGAGTTTCTCCACCAGAACTCGGTTCAGAGTCGGAATCAGGCTCTTCCACGCCATGCCAGTCACTCTGAAGAGGCTAGAATTATGGGTCGGAGTTGGGTTAGGGTTTCGCGAGCTAGACCGATCGGTTCGACGGTCTTACAATAGGGGATTTCTTATGGAATGGTTAGAACTTATATAATAGAGGGTCTGTCTGGAAGGTTCCAGGTCTGCTCACTAGGGTTTGAAGGGTTTTAGGGAATATTGTCACAATCTAAATTTGGAGAAAATGTTCTAATCCGAAAAAATATATATATATTTGGAGAAAATGTGATGGGAAAATTTTAAAATAATACACGTGTTTTACTCAAAATTCAATTTTATCTATGTGCTTTTGATGATTCCAAAATAATCTTTCAATTATCTAAATTACACATTTGTTCAAAGTTTACAACATATATTATGTCTATTCATCCTACTAATTAGAAAGTCAATAATACCTCTAATTATTTTAGACTTGGTTTTCAAAACGTTATTGAATTTGCATAAAAACAAAAAGATCAACCGCTTTTGCATAATATCTGTTATATTATATGTAACTAAATTTGCTTTGAATAGTATATATATATATATATATATATATATTATAAATAGGAGTCTTCGTTCCTGTTTCGTCCAAAACACGTGTCACGTTTTGAAACGCGTTTTTTTTAACCTTTTTTGGCGAAACGTTAAAAAAAATAAACATGTTTTTCAATGGGCAAAAATGAATTTTTTTTTCCAAAAATTGGGCAATAATATAATTTATTAAAATATAAGACGGAAATGCAATAAAATAGGGTTCAAATTGCAAAAACTTGACCGAGCAGATAGAGGACACCCCTGCAAGCGTGGGGCCCGCGTGTCAGGGGCTGTCTCCCACGCCACGCGCCATCCTTTTTTTTTTCTTTGTTTTCTTTTCTTTTCTTTCTTTTAGTTATTTTTTCTTATTTTTCTTTTTTTTTTCCTTTTCATGCTTTTTCATTATTTATTTATTTATTTTAGTTTCTAAAATTCTCTCCATTTCTTAATTTTTATTTCTAATTTATAAAAAACAAAATCTTTCCATACCAAATAATTTATAAAATTCTTTTTTATACCTTTTTTTTTTCTCCTTTTTTTTTCCCTTTCTTTTTGTTATTTTTCTCTTTTCACACTTTTCATTATTTATTTGTTTTAGTTTTCAAAATTCACTTCATTTTTTTTATTTTTGTTTCTAATTTATAAAAAAATTCTGTCCATACCACATAATTTCTAAAAAAAAATTTTATACCTTTTTTTCTCTTTTCTTTTCTTTTCTTTCTTTTTGTTATTTTTTGTTATTTTTCTTTTTTCCCTTTGCGCTAAATATAATTATTATAATTTTAGTTTGTTGCCTAATATTTCATCTTCTCTCTCTATCTTTAATTTAAACCATTTTGATTTTCTCGGTTTTGGCTCCGGATCTTGACGGAAAAAAAATGATTTCTTTACAAATTGTTGGGGACTTTCTTGTAAATTTGTATCTTTTAAATTTTTTTGCTCAAAATTGTTTTAACCGTTGTTACTAATTAACTATAATGGCCTCGAAAAAATTATTTCTTATATGATTGTATTTAATTTGTTTTCTTAATCTTTTGACACTCATTATGATATGTTTTTTTCCTAATAAAAATGTTTTTTTCCCTTTTATATTAGTTTTTTTATTCTTTAACATAATTTCAAAAGTGTCCCAAAATTTTTATTAAATAATATATCATCCCCTAAATTAGTTTAATGATATTAACACACTTGCTTAATATATTTATTAGTTTATATTAATATTTAAATTAAAAAAATTATGTTATAAATGAATAAATTAAAAAAAATATATATATATATATACTATGAATGAATAAATTAAAAAAATGTGAAAAATAAAAACAAATTACACGGAGCTCGCGTGCGCGTGACTAACAACTAGTGTATATATATATATATAAATATATATATATATATATAAAATACGTAACCAAATTGGTTTTGAAAAGTTTTAGACAATCTTAATTATAATTCATTAATTACAATTCAGTTTGAAATTCCTCTCAATTTCTACTAATACGCCATCTCACTGGGAACCAACGAACCTCTCAAAAAATTCGTCCAAAATTCGCCTCTTTAATCTCCTTCTAATCTTCTACAAAAAAAAAAAAAAAACTCCGACCCAATTTCTCTTTTCCTCACTGCCTTCCTCTGATTCACCGGATGCCCAATAGCTTTCCTAAAAATATTTTTGAATAACAGACTGAATTTGAATGTCATATTAAAACGATGTCATATCGGCTTGAATTCGCCCGAGTCCACTATTCTTAGCAGTTGGAAGAAGGGGAGGGCAGTTTAGCGACGACGGGAAGTGGTCAGAGTTCATTCAGCGATTGATTTGTGGTGGCAACGGAAGCATAGCAAGTAGAAAATGGTGGCAAGGGAGGCAAGATGGAAACTGCGGCGTGGCGCAACTATGGTCGAAACAATGAAGAGAAAGATGACGGCATTTGGGAGGGTTCTTGACGACCCCCGGCAGAGACATGGGCAGCGCAGCTGTGGCTAATAATAATGTAAGGTGGCTTTGGTGGTGAAAGAACAGCTTGACGATCCGAGCAAAGGAAGAAGAAAGGCTCTAGTATGTAACCTAACATGCAATTGGGCTGGGCCTCTGCTGAACTCCTGGCCAATCATATTGGGCTAAACCCAATCAACCTAGGTGAAGCAGCCCAAGCTCTTTAATATTCAGCCCAAGCTCTTTAATATTCATACTCTATTTTTCAATTAGTAACCAAATATGTGTCGATCAAAAGTGCTG
Source organism: Boehmeria nivea var. tenacissima (assembly GCA_018132145.1). Taxonomy (NCBI): domain Eukaryota; kingdom Viridiplantae; phylum Streptophyta; class Magnoliopsida; order Rosales; family Urticaceae; genus Boehmeria; species Boehmeria nivea. Next base: position 3,067,771 of record CM030881.1, read on the forward strand.
CTGAGCTTGGTAGGTCCATTTTGTTTATATGGGTTCATGTTTTTTTCAGCTCAATGCTATTGGGTCTTTAATAAAAGTATTTTTTTTTTGTTACACTATATAACAATTTTTATTTTCTGCCACGATCTATATCAAAAGTTGTTACTTATTTTAACAAAATTGTTATGAAGTGTATCACAATTTATTATAAAAATGTGTAACAAAATATGTTACAGCCTGTAACATCTGTTATAATCTGTAACATTTGTTACCTCTTGTAACAAGGGGCAAAAAAGTCAATACATAATGTTAAAAAAAACAACAAAAAAGAAAATTGGTAACAACTTAATTATAACAAACTCAGGTGAATTCCTTAAAACTAAAGCTAGAAGCAGACCATTTAGCTAAAAATCTCTTTAAAAAAAAAAACTATGTATTTAGTTGTTTTCTTATTGTATATGAAAACATGAATACCATTTTCAACTTTATAAAAAGTGAAAAATGTGCATTAAGTTGTTCTGTTATTGTATATGAACGATTGAATATCATATCAACTAACGATCTGTTCTTTCTAATATTTGTTTTTTGGTACGATAAAATTTGATTCTTCAACATATAACATATATAATATCAATTGTTTATTTGCATCATTTGTTTTATTTTTTCTTGCAGTTAAGGCTTTTGAAAAAAGACGTTCTCTATTATTAAAAGGAAAAAGAAACTATTATTAATTGGCATTATATGAATTTAAAGGGTAAAATGGTCTTAGAAAAATTGTAATATAAGCAAAATAAATTGATATAATAATACTTATAATTGCTATACTAATATTTTTTTTTGACAACTAATTGTTGAACTACTATGTAATATATGATTATATATTGACTGATTGCGTATTAGTTACAAAAAAAATTAAAAAATTCAAAACTAAATATAAATTTATATTTTTACCTCACAAAAAAAAAAAACCCATTAGTGGGGAATTATTTTTCAGAGTTCTTATTGGCTCCTAATATATATGATAACTAATATGTTCTTTATGACATGTAATTTTTTTGTCGTCTTCCAATTTTTTTTTTTTTTTGACTTTTTTTCTAATACACCTAGTTGAATCAACATAGAGAAAGAAGAAAGGAAACAGAGCCTCTTCCAAGATCAATAGTCATTATCCCTCTAAAACTTAAGATTAATAAACACTACTAAGATTATCTGATATCTTAAACTCAAATGCACTTGTAGTAGAGGCTAAAATATTCAAGAGCCTCTTCCAAGTTCAATAGTCATTATCCCGTTTTTCAAACAGTCCTAAAATCTATCACATTTAAACCTTCAAACACAAAGCCATATATTCACAATCCAACTATTAACATATTCAACAACTTTATTTTTTTTCATCAATGAAAAGAAAAAAAACTTTTTTGAATTCTTCTTCTATGATACAAGATTTAATTTCACCACCGACTTCACGGATATGAAGAGGAAGAATATCTATTAGAGCAAGTGGGGAATTATTATAGCACCATATCCTCCAATGAAGGATGTAAGGATTCGAGATCAGAGATAACCGCGCGGCGCACAGAGATGAAATTTCAGATCCTCGGTGTGAGTCAATGGTGGCTGCGTAATGGCATAAGCGGCTGCGGCGTTGTTGACTGCTAGTAAGAGGCACGCTTGAGCTTGGCGTCTGTTAAGGAAGTGGTTGTTGACGCGCTTTTTGGGGCCAAATCCAAGCCGGTAGAGAAGACCTCGATTGGTCACGTCGTATTGTTTCCTGGAGCGAGCCCCCCAAATCACGAAGGGATTTCCGTGGTCGGAGGGGAGGCTTTAATGTCGTGATGTATAGGGAATGGGGAATGATGATTGGAGGAGAGTTAGGTTTTAGGAAGAAGAAATAAATTTTTTGGAAAACTTTTAACCATAAAAAGAAATAGGAGTTTTCTTTGGTAAGGGGCTCTCTTTTGTAAAGGAGATTATGGATCGTCAGATTAAGTTCTTTACATTTTTTTAAAACTTAAAAGTAAATCTGACGGTTCAGAAGACCTCCATTACCGATAGAGGTCCTCTACCAAAGAAAAAGTCTAAGAAAATGACAACTGATTTTGTGTGTTAAGCAACATAACAATTACGGTGTACTTTTGTTGATATCCAATAATAACTCTCTAGGTGGTTCCCACCAATCTGTTTTATCAATTGTTACCCAACACAAAAATACCGAAAAACTTAATTTATTAGCAATAATAAAAAAAAACAATTCATAACAATTATTACAATCCCAACTACATTTCTTTTTCTATTCCAAACATGTATCAGTTTGGCACCAACAAAACTCAAAAAATAAAAAACAATATAAAAGACTTGCCGTCGAGAATGGGGCTAGGTTCGTGGAGGGGACGATGGTTCGTGGAGGGGGTAGTAATTTGCGAGGAATCGCCATTCTTTCTTCTTCGAGCCTAGCCCGCCGCTGCCTACCTCAACGCCCTTTAGCCCGCCGACCCCAACCCCGTCTGCCCCAACCCTGTTTCCCCTTAGCCCGACCCCAACCCTAACCCCATGAGGGAGAAAAAGAGAATAAGATAGAGAGTGAGAGAAAGAGTCTTCCCGTATTCCTGCCAAAATCATTAATCAAGAATGCAAGATTCGTAACAAATTAAAAAATTAAAGATCTAAAAACTAATAGAATTAAAACTCATATCTTTGCCTCAAAACTAAATTCCATAAATCCCCAAATCAACACTGATATGCTCTTCTTTTGTTCCCTTCTTGATTCAACACTCAACTGATATCTGTGCCTCATGACCACAACCAAAAGAGTAGGTATTTATTTGGCAGGATTTGAAGAGTTTTTTATATATAAAAAAAAATATGAAACATTAATCCAAATTCTACAAGGCTTGCATGAACGAAGCTAGTACTCGCATCAGCAATCATTTGCACAGTGGTTGCTCATTGCGATTCAAGTGGAGGCTTGGTGGCACGCTGAGAGAATCAGGAGGGAGAGAGAGAATCAGTGATTTAAGTACTGGGGCTGAGGTCGACGGCGAGGAGATGCGACAGTGAGTGTGGCATCGTCGACGAGCGGGTTGTGGGCTTGTGGCGCACGAGAGGAGGGAGACGCAGAAAGGCTGGGGGCGGCGGCGGTGCCGGGACTCGGCAAAGTGGAAGGCTTATTTTTTTTAAATTACTTTTACTGTGTATTTTATGTTTCAGGGAAAATGAAGTCAAGTTCTCTGGCCATAGGGTGTGTTCGGTAAATATAGCACAAATATGGGGTGCAAAAAGGTTATTTTTCCTTTTATTAAAGATTAAAAAAAAAGAAACTATTTAAAGGAATTGCTAATTTTGTAATAAAGGGTAATATTGTATTTTTAGGTTTAAATGTTGACTAATATAGAGTTCGAGTATATTTTTAAATAAATTTGAACAACAGATGGATCATTTTATAATTACCAAAAATACAATGATAAAACTAGATTTTCGATAAAACTAGGGGACTGTTTTAGAATTTTTCAAAATTTGATAGAAGATTTTAAAAATATCCATTTTCTTGAAACATTATCTATATTATAGTAATTTGGAGAATCTTTTTCATTAATGACCTCCGTGAGCCACTATATAGAGAACTTCTTTGTTGGGAACCAATAAAAAAACCTATTGATGGGTACTATTTTAAACAATGTAATTGGCCATTGGAAGAGATGCACACGAGCTAATTATAGACATGACCACATCTAACATTTTTTCTTCTTTCCAATCTCCCTCTATCTTTATCTTTTCTTTCCACGCCTAGGCCATAATAATGGCTGTCTCCCCTTCAACATCTCCGACAACGCCAATCTAACCTGGCATTGGTTTTTGCAAGCCGTGTGGAGCTCAAGCTCTGAACCTCATACACCGCCAACATCGAGAGGCCAAGGCTCGTCGTCGAGACGTTGTCTACTGTACAGGCATGAAGGTCGGCAAGCGATTGACTAGATAGAGTGTTGGTCTTCTATCGCTGTAAAATTGCGTCTCCGCCCTCTGCTCGACAACATCGTGATCTTTCGTCATAGGAATTGCGTCAATGGCCACCGCGGCGCCAAATTTGGCATCGACTCCGCTGCTTCTTGCTCCGACGATGAACAGGACCGATCGGACCAAGCATTAGGAATGATGTGCATATTCTTGTTCATCTTCTTATCCTAATGAGATATATATGTATTCAAGTAAAGTATTATCCAAATCCTTATATGAGTGTTTTAAGTAATATGTTTAGCATGATTTTTCGTTTTTTTTTCATTTTCTTTAAAAAATTTCAATAATAATATGGTGTGTGTTGATGGTCAAAATTTAACAAATTATAAAATCAAGCCCGAGCCCAAGATTAAGCCATCCGGATCCCGAAAATGTACCAAAGGCCCGTAAAATCCGTTAAAGCCCATTAAAAATCCATCAAGGCCCAATAAGTCCATTAAAATCCGCTAAGCCCATCAAAAACCCGTCAAGGCCCAATGAGCCCATCAAAGCCCATAAAACGCGTCAAAGCCCATTAAGGGCCCGTCAAGGCCCAAATACCCGTCAAAGCCCACTAAAAACCCGTCAAAAGTCCATTAAGTCCATCAAGGCCCAAATATCATCAAAGGCCCATGGAAGCTCATCAAAAACCCATGAAGGCCCAACAAGCTAAGGTAAAATTCTCAACTCATAGATTAAATAATTATGTGCTAATTTTTGCATCTTCTTACAAAATCATGAATATTTTATAAAAATTACTTATTAACAAATATATTTTTACTAAAAGCACATAATTATTTAATCTAGGGACCCAAGCCTACAAGGGGTGACTTATTGGGTTATGGAGTGGATGGTTCAAAATAAAAAGTAAGACTAACAAATAAAATCATATCTAAAAGTTTATGAGTTTTACTTGCAAAAATTCATAAACACATTTTTATGTATGATATTTATTTGTTAGGCAAAGAAAGTAAATAACCTCATTTTTCCAAATATTATACCAAATTGAAATTTTGTACACTACTCTCTTAAACTCATGTGACACTTGGGATTTTGTTTAAAGGACAACTTTTGAACACAAATTTGGCAAAATCACATAAGTCCATAGCCATCTTATGCTACCCATGGTGGCATTTTATCTCAAGACAATTTAAAAACATGACATGCTAGTTATTTTTCCATCACTAGAAAACTTAGTATTAACAAAATGGTAATTTGTTGACAAGAGATATTCTCATTGGCTAAAAATTTCCTCCAATAAGAGCTAGCCACATAAGCATATTCACACCATCACATTCAAGAAGACATGTTTTGGATAAGCATGAAACCTTTGATATTTTTTTACTTGGTCACCAAGACTTGTTACTAGAGATTACATCACCATAATGACATCATCTAGTTACTCCAACTAAATGATATCAAGAAAAGTAATTCCCCTAACTACAAACCAAATAGGTTGAAAAACTTTACCCTTTTTACTCATTTATTTCCCTATAAATAGGGGTCCCCCACCAACAAAAAGGGAGGAGAAAAAAAGGGAGAAAAAGAAAACAAAAAAGCCATTACCAACATCATAATCACTTACTAAACACATCTTCTCTCTCAAACCTCTCTTCTTCTTTCTCTCACTTAAAACACCCAAAATCCACAACATCAACCATCACCAACATCATCATTTCTACTATTCTCTACCAAAACCCACAACACCCATGATCACCAATATTAGTCCATCCAGTTCCCACCAACAACATTCATCACCATCAACATTATTCCATTCATTCTATCTATGATCACCAACAACATTCCATCCATCACTCTCTACAAACATATCATTATCTACCAAAATACATAACACCAAAAACATCCAAACTTTCTCTTTCTCTCTCTTTCTAAGAAACCTTATTTTCTTTCACCTAAAACACCCAAAACCCATAACAATCCAAAAGCTATCTTTTTCTTTATTCTTCCAAATATTCCAACAACATTAAGTCTATAAAAAGGCATCACCCAATCATTGTCTTGGTCCATTTTCATATACATTCACTTATCAAAAGTTGTCCATATATCAAACACAAGTATCATGTGCCATATATTTTGCAACCATGGCGTTAAAAACTTCATCAAACAACTAAAAGAGGTTCATTTATTCTCTTTACCTTACCTATTATTTACTCCCACTCTATTATTCAATATTTTTGCCCATTCATGATATTACCCATATTTCATAATTAGTTTATCATATTATTATTTAAATATGTTATGCTTTAGCTTATATACTATGCTTTCATCTACATTATATCATATAGCCATACATTACTACATATTTACATACTATCATGTCATATATACCATACATCATCACATTATATATTAAGTACATAATAAGTACCATAATTATACTACTATATTACATATACTATATATAAACTACATTATATACTATATGTATTAGGTACATAATAAGTACCATATTATATTATACTATTACATTATATATATATATATATATATATTCACTCATAATATAAAACCTGTCATCTGAGGATTTGACTTCGTATTGTCCCGATGATGTGATCTTGGTTAATGTCTGTGGATTTGACCCATGTGTTGTCCCGACATTATACCATTTATCTTATTTATTTATTTTTCTAGTCATTTTATTCCCGCAAATCAGGCCATGTCCTGTGCTTTATTTTATTTATTTCTTCAGTCATTTAAATTCATGTAAATCAGGCCATGTCCTGTGCTTTATTTTATTTATTTCTTCAGTCATTTAAATTCATGTAAATCAGGCCATGTCCTGTGCTTTATTTTATTTATTTCTTCAGTCATTTAAATTCATGTAAATCAAGCCATGTCCTTTGCTTTATTTTATTTATTTCTTTAGTCATTTAATTTCTCGCAAATCAGGTCATGTCCTGTGCTTTATTTTTCTTATATCTTCAGTAATTTAAATTCATGTAAATCAGGCCATGTCCTGTGCTTTATTTTATTTACTTCTTCAGTCATTTAAATTCTCGCAAATCAGGCCATGTCCTGTGCTTTATTTTTCTTATTCCTTCAGTCATTTGAATTCCCGCAAATCAGGCCATGCCATATGCTTTATTTTCTTTATTTCTTCAGTCATTTAAATTTATGCAAATCAGGCCATGTTCTATACTTTATTTCCTCGCAATTTACATTCTCATTTCATTTAAAACTGACGAGTTCATAACTTTTTATATAAATACGGCATAGATGCTATTTATCATTAACATTCGTATATGTCATGTCATACTAATTATTCATATATTATAGTCATATACTTGCTCATTTTACACATTTACATACTTGATATAGTCTTGGTTGTATTGAAAATATGTCTTACTTTATTAGATTTTTATTTATTTATCTTAATCATATATTTTATTTAATCACATGATCATTTGTTTACTACACTTGAATATCATGGTGATATGATTACTCGTTTTACTAAATTATTATATTCACAGGTTATAGTAAGAACCTAAAATACTATATAAATATTTGTTTTATATGTCATGTAGAATGACCATGATAAGGCCCACCTCATACACTTATGTGACATTGATTGATTACGTGCATAGTCCTAGATCTAGAAGCCGTCCCAAGTATATATGTCTCATCACGTAAACTAAGGAATTTACTATCAACGATGTCCTTCTGAATAACCCTCCGCTGGTTTTCTTTATCCTCATCTTACTCGTCCACTCACAAGCCATTATATTATCGTCCTCCGGGACCACGCTTATCATTATCGTCCCTCAGTGACCATCTTTCTTATCGTCCGAAATAGACCATTTGCTGTGAGTGGATTACTATGTTCCCCACACATATGATGTCCTAGAGACCAATTTCTGTGTGGCTTTCTATGGTTATCACAATGATATTCTGATATAAAGATCCTCAGTAAACCTGCTTTGACATATATATAAAGGATACTTTCTGTTATAACGATTTAATAAACTTATATACTTTTATATCACAATTACAGCTTAAACTCCGGCTATACGCCTTTATCTCATTATATCATGGCCTCAGGCCTCGGCTAAATGCCCCGCTGCTTTATTATATTATGGCTGATACGCCTATTGCCGATTTCGGCCGCTACTACCAAAAATACTAACTAATTACCTCATTAACTAATAATGAATTACTCATCTATATTATAGATTGAATGTACATACTCGGTTGATTATGTGATCACATGCAATAGGCAATTTAATTACTATGTGACCATATGCCATTAATGTGTTTCGTGCATTGAAGTTAATTACTAAATACATGTTTATGGATGAGTTAGTACATGTTCCATGATATTATCACTATTTTGCATTCCAAGCATAAGTCTAGCTTATTCTGTTACAAATCATGGATGTTATGCATTAACCTCTTAACTTGTATAGCCTGTGCTACGGCCATCATCGGGTTTTCTACAACCCGTTTGTCTTTTTATTTCTTGTAGATACTGACTCACATAGCGTAGGGTAGGGGTGCTTCCCTTCGTAGTTGTCCCCCCAGCTCACCATCCAGCATCTCAATGTGGGGATACAACTATAGGCTCATTAAATCGGGTTGACGATCTACAAATCCAGTGCCTTATCCAAATCCAGTGCCTTATCCGAGACCAGTGCCGTACTTGATCGAGGCCCAATTTGACGAGCCGGGCCCAAACAATTCTCCACATTAAAAGGCGACTACTGGGGAAGCCTTTGACTGTGGAATCGGGTTGAATCTGTGCGTACCCATTCACTCAACAAATTTTACTCCCCACATTTTTGGCGACTCCACTGGGGAGTTGAGCTACGCGAACTCTTGTTATGACTGAGACCGGGCAAGAAGCGGGAAGACAGACTCACGGCCTATCACCGGATGTCCGCCAAGAAGTTCAACCGTCTGATCCGATGGAAGTTGCACAAGCTATTCAAGCCATGAGGCAGGAGCAAGCAAATATCCTTAACATCCTGCAAGACCTTCGCGACTCTATTGAAGGTCCCGAGGAAGAAAATGAAGACCAATAAATCGGTCATACTGCAAACGAAGGCCAACAGCCTAATCATACCACGACGGCCGCTAATACTCAACAAGATCCCACTCATCGACATCGTCAGTCGGAAATAGACACATATCGGCAATTCTTGAATACAGCGGCGCTTGAGCACCAACAATACTATGCTCCATCTGCATTTGTAACCCCAGTGAAGCCAGTTCCAGTACAAGCTTTTGCTACACATCCACTCTATCCTATGACGGAATCTTACCAGCAATTGATCACGTTAGTAACTCCAATGAGTTCTGCCTTGGCACCGGGTCCTTCATCATGTCAAAATCAATCTGTGGAGAATCCAGCCATCATGTCAACATCAATATTACATCATGCTCAGCCTGTAGGGACATCCACCCAGGTATTTGCTACTATTGCTGCTGCTATAAATCATTTACAATCTGCTCCGGTGCTACAATAATTGGACCAATCTGCCCAGCAGCCGGCGTTACAGCCTGCGTTGCGGCTGGAACAATCTCTACTGAACCAGCCAGCCAGTGAGGTCAACAACTCCGCTGCGAGGATTCAATCAAAGGCTGCTCCCGCTATTATTCCATCCACAATACAAGTCTTACCTGTCCAGTCTGGAACAAATGCTACACTTGCTCCACTCGGGATAGGTCTGCAACCCTTTCAACATGCAAGGCCTGAGCAAGCCGTTATCCCATCCATCATGCAAATCTTACCTGCCTCGGCTGGAATAAGTATTCCATTTGTCCCGACCGTGGTAGGTCCGCAGCTCTTTCAACATGCAAACACTTCGAACCCCGCAGCGATGACTTCTCAACAGCAGCACAATGCTATGGCGCCCCGGGATCTCGAACGAGGATACCCGCATACAAGTTACCGGCCACAGGCCGAAATTACAAGCAACGTGCCACAGGCCGAAAATACAAGCTACGTGCCACAGGCCGAAATTACAAGCTACCGGCCACAGGCCCAAATTACAAGCAACGTGCCACAGGCCGCAAATACAAGATACGTGCCACAGGCCGAGATTACAAGATACGTGCCACAGGCCGAAAATACAAGCTACCGGCCACAGGCCGAAATTGCAAACTACGTGCCACAAGCCGAAAATACAAGCTACCGGCCACAGGCCGAAAATACAAGCTACCGGCCACAGGCCGAAATTACAAGCTACGTGCCACAGGCCGAAATTACGAGCTACCGGCCATAGGCCGAAATTACAGGCTACCGGCCACAGGCCGAAAATAGAAGTTACCGGCCACAGGCCGAAAGAGCAAATTACTGGCCACAGGCCAAAAATGCACATGACCAGCCACAGGCCGAACTACATTATTTCGTGCCCATTGGTCAAACATATCAAGATTCCCATATACCATATCAAGTGACCCTGGTGCCGCATCAACAAGCCCATACTGGTTCAGGCGATCACCAACAGTTTCAGACTGGTCCTGTTACTCACCGACAGTACCAGTCCGCGTCGTTGGCAGCTCCAAATTCGAGACACGTCAATCAAGCTCCAAGATCTGAAGAGCAGAAAACTGCTCTAACACAAAATGACGTTCTTAATTTACTACGACGGGAATTACAAAAGTCTTCAATTGATGACTTCAAGTTCATTCCACTACCGCCGTATCCGACGAAGTTGTACCGAATGTCATATCCTCAAGGGTACGAAACTCCGTGCTTTTCTCTCTTTGATGGGAGGAAGGGAAGTCCGAAGGAGCACATCAGTCGTTTCATCGATTCACTTGGTCCACATGCCGGGAACTACAACCTTCGATTGAGGGAATTCTCCAAATCCCTGATTGATCGAGCTTACACATGGTACACTACTCTTGCACCAGAATCTATCCAAGACTGGGACGAGATGGTAGTCAAGTTCTGTCGGAAGTACTTCCAGAACGAAGAAAGAACCACCATCATCTACCTCAACAATACAAAGCAAAAACATGGCGAAGACTTGGTGGACTTTGTAAAAAAGTTTCGAGATCTCGCTCTCGACTGCTATGTAGAGCAAGACGAACAGGCATTGGTGGATATCTGGGTAAACAACATCATCACTGAATATCGAGTGCATCTGGAAAACCTCTCCATCAATCAATTCTCCAAGCTCATCGAAGCCGCGAGAAGAACTTCAGCATCGGTAAAAATCGCATCGCCAAACCGGGGAGGATGGAAGGCTGAAAGGAGTGAAACGCCCCAAGCACTCGTGACCATTGAAAGAAAGTCAGCACCACTACCATCGAGGCCACAAAATACTTATCATATTGAGAGGACTCGTCCTTTCAACTCGTCACGAGGAGGGAGATTTGGTCCAGGCAGAGATGGGAGAAACGGATCTTACCAAGAGGGAAGAATTGGTCCAACCACTGAAAATTTTCAGAGAGCAAGAAATGGCACATCATTTGTTCCATACCAAAGAAGTGAATTCCAAAACTACCCTCCGATGCCTTGTACTGACGAAGAGTTCTACACTATACTTGATCAATGGATTACTGATGGCATAATAAAGCCATTAGAAGCAAGACCTGATCTCACTGATGAGGATAAGAAGAATCCTCAATATTGTCGTTACCATCAATATGTGAGCCATCCGACTCCTGCTTGAAAAACTTTGAGAAGGATATTTCATGCAAAGATCAACGATGGGACGTTAGAGCTCTCTTCTCAGAGGCAAACGATTGATTCAAACCCTCTGCCCCGACACAAAGGAAAAGAAGTCGTTGCCATGGTTGGCCATATTGGAAAAGACTCTAGGGATGAAGACGGCAACGACATCTCTCATGTATGGAAGAATGACCCAAAACCTTCCGACGGAATTTGGGAATCTAACCAGGGATGTGACGAGGCGTTTTGGCGCAAGTACTCAGCCTCGAGACGTTACCTAAACCCTTTCCCGAGCCCAACGGGATGGAGGGACAATCTAGAAGAAGGATTAGGATGTCAGCATTTGAGAGGACAAGAAAATCCATCAAACAGTGAACTGTCGACAAACTAGCCACGGAACAACAAAATACCGACCAATGAAACAATGAATGAACATGCGCCTAACTACAAAGAGGAGATTTATGCTGATCTCAGTAGCTTTTGCGAAATCCTTCACTTATCAAAATGGGAGGATTCGTCTGATGAAATTTTTCGCATGGACGAAGATCCACTACTACCAAGCGGATCTGTCTTCGAACACAGCAAGGATCCCTTTTTAGATGAATGGTCAGAAGAACCATTAAAAATGAGGATGAAAATGCCGGATTTTCCACAACCTCATCTCATCAAAATGCCGTCAGTTTTCCTCAACAGTGACCTACCACCAAAGAAAAGACGATTATCGGCCGTGGAAGACGCGCAAGAAAGTGTTGGACCTAATCAAGAAGAAGGAACCAATGAAGATCTATTCTTTGACTTCAGCACTTACGAAGATTACTCAAAAAGCCAACGGCTGGTGGAGATTATCTATGACAACTCGGTCATCCCAAGCAACACAATCAATATTGATCAAGGAGAAAATGTCTCTATGGTTATCCATGACGCAGAAGATGAAGCTTCCCCTTCACAGAAAAGAAGTCTCGTTGTTTCGCGATCTCTTCACAAAAGTCTGAAATTTAAATCTCTTTTCGACCAATTAGGCTTCAGAGTTCAAGCAAGAACGGCCGCGATAGAGGCGTTGATGAAGATCTCTGCCGAATATGGGCCGCAATGCTACGCCAACGAAGCAGCGGCAACTAGAGCCTTCTTGTAAAGTACAAATTCCATCACTTTCACCGATGAAGATATGGAAGTTCCTTATTCTGACCATCGCCGGCCGCTGTACTTAGAGGCCTGGATTAATGGCATTCATATCAGAAGAGCTTTATTCGACACTGGCTCGTCCGTAAATATCATACCATTAGCCGTGCCCACCGCTGCTAAAATACCGCTCAAGCGCATCATCAAGTCCGAAATTCAAATAACCGGAATTGGAAACAAAAGCGAGATGTGTATGGGCTTCGTCCAGCTCGATCTACAAGTGGGTCCCATCAAGTCACAGACGAGATTTCACGTCCTAGACGTTGATGTTAGTTATCATGTTTTACTTGGAAGGCCGTGGCTTAACAAACATAAGCTGATCGGCTCTACTTACTGATGAGTCACAATTGAGCATATATTTAAGCATGAAATCCATACGATTATTGTCCTAAATGAATGATTAAAGTAATAAAAATAAATAATTATTGATTGATTTGTATTACTAGGTTGTATTGGAACTCATCGGAGGAAGCAATGTAGAAAAAGAGGCAAAACGGAGTAGCGCCGCAGCACTCGAAAGGCAGCGCCGCAGCACCATCACGAGCCGAGAAAACATGGCCTCTGGGCGCTGCAGCACAAGCCAAATTGGCGCTGCAGCGCCATCCGGAAATCGAGCGGCGCCGCAGCGCCCGCAACAAGGCGCCGCAGCGCCCGTCGCGCGTGAAGAGTGGGCTGTTGTGCGGCGCTGCAGCACAAATTACACGCCGCTGCAGCGCCCGATTCGCGACTGGTTGGGCCCAAGCCCTCATTTAAAGCCCAAAACGTGCGAAAAAGTGGGAGGACGACCTATTGTGACTCAACCTTAAGAGGGGACGAAAAGAGGACAGAAAAGGGTGTGAAGAAATAGAGAGAAACCCTAAGAGACAAAATTGAGAGCTTTTGGAAGCACGAAGGAGACGGTAGAAGAGCGAGAGCCGGAGACAGAACCGTTCAACGCCATCAAACTTGTTTCTTCTTACTCTCTTGTTAATTTCAATTATGCTTAGAATCCCTATGGACAATTTCTTTAGTTTAATTATGTTCTAAGTCTTTTAATTCCTAAGGTGACGATGTAGTCCTATTTCGATTGTTCGTTATTTAATTTTCAATTCAATTTCGTTTCTTAATTCATGGTTGATTGATTTAATGTGAATATAATGCGTGTATGAATTTGATCACCTCATGCATGATTTTTAGGATTCAATTAGAAATTCGAGAGAAGATAATTGAGTTGTGCATTCATTAAATCAACATAGGATAGTTTATGGCTAGAAGTAGCATGAAGATTTTATGTGGTTTGTAGAATTCTATACTTAATTCGATTACTATTAAATTCCGACATTCGAAAGATGAGGCATTTAATTAGTAATTAGGATCGCATTTGTTCGAGAGAAACTTGTGGTTACTTTTGTAGTTCGCCATCAATCATAGTTTAGGAACCATTGAATTGAATTGGTAACGAGCATGACAATTAGGGTGAAATCGGAACCTTAGGAGCTTTTTATTCATTGATTATTTCGTAATTTACTTCGTTGCAATTTAGTTAATTTAATTTAATCATTTATTAAACATTTGGTTATTTCAAATAGTGATAAGAATTTATTAGTTTGGTAATTAGTTCCCAAGTCTCCGAGGGAACGATATCTTACTTACACTCTATTACTTGAGGCGATAACGTGCACTTGCGTTTGCAACCATCACTTACCATCAGTGCGTTAAAGGGCGACTCGATCAAAAAGTCGTAAGGATTCCCGCCAACTCCACTCCTTTCGATGAAACAGAGACTCACTATGTAGATTGTCAATACTACGATAAATGCGCTGAAGACGGAGCTATCACCATTTCCAAACCCATTGGGATTCCGCTTCCTCAATAGGAAGATATAAAAAATCTCTCTGACGATGACTTAAGGGTGAAGTTAGACAAGAAAAGGAAACAAAAGGCAGAGAAGGCTGCCGCAGCAGATATTCCAAAATCGGAGGCTCCAAGATGCACGAAGATTGCTTTACCCGGAGGACGCATCGTTTACCATTTATGACGGTTTGCGGGGCCGACCCATACCGTATGGGAAAGCCCCACCACAGAAGAAAGAAGGCATGATTGTCTGTGTGCTACCAAAGATGAAATTCAACCACCGATGCCAGCACCGAAAACGATGCAAGACGGAACTTTCTCAGTAAATGAGCCTTTAGAAGAAGTTGAACTCAGTAGTAACCCCAATATCAAGAAGCCAGTCTCCATCAGCAGTCGGTTAACTGCCGACAATAAGCAAAGGCTCACAAGTTTACTAAAAGAATACCAAGATGTTTTCGCCTAGAATTATGAGGAAATGCCAGGATTGAATCCCGAAATGGTTTGCCATTCCCTCAACGTCGAACTGGGGTCGAAACCAGTTAAGCAAGGCAAACGAAGCTTCCATCCAAATATCGAGGCGCAAGTCAAAGAAGAAGTAGAAAAGCTTATTACCGCTGGATTTATCAAACCAATCAAGCATCCTACATGGTTAGCCAACATTGTGCCAGTCAAGAAGAAGAATGGACAAGTTCGCATCTGCGTCGACTTTCGCGATCTCAACAAGGCGTGCCCGAAAGACGAGTTCCCGCTACCAAATATGGACGTTCTCATCGACTCAACTTCCAATCACGGAATATTCTCTTTCATGGACGGCTTCAGCGGGTACAACCAAATTAAGATGGCAACCAAAGACGCCGAGAAGACGGTGTTTCGAACCCCTTTTGGAAATTTCTACTACACCGTAATGCCGTTTGGATTAAAAAATGCTGGCGCCACGTACCAACGAGCCATGACAGCCATTTTCCATGACATGATGGGAAGGGAAGTAGAAGACTACATTGATGACTTGGTGGTCAAAGCTAAAGACTTTGAAGACCATCTTCAAGTCCTGGAAAGAGTGTTCAAACGATGCCGACTCTATAATTTAAAGATGAACCCAAAAAAGTGCGCCTTTAGAGTTGGTGCTGGCAAGTTCCTGGGATTTATTATTCACCAAAGGGGAATAGATGTTGATCCCTCGAAAGTACAATCTATCTCATCCACGCCATCGCGAACGAAGTTGAAAGAATTAAAGGGGCTATTTGGCAAACTTTCTTATATCAGAAGATTTATTCCAGGGCTAGCAGCGCTTACTAGTACATTCGCCCCGCTTCTTAAGAAAAAAGTCAAGTATGAATGGACGAATGATCATCAAGCTGCTTATGAGAAGATCCAAGCTTTGATCTTGAAGCTGCCAACTATGCAACCGCCAAGGCCTGAAAAGCCATTGCTAGTATACTTAGCTGCGACGTCAAATGCCATCGGGGCTCTCTTAGCACAAGAAAACGAGGAAGGCGAAGAAAAGTCCGTCTACTATGTTAGTAGACAGCTCCACGATGCAGAAAAACGCTATCCTCCAGCCGAGCGTGCTTGTCTTGCCTTAGTCTATGTTTCCCAACGACTACGACATTACTTCCTAGCCCACAAATTACTATTGATGGTGAAATCCGATCCTATCCGATTCCTCCTGACAAAACCCGTCCTTTCAGGAAGATTGACAAGATGGCTACTCCAACTGTCGGAATTTGATATTCCGTGTGTGGTGCCAAAGGCGATCAAAAGCCAAGCGGTGATAGACATGGTCACAATGTTCTCAGGAGAAACAGAGGAAGAAGTGGAAGAGGAATTACCGTCAAGAGCGCCTGAAACTGCTATGAGCGCTATGTTGATTAGCCAAGAAGACATGTGGACCCTTTTTTTTTATGGGTCTGCCGCCAGAGGAAAAGGTGGAGTTGGAATCGTACTCACCAGCCCGGAAGGTCATACATTCACTTGGTCCCTTCAATTGAACTTCCCATGCACCAACAACATGGCATAATACGAGGCACTCTTGTTCGGATTATCCATGTCATAAGAAATGGGAGCCAAAGACATACGTGTCGTCGGAGATTCTAACCTGGTGATCAAACAAGTTCAAGGCGAATTTTTTCTTAAAGAGCCCACCTTAGCACCATACCACACTGCTGCCCAAGAGATGATCAGGAAATTCCAAAACACTTCATTTGAGCACATAAGCAGGGGGTCAAATCGATACGCCGATGCACTAGCTACCTTTGGGTCCCGGATCAGGTTCACCGGCGGTTCTGTGAATGTCTCTATCATTAAGAAGGAAGAATATGTGCTGGAGTCCATGAATATAGATGATGAGCCCGAAGATTGGAGAAGTCCAATCAAGAAGTCCTTCACCACCAACTACGCCGAACGAAATCCAAAGCATCTGAAAGAATATACTCTCCTCGGAGGAAAATTATACAGTATTATATGTTCAAATACTGATTTGGGATCACAACAACTTTGCTAGAGTCACTTCGGAGCCAAAATACCCAATTTAGGGCTCGATTTAGACAAACTAGTTATAAGGACTTAGTTTTTGCGCGAGGTGAGTTTTTTAGTGTTGTTGGAGCTCAAAATGAGTCCCTAAGACTTATTATAATATATTATTTGTTCAAATACTAAAAAATATTGCTATTGAAGACAGAAGGTCTAGAATTTCACAAACTGTCCTGATTTTATCAAAGAAATTGTGCTCAATCTAAGAATACCACTGGCGCTGTCATTGCAAATTTCATCCGAGAGTACTTGGTATGCCGTTTTGGAATTCCATAAAAAATTGTGAGCGATAGCGGAACTCCTTTTGTCAATAAGCAAGTCCATTCTATGCTTGCCGGGTATGGGATAAAGCACCGCCGATCCACGCCATATTACCCACAAGGTAACGGATAAGCCGAAGCCACTAACAAGACGCTAATCCGAATCCTCAACCGGATGGTACATAAATATGAAGGTGGATGGAGCACGCACCTACCAGACGCACTATGGGCATATCGTACTTCATCAAGGACCGCGATTGGTTTCTCACCATATTCCTTGGTTTACGGTTCTGAGGCTGTCTCGCCAGTTGAATTGTTAATCCTGAGTTCCCATGTAGCGTTGTTAAATGACATCGAATGGGATGCCGAAGCATGTGTTGTCATGAGGGCTCTTGATTTGGAGGCTGTAGAGGAACTCAGGAACGAAGCAAGCCGGTGTATACAACTCTACCAAGGACGAGCTGTGAGGTTATATAATAAAAAGGTGAATCCTCGAGTCTTTAAACGAGGCGATATCGTTTTAAAAACCACAGAACATGTACGGAGACAGCTCCCCGGTCCCTCAAAATTCTTACCACAATGGGAGGGACCCTTCTTGGTGAGCCGAGCCCACGAAAGTGGATACTACGAGCTGCAAGACGTAAATGGAAACGTGGAGCGTGGCGTCATCAATGGTAAATGGTTGAAACTCTACCATTTCTAAAATACTAAATTAAGGTTTCAAAAAAAAAACTCTTATTTATAAAAAAAAACGCAAAACAAAAAAAAAAGAGAGAAAAGAGGATAACAAATATATATATATATATATATATATATATATATATATATATATATATGTATATGCATATCTAAAAAAAAATGATTAACAAAAAAAATGTGAAAAGAAGAAAGGGAAGAAAATCCATCACTTGAAAAAGAAAGGGTTGTTCGTCACATAAGGTATGGTTCCTTCATAATACGTGATTTTCTTTCTTTCTTTCTAAAAAAACAAAAAAAACTATTTTAATTAAAGTTAGTGTATTTTATAAATCCATAATAGTTTTGTATATATACACATATAATAATAATAAGTATATAAATAAAATAGTAATGATCTATGACGAATCATAAAATATGAGCATATATGAATACATATATGCATCATCGTCATTTATTACTATTCTTACTTAGGTTATTTTCAACTAAAAAAAATTAGTATTTTCTTAATAGACGTTCTACCGTAGTCATTATTTATATTTATTTGGTATAGTAATGAAATTTTATGGATTGCCAAAAAGATATTTGCTTAGCAATGGTAATAATAATGCAACTCCTAATTGATTAATGGTTCAATCAAGACTACTTGAAAATGATTAATGTTTCACTAACACGATTTGTCAAGCAATTTTGCAGGGATACACATTCGCTAACAAAAGGAAATAGCTACCGTATGAGTTGTTAGCAAGTATATTTAGTCTATATTTCATTGCATACGTAAAGCTAGGAGTATAGTTGTGATTTGGTGTAAAAAAAAAATGAATGACTATAGCTATTTCGACTTAGCTGGCATAAAATGATTAGTTAGCATGAATGGGTCAAAGCATTTAAATATATATATATATATATATATATATATGTCTTAGAAAAAAAACAAATAGTCTCTAATACAAACTCATAGCAATAATACAAATAAAAGACCCAAATACTAAAGTTCAGACCACATACTGCTAACAAAGTATAAAATACTAATAGTATTGTTCTAACACATAATTAAAAGTGCAAAACAAAAAAAAAAAGGGGGGAGGAAATAACAATCCAAGCTGCTTGTTGGCATAATAAACCCCACCAGGAGATGATTGTCAACCTGTGAGCACAATAAAGGTGTATACACTCAACTCAATCAAGCAGCCAATCAATGAAAATTAGAAGGAGTAAGGAACAATCAAGAAGCTTACCTACGAGTCAATAGAGGCCATGAGATAGCGGAAGGTGCGGCAACATTGGATGGTAACAACCCTCCGGCATCGGCATCTTCTCACGCTCGCTCTCCAAAATGCGACGGGCCATCTTCGTCTCAACAAGAAGACGCTCATACTCCAACAGCTGAATCCTGAGCTGTGAGATGCGTCTTTCTGTATCGGCGACACGAGTATTCAACGAAGACAGCTCAACATCAAACCCGTGGAATACAAAGAGATGATAAGCCAGGTCACGAATGTATGAGCGAAGAAAGCTCACGCTAATATCAAAGCGCATGGCGTCACAAACTGCATTTCCCATCGAAACGAGCATGTCTTCGGAGCAGCTAGCGAGTGAAAAATGTTGAAGCATAAGGAAAACTAAGCTCAAGTCACTTACCACCATCGATATCAAGGAACGGGAAATGTCACATCGTGCAAAAAAGTCTCCAAAACAAGCAAGAGCATCAAGGAGAGGGGAGAGACCCTCCAAAGGGATAAGTATACCCCGAAACGCCACACTACGACCCGAGAGAGTGAGATAGAATCTGAGCGAAGGCGTGGCTAGCTCCCTCCTGTCATTGCGGCATAAAAACCTAGCAAGACGTTCGCAGGCATCTAACAATCTTGATCGCCGCAGCAAAAGTTCGGCGTTTTTGTCATTCATATACCGCCGAGAAGACTCACCGATCTCCCGGATGAAAGGACTCGTATGAAGAGTATTGACCGAATGTTGGATCCTCGGAGGAAAAGAGTCCCGAAGAACAGGGGCTGGCGGAACCATGTCTTCAAAATCTGGTGGAGCAAGTGGTTCATTCAAATCAAACCTTGGAAGGTGAGAACTATGCCGCGCCAGGGGAGCATAAGGCTGCAAAATGTAAATAAATGCGCAAAGGTTATTAATATATATATATATATATATATATATATATAAAGAAGAGAAGAAGTTGGAATCATACTATGAGAATCACGTCGGGCGCCGGAGTCGCCGAGGCAGCCACACTCTCAAAAGGGACAATCTTTGATGCAAGAGATGCCGAGAAAGTAATTATTGGCTCCCCGGGATATTGAACGGCCAAGGGGAGTACATTGACTAAGGGACGGTTTGATTCATCCCTAGGACGAGAATCATGAAGACCGCCGCTGGAGGTGTTGGAACCAGCCGAGTCGCCCATATGTATCTCTTGAGAAATATCAATATCAAATAAATATGTATGTTTATACCAACACATCAAAGGGAAAAGCGTGAAAGAAGTCTTACCCCACAAGCTGTCGTGGTGACACTCGGAGCACCTCTACGCTCAGCCGTCTTCCCTTTTGGAATCCGCAAAGTGCTTGAAGAGGCATCTCCTTGCTCTATGAAGCGAGGCCTAAAAAAAAGGGTGAAAAAAAAAAAGAAGAAGGAAGAGACAACGAGGATAGAAGTTGGAAGTCAATCGAAATATCATTATATAAATCAAGAATGAACGATTCAAGAAGAGAATCACAACAAAAATCAAGCATATAGCATCGCACTGGCGGCTAAATTTAATTTCACCAAGTGAAATTAAATTTAGTTGCTTAAGAGTGTGCAAACCTTTGAACAATAGGAGACAAAAAAATAAAAAAAAAAAGGCAGGGCTGCTCAAAATTCAAGGCAACTTATGACATCATGAAGGAGAGATAGACAAATAAAGTGGCCAACATAAAAACAAGGTACACTCTTTTCTTAAAATTATCTTTCTTATTTTGTTAACGTTTCTATGACAAAGCAAAACGGAAGACGCCAAAACACGATAGTCACAAAAGCAAGGATTCATAGAGTATAAGTTTCAAGAGACAAAGCCGAATTCAAGACTAAGTCTACACCAAAATCAAGCTAAGTAAACAAGGGGTGTCTACAGTAACGATAAAACAACAAGATGCGAGAACATATCAAAGCCAAATCAAGCAACCAACTAACAATTGGATGGTCAAAGGACGTCTAATCAAAGCAATTTCGCAACAAGTACGGCTCTAAAACATCAAAGGCAGCCAAGGAAGAAGCCGAGAATAATATCCGACACCAAATTTAAGCAAGTAATCAAGCACACAATCGCAAAAGTCACTTCAAAACCACAAAGCAGCATGTGACTAAAGAACGAGCACGTCAGCACAACTAATCAGCAACAACCCAACACCCATAAAGGGTCACAGTTCCACCAAAATCCACTAAGGTATACTCGAATTTTTTATTTTATTTTAGAACTTTACCGCTTGAGTTTCTTGTTGCTAGAACTACCAAAAGCATCCCCTTTCCGCGCCATCAGTCAAGTTCAAACTAAAAAGAAAAATGTTCGAGTCAACACGAAGAATGTAAAGCTAAAAAAAAAAAAAAGCACCCAAACAAAATCAGAACGACAAGCAGAGGATCGACGAGCGTAATCCCGAAGCAATAAACAGTCCAAACAAACCCGAACGACGACGAACAAGGGGCCAGCGAATCACAGCCAACGTCGAGCAACGCCGGAGCACCAAACGGCAGTGAGCGACGGCAAATAGCGAAGAAGCCCAAAAGGGTCTGGGCGATGGCAGTGAGCGGAAGGCTGACGACCGCGATCCCAAAGTAGTGGACGGCAAGGGGAGCTCGAATGGGCTCGAACGGCGCCGAAATCAAAGACCGTTTGGGTCCAGCGGAGGGAACAAAAAAGAAAAAGAGGGGTAAGACGAGAACGTCCATTTGACTTCCTAGTTTTGAAGAAGGGCTGAGCACTCAAAGAGGTATTTGATTTCCTCTCTTTCACCTATAGTGCTCGAGT
This sequence comes from Boehmeria nivea var. tenacissima, assembly GCA_018132145.1. NCBI lineage: Eukaryota > Viridiplantae > Streptophyta > Magnoliopsida > Rosales > Urticaceae > Boehmeria > Boehmeria nivea. The sequence goes on from CM030881.1 coordinate 3,089,894, forward strand.
TTAGTAAGAAAACGGAAAGCTCTCCTCGGCTGCCGCTACCCCTCTCTCTCTCTCTCTCTCTCTCTCTCTCTCTCTCTCTGCGACCCTCTTCCTCGATTCCCTTTCCAAATTGTTTCTTCTGCTGGCGCAAACAGACGAGGAAGGAGAGAGTGTTTTCTAAAAAAAATAAAATAAATAAATAAATAAATAAATTGGTAGAGTAAAAAGTATTAAAATATTATTTCCTTTTCCCAGCAAATCCCGAAATTACACAAATAGGTTAATTATCCCGAATGACTACTTAAAAGGTATTTTAACCTTGTTACATAGTTTAGCTTTCACATGTTGTTCTCACAAAGTCAAACAAAATAAATAAATATATATATATATATATATATATATATATTATGATAATTAGCTTAATATTATATACGATTCTATATGCAAATTAAAAAGAGGTGCACATTGCTAGCAAGGATTAAGAAAAAAAAAATATATATATACATATATATAATGAGTGAGTTTTAAATAAGGTTTATGTGTAGTTAAATTTTGTACACATATATATAATCCTCTTGTAGTTAAATGTTGAACACTTAGTTACATGGTGATAATGATAATGACTAGTTTAAAGTTTTTTCTTTTCTTTAAAAAAAAAAAATCCTAATAGTGCTACTAAATTTTACCTTAAAAATATATATGCACTATAATTATAAATGTACATTATATTATGGTCCGACATCTTATCGATACTAACTTGTTTGTTTTGTTTTGCGAGTTCGCCAACATGGAGCACACGAGCTCGGACGCAAAAAAGGCAATTTATCGACTATATTAAATTTCACTAACAAATTTGTTAAATTTTGTCCATCTTAGTTTGAAACAGGATATTTGTTGAGCAAATGATCCGTCTCGCTACGCTGCACGACTCATTCACTCAAGGGGGCAAAAATGTTGATGGTCAAAATTTAACAAATTATAAAATCAAGTCCGAGCCTAAGATTAAGCCATCCGGATCCCGAAAATGTACCAAAGGCCCGTAAAATTCGTTAAAGCCCATTAAAAACCCATCAAGGCCCAATAAGTCCATTAAGATCCGCTAAGCCCATTAAAAACCTGTCAAGGCCCAATGAGCCCATCAAAGCCCATAAAACGCGTCAAAGCCCATTAAGGGCCCGTCAAGGCCCAAATACCCGTCAAAGCCCACTAAAAACCCGTCAAAAGTCCATTAAGTCCATCAAGGCCCAAATATCATCAAAGGCCCATGGAAGCTCATCAAAAACCCATGAAGGCCCAACAAGCTAAGGTAAAATTCTCAACTCATAGATTAAATAATTATATGCTAATTTTTGCTTCTTCTTACAAAATCATGAATATTCTATAAAAATTACTTATTAACAAATATATTTTTACCAAAAGTACATAATTATTTAATCTAGGGACCCAAGCCCACAAGGGGTGACTTATTGGGTTATGGAGTGGATGGTTCAAAATAAAAAGTAAGACTAACAAATAAAATCATATCTAAAAGTTTATGAGTTTTACTTGGAAAAATTCATCAACACATTTTTATGTATGATATTTATTTGTTAGGCAAAGAAAGTAAATAGCCTCATTTTTCCAAATATTACACCAAATTAAAATTTTGTACACTACTCTCTTAAACTCATGTGACACTTGTGATTTTGTTTAAAGGACAACTTTTGAACACAAATTTGGCAAAACCACATAAGTCCATAGCCATCTTATGACTACCCATGGTGGTATTTTATCTCAAGACAATTTAAAACATGACATGCTAGTTATTTTTCCATCACTAGAAAAATTAGTATTAACAAAATGGTGATTTGTTGGCAACATATATTCTCACTGGCTAAAAATTTCCTCCAATAAGAGCTAGCCACATAAATATATTCACACCATCACATTCAAGAAGACATGTTTTGGATAAGCATGAAACCTTTGATATTTTCTTACTTGGTCACCAAGACTTGTTACTAGAGATTACGTCACCATAATGACATCATCTAGTTCCTCCAACTAAATGATATCAAGAAAAGTAATTCCCCTAACTACAAACTAAATAGGTTGAAAAACTTTACCTTTTTTACTCATTTATTTCCCTATAAATAGGGGTCTCCCACCAACAAAAAGGGAGGAGAAAAAAAGGGAGAAAAAGAAAACAGAAAAGTCATTACCAACATCATAATCACTTACTAAACACATCTTCTCTCTCAAACCTCTCTTCTTCTTTCTCTCACTTAAAACACCCAAAACCCACAACATCAACCATCACCAACATCATCATTTCTACTATTCTCTACCAAAACCCACAACACCCATGATCACCAGTATTAGTCCATCCACTTCCCACCAACAACATCCATCACCATCAACATTATTGCATTCATTCTATCTATGATCACCAACAACATTTCATCCATCACTCTCTATAAACTTATCATTATCTACCAAAATACATAACACCAAAAACATCTAAACTTTCTCTTTCTCTCTCTTTCTAAGAAACCTTATTTTCTTTCACCTAAAACACCCAAAACCCATAACAATCCAAAAGCCATCTTTTTCTTTATTCTTCCAAGTATTCCAACAACATTAAGTCTATAAAAAGGCATCACCCAATCATTGTCTTGGTCCATTTTCATATACATTCACTTATCAAAAGTTGTCCATATATCAAACACAAGTATCATGTGCCATATATTTTGCAACCGCGGTGTTAAAAACTTCATCAAAGAACTAAAAGAGGTTTATTTATTCTCTTTACCTTACCTTTTATTTACTCCCACTCTATTATTTAATATTTTTGCCCATTCATGATATTACCCATATTTCATAATTAGTTTATCGTATTATTATTTAATATGTTATGCTTTAGCTTATATACCATGCTTTCATCTATATTATATCATATAGCCATACATTACTATATATGTACATACTATCATGTCATATATACCATACATCATCACATTATATATTAGGTACATAATAAGTACCATAATTATACTACTATATTACATATACTATATATACACTACATTATATACTATATATTAGGTACATAATAAGTATCATATTATATTATACTATTACATTATATATATATATATATATATACATATTCACTCATAATCTAAAACCTGTCATCTGAGGATTTGACTTCGTGTTGTCCCGATGACGTGATCTTGGTTAATGTCTATGGATTTGACCCATGTGTTGTCTCGACATTATACCATTTATCTTATTTATTTATTTTTCTAGTCATTTTATTCCCGCAAATCAGGCCATGTCCTGTGCTTTATTTTATTTATTTCTTCAGTCATTTAAATTTATGTAAATCAAGCCATGTCCTGTGCTTTATTTTATTTATTTCTTCAGTCATTTAAATTCATGTAAATCAGGCCATGTCCTGTGCTTTATTTTATTTATTTCTTCAGTCATTGAAATTCATGTAAATCAGGCTGTGTCCTGTGCTTTATTTTATTTATTTCTTCAGCCATTTAATTTTGTATAAATCAGTCCGTGTCCTGTGCTTTATTTTATTTATTTCTTCAGTCATTTAATTTCTCGCAAATCAGGCCATGTCCTGTGCTTTATTTTTTTATTTCTTCAGTCATTTAAATTCATGTAAATCAGGCCATGTCCTGTGCTTTATTTTATTTACTTCTTCAGTCATTTAAATTCTCGCAAATCAGGCCATGTCCAGTGCTTTATTTTTCTTATTCCTTCAGTCATTTGAATTCCCGCAAATCAGGCCATGCCATGTGCTTTATTTTCTTTATTTCTTCAGTCATTTAAATTTATGCAAATCAGGCCATGTCCTATACTTTATTTCCTCGCAATTTACATTCTCATTTCATTTAAAACTGACGAGTTCATAACTTTTTATATAAATACGGCATAGATGCTATTTATCATTAACATTCGTATATGTCATGTCATACTAGTTCTTCATATATTATAGTCATATACTTGCTCATTTTACATATTTACATACTTGATATAGTCTTGGTTGTATTGAAAATATGTCTTACTTTATTAGATTTTTATTTATTTATCTTAATCATATACTTTATTTAATCACATGATCATTTGTTTACTTCACTTGAATAACATGGTTATATGATTACTCGTTTTACTAAATTATTATATTCACAGGTTATAATTAGAACCTAAAATACTATATGAATATTTGTTTTACATGTCATGTAGAATGACCATGATAAGGCCCACCTCATACACTTATGTGACATTGATTGATTACGTGCATAGTCCTAGATCTAGAAGCCGTCCCAAGTGTATATGTCTCATCACGTAAACTGAGGAATTTACTATCAACGATGTCCTTCTGAATAACCCTCCGCTGGTTTTCTTTATCCTCATCTTACTCGTCCACTCACAAGCCATTATATTATCGTCCTCCGGGACCACGCTTATCATTATCGTCCCTCAGGGATCATCTTTCTTATCGTACGAAATGGACCATTTGCTGTGAGTGGATTACTATGTTCCCCACACATATGATATCTCAGAGACCAATTCCTGTGTGGCTTTCTATGGTTATCATAATGATATTATGATATAAAGATCCTTAGTAAACCTGCTTTGACATATATATAAAGGATAATTCCTGTTATAACGATTTAATAAACTTATATACTTTTATATCACAATTACAGCTTCAACTCCGGCTATACGCCTTTATCTCATTATATCATGGCCTCAGGCCTTGGCTAAATGCCCCGCTGCTTTATTATATTATGGCTGCTACGCCTATTACCGATTTCGGCCGCTACTACCAAAAATACTAACTAATTACCTCATTAACTAATAATGAATTACTCATCTATATTATATATTGAATAGACATACTTGGTTGATTATGTGATCACATGCAATAGGCAATTTAATTACTATGTGACCATATGCCATTAATGCGTTTCGTGCATTGAAGTTAATTACTAAATACATGTTTGTGGATGAGTTATTACATGTTCCATGATATTATCACTATCTTGAATTCCAAGCATAAGTCTAGCTTATTCTGTTACAAATCATGGATGTTATGCATTAACCTCTTAACTTGTATAGCCTGTGCTACGGCCATCATCGGGTTTTCTACAATCCGTTTGTCTTTTCATTTCTTACAGATACTGACTCACATAGCGTAGGGTAGGGGTGCTTCCCTTCATGGTTATCACCCCAGCTCACCATCCAGCATCTCACTGTGGAGATACAACTATAGGCTCATTAAATCGGGTTGACGATCTACAAATCCAGTGCCTTATCCAAATCCAGTGCCTTATCCGAGACCAGTGTCGTACTTGATCGAGGCCTAATTTGATGAGCCGGGCCCAAACAATTCTCCACATTAAAAGGCGACTACTGGGGAAGCCTTTGACTGTGGAATCGGGCAAAATCTGTGTGTACCCATTCACTCAACAAATTTTACTCCCCACAGTGTGATAAGAAACACAATAACTTTCATAAACTCTCTTTGATAACCAGTAAAATTGTTTCCCATCAGTGGGTTTTTTAAAAATTTCCCAACAAAGAAGTTCTCATTCTTAAAGGGAAATTATGTAATGGGTTTTTTTTTATGGTGGAAAATAATTCTGGATTGTCAGATTCACCTTTTTAAGATGCGGGACCCATCAAAAAGGTGAATCTGATGATCCAGAATTGTTTCTAACCACAAAAAAACCCACTACAGAAGTACTCTTAATTATAATCCCTGTTTAAAAAAGAATTTATTTTTCATTTTTTTATATTTATGATAAGACAATTCTATATTTAATATTTTAATATATTAAATAATGGGCAAATTCTATAAATGCCCCCTATACTAATATGACCTTGTTTCACATTACCCTTCGAATTTTAATTTGTAAGATCCGTTCCCCTAATACTACCAGCAAGTGTTATTATTTGAAACCGATCAAAATTTTTGTTAAATCATACACGTAGATATCCCATGACAATATGTTAGAGGGTATTATGGTCAAATTCTACATATGCCTCCCTACACGAGTCCATTGGCAAAATAACTTAAAGAGATATTTGATTTATTAAAATAGATTTTCAAATATTTTTATTTGCAGAGTAACCTCTTTTTATTAAAGAGTCATTAATGAGTGTTGAGGAATTAATGAGGAGTCATTAATTTCCTCAACGAACATCTCCCCTTAACTTCCCCCCTTCCGTCCGGTTCCCCATCCCTTCCTTAACTAAACTCGCGATTTGCTGAAAAAAAAAAAATCATTCCTCCCCAAGCTCGTCCCCCCACGAGCAAAAGAACAGTCCTGTCGCGTGCAAAAAAGAGGAGTCCCCCTACCTTTACTCTCATTTAGTGCAAAGAAGAACCTTTAGGTTGTTAAAGGTAAAGTTAAATCTTACATATATTTTTTGTTTTAATTGTGGAGACTCTTCTCTTTAATTATCTCCCTCTTTGCTAAATCTTACATTCACTTCTGTGTGAGAAATAATTGAGTTTGAGAAGGAAACAATGAAGTTTTGAACTTACCGGGTTTAGATCTGGGTTCGTGATCGCGCGACCAAAAATAAGTGTTAATGGTCGCGCAGTTTAATTTTTTTGGTCACTTGTAAAAAATGGTCGTGCAGTTATAAATGGTCGCGCATTTATATTTGATTGGTCGCGCAGTTATATTTTATTGGTTGCGCAATTATATTTAATAGTCGCGTAATACTATATATTGGTCGCGCAGATGTAATTTTTGTTGTAATTTTAAAAATTTTAAGTAATTATTCTAAATTTACAGGTATGGGCCGGATATTTGTGAGTTTGGAATACGATGGTGAGTAGAAAAACTTGAACGGTTGTTGGGAATGGGTTGGAAGTGGTTTGGCAAGGGGCTTCATGGTCGATAGAAGTATCAAGTTTTTGAATTTTGTGGAGACAATTTATAAGAGAACAAGCATAAAGGAAAGTGAGTATACACTTATAATTACACATAAGATTATAAGCAAGCGGAATAAGCATAATTGTCCAATCCGTATTTGTGATGATGATGATTTCTCTGACATCTTAAGTCACTATGAAGATCAAAATGAAATTACTATACACGTTGTGCTTGAACTGAGGAAAGGTAAAGGAATATGTGCTGCTAACGATGATTATGGTAGCAATTTGGATTTTGGTGGGAGGTGTTTTGTCGACGATTATTTTGGACTTCACATTTTAGAGAATGATAATGTTGAAAACGAGGCTTCTCAAGATTTGTTGCAGATATGCGGGGTTAATCCAATTTACCATCCGCCGCAGAGATGCAGAGGTATAAGGGATAACAATGAAGTGGTATGCTCTAATCCTACTCCAACCGACTTATCTGATCAAACTCCGGGTGATGCATTTGATGTGGAAGTAAATGATAGCATGCCTCAGTCTCCTCGGCAAGTTGATGATCAGTTCGTTGATTATCAAAATACCATATCTCAACAATTTCATTGGGCGGAAGAAAATGTTTTTCGGTTTATTCCTCTGGTGATGGTAGGCATGATGGATCTGATTTCGCTTTGGGTCAACACTTTGAAAGCAAAGAAGATTTGAATTTAAAGCTAAGCCTTGTCGCCATTAATGGGAAGTTTGAAATGAAGATGCATAAATCAACGAAAACATTGAAGGAAGTTAGATGCGTTGATGATAAATGTTTATGGCGATTACGTGCTAGGAAATTGCCTAACTCAAATTTCTTTGTTATTCGTCAATATAATGGTTTCCACTCTTATACGTTGATGAACCGATCAATCCACCACAGACAAGCATCAAGTCGTGTTATTGGAGCTTGCATGCAGGGACACTTCATGGACATCAAGGAAACACCGAAGCAAAGGTTCTCATGGGATATGTGCGTGAAGAGCTAAAAGTTCAATGTAGTTACTGGAAGGCGTGGAAGGCAAGAAAATTTGCACAACATCTCATCAGAGGGATGCCTAAACACAGTTTTGGCATGCTCCCCTCTTATTGTCATGTTTTAAAACAAGTCAATCCAGGCACAGTCCCCCATATTGAACTAGATTCTAATAATAAGTTCAAGTACATCTTTATGGCTTTGGGAGCGACAATCAGAGGGTTCAGATTCATGAGAAAAGTTATCAGTGTAGATGGAGCTTGGATCAAACCCCGCACAAAAGAGTGTTACTTGTTGCAGCCACGCAAGATAGTGAGTATCACTCGTACCCGATTGTTTGAGGGGTAGTTGATAGTGAGGACAATGCATCATGGGCTTGGTTCTTCGAGAAGTTGAAGGAGTTAGTCCCTGACGAACCAGAATTGTGTTTCATCTCTGATAGCAATCAAAGCATCCAATATGCAGTAAGGAGTATTTATCCTTTGGCAAAGCATGAAGCATGTTTTTGGCATGTTTCAATGAATATTAGGCATCGCTTTAAAAGTGGTGCTTCAATTGGAATATATAAAAGAGCAGCAGAAGCATATCGTGTTGAAGAATTTAATAAACACTTCGATGAGATGCATCAAAGATTCCCCAGGGTGGCTAAGTATTTAGAGGAGGAGGTGTGGTTTGAAAAATGGTCAAGAGCTCGCTTCCAAGGCAACAGGTATGAAGTTATGACAACTAACATAGTTGAGATAGTAAATAATATGATGAGGGTGGCAAGAGAGTATCCAATAACTGCGTTGATTGATTTTGTCTTGTGCACGATGGGACAATGGTTCTTTGAACGTCGTCGAGATTCTTTAAATATGACAGGAAAAATTACACCGAGAAGAGAAGCTCTTATCAGAAATAGATGGGATAATGCAGGTTCATTAAAGCCACACCAATTGAATGAGAATGAATATCATGTGATTTGGGGGGACCTCGACACAATTGTCAATTTAAGATCGAAGAGCTGCAGATGTGAAGTTTTTGAGGTTGAAAAGCTTCCATGCATTCATGCCATAGCAGCAGCTGGACAATTTCAACTCATCAACACTGGTGAAGTTGTATATCCTCTCTGTTCTGAATACTATAGTGTTCAGTATTTTATGTTGGCATATGTAGAAACCATATATCCCATCCCCTCAGAAAAAGAGTAGACAAACATCCCTGAGCAATTAGAGCAATGAAAGCGTTAGAGCCTGATATGGAGACGAAAAGAGGAAGACCGAGAATGTCTCGGTTTCCTTCTCAAGGAGAGCTGCCCAAGAAGAACTACAAATGTAGTTTATGTGGTGCGTTAGGACACAATGCGAAAAGATGCCAAAGTACACAGAGTTCGACCAATGTTTAATTTGAATTCGACTAATGTTATGTTAATTATTTTATTTGATAATTAGTTGTATTTGTAATGACTATGAACGACCAATATGAAAAGTAGACGACCAATATTGGTAACTGAACCACCAATAATTGGCATTGAACGACCAATAATAAAAATTCACTAGGAATGACCAATAATAGTAATTCGAGGACCAATATAATTAAAAACGACCAATAATATAAGAACGACCAATATAATAAAAAACGACCAATAACATAGGAACGACCAATATAATAAAAAAACAACCAATAATTAAAAATGACCAATAATATAGGAATGACCAATATAATAAAAAACGACCCATAATATAGGAACGACCAATATAATAAAAAACGACCAATAATTAAAACGACCAATAATATAGGAACGACCAATATAATAAAAAACGACCAATATAATTAAAAAGGACCAATAATGGTCCTTCAACGACCAATATAATTAAAAACGACCAATAATAGTCATTCAACGACCAATATAATAAAAAACGACCAATTGAAAGTTTTCATTAATTTCTTTTCTAAAAAGGCATTTAAAAGTAAAAAATAATAGTAGGAACGACCAATAATGGTTAGCGAACGACTAATATTTATAACTGAAAGATTTAAAAAAATAAAAGCATTTTGTAAATATTGTTTTGACCTATATAATTTTGTAAATAGTGTGTCACAACTTTTATTTGTTTAATTAAATTATTTGTTTTTATTTTTTATTCTCTAACAATTCAAAGTTTTCATTTTAGTTTTTTACAAAAAGGCATTTAAAAGGAAAAAAATACAAATAATATTACGAACAACCAATAATGGTCTTTGAACGACCATTATTGGTAACTGAACGACTAATACCTATTAGCGAACGACCAATGTATTTTGCTCTTTTAAATTTTAATAGAAAAAAAAAACAAGTTTCAAAAGTAATTATTTTATGTTAAATAGTGTGTAATGCTTTAATTTTTATAATAAAAAAAATAAATTATTTGTTTTTATTTGTGTTTCTCTAACTATTGAAAGATTTAAAAAAATGAAAGTATTTTGTAAATATTGATTTGACTTATATAATTTTGTAAATAGTGTGTCACAAATTTTATTTGTTTTATTAAATTATTTGTTTTTATTTTTTCTTCTCTAACAATTCAAAGTTTTCATTTTAGTTTTTTACAAAAAGGCATTTAAAATGAAAAAAAATACAAATAATATTACAAACGACCAATAATGGTCTTTGAACGACCATTATTGAAAACTGAACGACTAATACCCATTAGCGAACGACCAATGGTCTTTGAACGATCAATATTCAACTAAACGACCAATATGGGTCAACGACCAATATTATTCAGCTGAACGACTTAACACCCGAAAATTTCAAATATTGGTGAAAGAACGACTAATATTGGTCGCGCATATATGTCAATCATACAAAAAAACTAGGAACAAGAATAAGTATATAAATCGATTGCATATTTCATCCGGATTGTGTCCATGACTTTTTCATTTAAGTGACTACCATGAGACAACAGCATACTCGCTAAGAGGAGTACACAAGTTTTCAGCATATACACCCCGCATTCTCCCCTGCAATACAAAAGGTAACAAATAATATTGAAATGAGACAAGACAATATACTTAATTGAACATGAAAACATTAATGGATCGTTGACTCACGTTTGAGCAGTGATTGGTACAATCGACCTGGAAGCGCTTGCTAATTTCATATCGCGACCGAATTTGTCCTTGTAGCTTTCAAACTTTCCAGTTCTCTGAAATAGTAGGGGAAAAATAGTGGTGTTTGGCATCATATGCTGCTCTAACTCCTTCTTAGATCCACTCACCTACGTGATTGAGTCGTAGACAATAATTCTCCAACTTAGAAGCTCAACCACTGCTAAGATCCATCGATTTGTTCCTCTAATATTCACTAGAATGTAAAATTTTTTCCACTTGGACCAATCCCTTCCCCGTTGTGGTCTAACCCCGATTGTATATTCCAGAATGACATCGGAGAATTCGTAGTCGTGGAGAAGTTTACCAATCTCAGCCCATATCCCGTACAAGGCTTGAGAAAAATTCGTCGCTCAAAATGCAAGCGCCTTTAGCTAACTGTGGCGTGTTTTTCGCCATCCTACGTTGGATGACACATAATAGCTCGTCCACGTGCTACAATAAAAATAGGATAGGTCAATCAATAATTATAACACGTAAAGTGGTAGAACCTAAAAAACAAGGGTGAAAGTTACCTCACTGTCTAGGTAAGTTTGTCTACCGATCAAGACCTTAAAAAAGGATCTACTCTGTCGTTGCATCGCGCAACGGACACTATCATTGGCTCCCGAATTGTCGTGATACCAGTAGTTGAAAGCTTTAACAAGATCTGCGTCAGCCGGCTCAAACGGATCAAACGCATCTTTTTTCTTCTTCAGAGGGAACTCAACGTAGGGAGATTGATAGCATCGACCGCTCTTTCTCAGCCGACGTCCTTCAGGAGCAATCACTTCATCATCTCCACTCTCAACAGCTGTAACACCATCAAATACCGGATTTAGTGGTGTCGCAACTGTATTACTTGCACATGGCTGAGCATCTGCGGCTTGTTGCTGCTCTTGATTCGTCAGCAGTATCGGCTCATCACCTCGACGAGCATCAACCCGAGGCTCTCCAATAGAAGAATGCTGCTCATCGAGTGCTTCTTCATTCCTCGATTGACTACTAGACATAATATGCTGCATGAACACGTCTAGCTTCCTGATGAGCTCGGCCTGGATTGTGTCTTGCTTCTCTATCACCTGCATGAGCTGCTGGTTTTGCCTCTCCATGATGGTCTGCCTCTCCGTGATCTTCTGGAGCTCTTGGTTTTGACTTTCCGTCGTACTAAGCCGAGCATCGATATATGCCCGGAGTTCATCAATGCCTCTCTATGTATAGTACCATGTGTAGGAAGAGGACTCCTATCATGATAGTGTTGAGCCGGAGAGGGGAAACTACGTTCAGCCTCTCTCTTCTCAGCATGCTCCATTTGCTCATGAGGACGAGTCGATTCAGGATGAGGAGGAGTCGATCCAAACTAACGAGGAGGAGTCGATGCAGGGTGAAGAGGAGTCGCAGCAGACCGACGAGGAGGAGTCGATGCAAGCTGACAAGGAGCTGATGCAGACTGATGACGAGGAGTCGATGCAGGATGACGAGAAGGAGTCGATCCAGGCTGACCGTCCCTTTTCTGCTGTTCTGTTACCACTGGAGATGAGCACAACATGACTCCTCTGGACAATAATTCTGTCAGCTGGTTGATAGTATCATCAGCATTATCCTGCGGCATCTGAAAGCCGACATAGTATCCCTGTTGTCTTTCCTCGTCAGAGGGCTCAAAAATAGGAACAACAGTCAACTGCATAATAATAAAACAATTGTTATCATTGAAGATAATAAATAAAAATAAGAAAAAGTCAAACAACTAACTAAATTTAAAACGCGCGACCAATCTCTAATAAAAGGGTCGCGCAGTTCAAATGCATTGGTCGCGCTATATAATTATTGGTCGCGCGGTATTAAATTTGTATTAAACTGCAGCTTAGTGTACCTCGGAGTCTTCCAATATATTTCTAAGTCGTAGAGATTTGGAAGTCACAATGCTGGTTGATTGGTATCGCAGGCAACGAGGCAATCTGCTCTGATAGACACGTTTGACAATAATACCCCTAGCTTTGGGATTGCCTCAATTGCCCAAACCTGAAAAAAAAATTTATTTCTCAAAGTTAATTTTCCAGCTCATTCAATTATGAAATCCATCAATCAAACAAAATCAAAGTATAAAAACCAAGAAGATTGAAGCTGAAATATGTGTGCGCAACCATAAAAGTTATACTTCTCCGGTGTGGCCTTCTTTGTCTTTTGCCAATCTTCATACTTGGCTTTCAAATCAACGCTCAAGTAATCGGCAATGACCTCAAAACTCAAATTACCCCAAGGATAACGATTCAACAACTCTAGATCCATGACAATTTGGAAATACAATGGATCGATGTTCTTCTTGGGGTCTTGTGCCATCAAAAACCTAGCCAGCAAATAAACAAATGCTACCCTAACCTTTTTTCTACTCCTAGCCTCTGAATCCATACTTAAAAACTTTTTCTTAAGTTAGTCTAATGTCACTCGGGCTCCTACACCAAAAAGTCCATCTTTTAGACATTCGTCTTTTGTAACTCTTTCTAATTTTGACTCAGAAGATCGACACCCAGTCTTCAATCCAGACGTCAATGCAAACTCTTTTAATGAAAACACAATTGGTTTTCCTCCAACTGCGAACCATATCTCCTGCGTCTTTTATGTTTTAAGCTTCCGTTGCAGAAGATAATAGACCAATTGTCCTGAGAAATCCCACTTCTGAGGCCAATCAATGAGATGCCCGAGCTGACTGTATGTACAAAAAACACTTAACTCGTTCGCGTTGTGATTGTCTTTAATCGCCCGCAACACATCTACTCGAGAGCGAATTGTGATTTTCGATGGAAAAGACGCATTTCCAGTCATTTTCATACGAAATGGTGGAAGTTGTGCTGCATATACTTTGCGAAGAACCTGCCAAAAGGAACAAAAAATAATAAAATTCAGCTTTGAACAAAAGAAATCATTGGCCGAACAACCACACTGATAAAGATCAATTTCTTACCTCATTATGAGCAAAATTTGTTAATTGTAGTACATTTGCAGATACGGGCGAGTTTGCAGCGTTTTGGGACGTCATTGTCGTATTTCTGCATCAGAGCAATAAAATTTGAAGAATTTAAAAAGGTAAATGAAACTGAACATTTTTTCTTTCTACCGATCGTTCGCCCCAACTTGGCAAACGATCGGCTATGAAGCTGCCATATTTTTTTCTTTTTGAGCGGTCTGTCACGGACTTGTTCTTTGCAACAACGTCACGTGCGGCCTTAGCACGACTCTTGTACTAAGTCAGCCTACTCGACTCAAGGGTTCTCACAAACAAAGGCAAAGTTGGCTTAAAAATGTCTAAGTGTTGGCTAAAGGGAAAATTAGCAAAGGTTTGGCACTTAGACAAGGCAAAGGCAAAGAGAGAATGTTGGAAAGAAAGCTTTGTATTAAGCACTCAAGTGTTTACAATTTTGGTTGGATGGGTACAAATGAGGAGGTCTTCCCCTATTTATAGGCAATGGCCAAGCTAAGGAAATTTCTAGAGAGTTGTGGACATTTACAAGCCTAGATTATTCTAGCTAAGTCCTACTCTTTACAAGCCTAGCAATCTCTGAAGTTATCTATGCACCAAGGCATATTTACAAAGTCCTAGAGTATTCTAGATAGCTCCACATGCTACTCCACGCTTCCATATTGCTCTAGATTGTTCTAGGCAAGTCTAGGCCATGCTAGAACATGCTGGACCCTTCTAGAACGCCCCGGAATGCTTCGTTCCTTCGTGGAACCTCCCAAAAACGTCCATTAGCATCGAGAAAATTTTCGGGGGTCGGACAGGACGTGTCATCCTCTCCCACCTAAGGCCCCGTATGGTGCACCGGTGCTGTTCCAAAAGAAGAAGGACGGATCGTTCCGCATGTGTATCGACTACCGTGCATTGAACAAAGTCTCTATCAAGAACAAGTACCCATTCCTTTGGTGGCGGATCTCTTTGATCAATTAGGGCATGTGAGGTACTTTATTAAGCTCGACTTGCGCTCGGGATATTATCAAGTTCGCATTGCAAAAGGAGATGAGCCAAAAACAACATGCGTAACAAGGTACGGGTCCTATGAATTTCTTGTTTTGCCTTTTGGACTCACCAATTCACCGACCATTTTTTGCACTTTGATGAATAAAATCTTCAACCCCTACCTTGATTGATTCGTGGTCGTCTACCTCGTTGACATTGTTGTGTATAGCAACATGTTGGAAGAGCACAAGCAACACTTGAGAGAAGTATTCAAAGTGTTGCGAGAAAATGAGCTATACATCAAGAAGGAAAAGTGCTCATTTGCTCAACCGGAGGTGTTGTTTTTGGGGCACAAGATCAAGGATGGACGCCTCATGATGGAGATGGCCAAGGTGGAAGCTAAATAAGCATGGGAGCCGCCCACCAAAGTGCAGGAGCTTAGATCCTTCCTCGGGCTAGTCAATTACTATAGGCGCTTCATTAAGGGCTATTCAAGCGTAGCCGCGCCACTCACGGATTTACTAAAGAAAAATAAGCCGTGGGTATGGAGTGACAAGTGCCAACGGGCCTTTGAAGAATTGAAGCAAGCCGTGTACGAGGAACCCGTGCTCGCACTTCCCGACCACACAAAGCCATTCGAGGCGCACACCGATGCCTCGGACTTTGCTATTGGAGGCGTCTTAATACAAGAAGGTCACCCAATAGCTTTCGAAAGCCACAAGCTAAATGACACGGAACAACGCTATACGGTGCAAGAAAAGGAGATGACCGCCATTGTCCATTGTTTGAGGGTGTGGAGACACTACCTCTTGGGTGCACAGTGTAATGACCTGAATTTCTAAAGCACTGCGCCAGTTAATTAATTTGTATTTTTGCCTCAGTTGTGAGCAATTTATAAAATTGGCTAGTTTCGTCAAATCAGGTCAATTTGGAACTATGAGAGAAATTATAAAATTGGCATGATTATTTTGCAGTTTCAAATTTATCGGATGTCCCCGAAGGAATTTGTGTTTGTTTCGAGAAGGATATTAAAATTCCTAAGTTTATGTGTTCAAATAACGTGTGCAATTTTAATATCTCTTGGAAAAATTTATTGTATTTTCGTTTGTCAATTTTTTTGACCAATTTGAGCCCAAGCCCATTAGGGTTTCTTTCTCTTCTCTTCTTCCCCCTCACAGCCGACCAGCCACCCCCCCATCTCTTTGATTTTTCTTTTCTTCTTCTTCTCTCTTTCTCTCTCTCTCCCAACCGTTCTCCTTCGCCCAGCAGTCGGCCGACCTAGCCGCCGCCAGCGCTGCCGCCCCTCCGTCCCGCTCACCAGCGCCGCTCGGCCCGACGCCACTCTGGCCCGCGCGCGCGCAGCCCGAGCCCAGCCCTGCGCCCCTCTCCTTCTCGCGCGCCCAGTCGCCGGCCCAGCGCCCTCTCATACGGACGAAGCTCCGCGACGCCCAATCCTCCGCGCCTCCAGCCTCGCCCCGCCTTTCTCGCGCGACCCCAGCAGCCGACAGCTCCCAGCCCTCCTCGCGCGAGCCCAGCGCCCCCACCACGGCTAGCGTCTCGTCGCGCCGTGCCTCCCTTCAACATGATCAGCGAGCCCAAGCTCGCACCGCCCGCGTCGCTCCGACCCCGACGCCTCTGCCCAGCTGCAACTCGGCGCACCCCCGCCCCTCGCGGCGGCCCAACCACAGCCGCGGGCCTAGCTCTTCCGTGTGACCCGCGCGACGCCTCCTCTCCGTCAGCTCAGCCTCAGCGCGCCGTCGCGTGAGTCTAACTCCGGCGAGCAAGTCACGCCACGAGCTTCAGTCGTGCGTCCACGGCCTCTCCCCTGCTGCTCCTTACTCCAGCAGCCCAGCATCGCCGAGCTGGTCAGAGCTCCACCCCGCTCACGGCAACCCAAATTCGTCGAGATCCGAGTCGACACCGAGGTAAATCTCGTGCTCGTTACGGCACCATGGTGTGCTGCGAATAGTCTCATATATTTTTCAACGTGTTAGTTTTGATGGTGTTTGTCATGCTCGGATTAATGCCTTGATTGGTTTGGTGTGCCATTGTTTGCGAAATTTCTCTTTCTGGAGAATATTATCGTTGAGAATTCTATTTATGCCAAATTGCTATTGTGACGGCTTTTACATTTTCGTTAATCTTAGTATGGTTTGAAACTGATATGGTTGGAAACTTTTGGCTGCGTAAGTTAGTGCTTACACTCAGAACTTGTGATGGATTTGTTACTTTGGAACAGTGGGATAATTTTGGTGATGTTAGTGTTGCTCGTTTTTTTTTTGTAAAACCTTTGTGATGTTTAAAGGATTTTGGTGGCACGAATTTTAGTATATTTTTGTAAATTGAAATCATGAAAAAGGGGTTTGCCTAAAATTGATTGGAAGTCTCATGTATTGAGCAAAGGATTGTCGTTGTTCGAAAACTAAGTTCGTGAATCTAAAACAATTGGTTCGATTTAGAAGATAATTGGGTCGTGGTGGCCGAATCGAATTTTAAAGTGCGTTGTGAAATTTAGTTAATCGTTTGATTGATTGAACGTGTACCAAGACTGGAAAATTTGCTATGTTTATGATATGTTTGAGCTATCACAGTGATTTCACGATCTTGGAGTCTTTGGTGAATTTTGAATCAGGCCTTATATTTGAAAGGCTTGCGTTTTTATCGTGTTCCTTGTCTTGGGCAATTTAATTTCGTGGGATTTGTGTTGGAGGTATTCAGGTCTTGATAAACTATGTGGTTGGTATTATTCCTTTGCTTGTGAAAATTATGCTTGAAAAGATTATCATGGGAAAAACCTTCTTTATGTGGGATTTTAATTACAAAGATTTTCTAGTAAATTTATCTAGTGGCTTTGTTGTTCAAGGATTTAAATTTCCACTCGACTTGTGGCTTAAAGTATTTCGACAATGTACTAAATTCAGTTAACATGTTTGTATCGGCTTGGTATTTTATTGTGTTTCGTGGCTGAGCTTGGCAATTCGAGTGTTTAGGCATTACGAGACTTCGTAAATTTGCGTCGTTTTGGAAATTTAGAAAATCGACCAAGAAGTGTCATTCTTGATAAAATATGATCCGAGAATGTAGCAGAGTAACACAATTTTCTATTTTGTGTATTTTGTAAAAATTAATTTGAATCATTATCTTAATAGGAAACATATTGAGAATTTTCCTAAATGAATCAAATTAATAAAAAGGGAAAATTGTGTGATCTTCAGGATCGGGTTTTGCACGCGCCTAATGATCTAATTGTATTGGGTTGTGTTTTTGTTAACTTGCCCGTTTGAGCTTAAAGCGAGTATCGGATCGCGGGTCCGAGTGGTTCGCATCATAGTTTTGTTTTAGCTCGAAACTTGATTCGATTTCTTTTCTTCTCGCAAATTGTGCAGGAACGTCAACAACGCAAGTTCGAACGCTCAACCCTTCACCGCCTTTTTATTAAAGGTATAAACGGCGGTCGGAAACAAAGTATTGGCGCTAATCCACGACGACATTCTCTGTCACTTTCTTTTAGTTTAAATGTCCGTTGGTCCAATGTGAATCCGAGCCGTTGAGGCTCGGTGTTGAATTATGATTATGTTTGAAATTAAATACGATAAATGAATAAATTGTTTGTGTGGTTGTTGTGATGGACTGTGACCGAAATTAGTTCGGTGCTGGGTTGAAATTAGGTGAAGGCTTCGGCCGGGATATCCGAAAAACAGGGGAAACTCTGCCGGATTTCCGGCTCGAATATTTAGTACGTAATAAAATAAAGTCAGAAACCGATTAGTTTGAGGAACTCATTTCTCACCTAATCTAGACAAGCGAAAGACCCGATAGTCTGGATTGATTGTTAACATTAAGTCAATGACACTCGGGACGAGAACACCCCGAGAGGCCTTGGGGAGGTCGGCGGACGACCTGCCGACCTCCCTCTGTCGCAATACTTTGATCATTTGAATAGGGCCCGACGGGGCCGCGATCATGATTTGGTTCCGAAATAGCCCGACGGGGCCATTATGTATGACAGATTTCGGAGCGACCCGAGGGACCTCGCGGAGGTCAACGAACCACCTTTCAGAACGGCCCGAGGGGCCTTAGGGAGGAGAGCCACGACCCTCCCCACAGCTTATGATTTGACGATCCGGATCGGCCCGACGGGGTAAAGTGCAATATTGAATTCCGAAACGACCCGACGGGGTCATTGGCCGTAAAAGGTTTCGGAATGGGCAGAGAGGCCCAAGGAGGATGAGTCCTCACAAGCATAAAGAATATCGAGACGGTCCAAGGGGCCAAAATCCATAACATGTCCCGAACTAATCCGATGGGGTGATTGCGCAATTAATTCGAAACAGTCCGACGAAACCATCGGTCGTGAGAGGTTTCGGAATGACCCGATGGGTCTCGAGGAGGTTGGTAGACGACCTTCCTCTTCATATGCTGTGTGCTGAGATCATGATCGATTCCGAGATCGCCCGACGGGGCCATTGTCTGTGTGAGGTTTCGGAACGACCCGATGGGTCTCGAGGAGGTTGGTAGACGACCTTCCTCTTCATATGCTGTGTGCTGAGATCATGATCGATTCCGAGATCGCCCGACGGGGCCATTGTCTGTGTGAGGTTTCGGAACGACCCGATGGGTCTCGAGGAGGTCGGTAGACGACCTTTCTCTTCATATGCTGTGTGCTGCGATTTTGATCGATTCCGAGATCGTCCGACGGGGCCATTGTCTGTGTGAGGTTTCGGAACGACCCGTAGAGGGCCTAGATTTGAATAAAGTTCTAGATCGACCCGAGAATGGGTCTAGAAGTGTATAAAGTTCTAGAACGACCCGCGAACGGGTATAAATGTGTATTAAATTCTATAATGACCCGTAAAAGGTCTAGAATGTTTATAAGTTCTAGAACGACCCGAGAATGGGTCTAGAAGTGTATAAAGTTCTAGAACGACCCGCGAACGGGTATAAATGTGTATTAAATTCTATAATGACCCGTAAGAGGTCTAGAATGTTTATAAGTTCTAGAACAACCAGCGAATGGGGTTAGATATGTGTTAAGTTCTAGAACGATCTGCAAGAGTTCTAGATCGACCCGCAAGAGGTCTAGAGGAGGGGTGAGGCTGACGAGACCTTTCCAATATTATAGAATCGAGAATTCTTAAATAGTAAATTATGTGCACACGTATTTTTATAAGCTAAGTCAGAGAGTTGTGAACTTGAGTGAGATTAGATCAAAACATGGGGTTGACTTTTGAGTCGAGATTAATGGATCGTTAAGTCCGACCTCATTCCACAGCACAACTCTTTTGCAGGTAATATACCCCGCGTAGGTTTAGCAACCTGTTTCTGAAATCTATTTCGCGGGCAAGGTTGCATAAGAGTGACGTTTACTCTTCGGACTATGACGACTCGATTATCGACTCCGTCCTTTCATTAGATTATTGTATTGTGATATCCATTGATTGCTTGTTACCTGCAGACTTAGCAACCTACTTACCTAATCTACTTACTGGACTATTAGCTCACTAGTATGCTCGTGTCGCAGGTATCTTGTCACAAAAGCAAATAGTGAGAGGCGACAACGACGGGAACAGCGAGTGTATACGGGACCGACCTGTATAACCTTACGTGGACTACCGGTAAATCGTTGGCAAAGAAAGTTTTAAATCCTGCAATATTTTGTAAATGTTTTAATTAAATCCATTTTAGTTATGATGAGAATTAATATTCCTTATGTTTGTTATTAAGAGCTCAAGTATGTAACTTAATTTAAAAAGTTCAAATTTGTCCGTATTTTTCGGAACTAAAATATTGTTTTAAGTTTTGGGTCGTTACAAAGTTGGTATCAGAGCCACGGTTTAGCCGGTCCTGTAGACAACCCCGTATGCACAAGCGTGATTCCCCCGTTGTCGCCATTGTGAGTAACCCTTAGTTCTGCTTCACGTGCAATGTGATGTTAATTTAGTAAAGTTAATTGCAGGTGTACTCTAATAGGACGATTGAGGCGTGATTAGGGAAATAAGCCGAGTCTTAGGGCTCGAGCTAATCGTCCAAGGACGCAGTCGTTCAAACTAGTTATCCGCCACTAGCCCTACTACCTTCGAGTGGGGCCAATGACCGTAAGTCGTGATTCACTATCAGCATTCTCAAAGGATACGCACCTCAAGTTGACGGCCGCCATAGTTGTTTGAAGAACGTTACTGCTGACCCTACATGAAATGAAGGCCATTAAAGACTAGCAAATAGCAAATGATCCCACAGGCGAGGATTCTAATGAAAACGTTGACTAGGCTGTAGTCGATGAGTGCGTGCGTCTCTTCTTTTGTTTAAATCTTTATATAATAGGCTCTTTTTACATAATTGGATGACGATGTGCATATTTGGCCATCAACTGCCACCCCTTTTTCTAAGTAGTCATCCTAAGGTCAGTCCTGTCAAGAGCAGCGGTCTAAGGTTCGTGCAGTCGTAAGACCATAGATTTAATTGCAAAAAAAAAAAAAAACTCGCTTGAATACTAAAAGTGTGAGTATATATATATATATATATATATATATATATATATATATATATATATATTTACACTGCCACGGCCACCGACCTCTGCTCAAGGATAGGAAAAGGCGTTAGAGTCATAAATGAATCTAAAAACACTGTACGATGAGTTTTATGTACTTTATCCTTGGATGGCGTTCAAATTCTTTCGTAACCGAGAATATAAGCCTAAACTTTCTATTTTTCACAAGATGCACAAATTTTGGACGAGAGAATATCGTGCACAATTTTGATGATTATCAGAGTGGCGCAGCGGAAGCGTGGGAAACAATGCTTAAAAAGAGATTAAAGGTTCGTTCAGCATGCCTAGGCGGGACCCACATCGAGCCTGCCTGCACCACTACGTTGGCGCTAGTAGGCTCTAAGGCGTTCACTTTAATTGCAGAGGGAGTTGTCAAGAGGTTAACTTAGACAACTGACGTGATAGCTAAATCGTTCGAGGGTCTCATCCCACGGATGAGGCCACAGAGTCGTGGCTTTGATTTTAAGAGTTTATTAGGCAACCGGTTCACTTCACGTATGCAAGGCGTAAGAATAGAGGAAATAGAAGTGTTGACGTGTAGTAAAACTTCTATTAATAAGTCTTGTGATGTGTTATGTGAGTGGTTGGCGTGTGAATTACGTGTCAAGTAATGTGATTAGTTAATTAGATTACGAGGATGTTTGGAATATAGGGGTCATGCTGAAAGCGTATTGGTCATTTGGGTCAGAACTCAGCTCTTGTGGGAGAGATCCAAGCCTCTCGAAAGCTTGGTTAGCTTGTTCCTTACTGACTTTCAAATCCCGATTAATACAAATAGCTCTTTCTTAACGTTATGTGTTATTCAATCTATTTGACCTTCGCTGTACTCTGTGATTACTATCTTTGGTTAGTTGCGTCTATTATGTTACTGTTTTTGTTAGTTCGGAGGAGCATAGAGAGCATTTGCTTGCTGTTTTGGAAAGATTAGCTGAGAAAAGACTTTATGCGAAGTTCAAGAAGTGTGACTTTTGGTTGGAAATAGTCTCTTTTCTTGGTCACAGTGTGTATAAAGAAGGGAGTTCGGTGGATCCACCTAAGATTGAAGCCGTGAGTTCATAGAAATAGCCCACTACTGTCACAGAAGTTTGTAGTTTCTTGGGCTTAGCCGGGTACTATAGGCAAATTGTAGAGGGGTTCACCAAACTATCTCTTCCTTTAACCCGCCTTACTTAAAAGAATACCAAATTTTTCTGACTCCGGCTTGTGAATAGAGCTTTCAAGAGCTCAAAAGGCGACTCACAACTGCTCCAGTGAGGACAATCCCCACGGGGACCACTGGATTCGCCCTTATTGCGATGCCACTTGGGTGATTGTAGATAGGCTCGCAAGGTCAGCGCACTTTTTGCCGATGCGAATGACATACCCCATGGATAGGTTAGCAGAGATTTGTGTCCAGGAGATAGTGGGACTCCAAAGAGTGCCAGTACCCCTTGTCTCAGACAGAGATAATAGGTTAACTTCCAAATTTTAAAGAGCTTGCTCAAAGCCATGGGAACCCAGTTGAAGTACGTGGCCAATCCTAGTCATGTGCTGCGTCATGAAACCTTGGACATCAAGCCTGAAGCTAATTATGAAGAGAAGTCCTTGCAAAATTTTTGATCGAGAGGACCAGGAGTTGAGACATAGGACTATCCCGACGGTCAAGGTACAGAGGGGAAAACCACACCGAATGAGAGACAACTTGGGAGCTTGAGAGTTTTATGCGAGAGAAATACCCTCTCTTGTTCTAAGTTTCGAGGACGAAACTTCTGTAAGGGGGTAGGATTGTACTGACCTGAATTTCTAAAGCACTGCGCCAGTTAATTAATTTGTATTTTTGCCTCAGTTGTGAGCAATTTATAAAATTGGCTAGTTTCGTCAAATCAGGTCAATTTGGAGCTATGAGAGAAATTATAAAATTGGCATGATTATTTTGCAGTTTCAAATTTATCGGATGTCCCCGAAGGAATTTGTGTTTGTTTCGAGAAGGATATTAAAATTCCTAAGTTTATGTGTTCAAATAACGTGTGCAATTTTAATATCTCTTGGAAAAATTTATTGTATTTTCGTTTATCAATTTTTTTGACCAATTTGAGCCCAAGCCCATTAGGGTTTCTTTCTCTTCTCTTCTTCCCCCTCACAGCCGACCAGCCATCCCCCCATCTCTTTGATTTTTCTTTTCTTCTTCTTCTCTCTTTCTCTCTCTCTCCCAGCCGTTCTCCTTCGCCCAACAGTCGGCCGACCTAGCCGCCGCCAGCGCTGCCGCCCCTCCGTCCCGCTCGCCAGCGCCGCTCGACCCGACGCCACTCTGGCCCGCGCGCGCGCAGCCCGAGCCCAGCCCTGTGCCCCTCTCCTTCTCGCGCACCAAGTCGCCGGCCCAGCGCCCCCTCATACGGACGAAGCTCCGCGACGCCCAATCCTCCGCGCCTCCAGCCTCGCCCCGCCTTTCTCGCACGACCCCAGCAGCCGACAGTCCCCAGCCCTCCTCGCGCGAGCCCAGCGCCCCCACCACGGCTAGCGTCTCGTCGCGCCGTGCCTCCCTTCAACATGATCAGCGAGCCCAAGCTCGCACCGCCCGCGTCGCTCCGACCCCGACGCCTCTGCCCAGCTGCAACTCGGCGCACCCCCCCCCCCCCCTCGCGGCGGCCCAACCACAGCCGCGGGCCTTGCTCTTCCGTGTGACCCGCGCGACGCCTCCTCTCCGTCAGCTCAGCCTCAGCGCGCCGTCGCGTGAGTCTAACTCCGGCGAGCAAGTCACGCCACGAGCTTCAGTCGTGCGTCCACGGCCTCTCCCCTGCTGCTCCTTACTCCGGCAGCCCAGCATCGCCGAGCTGGTCAGAGCTCCACCCCGCTCACGGCAACCCAAATTCGTCGAGATCCGAGTCGACACCGAGGTAAATCTCGTGCTCGTTACGGCACCATGGTGTGCTGCGAATAGTCTCATATATTTTTCAACGTGTTAGTTTTGATGGTGTTTGTCATGCTCGGATTAATGCCTTGATTGGTTTGGTGTGCCATTGTTTGCGAAATTTATCTTTCTGGAGAATATTATCGTTGAGAATTCTATTTATGCCAAATTGCTATTGTGACGGCTTTTACATTTTCGTTAATCTTAGTATGGTTTGAAACTCATATGGTTGGAAACTTTTGGCTGCG
Organism: Boehmeria nivea var. tenacissima; assembly: GCA_018132145.1. Taxonomy (NCBI): domain Eukaryota; kingdom Viridiplantae; phylum Streptophyta; class Magnoliopsida; order Rosales; family Urticaceae; genus Boehmeria; species Boehmeria nivea. The sequence continues at coordinate 3,114,513 of CM030881.1, forward strand.
TAAGTTAGTGCTTACACTCAGAACTTGTGATGCATTTGTTACTTTGGAACAGTGGGATAATTTTGGTGATGTTAGTGTTGCTCGTTTTTTTTTTTGTAAAACCTTTGTGATGTTTAAAGGATTTTGGTGGCACGAATTTTAGTATATTTTTGTAAATTGAAATCATGAAAAAGGGGTTTGCCTCAAATTGATTGGAAGTCTCATGTATTGAGCAAAGGATTGTCGTTGTTCGAAAACTAAGTTCGTGAATCTAAAACAATTGGTTCGATTTAGAAGATAATTGGGTCGTGGTGGCCGAATCGAATTTTAAAGTGCGTTGTGAAATTTAGTTAATCGATTGATTGATTGAACGTGTACCAAGACTGGAAAATTTGCTATGTTTATGATATGTTTGAGCTATCACAGTGATTTCACGATCTTGGAGTCTTTGGTGAATTTTGAATCAGGCCTTATATTTGAAAGGCTTGCGTTTTTATCGTGTTCCTTGTCTTGGGCAATTTAATTTCGTGGGATTTGTGTTGGGGGTATTCAGGTCTTGATAAACTATGTGGTTGGTATTATTCCTTTGCTTGTGAAAATTATGCTTGAAAAGATTATCATGGGAAAAACCTTATTTATGTGGGATTTTAATTACAAAGATTTTCTAGTAAATTTATCTAGTGGCTTTGTTGTTCCAGGATTTAAATTTCCACTCGACTTGTGGCTTAAAGTATTTCGACAATGTACTAAATTCAGTTAACATGTTTGTATCGGCTTGGTATTTTATTGTGTTTCGTGGCTGCGTGAGCTTGGCAATTCGAGTGTTTAGGCATTACGAGACTTCGTGAATTTGCGTCGTTTTGGAAATTTAGAAAATCGACTAAGAAGTGTCATTCTTGATAAAATATGATCCGAGAATGTAGCAGAGTAACACAATTTTCTATTTTGTGTATTTTGTAAAAATTAATTTGAATCATTATCTTAATAGGCAACATATTGAGAATTTTCCTAAATGAATCAAATTAATAAAAAGGGAAAATTGTGTGATCTTCAGGATCGGGTTTTGCACGCGCCTAATGATCTAATTGTATTGGGTTGTGTTTTTGTTAACTTGCCCGTTTGAGCTTAAAGCGAGTATCGGATCGCGGGTCCGAGTGGTTCGCATCATAGTTTTGTTTTAGCTCAAAACTTGATTCGATTTCTTTTCTTCTCGCAAATTGTGCAGGAACGTCAACAACGCAAGTTCGAACGCTCAACCCTTCACCGCCTTTTTATTAAAGGTATAAACGGCGGTCGGAAACAAAGTATTGGCGCTAATCCACGACGACATTCTCTGTCACTTTCTTTTAGTTTAAATGTCCGTTGGTCCAATGTGAATCCGAGCCGTTGAGGCTCGGTGTTGAATTATGATTATGTTTGAAATTAAATACGATAAATGAATAAATTGTCTGTGTGGTTGTTGTGATGGACTGTGACCGAAATTAGTTCGGTGCTGGGTTGAAATTAGGTGAAGGCTTCGGCCGGGATATCCGAAAAATAGGGGAAACTCTGCCGGATTTCCGGCTCGAATATTTAGTACGTAATAAAATAAAGTCAGAAACCGATTAGTTTGAGGAACTCATTTCTCACCTAATCTAGACAAGCGAAAGACCCGATAGTCTGGATTGATTGTTAACATTAAGTCAACGACACTCGGGACGAGAACACCCCTAGAGGGGTTTCTTAACGAACCAATGGTCGTCCCACCGTCTAGTGTGCCATTCTTTGAGTCCAACTCTTAAAGTTTCTTTCCTCCCGAATATTTAGTGGACTTTGACATTGACCCTCTAATTCTCGTATTGGACAGAAGTGCCACACCACATTCTCCAAAGAGGAACGTCGGGAGAGGAGAACCGCGAGGATCAAGTCAGGGAGCTTAGGACCTCAAGTAAGTGGATCTCCACTGTGGCACGAGTAGACTTTACCATGCTTGAATTAATTATGCATGTGTTGAGATTGTGTTAAGCATACGGTGCTTCTAAAATTGTAGCTGTTAAACTATGTGAATCTCCATTTTAGATAGGGCCGTGTGTATGGGCTCTTGATTATGTTCATCTCGTTTGGTACAACGGGCTTGCAGGTATGGGACTGTAGGTTCGTTTCTGATATGTTGTGTTTGTCTAGGTGTATATTGGTGCGTGCATTCATTTATAAGTTTATCTATCTGTGGGTATGGGACCACAGATATAAAAAGTACTCAACTTCGTGGTTCAGGTTCTAGAGTAGGGTGTGTGTCTGTTTGTATGTGTATATGTTAGTATGACTTAACTGTCGGTGGGTATGGGACCACAGACATAAAACTATTTTACTTCTGTTGTTGTTGAGACTTTATTGCAGGTCAAAGAGAAAACTCTAAGACAAGACAAGGGGAGCGAAAGCAATGTATGTATACGGGTAGGGCCCGACGGGGCCGCAAGTCATGATCGGTTCCGAAATAGCCCAACGGGGCCACTGATTACGTTTTGGGACGGCCCGAGAGGCCTTGGGGAGGTCGGCGGACGACCTGCCGACCTCCCTCTGTCGCAATACTTTGATCATTTGAATAGGGCCCGACGGGGCCGCGATCATGATTTGGTTCCGAAATAACCCGACGGGGCCATTATGTATGACAGATTTCGGAACGACCCGAGGGACCTCGCGGAGGTCAACGAACCACCTTTCAGAACGGCCCGAGGGGTTAGGGAGGAGAGCCACGACCCTCCCCACAGCTTATGATTTGACGATCCGGATCGGCCCGACGGGGTAAAGTGCAATATTGAATTCCGAAACGACCCGACAGGGTCATTGGCCGTAAAAGGTTTCGGAATGGGCAGAGAGGCCCAAGGAGGATGAGTCCTCACAAGCATAAAGAATATCGAGACGGTCCAAGGGGCCAAAATAACATGTCCCGAACTAATCCGATGGGGTGATTGCGCAATTAATTCGAAACAGTCCGACGAAACCACCGGTCGTGAGAGGTTTCGGAATGACCCGATGGGTCTCGAGGAGGTTGGTAGATGACCTTCCTCTTCATATGCTGTGTGCTGAGATCATGATCGATTCCGAGATCGCCCGACGGGGCCATTGTCTGTGTGAGGTTTCGGAACGACCCGATGGGTCTCGAGGAGGTTGGTAGACGACCTTCCTCTTCATATGCTGTGTGCTGAGATCATGATCGATTCCGAGATCGCCCGACGGGGTCATTGTCTGTGTGAGGTTTCGGAACGACCCGATGGGTCTCGAGGAGGTCGGTAGATGACCTTTCTCTTCATATGCTGTGTGCTGCGATTTTGATCGATTCCGAGATCGTCCGACGGGGCCATTGTCTGTGTGAGGTTTTGGAACGACCCGTAGAGGGTCTAGATTTGAATAAAGTTCTAGATCGACCCGAGAATGGGTCTAGAAGTGTATAAAGTTCTAGAACGACCCGCGAACGGGTATAAATGTGTATTAAATTCTATAATGACCCGTAAAAAGTCTAGAATGTTTATAAGTTCTAGAACGACCCGAGAATGGGTCTAGAAGTGTATAAAGTTATAGAACGACCCGCGAACGGGTATAAATGTGTATTAAATTCTATAATGACCCGTAAGAGGTCTAGAATGTTTATAAGTTCTAGAACAACCAGCGAATGGGGTTAGATATGTGTTAAGTTCTAGAACGATCTGCAAGAGTTCTAGATCGACCCGCAAGAGGTCTAGAGGAGGGGTGAGGCTGACGAGACCTTTCCAATATTATAGAATCGAGAATTCTTAAATAGTAAATTATGTGCACACGTATTTTTATAAGCTAAGTCAGAGAGTTGTGAACTTGAGTGAGATTAGATCAAAACATGGGGTTGACTTTTGAGTCGAGATTAATGGATCGTTAAGTCCGACCTCATTCCACAGCACAACTCTTTTGCAGGTAATATACCCCGCGTAGGTTTAGCAACCTGTTTCTGAAATCTATTTCGCGGGCAAGGTTGCATAAGAGTGACGTTTACTCTTCGGACTATGACGACTCGATTATCGACTCCGTCCTTTCATTAGATTATTGTATTGTGATATCCATTGATTGCTTGTTACCTGCAGACTTAGCAACCTACTTACCTAATCTACTTACTGGACTATTAGCTCACTAGTATGCTCGTGTCGCAGGTATCTTGTCACAAAAGCAAATAGTGAGAGGCGACAACGACGGGAACAGCGAGTGTATACGGGACCGACCTGTATAACCTTACGTGGACTACCGGTAAATCGTTGGCAAAGAAAGTTTTAAATCCTGCAATATTTTGTAAATGTTTTAATTAAATCCATTTTAGTTATGATGAGAATTAATATTCCTTATGTTTGTTATTAAGAGCTCAAGTATGTAACTTAATTTAAAAAGTTCAAATTTGTCCATATTTTTCAGAACTAAAATATTGTTTTAAGTTTTGGGTCGTTACAAAGTTGGTATCAGAGCCACGGTTTAGCCGGTCCTGTAGACAACCCCGTATGCACAAGCGTGATTCCCCCGTTGTCGCCATTGTGAGTAACCCTTAGTTCTGCTTCACGTGCAATGTGATGTTAATTTAGTAAAGTTAATTGCAGGTGTACTCTAATAGGACGATTGAGGCGTGATTAGGGAAATAAGCCGAGTCTTAGGGCTCGAGCTAATCGTCCAAGGACGCAGTCGTTCAAACTAGTTATCCGCCACTAGCCCTACTACCTTCGAGTGGGGCCAATGACCGTAAGTCGTGATTCACTATCAGCATTCTCAAAGGATACGCACCTCAAGTTGACGGCCGCCATAGTTGTTTGAAGAACGTTACTGCTGACCCTACATGAAATGAAGGCCATTAAAGACTAGCAAATAGCAAATGATCCCACAGGCGAGGATTCTAATGAAAACGTTGACTAGGCTGTAGTCGATGAGTGCGTGCGTCTCTTCTTTTGTTTAAATCTTTATATAATAGGCTCTTTTTACATAATTGGATGACGATGTGCATATTTGGCCATCAACTGCCACCCCTTTTTCTAAGTAGTCATCCTAAGGTCAGTCCTGTCAAGAGCAGCGGTCTAAGGTTCGTGCAGTCGTAAGACCATAGATTTAATTGCAAAAAAAAAAAACTCGCTTGAATACTAAAAGTGTGAGTATATATATATATATATTTACACTGCCACGGCCACCGACCTCTGCCCAAGGATAGGAAAAGGCGTTAGAGTCATAAATGAATTTAAAAGCACTGTACGATGAGTTTTATGTACTTTATCCTTGGATGGCGTTCAAATTCTTTCGTACCCGAGAAGATAAGCCTAAACTTTCTATTTTTCACAAGATGCACAAATTTTGGACGAGAGAATATCGTGCACAATTTTGATGATTATCAGAGTGGCGCAGCGGAAGCGTGGGAAACAATGCTTAAAAAGAGATTAAAGGTTCGTTCAGCATGCCTAGGCGGGACCCACATCGAGCCTGCCTGCACCACTACGTTGGCGCTAGTAGGCTCTAAGGCGTTCACTTTAATTGCAGAGGGCGTTGTCAAGAGGTTAACTTAGACAACTGACGTGATAGCTAAATCGTTCGAGGGTCTCATCCCGACGGATGAGGCCACAGAGTCGTGGCTTTGATTTTAAGAGTTTATTAGGCAACCGGTTCACTTCACGTATGCAAGGCGTAAGAATAGAGGAAATAGAAGTGTTGACGTGTAGTAAAACTTCTATTAATAAGTCTCGTGATGTGTGATGTGAGTGGTTGGCGTGTGAATTACGTGTCAAGTAATGTGATTAGTTAATTAGATTACGAGGATGTTTGGAATATAGGGGTCATGCTGAAAGCGTATTGGTCATTTGGGTCAGAACTCAGCTCTTGTGGGAGAGATCCAAGCCTCTCGAAAGCTTGGTTAGCTTGTTCCTTACTGACTTTCAAATCCCGATTAATACAAATAGCTCTTTCTTAACGTTATGTGTTATTCAATCTATTTGACCTTTGCTGTACTCTGTGATTACTATCTTTGGTTAGTTGCGTCTATTATGTTACTGTTTTTGTTAGTTCGGAGGAGCATAGAGAGCATTTGCTTGCTGTTTTGGAAAGATTAGCTGAGAAAAGACTTTATGCGAAGTTCAAGAAGTGTGACTTTTGGTTGGAAATAGTCTCTTTTCTTGGTCACAGTGTGTATAAAGAAGGGAGTTCGGTGGATCCACCTAAGATTGAAGCCGTGAGTTCATAGAAATAGCCCACTACTGTCACAGAAGTTTGTAGTTTCTTGGGCTTAGCCGGGTACTATAGGCAAATTGTAGAGGGGTTCACCAAACTATCTCTTCCTTTAACCCGCCTTACTTAAAAGAATACCAAATTTTTCTGACTCCGGCTTGTGAATAGAGCTTTCAAGAGCTCAAAAGGCGACTCACAACTGCTCCAGTGAGGACAATCCCCACGGGGACCACTGGATTCGCCCTTATTGCGATGCCACTTGGGTGATTGTAGATAGGCTCGCAAGGTCAGCGCACTTTTTGCCGATGCGAATGACATACCCCATGGATAGGTTAGCAGAGATTTGTGTCCAGGAGATAGTGAGACTCCACAGAGTGCCAGTACCCCTTGTCTTAGACAGAGATAATAGATTAACTTCCAAATTTTAAAGAGCTTGCTCAAAGCCATGGGAACCCAGTTGAAGTACGTGGCCAATCCTAGTCATGTGCTGCGTCATGAAACCTTGGACATCAAGCCTGAAGCTAATTATGAAGAGAAGTCCTTGCAAAATTTTTGATCGAGAGGACCAGGAGTTGAGACATAGGACTATCCCGACGGTCAAGGTACAGAGGGGAAAACCACACCGAATGAGAGACAACTTGGGAGCTTGAGAGTTTTATGCGAGAGAAATACCCTCTCTTGTTCTAAGTTTCGAGGACGAAACTTCTGTAAGGGGGTAGGATTGTAATGACCTGAATTTCTAAAGCACTGCGCCAGTTAATTAATTTGTATTTTTGCCTCAGTTGTGAGCAATTTATAAAATTGGCTAGTTTCGTAAAATCAGGTCAATTTGGAGCTATGAGAGAAACTATAAAATTGGCATGACTATTTTGCAGTTTCAAATTTATTGGATGTCCCCGAAGGAATTTGTGTTTGTTTCGAGAAGGATATTAAAATTCCTAAGTTTATGTGTTCAAATAACGTGTGCAATTTTAATATCTCTTAGAAAAATTTATTGTATTTTCGTTTGTCAATTTTTTTGACCAATTTGAGCCCAAGCCCATTAGGGTTTCTTTCTCTTCTCTTCTTCCCGACCAGCCACCCCCCCCATCTCTTTGATTTTTCTTTTCTTCTTCTTCTCTCTTTCTCTCTCTCTCCCAGCCGTTTTCCTTCGCCCAGCAGTCGGCCGACCTAGCCGCTGCCAGCGCTGCCGCCCCTCCGTCCCGCTCGCCAGCGCCGCTCGGCCCGACGCCACTCTAGCCCGCGCGCGCGCAGCCCGAGCCCAGCCCTGCGCCCCTCTCCTTCTCGCGCGCCCAGTCGCCGGCCCAGCGCCCCCTCATACGGACGAAGCTCCGCGACGCCCAATCCTCCGCGCCTCCAGCCTCGCCCCGCCTTTCTCGCGCGACCACAGCAGCCAACGGCCCCCAGCCCTCCTCGCGCGAGACCAGCGCCCCCACCACGGCTAGCGTCTCGTCGCGCCGTGCCTCCCTTCCACATAATCAGCGAGCCCAAGCTCGCACCGCCCGCGTCGCTCCGACCCCGACGCCTCTGCCCAGCTGCAACTCGGCGCACCCCCCACCCCCTCGCGGCGGCCCAACCCCAGCCGCGGGCCTAGCTCTTTCGCGTGACCCGCGTGACGCCTCCTCTCCGTCAGCTCAGCCTCCGCGCGCCGTCGCGCGAGTCTAACTCCGGCGAGCAAGTCACGCCACGAGCTTCACTCGTGCCTCCACGGCCTCTCCCCTGCTGCTCCTTACTCCGGCAGCCCAGCAACGCCGAGCTGGTCAGAGCTCCACCTCGCTCACGGCAACCCAAATTCGTCGAGATCCGAGTCGACACCGAGGTAAATCTCGTGCTCGTTACGGCACCATTGTGTGCTGCGAATAGTCTCGTATATTTTTCAACGTGTTAGTTTTGATGGTGTTTGTCATGCTCGGATTAATGCCTTGATTGGTTTGGTGTGCCATCGTTTGCGAAATTTCTCTTTCTGGAGAATATTATCGTTGAGAATTCTATTTATGCCAAATTGCTATTGTGACGGCTTTTACATTTTCGTTAATCTTAGTATGGTTTGAAACTCATGTGGTTGGAAACTTTTGGCTGCGTAAGTTAGTGCTTACACTCAGAACTTGTGATGGATTTGTTACTTTGGAACAGTGGGATAATTTTGGTGATATTGGTGTTGCTCGTTTTTTTTTGTAAAACCTTTGTGATGTTTAAAGGATTTTGGTGGCACGAATTTTAGTACATTTTTGTAAATTGAAATCATGAAAAAGGGGTTTGCCTCAAATTGATTGGAAGTCTCATGTATTGAGCAAAGGATTGTCGTTGTTCGAAAACTAAGTTCGTGAATCTAAAACAATTGGTTCGATTTAGAAGATAATTGGGTCGTGGTGGCCGAATCGAATTTTAAAGTGCGTTGTGAAATTTAGTTAATTGATTGATTGATTGAACGTGTACCAAGACTGGAAAATTTGCTATGTTTATGATATGTTTGAGCTATCACAGTGATTTCACGATCTTGGAGTCTTTGGTGAATTTTGAATCAGGCCTTATATTTGAAAGGCTTGCATTTTTATCGTGTTCCTTGTCTTGGGCAATTTAATTTCGTGGGATTTGTGTTGGGGGTATTCAGGTCTTGATAAACTATGTGGTTGGTATTATTCCTTTGCTTGTGAAAATTATGCTTGAAAAGATTATCATGGGAAAAACCTTATTTATGTGGGATTTTAATTACAAAGATTTTCTAGTAAATTTATCTAGTGGCTTTGTTGTTCGAGGATTTAAATTTCCACTCGACTTGTGGCTTAAAGTATTTCGACAATGTACTAAATTCAGTTAACATGTTTGTATTGGCTTGGTATTTTATTGTGTTTCGTGGCTGTGTGAGCTTGGCAATTCGAGTGTTTAGGCATTACGAGACTTCGTGAATTTGCGTCGTTTTGGAAATTTAGAAAATCGACCAAGAAGTGTCAATCTTGATAAAATATGATCCGAGAATGTAGCAGAGTAACACAATTTTCTATTTTGTGTATTTTGTAAAAATTAATTTGAATCATTATCTTAATAGGCAACATATTGAGAATTTTCCTAAATGAATAAAATTAATAAAAAGGGAAAATTGTGTGATCTTCAGGATCGGGTTTTGCACGCGCCTAATGATCTAATTGTATTGGGTTGTGTTTTTGTTAACTTGCCCGTTTGAGCTTAAAGCGAGTATCGGATCGCGGGTCCGAGTGGTTCGCATCATAGTTTTGTTTTAGCTCAAAACTTGATTCGATTTCTTTTCTTCTCGCAAATTGTGCAGGAATGTCAACAACGCAAGTTCGAACGCTCAACCCTTCACCGCCTTTTTATTAAAGGTATAAACGGCGGTCGGAAACAAAGTATTGGCGCTAATCCACGACGACATTCTCTGTCACTTTCTTTTAGTTTAAATGTCCGTTGGTCCAATGTGAATCCAAGCCGTTGAGGCTCGGTGTTGAATTATGATTATGTTTGAAATTAAATACGATAAATGAATAAATTGTCTGTGTGGTTGTTGTGATGGACTGTGACCGAAATTAGTTCGGTGCTGGGTTGAAATTAGGTGAAGGCTTCGGCCGGGATATCCGAAAAACAGGGGAAACTCTGCCGGATTTCCGGCTCGAATATTTAGTACGTAATAAAATAAAGTCAGAAACCGATTAGTTTGAGGAACTCATTTCTCACCTAATCTAGTCAAGTGAAAGACCCGATAGTCTGGATTGATTGTTAACATTAAGTCAACGACACTCGGGACGAGAACACCCCTAGAGGGGTTTCTTAACGAACCAATGGTCGTCCCACCGTCTAGTGTCCCATTCTTTGAGTCCAACTCTTAAAGTTTCTTTCCTCCCGAATATTTAGTGGACTTTGACATTGACCCTCTAATTCTCGTATTGGACAGAAGTGCCACACCACATTCTCCAAAGAGGAACGTCGGGAGAGGAGAACCGCAAGGATCAAGTCAGGAAGCTTAGGACGTCAATTAAGTGGATCTCGACTGTGGCACGAGTAGACTTTACCATGCTTGAATTAATTATGCATGTGTTGAGATTGTGTTAAGCATACGGTGCTTCCAAAATTGTAGCTGTTAAACTATGTGAATCTCCATTTTAGCTAGGGCCGTGTGTATGGGCTCTTGATTATGTTCATCTCGTTTGGTACAACGGGCTTGCAGGTATGGGACTGTAGGTTCGTTTGTGATATGTTGTGTTTGTCTAGGTGTATATTGGTGCGTGCATTTATTTATAAGTTTATCTATCTGTGGGTATGGGACCACAGATATAAAAATTACTCAACTTCGTGGTTCAGGTTCTAGAGTAGGGTGTGTGTCTGTTTGTATGTGTATATGTTAGTATGACTTAACTGTCGCTGGGTATGGGACCACAGACATAAAACTATTTTACTTCTGTTGTTGTTGAGACTTTATTGCAGGTCAAAGAGAAAACTCTAAGACAAGACAAGGGGAGCGAAAGCAATGTATGTATACGGGTATGGCCCGACGGGGCCGCAAGTCATGATCGGTTCCGAAATAGCCCGACGGGGCGCCACTGATTACGTTTCGGGACGGCCCGAGAGGCCTTGGGGAGGTCGGCGGACGACCTGCCGACCTCCCTCTGTCGCAATACTTTGATCATTTGAATAGGGCCCGACGGGGCTGCGATCATGATTTGGTTCCGAAATAGCCCGACGGGGCCATTATGTATGACAGATTTCGGAGCGACCCGAGGGACCTCGCGGAGGTCAACGAACCACCTTTCAGAACGGCCCGAGGGGCCTTGGGGAGGAGAGCCATGGCCCTCCCCACAGCTTATGATTTGACGATCCGGATCGGCCCGACGGGGTAAAGTGCAATATTGAATTCCGAAACGACCTGACGGGGTCATTGGCCGTAAAAGGTTTCGGAATGGGCAGAGAGGCCCAAGGAGGATGAGTCCTCACAAGCATAAAGAATATCGAGACGGTCCAAGAGGCCAAAATCCATAACATGTCCCGAACTAACCCGATGGGGTGATTGCGCAATTAATTCGAAGCAGTCCGACGAAACCACCGGTCGTGAGAGGTTTCGGAACGACCCGATGGGTCTCGAGGAGGTTGGTAGACGACCTTCCTCTTCATATGCTGTGTGCTGAGATCATGATCGATTCCGAGATCGCCCGACGGGGCCATTGTCTGTGTGAGGTTTCGGAAAGACTTGATGGGTCTCGAGGAGGTTGGTAGACGACCTTCCTCTTCATATGCTGTGTGCTGAGATCATGATCGATTCCGAGATCGCCCGACGGGGCCATTGTCTGTGTGAGGTTTCGGAACGACCCGATGGGTCTCGAGGAGGTCGGTAGACGACCTTTCTCTTCATATACTGTGTGCCGCGATTTTGATCAATTCCGAGATCGTCCGACGGGGCCATTGTCTGTGTGAGGTTTCGGAACCACCCGTAGAGGGTCTAGATTTGAATAAAGTTCTAGATCGACCCGAGAATGGGTCTAGAAGTGTATAAAGTTCTAGAACGACCCGCGAACGGGTATAAATGTGTATTAAATTCTATAATGACCCGTAAAAGGTCTAGAATGTTTATAAGTTCTAGAACGACCCGAGAATGGGTCTAGAAGTGTATAAAGTTCTAGAACGACCCGCGAACGGGTATAAACGTGTATTAAATTCTATAATGACCTGTAAGAGGTCTAGAATGTTTATAAGTTCTAGAACAACCAGCGAATGGGATTAGATATGTGTTAAATTCTAGAACGATCTGCAAGAGTTCTAGATCGACCCACAAGAGGTCTAGAGGAGGGGTGAGGCTGACGCGACCTTTCCAATATTATAGAATCGAGAATTCTTAAATAGTAAAATATGTGCACACATATTTTTATAAGCTAAGTCAGAGAGTTGTGCACACGTATTTTTATAAGCTAAGTCAGAGAATTCTTAAATAGTAAATTATGTGCACACGTATTTTTATCAATATAGACCATTTAGAAGAAATTGTGTGACAAAGAGAACAAAAAAAAAACCTCTGGTCTTTTGGTACCCAATTAGTTTGCTGGTTTGTGTAACAATCCAGTGACAAATGGCGTGATTTCCAAACTATAATAGCATGACTTAAATGGACTGAACCAAGACTACTTTACAAGTATATAATTTTTATTCTCGAGACAAATTTACTTGTAATATTATCTTGGTTATGTTTAATCTTGAGGAAAATTATTTCATTTTCATCAAATCTGGCCAATTTTTGATTGTGAAAATAGTAATGCAAATATTATGTTGCATTTTTGAATTTTTGGACATGTTAATAATTAAATTTCAACTCGAGATTAATACTAAAATTCCAAACTTTTCAAGTTTAGTATTTTTGTGTAATTTCATAATTTTTGAAAATTGTACCATTTGTTTATTTTTTTCAGACAAACATAACCCTAGTATTTAAAGCCAACTAACCATTTATTTTTCTCCCTTTTCTTTCCTCCTCTCACAGCTGCCCCTCCCCCTCTCCCCATCTCTCTCTTTTTTGATCAGTCCCACTCCTTCCTTGTCTCTTACCAATCCCCTTTGCTCTCAGCCACCGCTCGCCGCGCCGTAACCCTTCGTGCGACCCCAGCTCCCCCGCTCCAACACACGGCCAAGCACGCCATGCCACTTCTGCGCGTGTGTCGTCCGCGCAACTCTGACCGGCCCAGCCTCCATCCTCGCGCAATGTCAGCGCGGCAAAGCTACACGCCGCCTACTCGCACAGGCCCGAACCATGCCAAGCTCCGCCCGAGGCTGCCTCCCCTCCACGCATCGACCAATGCCGGAGCTCCCGCGCCTCTATGACACTGTCGCTATCCTCCGTGTGGCTCCTCTTGCCGTCCTGTGCGAACCCCATGCCGCGACAGCCTTGACCTGCGCCTCTCCCTCGTGAGAGCTCTCCACATAACGCGCTTCCATCCGCTCTCGTCTCTGACCGGCACCTCTGCACGCTCCACGCGAGCCTAGCTACCACTCTGAGCCTCTGCGCGCCGTGTAACTCAATAGCCCATGTGAGAATCATATGGTTCACGCCAAGCTGAGCGCCTCTAATCTCTTTACTGAGCTCGACACCAAAGCCGCCTTGCTGACCCGCTAGAGCCAACTGTGCTGTTTAGTTGGAGTTTGAGCCGCCATTTGACGTAATACCTTAAGCTCGTGGTGTTAACTTCTTGTATTGTAGTTCATGGCGTTAACCGTTGTCGTGTCTCGTGATCTTATGGAAAATATAGCCATGTCCGGTTCTAGTGTCTTGGTTACTTTGACAACTTTGATGTTATTGAGATTTGCCAAGTTGGAATTTATATCATAGTAAATTATGAATGCAAGGTTATAATTTGATTTGTTTAGACTCTTGGTAATTTGTTTTGTTGGTTGGAATTGGCTAAGACTTGCAAAGTTTGATGATTGATTGGTTTAGATTATCGCGATATTATTATGAGGGTGTGGATTACATTTTGAAAATAATTCGAATTAAGGTTAGAGCTATGTGGTGGTTAAATCGTTAATTTTATTTTATTTTTGTTATCGAAGCAATTATTATAATTCGGCGGTGATTGATTTCAAAATTTAATTTGCAATTTTCCTATTTTTAGACTTTTTGAAAAAGGAATTGTATGATTACAATTTTAAATTATATGTTATCTTGTTATAAGCATTTTATCCTTGGTTTGAAGTTTCTAGATTGAGAAATTTTGCAGGGAGTTTTTCTTAATGATAATTGAGTTTTTTTTCTAACAAAAAAAAAAAAAGAAGAAAGAATGTTGATTAGTAGGTTGTGCTCAATTCTTGGTTTCACCTAGAGGTTTTGTGACTTGAGAATTTTGAAGAAGTGTTTAGCTTTGAAACACTTAAAAGATTCATAATTTAAACGAAATCGTTATTGAGAACAAACTTTGTGAATTTAGAGTGATTATTTTGATTTAGTTGCTAACAAACTTGACGCGACCAAATCTTTGCTGCAAGTGCCTACATTGTGTCTTCAAGTTAACTCAACAGCTTGATTTATTAAAGCTCTTATTACGCTAAGTCGTTTAAAGTAATTTTGTATAGTAATAGATTCTCATTTCCTCAAGTTCTACAGGTTCGTCAACGAAATGATTTTGGCTTCACGAGCCCTTCACCATCCTTCGCTGAAGGTAAGAGCGGGCGATCCAGAACAAATTCAAGTTTACGAAGAGTTTTAAATAGTTGATTTTTAGTTCTATGTTCTTATATTCGTTGCTATTGTATGGAGTCCGAGCCAGTGAGACTCGGTGTTGAATTATGATTATGTTTTGAAATTAATTGTGATAATTATGAAATAGTATGTGTGGTTGTTGATAACAAATTGTGACTGAACAGAGTTTGGTGCAGGGTTTATATTAGGTGTAGCCTTCGGCCGGGATGCCCAAAAAACAAAGAAAACTCGGTTAGATTTTCGGCTCGAAATTTAATACTTAATATATGAAGTTAGAAACCGATTAGTTTAAAGAACTCATTTCTCACCTAATCTAGTAAAACAACAGACCCATTAGTCTAATTTGATGGTTAACGTTAAGTCGACGTACTCGGGATGAGAATACCCTTAGAGGGATTTCTCGATGAACCGTCTGCGTCACACTATCTAGACTTCCTTTCTATTAGTTCATTGACCCTTGAAGTTTCATTTCTCGTGAATGATTAGTAAACCTAGGCGTTAGCCCTATACTTCTCGTGTTGGACAAAAGTGCCAAACATCAAGCTTCAAGAAGGGATGCCACTGAGGAATGATCACGAGGACCAAGGCGAGAGACTTAGGACCTCAGAAGTAGATCCCCACTGTGGCACGAGTAGACTTTACCTGGTATGGTTATTCTTCGGTATATGTATGCTTACTCTCTTGATGTGTGATGTATTAAATATTGTCGAATCTTATTGTTTTCGTTGTTGATTGCTTTTAGGTCTGTGAGTATGGGCTCACATCTGTACTTCTCTTGATTAGTTAGCAAATCTGCAAGTATGAAATTGTAGATTTATTTGTCTTATTTTACTTCTTGTGTGTGTGTGTATGTACTTGTATGCATTTTCTTTGAATGTGTTTATCTGTCGGTGGTGTGGGACCATTGACATAAAACTTTAAGAAAACAGCATTTTAGCAGATTAAAGTTGGGTGTTAAGTTCTAATTAATCTGTAAGGGACTAAAATAAGGCCAAGGTGGAAGACCCTGCTCAAGATGTGTTAAAAACATCCGAATAGGCCCGCAAGGGCTCGAGAAATCGAGTCGAGCAACTCTTCCTCATTGTAACAAAGACTTCCAGATAAACTGGAATGGGGGCCCGAGAAGATGATGCAATTAAGCCCTTCTCTTGTATTACAATAATATTCGGACAGGCCCACAAGGGGGCCTAGAGAGATTAGGCAAGCTAACCATTCTTATAGTAGTCTACGAGCGTTTCCTAGCGTGCCCAGAGAGGGTTAATGTAGTTTCGATACTAACTTGAAACATATACTCGTCTATATAAATCTTTGTGTGTGTTATTTATCTGTGGGTATGGGACCATGAACATTAAATCTCACTTTATTTAATTAACTCATTAGCGTATCTTAGAATGAGTGAGTACAAAATGGCCTATCAGAGGCCCGACCCGAACGAGGTGTGTTAGAGTTTCGGAACGGCTTGGAAGGAGGCCTAGCTCGAACAAGGGAACATAAGATTTCCGAAACGACTTGAAATGAGGACTGGCTCGATGGGGCAGTTGCTGCGTTGGATTCCAAAACGGTCAGACGGGACCACTGGTCGCAAAAGGTTTCGGAACAGCCAAGGGGCCTAAAGGAGGTCGATAGACGGTGCCGTCACAGTTTATGATTTGACGATCCGGATTGGCCCGACGGGGTAAAGTGCAGCAATGAATTTTGAAACAACCCGACGGGGTCACTGGCCGCGAAAGGTTCCGGAAAGGGTAGAGAGAACCAAAAGTGGATGAGTCCTTAAAACTAAAGAACCGAAACGGTCCGATGGACCAAGATGCATAACATTATTAGCCCGACGGGATGATTGCAAAATCATTTCTGAAACGGTTCGACGGAACTATTGGTCGCAAAAGGTTTCGAAACGACCCAAGAAGAGGTCAAGATGTGTATGAACTCGAGAAAGACCCATAAGAGGTCTAGATTGTTTATAAGTTTTAGAATGACCCGTAAGAGGTCTAGATTGTTTATAAGTTCTAGAATGACCCGTAAGAGGTCTAGAACATTTATAAGTTATAGAACTACTCGTAAGAAGTCTACATTGCGTATAAGTTCTAGAACGACCCGTAAGGGGTCTAAAAAAGGGGTAAGGTAGACGAATCGTTCCCAACATTAAAGAAGTAAGGATCCTTAAATAGTGAATCATGTGTACTCGTATCTTTATAAACTAAGTCTGAAATTTGTGAGCATAGGTGAGATTAGACAAAGACAGAGATTAGTTATCAAATCGAGAGTAATGGGTCGTTAAGTTTGGCCTCATATCATGTCGCAACTCTTTTGCAGGTATTGTACCCCGCGAGGTTTAGCATCCTATTTCTAAAATCTTATCCGCAGGTGAGGTTGTTAAAGAGTGACTTTTACTCTTCGGACTACGATGACTCGATCGCCGAGTACGTCCTTTTATTAACTATTGTCATATGATGTATTTTGATTGTTATGTTGCTTACAGACTTAGTAATCTCTGTATCTAATCTACTTACTAGGCTATTAGCTCACTAGTGTGCTCGTGTCGCAGGTTGAATTGAAAGGAAGCAAAAAAGGCTAGGCGACAATGACGGGAATAACAGGTGTATGCGAGACTGACCTGTAAAGTGTCATACGACTACCGGCTAAGCGTTGGCAGAGAATAGTTTTGAATTTCACACTTTTGAAATTATTGGTTAAAACTAATTCTTTCGGTTGTTGTGATACGCGGTGCATCCTCATGTTTTGTAATAAAAGCATGATTAAATAAATTATGTAAAAAGTTTAAATTTGTCCCTATTTTTAGGGTTTAAACTATGCTCTATTTTATAAATTATACTATATTTTCGAGTTATTATAATTCTATTTTGAGTTTTGGATCGTTACAAAGTTTGTATCAGAGATTTGGTTTAGCCGGTCATGTAGACAACTCTGTACGCACAAGCGTGATTCCCTCTTTGTCGCACTGTAAGTAGCCTTTTCCTTTAACTACGCGAGCCAGGAGATGTTATTTTAGTCAAGTTAATGGCAGGTTTACTCTAGTAAAATGATGTGGACGAGATTAGAGGGTTAAGCCGAGTCTTAGGGCTTGGGCTAATTGTCCAAAGAACGCGGTTGTTCAAAGTGGTAGTTCTCCACTACACTTCTACTTCCTACTAGGGCCAATGACCATCTGACGCGATTGACTGTCAGAGCCAATTCTTAAAGAATGTGTTCCTCAAGTTGCCAGTTGCCAAAGCCACTTGAAAAGGCGTGATTTCAGACTTTACTTGAGACGATTCGCAAAAAACAAGTCAATAGCAGATAATCCCCACATCTAATGGAAACTATGACTAGGCTCTAGTCGAGGGGAGTGTGAATCATTCTTTTTGTTGAATCTTAATGCAGTAGGCTCTCTTTTACATAATTAGATGGTGATATGCATATCCGGCCATCAATTACCACCGTTTCTAAGTAGCCTCCAGAGGCCAGTTCCATAAAGAGTAGTAGTCTAAGTTTCGTGCAGTTATAGGACCATAGGCTCAGGTGCAACGCGACCAAAGAAAAAAATCTAAATAGCTCGCTTGAATAATAAAAGTGTGAGACTTTTTCTACACTACCACGTCCACCGACCACTGCTCAAGGGCAGGTTAAAGGTGAGAAGTTGCCTGAGCGCTCGGGATTCAGCGCCCATTAATGGTGAACAACAAAGACCAGACATAGCCTATTAGGGGGTCTCAAAGTCGTTAATCTCTTAGAATGTGTGGTACGATAGTTTTTGTAAAGCGTAATATCCACCTTTGATGGCGCCTCAAATTCCATCATACTCGAAGAGTAAATGAGCATTAAACATTTCATCTTTGATAGGATGCAAATTTTTTATCATAAGGAAGTGTCATGCACGATTTTAATGCTAATCCAGGATGCGCAGAAGCATGGAAAGTAAGTTTGAAGAGGACTTCTAGACTAATCCACCACACGTCAATAAGGCTGACCATAAGCCAATACTATTGCTTTTGTGCTAGCACACTCAAAGGGCATTTCACTTGCTATTTGCGAGAGGCTTTGTCTAGAAATTAGATAAGATATTTGAAGGCCTAAGTTAATCGTTCCTAACTGTCACTCGATAGGTAAGACCATGGAGTCGAGGTGTTGTTTTAAGCATGTCCCTATATTTGTGAGTGGCTGCGAGTTGTCTGTAGATCTCGTTATCCTCAGCCCACGAGACTTTGATGTCATTTTGGGCATGCATTGAATATCTAAGTGCCATGCGACGATCGATTGTAGAAGAAAGAGCGTATTCTTTTGACCATTGTGGTGGAGAGCTTTGAGTTTAAGAGTTCAACTAGGGGTTAACCATACCCATTATTTTGGTTCTCCAAGCACGAAAGATTCTTGATGATGGTTGTCAAGGCTTCCTCGCTCATGTTGCAGGCTTGTCCTGAGAGGACACGCGTCAAGCTTCAGATATGCTAATTGCAAGGAATTTTCTCCATGTCTCTCCTGAAAAACTTTTCGGGATTACCTCCTGACCGTGGGATTGAGTTCGTTATTGAACTATTACTAGGTACCACCGTAATTTCTTAGGCGCCATATCGTATAGCCTCGACGAAGTTAAATGGATTGAAGATTGAGTAGCAAGTGTTGCTCGACAAGGATTTTATAAGACCCAATCACTCGCCAAAGGGGCACCGGTACTCTTTGTTAGGTAAAAAGATAGATCTATGCATTTGCATAGGTGATCGATAGTCAAATACACTAACTATAAAGGGTAAGTATCTACTTTTGAGGATCGAGGACTTGTTCAACCAACTTCAAAGTAGTCAGTGTACTCAAAGATAGACTTGTGATCGGGCTATCACTAGCTAATAATACGCGAGAAAAACATACCCAAGATCGTCTTCCATACTCGATATGGTTACTGTGGGTTCTTGATGATGTCTTTCAGACTCACCAGTACCTCGGTTGTATTTACATATCTAATGAATCGCATATTCAAAAGACTACCTCGATAGGTTCATTATTGTCTTTATTGATGACATCATCGTCTAGTCGAAGACAAGGAGGAGCATGATGAGTATTTACGAACTATTTTGCAAAGTTTAGACTAGGAAAAGCTCTATGCGAGGTTCAAAAAGTGTAAGTTTTGGCTGGAAATGTTGCATCTCTCGATCATGTAATATCTAAAGAAAGAATTTGGGTAGATCCGTCAGAGATTGAAGCCGTGAGTTCATGGAAACAACCCACGACGGTCACAGAAGTTCGAAGTTTCTTGGGTTTAGCTGAGTACTCCAGGCGGTTCGTAGAGGAGTTTTCCAAACCTACTCTACCCTTGGCTCACCTCATTCGAGAGAATATTAAGTTTTTTTGGACTCCGACATGTGAAGAAAGCTTTGAAGAGCTCAAGAAGCCTCTCACAATTGCCCCAGTATTGACAATCTCCACGAGAACCACTGGATTTGCGCTTTATTGCGTCACTTCAAAGCAAGGATTGGGTGTAATGTTGATGCAACATAGTAAAGCAGTGGCTTATATATCGAGATAAGTCAATGATTATGAGACTCGTTACCCTATTCACGAACTCGAGCTTACCGTATTTGTATTTTTCTTGAAGAATTCAAATCACTACTTTTACATGATTCATGGTGGTTGCTACCCAGACTATAAGAGCTTGAATTATAAGCTTGTGAAGGATAATAGCTGTGGTATTCATTACTTCCTAGGAAAAAGCTAACAAGGTTGCTTATCGTTTGGCCTCATCGCCTAACATTGTCTCTGTTCACGACGTCTTCCACGTCTCTATACTTAGGAAGTACGTGGCCGATCCTAGTCATATTCTGTGGCATAAGGTCCTGGATGTCGAGTTTGAAGCTACTTATGTAGAGAAGCCTTTACGGATTCTAGATCGGAAGGAGATAAGTTGAGAAACATGAGTATTCTAGTGATCAAGGTTTTGTGGGGAAACCACATTGAAGAAGAGGCAACATGGAAGCTTGCAACTGCAATGAGAGAGATACCCACACTCGTTCTAAGTTTCAAGGATGAAGCTTTTGTTAGGGCGTAGGATTGTAATGGCCTGAACCAAACCAATGTTACAAGTATATAATTTCTATTTACGATACAAATTTACTTGTAATATGATCTTAGTTATGTTTAATCTTGAGGGAAATTATTTTATTTTCGTCAAATCTGGCCAACTTTTGATTATGAAAATAGTAATGCAAATATTATGTTGTATTTTTTAATTTTTGGACATGTTAGGAATTAATTTTCAAATCTAGATTGATACTAAAATTCCTAACTTTTCAAGTTTAGTATTTTTGTGCAATTTCATAATTTTAAAAAATTGTACCATTTGTTTATTATTTTTAGCCAAAAAAAAACCTAGTATTTAAAGCCCACTAACCATTAGGCCTTATTTTTCTCCTTT
Source organism: Boehmeria nivea var. tenacissima (assembly GCA_018132145.1). NCBI lineage: Eukaryota > Viridiplantae > Streptophyta > Magnoliopsida > Rosales > Urticaceae > Boehmeria > Boehmeria nivea. The sequence goes on from CM030881.1 coordinate 3,135,275, forward strand.
TTTTTTTCACAACCGACCGTCCCCCTCTCCCCATCTCTCTCTTTATTGATCACTCCCACTCCCTCCTTGTCTCTCACTAATCCCCCTACTCTTAGCTGCCGCTCGCCGCCATTCGCCGCGCCGTAACCCTTCGAGCGCGGCCCTGACCCGGCGAGCCCAGCTCCCCCGCTCCAACGTACGACCGAGCACACGCCACCTCCGCGCATGTGTCATCCGTGCAACTCCGGCCTGCCCATCCTCTACCATCGCGCGACGTTAGCACGGCGAAGCTCTGCACTGCCTTCACGCATAACTCTGAACCACGCCAAGCTCCGCATGACGTCGCATTCCCTCCATGCATTGAACCTACGCCGGTGCTCCCGCTCCTCCATGATGCCGCCGCTGTCCTCCGTGCAGCTTCTCTGGGCGTCCTGCGCAAACCCCGCGCCGTGAGCCTAGACCTGCGGCTTTCCCTCGTCGGAGCTCCCTACACAGCGTGCTTCGATCTGCCCTCATCTCTATTCAGTGCCTCTGCATGCACAATGCGAGCCCAGCGACCACTCCGAGCCTCCGCGCGCCGTGTAGCTCAATAGCGCACGTGAGAAACCCATGGCTTACAACAAGTTGAGTGCCTCCTATCTCCTTGCTGAGCTCGAAACCAAATCTACCTCGCTGCGCCGCTTGAGCCAACTCCGCTATTTAGTTGGAGTTCGAGCCACCATTTGAGGTAACACCCCAAGCTCAAGGTGTCAACTTATTGTATTGTAGTTCATGGCGTTAAACCTTGTCGTGTCTCGTGTACTTATGGAAAATATAGCCATGTCTGGTTCGAGTTTCTTAGTTACTTTGCCAACTTTGATGTTATTAAGATTTGTCAAGTTGAAATTTATATCGTTGTGAATTTATGAATTCCAGGTTATAATTTGATTTCTTTGCACTCTTTTGGTAATTTGTTTGGTTGGTTGTTGTGCTAAGACTTGCAAAGTTTTGATAATTGACCAGTTCAGATTATCACGACATTATTATGAGGGTGTGGATTAAATTTTGAAAACAATTCGAATTAAGGTTAGAGCTATGTGGTGGTTGAATCCATAATTTTTTTTTGTTGTCAAAGCAATTATTATAATTCGGGGGTGATCGACCTGAAAATTTAATTTGCAATTTTAGTGTTTTTGGACTTTTTCAAAAAGGAATTGTATGATTGCAATTTTAAATGATATGTTATCTTGTTATAAGTATTTAATCCTTGGTTAGAAGATTATAGTTTGATAAATTTTGTAGAGAGTTTTTCTTAGTGATAATTGAGTTTTCTTTTCAACAAAAAAAAAAAAAAAACGAAGAAAGAAAGTTGGTTAGTGGGTTGAGCTTAATTCTTGGTTTCACTTAGAGGTTTTGTGACTTGAGAATTTTGAAGAAGTGTTTAGCTTCAAAATACTAGAAAGATTCATGATTTAAATGAAATCATTGTTGTTAGACAAACTTTTTGAATTTAAAGCGATTGTCTTCACTTAGATTGTAACCAACTTGACGCGACCAAGTCTTTGCTTCTAGTGCCTACATTGTGTCTTCTAGTTAACTCAAAAGCTTGTTTTATTAAATCTCTTATTACGATAAGTCGTTTCAAGTAATTTCGTACGATTATAGATTCTCATTTTCTCGTGTTTTGCAGGCTTGTCAACGAAATGATTTTGGCTTCACGACCCCTTCACCACTGAAGGTAAAAGCGGCCGGTCCATAACAAATTCAAGTTTGTGAAGAATTTTAAATAATTGTTTTTTAGGTCTATGTCCTTATATTAGTTGCTCTTGTATGGAATCGGAGCCAATGAGGCTCAGTCTTGAATTATGATTTTATTTTGAAATTAATTATGATAATTATGAAATAGTCTGTGTGGTTGTTGATAACAAATTGTAACGGAACAGAGTTCGGTGTTGGGTTAATATTAGGTGTAGCCTTCGACTGGGATGTTTGAAAAATAAGGAAAACTCTGCCCGATTTTCGGCTCGAAAATTTAATACTTAATAAAATAAAGTCAGAAATCGATTAGTTCAATTAACTCATTTCACCTATCTAGTCAAACAACAGACCAGTTAGTCTGGATTGATGGTTAACGAGAATAACACTAGAGGGATTTCTCGAGGAACCGTGTGTCATCACACTTTTTAGACTTCTCTTCTATTGGTCCATTGAACCTTTAAGTCTCATTTCTCACGAATGATTAGTAAACCTAGGCATTAAGCCTCTAATTCTTATGTTAGACAGAGGTTCCACACATCAGGCTTCAAGAAGGGAAGCCACTAAGGAAAGATCGTGAGAACCAAGGGGAGAGACTTAAGACCTCAGGTAAGTGGATCCCTACTGTGGCACGAGCAGACTTTACTTTTTGTGCTTATCCTTCGGTACATGTATAATTACTCTCTTGATGTGTGATGAATTAAATGTTGTCGAATCTTATTGTTATCGTTGTTGATTGCTTTTAGGTGCATGAGTATGGGCTCACGTCCCTACTTGTCTTGTTTGGTTAGCAAATCTGCAAGTATGGGACTGTAGATTTGTTTGTCTTATTTTACTACTTGTGTGTGTATACGTTTGTATGCATTTTCTTTGAATGTGTTTGTCTGTCGGTGGGTATGCGATGACAGACATAAAACTTCAGGATAACAACATGTTAGCCGATTAAAGTTGGGTGTTAAGTTTCTAATTAATCTGTAAGGGACTTAAATGAGGCCAAGGTAAAAGACTCTCCTCACGATGTGTTAAATAAAAACGTCCGAATAGGCCCGAAAGGAGCCCGAGAAGTCGAGTCAAGCAACTCTTCTTTATTGTAACAAAGACTTCAGGATAGGCTCGAATAGGGGCCCGAGAAGGTGATGCAATTAAGCCATTCTCTTGTATTACATTAATATTCGGACAGGCCCGCAAGGGGACCCGAAGAGATTAGGAAAGCTAACCATTCTTATAGTAGCCCACGAGCATGTCCTAGCATGCCCAAAGAGGGTTAATGTAGTTTCAATACTAACTTGAAACATATTCTGGTCTATATAAATATTTGTCTGTGTTATTTGTCTTTGAGTATGGGACCAAGGACATTAAATCTCACTTTATTTAATTAATTGATTAGCGTAGCCTGGAATGAGTGAGTACAAAATGGCCTGAAAGGAGCACGGCCCGAACAGGGGCAAACTAGAGTTCCATAACTGCCTGAAAGGAGGCCTAGACCGAACGGGGGCACACTAGAGTTCCGGAACGGCCAGAAAAGAGGCCTAGCCCGACGGGGCAATTACTGCGATGGGTTCCAAAATGGTCAGACGTGACCATTGGTCACAAAAGGTTTCGGAGCGATCCAAGGGCCAAAAGGAGGCTGACAGACGACGCTCCTCACGATTTATGATTTAGCGTTTAGGATTTAGGGTAAAGTACAGCAACGAATTCCCAAACGACCTGACGGGGTTACTGGCTGTGAAAGGTTTTGAAAAGGGCATAGAGGACCAAAAGAGGATGAGTCCTCACAACTATAAAGAACCAGGACGGTCCGATGGGCCAGGATCTATAACATGTACCGAATTATCCCGACGGGATGATTACACAATCGATTTCGAAACGGTCCAACGGGACCAGTGGTCTCAAAAGGTTTCGGAACAACACGTGAAAGGGTCAAGATATGTATGAATTCTAGAACGACCCATAAGAGGTCTAGATTATTTATAAGTTCTAGAACGACCCGTAAGAAGTCTAGAATTTTTATAAGTTCTAAAACGACCCGTAAGAGGTCTAAATTGTGCATAAGTCCTAGAACGACCCGCGAGGAGTCTAAAAAGGGATAAGACAGACAAATCATTCCCAACATTATAGAATCAAAGATCCTTAAATAGTGAATCGTGTGTACACGTATATTTATATGCTAAGTCAGAGATTTGTGACCGTAGGTGAGATTAGAGAAAGATAGAGATTGACTCTCGAATCGAGAGTAATGGGTCGTTAAGTTCGGCCTCATATCATGTCACAACTCTTTTGCAAGTATTGTACCCCACGCGGTTTAGCATCCTATTTCTGAAATCTTATCCGCGGGTGAGGTTGTTTAAGGGTGACTTTTACCCTTTGGACAATGATGACCCGATCGTCGAGTTCGTCCTTTTATTAACTGTTGTAATATGATGTATTTTGATTGTTGTGTTGCTTGTGGACTTCGAAATCTCTGTATATAATCTACTTACTGGGCTATTAGCTAACTAGTATGCTCGTGTCGCAGGTTGAATTGAAAGGAAACAAAAAAGGCTAGGCGACAATGACAGGAATAGCAGGTGCATACGGGACCGACCTGTAAAGTGTCACACGACTACCGGCTAAGCGTTGGCAGAGAATAGTTTTGAATTCCACACTTTTGAAATTAATGGTTAAAACTAATTGTTTCGGTTGTTGTGAAAAGCGGTGCATCCTCATGTTTTGTAATAAAAGTTTGATTAAATAAATTATGTTCCAAGTTTAAATTTGTCTGTATTTTTGGGGACTAAACTATTCTCTATTTTATATATTATACTATATTTTTTAGTATTAATATTTGAATACTATTTTGAGGTTTGGGTCGTAACAATGATTGATCTATATTTTAGATTTGGCAAACTCATCTATGGTTCTCCCCTAATATCACTTGCTACCATATATTTTCCCTCCAAGCTTTGTTATATGATATTGTCACCCCAAGATTTTTCATCATTCTCATTATCATCTATGGAGTTGATGTATTAAGCCAAACTCGGAATTCTTTTCTCAACATATCAATAACTAAGCTTGCAGGTGTTTGTCCATTTCTTCTATCCACAGAATTAGAAGAACATGAATGATGATGATTGTATGTTCGGACAGAGAAATTAATAGATTTAGTGATGGTTGCCACTAGTAATATCCATTTTCATTCCTCAACTACTCATTTCAACACAAATAGCGTTTTTGTTGACTTCATAATTTTGAAATCGGAACAAGCTGTCAACAAAGCATCAATGACCGAATTCTTTACGTTTTCTTTGCTCTTATGTTCCTTCCCAATTGTAATATTCATGTCATCTTCATAGTTGTAAGACATACAACATTCATCAGTTTCTAGTATTTCACAATGATATACAACAACATCCATATTTGACTGGGTTATTTGATCTAGAGTTTGCGCAGATGCCATTCCCTCTCAACGTAAAGTCTGCTCGGAAGTAGGCTCATCTAAAATATCACCTTTCTGGCCTTGTACAAAAGCAACATCATAAACCCTTAGGGCATCTATGTCGACATCAAAATAGTCTCCTTGAAGGACTTCTTCTCTATCTCTTTCATACCCTTCATTTCTTTTATCTTCATAATATTCATTTTTTTCAACAAGTTCAATATGCAACACACTTCTACTCTGCGATACGAGACAACGGCCCAAAAGATTGCACTTGACTTCAATATTGTCCAAAATATATGTAACTCAATTTCAAGCACGTTGAATTGTTCACAAAAAACATTCTCAACAAAATAAGAAAAATCAACAATGTTCACATCATCTAATACTATACTCTTTAAGTCTACATTCATCAAGCACCATTCATATGAACCATCATCTTTTTTGTTTCTTCTATGCCCATCATATGGAAAATATACAACAATCTCGGTCATATTCCTATAAGAACAAAAAATACTACATTAAAATACTTAAAAATATGACTTAAAGGAAAAAGGCAACTGCTCAACAAGGTAGACTTTTGTAAAAAAGATAAACTTGACGACTACTACTCTATTATAGTCGATTGGACCTAATAAAAATATACAAAAAGTATTTGAAAAGATTATGTCGATTGATTGGGTCAACCATGATCAACTTAGTCGACTCGTCCGACCGGCTCGATTGGATTTCTCTAGAAGAGTCGACCAGTCGGCTAAAACTATTCATCTGCTCCGTTTTTCTTCAAAAGTTTTAAACGAAAAAGTTACAATATTACACCCATTTTGCATTTTATTCAAAATTAAACTCCTAAATATGAAAACCTAAGAAACATTAATCTCATGTAAAGAATGAGAGATTTGAGATTAACTTACTAATTTTAGCTTGATCTCTTCAACTTTGTGGATTTCTTATCTTTTGGGTTAGTGTTTCTTTTTCTCATCCGTTTCAAGATCCTTCGAACTTGAATATATTGATTAGAAGTGAATGAGGGAGCATAAAGGAGAGAAAAAATACGAATTTTCAAGTGATTTAGACCAAAATTAGAGATAAGATATGCAAATTAGGGGTTTTTTTTCTCTTTTTTTTTTTTTGTGATTATAGTGATCAACATGAATGAATAAAGAGGGGAGAGCTTTTTAAGCTTTTTTTTTCCAACATATTGAATTTCTTTTATCATTTTTTCTTTGTAAAATATAAAGACTATTCTAGATATTGTAAAAGCTTCATTAAAATGGAAGGTTACTCATAAAAAGTATTTAAATTGAGGGTTAGTGATACAAAATGAAATGTCATTTTAGGGTCATATTTCAAAGGGGTCCTAATTTGAAGTGCAAAAATAGTGTAGACTCTATAATGTTAAAAAGTTTCTAGTATAATTACTCATGTGCCCTCTTTTGAAATCTAATTCCAATTGGTTGTGTCAAGTTTTATGGAAAATTTTCAAATTATTGCATTTTGCCTTAATTAGCCTTATTTGCAGATAGGCACAACTGTAATTTCGCCCAACCATTTTAGGGTTTGTGTTTTTTCTATTCCCAATGAATCTAGAAGCCGGTGTTAGATTTTCTTTTTTTGCTTTCTTTCTGAAAAATTATTTTGCTTTTTGAAGTCTTTCTCTTTTTTTCAACGGGTCGATTGTGCGAGGACTTTTTTAACTTTTTCTATCGCGAAGGTTATGTTTTCCCCAAAATACTCAAAAAGGCCGACTATTTCTCCAGTCAGTGCCCAGGTTTTATTATTTTATTATTTTTATTTTTTTGTGTTTTTCGGTTGTCTTTGCTAGGGTTGACTATTAATCTTTATTGCCGATTGTTTCTCTGTTATGCTTCGTCTCCATCTTCATTGGTGACTGGTAGAACGAGAGTTTTTGTTTTTTTGTTTTTTCTCAAATCTGCTTCTGCCTCATTTTTTTTTTTCAGGGTTACAAAAATGATGGCCTTTTTTTTTCCTTTTTTTGTTTTAATATCTCTGAGAGGGTTTTGTTTCTCTCTTTGACTGGTTCTTTGCCTGAGGTTTTTTTTTTTTCTAGTTGATGATTTGTTGTTTTTCTATTTTGGCTTGTTTTCCACCGATGTCTATTTCTTTTTCCCAATCCGTCTTCCACATCTTTTTCATGGTTGATGGCTTTTTTTTTGTCCAAATATTCTTTTGTCCCATGGATTTTTATAGGGTTTATAAAAAAAGTGGTTTTTTTTTTAAAAATGCTTATATTGAATGTTGAGTGGTAACAAAGCAAACCAAATGATTGAGCATCTTACTAACAAAGTGGAGGAGTTGTGGAGCGAGTTTGACTCAATAGGTGAGAAACTATCTGCTACCATTAGTAGTAGACTTGGAAGTAAGTTCAATGCATTGAGGGTGAGTCCACTGAAAAGGGCAAACAAATTGTAGTGGCGACACTTGCCGAAGGTCAAGGAAACCACAAATTGTCATGTACGGAAAATTTGTTTGATCATGCAACATTTAGTGAATCGGTTTGAAGCATGAAGGTCGTGGGGCTATTCAAATCGAGTTGTATGATGGACGTCACAGACTTTTGCCTAGCAATGCACGTATTTTATAGTAATTTGTCTATGACATAAGTGTAGGACCTAAAATCAGTCGTTGTTAGCATATTGTACATGTAAGTGTTATACTGGGATCTTTAGAATTTATTTATTTACGTCGTATTATAAAACATATGTGTCTTACAGGTTTATTTCAGATTGACAATTTTCAAGTTGCCCGATACTACTTTAGTGGGTTAATTCCAAACAAAGAAGTCGATTTCTAAGTAAAACAACAATTGGTTTTTTCCTAATTATATTATTTAAAGATCATTATTCTCTATTATTTTTGGTATGTCCTAGCTTGTTGTGGTCTTCACATTTTATTATCTAGTCTTAAGAGTAATTTTACTATTCAGTTGATGTGTGTATATGCAATGGTGTTGAGAGGGCTTGAGTGTTTGAAATCTGCACAAGGAAGTCGATGTTGATGTGTTGCAATGCCATTTAGAAAGGCACGGACAGTGGGGGCGGGAATATGGTGATATTTCTATTTTTGTGTTCTCCTCTTCTCCCATTTCATATATTAGTTTCAGTATTTACAGTTATTTTTCTATATTGTAGAAGGACGGGAACATCCTAGAGCCTTCGAAGACAACTCAGCAAGATGCTCTGGTACCTCTCCACAATTGCGATAAGGTAAATGCATCTCCACGCCATGTGCAAATAGTTAACGGATTAAAGATTCTTCACTGGATTTTTGGTTTGTAGTATTAACTAAAGATTCATGCATGTAACATGTTATTATACCATATTGGACCTTGACTAAGGACACTGGCTAATGGTAGAGTTCAATTGCATTGAACAAATATCTTATGTATGAGACTCTCTACCTAATGGTGTTGCAAACCTACGACACATGAGCCTCCTAACATATATGCTATGTCATCTAATTTTTACCACGTACGACATTTATCATCACTTATTTATAACTAACTTGCATAATTTCAAATGCAGTAAAGGTTGTTGAAACAAGAGTTCCAATTAGATCCCAATAACATTGGCAACACATGTCCACAATTTGATGAGTTCTCCTTCACTATTGCCACAAATATTCTGTTACGGAACAACATTTTCTATTGTAGTGTTTACATCATGAAATACATAGAGGCCGTTATCATGAACTCTTCCATTATACAGGTCTTTAATATATTGTTGTCTTGGTTTTTGCATTTTATCTATGGTTCACAACTACAATTATTAATCACTTTGACACCATTGGCTTGCAGTTTGATCCGGTCGACGAGAGATTGAAGCTTTGCTTAGAGATTATTTGCTCTATCTTCAATGAACTCTCTGGCGATGTGATACTCGGCTCAAGAGAGGTCTTAAAATGTATTAGATCAACCCAACAGTGATAATCATGTTAATTCCGCTTTACAAGTGTGAAAAGTTCTCAACCCTCTGCCTATTAGCATTCCATATATACTTTCTTGCATGAAGAGGCGAGCTAAAATCTGGGCATGCCAACACGGTTCCTCTAAAAAAAAAAAAGAAGGTCCACAGTAACATTATTAGGCCACGTAATTCAAAGTCCTAGACTTAATTAGAACGTATACAACACCAGTGTTACAAAGTATGGGCGACATATCTAATATCAAGTAGTTGAGAGTTTTTACTCTATTTACGCGCGTGCACATGTATAAGTAACACATTAACATATTATGTACTCATGTTTGTATTGACTCTAAGTTCTTCCATTGTTTATACATGTATATTGCACTATAGATTTAGTCTTCTCTGTCGAATATGGTTCATAAGTCGTTTCACGATGAATTACCGTTGTTTGGAATAAAAAAAAGTAAAAAGTGATCAATTAATGCCAACCCTATGAAGAATGGAGGTATTAAATAGTCATATAAATGTGATTTTGGGTACACATGTATTATAATGATAGCTTTAGTTTACTTAATCCCTCATAATACAAACATAGAAACTTAGCAACCTCAACCATTTCACTACCACCTTTAAACCTATGCAAACAAACGTATGCAAGTTTAAAGATTAAGAGTTATGTAAACTAACGATAACATAATAACGAAGATTACGATCCCGATTATTTTGATCGAGTTTCCTATTCATTCTGTCATGCTTTCCATCGTCTGCATACATAGCGCCAAATCATCCATTGTTGACAATATAGCTTGAAATTCTTCCACGCTTCTAATGCCGGAGTTGGACCGAAGATATTCATCCCACCATCGATAAGAATGCATTCAACCTCTAGCTTCGACACACTTGTAATATGCACGTCTGAGATTTGTTGGTGACTGGCTTATGCATGCTCTCATCAACCTGCCACAGACACCACAGGGCTTGTTGACAACAACCAACTCATACAAGGCATTAGAAAAATTAACTGAGGCATACACTATCATCCGACGTCATTCAAATGTAAATATAGGTTAAAATGTACTCAGGGGTCAAATTCAAATATATATTTCCTCGAACTATGCAAATCATTAAAAGGGTTTGTACTTACACTCTGTTTAGTACGAAAGAAAGAAAATTAGATGGAAAGGAAAATAGGAGGTGATAGAAAATAAAATAGAAAGAAAAAAATAGTTTTTCTTTATGGTGTTTGGTATATTAAGAAGGAAAGAAAATATTTGATTAGACAATTAATTACCATCTTATCCATTTATTGTATTACTAGAATTTAAAAATGTAGATAATATGGTAATTTTATACTAAAATGGGTTGAAAAGAGTTTTCCTCCCAATATAGGAAATATAAAAATTAGTGGGGCCTACATACATCTTTTTTCCTTCCTTTCTTCTTTTTCTTCCTACCAAGCAAGACCATTTATTGAATTCTATCCAAATTTTCATCCACTTATTAAATGTGGTCCCATATTAGTTGTTTAAATGACCAACAAATTCAACCCATTTTCAATCAAGTAGCCTTAAACTTGCATGACACTGTTTACGTACTCTATTATTTCACATTTCAAATGCTTATCAATAGCTTTAGTCTGTCTAAACTGCAATGGTTGATCGAGAAGCGGCAATATATGTGGGTGGATTAGGAGAAATGAATGTAGACTAGTCTCATCTAATGTCACTACTTAGAATAATCCAAACATCTGATTGAGATCCAATATAAAGATGTTGTTGACAAAAAACTTCCTTTTGTGGAAATGTGGGGACAATTTTACCACACGTATTCAAAGTGGAAAGGCTTTAGCATATGAGTTGACAATGTGAGGAAGGACAGAATAAAGTAGTATGGTGATGTTGATGGGTTTGCTCTAGAGAAAAATTTCGTCGTCAACAATGGTTGGAGCTACAGAACATAAAACCTCAAAAGGTGACAACACGAGTGAGGTGCAAAGCGTTCCTCAGAAAAACGCTTGATCAAGAAAGAAATTTGTTGTTGGTGTATAATTCAACCCAGACCACAATCATGAATTGGCTTCGTTATCTGAAATTCAATTTCTTCTCGGACATAGACAAGTCCATAAGCAAAATCGATGCGTCGTGCAGGGATCTGAACGGTGAGAATCTTGGATTACATGGAACAACAGTATAGTGGTCGTGATCGACTGCCATTTCTACGTAAGGATATGTATAACAGGTTAGGAGAAGATAGGCGATCTACTACCACCAACACTGACAGCGAAGGGGTACTTTGTTAATTGACACATTTGGCTATAAGAGACAGAGTGTTGATGAAGAAGACATGCTACACACGATATTTTGGTCCGACTATATCTCTTCATCTGATAACAAAATTTTTGGGAAGGTTCTGGCTTTCGACACTACGTACAGAATGAATACATACAATAAGCCACTCATGATTTTGGTCGGTGTGAATCATCACTCTCGTAGCATTATTTCTGGGGTGGCTATTCTATCTGACGAAACCACCAGAACATTGACATGGATTCTAGAATAATTTCTAGACTATATGAAAAGAATCCTTCCTAAGGTTGTTGTCACTGATAGTGACCTTGCCATGCATGGTGCAATTGAAGAATTATTGCCAAACTCCGTGCATCGCCTTTGTTCTTGGCACTTAAGTTCAAATGCAAGCAATAATGTACCAAACGAAGAATTCAAGATCTAACTTTCAAAGCTGATATATAATTATTACGCCTAAGAGGAGTTCAAGGAGCGATGGGAAGATATTGTGGAAGCTAACCAATTGCATGACTATGTATGGGTTTCATCGATATACAAAAAAAAAAAAAACCATTTTGGCGAAGACGTTTCTACGTGGCCACTTCTTTGGCAGCATGCTCACCACTCAACAGTGTGAATCAATCAATTCCTACATGAGGTGATTCTTATAAAGAAATCAATCATTTCCTACATGAGGTGATTCTTATAAAGAAAACACATTCTGTGAGATTTTGTATATAAAATTGATCAAGGAATACAAAATATTAGCACACTGAAATGCAAGACGATTTCACTACTAAACACTCGCAGCCCGCCATTCCTCATTCATGCCCATTACTTAATATGTACGAGTACTTTGCTAAAGCAGTCACAAGAAACATGTACAATTTGATAGCGAAGGAAATGGATGCCCAAAACGGGTACTTACTGAACTCGTCTGAATACACACCGAAATTCAAAAAGTACACTTTATCTAAATATCCTTTAGGCGACATTCGCTGCAAAGTTTGATACTTTTCAGCTCAGCATCACCTATGGTGTAGTTGCCTTATATGCTTCAAATAGATGGCATACCATGTCGTCATATCATACCGACATAAATCATTTGGGCATTCAAAGAATACCAGAAACTATGGTTCGGCCTTGTTGGCTCAATACAACCGACGTTCTGTCCTCCTCCAATGCCACAAGTGATTTAGAGATCAGTGAAATGAAGAGTACGTCTTGCATCCGCGAGCTGATACCTTTCTTATTTTGCTTCTTAGGAGTACGGTTGTGCTCAAAGAGTCGTCATCCTTCCCCTCGTGATGAGCCCTAATCCTGAGAAGGCAAGAAAAAAAATATAATTTAAGTTATAATAGTAACCCAGCCACAAAATCACATCACGAGGAAAAAGTAGATAACATGAAAAGAATATAAAAGCGAGGCTTAAGAAGAGAATTGCAATAAAAATAAAAGTATGTTCTAATAAGTTCATCATTATCTCGTTAACATAACATCTTATGTTCTCTTTTATATCTATAAAGGCAAAAAAAATGTATAGCATCACACTAGAGGCTAAATTTAATTTCACTAGTGAAATTAAATTTAGTCGCTTCGAATTCACAAGCATAACACTTAAAAATGTACAATTGTGCTAAACTTGATCATGAACATATGGTGATCTAACAAGGTAAAATGGGCCACGAGAGATGAAAAGTTTCGAGTAAAATGTGACCAATTACTCGGAAGGAAATCAAAGAAATCCAACACAAGTTCAAGAGTGCACCAAGAATTGTTGATATCATCATCATATCAATATCATTATCTTTACTACCATGTCTTTTTTTTTTTCCAAAAGTGAGACACCAGTTAAAGAGTAGGAAAGAGTAACAACTGAATCCATAGTTTCGTGATCCGAAAGAAGCCAAATCCATAGTGTTGTGATCCGAAAGAATAGTAAAACAGGCAAACAAGACCTCAACGTCGTGAGGCTTAAGCATACTAAAACAACTGAGTCGGGTTGGAGGGTGTAAGACGGAGATCCATGCTTGGGAGATGACAAACAAAGACCAATTAATTCTAATTCAACATTCAAACATATGTGGAGGTATAATGTTAATGTCTTCTTGAAATATGCTTATTCGTTATTGTTTCTAGGACAATGCAAGAGAAGTTAAGAAGCTAGAAAAATTGCGAAAAGCTCAAAAGTATCGATGTCCTGTTACACGAAAATATACTAAGGAAGTGATTACTCAAAATAAAATGAGAAAGATCGGTTATGAACAAATTATCACGCAACATGGCAAAAAATGGTAAAAACAACAAATGGACAAATTAAGTGACGAAGGTGAGCCTGAGCATTATCGATGCGTGCAAGCTCAAATTCACAATATTATTGAAGAGAAGCTGCATCAAGAATGAACAACCAAGGAAGGTATGATCTTTATAATGAGTATTTTTGTAGTGACTAGACTTTTCGGACTGTTACTTCTCATGAACATTTTCTTAAATCTTAGTTGTCAAAATTTCAGATTTTTTTTTTGAAAACTTGCTCCTTAAAACGATGTACAAATATGCTTGCTAATAATAATACTTAATTTAAAACTACATTTTTTTTCTTTTACAAGACTTTAACTTGGTATTAATTATTTATAATACTAAGTAACTGTAAAGCTTTTGAAAAACACTTAAGAGAAAGTAACTTGTACATAAAAGTTTCAAAATGATGAAAAACGTATATGTAGTATTTATTTGGTACATACAAACATTATAATCTTTAATTTTAAGGCAAGTATCTAGCTTCAAAAGAGATTTAAGGACTATTTTCAAAACAATCAAGACTTCTTTAAAGATCATAGAAAATTATTATTCAAAGATCATAGAAAATTATCTTTCGAATATTAATGGAAGAATTTTATGTGACATGCCCAAGCTACCATCACATGCGAACTCATCACTGTTGCTCATCCAATCCATCATGAAATCACGTTGCAGGTTTTATACCTACAGCACGAACAGCTTGAATGAGCTTCACGCTCAGTGAGTACAAACATAATTCTTCTAGTGGGATCCCCATTTGTGTACGTACCGAGTGCGCGCGACCTGTAGAAAGTCAAGGTTTGCGAGGTCTTCAACTACCACGGTCATAATACTTTCGTTCATTAAACCTCACCTGAGTGGAGGGTGGTATAACACTTTAATCTTTAAAAAGATATTAGCCTCATCTTTACAATAGCTGAGCATGATAAAATATAATGCTCATGAATATGCTTAAATAAACAAAGCAGCATGATAGAAGCACTGATTTTTATTCCGTTAAATGTCATCATCACTTGAAATATGTGCCAATATATTTTAAAACTTAGCGCATACAACATTATCATGCCATAAATATAACTCATCAAAATATGCTTAATTTATAAACATATAACACGTAAATTAAATAATTTCAAAGCATAGCACATCGTGAACATAACACATCATTATGACATAGTTTTATCTTTTAAAGCTATTCATTGCAATAGGTAAGGTTAGTACTCATCTGGTGTCCTTACAATATATATAATTTCCTTACGTATTGCTCAAACCGTATACATTCCGTATTTTCTAATCAAAGACTTGAAAAGTAATACTTATGATTTCTTTCATAGCTGGAAGAAACTTTATTTTGGACATGACATTAATTATGCGTGAGGATATACATGAAATGAGAATTTGTATGTATGGTTTATAGTCCGAAAAGGTAGAGGAAGGAAGAGAGAGATAAAGAAAAGTGTTTGTAACTAGCTTTTATTCTATTTATGTTAGAAGAAGTACTTAAGAGAATATTATTTAAATTAAACACATTCACATCCCTTGCAATGACCGAATAACTGTGTAAAAGATGAAGAACATTTTTCTTTACAAATGACTCATTAATTTGACTTTCTAAGATAAAAAAAAATCTTGTCTTGTCAAACTAAGCTTTCTTCTTCCATACACTAAGTAAATATAATTCATTCATCACATCATTCATTTTTGTCCTTTATTTGTTGTCTAACTTAAAAAAAGCTAAAAGAAAATTATATGTTTCTTTCACCACATTCGATTATGCATAGATGGAATGGTGAAAACAATCATCTTATATATACTATTGGTGTACAAGATAACTTGTACAATGAACAAGCACTTACTTGTCTTTTTTATCATTCATAACATATATTGCCTATTTATCTTTTTTTTTTTCAAACAATCAAGTGAAGGAAAAAAAGAGTACCATCCAGTTATATATATATATTGTAATTATATGTTGTTTTTTTTTATCACTTCTTGATTCTTAATATGTCACAATCATTTCATCTTACAAGTTAGCTCCTTTTACTCAAGTACAAAATTAAAGCTATGTTGATGGTCAAAATTTAACAAAACGAAATTCAAGTCCGAGCCCGAAAAATAAATCATACGGCCCCGAAGGTCCATCAAAAATCCATCTAAGGCCCAACAAACCAATGTAAGTATAAATTCACACTTTAATAAAGATTAAATAATTGTGTGCTAATACTTTCACTTTTATGAATATTTTTACGAAAATGACATACTTTGCAACATGAAATATTTTATCAAAAAATAATAATTAGCACACAATTATTTAATACAAGGTCTCAAGCCTCTCAAGGGGTGCTACATTGGGTTTTGGAGTGGAAGGTACAAAATATAAAGTAAAGCCAGTAAATAAAACCATTTTTGAAAGTTTGTGAATTTACTTGGGAAATTCATAAACACAATTTCAAAGTGGGATTTATTTGAGTGCATTAAGCAATGAATAACCTCATTTTTTTGAACTATTTAGACATCACAAAATATGCCATGATCAAGTGTATTTAGGTCCAAGTCCATATCTTCCAAAAGTCCATAACCAAAAAAGGATTATTTTTCAATAATAATCCATAGTGAAATCCAATTTTAATTTGGTCAAATTAGGCCCACACTAACCTTAGATATTCATATCTATGGTCATCCTATCATTATTTTACATTTAAAAAGTCAAAATGCCAAATCATCCGAAACTGCCTAGTAGGCGGTTCACGATTGGCCGAAACTGCTGACCTATAGGCGGTTCCTTTTTGTCATCTTTTTACGAAGTTCTTCCACCAAAACCGTCCTCATAGACCCCCCTTCAACCCCATTAGTCCCGTTTCTAGAAGAAAAACAGATAAGGATGAGCTTGCTTTGTTTTACATGGTCACCAAATAGCTTTTGCTTAGTCACCAAGCAATACAAGGGTAAAATGATAATTTTCCATCATAATACAGCTGCAATCTTAATTATTTTATGATTAGAGTTAAGTTCCCATCCTATCCTAACTTTTTAGTTGAAAAAAATTACTTTGAAAGGCAAAAAACAAAACCGCCGATAAAAATGTAGTTTTGTTAACACCAAAAGGAGCATGCTTTCTCCCTGTAAATAGGAGTCCCCACCACGTGGTGGGACACCACTCAATACCATGTCTACACCACTTCAACGCACATACCTGACTCTCAATCTCTCTCTCCCAAAACTTCAAAAAACCACCTTTCTCTCACTAGATTTCTTACACCAAAATACTCCTAAAATCACCTTTTTCTACCAACTTCTCCTAATGATTTCCAGCAGCTTTTAGCCCTCTTAAAATCATTCCCAATTACGCCCTTGTCACCACATGATCACCATAATCCAAATTAGTCAAAATTCTTCCATACATGACATTTATTCCATCATTTTCAACCTTGTGATGTTCAAGCCATTATTCACCACTACTAGGAGGTTATTTCTATTCTTTTACTTTACCTTATATTTACTCCTACTTCACTACTTATTATTTTGTGCCTATTTATGCTATTTTCATGCTTATTTATTTTATGGCTCATTATGGTGTTGTTTTACTATACTTGCATTTTGTTGCTATATTTCTTTATTTTGGCCAGTTCTTTATGCCCTTATTATGTTCAATCTTATATAGCAAAACCATGTTTTAGTGTCACGCTTTTAACTTTTCAAGACATTTATCCTAAATACGCCGTTACTCGGGCAAAATTTCCTTAGAACAAGTCCAAAATATAGCCGTTACTCTGCCAAAATTTCGATAACTATTTTCATAAAAATAATTATTTACCCCCATGGTCTATATATGTTATATTACCTCCCCTTTTATTTTTGTGACCATTTGAAGCATTTATTTTTGTGACTATTTGTGCTCACTGATACTTCATCCTATGGCTCCGGCCTCGGCTAGAGCATCATTATATAACGGTCACCGTGCCTACCGCCGACAGGCTATTTCACCACTCTTCGACTATCATTTAGATTGCCCATTTGATTTATGACTTGCCTACGTGCATTTGACTGATTTATCATATGATTATATGTGTTATATTTAACCGCCAATTATGTGCTGAACTGTCAATTTTATGCTCTTTTGCATATTTCCATTATAACTACGTGATATATTGCTCTTTGACATCATAACATTGGGCTTGGCCCATTCTCACCACATATTACGAATTTCATACTTACTTTTACAAGATTCTTTGTCGGCCTAAATGGCCTGTACTACAGTTGTTATCGTGGTTTTTTCAACCCGCCTGTCTTTTTATTTTTTGCAGATACTGATTCACATAACGTAGAGTGGGGGTACTTCCCTTCTTGGTTGTCAATCTAGCTCGCCAGCCAGCATCTCATTGTGGGGGTGAAAATCGTCACCGGATTCGTCGAAAGCTGGCCACCGATTCAAATCCAATGCCTTATACAAAATCCAGTATCTTATCCAAATTCAGTGCCTTATCCAAAATCTAGTTCCTTATCCAAATCCAGTGCCTTATCCAACTTAAGGCCTAAATTTGACGAGCCAGGCCCAATGCTCATCTCTTTGCCGCATGACGCAAATACGGCACCCCACATCAAAGGCGACTCTGCTGGGGAGGTGAGCTACTCGAAGTCTTGTTATGACTCAGTCTAGGCGTAAAGTGGAATGAGAAAACCACAGTACATCTCCGGATGGCCGATGGGAATCTCAACAGGAGGAACCGATGACACGTGTTTTGCAAGCCATTCAAGCTATGAGACAAGAGCAAGCAAACATACTCGGCTCACTACGAAACCTTCGCGACACTATCGAATACTCTAACCTATAGGAGGATGACTCCGAACTTACTCACACTTTGTCGGCGGTCGATACTTCACAAAATCCCACCGTGCCACATTATCCGCCAGATATGGAAGCCCATTGACAGTTCATGAACCCATCGACGGTTGATGGCCAACAATACTTTGCCCCATCAGCGTTCATTACTCTAGTGAAGCCCATCCCAATGCAAGCTTTTGCTGCACAAGACCATTAATCTATGACGAAAACCCACCAGCAGTCGCCTACATCGACAGTGGCAAATAATCGACAGTATCTTGCACTGAGTGTGATGGCAGCTGCAGTGAATCCTGTCCCAACATCAGTTCCTACATACCATTATACTCAGCCTGCGGTGGAAAACTAGCAGCAGCTCCGTACATCGACAGTGGTAGATAATCGGTAGTATCTTGCACCGAGCGTGATGAAGGCTGCGGTGAATACTACCCTGGCACGATCAGACATGCTATATTATACACAGCCTGCGGTGGTAACCCATCAGCAGTTCCTTACATCAACAGCAATAGATAATCGGCAGTATCTTTCACCGAGCGTGATGGGGACTGCGGTGAATGCAACCCTTGCATCATCATGTACATTATATTATATACAGCCCGCGAATGAAACACACTAACAGTTGTCTATGTCGACAGCAGTAGATATTCGACAGTATCTTGCACTAAGCGTGATGGTAGCATTGATGAATCCCATCCTACTATCTTCAGTACACCATCTATAGCCTGCGGTGGAAACCCACCAGTAGTTGCCTACATCGACATCGGCAGATAATCGGTAATATCTTGCATTGAGCGTGATGGCAGCTGCAGTGAATCCCACCCTGGTACAATCATCTTGATCACAGTGTACACAGCTTGCGATGAAAACGCATCGGCAGTTATCTACATCGACAGCGGTAGATGATCTGCAACATCTTGCACCGAGCGTGATGGCAACTACGGGGAATCCCATCCTGGCATCATATATTCAACCTGCGGTGGAAACCCATCAACAGCTCCCTACATCGACAACAGCGGATATTTGGTAGTTTGTTGGACCGAGCGTGATGGGGGTTGTGGAAAATCCAACCCTGGCACTTGCTATTGCTTTACGGCACGCGGCGAAAACCCACTTGCAGTTACCTACATCGACAGCAGCAGATATACGGGAGTATCTTGCACTGGGCGTGATGGTGAGTACAGTGAATCCTGGCTTGGCACATGCTATTACTACGTATCAACAACTGGACCAACCTATTCACCAGTTACTGTTGATTCGTACACGACAGCTGGACCAACCAGTTCACCAGCCAGTGTCGTTTCATGTGTCCTGACTGGACTAATTTTTCTTCAACCAGCTAGCCGCTGACGCCAACAATCCCACTGCGAGGCATCTATTACAAGCCGCTTCGGTTGCTTATCACTTTAACATGCAAACCTTACCCGCAATGGTGAACTATCAGCAGCAGCAGCATACTACTATGGCGCCTCGGGACTTCGCTCAGGTGTACCCGCATACTAATATACCTGGTATACATCATTTTGATCAGCGACGAGCTGAATCACATCATCAGGCGTCCACTTATCATGATTCTACCCCTAACATGTGAGGACGCTTAATAATACAACATCATATCAGCAGCACCAAGCTGCCCCTATGCAATACTAGAGCACTCTAGTGCTTCACTAGCAAGTTCCTAACATTGCAGAAGCTCGTCGGTAGTCCCAGGTTGTTCTCGCCACCCATCGGCGGTTCCAACCAACTCCATTTGCGGTTCCCGAAGACTAAGAATCTGTCCTAACACAAAATGATGTCCTCACCGTACTCTGACAAGAATTATGAAAATCACCAACTGATGATTTCATGTTCATTCTGTTACCAGCGCATCCGATACAGCTATACCAAATGCTCTAGCCACAAGGGTACGAGTCACTTCGCAACCATGCCAGAAATCATGATCTTCGGCTAAGAGAATTCTCCAAATCTCTTACCGATCGAGCTTACACCTGGTACACTACACTCGCGCTAGAATCCATCAAAGAATGGGACGAAATGGTTGCCAAGTTTTGTTAGGAGTACTTCCAAAATGTAGAGAAGACAACCATAACACCAAGCAAAGGCAAGGAAAAAGTTTGGTTGACTTTTGTCAAGACATTCCGGGACCTTATCATGGACCGCTTTGTGGAGCAAGACGAGCAAGCTTTGGTGAACATCTGTGTCAACAACATCATCACTGAATATCGAGTTCATTTGGAATCAGTTCTCTAAACTTATCAAAGCAATAAGAGAAACTTCGGCCTTAGTGAAACTTACGCCGCTAAATGAAGGAGGTTGGAGGTCCAAAAAGAGAGAAGCACCTCAAGCACTTGTCGTTGATGAGAATATTTATCAAGCCGAAAGGGCCCATCCTTTTAACTCATTACGAGGAGGAAGGGCCGGTCATGCGGAAGAGGAAGGAATATCCCTTACCAAGGAGGAATAACCGATCCAACGCCAGGAATTTCCAAAGACTAAGGGACGGCACGTCATTTGGCCCTAATAAGATAAGAATGCAGTTCCGAGTGTATCCTCCAGTGCCTTGTACCAACGAAGAATTTCATGCCATACTTGACCAATGGATCGTTGACGGCATAATAAAGCCATTGGAGGAAAGACCTGATCTCACTGAAGATGACCGAAGGAATCCTGCATACTGCCGATATCATCAAATTCTGAGTCATCTAACTCTCTCCTACCAGAACTTGAGACGGATTTTTGACATGAAAATAAATGACGGAATGCTAGAACTCTCCTCCCAGAAGCAAAACCATCGATTCTGACCCTCTACCCCGACATAAAGAAAAGGAAGTGACGGCTATGGTGAGTCATACCGGGGAAGACCCGATAGACGAAGATGACAACGACAATGATATCCATCCTTGGAAAAATGACCCGAAGTTTGGGAACCTAATAAAGGATGCGAAGAGGCATTTTGGCAGAAGTACTCAGCTCCTAAACGCTACTTGGACCCCTTTCCAAACCCAACCGGATATGGAGATGAAGCGGAAGAAGAACATGAACCTCAGTGTTCAGATGATCAAGAAGAGCTACTAAAGGATGAACCGTCGGCTGATATATTGTCGATCAGTCGTGATGAATTCTAAGAGCAAAAGCCCACACTTGATTCAAAAGTTGAGATTTATAATGATCTAAATAATATTGGCAGAGATGCTCACTTGTAAAGAAAAGACGATTACTTCGATGAGATTTTCTACACGGACGAATATTTGTCATCATTAGACGAGCCCATATGTGAGCAGCCAAATAACCACCTCATAAGTGAATGGTTCGATGTATCATTCGAATTTGAGGTGGCAATGCCAGAATTCCAGCTAGCTTACTTCATTAACGAAGCACCGATTTTCCTCAACGGCAATTTACCACCCAAGAAAAGACACATGCCGACCAAGGAAGAGACGATTATGCATAAGAGTCTTCACGGAGGAAAGATGACACATACAAGAATCGAGACAAACAAGCCAATCCCACGGGAATAAGCAAAGCTTCTCAAGCATTGTAATGAATAAAATACAATACCTACAACGAAAGGATCAAAGCATTCGGCTCCTAAAACGAGAAAGAATGGGACTCAAAACTTTCGAGGAAGCGTCGGTGCCGTGGCATACAAGGAATGTGGCAAGGATTTTGCAAACACAAAGAAAAGTGGGGGAAAGCCGAGCGCAATACTCATTCACAAGGAAACGTGATCATGACCGCTACAGAACCCGGCACCAATATCAGAATATTTAATTCCTAGACGGCAAAAGCAAGAAGGCACACAATAAGAAGTCGAGCCTCGCTGCCGTGGCACGCAAGAAACATAGCCGAAAAAACCAAAATTCGACGAGGAATAAAAAAAACAAGTCTAGGCATCAACTGTTAGAAGACAAAAGCGAGCATGAACGCAAACTCTTCAACAACAAAATAATGTTCCAAGGATGGGGCACCATGACGAGTTATTCGTCGAAGAATCAATCACATGGTAAAACAAAAAAAAATGCAATATTATCATGGTCCTGAAAGGTCAATCACAAATGTCGGAGTTTATAAGAAGCATCAAAGCAGAAGAATGGAACAACACAACAACAAAGAAGCAAGAAGTGAAAGTCTAAAACAAAAGAGGGGAGGGGAGAGGGAGGGGGGAGGGAGGGGGGTTCAAGGCCTAGTCTATCTTCAGCAAGGACGAGTTGAGAAAATGAAGAATGGTACAAACAGAGTAGAATCACGATAAGCAGCGAAAGACAGCCAAAGACGGAACCAAACGCCATATCCAAGACAAAATTTCAATGACCAATCAATCATAAGTCACTAAAAGATATTCAAACGTTATGAAATGATTCACAGCCGAATGGCAAGCAAGAAGACATAAACAACAACGAGCACAAAAACTTGTGAACAAATATAAGCTCAAAAGTGACGAGTTCGGGCCATGTCATGACAATCACGGATACAACCCGACTGGCTGAGCTAAATTTTCACAGTGATGCAAGAAGCACAAATACAAAGGAGCATATAATCAGGCATGGCAACAACTACGAGTACTGCTCGACGCGTTGAAAACAAGTTCCATAACTATCAAAGAACACAAGGACAAAAGTCAACGACGAAAGCAACATAACACCCAAGATCAAGCATAAAAACAACAATCCATCACCCTCTAAGAGGATCACGGCCCACAATCATTCTCAAACGTACGAGATTTACTCACTTGAATTGGTTATTTTTTAGAAAGATCAAAGTTCTTTTTACCTCACATAACTCTCATTGCTAAAGTCCTCAAAAGTAAGCGGTTTCTTCGACATCATTGGCCGAATTTGGGATAAAAAAAAACAACAGAGTTCATGTCTTAGAATAAAATGGGAGGAACGAAATAAAGCAACAAAAGAAGGAAATAAGGCTTACATAAAGGACATACGGTACAACCTGCTTCGGAAAAGGAAAGCTCGTTGGGAACGATCGAAGATGAGCGAGAAAAACCCCAAGTGCCAAGGAAACTAAGTTACCGTCTCCTGCAAAAAAAAAAAAAAAAAAACAGGGACAAATTTAGGAAGCTAAAAATAAACTAAAGAAGAAAATGGTGAGATTAAATGGACGACAGAAGGAAAAATACAAATATATATATATATATAGGAAGAGAGATTTCACTACAAATAACAGTAGCTGAACTCGGCTCAATGCCGAAACGAACCCAAATGGGTCTCGATGAAGACTAAGGAACGGAAGAGGCTCTTACCGTGAATAATGAAGGTAATAGGAATCCAACTAAAGATTAAGCACGAATAGACACAAATGGTCTCGGCAAAAGTGCACAGGCCGAACAGAGTCGAGAATCGTCGGGAAATAAGGAGCGGCTTCAACAACACTCAAAGTCGCTGATAAGGTCTGGGTACTATCAGAGCTAGTACAGGCTCCTAAAGAAAAATGCAGAGGAAGATAAATTGAGTATAATGATTTGATGTCCCCTTTCATGACCCGGTACAAAGCATCTACTGAAAAATAAACGTTTGCAAATAGAAATAACAAACTACAACGAATTTCTAGATTCTCCCATAATCAATTCGCTCATCTTTTGGAACGACCATTCATTCTTACGGAGTCACGAAATCCTTCAGCCACGAGGGTCTATTATTCACTCGCGCTTCCTTGGTTCGTGTGACAATCGCGTTCTCCTGTTGGGCTTCTCCCAATTCTTCCATACTATGCTCCACCATCGATTGGGCCTGATGGGCCACTTACTGGTCCAGCTCAAGGGTGCTATTATGAAGTTTATTGGGTCCTTATCATTGCTAACCCCATTCGAAAAGCAGCTTGTCCTCAAGCTGAAAAGCAGGGTAGCAAGCTTGAAAATCACCTAGGTCTTCCCATGTACTGTCATCAGAGAAGGTTCCGCTCCACTGGACCAAAATTTGGCATCGGGGTATGTTGCGGTGCAGCAGAACTCGTGTGGCGAGGATGGCGAAGGGCCAGGATATAGGATGATTGTCCTTCATAGCAGAAGGCAAAGCTTGACAGTAGTCCACATCCCGACTTTTGTACAGCTTCAAAACAGATATGTGGAAGACGTCATGGATACGACTCTCTCTGGTAACTTCAAGCGATAAGCAACATGGCCAATCGACTCCACAACTGAAAAAAGGACCATACCACCGCTGAGATAGCTTCTGCAAACGTCTTCCTACCATCGTGGATTTGTGATACGGTTGTAGCCGTACCATCACCAAGTCTCCTGATAGGAAGGAGAGATCACGTCTTCGTTTATTAGCCTATTTCTCCATGCAGACTCGAGCCTTGTCCAAATGCTACTGGAGGTTGCGTAGAAGGTCATCACGTTCAACGACGAGGGACTCCAAAGCTTGGAGCTTAGTGGCTGCCAGAATGTAAGTGGGAATACACTGAGGAAGGCGTCCATAGACTGCCTGAAAGGGAGTCATACCGATGCTGCTGTGAACTGAGGTATTGTAACTAAATTCTACCCAAGACAACAACTTGCTCCACCTAGTGGGTTTTCATGACAGAATGCCCTCAAATTGTTCCAATGTGCGTTTTAAAACCTCTGATTGGCCGTCAGTTTGCGATGATACGCCGATGAGTGGCGCAAAGTAGTGCCAGTAAGGTGGAAGAGAGCCCTCTTGAAAGTGCTAAGAAAATCCGGATTGCTGTCGAAGATGATGGAATTAGGGAAACCGTAGAGTTTGACAATGGAGTCCAGGAAGAAGTGAGCCACTTGCGACACTGTAAAGTGTGTCGGCAACCCTACGAAATGACCATATTTCCTAAGGCGATCCACGACGACCATGATTGCTGTGTGTCCCTGGGACAGCCGCAAACCGACGATAAAATCCATGGTTAAGTCCTCCTAAATTTGAGCCGGGGTGGGAAGTGGCTGTAAAAGGCTCGCCGGAGGTGCGATATAGTATTTCACTCGTTGGCAGATATCGCAACAACCGACATAAGTGGTAACGTCCTTTCACATACTTGGCCAATGAAATTTTGCAGCTAAACGAGCGAGAGTACGCTTCACACGGATTCTCATGCTATTGAGGAATCGTGGAACTCGCATAAAAGGAGGCCCCAAAGTTCCAAAGTATTGCTCAAGCATAAGAAACCCTTGTAGCGCAGTAGTCCATCCTGGATAGTGTAATGAGGTTCTGAAAATCCCAATTGAACCTGCTGGTAGAGCTTTTTCAGATCTGCAGAATCACGATTTTCCATCTGAATGCACTACTCGAGTAGGTTAGAATCAGGGACAGAGATGTATGAGAACAGTGTTGGTTCATCGTGGACCCGAGATAAAGCGCCCGCAACAACATTGGTGGCACCCGACTTGTAGACAATGGTGAAATAGAAGTGTGGGTTCATCGTGGACCCGAGATAGAGCGTCTACAACAACATTGGTGGCACCCGACTTGTAAACAATGGTGAAATAGAAGCCAATTAACTTGTGGATATATGCTTGCTGTGCCGGTGTCTGAATAGTTTGTGTAAGGAGTTGTTTAGGACTCCGATGATTGGTGAGGACCACAAAATGGTGGCCCAACAAATATTGACGTCACTTAAGTATTGCTTCCGCAAGGGCGTAGAGTTCGCGAATGTATGCCGAAGAATGCTGAAGCTTTGAAAAAATCTTTTTGCTGAAAAATGCAATCGGATGGCCGTCGTGGAGTAAAAGCACTCCAATCCCAGTCCCGGAGGCATCAGTTTCTACCTCAAAAGGCTTCGAAAAATCGAGAAGGTGCAAGACATGAGCTGTTGTCATTGAAGCTTTCAAGGTCTCAAAGGCGGAAGTAGCCGCTGCACCCCAATTAAAAGCATCCTTCTTAAGTAAATCAGTCAACAGTGCATCGATCATCGTATAGTGGCGAATAATCGACGGTAGTAACCTGTGAGCCCCAGAAATCCCCGTAACTGCTTCAATATGGTTGGTTGCGGCCAAGAGATCATGGCGTCTATTTAAGAGGGGTCGGCTTTGACAACCTCAGTAGAGACTACATGGCCTAAATAATCGATTTGTGAGAGGCAAAAATGGCACTTCGAAAACTTGACAAAGAATTGGTTAGTAGCCAAGCAATGAAGGATAGTATGAAGGTGCTCGACATGGGCTGCCAAAGAAGAACCATAGATTAATATATCATCTAAAAAACACAACGATAAACTTACGAAGGTAGGGCTTGAAGAGTATGTTCATGGTAGCCTACAACGTCGATGGTGTATTCGTGAGCCTAAAAGGCATCACCAAAAACTCATACCAGGAGCGCAAGTCAAGCTTGGTAAAACTAAGGGCACCGCTAGTTAGTCGAGCAATTCGTCAATTGTCGGAATAATAAAACGGTCCTTAATGGTAAGGGCATTGACTGCGCGATAGTCGATACAAAACCGCCACGTGCCATCCTTCTTCGTGACGAGAAGAGCCGGCGATGTGAAAGGACTTTAGCTAGGTTTGATGATACCGGTGCGTAGCATTTTGTTCACTTGGTGCTCGATCTCAGCTTTTTTGAAAATGCGGGTATCGGTAAGAACAAACATTCACTGGTTTAAAGTTTGGCTCAAGAAAAATACGATGGCCAATCGGGCGGTGTGGCGGTAAACTAGTAGAGGATGTCGTCGGGATTGTTTGCTCAGTCGATAAGGCAAATAAGTGATGGTGCAATTGCGAGGAAATCAGACTATGAAACATTAGAAGTGTGACGGCTATAGCACAAAGGGTCACCGTTTCACCATTCTGGTCAAAAATCAGCGTTTGAGTCTTATAATTCAGCCGAACTTCACCAAAGTCCAGCAACCACTGCATACTGAGCATAATATCGGGTCCTTCCATGGGAAGAACGTAGAGGTCGAGCGTGAACGGGTACCCTTGAATGGTGAGGTTCACCGCAGGGCAGTGCCATTGACTCGTGAGCTTATTCCCGTTACCGATAGAAATGTGAAACGGAGCAATGGGTTTCACAGCGAATCCAAATTTTTCCACCACACCAGGCTGAATAAAGTTGTGAGTGGCCCCGTCGTCAATGAGAATTTGGAGTTCTTGTCCCCGACTTGGCCGAGCACACGGAGAGTGCGGGGATTTGAGGGACCTGTTAATGAGTGAAGACTAGAAACATCGCTTGAGATTTCAGATTCCTCATCAATGGGGGCCGGTGGAGCCGCATCACTATCATCATCTTCATTTTCGAGGAGCAAATAGAACTTGCTCTTACAACGGTGCGTGGTACTTTTCGTCACTATTGTAACAGATGCCGCGTTCGCGTTTGGCTTGGAGTTCTGCTGATGCGAGCTGTTTGACCGGAAGAAGTGGGGACGGTAGTGGTTGGGTTTTCGATGTGCTCTTGGGTGGTGGAGGTGCAGAAAAACCCGTTTGAGGGAAGTGAAGAAGGGGCGAGGTAGTGGCGAGTCACGACCACGAAACGAGCTGACATATGACCAGATTTCAGAAAGTCTTGGCTGCGGCTTCCGAAAGAGTCGCGGGCTTGTCTACAAGAAGGTCGCGCTAGATCTCCTGCTTGAGACCTGAGATGAATATGCTGAGGATCAAATCCACGTCAAGTCCCGAAGTGCGGCTGAGAAGTTGCTCAAAGGAAGCATGGTAGTCGGCCACCGAGGAAGTTTGGAGCAGCTTCGAGAGACAACCACATGGGTCCTCGTACATAGTAGGACCAAAGCAGAGGTGAACTTCACGCAAAAAGAACGACCAAGTAGAAATCAGGTTGTTGTTCTCCATCAAGCCATACCAAACCGTAACAGGGTCATCGGGGTGAAATGCGACGATTTGGAGACGCAAAGCATCCGGCTTACCATGAAAATTAAAGAAACGGTCAATACGAGAAATCCACCTGAGCGAGTTTGAGCCGTCAAAATGCCGCACCTCGAGTTTCATGGATTTCAGAAAAGGAGAGGACGCTGAGGCATCCGACGGAGATCCATGAAGAGCTTGAAGTGACGGAGTCGGAAGCAAGCCAGACGAAGGCGAAGGGTCGCTCACAAGAATGACATGAGGTTTACCTGGCGTGAGGAGATGTTTGCACAATGTCACAAGCTCATCATCTTGGTGCAATTGGAACGACAGAAATTGTTGCAGCACGTAGCGAAAAGCCACGATGTGTTCGCCGGACTGTTTTTGCAGCGTTTTCATGGTTTCCGCGTGCTCAGAGTGAGCTCACAAGACCTCAGACTACTATGAAGTAACTCGCAGTCCGCGTCTGTGACTAGACGGGACCACGCGTGATGGAATTTTAGACGGGGATTTCACTCCCCTGACTGAAGATCTACTTGCTGTCGAAGGTGAGCCTATTTGATAGGATCGGGGATCGTTCTAACCATCTGGGGGTTTACTCCTCGTGGGCGCGCGCTTATGGCTATTCTGATGCCATCAAGTGCCGACTATTCGATACTACCCTTGCGGGCGAAGAACGTAGGTGGTGGTATCGACTTCCAGCCAACTCAATCACGAGCTGGCAGGATCTGAGGACGAAGTTCGCAACATAATTTTTGGGGGGCCAGAGGCACCTCAAGAACCCCGCATATCTCTCCCGAGTTAAGCAGTGGGATGACGAGACCCTCCAGGCCTGGTTGAAGAGATTCTTCAAGTCCACAGTGAAGGTAGGGCACCTGTTTGACGATGCCCTATTGCTGGCCGTGACCTCCGCAGTTCGCGAGGACGCTCTGTTTACGTATTCTGACTTCTCGGAACGGGCCAGGAATTACATCAATACCGAGGCTTTGATTTCGAAGAAGTTAGGTGCCGCGAAGTCTTCTCGAGGAAACCCCGAAGGGGACCAACGGAAGGAGAAGAAAAGACCGGTGGAAACCTCCGCAGGAGAAAGCCATCAACCCCGCGATGAAAAACGGTATCGTGACTCATGGTCGGGGAACGAGGCGGCCCAAGCCTCTAAGTAACGATATGACAAGTACCACGAGCTTACTGTCTTGATCGAGGAAATTTTTGTCAACTCGCAGAGCGAGGTTGATTTCCGACCCCCGATGCTATTGAAGGGGAATGTCCCGGAGAAACACAAGGACAAGTTCTGCTTGTCGCACAAAACTAACGGTCATACGACCGCGGCGTGCTTTGATCTCAAGGATGAGATATTCTATCTCATCCGTAGAGGAAAGCTCGCTAATTACCACAAGGATGTGGACCGCAGAGCAAGGATTTCACCCAACAGAAGGACCGAGGGCGAGATCCATTGATCGGGGAAGAATGAGCTTACAGAAGGTCAAGAGCAAGCCTGGAGGGTCAGGTGCCATGTTGAACGATTCGCTACTAAACGACAAATTATGTAAGAGAGAAGACTTAAGCGAATTCCTCGATGAAGTTTATAGGAATCACGCAGGGGGGTAATCCCTCGCCGGTAATTTATTTTTCTCTTGAGCTATGTAATTTTTAATTCAGCGATTATCAATGAAAGTTCAGCAATTTTGGTACCAAAAGTTAAGTTCTCGACTAAATATTGTTTTCTTCTTAAAAAAAAAGAGAGAGAAAAAATCTACCGAGTAGACTATAAACTCAGAAAGTCTGTCGAGTAAACTATAAACTCAGAAAGTCTGCGGAGTAGACTATAAAGTCAGAAAGTCTACGGAGTAGACTGTAAACTCGGTGTATAAGGGAATGAACCGCGAAGCGGATTATTCCTAGAAACACTGCCCTCGACTGTCTCCTTAACTGCAGGAGCGCTAAGGGAGACAAGGGGGCATCCGGGGTACCAAAAAGAAATAGGTGCGCTCTATAGGTACTTCGAAGACGTGCGAGGCTAGAACGCGTAAGTTCAGAGAGCTTACGTAGGCTTTAATCGTTGAAGCTTCCTACCATACAAAGGTTTTTATTGTCAGGTCTTAACCTGTTCGGAGATTAACTTGGAAAACATTTGGCTGATTTGCTCCTATAACCATTCTACTGTTTGGAGAAGATAGAAGACCTAGGTATGCTTAAATAGGGAACCCTGAGGTGTGAAAAACTTAGGAGAATTTTGAAAAATTGGACTAAGTTTGATCACCGAAGCATATAAGTAAAGAGGCCATACAAGTTTGAAACCCTGAGGTGCTTTCAAATTTCGTCGGTTATTAGATTTGACAAAGGTCATTCCTTCGGAGAAGGAGCTTGGTTCGAAATAATCCTTCAAAGAAGGAAGAACCCAGAGTAACAGAGCATTTTTTGGAGAAAGTTTATTCAGGTTACGGTCTAATTAATCGCTTAATTTGTTTTTATTGTGACCCTCGGAGAGGGAATGATTTGAGTTGTGTTCCTCGAAGAGGACATAACTTCTGTTAACATGGTCGATCCCGGAGGGATTTGATTGTGTTAGCCAATGGAAATAAGCGGAAGATAAAATCAAAAGGAGTTGTGAAGAAATAAATACTTAAGACTTTTTGTGAAAATCAAAAATGAGTTTTATTGATATATTCGGGAGATTACAAAAGATGAGTGTCTAAAAGACCCCGAGGCAAAAAAGAAAAAGATACAAAATGCCGAAGAGAATCATTGGTGCGGGCGCATGCGCTTGACTTCCTCGAAGACATTCCATTCGGGATGGAGAATGTTAAGCTTTCCAAGTGCCATGTTTGCGCCCGCGAGAGTAGCTTGTTGCATCTCAACTTGGAAGCCAATGCTTATGTGAAAGTTTGAGATCCATTGTTAACTCTTTGACTCACTAAAATTCTCAAAGGTAGGGCTATTCTTAAAGTCCGCTACAGCAGTACGGATCCTTGCCCTTGCCTCGTTTGGATCAGCCTCTACCTTGCTGAGCTCGGTGCGTGCATCTTTGAGTTCACCCTGAAGTGCTTCAATCCTAGTCTCGGTCGCTACTTTCAGCCCTTTCTCCTAATCGATCGCCAGCTTAAGAGCGACCTTCCCAAAATCAAAGTCCTCTTTATGAACCCGACGTTCCTCTTCTAGGATCCTTCATGCCTTATCGCTGGATGCATTTTCCTTAAACAACTCCGCCCGGAGTTTGGCCACCTCTTCATCGTGACTCATCTTGAACTCTGCCATTTGCTTAAGGCAGTAAGTTGCCAGCTCTATCATTTCGGATGAAATATTCCTTCTGGAAGAAACTTCCTTAAGCTCGACAACCAGCTTCTTGTTTTCCTCGTGGATATGGAGTAGGGCTTCTTGACCCTGGGCGAAGATAGCCTCCGTCTTTTGGGAGTAGACAAAATTTACGAGAAAAGCCTGCAGCAATTAGGAAGGTTAGAAGCGAGAATTCGAGATTTAGAATTTTTCGAAGGAAACATCAAAAAATCTTACCTTCACGAGCATTCACATGCCTTATTGATTGCCGGCTTGAAGTGGCTCCTCAGACAATCTCTTGAAGCTTTCCTCGGACCAGATCTCGTCTATTATAGGACCAAGATCGGCGATCCACGGGAATGACCTCGAGGGATTAAAAGATCTCTCGCCTTAAGGAGTCCTGGCTAGATGAACCGCAAATTCATCCAAAGGATTGTTGGGGACTTCAGTGGATTCTCTCCTTGAGGTATCTCCAGTCGGTGTCTTCGAGGATAAAGAAGCCGCCTCTTCGCACTGAATATTACTCTCATTTGGGAGCGGAGTTCCCAAAGGAGGAGCATCTTCCATAGGCCTTTTCCCCTTGGCATTGTCCCCGATGGAAGGCTTAGGGACAGGAGTACTTCGCATCGCAGGCCCCGAAGTTGGCGAGGGCCCAAGATGACTGAAAAAGTCATCTGCAACAACGTCAACGAAACAGGCTAGTATTTGAAATTTTTCTAAGTATAAAATGTCTTGTGTATTTGTTTTGCTAGAAACGTCTACTTACCATCATCGAGGATAATGGGTATTGAGCGTTCTGACCCAGGTGTAGTTTGAGTCGATGTCGAAGCTGGCGAAGTCGGCTTCGATAAAGCGTCTGACTCCGAAGGAGTCAGGTGTACACGCTCCCCTACAAAGAAGTCCTCGACGCTCAAATTAGGATCTTCTGCCAAGGCCGACGGAGGATTCAGCGTAGCCGAAGAATTTTTTTATCAGAATATCTCCTCCACAGCCTTAAGTGCCTCCCGGGCAACTTCATCAAAAGAGCTTCGTTCAGGACACCTGAAAGTTCTCAAACTCGGGGGAAACCGCAGTCTGAGAAATCGGAACATCCTCACTTCCGAAGGGATGAGGATCCAACGGAGCCATCTTCAAAGAAGTTGGCTCTGACTTCTTTGTCTTCGATATTTTCTCCATCTTTAAAGGCTCTGGAGAAGACTCGTCCTCGGTCTCATCTCTCATAGATGGAACTGCTGCAGTCGCGGGCTCAGAAGAAGCTGATCTCTTCGAAGATGAGTCAACCTTCTTTCTCTTTGTAGCCCCGGAGGAAATGGACTTCTTCGAAGAAGAAGCCACTTTCCCTTCGGTCGCAGTCGATGACGCCCTGACCTTCGCCTTGGGCTTCTTAATGGACGGCTTGTACGGGCAAAGTTGGTCCAGGTCCAACTCCATATGGGTGGATATCCATCCGTAGGTGACTACATTGTCCTCGTTGACGAGGACCCAGACATCTCTATACTCGTCAGGGACTGTGAGGGCTCTCATGATCCTCTGCCTTTGATCCCCAGACACCGGAGGCCGGATGAAAGATTCTGCACATAACAGCGAAAACGTTAGTAGAGGACAAACAACGAAGACGAAAGAAAAAGAAATTTCTCTAAATTAGAAACTCACCAAATTCACTTGGGACTGTGTAGTTCCTCGGACTGCTTTGAGCTCCTGCGATAGAACTAAATGGGTCGAAGTTATCCCCAACCCAGAAGTTCTTATCCTTCCACCCTTCGCAGAAGGAAGACAAGTTCGTCATCATAATCTTCTTCTTCTCCCACGGGGCCAAGAAGAAGTAGCCAACTTTGGATTTCTTCGAGGAAGGCCTGTAGAGGTAGCAAACCTCCTCCACGGAGATGTCAACCTCGAACAACTGCCTCCACAAAATATGCAACCCCGCCATGATCTTGTAGGCGTTCGCATTAAGTTGGCTCGGGGATAGTCCGAAGTGCGCTAACACTCCCCGGACCAATGGGTGGAGCGGCAGCTGAGCCTCGTGCTTCCTGTTAGCCTTGTTGAAAGCCACCAGCTGATGTAGGGGACGGTTTGAGTGTTCCTCCGCGGTCATCGCTCTGGTTATCATGTCCGCGGGCAAGTAAAACTGGTTCCGCACATGCTCTATATCTGTCTCGGTGCATGAAGAAACCTTGGACTCCGCGACGATAAATGGCGAGGGCACTATGAGGATCAGCTCGTTAGCCACGACTGTCGTCGAGCCTGGTGGAGGCAGCGGAGCAGCCGTCGTCTGGGGCGTCTACACAGGTCTGGCCTCGGTAACCCGTGGAGCGGAGACCGAGAAGTCTAGCCTTGAAGCTGTGGCTCCGGAGGACTGCGAAGCAGGGCTATCTGCCAAAGTCACCGGGGAAGATGACCGAGCGACAGAGGCCTTCCTCAGCCTCTTCTTCATCTTTTCCTGTTCCACCGTTGAAGGCGGTGAAAGGGCAGAAGAAGACTCAATGTCCGCCTCCACAAGCGACGGAGAGGCCATCAACGATCTGGTAGGGTTTGTTCCGAGCGCTCGAATGTGGGTGCAGGCCTGAATCGAACCCCGGAGGAGAAAGATGCAGATTCGTCAGACATTTTTCTTAAAAGAAAAAAGAACGACAAAATCAGTATCTCGAAACCAAGGAAATCTACCTAAGACCCTAAACCATTCGGAGAATGGGGGTTGAAGATGAGTCTATAGGACTTACCAGATAATAGGAAGAAAAGTGTGGTCAAAGATCGAACTAGCTTTCCAGTGCCGATTCAGGAGGATTCAAATGAGATCTCAAAAATCTTTAAGAACTCGGAGAATTTTTAAGTTTCAAAGATTATTGGAGGCACGAAAATTCAAAAGTTTAGAAAAGAAGAACGATGAATGGATTTATAGGCAACGAGGGTAACGAAGGGACGCAAAACTTCGTTATTCGCACCCTTTCGCCTCCTTCCTCGAACGAAAATCCGGACCGTCCGATTCGCATGTTTTCTTTATTATCTAATTGTCGGGGATTTTCGAAGAAAATCTCATCATGACCTGACGTCAGCAAATTCCGTCGAAACGGTGGAAATTCCAAAAGGTGCCAGGGCATTAAATACCTTTCCATCAAAAGTCGCAACTCCTCAGAATGGAAACTTCTCGAGGAAGGAATCCAAAAGGGCGCATTATGTACCTTCGGGATTGGGGGGCAGATGTTATACATGATTTTTTGTCAGCAAATATAGCCTCAGGGACGGAGTCCCCGAGGAGCATTTAATGCAAGCAGAATCCCTCGACTCCAATAGCAAAGTAATGCCACGTCATCACGGGAGCTTTCCCCGGACGAAGAATAAACGAGGATTGTTGAAGGTGATATCGATTTTAGGACAAGACCTTTGGAGAGGGATTGACGGGCTAGAAGACCGCGGATCATCGAAGAAGATCTAATGCCGCGAAGCTAGGCTTGGAGAGGAAGTCAGGACTTCACTCAAGACGGAGAGCTCAACCCGTAAAACTGGTGACCCCCGATCGAAGATGAAGTCCACGCAAGTTAGTTTAGGTCTTTCTTTCTGTTTCGTTTTTCTAGCCCCAATCGTGGGACATTATGTACCTAATCCCATAAAATTCGGGATTAATATAACTGTAGATATTCAATTCCCAAGAAGTAACTGCTCAGGTATTTGGTAAACTATATCCCGAGATTTAGGGGATAGTAGGTGAGGCATTCCTAATCCAGACCCTAATCCCTCAGATATAAAAGGAGAAGGGTAAGACCGGAGAAGGGGGTTGGTCGACTGTTTATTGAAATTCCAAAGAATCAAATACAACTCTCAGTGGAGGTAGGCTATTACTCTGGAGTAGGGCCGAACCATTCTAAAAATCCTGTCTGTCTATTATTTCCGACCAACTCCTCATTTTCATTGCCGCATCACTTTCAGAGGTGCGGATCTTGTTGTTGGTTCAAATTTTACATCAACAGTTATCACAAGGGTATTTTGTTATAAAGATCCTCAGTAAACGTGATTTAAAACATGTGTAAAGGATAATTCTCCACTATTTTGGCTATGTGAACCTATTTTTGCTCACTCATACTTCATCCCATGGCTCGGGCCTCGGCTTTATGCTCTAACATCATTATATAACGATCACCGTGCCTACCGCCGATTCTGGCTGCTACTGCCGATTTTGGCTGCTACCGACTATAGGCTATTTCACCACTCTTTGACTATCATTTAGATTGCCCATTTGATTTATGACTTGCCTGCATGCATTTGACTGATTTATCACATGATTATGTGCGTTATATGTAACATCCGATTATGTGCTGAACTGCCGATTTTATGCTCTATTGCACATATACATTATAATTACGTGATATATTACTCTTTGACATCTTAACATTGCGCTTGGCCCATTCTCACCACATATTTCAAATTTCATACTTACTTTTACAAGATTCCTTATCGGCCTAAATGGCTTGTACCGCAGTTGTTATCGGGGTTTCTTCAACCCGCCCGTCTTTTCACTTTTTGCATATACTAATTCACATAGCGTAGGGTAGGGTGCTTTCCTTCGTGATTTTTACTCTAGCTTGCCATCCACCATCTCATTGTGGGGGTGAAAATCGTCACCGGGTTCGTCGAAAGCGGGCCACTAATTCAAATCCGGTGCCTTATCCAAAATCCAGTGCCTTATCCAAATCTAGTGCGTTATTCAACCCAAGGCTCAAATTTGACGAGCCAGGCCCAACGCTCTTCTCTTTGCCGTACAACGCGGATACGGCACCCCACAAGCTACAAGTAAAGACGCTATCATGACCCTTTTTTTTTCTTCTTCTTCTTTTTCTTTTTAATCAATCACTTTATTCCAATCACAAAAGAAAAGATCACATGACCATCGTACTCTACTCTTACTTTCTCTAATTTTATCATTTTTTAATTATAAAATATCAAAAAAAAATAGGTGGGGCATGACCTATTGAAATTGGTTTGACCTTAAAGATAGAGTGGACACATGTACTAATTTATAGTGTCATGTTCAATACACTCTTTAATAATAGGTGTAACATGTACATTTTATATCAAGTGTCACTATGACATTTAATCCTATTCTATTCATCTAATTTTCATTTAGACAAGTTATATGTACATGCACAGCTAATATATGCACATTGTCTGATTAAATTCTATTATACCTTATTATTATTCATGAAATTTTAGGTCCATGATGAATACAATTAATTATATAGTCTCAATAATTGTAGTGTTATACACTATATAGCAAGAGGTGATCTTACTATAATTTTTGCTAAATAAATTAGAATAACCCAATTATTAAATTTCATGGAGCTAAACTAGAAAAATTGGGTCATTATAATTTTACTATATGCTAACCGTTTCGTGACAAAGCAAAAGAAAGCAAAAAACTCACTTTCAAATACAAGCAAGTGAATCTCAAAAAGTATATCAAGGCAAGGTTTGAAACAAACAAAGTCACGTCAACATGATTTCATGAGTTCAAAAGTTTCATGCAACTGAGTACTTGATATTATGCCACATTGATAAACTAAAAAATAAAAAAAAAGAGAAGTACGAAAGACATGGTGGATCACCAATACCGTGCCATACAAGAAAGGATAAAAAAGAAAGAGCCATATAGACCAAATGACCTCGAAGATATAGCCAAAGAAGAGTAAAGATGTTTACATGACGAAGTACCTCACAGCAACAACAAATCGAGAGGTAAAGCAAAGAATATGAAGTTGTAATAATCAAATGAACATAAAAGCAAACTCATTGACACAAATAGGAGCTGAGCATTAACAAAAGTTAAACCAAGCTCAATTTTCACATGAAAAGGCCAAAAGTGCACAAGTATATAAAAGGTGATCAGAATAGCAAATAACTAGTTCAAGTTCTTTAGAACAATTAAAACAAGTTGAAATGAATTGCAAAAGCCATTATAGAAACAAGCTCATTAGCAAGATCAAAAGATAAAAAATAACTGTAAAAACGCAAGATATGGCAAGATTCCACAAAGATAGAGCGAAAGAGTAGCA
This sequence comes from Boehmeria nivea var. tenacissima, assembly GCA_018132145.1. NCBI lineage: Eukaryota > Viridiplantae > Streptophyta > Magnoliopsida > Rosales > Urticaceae > Boehmeria > Boehmeria nivea. The sequence continues at coordinate 3,172,817 of CM030881.1, forward strand.
AGGGAAACAAACAAACAAAACATTTGAGAATAGACCTTAACAAGGTTCAATCAACCATTCAAAGAACAATACAATGCCATTCTAGCACCCCGAAGGTCAAAAGGCCGGAAGCATAAATAAAGGTATGACCTTTAATACTTTGAAAGTTACCTTCCATAGTTTTTTCATACTTGAAATCTTCCAAAATAGTTTTTCTCGACATTGTCAATAAAGTTTAAAGCTAAAAGAAGTGATGCAGAGAAGCATTGTGCTCCTACAACACTAGCACCATTTTCTATGTACTTATTAATTTGTTATTATATTGTTATTGTCCATTTAATGCTTCGTTGACGTTTTAGTGTGCTTTTAGCTTGTTGTTTTGTCGTGTGGTTAAGCTAGTATTCTCTTTGGATTTATATACCAGATCCTAAGACTAAGAGGTCAAAGATTAGTATTGAAACTTTTTGGTTGGTGTCCTTCAGCCTCTCACCACTGACCATGACGTCCGCTTTGTTAATATTTTTTGGAAAGAGTTGTGGAAAAGCTTTGTCAAGTTGTTAAACTCAGTGGCACTAGTTATCCATAAATCGTCCCGACCGAGGTAGTTGATCGCACTAAAAGCCGGCCAACTTGAGTTCAAATTAGGTTAGAAATTGTTTCTTTAATTCCTAATTTGAATACAATAATAGTTATACGATAATTACTTATCTATTTTTTGAAATAATTTTTAGATAAATCTTTATTTTTGAAATTGTAAAAATAAAAAAGGATAACCTCAATCATGGCCAAAGTTTACCTTTGCCCTAGCCCTGTAAATGTGTTATAGTATAACACAACACATGCTAAGTAATTCAAAATTTTCTATGCAAAAACTGTCGAAAAAAATTTTCTATTCCCTCCCCTAAAGGAAAAATCTCCCACTTTTATAACAAGTTGAGAGAAATTTTTTTTCTTTTCACTTGTATTTTTTGAGAAACACTTGAAAGAGCTCACATTCAAGTCTTTGACTTGATCTGAGAATTAGAGTAAAAGACTTTGATGTCGAAGGCTTGGCCGGTAAACTCGTTGTGAGCGTAGGACAACTCGAGCCCAATCTTGGTGGTCTCACAATGAACGGTGACCAAATCAATATTTTGAGAATTCAAGAAAATAAAATGTATAATTTCTAATTTTTATCCTATTTAGTTATGTGATAATTACTGCTATAAATTTTTTTAATACCATATGTGCATGAGATCCACCTTGTTAGTTTCAATAAATTATTTAATTATTTGCCATGTTATTCCTTCTGCTACGAAAACTCTAATTTGATAAAAAAAATTCTTAATTATTTAGATAAATGAAGTCCCAACACCATCTAGCTTAAGGGGTTAGGTTGAGTTAAAGCACAATGCTCATAATATATAGTAAGAATAGGCCGGCCTCAATATTAGAAAGCAAAACAATGATATGATATGAGATGAGCATATGATTATGACATAAGTATATGATTAGCATTTCAACATATAATTGATGCTTAGGCACTGATCAACGTTTCAACATATAATCGGTAAGAACCGTTTTATTGGCGGGTATTCTTTGTTTATGTCAGAAATACTAACAAAGAACACATGTTGATGCTAAAATCGAGACGGAAAAATAAATGAGTGAACAATAAACAAAAGTTCGAAAAATAATGTAAATGGCACACGAAAGTTGGTAACGCAGTTCGGCAATACCTACGTCTGCAGGGCCACATCCAGATAAAAAGATCCACTAGAAAAACTCTAACCGAGGTCTCTTGGATTTATACAAGATTGGACTCCCTCCAACTCTCTTTCGTCGTTGCCCTGTTGTCCTAGTGATCAACCCTGACGAGATTTTCTCGTCTTACAATTCATAGTCCCATATGGTGAGTAACCAAAAAAAGTGTTTACAACACTCGAACACCCAGTGTCACAATACTTTGAGAAACACCTTTCAAGAGTGTGGAACACTTTACAACAGAATACATAAACAAGAGCTCTTAAAACCCAGAAACGTGAATACACTCATGCTCTCTGTATTTTTCACTCTCTCTCTCTCAAACCCAGAATACAGACTTTTACAAATGCACAGTGGAAGAGATAAACGAAAATGTCTTCAACATCAGAATATAAAGAGCAAAGCATAAGGAATGAAATGGAGACTTTCCATTCAAAGATCACCATTAAGACACCCATAATAAATGGGATAAATTTCCTCATAATGCCTCATAACTCCATAATATTTCGACCATTAAGAGAGACAATCAAGCAAGATGTGATCATAATGAGCTGTGAAGATTACATTCAAAATCTCGGTCAATAATCTTCTAGAAAGAAAGCTTTCATTTTCCATGATCTTGACGGGTGTCTCAACTTGTCTCTAAAAAATACCTCCAAGAACAGCCCAGTAGATTTTCACCAAAGTTGACTAAATGCAATCTCTCAGTTTAATGACTGTTGGTATGATATTTGAACCAACACCGTGATTTGCACCTCTAGGTTGTGATGCGGCAATGAAATAGGAAGAATTTACCGGAGAAATTAATAACACAGTGACTTTAGAGTGGTTCGGCCCTCCACCAGAGTAATAGCCTACGTCCACTTTTTTTTGGTATTTCGAGTTTACTGTTTTTTACAGAGAATTCCGAGCAAAAATTCCTCTAACCCCCTCTCCCTTCTCCTTCCCTTCCTTTTATAGGCTATCCGTAGGAGAAAGGGAAAGGTTACATTAATGAGACCTGACAACTCATCCCTTAATTCTAGGGATTAGGTGACCTTAACACACAGTCGACCATACCCTCTCTGAATTACAGGAGTGGGTTACCAACTAACTACCGACGTTCATTGGGAATGGAATGCCTACAGTACCTGTCAAACATCACTACAATCGGGGTTAATCAATCATTACAAGGAAAGACCTAGACTTAAGATCACGCGGACTTCATCTTTGATCGGGGGTCTCCAGCTTCGCGGGTCGAGCCCTCAGTCTTGACCAGTTCTTTCCTTGTTTAAAGACGGACCCCATCTTCGGTGAGGCCTCTACCGACTACCCTTGCGGGTGCTAGAGTGAAGGCGATCTTTGACAGCCCCAACTCCCGTCTGCCCCGATGATTGCTTCCTTGATGATGTGGCGATGCTGCGTAGACATTGGGCGCTCTTCCTCACAGTTTTTGCTCTCCGGGAGTTTCGCCACCGAAGTTATAACGTCGGACGAAAATTCAACTACAACATCTGCCCCCCAATCCCGAGGGTACATGCCGCACCCTCTACGATTCCTTCTTTGGGACGCTTCCTTTCCAAAAAGTAGCGCCTTTGAGTGACGGGCAGTTAATGCCCTAACATCTTTTGGGATTTCGCCGTTTTCGATGGGATTTGCTGACGTCAGGCAATGATGGGATTCTCTTCGGAAATCCCAGGCCGTTAGATGGTGACGGGAAGATTCCAATCCGAAGCTCCAAAATTACGATCGGGATTTGAGGCAAAAAGGCGCGTAGAGATGCCACCTCTTCGCTTGGGATCTCTCACTTTTCACGAACTTTTGCATCCATCACCATTTCTCTGAAAATTTCGAGCTCTCCGACTTCTCAAAACTCCGACAAACTCTCTCTTTCAGTTCTCCGACGTCCGAAGCTTTCTCCGACGCTCTACCCCCATCACCGCTTATTGAATATCGGTAAGTTCTTCAAACTCGCCTTAGATTTTCACCCTTCGGGCAAATTAGGGTTTAATCTCTTGAGCATTTTTTGGGGTTTTGAAAGGTTTTGAAAGGGCAGATTAGGATTTCCTTTTTTCAAAAATGTCTGAGGAATCTACATCGTCCTCGTCCGGCGCTCGGTTTGGGTCTGAGCTCTCTTCCAAGCACTCTGAACCCTCGCCACCGGCTTCGCCCATGGCGTCCTCGCCGCCATCGCCTCCGACGGTGGCAGCAGGGAAGAAGAAGAAGAAGAAGAAGGGGATGGCGAAGAAAACTTTGGCCGCTCTAGTTCCTCCTTCGGCGTCCGTGGTCCTCGGGAGCCGCGGCCACCCAGCCCGAGCCCCCAACCTCGGGCTCATAGGTGGTTGAGGCTACGCCCGTCGAACTGCGGCAGACGACAGCTGCCCCGTAGCCGCCATCAAGTGCACAAACGATCGCAGCTGACGACCCCAAAGTTGCGTTGTCGTCGCCCACCTTCATCGCGGAGACAAGAGTCTCCACTTGCTCCGAGAACGACGTGGAGCATATCAGGGAGCAATTCCACTTGCCCGGGGACATTACCACCCGGGCGATGTCACGGAGGAGCGCTCCAACCGCCTGCCCCGTTCACTAGTGGCCTTTAATAAGGCCATGATAAAGCACGGGGCGCGGCTCCTGCTGCATCCCCTCGTCCGCAAAGTCGTTTCCCATTGGTGACTTTCGCCGAGCTAGCTGAACCCGAATGCCTACAAGATCATGGCGTGGATGAACATCTTGTAGAGGCTGCTGATCGGGCTCGACCTCACCGCAGAAGAGGTCTGCGGCCTCTACAAACCCTCCTCCAAGAAGTCAGAGGTGGGTACTTCTTCCTGGCGCCTTAGGAGAAGAAGAAAACTATGATGGCAAACTTGTCATCCTCCTGCGAGGGATGGAAGGACAAGAATTTCTAGGTCGGGGGAAACTACGACCCTTTCAGTTCCGTGAAGAGAGCAAGACCTGTCACGAGGAACTACAACGTTCCTAGTAAGCTTCTCACTTAGCTCTCCCTCTTTTTTTTCTTTGCTTACTGCACTCTCTTGCTAATACCTGGGTTTGTGCTCAGAATCCTTCCTTCGCACCTCGGTGACCCAGGAGCAAGGCGAGCAGATCTTGACCACCCTCGCCTATCTTGAAGAGGGCACTGACGTCCGGGCCCTCGTCACCAAGGACAATCTGTTGGAGTACGGGTGGATCTCCACTCGAATAGAGTTGGACCCAGACCAGCGCTGCGGGCAAAAATCGGGCCTGAAGCAGGTAAAGACTGCATCAGAGCCTTCGACTCAGGCCATCTAGCCGAAGAAAGCCACTACCTTCCGGCTACTGAAAAGGAAAAGTGCGGCCTTGTCTTCGAAGAAGCCCACGTCTTCCAAGTCCACGGCCCCATCGCCACCGACAGTGGAATCCAGAGGCGAAGAGGACCATTTGGTGAGGGTTAAACGACTGCGGACAGAGTCCAGGCCGACTCCCGCGGTTGTTTCCTCTCATGCCCCTTCTTCCTTCGGCGAGGGTGTTCTATCTCCTCAGACCAGGGCGGTTCCAGGCATTAAAGACTCCGAGGCGCTTCCAACAAAGTCCACCCCAGAGTCTGAAAACCCGCAAGCGCTCTTGATTAAGGCCACGCCAGAGTCTGAGAACTCGTAGGCGCCCCGAGAGAATTCCTGACGACTACTCTCGAGGGGGTCTCATTTGGCAAGGCTGCCTAGAAAGCATTCGTCGCCACGGAGGAAATTTTTCGCGAACCTCCTCCGGTCGCACCAAGCCCTCCACCTCCTCTAGTGCAAGATCCCTTGTTGAGCGTCAAGGACTTTACGGTGGAGCACGCAAGTCCGGCTCCTTTAGGACTAGATGTTCCCACAAGGCAGACGATGCCCGCTGGCTCTTTGACCCAAATTTCATACGGGTTAATGCGCTCTGCCCCCATCGTCCTTGACAACGGTAAACAGTTGTTTTTCTTGAAAAAATATAGTTGTATCCAACTCTAATATTAGCCGACACTAACTTGCTTCTCGCCTGCAGATGAACTTTTTTGGTCTCTTGGGGTCCTCGCCTTAGGCAGGTCCCCCCAGTCGTTCATCCCCCGTCTTTGAATCTTTCGCTTGGGATAAGGCCAAGGGGAAGCAAGTAGCGAAAGACGCTCCTCCTTCGAGAACCACGCCACCGAAGGAGAGCGATACTGCCTAAGCTGGCACAGAGGGCCCATCCTAATTTAGAGCACCGGCTACAGAGGCCTCGAGGGCAGAGTTCGCTGGGGCTCTTCAGGGCCCCCCGAGAATTATGTCCCTGCCAGGGATCCCTTAGAGGATTTTGCCGTTCCTCCCTTCGGCGAGAGGTAGTATACTCCCTCGGGGCCCTTCCCCTAGATGCCTGATCTCGGTCCTATGCTGGACTAGATCTGGTCCGATGAGAGCTTTAGGAAGCTATCCGATGAGCCGCTTCAGGCTGGCAACAAGGATGACATGCGGCTGCTCTCGAGAGTAAGACTTGTCGAGACTTTTTCCTTCAAAGAACCTACGTAATCGTTACTGACTATTCTAGTTGTTGTAGGTATTCCTGGCCAACTTCGTCTACTCCTGGAGGTTCGAGGCCATCTTCGCTCAGGGCAGTGAAGCTTTGCTTCGCCTCCGCAAAGAAAAAGAGAAGCTCGCTGCTGAGCTCCACGACGTTTCCTCCCGGACGGACCTTTCAACGAGAATGATGGATCTAGCCAACGACAACCTCAGGAGCTCCAGAGACCGTAGGATGGAACCCGTAGAGGAGGTGGCCAAACTCCGGGGGAAATTGGAAAAAGAGAGAGTAGCCCGTGCAGAGGGAAAAGCCGAGTTCGTGGTTGGGCTGGCTCAGGCAAAGAGGCAGCAGGAATAAACGTGCAAGGCCCTGGAGGAAGAGCGTCGCCTCCGCGATGAAGACTCTCTCTCTGAGAAGGCAACATTCACGGCAACGCTCGAGGAGGAGAAGGGCTTGAGAGTAGCAGCTGAAAGGAGGATCCAAGCACTAGAGGGCGAGCTCAAAACTGCCCAAGGCACACTCAGCAGGACCGAGGCTGATCTTCACCGTGCCAGGGCCAAAATCCGTTCTGCCGTGGCCGACTATAAAAAGAGCCCCGCTTTTGACAACCATGTCGAGTTGAGGAGGCAACAATGGATCTCTGATATCCATAAGAGCTTGGGCTACTGAAATGAGATCAAGTTTGCCACCCTCGACGGAGCTAACCGAGTGCTGCACAAACTCAAGGCCCTCCACCCCGAGTGGAACTTCATCGAAGAAGTTAGGCACGAGTTCCCGCGTCCGCCTCAGCAGCCGCATCCTTAGCTTTTTGTTTTCTTTTGCTTTTTCTTCCGGGGTCTAATCTGACGCCCTCCCTTATAATTTTCCTACGAATAAATAGAACTTGGAGTTTGATTTCTCATAAGTGTCTATTTATATCATATACAGCTCAAAACTCTTTCTTAATTAATACAATTAAATCCCTTCGGGATCAATTGTTAAAATTAATTTCATCCTATTCGAGGATCACAACCCGAACTACGCCCTCTCCGAGGGTCATACTTAAGATTAATTATGCGACTATTTAGACCGTGACTCGAACCTGACTTCCTTCGAAAGATGCTTTGAGTCACTCCGAGTTCTTCCTTCTTCGAAGGATTGTCCCAAACCAAGCTCCTTCTCTGAAGGAATGACCTTGGGAAACTATAATAGCCAACGTAATTCGAAAGAACTCTATTACTCGCAACAGTACCCGATGCTTCTGAACAAAGTGTGGCCTTTTGACTTATATGCTTTGGTGATCAGACTGTCTAATTTTTGAAAAATTTTCCTAAATCTTTCACGCCTCAGAGTTATTCCTTTAAGCGTACCTATGTCTTCTATCTTCTTCGAAGAATAGAATGGTTCTAGGAGAAAATTAGCCAAACTTCCCAAGTTAATCCCCGAACAGGTTTCCTTATTCGAAGGGATGGTCTGACAAAACTAACCTTTGTGTGGTAGAAAGTTTCAACGATTAAAGCCTACGTAAGCCCTTCGGACCCACGCTTCTAGCTTCGCACGCCTTCGAGGTACCTATTGGGCGCACCTATTTCCTAGTGGTACCCCAGGTGCCCCCCCTGTCTGCTTGAGTGCATCGCGAGTAAGGAGACAGTCAAGGGTAGTGCTTCTAAGAATTTTCTGCTTCGCAGTTCTTTCCTTTATACACCGAGTTTATAGTCTACTTCGCAGACTTTCTTCATTCATTTTTTTAACACACTTGGTGCCAAACATGCTGAACTTTTATTCATTTATCCTTGAATTACAAAAGAGTGACATTACAAGAGGGACAGTTAATTACAAGCGAGGGGAGCCTACTGGTAATACTTTTTGAGATGCTCCGTATTCCAAGGATGTCTGATCGGGACCCCAGGGAGGTTTGCGAGTCGGTAAGCCCCCGATCGTAGAACCTCTGTGACTTGGTAGGGTCCCTCCCATGAATATCCAAGTGCCCCAGCTCCTGGCTCCTTTGTGTTCTGAAATACTTGTCTGAAGACGATGTCCCCGACCTTAAATTTTCTTTCTTTTAGCCTGGAGTTATAATACCTCGCCATCGTTTGGGCTTCTATTCGGACTCTCGCGACCTCTCTCCATTCTTTGATTGTATCTCTCTCCGCGGCTAAGAGGAAAGTGTTGGTTTCCTCGTCAAAATTTTCATATCGAAACAAGGAAACTCTAACTTCTACGGGGACCATCGCTTCGGTGCTGTAAGCCATGGAGAACGGTATTTCTCCGGTAACCGTCCTGGCTGTGGTGCGACAACTCTAAAGGACCAAAGGCAACTTCATGGCCCATCGTCCCTTGATAGAGTTGATGCGTCTTTTCAAGGTAAATTTAATGATCTTGTTGACGGCCTCGACCTGGCCATTACTTTGCGGATGGTACGATGCCGATAAGTCCTTATTGATCCCGAGCTGATCACAGAGGTCCCTGACCGCTTGATTATCGAACTGGAAAGCATTGTCCGAGACCAAGGACTACGGTATTCCGAACCTATAGATGATATGCTCGCAGAAAAACCTCATCAGGTTCTTCTCGGTAATAGTGGACAAGGGAACGGCCTCGGCCCACTTGGTGAAGTAATCCACCGCTACGACGGTGAACTTATGCCTTTCGGGTGCTGTTGGCAGCAGACTGATGATGACGATTCTCCACTTTGCGAAGGGCCACGGGCAAAAAATAGTCGTGAGCCGCTCTGGATGAGCTCGATTAAGCGCAGAGTACCTCTGGTACTTTTCACATTTCTTCGCATAATCAACAGCATCTTACTTCATTGTGGGTTAATAAAATCCCTGCAATAATGCCCTGTGTGCGAAAGATTGTCCCCTACGTGATTCCCACAAATTCCGTCGTGAATTTCACTGAGGACTTTCTTAAACTCCTTGTTGTTGAGGCATCGAAGCAGCGGGGTCGAAAATCCTCTCTTGTACAACCTGTCGCTCAGCATGGTACCTGACCCTCCGGGCCTGTACTTGGTCTTCTGGCAGCCTATCCTCCCTCAGCTAGATGAAGATATCATCCATCCATGAGGGGGCCAGAATCTATCGCTTCTACTAAGTCTTGCTTCATGATACTTGGCTCGGGGATGACTTCGATCAGGACTAGGCGAAGGAGCTCCGCATCTCTTCTGGTGGTTAGCTTCGTCAAGGCGTCCGCGTTCGAGTTATCCTCTTGATCGATATGTTTCTCATCATGCCTGGAGAAGTTTTGAAGCTCTGCCTTAACCTTCTCTAGGTAAGCTGTCATCCTGCCATCACGGGCTTGGAACGCGCCTAAAATTTGGGAGACAACTAGCTTTGAGTCACTAAAAATCTGGAGTGAGTCTACTTGAAGTTCTCTAGCGAGCCTAAGACCGGCTAGCAGCGCTTTATACTCTGCCTCATTGTTCGAGACTCTGAAGGTGAATCGTAGCGCGTTGCTGATATGATGGTTCTCGGGGCTGATCAGCATGAGTCCTGCTCCAGAACCGTTCTCGTTCGAGGATCCATCCACGAAGAGCTTCCATTTTGAGGGCTCCATTTGCCAATCCCGATCCTCATTCGAAGGAAAGGTGAACTCGGCAATTAAGTCTGCTAACACTTGCCCCTTAACTGCGGTTCGCGGCTGATATAGGATATCGAACTGCGTCACCTCGACTGCCGACTTTACAAGCCTGCCCGAGACTTCCGGTCTGCACAGTACTTGTTTCATTGGGTGGTTGGTGAGTACAACCACCGGGTGAGCTAGGAAGTAATGCCCCAACTTCTTGGTCGAGGTGATGAGAGCGAGGGCGAGTCGCTCAAGCACAGAATATCTTGACTCAACGTCGAGGAGACGCTTGCTGACGTAGTATACCGGCACCTGCACTCTGGCTGCTTCCTTGACCAGGATTGAGTACCTCGAGGTAAGTGAAAAGCCTTTCCCCGGTCAATGGCTTAGCCAAAACCAGGGCGTGGCCGAGATAGATCTTGAGCTCTTAGAAGGCTCGGTCACATTCTTCGGTCCAGGAAAACTCATTGCTGTCACGGAGAACGTTGAAAAATAGGAGACATTTGTCAGTCGAACGGGAGACAAACCTGTTTAACGCAGCAATGCATCCCGTGAGCTTCTGGACTTCTTTCCCTCTTCGAAGGGAGCCCATGTCAAGGATGGCTTTGATCTTCTCCGAATTAGCCTCTATTCCTCGCTGACTCACCATGAAGCATATGAACTTCTCAGCTTTTACCACGAAGGTACACTTACCCGGGTTAAGCATCATGTTGGTTTCTCGAAGGATGGAGAAGGTGTGATCTAGGTGCGTAAACTTGCGCTACTGCACTCTTGACCAGCATATCGTTGTTGTAAACCTCCATCGAGATTCCTAGTAGCTCCGCAAAGATTTTTGTTCACTAGCCTCTGATAAGTTGCCCCTGCGTTCTTCAAACCGAAGGGAATGACCTTGTAACAATAAAGCCCACAGTCGGTGATGAACGCCGTGTGCTCTTCGTCTCGGGGAAATATGGGAATCTGGTTATACCCAAAATATGCATCCATGAAGCTGAGGAGCTCATGGCCTGCGGTCGCATCGACCATCTGGTCAATTCGCGACACGGGGAAGCTATCCTTCGGACAGGCCTCGTTGAGATTGGTGAAGTCTACGCAGCATCTCCATCTCCCATCTGGCTTTGGAACCAGAACCGGGTTTGAGACCCAGACCGCATACTTCGCTTTGCGAATGAATTCGGCCCTATAAGCTTATCGACTTCGTCTTTAAGCGCTTGGGATCTCTCGGGGTCAGTGGTCTCCTCTTTTGGCACCGGGTCAAGACCCGAGGATCGATGTTGAGACGATGGCATATAAGATCGGGATCGATGCTCTTCATGTCGTTGTGACTCCATGCGAACACGTCTCGATTCCGTCAAAGACAAGCAATGACATCCTCGCGCACTTCTGGACTCAGCGAAGTCCTATTCTTGATTCTGCGAGGCATGCCGAGGTTATCTTTCTCTACCTCCTCAATGTCCTTGGTCGGTCCAGCTAATTGCTATTGAGTCGGCAGTCTGGGGTGCAACTCGCACCGGGCCTCGGGAATCCAGATGGTAAGGGTCTCTCCATCTACCAGACCTGTTTCCCAGGCTGTCCGCTTCCCGCTCGAGTCAGCGGGAGCCGACCTGACGCTCGTGGTGTAACATATTCGAGCCTCATACTGATTTCCCCGGACGACTCCGATGCCATAGGGTATGGAAAACTTTAGGCAGAGGTGGTAGATGGATGTTACCGCCTTCATGGCCACGTGGGTCGGACGCCCGAGGATGGCGTTGTAAGAAGACCTTTCTTTGACCATCATGAAGTTGGACATGACGGTTGATCTCATAGACTATTTGCCAAACGAGACGGCCAACTCTATGCTTCCCTTCGAGAAGATAGAATCTCCTGTGAAGCCATGCAGTAGCCTCGCAGCCGCTCGTAGGCCTTGGGGACTAATCCTCATCTTCTCAAAGACGTACAGGTACAGGACGTCCATCGAACTGCCGTCGTCGATTAGGCATCAGTGGACAAAATACTTCCCGATCATTGCAAAAATGACCAAAGGATCGTGATGCGGAAACCGGACACCTACGGCATCCGCGTCCGTGAACTTGAGCTCACTCACGGATCTTCAAAGAGGTTGCGAAGATGTCCCTATAACCTGGAAAATTCTGCTGGATTGCTTCTGTCGCACCTTCCGGGCGTAATCCTTCATGGACCGCTAGGAGCGCCCCTTAGGATAAGGTCCTCTCGCGATCATATGAATTTCGCCTTCGATTTCTCGGTTGGACGGATTCTTTGCTCCACGGTCCGCGTCTTTGCGGAATCCCGTGAGTTTCCCCGAACGAATGAGATATTCTATCTCATCCTTGAGGTCGAAACAGGTCGCGGTCGTATGCCCAGACATGTTGTGGTACTAGCAGAACTTGTCCTTGTTCTTTTCGAGTACCTTCCCCTTCAGCGGCGCCGGGGGTCGAAAGTCAACCTCGCTCCGCGAGTTGACAGAAATCTCTTCGATCGAGGCAGTGAGCTCTTGGTATCTGTCGTACCGCAGCTTGCGAGCTCGGTTCATCCCTAGGCCAGGAGCTGAGCCGCGCAGTCTTTTTTCCTCGCGGGTCTTACGACTGCGGCCCGCGGAGAGCTCGATGGCCTTTTTATTTCCTTCTAACGGTCTCCTTCAAGGTTTCCTCTGGGTACCTTTGCGGGCCCGGACATCTTCCAAGTCGAGGCTTCTGCGTAGACGTAGTTCTTAGCTCGATCTAGGAAGTCCGAGTATGCCCGCGTGGGCTTCTAGCTTATTGAGAACATGAAGGGCGTGTCTTTACGCACTTCAGAGCTCGCGGCCAAGAGTAGGGTACCATCAGACAAATGTCCCACCTCCATCGTGGCCTTGGTGAACCTTTGGAGCCAAGTTTGGAGGCTTTCACCATCTCCTTGCCTAACCCGGGAGAGGTAGGCCAGATTCTTGAGGTGTCTTTAACCCCCAAGAATTATGCGGGAAACCTTGTCCTCAGATCTTGCCAGCTGCCGATTTAGTTGGCTAGAAGTCGATACCACCATCTGCGGGCTTCGCCCGCGAAGGTGGTGTCGAACAGCCTGCACTTGATGGCCTCAGAGTAGCCATAAGCACACGCCCACGAGAAGTAAACTCTCAAATGGACGGAAGGATCCCCACTACCATCGAATAGGCTTTCGGCAGCCTAAGACGGTCGGGGACAGGGGTTGCGAGAAGATATTCCGTGAGGGGTGTAAAATCCCCATCCAGGATACCGTCGTGAGATACCCCGTAAAGAATCCCTCTGAGGCGCACGATCTCCGTGGGCGAGAATTCCTGGTTCCCCGCGGTCTGCCTACTAGTAGCGGTGGTAGCCGAGCCCTCACGGAGCCGCTCCCGTACTGGGAGTCGCGCATCTTCGATGTGGACCCCAACTTGTGCAGACACCTTCCTCGTGGTATCTTGTGGAAAAAGGCCTAACCTTTCAAAGACTGAGTTGGGCCGAGCCGGTGCTCCACGTCTTTCAGCGGCGGGGCGTGAAGGTCCAGCTGGGTCAGTCGGCAGTCGCACTCCTCCGGAGCGGGTTGCGAGCCTCTGAGCCGACGCAGTCCGACGGTGGCAGGAGTAGCAGTCCTCGTGCTCGGGGTTGCAGTTAGAGTCCTCATCTTGAGCCGTCGCGGTGATGCCTACGGCCTCAAGCATGACGGCAGCATCTTCGCCGTCGGCCCTGCGCCACGTCCAGAGTACGCCAGCCTGCTCTGCGTCAATAAAAAATGATGGCTGATTTTGGTTTTGCACCAAAGTCTCTACCAATCCGGTCATTCTCGCCATGGATTCCTCCATACGCCGGATTCTGTCTTGGAGCACCTCTTGCTCGGAGGTCATAGGGTTCTTGCCGCTGCTCCTGAGGTTAGGTGCCATTAATCTTCGATCAAATAACACGGTGGTCAACTCAGAGAGAACGAGAAGATAATTTGGAAAGAAGAGCAGAGGTTCAAGCCCGGCCCTTCTTCTCGCGCCAAGCTGTTGGTATGAAATTTGAACCAACGCCGTGATCCGCACCTCTAGGTTGTAGTGCGGCAATGAAACGGGAAGAATTTACCGGAGAAATTAATAACACAGTGACTTTAGAGTGGTTCGGCCCTCCACCAGAGTAATAGTCTACGTCCACTTTTTTCTGGTATTTCGGGTTTACTATTTTTTAAAGAGAATTCCGAGCAAAAATTCCTCTAACCCATCTCCCTTCTCTTTTTCTTTCTTTCATAGGCTATCCGGAGGAGAGAGGGTAAAGTTACATTAATGAGACCTGACAACCCATCTCTTAATTCTTGGGATTAGGTGACATTAATACACAATCGACCATACCCTCCCTGAATTACGGGAAAGGGTTACCAACTAAATACCGACATGTATTGGGAACGGGATGCTTACAGTACCTGTCAAACATCCCTTCAATCGGTGTTAATCAATCATTACAAGGAAAGACCTAGACTAAAGATCACGCAGACTTCAGCTTCGACCAGGGGTCTCCAGTTTCGCGGGTCAAGCCCTAAGTCTTCACCAATCCTTTCCTTCTCTTCGCGTGCTTTGTTATAAGGCGGGCCCCATCTTCGGTGGGGTCCCTACCGACTACCCTCGCGGGTACTGGAGTAAAGGCGATCTTCGACAACCCCAGCTCCCGTCTCCCCTGATGATTGCTTCCTTGATGACGTGGCGATGCTGTGCAGATATCGGGCGCACTTCCTCGCAGTTTCTGCTCTCTGGGGGTTTCGCCCCCGAAGTGACAACCTCGGACGAAAATCCACCTACAACAATGATGAATATTAACATTCCAACAAAGAAATATTAGTGAGTAAAATATGATAGCTCAAATAATTCCAGCTCTCTATAAATCAAAGCAAATCAATCAAGCAATCAATTACAAATCCACACTTGCCAAATATATACAAGGTGTTGTAACACCTTTTGAAACACCGAGTGAAACTTTTCTCTTTTGACCAGAAACACGTCCAGATTCATCCTCTATTCATCATGGACGAAAATACACTTGTCATACGAAGAATATCCATAGAATAAGTGGTCAATCATGCAAATTATCTTATCCATATCAGATCCAAGTTCCTTTTGATGCTAAAAATATTCTTGCCAAATATAGCCGATGTTGGAAAACCAATGAAGAACACCTATCTAAAAACACTTATGTTTTATCAAAATACATGCCACACTCAAATATAATAACATAATCGACGCTTAGGCACTTAATCAGCTATAATGCCAAAAGATGTTGGACTGATTTATAAGTTAAATTGTTAAGTTATGAAATTTGATAACTGTCATGACTCAGCTCTCTCGGTCGTAGGCTGCGACATGGGTTTCTTTTCTCTAGACTACTATTAATCTTACTTGAAACACAAAGCACAAATTACTTTATAACATAACGAGCTCATATATATATTTTTTTTGTTGGCAGAAGCTTAAATATCTTTCTTAAAGTAGAAACCGGTCACTGCCCTTCTCTTGAGTCCAGACCATCGGGATCTAGTCCTTTTCTTAAAATATACAATAATAAATAGAAATTTCAGAATTAAACCTAATATTCCATGGGGTCTTTTATTTCTTTGGGCTGCCATACACATCCCCCGTTGCCAGTAGCTCTACTTTTACTGTTCTTCTGATTTAGCTTTTCCGCTACCTACAACACCAAGGAAAACTAATGAGTTGATAAACTTAGTAAAGACAAAACTAATATATCTTAACAGTGCAATGTAACAAGGATTCATAAATGCAATAATATGTAATGCAAGAGATAGAGAGTTTGATCGTCTTCAGACGATCAAACCTTAACAAGAAAAACCCATGTATACATAAGAGTTTACCTTTATTTTGCTCAAGCTTTTGAAGAACAAGCTTTTCCTCTCATCTCTCTTTTCCTTCTAAGAATCAGCCTCCTTCTCGGTTTCTCGCTAAAAAATTTTCTCTACTTCATCATGGGCTTCACAATTTTTACCATTCAATTTGCATGGATTTCTTATCCAATAATTCACATTTAGCAAGGGGTGAATTCTAAGGACCCCACGGTTTGACACTTTTCAAAAAGAACTTTATACTTTATCTACATCTAGCCTTTACTCCTTTCACATCTAAGCATGACTCTATGGTATGTTTTTACATTATCTTACCTAATTTCTATTAATACGTGGGATATAAAATAAAGAAAAAATTCATTACCAACTTAACGTGGCTCACGGTTTTTGCACTAAAATTTTGCAAAAATTATTTCTTTTCACTAATTTCTAGTAGAATGATAATTCTCTATCTTTCTTGAGCTAATTGCTATCGGAAAAATCCCGAGGAACTTGTTATCACAATAACGGTAACTAAACCGTCACTATCCCGACTTACCTAACGAACTTTTTCTATTCTTAAATTCTATTAACCTGAGACTATAAGGGACTCTTATTTGTTTCTAAAAACCTCTAAAATATAATTAGAAATTAAGTTTAACTCTTCGTGGTCGTTTGAGCTTGGTTACTAATTTTTCCATTCTTTTCGGTAAAATCCCGACTTTACCTAAATCTTGTCGTTTTGACTTCGTTTTAGCTTGGAATGCCTTCAACTTTAACTTAAGGCTTGCTATGTGACTTAAAGTCTTTTTATGGCCTAAAAAATACGTTACTACCACAAAGGATAATTTTTTAAAAAATTAGGCTAAAAGTGTAATTTTTTAAAAGTTTAGGGGCTATTGTGTAATTTTATAAATTTAAGTCGAACTTCGCTTTTGTGATTACTATCAGATAAAACAAATTTCTTAATGGATATAATGAGTATCAAAACTAAAATTTAATATTTAATTCGATGATTCGAGGTGATATTTAAAAATTTCAGAATTTACAAAATATATTTCATTTCTTGAGGTTCTTATCCTCGCACAGAATCTCTAGGATAACCTTGGGGTTAGGAGTTACAATAACTGACTCTGAATTTTTAATTATAATTAGTTCTAAGTTTTTTAAGTCGAGTTATTAATAAATATAGATAATATTATTATTGTTTCTCTAGGGTTAAAATACCATTATAAGATAATTATTATCTTTGAAAACTATACCAATGGTCGACTCTGTTGATCCAGTAACCATGAGAATTAGATGACGTCTCGTGCTGCCTTGACTCCGTTTTGCTATGGGTAGTATTCGTCTTTATCAATGCGAAGACATTTTAATTTTGGGATAGATTGTTTCAAGTTTGAATGATCCTACGACAATAATTTTTGTGTGGGTGGCCAAATGATCATTGTAGTAATAGGTTTAATGGCTTGTTTTTCTTGGTTTTTTCATTCATTAATAAAATTCCTCAATCACCTTCACTTCCATGATAAACATTCAATTCAACTTTTACTTATTATTACTTTTATTAAATTATTAACATGTCATTTCATTCCTCACAATGATTTCAAATTATTTTTCTCTGATTTTGCTACGTGGATATAGAACATCGCTTACTCTCGAATGAGAGGAATATGTTCAATATAGGGATTGTCCCAGACTAGACTTATCTGATGAATATCTGATATCATTGGTGGACTTCAACTGATGATGTCACATGCTACAAACAAATCTGATTAGATCGGATTCAGAAGTTCACTTATGTTCTTTAAAGTAGCATTCATGATCATGTCCTTCAAATGGATGAATGGTTGCGTTAACCTGACTTGTATAGCTCTAACATGGTTTATAGAAGAAGGACAAAAAAGATATTGAACTCGTTGCCTAATGCATTCATGTGATTCATTGGTTATTACTTGAGAAATAGTATCAACTTTGAATCTTGTCTACAAGGAAAAATGATCAAAAGGCCATTCTCTTCAAAGGGGCATAGAGCCATAACTTGAGCTAGTACATTTGGATGTGTATGGCCCACTCAATATACAAGCAAGAGGCGATAATTAATACTACGTCACTTTCAGTGAAAACATATCTAAAGGCTAGAAAATTTGAAACTTTTAGAAAGTTTGATGAATTCAAAGGTGAAGTTGAAAAGCAATTAGGATATTGCTAGATGACTTTTAAACTGATCGAGGTGGAGAATTCCTTTAAACTGAGTTTAAGGACTACCTTTAAGAGAATGAAACTACCACACAACTTAATTACGACGTTGTGTACTCTACAAAAATGGTGTTGCGGAGAGACACAATTATACTTTGTTAGATATGGTTGGGTCCATGATTAGCTACTCTCTATAGCCTTTGTCCTTTTGGGGATAAACGCTACGAATGAAAAATGATATTTTATATGTCGTACCATCTAAGTCAGTCTCTTAGGCTCCTTTAGAACTATGGAATGGTCGCTAAACTACTTTATGACACTATTGTATATGGGAGTGTCCTACTCATGTTTTAAAAAGCGGTCTCAGGAAGCTAGATTCACGAATGAAAGTGGGACTATTTGTAGGCTACCTGAAGGGAATAATGAGCGGTTTGTTTTATAGTCATTAAGACAAAAATGTATTTGTACCAATAAATGCCAACCCGCATAAATGCAGAGAGATTGTCGCTAGTCATAGACTTAACGCTGCAGAAGGGATTAGGCCATCCCTAGACAAACTGGTCAAGAACTGAAGCCGTTCCCCTGATGAGCCCAAGGCAGAGGAAACCAATCGATAGTTGCCCCTTCAGATTAGGCTGACTCAGTACGATTCATTAGTGCTTGGTGCTACACGGTCCTTGCTGTATATTGGATCGGTGATAACATGAAAAAAATGGTATAAGAGCAGACATGGTAAAGCAAGAAGTCTCGCCAAGCGCTCAACGAAATTGAGTAGGAAGGGAGTCTCGTTTGATAAAAGGGATTGCTAGGCAAGCGTAAACACTCAGGGAAGCCAGTTGTCGTTGGGTAGTGATAGGTTGCAAGCTCAAAGCGAGCTGGCCGAAGTCGTCGAAGTGAGTGAGGGTGCAAGAAAAGCCTCACTATGCAAAACTGGGCGATCTTGGAGACACTCCTCCAGTGCACGAGGGTGTGCACCATTATGAGTGGGGGACAGTGTCACTGATCGTTACCTTGACGGTCGTGACCTGTCACGGTCTACCGTGGAGTTACTTAGATGGGTTAGGTTTTGTGCTTCAGTGGTGCATATAGGATCAAAGTTGGATAGACCCTTTGGAATTCAGGCTTGCCAACCCGGTTAAATGTGGAGAGCTTGTCGTTAGTCATGGACTTGACGCTGAAGAAGGGATTATGCCATTCCTACATAAACTGGTCAGTTAAATCCTTGTTGCGTGCTAGATTTGTGAGGATGTTACAAGCCGCTCTCGATTATGGGATTTGACCACATGGATATCAAGACGACCTTTCTAATGGCTATCTTGAAGAGTCCATGTGTATTAACCAACCAGAAGGGTTCACGAAAAATGACCAATAGCATAAATTCTATAAGCCACTTTAGTCTATTTATAGACATAAGAAGACTTTTAGGTCTGAAAACCTTAGATTTGAAGAGATTATCAAGATTTATGGTTTTAAGAAAACTGTTGGTGAGACTTGTATATACATTCTTATTAACAACGCAAGCATCGTATTTTATTTTATTTTTTGCTCTTTATGTATAAGATATCATACTCATTGTGAATAAAGTTGGAAAGTTATTTGAAGTAAAAGCCTAGCTGACCAAGCTATTCTTAATAGAAGATTTGAGAGAACTGAGTTATGTTCTTAGGATTCGGATCAGTATCGATATAAAAAGAACAAACTCCTTGAATTATCTCAAGCATCAAATGTACTCACTTGCTTAACGATGCAAAATTAGAAGAAGGGTCTTTTACCAACCCAACATTGATTTCACCTTTTAATGATTAGTCCTACAATACTCCCCAAGACAAAGAGGACATAAGATAGGTCCTATATGAGTATACAATTAAGCGTCTAATGTACGCTATATTGTGCACCATATCGGACATCTACTATGCAGTAAAAGTTGTTAGTCGATTTTAGTCAAATCCAGAGATGGAGCATTGGAAAGCAGTAAAGCGCATCCTCAAGTATCTCAAGAGAACATGAAACTTAATGCAGGTGTACTCAAGTGGAGACCAAAATCCCTTATGTTACACTGACTCTAACTTTCAGTCAGACAATGACTTGAGAAAGTAGACGTCCGATTGAGTGTTTGCCCTTGGTAGAGTGGTAGTAGTCTGAAGAAGTGTTAAATAATCCAGCATTGTATAATCCACCATAGAGGCTGGGTATATAGCCACTTGTGAAGCAGCTAAGGAACCAATGTAGCTTAAAAAGTTCTACATTGATCTGAAAGCTGTTCCAAATATGGATAAGCCACTAACGCTCTACTGTGACAACAATGAAGCGATGACTAATTCCAAATATACTAGAAGCCATAAAAAGGACGAGCACACCGAGAAGAAATATCACCTCATTAGGGAGTTTGTGCATAGATTGATGTCTACATGGTCAGGACTGCATAAGATAACCTAGCAGAGCTCTTTACCAATATATTATCAGAGAGGGCTTTCCATAAGCACTTGATAGGATTAGATCTTAGAGACATGTCCCATTTTTCAAAGGGCTAGTGAGTGATTGTTACAAATATGCACTTGAAATTAGATGTGATAAACATTTTTTGAAAATACATAAAAGAAGTAGTTATTTGTAAATTTTGTATGTTTTATTTTATCATAAAATTGAATGTTTATTAAAGTCCATAATATATTGAAATGAACTATAATTTTAGTAAGTAAAGAGTTTATGCATAAGATGGTTAAAATTATAGGTTGACGTCTTTAAACTAGTCTGTGATAGATCAAGGAGCAAGGATCTCCTTGATCGACATTCACTAAATCTAACCATGATGTTTTTTATATGACCATCTGATCTGGAGTATTATCAGTATCTGTGACACTAGAGTGGATGTATTTTATGTAATAAAGATTATATGATACTTAGAGCAACCTTGTTCTATAATCTTTATATAAGTATCGTTGTAAAGATTTGAACCAAGGTCATTAGATGATTATAAGATAGCTAATCTAATCCTGAGAAGTTCATAGACTGCTCGTTTGGATTGGCGGACTTTTTGATTTGCTCATTACAATCCAAAAAGTAACTAGCCCAATACTTGTATTTTTTATGTCCGCAATTCACTGGCGCTCAGAACGTGAATTACATACATATAATTCATAATTATATTATTAAAATAGTTCTCTTATGTGTTGACTTTGCGAACTAATATGTTTGAGCGATCTAATTCATAATTAATTACGAATTCACTTACTAGAGAACTCAATGGTACTTAAGGAATAATAAATAATTGA
Source organism: Boehmeria nivea var. tenacissima (assembly GCA_018132145.1). Taxonomy (NCBI): domain Eukaryota; kingdom Viridiplantae; phylum Streptophyta; class Magnoliopsida; order Rosales; family Urticaceae; genus Boehmeria; species Boehmeria nivea. Next base: position 3,193,828 of record CM030881.1, read on the forward strand.
CGAGTAAAACAATGTTTTCTTCTGGTTTTGATTATGATACATTCGTGAAGGATTGACTATCATTTAATGGTTATATTAATAGACAATTCGCAATGACTTCGAATATATAATATTTGTGAAATTCGAGAGTTTAATCATGGATTTGTTGTAGAGTAATCATGAGATTAATAATTGAAAAAATTAATTAAAGAATTTTAATTTATTTTTCATGTTTATTGTAGCTCATATTAACGGCTCCATGGTCCCTGCTTCGTCTTACAAAATCAAGCTATGGTACTCTAGTAATAATAATTAAAAATTAATTATTTTGATTTTTTTTTCAATTATCTTATATTTGAGTTTTAGAAATTGAATATGAAAAATATCACGAGGAGATCCCTCCTTGTGACAGAGGCCATTTATGGGATGTGTTTTGAAAATTTCTATTATCTCTAAGTTGATAATTTTACTATCAAAATTACAAATTAATAAATAAAATAAATATAAGATATTTACATGAGATGTATGAAAATTACATATTTATTTAATACTTTTTGTTAATTATGTAGTTAATAGATAGTTTGTCATTCAAATTAGATATGAGATATTATAATTTGATACATAGAATTCTAATTAGATTGAGATTTTAAAAAAAACAAAAAAAACAAAGGGGTTGGGTGAATTTTGAGCTATAGAGAGACTTAGAAATTTCTCATTATATAAATTTGAGTGAATTTATGATACAATTAATTTATTAGAATAATCGAAATTTATTTTTTGTAAAATTCCCACCTATTTTTCTACTATAATTAATGAGCGGCATTGTTGGTCCAAATTAGGCTAGGATTAGTTCCTTATTTCTTAATTTGTATACAAAAATAATTATGAGATAATTATATTTAAAAAATTCTTTTTTTCATATTTCTTGTTTATTAAATTTGGAAATTTTCCATCTGTATAATTCCCCGTTGTAATCGATCACTGCTAGCCCTAGTCTTATATTTTGGTCTGCAATAAGTATGTCAAAATTCTAGCTTTTAGAAAGAAAAATTTTCTTCTCCTCCTTCCATAAAATCGTTGGCCCCTATAGCAAGAATCTAAGAAAAAAATTCTCTTATTTTGCATGAGAAAACTAGAGTGAGGCCACACTAGAGCCTTAGCCTCAATCTAAAAATCAGAGAGGTAGACTGCGGTGTTGAAGCCTTGACCGACAAGCTTATTGTGAGTGTAGGATAAGCGAGCCTAACCATTGCAGACTCAAAACGTACGGTGACCAGTTGAAAGACTCAAAGATTTACTCACTGAACTAGTGGTCAAATTCTTGAATCCTAAGACTATGTTTGATAATATTTTTATTTTTGATTTTTTACAAACAAAAATTTAAAAGCTTTTTTTATTTTGTTTTTAAAATTTAAAAAAAAACACAAAACATGTTGAGTAATTGCTATTGTTATTTGTTTACAAAATTGAAAAACCCAAAACAATAGTTTGTAACCAATAAAGAGGGAGTGAAATGATAAAAAACATAAAGATAAAATATGAGAAGAGTGCATAATTGAGATATACACAAAAAAAAGTTCGTAAGTTTTGATGTTTTTGTTTAAAAAAACTTTGACAACAAGAATTTTTTGTTTCCTCTATTTTTGAAATTTCTTTTCTAATTAAAAAAAAACAGAAAACGAAAACAGATTTACCAAACACGTTTTTAATAATTCAGTTTAATTTTTGTTTAAAAAACTAAAAGTGTTACCAAACACACCATAATTATCTATTTAATTATGTGATAATTAGTTGCTTAAACATTTTGCTAATTTTTATTAAATTTTGTTATTTATTCCGCTGCGTTTATATTGATTTAATCAAATCTTTTCATTCTAGATAATATTTGAAATTATTTCTTTAACACTTCAGCATGGCCACACCCACTCAAACCTCCCATTGTACTGCCATAGGGAAACAACAATCAACTCAATTATATATTAAAGTTCCACCTCCTCATCTAAAGGAAGTTGCACTACGTCAAAACTTTCCTCAAGAAAGAATGGTACTTTTCCATTGCCTTTTCTTTTCCATAACGCACTTGATTTCTAAGCGACTAAACATGATTTTAGTTGTGGGATAAATCCATAGTATATTCATGGATGGACCATGTTTCCACACTGCAATACCCACTTGGTCATATGGCATAAAGATATACAAGCTTTTTCCTATAACTTATGCCTTTACTGAATTGACATATCACATCATGTTCAAGAAATTTTTGAAGTCCTAATTTTATCCATCTGGTAAATATATTGCTTATGATCATTGCTTGCAAAAAAAAAAAAAGAATTGCTTATGATCATATGGTACAAAGTCTGTCCCACAGCTTTTACAATAATTCTCCCTACAATAATGTGTTAGGTCATGACTGGCCGTTGGCTCTAATGTCTTACACTTCTTTCAACCTTCATTGGTCAAATTAAGAAATGATTAATTCTTTGGGCGGTCAATTTTGATAATTGATATGCAAAAATTCATACATCACCGAATAAAGTAAATTATAGCACGAAATGTGCCTAATATTGTGAAATGGAATTTGGAAATAAAAGCACAACCATGCTATTCCTTTTTCCCAGCAAAAAAAATATAAAAAAAAAAATCATGCTATTAATCTCTTTTATGGATCTGTTAACTTGAAGGGCAATCATGATATAGCTTCTCTCATCGGGAATCTCAAACATTTACAAGGTTTCAATTAAGTAACAAATTGATTCCCACACACAATAATATATTTTATTTGATGGAATTAAAATAAAATTAAATGATAATTTTAACTCTTATGTTGAAAAAAAAAAGTTAAAAAATTGTCATTTTAATGTACTGATTTTGACTGAAATTATAGAATGCTTATTATTTTAAATTCATTAAATTACCTAAACTTCTATTGATGAATGAAATACTATAATCGATATAATATTTTTATTCTTATTTTATTGTATTTATATTTATATTTTTATTCTATTCTCATTCTAAATCAAACATGCCATTGACAAGGTGTCATTGGATTGAGTTACATTTTACAAACTTTCTAAGAATTAGACAATAATGAAGTACTATAGTATGCAATATGCACATATCCTGATTTCACATCTTTAGTGGGACATAAATAAAACTTAATACAAAGGTACATATATTATATATATAGTCGGTCGCGAAAATTTGTTTTGCTCCAACTATTGATAGCTATAAGTAGAAAGAAACCGAATGGGTATGAACCGGATGAAAGTGACAAGCACCTGAATTTCTGCCCAACTTTAGATGACAATCTTTGATTTGCTCTTCAACTACATAAAAAATAATGTATATTTTTATTACTAGGATGATAAGCTTCATAATTTTCCGCTCCACTAGTCCTGTGTTTTTGCGCCAAAAGACAATAAAAGAAAAAGGGAGAATGATAAAGAAAAGTTAAAGGTGACCGACTTTTTAAAGTATGGTTGACATTGATTTTTGGACCATACTGTCGATTTCTCGAGAATAAATCCTAATCAATTGGCATATGAATTGGCTATTCTCTGTATCTTTGCGGTTGAGATAGTCCCCAGCATAAACCCGTTAGCTAGGGTTTCTTTATTATTATTTTTTGCTACCTAGGGTGTTTACTTTATTTTATGTTTTTTTGTTTGTGTTAATTACTATTGTAGTTTTTGAACTGTACGCCAATCTTATTTTGCTTCGAATCTCTAAAAAATTCTTCAATTTTAATTAAATTTTAGAAATATTATTTTTATTTTCTAAATTCTCATATAATCTGTCTTTTCAAAATCAACTCTAAATTATCATAAATATCAAATTATTTTTGTTTTTGTTTTGCTTGTGTTTTTTCTAGGGTCCATTAGCTATCTAGCCATTTTTCGGATTGGACTTTTAAATACTAGCCTATGTTTACAAATATTCAAAAAGTAGCCATCAGGCCCAAACATAATTCTGTTTGGACAAAAATGCCCTTCGTTCCTCTTATTAACGGTAAGAAATATCTGACAGGTGTTTGAAATTTCTTACAATCTGGAATTTAGAAAATGTTCCTGAATTGGTTAAACTAATAATCAGAAAATTCCTCAAGAGGTAACGATAATCGAGCAGAAAATATTGTGTACTTTTAAGTCAAACGACTTAAGAAAATTCGCCAAGTCCACATTATCTATCATGATTCGCCAAGTCTACATCATCAATTATGATAGAATCACAAATATCATCTTGAAAATTGGATTGGTAAGAAATTCTTGAAGGAGCACAAACCTCAAGAAGAGAATTGTGCTCTGCAAATAACAATATTTTTTAACAAATTGTCAACAAACAAAATAAAATTATGTTCATTGAAATATATTAAAGGATATAGAGTAACAAATACAAAAGAGGTAATTTATTTACCAAAAACACTAGGAGCAGATCCAGAACTAGACGAACAAACCAACATCATATGTACTCATTGCTGCATATAGAAAACAAAAAAAAAAATGCGCCTGAAATTTCTAACTAGGTTTCAGAAATTTCAGACAGTTGCTAGCTAGTAATATAACTAATGACAAAATCATCAGAAAAGTTTGACTGAATATCAGAAATTTCTTACACTAGTAAGACGAAAAATAGAACCATTAATAAAACGAAAAAACAAACACGCTAAAACCACTCAAATTCAGAAAAAAAAAAAAAAAAGAAAATAAATGCACAATGATCAATTGGAAACATATTTGTTGAATGAAGATCAAATATAAAACAAGAAACTAGCAAAATCATACTTTAGATTACACCAAAAAAAAAAAAACAAAAGTGAGAAAAAAAAAAAAAAACTCCGCAAGCAAGCTGAAAACGAACAGAATAACTGAAAATTTTCGCACGAATCACGACCGAAGGTCGATTGTATATCAACAATAGAAAATCGCTAAAGGAACAGTCGTTTGAATGCCAATTGAACAAGAGAAATTCACCAAAATCAACAATAAAAACACAATAAAAAGCGAAGATTGCAAATTCGCTGTAGATCGATTACTTAGCAACACAACGAAGATTTGAAGAGTTACATGTAGATCGAATCACCAAAGTAATCGCGAAAATCGCCAAAACGAAAATTACAAATCTGTTTGGAAGCTAAGAAACGAAGAGAGAAAGGTAGAGAAATTAGGAAAACTTGTGTAGAACAGGAAAAAAAAAAAAGGTGAACAAGTTTTATTAAAATGGTAGGGGTAAAATAGTAAAATCAAGTTAATTAGTTTGAACTAATGGCTAATAGTTTAATAAATCAAAACATGTGCTATTCCTTGAAAACATATGTGAAATAGGTGTTAATAGCTTAAAAATCTATTTTTTCTAATGGTCAAATTACCTTTCACACAAGTGTGGAGTCTTCCGGGGGGGGGGGGGGGGGTCTGGTCTAGGCGATCGTTGGGGGTTGCTAGTGCTCGCGGGTTGTTACTTCCATATGTGAGATATGTGGGTTTTTTTTTTTTTATCAGCCAGGTAAATAACATTTTTGGACTGTGCATTTTTTAAAAATAGCCACAGTTTAAAAAAAATTAAAAACTAATCATAAAACATGTAAGAAATTTCTGACAACAACAAAAATACACATAAAATTACTGTCATAAATTTCTGACACTAGTCAAAAATTTCTGACATTGCTAGTTTTTAAATTTTTTGAAACTGTGACTATTTTTTAAAATTATTTTTTAAACCGTGGCTATTTTATTAAAATTCTCTTTTTTTTTAATCGAGTTTCTTTTTCTTTTTAATTTTTATTAGGGTTTAATTCTCATCTAGGATTTGGATATTTTATTCGTGCTTTGATAACTTTTGGTTATGTTTGTTGAGAATTTATTGATTTAACACTCCTGTAATTTTAAGGATCAGTTAAGGATTTAACCATTTTTGCAATCTATGTTTTAAAAATATAGCCCACGTTTTGAAATATTAGCAAAATAGTCATCAGGTCAACATCTAAAAATCTATGACTAAAGAAATAAAATTTGTGAATAAATAAATAAAATACACAGTCATAAAATTTGTGACTATAGTCACAAAATTTCAGAAAATTTGAAATAAACACAATAAAAAATTTAACATCCATTAACAAAATAACCAACTCACAAATAAATGATTGCCTATACAACTAATTTCATAAAATTTATTACTAAATAAAAAATATCTTATAAATAGCAAAAAAAAAAATGCAGCCAAAGAAGTCACAAATTTCATGACTAGAGACACAAAATTTTAGACAATATTGTCTGCAACAAACAATAAAAACAGAATTTAAAAAACTAATGACTGCAGTTTCAAAAATCTAGATACAAATGTATGGTTATTTTACTAATAAAAGCAAACATAAGCTAATTGTTAAAAACAAACATAAAAATATGGCTATTTATTTAAATAACCGTAATTTTAAAATTTTTTCTCGTATTCATATATATATATATGTATAATCATTATTTTATTCAAAGCTAATCTTATTTTTTTTTTATACACGAAGTTAATGCAAATTTGAAGTACTTAAAAGTCAATTTTAAACTCACATGATTTATTTGATAATTTAAAAAATAAGAAATATTATACTTTTTGAACTTAGCCAAAACTCAGATTTTTAAAGAATTTACCTATATATCTTCGTTTGTTTGAGTTTCAAAACGTTCTTAAATTATTCATTGTTTTATGCTGCGTACTATTAGTTTTTAGTACAGTTATCAACAATTTGTTAAATTTTTAACCGAAAAAAATTCAATGAATTTAGCACGTTGACGATATAGCTAGATGATTAATAAAAAAATATTAAAGATATCATATTAAATACCGATCACATAATGATATTTAAAAATTAACACGATTTTAACAAAAATTGACAGAGAGATTATCTTAATTTCATTTAGCTCAACCACCGAAATTTAACAATGTAAATGAAAAGTATTTAAATTATTTTCATTGTGATACATGAGCCAAACGGAGAATAAGGAAACGATATTATGGATAATAAATTAGTTCAAAAACTTTAAACTAAAATGATACGTATCATATAATTTTTGGACAATTAATCCCGTCAATTATTGTGTTTTCTTTTTCTTGCTTTAGGAACATCACAATTTCAGAAAAAGAATGTTGATGTGTTGGCTGTAACTTTTTCTTGGCGATTCCTGTGTCAGGAATCTTTAGGATAAGTTTCTATTCCAATAAATGATTTGTGACAAATTATTATTGTCTTTGCTGTCCATAAAGATATGCATGAATATTCTGATCACCACTGGCTTTAAAGGGAAGTGAAAAGCCAAAAAATATCCATCATTGCAAGCAAAACAGAGAACGCACAACATTCTTAAAGGTGCAACAGCTTAAGCAAACGAGTATTGGTGACTGTTATGTACTCATGATCTAGTGGCTTCAGCAAAAGGCCAAAAACAAAGGCTATAATAATAATAGTATGATGACGAATTGCTGATAAAAATCCCAATTCATAATAATCACAACCACCAAAAAAAAAAAAAAAATGCTTATCCAAGAATCAGTAGCAGTAACATCTGAATCAATCGTTAATGACTGAAAATTCAGTCTTAAGTTAGTCGCTGGCATATGCCTAAAGATGTGTGTGTCAGACATAAATTGAATATAATAGAACTCTAACCCTTTGTTTGGGTGCTTATTTTGGCCATTTTATCTTATTTGTTGGAATGGCAAAATTATTTGAAAATAGTTTGGAATGATTTGAAAATGGTTTGTAAAAATGATGTAAGAATAGTTTGACTTTGCTAATTTTGAAGTGATATAAATGGTTGAGATTTAAAGATATTGTATAGGTATTTGGAAAGTTAAAAAAAAAGTTAAAAAAAATAGAATGGAGTGGAATGGTTTGGAGAATTAAAAAAGTTAAAAAAATAAAAAAAATGAAATAGAATGGAATGGGTAAAATGGATACCCCAAACATGTGGTAAGACTTGGTTTAGGGAATTGGATTGGATTGTACTGCGTCGGATTATTGTATAAGATTTAATTGGATTATATTTTATACTCTAAAGTATATGATATAAGACATGATTGCATTGTAATATTTATTTTATAGGGTCGGTTAGGTAAATAGTCATTTTGGACTGTTTATTTTTAGAAAATAGTCACAGTTTCAAAAAATTTAAAAATTAACCATAAAATTGTAAGAAATTTCTGACAATAACAAAAATACACATAAAAATACTGAAAAATTTCTGATGCTAGGCAAAAATTTTATCAGAAATTTCTGACATAGCTAGTTTTTAAATTTTTTGAAAATGTGATTATTTTATAAAATTATTTTGTAAACAGTGATTATTTTCTTAAAATTTCCTATTTTATAATAAAAAATAATTAATTATTCAATCGTAAAATATTAAGTTTTATATTTTGTATTTACAAAATAATAAAATATTATAATGTTACTCCTTAAAGAGAAGAGGGCCTAAAAATTTTACGCTTTTTCTTGGGCCGTACCGATAGTGGTAGTATTTTGAAACGTCAAATTTGCTTTTCATTTTATAAAAAAATATAAAAAGCATAATCTAACCATCAAGAATTTCTCTTACTGTAGAGGCCCCCAAAGAAAATTCTTAATTTTTATTGGATCACATTATTACTCTCTTTTTTTTTTTATGAGGATATATATCTAATCTCATATTGTGAGGTTATGTTTTGAGAATTTATTTTTTAGCTCTATTCAATTTTCCCATCAAATATGAGATTTGATGAAATTTTGTCACGTGTTGAGGTTTAGAAGTTTTACTAATGATATGCCAAAAACAAATAGAAGGGACGGAAAAAAAAAATGCGAAAGGCTAAAATAAAATCATTGCAAAGATGGAAGTTGGCATGATGACATATGCTAATGTTTGTAAAATAGTTATCACTTTATTAATTAGGACCTCAAATTCTCAAATCTTTTGAGCATGTATTTGATGCTCAAATCTCGTCCAAGCGTTGAACGAGTGGAAAGTAGAACATGTCCCGTTCAAGTCGTGTTTATGATTTTATATTTGTCGTAACGAGTCGAGTTCGTTTCTCGAGTGAGTCGGTTTGATCTGGCGCCTTTACCGACACGTGGCATCTTTGGAGTCGTTGTACCCAAGCATACCCTCTGTTATGTCGTCTTGCCAGCAGGTGCTCAGAGTTCATTGACGAGCGACCTTGTAGTAGCGAGTAGGTCGTTATGACACAAACAGTTGTCGGCCACATATACAAATGACACAGTCCCCGACCGTAACCAATATACGTGCGCAGCGACTACCATTGACTCGCTACTCCGACCCTATCGTTACGTTCCTGCTCGATCCTACTCAGAACCTGCTAGGGCTTGCTCGCCTCGAATCCCGCTCAGACTAGCTCGGCACGTCTATATGCTCGGACGTGCTTGGGTGGCTCGCCTTAGACGTGTTCTTGCTGCCCTTGGACCAGCTTGATCGTACCCAGAGTTGGTTCTGCTTGGGACCAGTCAATCCGCCACGTGGCCGCGGATTCCATAGCCTATGATAGATGTTGGTCTAAGCAAAATCACAAAACTCAGAAGTTTTCATGGTTCTTAAAAAACAAAACAAAACAAAATAGTAAAACTTTCCTCTAATAATGGGCGAATAGAATTAGTTACGTGATTCAGTTTTTAAGTTGCAAATCCAAAAACATTGGCAGAAATCAAAATGGCGGTGACTGTATTGTTTTGTGATGAAGACGTAAGTAGGATATGGATGACTCGAATATATATATATATTTTTTCAATTACAAGCAAATTAATATTATTCTTGTCCTTGTAAATTATGACAGTGCTTGTCATAATCACTCCTAGCTCAGGTTGATCTACTTCCACAATCACGTATTGCTTTGCGTCAGTACTCTTCACTCCTTTTCTTAATTTTAACTTTGGATCAAGTTTACGTTTGCTTTCGAATTTTGAGATCGGTTTCACTATATCCCTAAATCTTAAAACATTAGATCTTTTATCGGAGTTAATTTATGAAATTTTATCAAATTACCCCTTATGTCAAATATTTGTCGGAAATTTCTCAGATGTTGCCCGCGTGGTATTGTCGGAGTGGATATATTGTTAAAATTGTATTATTGATCCCTTAATAGCATTAAAATAGTGTGCAAATAGCGTGTAACCTATATTTCTTTTTTACTGTCTTGGTAAAAAAAAAAAAAAAGTAAGAAGCCAACGAATTGGAGCATGTTGACTAGTGTTTTTTTTTTTCTTCTAAATAATTTGGTTAAAGAATAAGTGGGTTGAAACGAGAAAAAGTAAACGTCAACCGTGATATAATAAAGGAAAAATATTAAAAATCTACATTAAATTCCTGCAAGATTTCATAAATAATCTCCTTAGTATACCATAATATTACAAAACTAAAGGGTTTTTTTTTTATATATTATGATAAACTGAGGAGATTTGGAAATCTTGCACGAAATTAATTTAGATTTTTAATATAAAAAGGAAAAATTCTAAAATAGTCCTTGAGTTTTACCGAAAATCCGATTTTATCCTTCTGTTTCTGATAATTATCAAATAATCCATCAGTTTTTCAAATCGGTCTAAAACTATCCTTTTTGCGTTGACCAAAACCTAAAAAAATTTTAAATGTCGAAACTATCCTTTTAAAATTTATTAATCAAACCACTAATATTTTTAAAAATTACACCCATACCCAATATTTTATTTTTTTTTCTAATACAATTTATCATATTTACTCTTCTCTCTCTCTCTCAACTCTCGTCTCTCTCTCAGTCTTTCGCCGGATGGGAACGAGGTTACGGGGTCGTAGAGGAGCGGAGGCGCGGAGGAGCATGGTTTCGTGGGTTCACAGAGGTTCGTGGGGTGGTTCGCTGGGTTGTGGGGTCAGCGGTTGTAGGGTCAACAGTTCGGGGGTTTGTGGGGTTCCGGGGGTTCGCGAGTCATTGGTTCATTGGAGGTGGGTTCAGAGGTCATTGGTTTGAGGTAGTGGATTCGGTGGTTGTGTGGTCGTTGGTTTGGGATTTTCATGGGGTTGACGGAGGTCGGGGGCTCTCGGACGCCGATGGTCGCGGCTGAGTGGAGGTCGGGGGTCAGAGGTTCACAAAGGAGAGCAGAGGACCGGTGGTTCGCGGAGGAGCGCCGGGGGTCACGGGTGAGCGCAGGTCGGGGGTAAGGGGTTCGTAGAGGAGCGCCGAGGGTCGCGGGTGAGCAGATGTCGGGGGGTCAGTGGCCCGCCGAGGGTCGCTGCCGAGGTTGGGGTGGAGGTCGCTGCCGAGGGTAGCCGCCGAGGTTGGGGTTGAGGTCGCTGGTGAGGGTCGCCGCTGAGGTTGGGGTAAAGGTTGCTTCCGAGGGTCGCCGCCGAGGTTTCCGGGAAGGGGTCACTGAGGTTTTGGAGAGGTGGCCTCGGGGGTTCGGAAGGAAAGATTGATGGGGGATTCGGGCATCAAGGGGTTTGGAAGTCGGTGCGGCTTTCACGGCAACGTCGACGTGGCTTTCACAGCGAGGTCATGGGGTTCGCCGGGGGTTGGCAGAGGTTCATGGTGTTCGCAGAGGAGTGCCGGGGGTCAGAGGCTAGCAGAGGAGCACCGGGGGTCACGGTGTTCGCAGAGGTTCACCGTGTTTCTTTACAGTATTTAAATCAAATAGTTTTTTGTTGGGGTTGTTTGATTTTTGGATTTTTGGATGATTGTTGGGATTTGAATGCTTGTTTCGGTTTAATTTTTTCTGTATTTTTGGAAGATTGTTGGGGTTTGATTGTTTATTTTTGGTTAATTTCTTTTCCTGGATTTTAGATTATTGTTGCCTTGTTGAGATATTTGGATGATTTTTTTTTATTGAACTATAGGTGTTGGGGTATAAATGTAAATTTAAAAAATATTAGAGGTTGAATTAATGAATTTTATAAAGGGTGGTTTCGACATTTAGAAAAATTTCAAGATTTAGTCAATGCAAAAGGATGTTTTTAGAATAATTTGAAAAACTGAAGGTTCATTCTATAATTTTCAAAAACAGAGGGATAAAACTGAATTTTCGGTAAAACTCAACGATTATTTTAGAATTTTCCCTATAAAAAAACACCCTTTATTTTTTTAATTCACTTCAAAATTATACTTTTGATGAATAAGATATGCGTTTTATCCCAAGTCATAATGATAACCACACAAAAAAAAAAAAAAAAAAAAAACACGTTATCCAACATTGAAGACGCAGTAGAAGTAACATCTGAATATTTGGTGGAAGATTTTCAATGACTGAAAATTCACTCTTAATTTAGTCGCTGGCATTATATATATATATATAAATATATATAAACTTTTTTTTCCTGGCAACATAAATCTTAAAAGTCTAATTGCGCGACTTGATTCAATCACAAAATGTCTGTCACTTCCTGCGGCTGAGTAATTGAGATATACATAAATCGCCACCCACTGTCATAAACTTTGATGTGGTATGTACACATTCTACAACTCAAGTACTCAATATAGATAGTTGAATAAATAGCTTTAAGTAAATAGTCATAAGTTTTCATTAATTAAGAAATAGGTTATTTTCCTAATTAAATGATGATGTGCATTTACATTTATGACATTTCTCTTATGTATTAGTAGCTAATTATAACTTAATTTTTGAAAACTTTGACCATTTTCTTAAAACGTGGACAAAAAAATAGTTAAATATAAAATAGACCATAATTAGAATCACATAATCTGATCTAAATTCTAACGTATGCCTATAGATGAAAAAATTAATATATGTTATATCGACACAAGTTGAAAATAGTAGAACTCTAAGGATCCGTTTAGTGAACCGGATTAGATTGTACTTGATTAGATTATCAAATAAGATGGAATTTGATTATATTTTATACTATCATATATTTGGTTTAGATTAGATTGCATTGTAGTATTTATTTTTAAATAATAAATGTTAATTAATTAATCAATTATAAAACACTAAATTTTATTTTTATATTATAAAATAATAAAATATTGTAAACTTGCAAATCAGAGAGAGTAGGGCCTATAATTTGATCCGATCACATAACTATCATATTCTTTTTAGAGGATATCTATTCTCATATGTGTGAGATTATTTTTTGAGCAAATAAAAAATAACTCTTAATCCTATTCAATTTTCCCATCAAACATGAGATTGATTTAAATTTTCCAACCCAATTCACCCACGTCCAAGTACACCTTAAATATGATTACACTAGTCTTCAACTCACGTAATAGTCAAATTGACATACGGCATGTTGTTTTGTGTTATGACATTATACTTGTACAAGTTTTACAAATGATATGCAAAAAAAAAAAAAAAAAAAAAAAACAACAACAAAAAAAAAACAAAACAAAAGGGAAGAAAAAAAAAAGCTAAAATAAAATCATTGCAAAGATGGAAGTTGGCATGATGACATATATTAAGACAAAATATCGGAGGATAGGCAAAAAGCCTGTCTAGATTATTGCGTGGCAACACTGCTGCCCCTTCTACGATTGAGTATTCACTCGCGGATAGAGGCTTTTGCAAGTGATACGTTAGTCGCGGAAAATGACCTGATAGCTAGACATTCGCGTTCTTTCTGCTGTCAGCTCACCATCCGCGATTGGAAAGTTACTTGCAGAAGCCTCTTGTCACGACTTGCTCAATCGGCCATGGCTGTGACATAAGTGTAAAACTCTCAATTTTCTACTTTCTTTAAAACTCAAAACCTTTTTAAAACATTTAATTTTAACAAGCTCGTCATTTTTTTTTTTGAAAAACAGAAGTTCAAAATATTTCATACATAAAAGTGCCACTGAAGCCGAATTCAAATTTGTTTTACACACACATAAGAACTCATCCCGATTTCAAATATATCATTGTCTTTGAAAACATAAAATGCAAAAATATAGCCACGGGTCTTCACTTGCTCCTTGAGCATACCACACACATCGCCCCTCGTCAGCTTTTAGTCCTCAAATTTGCTATCTTCTTACCTATAACACCAAGAAACCTGTGAGTTCATAAATACAGTAATGGCACTCTATCTTAAATATGCAATGTAACATACCATACAATCAATACACAAATATCATGTAACAATCATCTAGAGAATCAGTCGTCCCACACCGACTAATTATCTTAACGCATCACTTATCTTTCGACCTACTTACTTACTATATTGACTCTTCTTTTACCACACAATCAAGTCCTTCTGACTTAGCTCGTAAGGACCTACCTTTTACGTGGTCATCCATCCCACTACTACTACTCACAAAGTTCCCATGTTCCTAATTCCTTATCATAATTATCAAACACAAATGAAAAATGGTTCAATCGTTGCAAGGCGATCGAACACTTATGATAGCTATTGTTCATGGCATTGCCTGTCTTGGACCGACACCTCGTTGGATAGTTCTTGTGGAATTGCCCTCTTCGGGGCCAACTCCAAACTTGAGTTTTGACTCATTATCAACATGCTGTTACTCCGGCTTATCACACAAATTTTCTTCTTTCTCTACTTTGTCTGGGATCCACTGATGGTCATCAAAATATCAATAGCATGCTGGTCGAGGAGAAGGCCAATCTCTCGGCAATAACAGTTTTTTACAATTTTTATTCTCATTAACCTACCGTCGACTCACTGAGTGGAATGAGGTTTATTTCAGATTCGTATTCCGTTGTCATCTCACGCAGAGGATTGGGATTACATATGATAAATATTCCCTTATGAATTTCGCACAGATGACTAAAATTTGATTTGTGTTTCCTATCCCATTTTCAACTCATAAAGAGAACTGTGATATTACAAGAGGTCTTAGCTTTCACTAAGGTTTAGGAATGATAATCATTAAAATATTTATTGGACTACTCAGGAGTCCCAAACGTTTGGCCTCTTGTTCTTTGACTCGAAAACGCATAACCTACTCATTTAGGGTTTCACAGCAATAACAACAACAAGGCTTGGTCAAGTTTTTCCTTAGTTTCATAGTTCATTCTATAGTTACTTTCTTACTTCTTCTTCTCATTCACCTATACTTTTCTTTACTTAATTTCTTCCTTCTTTACCATCTTAAACAGACTAAAGTCAAAAATACCTATTACTTATACAGACCTAAGTCGAGCCTTCGATTATCATATGGGCTGAAGGCTAATTTGTTTTATTCTTCTTCAATTATTTACTAAAATAGCTCGACGAATCCTGATGTAGATTTCTGACATGGGCCAAAGCCCAGTATTGAGTTTACGCGCGAGTCAAAACTCGGCGTAGATTTCAACATGGACCGAGGACCATTTTTGTTAGCATCTTATTCATGTTTTATTCAAATCTTATTGAAAGACTTATTTCTACTAACTTATATATCTTATCCATACATTTTCATCTTTACTCAAGGGTTTCAATCCGGTATATATTCATTTTAATGCCATACAACATATATGCATAACATACAATAATCGTCCCGGAGTTACTAATGCAAACCCTAGCAAGCAAGCGCAAACATACAAATTCGGTACCGCAGGTGCATCACTACTTACCTTTGCGTGCTATACGGCTGTTTTGAGATCGTCTCGAGGACTTGCTAACCGAAACTTTAGTTAGGTTCGTTGACTAACCGAAACTTTAGTTAGGTTCGTTGACTAACCGAAACTTTAATAAATGTTCCCGGTGCACCTCAGGGGTTTTCGAGGATCGTTTCGCACCATATCGATTTCTAGGGCTATGGAAATAATCTTATTTCTTACTTGGCCATTCTCTAGGTCTAATAAGTTAGATAAAAGATCAAAGTAAACTTTGCAAGGCTAGGTTTTGCTTTATAAAACTTTACTAAGTTCAATTAGGTTATCTAACCCATTGTGTATCCGATTTTTAGGTTGATTACTCGGGTTTGAAGGTCTGAGTTTAAGTCTTAGCCAAATTACTTAAACTTAGTCCGTATTCAATTTTTGAAGTTCTCTTCTCAAGGTTTTAGTGCTAAAAAATCATATTCATTTAAGTGAGACACCCATCTTTCCAAAACCTTGAGATTTTACTGAACATATGGCTACGGTTTGGCTTGACATTGCCGTTTAAGCTTCTAACTCTTACTTTTCTTTTATTAACATAAGAAAACACTTAAGGGCTGTAACTTCTAGGTTTGTAAGAAAGTTTAATCATTATTTCAAACCCTCATTGAAGCTATGAAAAACCCATAATATTCAAGTTCAGAGTGTTGAGATGCTTTCCAAATAAGTTTTGTTGTTTCTCATGAAACCGTCGTATTGAGTTAATATTTATCTTTCCTTTTACAAAAAGACAAATATACAAAAAGGGTAGTGGTTTTTAGGTTTCTAAGGAGGTTTTTAATTCCTTAGTATGAACCTTCATCGAAGCGTTTAACTCGTATTTCTAGCTTAGTGTTCGGATTCATGCCAAAACTCAAAAGTTTTATCTTTAGTTATGGCTTAACACTTTGGTCTAGAAATCGTCGTGCATGGAAGTGTATTTACCAATTTCATTTATAAACAATAAGATCAGTGTCATGCAACAAGAAAACCATAGAAAGGAGTAGAAAAAGAGTCATAGGTCAAAATGGCGGAGACTCTAAAGGGTAAACACACACACACACCTAATACAGGTGTGCAAGGTCCGGAAGCTAGGGTTTCTATATTCCTTCAAGCTTGTGCTCTGCTTTTCTAAAATAAAAATGGTCATGCAAGCTAATATATTACAACATCTCATCCACAAAATATATTCACGGTCTTTATCAAAAGAACTAAACTTAAAAACTAGTCAGCAACCGACAAGGTTACAAGAAATAAACCTAAAGATCTCGGTTTGAGCTTTTTTAATTCTCTTCTTTGGCTGGCTGGCCTCTTTCCTCCAAAAACTAAGCCTTCATGGCTCTTGATCTTCTAGGGAAGAGGAGAAAGGAAGAGCTTGAGAGCGTTTTCAAGAAAAACTAACACCAAATGCATACTCACGAGTTTACCTTACGTTCTCTTGAAGGAACTTGAGCAATGCAAGCTTTTCTCCTTCATTTTTTTTTCTATGATGGCCGGCCTCCTCTCTCTCTCTCTCTCTCATAACTTTTATTTTCTCTATTCTCTATTTCTCTAGCTCAACCTCTTTCTCTAGATTTCTGAAATGGGGAAGCCAAATTGGGAACTTAAGAGTCTAAGCCAATAGGAGAGTTGAAATGCTTGGAGAGGAAGTTGATCTCTTTACTTCCTCTCTCCCTCTATCTCTCTCTCTCTTTCCCATTTTATTTCCAAAATATTTATTAATAATCATTTAAATCCCAACAATCATATAAGCCCTTCATGCCACTAATGTCATCTCATCCAAGAGTTGAGATTAAACACAAGCATAAAGCTCTTTGACTTTTCAACTCCCCATTCTCTTCTCCTTTCTCCTCATCATTAAACCCACTCATCTCAATTCTCTCTCCTCTACTCATTTGCCTCTCTTTCTCTCTCTCTTCTACTTGAATCTTGTTCCAAATTAAATATTAATTAATTCGCATAATGGGCTCATCTCTTCGATCGATTCAAAAGGTAATGTCATCCAATGGTTGGGATTCATACAGAGAAAATCCAATCAAGCGTTTTCACCTTCTCATTCTTTCTTTCTTTCTTCATCTTTTGGCGCCCTCTCTCTCTCTCTCTCTCTCTCTCTCTCTCTCTCTCTCTTCAAGTTCTGATTGGTTGGGTTTAGTTTAACCTTCAATTAAGAATTCTTTGAATAATTCGGATTGGTTTAAGCCTATTTATTTTAAATAAATAAAAGTGGGAAATTTAATTTCACACACTACATGACCCATAGTTGTAGACTCTAGACAGGGCCAAAATAATCATTTTCATGAAATCCTACTCAATGTAAGAGTTAATGGGCTGATTTAGGGTCAGGTAATATTCTGAGGCCCGTTTTTACGGTACGGTGACTAATTTGTTACTTTTCCAACTTATCGTTCACAATCTTGACCTAATTGAATTTTTATCGAACTCAAGAGTTGACAAGTCCTATCTAGGTTACCAGTAATTTATAAAATATCATTTAGAAGTTAACTTTAATGTCTTTGTGTTAGTTTTGAGTTTGTTTAATATTTGTTCGTCTTATCACGGTTGAAACCCAACTTTTTCAAACTTAAGTCATTTCGGCTTCGTTTTAGCTCAGAATGACTTCAAATTTTAAAATAAGGCTCACTATATGATTCTAAATCATTTATTTACCTTAAAAAGCATATTATAACCCTGAAAGGGTCAATTTTTTTTTTCTGAATTTTGCCCAAATATGTAATTATTCAAATGTTGAGGGACTCTCGGTGCAACTTGGGACTTTTTGGAGTCAAACCCAGATTTTATCGCCAGTATAATCTAAAATAAATATTCCAATAATAAATTGGACAGTAAAAGAACAAAGTGTCTTCTAATCATGAAACGAGATATTATTAAAAATATCGAAAGATCGATTACAAATCGTCTTTTCTCTAATCACATCAAGAAAGTACGGTAAATAAGATAACCTCAATAGTTGTGGTTACACCTCTATTTGCGATTGAACTCTCAATCGCAAAAACATTAGAAAATTGAGAAGAAATTTTGCTGAAAAACAAAATATCCGTCCACAACTAATAAATCATTCGCGAAAGGATGTAGTTGGAATATGAATAAAACTCAAAAAAAAAATTTGGCACACATTTATCTGTGACTGTATTTTATTTTTCGAGACTGAAATATCAGTCGCGAAAAGTTGGCGCCAACTCGCACCAAATTATGGTTCGTTATTTGTGGTTATCTGCAACTAAATAGTGGAAGAATCAATCACATATAGTTAAAGTGAACCAGCTGATTTTTAGTGACCATTCGTGACTAGTTTTCTCCTTTATATGTGGCTCGTCGATACCCGCATTTCTAGTAGTGAATATATTCAAATCTCATCAAATCATAATATTTTCTTATTTGATACCCGCATTTCTAGGAGAAGATGAAAAAGTAGTGATATAAATAGATATAGATGATAAGCTATCTCTCACTAATCACACTTTACTTTTTTTTTTTGTTCAAGTGGTAATTTCCAAATTTCATGACAATCTTTTTAAGTTTTTTTTTTTTTTTAGCTTTCTAACATTTCATGATATTATTGATAGTATATAATTTTTTCTTTCTTTTTCTATTTACTCTTTTCTTTTTGTTTTTTTTGTTTTTTTTTTTGGTATTGTGGTGGGTTTATGATTGGCAAAAATGATGGAAGAAAATAATGAATAATTTTTCTAGGACTCTCGCTGCTGCTTTGCTCTATGTTTAGCGGAAAAGTTTAAATTCGCCATTTGTGATTATTTTGTTGCTACTTCCGGCGAAAACCAATCTTAACCAAAGTTGATAAGTCCTAATCTAGCAAACTAGTTTTTATGTGGTGAATCTTGTACCTTATTACAATGAAAACACACATATGGTCCTTGGCATTTTGGCAGTGCTCTTTTGTTTTGCTCTTGCTTTAGGAATAACTTTATAATTGAATATTCGATTCCTCTTTTGGGATCCATCATCCATATTTTTTATGTTATGTTTCATAATTTTCTCTTTTTTGAAAGCTTACTACACCAATTGGATCATGTCAAAATTGTGCTCTCGCCTCCAAGATCCTAAATTTCTTTTTGGGATATATCTTGTGGTCCCTGTTCTCGAATTCCATAATCTTTCATTTTGCCAATTCTTTTTCCAGAGACAATTTAAAAAATTATTTATGATGCCATAACACATAGTGTGATGGGCGTGCCGGACTGGTTATCGGGCATGACTAGAAGTCATGTGGGCTATGTCAGCACAGGCTCGAATTGAAAAAAAAAATCACTCAATGCCACATAATAATATATATACCACAAGTAATTTGTTCTTTGATTTTTACTCTTAATTTATTGTGTACAAATAAGAATACAAATTAAAAGAGAAGCAATTACAATAGGTGACAATTTTTTGCACTATCGATAGTGCATGGCTTATAAAAGCTTTAAAAATGCATCAAAATAATTTTTTCCCCACATATAAGAACTTCACATTCTCTATTTTCATGTTATCCATTTCTTTCTCGAAATTAAAACTAAAATTACGTTCAATCAGAGATTAACATGCAATAAGAAAAATAAATAAAAAAATTAACTTCTTTTTTTTTCATCTTTTTCATCTCGATTGAACAATATTTTACTTTTAAATTTGAGGAATAAATTGATAACAAAAATTTAAAGTATTCAATGTGCTTATTTTTAGGAAAAAAAATTATTTTTATATATTTTACGCTATTATAAGATGTTCCCTATAAATAATTCAAATATTCATCACATATTATCATCGCGTCCAATTACAAATGCAGCACAAACTGAGCATAAATTACTATTTTGTCAAAAAAACAAAGGATATTCATCAAAATCCCCTAATCCTTTCCCTCACCTTTTTCTTGACACTCTAAAGATTATTATTTTTATTATTATTCATACTATAAAGTTGACTCAGTAATATGTTTGAACTATATTTTGATTATGCTGCGCTTTAATAGAATAACCTATTATAGCTTCAAAATATTTTTCTTTCTTTTATTTAAAAAAAAAGAGATAAATATTACGTTTACCTTTATACTTAAGGTGTTGTTGTATTTTGATCACTGTACTCTTTTTTTTTTTTTTGACAAGACATGATCACTGTACTTTGAAACGCTAATCAGAGGTCTTAAACTTTCATAATGTATCAATTTTCCCCCCATCTAATTTCCATTTGTAACAGAAGTCAGCACGTGAACAACAATGGAGAAAATAATAGGGGCATTGTTGTAAATGAACATATTTAAAATTAAAAAGTGGTATTGATTATTTTTTTTTCTGCCAATTCTTTGAGAGAAATTATAAGAAATGATCATTCTACTTTAATGATTTTAAAATATGATAAATAATTTCAATTGTTAAGAAAATTATCATCAAGTAGTTGTACGAGGTGAAGTTCATATATGCATCTTGTATTTAGACCATGCTTATTTCGTTAATTTTTTGAAACATATCTAGAATGGCTCATTTAGCTGATTCACCGATTATTTGACCGGGAATGAAAATAAAATAGAGTCGTGAGGAAATCTTAAACAATTAATTTTAGATGAACAATGTGGATAACGTCAAGTTAAGAATTCTTGGTAAGATGTTGCGTTAAAGAATATAAATCTTTGGGTGATCTTGCGTTGTAGAATTCTTAGCATGATCGTTGTGGATAACGCCATTTTGTTTGAAGTGAATGAAGAGGCATTGAACAAGATCGAAAACGTCACAGAGGGAAATGGCTCAATGTCGCGACGCAATAACAGTGCCACGGCATACAAAACAACATTGTAAAAACACCATCTCGGGGCACAGCACCGCAACTTCTGTTCCCAAACACCATTAGCGTTTAGGCCTCTTAGCCAATTTCAACCGAGAAAATCATAGCACCACGGTGCCAAACAAGCAGGACTGCGATGCTACTTTTAATCGTAGCACCACGGTGCTAGACAAGCAGGATCGGGATGCTACTTTTTGAAAATGAGATGTACAAGTGCAATTTAGCCCGAAAAAGTGCGAAAAAGCCAAAAATTGACCATCGTTATCCTAAAATTACAAAAGGAGCACTTACCATCAAAGGAAAGATAGTTAGAGTATCTATGAGTGCATGTTTAAGGAGAAAGCAAAAAGTTTAAACGTATTCAAGCAACGGAGTCCTCCTTCACCTTCACTATCAAGATTTTTCCATTCTTTCTTGTTATTTTCCTTATGAACACTTATTTTTAATTTGTTTCCATTAATTTAGTTATGCTCTAAACCCTTTTGCTAGGGCAACAATGAAGTAGGACCAATAATTACTGTGCAGATTTTTATTTTTAATTCAATTAAGGTTCCATACTAATTATGATGTTCAAATTGATTTGTGTTTATATAAGATTGGACCCCCTTATGCATGATTATTGGTTCTCAATTAGAGGCCCAGAGATAATAATTGAAACTTGCGCTAATCAATTGGATATAAGAATGATATTAGGCTAGATATAGTTAATAAATTTGTATGGCACTTTGAATTTATATTCATAATACAATCTAGTATCCATGTTTGAGATGGAGAGACAAGAACTTGATGTTAGTAGTAGACTACTCGATGCTCGAGAGATATTCATTAATAAATTAGTGAATTCGCCATCATCATTGGACTAGAAAATTGTCCAATTGAAATAATGTCTACTAGTAATTAGTTATTAGTGAAGGTAGATACGCTACTGACATTTAATCTTGATTTACAAATAAACTTTATTGCCTCTGTTAGTTTTTATTTACTCATCGTTCATTTAATTGCTTTTATTTTATTTTAATTTTAATTAACAATTTCTTTTTCACCCGTTAGATAAAATTAAAGTTAAAGTTGTGCAGTATTTAGATCAAGGTCCATATCGCAAGGATGATTTTTCTCATAATATATTACTTAAGTATGACGATCATATACATACGATTTTTGTGCAACAAGTTTTTGGCACCATTGCCTTGGATATTGTTTTAAGATATTAAGAAAAATCCTTTTGCTAATTGACTTTTTCTTATTTCATATTTATATTAATTTACTCAATTACACTTTGGTTTCTTTAAGGTGTATGAGAAGACTAGGAGACCACTCCTTATAACCGTTTGACAATGAAATAGAACGAACACTGAGAATTATACGTCCAACATGGTAATTACAGGCCTTATCTATCACATCATCCACTACAAAAGAAGAACGCGCTACTAATGTAGAAGATGAGGAGTGGACACTAAGAGATTATGTTCTTCAAATGGTGGCAGGAGTTCACTCTGTCATTTGCAAACTGGCTTTTGCGGTGACCAATTTTGAGATTAAGCAGGGTACTATTAGGATGGTCCAGTCATCTCAATTTAGTGGTCTGCTTACCGAAGACCCATAGGACCATATCGCAAACTTTGTGGAGCTATGCGTCGTGTTGAAGTAAAATAAAGTGTCCGAAGATGTTATTTGGCTCAGTCGATTCCTCTTTTCAATGAGTGATCATGCAAAGATCAGTTGGCTCGTTTCTCTACCAGCCAACTATATCAATACATGGGGAGGCCTATGTTAAAATATTTTTATCCAAGTTCTTCTCGCTTGACAAGATTGTGAAGTCGCGCAATAAAATTGCTAACTTTTCGCAATATGACAGCCAGACTCTTCACGAAGCATGGGGCTCGTTTGAAGTATTTGCTTTGGAAGTGGCAACATGGGCTGCCTATTGGATGCAAGTCCAAACATTTTATATCAAACCAACATCGACTGAAAAAGCTCTAGTAAATGCAACAGGAGGTGGAGTTTAAACGAAAAGAACTAAGAAGGGGGCATAAAGTATAGTAGTAGAGATAGGGTACATAATTATCACAGCAATGCTGAAATAAATATTCTAAGAACATAAATGCCCGTATTTTAAAGTGAAGCTGTAAAGGCATTATTAGAGTAAGTGGCAGTACTCACACGATAAATCCAAAGTCAATAAATTGGAGTCAATTTAGTAGTCCAAAGCCAATGGTGCCAAGGACACTACCGAAGCAAGACTTGAATGTAGGCAACCCACTAGTGAGTGAACCAATATAGCAAGAAAATTATGTGGGGAACAACAATAAATATGGGAAAATTTTTAATCAAAGGTGGTGTAATAATCTCAACTTCTCACGGAGGAACAATCAAAACACAATGTCAATACAACAAGCCATCCTCCGCCGCAATGAGAGCAGAAAGTAACCTTGGAGCAATGATGGAAAAGACTGCGGAATGTACGACACAATTTAAGGCTGATACTGGACTGACTCTTTAGAATCAGGCGGCCCAAGTAAAAAATTTGGAGGTCCATATTAGGCCAATCGTCAGCGCGAATAGCGGCCGGCAATAAAGTACTCTTCCCATAACCATCAATGTGAATCCAAAATATCAATGCAATGCAATTATGTTCCAAAGTGGTGACATAGTACAAAGTAAGGAAAAAAAGTTTGACAGTGGGAAGAATGTTGACAAGGAGCAGGCTACAAGAAATGCTATTTTTGAAAAAGAAGTAAAGATTCACAGGCAAAAATATTATTTCCCTAACTACCATTGCCCCAAAGAATCCCATATGCTCAACGCTTGAAGAATACTAAGCGTGACAAGCAATTATCTATGTTGTTGAAGCCTTGGAGCAACTCCGAGCTATGCTAAATACATGAAAGACATCATTGCTCATTAGTAAAAGAATGAAGATTTGGAGTTCGTTGCTCGTGCCGAAGCATATTGCACCATTATCCAAAAGAAGTTGCCTCAAATGTTGAAATAATTGGGAAACTTTGCAGTACCAAATGTGATTGTCAACTATATTTTATGAGAGAGCCTTATGTGACATAAGGGCTAGAATTAACTTTTTGCCCCTCTTTATTTTATGCAAGCTTTGATTTCGAGAAGCAAAACTGAAGATAGTCATGCTCTAAAGGACAAACCATTCAATCAAACACCCACGTAGGGTGATATAAGATATAATGATCGAGGTAGAAAAATTTATTTTCCTGTAGATTTTGTCGTGTTAGATATGGTAGAAGACAGAGACATAATGATCATTCTAGGAAAAAATTTCTTTTGCAAATATACATGCACTTATGGACCTTTAAAAGGGGAGTTGCAATTGTGCGTGAAAGATTAGGAAGTAAATTTTAATATGTTCAAGTCCATGAAGTATCATGAAGCTAGCAAGAATTTATTTCAAATTCAAGCCATTAAGTGTACAATTTATGACGAAGCAACTTTACAACAAGAAGAGCTCATAGCTTGTCTCACGAGATATAAAGAGTTTTTCGAGGCATCAACTGTAGTCTAGAAGCTTGCTTTTTGAATGCTTGCTTTTAAGCCAAACCAGATAACGTATTATAAAGCCATAGAAGTAGGCCATCCAAGAATTTTCCATCTATCGACAACCTGCCCGAGCTATAACTTAAGCCATTCCCTACACATCTCTAGTATGCCAAACTCCATGCGTCATCTACCTTACCATTCATTATTTTTGTGACTTATCTAACAATAACGAATAAATATTGTTGAGAGTGCTATTGAAACACAATGTAACAACTTGGTGCAATTTAGCAGATATAAAAGGCATAAGCCTTTTTTATGCATGGATCGCATTCTCATGGACGAACATCACAAGTGAAAGTTAGAGCACCAATGCTGCCTCAACACAACAATAAAGGATGTGGCGTGAAATTAAGTACTAAAATGGTTAGAATCGTGAGTCATTTATCCTATATCTGACAGTCTGTGGGTGAGCCTAGTTTAAGCAGTACCAAGGAAGAGAGATATGATTGTGGTGCAGAATGAGAATAACAAACTCATTCCCATTAGCATCGTCCAGAGTGGACAATATGTATAGACTATTGAAAACTCAATAAGGCGAACCGAAACAATCACTTCCTCTTACAGTTCATTGATCAAATACTTGATCGGCTCGCCGAACATGACTATTATTACTTCCTAAACAGTTCGAAATAGTCAAATTGTCATTGCTCCATAAGACTAGGAGAAGACAACCTTCACTTGTCCCTATGGTACTTTTGCATTTTGTCAGATGCCATTTGCTCTTTGTTAAGTGTCAGCCACCTTTTAACGGTATATGATGGCTATCTTCTCGGACATGATAGGGAGAATTATTGAGGTATTTATTGATGAAATCTTTGTATTTTGTGCAACATTCGATCATTGGCTGGAGAATATTTAAAAGGTACTAGAATGGTGTGAAGAAACAATTTTAAGAAGTAAAACTTTATTGCGTGAGTGTGTGTCTCGACCCGTCATCATGAGCCGACCTGTCACCATGAGCCGCGACTTCTTTAATAGCTATTCTTATACATACTTAAATTTATAAGTCTTAAAACATAATATTAGAATACACGCATGCATTTTTGTTGTGTTTTTTCTTTTCATTGCGGAACATAGCTTTAAAAGTACATCTCTACATATGGTTTTGCTAAATATTACAAAACTAACATAATTGATAAGTGAGCAAAATACTCACTTATATATCGCAAATTCGGGCTTGAATTGTTGTTAAATTCCTCAAGTTTATGTTATTTAATGAGTTTTGTGAGTGTACAGGCGATTTAAGCACAAGTACGGAAATCGAGGTGAAAAAGTACACAAAACGGAACATTTTGGAGCAAAGGAAAACGAGCCCAAAAAGGCAGAGGCATCGCCGATCGATCGCGGCTCATTAGCCGATCGATCGGCCGAATTTTGAAGAAACGCAACGAAAAAGGCAGAAGCATCGCCGATCGATCGCGGATCATTAGCCGATCGATCGGCTCAACTACGCGAAGCCAACTAGAGGAAGCGCCGATCGATCGTGGAATGCAAGCCGATCGATCGCGAGCCACAATTTCCTGAGAACGCGTAAGCGCCGATCGATCGCGAGTTAAGCGCCGATCGATCGGCCAGAGCTCCTGAAGCTGAACGACGTCGTTTTCCAAGTGCGAAAGGTTCCGAAATTCCTCCAAAACTAGGTCAAACCTTGTGCTCTATAAATAGAACACTGTTTGGACGAAGGAAAGGGGACTGGGACGAAAAAGAAAGACTTTTACAAGGAGAAACTCAAGAGAACAAGAAGAAGAAGATTGAGCGTTCATCGGAGCTGAAGAATTCACGAAGATCATCGATTTTCAGAGTTTTTCTTACTCTCATTCTTTTTGTATCTTCTTCTCATTTAATTCTATGTTATTCATGAACTCTAGAATTTATTCTTTGCTGTACATAATTATGAGAGGCTAAATCTCTCCTTCTAGGAGAGATTGGCTGAACTTGATGTTGATTCTTTTCAATTCTAATTAATAAATTTCTGCAATATTCAGTTTATATACTTGTGATTCTTGCTGGTTTATTTTATTTTCTGTTGCAATTGAAAGATTGAATAGAAGAACTTAGGTTTAATTTAATTAAACTCGAGAGAGGAAATTGAGTTGAATCTGGAATAGTAAGAACACAACTTAGACATCATAAGGACCGAGAGGTGATTGATAGTCTAGGTAGTCTAGTTATAAATCGTAGGGACCGAGAGGTGATCGATTTAGAACTATAAGAGCTGAGCGTAATTTGTAGTTAATTCTAGCAAACGGACGCGTAAGTTAGGATTAAATGCACAATTAGGTCTATATGCGAAAGCTGCGACATAATTAATTATCTCTTAGACTAGTATAGAACTGAATATTGTAGTAAGGAGTTAGTGAAGGATTGAATTGAGGAAGCATCGAGGGAAGCCAATCGACCCTAGTATTTCGTTAATTGAGTTAATCCGTGCAATTTTAGTTCTTGTCAATTTAATTTCATTGTTTGTTTATTTTAATTTACAACATTCATCTAAATTAGATTTCTAGACAAATTAGTTCTTTACTAATAGTAGTACTTAGACCTAGGCATTTGTTCTCCGTGGGAACGATATTCGGACTCATTATCCACTTTATTACTTGAATGACCCGTGCACTTGCGGTTACAAATTCGCGTGTGTTTTCGAGCGAACAAGTTTTTGGCGCCGTTGCCGGGGAACAAAGCGTCTAACTTTGTTTAATACTACAATAAACGAGAATTATTTTGATTTAGAGTTTTATTTTTATTTAACTAACGTGTGTCGGTCTCTTTTGTGCATTTGCTTTATAGGTGTATGCCAAGGTCGAGTGGTCACCACATATTACCACTCGATCCAGAAATTGAACGCACACTTCGGTCGTTGAGGAAGATCAACAGGAATTTGACATCCGAGTTCACAATGGCCGACGACTTACCGGCTGCACAACAAGCACGGAACGTTAATGTTCTACAGGCTCAACAGGGGCAACCACCTCAGAATGAAGCCCGCACGCTTAGAGACTATTTGAGGCCGGTGGTCAACGAAAATTATTCGGGTATTCGGCGACAGGCCATCAATGCTAACAATTTCGAGTTGAAACCCGGATTGATCGCCATGGTACAGCAGCAGCAGTTTGGGGGTTTGCCGTCTGAAGATCCTCATAACCATCTATCCTCCTTTCTGGAGCTGTGCGACACTGTGAAGTATAATGGTGTGCCCCACGACACAATTAAGCTCCAATTGTTCCCGTTCTCTCTCCGGGACAAGGCTCGCACATGGTTCCATGCTCTTCCAAAGGGGTCCATTGAAACTTTGGATGCCATGGTGCAGAAGTTTCTCACAAAGTTCTTCCCTCCACAGATGACTTCACAGCTAAGGGTTGAGATAAGCCAATTCCGACAAGGGGAGAGCGAATCATTGTACGATGCTTGGGACAGGTTTAAGGACCTGTTAAGGAGGTGTCCACAACACGGGTTTGAGTTATGGTTTCAAGCTCAAACATTCTACAATGGTTTGAACTATGCCACTAGGAGTATGGTGGATGCTGCAGCAGGTGGTTCAGTGATGAATAAAACGGCAGAGGAAGCAACTAAACTGTATGAAGAGATGGCCACAAGTCACTACCAAGCACCATCGGATAGGAACGTGGGTAGGCGAGTTGCAGGGGTTCTAGAGGTGGACCAACTATCCGCCATTCAGGCTCAGCTAGCCTCACTCACCAACAAGCTGTCAAGCCAAAAAGGGCCAACTATGGGACAAGTAGCGGCAATGCAGAGCCAGCAAGAGCAGTCTTCGCAACAAGAGGAACAGTGTGGGGTAGAAGATGTTCAGTTTGTGGGCAACAGGAATTATCAATTTCGGCCAAACAATAATCTGCCCGCTCACTACCACCCCGGGTTGAGAAATCATGAAAACTTCTCCTATAGCAACCCAAGAAACGCCCTGAATGCACCGCCTCCTGGTTTCCAAGGGCAATCCTCCTCAGATTACACCATGCCTGTGGACAAGAGGGCATCAACTCTGGAGGACAACCTCAACGCTTTTGTGCACGAATCAAGGAAGAGAATGGAGGCGTATGATAAGCGCTTCAACAGTTTGGAGATCCACTGCACGAATATGGGAGCTTCTATCAAAACTCTGGAAACTCAAATTGGACAACTGGCTATGGCAGTTAAGGAGCAAGTGACCCGATCCCTCTCAAATGATGCAGAAAACAATGTAAGGGAATGCAATGCGATAATGGTAAAGAGTGGCCCAGAAGTACAAGCGGTAATGGAACGCAACTGTGAGATTACGGCGTTGACGAAGGCCAAGAAGGAAACACTCGCAGGGAAAGTTGAAAAGGAGCCATTTACACCAGGGAGAATAATGTTTCCTGACAACCCTCCGAAGATTACCACGCCACTCCCGTATCCTCAGCGCTTCAAGAAGCAGAACCTCGATGAAAAATTCACGAAGTTCCTTGAGGTGTTCAAGAAACTGCACATCAACATTCCATTTGCAGATGCCTTGGAACACATGCCAAATTATGCAAAGTTCTTGAAGACGATGATGGCAAAGAAGCACAAAGTGGAAGAGGTCAAGATGGTCAGTTTAACTGAGGAATGTAGCGCAATAATCCAAAGGAAGCTACCGAAAAAGGAGAAAGACCCCGGGAGCTTTACCATACCTTGCATGATTGGCGACACTACACTTACCAATGTGCTTTGTGATTTGGGCGCAAGCATCAACTTAATGCCGCTATCCATTTTTAAGAAGCTTGGCCTCCAAGAAGCAAAACCAACAACCATAGCACTACAAATGGCTGACCGCTCCATCGCCAAAGCATGGGGAGTGATTGAAGATGTGCTCGTAAAAGTCGACAAGTTTATCTACCCGGTAGACTTCGTGGTATTAGATATGGGAGATGTGAATGAGGTACCATTACTCCTGGGGCGACCATTCTTGGCTACAGGCAGAGCCTTAATTGACGTCGAAGCAGGCTGTCTCACGCTTCGAGTGGACAATGAGCAAGTCCACTTTCACAAGTCCCATCCAGCCAAACCACATGAAATAAAGCCTAGGAGAAAACAAGAGGAGATAGACGAGAAAGCAGTCAGAAAGTCTGAATCCGAAGGCAGGACTTTCCAGAAAGAGCCAACCAAACTGGGCTCGATGACAAGACGTTTACGGTTATACCTCAAACGTCTAAAAAGGCGTGGCAAGACCCCGAAGTCCAGAGTCGTGCCAACAGCCGTTCCAGCCATGGATGAAATTCACAAAGGGAAGCATCAATTCGCAGTAGAATTACTTGGGCAACCAAGAGATCAGAATAACGAGTGAAGATGCAGCGTCAAGATGGACGTTAAACGGATCGGCTTCTCGGGAGGCAACCCGAGCGTTATTTTATATTTTATATTTTCGTTTTCAAGTTTTGTTTCTTTACATTTTTATTTTTTTATTTTATTGTATTTCCATTCTTATTGTTTTATTTTCAGTTTTTAGTTGAAAGTTCGATATGATTGCTAATAAGTTTGTTTTTGATTTTCAGATGCAAAAAAAAAAAAAAAAAAAAAAAAAAAAAAAAATCACTCAGGCCGAGCCATCGCCGATCGATCGGGAGGAACACGCCGATCGATCGCGAGAGAGACATTTTCGAGAGACAAACATCAAGCCGATCGATCGCAGACGCTGCTGCGATCGATCGCGAGAGAGCCGATCGATCGCGAAACAAGAGCCGATCGATCGGCATAGCGCGCATCAGTCTTAAACGCTGCGTTTCACTTGAGTTCGAGGGTTTTTATCCTCAAATCTTCCTCACTTCGCCCCAATTCCCACCAGCCGATCGAACGCCACTCTCTCTCCCTCTCTCTCTCTCTCACCACCAAGCTCCGCCTCGCGAGCCCATTCACCCTCCAACCAGCTCCGCCTCGCGAGCCCACTCTCTCTCCGCGCTCCGCCTCACGTCTCGCGCGCCGCCCCGCCCTCAGCCTCGCCTCTCTCTCACCATTCGCGCCCTCGCTCGCCTCTTGCCCCGCACTCTCCGCTTCCGCGCGTCTGCCCTCACCCGTCCGCGCCTTCACTCTCACCGCGCGCCGCCGTCACCGCTTAACCAGTCGGCTGCTTCTCGCTTTTGAGGTTTGCCACTTTTCGTCTCCATGAACCTTGGTTGTTGGCAAGCTTTGTTGGTTGGGTTGTGGTTCTTTGTTGGATATATTGCAGCTATAATTATTCTGCGGGGTGGGCGTCGGTGATTTTGGTGCATTATTGGATTTTTGGTTGTTTTGCTGGTCGTATTGCGGGTTTGTTTTGCTGGTCGTATTGTGGGTTAGTGTTGCTACTCTATTCCTGTGGGCTTGATTCGTGTGCGGATATTTATTGTGGTTGTTGAGTTCGATCGACTTCTCCGTAATGGGTAAGAGAAAGACTAGGGTGCCGGCCGAGTTGGTGCGCCGACCCGACGTGGCTTTTTCTCAAGTGTTTGTCAATGCAGATGCCGAGCGACTCTATAAGCATTTTGTGCAGTCTGGCCAACCAACGCACGTGGAGTGCGATTTTGCCCCTGAGCCTAGCGACGGTCGTTTGCAGGCTCAGATACGCCGGCTCGGCTGGCAACGGTTGTGCGACCAACCTTGCGCAGCCAATGTGGTCGTGGTCCGGGAGTTCTACGCCAACGCCCACTTCAACAGACCGGGCAATGTCGTGTTAGTTCGAGGAACGGACGTGTCCTTCAGTTCGGATACCCTACGGAGCGTCCTCAACC
Source organism: Boehmeria nivea var. tenacissima (assembly GCA_018132145.1). Taxonomy (NCBI): domain Eukaryota; kingdom Viridiplantae; phylum Streptophyta; class Magnoliopsida; order Rosales; family Urticaceae; genus Boehmeria; species Boehmeria nivea. The sequence goes on from CM030881.1 coordinate 3,225,397, forward strand.
TCCCCACAGTAGCGGATGACGATTTCCATCGTCTATTACACGAGGGTGCCGATTATGAGGCTATTTTGCAGGAGATGGGTTTCCCAGGCTCCCAGTGGTCTTACTCGGCCTCCAACCCGACCAAGCCACTGCATGTCCGTGCCAACACTCTCAACCGTTTCGCGCATGCGTGGTATCACCTCATCCGCCACAATCTCATACCGACCTCCCAGAGATCGGAGATTACAACCGACCGAGCCCTCCTCACCTACTGCATCTGCTCCAGCCGCATAATCGACGCCGCCACGATCATCAAAGACTCCATCTGCCATCGGGCGAATATGGGGCAGCACCCGGCGGCACTCATTCATCCGATTTTGATCACCCACTTGTGTGCTCAGGCCGGTGTGCCGATGAGCGATGAGGAGATGACATTGGGGCCGAGGAAGTTTAACCACGACAGCTTGATGAGATTCGAGCAGTGGCCCGGCGGTACCCCAGACCTGGACGGGATGGGCTTCGTGCCTTTCCCCAATCAGCCTCCGCCACCGCCCCCACCCGCCGCCCCACCGCGCATTCGGCACTTCAACATGATTCCGACGCAGACTACCGACGCCGGAGTTGATGAAGAACGGGAGCGCCGGCAAGCAGCGCGTCGGTCACGTCGCATTTTCCAGCAAGGCGAGGGCTCCTCTTCCAGTGCGCCACCACCCGAGCCCCATTCATTCGACTCCCTCACCGCGATGATGACTCAGGGTTTCGAGACCCTGCGGTTGGGTCAGGAGTCTATACAGCTGGGTCGGGATAGACTCTTTCGCCGGGTGTCCGACATGCAGCAGCGCCAGTACCACCTCGCCCAGCACTTGCACAACCTGGAGGTGGACCTGCAGCATCAACCACGGGAGCCCTTCCCCGAGTCCCTCTTGCAGCCTTACCGCAGCCCGTCCCCAGACCGACCCGACGTTGAGTGGGAACCTTGGCCCGAATAGGCCCCCTTCCGCCGCTTCATTTGAGACAGTGAGGACACTGTCTATTCTAAGTTTGGGGGGTGTTTTCCATTTCACGGCCCGGCCGCAGCATCCCGATCGAGAGGAGGCACAATTTCTATCTTTATTTTTTTATTATTAGTTGTATTTTAATTATTGTTGAACTATCTAGTTTTCATTGTCATTTACTTTATTGTTAGGTTATTAGGTTTAATTTTATGTAGCTTGTTTTCACTGATGCATGTAAATAAACTTGGCTATTTTATGAACTCTAACGAAGTGTTTAGTGTTTCTTTTGTTTGTGCAATGGCGTGAGTCGATGATGAGGACTGGCACGAAGTCGAGTCCTGCGTTGTGTCGTAAGTTTTTCCCCTTCTTTGAGTATAACATTAATAGTAAACTTAGGATTTGGCTATTTCACATTCCATGCACGTAATATTTCTCTTGAAATCCGACTGTTGAAAGTATGCAATAGAAGTTCTTTCTGATAATGCTTGTTCGAGATCTCTAGAACCCGACCTTAGTTGCTTTTCGAGGCGAAATCCTAGTAACAAGAAATTGAGGAGATGATTAAGGCCATCATTTGGACCGTTTGAGCCTAAATAGCACACCTTGGACAACATATCTTTGCACCCATAGTTTTGAGCCTATAACCACCATTTATTTCTGATTTTACCAACCTGTGACATTTACACACCCACTAGCCTTACATTATCCACAATCACCCTTGTTCACCTAGACTGCAATGCTTAATTTTGTATGAAGGAGAGTGATTATGTTAACAATGTAGAGCCTTAAACCCAATTTCGTTACCCGTATCAACAATAAAAATATTGGATCGAAAAAAAAAAAAAAAAAAAAAAAGTATCCAATGCTCTAATTTAACAAGGGTAGTCAAAACGAAGTTTGGGGGAAGGGTGGCTTGGTGTTTTGGTAATCGGGTGGAAAAATTGAAAGGAAAAGAAGGTGTAAAAAAAGATTCAGTGGTGTTGCCGTAAAGGCATGGGTTTAGGTGAACATCGAGCTTAAAATTTACCTTCAACCTACCTTAGCCGAGGCCGCAATATTACAAGCCGAAAAGTCCTTTTGATCCTCAATTACTTGTGTTCTACATTAGTGGAGATTAGCGACGGGGTCGGGCTTATGGTGATTCTCTTCGGTATGAACCGTTAAGTCTTCTTGAGTATGCAGTAGTCGGTTGGATGAAAGAGGAATCGCACACACACACTTGAAAGGCCATTTCCGAGGTAAGCTTGATCTGTAAAAGCTCTAGTTGGATGAGGACTTCGATACTACAAGGGAATCGGTGAAATGTCCCTGAGAACTATACATGCCATACACGATAAAGAATCCGGATGTTGAAGTTAGAATCATACTTGCTTTGTTTTCATTTAGGATTATTTTCCATTTAGGATTATTCATTCATTTATTCATTCATTTATCCAATTATTCATTAATTCATGTTTAAGATAGGAGTCATGTATCATAGAATTAAAAAAATTTGTGCTTCATTGTTGCTTGAGGACAAGCAATGATTCAAGTTTGGGGGTGTGATAAGTGAGCAAAATACTCACTTATATATCGCAAATTCGGGCTTGAATTGTTGTTAAATTCCTCAAGTTTATGTTATTTAATGAGTTTTGTGAGTGTACAGGCGATTTAAGCACAAGTACGAAAATCGAGGTGAAAAAGTACACAAAACGGAACTTTTTGGAGCAAAGGAAAACGAGCCCAAAAAGGCAGAGGCATCGCCGATCGATCGGCCGAATTTTGAAGAAACGCAACGAAAAAGGCAGAAGCATCGCCGATCGATCGCGGATCATTAGCCGATCGATCGGCTCAACTACGCGAAGCCAACTAGAGGAAGCGCCGATCGATCGTGGAATGCAAGCCGATCGATCGCGAGCCACAAATTCCTGAGAACGCGTAAGCGCCAATCGATCGCGAGTTAAGCGCCGATCGATCGGCCAGAGCTCCTGAAGCTGAACGACGTCGTTTTCCAAGTGCGAAAGGTTCCGAAATTCCTCCAAAACTAGGTCAAACCTTGTGCTCTATAAATAGAACACTGTTTGGACGAAGGAAAGGGGACTGGGACGAAAAAGAAAGACTTTTACAAGGAGAAACTCAAGAGAACAAGAAGAAGAAGATTGAGCGTTCATCGGAGCTGAAGAATTCACGAAGATCATCGATTTTCAGAGTTTTTCTTACTCTCATTCTTTTTGTATCTTCTTCTCATTTAATTCTATGTTATTCATGAACTCTAGAATTTATTCTTTGCTGTACATAATTATGAGAGGCTAAATCTCTCCTTCTAGGAGAGATTGGCTGAACTTGATGTTGATTCTTTTCAATTCTAATTAATAAATTTCTGCAATATTCAGTTTATATACTTGTGATTCTTGCTGGTTTATTTTATTTTCTGTTGCAATTGAAAGATTGAATAGAAGAACTTAGGTTTAATTTAATTAAACTCGAGAGAGGAAATTGAGTTGAATCTGGAATAGTAAGAACACAACTTAGACATCATAAGGACCGAGAGGTGATTGATAGTCTAGGTAGTCTAGTTATAAATCGTAGGGACCGAGAGGTGATCGATTTAGAACTATAAGAGCTGAGCGTAATTTGTAGTTAATTCTAGCAAACGGACGCGTAAGTTAGGATTAAATGCACAATTAGGTCTATATGCGAAAGCTGCGACATAATTAATTATCTCTTAGACTAGTATAGAACTGAATATTGTAGTAAGGAGTTAGTGAAGGATTGAATTGAGGAAGCATCGAGGGAAGCCAATCGACCCTAGTATTTCGTTAATTGAGTTAATCCGTGCAATTTTAGTTCTTGTCAATTTAATTTCATTGTTTGTTTATTTTAATTTACAACATTCATCTAAATTAGATTTCTAGACAAATTAGTTCTTTACTAATAGTAGTACTTAGACCTAGGCATTTGTTCTCCGTGGGAACGATATTCGGACTCATTATCCACTTTATTACTTGAATGACCCGTGCACTTGCGGTTACAAATTCGCGTGTGTTTTCGAGCGAACAATAATTAAAAAAAATGAACCGGGTCGTTCAACTCTCCCTACTAGTCAGGTCCACGTGTGTTCTTTGACCCGGCGACCTTTTCTTTACTTACTCGATCTTTGACTTTCCTTTATCTACAACATTAATACACTTAATGAGTTGCTAAACTCAGTAAGCACGAAACTTACTAAATAATATTATACATATTCCATGACATTTGCAACGTCCAAGAATTTTCTGGCAAGATTCTAATGTAGCAACATTCACTCGTCCCATACCACGTGAAAACTTATTCTATCCTAAGAGAACAATATATAGAAACTAGTTTTCCTATACCAACTAGCTCCTTCGCTTGAACAATAATGGATTCTAACTTGTTTTTCTTCTGATCGTTCCGACCTTGGTCGTACTTTATTTCATCATTTCTTCTCATTTCTTGTGTTTAGGATCCATTTATGGTACCTCTGATCTGATTTTGTTAGCGCGCCAACGGGGAGTGGGCTACCTCACCTGACGGAGCATCTCCCTCCTACATACTCAACTCTTCTTTGGAATTGAACCTGAGTCTTATGAGGAGTTATGAAGTGATTAATCATTTTAGTACCATCGATACTATAAAGCGTATCTTATTCTTCCTTATATCTCCCGTTATTTTATTTCATGGTGACTCTGTAACTTTTTGACCCTATACTGAGCCTATGTTGTTGGCTGTCAACCAACATCCTCCAGTCCTTATCAATTTAGGAAACCAAGCCACATGATCTCACGTTAGAGGAAAATCGTTCATTTATGAGTTAAATCCCGAGGTATCTAAAACTTAAACCCATATCGGGTTGTTATAGTTGTTCGGGATGTTACTCCGGAACAACCCTGACGTCCCATTTCTTCTAGAATCTGGTGGTTACTTACGTAGGCTATAACAATCATCTGGAAACCTCAACTTATCGGTCTGAGGAAATTTACTCGTATTTAGGTGGAAACACACTTAAAAGAGGCTCAGGTGGTTATAGTTCATTAGTTATGATATGAAGCTTTACTAAGTTTTATGAGTCACAATTAGTTTAGTTTAAGATTATATCTTACCCTAATCACTGGTGTTTTAGGAACGCGCCTGTGTATTTTACTATCAAGAGAAATATGAAGACATCCAAACAATAACTTTAACACTTGCGATCTCGATATCCTAGGTACATCGCGACTTACAGTTCGGTCGTCATTTTGCGTACGGTTCCAGCATCTTTTAATATCACACTTAGTTTCAACTTAAATATGGGTCCAGTACTTTTATAACGCACTTAACTCTGGCTCAGATCCTAATGATATTTACATTATTAGAAACTATTTAAGAGTATTTGAACCATAGTTTCATCCTTAGGTTTTCTTAAGATTATCTAAGTATTTAATTAGGATTCGATTTATTTAATTAAGTGTCGGATACCTTAAATCATCTCCACCATCATACCCAGACCCAAAAACTTGTTTAAATATTATTTTAAGACATTTGGTACGTATGAAAATCTTTTCGTGCGGTGAAAATTTGATTCAAGGTGAAGTTGGTCAGATCTGGCACTTTTTGGTGCTGTGTGGGTGCTGGCCGCTGCATCTACACAGCATGCGCGCGCGCTTGTTGTACGGCATGCGTGCCAGATACGCGCCAGGTACATGTTACGTGCGAGCCAGATGAACTCTGTGCGTGCCAAATGCGCGCTGAGCACACCGGATGCGTGTTAAAAGATACACACGTGCCCCAAAAGGCCTCGTGCTCGCGTCCGATGTGCTATGTGCATGTCGGATGGCCTCGTGTGCACCAGGATTGGCCTTAAGTTAGCCCACTATTGTAAAAATCAGTTTTTCTGGTTTTTCACTCCAACTTATTTCAAACCATCTCAAAACACTTTATAACTTTACGAAATCCTTTATTATGATATGTGTGACTTCAAAGACATGATGGCCAACATTTCTCTTTTTAAATTTGACCCGGTTTTCTTAAAATCTTATATTTTAGTCCAAAACTTCAACTTACCAAACTTTCAATTTCTTAAACTTTTAATGAAGCCAACACCACCCACAAGTCTTAAATATCATATAGATAATAGAATAAACTTTATTTTCATATGAACTGGTTTGTTTTTAAATTTGACCACTTGGCTTATTTTTGGCCAATTTCAAGCAATATATCCACTTTTCCAATTTGACAAAACTTCCACCAAAGCATGATTCTAGCTAAACCAACTTCACACACATATCATATATGACTTATTAATCATGTTTCAACACATAAATTCCTTAGAAACTTTTTATATCAAAATTTTGGCTTATTACCATAATTTTTCTACTTTTTGAGTACATATTAATCAAACTATTTCCCAAACAAATTTCTTTGTCATCTAACACTTCTCACAAGTCATAAATTGGCCCTAGATCATGTTTTAACTTTTAGATTGCTTGGGAAATTAATCACACAAAACCTTGGTACTCAAATTATATATTTTACAAAGTGTTCAAACTTAAAATCTTCATACATGCTTTTACTTGTTTCCTTTTTCCTTGTTCTTTTTAAGCATGCATATCCTTTACTTTATAACATCAAAGATGAAAAGAGCCCATATTCACAAATTCATTCAAGGCCATCTCTTGAAATTCTTCAAGAACTTTAAGAGGAAAACTTTTACCTTTGTAGAAATCTTCTAGCACTTTTTTTTTTCTCGTAACCGATTCTTTTCTCAATTTTTTCCTTATCTTGCATGAACATAAACACACTTAAGATTTGAAGAAAAGGAATATTAAAAGAACACCATGCAATATCCTAACCCATTTAGTTCTTACCTTTGTTCTTCTTTTTATCTTCTTTTTCCTTTTTTGTTCCGTTTCTTCTTTCTTTCTTTCTCTTCTCTCTCTTTCTCTTTTTTCTCTTCTAAATTTGGTGAACCACTTCAGCACTTAAACTAGTGCATTGTCACTAAATCTATTTTGCCTTAACATTTGTCTTAAGCCATTTGACACCTAAACATGTTCATTGACACCTTCTTTTGTCAATGTTTAAAATCTTGCGAACCAACTCAGATATCTTGCTGCATGTATAATGGGATTTTGATGGCATGGTTACTGAAACCATCCTATTTGATTTGAGCTCAAAACATAGTTTCAAAGTAACCAAGTTCTAACTAGATCCAATTCATCATTACCACCTCAAAATTTTGAAAAACATGGCTTCCTCAAATGTTGACAACAGAAAAGTAATATTTTTCATGCAAAAGCGGACTGTAGAAAAGTTGTTCTGCCGACTTTGTGAGGTCTTCATTCCAATGGCCGGCGATGTCAGTCTGTAATACTCTTCTACTAACTTTGTGAGGTCTTCATTCTTTGTTGGATCTTTTGAATAGCTTCGGTAGCTTGATCAACTAGTTCTTTTCCTAAATCTTTCCTTTAAAAAACGTCATGTCAGTGAATCGGTGTTTGACACCTCTTTCCATACAAGGCTTCATATGGTGCCATCTCAATGGTTGCTTGAAAGCTGTTGTTGTAGTAGAATTCTATTAATAGAAGGTACTTGTCCCATGATCCTTGGAATTCAAGGACACAGACTCCTAAAATGTCTTCCAAAGTTTAAATTGTTCACTCTGATTTCCCATCGGTTTGGGGATGATAATTTGTGTTGAACTTTAGCTTCGTTCCGAGTGCTTGTTGTGAACTTCTCCAAAAATTATAGGTAAAACTACTATCGCAGTCAGACATAATAGAGTTAGGTACTCTGTGCAGTCAGACTATTTTGTGGACGTATAATTCTGCCAACTTATCGAGGCACATCTCTCTTCATCCCTAGCCACCAATACTTATGTTTAAGATCTTGATACATTTTGGTGGTACCAGGATGCACCGAGTAAGGCGTCTACTGTGCCTCTTCCAGAAGTTATTGTTTGAATTCTTTTTTGTCCGAAACATAGATTCTTCCATTTACTTGAAGTGTTCTATATGGCGCTATGTTGTAATCATCTCGCTTTCCTATGCGCACCTCATAGATAATCTCAGCGAGACTTTCATCTATAGTATGGGCTTCCTTGATTTGATCCAAAAGTATTGGATGTGTCCATAAAGCTACTAAGTTTCTTGTTACTAGCCAAAATCCAAAGTCTTCAATCTCTTTATATAGTTGTATTGGTAGCTTCCGAATTGACATTAAAGTTCTATTTGACTTGTGACTCAATGCATCCGCTACTTTATTAGCCTACCCTATATGGTAGTGAATGTCGAAGTCGTAGTCCATGAGAAATTCCAACCATCCACCTTGTCTTTCGTCCAGCGTTTTTTGAGCGAACAGATTTTTGATTGTTTTATGATCGGTATATATATCACAATGTAACCCATATAGATAATGCCTACACATCGTTGACGCAAAGACAACTGCTGCTAGCTCTAAGTCATTTGTTGAATAACGAGTTTCGTAACCCTTAAGTTGTCTAGAAGCATATGCAACTACCATACTATGTTGCATCATCACTGCTCCCAATCCGTGCTTGGAGGCATCACAGTAAACAGTGAATCGAAGACTTCCTTGTGGAACTATTAGGATTGGAGCGGCAATCTTTAAAAATCCTTCAACGAAGCGTCGATAATAACCTGCTAATCCCAAGAAACTCCTTACTTCACTCACTGTTTTAGGTTGGGACCACTGCAATATGGCCACAATCTTTCTTGAGTCAGTAGCAGTTCCATCTGTTGACATGATATTTCCTAAGAAAATAACTTTATCCAGCCGAAATTCATACTTATTGAACTTGGCGTAAAGTTGTTTCTCTTTGAATCTCTTCAGAACCATCCTAAGTGTCTTCCGTAGACTTTGAATATATAAGGATATCATCTATGAAGACAATGATAAACTTGTCCAAATAGTCTTCAAATACCCTATTCATAAGATTCATGAAGACTCCTGGGGCATTTGTTAACCTAAATGGAATTACCAGAAACTAGTAATGTCCATATGATTTTCAAAAAGTCATCTTGGGCACATTCTCGTCTCGTAGTTTCAGCTGATGGTATCCCGATCTAAGATCAATCTTTTAGAAAACTGTCGATCTTTCGAGTTGATTAAATGGATCATCGATCTTTGGAAGCGGATACTTATTCTTGATCGTCCGGTTGTTCAATTCATTGTAGTTGATGCATAGTCTCAACATGCCATCTTTCTTACGGATAAACCGAGCCGAAGCTCCCCATGGCGAGTGACTGGGTTGAATGAACCTTTTCTCGATCAACTCCTCAAGCTGAGTCTTTAGTTCTTGCATCTCGGCTAGAGCTAATCGATAAGGTGCCTTTGAATCCCGTACTATTTCAGGAATTAATCTTCAGGAAATACTAAGATGAATTCTCTCACAACCGGTACATCATTGGATTCTGACTTCTCTTTCCTTGGCTTGTCTACGAAATTAGTCAAGTACCCATAACATCCGTTTTGCAACAATCTTCTTATTTTAAGACCTGATATCACCGGGACTAACCGACTTCAAGATGTTCATCCAAATTCAAACTCTTTCCTTCTCGGGGGGTCGGAATAGTACTAGTTTCTTTTGGCAGTCAATCACTACATGGTGCGTATTAAGCCAATCCATCCCTAGGATTACATCATAATCGCTCATCTCAATAGCGATTAAATTGACATAAAGAATGTTATGTTTAATGTGGATAGGTACGTTATTGTACCAGTACATGGATTCGAACATATCTCCTGTAGGTCTAATAGTTATAAAAGGATGAGTTAATTCTATTCTAGTGCCCTCTAGTTTGTCAACAATTTTTCTTGAAATAAAATAATACATTGCACCTGAATCTATGAGTATATAAAGAGATAAATTTGCAACCGATAGCTAACCTTTCACAACAGTTGAAGGTCTTGCTTGAACATCTTCTTTCTCCAAACTATAAACTCGCGCATTGGGTCTGACTTTGTTTCCCGTTAATGCTTCCTTCTTTGTCTGGTTGTGGCAATCCTTTACAAAGTGGCATTATTGACCACAATTATAACACGCTTTAGATCCGACACGACATGCTCCATCATGCGTTCTTCCAAACTTGAAGCATTGGGGCACTAGAGCCAAGCTCGTATCCTGACTTTTAGCTTGACATTCCTTCACTTGACATCCATCCCAAGAATTCCTACGTCTTTTCTTGTTTCCATCTCGCCCACTGTTATTGAAACGATTTCCCTTATTTGTTCCCATTTGAGGTTGATTCTGAAATCTTGGCTTAAAATTCTTTTGAAATCTTCCCATCTTTGGTGAAAAACCTTCGCTTGTAGCTCTGGTTCGCGTTATCGGAACGGTCTACCAAACTTTTCGTCTTTATTGTTTGACTTTTTATTCCGTTGCATCCCATCCGGAGATACGGATTGCTCTTTTGAACTGCATCCATGTAGGGCTGTGGTCCTATTTCTCTTCTACCAACTTGCTTAACTACGTCCAATCTTAATCCATGTATGAACTTCATTTTCTTAGTATCGTCAAAAGCAATCATCTTGGCTACGTACCAGGCAAGTTCTTCAAATTTTGATGCGTACTCTGCCACTGTCATATTCCTCTATCTCAGATCCATAAACTCCTGTACTTTTACCGCAAACTTGACGCCGTTCAAGTACTTCTCTCGAAATAATTGAAGGAACCGTGCCCAAGTCATTATTTCCACATATTCAATCTGGATAATCACCTCCCACTAATGCATCACTCCTTTATCTAATGTTTACTGCATAAGCTACACACTCAGCCTCAGTTAACCTCATGCAGTGAAAGATGTGTTGGAGTCTTTTGGTCTAATCTTCTGCCAGGGCATGGTCCATAACCTCGTCTAACTTTGGCGGTTTCTAGCAGCAAAACCTTTCACAAGTTCCTCTACCCAGGTTGTGATAGCTTGATTTTCTTCAGGTGGCAAAACTGCGGCAGTTGAAGGATTATGCCGATCTTGCGCAGGTTGCATGTTGGGTTCTGGCCGATCCTGCGCCTATTGTGGTGGCGGTAGTACTAAGTTGTTCATATGGTTAAGGAGTTGTGTAAGCAGCTCGTTCTGTCGTCGGAACTGCTAGTCTCCATTTCAGGCTTCATTAGCTTGCTCTTGTACTATACATCAAACTTCATTCAACTCCCTGTTGACTGCCGTTATTATTGGTTTATGTGCCATGATTTCTAACGTACTATCTACATGTCATGAAATATACAGTGGTAAGTTCTTTTTCTTATTATTCCTTACTTTCTTTTGTTCATGCAACTTTAGATTGATGATAAAGCTTATCGTTAATTCATTATTTCCAAATATATGTATTTCAATACTATCAATCAAGCATGAAACAAAATAATTTATTTTATCAAACTTTATATATTCTATCTAGTCATGCATGTATCTTATCAGAGTTTTCTATTTACAAGCCTTGACTCTATTTCTCGTATATAGAGTCAAGAAAAAGAAGATTAGTCGCTGTTATACAGAGTATTAATTACATCAAAAAATCTTCTGTTATTTTATGGGTATTTTACCAAGTTTCGTTTTCTACTAACGTCCTAATCCTGATGCGAGTCGTAATTCGGGTCCTCTTGTGGACACTCTTGTTCATCTAAGGAGTCTTCCTCCGCCTCCTCTTCTTTCTTAGGATTTTCTTCGTCCGGAGGGTATTCTTCTGTGTCTTCGTCCTCTTTCGATGAGTCGCTAGCATCGACACCTTCTGCTGTGACATTTTCCAGTGCTTCCGGCTCGAGAGGATTCACATAATACTCAAGGTCGAGATCTGGGACAGGCAGATATTGTATCCAAGCAGCGTTATCCTTGTAAAGTTGCAGCATTTGCGAAAAACTGTATAATGTAAGGACTGGTAGGGGCAATCTGTAAAATGGATGTATTCCCATACTGAAAACTTGGATGCCAGCTATCTCAATGACTGCATGTCTTTTCATTCAAGCACAAACAATCTCGACATAAAACTGATCTATATACTCCTATATCAATTCCTTTTTACATTGTCTAAATTGTGTGACTTTCCGATTCCATTCCATCAGGTGATCGGCGTCATTGAAATGTGCAGATATGGTCAATTGGAAAATGAACCAGTCCGCCATTTGTTCAAAGTTACTCTCCCACTCCGTACTACATCTCAGAGCCGACCCTCTAAGGAGCATCTTAGGTATGCCTAGTCGATAATCAATAGAAATCTGAGCATTTCCATCCAACTAAGAGTATGGTTCTCTCAATCATCAAATGTCACGGTATCCCGTTATCTAGAGTTAACCCATGCACTCTCTGGAATCATATTCATATAATCAACTCGTACTCTGGCCACGAGTGCGGATCTTATGGCACTCTCTTGCCCGGAATCTTGGGGTTGCTCAAAAGACTCCTGGCTAACTTCTGACATCCTATAATACAATGGCCTCTGATAAAAAAATAGTCTCTTTTTATACATGAAACAATATATATAATACATCTATCTCAACTTAAAGAGAACTAACCTCATCCTGAGTATCCGTAGTCGTCGAAGAAACACATATGGCGAGTCTGCAGGAACGGCTAAACTCTGTCATGACCCGTCACCACGAGCCGCGACTTCTTTAGTAGCTATTCTTATACATAGTTAAATTCGTAAGTCTCAAAATATAATATTAGAATATACGCAAGTGTTTTTGTTGTGTTTTTTTTTCTTTTCATTGCTGAACATAGCTTTAAAAGTACATCTTCACATATGATTTTACAAAATATTACAAAACCAACATAATAACAAAATATAAGACGGGTCGTTCAATTCTTCTCACTGGTCAGTTTCACATATATTCTTCTTCGACTTGGCGACCTTTCCCTTACTCGTTCTTCGACTTTCCTTTATCTATAACACAAGATACTTAATGAGCTGCTAAACTTAGTAAGCACAAAACTAACTAAATACTATTATGCATATCCCATGACATTCGTAACGTCCAAGAATTTCATTGCAGGATTCTAATACAGCAACATTCACCCGTCCCACACCAGGTAATTTATTATATATTCAATCCTAATGGAACTGTATATAGCAATTAGTTTTCCCAAACTAACTCGGATCTGGCTTTCGTCTTCGTCTTAAATATGATTCCGGCACTTTTATAAGACACCTAGCTCTGGCCCGAATCATAAAGATATTTACGTTATTAAAAACCATTTAAGGGTATTTGAACCTTAATTTCATCCTTAGGTTTTCGTAAGATTCTCCAATTATTTAATTATGATTTGATTTCTTTAATAAGGATCTGATTTCTTTAATTAGGATCTGATTATATAATTATTTAATTGGCACGTGTAAAAATCTTTTCGTGCAGTGAAAATACGATTCTAGGCAAAGTTGGTCAGATCTGGACATTTTGGAGCTAAGTGGGCGCTGGCCGCTATATTTGGATAGCCTACACGCAGGCCTGTTGTGCAAAATGTGTGCCAGATGCTCACATGATGCAGGCCTCGCGCACGCTGAATGCATTCTAAGCGCTACAGATGTGCGCTGAGCGCACCGAATGCGCATCAGGAGGCCCGTGCGTGCCCCTTAAGGCTTTGTGCGCATGCCGGATGTGCCATGCACGTGTTGGATGGTCTCGTGTGCGCCCTTGCGCGCTCAATTGGGCCTCAGATGCGCCCACTACTGCAAAATCAGTTTTTCTGGTTTTTGCTTGCTGATTTTTCACTCCAACTTGTTTCAAACCACCTCAAAACACTTAATAACTTTGCAAAACCTTATATTATGATATATGACTCATGAATTATGTTTGAACATTGAAATTTCTTAGAAACTTCTTATACTTTTAGCTTCTTAGTTAAATATTTCTACTTTTTGAGTACATGTTAACCAAGTGTTTTTCCAAACTGATTTCTTTGCAATCTAACACTTCTCACAAGTTATGAATAGGTCATAGATCATGCTTTAACTTTTCGATTGCTCGGGAAATTAATCACTCAAAACCTTGGTACTCAAGTTGCATATTTTACAAAATGTGCAAGCCTAAAATCTTCTTACAGGCTTTTACCTGTTTTCATTTTTCTTGTTCTTTTAAACATGCATATCCTTTACTTCATGACATCAAAGAAAGATAATGTTCATGTCCATAAATTTTTGCAAGGTTGTCTCTTGAATTCTTCAAGTACTTCAAAGCAAGACTTTTACATTTGTAGAAATCTTCTATCACTTTTTCTTTGTTCTTATAACTAATTCTTTGCTCTTATTTTTTCTTATCTTGCATGAACGTAAACATACTTAAGATTTGAAGAAAAGAAATATTACACGAACACCATTGAGTATCTAAATCCATTTAGTTCGTACATTTGTTCTTTTCCTTTACTTATTTTTCATTGCTTTCTTTTTGATTTGTTCTCATCTGTCTCTCTTTTTTTTTAAATTCTAAATTTGGTCAGCCAAAATGGCTTCCAATGCCATTAGGAGCATTTTTATACTAAGCCCTAACACTTAAGCACTTAAACTAGTGCATTGCCACTTAATCCATTTTGCTTTAACATTTTTCTTATGCTATTTGACACCTAAAACATGTTCATCGACACCTTACTTTGCCAATGCTTAAAATCTTACCACCCAACTTAGATTTTTGGTTGTATGTGTAATAGGATTTTGATGGCCTAGTTACTCAAACCATTTCATGTCGTTTGTACTCAAAATTTGGTTCCAAATTAACCAAGTTCTAACTAGATCCAATCCAACATTGTCACCTAAAAATTTTGACAAACAGGACTTCCTCAAATGGTGATAACACAAAAGTAACATTTTTCATGGAAAGTGCACTACAGAAAAACTGTCTCAAAAGTTTGCAAAAATGCCCATTCGGATGAAATTTTTTGTATTTTAGTCCTTGCGAGTATTCTGATTCATATTCTTATTTGATTTTTGAAATCTCTTTGCGGATTACTCTCTTTTACGATAAGTGATGCCTTTCTAAAATTCATGAGATTTTTCTGAACTCATTTGCTATTTTTTCCTTATTTTATAGCTACGTACTAATTCCACCGAAATTTCGTCGTAACTAATTCGATATAAATTGTTTAGCCTTGAAATTTTATTTCTAGGATAATTATAACTATATTAGCCTCCCATTAAATTTTTTTTTGATTTAGTTTTCATTTACTAAATTTTTTCACCATAAGGACCAATTTGAAATGTTTTGAAAGTTCAAGGGCTCTTAGTGCAAATTTTAAGTTCTTCCTTGTTTGATCTCGAATTTATACTTGGATCACTTTTAGACCCTAATATTTCTTGTTTAAACCTTAAAAATCATCTATTGCTGATTCCTTCGAAAAAGGAAATTTGTCGGCTAAGACTCGGTTATTCTTTTTCTCTCTACACAAATTGGTATTTCTCTTTACACTATCACTATACACAAGATCTAACAAATTGGTATTTCTCTCTACACTATGAAATGGTTAACTAGTCATTTTAGATTTAATGCAAATTTCACATTTATTGAACTCATCAACATTGCAATTAATCATGCCACATTTAACTAGTCTTTTCATAGTACTAATACCAATAAGTGCTAATCTACAATGCCATAAAGAAATGTAATCAAGCATATAAGCGGAAACAACATTCTTATTATTAATAGCATTGTCATCAATACGAAGCTTGACCATTCCATCACTAGAATAGCCTTTTCCAACAAATACACCATTGCGGGATGAAATAAGCTTTCCGGACTCATAAACAGATTTTACACCTGGTTTGCCCAATAAATCCCCACTAACCAGGTTCCTATTCATTTTCGGTACATGTAAAACATTCACTAATGTAATCTTCTTGTAAGAAGTGAAATTAAGCACCACGCTTCCTTTCGCAACCACCTTGGGCCGACCTTCATTGCCTATTTGTATCTCTTGTCAATCGATGACATCTAAGTACATCTTGAACAATGCCTTGTCATAGAAAGCATGGACGGTGGCACAAGTATCATACCACCAACGTGAAGCCTTGCCATTGACCGCCATGACCTCGCTCATGGTGGCAACGATGTTGTTGTCGTCGGTTTTGGTTGCATTGGCTTTGTTCTTTTGGCCATTGTGGTGCCTATAATCACGAGCAAATTGGCCACTCTTTCCACACATAAAGCAACCCACATTGGGCTTATTTTTGCTAGAGTTCTTAAACTTGTCTTGATCCTTTTTAGGACCAAGAACGTTCCTACGAGTTTTCTTGGACTTCTTGGGCTTATCCACATCATGAGTCCATGAAGAAGAACCAATACTCACATTCTCAAGCTTTTTATGCACCTTTGATTCCTCTTCGATTTGAAGGTATTTCATCAATTGCTCCAAAGAATAATCTTCGGAGTTGTGAAGAAGTTTTTTCCTATATCCATTCCAAGATGATGACAATTTGACAATAGTTGCACCAACTTGGAAAGGCACGGGAAGATCATTCTTCACCGCACATAATTTGTTGACAATCACTTGCAACTCATGCACTTGTGAAAGAATTTCTTTCTCATCATTCATTTTGAAATCAAAATACTTTGAAATGAGGAACTTTTTGGTACCTTCCTCCTCGGCCTTATATTTGTACTCAAGAGCGTCTCAAATCTCCTTCGCCGATTGAGTAGATGTGTAAAGATCGTAAAAACGATCCGAGAGAACCTTGAGGATGTATCTACGACATATAAGCTTGTCCTCTTGACGCTCTTGCATTCCGTCTTTCCTTCGTCGGTGTCTTTGTCACTTAACTCGGGAAGGGACTCCAACTCGGGATCGAGAATGTAGAATATCTTCAAGGCCATTAGGAGAAACTTCAACTTGTCTTGCCAGCACGTGAAATTGGTGCCATCGAAACGATTCAACTTCACAAGGTCTTGGATCATCAACCTGATGGATGCAACAGAAGTCTCACTCTCTTTTCTACATACGGAGGAAAAAAAATTCAAGCCCCTAACTCCTTGACTGATTCGGCCTCGAGGTTCATTGAGAAGTGCAATATCACTGGCGATTGCGACCTTGACTCAATCGGAGATTGCACGAAGAAGGTGTGGGAGAGCACCACGGCGCCGATGGCAGTGATTTGGACCCAATTCAAGGCCATCTCCGAAGAAGTTCGTCAAAAACCCATCCTTAATCGACGAGCGGCGGTGCAGGACGTCACGATCGAGGTAGACGAGAGAGTCACAGAGCTCGGATCGGATGCCCTAGAGAGTTACGCATAGTCTACCACTCATGGACTTCATCTTCAATCGGAGGTCACCAGCTTCGCGGGTCGAGTACTCCATCTTGAGTGAAGTCCTTACTTCCTCTCCGAGGCTAGCTTCGTGGGGGTGGATCATCTTCAATGATCTGTAGCCTTTCCATCTGTCAATCCCTCTTCGGGGGTCTTACCATACAATCAACATCGCCTTCGGTAGTGTTTCTCTAACTTATCTTCGTGGGTGTAGAATCGAGGATCATCTTCGACGAACCGCGTCTCATCTTTGTCCGGGGGATGTTCTTGTGATGATGTGGTATTTCTTTTCTATTGGATTTAGGGGCTTGGGCTTGCTTTAACTGTGCTTCGGGGACTTCGCCCCCGAAGACACGCTCGCGGATGAAAAATCACTTATAATATCTGTCCCCCAATCCCGAAAGTACGTAACGTGCTCTTTGAGATTCCTTCCTTGGGAAGTTTCCCTTATGAAAAGTACGTTCCCTGATGGACGGGCATTAAATACTATGACATCTTTTAGGAGATTCCCGCTGCTTCAATGGGATTTGCTAACGTCTAACATGATGAGATTTTCTTCGAAAATCCCTGACCCTCAGATGATGAGGAAGAGATTCGAATCGGATGTTCCAGATTTACGCTCGGGGGTGGAGGTGAAAGGTTGAGAATGAGGAATCGCCTCTTTGCATTCCTCTATACTTATAAATTTACTCTTCTTCCTCTCTCTACGAACTTTTCGAACTCTCCGAATTCGCCATTCTCTGAGACTTTCAAACTCTCTGAGTTCTTAAAGATTTTTGAGATCTCATTTAATTCCTCCGGACCCTACGTCGGAAAGCCAGTCCGATCTTCGACCACACATATTTTTTGACTTTCTGGTAAGTCTTTCGGACTTATCTTCAAACCCTATTCTTCGTATGATTTAGGGTTTTAGGGTAATTTTTAAGGGTTTCGAGATAATGACATTGTCGCATTTTTCTTTTTAGTAAAATGTCTTAAAATTCTGCATCGTTTTCCTCCGGGGCTCGATTTGGGTCGGCTCCTCCATCCGAGCACTCGGAGCCATCGCCAGTAGCATCGCCAACAGCTTCTTCGTCGTCTCTGGACGTGGAGATTAAATCTTCTTTGGCCCCTCCACTGCCTTCGACAGTGGAAAAGGAAAAGAAAAGGCCTAGGAAGGCCTCTGTTGCTCAATTGAGTCCAACGATCGACCCAAAAGACGGCCATGCTTTGCGGCTCTCCAGTGTCACTGCTTCACGGCCAGACTCCTCGACCTCCGCTCCGCAGGCTACTGAGGCCAAACCTATAGAACCACCCCAGGCGACGGCTCTCATCATGCCCTCGCTGTCTATCGTCGCGGAGTTTAGGGCTTCCACGTGCTCAGAGAACGACGTGGAACACCTGCGAGAACAATTCCACCTGCCCGCGGATATAACAACCAGGGAGATGACCGCGGAGAAACGCTCAAACGGCCCCCCATATCTACTGGTAGCCTTCAATAAGGCTATCATGAAGCACGGCGCCTGTCTACCTTTGCATCCCCTGGTTCGGGGAGTACTCGCACACTTCGGCCTTCTCCGAGCCAGTTAAATTTGAATGCCTACAAGATAATGGCGGAGATGCACATTCTTTGGAGGAAGCTATTCGAGGTTGACCTCTCCGTGGAGGAGGTATGCTTCCTTTACAAGCCTTCCTCAAAGAAGTCCGAGGTCGGCTACTTCGTCTTGTCTCCGTGGGAGAAGAATAAGATAATGATGATGAACTTGTCATCCTCCAGCAATGATGGAAAGATAAGAACTTTTGGGTCGGGGGTAATTTCCACCCATTTAGTTCCGTCGTGGGAGCCCGGAGCATCTCGAGGAACTATAGTGTCTAAAGAAAGAAAGCCCACACTATCTTCTCTATTGATTTGGAGTACTGTTAGGAAGATCATGGTGTCGATTTGATCAAAGCCCATAAGCTGTTTCAATCGTTTTTCTTTGCCTACTTCGGCGGTCTTGAAGCGCAAGATTCATGGTGGAGTCATACTAGGCTTAATCGTCTTGGTATAGTCTCGATTGCCAATTTATTATTATGATTTATTTTATTATGTTATGAATTAGTTTGTTTGATTATTTATTAAGCATGAAATTATGATACGTTGTTTATTTATGTTTGTATATATGTGATATGTTGTTTATGTATTTATTTCAATATAATTAATTAGAAATTATATTATTTTTTATTTTTTTAAATTCACACTTCCGTCTTAGCATATAGATTTCATTGGATTTTTATTTGAAAAATCCAGCCTATTTTTCCTCTTGATGTGGGCAGCAATAATTAGCAAATTGTGGGAATATTTTCTACAATATTTACTAATTTTGTTAATTAAATAATTATTTGGATAAATATGAGATATATTTGCATGATTAATTTTTAATTAATTCCGAGTAGAATGTATATATGGAAACTATTAGTATTTCTAGAAAATAATCAGATAAAGACAAGAATAATCAAAATGTTAATGCAAGTGTAACTTAGTGATCACTATCACTATCTGCAGGAAGATTCTATGAACACATTGGTGTTCGCGCTGCAAAATAAATATATATACTAATTGTTCTTTTTAAATTTTTGTGTGTTTTTTTCTCGTTGAAGGGGAATAATAGTTTGTTACTTTCTTATATAAAAACAAAATCCACACATTATTTTATGCTGTGCAAATAAAGTACCTAACTATTTCACAACGGAAAAATAAAAGGTCACTATTCATTCAAACACTTTGCATGAAGATTCGGCGAAAAGTAATCCGATACAAAGCCAATCAGAAAGCCACAATCAATAAATTAATTAAGTACTCTGTATTAATTAATCAAAAAAAGTGGTTATCATATCATCAGCTCTTAAGCCATTTTCAAATAGCTATGGCGTGGCATTTTCAAGCCCTACACTCGACAATTATTCATCAATGTTTGACTGATCACTATCTTGCAACACTTTTTGTCTTTTAACAATCAATACATTGTAGTAAGGAGACTCTTCTTTCAGAATAAAGGGATGTATACGCTACATATTTCCACAAATTTGTAATCATATAAGATTTTTGTTTGATTTGGGCATAATCACAATTAGTGGTGTTCGCAGTGTTTTAGACAGACAATTAGGAAAAAAAAACTTCACTAAGAAATCACAGCGGAAAAAAAAAAAAAAAAGAGTAGACCAGGTTAAATTGCAGACAAAAAAGACAAGTACAAATGTGAGGTTATAATGCGGTCCAGACATCGATAAAAAAAATAATTTGAAAGTTATAAGACAAAACAATAAATAGAGAAATTCTGTAGTGGGTTTTGTTTGTGGTGGGAAATAATTTTGAATGGTGAGATTCACATTTTCAGATGCGGGACCCACCGAAAAGATGAATCTGACGGTCCAGAATTGTTTCTCACCACAAAAAAAAACTCATCACAGAAGTACCCAATAAATAAACAAAAGAGAAATTAAAAGAAATAACTATTTCTTTTTTTCTTTTGTGATTTAAAAATATGACTAATGTTTTAGATTATTAACAAAGTAGTCAACAAATAGTCAAAAAGTGATGAAGCTCAATTACTTATTTAGCTAATTAACACATGGTACGTAGGAAATAATTTAGTGGTGTAATTGACTTTATATAGTTTGACTAAATTTTAAATTTTAGAAAAGGTTATAAGACCATCTTCACTGTAAATATCAGTGTCAGTGCTAAATTTGGCACTAAAAATCATAAAAATACTATATTTGACATTTGATATTTCAATACATATAAATATTATTTAAAATTTTATTTTGTTATTTTTTTAATAGTAAAATCCAACAAAAGTAGTAAATGTGAGTCAATAGTGAAGAAGACTATAAATAGTAATAGCAACTTCTTGATAAGATGAAACTTTTTTTTTATATAATATTACATTTTAATTAAATGTTCAAAAGTTAACCAATTAATGCTTGACTTTAAATGCCAAATTTTGGCGGTATGTTATATTTAGTGTCAAATGTAGCATCATGTGTAACTTTGTCAAAATTTTATGCAAAATTTTGTATTATATTAGTGAATTTATTTATACTAAAATATTAAATTTGAGAATTGACACATTGACACTATATTGAAGATGATGTAATAAGTAAAGATAAAATTGAGATCGAGAAACTACATATAGAATCTCACGGTGCCTTGCAAAATAATGGGCTATTTACATATATATTCAAGATATAATAAGATATTACACATTAATTCAAAATTTACAAGATATCTTAAATCTGTTCAAACACTATATTAATAGTACCACAATACCCTTTGTAGGGCTAAACCCATACCCAAACCCGAAATCACGTATAAAAAACTAGATAAAAAAAAAAAAAACTAGTCAGCCTATTAATTAGAGATTTTATTTTGAAATGAAAATTTAAAATAAAATAAAGAAACCCTATTGCCATGGGGGCCTCTAAAATACAGAAACTTCATTCTCCTATTCCCTCTATAGACGACGGCTCTCAAAAAATTTGACCCAAACCCCCAATTCCGTTCATCATCGCCGCCCTCCATAACTTTTTTTCGTTCTTCATCGTTGCGCTCCGTCCCTTTCATTCTTCATCGCCGCCCTTCGTCCCCTTTTTTCGTTATTCATCGCCGCCCTCCGCCGATTCATCTTCACTTCGACGATGACGGTAACATTTCGACGCCGGTGTCGACGCGTGGACGGACAAGATCAACATCCGTGTGCAAGAAAAATATAATCGAGATAAACACTGGTGTGAGTACAGTTTTATATTTCTAATTTGATAATATTTTCAATATAAACAGTTTATTCTTTTAAATCTGTCTGCAAATGTAGTGTTACACATTTGGAAATCTGGAGACATAATATTTGAATTTGAATATCATAATATAATTCTTTTCATGTGTAGTCAATCTAACATTGAATTAATTTTTAAAAATATAATATTCATATTTGAATATCATAGTATAAAATTTAAAGTGTTCTCGTTCTCATTTTGGTGAATCTATAGATATTTTATATATATTTTGAATTTTAATATTAGAATTTGAATATCATAATATAAAAGTTTGAGTAATTTTATTAATTAATAGTTGATATTCAAAATTGAATATGTGTAATACTTTGAAATTTCATACATATATATTGTAGCACTGAATATGATAATTAAATTAGGACGTAATATTTGGGGACCCATTATATTGCAATATTAAAATTTGAATATGTGTAAAATCTGAGTTACTTAATAATACACGTATAAAAATATTAAATATTTATGGAATTTTTTCCGCAAAGTCGAATATTTGTGGAATTAATAGTTTGATTTGATTTATTCATCCCTATAAAAAGGGGTTTGACTAAAACAATATACGGTAACAGCTATAAAATCATTTAAATCCTAATTAAAACAAAAAAAAAAAACAAATACAAACCTGGGTTGATCCAAAACCGATCTACTGAGGAGTAAATATGTCCAATAAAACTTGCCACATAAGTATAACGAATTACTATGATAATACTTAATTGCAGATATGAGCTCAGAACTTCTTTTTAATTGCAGATTGAGTGTATGTCACGAGGCAATATTCATGAGCTTTGACTCATCAGTAATCACATAGTGGCACGTCAATGCCATGTGCTATAAATGCCTTGATTACATATTTGCCATTTGGGTTTTGGAGACCATATTTCGTGCATTAGAAACTTTAATTATACGTGGCTTTTTATTCGTATTTGTACATCAAAATAATAAATTATAGAAAGAAAATAAAAAGTAAAAAAGATAAATTATTATAATAAAGTATATGAAATTCCTTACAATCACTTTTATTTATTACTTTTGTTTATATATATATATATATATATATATATATATATATATATCATCAATTTTGCCGACCGTATCTGTTCTCTACCTTGCAAACACACACCGACCCTCATTAGCCAACCTCTTCTGTTCTAGTGTCTGCTCAGTGACTGCGTTTATGGAAATCCGAAGAAACCCTCGTCTAGAGAAGTGAACCACTTCAACATGAACTCATCAATGAGACACCGAATATTCCAGTGTTGCCATATATGCAGGCCAATCCCATGGCACACTTGTTTATGTAACCTTTAAAACAAACACAATTTATCATCGGTTACTATTATTATTGCAGGACTTCAAACCATTTTTTCACTTCTCTTTTTAGACTTTCACCATCCTGTTTTTCTTTTTTAACCCTTTTTGGGCTGTCATTCTATTAAAAATATGGGTGGTCAATATTCCACAACCACACGTATGTTCTCATGTGGGCTAGCTTACCTTATAGTACACCAACTCTCACTTTCTCATTCCTAATATGCATATATATCTATATGTACCTCAATTAATCCCCTATCTCTCTTGACAAGTGGTACACATTTGTTATATAGCGGTCTCAAAAATGAGATTGATTGATTGATAGATAGATAGATAGATGGAGGGTCACATAATAGAAGGCTAGTGGACTACTCTTTGTTAATAAAAAAAATAAGAGTGTTATTCGCCAAGACCGAAATCTAAACGTGTAATTCGAACACGGCCCAGATGGGTAGCGACAGTGCTGATGCTGCAGAGCCACATTTGGCGGAGGTGCACCAGGTGGTGGCACCGCCGCCAATGAGCTCGCTGAAAAAGTTAAAGGCGAAGCTCAAGGAAACATTTTTCCCCGATGACCCTTTGAGACAGTTCAAGGGACAGCCAACAAGGAAGAAGTGGATTCTCGGAGCTCAATATGTTTTTCCAATCCTTCAATGGGCTCCTCATTATAGCCTCAAGGTCTTCAAATCCGACGTCGTTTCTGGCCTCACCATTGCTAGCTTGGCCATCCCTCAGGTTAATATCTTCCTTGCATTACCTGCATAATTTCTATGATCTTCACTTATATTCTATACTTGATTTCCCTTATCGTTGTATGAGAAAGTACTTTTAAGCGTATTCTTATTAGTATTTTATTTTCTTTTTTGGGACAAATATTCAGGGTATAAGTTACGCAAAGCTTGCAAGTCTGCCTCCTATTGTGGGTCTTTGTAAGTAAATTGCTTTTTGTTTGGCACCATTTTTTTTTTCTTTTTTCAATTTTGATAAAAGAGTAGTATTAATTAATTGTTATTTTCTTTCTTTTCTCTCTTTTTTTTTTAATATTTTTTATCTTAATTTTTAAGATTCAAGCTTTGTTCCTCCTCTGGTGTATGCTGTGTTTGGAAGCTCAAGAGACCTTGCAGTGGGACCGGTTTCAATTGCTTCACTCATATTAGGATCAATGCTCAGACAAGAAGTGTCTCCAACAAATGACCCTCTGTTGTTTCTTCAACTTGCCTTCACATCAACCTTCTTTGCCGGTCTCTTTCAAGCCTCTCTTGGATTCTTCAGGTCTGATTATTATTAATTGTCCCTTATTCATCATTAGGTTTTGACTCTTGGTGTTATCTTTGTGACATAAATATTTATTTTATTTTTGATATGCAGGCTTGGGTTTCTGATTGATTTTCTATCAAAGGCAATTCTTATTGGGTTTATGGCTGGTGCTGCTATAATAGTGTCTCTTCAACAGCTCAAGAGTCTGCTTGGAATCACTCACTTCACCACTGAAATGGGTTTAGTTCCTGTTTTGAGCTCTGTTTTTCACACCACAAAAGAGGTATGAAAACAATATCAGTATTAATTAAAAACCAGACTCCACAACCATGGTTAATTAGAGAAATAGCGACTGTATGTTTCTAGAAATAAATAAATAAATGAGGAAGTTATAACTTCTCGTGAATTTATGCGTCATAATTGAGAAGCAGATGATTATTTGATAAAAGTTGATGTCTTGATGAGTAGATTTTGTTTGTTTTTGTGGCAGTGGTCTTGGCAAACAATACTGATGGGTTTTTGCTTCCTTATGGTGCTTCTACTGGCTAGACACGTTGTACGTTACTCGCTCTCCTTTTTTTCTTTTTTCTTTTTAATCTTATTCTATTTTAGAAGCGGCTATACTACTGTGACGTAGTGTACGGCTTCTAATAATTTTAAAAATATATATAAATATTTTTTTTAACACATAAATATGCTATATTTTTTATTTTTATGTTATCGATTTTTTAAAAATAAAATTAAAATTATGTTTGATTATATATGAAAATAAAAAGAGATAAAATAGAAAACAAAGTTTTTTATTTTTAATCTGTGAATGAACATAATTTTAGTAAAATACTATAATAAGAAAAAATAACTAATTGATCACAGTATTTTTTTTTAATATTAAAAAAATCAGTTTACCAAAACAGACGATAAATATACATTTCAAGGAAGGAAACACGTCATTATTATTATTATTATTTTTGTAAAGCAAATACGTCATTATAAAATGTGAAATATTCTTCGCATTTTGAATTTAAACAATGTGGTTTTCATTATAATTTATAATAATAATGAAATTATTCCTGTATAATAGAAGACAAATCAATTTTATGAAATAAAATTGTACTTTTTGGTCTATGAAAATTATAGTCAACAAATCCTTTTTACTAGATTTTAAAACGTATTTTGAATAACTGTTAATGATAATTAGAGGGACAAATTTTACTTTTGAGATTTATTAGAAATTTTTTAGTATAACAAACTTTACTTTTAAAATTTGTTATATCAAAATATAGCAAATATGCTAATATGCTTTGCTATAAAATTTTAAAAAATACTATAATTTTTTAATACTTTAAAACATATATTACTTTTAAAAGACCAATATAATTTTTATTTTTTTTACAACTCACCCTATTATGTTTTACACTTTTACTTGTATTAGATTAGATTTGGAGTTATTTTCTAGTTTAGACAACACATGGCTAACTAGACTAAGGACTCTATATTGCATTTCATATATATCGTGTACAATAGAGAGTTAGGAGTAAAATAGTATTATAGATATCGTGATAAATAATTGTCTTCCTACATTAATTTAGAGATTATTTAGCAAATAGTTATAGGTGATGTTTTGAGAATATATTTCATTAATTAAAAAATAGTTATTTTTTTAACAACATGATTTCGTAATTTTACGTACATGCCCTTATTAGCTCTTTAAGTGACTAATGACTAATTTTTTAATGAGTTTTTTAGGTATTTAACTAAATTTTTGTGTAATTTAGGATTTAGTCATAATTTCATGAAATTAGGGATTTAGTCATAACATGTAACTTTTTGTAACATGTAACATATATACGTGTAAAAAAATGTAACATTAAACGTAACCTTATATTTTTTACACGTATATATGTTACATGTTACAAAAAATGTTGCATGTTATGGCTAAATCCCTAATTTCGTGAAACTATGGCTAAATACTTCAAACTTTACCTTTAAAATGGCTAATAGCTTAATTGATCTGTTTTTTTTTTTTTTTTAAACTTTGAACTAGGCATGCAATTTCGGGCAAAAAATTGCCGGGAAAAAAATTACTCGAAAATTTCGGGTAAATTTTTATTACCCGAAAAAAAAAAAAAAAAACAATCACAGGCCTGAGTACTGTGTGGTGTGTAGGAGGCCATGCAATCACGAAAAAATAAAATCTGGGTAATTATCGAAAATTACCAGACGGCTAATAATCTGGATAATTACTCGGAAAATTGGGGAAAGCAACATCAGGCAATTACCCGGACTTTACCCGAAATTTTTTTAGAATAATGTCTAAGTTACCGCTTATTACTACTTTGAACTATGGACTAAAAAATAGAAATATACCAAATAGACCTTTAATTTTATTTATACAAATTATAAAGACAGAACCGTTAGTTTATCGATAACTTGTAACTACTACAAATAATATTATTTATTGAGTTAAACATGAAGTTAACTGCCGCACATGTTAGATCTAACTTACTATCTATGTTATAATGTTCTTAAGATTCTTTAATATTTGGAAATATGAGTTATTTTTTAGAAGCAAGCTTTAAAAGTGGTTATTTATTATAATTTTGTAAAATCAATCAATAATTTATTCAAAAACTCTGATAAAATTATGAATTACTATTAAATTTTAATGTTAATTAAAATTCATAAAACAATAAATTAAGCAAAATTATTTCTAAAATTAAAATCAATAAAGAACTATTCAAAACCAACCAAAAAACTATGAACCAATACATGAATTTGTAATGTTTTTTTTTAATAAAAAACATAATATAATGTTAACGGAAATTTAGAAAACGCAACAGCTTCTTATACTTTACGATAATAATATATCGATTAACAAATGATTAGGCTTTCATATATATATATATATATATATATATATATATATTTATATATATACAGAGAGAGAGAGAGGGGTTAATATCTAAAAAATCTTTGAATTTCTAAATTTCATTAATATTCGTTTTATTTTCAAAATTCTCAAATAATGTGTGTTTTAAAAATGGACTCCAAAGTATCTTTGAATTCAAATTTACGTTGACTTTGTTTAATTTGAGAATATCATAAATAAGATGATATTTTTTTGGGATTGAGTCAAAACTCAGTGATTTTTATGAGATTATCCCTATATATAAACCAACAAAATAAAAATAGAGAAACTATATTAAATATATAATTTTTAATACTTAATTAAAATAATTACTCAATCTTTTAAAAATTATAATAAAATATCAAGTTATTCAATTACTTATAAGGTGATAATTGGTGGTAACTGATTAAGCAGTTAGAAACATGTGTAAGTAATTGATAAATTGGTCATTTATTCAATTACTAACAAATACTAGGTATGTATTTTTGTTTGAGTGTAAATATTAGATATTTCTCTATTTTGACAAGATGAAAATATGTGTTGGTTGAAATAACAAGATCTGGATGCACGTTCTATCAACATGGGTCCATCTATGTATTGGATAATTATAGAATCCGTGGATCTCTCGACCATACTTTACATACGGATTTAAAATGTAAAAACTTTTATATTTTGAAAAAAGATTGACGGATTGAATATGCGTTTACTTTACTTTCTTACATAATAAATAAATATACTTCCTGCTCATAAGTCATGTAAATAAATATTCACGAAATATTGTATGTGATAAACACGCTAGACCTATACAGTATACTAGGTCTACATATTTTTGTCCATTTTAAAACACCTTTTTAACCGTAAATAAGGTCTAAAAAATAGTTATATTCCTCTTATGTTTACTAGTGCCAATGTACCATATTGCAACCATAAAAAGAATGTTGCATTAAATTTTAATTTGGTATTCAGAAATGGTTTTCAATTTATGTACTCGCAATTGTTCTGTTTTTTTTTTTATTTATTTTATTTTATCCTCATTTATGATGCAGAGCGTTAAAAGGCCAAACTTGTTTTGGGTATCAGCTGGAGCCCCTCTGGCATGTGTGATTATCTCAACTCTAATCGTTTTTGCCTTTAAAGCTCATCACCATGGCATCAGCGTGGTAATATTTTTTGTATTTTAATTAGGTCCCTCTTATGAATTCAATTTATTATATTTACCCAAGTATATGATACATTCTAGGACCTACAAAATAGCAAATATTCTTATTCCCGAATTTACTTCATATTTAAGCACATTATTATGGTTTAATGTTCTTTTTTATATTTTACTGTTTTAATTTGAAAGATTGGAAAATTGCAAGAAGGACTAAACCCACCTTCGTGGAACATGTTGCGTTTCCACGGAGCCTATCTGGGACTTGTAATTAAGACTGGATTTGTCACTGGCATTATTTCACTCACGGTAACTTCCAAAATTCTTCTCTTTCTCTGTCTCTCTCTCTTTCTTTTCTTTTTTTTTTGTTTCTGTTTTTGTTTTTTTTTTTTTTGGGTACTTTTGTTACACATGATATCAGATAGACATTCAAGTCTTACCTGTCACTCCTGGATATAACGACAAAATTAACTAGGCGTAGCTAAATTATAAAATATCATTATTATTAATTATTATTATTATTATTATTCTCCTGTGGTCTAATTGGTGAATCATGTTGATTTTACGTAAAAGACATTTATACTTTTGAAATTCATCGAAACAATAAGTTGTCTAATCACATGATTGTAATAAATGTGATAAGAGTGTTATGAAATAATCAACTTCAAGACTTGTAAGGATGGGCACGATGAGATAAGCGACACTCTAATACACAATAATACGTACTTCAAAATCAGTGCCGAAAGAAACAACACCCTCATGCTGTTTTCCATATACTTTTTGTACGATGACAAAAATGATGCTTTATTATGCTTTTGTCTTGTCGGAAAAAAAAAAAAAAGAATATTTTATTGACAATCTTAAACTTTTTTTTTTTGGATATTTGTGTGATGATTTTTTTTTATATTTTTTGATTTTGTATTTTATAAAGATAAATTTGATAGTCGATAATTATTTTTAACTATAAAAAAAATCTAGTAAAAAATTTCTCATTTTTTTTTAGCCGCCAGTGACAGCCTCTACAAATTTCATTATTTAATTAAATAAAAAGATTTTAATTCTTTTAAACCTTATTTATCTTTAATTTATGTAATATCAGTTCATATCTTTATCCGTGTGTCAAGTCAGCAAAGATCAAACAAATGTGGCTTAGAGATTTAAGAAAAGAATGTTGAGTCAAACTGTAGCAAGAGAAAATTAGAGATAACTTGTAGGGGCATATTAGTAATATTACAAACTTCAAAAGAAAACAATTGTTTAAGAAAAGAGTGGTCCTATTGACACACTACTTTTGTCTCTTTAAACACCCCTTAAAATTAAAATTCATTGTTACTAAAATGACTTTATGCAAATTGACAAAAAAAGACAATTAGACTTAACATAAATGAGTGAAAAAATAAGAAACACACAAACGTGTTGCCTCCAAACCTTTTATATATATATATATATATATATATTCTTTTATGAACTTTTTTTTTTAAAACAACAAAATTCTATAATTATTTCCATTTTTACATTCTTTTTTATGCAATAATTTTAAATATTGTTAAATTTTTTAAAATAAATACAAGATTTAGTGTCCTCAATTTAAAATTTTTAATTTGTTTATATTTGAAAAAAAAACTTATTTTGCACTATATAACATAACCCACTTTATATGCACTATTCATAAAATAGAATTTGAAGAGTTTAAATAAAAGAAGAAGAAAAGAAGTAGAGATTGAAGAAAAAATAAATTGATTAATAAGAAAAGTTATTTTAAAATATAATAGTTTTGATAATTGATGGATTTATGGGCATTTTTGGAATTTATAAGGGTGTGTAATAATTATGTTTTTAATTTTAAAAATAAATGAAGTTTGTATTTTGAAAAGAGGTGTGTCAATAGAACCACCCTTAAGAAAATTACTATTTGCTTACTACAACAAAACGTGCATTATTTGCTTGAGACAATCTTTTAAAAATAGCCATCTGTTTAAAAATCTGCTTTAGTAATTACATTAATTAACATAATGGAGTTATTTATTATGATAATTACGTCAATTACCAAAATATGAAATTATTTGTGTGTTAGGGAGAATTTCAAAATAAAACTATTTTTTATGCCACTTAGTAATCTATACTCCAAATGATGTGCTCCCTTTATCTACACGCTATGTTTGTAGTGTAAATTTTGGAATATAAATCAAAAGTGCACCACATATTGGGTATAGATTATTATTGTGCCAAAAATAGAGCATTCCTCAAAATCTCCCTTTGTGTTATGACAGTTAATATGATTTTAGAAAATTAATTATTTTTCAAATTTTTTAATTATAATGGTTATTTATTAAATTATGTGTTGAAATAGGTTTCTTATTTTAGATACTCAGAATATTGCTTGGCTTAATAGTACATATTATCGTAAAGTACGTTACAATATATATATATATATATATATATATATATATATTCTATAAAAATTGCTAAAAATCGTGTCAATAATTTTTTTTTTTTTGGTGTATTAAAAAATATAGGAAGGTATCGCAGTGGGAAGGACTTTTGCGGCTCTAAAGGACTATAGGGTGGATGGAAACAAGGAAATGATGGCTATTGGCCTAATGAATATTGTTGGCTCTGCTACGTCATGCTATGTCACAACAGGTGATTATTGTCACGTAATTAAATACAATATTTTTTGGGACAATATTTTTTAATATGTAATATTATTAGGGTTGAAAATGGTACATAACATTGTTCTAATACAAGATATAATATCATATATTCATGTGTTAGTTTATGAACTTCTCTCAAAAAGTTGTTGGTGATAAAACCTGTGCCAACATACCATGATTCAGATTCAAAGACTGCATTTCTCAGTGAAGAACTTTCCGATTTCAGGTGCATTTTCGCGGTCAGCAGTCAATCACAATGCAGGAGCAAAGACGGCAATGTCTAACATAGTCATGTCGGTGACGGTTATGGTGACACTCCTCTTCCTCATGCCACTCTTCCAATACACTCCCAATCTTATCCT
This sequence comes from Boehmeria nivea var. tenacissima, assembly GCA_018132145.1. Lineage (NCBI taxonomy): Eukaryota > Viridiplantae > Streptophyta > Magnoliopsida > Rosales > Urticaceae > Boehmeria > Boehmeria nivea. The sequence goes on from CM030881.1 coordinate 3,257,037, forward strand.
AGGAGCTATCATTGTCACTGCTGTGGTTGGCCTCATCGATATCCCAGCGGCCTTGAACATTCTCAAGACTGATAAGTTTGACTTCCTTGTAATGCTGTGCGCATTCTTGGGCGTGCTATTCATCTCCGTCCAAGAAGGTCTCGCCATTGCGGTAAATACATTTCAAACAATTCCCTAATATGCTTTGTGCTAAATTTGAAACTCAAGCACTTCCACAATTTTTGGGAAATAATGATTGGGTTTTTAATAATCACTAGGTTGGAGTTTCTATCTTGAAGATATTACTTCAAGTAACTAGGCCAAGGACAGTGGTGTTGGGAGGCATTCCAGGATCGGATATTTATCGAAATTTGCATCACTATAAGGAAGCTGTGGATGTCCCTGGATTCCTTATCTTAAGCATTGAAGCTCCGATTAACTTCGCAAACAGCATGTATCTCAATGAGAGGTATCTCAATTACGCTTTTGTTTTCTTGTCATTTATGCCCAATGCAATAAATTTGAAATCAAGTTTTCTTTATTTTTTTAGTTTTAATTTTCTTCTAACTGATTCAATTTTGGTGAAGGATTTTGAGATGGATTGAAGAATACGAAGAGGAACACAACGCAAAAAAGCTTTTGAGCATTCAGTATTTGATTATAGACATGTCAGGTAAGAAAATAGTACGTGACTCAATTAGCTTTTCAGAAGTTCCGAGTTAAGTAATAGGGATTCTTCTATGCCTTAAACTTTTCACCAAAGAGAATCTTATGTTTAAATTACATTGCTAAAGATCAATTGCAATTCTTTCTTTTAACATCATCCAACCTCAACTTAGGAACGATTTTAATTTCTTCGCTCTCACAATAATGCCGTATATATGTTGTCATTCATGTCAAATTCAAACTGATCAAAATACGTGCATCGCCTCAGCTGTGAGTGCCATAGATACAACTGGTGTCACGCTCATTAAGGACTTAAGGAAAGCAATCGAGAAGAAAGGAATTGAAGTGAGTATAACCAAATATTCTCAAGCTCCTATAATTCTAACCTCTTAAAAATTTACTACTTTCTTTTTTAAGGTCTCTCCTCTTAATATGTTTGAGCTAACACATTTCTAGCACTCACTCAGTTAGTGTTAGTGAATCCACTGGGAGAGGTCATTGAAAAGCTGCAAAGAGCCGAAGAAACACGCGATTTTGTGAAGCCTGAAAACCTCTACCTGACGGTGGGAGAGGCCGTGGCTTCTCTATCCTCGTCAATGAAGGCTCAGCCGGCACCAACATATGACGAGGAAGCGCAAGCGAATCCTCATCAGAACTGAAAACTCGTGTGTTCCTTTTGGGACTGACTAAAGTGTTATTAAGAGAAACAAGTTGATTGAAAAAAGCATAAAGTGCAATTTCTTGTACATGTTAGATTTGGTGCTTTGGATATGTATTCTAATGTTACGTAATATGCCCAGCAAAAGACTGGAGGAAATCATGCAAAAAAAAAGTGTAATGGGAAGAGTAAGCGACTAATAAAACAAGTATATGTTTTGAGTTATATGATATTAAACTAATACTAACTTACAGAATCACAGCCGCATAGAGTAGGTACTATAGTAAAGGAAATTGATTGAGAAAAAAAAAAAAAAAAAGTTCGACAACAACCCATACTTTACAAAACCAAAAAAACTTTTTCATAATTTGAGCTTTGATCTTTTCGTTCTAAATTTATTTCGTCGCCATTATCTTGTGTTTGGTTTCTTTCATTACTTTCATGGCAAATCTCATGCAATTGTTGGCTTATTGTGATACGATTTTATTCGAAAATTAACTCTAATTTACTTTTGGTTATTGATGATTTTGGGGAGAAAGGAAATGAAAAAATTAGACAGGGAAAGATTGAAAAAAAACACACACACACAAGGGAAACAACCGGTTACTTTGTCATGCTAGTAATGAAGCTTTTTATATGTGTGAGTGCATGTGTGATTAAGTTTCACTAGTAGAAAAAAAAAATCAGTCACAAAAAACCACAAATTCAGTCGCCGAAGAGTTTCAGCGACAAAAAAAGTCAGTCGTCAATCAGTTGTGTTTGTCGCAGCTATGTATGTGTGCGACTTATATTTTCACTCTCCGATACTTTTAACATTTTCTACGACAGATATATCATTGACACCTTTAATTTTGCCAGCGAGAGTATCCCGAAAATCATCACCTTTGCGCGGCTGATATTTTTTTTTTTCTCAGCTCATTCGCAAATGATCCTTTTCCACTACTAAAAACATCAGTCGCGGATAGTGCACTCGCAGATGGCTACATTTAGTAGTGATTATTTTTATTAAATTTTTTACACGATCAAATATTGATTTTTCATTTAATATTTGTAATACTATATATATATATATATATATATATTGATAAATGAATAAAATAATTAATAAAAAAACTACTATATAACAAGGAAATTACTATAACTACATAAAAGTAACATACAAATGTACTATGAAAATCATAAAAACATAAAATCTCTTAAAATATAAAGTATGATAACAGCTAAAATAAAAAGTTTGATAAACCCTGAATCGTCCAGTAAATCTAGGGTGTTGAAATATGTCTAATATGGATGTTGAGTGCCACTTCCACTTTGTGGCATCAGTAGACGGCTCATCTGTGTGCTACATGTGAAAAGTGTCCAAAAACATCTTGCACATGAACTTTGTTAACTCTTCAAAGTTGCAACTAATAGCTTGCTCTCATTCTGTCGCTGCGTGCTCCGTTGCCTTAAGACGACGCTCAGTATTTGTCAATCATTTGTTCACCTCGGCGAGCTGCTTGCGTATGATGTCCATCTCAAACAGTTCGGACTACGACGTCTTTGCCACTGCAAGCGATACAATCCCTCTTCTTCAAGACTAGCCCGAATCCCACAATCAAACTAACTTTATTATCTTTTCCTTCCTGTGTACTCTCCTTATTACATCGGTCTCCTACTCATGGCATTGCTCCTGCGTCAACGGCGTCTCAGGTGAGATATGAGAAAAGAGGTCATCTCGTTTTCTAATTATTTGCTCCTTCAAAAAATAAGATTACAAAAGTTAGTATTCTAAAATACATAATCTTAAAAGCAAACACTTATAAATTAAAGGGGACTTAGATATTTTTTTTACTCGCATGATCGTTCTTCCAACCACCCATGTAATATAGCTTGTGATGCATCTCAATGGGACTTGACGGTTTGGTGACTCTTCGGTGATCTATAATTTCAAAAAAAAAAAAAGAATGATAATATGAAAATAATTTATTATTAGAATGAATTATTAATATTAGTTATAACCTATAATATATCTTACCATAATCAACTTGTGGTAAGCTATGGATCTAGCTCCATAGTGACTCCGATCTAGCTACTTAGCTCGGTTGTTCTATAGCTATTGCATAACGCCAGTCAAAATATGAAAGTTAGAAAATTTTACGATGATAAAAATAAAATTTAAATGATCTAATACTCTTATCTTAGGTCTTTAACGTATCAATTGCACATTTGTGGTTCCAATCGGTCAAGCTACAGACGTCACAAAGTAACCTCATGTGAGCCCTCTTTGGATTCTCCACACCATCTTCATTTATACAATTCTTCAAATCATTCCTAATGCAAGTCCAAGTGACGTGTAGTTGGTTGTCAAAAATGAGTATAAACCTAACATTCTTTATCTCTATAGTAAACCTCATCTGCAAAACATGGATATGGTTAAATTTCGCCTGATAATAAATAACTTTAATTCATTTTATGGTATCATGGCCTCAACATGCACATCCTTTCAATAATAATACTACATATAAAAGTGTTTTCGGATAAATCGACAAACTTTAGTGTGTGCTCTGTAACCCGAGCCCGTGGGGTTATCTCTCTACGATACTTTCTCGAAGAATTAGACAAACGTCTTGTATTATCGACTTGTTGATAATTAATTTTATATCTCGTCCCGCGATTAGAATTCGTATTCACTATTGCATTATCCAATTTATATTTGGAACATTTGTGTTTAAATTCTTAGGGGGCCATGAAGTTTGAATTTGACTCCATAAAAGTGCAAAATTGCACATAAGTCTTTAAACATTTAAGTATTTATAAAATTTGCCTAATTTAGAAAAATGACCCTTTTAGGGTTAAAATATGCTTTTAAGGCTTTAATATGAATTATAATAATTTAGTTAGCCTTAGTTTTAAATTTGAAACCATTTCGAGTTAAAACGAAGCCGGAACGGCTTAAACTCGAAAAGTCGAGAAAAACCGTGCAAACACGGTTAAAGCGTAAAACGAGCTCAAAATGACCACCTTTCAATTAAAGCAAAATTTTAAACTGTATTTTAGAAGTTTCTAGTGACCTAGGTAGGTCTCGTCAAGACTCGGGTTGAACGAAATTCAAGTTAGGTTAAAACTCCCGATTGAATGCTTGAAAAATGGGCGTTTAGGTCATTCGTGCTAAACGGGCCTTGAGAATGATTTCCGACCACTCGGACCAGCCCATTACCGGCCCGATATAATAATTAGTGGCCTTGGTGAATTAAGAAATAATTTTAGGGCCATTTTCAAGCTCAAAATTGTGGGCCCAAGTGTTTGAAGTTGGTTGAGTGTTTTATTAATAGACTTAGTGGTATAAGTGGTGAAGCAATGAAATAAACCAAGGATTTTTCATTGGTGGCATATTTAAGCTAACAAACCGGAAAAATGGCCATTATGGGTGCCATTTTGAAGAAAAGAAAAGGAAATTGAAAAGTTTCCAACTTAATCTCCCTTGGTTAATCCTAGCAGTGAGATTTGAATCCCTTAACCACTAAGTTTGAATCAAGGGCCAAGATTAGGTGAACTTACAATTAAATTCACAATTGTTGGAGTCGATGAATAAAGTTCGGCCATGCAGGAGAAGAGAGGGAAAGAGAATAATTCATTAAGTTGCTTGGAGAAATGCAACTTAGTGATGAGGGCTTTGAAAAATGAAAAGTTTTCTGTTGATAAACTACAACCGTACGATTGATTGATGTAAAGGAAAGAAGGGCTAAGATGAGCCGTAGGACTTATCAATTATTTTAAATGAGGAAATAAAATAATTGAAAGAGCGAGAGAGGGAAAATTCGGCAAGAAGGAGAGAGAAACAAGAGCTAACTCTCTCTAAAACTCTCTCACATATAAATAGTTTTTTTTACCCTTAAGCTCCTATTTTGCTCTTCCTTTTTCCAAAACTTGTGTGTGTGTGTGTGTGTGTGTGTGTGTGAGAGAGAGAGAGAGAGAGAGAGAGAGAGAGAGAGAGAGAGAGAGAGAGAGAGACAGAGAGAGAGAGAGAGAGAGATAGAGAATAGGGAAAAGAGAAAACTCATGAGAGAGAAAGAGCAAAGAAAAGAAATAGAAGTTTGAGAGTGAGAAAGTGAAGCCAAGAGCAAAGAAAAGAAATAGAAGTTTGAGAGTGAGTAAGTGAAGCCAAGCAAAGAGAAAACAAGAAGCAAGGAGAGCTTCGAAAACCCTAAGTCCAACCAAGGTAAAAACCGTGGCTTGCTCAAGTTATATTCCACATTCTTATGCCTTAAAAACCTAACCAAAACCTTCTTTAAATTCTTCTTTTAGAGGTTAAGGAACCACAAGTGGTGGTTTGGAGCCAAACTATCAAGAGCAAGACGGCCAAAGAGGTAGCACAACAAGGAAAACCCCGAACCGAAAATTAGGTATAAATCTCTAACCATGAGTGATGTGAGGCTCTTAACCAGCCATAAGTTCCCTTTAAATTAACCATGGTTGTATCTAGGCTTTGCATTGTAATTGTTCATGCATGGCCTCTATTTGGTTTAAGTTTTCCAAACATAAGTTTAAGGAAGCTAGAAAGGCTAGCTTCCGGATATTTCAACTTGTGTTCGGTTTGTTATGGTTGTGTGCTTGCATGTCTACGGTTCAGCCACCTTTTGGTCGTGACCCTCCATTTATTGTTTTTGCTTTTTGTGTGCTTGCACGGCTGCCTCTAAATGTTTAAAACGTGAAAATGATTTTAAAACCACTACGCACGACAGTTTCCAACGGGCCGAAGTGTAACCTCCAAAAAGATAAAATTTGGTAACTTTCCTCCAAAAATCCGAACCTAAACATTTGTAAATTGCAATGGATTGTTTGGTTTCTTGTTTGATTGTTTAGATACTGTTTTGATTTACCTTTTGTGCTAGAAATCAAATGGTAACCGAAAAGACACGATGAAACGAGTGTCTCGGTTAAAATCCATGAAAACGGTTCGAAAGTGTTTAGCTTGAGAATCGTTTTCGCGTAGGATTTAAGCTTCGATGAAAGGTCACACAAAAGGAGTGAAAAATCTCCTTAGAACCTAGAAGCTACCTTTTTTTGTTAGTAATGTGATTTAGAAAAAGTTAGAAACGACGTTTAACCAAAAACAACGGTTTCAAGAGAGACCGCAAAACTAGCTTCAAAAACACTATATTTTTACAAGTTCGAAATGGTGTACTTTTTCTATACCTCAAGGAAGGTCTGAAATCAAACATGTATGTCTTTCCATATGTTAAGCTTGGTGGCCTCAAACAATTTTAAGATAATAAAAGAACGTATTAAAATAAAAGTGCTCAAGCGACGTTTTCACAACTTAGCCAAAAATCGAAGGTTCGATGAAATCTCAAACTAATGTGATATGGGTACTGTGTAAAGCTCTCAAAATTATTAAATTATTACAAGGATTTTTAATGCAAATAAAATAATTTTTGTAGGCATTCGTACAATTTTGATTTATTTTGGGTCAAAATTTATAAAACATCATTTGTTTTTCCTTTTTCTTTTCTTTTTTCTTTTTTTCTTCCTTTTCTTTTTCTTTTCTCCTTCCCCTCCCCGTTACTCTCTCTCTCTCTCTCTCTCTCTCTCTCTCTCTCTCTCTCTCTCTCTCTCTCTCTCCTATTTTATTTTCAAAATTCTCCAAATTTCAAATGCCCATAACTTTCTCATCCGATATCCGATTGACGCATACTTGGTACTGTTGGAAAGCTCTCGACAAGAAGAACATTTTGAGCGGTGGTTTGCCGCCGGAAACTATCAGAATTCGCAGAAAATCGCCCGCCGCCGCCGTGGTCTGCCTTGCCGCCGCCGGGCTCTTTTTCTGAAATTTAGAGGGGTTTTGTAGAGGGAGTCGTGGGCAGCAAAAGCCCTCAAGAATTTCTCCTCTCCGACGCTCAATGAGTGTTTAATTTCAATTTGAAGTTTAGAATTTCATTGATGAAATCGAACATGTTGGGGTTGTTGTTTGATGAAATTGACCTCACCATTAGATTTGGAAGGGTCAAAATAGGTTGGGTAAGCTTTTTACAGGTTAGAAATACGTCCGGTTGGCCGCCTCGTTTTGCGTGCAAAAATATCGGTTATGTCAAAAATTGACATGTACTTTAGGATCTCCGTTTTGCGAACCGATACTGTCGTTTGACTCGATTTGTCGTACTGATCGTAACGCTGATCTCCTTTTGTGCAGATTCTACTCCGAGAGTTACCTCGACTTGCGTGTCGACTTCACCGTGCGAATCTACCGGGTCGCCCGACAGGCCCAGTCTCCGATTGTCAAGTGAGGACAGTCATTAGACTCAGTTCGACGAGACGAACCCAGCAGTGAACTCTGTTTCGCGAGATTCAGCTCGGGTGGAAAAGTCAACTATTTGACTGCTTCTACACGTATATCGAGGTAGGGGTTCTGTTATCAGATTTCGTCCATTTATCTAGTAGGCTTTATGAATGTTAGAAACTGACATTTAGGGCAGTTTAAATATATATGATTGATTGGTATTAAGGATTATGATTGGAATATTTAAAAATGTGCCTAATTTGACTAATCAATTACAGACGGTTAATGAGAAATTGAGTAATTAATTAACTATTGATTGTGATCAACTGAGATTATGATTGTAAGGTCATGAGTGTGATATCCCCGACCCATTTATTATTATGCATTATGACTTTATGGATTTGGACGTGGGCCCCCGACGCGTGATGTGACCTGTTGACTTTGACCGTGATTGCCGCTGACGAGTGGCTGGCTGCTGCACAGTATGCATCTGGATGACCACAATACTTGAGGTACTGGAACAGTGTAGGGGAACGGTTTGAGAGCCCGTAGTGTACCGGTCGTCTCGACGTCCACGCCAGACCGAGTTACGGATGGGGACGTTTGGTCCACCTGTAGTCGGTCCTATGGCATTTCCTTAAGGATTTAGGGTTGTTCTCAGTACCTGTTGCGTGCTACCGGCCGTTCTCTAGTTTTGGACTTTCTTTTGACGGCTGAGAGCGATGGATTGTACTCGTGGGAGTTGATGAATAATTTGACAGTAATTATATCCGGTTCAAAAGTAATATAACTGGTTAGAAAACTAACGAAATAAATAACCGGACTAATTAAATATTTTACTAAAAGAGATTTGGTAATAGGATTTCCTACTGGGCTCGTTGAGTTCCCCTTTCTTTTCTCCCCTTCCAGGAGGTGTGCAGTGTGACCTATCTGACGAGGCGTAGAAGTTTCTTCTTCGAGATTTGGAAGGCGTTTTCCCCGTTTGCTCGCTTTCAAGTGTAGGTCTTCTGTCAGACCTTTGGTGCAGACTTTTAAGTTTGGATGACTGTATAATTATTAGATTAGAGCTTTTGTGACCGATGAGGACTTTTAACCTTATTTTCTAGTGGTGATGTGTTAACTGTGGATTTTATAACTGTTTTTAGTTTTACGTTAAATCCCATGGGTGAATTTCAATTCGTTATTTTTATTTTTTATTTATTTGCAAGACTTTATTTATCATTTTATTAATTCTACTGACCCCCAATTAGGGGCGTCACATGTTGTGACTTAAATGGACTTAGTCTAGCCCAAACATAATGAGATGAGAACCATAGTTGTTCAAAGTGAAACAAACAAGCTGTTCGAACAAAGCAGGACTCCGTTTTCCTTGAAACCGAGCACTTCTCATAAAAAGGCTATATCACGTTTTGAACTGCTATGCCGAGCCCAAGAATGATTTTGTGAAAAAAAATATATATCCTAGTTGATAAAGGATTTTGCAAAGACGTTAATTTAACAAGCTTCCCGTTTTCAAAACTGTGAAGGACATTTTGGGCCTTTACCTTATTAGAAGCCCAAACCTTATTGGGCCTAGCAACAAGGAAGCTGTGAAGGCCATTTTGGGCCTTGATCTAGCCCGAAGCCTAAATCACCTTTGGGCCTCGTAAGTAGTTAAAGCCCGTATGATTGAGAGACAAATTTATACGAGGGCCTTGAACCTAATAGTGGGCCGCTTCAAAGTAAGCCCATTAGAAAGCCCATCTAGTTAAATTAGATTTCTCTAAGCCCAGACGATCATAAAGTAGTTCGAAGATTCGAACATCGAGAGATCGTCTAGAAAGGCTTAAGTCGAGAACCTGAGCACTTAGGAATTCACTTCCAAATAACTCGCTCTCGTTTTTACCAAATAATCGAACTAACAAGACCATGTCTTCTGTTAAAGGACATGGAGACAAGAAGATGGGCGGAGCTCGGAGCTAGTTTCTAAAAAGATCTCGGAACCACCGTAATATCCACCAAGGTAAGTGGCGATGCACCTATGGTACCGAGTATATGTATGAAATGTTTATTAGGGTTTGCATTAGAAATTTATGAATAAATACTGTGTAAGTTCTATATCTTTGTGCTGTGTAGTATTTAAACTATAATGGCCGAAGGAGAACCCTAGCATAAATAAAGCACGAATAAAACAATCTAATCTTTAAATTAGGTTACTATAAGCCTCAATAAAAGAGAATAAACTGTAAATAAAACACACAGGTATGAGTTCGCTCGTACCCGACCTCCGTCAAGTTTCTAACTCAGGTGTGAGAGAAAGTCGGCTTTATGCCGAATTTCTAGCAACTGAAAGAGAAACAGCTTAATGAAAAAGGAAGGTGGCTTTACGCCACCATTATTGAACTAAGGCTGTGAATTTAATAGATGAGACTAAAACAGTAATTACTAAAGAATTAGTAATTCCTTAAGGATCATGAAAAGAATTGGACATCGATCCTTGGATCGATGAAATATCATTCTAACGGCACAACTGGATCTTTACTCGTGTGTTGTGTCTTACGGACTGTAATACCCAAAAAAATTTTTTGGACTAAAATGTTATGAAAAATTTCTTTGTGGGGAATTTTTGTAAATTTTCAAAAGATGCGATTAATAATCTAATTTTTTCATTGTTTTTCATCCTATAAGTCAACCCCTTTCTTCTTCTCCTCACTCTCTTCTTTCCCTCTCTTCCCGTTGGTTTCTCTCTCTCAAAAGCCCCTCAAACCACCTCCATTGTGCCACTTTTGTGCGTACTTTCTGACCACCATGGTGAGAGTCGGCGTGAGCCACCGTCGGAGAAGTGAAGTACAAGTGGCGGGGAACACGGAGGACCCATCGAGCTGCCTTGGGAATGTCGTGGCTCGCCGAAAATCGAAGGCAAAATTTGGAGAAAATCACAGCGGAGCTTTCGGTCGCCGGAACTTTGGCGAGCTGTAGCATTTTCGTCCGAACTCCGATTGATGCGATTCTTATGGCATTGGATTCCTTTTGAAGAGTACTATAAGAATGGAAAATATTGTGGCCAAATTCCACTGTTAAGGCCGTTGCCAGAGCTTTGTCAAAAAATGGCATTTTTAAACTTCCGGCATAGATCTTGGTCACCTCGGGACGATTTTGGGAAAATGGCCACCACCACCGTTTTCGGGGAGTCGAGAGCTGCAAATCCCAACCTTTGCTCGTCAGATCCGCCGCCGCTGGCCGCCGTTGATCGGCGTTGACTCCTGGCATTGACCGGTCAACTTTCCGGCCAAATCGGGTGAGCGAGCTCTCGGACATCGTTTCGATCTCCTAAACGTAATTGGAAACTCGATTTGACCAAATTCTATTTGAGCATAAAGTTCGGTCGACTCAAAGTTTCTTTCTGACGCAGAAATGATAGAAAATTAGTGAGAATTGGTGATCCATAGATTTTGCTAACCTTTTGATTGGTCCAAAGAGGTAGGGATTCCATTACTTGCCTTTTGTAAGATGTTATGCAAATAAACGGTAAATTGAAAAGAAAATGAAAATTAAATTATGTTATGTTATTTTGTTCTATATTTATTTATCACTTGTGAAATGTTTGTTGTTTTTTTGAGATGACTTGATTATTTATGAAAAATATGACTGCATAGTTGTTTGGAAATAAGAAAATTAGTTTGTGTTTAAAGTTGTTGGTTCGCACGGGATTCACATCGGCACACTGCACGTGCTGCTAGTTACTGCGCAGGCTAGGTCCAGGAGGTATCGAGTCCTCACAGGGTGAGTCGGGGTATGAGGTTGGCCAGTCCATATTAGTGGGCCTTTGTACTACATGTGCGTTGATGATTTAGATGTTTATTACGTTTTATATCATTTTCTGATTTTTTCTATGGTTTTTGAAAAAGAGAAGAGAAACATCCTTAAAAATACACAGTAATGAAATTTATTATTTATTTATATTATTATTTTACAAACTCTAACAATGCATGTTGATGAAAATAGTTCAAGTAAAATTGGTAAAATCGAAAAGTGAGTAATTATTTCCCTACTAAGCGCGTTAGCTCACCCTTTATTTTTTTTTTCCTCAGGAGGAGTTCAGTGTAACATTCTTGGCGAGAAGTGATTGGAACGTTGGACTGGAGTTGAACTTGGATTGATAATCTCTAACTGTGTTAATTCTTTTTTATAAGAATCTATCTACTTCTCTCTAACTGTGTTAATTCTTTTTTATAAGAATCTATCTACTTTTGGATGACTGTACAATTTTATTTTAGACTCTTGGTGCTTATACAATGATGATTGGTCATGTTGCTTTTATTTTACTTATATTTGGTGCTATACTAAACTGTGGAATTTATGTTGTTATTTCTAAGTATTTTTATGTTTGAATTTCTTAAAAAACCCCGGGGAAAACCATTTGATACGTTTATGAAAGGTGTTTTAAACTTTGAATCTATGTTTTAAATGATTGTTTTTAGTCTTAAACTCCAACCTCCACATAGGGGCATTACACTGACTGTGGTCCGTCAAAACAATCTTGTAAGAAAGTCTACCCAGCCTATTGTATGTTTGCTGTGAACCCCTCGATGAACTAAATCATGGGTCTCGAACCCAAACACAAGAGGCCCAAGTGTGGACTCGTGAGAAGTCCATTCGTTGCTTTAAAACCTTAAACTAAAACTTCTTTGCTTCTTGTGACATCCCAGTCTGCTGTGTGATCAGACAAGGGGGTTCAAATATACTTGTCATTCCAGTCTGCTGTGTAGTCAGGCAAGGGAATGTTTATCAGATTAAGAGTCCTGATTCATCGAGAACGAGATGGAAGGACAGGAATCTAAAATAAGCCTCAATCCTCCAACAGGAGTAGATAAGAGGTATAATCTAAATATCGCAATGAAATAAAAGTCGATAGTACCGCCCAGCTCCAAGAGAAGAGAACTGGCTCAAAGAGAAAGAGCCTCGCTCCTAGAGGGTGAGCGTATTCCTCACACAAAGCCGGCCAGTTGAGTGTGAGATGAAGTCCAAGGGACTGTCGGGAGATAGGCCATCTCCCTGCCTGCACGCTAGAGAAATTACGGTGACCATCAGTGGATCCCAAACTTGAGAAAAGTATTGAGTTAGAATTAAACAACAATTTAGAATTAAACAACAATTTGTTGTGTGAAACCATTAAGTCCGGAGCGAGTCAGATATGAAAAATCCTCCAGAAGGACTTTAAAGAAGCGTGGTGGATCTATAGCCTATGACAAGGCCGAGTTGCCTCCTCAGCGCAAGTTGAACCAGGGATATTGAGTGGGTATGTGCAAAATAGTGAGGACGAGCTACCTTGAATAGGCAGCTCTTCTATTCGTACTCGGCTGTGGAAAGGAAAGAGTCGAGAGACATGGGAAAACGCATGGGTAGTAAGTCATGATTGTGATGATTGTTGTGTGAAGGATGTTAGTCGGTATGGGACGGCTAAATCTCTGTATGAATATTGCATGATGTGAATCTGTGTGCATATAATTTAGGGTAGACTAGTTCGCCCTTACTTAGTTTAGCAAATCATAGATTTCTCGGTGTTGTAGGTAAGAAGCCGATGAAGCCAGACGAGTAGGAGCTGGGGAGATGGTGTGTGTGGCATACGATGAAGATGAAGACCCGTGACATTATATTTTCGCACTTTTGACATATTATAAACAATATATGGTTTTTGATACCGGGACGAGATCCTGAGGATTTTAAGACTTGGTCATTGTAATATTATAATAATAGACTCTGCGTGAGTCATAATATATTTTGAGGTCGGGACGTGATCCCGAGGACCCTAAAAATATGGATTACGTAATATTATGATAACAACTATGCTTGAACAACCTTACTATCTTATAAGTACCATCTATGACAAGACTTCTGCGTTATAAAAAAAAGAAAAAAATTACACCGAATTTTTGCTTTCAAAGTTTTAAAAGAGTTTATAAGAGTATGAAAAGGAGTTTGTACTCACCTGTCACGGCCTCAGCCGAGCGTGCGGGTCGTGACATGCTCATCTGGCTAAAACGTGATACGTGAACTGACAAGAGCTACTGCAAAAGGTCTTTGCAACCTGGTGGTTCACATTTGGATCGCGTATCATTGGAGTCTTGGTTAAATTATATAGAAAACTAGATGCTCAAATTTTACTTAAAAAATACTCTACACATTGAAAGAATGTTGTATATACCAGTACTCTCGGACGAGATCAGATCCTGCCGGGCAAGCCTGTGCCATAGTCATCTCTGTGTGGGAACTAATGTGAATGATGATGATGAGGTGTTGCACTAAGGTAGAACCCACAGTAGACGTGTGGGATCATCTCCACAGCTGCTTTCAATAGTGATGGTGGCCATACATACAGTCATAAAAAAACAACATCTCAATCTACAAACAAATAACAAAAACAATAATTTGTATATAATGTGGCATGTACTCATTTAAATATAAATTATTGTATATCATAAAATATTAGACCTAATTAAGAAGATTTTTTCACATTTATTCTTCATCGTCATTTGACTTAACCGCGTTGCCTTTAGTAATTGAGTTAGTATCATCGAAATCATCAACAATTATTTTACCATTTTACTATTCTAGTGTTACTTGTGATATTAATGCTCGAGAACCCATCGGTGTTTTGTTAACGTGTTATGATTATAAAGTTTGTGTTTCGTGATGCATTATACGCGTTTTAGATGATTTATCCATGTCGGGCTTAAGGTGTGTCCAGGTAGAAATTAATGTGTTTTTCTGTGTCGTTTGAATTTATGCTCGATTGCTTGTTCACTCCGGTTTGTGACTTGAGAATTTTAAAAAGAAACTTAACCTTGACACACTTGAAAATGTCATAATTTAAGCAATTCCATGGTTGTGAAGCTAACCTTATACACTTAAAGCGATTGTTTTGACTTAGTTGTTAATCAAGTTGTCGCGACCAAATCTTGGCCTCAAGCGCCTATGTTTTGCTCTTCATTAACTCGGGGATCGAATTGGTCCAAGCTCCTGATGTTAAAATTTGTGTCTAGTTATGCATGGTTATTTTGAGTCCTAATTAGTTTAAGTTATGCAGGACCCGACCCACCATCATCTTCCACCAAATGTATAATTGGGATATCGGAAATGGCTTCTTGTCTGATTAATGTAAAGATTCTTGAATGATTGATTTTAGTTTTAACATCAGAACTTATTGCTCTTGAATGGGATCCGAGCTGTTGAGGCTCGGTATTGATTGATTCCCATGCCTTGAATGAATTATGTTTTATTGTGAAATTTGTTATGCATGGTTGTTGTGATAGTTTGTGACTAAACAGAGTTCAGTGCTGGGTTGATTTTAGGTGAAGGCTTCGACCGAGGTATCTGAGAAATAGGGGAAACTCTGCCAAATTTCAAGCTCGAAGTTTATACACTTTATATAACTAAGTCAAATGCCGATTAGGTCCAAGAATTTCTACCTCACATAAACTATTCGAACAACATACTCGTTAGTTGGGATGAATGATTGACGATAAGGCGACGATGCTCGGGATAAGAATACCACTAGGGGAATTTCTCGACGAACCATCTATCATCCTACCGTCCATAATTCACTTCTAAATGGTCCATCAACCTTTATGGTTTTTCATTCTCTCGAATGACTAGTTAACCTTGGCGTTGACCCTTTGCTTCTGATTTTGGACTGAAGTGCCACACATCAAACTCCAAGGAGGGACGCCACTAAGGAAAGATTGTGAGGACTAAGACGAGAAGCTTAGGACCTTAGGTAAGTGGATCTCTACTCACCAGTAGACTTTACCATGCTTGAATTGGTTGCGTATGTGCTGATATCCTCTGAAACATATGATGCTCTTAGTTCAATACTGTTAATTTGTGAATGTTAGTGTTTGCTTAGGGTGCGTGAGTATGGGCTCACATTCATGTTTGTCTTGATAGCTAACAAATCTACAAGTATGGGATTGTAGGTTTGTGTCAATGTTATGATTGCGTGTATGAGTATTTGTGTGTGTGTGTGTGTGTGTGTGTTTGCTTGTCTATGGGTATGGGACCATAGACATTAAATTTCACCTGTCGACTGAAGTGGTTAGCGTTGGTTGTAGTCTTGAATAGCCCGCACGGGGCATACTCGAGTACCGGATTATCCTGGACGGAGGCCTAGCCCACACAGGGGCATACTCGAGTACCAGATTGGCCTGGACGGAGTAGGCCTAGCCCACACGGGGGTATACTCGAGTACCAAATTGGCCTGAAAGAAGGCCTGGCCCAAACGGGGGCATGGTAAAGTTTTGGAACAGCCTGAAAGGTGGCCCAGCCTAAATATAGGCATGGTAAAGTTTCGAAACGGCTTAACGGAAGCTCGGCCTGAATGTGTGCATAGTAATTTCGAAACAGCCTGAAAAGATGCCCGACCCGAACAGGGGCATGTAAAGCTCCACGACGGCCTGAAGGATGATCGACCCAAACGAGAGCATGGTAAAGTTCTGGAACGGCCTAAAAGGAGGCTCGGCCCGAATGGTAAAGTTCTAGAATGGCCCGAGGGTCTAGGGTACGTCAAGTAAGGATCCTAAATTAGTAAATCGCGTGCACATGTGTGTTTGTGAGATAAGTTGAAAGTTCGTGGGACATAATAAGGGACTAGAGAATGAGGAGATTGACTCTCAAGTTGCGATTCACGATACAACTTTGTTTTAAAGTATTTTACTCCACATAGATTTAGTATCATGCTTCTAAAATCTACTTAGCTGATTGTGAAAGGTGAGAGATTATGAAAGGATTAATTTGACTCTTAGAATTACGATGACTTTATCGACGAGTCTGTCCCCTTGGCAATCCCTATACCTAATCTACTTACTGGGTTATTAGCTCACTAGTATGCTCGTGTTGTAAGTAAGTTCAATGGAAAGTTAGAAGATTAGGCGACAGCGATGGAAAATAGCGAGTGCATACAAGACCGACCTTCGGAGCGTA
Source organism: Boehmeria nivea var. tenacissima (assembly GCA_018132145.1). Lineage (NCBI taxonomy): Eukaryota > Viridiplantae > Streptophyta > Magnoliopsida > Rosales > Urticaceae > Boehmeria > Boehmeria nivea. The sequence continues at coordinate 3,273,557 of CM030881.1, forward strand.
AGTGGACCGTTGGCAAAAGATATTTTAATGTATGCACTTTTGAAACCCCATATTTGGACTAGCTGTCAAATGATGTGGGGATACAGGTAGATCTCATGATTAGTAAAAATTTAATTTTATGAAGAAAAAGTTCAAATTCAACCGTATTTTTAGAAGTAGAATTTTGATTTTATTCTATAACTACATATATTCAAATAATATTATTAAAATATTCATTATAAGTTTTGGATCGTTACAATTTAACTATAAGTGTTAAGGGCCATTTGTCATTAAAAATAAAGGTATATTTTTTAGTCGATTTGATAGCATGTGGATTATTTGAGAATTTCTAATATTTGAGGTAATTTTCAAGAATTTAGTCTATACTAATTCAAGTGCTTAATAAATCGAATGAAATTTGCATTTTGACAATTTTACTTGCTATATGCGCCCGCCGCCATGTGTGGCTTAGATTTCGTAGAATACTCATACTAGTCCATGATATCCAAGAGTTGGACTAAATCCTTCCCCTTTAGCAAAAGTAAAAAATACAAATAAAAACCAGGAAACAATACAATTTTTTTAGGAAAAGAAGAAGTACATAGTAATGATTCCTATTCTTTTGGGTTTTGTAAACAGATATATCGATTAGTCAGATCCAAGATTTAGAAAGAAATATTCAATTGATGCCTAATTAATAGGTTTTACTTTATATTTCAGCATATATGTAATCATTAATTAGTTAAAAATGTCCTAATAATAAGCGCTTGACTAAAAGAATGGACTTGATGCAATCAACCTCTCCTTGAGCCGGAATTTAGCTTATAATACACAAACAATCGCTTTTTCACATTGACGTGTGTGTATACCAATATATATCCATCAAAGCATTTTTGCTTCGTACATACTTGTTTAAAGAAAAATCAGTGTTACTGGTCAAGACGGAGGCGCGACAACCAATTCAAACTCACCCCAGATGGGTAGCGACGGCGCTGATGCGCAGCCACATTTGGCGGAGGTGCACCAGGTGGTGGCACCGCCGCCAATGAGCTCAATGAAAAAGCTAAAGGCGAAGCTCAAGGAAACATTTTTCCCCGATGACCCTTTGAGACAGTTCAAGGGACAGCCAACTAAGAAGAAGTGGATTCTCGGAGCTCAATATGTTTTTCCAATCCTTCAATGGGCTCCTTGTTATAGTCTCGAGCTCTTCAAATCCGACGTCATTTCTGGCCTCACCATTGCCAGCTTGGCTATCCCTCAGGTCAATATCTACATTTCATTACCTACATAATTTCTATGATCTTAATTGATATTCTCTACTTTTCTAATTTCTTTTGTGCTAATTGTTTTTTTTAAATTTGTCCAGGGAATAAGCTATGCAAAGCTTGCAAATCTCCCTCCCATCGTGGGTCTTTGTGAGTAACATGCTCTTTGTTTTGCTACATCTTTTTTTTTTCCCCTGATTTTGATAAGAGTAGTATTAATTAATTATTATCATCAAGTTTTTTGTTGTTTTTTTTTTTTTTAGATTCAAGCTTTGTTCCTCCTCTAGTGTATGCTGTATTTGGAAGCTCCAGAGACCTTGCAGTGGGACCAGTTTCAATTGCTTCACTCATACTGGGATCAATGCTCAGGCATGAAGTGTCTCCAAGAGATGACCCTTTATTGTTCCATCAACTTGCTTTCACATCAACCTTCTTTGCCGGCTTCTTTCAAGCCTGCCTCGGATTTTTGAGGTTCTATATTATTACTATTAATTAATTCTACGGTTCTTACTTCTTGTGACATAAATATTTGTATAATATCTTATATATGCAGGCTTGGATTTCTTATTGATTTTCTTTCCAAGGCAATTCTTATTGGGTTCATGGCGGGTGCTGCCATAATAGTGTCTCTTCAACAGCTCAAGTGTTTGCTTGGAATCACTAACTTCACCACAGAAATGGGCGTGGTTCCTGTTTTGAGCTCTGTTATACACACCACCAATGAGGTATAAATTAATAACAAGACCAATATTAATTAAACACCCGATTTTCGAACACCATAGATCTCCATGCGATTACGAAAATAAGGTTAATGTTTATTGTGAATTAATCAATATGAATAGACAAATTGTGCTTTCTGGGGCAATTATAAAATGTTACTCTAAAACCAATACATAATTTGGTTTTATGCTATAGTAAGAAAACATTTTCGCTCATATAACTCTTTAGAATCAGATTTTCATGTAAAATTTACCCTCCTTCAACCCTTCTTCAAAATTGATCAATGGAGTTGAAAAAAGAAAGTGATAGTAAAATAAAAAGGGAAAAACTGATAGGTGTGTCCCACTGCAATGCAACTTGATGGCTGGTTTGAAGCTCTTTGAAATACAATTTAAGGGTGTATAGGTGTGTTTAATAACGATTTGGGAATAACAAACTAGGTGTAACATTGTTGGAACTAAAACAAAAAAAAAACAAAAAACAAAAAAAAAAAAAAAAAGCAAAACTAGGTGTAAAAATTGTATGTGATGGGTAATTAATTATCATAAACATATTTTCCACTCTTCTTTGTATTTCTCTCTCTATGTCTTTCTCCTCCATATACGGCCACCACCATAACCGAAATTCCAACTTTTTTTTGTCGACCACCATTGCACACTCTATTGACGAGAGGAATTCATATATGCTTCTATTTTAATATTACGTTAATAAAATTTACAAAAATTGGACATTTTTTAGGTTTGTAATTCTTACTTTCAACTTCCGATCAGTATGATTTTGGTCCTCACTGTGTTTCTAGAGGATAAAATCTTGATCGTGATCCAAAAAAAGCTCTGTAAATGACTCCTTCTGCATCGCAGTTGCCAAGGTTTTAAGTCACTGTCATTTTCATTTTCCTTAAAGTCTTCCGTTAAAAAAACAAAAAAAACAAAAAACAAACAAACAAACTTCCATTGATTCTGGCTGTACGGTCACGGGAAAACGGAAACGTGGGTCAACATAACTTCTTGTGGCATGGTAACAACTGCTTAGTAAAGATATAATAACTAAAGTAAGAAATGTTGACTAATCTACAATCGTATAAATATCTGTCACCCTAAAAAGAAAAGTTATGCTTTAAGATTCAGTTTGGTAATAGAAAAAGAAAATTAGATGAAAAATAAATTTGGAAGTGAGAGAAAATAAGGAAGAAAGAAAGAAAAATATTTTTCGTAAATGTTTTGTATGTTTAGAGAAAAAAAAAAGATATTTGACTAGATAATTACAATTTTATCTATTGTTTTGATTATTTTAATATAAAAGTATGGATATAAAAGTAAGTATACTCTCTTAATTTAATAAGGATAAAAACTGTGGGTCTCATATGCACTATTTATCTCTCCATTTTTTTTTTTCTCATTTTTTTCTTCTCACCAAATAACTATACTTATCAATTTGCATCTCGCTATTTTGCACTCTGCTAAACGCACTCTAAGCAGAGGATATCTTTCATATTTTCTGTTGTTCTTTTGTGACTTTTGTTGGTTATATGCAGTGGTCTTGGCAAACAATACTCATGGGTTTATGCTTCCTTATGGTGCTTCTATTGGCTCGACACGTTGTGCGTTATTCTCTCTTTTTAGTTATTTATTTGTTTATATTATTTTTTTTTCTTTCCAATTATTGAAATAAAATATATATCTATGCATAATATAAAGGGCCTTGACAGTTTTGTTAGGGGTTTCGTAGCATTTTTTTCGAGCGGTTTCAATGCGTTTTTTGGCCTTTTTTAAATGAACATTGTTTTCAAATTTTGGGCCCAAATAGAAATATTATTAATTTTGGGGCTAGAAATAAAAACTAATTGGGATAGAATAATAAAAAATAGGTCATAGTGTAATTTTAAAAAAATTAGTTGAAAAAAGGCTAACGCGGATCCCACACCGCATCAGCCCATTAATTCCACCACTGGGGCGCGTGCCATGCCCATTAATCGGGTGTGTGCTCCTCCAACCCCGTTTTGTTTTTTTCCTTCTTTTTTCTCACTTATGCGCGCACCCCCCTCCCTTTTTTTTCCCCCTCTTTTTCTTTTTTCTTCATTCTGACTCCCTTTTTGCTTCATTTTCTTTCTTTTTATATGGTTTTGATTTTATTGTTGTAATTTTTACTTAACAAAAATATATAATTTTGACAAATTCAAAAAATATTTATGTTCAAATTTAAATTATAATTTGACAAATTTATTATATAATTTTTTTAATTTCTTTTTCTTTTCATTTTCTTTCTTTTTTTATTTCGTTTTGATTTATTGTTGTATTTTTTACTTAAAAATACGTAATTTTGACATAATTAAAAAATATTTATATCTAAATTTAAATTATAATTTGATAAATTTATCGTATAAAATTAAAATATGCTTCGCACGCGCTATATATATACACACACCTTAGTGGACTGAGATTATGTAAAGTTCTCATGTTCGTTAGAATTTAGAAAAACCTTTTAAGCCTAACCGCCTTTCAACTTAAGAACCCAACTAATTAATGGGCCAATTTTGCATTGCTTTTTGGGCATGTTTTTGGATTATAAAAGAATCAAAAGCAACTAGAGGTGTTTGATAAACATGTTTCTTTAAGAAGCAGGTAACCATTTTTGCTTTTACGTAATGTAATTTGTATAGAATCTCAAAAGCAAGCTACAGTTGCTTTTAAATTACCCCTAAAATATGTGCAATTGTAAAAAAACAAAACAAAACAAAACTACAACATCTTTCTAGAGTTACACTATAACTTTGTAATGTTAAATGTGTTAAGTTTTTTTTTATCATAAAATTATTGACAGACGCTATTATTTGTTTTTTAATATTTTAAAACATGTGCCATTTTCTAAAAATGTAATTTAACCCAATTTTCCTATTATTTATTATGATAATAATATTATAATGTATTTACTAAAGCAAAACTTGTCTAGTTTTCTAAATCATCCGTCTAATATTATTTTGCTGGTTCCATAATCTAACTATAAGAAATAGTATACATTGACAATTAATTTTGATATTGAGAAATTTCATCCCAAACCAAAAAAAAAACAAAACAAAACAAAACAAATAAAAAGGGTTTCAATTTGTCTACTGGCAGTTATAATGTGTTTTTTTTTTTAATTTAATTTTCTTTTGGGATTTATAAGAAAATAGAAACTTTTTAGAAAATAATTTTAAAGAATAGCTAAAGTTTCCAAAAATTGAGAAAATAACAATTTCAGAAATTTCTTACAACAAATTTTATGTGTAATTTTGTTATTTTTAATAGCTAGTTTTAAAATTTTTTAAAACTTTTAAAAAACACACCATACAAAATAACTATTTACCTAACTAACTCATTTCTTTTTGCCACATTTATGATGCAGAGCATTAAAAGGCCAAATTTGTTTTGGGTATCAGCCGGAGCTCCTCTGGCATGTGTGATTATCTCAACTATAATCGTCTTTGTCTCTAAAGCTCATCGCCATGGCATCAGCGTGGTAATCTTTTCGTATTAGGTCCCTCTTATTATTTAAATCTATTATATGATATCATAAATTCTGGTAGCCACAAAAAATTAGCTTTAAAAGATCAGCATTATTATTAGATTCACGATCGAAAATTTCAGCCAAAATACTGAAATTTGTGTAAATTTTTTAATTTTGAAAGTCCTAAAGATTGTTGTTTTGATTTTTTAACATCACTAATGCTGCAGAATAGCTACGTAACATTGATAACATATCGGGCTAACTTATAAAAATTTAATAATGCTGTAAGAAATTTTTTACGGTAACAAAACCTATATTGATATATAGATATATAAAACTTGCTAGAGTATAAATTTTTAATACTTATAGAACTCGCTAGAGTATAATTTTTAAGAAGCTTTTGAATATCTGTCAAATATTAATGAAATATCATAATATTGAAAAACACGATTTTTTTTTTTGCTTTTACATTTTTTTATTTAACTGTAATGATCCATATTTTGCATTTCGTAAGTTTTAGGCTTTTTTCTACCAATGCAAACCCTCTTGTCGATCTGTCGCAGGTACTACATCTTTTTTTTTTTTTAAATAATTGCCTCTATAAATTTAAAAATATTCGTTGCAATTTCACCCAAAACTGGAAATGTATATCCAAAACCAAAAGTGGACAAAATGGGGCTCGTGCCTCACACATGACCTTATTGACGAGGACAAAGTACAAACCTTGTCATTTTAAAAAATGTACCAAATTCATAATTTGGGTGTCTTTCTATCCTTCATCAGTGCTACTTCTTCAACGAAAAATTAAAAACCTAGCACATACTCTTGTCCTCTTTTATATACTCTCTCAATAGATCAATATTAATTTTGTGGCCGCCTCGACGCACAGTGACACCATGAGTCGTTGCCCCGAACTTAAGTACGTATAGTTAATCGCACATCTCCAGTGCATGACGTATGTCCTGCCACTGGTGAAGCTCAACCGTATACAAAGCCCAATTTCATTTCGTCATTGCAAGATCGACGCAGATATATATAAAGTCGTAAGTTATTGTGAATTCATAATGCCAATGAGATCTAGCTCCGTTGCCATTGCAGAAGCTGGCCATTGCAATGGTTGTGCTAAAACTACTGTTCATGTCAATCCGACACACTACGGTGAACGGGTGGGCAAGAGCTTGCTCTCGTCACCGTTCGTTTCATTGTCGTCGAATTAAGGAGTCACTCAGTATCGAGGAATGAGGGCTTGGGGCTCTTGTTCTCAGCAGTCAGCACCGCCATAGGAATGAGGTTTTTAAGGAAATAACCTTTGGGGCTCTTGTTCTCAGCAGTCAGCACCGCCATAGGAATGAGGTTTTTAAGGAAATAACCTTTCTCTAAGTCTGATTTTAAAAAATAACAAATGTTTCAAAATGAAAAAAAATGTCATTTTTAAATTTTATTAAATATCCTTATAACTAATTTATTATAATAAATTTCATATGTATTTTGTTATGGTAAGAAATTTGTTTCTTACAATAATTTTTTTGCATAATTTGTTTATTTTCTTAAACTTTGTTTATTTTTTAAGAACACACATTCCAAATAACTAGTTACCTCATTGACCAATTAATATATAATATTTTAATGAGTTTTTAAAGCTATTTGTTATACATATGTGATATAACAATAGATAAAAAAAAATGCACTTTAGAAAAAAAACCAGTTAAATAATAATTTTATTTGTGATAAATTATTTTTATTTTTTCTCAGAGTTCATGGCGCAAATATTTTTTACATAAAGACGAGATTACAAGTTACAAACTTATTTGAACAATGTAGGTCATTGTTTTTGTATTCATATAACTTATTATAGTGTTTATTCTACTTTTTTATTTTTGGGTATGTCTTACTGTTGAAGTATGCCTTGCTTATTGTTTGAATATTTAATCTTGTATAAATAAATGGAAGGATAAAGTTTAATATGGTCTCTACTTAACTAGATAATTAAGTGTTTAATGAATGTAAATCTGAAAGATCTGTACAATCCTCAAGATATTAATATGGTCCCCAACTTTTTTTTTTTTTGGTGAGAAAGATATTATTTTGGTCCTTAATTAATTACATTTGATGATATTTTTTATTATTATATTCTTCTTGTTATCACTATAGCACCATTGTTTCTCTATTTACACATATATGCCTAGCTAATGACTTTTGTAGTTTATTTTGATTGGTAGATTGGAAAGTTAGAAGAAGGACTAAACCCACCTTCATGGAACATGTTGCGTTTCCATGGAGCCCATATGGGACTTGTAGTCAAGACTGGGTTCATCACAGGCATTATTTCACTCACAGTAAGATCACGAACTTCTCTATGGTTTTTATTATACAATTGTATTAATTTAAATTGTCGAGTTATTTATTGATGAAAAAACTACAGGAAGGTATTGCGGTGGGAAGGACTTTTGCTGCCTTAAGGGACTATCGAGTTGATGGCAACAAAGAAATGATGGCAATTGGTCTAATGAATATTGTTGGCTCTGCAACCTCATGCTATGTCACAACAGGTGTGCTAATTAATTGTCAAGTAATCAAGAAATACGAATATACTTCAATAATATCGTATCGTCTTAAAGTGCTAAAATTTCAATAAAAAGTACCAAAATTGTATTGACCATTTGTTTTTGTTTATAGAGTGAATTGTAAACCTATATCAAAATTGAATGGATCTTTTAAAAATAATACATTTTTTCAAAATATTAAAGAAATAGCACTGTCAAAAATTTTATAATAAAATTACAAAAAAAATATATTCACACTTTTATAAGAATTTTCGTAACACTTCAAATTTTAACAAGCAAAAGTTGAAATGTTAAAAAAATCTTACACAATGTGTGAATATTGCTTTACAATTTTTTGTTATAAAATTTTTGACATGGTTATTTTTTTAATATTTTGAAGCATGTTCTAGTTTTTTAAACATAAAAAGTTGGCTATTTATTACGATTTTCCTTGTTTATATTAATAACATGTGAACCCTGAAAATTAGGATTCAAAGATTTACTTCTCACTGAAGAATGATCTTCTTCTTTTTTTTTTTTGGGTTAAAGGTTCTTTTTCAAGGTCTGCGGTCAACCACAACGCAGGAGCGAAGACGGCGGCGTCTAACATCATCATGTCGGTGACGGTTATGGTGACACTCCTCTTCCTCATGCCACTCTTCCAATACACTCCCAATCTTATCCTAGGAGCCGTCATTGTCACCGCTGTGGTTGGCCTCATCGATATCCCAGCGGCCTTGAACATTCTCAAGACTGATAAGTTCGATTTCCTCGTCATGCTGTGCGCATTCTTTGGCGTCCTCTTCATCTCCGTCCAACAAGGCCTCGCCATTGCGGTAAATACACTCAAAACACATAGCTAATATTCTTTTGTTCTAAATTGGACAACACTCCAATACTCCATGATTTGTTGGAAAATAACGGTTGTGTTTTTTACAATCACTAGGTTGGAGTTTCTATCTTGAAGATTTTACTTCAAGTAACTAGGCCAAGGACAGTGGTGTTGGGAAGCATTCCAGGATCGGATATTTATCGAAATTTGCATCACTATAAGGAAGCTGTGGGCGTCCCAGGATTCCTAATCTTAAGCATTGAAGCTCCGATTAACTTCGCAAACAGCATGTATCTCAATGAAAGGTATCTAGGTTTGACTTTTTTATTTATTTTTTCCTAGGGCTAATGGAATATTTTTTAGATAAAGATTTTTTTTCTTACTTGGTTCAATTTTGGTGAAGGATTTTGAGATGGATAGAAGAATATGAAGAGGAACATAATGCGAAAAAGCATTTGAGCATTCAGTATGTGATTATAGACTTGTCAGGTAAGAAGATGTGGAAACTAAGAAATATTAAAAAATAAAAATAAAAAATAGGGCTTAGTTAAACTAGCTTTTTCGTATGGTTCTGCATTGCCAGCTTTTGTGGACTAATTAAACCCTGAATTTCGAGGAAAGTCATTCTAATTTGCAAGATTGAATTACATTGGTGAAAATCTATGTCTCTTTCAAACAAATTATCCAAACAACAATACTTTGTAGTATCATCTAATTTGACCTTAATGAACTCATCTACTTCACAACATAATTCCTCTTCCAAAAAATAGAATATATATTATCTATTGCAAAAAAAAATCAAACTAATCATGAGTATATGTGTGTGGTCCTCAGCTGTGAGTGCCATAGACACAACTGGCGTCAGACTCATTAAGGACTTAAAGAAAGCAATTGAGAGGAAAAAAATAGAGGCAAGTGAAACCAAAATTCTCAACTTCCTTTAATTCGAAGCTTATTTTGCTTGAGCTAGCTAACACATTTATATCACACACTCAGTTAGTGTTGGTGAATCCATTGGGAGAGGTCATGGAAAAGCTGGAAAGAGCCGAAGAAACACGCGATTTCGTGAAGCCCGACAGCCTCTACTTGACAGTGGGAGAGGCCGTGGCTTCTTTGTCCTTGTCCATGAAAGCTCAGCCGCTACCAATGTATGACGAGGAAGCGCAAGCGAATCCTTTTTGAAACTGAAAGCTCATAATGTTTGCCTTTTGGGGACTAAATGAAGTGGCAATAAAAGAAAAGAAAAATGATATAAATATGTATGATTCATATTTTGATATGCTTCATGTAGTTTAAAACGTAAAATCTGTTCCTGTACTTCTAAAAAGTTTTGTTCATTTCTTCCCTGTGTTTTTAACTATATTTGGACACGTGTTGCTATTGAAGTTGTTTGGTGGGTTTTTATGGCTAAAGTTATTGTATTGTCTTTAAATAGTAAAGTAGAGAGTCCCTTTTATTTGATCTCTTATAAAAAAAGTAAGAAAATAAATTATTATATAAGCGTATCAATGATATATGATATGTGAGTTGCAAAAATAGGCCAAAATTAAATGTTTGTTTTAAATGATAGTCTATGTTTCAAAAAATTAAAAAAATAGCCATGTTACGAATTGTATAACAGAAAAGTGTCATATAAAATATAACAGATCTATAAATATTTGTAAGATATTATTTAACACTTCAAAAAATAATGAGTAAAACTTAAAGTGTTACAAAATATCCTACAAATATTTACAAATGTGTTATATTTTGTATAACACTTTTTTGTTATATAATTCGTAATATGGCTATTTTTTTAATTTTTTGAAACATGGGCTGGACTTTAAAAACAAAATTTTTTTTGGCTATTTCCTACAATCGTAAGAAATAGCCAAAAATAAAATTTATTTTTAAAGTCCAGTCCATGTTTCAAAAAATTAAAACAATAGCCATGTTACGAATTGTATAACAGAAAAGTGTCACACAAAATATAATACATCTGTAAATATTTGTAAAATATTTTGTAACACTTCAAGTTTTACTCATTATTTTTTGAAGTGTTAAATAATATCTTACAAATATTTAGAGATCTGTTATATTTTGTGTGATACTTTTCTGTTATACAATTCGTAACATGGCTATTGTTTTAATTTTTTGAAACATAGGCTATCATTTAAAACAAACATTTAATTTTGGCCTATTTTTGCAACTCATTTATGGGAAATCGTAGGAAATAGCCAAAAAAAAACTTCGTTTTTAAAGTCCAGCCCATGTTTCAAAAAATTAAAAAAATAGCCATGTTACGAATTATATAACAGAAAAGTGTTATACAAAATATAACACATCTGTAAATAATTATAAAATATTTTGTAACACTTCAAGTTTTACTAATTATTTTTTGAAGTGTTAAATAATATCTTACAAATATTTATAGATCTGTTATATTTTGTGTGACACTTTTCTGTTATATAATTCGTAACATGGCTATTTTTTTAATTTTTTGAAACACGAGCTATCATTTAAAACAAACATTTAATTTTGGCCTATTATTACAACTCTCGTAGGAAATAATCAAAAAATAATTTTGTTTTTAAAATACAGTTTATGTTTCAAAAAATTAAAAAAATAGTCATGTTACGAATTGTATAACAGAAAAGTATCACATAAAATATAACACATCTGTAAATATTTGTAAGATATTTTGTAACACTTTAAGTTTTACTCATTATTTTTTAAAGTATTCAATAATATCTTATAAATATTTACAGATGTGTTATATTTTGTGTGATACTTTTTTGTTATATAATTTATAAAATGACTATTTTTTTTAATTTGTTGAAACATATGCTATAATTTAAAATAAATATTTAATTTTAGCCTATTTTTGTAATTCTCCCTAATATATTTAGGGTGAGTAGGTAAATACACCACTTCAAGATTAAATTTATAAATAATAGACTCCAAGTTTCATAAAATTAAAAAAAAAAGCCAATAATTTGCAACATAAATATTTATCCTAGCAAAATTTAAGATTGGTTTTCTAACTCTAGAATTTCTATAAAATTTACAGAGTGCAAGGTTAAGTCTCGGTTTGTAATCACGTGCTTTCCGTCTTTATTGAAAAATTAACTTTCCTATTTATTTATATCGTTCCTATATAACTAACTAATTAATTAAATATCACCAATAGAGTTATTCTAGGCAAAATCCTAATTCGGGGAATTTTCCAAGCTCCAGTTGTAATACCCGATCACCCAAAGCTTATTATTGTTATTATTATTATTATTATTATTATTGCTAAAAAGATAGAGAAAGACACTTACAATTCTGCCCCCAAGGTAATGCTTAGGGGTGGCAATTTGGGTCCGGACACGAGACACGACACGAACACGACACGAAATAAACGGGTCTGGGTCCACCCTTAATGGGTCTGGGTCTTAAACGGGTCGACACGATTAACACGATAATTAAATGGGTGAACACGACACGAATACGAAGACACGATTAAGAACGTTAAGACACGATTAATAAATAATTTTTAATATTTATATATATCTTCTTTAATTTTATATTCATTCTTATAAAATAGAACAACATATTTTGTTGATTTAGTCATGTTATATATTTTGTTGATTGATTTTGTTATTTTTTTTCTTTATTGGACGTACAGTCTTGTTAGTTTTGTTGTTGTTTCTATGTGGTGAATTATCTTTTTATTTTAATTTAGGTCATAAATGAGTTTAAAATTTAAATGAGTCGTATATGGATTGTAATACCATTAATATATGTTTATCATTAAGATACGATTATTAAATGGGTCTTAATGGGTCGTTAATGGGTAACACGACAAGACACGACACGAACACGACACGACACGATAAGTAAATACTACTAAATGGGTTGGGTCGGGTCTGGGTCCAAAAAAAAGTCAACACGATAAGACACGACACGAACACGACACGAGACACGAATTGCCACCCCTTAGCCTCATGGCACTGTAAGGGATTTTTAGTTAATTTCTGACAATAGTCACAATGTTACGTACGTTTATGTCCTTGCTTGGCTAACTCAGCCAATAAGTGTTTAGGGGCTATTTTGGACAATTACAGTGATTAATTAATTTTTGTAATTAAAAAGATGGCTATATAATACATTTTAGTCTTCTTACTTGTTATGCTGAGAATTTAGAATTATTTTTTATAATTACTACTGTTAAAATATTTTTCATATTCATGCAAATATTTTTAATATATTTCATATTCGCGGCACTGTTAAAATAATTTCAGTAATTATTTTTTTTTATTGCCCGAAGAGAATCGTTGTGCACTTGGGCTTTGCTGAAACAGAGTGGAATGAGCTAGACCATTCCAAATGAGTTGGCCAAAAAATGGGATGCCAAGTCCAAAAAATAGCTTTTATTGGGTTTGACCATTCCAAAAGGAATGACTTGTCCATTTACAATATTTTTTTTTTCTTCAAAAATTAAACTCTCAGTTGGTCTTTTCACCTTTTTTTTTTTTTCCATCAAAAGCTTACCTCTCTCTTTGCTCATTCTAAGTTATGTTGAGTTTTACTATGACTTTGATTTTTGTTTCCTATTTCTATGGTTTCATCTCCTCAATTATTTCATTTTTTGCTGTTTTATTTTTTTTTTGGTCGATTTTCAAAAACTAAAATTTGATCTAGTGGCATGCTTTCCCATCTGCTCTCATGGTTCATCGATCTTCTTTTATTTTTTTTCATTTTCTCGTTTTTATTTGTAAATCAATCTTTCAGTTTTTCTGGTGACGATGTTGTTTCTTAGGTTTTTTATTTTTATTTTGTTCTCTCTCCTTTCTCTACAGCTTTGGCTACTCAATCGCTTCATTTTTTTTTTCCATGTCGTTTTTCAAAAATTTAACTCTGTGTCTTTTTTTCTTTTTTTCTTTGGGTCGATTTGATTGCATGGTTTCGTTCTTATTCACTATCATTTTTTTATTTTTTTTATTTTATTTATCCTTTTTCTATCCCTTAACCAGATCTGAACTATATTTCGGGCTTTAAAGAAATCATTTTGGGCTTTTTGTATTTATTTTATTTTTGTTCATCTATTTCTGAGGATTTCGTTTCTAGTGGTTCCAAGAAACTATGTCTGAAAAAAAATTTCCTCTGCCTGGTTTTTGGGCGACTTCTATGACAGAGTTGATAGATAAGTTTTTTTTTTTTTAATATTAGGCGTCTTATTTTTTTAATTTAGATAATGCTATTTGATTATTTTGTTTTCTCCTATTTTGTACTGATTTGTTGTTCGATTTTTTCCTTGGAAGACTGTGTATTTTCAGTGATATGGGGAAGCGGCTCTGGGTGTTTTAAAGCTTAAATGCTGCTCATTATGCACTACAAGAATCTACATTATCGGCGACCATAAAAATGGTCGCCGATAAAGAAAATATGGATCAGCAACCATTTTGGTGACCATGTAAATAGTCGCTTATTGTCCGTCGCTAATAATTATCGATGGGCGCGCCAAAAACTGTAAAATCGAATTTGTGGTCAATAACAACTTCAGGGAGTACACTACTCAGTCATATATATGAAACTCTAAGAGAGTTTTGGGCCCAAATTTGTTCAAAGCCCAAAGGCCAAAAGATTCGGAGTTCATAAAATTGGCAAGAAGTCAGCCCGTCGGAAATACCAAGTAAGGACAACATCGGAGGACCAAGAAGGCACCCGCACGGCACGGCTAGGCAAAAGCGTGCCAACCGCACGCATGACCGAGTGACAGCGCGCCAATGCGCGCATGGCTTGGCTGCATTGCGCCGCGCGCGCAAGGACAAGGAACAACGCGCCAACGAGCGCATAGCAGTGCAGCTGTGCCGACCGCGCGCGTAGGGAACGCCAGCACCCGTGTGGGCGGACACCCGCCCGCTACTTGGGTAGTCGCCCGCTGCTCGTGCCGCCGTCCGTGTCGCCCGACGCCCGTGTGGGCGACTGCCCGCCTCCCGTGTGGGCGACCGCATGCCGCCTGTTTCTCTGAATGCCCTCGTTTCGGAATCATTAATTCCCGACTTCGAGTTTCCAAAAATAAATAAACGCGTGTATTTATTACGCAATTGTACCCGGCTATAAATAGTCAATGATAATCGAATAAAAGATAACGTCAATTTTTCTCTGAGAATTATTATTATTTCCTCTGAGTATCTTTACGTTTTGCTTTTTTCATTCTCACGTTCTTTACACGTATTAGTTGTTGCGAAAAATTGCATCAACAGAGAGAATGAGATCAAATCGGTGATTGATTACTTTATAGATGAAATTCATGAATAAAAAGAGATGTTTACATTTTTGGCACGTGCCAAAAGACTAGTAATATTATAATGTTGCTTAACATAATACTAGCCTAACTTAAACAATTATATATATATAATTATTAAACGTTAATATTACATTCCAATATATTAACTCAAAAGTGTATTTTTAAAATTGTGTTTTTTATTAAAAGATATCAAATAGCAACAAGTAAGTAATCTTCTCCAATTATTTGACATGAGGTCTTTTTTGTTTTGTTTTTTGGATGATAAACACTTCGTATGCTGCTATATATAATCTTACAAACGTGTTTATATATATATATATATATATATATATTAAAAGAAAATAAATGTACTGTCTATTATCCAATAAACATGGTTCATCTAGTTTTATTCAATAGTAATATTTTTCTTTAAAAAATCACATAAAGCACGCACAAAAAATTACAACTTAGTGTTGTACTCAATCGGCGCATTAATTAGCCAAAAAAAAAAAGAGTAAATGTGTGAGTTGGTGGCGCTAACAGAGAAGGAAAGTTAACCAAAAAAAGAAATGGAAAGATAAAAAAAAATAAACAGAGAGGGAGCGAGGGGAGTTGTGTTCGTTAGGCTTGTTTAAAGAAGTGCCAAACTTCACGTCTCTTTTGTGGGTTTTTTGTGTTCATTTAGGGAAGAGTGGTTCGTCTTCTTAAACAAACCCATAACAAGGATGGTTACTCAACGAACTATTCACCTCCATTCTCACCAAACTCTTTGCCGTCATACTCCAATGGTGTCGACGAAATGACGAACCCATCGAAAAGTCCCTTGCTCACTATGATCTCAATCATCATCTTCGTGTTTGTTTTCTTTCTTATCGTGTATTTCGCTAGAAAACTAGATCGCAACACTAGCCCACAGCTCTTTACAATTAAAGCTTTACTTAGGCAACTTCAGGAGCTATTTAACCCCCAAGACTCTTGCCAAAACTAGGCCTTCATTGACAGGCTCCCGATTTTTGAATATAAAGACATTGCAGGGCACATCAAAGATACACAGCTTTATGACTGCGCCGTCTGCCTCAACGCGTTCTCGGAGACGGACATACTCCGACTGTTGCTATATTTGGCGTTAAAATTGACAAGTGTTGAATCTAATGGTGTCAAAATGGTAAATGTAATCGTTACCTTATTTTATAGTTAATGATTACGGTTTAACCATTATCGAAAATTAACAATAACCGTAAACATAACCGTTAACCGTTTTTCCAAATTTCACGAAAAGAAAAATCGTTATTAGCGACCATACAAACTGGTGCTGATATTAAATTATCAACGTGTATTTCGTGTTTGTTTTCTTTCTTATCGTGTATATCGTTAAAAAACTAGATCGCAACACTAGCCCACAGCTCTTCACAACTAAAACTTTACATAGGCAACTTCAAGAGGTCTTTAACCCCCAAGACTCGCGCCAAAACTAGGCCTTCATTGATAGGCTCCCGATTTTCGAGTATAAAGACATTGCGGGGCGCCTCAAAGATACACAGCTTTATGACTGCGCCGTCTGCCTCAACGCATTCTCGGAGACGGACATGCTCCGACTGCTGCCTGTTTGCTCGAAAACACACGTGAATTATAACCGCAAGTGCACGGGTCGTTCAAGTAATAAAGTGGATTGTGAGTCCGAATATCGTCCCACGGAGAATAAATGCCTATATCTAATTGCTACAACTAATGAAGAATCACTTTGTTTATAAATCGAATTTATGTGAATGTTATAAATTAAAATAAATAAAGCAATTAAATTAAAATGACAAATAACTAAATTTCTACGGATTTACTCAATTAACTAAATACTAGGTTCGATTGGCTTCCCTCGATGCTTCCTCAATTCAATCAATTACTAATTTCTCACCACAACTTTCAATTTTATACTAGTCTAAGAGGTTATAAATTATGTCGCAGCTCTCGCTTATTGACCTAATTATGTATTTGATCCTAACTCACGCGTCCGCTTGCTAGAATTAAATACATTAAAGCTCAACTCTTATAGTTCTAAATCGATCATCTCTCGGTCCTTACGATTTATAACTAGACTACCAATCACCTCTCGGTCCTTATGATGTCTAAGTTGTGGTTCTTACTATTCCCGATTCAATCCAATTTCCTCTCTCGAGTTTAATTAAATTAAACCTAATTTCTTCTATTCAATCTCTCAATTGCAATGGAAGATAAAATAAACCAGCAAGAATCACAAGCATAAAAACTGAATATTGCTGAAATTTATTACTTATAATTGAAAAGAATCAACATCGATTTCAGCCAATCTCTCCTAGAAAGAGAGATTTAGCTTCTCATAATCAAATACAACGAATAATAATTTCTAGAGTTCATAATAAACATAGAATTAGATGGGAAGAAGATATAAAGAAATAATAGTAAAGAAAAACTCTGAAAATTCGATGATCTTCGCGAATCCTTCAGCTCCGATGAATGTTCGATCTTCTTCTCCGGTGTTCTCTTGAGTTTTCTCCGTGTGAAAAGTCTTCTTGCCTTTTTCGTCCAAACTGTGTTCTATTTATAGAGCACAGATTTGACCTAATTTTGGAGAAAATTCGGAACCTAAAACGCTTGGAAAACGACGTCGTACTGCGTGACAAGCTTTGGCCGATCGATCGGCTGATAACCCACGATCGATCGGCACTGATGTGGTCTCGGATTCATTGGGCTCCCGATCGATCGGCTCGCATACCACGATCGATCGGCGCTCGTTCTGTGTGACTCGCGTAGTTGGGCCGATCGATCGACTGGTTTTCCACGATCGATCGGCAAGCTCTCTGCCTTTTTGTTTCTCTTCTTTGCAACTCCTGCCGATCGATCGGATGATATACCGCGATCGATCGGCGATGGCTCTGTATTCTCCTTTAGTTTTCCTTTGCTCCAAAATGTTCCGTTTTGTGTACTTTTTCATCTCGATTTCCGTATCTGTGCTTAAATCACCTGTACACTCACAAAACTCATCAACTAACATAAACTTGAGGAATTAAACAATAATTCAAGCCTGAATTTGCGATATATGAATGAGTATTTTGCTCGCTTATCACTGCCATATTTGGCGTTAAAATTGACAAGTGTTAAATCTAATGGTGTCAAAACAAACACCATATGGCTTCGTGTTTGTTTTCTTTCGTATAATGCATTTCATTAGAAAACAAGATCGCATCAGTAGCCCACAGCTATTCACAACTAAAGCTTTCCATGGGCAACTTCAAGAGGTCTTTAAACCCTAAGACTCTCGCCAAAACCAGGCCTTCATTGACAGCCTCCTCGTTTTTAAGTATAAAGACGTTGTGAGGTGGCTCAGAGACACAAAGCTTTACGATTACGGCGTCTGTCTCTATGCGTTCTCGAACACGAACATGCTCCGACTGTTGCCATATTTGGTGCAAAAATTGACAAATGTTGAATCTTATAGTGTCAAAATGGTAAATGTAACCAATACTATTTTTTTTACGATTAACGATTACAGTTTAACCATTATTGAAAATTAACGATAACCATAACTGTTAACCGTTTTTCCAAGTTTCACTACAAAAAAAATCATTATCAGCAAATATAATACCGGTGGCGATACAAATTGGTCGCTGATATTAAATTATCAATGAACATTAATGGTCGCTGACAAAAGTGGATGATGAAAAACATAAATTTTGGTCGGACAGTAATTAGCGACCATTGATAGTCCTTGACACTACAAGCATCTACATTATCAGCGACCATAAAAATTATCGTCGATAAAGAAAATATGGTCGCTATTGGCGACCATTTAAATGTTGTCCGTCGCTGATATTAGCACCATTTTTATGATCGTCGATAATTGCATTTGATATTAAATTGGTGCTGATATTAAATTATCAACGTGTATTTCGTGTTTGTTTTCTTTCTTATCGTGTATTTCGTTAGAAAACTAGATCGCAACACGAGTCCACAGCTCGTTACAACTGAAGCTTTACATAGACAACTTCAAAAGGTCTTTAACCCCCAAGACTCTCGTCAAAACCAAGCCTTCATTGACAGGCTCCCAATTTTTGAATATAAAGACATTGCGGGACACCTCAAAGATACATAGCTCTACAACTGCGCCGTTTGCCTCAAACGTGTTCTCGGAGACGTACATGCCCCGAGTGCTGCCATATTTGGCGTTAAAATTGAAAAGTGTTGAATCTGCAAGTGTCAAAACGGTAAATGTAACCATTACCTTATTTTACGGTTAACGATTACGATTTAACCATTATCAAAAATTAACGATAACCGTAACTGTTAACCGTTTTTCCTAATTTTACTACAAGAATCATCGTTATCAGCGACCATAATATCGGTGACCATACAAATTGGTGCTGATATTAAATTATCAACGTATATTTCGTGTTTGTTTTCTTTCTTATCTTGTATTTTGTTAGAAAACTAGATCGTAACACTAGCCCACAGCCCTTCACAACTAAAGCTTTACGTAAGCAACATAAAGAGGTCTTTAACCCCCAAGACTCTCGCCAAAACCAGGCCTTCATTGACATGCTCCCGATTTTTGAGTATAAAGACATTGCGGAGTCCCTAAAAGATACACAACTTTATGACTGCGCTGTCTGCCTCAACGCGTTCTCGGATACGGATATGCTCCGACTGCTGCCATTTTTGGCGCTAAATTTTGGTCGGACAGTAATTAACGACCATTATTAGTCGCTGACACTACAAGAATCTGCATTATCGGTGACCATAAAAATGGTCGCCGATAAAGAAAATATGGTTATGGTCGCCGGTAAAGAAAATATGGTCGCTTATAATTATCTGCGCCCATATTGGCCGTCGCTGATAATTATCGCCGACCAGTTTGCTACCATTTAAAACATGGTCACTGATATTTGAGACCATTTTTATGATAGTCGATGATTCATTTGGTCACTGATAATTTCGTCGAGCGCGCCAAAAACTGCAAAATCGAATTGGCGATCAATAACAACTTCAGGGAGTACAGTACTCAGCCATGTTTATTTCTTTTTATTTCTTCAAAATATTTATGGTTTTTATATTTATCTTTTGTTATTTTCTATTTATTAAAAATTTCTTAATTTTCATTATTGTAATTCTTTCATTTTAAATTATGCATATTTAATACTTATAAATATTAATAATATTTATAATTTATATTATTATAATTTGCTGTTTATTATATTTTGAATTATGCATATTATTGTTAATATTTTCTATTATTTATTTATTTTCACTAACTATTATTAATGTCTCTGAAATTTAGTTTTTAAATTTTGAATTATTTTTTTAAAATGATAAACAAACGTAGAAGCTACAATTAATGATTGCTGAAAATCAAAATTATTTGACAGGAGGTCTTTTCTATTTTGTTCTCTGGATGATAAAGACTTGGTATGCTGCTATATATAGTCTTACAAACGTCTTATATATATATATATATATATATATATATATATATTTAAAGAAAGGTATTGTCTATTATCCAATAATCTTGGTGCATGTAGTTTTTTTAAACAGGAATATTTTTCTTTTAAAAAAATCACATAAAGCGCACAAAAAAATTACAACTTAGTGATGTACTCAGTCGGTGAATTAATTGGCTAAAAAAAAAAAAGAATAAGTAAATGTGTGAGTTGGTGGAACTAAAAAAGAAGGAATGCTAACCAAAAAGAGAAATGAAAAAATAAAAAATTAAATAGAGAGGGAGTGAGTGGAGTTGTGTTCGTTAGATTTGTTTAAAGGAGCGCCAAACTTCACATCTCTTTTGTAGATTTTTTGTGTTCATTTAGGGAAGAATGGTTCGTCTTCTTCCACAAACCCATAATAATGTTGGTTACTCGACGAACAATTCACCTCCATTCTCACCAAACTCATTGTCACCACACTCCTATGGTGTCGATGAAATGACAAACCTATCGAAAAGTCCCTTGCTCATTGTGATCTCTATCACCATCTTCATGTTTGTTTTCTTTCTTATCGTGTATTTCGTTACAAAACTATATTCCAACAGTAGCCCATAGCTCTTTACAACAGAAGCTTTACATGGGCATCTTTAAGAGGTCTTTAACCCCAAGACTCTCGCCAAAACCAAGCCTTCATTGACAGGCTCTCGATTTTTGAATATAAAGATATTGCGGGGCGACTCAAAGTCACGAAGCTTTACGACTGCGGCGCCTGCCTCTGCACATTCTCGAAGACGGACATGCTCCGACTGTTGCTATATTTGGCGTTAAAATTGACAAGTGTTGAATCTAGTGGTGTCAAAACGGTAAATGTAACTGTTACCTTATTTTACGGTTAACGATTACGGTTTAACCATTATCGAAAATTAAAGATAACCGTAACCATTAATCGTTTTTTCAAATTTCATTACAAGTAAAATCATTATCAGCGACCATAATATCGGCGACTATACAAATTGGTGCTGATATTAAATTATCAACGTGTGCTTCGTGTTTGTTTTCTTTTTTATCGTGTATTTCGTTAGAAAACTAGATCGCAACACTAGCCCACAGCTCTTCACAACTAAAGCTTTACGTAGGCAACTTAAAGAGCTCTTTAAGCCCCAAGACTATCGCCAAAACCAGGCCTTCATTGACAGGCCCCCGATTTTTTAGTATAAAGACATTGCGGGGTCCCTCAAAGATACACTGCTTTATGACTGCGCCGTCTGCCTTAACGCGTTCTCGGAGATGGACATGCTGCCACTGCTTCCATATTTGGCGTTAAAATTGACAAGTGTTGAATCTAATGGTATCAAAACGATAAATGTAACCATTACCTTATTTTATGGTTAACGATTACGGTTTAACCATTATCGAAAATTAATGATAACCATAACCGTTAACCGTCTTTTCAAATTTAGGTCGTTAATTACTGTCTGACCAAAATTTATGTTTTTCTTTGTCCACTTTTATCAGTGATCATTTATGGTCGTTGATAATTTAATATCAGCGACCAATTTGAATGGTCTCTGATAACGATTTTTCTTGTAGTAAAATTTGGAAAGACGGTTAATGGATACGGTTATCGTTAATTTTCGATAATGGTTAAACCGTAAAATAAGGTAACGGTTACATTTATCATTTTGACACCATTAGATTCAACACTCGTCAATTGTAACGCCAAATATGGCAGTAGTCGGAGTATGTCCGTCTCCGAGAATGCGTTGAGGCAGACGACGCATTCATAAAACTGTGTATCTTTGAGGGACCCCACAATGTCTTTATATACAAAAATCGAGAGCCTGTCAATGAAGGCCTGGTTTTGGCGAGAGTCTTGGGGTTAAAGACCTCTTTAAGTTGCATATGTAAAGCTTTAGTTGTGAAGAGTTGTGGGCTAGTATTGCAATCTAGTTTTCTAACGAAATACACGATAAGAAAGAAAACTAACACGAAATACACGTTGATAATTTAATATCAGCACCAATTTGTATGGTCGCCGATATTATGGTCGCTGATAACGATTTTTCTTGTAGTGAAATTTGAAAAAACGGTTAATGGTTATGGTTATCGTTAATTTTTGATAATTGTTAAACCGTAATCGTTAACCGTAAAATAAGGTAACGGTTACATTTACCATTTTGAAACCATTAGATTCAACACTTGTCAATTTTAACGCCAAATATGGCAACAATCAGAGCATGTCCGTCTTTGAGTAAATGCGTAGCGGCAGGCGCCGCAGTCGTAAAGCTTTGTGTCTTTGAGGCACCCCGCAATGTCTTTATATTAAAAATTCGGGAGCTTGTCAATGAAGGCTTGGTTTTGGCGAGAGTCTTGGGGGTTAAAGACCTCTTGAAGTTGCCCATGTAAAGCTTCAGTTGTAAAGAGCTGTGGGCTACTATTGTAATCTAGTTTTGTGACGAAATACACGATAGGAAAGAAAACAAACACGAAGATCGTGATGGAGATCACAATGAGCAAGGGACTTTTCGATGGGCTCTTCATTTCATCGACACCATTGGACTATGGTGACAAAGATTTTGGTGAGAGTGGAGGTGAATTGTTCGTCAAGTAACCATCCTTATTATGGGTTTGTTGAAGAAGACAAACCATTCTTCCCTAAATGAACACAAAAAATCTACAAAAAAAATGTGAAGTTTGGCGCTTCTTTACACAAACCTAACGAATACAACTCCACTCGTTCCCTCTCTATTTAATTTTTTATCTTTTCATTTCTCTTTTCGGTTAGCTTTCCTTCTTTTTTAGCACCACCAACTCACACATTTACTTATTCTTTTTTTTTTTGGCTAATTAATGCGCCGACTGAGTACATCACTAAGTTGTAATTTTTTTGTGCGCTTTGTGTGATTTTTTTAAAAGAAAAATATTCCTATTGAATAAAACTACATGCACCAAAATTATTGTATAATAAACAGTACTTTTGTTTTTTTTTTCTTTTTTCTAATATATAAGACGTTTCTAAGACTATACTTTTGAATTATTTTTTTTAAAATGATAAACAAACGTATAAGCGACAATTAATGATTGTTGAAAATTAAAATTATTTGACAGGAGGTCTTTTCTGTTTTGTTCTCTGAACGATAAACACTTGGTATGCTGCTATATATAGTCTTACAAACGTCTTATATATATATATATATATATATATATTAAAAAAACAAACAAAAGCACTGTCTATTATACAATAATCTTAGATCATGTAGTTTTATTTAACAGGAATATATATTTTTTTTAAATCACATAAAGCGCACAAAAAAATTACAACTTAGTGATGTACTCAGTTGACAAATAAATTAGCCAAAAAAAAAAGAATAAGTAAATGTGTGAGTTGGTGGCGCTAAAAAAGAAGGAAAGCTAACCAAAAAGAGAAATGAGAAGATAAAAAATTAAATAGAGAGGGAGCGAGTGGATTTGTGTTCGTAAGATTTGTTTAAAGGAGCGCCAAACTTCACATCTCTTTTGTAGAGTTTTTGTGTTCATTTAGGGAAGAATGATTCGCCTTCTTCAACAAACCCATAATAAGGATGGTTACTCGACGAAAAATTCAACTCCATTCTCACCAAACTGTTTGTCATCATACTCCAATGGTGTCGACGAAATGACGAACCCATCGAAAAGTCCCTTGCTCATTGTGATTTCCATCACCATCTTCTAGTTTGTTTTCTTTCTTATCGTGTATGTCGTCACAAAACTAGATTGGAACAGTAGCCCACAGCGCTTCACAACTAAAGCTTTATATGGGCAACTTCAAGAGGTGTTTAACCCCCAAGACTCTCGTCAAAACTAAGCCTTCATTGACAAGCTCCCGATTTTTGAATATAAAGACATTGCAGAGCGCCTCAAAGACACAAAGCTTTACGACTGCGGCGCGTGCCTCTACGCGTTCTCGAAGACAGACATGCTCCGACTGTTGCCATATTTGGCGTTAAAATTGACAAGTGTTGAATCTAATGGTGTCAAAACGTAAATGTAACAGTTACCTTACTTTACGGTTAACGATTACGGTTTAACCAATATCGAAAATTAACGATAACCGTATCCACTGTCTTTCCAAATTTCACTTCAAGAATAATCGTTATCAGTAACCATAATATCGGCGACTATACAAATTGGTGCTGGTATTAAATTATCAACGTGTATTTCGTGTTTGTTTTCTTTCTTATCGTGTATTTCTTTAGAAAACTAGATCGCAGCACTAGCCCACATCTATTCACAACTAAAGCTGTACATGGGCAACTTCAAGAGGTCTTTAACCAGCAAGACTCTCGCCAAAACCAAGCCTTCATTGACAGGCTCCTGATTTTGGAATATAAAGACATTGCGGACGCCTCAAAGACACAAAGCTTTATGACTGCGGCGCCTGCCTCTACGCATTCTCGAAGATGGACATGCTTCGACTGTTGCCAAATTTGGCGTTAAAATTGACAAGTGTTGAATCTAATGGTGTCAAAACGGTAAATGTAACTGTTACTTTATTTTACGATTAACGATTACGTTTTAACCAATATCGAAAATTAACGATAACCGTAACTGTTAACCATTTTTCTAAATTTCAGTATAAGAAAAATTGTTATTAGCGACCATAATATCGGCGACCATACAAATTGGTGCTGATATTAAATTATAAACGTTTGGTTTGCTGCTATATATAGTCTTAGAAACATGTTATATATATATATATATATATATATATATATATTAAAAAATAAAAACAAAAGTACAGTCTATTATCTAATAACCTTAGTGCATGTAGTTTTATTCAACAAGAATATTTTTCTTTTAAAAAAATCACAAAAAGCGCACAAAAAAATTACAACTTAGTGATGTACTTAGTCGGCGCATTAAATGATTGATGATATTTGCGACCATTTTTATGATCGCCGATTATTCATTTGGTCGTTGATAATTTCGTCGAGCGCGTCAAAAACTACGCATCGAATTTGCGATCAATAACAACTTCAGGGAGTATAGTATTCAGCCATATATATGAAACTCTAAGAGAGAATGAGATCAAATATGTGATTGATTACGTTATAGATGAAATTCATAGAAATTTTATATATTAACTATTACAATAATAATATGATTACGTATCATAAGGTTTCTTATGATAAATCACAATCTTTATTTTTTATTATTTTTAAAGCTACAACAATTATTTTTTTTTATTTCTTTTTATTTCTTCAAAATACTTATGATTTTCATATTTATCTTTTATTATTTTTTATTTATTAAACATTTCTTAATTTCCATTATTATAATTCATTCATTTTAAGTTATCCATATTTAATACTTATATATATTAATAATATTAATAATTTATATGATTATAATTTGCTATTTATTATATTTTAAATTATGCATATTATTGTTAGTATTTTCTATTTTTTATTTATTTTCACTAACTATTATTAATGTTTCTTAAATTTAGTTTTTACATTTTGAATTATTTTTTGAAAATGATAAACAAACGTATAAGCTACAATTAATGATCGCTGAAAATCAGAATTATTTGACAGG
Source organism: Boehmeria nivea var. tenacissima (assembly GCA_018132145.1). Lineage (NCBI taxonomy): Eukaryota > Viridiplantae > Streptophyta > Magnoliopsida > Rosales > Urticaceae > Boehmeria > Boehmeria nivea. Next base: position 3,299,659 of record CM030881.1, read on the forward strand.
AGGTCTTTTCTGTTTTGTTCTCTGGATGATAAACACTTGATATGCTACTATATATATATATAAATATATATATATATATGTATATATATATATATTAAAAACAAAAAAAAAACCAAACAAAAGTACTGTCCATTGTCCAATAATCTTCGTGCATGTAGTTTTATTGAACATGAATATTTTTCTTTTAAAAAAATCACATAAAGCGCCCAAAAAAATTTCAACTTACTCAGTCGGCGCAATAATTAGCCAACAAAAAAAAAAAAGAATAAGTAAAGGTGTGAGTTGGTGGCGCTAACGAAGAAGGAAAGCTAACCAAAAAGAGAAATGAAAAGATAAATAGTTAAATAGAGAGGGAGCTAGTGGAGTTGTGTTCGTTAGATTAGTTTAAAGGAGCGCCAAACTTCACATCTCTTTTGTAGATCTTTTGTGTTCATTTAGGGAAGAATGGTTCGTCTTCTTCAACAAACTCATAATAAGGATGGTTACTCGACGAACAATTCACCTCCATTCTCACCAAACTCTTTGTCGCCATACTCCAATGGCGTCGGGGAAATGACGAACCCATCGAAAAGTACATTGCTCACTGTGATCTCAGTCATCATCTTCGTGTTTGTTTTCTTTCTTATAGTGTATTTCATTAGAAAACTAGATCGCAACAATAGCCCACAGCTTTTCACAACTAAAGCTTTGCATAGGCAACTTGAAGAAGTCTTTAAACCTCAAGACTCTAGCTAAAACCAGGCATTCATTGACAGGCTCCCGGTTTTTAGTATAAAGACGTTGTGAGGTGCCTTAAAGACACAAAGCTTTACGACTATGGCGTCTACCTCTACGCGTTCTCGAAGACGGACATGCTCCGATTGTTGCCATATTTGGTGCTAAAATTGACAAATGTTGAATCTTATGGTGTCAAAACGGTAAATGTAACCGTTATCATTTTTTTACGGTTAACGATTACAGTTTAACCATTGTCGAAAATTAACGATAACCGTAACTGTTAACCGTTTTTTCAAATTTTACTACAAGAAAAATCATTCTCTGCGACTATAATATCAACAACCATACAAATTGGCCGCTGATATTAAATTATCAACGGCCATTAATGGTCGCTGATAAAAGTGAACGATGAAAAACGTAAATTTTGGTCAGACAGTAATTAGTGACCATTGATAGTCGCTGACACTACAAGCATCTGCATTATCGGCGACCATACAAATGGACTTCGATAAAAAAAATATGGTCGCTGATAATTATCAGCGACCGTATTGGTGACCATTTAAATGGTCACTGATTGTTCGTCGCTGATATTAGCGACCATTTTTATGATTGTCGACATGATCGCTAATAATTTCGCCGAGCGCGCCAAAAGCTGCAAAATCGAATTGGTGATCAATAACAACTTCAGTGAGTACAACTCAGCCATATTTATGAAACTCTAATAGAGAATAAGATCAAATCAGTAATTGATTACTTTATAAAATTCATAGAAATTCTATTTATTAACTATTACAATAATAATATGATTGCGTATCATAAGGTTTCATATGATAAATCACAATCTTTTTTTGTTATTATTTTTAAGTTACAAAAAATATTATTTATTTATTTCTTTTTATATTTGTCTTTTATTATTTTCTATTTATTAAAAATTTCTTAATTTTCTTTATTATAATTCATTAATTTTAAATTATGCATATTTAATACTTATATATATTAATAGTATTTATAATTTATATGATTATAATTTAGTATTTATAGCCCATTATAAATATTTTAAACTATGCATATTATTGTTAATATTTTCTATTATTTACTTATTTCCACTAACTATTATTAATGTTTCTGAAATTTTATTTTTGAATTTTGAATTATTTTTTTTAGAATGATAAACAAAAGTATTAACTACCATTAATGGTCTCTGATAATCAAAAGTATCAGCTACCATTAATAGTCGGTGATAATAAAAATTAAAGCGGGGGACCTGTGGCTAAGTTTCGCAGCCTCGCAGGATCACAATATTAAACATAACAAAACAACAAAACCCTATGAAACTCACACTCTGCAACAAAACATATTTTTTCATATATTAAGAAAAAAGTAAAAAAGAAATCAAAAGTATCTAATATCCATTAATTTTCTCTTTACTGACCTGCGGATGTTTGCCGAAGCTCCTTGAACGTACTTTCTTCCATATATATTTGTTGGGAAAGACCAGCACTATCAACAATACACAACGGAGAACGGAATAAATAGTTTAAATACTACTGCTTCCTTCCTTCGTGTTTTGAAATATTGCATTCAACTTATACTTTTTCTTTTATAGTGATAACACTCTCCAACGAAGGGAGTAGTTGTCCATGCATATTTCTAGAAAAAATCATCACAGTAGAAACTTATATGAAAAGTTTGAAAAGACAAATAAAATATAAATAGTGCATTATGATCAGGATTAGAAAGCTATTTTAAAGAAAGAAAGGAAACAAGAGATCTACAAGATCTGAAAAATAGATTAATAGAAAAAAAAAAGGAAAATGTTAGTAAATAGACAAGGAGAATAAAGTCAGTACCTTTTACACGATTTAAAGAAAGAATATGGAACTACTATAGGACAAAAACTACAAACTTACAAGACGAAGAACTTTTAATCTAGGGCTACTTTATTATCTAATTTTTAGAAGATAATTTATTGTTTTAAATTTGATTTTTTTAATTATTTAGAACTAAGAAATATTATTTTTCATATATTAAATATATAATATATTTGGAACTTATATTATTTGACTACTAATTATCCATAAACTACTAACATACACGAATAAAAAAGATATGTTTACATTTTTGGCACGTGCCAAAAGACTAGTAATATTATAATATTTTTTAATCATAATACTAGTCTAACTTCAACAATTATATATATATATATATAGACAATTATATCATTGTGAACTATGAACATGATTGAAACACATTAATATTACATTCCAATATATTAACTCAAATTTGTACTTTTAAAAGTGTATTTTTTATTAAAAGCTATTAAATAGCAACAAGTAAGTAATCTTCTTCAATCTTTTGACCGAGGTCTATCCTGTTTTGTTCTTTTGATGATAATCGCTTGATATACTGCTATATATAGTCTTACAAAAAAGAAAAAAAAAGTACTGTCTATTATCCAATAAACTTGCATGTAGTTTTACTCCACAGGAATATTTTTCTTTTAAAAAACATCACATAAAGCGCACAAAAAAATTAGGACTATTGTACTGAGTCGGCGCATTAATTAGCAAAAAAAAAAAGAGTGAATATGTAAGTTGGTGGAGCTAACAGATAAGGAAAGCTAACCAAAAAGAGAAATGGAAATATATAAAATTAAATAGAGAGGGAGCGAGTGGAGTTGTGTCCGTTAGGCTTGTTGATCACGACTAAATTATGCAATAGCTAAGCGGTCGTTGGTAGCACAATAGAAGCAGAGTCGTCTCCACGAGGAAGTGAAAATAAGACAACCAAAAGACTTGAAACAAACTTTAAGAGGTAAAACTAAAACTTAATATAAAAAAAATCGGGAATTATGAGAATTCAAACTCAAAAAAAGCGAATAAAATTTAATAGACAATCAATGAGGAAATTTAACAAGGCTTCGGGAGTCACTCAATTGCTTCACTTCACTGACACTAATTTTGATTCTAATTATTACTCAATTACAAGTTTCACATCCCAAACAAGTAACCGGAAAATATGTCATTAAGAACGAAAATTAAACTCGTGTATTTTATTATGAAAAGTTCTTTCAATTAAAACAACGAATATAAATTCCATTGACTATCCTAAATCGACGATGTATCAAAATTGATCATAACGTAGTAAACGATTAATCAAATAAAACAAACATTCAATTACTTATTCTATAAGCATTCCTAAATCAACAATATATCAATTTAACAATATTACAGTAAAAGAATAACTCACAAAAATAAGGAAATTAATGAAATTAATACTCCCTAAAAATCACATAAATCAAGCATATATGAAAAATGAAAGAACATAATATTTCAGAAAATAAGAACTCAAATTCATAAATAAAATCTAACCTTTAAAGCACATAGTTTGGAATCAAAATTGAGACAGTGAAGCTACACAATTGAGCTCATCTCTAGCCTTGCTAGGAATTTAACCAAGTCTCCAATGCATTCTCACACAAATTCTAGAGAAATATGAGAAATAAATTGTTGATTAATTTTCAAATTAAGGGTGCAAAAACTCTAGCCAACATCTTTATTTATAGTGTTTAGGAGAGGCTAGTAAATGAGAAAGTAATAGAAAATGGGAAATATAAAATTAAGAAAATTAACTAAATAATTTTTGGAGATAATTTGATAATTAATCGGGCAAATTCAAAGCTTGAGCTTGATTTCCACGCTGACATAATTTGACTTGGAATGGTCACGTGTCGCAGGTTGATTCACGACTTTGGATGTTGACCAAACTCGTAGCGTGAATTGGTTCGGCGATGCTTGGTGGAGTTGACTGAGAAAAGGGAATAATCGGGCCCACTGGCACACTAATGCGTGCGCTGATTGGAGGAGGCCTACGTAGGGGCCCACATGTCGGGCTAGGCTGATGCAAGAAAACACGCCACTTGCGCTCTTTGGAAGTGATGGAACGCGTCCTGCTTAGGCGCTGGTGTATGGAAAGTGTGCTCTGCTCGCGTGGAGAAGGGGGCTGGGCTGTCTGCCCGTGTGGCGCACGAATGTGCACGTTGATTGGGCCATGTGGCAATGTGGGCTCCGGCCAGCTGAGGTGGCTCTTTCTTTGGCTGGTTCTTTTGGGCTTTTTAAATTCTTTTGATATTTTTTTGGCCAAATTTCTTCTAATTTCAAGCCTGAAAATTAAATTAAATCAAAATCAAATATTTATAAGATTAAAATACACTTAAATAAATATTTTCTACTAAAAATAATAGTCACTAAAAATCATGAAAATATTTATTTATAATTTAACTAATTCTAATAAATGTGTACAATTATGCTCTTAACTAGTACACTTTTGTGCACTAATCACAACCCCCAACCAGCTTATTGCTAGTCTCTAGCAATTCAAGCGAAACAATCCTGTCATAGAAAATAATTACAATGTCGCCTGAGCATTTCAATCAAAAAGGTTAGTAAGCATCAAAATTTTCTATTAAAATTAGTTCGGTCATAACAACAGAGTCTGTGTGTGTGTGCTCTAAACCAGAACCTTCTTGCCATAGACAATAACACATCGTCTTTGAAAAATCCACCAAGTAAGGCCTCAACTCTATATCGTCACGGGTTTTTGAGATTTATTTTTTGAGTTCAAGGGATTTCACTCATGGAGTCGGAAAAATAAAGTAATTACACTCAAATAAGAAGGCATTTTTTTTAGGACAAGCAATTGAATAATCATTGATAAAAAGATAGGCTCATCACATGCTCAAAACAATCCACCAATCAAACCACAACCAACCTTCAGGATTTCATAATGGTCAATAAGAAAATTTTGAATAATGAATGAGAGCCGCACAATGAAAGTACATATGAAAAATAGTCATGTCCTATATATATATATTTCTTTTTTCTTTTATAGAGAGAGATCTTTTTTTTCCTTTTTTTCTATTTTTCTTTCTTTTCATTCACTCTATATTCTTTCCTCTTTTTTTTTTACAATGATAAAGGCTTTTAAAAAAGGTAATGTTCCTAATTGACCAAAAATCCATCCTTCCAGCATATGTCCAACAAACCACAAACCATGTAAAGATGTTCTATTTTACCTATTCTAAATGTCAATGAAAGTTCTAAAAGTTGTTTTTTCAATCTCACATATGTATCTCTCAAGAAATATTACACCTAAACAAGGGAATTTCTCTAGGCCAAATGTGTTAACATCTATCTTACCACAGGTATAGCACGTGCAAAAAGAAAAACTCTGAAAGTCACTTCCTAATAATAAAAGATAGCAAAAATTGATGCAAAATAAACAAATTACTATCATACTCACGCAAAATCACAAAAATTTTCACAAACAATGACTATTTACACTTGAATATGCTCACCATCCCCAGTCAAAATCAGACAGTGTCCTCAATCTCTAAAAATATACAAAGTTAAAGAGTAAGGAAAAGAAGACACCTGGATGACGACCATACCAATAGTATATACAGCTCAAATTGGCTGAAAAATAAATCTCCAAAAAAAAATGCAAACTAAAAATAAAACCAAACGAAAATAAAATAAAAATATGGTACAAAAGGATACGGTGAGGTGTGATCAGACTAGTCGGACGCATAAACCGGAGCCACTAGAGTGATCTCTTCAGGCTCAGGCAACCGCTCAATGTAGTGCTTCAATCTCTGGCCATTAACTTTGAATGCTCTCTCATATTTAGGATCTTTGACTTCAATAGCACCATTAGAAAAGACTCGTTGCACCACATATGGACCAGTCCACCGGGACCTCAACTTTCCCTGGTGGAGATACAGACGGGAATCATAAAGATGGACCCGTTAATTCGGCTTAAAATTCTCTCAGGATCTGCTTGTCATGAGCCGCCTTCATTTTCGCCTTGTAGATCTTGGAGTTGTCATACGCGTCGTTCCTTAACTCCTCAAGCTCAAATAATTGGAGATTTCTGTTGAAACCTGCCGCACTAAGATCATAGTTTAGGGCCTTGGTGGCCCAATAGGCTTTATGTTCCAACTCGATAGGTAAATGGCAGGCTTTGTCATAAACAAGCCTATAGGGAGACATCCCAATAGGGGATTTGTATGTAGTACGATATGCCCAAAGAGCATCGGAAAGGCGTGAAGACCAATCCTTGCGATCTGGGTTGACCGACTTTTCCAAGATTTGCTTAATCTCTCTATTTGCTAGTTCGGCTTGTCCGTTTGTCTATGGATGGTAGGAGGTCGAAACCTTATGGATGACGCCATACTTTTGCATCAGTGCCTCGAAAGATTACAAAAGTGAGTACCTTTGTCACTGATGATTGCATGAGGAGTACCTGAACCGAGATAACACATTTTTCTTTTAAGAATTTTATCACAACTGCATTATCTTTAGAATGGCACGGTGCGGCTTCAATCCACTTGGAAACGTAATCCACAGCGAGGAGAATGTAGAGGTAGCTAGAAGAAGGTGGAAATGGGTCTATGAAGTCTATCCCCCAACAATAGAATACTTCAATTACAAGAGTCGGGTTCAAGGGCATCATGTGACGGCGAGTAAGAGCTCCTAACTTCTAGCACTGCTCATAGGAACGACAGAAACGATCAGTGTCTTTGAACAAAGTGGACCAGTAAAGACCACACTGTAAGATCTTTGCGGCGGTCTTCTTCATGGAAAAATGACCACCACATGCTGTCGTTGTGGCAAAAGTTCAAGACACTAGTAACCTCGTCCTCTAGAATGCATCTTCTTATGATCTGGTCGGAGCAATGCTTGTAAAGATAATGATCGCCACAGTAGAAATTGCGAACCTCGGCCAGAAACTTGCGCTTGTATTGCGCACTCCAATCAGACGGAATTTCTCCCGTCACCAAGTAGTTAACAATGTGAGCATACCATGGCATGGTGGTGACGGCGGAGAGATGCTCATCTAGGAAGTCATCTTTTATGGCGAGACCGTTGGAAGAGTCAGTGAACTCAAGCTGAGACAAATGGTCCGCTACTACGTTTTCAACTCCCTTCTTGTCCTTTATGGTCAAATCAAATTCGTGCAGTAGAAAGATCCACCTAATAAGACACGCCTTAGTATTTTTTTGGAAAGGAGATACTTAAGAGCAGTATGATCTGTGAAAACCGTGATAGGTGAACCGATCAAGTATGCACGAAATTTGTCAATTGCAAAAACCACAGGAAGCAACTCTTTCTTAGTAGTTGAATAGTTCATTTGAGCACTGTTTAGAGTTCTGCTTGCGTAATATATAATGAAGGGCTTCCTTTCCCTTCTTTGACCAAGGACGGCCCCCAAAGCAAAATTGCTTGCGTCACACATAATCTCGAACGGTAAGCTCCAATCGGGTGACAGTATAATGGGGGCGGAAGTCAATTTAGCCACGAGTGTTCGAAAATCATCTTCACACTCTTGTTTCCAGTCGAACGTGGAATCTTTTGCCAGGAGGTTGCACAACGGTCTAGATATGGCCGAAAAATTTTGTATGAACGTCCAGTAGAATCTGGCATGCCCGAGAAATGAGCGAACATCCTTTACGCTCTTCGGGGTAGGCTACTTAGAGATGAGTTCAATCATGGACTGATCGACCTCAATCCCTCTTTCAGAAACAATGTGCCCTAGAACAATGCCGGATGAGACCATGAAATGACATTTTTCCCAGTTGAGCACAAGACCATTCTCAATGCATCTTTGAAGAACAGCTTCTAAGCTGAATAAGCAGGCATCGAAAGAATCTCCAAATACGGTCAAATCATCCATGAACACTTCCATACATTTCTCGACCATGTCACTGAATATGCTCATCATACACCTTTGAAATGTGACCGGAGCATTGCGCAGTCCAAATGGCATACGCCGAAAAGCATATATGCCAAAAGGACATGTGAAAGTGGTCTTATCCTGATCTTCTAAAGCAATATGTATCTGATAATATCCCAAATACCCATCGAGAAAGTAGTAGAAAGGATGACTAGAGAACCATTCTAGAATTTGGTCGGTGAATGGAAGTGGAAAGTGGTCCTTGCGCGTGGCGGCATTAAGCTTGCGATAATCAATGAACATACGCCAACCCGTCACGACCTTTGTAGGGACAAGAGCCTCTTTTTCATTCTCAACTACAGTGACTCCTGATTTCTTAGGAACCACTTGTTTTGGACTAACCCATTTGCTGTCTGAGACCAGGTATATAATACCAGCATCCAACAATTTCAGGACTTCATTTTTTACGACATCCTTCATCGTTGGGTTGAGCCTTCTTTGCGAGTCTCGTCTTGGATTATCCCCTTCTTCAAGATGAATGTGGCGAGAGCAAATTAAGGGGCCGATACCCTTTATGTCAGCAATCGTCTAACCTAATGCACTTTTATGAGCACGCAACATGTTAATTAATCGCTGCTCTTGAGATGCGTCGAGTTTAGACGAAATGATAACGGGAAAGGTATCACCAGCTCCCAGGAATGCATGTTTTAGACCCTCAGGAAGTTGAGCTAGCTTGAGGTTTGGGTTTTCTTTAGTTGATAGTTTTGGCTTTACTCTTTCTTTCGGTAGCTCGTCAAAGTGTGGTTGCCAAAACTTAGTTTTTCTATCATGTGAGTCGTTAAACAAAGTTGAAATTTCCTCTACCTCACCAGGATCAGAACGATCAAAATTGTAGAGAAAGTGTTCAAGGGAATCAGGATTCTTCCGTAAATCAACATCATCTTCGACGAGTGTGTCTATCATGTATGTGTGAATACACTCGTCTTCATCTGTGGTTGTTTGGCGATGTTGAAAACATTTACCTCCAAAGTCATGTGTCCGAATGAAATCTTCATAAGACCATTCCTACAGTTAATGAGAGCATTTGATATAGCAAGGAAAGGTCTTCCTAGAATGATGGGGATCTTTGACTCTGTGTCAATCGCAGTTTGAGTATCCAAAATTAGAAAGTCAACGGGTAATAGAACTTGTCGATTTGTAGCAATACATACTCAACTATACCCCGTGGCTTCCTTACAGATCTATTGGACAGTTGCAGCACTACTAAAGTAGGTTTGAGCTCTCCTAGTCCTAGTCACAAGTAGATAGAGTATGGCATGAGTTTCACGCCTGCTCCCAGGTCCAGTAATTCTTGGCCGAAACATTGTGTCCCAATATAGCAAGAAATTATGGGACAACCAGGGGTCTTTGTACATAGGCGGTGTCTTTTGCTCGATGACCGCACTAACTTGCTCTGTCAAGAATGCAGTTTTCTCGACATGATGACGCCTCTTCATGGTGCATAGATCCTTTATCACTTTGGCATAAGTAGGCACTTGTTTGATTATATGCAACAAAGGAAGATTTACTATTACTTGTTGCACGTGTTCAAGGATCTCATCTTGGTTCTCCAATACTTTTCCAAATCGAAGAGCTTGTGGGAATGGCACTCGTACTGGAGCTTTTGGCTCTTCAGTTTGTAGAGCGTCTTTTTTATTACTTGAAGTGGTGCTTTTGGATGGTTCAATTTTCTTACCGCTTCGAGTGGTTATGACATTGACCTTCTTAATATTATGAACAGGAGTGTTCGAGGTCTCTGCCATTTGAAGTCCCTTTGGGTTCGATTGAGGCTGGGATGGAAACTTGCCGCGCTCCTGAATGGCTAAAGAACTAGTTACGTTGGTGATTTGGCTTTAAATCTCCTTGTTCTCTTCCACCAATTGCGTGAGGACAAACTCAAACTTTTGGATTGTTACTTGTCATGCATCCATGAATGCTTTCAATGTGTCCTCGAGTGGGCTCCTTTTTGGTTGTGCATTGTATTACTGTACAAGATAGGCCCTTGGTGGATTAGCCTGATAGTCAGATTTCCATTGGTTCCCAGATGATTGTGCTTGTTGATTTGAGTCCCTCCAACTGAAGTTAAGGTAGTTTCCCCAGCTAGGATTGTAAGTTTCAGAGAAGGGTGAGTAAGGCTTCTTGAAATTCCCAAGGCATTACACTATTCCTCGTATACGCCCCTCATATCATTGTAAGTTGCACACTCTTAAGCTTGGTGGTCCTCCCCTCTGCAGACGAAACATGGGTTGGATGATTCCACCCTGGCGACCGTATGGATTCCTCTACAAGTTGCTTTGTTAGGTTTTTATCCTGCGCCTTGAGATTGTCCTATTCTCTTAAATGATAAATTCCAACAGGTCAAGGCCTACTAGTGCTTTCAGTAGCACTTGGTTCACTCCAGGTGTGGGACTTTTCTGCGAGGTCAATCAGATACTCCATTGCCTCGTCGGGATCCTTTTAGAGAAATTCTCCGTTGCACATTTTCTCAATGAACAGGCGCTCTTGCACTGTAAGTCCTTCGTAGAAATAACTGACAATGCACCATGTTTCGTACCCATGATGGGGACAAGAATTTAGCAGATCTCGAAACCTATCCCAAGCTTGGGTTAGAGTTTCACCTCTTTTTGAGAGAACGTGGAGATCTGTAGTTTTAGACCTTTGGTCTTATTGTGTGGGAAGTATTTCTTGAAGAAAATCATTGTCATCTCCTCCCACGAACCAATTGACCTAGGTCGAAGAGAATTTAGCCAAAGCTTAGCCTTGTCTTTTAGGGAGAAGGAGAAAAACTTCAAACTAATAGAGTTTATGGCATCAGCACGGCTATTGAAAGTGGCCACCACCTCTTCGAATTCCCTAATGTGTACATAAGGATTTTCGTTTTCTAGCCCGTGGAAAGTTGGTAAAAGTTGGATCATTCCGGGCTTGAAATCCAGTTGCGGCGTATTAGGGGGAAGCATTATGCACGACGGAGTGGTCGTCCGTGTTGGGTGAAGATATTCCATCATCGTCTTCTGCGGGTTGTCCTCGTGCTGCGACATGGGTTTTGGGCTTGCAAGTGTGAGCGAATGGGTAAAATGGGAGGATGTCGAAGAAGGAGCAGAAGACGGAGACAACAATTTAGGTAAGCCTTCAATAGAAGCTCCTCAATTGGCTTTTTAGTAAATCGGCCTAGCTTGTCTCTATATGGAATCATTCACCTAAAGTTTTTTTTTTTTAATTTTTAGGAAGAAGGAAAGGAAACCTAATTAATCTAGAGTTCTAGGAAGGTTGACTAAGGAATATACTAAACTAAAACCTAGAATCTAAGAGATATGGAAACTAAAATTGAGAAAATTAAATAAAAATTATTGTAGGCAATAATAATTAAACCAACAAAATTAAAGGAAATTAACCAAAAATAAGTGAAAAGGAAACCAGAAAAAAGAAAAAGTAAACCTAACAATTATTTTGAAAAAAAAAAATATTATTATTATTATTTTACCTAATATTACTACGTAAAAGAAGAAGGAAAAAAAATGTACAAAACTTAGGTACTGTATATATATTACTACTATATATATATGTATATATAATATATAAACCTATGGTTACCTAGGTCTAAAAGAACAACAGAAACGAATTTTTTTTTTTTAGAATCGTACAACTATATATAATTATATATAACTAAAAACTAGCTACTGTAAGATTAAGAACTACCCAATTTTTTTTTAAAGAAAAAAAAATGAAAAAGAAACTACGTAAAGGAAAAGAGATAAAAAAGTATTAATACTAATATATAATAGATAATATATGTATATATATATAATGTTACGGAAAATTAAAACAAGCAGAAACCAATTCTTATGTAGGCTAAATGACAACTAATAACCGACTAAAAGAAGAGAATGAAGAATATGAAGTGTTAGTTATTGTACCATTAAAGACTACTGTTTTTTTTTTTCTCTTCGAAGGTAATAAAGACTAAATTATATTGTCGACTACTATTTAGTAAAATATATATACTATGTAATCCGAATAGAAGAAAAGAAACAAAGCAAATACTATTTTTTTTTGTTTTTTTTTAAAACTAAATTAAAACAAAAAACTACAAACTCAAATAAAGGAAACTAATTTCTTGTCATTCACGGCAAGTAGTTGATCGTCGCACCTTTCCCGCAACGGCGCTAAAATTTGATCACGCTTAAATTGTGCAATAGCTAAGCGGTCGTTGGTAACACAATAGAAGCGGAGTCGTCGCCACGAGGAGGTGAAAATAAGACAACCAAAAGACTCGAAATAAACTTTAGGAGGTAAAGTTAAAACTTAAAATAAAAAGATCGGGAATTATGAGAATTGAAAATTAAAGAAAGCAAATAAAATTTAATAGACAATCAATGAGGAAAATTAACAAGGCTTCGGGAGTCACTCAATTGCTTCACTTCACTGACACCAATTTCGATTCCAATTATTACTCAATTACAAGTTTCACATCCCAAACAAGTAACCGAAAAATATGTCATTAAGAACGAAAATTAAACATATGTATTTTATTATGAAAAAGTTCTTTCAATTAAAACAATGAATATAAATTCCATTGACTATCCTAAATCGACGATATATCAAAATTGATCATAACACAGTAAACGACTAATCAAATAAAACAAACATTCAATTACTTATTCTATAAGCATTCCTAAATCAACAATATATCAATTTGACAATTTGCAGTAAAAGAATAACTCACAAAAATAAGCAAATTAATGAAATTAATATTCCCTAAAAATTACATAAATCAAGCATGACTGAATTCATATGAAAAATAAAAGAACATAATTTTTTAGAAAATAAGAACTCATATTCATAAATAAAATCTAACCTTTAAAGCACATAGTTTAGAATCAAAATTGAGACAGTGAAACTACACAATAGAGTTCATCCCTAGCCTTGCTAGGAATTTAGCCAAGTCTCCAATGTATTCTCACACAAATTCTAGAGAAATATAAGAAATAAATTGTCTATTAATTTTCAAATTAAAGGTACAAAAACTCTAGCCAACACCTATATTTATAGTGTTTATGAGAGGCTAGTAAATGGGAAAACTAATAGAAAATAGGAAATATAGAATTAAAGAAATTAACTAAATAATTTTTGGAGATAATTGTTAGGCTTTTTCTAACACAACGCAAGTGCACGTGCCGTGGCAAGTAATAAAGTGTAAATTAAGTGTCGATCCCACGAGGACTTGGTTTCCTAATTACCAAACTAGTCTAATCCTAACTCTATTCGAACGATTAATTGTAAATGTTGATAATAGAATTTAAAGAAATAAAATCTTAAATCTAAAATGAATGCAATAAAAAACGCAGCACAAAGTATTCTGATTCCAATCAATATTAACAAGGCTAAGGCATCCGATTTCACCTAGACACACTATTGCATAATTCAAATCCTTCTGCATTAATTAATGATTCTTATGTGACGGCAAATTACCCTACGTATTGTTCAATAATCTCTCTCAAGCATTAAGAACCTAAGTCTATAATGGACTCTCCTCTCTCGAATCTTGAGCCACAAATACAAACCAGCAATAAGAACAAGAATTTATCAGGCAGCACAAACGTATTAATTATCTCTAATCTAATATCGATTTGTGTTGATTTAATTTGATGCACAATTCAATTATCCTCTCTCGAATCTCTAATTGAACCCTAAACATCAATCATATGTTGGCCAAACACATATTAGCATTAAACACGAATCAAATCAATCACATAGGCATAGAATCAATGACTAATATTGTAGAAAATTATAAATTACACAGATGTTGTCTAGGCTACATCGTAGCCTTAGCATAAAAATTCTAGAACATAAAGAATAGGAAAACAATAACAGGAATCATAGAGTTCATGGTGGAGAAAGAACAGTAAAGGAGTAGAAGAAACTCTTCACGGTGACGGTTGAGAAGCGTTCTTCGTGTTCTTTCTTGAGAGACTTGCAAAACCTTCGCTCTTTTTCTCTGAGATTGGAAATCTTCTGTCCCTTTTTTTGTCCCAATAACCTTAGTATTTATAGATTCTCTTCGTTTGACCTAATTTTTGAAGCCAAAACGGAGTTGAGTTATGGACAAAACGACAACGTTTTCGAAACAGCGATTTCGGCGGTCGTTCTTCTCATTCGGGCGAACGACCGCCCCATCTAATAATAGCAAAACTCGGGCTTTGGCGGTCGTTCTTCTCATCCGGGCGAACGACCGCCCCAATTGGCACTGGAGGAGTTCGTCATTCGGCGGTCGTTCTTCTGGATTGGGCGAACGACCGCCCCAATTGATGCTGGAGAAGTTTTGATTCGCGGTTGTTCTTCTGCATTGGGCGAACGACCGCCCCAATCGACTCTGCTCGATTTAGCGCTGGGCGATCGATCGGCTCGTTCGGGGCGAACGACCGGCGATCGCTCTGTTTCTTTCTCCTTTGTTGGCGAAGTTGGGCGGTCGACCGGCTCGTGTTGGGCGAACGACCGGTGACCGCTTTGATGAACTCGACTTTTTGTTGATTTTGGGCGGTCGATCGCCCCAATCTGGGCGAACGACCGGCGCTTGTTCTGCTTGTGGATTTTATCCTTGCTTCAAAAAGCCTTGTTTTCGTGCTTCTCCGCCTCAATTTCCGTGCTTCTTATCAAATGATCTGTACACTTAAGAAACTTGTTAAAAACACATAAAACTTGAGGAGATTGCAACAATTCAGTATGGAAAGTGCGATATATGAGTGAGCATATTACTCACTCATCAATAATTTGAAAATTAATTGGGCAAATTCAGAGCTTGAGCTTGATTTCCACGCTGAGAGAATTTGACTCGAAATGGCCACGTGTCGCGGGTTGATTCGCGGCTTTGGATGTTGACCAAACACATGGCGTGAATTGGTTGGGTGATGCTTGGTGGAGTTGACCGAGAAAAGGGAATAGCCAGGCCCACTGGCGCAATAATGCATGCGGTGATTGGAGGAAGCCTACGCAGGGCCCACATGTCGAGCTGGGCTGATGCAAGGAAACGCGCCACTTGCGCGCCTTAGAAGTGGATGGAACGCGCTCTGCTTGGGCGCTAGTGTGTGGAAAGCGCGCTCTGCGCGTGTTAAGAGGGGGGGCTGGGCTGTCTGCCCGTGTGGCGCACGAATTTGCGCGTTGATTGGGCCATGTGGCCATGTGGGCTCCGGCCAACTGAGGTGGCTCTTCCTTTGGCTGGTTCTTTTGGGCTTTTTGAATTCTTTTGATATTTTTTTGGCCAAATTTCTTATAATTCAAGCCTAAAATTTAAATTAAATCAAAATCAAATATTTATAATATTTAAAAAAAACTTAAATAAATATTTTCCACTAAAAATAATAATCACTAAAAATCATGAAAATATTTATTTATAATTTAACTAATTCTAATAAATGTGTACAATTATGCTCTTAAGTAGTACACTTTCGTGCACTAATCACTTGTTTAAAGGAGCGCTAAACTTTAGATCTCTTTTGTAGGTTTTTTATGTTCATTTAGGGAACAATGGTTCATCTTCTTAGACAAACCCATAACAAGGATGGTTACTCGACGAACTATTCACCTCAATTCTCACCAAACTCTTCATCGCCATACTCCAATGGCGTCGACGAAATGACGTACCCATCAAAAAGTCCCTTGCTCACTGTGATCTCAGTCATCATCTTCGTGTTTGTTTTCTTTCTTATCGTGTATTTCGTTAGAAAACTAGATCGCAACAGTGGCCCATAGCTCTTCACAACTAAAGCTTTATAGAGAAAGCTTCAAGAGGTCTTTAGCCCTCAAGACTCTTGCCAAAACCAGGCCTTCATTGACTCTTGCCAAAATCAAGGTGTCAAAACGATAATTGTAATTGTTATCGTTTTTTTACAATTAACGGTTACGGTTTAACCATTATAAAAAATTAACGATAACCATAACCGTTAACCATATTTCCAAATTTCACTGTAAGCCAAATCGTTATCAGCGACCATAATATCCGCGACTATATAAATTGGTCGCTGATATTAAATTTATCAACGACCATTAATGGTCACTGATAAAAGTGGATGATTAAAAACGTAACTTTTGATCAGACAGGATTTAGCAACCATTGATAGTCACTGATACTACAAAACCTGCATTATCGGCGACCATAAAAATGGTTGCCGATATAGAAAATATGGTCGCTGATAATTATCAGTGACCGTTGAAAAAATGGTCATTGATATTAACGACCATTTTTATGATCACCGATAATTGGATTTGGTCGCTGATTTCGTCGGGCGTGCCCAAAGCTGCAAAATCGAATTGGCTGCCAAGAATAACTTCAGGGAGTATAGTACTCAGCCATATATATAAAACTCTAACAGAGAATAAGATCAAATCGGTGATTGATTAATTTATGGATGAAATTCATAGAAATTCTATTTATTAACTATTATAACAATAATATGATTGCATATCGTAAGGTTTCATATGATAAATCACAATCTTTTTTTTTTTTGAAGTTACAACAATTATTATTTATTTATTTCTTTTTATTTCTTCAAAATATTTATGATTTTTATATTTATCTTTTATTATTTTCTATTTATTAAAAATTTCTTAATTTTCATTATTATAATTTATTAATTTTAAATTATGCATATTTAATACTTATATATATTAATAATATTTATAATTTATATTATTATAATTTACTATTTATTATATTTTAAATTATGTATATTATTGTTAATATTTTCTATTATTTATTTATTTTCACTAACTATTATTAATGTTTATTAAATTTAGTTTTTAAATTTTGAATTATTTTTTAAAAATGACAAACAAACGTATAAGCTACAATTAATGGTTGCTGAAAATCAAAATTAAAGCGGGGGATCCATGGCCAAGTTTCGTAGGAATCAAAATTTGATCTCAATAATTTATGTGGCCTTACAATCAGCGACCATTAATAGTCGCTGATAATTTTTAATTGCGTGGGAAATCTCTGCGCTGAAAGACTAGTCACGAATTTATATCAGCCATCATCAATGGTCACTGATATGTCATTATCAATGACTATCAATGGTCGCTAATTATTGTCCGACGAAAATTTACGTTTTTCGTCGTCAACTTTTATCAGCGACCATTAATGGTCGCTAGTAATTAAATATCACCGACCATTTTGTATGGTCACCGATATTATGATCGCTGATAACGATTTTTCTTGTAGTGTGATAATGAATATCAGTGACCATTAATGGCCGCTAATATAAATTTGCTACCAGTCCTTTAGCGCGGAGATTTTCCACACAAATGAAAATTATCAGTGACCATTAAATTATGCATATTATTGTTAAGATTTTCTATTATTTATTATTTATTTTCACTAACTATTTTTACTGTTTCTTAAATTTCATTTTTCAATTTGAATTATTTTTTGAAAATGATAAACAAAAGTATCAGCTACCATTAATGGTCGCTGATAATAAAATGTAACGACCTAACTCTCTAAAGAGGATTATTATAGTACTTTACTATATATGCAAAAAAATATTTATAATACTTTACTAAATAGAAAACCTCGTATAAAATTTTTCTTTGGTTTCATAAGTTTCCAAACATAGTTTTCAAATTGCTGGATCCAAACTGAACAAAATAATAAGAGTTTTTTTTTAATTAAAAAAAATGAGGTTTCTAAGTATTTCATAAAAAACATCTAAATACGAGATTGGCCCCGAGAACCCATCAACACCACCTACCACGCTCATCGCTGCCACAAGCCTCCATGGCAAGCATGGGTCTTACCCCTTGATTTTCTCAAAAAATATAACTCAGTAATATGCTCGTCATATTTAATCATTTTTAACTCAGTCTCAAAACTCAACTCAAATTTATTCATTTTATCTTTTGGACCTTATGGCGATGTACTAACCGAGTAGACGTACGGGATCTAATCGTAACGTCACTCGGCAACTCACTCGTGAGGTAGATAGCCCCGACACTCTACGTGTGATCATCTAAAAAGGGACTCACTCACGGATGAAAATAAAGGACTCACTCCCATTGGAACTCACTCCCTGTTACATGTCACTGTTATTCTCTTTAATCGTTTATGAAGAAAATCACTTAAATCAACTAACTATGACATACATACTTTACTCAATATTATGCTCAACAAGCTAATAACAATCAACACACAAATATGAAATCATCTAGTCTCATGCTCATTTAACTCATAAAATCATAAACATTCTCAGCAAGCACATGATTATAAAACAATACTATCAACTCGCAATTCATATCTTAATTCTCAATAATCACAATATGCATACTCATAGATAAGGTTATTCAATATCTCATCATGTTTGATTTTTCTCATTTTGAATTAACATGTGTAGGTGAGAGTGAACTTACCTCAATCCGTAAATAAATAGAAATCGTCAAGGTTAGGGGACCGGTACCGCAACAATCCCGCTATACTCGCTGTAATTTTTAAAACTATGTACTCAAAATTTCAGAACAAACAACGCCGCTTAGAAAATTCATAATTTATTCTATAAGATTCTAAAAATTATAAAACTTGCGGAAAATCGAAGATGACAGAAAATTCTATCCTTTTCACTATTGTATAATATATTTTTAAAATATAAAGAATTCTAAAATAGGTTCGAAATCAGCCAGATCAAAAACGTTTTTTGGAAAAAATGACAGATTCTTTGTTCAACTTTGAAAATTCATAACTCACTCTAAAAATAAGCTTTTCAAGTGATTCTAGTTATTAAACGACCGTTAGTGAGTCTTTTTTACGCACCTAAAATAGTTTTGGCAAATTCTCTTGTAATTATTCTTAATAATTAAAAATATGTAGATAGGTTGTTGAGAAAAAAAATACTAACGTTCAACAAATCTTAACCAACTCTTTATACAAAGCCCAAAACTTGTGTTAATCATTTTCAACAGTATAAAACTACACAAAAAAAAATATTTGTAATCCTCACAAGAAACAAAATCCTCAACAAATTTGATCAAAATCTATTAAGAACACAAAATTTCTAAATTTAGACACAAAAACCCTAACCGGGTTTAACTCTAATTAAACACAAATCAAGCTTATAAATCTTAAACATATTCATACATAGACTAAAGAGAATATGTTTGACCACTTAGGGTCGCCGGAGTCTCGTCGAAACCTCGTCGGAGAAAGAAAGTGACGAGACAAGATCTTGTTTATGGTTTGAAGAAAGTGAGGAAGTGAAAGAGTTTGTAACTGCCAGTTAAAATATTTAGAGTTTAAAAAAAGACCCTAGAGACTTGAATTCTCGGTTAAAAAGGGATTTGAGCTGAAATTTGTCGAAACTCGTTTTCGGGGCCTAAACAGGTATTTAAAAACGCTCTCGGGGTCCTAACTTTTGACTTAGGACTCCGTTTTTAAAGTTCTTTGGCTCGTTGGAAAGCTTATGAAAAGATCTACCCATAAAAGTCATAAAAATCACTTAACTCTTTTATTCAAAATTTTAATTATCGAGTATAGTCGATTATCATTGCACCGCCACCTGTCAAAACTCAATTCAAACAGATAAGGCAAATATATGCTCATAAAAAAATCATATAATCATGCCATATAATAAAATAACTCAATCATAAATAAACTCATAAAATTGGTAAATTTGAATCACCAAGAAGTGGGCATTAAAACCACCATCTCGTTTGAAATGTTTCGCCACCGAAAGTCAGAATAAAGCAGGGTACTTTATCCTTATTTCCTCTTCTGGTTCCAACGTCGCCTCTTCAACTCGATGATTTTCCCACAATACTTTCACTAAGGTTATCTCTTTGTTCCTCAACTTCTTAACGTCACGGTCAAGAATTTGAACCGGCTGCTCATCGTAGCTCAAATTCGCTTGTATTTGCACAACTTGCGGTTTGATCACGTGCTAGGGGTCGGCCACATACTCTTTTTGTATTCGCTTGTATTTTTAACTCATTCTCAAAACTCAACTCAAATTTATTTATTTTATCTTTTGGGCTCTATGGCGATGTACCAATGCATGCAACCGAGTAGACGTTCGAGAGCTAATCGTAACGTCAAACTCGATAACTCACTCGTGGGATAGCTAGCTCCGACACTCTACGTGTCATCATCCAAAAAGAGACTCACTCCCGGATGAAAATAAGGGACTCACTTCCAGATACATGCCACTGTTATTCTCTTTAATCATTTAAGAAGAAAAGAACTTAAATCAACTAACTATGACATGCATATTTTACTCAATTATATTGCTGTGAACTATGAATATGAGTGAGACACATTAATATTACATTCCAATATACTAACTCAAAAGTGCATTTTTAAAATTGTATTTTTTATTAAAAACTATTAAATAGCAACAAGTAAGTAATATTCTCCAATCATTTGACAGTAGGTCTTTTCTGTTTTGTTCTTTGAATGATAAACGTTTGGTATGTTGCTATATATAGTCTTACAAATATATTATATATATATAAATATATATATATATATATGGAGACTTTGTATCTCTGAGAAGGGTCTAAGCGAAAATACATGAACTAATATGCATTGATGAGCCTCGGTCCCGAGTTTGACAAAATCCAGCAAAACAGATTTTAAATCTAACTAGAAAACTATTAAACCTAGACAAACCAAGTAAGAGCTCCATGCGCCAATAACACACCTCAGCAACAAAGGACAAAATTTTTATCCCACCTAAAAAAGAATAGATCAACTACCAATAATGAACGTAAGAAACAATAACAAATAATACCCGAAAAACTTAAATATTCGAAATCACACACACACACAAAAATGAAAAAAAAAAAAAGAACTTTGAATAAGCAAATAATTAACAGACCTTATAAATCAACACCTTCACCGCATATAAAACACATAAACAAAAACCTCAAATATGAATTTTTTTAACTTAGAGTCACCCAAAAGCAAAAAGTGGATGAAATCCAAGAAGGATTATGAACCAACCTACAAATAAACAACATAAAGCGGAAAAAACAAACCAAAAAAAAGACCCAAATCGCCATAACAACGGATTAAAGCCGAAAAGAGGCAAAAACAAAAACTTAGTTAAAAAAAAAATTGAAGCAAACACCAGAGAACAAGCACATATATATTCGGAAAGAAAACGCAAGATCAGGGACCGAATATGGTAGATCTCAAAAGAGAGATTTCGTTGTTTTTTAAGGGAGAGAAACCGACCCGCGCAAGAATGAAGAGAAAGAGACAGACAAAATCCTAAACACTAATGGTGATCAATTGCCGAAATTAGCCCTCAAGCCTTTATTGAGTAACTTAAGCATATAAGGGCAACGTAGTAATTTCAAGAAAGATGATACCAAATACTAAAAAACATGCTCTCTTCTCAACTGAAGCACTTTAAAAGGGTTAATATTGGCATTTCACGATTACATGACCAAAACATCCATAATTTGCTCATACAATAAGTAAATTGAATGAGGGTATTTTAGAAAAGGGGCTGGACCCTGTAGAAGCTACAGTGATCCGCCCCAATATTCTAGTATATAGGAACAATGAATCCATGAACGTATTTCTCATAAAAAAGAAAAAATTAAAACTTAATGTTACTTAAGATCTTATGAAACATTAATGGGAAAATTTCTAAATAATTTATGAGTTTGATCAAATTTCTAATTTCGTCCTTAAGTTTTTGAAAATTCTTAAATAATCATCTAATTGTTAAAATAAGTATAAAATTATCCCTAATAAAATATTTAGTCAACATTTAAGACATAAAAAGACATTAATAACCCTTAACAAACAATCATATAACATAAATATATTTTTTTTCCTCACATATGAACACAATGGAAGGTGGCTGGTGGGTCTCGCCGAGAGGAGTTAGGATATGAGGCAAATGACGAAGGGAGGTGAGTCTGATGCTCGCGGCTTATCAAACACACGTGCGAAAGAGATGCCCCCCGATATGCCAAAATCTACCTTGACCCGCACCAATACACCACGAAAGCCTCCTTGATTTACATCGACGGGCAAGATGATAACGGGGTTACGTCGGGCAACACGATTTGGTGCTGGCTGAGGCGAGATGATGACGACGCGGGTTGGGCACAGTGTGCCAAGATCCTCAGTTTGTCGACGGCGACAGCATAATGTCTTACTTCCACGACAAAAAAGACTGCCACTTCTGCCTCGTCTCTGACTCCAACCTCTATACGAACACCCTATTCATCGGCAAGCGCAGCCCCAAACTCACCCGTGACTTCACCTGGGTTCAATCCCCCGAAATCTTCTTCGACTCCCATAACCTCTCCATCGCCGCCCTCAAGACCCCGTCCTGGAACGACATCATTGATCGCCTCTTCCTCTCATCGACGGCACCCTGTTTCCCACCTCGTCCTCGATGGCGCCTCCTAGAGCTCTCGATTATCGCTGCGCATCACCATCAGGAGGGTCGCAGCGGCAAATGCCATGGAGGTCGAGGTAGTAGATAACTTCCGAATCAGGGCGAAGGCAGTGCCGATTACAACGGAGGACTCGCGGGTCCACAAGTATGGTGGAGGTTGGGCGGTTCTGCATTTGTACACTTATTTGAGTTTTTTTTTTAAAGTACATGATACAACCTCCAGCGATTATTCCGGCGGTCGTAAGGGATAGGCACTCTTCGAATGAGTGTGGGTTCCTAAGAATTAGAAAGGGAAAAGGAGAGACTAGAGAGAGATAGAGAGAAGAAAGGAAGACTAGAGAGTGGTAGAGAGAAAGAGGAGACTAGAGAGAAATAGAGAGCAAAGGGAGACTAGAGAGCAATAGAGAGAAAAGGGAGACTAATTCATTTCATTAATGAATGATTCAATCCAAAATACATTGACACATTTATATAGTCTTTAGGTTCAATAAGACTAATTAACTATCTAACCAACTGTCCTAACAATTAAGAAAATGGCATAGATGATAGGGTGTATCATTCCCCAACCCTTCAAAAACACCTTGTCCTCAAGTTGGTGATCAAACTTCAGCCAAAATCATCTAAAAATCCTCAAAATAAAAGTGTTTTTTTTTTTTAAGCTAAACTACCGAAATGAAAGACCCAAGAATGTTTGGCCCAACAACTACTAGGCTACCTAATTAAAGCCCAAATATGTTTACAAGGCCCAACAATAACTTATTACGCATATGCCTTTCTTCTTCGTAGTCCTGCCTCAGCCATCGTTACTCCACCATAGAAACCGAAGTGCAGCAGCGCCGCCATGTCTCATCCGTTTCGTTGTGCCTTTTCCTAGTGCTACCATGTTTTCTGGCGTCGTTGTGACCTTCACCTTGTCTTCATCTCGAATTAGTCCCGCCTCGCCTCGCTGTGGTTTTCGCGACAACACAATGCGCCGTGCCCAAGCTTTCTCGCAACCTCCGCATCACCAATGGCTGTCACCATCGTACCTCGACGCCGCTCTATAACCAAGTCATTTACAACTGCGATTAGCGACGAGTGGCTTCCCACGGTCCTTCACGAAGGTCGCGTCCTTTGTTCCTTCCTCACCAGCATCGATGCCGGTGAAGTCGAGCTCAACTCCGTCGTTGCTACGACGTGGGTGATCTTACGTGATACCACGTTGGCGATTTTGATTTCTACGATGGCCACGATTAGCGTCGCTACAATATCGGTCTTAGGCGTGCCACTGACATCTCCGATGGTAGTGGTGATAGTCGTCTCAGTCACATCGACCACTGCTCTATCGGACTCAGCTTAAATTTCAACGATCTTCTCCACGTTCGCTTTATCACCGACCAGATTTGTGGCGCTGACAAGATCTACCAATTTTTCAACCTCTCCGATTAGATCGGAGGCTTCCTCGTTATCGCCAATGAGCTCGGAAGCCGTCGTGTTTAGATCAAAGAGACTTGATTTGAAGCTCAACGCTATCTTCAAAGTGGGCGACACCACTAAATCGTGCGCATTCAGCACCGAGTCGGGCTTCATCTCTGACATCATCGTTCGTCGAGGAAATTGATGCCCAATGGTGTCCACTGGCTGTGTCAGTTTGAAATGGAGAATAATCTGCTACTGATTATGTTGGCAGAGAAGTTCTTACTGATCCAAGAATCGAAGATTGGAGTTCTTTGAAACGAGAATCCATGATGGTCTGAAATTGTTGGAGTGTTTGATGCCATAACCTCGCACGCGTCTCAATCTGGTTTTGCATAGCGTTGGTCTCTTGTTGCAGAGCTTTAAGAGCGGCACAAACGTCAGAATTTGCCATGGTTGCTCTCAGCGAGAGCTCGATTATTTTGGCAGTCGTAAGGGATAGGCACTCTTCGAGCGAGTGTGGGCTCCTAAAAATTAGAAAGGGAAAGAGAGAGACTAGAGAGAGATAGAGAGAAAATGAGACTAGAGATACATGAGAGATAGAGAGAAATTGGGAGATTAGAGAGAAATAGAGAGAAAAAGGAGACTAATTCATTTCATTAATTAATGATTCAATCCAAATACATTGACACATTTATATAGTCTTTAGGTTCAATAAGACTAATTAACTATCTAACCAATTATCCTAACAATTAAGAAAATTGTATAGATGATAGGGTGTATCAGCATATTTATTTGAGTTTCAATTTTGTTTATAAGAAGGGTTTTGGTTGGGTTTTGATTTTGTTAATAAATTGAGTTTTTTTTTTTTTTTGAATCGCGATTGAAAGGTTTGAAGTTTGGGTTTTAAATTTAATTCTTTAGGGCAACTTTGGTTTGTTTTGAATCACGATTGGAAGGTTTATTTATTTATTTATTTTTTTAGGATCAGTTAGGTAAATAACTATTTTAAATTGCGTGTTTTTAAAAAATAGTTACAGTTTAAAAAAATTTAAAAACTAGCCAAAATTACTATAAGAAATTTCTGACAAAATCAAAATTACACATAAAATTACTGTCAGAAATTTCTGACACGCATTAGAAATTTTATTAGAATTTCTGACAGTACTAATTTTTAAATTTTTTGAAACTGTTACTACTTTTTAAAATTATTTTGTAAACAGTGGTTGTTTTATTAAAATTTGCTTTTTTTTTTTTTATAATTATTTTGTTGTTTAATTTTGATTCAAAGATAGTTTGGTAATAACCTTTGTCTACGCAAATAGACATTTTATACCGACTTAAACGACTGAAAAATTATTTAAGAATTTTAAAAAACACAAGGATGGAATTAGAAATTTGGTATTATTTAAGAATTTTCCGAGCATTAATCGCTCGTGAAGACATTTTAGTACTTTCGCATTTGCCAAACAGGATATTACAGTCATTTGACGCACCGCGTATTCGATTCCATCATTGTCCGAAACTCTCCAACTCGCAACTCAAAGAGAGAGAGAGATCTGAGTTCCGAGCAGAGCAACAATGGCGGCGAACAATAACAATCCCGACTCTCCCAACTTCAAGAAGTACGGCGTCCCTTTCTACTCCGTCGCCTGGCTCCCCCGCAACCCCAAACCCGACCACGATCGGAGCTTCCTCGTCTTGGCCGGCGGCGGGGGCGAAGGCCGGAGCGGGATCCCCAACGCCGTCATCGTCTCCGAATTCGACCTCGCCGCCAATTCTCTCTCTGATCAGCCCGTGAGTCACTGCTCTGCGATCCTGACTTTCGCTTCCTCTGTCTCTCTGTTCTCTGGCTTTCTTTGAATTGCTCATGTTAGGGTTTCCGAATATGCGCAGGTCGTTAAGCATGGGACTGGTTCTGATTTACCGTACCGAATGGCGGTTCATCCTGGAGGCGATGGGCTCGTCTGTGCTTTTCCGAAGAGTTGCAGGTATTCAAAAGTTTCAATCATTAGTTGCAGTGGAGATTTGGTATGAGATAAAGTCTGCTTATTTAATTCAAACATGTTATGCATATAGGCATAGAGAACAATTTGCAGAGAGATGGTTTTTTTGGTGTATATAGCTGAAAAAAAAAGTGTCTTTTTAGTATCTTGTCTGTTACAACATTTGTTGATAGTATAGCCATTTTAGATTGGCATTTTACTGATATGTCTTAAAAAAAAAAAAAAAAAACAAAAAACAAAAAAACAAAAACAAAACAAAACACAACAACAACAACAACAAACAAACAAACAAACGAAGCATGGTGTAAACAATAGGCATGTAACATACTTGTGCTATTTTCTTTTTCTTACCATATAGCAATAGGTAATTCCGATAATTAAATGTTTGACCAAAGACCATATCGTTGCTCATTCTTCATTGACCCTAAGTTATATCTAAGTTGGTTAAAACGAAAAGCTGCAAATAGAAGTGGAGATATTGATACATTAGATTTGCCTGAGTGCATAATGTGGGGATATTTGGGTCATCAGATTTCGTTCTCTCTAGTTTTCTGGTAGCCATTGTGTAATGGTTAGATATTTGTGGCCAGATGGTTCGAATGTGATGAAGAAGAGAGCTCCGATGGTCATAAACTGGGTGTGAAGCAATCCGAGAAAGATCTTATTCCACTTGAAGACGTTGAACAGCTAGCTCTAGCATTTAACAATAAGGGTTCTATACTTGCAGCTGGTGGTGAGGTAGATATGGTTTCTTATTGTTATTCATAACCAGACAACAATCAACAAAAAATAAGAAAAGATAGTTTATTTTAATATATATATATATATATATATATATTAACATAGTTGAAGTTTGCTTCCCTTGGTAGTCATGCGTGCTAGCCAAACACAATGGGTAGTTTTTATACAGTTGAATGAACTTATGCTACATTTCTCACAGATGCTTAATTTGGTTTCTGCCTCCGTGACTGCTTCGAATGCCTTGTTCTTGACCTCTTATAATAGTCTTGTGCAGTTCTACATTGTTTCTGAAAGTGTCTCCTAATGTGATCCTTTTTTTTTTTTTTTTTTAGAGAAGCCGCATGATTTCTAACGGTTTCACTTTGTTGCAGTACAGGATGGCACTTTAAAGGTTTTCAAATGGCCTAGCATGGAAATTATCCTTAACGAAGCTCAAGCTCATAATAGTGTTAAAGGTTTAGATTTCAGGTTTGCAATGCTATTACTTCAGAAACATGCAGTGACACATTTTTATTACTCTGCTTTTGTTGTTGTCCTGATATGCTTTCATAAATTCTTTTGTACAGCCCCGATGGGAGATTTCTGGCCTCCTTGGGAGGTAATGGCTGCAGAGTATGGGATCTGATTTCATCAACAGCTGTGGCTTCTTTGCCAAAGGGAAATGTATGCTGCTATCTATCTTGATCTTGACTTTGTAGCTTGTCAGAGTTATTTCCTGCGAAAAAGATACAATTGGTGTTTTAACAGTCACAAAATCATTTAAACAACATAAGAAAAATGTACTACGTGATTGCAACAAAAAAATTGAATTGTTAAGTGCCTAAGCAAACAACTTACTTTTCTATTAGGACCAACAAAACATATTGTATAGGGGCCTAGTTTTTAGGGTAGGTATTGGACCTCAAGTCTTTGGTGATTTTTCTTTCACGAGGCTTGTTGGTCTGAAATTAAGTGTTTTACATGTTGTCCAGGATGAAATGTTCTGCGCATGCAGATTCTCACAAATCAATGACAAGGATATGGTTCTTTATACTGCTGCAGTGACAGGTATTGCCCGAACCCTTCAACGAGCTGATTTTCTATATATTATCATTTCATGAGTTAATCGTGGATTTCATATGGTATAGGTAAAGGCGGGAGCATTATAACATGGAACACAACCACGTGGAAAAGGATAAGCTCAAAGGCTGTCCGTGATACAGTTACAGCCTTCGATGTCTCTGCTGATGGAAAATTCCTCTCATGGTAAATTTTTTCACTTGACTGTTTAGAAAATTAACAAAGCGATGAATTTGCTTCAGCTGTCATCTCAAGGCCTGTATGTTTAACGTCTTCTTAAAAATAAATAATTGGAATATGGATCTTCAGGATGATATTGAGAATGTTATTCCGACGCTTATGAAAGGTTTACTAATCAATATATTTTGAGGTAGAAAATCCTCGGTAATCAATTTGGTTTGATTGATTTTGAAACACCAGAACTCTGCTCTACATTAATTTCAAGGTGCATGATAGGAATCAAGCAATAATTCACAAATAAATTGATACAGAATCTCACCAAGAACAAATGTTAAATTGATTTGGTTGCATTCGAGAGGCAAACCACTCTCCACAATCCTAAGCTACTCCTAATTGCTAAAACCTAATTATTTCTCACCAATTTTCTCAATGCCCCCTCTCTCAGCCCTCCTCTTCCTCTAAATAAACCCTAAAGCTCTATTAGGAAATAATCACAGCCCATTATTATTAAACCCAGCCCATTATTATTAATCTATAATTTTCACGTCTAACATTACTCCCCTCCCGAAAAGACACCTTGTCCTCAAGGTGGAATACCCAGAAACTGCTGTCGCCTCAGTCTTGGTGAAGACGTTCCTCCTCTACAACCTCGTCCTCTTCAGCTTCTATCACTCCTCGAACGTCCTTCTCATCGCCCACGGTTAGAACTTGCAACGACCGATCCTTGCATCTATGACCTGGAGAGAACTTCTCGTTGCATCGAAAACACAACCCCTGCGCCCTCTTGTTTTGGATCTCTGACTCAGTAAGGCGCTTGAAATGTGTACCCGAACGAGCGCCGTTACTCGGTTCCTTGGACGCTTCCTTCGGCCCTTCTGTTGGTGGAAACTTAGAATTGCCACTGTAGGGGTCTGTTCCATAGAACGGAGTCGATCCCCCTTTATCGCTTTGCTCAATTCTCTTCTTATCCTCCACCATCTGCGCTAACTTCATGGTGTCAACAATCCCCCGCGGCTCGAGCGTTCTCACTGTCGCTCTAATCTCCGGTTTCAATCCTTTCATGAAGTTACTCTTCATCGCGTCTTCAGAAATTCCGCGTAGTCGGCTAGATAGCAGTTCGAACTTCTCGCGGTACTCGCCAACCGTACCTCGCTGAGTAAGAGCAAAGAACTGCTCGTGATAATCACCCTCCTGGAGGGGTCGAAAACGATCAAGGACCTGAGTCTTGAAATCTTCCCATGTATGCATGGGATCGCGTTGCTCACA
This sequence comes from Boehmeria nivea var. tenacissima, assembly GCA_018132145.1. Lineage (NCBI taxonomy): Eukaryota > Viridiplantae > Streptophyta > Magnoliopsida > Rosales > Urticaceae > Boehmeria > Boehmeria nivea. The sequence continues at coordinate 3,329,192 of CM030881.1, forward strand.
CCATTGATACCACGCGAGCGCCTTTCCTTCCAAACATAATGCCGCCGCCGTTAATTTCTCGTCTTCGGTTAGTCCATTAACCGCGAAGTAACGCTCCACGCGGTAAATCCAACCATGAGCATCTTCTCCTTCGAAGAGTGGCATTTTTAGTTTTCGGACCCGTGAATCTGGACCGAATACTCCTCGTCCGCCCCCGAGCCCACCATATGGTCGGTAATATGGTCTCCCCTCGTGCCAACCCCGACCTCGTCCCATCATATCGGGCCATCGCTGTCCCACCATCGGTGGCCTTTCTTCGTTCATTCCCGGGTCCCACGCATCAAAATCCGGGTATAAAAAACCTTGCTCGAAGGGATCTCCACCAATTTCAGGCCCATCTTGGCCGGTACCAGCCCTCTCCGGCGGAATCCCGCCATTACCCGGCCAAAAATTGCCTATGCCGCCCTTTTCTGGCGGAATCCAGTCATTACCAGGCCAAAAATGGCCCGCACCACCCTTATCTGGAGGAAAACCACCGTTGTTCTGGCCGCCGCCGCCCATCTCCGGCCGAAATCCGCCGGCGCCGGTGCTGGCGCCGCCTCCTACTGGTCGGCCTAAAGCCCCGCCAGCCCAGATCTGGCCGGATTGGCCTTGGGTCTCCCAGCCCCGGGCTATTTCGCCCCTTTCTCGCGCGTAACCGCCCCTCTCCGGCGGCATTTCGCCTTGGCCGGCGCCACCATGGCCGACGCCGCCTCTCGCCGGCCGACCCGAAGGACCCCCGGCCCAGATCTGGCCGGGTAACCCCTGGGCCTCTCCGCCTCGCCCTATTTCGAGGGTTTCGCGCGGATACCCACTGTTGCTCGGCGGAAATCCGCCGCTGCCGCCTCCTCTCCGGCCGTCGCCGTCCCACGCTGGTCGCCCGCAAGGGTTGCCGGTCCAAATCTGGTTGGACCCCCCTTGATTCGCCCCTCGCAGCCTCGGATCGCGCGCTCCTCTACCCAGTTCGCGAAGTCCGCGCGCCGCCACTCCTGCTCCCCACGCCGGTCGCCGCGCCGTCGCCCCGCCATGGCCGCCGATCCCCGTCGCCGGATCTCCCCCTTTGACGGCGACCCATGAGGGTTCGGGTCCTCCCGCAAACCCAAGCCCACTAGTCTCTCCTCGCCACGCTCTAGGGCTTGAAACCACGCCCTTTCCCTCACGCTGCCCCAAAATCGCCGCCCCTGCCTCCGCGCCGCCGCCGGTGGTAGCGTCGCCGGAGCCTCCCGCCGCCACTGCCGTCGCGTCTGCCTTGCTTGCCGACGGTGGTTGTGATTTCTCCTCCATCAGCCGGCTTAACATCGATTCGAGGCTCGAAAATCGTTCTTGAAACTGGTTGAGTCGTTCGTTTAACGTGATTTTCACCGCACCGATCTCGGACTCCACTGCGATTTTCACCGCGCCGATCTCGGACTCCACTGCGGTTTTCACCGCGCCGATCTCGGACTCCAATTTCTCCTCCAAGGCTTCGACCCTTTTCGTTGCCATTGTCCCAGAAAAGTGCTCTGATACCAATTTGATAGGAATCAAGCAATAATTCACAAATAAATTGATACAGAATCTCACCAAGAACAAATGTTAAATTGATTTGGTTGCATTCGAGAGGCAAACCACTCTCCACAATCCTAAGCTACTCCTAATTGCTAAAACCTAATTATTTCTCACCAATTTTCTCAATGCCCCCTCTCTCAGCCCTCCTCTTCCTCTAAATAAACCCTAAAGCTCTATTAGGAAATAATCACAGCCCATTATTATTAAACCCAGCCCATTATTATTAATCTATAATTTTCACGTCTAACAGTGCACACCTTGGAATGATACTAAATATTCTTGTCTCTAGAACATATGGCCCTTTTGCTGTTTTTTTGCTTTTTTTTTTTTTTTTTTTTTTTTAATGTGAAAATCCAGTTTTCTTCGTAAATGCTGCATTCTGATTGTTCATGGAAATTCCATCCCTGTTTTTTTAGTAGAATTAAATTTTTGTTTATTGTTCTCACGCTGTTCTTTGTGCAAAAATGATGCAGTGGGACAACTAAGGGAGATGTTTGGATTTTAAACTCAACAAATATGCGAATTCATCAAGTGATCAAAAAGGCACACCTTGGCTTTGTAACTGCATTGAGATTCTCTCACGATTCAAGGTTCCTCCCTCTGCCTCTATAGTTATAGCAAGTGTTTTTTCAAGAGCCAGAATTGAAGCATGTTATTACTTTGATTGTAGGACTTTGGCTTCTGCCTCTATGGACTCAAGCGTGAGGGTCACAATAATCAAGGAGGTGAAAAATGACAGTAAGTATATCCCATATCTTTTTGATTATGTGAGCTGATATATTTTAGTTTGTTTAGCAACTGATGAACTTGCTTGACATTCTAATTTGTTATTTGTTTGTTTGCTTGTGTTTTTGTTTTATTTTATTTTACTTTTGGCTTTTGACCTTTACTTTCTAGTTATCCCAATGGGAATGAAATCTCATTTCCCGTTGGCACCAAAGTTGAACTGATATAGTAATTTAAGTGATCAAGTAGCACCTTGGACCTCTTTTGAGTTTTGCCTGGAATCATTGCCTTCTATTTACTAATTATTCTGCGATTTGTGTATATAATAATTTTTCATTCAAACACACAAATACAATGGTCTTCTAAGCATTGTGGCTAGGTTGGAATTTATGTTGATAGTGTTCTAAAGAAAGTTTCTCCAAAGTATCTCGTCACTGCCACTTTAAGTGATGGTTCTGGAAAATGAGGGAATGTGTTAAGACACAGAAAGAGAATGTACCCTAGTCGATGTGTACGGGTTGATATGATTGTTATCCTATGAAATTAGTGTGCTAGTTGTCGACTTTTCATGGGACCAGTTTAAGTAAATATCATGACTCCTGGGTCATTGGGATATAATCTTCTCTTTTTTTTTTTCTTTTTTTTTTTTTTTAATCTTTGCAGGAGGATTTAGCTTGTGGCTCGTTATATTGATTATTCTAATAGCTCTAGCTGCTTATTTCTTGAAGAATCACGAGAGTTTGAGGTCGTTGTTGGAATGCTTTAAAAGCTTGTCATAGACGGAGCGCATTTGGGCTTCTCAAACATAATCAGTTATCACATACTTGTGTCCAAGCCGGGAAAAAAAAAAAAATTTCACAAATGCTTCTGAATATGTTTTATTTAATTTTTTGTTAATGTATTTTCCGTTATATCGTTGGTTAACCTTTTGTATAGCAATTGATGTCGTTTGTGCCCTTATGGCAAAATAACGTGCTTAGAGTTGATTTTACGTAGAGTTTGAACATTAAGCCACAAGGCAATGTTTTATCAATATGATCATTTACTCATTATTGGAACATATTATTGCTATAAGTTTGATAATTCGTCGATTTTTTGGTAAATCAGTTTACAAAGCATCTCTCTTGATCATTTACTTGATTTTTAATGGAAAAGGTAAGATTATGATTTGATATCGAATGCCAGTTTTCAAACAAATGTTAAAAAGTTTGAAGTGACAGATTGCAGATATGGCGGAGCTGTCTAGCTTGATCGTGCGAGAGAAATATGCTCGTGCCACCTTACCCTCTGCCAAATCTTTGCTTGACTATTCTTGCATGCAAGGATCATCTCCAATATAAATACCAATGTTAAATTTAGTATTAATAAATATATATTGCGTGGCATTGATAATCTATGTCCATTGTGGGTTGCATTTTTTATTTATACTCCAAAATTTACATTACTATTAGAAATCAATGACTTGTCGTATTCATACAAACGACGTATTCTTATTAATTCCAATTCCTCACTTCACATGACTAGTCCTCAACCTCAAGAACACGTGGCTGACTTACATTCATAACTGCAGGACCACAACTAGTCCTTTTCATACCGTTAGAAATATTGTCCTTGTAATTATTCTTTTGCAATCTCGATGATGGGTGACAGCTATACGGGCTAATCATTGGATTCAATTTATAGCTTTGTATATATATAGAAAGGCCTTGTAAATGTATTCCTTGAGCTGGTCAATGAAATCCTAATTTCTCTCATATCTTTACATGGTATCAGAGCCTTAGGAAACTCGATCCGTCAGCAATGGCGACCAACCCAGAAATCATAAACCCTCAGTGCCATCCTCAAAACCAGAATAATCCCCCACAAGTTGCTCAGCCTTTCCAAGAGAACTTACCTAACCAAAACCTTGGTCTGCCACCTCAATACCAAGCCATGTTTGTCAACTCATCTAACCAAATCCTCACCATTCGCCTCAATGACACCAACTATTTGGTGTGGTGTCAGCAAGCCATTGCTGGGGTTAAAGGCTATGGCCTTGAAGGTTTTTTGTTTGGCAACATCCCGAAACCTACTGAGTTTTTTCTTGGAACTCCACCAATACCAAACCCTGAAATTCTGATTTGGTAGAGACAAGACCAACTGCGAGTTTCATGGCTCTTAGCCTCTATTAGTGACGGCCTACTTGTGACCATTATTGGTCCCCACTCTTCCAATCAAATATGGACCACGCTTGAGAGCTCTTTTGCCTCTCAATCTAGAGCCCGGATTATGCAATACAAATTGCAGTTCCAAACTCTGAAAAATGGTTCTCTCTCTCTATGCCTGAATTTCTAACCAAGATGAAAACATTTGCTGATGTTTTGGCTTTTGTAGGCTACCCTATTACTGAAGAAGATCAAGTTCTCCATATCGTATATGGATTGTGTCATGAATATGACCCCGTTGTTGTCTCCATCACCTCTCGAACTGAACCATACACCTTAAACGACGTTGGAGCTCTTCTTCTAAGCTTCGAAAATCGTCTTGAGCATTCCTTTGGTGCCAACTATGAGATTGGAAATCCATTAGCGTGTCTTGCTGTCTCAGGGAACAATCGCAGACCTTCAACCAATCGTTTCACTGGTGAACAGCCCCCTCAACACCACACTAGCTGAGGTGGTCGAGGAACCAGAGGAGGTTGTGGTAGACACTACAACAACAACAATAACAGGGTTCAATGCCAGCTGTGTGGATGTGGTGGTCGTACTGTGCAACGCTGCTACTACCAATTTGATGTGAGCTTTCAAGGGTTCACTTCTCAAAACTAGTCCACCAATCATGGAGAAAATCAAATCAACAGCTCATCTCACCTAGGCACCAGCAACAACTTGAATGCTCTGTCCTCCATAGCCATCTCTTGACGGAAATCGGTATCCTAACTATGGCGCTACTAATCGTGTTAAAAATGATTTGAGCAATCTTAACCTCGGTTTCGAGTATCAAGGCAACGTGAAGGTTCTTGTTGGTAACGGCGCAAGTTTGAACATCTCTCACATAGGTTCTTCCACTGTATCCTCTAGTTCCTACTCCTCTAAGACCTTGTAAAATATCTATTGCATGTTCCTCAAATTACAAAAAAAAAAAATATATGTTAGAGTATGTCCAAATTTGCAATAGACAATTTAATGTTTTTTGAATTTCATCCTAGTTTTTGTCTTGCAAAATGACCTAGCCACGGGGGAGGTACTATTGTGAGGGAGTCTTGAAGGTAGCCTGTACTGCTTTCAACTAAATCAAGTCAACAACCAGAACAATACTTTGAATGAGTAAGCCAGTGTCAATCGAGTCATGTCTAGTGGTAGTCAAGTCGAGTCTAATGTTAATCGAGTCCAATTTTTCCTTTCAATCAAAGACAAAATGTATAATGTAAATAAAAACCTTGTTTTTAGCAGTCCTACTGTTTTGTCAAGTATTGTGTCAAATGCTAAGAGTAGTATGTCTGCTATTGATCTCTGGCATCAGAGGCTGGGACACCCAACTCTCCTTATTGTGCAAAAAGTTATGAAACAGTGTAACTACTCCAAAGCAATGAAACATCATTTTAAATTTTGTCAAGCATGCCAAAAAGGAAAGGCTCATATACTTCCTTTTACAAATTCCACCACTGAATACAAAGAACCTTCACAGTTGATACACTTAGATTTATGGGGTGCCTCACCTGTTCTATCTAGAAATGGTTTTCGATACTATATCAGTTTTGTTGACGCTAATTCCAAATTTACATGGTTGTAACTCTTAAAAACCAAGTCAGAAGCACACAACACTTATATTTCCTCTAAAAACATGAAAGAAAAACAATTCGACAAACTCGAAAAAGGCTTGCAATTCGATTGGGGAGGAGAATTCTGACCTCTCACCACCTTCCTCAATCAATTAGGTGCCATTCATCATACGCAAGAACAAAATGAAATTGATGAGTGTAGTTTGTAGAAACCGAATTAACCTTGCTTGCTCAAGCAAACTTACCCCTGAAATTTTGGGAAGATGTTTTTCTTTCAGTCGTTTATCTCATCAACAGGCTACCTACAAGATCCTTGTAATTCAAGTCCCCCTTGGAGGTGCTTCATAAGGTAAGACCAAACTACTCCTTTCTAAAGACTTTTGGTTGTGTTTTGTTACCCGAATTTGAGACCTTATAATCAATATAAACTTCAATTTCGCACACAACCTTGCACTTTTCTTGGTTACAGTAACCAACACAAAGGATACAAGTGTTTAGACCTCAACACTCGGATATACATTTCTACAGATGTAATGTTTGATGAAACCTCTTTTTCTTTTAAAAAATAAAATAGAATCACTAACAGAACAACAACTCAAAGATTTTCTCTCTCACAGCCGTATTGTCCTAGCTAATCATAATATTTCCAACATATGCACTCCTCATGTTCTTGTTTTAGAACCTACTCAAAGTGAGAATGTAGAACATGTGCAAACTATCAATAAGATAACTTCTTTAGATGGGGATGTCTCCGAGCATAGAAGTTCTGATTGCGAAGAATTATCTGAAACAGACCTTGTAGCTCCTCAACCCGATACCTGTATCTCAACCGCTCCTACGACAACAACAGCCACAAACAGACACCAAATGGTTACAAGATCCAAAGCATTTTTCAAGCCTAAAACGTGCCTCAACACCGAAGTCATTTGTGTCAACATGGAACCTGTTGAGCCAGAATCGGTTGAAATTGCCCTCAGAAGTCCAAGTAGAAACAAGCTATGATTGAGGAACTTCAAGCCCTACAAAAGAACAGGACTTGGACTTTGGAAAATCTTCCAGTAGACAGAAAGTTGATAGGTTGCAAGTGGGTCTACAAAGTTAAAAGGAATGCTGATGGGAGTGTCTCAAGGTGCAAAGCAAGGCTGGTTGCAAAGGGTTTTAATCCGGTAGCAAGTTTCGACTTCTAGGAGACATTTTCTCCCGTTACTAAACCGGCGACAATGAGAGTAATTTTGACTATAGCCCTCTTCAACCGCTGGGCAATTTGCCAATTAGATGTAAACAACACATTTCAAAATAGCACTTTAGAGGAGGAAGTCTTCATGCAATAGCTCCCAAGTTTTGAAGATCACAACAAACCACACTTGGTTTGTAAACTGAGAAAGTCTCTCTTTGGACTTAAGCAAGCCCCGAGAGCCTGGTTTGAAAAACTCAAAAATTCATTGTTGCATATTGGTTTTGAGAAATCTAGGGTTGACAATTCACTATTTATCATGTATACTAAGGCATCTTGTGTGTTCATCCTTATCTATGTTGATGATATATTCATCACTAAAAGTCATGACAAGGAGGTTCGTATACTCATTTTCTTGTTAAACAAGATGTTCTCACTTAAGGATCTTGACAACCTTCATTTTTTTTCTTGGAATTGAAGTAAACCCAACATAAATCGGTCTGCACTTATCTCAACCGAAGTACATTGGTGATCTTCTCAAAAGAGCTAAAATGGACCAGCCAGACCCTTACCAACTCCAATGATATCTAGACTTCATCTGTTATCCGTCAATGGCAATCAAATTGAAGATGGAAAGCAGTATCAAAGTCTGGTCGGTGGCCTTCAATATGCAACTATAACAAGACCAGAGATTTCCTATAGTGTGAACAAACTAAGCCAATTTATGCATTGCCCTCTTGATGAACATTGGAAAGCCTTGGAAAGAGTGCTGAGATACTTGAAAGGGATGATCAACTATGGACTTAATGTCACAAGATCCAAGACTCTGAATCTCACAGGTTTTTCAATTGCAGATTGGGCCACTAATACAAATGATAGAAGGTCGACATCAAGTCTCTGCATATTCCTTGGAAGCAACCTATTCACATAGAGTTCAAAAAAACAACCCACAGTCTCTCGCTCATCTACAGAGGCAAAGTACCTCTGCCACAGCAAAAATTCTATGGCTTAAGTCTCTGCTCCGTGAGATCAGATTATTACCATTGACTAGAACATAGACGATCTGGTGTGATAATATCAGTACAGTCTCATTGTCCGCTAATCTAGTTCTTCACTCCAAGACTAAACACATGGAGTTAGACTTGTATTTTGTACGAGAGAAAGTTTTGGACAAGTCCATGGCAGTACATCACATACTTGGAGTTGATCAAATATCATATATTTCACGAAATCACTGTCAGGACCATTCTTCGAGAGAATAAGAAATAAACTACAGGTAGTACCATTGGGAGTATTGGAATTAAGGGGGAGTGTTAGAAATTGATTACATGTCATATTTATACAAACGACATATTCTTATTGATGCAATTATGGTAAACGAACCGTCAGCCAATCTGAGATCACGTTTCGAGCTACTTTTAATTAGAGTTTTTATGTGTTTATTTGAGTCACTTTATTGTAACTTTGTTATTGTTGAGCTTTCTTATGTTTATTGACATTTTTAGAGGGTTAGGAACAAGTTTGGTTGAGGGTTGTGCGGGAGATTTTTGACAAAATGCGGCGGAATATGAAAGAGTACATCCGAGTGTGCAACGACGTGCATCAGGTGCGTGTCAGAGTGCCTCAGGCAGAGCCATAGCCGAACGTTCGCCCAAATGCCAAGAAAGACCGGCCAAATCCCAAGAACGTTCGCCAAGTCCCAAGAACGACCGCCAGATTCCGACCGATTTTTAGTTTTGACGCGTTTTTAGGTTATTTTCAGTAGTTTCCTAATTCTTTTAGTTTATTTTCGGATTTTAATGTATTTAGTTTCTAATTAGGGTTGTAAACCAAGTAGCATATTTAAAGGCCAACTTTCATCAATAAAATAATTAGAGAGATTATTTTGATCAGAAACACATATTGTGTGAGTGAGGTTTTATCTCTTCCCTTGGTTCTTCTTGAACCGTCAAGGATTTTCCTTGAACAAACCTGGATTTACCAAAGTGCCAAAGGATTTACCTTGGACATCAAATATAGATGAGAATTTATCTCGTTGACACAAGAATTTATCTTGTGGCGTTCGCCTGGCTTATCGAACGGACTTTCCGCGACCGTTCGAGCACCAATCGATCCACAATCCGAACCTAATTCCGTAGACGATCCGTAAACAAACCTTGAATCACGAGCATAACGCGCGGGGTTCATATCAGTTGGTATCAGAGCATAGTTTCTATGATTAGGTTTGCCTATCCTTTATTTTGTTTTGTGATTTCTTAGAGTCAAAAAAAAATTCAGTTCCTTGTGTTCTTGTTAGGTTATTGTTAGGTTCGTTCAATTCCATTGAGTTTCCTTTTTGTTTCGTGCCAATCAATTGTTATGTTTGAGTTTGTCATATTTTTGTTCTTAGGTTTTGATTTTTTTGATTCTTGTTTCGTCAATTGTGTCAACCTAGGGTTTCAATTGGGGTGAATTATTCTTGCTTGATTTCTTAGGGTTTTGGGTCACAAAATTTTGGGGGTTTTGTTCCTCGAGTCCAATTTCTTGATTCTTGACTGAAATCTTGAATGAATTATTGTTCGTTCTTTTGTCAAGTCTTGTTCTTGTGTCATTAAGTCTTTTTTCTTGCTTCTTGTTATTATTCTCGTGTCATTCTTGAGTTCTTGAATTTCATTCTTGATATCCTTGAATTCGTGTGTCTTGAAGTCTTCTTAAAAAAAAAGAGTAACATATTGTCGAGAATTACAAAAGAGAATTGAGTGATAAAAGGAAATACTTGTGAGGTTCTTTAAGGTAAAAGCCATTATTGAGTGTAAACACGAGTGTCCAATGAGTGTGACCACCAATGTCGAGCGCAAACACGTAAGGGAGTGAATGTGAGGTCCAATTCTTTTTATCCCTAATCAATTTTGCAGAAACATGTTTCACAAGAATCGAAGACGTGGTTATGGCGACAGCACCATAAATACGAAACTTCCGTCATTTAATGGGATGTGTAACTTTAAGGCGTACCTAAAGTGGGAGGATACAATGGAGTGGGTGTTTGATCGAACTTTCTACTCCGAACAAAAGAAGGTACAACTCGCCGCTAGTACATTCGTTGGCGACGCTGCCGAATGGTGGGATGAGGAGAGACATTGTAGGCGTTTTTATGGTGATCGACCTCTCGATACGTGGTATGAGTTGACAGAGATGCTGAGGAAAAGAATCTGCCGATACATCGACGAGGAGCTTCGTGCGGGAATGGACAAGATTGAGTCTCTTTTCTCACAATGGAAAGAGTCAAGTCCTAACCCAAACAAAGTAGGCAACAACGACGTGAAGACTCCGACGACGAAAGACGAATCCTTGGAGACGAAAGACGAATCCTTGGAGACGAAGCATGTGGAGATTAAGAGCTTAGAAGAGTCCTTGATGGAAGACATGGAGATTGATGAAGACAAAGGAATGGAGTTGAAGGAACTTGGCCATGATTCCTTAGTCAACGTTGAAGATCCATACCAAAATTGGGTTGTTTTTACTTTTTCCTGTAAGGATGTAATCCCCATTGTACACACTAGCCCCACCCTTGTTTTTGTACCTTTAAAGTTTACAAAATTGTCTCTGGTGAGCATGACAGCAGAAAAAAAAGAAAGTTAGAGAGAAAAACAAGAGTGCAAGGGGAAGCATGGTGAGAGAATTAAAACAAAAGAGAAAGAAAGTAGTGTTTGAAATGTTGAGGGGGAAGAAACGAAGGAAGCTGAGAAATGGAAAGCGAGTGAAGGAAAAATGGCATTTTGTAATGTTTTACAGGTTACCATGGCTCGGATTTGAGGGCAAATCCTTTTGAAGAGAAGGAGTATGATGCGATTATGGTCGACGAACCGTCAGCCAATCCGAGATCAAGTTTCGAGCTACTTTTAATTAGAGTTTTTATATGTTTATTTGAGTCACTTTATTGTAACTTTGTTATTGTTGAGCTTTCTTATGTTTATTGACATTTTTAGAGAGTTAGGAACAAGTTTGGTCGAGGGTTGTGCGGGAGATTTTCGACAAAATGCGGCGGAATGCGAAAGAGTGCATCCGAGTGTGCAACGGCGTGCATCAGGTGCGTGTCAGAGTGTCTCAGGCAGAGCCATAGCCGAACGTTCGCCCAAATGCCAAGAACGACCGGCCAAATCCCAAGAAAGCTCGCCAAGTCCCAAGAACGATCGCCAGATTCCGACGGATTTTTAGTTTTGACGCGTTTTTAGGTTATTTTCAGTAGTTTCCTAATTCTTTTAGTTTATTTTCGGATTTTAATGTATTTAGTTTCTAATTAGGGTTGTAAACCAAGTAGCCTATTTAAAGGCCAACTTTCATCAAAAAAATAATTAGAGAGATTATTTTGATCAGAAACACGTATTGTGTGAGTGAGGTTTTACCTCTTCCCTCGGTTCTTCTTGAACCGTCAAGGATTTTCCTTGAACAAATCCGGATTTACCAAAGTGCCAAAGGATTTACCTTGGACATCGAATATAGACGAGAATTTATCTCGTTGACACAAGAATTTATCTTGTGGCGTTCGCCGGCTTATCGAACGGACTTTCCGCGACCGTTCAAGCACCAATCGATCCACAATCCGAACTAATTCCGTAGACGATCCGTAAACAAACCTTGAATCACGAGCATAACGCGCGGGGTTCATATCACTTATTAATTCCAATTCCTCACTTCACGTGACTAGCCTCCTCAACCTCAATAACATGTGGCTGATTTGCATTCGTACCTGCAGGACCACAACCAGTCCTTTTCATACCGTTAGAAATATTCTCCTTGTAATTATTCTTTTGCAATCCCGATGATGGATGACAGCTATACAAGCTAATCATTGGATTCCCTTTATAGCTTTGTATACATATAGAAAGGCATTGTAAATGTATTCCTTGAGCTGGTCAATGAAATCTTAATTTCTCTCATTTCTTTACCTACAACATAGAGTAAAAATAAAAGAAGCACACTACTTGGAGCATAAAGTATTAGACGGCATCAAGAATAAACTTATTTTGTAATTACTAAAAAAAAGTACTAATAAATATATAAATGTTATATTTAAAACCGAATATTCCAATGCTGTATTTGTGCGACTAAAAAAAATTATCATAACTTGTCATTAAATGATAAACAATCAACTAATCAATGATGATTTAAAATGATAAAATTCATCACTTAAAATTACATTTATAAAATTTGGCTTTATATATGATATTGCAATCTATAAGAGCATCTCTAAAGGACTCTATTATAGAGTCAAAATAGTGAAATATGGAGTATGTGAGGCCTTGTGCGCTATTTGTAGTGCCATTTTAAGGGATATTAATAGTACCACGCTATATATAGCGTGGTACTGTTCCACGGTATATATATATGTTTTTTATTTTTAATATGTTTTGTTATTTGTCTTGTTCTCTTTTGAATAGTAAAAAGTTAAAAAAAAGTAATAAAATAATAAAGATAAAAGGAATATAGAAGAATATTCTCTTTTAGAGTGAAAAATAGAATATTGGGTTAGAAATAAAATATTATTGATGGTGACATGTACTTTATTTTAGAGTGAAAAATAGAGTATTAGGTTAGAGATGGCCTAACAAAACAACACTTCAGATCTGTATTCACTTTAGTGTATACACAAGTCACGAGGGACAGCAGGGAAGTGTTTGTTCATCCAAAATTCTCGCCCTGTTATTTTGATTTCCTCTTATGAATCTCATAAGAGTAAATTAAAAGAAAAAATTCATTGGCTTTGCTGTTTGTCACAATCACAAAACGTTGCGACTTGCACTGATCCTACAACATAGGACCAACTGCTTGTTAGGAAGTTCATAAACACTCGTTTCTACAACTCAATAATTTTTAAACTGTGGAAGCATATCAGGGGGCATTATGACGATAGAAAAAATTATATGTAAAAAAAAAAAAAAAATAAAATAAAATAAAATAAAAATAAAAAAAACCCAACCACAATATACAGCCAATAATTAGTACTGTTGCAATTGAGTAATTAAAAAATCAATGTCGTTTTCTTTGGTAGAGAGAATAACCAACTAGAGCAGACATTAAAAAAGTCCATAGTACCTGCCACAAAAATTTCACATTAGTATTCAATATTAGAAACTCTGTTTAAGGCAATAATAATAATAATAAAATAAATAAATAAAATAGTAAAGGTATTGAAAGTACTGTATTAATTGTATGCCATCGTTCAAGTCTTTTTATCCTTGCTTGCAAGTCCTCAATGACCCCTTCCATAGGGGAGATCTCCCGGCTCGGTGAGGATTCCGAAGCCGAACAGCTTCCCTGTTTGTCGCACTACAGGAATTATACTACGAATTGCAAATGCAAATTCTATAGATTCAACATTTTACATGCAAATAGATGCAACTTTCAAAGAGATTGAAGTTCTGAGTAGTTGGACAACAATGGCCTTCTTTGGTTCATATCCCTAGCTAATTGGTTTAGGATGTCAGCAGCTGTTTCAAGTTGTGATCTCGTGAAAAATGATGAACCAATCTGATAAAACGACAACTGAACAAGACTTTAAACTACGACTGAACAAAAACTATGAAATATGACACTAATAAGACGAAGAGTAAGTAAAACTATGAACTGCCAATCTGATAAGATGAAGACTGAGCAAAACCATGAACTGCCAAAAAATCTGTGAACTATGAGTATTGAGTGGACAAAACTATGAACTACCAATCTGATGAGATGACCACTGAATAAGACCATGAACTACCATTATGATGAGACGACCACCGATTAAGACCATGAACTGCCATTATGATGAGACGACCACACCGATTAAGACCATGAACTAGACGACCTCCCTCTGATTAAGACCATGAACTACCAAAGTACCAATCTGATAAGACGATGACAGAACAAAACTATGAACTAGATCCATATCTACATCTTTATTACCTGATTCTCGTCACATTAAAATCGCTATTTTAAAGATTTAGACCCTATATAGTAAAGCTCAACTGGGAGATTCACTCTTGATCTTTTGTTAGATTAAATATGTAGGTTGATTATTTACCAGAAAGAAAATCTAGGTTAAAATCTACCTACGATATATGCCATCATAGATTCATCTACAAAAGGGACAGAGATGGCTGTCGATACAATAAGTTAGAGCAGATAGACAATATTGCAACTAGTTTGAGAAATCGTAATTTTATATAGGTGTTGCAGGTAAATCTATTCCAAGCAGAAGCTAAACACCTGGGCTTGAATAAATTCCACGAGTTCCTGCAACCTTGCAGCTTGATGAGTATGAATACCAGAAGAACTTCTTTCCAGGGCTGGTAATCTTTCCAGGACTATTTGAAGATAACTCTACAGCAACATGTGAATGGGTAAGTTACATGTTTGAAGATAACTGCTACCCCAACAAACGATGAAAATAACAAAGATCACTGACCAAAAAGAGAATAAATAAAGATTATCGTTCCATAAAAATAAATTCCACAACATGCAAACATTGTCGGTGTGTGTATATGTATATACGCTAACACTAAACTGAACGTGGGGGCTTCTTGTATGATATTGAAAACCCTCTAAGCCACCTCGTAGTGATTAGCAGAGGTAGGCGAGACCATATGTGCGGTCTAAAATTTCATTTCTAATTGGTACAAACCATAACTTATGTAAAAAGACAATCATAATGACATATTAGTTGAACGAAGGAAAACCTTTGTGGTATATGAACCATCCAATTTAAGCATTGAGCCAGCAGCTGCAACAGCTTCTTTATTAACCCCCTTGATTTGTAGGTAAGGACCAAGGGAATCTTGTAAATGATCAACCTCTATTAGTATCTAAAAGAAACAAGAAAAACCCGCTTTAGTAATGGTAAACTTGACACACAATATACTTTTAGCCAGCTGTTTGGGTCCAAACACGAGACATAACATGAACAAAACACAAAGTTAATTGGCAAAAAAAGTCAAAAGCCATAAATACGATTACATTATAAGTGAACACCACACGAACACTTAAACATGACTAAAGACTGCTAAGTAACGATTCCAAATAGCTCATAAATGGGTAGACACTATTAAAACAAGTTTAATATCGATTTACATTTTTGTATATGGTTACCTTCATTTCTTATTAACAAACTAAAAGTCTCACATTGGCTTGAAAAACATAACTCACTTTTACTTTCTTACACACATGTAAACTTTGAACTTTACATTCTTCAATTACTTGTTATTCAATTACATTGTTAAGCATTGTGAAATTTTCAATCATTTCAACTGTAGGTGTCTCCCTGTTTTAAAAAATCCTCCCATTTCTCCCAGCCCATATTACCCATACTAATGCCATGACTGCACAATTCCACATAACCTTTGCCATTTTGTTCCTTGCTAAGCTTATCGGTATTTTAGTAGGACTTGTTTGCTGCATTGAGACATACCCAATCAACTTCAAATTCTTACCACAAAGCTGTCCATAGTCTTCTTGCCACTCTAAAATGGAAGAAAATGTAATCTGCGCTCTCTAAACTTTATTTACACATAATACAACAGAACGGGACAAATTCATAGTAGGATTTTTCTTTGTACCACAACGCAGGTATTTATTTTCTCATAAGAAGACCAACCAGGCAAAGACTTTAATCCAGTGAGGAACATTCTTCCAAATGAATTGGAAAGGTTCAGAAACACGAAACTCATTTGAATCAATTATTGACTGAAAGAAAGATTAGCACGAAAACCCTTTGGACCCTAGGAACCATATTCTAGTATCAAGACTCGACAATTTACGGACAACTTGATTTAGTAAACCCAACAAGAACATCAGTTCATATGTTTCTCTTATGTTCAAATATCTTCTGAAACTAAAATTTCAATTTGAAACCTAATTATCCAAAACACTAAGGACAATTGCTATGATTTCATGTTTGGACGACACCAGTGAATAGAGTCTTGTGAAACATTTCTGACAACGAACAATTCCCCAACCACACATCTTCCAAAGATTTAACCTTTTCCCCATTATCAATCCTACATGAACAATGGATCAAAAATAGATCGAGATCCTGAGAGATAAACTTTCAAGAATTTTTAAAAATAGCTATATTCCCTCTATTGGAATCTCATTTATTTTGGTCTAGCCCATATTTGCTTCTTATGATCATACGCCACAAGGACTTCTACTCTAACAGGAATCTTCATAACCATTTTCCAAGAAGCACTAAGTTTTTTTTTTTTTTTTTTCCTTCAATTTACCAATTTCCAATCCTTCCTTTTGCTTTGATCTAGACACGATCTTCCAAGCCGCCAAACCATCCACCCCACCCCTACTCTCTTTGTCCCATAAGAATTGTCTTATCATCTCCTCAATTTCCAAAGCCACCTGGTTGGAAATTTTAAACAAGACATTTAGTAAATGGGCAGGTTGGCTAAAACTGATTGAATTAGTGTTGGCTGACCTCCCCTCAAAAAAACACCTTTCTTCCACCGTTCCAGTCATTTAGCTACTTTCTCTATCACTGGATTCCAAAATTCCATAGCAAGAGGATTTCCTCCCATAGCCCAAGTATTTCATCAGCCACGATCTAGTCTCACACCCCACCATGACCACATAGTTGTAAGGACTGCAAGTCCATATTCATGCCTATGATGGTACTTTTTCCAATGTTGATTTTCAGAAACATAATGAGAAAATTTTCATTTTGAAGTTATTCACTGAATCTTCAGCAAAAACTTTCTAAGGTTTTGCTACAAATCACTTTCTTAAGTTTCTAACAAAAAAGTGCCATAATAAACTATGCAATTTTTTTTTTTTATTACAAGCAAAAACTTGGTTATCTTTCCTTCACCATTTCTTTTTTCCTTCGCACTTTTTTGTGCATTATTTTATAACCTAGGTTCCAAACAAAGACTAGAGTGATATTATAAAATTTTTAAGATTGAATTTTTATTTGATTTTTGAAGATATAGTCATTTTTTTCGACCAAGTGTGCTCATGTATGACACAACCCACGACATGTTTAATAAATGAGTTGTAATTTGGTGACACGATAAATTCAATATTCAATTCGACGTGTCTAGGACAGCTGCTTGGGCACAACATGGAACATGAATTGCTATCTCTACTTTGAACATATTCTTGCAATAAATATGGTAAATATAAACATTAAATACATACTCAAAAGAAAACTATTTGAGACCACAAGGCAAATTTAATACTTAAATAACAATTAACATAAGATATATGAAAGATAATTTTTGATAGAATGATCTTACCTTTCCATCTTGGTAAATGAAAGCAGATGCTTCAATGTAAGCTACAGCTTGATACCTAAGATCACAAAATGATTGTAGTCATTACAATTAGCAGAGAATAATAACTGTTCATCACTAACTGAAAATGAAAGGCAGCCTGTTTCTCATTATGCTATTCGGTAACCTAATTTAAGAAGTAAATTTTAACTAAAATAGAGATGCAACTAACTTTTGTAGGAATTATTTATTAAAAAACAAATAACTTATAAGAATTTAAGACATCATTTGAAACATCATGAACATTCAAACAATTAGCTTCTGATCTAAATTCCTAATCCTAACGAGTTTCCGCAAAAACGTAACATAAAATGCAACAGCCAATATTAATATAGAGATCTTACCCAAGGTTAAGAAGGCCAGCAACTGTAGTGATGCTGATATCAAAATCAACTTTGGGTTGAATGATAAAGTTACCTTCTCTTATGGGCTAGTAATTATAATTCAGATGAAATTCTAAATCAGGCCAGGGTAGTATTTAAAGAAAGAAACTATAAAAATAACTAGGATGAGAGCATGCTTTCTGTACAAACCTCCCGAATCAACAGTGCAAATCTGCCTTCACATATTCTGACGCGTATGCAATCACTTTCTTTCAACTGCCCATTAGTAGGAGTTCCAGGAAGCTTGAAATATATGTCAATGAAATTTTGAACGGAGCTGCAGAACTTTGTTGGATCAAGAATTTTCACAATATCTTGATAAGTCACCTGTTAGCAATGAGAACCATATAGATATTTCAGAGACAGTTGCATCAATGTGTTCACAGCAGAAGCTATTACAATGCCCTACTTGCTTGTTACTCTTCAGCACAAATAAGGAACTCTCAGGAGATAGAACAGGATCAAAGTCATTCCGAATTTTGAGCTGCATTACGAAAAGAAGAAATATATCATAGTCCTAACAAAGAAAATAAATTTAGCAATGAAAGGTACTGCTATATCAGCACAGTAAAGTACAATCCATGCTTGACTCCGCAACCAGAAAGAGGAAAAATACCCGCATAAAAAAAAATTTCTTAAAGAATCGACCTTCAAGGCCAGACTAACAAACTCCTAATTTTGAAAAACTCACTTTCTTTTCCTTGTTAAAAAGGTGTCATAATATCCTAGCAAGTTTCAAAGAAATGCGATTGCTTGCTTTAATGAGGTTGAACTAGAAGACAACAAATTCAAAATAAATTTGGAACACAATCACATTACAAGTATTATAAATTACGGCGACCACTTAAGTATTCATAACTAGAAATAAAATAAAATAATATCAAATAATATAAAATAAAATCAGACAACACAAAGTTGGCTTTGTGCAGACTTTTTAATGTTCTAAATCCACTAACATGAGCATGGACAAGATGTGGTTCAATGTGCTGCTGAAACATTGGAAACACAGTCATCATAATTTCATTCTGTGACATAAAGTACCCCACTCTACTTTTATCTCTCTGAACTCGAGAAATAAGATGTGAATGAACTCCTCCAACCTGTATGGACAAACAGATAGGAAAGAGTATTTGTCAGAAAACTAATGATGGTTTGTAGTTCTAATCATCAATTGAAAAAAAGGTTTAGAGGGGAACCAACGCCTTGAAAAAGAAACAAATTATTCTTACGACAGCAATCCACAAGTCAAGTGATTTTCGGATATCAGGATGCAGAGCATAAACTCCTTCAAAAATGATCTGGTTGGAAGACACACAAAAAACTTTATTAAGCTCAAAAAGATCAAAACAAAAATCAATCACTATAGTAATTAGTTGTCTTGGATTTTTTCACTATATAAGTAATTGTGACAAGTATTACTATTCTGAGGGTTAGACAAACAATTTTCTAGCAGCTATATATTTCACTTAAAAGTACGACCAATCTGGCTTATAAATATTCTACACATAACAACTTTCCAGACGGTCAAACTTCTGGGGTACAATACAAAAATATTTGTTACTGACCGCTCCACAATCTTCTGAAACTTCAAGTTCCTTGAACCCACTACGGGCACCGGTCTCCAAATCGAATACAGGCACTTTTGTTCTTCGGCCATTCCTCATGTCATCTATATTCTGCAGATAGGTGAGATACCTTTGTTTTAATGTAACACCCGCTGAATCCAAAAGTCTTTCGAGCAGCATGAAATCTTATGTTCTTAAAATTGACACCCAGGCCATGTAGAAGCAAACCACAGCCTGACTGTTCAACCTTCAGTCAGGGTTTAACTTTAAATGGTAAGACACAAATCAGCCGTATGAAAACTCTTCTAAAGAATACTCAAATCTTCAAAAGCTTTACCATATTCATGTATTAGTTATACATAGTGCAAATTCCCACAGCATTAACCAAAGATAAAAATGTGTGCTTATGTTTCATACCAATGACTAGCCTACACAAATTTAAAACATGTTAATGAATATGCAAGCAGCAATTTGTTAAAGCGAATGGGATTTTATCCACTCAAAAAACAGTTATATATTAGTAAAGATATTACTAACCATGTTAAGTCATTTATATTCTTGGTTTTGTTATGTTTTAACAGAAAATGTTTTCTTACACGCCTGAATCACAATACAGTTTTGACCATAGGTAATGACTGAGCGAACGCAAAAGAGGAAATTTCACAGTAAAAAATAAAGATGACACAAACCATAGCTTTCGGAAAAAATATATATCTACATGGTCTTTGGTACACCATTTAAAAGGACATTTTTAATTTATTATTGTTTCCCACAATACAAGTGTTTGAGAAACTATTGGGATGCACAATTTAAGGTAAATGAAGTTTTTTGGTAAGCTAAATAAGATTGTATGCTACAATATATAAGGCTATTTGCTACGGTGTATATTGTGATTTGAAGCAACTGTGTATATTGTAATTTTAAGCTTCTATCCAAACATCACTTTAAATTAGATTCCTCACTCAAATGGTGCCAACCAAACGACAGTTTAAATGAAAAATTTTTACTATTTCAAACCATCTAAATTTTTTAGTATGAATGGTGAACAAAACAGGTTGAACCGGAAAATTAATTATTTGTAGCACTTTAGGAATCGGCACTATTAAAAAAAAAATTTACAACCCATAGAATTCCTAACATCTTTCACGTTCATCTTTCCTAACACTTTAGGAATTTCTATATTTAGTCTTGAAAAATCCATGGAAACTTACTTTTGAAAGCAAAGATAAATCAAGTGAGCTGAAATCATCATGCTTGAAATCCTTTACATGTTCAGATCTATAATATCTTTCAAGTGAAATTACTTCACAACCAACTATGTTTGCCATTTTGTGAGCCAAACTAGTCTTTCCTGAGCCACTTGGACCTCCTGCAACAGTAACATCAGCAGCATAAGAAAGTATTTCAATCTAAAGTACGTTTTAGCTACTAAAGAAACGGGTTCCACAAACTAGAAAATGAGATTATTTCATAAATGCCAACTTGTGAAATATAAGGTGTAATTCTATAGTTAAAACTAGTCATATATGATCAGTCAGTTAAAAAAAGACCAGAAAGGTCATTTTCAGTTAATTCTTATGTTGCCTTCATTAAATTCTAAACTAACGCAACAAAAATAGTTGAACAAGAAGAGAGCGAAACTAATATCCTGCTCTCTATAATACTAGGAGAGATATTATATCCCCAAGGACACTAATAACAAAATTTTACAGATGATATCCAACATTATCATATCAATAACAGAATATTAATCACTAAAACAACTGAACATCATTGAATTTCAGGGATAAAATTAAACTTGAAGGTCAAAAATTACAGAACATATGTTTGCAGATCAGGTTTTCCCCCCTCTTTTTCAACCCAAGGTAAAGATGAATTCCAACCTAGAAGGAATACGCACTTATGTTATTGAATACAAGGTTTTGTTTAGGACTCTAATGTAGGACATGCAATTAGAAGTTTGAGTTTTATTAGGTTTTTTATTAGTTTGAATTGTATTTAGGAAAATAATTCTAATTATTAATTACTATAAATCCTACTAAAAAAATGATTCTATTTAATTAGGTAAAACTATTTGAATTAGGACTCATTTTGAGATTATAAGAGCTTACTCTATAAATAATAGTGTGTAATTTTAGGCAGGCCTTCTCCCATAATCTATAAAATATCTTTAGAATGTTTAATTTATTTTTTAGATTCTCTTATCTATCGCTTCCACCCATCAAATGGTATCAGAGCAGAACAGGATTTAGCCCGACCGATGGCATCTGACAAACATAGTAGCAACCACCTTGGTGACATTCATGCGGTGAAGGTCCTTCGGGGCACTGTTCAAAATCTAGAACAACAATTTGATCGTGTGGAAAACACTTTTTGTGAAATCCAACAAACTATCGTTGCACTAGAGATTGGCAAAAATATAAATTAAAACAACCAGTGGGAACGTCCTTGCACTGTCTCATAGGCAGAAAGCTTTTATGGATTGTTCAAGGAACTATGACCTAGAAGAATTAGTTGTCACACACCATACCCGTCATTACGAAAACATGATTGAGAATTAATCTTTAATGGATACTCAGATGGAGATGACTTCATGGATTGACTCCAAAACATAGAAGATACATTCAAATATATGGATATTCCATCAGAAAAACAAGTGAAGTTTGTGAGTCGTAAATTACAAGGAATAGCTTGATAGACCTCTGATCCGCTTCACTTATGCTAAGCGTAAGGGGAGAAAGGACGTGACAGCTGACGTGTGATGATTGAATTGTCATGTTAGTCATGAGTCTGATAGGATTTGTGACGTGTTAAGTGTTGAGTTGGTTAGGAGTGTTAGTGGAATGTTAGGAATATATTGAAGGTATCTTTTGGCATTTTGTATTTGCAGAGCTCAGCTCTTGTGGGAGAGACCCAAGCCTCTCGAATGCATGGTTAGACCTATATGTTACTATTTTCCAGACCTAGATCAATACTATTACTGTGGTGTTGATTATTAGATTAATCGAATTACATTCTCATTGTGCTCTGTGATTATTATCTTCTACTTGTTTGTGTTTCCTCTGCATTTTACTTATTCGTTAGCTAGAGCATAACACATTGGTATCAGAGCAGCGCGAACCTGAGGAATGGCCAAGAACGCAAACCAGAGGATGGATCATATGGAGGAGATGGTTGGATCGGTGCAACAGGAACTTCATTGGGTCGAATGATCCATGAAAGAAGAGCTGATTAGGGTCGAGAAGCGGCTCGAGCAGCTAGAGGACCTTCCTTCATGGGTGGAGCATCTCAATAAGCTGCACGAGGAATCGATCCGAGGTGGTTCGCCATCGGCCGAGAAGATGAAGGTGCCAGCGGTTTACAGCCCTATTCCGATGGGGGAATCGCCGGGGTATGGCAAATTCGCAAGGATTCGGTGGCCACTCGGCGGGATTTGGAAGTCGTTACGATGGCAAGTTTTGGCGATTGCAGATGCCGTTTTTTGACGGCACAAATCCGGTTGAGTGGGTGTTGAAAGCCGAACACTACTTCAATCTGAACCGATTCTCGAACGAGGAAAAGCTTGAGGCGGCAGTAATCGCGTTTGAGAGAGATGCTGGGACGGTTTGCGATTATCGACGGAGGTTCATAGAATTCGCAGCGCCGTTGGAAAATATTCTGGATGAGGTGTCACTGGGGCATTTTATTAAGGGTGAAGTAGGCAAATACCCAGAATTTATATAACAATAAAAATAAATACCTAAACTTTTGAAGTAATTAAGTTTCTAGTCAATTTGTGAATTACTTGTATATGCTTTTGGTAACTAAGTGAATTACCACCACTTACCACTGTGTAAGTAATCGAATCATTTGGGTAATTGGTTATATTTTTCAAAAGATTGGGTAATAACTTACATTAAGTTTTAAAAATTGGGTATTCACTATAATTTCTCTTTTATTAACAGGCTTAAACCAAATATCAAGGCTGATTTGAGAATTTGGAGCCCACGAATCAGGGCCGGGCCATGGATTTGACCCAAAAGATAGAAGACAAGTTGGCTGTGGTTCAAACCCAACGGGGACTAGCTGGGTTCTTGCCTAATTGCCTAAATTGGGCCTCCTGGACGACCATGACTCCGCTCGAAGGCCTTCGCCCGCCGATTGGGTGTTCCAACACCAACTCTGCAAAGACTTTCGGGGAAGTTTGCCGCCTGACCGAATCCGAGGCACAAGAGAAAAGAGAGAAGGATCTTTGTTATAGATGTGATGACAAATAGGTGCCAGGACATAGGTGCAAGAAGAATGAGTTGAGTGTGTTACTCACACAGGATGAGGAAGACGAGGAGACAGCAGAGCCATTACAAGCACCGGCAGAGGAGTTAAAACCGGAGTTGGAGGTTGCGGAAATTAATCAGGTCATTAAGGTGTCGCTGAATTTGGTGGCCGGGTTGTCTTCCCCGCGCTCTATGAAGCTTCGTGGAATGATCCAGGAGCAGGAGGTGGTCACTTTGATTGATCCCGGAGCTACCCACAATTTTGTGTTCGAGGAATTGGTGAAGAAGTTGGGCCTTCCGACTACGAAAACCAGGTCATATGGAGTTACCATGGGGCTCGGGGACTTGGTCAAAGGGGAAGGAGTGTGTCGGGGGCTTACGCTGCAACTCCAAGGGATTGATATCGTCAACGATTTTCTAACCCTCAAATTGGGCAGCTCAGATGTGATATTGGGTATCCAGTGATTGGAAATGTTGGGCATGACTCATACCAATTGGAAAACACAAGTGATGAAGTTCACGCTCAGGTCAGACACGATTACTCTTCGTGGGAACCCTTCGTTGGGACCGACATTGGTCTCTCTCAAGTCAATGCTGAAGACTATTCGTTAGGAGGGGACGAGAATACTAGTAGAATTGAGTCAAACTCGATGGTGAGGGGCGGACGAAATAGGAGAAACCCGAGTTTTTTCGAGAGGTGCTCGCTCAACATGAAAGTGTTTTTCGGATGCCATCGGGGTTACCGCCAGTTCAGGGGCACGAGCACGCCATTGTTCTCCGAGAAGGCTGCCCACCGATCATTGTTCGGCCATATAGGTATCCACATGCTCAGAGGTACTAGATTGAGAAGTTGATTGAGGAGACGCTGCGAGCTGGAATTATTCGTGTTAGCGTGACCCTATGTTGTTAGTTAAGAAGGACGGGTCATGGAGGTTTTGCGTGGATTACCGAGCCCTTGATAAGGCCACTATTCCCCACAAGCATCCAATACCGGTGATTGAGGACTTATTGGATGAGTTGTACAGAGCTCCGAGTTTTTTTGAAGTTATATCTGAAGTCGGCCAAATCAGAGTCAAGGAGGCCGATGTTAGGCATAAGGGGAGAAAGGACATGGCAGCTGATGTGTGATAATTGAATTGTCATGTATATTTAGTCGTGAGGGGAGAAAGGACGTGGCAGCTGACGTGTGATAATTGAATTGTCATGTATATTTAGTCATGAGTCTGTAAGGATTTGTGACGTGTCAAGTGTTGAGTTGGTTAGGAGTGTTAGTGGAATGTTACGAATATAGGAGACATGCGGAGGGCGTGAAGGTCTCTTTTGGCATTTTGTATTTGCAGAGCTCAGCTCTTGTGGGAGAGACCCTAGCCTCTCGAATGCTTGGGTAGACCTATCTGTTACTATTTTCCAGATCTAGATCAATACTATTATTGTGGTGTTAATTATTAGATTAATCGAATTACATTCTCATTGTGCTCGGTGATTATTATCTTCTATTTTGTGTTTCCTCTGCTAGAGCACAACATAGCTCGAGCATGGTGGAAACAAATAAAAGGAATTCAAAGGCGACATGGAAAGTAACTCGTGAGAACGTTTCATCGAATGAAAAAACTCCTCAAGTCTAGATTCCTTCCTCATGATTATGAAGAGAGTCCATATCATGAATACCAAAACTATTGGCAAAACAATTGATATGTCAATGACTAGTTAAGTGACAAAAAGAGCTTGCCAATAATACAAAATCAGTAAGTAGCGCAATATGTAGATAGTTTGAGAGTGAATCTTAAAGATCAAATCTATCTTACAAGCAGCTCGAATGAAGCAGATCTGGCTCCCATGGAAAACTATGAAGGAGATCCAAACGCTACTAAAGTTGATGACTACGATGTTGTAATAGAGGTAGAAAGTAATCTTTCAAAGCCTACTATACAACGTAAGGAAGCTACAATAATATTAGAGGAACAATCTTTAGAAGAATCCAACCTTGTAACTTGAACACTTCACTTCACAAAAGATTCTTTATGTTCGTTCAATCATATGGGCTTATGAAAAGCATGTTATTCGATGGATGTGTGAAGATGATTGTAAAGTCAACAAAATTGCGTTGAGAAATTTTTTCTCAATCCCCCAGTCTCAACTAAAAAACTAGTTGGACCCTAGATGAACATCCTCTTTACCATCATAACTCAAGGTCGAGTTATTTTTCAGAAGGAGGAGAATGATGTAGGACATGCTATTAGAAGTTTTGAGTTTTATTAGGATTCTTTTAAGTTTGAATTATACTTAGGATAATACTTATAATTATTAAGTATTATCAAATAGTACAAAGAATAGGATTCTATTTAGTTAGGCTTTCTATTTGAATTAGGACTCCTTTTGAGATTATAACTGCTTAGTCTATAAATAAGGCTTTAGTTTGTAATTTTAGGCAGGCGTTCTCCCATAATCAATAAAATATCTTTGGAATGCTCAATTTATTTTCAGATTCTCATTGGACTTATTTTATCTATCGCTTCAGCCACGTCAGACTCTTATACAGGTTAAGTTAAAAGCACATATATGCAGCACTAACTAAAAATAAAAACAAGATGCAAAGCTGACTAGTTTAAACTCAACCACAAGGAGGAGGTGGGTTCAGCTGAAACACATTACCGATTCCAACTATGACTGGAAAACCTTTATTCTCCAACAAAGCCTGAAATAATTAACAAAACAGTTTGTAAAATATGTTCATTGCAAAACTTTTACCATCAAAGTCTCAAAAATCATTATATCTTAAACTCGCTAGTCCTTACCTGTATTGCCTGAACAGCGAGAAGCAATCCTCTATCCAAGTCATACGACTCAGGCATCGGAGCAAGTTTCATGGTATCCCTGAAAGTGGAAGGATCTGTGGTTGCTTCATGAGAGAAGTCTACCAAAAAGTCCTAACGTTTCTTGAAAATATAATGGCAAGCAAAATAGCAGTTTCTATGTCAACAAACATACCAATGGTTGAGCTATCAGCGCGAGAAGGATCTGATGAAATGAAATGCCATGTTGCCACAATGGGTTCCATCTTTGATTTAGTCGGGGACCGAGTCCATGGCTGAGATAGATCCTCAAGCTTCGTAACAAGGTTTGAAGTAACTCGAATCGGCCTCGGTGCAACTATAACTCTATCTTGGGTAATGGTTGGCGAAGTACTAGACAAAAGTGGCGGTGTATTAAGACGAGGTACACCTGAACAAGAAATAGACATTACAAAAAAAAAATTAATAATAATAATAATAATAATAAAATATTTTTTTTTTAAAAAGACTATATTTGTGGAACTGACAATTGTTGTATCTTTTTTCCCTTAGTCACAGATATTTTGAAGGAAAAGACAGTGAGAAACACTGCCGAATTACACAAAGCACAAAGGAAAGAACATAAAATCTTGTGTTCATAAGTGAAAAGTTCAAATTTAACCAGTGTAATCAAATGACACTGATGGAGAAGTGTTCGATATGCAACCTTTTCTATCCAGAATCATTTCCAGATATGATTTAGTCATCCAAGGTCCACTGATGCCCATCTTTAACGCTTCTTTCCCAACAATCTACAGAAATTACAATTAACCAAAATCATAATGAGCATCAGTGCTAATTGCTTTCCAACCATGTTGAGCTAGATTTAGTACGCAAAATAACTAGCTCCCTTAAGTCAATCGGACATCAGTAGCAAAAATGTATAGGATTCCAACCCTTCTAATACAAGTAGAACATAACTATAACAAAAAACCTAGAATACACTAAACATGCAATGTGCGCTGCTGATATCCATGTTCTGAAGAGATCTTGATCTTACCTATCACACTAATTTTTTAGTAGGAGAGACCAAAAATAAATATAATGAACAAGATTCTCAGATCCAAGGATTTCTTATTCTTGCTAATCCTTTTACTTAAGCTGGACCCATGTTTTTTATTTATGAAGGAAAACTTTCAAAGCTACGGCACTTCAGACATTATTGTTTCACCCCCTAAACATGTTTTTGCTAATTTCTTTAATTTAGGTCTAGAAGTAAATCTGCCTTTCATCATCAGCAACAGTAGAGAAATGAGGACATCATCCTAAAAGTAGCATGGTATCAACATAAGAGTTACCAAAATGTTACAATAACATGACTAAAGAATTCAAAGGTTATACCTTCCTATTTGTGCCCCTCAGCACCACAAAAGTCTCACCAAGAGTGTCAATAGTTTCAAGTGACATTGATACATTGCCATTATTGACTGATGTAGATGCTCGTTTGTAACTCACAACTACATTGTAACCCAAATCAAGCAGCCCACCTAAAGTCAACCTTCCAACCTGCTTTTAATGTTTAAAGAGATAATTGGTAAGGAAAAGTTTTCAATTATTCTACATTAAGTAATCTGAAAAATATATATTCAAGTTGGAGGCCAATCACAAGTTATATATATATATATATTATCTAAAACGATAACTAATGAAAAAGGAGCCAAAATATTTCCAGTAAATTACTAAGTTATGCTGTTTAGAGTAAGACTCATCTGTAAACCAAGCAATAACTTTTCATGAAAATATTCTAAAGTCAGAGTTGTCAAGGTACCCTTTTACTTCTACGATTTGAATCAACATTTGCAATGGTTAATTGAGATTTGGGGAACTCAGATTCAATAAGAAAAACAGAAAATATAATGACCGTTGTTCACTTTGGATGTATTTACTTGATATGTTCTTGGAAGTACATCTTACACAAATAGATTTCATGCAGTCGTGTGCCAATCTGACCAACAAGATGATAGATCTTACCTCAAATTCAGCTTTAGGCCTGATAATGAAATTTTTGTCAACAATCCTTTGGTCACCAAGAGATAGATAATATCTAATGCCAGACTGACGAACTTTAATCCAATCATTTATCCTCGCTTCTTCACTAGCTGAAGGAGGCCTAAGGTACATCTCAATGAAACTGGAAGAAAGCAGTGATAAAAGCTAATTAAAAATACAAAATGCAATTAAGACGCCAGAGCAAGGAAAATATTCTGCTATAGCCTTACTTTTCTGATTCTACTTCATATCCTTGAAAAAAAATAGCAGACTGCTCATCTGGAGACTGCACCAAAAACTGAGTATAGTTAGATTAGTGGAGAATGTGATATACACCATCTCCTCGACTAAAATGCAAAAGTCATATTTCCAAATTCAATTTAAAAAAGCCTGTATATTTGAAACCAATACAGAAGCCATATTTCCTTGCTACTTGGGTACTCATTATCATAGTAAAAGCATAAGCTTATCACTCTTGGCAGGATACTCAAATTCTTAATTAAATCATTCAGAAGTACCCTAATTTACAAAGATATGGGAACATCACAAATTCACAATGACGATTGTCCATGTTATATACATAGAAAAAAAGGTTCAATGTCAATTGACGAAAACCCAAAACAGCTGTACACACCTCACTTTTGCATTTGAGTTTATAGATTGCTTCTCTAAACGACGAGACAAAACTGTTGTTAATTCTAATCTGCAAAACACCCAAAACATTTTCAGCATTGACACTCAGCAACAGCGACAAAAGAAAAGATTTGCTTCAAGGGAAGGAAATTAGATATGAGAAAAGCTGGCAAGATAGCACTATAAGCGTGCATGTGAGAGTTATCTTTGGAGCTCTGTGTACAAAGATGAATATAGATTCCCTTGCCCCATTGAAGCAGAAACAAATGTCTAGAGCTAAGACAGAAAAAGGATCAAGGGAGATTATTATATCTATACCAATATATATAAATATTTACAAATTCATTTTGTGAGATAGGGTTTTTACAAAAATATATTTTGATGGTAAAAATTACTTAGATGGATATGGATATCTATTTGTGAAAATAAAACCCAATTATCAAACAAGTTTTGGGCTTAGTTTAATATAAAAAAGAAAAAAAGTCTTTAACAAATTTATAATTGATGTATAAAAACTCTAAATTAATTTAAAATTTGAATTTGAAATTTTAAAAAAATCTGATATCAATTATCGTTAGTAGTCTATCAAATCTTCTTAAACAAGAAAAACAAAACAAAACAAAAAAAAAAAAAAAAAAAACCATTATAATATTTTCATAGTAATCAAATATGTACACTATAATATTTCCATAGCTTGTGTAAAAATATTCTCATAGAAAATTCGGAGTGGTTGGAAATGAAATAATTCTACATAAATATTTTCAGAGCTTGATAGAAAATTGAAATAGGTCAAAAAAATATTTCCATAGAAAATTTAAATTGACAGGAATATTTCAATAGCTTGATAGAAAATCTATACTGGTTAGAAAAAATATAATTTTATAGTAATAAAATATTTCCATACAAAACTAATGAAGATCACATAGCAATTAGTAATTAAAACTTAAGAAAATTCCTTAATATCTATAAAGTTATAGCAAGGAAAAAAAAAAGAATTGGCTAAAATAATTAGGTGTGATTTAACTATCTATATAAGGTAAAAAAATAATAATTATTATAAAATGAAATAAAATAAAATTTGTAATTTAATGATGAAAACTTTGAATATATTGAATATTCATGAGAATATCTAATTTTGTCAAATATTTTTGTAAATATTAATTCAAATAAGCATAGATTTGTAATTTTCTCATAGATCAACCTGTGCGTGATGAAGGTCTGGCTCAATATGCTTTCGAAATAACGGGAATATGCTGTCAATGAGGTAATCCAACGAACAAGAATCTCCAATATCATATCGAACTTTGGACAAGAGACTAAAATGAACACCACCAACCTATGTTACAGATTAAAACCATATTCAGCAGGATATATCAGTCTTTTATCGATAGTTGATAAGTCAATGGCAAAACAAAAGTTTCAGCATGATATATGATTTTTCTATCGATAGTTGATAAATGGAAAAAACAAAAAGAAGGGACTACAAATCACCACAGCAACTCGAATATCCAGCAAAGAGCGCAGCTTTGCATGCAGAGCATAGGTGCCATCAACTATAACCTACGCAGAGAGTGAAGAATGAACACAACATACAATATAAGTATAACATTCAAGTTGACAGTGTTAATGCTGACAATAATGCTAAATGGAACTCTACCATTCCAAAAGAAGCACTCTTAATGGTTTCTGAGCCAACACGCCTCTTTTGTTGATAGTCAAACACTGGAATCAACGTGTCTTTACCTTTTGTCAAATCCTGATTCAAAAAGTGTCTCATTACTAATGAATGCATAGAGGCTAAAACAACTTACACAGGTATAAACACATGCTTTATTGCCTTAGATTAAGTTGCATTGACATAAAACCTAAGTTGGCTTTACACAAGGAATAAGCCCCAAGTCCACATGAAAAATTGCTTGTATAATAAAAAAGCCTTTTTCCTTTTAGTTTGGGAATGCTAGTAGGATGTCGTTGCTTTAGATGTTTGAGGTGAAATCGATTCCCAAGATTTCACGGAAATAAAATATCGTATACTCTCTCAAACTACATAACAACATGCAGAGGCCCACTTGGTCTGACAGGATTCAATCCAATCATGTACCTAAACCATGAGTTACATGGTAACAATGAACACTTACATCGAGATTTTGAATTAGCGTCTCAAAATCGATCGAGTTCAAATCATTTCCTTCATCAACGCCATTGCGATAGTTCTCCATCGAGACAACAGTACCACCAAGAACAGACGCTACCTTTTCTGCTAAACTTCAGAAACCATTACAAAGAGCATTAAAACCCAAGAAAAAATTTTAAATGATGGCAGTAGCATCTACTTCTTCATCGTCAAGAACTCGAATATACCTTGTTTTGCCCGAACCACTTGGACCACCGATTCCTACAGTGACAAGACCCTCTTTCTTTTCTCTAAGTTCTTGGATGGACTTGACTAACAAATAATACCCGTGATCAAAAGACTGCACCATTTCAACCAAGCCACTATTACCATAAAATTTACGGAGCATTTGTATCATTCTAAGCAAGATAATACTCACTTTGAGAACTGCTAGATATAAGGACTAATAATAATAATAGTAATAATAATAATAATAGAAGTATCATTCCTACCAGGACCCATTAGCGATGCCAAAAATGCCAAAAACATCACTGCTCATTTACATTCTAATATCAAACTCTGTACGGCAGGAAAAACACACCATACAGATGGCTTCATAGTTCTCTAAACACTTTGGACAGAAAAATGGCTTAAACAAGCATAATAATTCTTATAAATAAATATAGAATTAAGATACTGATTAGACAGTTTTCTCAAATAACAACATTGAAAACGCAACCCCAAAATACCCAATGCATGACATTGATCGAACATTTTCAACGCTATTCATTCCCTAAATTAGTCTTGCAAACGGAGCGCCTAAAAATCCTAAAACATTCATCGAAACTCAGCGCTTGGAAAACCCAAAATCACAATTAAGAGGGAAAAAAAAAAAAGAGAGAAAGGAAAAGAGAAAACGTACGACGTGAAGAGGGAGTGATTGAAGGATTGAAGGCGAAGAAGAGGAAGTCGAAGGTTGGTGTTGGAAGAAATCGCGACCTCCTTCTTCGAATACTCTCTGTACCACTTCGTCGTCCATTTTCTCGGCTCAATTCTTTGATTTCGCTTTTGCTTTTGGTGAAATTGAACAGAAATCAATCGTCAATCATCGATCATGAATAGAGTAGACTATAAACAATTTTTGCGTGTGTGTGTCTTTTTATTTTCTTATTTCGGGTTTATATTCCATTTCCTCACACTTTCCAACGCCTTCATAATTTGTTGTGCTTTGTTCCTTTTTCTCTTTCCAGTAATGTAAGGATTCCCTTGAATCCCTTCGCCTTTCCCTCCCGCTTATTTCCGTCTGCACTCAATTTTGGTAAAATGCCTTCTTTTTTTTTTTTGCTCTGGCGTGTGTGTGTGTGTGTTTTTTTTTTTTTGTTGGGCTAACCGGGTATGTACTATGTAGCCCTTTTTTTAAAGCCCACTGATTAAAAATTTAAAAAAAAATTGAAAAATATTATTTTTGGACAATTTATTTTGAAAAATGTCACTGTAAAAAAAAAAAAAAAGTTTGCGATCCATGCCACTTTTAGTAGTTGATTTGATCGAATTTCCCTTATTTTCTTTACAGATAAAGAAGAAAATAGGGGAGAAGAGGCGCAACATAGTAATTTGCTGCTAGGAAAAGTGGCATGACATATGATAGCGGCATCGATTGTTAACTTGAATGTCAAATGTGGCATGAGATCAAATTTTCAACAAAAATAAAAAATAAAAAATAAAAACTCCTCTCAATTTTATTTGGACAAAACTGTCCTCCTTTTCTTCTTCTCTAAATTTCTTGTTCTTTTCTTAGACTTCATGACAACTCAATTCCATGTTCCCTTCTCTTCTCTTCCCTTCCCTTCCACTTGTTTCACTTTATCTAACAAAAAATCAACATCGCGGAAGCTTCATTGGCTGGATTTCACTATCATCGTCGGGTATTGTTAGTCGGCGTCGGAGTGGTAAGAGAAAAAGGGGCAAGTTCTAGGGGTTTTCGGGAGCTCTTGAAGATGTAAGTTTCTACTCTTGTTGAATTTTCATAGTCATGTGAATGGGACACAAAGATTCTAATAGTTAGAATTGGCTTTAAATTGTCATGTTAATGTTGAAACTTCTTGAATTTTGTTGTCCTTTAAGAATTGGGAAAAATACAAGATGATGCTTATGTTGGTTAATTAGCTACTATGGTAAACCGACTACTTACCAGTATTTATTTTTTATTTAATGAGTATTGTATTATTAAAAAAACTCGTATTTAGATGAATTACTATGGTGAATAAACTATTACCGGTATTTAATACTCTTTTCATGAGTTATGTTTTATTTAAAGTTTTGTATTTAGATGAATTACCAAGGTTTATTGACTACTTACTATTAAATATTCGTTCCACGAATATTATTTCATTTATGAATGAAATATTTAACAGTATTTGAATGAATTACTATGATGAATGAACTACTTACCAGTATTCAATACTCTTTCCATGAGTTCTGTTTCATTCAAAGTTTTGTATTTAGATGGATTACCAAGGTTAATTGACAGCTTAATAGTATTAAATATTTGTTTCATGAATGTTGTTCTATTTAGTTGCAATATCATAATTAGATGAAAACTATAACATTTTTAACCACTTCATTTATTACATACAGGGTCATCGACTTATTGTGGAAAAGGCCCAATACAGAGGCAAACAAAAGATTCTGTTGCACTAAAAAACTGAGGAGTACTTTGATTTCATTGCACAAGATCAAACTAATGACTAGGAGATGAGACTAAGGACTAGAGTAGCATGGCATTTTATGATGTTTTTTGAAAGACTTTTTGTTGCAATAGCATTGAAATAATGGGTGAACAAATTTTGTTATTATTATTGATTTTTTTTAATATAACGTTGAAATATGAGAGTTGAAATAATATTTGGTTGAAATAAAAAAATTTCATAATTTGTATGAATTCATTTCTATGCTAAATTGCTTATGGTTGACAAATTTAATAGATATATACTTTAAAAATTATTTTATACAGGTAAGCAATAACTAGTGACCATAAACCAAGTATTTATACTGGTAAATAGTCATTTTAACAAGGTAATTCATCTAAATAAAGAATTCGAATGTAACAAAACTGATGAAATAAGTTTAGAATACTGATAAGTAGTTGAGTCACTTTGATAATTCATCTGAATACAGGCTCTAAATGGTAAGAACACATAAAATAAGTCCTAAATACTGATAAGTATATAATTCACCATGGTACTTCATCTCAATACAGATTTTGAATGAAAGATAACGCATAAAATAAGTCAAAAATTCTGGTAAGTATACAATTTATCAAGGTAATTCATCAAAATACAGGTTCTGATGGCATATTACTCATAAAATAATTCATGGTAAGTAAACGATTCACTATTGTAATCCATCTAAATGCGTGTTTTTAATGAAATAGAACTCATCAAACTAGTATTGAGCATTGGTAAGTAGATGATTCACCATAATAATTCATCTAAATATGAGACCAATGCATCAATGACACAACATCTCTCTGAGGCAATTCTACAAACACCTTTTGCGCTTCATCTACCAACTCGAACTTCAAATAAGTGTTGACCAAAGCACTTCCAATAAACACATCCAAATCCAAACTAACCTTAAATAACAACTCATGAAACTTACTAACCTTCAAAACCTCCATTAAATCACAGCAAGCTCTAATAACGCAAGGAAAAGTATAGTTGTGAGGCAAAACACTCAAACCTTTCGTTTTCCTGTAGAACTCAAGCGCTTCAAATGCTTGTCATTGGAGACGTGCGGGGATCATTGCCTTGTAAGCGAATGCATTGTGATCTTTTGAGGAAAAGGAGAAGAAGAAGACCAAAACGACGTCGTCAACACGAGTGCACTAGGAGTACCATGTGGATGAGGGCAAGGGGATTTATGGAAGCCATTGACGAGCATGTGTGACTATGGTCTAGGGGCAAGATTGTCCTGACAGAAAAAGTTTATTAAAGGAGAAATAAAAACTTTTAAATTCTAAAAGATGAAGACAAATTTCCTATTTAAGGAGGGAAGGCCATCTCACCAACATTCCTTTTTTTTTTTAATTATTTTTCGTTCTCCAAAAAGAAATAATGAAAATTACCATTTTATATCATTACTAGTTGAGCTCACGCGTAAAGCACATTTTAATTTTATTTGATAAATTCATAAAATTATAATTTAAAATATTAAGTAATTATAATAAAACAAATTAAGTTTTGTTTGCTAAAAAAAAATATTAGAAAAAAAATTAAAAATTTTCTTTTTATCATTTAAATGGTAAATTTTAAAAATAAATCAAAAATATATATCAAATTTAAAAAAGCTAGACATGGAAAAAAAATTAGAAAAATAAATTAACTTTTTTGGAGTAAAAAAACAAAACTAATAATAATAACACACAAAATGAGACAACAATTACTTAAAATAAAGCAGAAAAAAATAATTATTACGCGGATTAAAATAAACACAACACAATGAGTGTCAAAAGCATATATATATATATATATATATATATAATTGACCATGATAAGAATTCTTATTTTTATTTTTATTTTAGCCAAAAATGAAATAAAATATGTCGTTGAAATAAACCGTAGATAGATTCAAAAATTTAAAAGAAAAAAAAGAAAAAGAAAAAGAAAAAGATAGGGGGGGGGGGGGGGGGGGGGGGGGGGGGCATGGGAAGCACGCGCCCGAAAGGGGGAAGAGAAATGAGGCTAACGAGTGTGGAGCCGCGCATCAGGCATCTTTATTTAATTACAGTTTGGAACTTATATTTTTTTTGCTATTATACTCCTGTTTATTTATTGTTTAGCTCCGTAAGTTTCTTTTATTCATATTTGGACCCAAGAATGCCGAGAACGCCAACGAAACTCCACCACCCTTATTTGCCCTTTAATATGTTGTATAAAAAAATTAAATTTTTCCTTTTGTCATTAAGATAGTAAATTTTAAAAAATAAAATCAAAAGAAAATTTATCAAATTCTAAAAATCTAAAAGATGGAACAAATTAACTTTTTTTACTATGAAAAAATAACATGAAACTAATAACAACACATCAAAGAAGATAACAATAAATTAAAATTAAGTAAAAAATAAAAATTACTCGGATCAAAATAAACACAATATAATAAGTGTCAAAAGAATCAGAAAAAATATATATAACTAAGATTTTTTTAGTTATTTTTTTTCTAAGTCGAACACTGATAAAATAAGTCGTTATAATAAATAGTAGATAGATTTGAAAGTTTAGAAGAAAAATAGAAAGCGAAACAAAAAAAGAAACGGAGCCTAACACATGTGGGGCCCACACATCAGGCCTCTTTCTTTAATTGCAATTGAGCCCTTGTTTTTTGCTATTATACCCATGTTTATTTATTATTTTAGCCCCTTAAGTTTCTTTTATTCATACTTGTACCTAAATTTTGAGAGAAAATTTTCGTTTTGGCCCCCTAAAAATGACAACAAACTCTCCCAAACCCTTCTTTGCTCTTTAAATGTTTGTTGATTTTTTTTTAATTACAATGTCATTTAAATGGTTACTACTCCTTTGGTATAGTCATTTGATCATGCCCAAATTGTGCAATAGCTAAAGCGGTCGTTGGTAGCACAATAGAAGCGGAGTCGTCTCCACGAGGAGGTAAAAATAAGACAACCTAAAGACTCTAAACAAACTTTAAGAGGTAAAACTAAAACTTAAAAATAAAATGATCGAGAATTATGAGAATTTAAGATCAAAGAAAGCGAGTAAAATTTAATAGACAATCAATGAGAAAAATTAACAAAGCTTCGGGAGTCACTCAATTGCTTCACTTCACTGACACCAATTTCGATTCCAATTTATTACTCAATTAAAAGTTTCACATCCTAAACAAGTAACCGGAAAATATGTCATTAAGAACTAAAATTAATCACATGTATTTTATTATGAAAAAGTTCTTTCAATTACAACAACGAATATAAATTTCATTGACTATCCTAAATCGACGATATATCAAATTGATCATAACGCAGTAAAGGACTAATCAAATAAAATCAACATTCAAGTACTTATTCTATAAGCATTGCTAAATCGACAATATATCAATTTGACAATATTACAGTAAAAGAATAACTCACAAAAATAAGAAAATTAATGAAATTAATATTCTTTAAAAATCATATAAATCAAGCATGACTAAATTCATATGAAAAATAAAAGAACATAATTTTTCAGAAAATAAGTACCCAAATTCATAAATAAAATCTAACCTTTAAAGCATATATTTTGGAATCAAAATTGAGACGTTAAAGCTACACAATTGAGTTCATCCCTAGCCTTGTTAGAAATTTAGCCAAGCCTCTAATACATTCTCACATAAATTCTAGGAAAAATATGAGAAATAAATTATCTATTAATTATTTAACTAAAGGTGCAAAAACTCTAGCCATCACCTCTATTTATAGTGTTTAGGAGATGCTAGTAAAGGAAAACTAAAAGAAAAAAGGGAATACAAAAATAAAGAAATTAACTAAATAATTTTTGGAGAAATTTTGACAATTAATTGGACAAATTCGGAGCTTGAGCTTGAGTTCCATGCTGAGAGAATTTGACTTCGAGCTTGCCACGTGTCGCGGGCTGATTTGCGGACTTGGAAGTTAACCAAACACGTGGCGTGAATTAG
This sequence comes from Boehmeria nivea var. tenacissima, assembly GCA_018132145.1. Lineage (NCBI taxonomy): Eukaryota > Viridiplantae > Streptophyta > Magnoliopsida > Rosales > Urticaceae > Boehmeria > Boehmeria nivea. The sequence continues at coordinate 3,367,167 of CM030881.1, forward strand.
TTGGGCAATGCTTGCTGGAGTTGACCAGTCAAGGAGACAGCCGGACACGTGGCGCTTGGTGAGAGGCCGAAGGAGCTGCGCTGGTCCCATGTGTCTCGCACAAATGCGCGCGCTGATTGGCTGGAAGCTCGTGCGTGGGGCCCACCGTTGGGCTGCTTGTTTGAAGGGGAGATGCGCCACTTGCACGCTGGTACGGTGAAGAGGACGGCCCTTGGGCGCTCGGTGTGGGCTGGAGGCGCGCGTGAAGGAGGCGGATTGGAGGGGCTGCTGACGGGGCGCACGTTTATACGCGTGGATTGGGCCACGTGGCCATGGGACCCCTGGTCTGGCTGAGATGGCGCTGGGCTTTGTGCTTTTGTGTTCTTTTTTTTATATATATTTTTGGCCCAATTTCTTCTAATTTCAAGCCTGAAAATTAAATTAAATCAAAATCAAACATTTATAAGATTAAAATACACTTAAATAAATACTTTCCACTAAAAATAGTAATCACTAAGAATCATGAAAATATTTATTTATATTTTAACTAATTCTAATAAATGTGCACAATTATGCTCTTAAGTAGTACACTTTCGTGCACTAATAATCATTTAAATTAACTAATTAAATGTAATCATGGTTGTTGACTTTTTCAATTTAAATGCGAATTTAAATGTTTAAGATTAAGCATTTAATATTAGGATTGGCAAAGTCAAAAACTATTTAAATGAACACATATTTGTTAGTACAATCATTTAAATATACCAATTTAAATAGTTTTTTATCTTCTCAATCCTATGGTTAATGCTTACTCTAATCATTTAAATCACTTTGAAATTTGAAAAATCAACAACAATATAAATGATAACATTTAAATAGTAGCACTAAATATGGGTTTATCGTTGTATCATACAAAAATGTTGATATTTAAAGGGTGAAGTAGGGAAATACCTATAAATTATAAAATAATAGAAGTAATTACCCATAGTTTCTAAGTAATTGAGTAATTACCCAATTCATTAATTATTTGCACATATTTTCGGTAATTAAGTTAGTTACCATCAATCATCACTTTGTAAGTAATTAAATTATCTGGGTATTTGGTTGTATTTTTCAAATCATTAGGTATTTACTTGAATTAAGTTTGAAAATTGGGTATTCACTATAATATCTCATATTTAAATTGTTGTACCAAATGAGGGGTTACCATGAGTTATAATGAATTGAGTTTTTCATAATTCTTGAATAATCTACTAATTGTTCAAATTTGTCTAAAATTACTCAATAAGAAATTTGCATCGATTAATGTTTAAATTTTTTTGTGCATTTTGCTCTAGTGCCCTATGAATTATGTAGATTGTGACTATTTGCCTCCTTGCCTTTAATATTTGGCATTGTTTACTCCCACTTGAAAATCTTGACAAATCAGTACAAATTGATAACTTACATTTATTAATTTGAAAGAATTTGTGTTTCTCTCATGACTAATTATGAAGGACATTTTGGTCATTTTATTGATTTTTTTTGTCATTATCCTCTTTTCTCTTCCTCTTTAAAATACCATTTGTTGATGGTCAAAATTTAACCAAGTATAAAATCGAGCCCGAGCCTGGAATTAAGCTAAATGAGTCCTGAAGGCCCGCGAAGGCCCGTTAAAAGCTCGTCAAAGCCCAATAGGCTAAGCCCCAAATTGAGCTGCAAGAGGCCTAGAAAGCACCAAGGCCCAACAGGTTAAGGCTCAAATTAAGCTACAAGAGGCCCAAAAAACATCAATGCCCAATAGGAGCCCATCAAAGCTCAATAAGCTAAGGTGAAGTTCCTAATTCACACAATCACAAACATTAAATAATTATGTGCTAATCCTTATATTGTTAAAAAAATCATGAATTTTTTGAAAATAAAAAAATTATTTTTTAATAAAAAATACATATTTATTTAATCTAAAGACCCAAGCCCACAAGAGGTAATTTATTGGGTTATGGAGTGGAATGCCTAAAATATTAAGTAAGGCTACCAAGTAGAGTCATATTTAGAAGCTTATGAATTTTACTTAAGAAAATTCATAAGCACATTTTTAAGTATGATATTTGTTTGTTAGACTAAAAAAATAAATAGCCTTATTTTTCCAATACTATTTAGACACCATTTAATTTTATCAATTTTGTACATTATACTTTCAAAATCATGTGATATTTTTATCCTTGGAAGTCCCATTTGGACCACAAAACTTATTAAGCCCACATGAGTCCATGGCAGTCATATAGCTAGCCCATGTTGGCATTTCATCTAAAAATGTTTAACCCCTTTCTCCATCACTAAGAAAATTAATATATATATTTTTTGGAATTTCCTCCAATAAGAGCTATCTACCTAGCATTTTCCTACACCATCACATGACCTTCTAGAAGGAAGTTTTTGGATAAGTACAAAAGCCTTGATATTTTCTTACTTGATTACCAAGACTTGTAGCTTGGTCATCAAGAAACAAAAATCTTATCTTTTATTTATTCAATGATTAAAATAATCAACCCTAGTTACTCTAACCAAAGGGCACCAAGAGATGTAATTCTCCTTAACCACAAACCACATGAGTTAAAAAATCTAACCATTTTTACTCCTTTATTTCCCTATAAATACCATGTGAAAAAGGGGGAATCATAATACCCACCATAAAATCACCATCATAAAAAATCAAGCTCTCCCTCTCTCTCTCTCTCTCTCTCTCTCTCTCACCAAAAATTCCAAACCTTAGTTTACCAATAAAAATGCCATAATTTATTCTTCCAAACTTTCTTCAAAAAAGTTTCCAACACTTTGGGTCCACAAAAATCACTTTTCAATTATTACTTTAGTCATCATATACACTTACAAACCAAAGTTGTCCATATACCGACACAAGTGTCTTGTGTCACATATTTTGTAATTATGGTGTCAAAAACTTCATCAAACAACTAAAAGAGGTTCATTTATTTTCTTTACCTTACCTATTATTTGCTCCCACTCTATGATTCAATATTTTTGCCTATTCATGATATAACCCACATTGTATATTAGTTTATTATATTATCATTTAATATGTTTTACTTTAGCTTATATTATCATATCATGCTTTAATCTTTATCATGTTGCATATTATCATCATATAATATTGCCGTTATCACATCATCTTATGGTTATTCATTTAAAATCTAAAACTGTCATATGAGGATTTGACTTCGTGTTGTCCCGGTGACGTGATCTCGACCAGTGTATGCGGATTTGACCCATGTGTTATTTCGACATTGTACCATTTCTTTATATTCTCGCAATTATATTTCCGCAATTTGTTTTTATGTAATTTACATTCTTGCAATTTATATTTCCGTAATTTACTAAAATCTAAAACCGTCATCTGAGGATTTGACTTCGTGTTGTCCCGGTGACGTGACATCGGTCATCGTATATGGATTTGACCTATGTTTTGTCCCGACACTGTACTATTTCTTTATATTCCTGCAATTTACATTCTTGTAATTTACATTTCTGTAATTTATATTCTCGCAATTTACATACATGCAATTTATATTCCTGTAATTTATATTCATGCAGTTTATATTCTCGCAATTTACATTACAGTACTTTTTCCTTTCTTGTTTATTTGAGTATATGTACACTTGTCCATATACTAAAATATACCATTTTACTTGACTGTATGTTACGAATACTGAGCGATGCGCTTAGCTAGCCCGTGTATCGTACTGCGTGTCTAAAATCGTCATCTAAGGATTTGACTTCGTGTTGTCCTGGTGACGTGACTCCGGTCGGTGTATGAGTATTTGACCCATGTGTTGTTCCGACACCGTGCCATTTTTTTCGGCCGTTACCTAAGATAGTGGTGATTACCATTAGTCGGCCCGATATTTTAGTGTAGCATCTACATTAACATAGGGCATCGTGACGTGGTTTCGGCCCGTTACATTATGATGCAAACAACTGTTTGGTGGAACGTTCCTATGCATCTCCATAAAGCCAACAGGAATAGGGTGTTATATGACATGGTTACTTTGCCGTGACGTTACATAACGTAAATAATCAAACCATTCGGTGAAGTGTCGCTATGCACTTCAATAAAAGCCAACAGGTTCATATCATTTGGTTACTTCATACTATGTGATATTGCACTCATATTATTTCATCACTGATATTCATATATGTCATGGCATGCTGATTATTAATATATCATAGTCATACACTTGCTCATTATATATGTTTACATGCTTTGCTCATTATACATGTTCACATGCTTTATTTGATATAGTCTTGATTACATTGAAAACGTGTCTTACTTGATTAGGTCTTTACTTATCTTAATCATGTACTCTATTTGATTACGCTTTATCACATGTTTATTTGTTTACTTTATTTGGAATAAAATGATTACAAGACTATTCACTTTATTAGTCCATAATATCTCATATTCATTTAATATAGTTAGAACCTAAAAAAATGATATATGAATATTTATTTTATATGTCATATAGTATAACCATGATAGTGCCCACCTTACACACTTATGTGATATTGTTTGATTATGTGCATAGCCCTAGACTTAGAAACCATCCCGGATATATATGTCTTATCACGTAAATCGAGAAATTTACTATCAATGATGTCTTTTTGAATAACCTACCGCTGGTTTTCTTTCTTCTCATCTTACTCGTCCACTCACAAGCTATTATCATATTATCGTCCTCCGGGACTATACTTATCATTATCGTCCCTCAGAGACCATCTATCTTATCGTCCGAAATGGACCGTTTGCTGTGAGTGGATTATTATGTTCTCCACATATATGATATCCCAGAGATCAATTCATGTATGGCTATCTATGGTCATCATAAGGATATTTTGATATAAAGATCCTTGGTAAACTTGCTTTGATATAAACATAAAGAATAATTCATGTTATAATGATTTGATGAATTTATATACCACAATTACGGCTCTAATCCCGGCTATATGCCCTTATCTCATTATATCATAGCTTCGGCATTAGCTAAATGCCTCCGCTTTATCATATTATAGCTGCTGCGCCTACCGCCGATTCCGGCCGCTACTACTAATATATTACCAAATCACCCTATTGACTAATAATGAACTACTTCTCTACTTCATGAATTGATTATACATGCTTGATCGATTGATTATGTGATTATATGCATTATTACCTCAATAGGCGATCTACTTACTTTCTTAACATGCTAGTAAATTACTTGCTTTATGCATGTCTATATGTTGATTATATGTTTCGTGCACTGAAGTTAACCGCCAACTACATGTTTATGGCTGAGTTATTGCATATTTCATAATATTATCACTATTTCGCATTCTGAGCATGAGTTTGGTTTATTTTGCTACAAATCATAGATATTATGCCTTAACCTCTTAACTTGGATAGCTTGTGTTATAGCCATCATCGGGTTTTCCCACAACCCGTTTGTCTTTTCATTTCTTACAGATACTGACTCACATAGTGTAGGGTAGGGGGCTTCCCTGTAAACCTCGGAAAATTCAATTACGTTTCGAAGGGCAACACGGTATTTTTTTCCAAAGTTTATCAAAAATGGCTCTAAGATGATCGTAATGACTTATTTTGAGTAATGAATGCCTTAAATGACCTTGGTATGGTTAAAATTATTCAACGGCACGAATTTTCAAAAAATTGCACTTTTGGCCCAAAAATGAAATTTCTCAAAATAAGTCATGAATTGGTCTTTTGAGACCTAATATCATGGTTATTGGTATTTTTGAAGTTCTTTAAAAAGTTTGAGGTCATTCCGATGCCTATTGAGGGTAATTTCGGTGAATTATCGCCTTTTCGATGTCAAGCAAAAAAAATCTGAAAAATTAGCAAACGGACTCGTAAAATTCTAAAATTTTTCAGTATAACTTATTTTAGTATATATTAGTGGAATACAATTAGATTTTTGCAAATAGAGCTATAAAAATTATAGTTTATTTAGAGAAGTACTAAAACCCAATAAAATGTGATTATCGGGGGCAAACTGGGAATTTCAGCTTTAGGGAGAGCTGTGGCTGTAGCTAGCTCAAATTTTCAGTATGAGAAGTTGAGTTGTCAACCATGTAACCCTAGTTTAACTCTTGTGGCTGAGTTGTGACCTTGCATGAGACTTAAGTGACAATTGTCATGAATTTTAGTTAAAACCTATGCTAGACTTTGTTAGAACAAATGTGAGGGTGTAAGTCCTCATTCACTTAAGCAAAAATCCAACCAGCTGGGAGAAAATTGAGAGAAGAGAGTGGAGAGAAAGAAAGATAAAGAAGAGAAGATAAAGAGGAAGAAAGAGAAGAGAACATAAGGCACTAAGGTAAGAAATAGTGTTCTCTTACTCTTTTGTTGTCGCCTTAATGAACTAAAGCTTGTTCTTGAAGGATTTCTATGCTAGGCGGAAGCGTGAATTTAAAAAAAAAATTCATATTAATCAAACATGATACCAAATATCAAACATAAGCATAGAATTCAACAAGACCATATTTCATGTTTAATCAAAAGACTAATATCATAATTTAATTCAATTCATCTCATAAATTAAATTAAATTAAAAACATAAAGATGTGAGAAATTATACCAAGCCGATTCGGATTGTGAATCCACCAAAAAGGTTCACGCGTTTCAAAATCCTTCCAAGCTCCTTGATTTAGAAACGTCTTATAGGAGTTGAGAAGAATCGATACCACAGCCTTCCGGAACGTCATCCACAAACAATAGAGATGGAAAGGGTCGGCTATCTTTAATTCTCACAAGGAAGAGAGGAAGAAAAAATAATTTTCTTTCGGCTCTTGAGTGGGCGAGTTTTTGGTGAGAAAAAGACTCTGAAAGGTTTATGCTTTTTTCTCTGTAGTTTCTGGCTAACTCAAAAAAATAGTACGTTATATTTTCTGACTCTGAAAAATTCTACGTAATATTTTTTTGTGATTGTATTTAAGCAGATAGATAGAGGAGAGAGAAGTGGGGCTAACATTTAGCCCACTTTCCCTCATAAAATGCGACATGAGGGGTATTTTTTCTTCAGGGAAAAATTCTCCCGTAATACAGTTATATCTTTTATTTAAAATTTTAGATAATTATCTCATAATTATCTTTATTGATTTAAATAAAGATATTGTATTATTTAAATCTCATTTAAATTCCAGATAATTATCAAAAGAATTAATTAACTAATTAATTAAATCAAGGGATAATTCTCCCTTATGATGGCACAAATAATAGCTGGAAAAAGTCCAAGAAAGACTTTTTCCAACTTTGATTAAAAAAACACGTTTAAATTGTTTAACCCTTTAAACAATTAAGACAAAACTCAAAACTCTTTTATTTTTGTCTTTAAAAATTCGCCTATATTATAATTTTGAGGAAAAATTATTTTCCACCAAAATAACTTAAATTAATTCACACCATTATTTATTTAACACTTAAATAAATAATTAGAATTAACCTATGATAGTGACACCATATAATTATTCGACATTAATTATATAATAAGCTTTTTCTATTAATTTTTACGGAGCCCGTCAGGACCATGGTCCTAATAATTCAAGCTCAAATAAATTTAGAAAATTGACTAAAACTCTTTAGTCAAAATTTTAATTTATTAATCTTGAGGTTATTATACTAAAAATCCATAATTGAACTCTTGAAATTATCAGAATAATTAACTCGATAAGTATCCACTGATATAGTCATTTCATTAGATTCAATCATCCAGATTAGTCCACGTCCCGAGTGGGTGAATTTACCGCTATACCCCTTGGGTCGTTTCTTGTTCATTAAGTACCATCGTTTCACAATTAAACAATTCATTCACGACATGACAATTCATTCACGACATGATCGTGAATGTGCGCGCAATCATTCAGTTCCAGAATTGACACTTAAGGGAACCAATATTAACTCCGTTATGATTGGAAGTTGGATTCCATGTCTGTGAATACCTCATTCCCCAACGATCCCATTCCGAGTTCCCAAAATGCAAGTATTCGTTTACATTTCGATAATAACACTTAAGAACAAATTAAGGAACCCCATAAACGTGACCTAAAAGTCTATTGCTACTCAGGATTAAGATCAATTCTCATATGACCATCTTTTGACTTTGTCACGAGTATAGTTACGGTTCTTAAACGATATTTCATGACTAGTCGGTCCAAGTCGTGTATAGTCTAACTATACAGAACGCTACTACACTAACAGTGTTCCACGTATGTGATTTCAGATCAAGCTATCCAATCTTGATCAATCACCGACCATTTATTTAAATACGTTATCTAAATAAATTTGATATTTCATAAAACACTTATAAATATCAAAATTTAATTTCATAATATATTTTGGATATTTAATGAATATTTATGAAAAATAAAATTCTAAACAAATGATAAAAATGTCTACTTATTTTATTGATCAGCAAATAATAGTACAATTAATATTACATAAACCTAATCTCTATGGCAACTTCCAATAATCTCCCACTTTGCCCTAAAAGAGATGAGACATTTCTCTCATACCTATTCCCTCTAAGTGTTTGTTGAACTGTTTCTCAGTTAGAGTATTTGTGAACGGGTCTACTAGGTTTTTCAGCGTCGGGATCTTTGAGACGGTAACATCTCCCCGGTGCACGATTTCTCTAATGAGGTGTTACTTCCTTTCTATATGCTTTCCCATTTAGTGGTTGCGAGGCTCCCTTGAATTAGCCATAGCGCACACTGTTATCACTTTAAAGTGTGATGGGCTTATCCATTTCTGAAACAATTTCCAGACTACTCAAGAAATTCTTAAGCCAGACCGCCTCTTTAGCTGCTTCTGAAGCAGCTACGTACTCAGCTTCTATGGTTGAGTCAATAATGCTGGATCGCTTAATGCTTCTCAAGACTATTGCTCTACCACCAAGAGTAAATATTGATCCGGATGTGAACTTCCTAGAGTCCTTATCCGCCTGAAAGTCAGAATCAGTGTATCCAAATATAGTCCCTCGTTCTCCTAAGATACTTGAGGATGTGTTTCACAGGCACTCAATATTCTGGACCAGGGTTTGACTGGAACCGACTAACCACTCTCGCTGCAAAGCAAATATTCGGTCTAGTGCATAGCATTGCATACATTAGACTTCCAACTGCAGATGCATATGGAATCTATCTCATGTCCTCTTCTTCTTGCGGTGTTTGAGGACACTACTGCTTCTTTGAGAGGGAAACTCCGTGTCGGGTCGGCAAGAGACCCTTTTTGGAGTTTTAGCAAAATCGAGCTAGCACCTTACCAACATAAGATACTTGAGACAATGCTAGTAGCTTGTTCTTCCTATCACTTAGGATTTGTATTCCAAGAACATAGCTAGCATTTCTCAAATCTTTCATTTGGAATTGCTCGGCCAGCCAGCTCTTTACTTCTGATAATTTCACTATTATTCCTAATAAGTAGTATATCGTCAACATAAAGAACTTAAAAACACTATAGTTTGTTCATTGATGAGCCTGTAAACACAAGATTCATCAACGTTTTGTTCGAAGCCATAGGTTTTGATGGTTTCATCAAACCTTAGGTTCTAAGACCTAGATGCTTTCTTAAGCTCACTTAAGCAACTTACAGACTTTCTACTCTTGGCGTTCTTTTATGAATCCATCTGGTTGAGACATATAAATCCTCTCTTCAAGATTTCAGAAATGTTGTCTTGACGTCCATTTTTCATATCTCGTAATCGAGACTGGCAGATATGGAGAGGAGTATGCGGATGGATTTGAGCATGGCAACTAGAGAAAATGTTTCCTCATAGTCAATCCATTCCTTCTGGGTGTAACCCTTTGCCATGAGTCTAGTGTTATAGGTTTTGACTTCTCCATCGGCACCTCTTTTTTTCTTGTAGATCCATTTGCACAATGGGCCTGACATCTTCAGGTGGGTCTATAAGTTCCCATACAGAGTTAGAATACTTCGATTCTATCTCCTGGTTCATGGCTTCTTGCCATTTATCCTTGTCAGGATTGACCATTGTCTCTTTGAAAGAGACTGGGTCATCATCGTTAGTATCGGATACAATGATGTTTGCTTCATTTTCCTTTCGGTAACGAACGAGTAATCGTATTTGCCTCTCAATACGTCTAGGTTTCGAGGGTTCCTGACTTAGAACTGCAATTTCTTCTTCTTCTCTCAATTCAACAACCCTTGTTGGTTGAGACAAAGAAGGTCCTGCTTCTTCACCTCCTAATCCAACAACTCTTATTGGTCGAAAAGCAGAAATAATCCCTAACATTTCCTCGAGCACTACTTTGCTTCGAGGTTTAAAGTTATTCATATAGTCGTTCTCAAGAAAGTAGCGTGCATCAACACGAATACTTTCTTTTCTTTTGGACTATAGAATATTCCTCTTCTCGTCCTTTTTGGATATCTAACAAACAGAGACACTTATGTTCTGAATTCCAATTTGCCCGTCTTTTTCTTCAGCACGTGTGCTGCGCATCCCCAAATGTGATAATGGCACAAACTAGGTTTGCGTCCATTTCACAATTCCAGGGGAGTCTTAGGAACAGACTTGGATAGTACGATATTCAAAATGTCGACTGCCGTCCTTATAGCATAGCCCCAGAAAGACACTGGTAGCGAATAATAGCTAATCATAGATCTTACAATGTCCAACAAGGTTTGATGTGGTGGCGAATAATAGCTAATCATAGATCTTACCATGTCTAACAAGGTTCAATTTCTTCTTTCTACAACTCCATTGAGTTGTGGATCACTAGGAGTCGATAACTGTGACACTAACCCATTCTCAATGAGATGGTCAGTAAATTTAGTATCTAAGTATTCACTTTCCCGATCTGATCGGAAGGTCTTTAATGACCTACCTAATTGCTTTTTAGCTTCTGCACAGAATTTGTTAAACTTCTCAAAAGTTTTTGATTTCTGTTGCATAAGGTAGATATATGCATATATTAAGAAATCTCCAATGAAACTGACGAAATACTCATAGCTACCTCTAGATTGAATATTCAAAGATCCGCAGACATCTAAATGAACGAGCTCCAAAGGTTCTTTGGCTCTTTCCTCTTTACCCGTGAAGGGTCTCTTGGACATTTTGCCTTCTAGGAAGGACTCACAGACGGATAAAGAACCAACGCTTAGTTCACTTAAAGGACCATCATTTGTTAACCTGTTTATCATATCTAGACTTATATGTTTAGTATTAAAATACCTTTTGTTTTAATGATCGATCATCATTAGATACCTTTTGTTTCTTATTAGAAATTGGATTAGCTACTCTAAATATTTTAGTATTAAAATAACAAGATTCATAAGGCCTTAAACAATACAGCCTACATTCTAAACAAGCACGACATAATTCCAAACCATTACGAGAAATAACAAGCTCATTATTATTTAAAAAAATGGTAAATAATTATCTGCATAATTCAGAAACAGGAATCAAAGTTCGTCTGAATCAAGAAATGTAATAAACTAATTTTATTAAAATAAAATTATATCCGAATACAAGACGAGCTTCTCCTACTGCTTTGGTCGAAATGGGCTCTCCGTTCCCCACTGTAAGCTCTCTGTCTTCAAGCTCCTTCCATGAGCTAAGCATCTACAAAGACAAACAAACATGATTAGTTGCTCCTAAATTAACTATCCAGGTCGAGGAAGAATCCTCGGCATAATTAGCTTCTAATAAATACAAGTTTGAGTTTGGTATATTATCATATCTCTTCTTTGCTAGCTCCGAATGATAAAGAGGACAATTCCTCTTCTAGTGACCCTGTTCTTTGCAATGGAAACAACTTCCCTTTGCAGGAGCTTGGGCTTGCGGGCGCTCATTTGCCTTCGTTGGCTTTGGGTTTGCGGGATCTTGTTCTTTTTCTTCTTCTCTTCCTTCGTGGGACCCTTCCCCTTGGATGAGCTGGCTTGTCCTGGCCCAGACAAGGCAGGGGCTTTCCTCTTAGGAGATTTGGCGTTTGAAGAAGAAGCTCGATCAGCAACATTTGCTGATCCCTTTATCTTCCCTAGCCTTGAGATTGACTCAAAGGTCTGTAGCTCGTTGAGGAGTTGAAAGAGACCATAATTCAGCTTATTCATTATGTAGTTTAAAGTAAACTGAATAAAGTCTGCAGATATGGAATTCAGAATAATCCCCACCTGCGTTGCCTCGTCAATTTAGGCCCCGTGGTGCTTGTTCGCTCGAAAATACACGCGCATTTAATCGTAAGCGCACAAATCGTTCAAGTAATAAACTGGACAGAAGAGTGCAGATATCGTTCCCACGGAGAACTAACTAACCTAATTAAGTAAGCACTACGAATACTAAATGTCTACTTTATCTAGGCTAGCAACTTAAATGAATAATGATAAATAAACAAAATAAATATAAACAAAAATACTATAAATAAAACCTAGGATCGATTAACTTCCCTCAACGTGTCCTCTATTCAATTACTCCTCAATATCTCACCATAATTCTCAATTCTATGCTAGTTTAGGAATTTAAGAACTAAGTCGTAGCTCTCGCTTATTGACCAGATTATGTACTCAATTCTAACTCACGCGTCCGCTCATTTAAATTTAATACATTCACACACGATTCCTAGAATCCTAAATCGGTCTCCTCTCGATTCTTAATTACGATTCAAAATTCGACTACCTAGACTACCAATCTCCTCTCGGTACTTATGGCGTCTAAGTTGTATTTCTTGTTATTCCCGATTCAATTAAATTTCCTTCTCAAGTTTAATCAAATTGAACCTAGAGTTTCTATCCAATCTCTCAATTGCAAATAGAAATAAATAAATTAACAATAACACAAACATGATAATTGAGTAATTGCAGCAATTTATTACTGAAAATTATAGTGGATTCGACATTGAATTCGGTCAATCTCTCGTAGAGAGAGATTTAGCCTCTCAAAACCAAACAAATAAATATATAAAATAAATTAGGATTCATAATGACTACAAGAAATACAAGAGAAGAAAATAAAGATAATAGAGAAAACTCAGGTGACAATTGCAGGCAAATCCATCTTCATCTTTTCTTTGGAGAGCAAAATCCTCCCTTGGTGTTCTTGAGCTTCTTGTGGTGTTTCTCTCTGTGTGTCCTCCCCAATTTCCACCCAAAACATGATATATTTATAGCTCAAGTGATTTGACGTAATTTCCTATCTTAAAACGAAGTTAAAACCTTGTCATTTTTGCATCAGTGAAGTTTGGCGGTCGTTCAGCTGAGTTTCGCGAACAACCGGCTCATAAAAAATTGATGCTGAAAATTGGCCTGGCAGTCGACTGCCCAGATCAGATGTACGACCGCCTAGCTTGGCGGTCGATCGCCCCAAGTTGGCGTACGACCGCCTCAAGGAGTTTTTTTTTTTTTTTTCGCGATTCTTCTATCGGGCGGTCATTTGGCTGAATTTTGGCGAACGACCGACGATGCCTCGGGTTTTTCCTGCTTTTTGGCTATTTTGGGCGGTCGTTCGGCCCGTGATAGGCGAACGACCGGCTCTTGATCTTTCTCCTTGATTTTGCTTACTTCTCCTTCAAGATTTGTCCGTTTTTTCAGGTTTCTTCGTCTCGGTTTCCATATTTGTTCTCAAATCACCTATACACTAACAAAACTCATCAAAACACATAAAACTTGAGGAAATTATGACAATTCAAGATGGAAAGTGTGATATATGAGTAAGTATTTTGCTTACTCATCAGAGCTTCGCTTCGGTGAAGTAATTTTTCATCATCATGACATGATCCCTCACCGGAGTCCCAACGCGCATTTTTGCAATTGAGTATTTGTGGGTTAACTCAATGCGAGCTTGCTCGCTTTGCTTTCCAAACATTTCTTGCTAGACATCAAGGATCTCCACAGCAGTCCCCCTTCCCTCTAACTTGGTTCGCAACACATCTGACATGTTTGCTAACATACTGCCAATGGCCTTGTTGTTAGAGGTTAACAACAGTCGAAACTTTCTTTCGCCGCCCGCGAATAGTTCGCGGTTAGGATGGGTGGACGGTTCTTAGTAAGCACAAACTTTATGCTTTCTGAGACCAGCGCGATGTTTAGGTTAGACTTCTATTTTTGGAAGTTTTCACCTATCAGCACATCGCGAGAGATGAGTGCAGTGATTGGGTTTCCCATAGACATGTCTTGTTGATAAATAAAATAAAGACATAATTAAAATTATCTTTGGAAAAATAAACATTCATTGTAATTTCAGGTATGTAAACGTGAATGCATGAATGCAGCGGAAAAAATGCTTGAAAAAATCATTTGTTTTAATTCCCTCGACAATTCGATTAACCATGAATAAAGTGCCGCCATACGGAGGTCACTTTACCCACTTAACCAAGCCGAGACTATCTTGATTAATAGATGTGACTGAAATAACTCTTATTTCCACGTTTACTAAATGCCAAATTTGGTTTGGTCAATCGACTCAACCATTGATCATTTTGTAAATCGACTCATCGTTTTAATTCATTGGGCTTAACTCAAATATGCCACCGTAGGAGCCTATCGTTAGAAGCCTAGCCTTGTTATTGGGCCACGAGAACACCTTTTGTAAGAGGACGATCAAAGCGTTGCTAGGACCCTCTTAACCCTCATGGTGCTAGACTAACGATTGAGACCTTTGGATTCACTATTCAAATAGCATTTTATTATTCCTAGTTCAATTAACTAGGTTAAATTCATTTTAGGTTTATAAATCTCATTAATAACCTAAAACCATTTTAAATATGCTTAGAATTGTGTCTTTCGTGATGTATATTCTTTTAATTAATCATCTCATGTTTAATTAACTTAATTAGTACTACATTGATTGACTTATTGTCCCACTTCACGAAAAGGGCTTCCAGGTAAGAAGGAGGAGCATGAGGCCCACTTAAATACCTTCGAACCTTAGACCGCTTATTGGTCTTTTTGACAAAGCCTTTCCAATCCATTCAACTTATTCATTTAAAAACTATCATAATCCAATCAGATAATTTTAATTGAATAAGGCCCACATTCAAGTTGGATTATCATTTAAAAACTATTTTTAAAATTAAGCCAACCATTATTAGTCATATTTTATAATTAATCTTATTAAAAAGTATGAATAATAAATGAGTGCGACATGTATTGAATCACACAACCTATGCTTCATGGCACGTTATAATTTTTGCGACATGTTATTAAAAGCATAGGATAATAATTAAAATTTGAATTGGCCAGGTCCCTTTGACTTTACAAAAACAATTAACCCAAAATAAAAATTAATAAATAAAAATAAAAATAAAACCCTAGCTAAACTGTTTGTTTCTTGGGCTTTATCTTCCTTTGGGGTCCGTTTTTGGTGGATTTGAGCCCTAATTAAAAAAACTTTTAATTTTGGGCCGAGCCTGAAAATTGGGTTTGGTCTTGCCATAATAGGCCGGGGCATCTAGGGTTTCACAAACCCTAGATTTTGGGCCCACTGTGGCTAGTCCACCTTAGGGTTCACCCCTAGGATTTTGGGCTTTATTAGGTCAGGCCTCCCCAGGGTCTAGCCCCAGGGTTTTGCGCCAACCCTAATGGGCTGGCCTCCTTCACCCTAGGAAATTACGCCGCCCATAGGTGTCGGCCACCCTAGGGTCAAACTCTAGGGTATCGGCCCTAACCCGTCGAGCCGCAGCCACTGTCGTCGCCGTTGCCTGTGACGAGGAATTACAATTTTTTTACAAAAAATTAATGAAGAAATAATTGGAAAAACTTATAGTAACTCCTAACCCAATTTTGGGCGAATAATAAATCTAAATCAAAGAGACCATAAAATTAACGACCAATTCCAACAATCATACATTCATCTCATGAAATTCAAAACAACCAAATACACATCAACATGTTATTCATTTATTTGTGCCATTCAATATGCAAATATTGGATCGAAAAAAATAAAACAAGGCTTTAAACATGAAAAGCAACCTATGACTCTGATACCAATTGAAGGATTTCTATGCTTGGCAGAAGCGTGTCTTTAAAAAAAAATATATTAATCAAGCATGATACCAAATATCAAACATAAGCATATAATTCAACAAGACCATATTTTATGTTTAATCAAAAAGACTAATATCATAATTTAATTCAATTCATCTCATAAATTAAATTAAATTAAAAATATAAAGGTGTGAGAAATTATACCAAGCCGATTCGGATTGTGACTCCACCAAAAAGGTCTACGCGTTTCAAAATCTCTCCAAGCTCCTTGATTTAGAAACGTCTTATAGGAGTTGAGAAGAATCGATACCACAGCCTTCCGATTCAAAATACTCAGAACGGTTTGTGCTTTTTTCTCTATAGTTTCTGGCTAACTCAAAAAAATAGTACGTGATATTTTCTGACTCTAAAATATTCTATGTAATATTTTTCTGAGATTGTTTTTAAACTGAGAGATAGAGGAGAGAGAAGTAGATCTTTCCCTCGTAAAATGCGTCATAGGGGGAGAAAAAGTCCCCCGTAAAACAGTTATATCTTTTATATAAAAATTTACATAATTATCTCATAATTATCGTTATTGATTTAAATAAAGATATTGTATTATTTAAATCTCATTTAACTTTTAGATAATTATCAACATGATTTAATTAACTAATTATTAAATCAAGGATAATTCTCCCTTATGATGACGCAAATAATAGATGGAAAAAGTTTGAGAAAGACTTTTTCTAACTCTGATTAAAAAACACATTTAAATTGTTTAACCCTTTAAACAATTAAGACAAAAATTAACACCCTTTTATTTTTGTCTTTAAAAATTTGCCTATGTTATAATTTTGAGGAAAAAATTATTTTCCACCAAAATAACTTAAATTAATTAACACCATTATTTATTTAACACTTAAATAAATAATTAGAATTAACATATGATAGTGAGACCATATAATTAATTGACATTAGTTATATAATAAGCTTTCTCTATTGATTTTTATTGAGCCCATCTGGGGACCATGGACCCAATAATTCAAGCTCCAATAAATTTAAAAAATTGACTAAAACCCTTTAGTCAAAATTTCAATTTATTAATCCCAATGTTATTCCACTAAAAACTCGGAATTGAACTCTTGAATTATCAGAATAATTTACTTGATGAGTGTCCACTGATATAGTCATTTCATGCTCGATCCTCCAGATCGGTCAACGTTCCAAGTTGGTGAATTTACCGTTATACCCTTCATGTCGTTTCTTGTTCCTTAAGTACCGTCGTTTCACTAGTGAACTATTCATTCACGACATGATCGTGAATGTGCGCGCAATCATTCAGTTCCAGAATTGTCACTTAAGGGAACCAATATTAACTCCCGTTATGATTGGAAGTTAGATTCCATATCTGTGAATACCCCATTCCCCAACGATCCCGTTTTGAATTCCCAAAATGCAAGTATTCGTTTCCATTGCGATAATGACACTTAACGAACAAATCAAGGAACCCGTAAACGTGACCTAGGAGTCTGTGGCCACTCAGGATGGAGATCAATTCTCATATAATCATCTTTTGACTTTATCACGAGTATAGTATTGGTTCTTAAACGATACTTCGTGACTAGTCGGTCTGACTCATGTATAATCTAATTATACAGAATGCTCCCACTGGGTGTCACTAGACTAATAGTATTTCACGTATGTGATTTCAGATCAAGCTATCTAATCTTGATCAATCACCGATCATTTATTTAAATAAGTTAACTAAATAAATTTGATATTTCATAAAAGACTTATAAATATCAAAACACAATTTCATAACATATTTTGGATAATTAGTGAATATTTATGAAAAAAAATTCCAAACAAATAATAAAAATATCTACTTATTTTATTGATCAACAAATAATATTACAATTAATATTACAAAAACCTAATCTCTAGGGCAACTTCCAACAGTTCTAAGCTATGATTAGTACCTTATTAAGAGAAGTTTGTAGGTGTTCTTGAGGTTAAGCAAAGGAAAGTCCCAACCAAGAGGAAGCTAAGGTAAAATCCTCATCCTAAGCTCAAAGATTTATGTTTTCTTAAGATCAAGAAGGGTCAAGAAGGAGTTTTCATAAAAGGAAAGTCCCAACCAAGAGGAAGCTAAGGTAAAATCCTCATCCTAAGCTCAAAGATTTATGTTTTCTTAAGATCAAGAAGGGTCAAGAAGGAGTTTTCGTAAAATGATATAAATATTGGAAGATTAAGACTTGATAAAGTTTTGGTCATGTGTACAGCCTTGTTAAGGATTCAATCTTAATTTGAGAATAATTTTTTGGACATGAATGTTCAAAGAACCAAAATTGGCACGTTTTGAAAAACAGTAGCAAAATTCAAATTAGTCAGTCTGGTTGTGAATACTTTTTGGCTTTAATATTATTTTTCCTTCAAATTAAAATTGTAAAGCTTTCCATAGGATCAAGAGTCACCCTAAAATAATTTTTCTACAACTAGAAATGATTTTTTCAAAGTTTGCTTAAAAATTTGCCTATTGAAGCCTTTTTGCCAAGCCATTTATTTCGAGATATTTTTGGAATAATTGAAAAAGTTTAAACCTAGCAAGCGGTATTTCATTTGGAAGATGTATTATTTTTTCCAATGCCGTCGGTTTCGTGTCAATACGAGCTTTGTACAAGTTTTAACACTCATTCTCGTAACGGTCGACGTTTTAGCAAGTTTTAGGACTTTTTCTTTGAAAAATATAAAATGCAAAGAATAGGTTTTGGGAGAGTTGTTAAGTGTTTGAATCATCAAAGTAGTTTTTAAGCATGTTAGGATGAATTTAGATAGGTTTAAGGTTAGCAAAAACCCAAAATGGCGTGACGGAGCAAGCTGGCGCGCGCTTTGCGCCTCGTCTGCGCACCCGTGCGCGCCCAAAGCCCCCACTGCGCGCCCGTTCATGCGCCCACCGCCCCCCCTGGGGGCCGTGCGCGCCCCACCTACGCGCCATGCTTGCCCAGCATCCACCAGGGCATGCCGTGCGCCCGCTACAGTGTTAGGTTGAGCCCAATTAGGCTATTTTTAGTCCCAAAGAAGATATTTAGTCTCGTTTTGACCCGTTTGAGGACCCAAACTCAACTATTGATATTTTTGGGATATTTGGAGAATTTCTAATCTGTAAATATTCTTATTGTTAAGGAATTTAAAGCCCGGTATCGTATGAAAGACCTTGGAATCAAATCGAAGTTTGAGACCCCCGATTCGGCAACTTTTAATTGGAACCGGCAACTACAACACAAGAAGGAGGATGTTTTGCTTATGATTGTTATTGTGTATTTTATGCATAGTGTTGTAATAATTCATTATCGTCTTGTTTATGTTTTCTTGATATGATTGATTATCCGACGATAATTAGATACTAGGTCGAACCCGGGTAAAGATGAAAAGTTTACAACCGATAATGGGTCCAACGCTTTCGATAATTAAAAAGTTAGATGGGTTTTTACCCGCTTAAGCTAACTTAAAATGAATGAGATGTTCCGGACCCGACATTATGATAATTACCCGGAGTTATGAATGTGGATTAAATATAAGGTTTTAATGCTAAGGCCCACTCGTGGGGAGCGGGTAAATCCCTAAAGGACTTTACGTCCATCGTGAAATAATAATCCACTAGAAGAATGATTATTCAAATAAAATAGCATAAAATGTGAACTTATCGATGGCACCGCCAGATACTCCCAATGGCCGACGGTGGTACGTCCTAGGCATATGTGTTTGCGGTGAGTTGTCCCCAACACCAATGGAGTTTATGGTCGGGAATTCGGCCCATTCCCGACTGGCGCCTTATGATTGCGGTGGCTAATAGTGGATCCCAGACAAATCTAAATAATGTCAAGAATCTGGATTGAACCAACTGAGACAAACGTGGGAGCATCATGAATTTGGATTGAACCAGCTGAGATGTAAACCAATTCTTTCTAAGCCTGGGATTTTCAATCCCAAGTATACGACTTAATTAAGAAAGAAAGATAATGTATGTAAAATGATGTTTACCTTAAGTGCAATAGTCTACTGGTATGGGACGATTAGATCCTTTTTGTGTAATTATCATGTGTTGCATAATGATGTGTTTTCACGTGCATTGTAAATAGGATAGATAGACTTCCGCTTCCTGAGTAAAATCTCATTAGGTGTTTCTTGTATTGTAGACACAGGTAAGCGATCGAAGAGGGAGTATGGCAGCAGATGAAAGTCGAGAGAGCCGGTGAATGTACATATGGACCCGACCTGTGAAGGCCGTGGAAAGCCGGCACCCAGCATACTAAAGTTATTTTGATTCTCTTGAAAGAAAGATAAAAGTTTTAATTCCACCGTATTTTTGGACATTAATTATGTATTATGTCTTTTAAAGTCTTAAATTGGTCATGACCATACTGTATTATTATTATTTTTCTATTTTTGAATTTATAATGCCCTTAAATGATATGTAAACAAGGCTTATGAATGGAAAAGGGTCGCGGGTCGTGACATTCCATTCGTGGTTGTCACTCCAACTCACCATCGAGCATCTTACTATGGGGTAACTACTAGTGGTTCGTCGAAGTGGGTTGACGGTCCCAAAAATCCAGTGCCTTATCTAAATCCAGTGCCTTATCCAAAAATACAATGCCTTATCTAAGACCAGTGCCGTCCTCGTTCGAAGCCCAATTTGACGAGCCGACGACTTTACCCGGGAAGCCTTTGACTGTGGACTTGGGCTAATTCTGCTTGCAGTACACAATCATCACACAAAAGACTCCCCACACCATTAACCATTCTAAATTTACTATTATACAGATTAATAATGTATCAATAGATTAGTAAAAAAATCCCAATGTATCAACATATTATATTTCCAATCTTATCGGGTTATTTTCGCATTAGTTCTTTGCGAGCAACATAGGGCTACCCGAGGAAGAGGAGGCCAGAATGATTTAAGGCCTTCAAACATCGATGGTTCTTGAGGTCAGGATTCACGACCATGAAAATCAAAAATTTTTGTATCTTTGCTCGTAGATGCGTATTTCAACATGTATTTGTTCCTATATATATTAAGATAAAAAAAATTCAAAGTTGATTTATCTCAAAGAGATAAGAATCAATTTAAATAAGAATTATTTGCATAGATTCCTCTCTGGCCTTTAGAACTCATTTCATTCCTGAATTTAAAAAGTGTCATTCGTTTCCCGTACGGTTACACATTGTTGCAATTATCTTTCCTCAAGTAATTTTTTTTTTTTACGAAAATTTATCACATGTCAATAAAATAAAGGTGTTTGATGGTTCTTATAAAAGAGGATTATCATTTTACTCCTGGGTATTAATGAATAACACAATTAGAAGTCTAAAAACCAAATTAGTTATCTCTTTATTTTTTTAATTCATTATGATAAACAATTTATTTCTTTGTTTCTTTTTTTTTTTTTTCTGTTTCTTTCTTTGAAGAGACTAATTGTTATTATTATTATTTTTTTAAGAGGTTTGTCTTTATTTATTTATTTATTAAAATAACCTTGACAACCTCGATAGTTCTATGATATTATTTGTATTTTAAAACTCTGACATCAATATCAAGGGAAAAATGTTTTTTCCCTAGTATTAGTTGTAGTCTCCAAAATATACATGAATATCCAAGATATTCTTTAGTACCCGTAGGAAATTCCTTAATATCTGATAATGTCCATAAACATCGTACGTACTAATGGAAATGTCCAAACAATATTAAAAAGAATAAAAAATAAAGACAAACCTAAAATGTCCAAACAGTATCGTGGGTCGCGGTGGTCGGGGGTTCGTCGAATTAAGGGTCGTCGTGATGGGTTTTGTTGTTTGAGGGTCCGTCGGGAAGGTCGGGAAGGTCATGTTGGTCAGAGTCGTCGGTGGTTGGGAGTTCGTCGGGGTCGTCGAAGTCGTGGAAGAGGTTGGAGGTCGCCGAGGGAATCAAGCTCCGTCGCAGCAGTGACGAGAGAGGCGACGGTAAGGGACGCGAGCAGCGAGCGGCTAGCGGCGGCAAGAGCGGCGGTGACCGATCTCTCTCTCGCTCTCCCTTTTTCCAAGGCTGTGGTTTAATTTGGGTTTATTCCTCTTTTTTCTCCCATTGGATTTTTTATTTGTTTATAAAAAAAAAATTTGTTGATCCTTTTGCTTCACATTAGTTTGGATTGATGATTTTTCGGGGTTAATGCATGTTGATTCATTTTTTTTTCAAGTCGACAAGTTTGGATTGGCAAAAGTATACCCGTTGTTTTCGTTTGTCATTTGTTTGGTGTTTTATCTATTGTAAAGCCCTCAAAATTATTAAACAATTACAATGATTTTTGGAGCAATGAAAATATATTTTGATGGGCATTTGTACAATTTTTAGTTTATTTTTGGTCTAAATTTATACAACACCGCATTTTTTTTTCTTTTTCCTTCTTTCTTTTTCTTTTCCTCTTTCTTCTTCCTCTTCCCCATTTCCCGTCGTACTCTCTCTTCCCTCTCCCAAAATTCGAGCTCTCTCGCTCCTCAAAATTTTTCAAAATTTCCCAAACATTAAATACTCGTAACTTTCTTATTCGATGTCCGTTTGACGCGTGCTTGGTACCGTTGAAAGCTGCCGACGAGGGGAAAATTTTGAGCGGTGGTTTGTCACCAGAAACCGCCGGAGTTTGCCGAAAAATTGCCCAGAAATTTTGATTTGTGTGGGTTTCGCTCGTGGGTTTCGCCGGTTCTCCTATTTCCAAGCTGATTTTAGAGAAACGAGCACCACCATCGTACTCGGGAGGGTCCAATAAGTAGGATTGGAGTTGGAACAGCCGAGTTGCCGCCAGAATCCGCCCTACCGCCGCCAGCCACTATTTCTGAAATTGATTGAGGGGTTTTGTAGAATGCATCGTGGGCAGCAAAAGCCGTCAAGAATTTCTCAGTTCCGACGCTCGGTGAGTGTTTAATTTCAGTTTGAAGTTTAGAAATTTATTAATCAAATTGGACATGTTATAGTTGCTTTTGATGAAATTGACCTCACCATTGGATTCAGAAGGGTCTAAATAGATTGGGTAAGCTTTTCGCAGGTCCAGAAAATGTTCGGTTGGCCGCCTCGTTTTGCGTACCAAAAATACCGGTTATGTCCAAAATTAACCCGAACTTCCGGACCTCCATTTTGCAAACCGATACTGCCGTTTAACCCATTTTGTCGCCCTGATTGCAACAGTGGTCTCCGTTTGCACATATTCTACTCCGGGAGCTACCTCGATTTACATGTCGACTTCGCCGTGCGAATCCACCGGGTCGCCCAACAGGCCCAGTCTCTGATTGTCGAGTGAGGACAGTCATCGGACCCGGTTCGACGAGACGAACCCAGCGGTGACCTCTATTTCGCGAGATTCAGCTCGGTGAAAAAGTCAACTGTTTGATTGATTCTACACGTATATCGAGGTAGGGGTTCTGTTATTAGATTTCATCTTTTTATCTGATAGGCTTTATGAATGTTAGAAACTGACATTTAGGGCAGTTTAAATATATATGATTGATTAGTATTAGGGATTATGACAGGAATAAATAAAATGTGCCTAATTTGACTAATCAATTACAGACGGTTAATGAGAAATTGAGTAATTAATTAACTATTGATTGTGATCAACTGAGATTGTGATTGTGAGGTCGTGAGTGTGATATCCCCGACCCATTTGTTATTATGCATTATGACTTTATGGATTTGGACGCAGGCCCTCGACACGTGATGAGACCCGTTGACTTTGATCGTCATTGCCGCTGACGAGTGGCTGGCTGCTGCGCAGTATGCATCAGGATGACCACAGTACTCGAGGTACTGGAATACTGTAGGGGAACGGTTTGAGAGCCCGCAACGTACCCGTCGTCTCGACGTCCACACTAGATCGGGTTACGGATAGGGACGTTTGGTCCACATGTAGTCGGTCCTATGGTATTTCTTGAGGATTTAAGGTACCTGTTGCGAGCTACCGGCCGTTCTCTAGTTTTGGATTTTCTTTTGACAGCTGAGACCGATGGATTGTACTCGTGAGAGATGATAAATAGTTTGACAGTAATTATATCTGGTTCAAAAGTAATAAAACTGGTTAGAAAGCTAACGAAATAAATAACTGGACTAATTAAAGGTCTGACTAAAGAGATTTGGTAATAGGATTTCCAATGGGCTCGATGAGCTCACCCCCTTTTTCCTCCTCCTTCCAGAAGGTGTACAGTGTGACTTATCTGACGAGGAGCAGTAGACTTCTGATTAGGACGTGTAAGGCGTTTTTCCCTCTTGCTTCTTCACAAGTGTAGGTTCTCTTTCGAGTTTTCGGTTCAGACTTTAAAGACTGGATGACTGTATAATTAATTAATTTGAGCGTTTGTGACCGATGAGGACTTTTAACTTTATTTTCTTGTGGTGATGTATTAAACTGTGGATTTTATAACTGTTTTTAGTTTTATGTTAAATCCCATGGGTGAATTTCAAGTCGTTATTTTTATTATTTTTTATTTATTTGCAAGACTTTATTTATTATTTCATTAATTCTACTGACCCCTAATTAGGGGCATCCCAGATTTTGGTATCAGAGCCTAGGTTGCGGAAACCTAAGAGTACATCACCACCTTTTATTTAATAAACTTTTTGGACAAGTGTTTTCGTTTTGACGAACCATCGGTCACTTTCATAATTTCAAGTATAGTCATCATGCGTTGCACTTGACAAAACACTGACGAGCCTGAACCCGAGCCTACCTTTAACATCGAATAGATGACTGCTTTTCTACAGAGTCTTCAACAGGCAGCTGGTGGCTCGAGTCGACAGTCAGATCGTCACAAGTTGCTCAAGGACTTCAAGGAATAGGATCCATCTTCCTTCCACGGGAAGCCTGACCCAGCAGCAGTTCAGGGTTGTTTGGAGGAGGACGTTACTCTCCTTACGGTGCTTGCCACAATTACGGACAAGTCGGACACTTCAGACGTAACTATTCTCAGCTACAGGGACAACAATAATAGTCGCCGGAGGATTCAATCAGAATCGGCCTATGTTTCAACAGAGTCCTGCACCCTCTTATGCTTCAGCCTCACAGCCTCGAGTTCCTTAGCAGAACTTCTATTATCAACAGCCGAGGCCCCAACACTCTGGAATGCTGTTTGCTCTTGATGGAGAAATGGAAGGTGAAAGTGCAGACTTGTTTATTCCAGTGTTTAGTGAGTTCTTGGACGTGTTTCCTCTAGAACTTCCCGGACTTCCTCCGGAACGAGAAATCGAGTTCTACATTGACGTCATTCCTGGAACGTATCCCGTATCAATAACACCGTATCGAATGGCATCGACTGAGCTTGCAGAGTTAAGGACTCAGCTCGATGATCTTCTTGACAAAGGGTTTATCAGGCCGAGCACTTCGCAGTGGGGAGCACCTGTTCTTTTTGTCAAGAAACAAGATGGGACCTTACGACTTTCTGTGGATTATCGCCAACTCAACAAGGTCACCATAAAGAACAAGTACTCGTTACCTCGAATGAAGGACCTTTTCGATCAACTTGATGGATGTTATTACTTTTCGAAGATCGATCTACAGTCCGGGTACCATCAGTTAAGGATCTGAGAGGCTGACATCTTGAAGACTTCGTTTTGAACACGATAGGGATATTTCGAATTCCTGGTCATGCCTTTTGGTTTGACAAACGCTCTGACAGCCTTTATGGATTTGATGAATCGGGTCTTTCGGTCTCATTTAGATCAGTTTGTCATCGTTTTCATCGACGATATTCTCATCTACTCGAGAACCTAGAAAGAACACGCCGAACACTTTAGAGTAGCTCTTCAAATCTTGTGAGACCATAGCCTCTATGCGAAATAGGAGAAATGTGAATTCTGGATGACGAAAGTCAAGTTCTTGGGTCACATTGTCTCGCAAGGAGGAATAGCGGTAGATTCCTCAAAGGTAGAAGTGGTGTTGAACTGGGATCGGCCTCGGAATATGATAGAGATCAGAAGTTTCCTCGGGTTAGCCGGTTACTATCGGCGATTCGTGGAGAGCTTCTCAAGAATTGCTGCACCTATGACGAAGTTGACAAGAAAGGATGTGTCGTTTGTGTGGGATGACAGGTGTGAAGAAGCTTTCAACGAGTTGAAATGACATCTGACAAGTGCATCGGTTATAGTAGTACCAAATCCCGAGATGATATATACTGTGTACATGGATGCCTCTCGAAGTGGATTAGGTTGTGTACTGATGCAGGAAGGGAAGGTGATAGCATACGCCTCCCGCCAATTGAAGCCTCATGAGCAGAACTACCTACCCATGATCTTGAATTAGCAGCCGTGATCTTTGCTTTAAAGATTTAGCGTTGCTACCTATATGGCACAAAGTTCGAGGTATTCACAGACCATTAAAGCCCCAAGTACCTGTTTACTCAGAGGGATTTGAATCTGAGACAGCGGAGATGGACTGAATACATGGTGGATTACGATTTCACCCTTTAGTATCATCCAGGCAAGGCCAATGTAGCGGCAGATGCTCTGAGCAGGAAGAGTCGTGGATTAATGGCGTGTCTTGCACTCGACTCTTGGAAGAACTCTGTTGCTATTGGAGATTACAATCTGGAGTACTATGAAGATGTGATAGCGGTTCCATCGACGGTATTGCAAGTGAAACAGAGTCAGCGGCAAGATAAAGAGTTGCAGCAAATCTGGAATCAGCTTCAACGGGGTGAACAACTGGATGGATGGCAATTGAGCGCCGATGAATTCCTTCTCTTTAAGGGACGGCTTGTAGTAGCTGCAGATCCTATGTTGAGAGGAGCTATCCTGCACGAGGCTTATCGATCTAGGTTTTCCATACATCCTGGAAGTATAAAAATATATCACGATCTGAAGCGACAGTATTACTGGTCTGGGATGAAGTCGGATGTAGCTATGTTTGTGAAGAAATGTCCGACGTCTCAGATGGTCAAGGCTGAGCATCAGAAGCCCGCTGGAGAGCTTCGACCTTTGGAAATTCCAGAATAATAGTGGGCTTCTGTAACCATGGACTTTGTCAATGGGTTACCCCGCTCTCAAGAAGGGCATGACACAATTTGGGTGATTGTAGATCGACTTACCAAGACGGCTCACTTTATAGCCATATGGACCGATTATAAGGTGCCTAAACTCTGCAAGTTGTACGTCATCGGATCGTTAAGCTTTATGGAATTCCAATTTTCATTGTATCTGATCGAGATGCCGACTTTACCTCCAAGTTTTGGAAAGGACTACAACAGGCCTTGGGAACGGAGCTTCACCTGAGTACAGCGTTCCACCCTCAGACTGATGGACAATCTGAGCGGACTATTCAGATCCTAGAAGATATGCTTCGGGCCTGTGTACTTGACTTCAGTGGAGAGTGAGAGGAGCAGTTACCTTTCGTAAAGTTTACTTACAACAATAGTTACCAAGCCAACATCGATATGGCACCATATGAGGCGTTGTATGGTCGACCCTGTCGATCACCTTTTTGTTGGGCCGAGCATGAAGATCACATTACTCTTGGGCCAGATTACATCAGAGACACCACTAAGGCTGTCCAACTAATCCGTGAACGGCTCAAGACGGCCCAAAGTCGGCAGAAGAGTTATGCTGATAGACGAAAGAGACCATTGGAGTTTATGGTTAGAGACTTTGTCTTCCTGAAGGTTAGTCCTATGCGTGGCTTTACTCGTTTTGGAATCAAAGGAAAGTTGGCTCCTCGGTTTATGGGTTCATTCGAGATAATAGAGCGAGTGGGACCACTTGCCTATCGTCTCGACCTACCTCCTCACCTATCGGACATTCACAACGTGTTCCACGTGTCAACGTTAAGGAAGTACGAGCCTGACCGCCACAAGTCATCATGTGGATGGAGATACCCCTCTGAGAGGACTTGACGTACAAGGAACAACCGATCATGATCTTGGACCGAGAAGTCAAGATTTTGCATCGCCGAGAGATTCCTCTTATGAAGGTGCTGTGACAGCACCACAAAGTTGAAGAGACGATTTGGGAGTTGGAGTCTGAGATGAGAGAGAAATGCCCTTTCTTATTCTGAGTTTTGTTGTAATCAAATTTCGGGGACAAAATTTCTTAAGGAGGAGAGGATTGTAATGCCCTCAAAATTATTAAATAATTACAAGGATTTTTGGTGCAAAGAAAATATATTTTGGTGGGCATATGTACAATTTTTAGTTTATTTTTTGTATAAATTTATACAACACCTCTTTTTTTCGTTTCTTTTTCCCTTTTTCTTTTTCTTTTCCTCTTTCTTCTTCCTCTTCCCCATTTCCCATCGTACACTCTCTCTTTCCTCTCCCAAAATTCAAGCTCTCTCTCTCCTAAAAAATTTTCAAAATTTCCCAAACTTTAAATACTCGTAACTTTCTCATCCGATGTCCGTTTGACGTGTGCTTGGTACCGTTGGAAAGCTCTTGACGAAAGGAAGAGCGGTGGTTTGTCACAGGAAATCGCCGGAGTTCACCGGAAAACTACCCGGAAAGTTTAGTTTTCGTGGGTTTCGCCGGTTCTCCTATTTTTCGAGCTGATTTGGGAGAAACGAGCACCAGCATCGTGCTTGGGAGGGTCCAATCAATGGGACTGGAGTTGGAGTAGCCGAGTTGCCGCCAGAATCCGCCGCGCCGCCGCCGTCGTTCACCCTCGCCGCCGTCGTCCGCTGTCGCCAGCCACCATTTGTAAAATTGATTGAGGGGTTTTGTAGAGTGCGTCGTGGGCAGCAAAAGCCTTCAAGAATTTCTCCGATTAAGCGCTCGGTGAGTGTTTAATTTCAGTTTGAAGTTTAGAACTTTATTAATCAAATTGGACATGCTGTGGTTATTTTTTGATGAAATTGACCTCACCATTAGATTCGGAAGTTCGAAATAGGTTGGGTAAGCTTTTCGCAGGTTCGAAAACGTTCGGTTGGCTACCTCGTTTTGCGTGCCAAAATACCGGTTATGTCCAAAATTGACCCGTACTTTTGGACCTCCGTTTTGCAAACTGATACTGCCGCTTAACTCATTTTGTCGCACTGATCGCAACGGCAGTCTCCGTTTATGTAGATTTTACTCCGGGAGCTATATCGATTTACGTGTCAACTTCGCCGTGCAAATCCACCGGGTCACCCGACAGGCCCAGTCTCCGATTGTCGAGTGAGGACCGTCATCGGACTCGGTTCAACAAGACGAAGCCAGCAGTGACCTCTGTTTTGCGAGATTCAGCTCTGGTGAAAAAGTCAATTGTTTGATCGCTCCTGCACGTATATCTAGGTAGGGGTTTTGTTATCAGATTTCATCTTTTTATCTGATAGCCTTTATGAATGTTAGAAATTGACATTTAGGGCAGTTTAAATATATATGATTGGTTGGTATTATGGATTATGACACGAATAAATAAAATGTACCTAATTTGACTAATCAATGACAGATGGTTAATGAGAAATTAAGTAATTAATTAACTATTGATTGTGATCAACTGAGAGTGTGATTGTGAGGTCATGAGTGTGATATCCCCGACCCATTTATTATTATGCATTATGACTTTATGGATTTGGACGCGGGCCCTCAACGCGTGATGAGACCTGTTGACTTTGACCGTGATTGCCGTTGACGAGTGGCTGGCTGCTACGCAGTATGCATCGGATGACTACAGTACTCGAGGTACTGGAATAGTGTAGGGGAACGGTTTCAGAGCTCACAACGCACCGGTCGTCTCGACGTCCACGCTAGATCGGGTTATGGATAGGGACGTTTGGTCCACCTGTAGTCGGTCCTATGGTATTTCTTGAGGATTTAGGGTTGTTCTCGGTATCAGTTGCGAGCTACCAGCCATTCTCTAGTTTTGGATTTTCTTTTGACAGCTGAGACCGATGGATTGTACTCGTGAGAGATGATGAATAATTTGACAGTAATTATATCCGATTCAAAAGTAATAAAACTGGTTAGAAAACTAACGAAATAAATAATCGGACTAATTAAAGGTTTGACTAAAGAGATTTGGCAATAGGATTTCCTACGGGCTCGATGAGCTCACCCCCTTTTTCCTCCTCCTTCCAGAAGGTGTACAGTGCAACTTATCTGACGAGGAGCAATAGACTTCTAATTGGGACGTGTAAGGCATTTTTCTCTCTTGCTTTTTCACAAGTGTAGGTTCTCTTTCGAGTTTTCGGTTCAGACTTTAAATACTGAATGACTGTATAATTAATTAATTTGAGCGTTTGTGACCAATGAGGATTTTAAACTTTATTTTCTTGTGGTGATGTATTTTATAACTGTTTTTAGTTTTATGTTAAATCCCATGGGTGAATTTCAAGTCGTTATTTTTATTCTTTTTTATTTATTTGTAAGATAGACTTTATTTATTATTTCATTAATTCTACTGACGCCCAATTAAGGGCGTCACATCTATTGATTTGAATTATTTTCAAAAAATAATTTGTAAAGCCCTCAAAATTATTAAATTATTACAAGAAATTTTGGTGCAAAGAAAATATATTTTGAGAGGTAATTGTACAATTTTTGACTTGTTTTGGTCTAAATTTATAAAACATTATTTCTTTTTCATTTTTCTTTTCTTTTTCTTTTTTCTTTTTCTTTTCTTTTTATTTTTCTTTTTCTTTTCCCCTTCCCCCGGTCACTGTCTCCGTCTCTCTCTCTCTTTATTTTCAAAATTCTTCGAAATTTCAAACGCCCATAACTTTCTCATACGGTGTCCGATTAACACATACTTGGTACCGTTGGAAAGCTCTCGACGAGAGGAACATTTAAAGTGGTGGTTTGCCGCCGAAAATTACCTGGATTCACCAGAATCATGCCGCCCTTCGCCTCGCCGTTGCCGACTTCTTTCTCTGAATTTTTTGAGGGGTTTTGTAGAGGGAGTCGTGGGCAGCAAAAGCCCTCAAGAATTTTTCCGATCCGACGCTCGATTCTACTCTGGGAGTTACCTCGATTTGCATGCCGGCTTCGCCGTGTGAATCTACTGGGTCGCCCGACAGGCCCAGTCTCCAATTGTCGAGTGTGGATAGTCATCGGACACAGTTCGACGAGACGAACCCAGCGGTGACCTCCGTTTCGCAAGATTTTACTCCGATTGAAAAGTCAATTGTTTGACCGCTCTTTCACGTATATCGAAGTAGGGGTTCTGTTATCAAATTTCGTCCTTTTATATGGTAGGTTTTATGAATGCTAGAAACTCATATTTAGGGCAGTTTAAATATATATAATTGATTGGTATTAGGCATTATGACTAGAATAATATAAAATGTGCCTAATTGGACTAATCAATTACAGACGAATAATGAGAAGTTGAGTAAATAACGAACTATTTGTGTGAAACTGAGATTGTGACTGTGAGGTCGTGAGTGTGATATCCCCGACCTATTTATTTTATGCATTATGACATTTATAGATTTAGATGCGGGCCCCCGACGCGTGATGTGACTTGTTGACTGTGACCGTGATTGTCGCTGACGAGTGGCTGGCTGCTGCGCAGTATGCATCGGGATGACCACAATACTCGAGGTACTGGAATAGTGTAAGGGAACGGTTTGAGAGTTCGCAACGTACCGGTCGTCTCGACGTCCACGCCAGACCGGGTTACGGATAGTGACGTTTGGTCCACCTATAGTCGGTCCTATGGCATTTCCTTGAGGATTTAGGATTGTTCTCGGTACCTGTTACGTACTACCGGCCGTTCTCTAGTTTTGGACTTTCTTTTGACAGCTGAGAGCGATAGATTATACTCGTGAGAGTTGATGAATAATTTGACAGTAATTATATCTGGTTCAAAAGTAATAAAACTGGTTAGAAAACTAACGAAAAAATAACCGGACTAATTAAAGGTTTGACTAAAAGAGATTTGGTAATAGGATTTTCTACTGGGCTCTTTGAGTTCCCCTTTCTTTTCCCCCCTTTCGGGACGTGTGCAGTGCGACCTATCTGACGAGGCATAGAAGTTTCTTCTTTGAGATTCGAAGGCGTTTTTCCCGTTTGCTCGCTTTCCAGTGTAGGTCTTCTGTCAGACCTTTGGTGCAGATTTTTAAGTTTGGATGACTGTATAATTATTAGATTAGAGCTTTTGTTACCGATGAGGATTTTTAACATTATTTTCTTGTGGTGATGTATTAACTGTGGATTTTATAACTGTTTTAGTTTTATGTTAAATCCCATGGGTAACTTTCAAGTCGTTATTTTTACTTTTTTTATTTATTTGTAAAACTTTATTTATTATTTCATTAAATTCTACTGACCCCCAATTAGGGACGTCACATAATTAAAAGTATATCCCTTTTAATTATTTTCAAAAAATAATAAATAATTATCATATAATTATTTCATTATGTAAATTAGGATTTAAAGGAAACAAATCACTTCCTTATGCCCTCCATAGAGGCTTGCCATGTATAGGGAAAATATTTTTCCCAAAAATAAATTCATATTTTCTTATTTTATTAAGTACATCAA
This sequence comes from Boehmeria nivea var. tenacissima, assembly GCA_018132145.1. Lineage (NCBI taxonomy): Eukaryota > Viridiplantae > Streptophyta > Magnoliopsida > Rosales > Urticaceae > Boehmeria > Boehmeria nivea. The sequence continues at coordinate 3,399,583 of CM030881.1, forward strand.
AATCAGTGATGGCCGGATAGGCCAGGCCGGGCCGCCCGGCTCATTTTTTTTCGGGCAAGCTGGCCCGTTCGTGTACAATTGTCGGCCCGGCCCCGGCCTGGCCCGTGGAAGCAATTAGAAGCCCGCCTGCCCATATGACCGTGTATTATCTGGGCGGGCTGAGCTCGAGCCAAGCCCACGAGCTAAATAGGCCGGGTTAAATGGGCGGGCCTAGCGGGTCGAGCTCAGGCCAGGCCCTCAGGCTAAATGAGCTGGGTTAAATGTGCGGGCCTAGCGGGCCAGGCAAATGAAGCTGGTTGAGCGGGCCGGGGATTTTATTTATTTATTTATTATTAAACTTATAATGTAATTGAAATTTGGTACAAAAAATAAAAGTAAAATAAAGTACCTTATATAGTTTGATGCTTAGAGGAGATAACAAATATAATTAATTAAAATAAATGAGACTGTTGAAGAAAAAAAAAACTTTTGACATTAACATAAACATAAAGTACACAAACACACTATAAAAAAAAAAAACAACAACAACAACTTGACCACAAAGACCATATTAAAGCTTGACATAAAAAAAAGTACACAAATACACCATTAAAAAAAAACCTTGACTATAAAGACCATAATAAAGCTTGACAAAAAAAAAGTTCACAATAATAAGCAAGAAATTTAAAATAAAGGTACAATCTTTAATCATCCCAGAATGTTACTTTCACCAGCAGTAGTAGAATCATCAGAAATGTCTAAGTTTGAGAAATCTGCCAGCATATCATCTGCAAATTATTGACCTTTACGGCGAGCATCTTCCCAGTCTTTCACACACATCAAGGCCTTCAAGATGTCTTCATTCAATCTAGCCTTCTGCTCTTCAAGCACTCTACCACTGCAATTGAAAACTTGTTCACTTGCTACTGTGGAAACTGGAGTTATGAGGATATCACGAGCCGTTCTACTTAGGACAGGAAACGTTGTTGATTGACCTTTTCAAAAAATCAGAAGGTTAGTAAAATTGATCATACTATCTAGTCCTGTAAAAAAACAGAAAAGTTTGTCTCGTAATAGTTTCTAGTTAAGAGCGAGATGAAGATGAAGAACTGGAAAAGCTGTAACTGGAGGTGTTGATGTAAAATTTGAACCAACGACGATCCACACCTCTGAAAAGTGATGTGGCAATTAAATATAAATTTTGGTCGAAAAACTCGAAGAAACAGAGAATTTTTAAAGTGGTTCGGCCCTTCTACGGAGTAATAGCCTACGTCCACTGAGAGTTGTACTTAATTATTTAGAATTCCAATATAACATTCACCAACCCTCTTCTTCGATCTCCCCCTTCCCGTTTTATAGACCAGGGAATAAGGTTCGGAGAGGGGAGAATCTTTATGCACGATCCCTAAAAATCGAGAGTTAATGCTGAATTAATTGTACGGTTATCTATTCCTAAAGACTCAAAATTAAATATCCTAACGGTTATGTCAATCCCGAGTCTTATGGGTTTAATTACAAAATATTCCACGATCAGGGCTGGAAAAGCAGAACAAAAGAAAGACCTAAACTACCACGCGTGGACTTCATCTTCGATCGGGGGTCACCAGCTTCGCGGGTCGAGCCTTCCGTCTTGAGTGAAGTCCTTGTTTCCTTTCCGAAGCTAGCTTCGCGGGGGTGGATCATCTTCGAGGATCCGTTGCCTTCTTGTTTGTCAATCCCTCTTTGAGGGTCTTACCATAAATCGACATCACCTTCGGTGGTGCTTCTCCTGCTTATCTTCGTGGGTGTACGAATGAGAGTCATCTTCGACAATCCTCGTCCATTCTTCGTCTAGAAGAAGCTCTTGTGATGACGTGGCATTGCTTTATTGTTGGAATCAGGGGCTTGTGTTCGCATTAAATGCTCCTCGAGGACTACGCCCCCGAAGCTACATTCGCTAACGAAAAATCACCTACAACATCTGTCCCCCAATCCCGAAGGTACGGATCGTGCCTTGCGGGATTTCTTCCTTGATGCTCTGACATTCTTCAGGAGATTTCCTCCGTTCGATAAGTTTTGTTGATATCAGGTCATGATGAGATTTTCTTCGAAAATCACAAACCCTTCAGCTCCGTCGTGGGAGCCCACGGTATCCCGGGGAACCACAATGTCCCTGGCGAACTCCATACTTGAATTTTTTTTTCTTTTTTTGTCTTCTTCCTTGCCGGCTTCGAGGAAGTCTAAATTCAAGATCGGGGCATCCTCGGCTACGGTCGAAGAGAGTATTACTTCTTCTACGAAGAAGTCCACTTCCTCCGGAGTTTCAAGAAAGAAGGAGGCTGCCTCTTCTTCAAAGAGACCAGTTCCATGTAATCCCGTGGCTGTACCTGAATCGTCTTCGGCGGAGGCGGTCGAAGTCGAGTCTTTTCCAAAGCCTATAAAGAGGAAGAAAAAGAAGACGAGAACAAAGGAGTCGGAGCCAGCTTCTTCGAAGGTAGCTCCATCGGATCCTCCTCCCTCCGGGAGAAAGGATTTTCAGAGTTCTTAGGCTCAGGTCGTCCCTGAGTCTGAGACAACTCAGGCGCTCCCAGAGGCCCTCTCGATGACAGTTCCCAAGGGAAGCTCTTTTGATGACATTGCCCGGGAGGCATTGTGTACTGCAGATGAATTCATCCGCGATGGTGATTCTTCGGCTACGCCGAATCCTCCTGTTGCCTCGATCCTTCTCTGGTCGAGCAGGATTTCTTTGTAGAAGAAGGGAAGGTCTGACTCCTTCGACCCTCCGTGATCAATCATGTGGTCGTAGGTCGCGTCCTCTTCGAGGATCACAACTCTTCTAAATCACGCTCTCTCCAAGGGTCATAATTAAAGAAAAATTAAGCAATTTAATTAGACCATAACTTGAACATACTTTCTTCGAGAGATGCTCTAAGTCACTTTGGGTTCTTTCTTCTTCGAAAGATTATCCTGAACCAATAAGCTCATTCTCCGAAGGTAGACCTTAGTCAAATCTAATAATCGACGAAATTTGAAAGCACTCTATTACTCGCATCGGTCACCGATGCTTCTGAATAGAGTGTGGCCTCTTTACTTTTATGCTTTTGTAATCAAACTTAGTCCAATTTTTTCAAAATTTTCGTAAGTTTTTCATACCTTGGGGTTCATCCTTTAAGCATACCTAGGTCTTCTACCTTCTTTGAAGTATGGAATGGTTCTAGGAGAAAATCAGCCAAATGCTTCCCAAGTTGATCCCCAAACAGGTTCAAACCTGATAAGAAAAACCTTTGTAGCAGGAAGCTTCAACGACTGAAGCCTACGTAAGCCCTTCGGACTCACGCGTTCTAGCCTCGCACGTCTTCGAAGTACCTATAGGACGCACCTATTTCTTTATGGTACCCCGGGTGCCCCCCTGTCTTCTTAGGCGCTACTTCGCGGGTAAGAAGGCAGTCGAGGGTAGTGTTTCTAGGAATAATCCACTTTGCAGTTCATTTTTTCATACATCGAGTTTATAGTCTACTCCGCAGACTTTTTGAGTTTATAGTCTACTCCGCATACTTTTTGAGTTTATAGTCTACTTCGCAGACTTTTTTTTTTTTGTGAGTTTATAGTCTACTCCGTAGACCTTTTGTAGAAAAACACCTCTGGAAGGCATCTGTCGCACCTCCCGGGCATAGTTCTTCATTGATCGCTGAATCTACCCCCCAGGATATGAGCCTCCCACGATTTTATGGGCCTCATCCTCGATCGTATGGGTCATGTTCGCGATCATATCAGTCTCGGCCTTCACGTTTTTTGGAAACGGGGATCGGAAGTCATCATCGCTTTGCAAGTTGACGATGGTCTCTTCTATCGAGGCAGTAAACTTGCGGTACGTTCTGTACTGTTGCTTACGAGCTTAGACCACCTCGTTCCCTGGATGTGAGTCGCGATGCTTCTTATCATCGCGAAGCTGTTGACTTTCTCTTGCGGGGTCCTCCGTGGGTCTCTTTTTCTCCTTCCGTTGGTCCCCTTCGGGGTTCTCTCGGGAAGTCTCTGTGGCCTCGACTTCTTTGAAGTTAAGGCCTCGATGTTGATGTAGTTCCTTGCTCGATCTAGGAAATTTGAGTACGTCCGCGGAGGTTTCTTAGTAATTGAAAACGCAAATGGAGTTTCTTCACGAACTGCAGAGTTCGTGGCCAGTAGCAGGGCATCGCCAGACAGATGCCCTACCTCCACTGTGCGCTTGGTGAATCTCTTCAGCTAGGCTTGGAGGGTTTCGTCGTCCCTCTGTTTAACGCGGGTGAGGTACGCCGGATTCTTGAGGGGTCTCCGACCCCCCAAGAATTGCAAAGTGAACTTCATCCTCAGATCCTGCCAACTCGCGATTAAGTTGGCTGGAAGCCAGTACCACCACCTACGAGCTTCGCCCTCGAGAATGGTATCGAACAGTCGGCACTTGATGGCGTCTGAATAGCCATAAGCATGGGCCCACGAGGAATAAATCCCTAGGTGGTCAGTAGGATCCCCGGTCCCATCGAACGGGATTACCTTCGGTAGCCTGAGTCGATCGGGGATGAGGGCATTAAGGATGGGGGCGTTGAGGATGTCTTCGGTCAGGGGAGTGAAATCCCTGTCAAGAATACCATCGCAGGCTCTCCCATCGAGGAGCCCTCGAAGACGCTCGATCTACGTGGGCGAGAACTGCTGGGTTGCCAGGGTCTTCCTGCTGGTGGCGGTAGTAGCCGACCCATCGCGGAGTCGATCTACGACCGAGGATCGCGCACCTTCGATGCGAATCCTGGGTTGTGCAAGGGCACGTCTTGCTGGCTACTGCGAAATTAGGCCCAGCCTATCAAAGACAAATCTGGACAGGACGACTCTTTAACTGTGGCGGCAGCAGGTCACGAACCTCCGGTTCGGACCACTGGTGGCCGCGCACCGTCGTAATCCTACGGCTGCAGGGATTGTGGGTCTCACGTTCGGACCCGTTAGCAAACTCTTCCTTCGAGTCGGCCTCGATGGTGCCTCCGGCAGCCACCTCGACCGCGGCCTTCTTGCGCTCTGCCTGGAGCCGCGCTCGGAGCACATCTGCTTACTCCCTGTCGGTGATGAGCAGTGGCAGACTTTGGTTATGCACCAAAGTTTCTACCAGGCCGCTCATCTTCGCCATGAATTCATCAATAATCTTCAGCCTCTGCTCAAACTACTCTTGCTCGGGGGTCATGGGGTTTTTTCCATTAAGTCTTGTCACTGGTGCCATTGATCTCCGATCAAGTCGGACAAAGAAAGCTTCTGGAAATCTTGAAAAAAAAATTGGAAAGAAAGGGCAGTGGGCGCTCCTTCTAGCGCCAATCTGTTGGTGTAAAATTTGAACCAACGACAATCCACACCTCTGAAAAGTGATGTGGCAATCAAATATAAGTTTTGGTCGGAAAACTCAAAGAAACAGAGAATTTTTAGAGTGGTTCGGCCCTCCTCGGAGTTATAGCCTATGTCCACTGAGAGTTCTATTTGATATTTGGGATTCCAATATACCATTCACCAACCTCCTTCTCCGATCTCCTCCTTCCCCTTTTATAGACCAGGGAATAAGGTTCGGAGAGGGGAAAATCCTTATGCACGATCCCTAAAAATCGGGAGTTAATGTCAAATTAATTGTACGGTTATCTATCCCTAGAGACTCGAAAATTAGATATCCTAACTGTTATGTCAATCCGAGTCTTATGGGTTTAATTACAAAATATCCCATGATCGGGGCTGGAAAAGCAGAACGAAAAAAAGACCTAAACTACCACGCGTGGACTTCATCTTCGATTGGTGGTCACCAACTTCGCGGGTCGAGCCTTCCATTTTGAGTGAAGTCATTATTTCCTCTCTGAGGCTAGCTTCGCGGGGGTGGATCATCTTCGAGGATCCGCTACCTTCTTGTTCGTCAATTCCTCTCGAGGGTCTTGCCATAAAATCAACACCACCTTCGGTGGAGCTTCTGCTACTTATCTTCGTGGGTGTAAGATCGAGGGTTATCTTCGACAATTCTCGTCCATTCTTCGTCTGGGGGAAGCTTCTGTGATGACGTGGCATTACTTTGCTGTTGGAATCGGGGGCTTGTGTTCGCATTAATTGCTCCTTGGGGACTACGCCCCCGAAGCTACATTCGCTGACGAAAAATCACCTACAAGAGGAGGTGCTCATGATATTTTGCCATGATGCAACAGACGACGAGATTATGCAGCTCGAAGTGGTTGTTAAGGATGTTGTAGAAGAACCTCCATACTTGCGATTGTAAGTCTTGAACATTCTTGACATCCGATTTCTAACGTCTTGAATGGTAATGACTTCGTCACCCTGGACCGGGAGTTTTTTCGCTATCCCTCTCAACAGAGAATCCACACTATGCAGTTTCATCCTCGAGTCTAACGCGGCTACCACACAATAGAGAATAGGGACTTTCTGCCTGTATTTCTTGAATTTGCTCTCCATGAATGCAATAGTAGCACTAAAGATTTTATAATCTCTATGCATCTCAAAGGCATTAGCAATATCATATAATTTATGCAATGCATGATGAGAAGTTGGATAGTACACACCAGAAAGTGTCACTGTTGCATCACAAAAAACTTTCAAAAAATAGTATAAGCACTGAAAGATCTGCCAATCAGCCTCGGTGAGAAGTCCGTCTGCATTACGGTCGTTGTAATATGTTGTGATCATATTTTTGTATGGAAGGGCAGCCCTAACATCAAGTAGGTAGAATTCCACCTGTTCGAGACATCGGTTGGCAGCCGCTTTGGTGTCATCCCGAACCGCTGACAGTTTTGTGCGAACTCTTGCATTGTTGTCCCTGAGCTTGAAATGAAGGACAAAGTAGCTCGAACGTTGTCCAAATACACCTCAAACTGCTTCATGCTGTCTGGAACCACCAAGTTGATGATGTGGCAAGCACACCTTTGATGAAAACGATCCGCCATAGGGGGGCTTCAAAGTTTGTTTAAAGAGGCTTATGGCAGCATTGTTAGAAGAGGCATTGTCAAATGTAATGCTTAAAACTTTTTCCTTAATGCCATGTAGGTCAAATACCTATATTATAGTGTTGTAAATTACTTGCGTATCGTGTGAATAAGGAATTTGGCGAAATGCAATTAATCTCTTTTGAAATTGCCAACTCTTATCTACATAATGTGTAGTGACACAGATATAATCAGAGCTCGTGCGACCGGTCCAAATGTCAGACGTGCATGCTATGGAGGTGTGAAAAGTATTAAACTCATGTATCAATTTCTGCCTCATCTGTGTAAAGGTTTTAATACAATCGGCACATATGGTGTTTCTACTTACTGCCTTAATCTATGGGTTATATGCTTGGAGAATGTATTCTTCAAAGATTGGGTCATCTGCTAATCTTAAGGGGAGTTGTGCACTAGCTATGTATTTAGCATGAAGTTCTCTAGCCCTATTTAGAACATAGGTGAAAGTGCCAAGGTTACCCTCGGGGGTGAAGTTTAAGGTTGTTTGGCAGGGATCGACACGACTGCTCTTCAGTCTGGGACAACTAGGTATGTGCCTCTTTAGATGTGTTGTGCCACCAGAAGAGGTAGCAGTGTATATTTTCGGATAATACTTACAGTATGCACGTTCTATTGGTCTTTCCTCCTTCCACCTCCTCGTCCCTAAGTCGAATATGTTCCAAACGTCCGAGGCACGTCTAACCTTCCTCTTCCCTTTATTGGACCCTGAAACGTCTAATCCGCCTTCCACTGTGTCTCGATTCGGGCTTTCTACTTTTTGCTCATCGCCTTCTTCATTAATCACGTTTAGGTTTGAAGGTACTCAATTTGACGATGTCATTGATTGCCTACATACAAATGTACATTACCTTACTATCAACATAAAAACTTAATAGCCTTCAAAAAAGTTCGAGAAGAAATAAATTAAATACCGTAGAGTGAAGTTTGGAGAAAAATATAGAGTGGTTCGAGATATAAAAAGAGAATTTTAAGAGAGTTATGGAAGAGAGATTTCTTAGAGTGAGCTTTGAGTGAGTGTGAGAAGAGAGGAAGAAGTTGTATGTATTTATAGGGGAAAGAGATGTTGGAATTTGGATGTTTTCATTGAGTATTTGTTTTTTGTGGCATTGACTCGTCTAATCAATGTTGGAGAAGAGTGTGAGATTTATTTTTTGTAGTAGAGAATCGTCAAATCAAACTTTAATTTAAGTATGAGATTTCTTTTTATTGCCATTGAGATGTCGAATCAATGTTAGAGAAGAGTGTAAAAGTTTGTTTTTTGTTACACTAACTTGTCAAATCAATATTGGAGAAGATTGTGAGATTTATTTTTTTATTGTAGGGAGTTGTCAAATCAAACTTTAATTGGAGTGTGAGGTTTTTATTTATGCCATTGAGTTGTCGAATCAATGTTGGAGAAGAGTGTAAAAATTTATTTTTTATGACATTGACTTGTCAAATCAATGTTGGAGAAGTGTGTGAGTTAAGTTTTGTTTTTTTTTGTAGAAGAGAATTGTCAAATCAAAATTTAATTGGTCTGAGAGGTTTGTTTTTAATTCTAGTTAATAATATATACATTTTTAATGATATAAACTTCTTTTTAATAGTATGAATTTATTTCTTTAAATTTCAAAATATTTAAAAAAAAACTTAAAAAAGTCACCAAGCGCGCCGAACGGGCCTATATGTGCGGGCCGAACGGGCCGGGCCGAGCGGGCCATGACAAGCGAGCCGAGCTGAGCAAGCCATGACGAGCGGGCCGAACGGGCCAAGATGAGCGGGCCGGGCTGAGCTCGTCCAAAAGGCTTAGTCGGGCTAGCCCGCGGACAAAAACTTAAGGCCCAGCCTGCCCATCGAAGAACATACGAGCCAAACAAGCCTGACCCGGCCTGCCAAATTATCGGGCCGAGCTCGGGTGGCCCGTCAGGCTTGGCCCGTATTGCCACCACTAATCAAAATACACTTAGATTGAAATAATTAAAAATATCTCATTCCTCTCCTGATCATAAAATGTGCCTATCACTATTGTAGCAAGGATTTGATTGTTCAAATCCCAAATCAGTTGGGATCAAAATAAAATATCTGATATCTTATTTGAATTGATAATTATCTACTAATTAGATAGTTTTCATAAAACTCTTTATATATTTAACTTTAAATATATCTTGTAAATATCTCATATTTAATTCAATTATTAATTTGTAAATTTAATAATCAAATTAAAAATAATAAAATTTCTCTAAAATGCCTTAAAATTGGCGCCATCACAATGAGGGATCTCCTTGTGATATTTTTTCTATTTGTTGTCCAAAACACAAATTAAAATAATTGTGAGAAAATAAAATAATTAACTTTTAATTATTTCATGAGAATCTTAGCTCGATTTATTGAGATGGAGCGGGGACCATGGACCCGTGAATTCGAGTTCCAATAAACTTGGAAAATTGAATTAAATCTCTTTAATTTAATTCTCGATTTATTAACACCGAGATTACATCACTAAAAATCCATAACTAAACTCTCGATTTACACATATATTATTTATTCAAGTAACTCACTGAATTATCCATTGATGTAATAAATACATGTTTGTCGATCCTTCATAAATAGTTCATAATCGAAGCCGGATTATCGTTTTATCCATTGATTATTTATTTGTCTGTAAGTAGCATGAGTCCACTAGTAAACGGTTAACTGTAATTATTTACGAATTAGAGCGCTCAAACTGTTAGTTTCAGAAGTTAACACTTAAGAGAACTACTTTAACTTGAAGAAATTACACGGTAGTTAAAATTATAACAACATATTACACTCTATGACAAAAAGTACAAGTCTTATCATAGTAATTCATTGTGCTTAGGTGGCTTGTTTTACTAGATATATATACCCCTTCGTGGATCGGTTTTGGATCAACCCGGGTTTGTATTTTTTTTAAATTAGGATTTAGATTATTTTAAATCTGTTACCCTATAATGTTTTAGCAAATCCCTTTTTTTATAGTGATGAATAAATCAAATCATGCCAATAATTCCACAAATATTCGACTTAGAAAAAAATATCCATAAATATTTGTTAATATTACAATACGTGTAGTTTTAAGAAAACTAAATTGTACACATATTCCGTTTGCGCACCAAAAAAAAAAATTGTACACATATTCAAATTTTAATATTCCAATATATTGGATCCCTAAATATTACGTAATTAATTTAATTATCATATTATTTGTAAATTAATTGTAGCAAAAAAATACATATTCAGTGCTACAACGTATGAAATTTCAAAGCATTACACATATTCAATTTTGAATATCAATTTTCTGTATTTTCAATTATAATACTAAGCAATCAAACATGTACAAATATTCGAAATTTGAATATTCAATTATAATATATAAAGATACGTGGATGATGTGGAGGTTGTTATTTACTGAGATAAAGATACGTATTTTAAATATCAAATTATTTGTAAATTAATTTTAACAAAAAAAAAATCAAACCCCTTATTTATAGGGATGACCAAATCAAAACAAGCTGTTAATACCACATATTCAAATATTAATTATCATATTATTTGTAAATAAATGACAGCAGGAAAAAAAAACGTATTCAGTATTTCTATACGTATGAATTTTTAAAGCAATATACATATTCAAATTTGTATATTTTTGTAACTTTCAAATACCGCAATCCGTAGAAAGTATTTATCGAGATATATACACTTAATTCAATTTGTGATATTAGCTGTAATTTAATGTTAGCTCAGATAAAAAAGGAAAAAAAATAAGTATTGCTCACTCAAATTTAAAATAAAATTATTGGCGGCATCCATATCCAGAGATTTAGTTCATAATTTTCTTCCAAGCAGTGTTCATCTTTCTTCCACGCACAAGTGCTGATACACAAACTTTTTATTCTTTCTCAAGGTGAATAAGCCTAGCATGTCGTGTTGGTCATTTTTAATAAATATGTGTTATTCAATTTTAAATATGATATTTCAGCTTGTTTATTTGATATATTAATATAGTTTTTTTTAACATATAAAACTTCCCGGATTTTCATTTTTAACGAATTTGTGTAATTCATTTTTGAATAGGATATATTAGTATACTGTGTTTTTTAATATGAAACTGCCCGGTTTTTTATTTTTCAATAATTTAGTGTTATTCAATTTTGAATATGATATTTCAGTTTTTTCATCTAATATTCCTTGTTTGTAATCCAAAAATTAGGATCTAGTAAAAAATAAGTTCCGAAAAATAAGTTTTTTTTTTAATATTCTAATGGGGATTCGGGTTTTTAAATGGGTAGGGGTATTATAGTACTATAGTTAATTAGTTTGAACTAATTTAATATATGTTGTAGATAGTGAATCAAAATGTAATATTCACTCATAAAGTGAATATATATATCCCCCTGTTTGCCCCACTCATTCTAACCATTCCAGTCCATTCTAATTTTTCACTTTTTTCAATCCTCCAAACCATTCCATTCCATTTCAATTTTTTCAACCATTTTTTTCAACTTTCAAAATCCCTATACAATATCTTTAAATCTCAACCATTTATACCACCTCGAAATTTGCAAAGTCAAACCATTTTCCAAACCATTTTTCAAACCATTTTCCAAACCATTTTCAAACTATTTGGAATGGTAAAAAATGATTAGAATGGTTTTCCCAAACATAAGCGTAAATAGCCCCTTTAACTTTTAACTGTGAATTCCACATGTGTAATTCATATTCCCAACCCAAATGAATTGTGGGCTCACAAAATGCAAGTATTGAGCCCAATTACTTTTGGGCCGTAACGAGCAAATCATAAAACCCATCAATCCAGAATAGGAGTCTATGAATTACTTAGGATTCAGATTAATCATCATATGATAATCGTTTGACCTATATTAGAATCTTCATAACGGTACTTAAAAAAATATTTTATAATCAGGCCGGTCAAAGTCCTATATAATTAATATTATATAAAATACTTTTATTCTAGTGTCGCACACACACTCATCATCCGAATTCTTTAACTAACTTAATTGCCGAAAATATGTTCAAATAATTAATGAGTTGAGTGATTACTGAATTACTTAAAAACTATAGATAATTACTTTTATTATTTTATAATTTTTGAGTATTTAAAACTGTTGAAAATCATTTTATCACTAATATCATTATATAATTAAAATAATTTTCAACAGTTCCAAACAATACAAATGTGTTAACAAACAAGAGAATGTGAACCAAACAAATGGAAAAAAGTGGTTTCCCTTTAATCCGTGGGTTCAGGTTAAATGGCTTTTTTATTTTTTTGTTTAAAGTAATGAATGGTTTGTGCTTCAAGTTTCAACCTCATAATAATGATTAATTAAAGTTGGATAATGCTGGTAACCATAGTATAAATAAAATAAAATAAAAATGAAAAGAGAGATGCTCTGATTAGTGTGCACTTTGTTTGGGAGTCTGAGCCTAAAGGCTCTGGAAAAAGTCAACGCCTCCACTAGTTTATGTTGATTTTGTCATTTTGTGTCATTTTGCTCTGAATTTCGTTGTTTTAATATTCGACTAAATTGCTCATTCAAATTCACTACATCAGCTCCCGCGGGGAAATGCTATCATGCGCAGCTCTCGCATCCCACGGGTTTCTCTACCCTGCGTGATTCCTCGTATTCTTACGGTGCTCTACTAATCTAATTCTAATTGTCAATTAGGCCAATATACAAAATTTACACCTACAATAAAAATAAGGATTAGTTAGGTATAGCCATTTTGAAGGATATATTTTAATATGTAGCCATAGTTTAGAAAATTTAAAAAAATAACCGTAAAAAATTAGGAAAATTGTAGGAAATAGCCAATTTTTTTCGGGAAATCGTAGGAAATAGCCAAAAAAAATTTTCCTTTTTAAAGTCCAGCCTATGTTTTAAAAAATTAAAAAAATAGCCATGTTACGAATTATATAATAGAAAAGTGTCATACAAAATATAACATATTTGTAAGATATTTTATAACACTTCAAGTTTTACTCATTATTTTTTGAAGTGTTAAATAATATCTTACAAATATTTATTGATCTGTTATATTTTGTGTGACACTTTTCTGTTATACAATTCGTAACATGGCTATTTTTTTAATTTTTTGAAACATAGGCTATCATTTAAAATAAACATTTAATTTTGGCCTATTTTTGCAACTCACCCATTTTTTTTTTATATTTTTTAAAAATAGCCTATGTTTCAAAATATTAAAAAAATAGCCACTATCAAAAATTTCGTAACAAAAAAATGTCAAATAAATATTTACACATTTGTAAAAAATTCATTTTAATGAGTAAAAGTTGAAGTGCTAAATATTTTATACAAATGTGTAAATATTTGTTTGATATTTTTTTGTTACACAATTTTTGACAGTGGCAATTTTTTTAATATTTTAAAACATAGGCTGTTATTTAAAAGACACATTCAATTTTGACTTATTTTTGCAACTCACCTTTAAATTTATTATAATGTAAGAAATTTCTTACCATGACAAAATTATATTAAATTTACTGTAATAAATTTTATATAAATGTAATAAAATTTATGAATGGCTACTTTCTTAAATTTTTAGAGGAATGGCTGTTTTTGAAAATCATCCCCTAAAAATGGATATTTTCTTAAAATTTCCTAAAAATAAATACCCAACTTTTAAAGTAATTGAATAAATAATATATTCATTGATTACTTGCTTGTATTTTTAATGACTTAGTCAATTCTCGCCAATTATCACTAAGTAGTTGAATTACTTTGATATTTTATTATTTAAAAAAATAAATATTTATTTAAATTAGGTGTTAAAAACTGGGTATTTAGCAAATTTCTTAAAAATAAATACCAAACTTTGAAGTAATTGAATAAACAATATATCCATCGATTACTTGCACATATTTTTAAGACTATAAAAATGAATATTTTCTTAAAATTTCTAAAAATAAATGCCCAACTTTTAAAGTAATTGAATAAATAATATATTCATCAATTATTTGCGTGTATTTTTAATGACTCAGTGAATTATCGCCAATTATTACTAAGTAGTTTAATTACTTTGATATTTTATTACTTTAAAAAATTAGATATTTATTTAAATTAAGTGTTAAAAGTTGAGTATTTAAGCATAATTTTTCTTCTAATTTTGATCTTCCTACTTGCTTTTCCTTCTCTTATTATATTATTCAGAAATAAAACTTTGGTTTCTCATTTGTACCATAGAAAAGCTTATAAGTGAAGCACTCGAAAAAGGGTAGCAATGCATAAATAGTTTTGACCATAAATGGGTGATTAAGGACCTAAAAAAACCACCCAAATAATATATTTGCTATAAAAATTTAAAGGGAGAATTGCAAACAATGTTATTCTTAGTGCCACAGAATAATCCATATCTCAAGTAGTGTGTTTCACTTGTTTCTATATAGAGCAAATCAACAGTTCATCTAGGAGCGAAGCAACTCGAACAAATGTGAGAGGAGTGAAAGGAATAGTTCCAGTCTCGGAAGGAGCGAAAGTCACTCTTCCATCTGAGGCTTTAGCCACTCGAACTAGGTTACTTTTGGAAATGTATCGAGGCCAAAAGCTTCCAATGAATGCCTTATAGTAGTAATTAGGAATTTGTTGTGTAAATTTTGGGGCATAAATTAAAAGTGCAACACACATGGGACATAGAATTAAAATTACAACACACATGGGACATAGATTATCATTGTGTCAAAAGAGAGGCATTCCTCAAAATCTCTTAAATTTAAAGGGCTTGCAACAAAATGACCCATTTAAACGGCTAAAAATTCCAACACAAAATATGCAAATCCAAACCTCCAAAGTAAAACTATTTAAATGAGAAATTTACATCATACCATTTCCTTTTAAATGATTATTAAAATGACAAAAGTTCTTAATTAAACATTTTGAACTGACAATCAAATGGCCAATTTTGATTTTTTGGCTTCAAATGGAAACTATTAAAATGTACAATTAAGATAGGTGAACCAAACAAGTGATTTTACTATAATATACGCGATAATTCAATATTTATGCTTTGTTTTTACCTTAATTGTATGTTCATGCCTTTTGAATCTTGATTGAAATGAAATAAGTATTAAAAAAGCAACATAACAATCACCATTTTCTATCTAAAATCTACCATTTTGATCACAAGTTTGTTTTTGTTGAAAATAATTTCAATATTATCAAGAATGGTAAATATGAAATCAATAATGTGCGTCAGAATAATAAAACGTGATAAATCAATTAAACATTTAATTAAAAATAACAAAGTAAGATCTCATGCATATGTACTACAAAAAAAATTAAATACATAAATTATCGCATAATTAAATAAAAAAAAATGATCAAGAATTTATAACATAAATTAATTGGATAAATAATTGACTCCTTTACTGGTCACCTACGTTCTGACACTGTTAAAGTTGGGCTAGATCTCGTACGCTCACAACGAGTCTACCGGTTAAGGTTTCAACACCACAATCCTCCTCTCAAATTCTTAGATCGAGACTAGGACTTGAACGTGAGATCGCTCTAATTTTTTCACACAAAAATAATGAGAAAAACTTTCGTGTCTAGAAGGAAGGAAAAAACAGACACAATTTTTACATACTAAAAATTACAATTAATTGTGTGCTCCTAGATCACATATTGATAGGGCAAGGGAGAGAGATTGGGCGGCATTGACGGGAATTATCGTCATGGGAAATTTCTAATTTTGAAAGCAGAAAATATCCAATATATAATTTTTAAAAAATATTATAATTATCACATAATTATTTAATTGTTCAAGTTAGAAAATATAAGAATTAATCCTACCCTAATTTGGACTCAATTTTGCCACCCATAAAGAGAGAAAAATACAGTGGGATTTTTCTAAAATTAAATTTCACATATTTATCTCTTAATTAGGTGTATTAAATATACTCACAAATGAAATAATGGAAAATTTTCTCATTCTTAATACGAGTCAGAGTACCAAACATTGAAGATGACACCAATAACAATAAGGAAAGGACGGTCAACTCACCTTAAATGTGATCATGGCTATAGAAGGAAGTTATCAAGGCTATTTTGGGAACATTACAAGTTGATGCATTTTCCTTAATTGTTTAGAAATGTCGTTTAAATATGATCTTATTTTTTTTTTTTTTATAGATTTTGATCACTCAATGGGTTGGTCAAAGATTGGAAAACTTACTAATTCTTGAACAATCGATTTGATGACCTTAAATTAAGAAATTCCTAGCCTTATGATGGAAGTGAAAACAGAATTTCTTAGGTTTTTTTTAGATTAGCATCTCAGCGAAATAAAATTAGTTAGTTTCTTGTTTGATTTCAACAAGAGAATTTCTAGTTTCCTATTTTAAGCTAGGGTTTGATTTTTCAGCATGTTTTCTTACTTTTCTATGTATGCGGACATCCATAAGGAATATTTAAACATGTTTTATGTATTTTGTAATCATATTTAAGTAATTAATAATTTTTTTGAGAGTTTGTCCTTCTCTTTTGGTTTTTGTGAGAACTTTTAAGCCTATCAATGTCTAAACCTTATAATGTTCAAATCTGACTGATCGCTCACATTCATCTATTTCTTGAGTGTGTTGTCATAATATTTGGGGTTAGTAAGTATTATTCCGCAACTTTGACAGATCGTAGAGTGATTTTCCCACGGATTGCATCATTGTAATCTTAGAGTGTGGGCTTCAAACTTGATTTGCCTATCTTCATTTATGTTGTTTCCTTTCTTTTCTTTTCTTTTTTGTTCTAATCTATTTCATTGTTAAAAAATGAACCAGTAGTAAAAAAAAAAGAGAAAAAAATGTATTTGTAATGTCTTTATCGAGAAAGGAAGAAGAAGCATACGTATTGTCTTTGTTATGCTCCATACTACAACATTTCAATCGAATTCGTTTGGCGACGAAGGACATCGATAAATGCTTGGACCGTCAAGGATATGTTCAAGCTAAAAACAAAGCAAGGCGTATTTCGTAGTGACAATTCCTAATTTTTTTTAGAATGAGTTCAAGGAAGAAAAATATCGAGTTTCTATTGAAAATGTCGGTATAAAATTTTGAACCAACAAAGATCCACACCTCTAAAAGTGGTGTGGCAATGAACATTAATTTCTTTGGTCGGAAAAAGAAATAAGAGACACAGAATTTTGAGTGGTTCATCCCTCAGGAGAGTAATAGCTTACGTCCACATAATATTGTATTCTTAGTAATATTTTGTCCAACTAACCCCTTCTCTGGTTTTCCCTTTCCCCTTTTATAGTCTAGGGGTTAAGGTTCGGAGAAGGAAACACATAACGCACAATCCCTCAAATCTCAGGATTAATTAACAAATTGAATGCGCAGTTATTGTGTGGTAATTCCTCCTTAAAGACTCGGAGATTAAATACATCAATGGTTATAACAATTACGAGTCTCACGGGAGTGGTTACAAAATATCCCACGATCGGGGCTAGAAAAACGGAACAGGAAGAAAGACCTAAACTAACTTGCGTGCACTTCATCCTCGATCGGGGGTCACCAGCTTTGTGGATTGAGTGCTCCGTCTTGAGTGAAGTCCTGACTTTCCTCCGAGGCTAGCTTCGTGGCGTTAGATCCTCTTCGATGTTCCGTGGTCTTCGTCCGTCAATTCTTTTCCGAGGGTCGTCACAAAATCGACATCATCTTCGGTGATGCTTTTCCAGCTTATCTTCATGGGTGCATAATCGGGGATCATCTTTGATAATCCTCATCCATTCTTCGTCTGGGGGAAGCTCCCGTGATGACGTGGCATTGCTTTGCTGTTGGAATTGAGAGTTTGTGCTCGCATTAAATGCTCCTCGGGGACTTCGCCCCCAAAGATACGTTCGCGGATGAAAAATCATATATAACATAAAATATGGACATCCTAGAACAAAGAAGAATTCGAGTTTAAAAGTAAGAAAGTGAAAGAGTTGATGCATCTATTTGAAGACACTAGTGACGAATACATGAAGAATTTAGAAGAAGAAGAGACTTTCGTGACGAAGGCACCACTGGAGTTCCATTATCGCAGAGGACAACATTAAACAAGAAAAATGAGTATTCTTCACAAGAAAAAGGAGTATTCTTCTCATTCACGAAGCCAAAACCATATTGCATTTGTAGACGACAAAAATTTCATCCTTGGACCTTTCATTACAAACATGTGTATGAGGACCATATGAGGGTGATTGAAGAAAAAGAGCGACTACAAAAGAAAAAGAAGAAATGTAAGTAGGCAAGAATAATATAAAGAAACAAGCGCGAAAAGAAGAAGATAAATAAAATAAAAAAGGAAGAGAGTGGAGAGGAAAAAGAAAAGATACATGAAAAAGCACGACGAAGCTCCAGATTCGAGGATGAATCCTTTTTTAGGAAAGGGTGAATGATACAAGTCAGATCAGTGCCAAATATTAAAGATGATGCCAATATGGAAAGTTGTGTCAACGATAAAAATGATCAACAAGGAAGACTGCACGATAAGGACAGTCAACTCACGTAAAATGTGATTGTGGCTATAGAAGGAAGTTATCAAGGCTATTTTGGCAACATTATGAGTTGATTTTATTGCTTTAATTGCTTTAGAAGGTCATTCAAATTTGATCATATTTTAAACAGATTTTGATCACTCAGTAGGTTGGTAAAAGATTTAGAAACTTTCCATTTATTGAACAATAGATTTGATGACCTGAAATCAAGATATTAGTTTCCTTATGAAGGTTTATGGAAGTGAAAATAGACTTTATTAGGTTATTTTTATATCCGCATCTTAGTAAAATAAAACTAGTTAGTTTCTCGTTTTATTTTTAGCAGAGAATTTCTAATTTCCTATTTTAAGCTAGGGTTTCTTGGTTCAATATAATCAAGGGGACGGAGGTGCAGTCTTTCTTGACTTAAGGCTCTTGGTTTAACATAATCAAGGAAACGGGGTCGCAAGTCAAATGTTGTTTGAAAGTTCTGAGCAATATTCCAGAACATCGACAGCATGGAGCGATTTGCCCGCGGTTCCCATCAATTCTCTCTTTCCCTCAAAAAATTCGCCCAACCCCTTGGTCAAAGGATTTGATTTTTCAAACCTTAATCCAATTAATTTGAATGGGTAGTTATCTACTAATTAGATAATTAAAATGAGATATTTTATTTGATATAATTATCGAAATCTCTCAAATAAATATTTATTTAAATATTTAATAAATATCTCATTTTTAAATAATTATTAGTTTATAATTTTAATGATCAAATTAATAAAATTCTATCAACTTTAATCCACAAATAACGCCAATGACAAGGAGGGATATCCTTGTGATATTTTTCTTATTTATAGTCTAAAACAAAAATATGTAATAATAATATACTATTATTACAATTGTGAGAAAATAATAAATAATTAACTATTAATTATTTCTAAAGCTATTCTTAACTCGTTTTTCTAAGATGGGTGGGGACTATAAACCCTGAATTCGAGCTCTAATAAACTTGGAGAATAATCAAAGCTCATATCAAAATGTTTTGATTAATTCTCAAGTTTATTAATCTCGTGATTACTCTACTAAAAATTCAAGACTGAACTCTCGAATTTCATACACATTATTTATTCGAAGTCCTGCGAATTTAATATATGTTTTTTTTAATGAAATAGCACTTTAACACATGTATCAAAAGATTAGCCTATATTTTATTTATTAAGAAACTAACCTTTTAATTTAGACTAATTGAGTTAGTTTTACTATTTTATCGTCGGCATCCACATAGAACTTTCTTATTTTCTTTACTTTTTCTTGCTTTCTCTAGTTTCAATGTTTTTCTTCCTCTATTTCCTTAGCCTCCAAACAAGTATGATCGTTCTTTTTTTTCATGATTTATGCGATGAGGTATTTCTGCTAATTTTTTGTTTTGTATTTGATTTTATTAAACGAATGTGTTCGCATTTGTCATCGCGTGTTTAATTTCTTCTATTTTGGATTGAAATGCTTTTGTCATATTCTTTTGCATTATATTGGTTGTTCTGTTTTCGTAGTAAAAACGTAAGAAAATTTTTTTTATAGTTCTTAATAATCTTAGTAAGCATCAAATATTTCTACGCTTTCTGTTGGTACTAAATAAATGGTTCTCCTTGCTAGCTACCATCGTTATTTCCTTAAGAAATTTTTTACTAATCTAGAAATTTTTGTTGTAATTATTTGTGTAGGCAACAATGAATACCTATGATGCTTTTTGTTAGTACAATTATAGTTTTTCTCTAGTGTTTTTGATAAATAAGTGAGCTATTTTTGTTTATTAATTTATATTATTGTACTATTTTAATGTTCATATTTTTTTCTCTTGATAATTTGTTAAAAATTTTGTTATTGCAAAGCATAATTTTATGGAAGTTTATGTGCCATTGGAAATTTCTTATAGATCCAAGGTTGAAGATGGCTCTTTTGATTTTAATATAATTGATAATGTTGAATTGGCGAACTTCCTTAAGTCATATATATTTTTTTTTAACTTAAACGTCCACAACATATCTTTTTGCCAATGAGTATTTAGTAAAGCTTATGCATATGAATGCAGCAGAATTAACTTTTAAATTTAGGGTGTGAAGATCTAATAAATTCCGTTTGTGCTTGGAGTGTATAGAAGCACAAAGTACACTTGGAATTTGAAATCCTCGAGTTTGAGTAATGATTCTCCAATTTGGGTGATCACATCTTATGTGAATGTACATTAAAATCCAGTTTCATCCTTGTCTTTTCTTGTAATTATAAAATGATCCATCAGTTGTTCAAGTTGGTTTAAAAGATCCTTGAATTTTATTTTGGCCAAAATTCACGTGTAAAAAGATAATATTACCCTTGAATAAATTTTTTATTATATATTTTATTTTTTCTAAAAAAATAAAACCCTTTTCTCTTAGCGCTCTCTCTCTCTCTCTCTCTCTCTCTCTCTCTCTCTCTCTCTCTCTCTCTCTCTCTCTCTCTCTCTCTCTCTCTTCGTCGGGGTTGGTGGTCGGGCTAGGAGCGGCAAGGTTGAGGACTCGGGGTTAGGGGCGTTGGGGGTCGAGCTAAAGGCTGCGGGGTTAGAGGGCGGGCGGGGTTGCTAGGGGGCGGCAGTATTAAGGGTCGGCTAGGGGGTGACTGGGCTACAAGTCAGTTAGGGGGCAGCAAAGTTGAGAGTCAGCTAGGGGGCGGTGGTATTTGGGGTTGAGGCAGCGGGGCTGGGGCAAGCAGTGTTGGTGGCAGCAAGGTTGGGGCGGCGGTGTTTTTGATTTTGTGTTTGCGGTTGTTTTTTAATTGTGGAAAAGATTGAATATTTGGGTTATTTTGAGAAACAATCTTGAATATTTAGCTTATTTTATGCTTAATATTTGGTTTTGCATTTTGTGTTTGTGCTTGAATTACATTTTGGTCTCCTACGAATCCGTCCGGCCCTCTGCGAACTTTGACACCCTCTACGAACCCTACTGCCCTCCGCGAACTCTGCGAACCCCACTGCCTCTTCGTTGCCCTGAGCAAACTTGTATCGCCCATTCGCAGCCCTTTACGAACCCCGCCGCCATTCGTGAACCTCGACGCCTTCGTAAACTCTGCGAACCCCACCACCTCTCCACCGCCCTCCATCCCCCCCCCCCCCCCCCCCCGCAAACCCCTACCGCCCCCTGCGAACCCATATTGCCCCTCTGCCGTGAACCCAACAGCCCCTACTTGTAATTATATAAAACACAAGGATGAAACAAGATTTTCAATAAATTTCATGGACAATCTTAGAATATTCCCTAGATCTAATGAACATAAATAAGCGACTAGTCTACTTGTAGGTAAGTGCTTGAAATCAAAGTTTGTCAGTTAAGATGTGATTAAAAAGATTTGTCCAAAAGATATGATTGAAATCAAAGTTGCCATTGTCTTCAAAGATGGTAGTTTTATTTACTCAAGTAACCCAAGCATTTGAAGATTGCTCTCTAAACTTTGAAGCAACATTAGTTGTATGCCAAATTCTTTAAGTGCGAGTTTTGGTTAGACTAGGTATATTTTTCAGTCACGTAGTATCATTAGAAAAAGTATTGATAGATACTGCCAAGGTCAAGGTCATAAATAGTTGGAAAAGCACCTAAGAGTGTTACTGAGTGAAACGATTCCACAGCTTAGCAAAATATCATATATATTATATAGGAGCCCAAAGATCACTGCACCACCTACTGCCCTACTCGCAAAGAGAAAAAGTACGAGTAGGTCAAGAAATGTGAAGAAAGCTATCAAGAACTAAAACGAAGAGTGAAGACACCACCCATACTCATAATTCCTACAAGTGGAGAAGCACTGGTGATTTACAACGATGTCTCGATAACTCGACTAGGTGTAGTTTTAATGCAAAATGGGAAAGTGGTGAATTATGCATCACGACAGCTAAAAGATCATGAAAAGAGCTACCCCACACACGACCTAGAACTGGCCACCATACTGTTTGCCCAGAAGATTTAGAGACACATTATTGGTTTGTCCTGAGATTTTTACTCCCCATAAGAGCCTGAAGTACATCTTCATGCAAAAAGACCTCAACATGAGACACTAGAGATAACTCAAGTTGGTCAAAGACTATGACTGTAAAATCCAATGACACTCGGGGAAGGAAAACAAATAAGTTGATGCCCTTGACAGAAAGGAAAAATAAATATGTTGGAAATTGAGCTCATACTAGGTGGATTGGCTAACCTGATGCTCCAACCCATAATTTTTTGATGGTATGAAAGGAGCTCAAGCACTTGATCCCAAACTACTCCAGATAATAAACGATGTTCACGAAGGATAGGAAATGCCTTTCCTTCTCTCTAAGGATGGTGTATTACATCTAAACAGGAGATTTTGTGTGCCAATGATGAAGAGATTAACAAACAAATACCTTTCGAAGCACACGAGACACCTTACTCTATCCATCCAAGAGAAATGAAGATATATCAATGACCGAGAGAGCTTATGGTGGAATGGAATGAAGAAGAAAGTGGCGGACTTCGTAAGTAAGGGTTTGACGTGCAAGAGTGTTAAGGCGGGGCATAAATGCCCTATTGGATAATTACAGCCTATCGACATCTCAAAATAGAACTGGGATCAAATCACCATAGATTTTACCATCGGCTTGCAAAGAACGAGCGACGGCTATGATGCTATTTGGGTAGTAGTATACCGATTGACCAAGTCAGCCTGCTTTATACCAATTAAGGTTACATTTTATAGTGGATAAGTTGGTTGAATTATATATTGCAAATATAATAGAATTCATGGCGTACCCTTTTAAATCATCTCGGATCGAGACGGTTGTTTCACCTCACAAATATGGGTTATGTACAGAAAGCATTGGGTATGCAATTGAAATTTAGTACTGCCTTTCACCTTCAGGCAGATAGTCAATCCGAGAGAACAATCCAGACTCTAGAAAATATGCTACGGACATGTGTCATGGATTTCGCTGGGAGCTGGAACAAGCAACTATCGTTAATAGAATTTTCCCACAACAACAGTCACCAAGCCTCAATAGGCATGACACCATACGGAGCGCTCTATGGAAGAAAGTGTTGATCGCTCGTGCATTGATTTGAAATTGGTGAATCTAGTCTAGTGAAGACAGACTTTGTACGAGAAAAAAACGATAGCTGTAAAGATGATTTGGGAGAGATTAGAGACCACCCATAGTCGACAAAAGAGCTACGCAGATAAGAGGAGAAGGCCACTAGAATTTCAAGTCGGTGACTTGGTGTTTTCGAAAGTGGCACCGCTCAAAGGGGTAATGTGGTTTGGCAAGAAAGGAAAGTTGAGCCTAAGGTATGTTGGATGTTCGCTCGAAAACACACGCAAATTAAAACCGCAAGTGCACGGATCGTAACAAGTAATATAGTGGATTGTGAGTCCGAATATCGTCCCACGGAGAACAAAATGCCAATATCTAATTACTACGACTAATAAAGAATTACTTTGTTTAGAAATCGAATTCAAGTGGGTGATAGAATTAAAATAAACAAAACAATTAAATTAAAATAACAAATAACCGAAATTCAAAGATTAACTCAATTAACTAAAGACTAGGTTCGATTGGCTTCCCTCGATGCTTCCTCAATTCAATTAATCACTAATTCTTCACCATAATGTTCAATTCTATGCTAGTCTAGGAGTTTATGAATTATGTCACAGCTCTCGCATATTGACCTAATTATGTGTTTAATCTTAACTCACGCGTCCGCTTGATAGAATTAAATACATTTAAGCTCGACTCCTAGAATTCTAAATCGATCACCTCTCGGTCCTTACGATTTATAACTCGACTACCTAGACTATCAATCTCCTCTCGGTACTTATAGAGTCTATATTGCGTTTCTTACTATTTCCGATTCAATCAAATTTCCTCTCTCAAGTTTAATTAAATTGAACCTAAATTCCTCTATTCAATCTCTCAATAAAGAATAAAATGAACCAGCAAGAATCACAAGTGTAAGAACTGAATATTGCAGAGATTTATTAACTATAATTGAAAAGAATCAACATCGAGTTCGGCCAATCTCTCATAGAGAGAGAGTTAGCCTCTCATAATTATATACAAAGAATAGCAATTTCTAGAGTTAGCAATTTCTAGAGTTCATGAGAAACATAAAATCAAATAAAGAGAAGAGATGAAGAGATAAAGAATAAAGAAAAACTCTGAAAATCGATGATCTTCGCGAATTCTACAGCTCCAATGAAAGCTCAATCTTCTTCTCCTTTGTTCACTTGAGTTTTCTCCGTGTCAAAAGTCCTCTTTTTCGTCCAAAACACTTGGTATTTATAGGTTCTCATGATTTGACCTAATTTTTGAAGCCAAAACGGAATGGATTTGATGGAAAACGGCTGCGTGTGGCAATATCATTTTTTGGCGGTCGTTCTTTGGATTTGGGCGAATGACCGCCCCATGGCCTTGGAAAATCTCTTGATTCGGTGGTCGTTCGTTAGTATTGGGCGAACGACCGCCCCATCAAACTTGTTTGACTTCTCGCTTGGGCGATCGATCGGCTCATTCTGGGCGAACGACCAGCGATCGTTCTACTTTTGATTTTTGTTGTGCGACTTTGGGCAGTCAACCGGCTCATTCTGGGTGAACGACCAGCGACCGCTGCATCTTAAATTTATTTGCTTTGGCGGTCAATCGCCCAAACTGGGGTGAACGACCGGCGCTTGTTCTGCTTGTAATTCTGCTTGTTTCTCCTTCCTTTGAAAAGCTTCATTTTTGTGCTCCTTAATCTCGATTTCCGTGCTTATACTCAAATCACCTGCACACTCACAAAACTCGTTAAAAACTCATAAAACTTGAGGATTTTACAACAATTAAATATGAAAAATATGATATATGAGTGTAACACACTCTAACGTAATTATACTCTAAGCATACTATCGTTAAAGAGTATTAATCATACATAACTCTTTAAAAACCCGAGCCAATTTAAAATTTTCAAAATATTTTTATAGAGACGCCCTGAAGCGTTTATATATCTAAAGTATTTGTAAACGTAATTGTACAAAATATAAGTTCAAGTGTTGAAAAGAAAAGTACTCAGTAGTTTAGTTATTATATACATATATATATATATATATATATATATATATATATATATAAACAACACCAAAAGGTTTCCCACAAGGTAATAGTCGTCCAATATGCATCAGGTCATGGGTTCGGGAGCACTCCAGCCAACGTCGTCAAAATTTACTGCAAATTTTCATCCTCTGCATTACAAGAACACTAATGAGCGAATGCCCAGTAAGTAAAAACAATGCTAAAATATGAATGATTTAAAACATATCATTTTCAATTTCATTGCACTTTATAAAACATATTCGTAACTACTCTAGTTAAAAATACTTAGTTGGGCCCACATTGTGCTCAACTCATCACTAGGGCCAGTAGACGATTTTATTTGCAAGACCTGTTACATGGTGGCCAAATAAATCTTATCAGAGATGGTGACATGTCACAAACATAATCGCCGTCATGTGGGGTTTTATAAATCACATGTTCCCTTGTGATCGACAAGGGACTTCCCACACCGCGCCGGAACTTATAGTCCCCTTAGGTCGGGACTTTAAAGACAGGTCTGCCGCCTACCCAAACCTAGCAAAGAATTGATACACAAAATATAATATGGCATAATACGGTACAATGACTCGTTTCACAATTCATACAACTTATAAAACCATTTACTGTTACATGCATAATGAGGTGATGTCGTGAATGCACATGTGATCATAAAGTACATAGTAATACACAAAGCATCAAATAAACATATAGCATGTATTGTTCTTGTAACGCAGTTGAGTGAGTTTTTACTTACCTCTTTTCTAACTTCCTTGACTAGATGATACAGTGCTTGATCATAATCCGGTCCGAGAAAGTCTTCAATGTGTACACAATTCCTTATCCCATGAAAAATTTTGTTATTTATTTGGAATTTCTCCAACCACTTATATATGTTCAATACTATATAGGAAGGTAAATTGTGAATAATCAAACAATAAATGTTAATTCTTTAAATTCTGTTGTATAAAACTACTATATAAATATGGTCCATTAAGGAAAATGGACGAAAAATACCATATTACAACTATTCCCTAATAATTTCCAAAGGTGGTTCTGAGGAATGTTTATGTCTATGCTTTCCTAGGTTCAAAGAAACTCCCAAATGGAAGATACACATATTGTACATAGATTGTAAGTAAATTCATATAAACAGAGTAGTAGTTCTTCACACATGAGTAAATTTACAAATACTAATTAATATAATATCATCAATGGAAAAATACAATATTCCAATCGTAAATTTAGTTACTGTTATAACTACATGCCCAATAACTTCTATACATATGTAGTCTAGAATTTTCCACTCAGAAATTTGCTTCTTCTACCTATGACTAATTTTAATAAATAATACAAAACTTACTGGGTTAATGAAACAAAAGAGAAAAACAAGCAAAACAACACTGTGTTGCCTTATATCGTATATTAGCCTTCTTATAATATATATATATATATATATATATATATATATGTTTGCGTAATGGAAAACACATACTTAAACAAAACTACAAAACCCACTAACGTTAACTTTAACCATGTATAGACATAAATTGAGACATGTGAATAAAAGTCTTTATTTCTTGATTACAAGAAATAAATAGTTAGCTTATTATAGATTGATTACCTCACATATATGGCTCTTGATTGATTGGTTTCAAATATCTCTATGTGAAGATTTAGAGAGTAAACAAAAGGAAATTTTAAGGTGAAGAGAGAGATAGTTATCGATTGAGAAAACACAAGTAGTAGTGTTTGTAAAAATATATACACACCGTAATCTAGCACCGACTTAGTAATATCCACATATATATTCATATATTAAAATGATTAGTATTATCTCAGCCAAGTCTAGTATTTCTAGTCTATTCTAGATGTATATAAATGATGCAAGATAATTATAAAAACATATAATTATCTATAGCAATAATTATATATACTCGGGTGCTTATTATTATTATTATTATTAACTTTGTGAACAAATTTTACATTTAAAACCAAAGCTCTATATATCGATATATTTTATATACATCTATTTGATTATTTTTATTTTTATTTTATTTTTTTTTAAATAAAAATAAAATAATCAATTCATTTTCACAACTCATTTCTATCATCACATTGACGACTTCCGGCCCGTGATTCGATCTGCACTGCATAAGACTACAAATGTAACATTTACGACCAATATATATGAATATAATAAATATTTAAAATCTAATTAATTTATCTATTACAATACTCCTTTTTTTTTTTTTGACAAAACATCTAGTTTAAGCTAATTTTATTAATAACTATAGTAGCATTAACCTATAGAGTTTTCAGGTCATTATAATGAGTGAATATATTGCTCACTCATCACACCCCCAAACTTAAACTGTTGCTTGTTCTCAAGTGACAATTAAGCACCATTATGATTTTATGACCCATGACTCGTTTCCTAACAATGAATCAATAAATAAACTAAAACTGAAAACAAAATGATATACGAATCTGACTCGAAATCCGGCCTCTCCGTAATGTATAGCATGGGATAATTCTCAGGGACATTTGTCAGTTCCTTGCCACATCAAATCCTCTCAACCAACTATAGTTTCAACAAATCGAGCTCACCTCAGAAATGCTCATTCCGATGTGTGTGTGTGCGCTTTACCTCTTTCTTTTTGTCTAATCAACTCTTGCACGCTTTCGGAGTCTTAATTTTTCACAATGAAGAGGAACACCATAAGCCCAACTCTGACGCTAATCTCCACTAATTTAGAAAGTAATTAACTGAGAATCAGAAGGACTTTCTTGGCTTGTAATGTTACGGCCTCGGCTAAGGTACGTCGAAAGATATTTTTAGGTTCAAGAGTTCACCTAGACTCGAAAGCTTCGACATTAACACCCTTGACTTTCATTTACCCCATTTATGACTGAAATAGCACCTTCCCCAAACTTCATTTACATTGCCCTCTGAATGTTTTAGAAATAATGGATACACCTGATTGAGCTTGTTTTTCACTATTTTCTTCTTATTTTTTTTCTTTTTTTTTTAAAGACGTAGGTGATCCGTTGCTTTAAGGGTACGTAAAATTAAGCTTGGAAGTCATCATTACTCCTACTCACATGAATTTTAGAACTACGACTCTAGGTGAACAAGGGTAGATGTGGGAGAAACATGGCTAATGGATGCTTATTGATAAAGGTTCGGTATAATTTGAAGAAAGATGTGTATAGGCTCAAAGTCGGGTGCAATGGTAGATGCATCAAGGCAGGCTATTTAAGCTCAAACGGTCCAAAAGAATGCCTTAATCATTTTCTCAAGTTATTGCTACTAAGATTTCGCCTCGACAACTTCAAGGTCTTTAGTAACCTCAAACAAATGTTATAAAAAAAAGAACTCCTACTGCGTACATTTATCAATCAAACCCAGGAAGACGATAAATATCGTGCAAAATATGAAACAACCAAATCTTAAGTTTGCTAAACATGTCAAGTTTACAAAAGGAGGAAGACTTACGACATAGGGTAGGACTCGACTTCGTGCCAGTCCTCATCATCGAATCATGCCATAACACTAAAGGAGAAAACACTAGATAATTCGTTAGAAACATTGGTTTATGTGAATACATAACCGATAAGAATAAAATTAAACCTAAGAACAAAAAATAAAATAAAAGCTGCAATACATCATTGAAATAATGAAAGTAAAAATAAAATGCAGGATAGATGATACTGCTTTCGTCTGCGCGCCGGTAATGAGAGCAAGCACCCCCCCAAACTTGAGACAGACAGTGTCCTCACTGGCTCAAGTAGAGAGAAGGAAGGATGCCTACTTAGGCCACGAACCCTAATCGTCTACGGAATTGTCGACCTCCTTCTCCGGAGACGGGCTGCGATAAGCATCGAGAAGGTACACCGGTAATGGCTCCGTCGGCTAATAGGGAAGTGCTGTCTCGATGTCTTGCACGTGGCGTGCCAAGTCAAGGTGGCACTGCTGTAAGTCGGACACGTACCGGAGAAGACGATCCTGCCCCAAAGTAAGCATCTCAAAGCCTTACGCCATCATCGTGGCGATAGTGTCAAAAGAATGGGGCTCAGATGCAAGAGTGCTCGAAGAAGACCCCTCCCCACGCTGATTTTGACGGCGCGACCGTCGCAGCTCTTGGCGTTGTTCGCGAATGTCATCAATAGTTAGGCCATGGATCTGGGGGCCAATAGGAGGGGCATGGCGAACCCGAGGCAGAGCAGGTGGTGGTAGTGGTACTAGTAGGCAATTGGTGAAAGGCATAAAGCCCATCCCGTCGGGCCTGGGTGTACCGCCAGTCCATTGCTCGAATCACATGAGACTGTATGATCAAACTTTGTAGGCCCAATAGTCATCTCGGCGTCGCTCATCGGAGCACCCGCCTGAGCACATAGGTAAGTGATGAGAATGGCATGCGGCAGCTTGACTTTGCTCTTGCCTAAACTCTCCCGGTGACAGATAGAATCCTTTATAATGGTGGCGACGTCGATAGACCGACCTGAGCAGATACAATACATGAGAAGAACGTGGTTCGTGGTGATCTCATAGCGTTGGGAGGTGAGAATGAAATTGTGGCGGAGGAAGTGGAATCAGGCGTGGGCGAAACGATTGAATACGTTGGCTGGTACATTGACAGGCAGGTCTGGGTTGGAGATCGAATAAGTCCGTCGGGCTCCGAGAAAGTGCATCTCGTGCAGAATCTGGTCATAGTTGACACCTTGGTGCATAAGGCGGTGAAAATTGTCATTCACGACCGCGGGTAAATCGAAGAGGTGTCGGATAGTTTCCGGACTAAAGGAAACGTCTTTTCTGCGAACCAAGACCACATTCCCAAGCCTATTGTAATGGGCATTGGCATAGAATTCTCGTACTACCACTATGTTAGCCGCGTATTTTTGTACACAAAGTTGTTTTCAACCCAATCGCTCAATTTGCTCCACCAGAAGTCCATCGGGTGGGTCGGCGCAAGGCGTGAATTCGCATTCGACGGCGGTGAGCTGGCCATCTTTTACGAACTGCTGATAGAGTTGGTCGGCATCTCGATTGACGAAAGACTGCCGAATGGAAGGGGCAGACTTCGAGACTTGTTTAGCGGGATCCCCGACTTTTCGCTTTATCAGCATGCTGCACGTAAGTAAAAGGACGAGCCACAACTAGACTAATAGAAAGCCAACAAAAACTCAAATATCACACCAGAGATAAACGTTCAATAAATGAGCTTCAGAAACAGAGGCCAACCACACAATCAAGATAAATAGAGGGATAGATATCCGATACGACACCCAAAACCAACCGGTAAAGTGGCCACAATCCACCACCTAACGTAAAATATATGGCCGCAACAGAAAAGTGCAACGACGAAGTGGTACCTCGAGTGGTGCGGCCATGGCACGGGTGAAGTGGGAAACAGCGGAGAGGCAGCGCCCGGGACGGGTAAGTGGTCACCACGTAAGGATGAACGGGCTGAGGAGTAGCGCGAGGGAGAGCGAGTGGGGGTGCGAAGCAGGCTTGGGAGGACCGCGGCGGGGCAAAGCAGAGCGGCGCTCGAGGATGAGCGCGGCGGAGAAGAGTGGGGCAGCGCTCGGGGATGAGCGCGGCAGAGAAGTGCGGAGCGGCGCTCGGGAAGGAGCGCGACGGAGAGGTGAGAAAGAAGCATTGCGCGGGAGCGGAGAGGTGCGGCGAGCAGGAGTGGCACGCGCCGGAGAGAAGGAGGGGCAGCGTGAGAAGGGGTCGAGAGAGCAGGTGAGAGATAGAGAGAATATCGAGCGAATGAGGAATGGGTAATAGTGAGAAGGGTTTTAACAACCCTTCAAATTGCACAAAATGCGTCTTTTGGGGCGCTCTACTATGGGCGGTCGTTCGGCCAAACCAGGCAAACGACCTTCAGCCTCAGTCGATTCCGCGATTGCTAACCAGCCGGTCGATCGCCTCATATAGGCGAACAACCGGCGATGGGTTGTAGTCGGGGTTTTTTTTTTTTTTTGGGCTCCCCCCCTCATGGAAAGCAAAACGAAAATACAAAGTAAGCCCTAAACCCATTACAAAATTAAGAAAAACTTAGTCGAAAAATAAAAAACATAAAATAAAAGCTCGGGTTGCCTCCCGAGAAGCCGATCCGTTTAACGTACATCTTGATGCTGCTACTTCTTCATCAAACGAATGCAATGACGGCCACTTGACGAACTTTATTGCCAACATACGGTTTGAGCCGTTGACCGTTCACCTTGAAAGTCACCCCGTCTTCTCTTTTTACTTCTATAGCACCATGGGGAAACACTTTAACCACCGTGAATGGTCCCGACAAACGAGACTTCAACTTACCCGGAAATATTTTAAGGCGCGAATTGAACAAAAGGGCCTTCGCACCTTATTTGAACTCCTGTTGGACCAAGTTCTTATCGTGCCATCGCTTTGTCTTTTCTTTATAGAGACAAGCACTTTCATAGGCCTCAAGATGCATCTTATCAAGTTCTTCAGGTCTAGAAGATGCTTTTCACCGTTGGATTTCAAATTGAAGTTGAGCTTCTTAATTGGCCAATATGCCTTTTGTTCCAACTCCACTAGTAAATGGCACACCTTTCCAAACACCAACCGATACAGTGACATACCGATAGGTATCTTGAAGGCGTTTCGATACGCCCATCATGCGTCATCCAACTTTGTCGACCAATCTTTTCTGTTGGATTGTACCGTCTTCTCAAGGATCGATTTCACCTCTTTATTAGACAATTCCGTTTGGCCATTTACTTGAGAGTGGTAGGCTAGTGTTTTCTTATGCTTTTTCCCATACTTTGCCATTGTGGTATCGAACACTTTGTTACAAAAGTGCGTGCCCTTATTACTGATAATAACCTAAGGTGTGCAGAATCGAGTGAAGATGTTCTTGGAAAGAAACTTAACCACCACCTTCTTATCATTAGTTGTTGTTGCTACCGCTTCCACCCACTTAGAGACGTAGTCAACGGCTAGCAAAATGTAGAGGTTCCCGAAAGAGGGAGGGAATGGTCCCATGAAATTAATACCCCAAACATCGAATAGTTCAACTTCGAGAATGGAGGTTAACGGCATCTCATGTCGCCAGGATATGTTACCCGTCCGTTGGCATTGATCACAACTCATAATAAAAGCATGGGCAGCATGGGCATCTTTAAACAATGACGTCTAATAGAATCCAGATTGTAATACCTTATGAGCTGTACGAATAGCCCCGAAATATCCCCTATATGGACCGGAATGGCAATGGTATAGGATATCGAGGAACTCTTCTTTAGATACACAACGACGGATGACTTGATCAGAACACCACCGGAACAAGAAAGGATCGTCCCAAAGGTAGTAATTTGCAGCATGGAGGAATTTCTTGCGTTATTGTGTGGTCAACTCATGAGGAAGCATATGACAGGAAAGGTAATTCACAAAATCCGCAAACCATGGAATATAGTCACAAATAGCCATTATCTGTTCATTCGGGAAGTGCTCGTGTATAAGCGATGTTTCAGAATCGTCTCTAGTGCCCTCGAGACGCAACAAATGGTCAACCACAACATTCTCTACCCCACGCTTATCACGAATCTCTATATCAAATTCTTGCAAGAGAAGTACACATCGAATGAGACGAGGCTTGGCATCCTTCTTCTCTAGTAAATAACGGATGGCGGCATGGTCGGTGAACACCACCACTTTCGATCCAATGATGTAGGCCCAAAACTTATCACACAAGTACACAACTGCTAATATTTCTTTCTCAATTGTTGTGTAGTTTCCTTGAGCCTCGTTCAACGTTCTGCTGGCGTAGTAAATAGCTCGAAAAACTTTATCCTTCCGCTGACCCAATATGGCCCTTGCTGCGAAATCACTGGTATCACACATAATTTCAAATGGAACCCTAATTCAGTACGGCCATAATCAGTGCCTGAATCAGTTTCTCCTTGAGAATGTTGAATGCTTGTAGACATGATTCATCAAAATCAAACGGTGAATCCTTCTCTAAGAGATTACACAATGGTCGAGCTATTTTAGAGAAGTCCTTAATGAACCGATGATAGAATTCAGCGTGACCCAGAAAACTTCTAATGCCCTTCTCATTTACAGGTGGTGGTAGATGCTCTATTGTGGAGATTTTGGCTCGATCAACCTCCAACCCATCTTGTGATACTCTATGGCCCAACACTATTCCATCTTTGACCATGAAGTGACGCTTCTCCCAATTTAGGACCAGTTGCTTCTCTTCATATCTTTTCAGCACCATACCTAGATTATTTAGACAATGATCGAAAGAAGAGCCGAAAACAAAGAAGTCATCCATGAAGATCTCCATCACATCTTCCACCAAATCCACGAAGATAGCCATCATACAACGCTGAAATGTAGCATGAGCATTGCAAAGGCCGAACGGCATGCGACGAAAGACAAATGTACCATACGGACAAGAAAATGTGGTTTTCTCTTGGTCCTTAGGAGCTATGGCAATCTGATTATAACCGGAGTACCCATCTAGAAAGCAGTAATACTCGTGGCCAGCCAACCTATCAAGCATCTGATCAATGAAAAGAAGGGGAAAGTGATCTTTTCTGGTGGCCTTATTCAACTTTCTATAATCAATGCAGACACGCCATCCTGTCACGGTGCGAGTAGGAATCAGTTCATTCTTCTCATTCTTCACTACTGTCATGTCACCTTTTTTCGAAACGACCTGTACTGGATTGACCCAAGAACTATCTGAAATTGCATATATGAATCCTGCAGTTAACCACTTCAAAACCTCTTTCTTCACAACTTCTTTCATTGCTAGATTCAGTCGCCGCTGATGCTCAACAATGGGTTTGTAGTCATCCTCTATTAAGATCTTATGCATACATATCGATAGACTTATTCCTTTTATGTCAGAGATTGACGATGCAAAAGCGGATTGGTCTTGGCGAAGCACCTCTAGAAGTTTCTGCTATTCTTCCTTAGTTAAACCAGAAGAGATAATCACCGGCTTCGTCTCATTATCACCCAAAAAAGAATAGCAGAGGTGTTCTAGCAGTTGTTTCAACATAAGACCGCCCGAAGTCTTTACTTCTTCGTCAATCACTGTGGCCTCGTCTTTATTTTCAAGGGCAAGTATGGTTTTTATCACTCCATCGGTACACGTTGGAGTTTCTATGTCAAGATCTGCCTCAGATAAGGACCCACTTAAGCATTTCTTCAACGGATCTATATGAATCAACTCATGAAAATAATTTTCTGCACACGATCGTAATACCTCAATTCGCTTGCACGAGGGTTCCTCAGATGGAAATTTCATAGCTTGAGGGATGTTAAACTTTACCTCTTCACCGTTTACTCGCAAAGTGAGATTGTCTTCACGTACATCAATCAATGCCTGTCCCGTTGCTAAAAATGGTCTACCAAGAATAATGAGAACTTCTCTATCCTCTTCCATGTCAAGAACCACAAAGTCCATGGGAAAAATGAACTAGTCAATCTTCACAAGCACATCCTCAAGAAACCCTCGAGGAAAAGCAATAGACTTGTCTGCCATCTGTAAAGAGATCGATATCGGTGTGAGGTCCCCAATGTCCAGTTTGTTAAGGATGGATGAAGGCATTAGATTAATACTGGCTCCAAGGTCGCATAGCGCCTTCTCAATAGTGTGGCCTCCAATCGAGCATGGAATAGTAAAACTTCTTGGGTCTTTCAACTTTTCTGGTAGTTTTCTCTTAATAATAGCACTACACTGCTCTGATAAATTAATCTTCCCCTATTCTTCAATCTTCCTTTTCTTAGTCATTATCTCCTTCATAAACTTGGCATTATGGGGCATCTGTTCAAGAGCATCTGCAAATGGAATGTTCACCTGTAGTTTCTTGAAAATGTTCAGGAACTTGGAAAACTGTTCATCAATCATATTCTTTTTGAACCGCTGGGGCAGGAAAAAGTGATGTTACTAGGTGTGACCTTAACAGGTTCTATGGCTTGGGTAATGTCTCCTTTTACTTTCTCTAATTCACCCTCTTTCGGTTGTTCCTTTTTATTATCTTCCAACTCATTCCCACTCCTTAGAGTTACAACTTTACATTCTCGTGGGTTTTTTTTTCTGTATCACTAGGAAATATCTTAGAGGATTGATCCTGAACAGCTATGGCTGACTAACCAATCTGGGTTTTCAGTGTTTTGATTGTTGCTCCCATGTTCACACAATAAGTCTCTAAACTGTTGAACCTTTTATCATAGGCATCCATCCTTTTTCTTGACTCATTAACAAAAGCATTGATGTTGTCTTCCAAGGTTGGCGCCCTCTTTTCCACAGGCGCGTTATAATTCGAAGATGAAAGTCCTTGGAAATCTGGAGTTGGTGGGTTTAGGGCATTTCTGGGGTTGCTGTAAAGAGAAGTTCTCATGGTTCCTCACCCCTGCATGATAATGAGCGGGCAGATTATTGTTTGGTCGAAACTGATAATTCATGTTCCCTACAAACTGAACGTCTTCTACCCCAAACTGTTTCTCTAAATGTTGTACTTGTTCTGGCTGGCTCTGTATTGCAGTTACTTGTCCCATGGTTGGCCCTTTTTGGTTAGCAAGTTGATTGGTCAGGGAGGCAATTTGTGCTTGAATTGCAGACAACTGATCTACTTCTAAAACTCCTGCAACTCGCCTACCAATATTTCTGTCTGAAGGTGCCTGATAATGACTCGTGGCCATCTCTTCATACAAATCACAAGCTTCTTCAACCGTTTTGTTCATGACAGAACCACTTACTGCAGCATCTACCATACTTCTGGTGGCATAATTTATACCATTATAAAAGGTTTGAGCTTGAAACCACAACTTGAACCTGTGTTGTGGACACCTCCTTAACAAGTCTTTGAACCTGTCCCATGTATCATACAATGATTCGTTTTCCCCCTGTCGAAACTGGCTAATCTCTTCTCTCAGCTGTGAGGTCAACTATGGAGGGAAGAACTTTGTTAGGAATTTCTGCACCATGACATCCCAAGTTTCAATGGACCCTTTCGGTAAATCGTGAAACCATATGCGAGCTTTGTCTCGTAAAGAGAATGGGAACAACTGCAGCTTGATTGTGTCGTGAGGCACACCATTATACTACAATGTGTCATACAACTCTAGAAAAAACGACAGGTGGTTATGGGGATCTTCAAATGGCAAACCCCCAAACTGCTGCTGTTGAACCATGGCGATCAAACTGGGCTTTAACTCGAAGTTGTTGGCATTGATGGTCTGTCGCCGAATCCCAGAGTAATTTTCATTGACTACAGGCCTCAGGTAGTCTCGGAGGGTTCGAGGTTCATTCTGCAGTTGCTGCCCTTCATTACGAGGTTGTTGCCCATGCGAGGCTTGTATAATGTTAGCATTTCGCGCGTGTTGCGTAGCCGGTGGGTCGTCGGCCATTGTGAACTCCGAAGACAAGTTTCTATTGATCTTTCTCAAAGATCGGAGTGTTCTTTCAATCTCTAGATCGAGTAGTAATATACCTTGACCACTCGACCTTGGCATACACTTGTCGCCTGTGAAACACAAAAACGACCGAAGAGACCGGCAAATGTTAGTTAACAAAAATAAAAGTTCTAAATCAAAATAATTCCCGTTTATCGTAGTATTAAACAGAATTAGACGCTTTGCTCCTCGGCAACGGCGCCAAAAACTTGTTCGCTCGCGAATTAAAACTGCAAGTGCACGGATCGTAACAAGTAATATAGTGGATTGTGAGTCCGAATATCGTCCCACGGAGAATAAAATGCCAATATCTAATTACTACGACTAATAAAGAATTACTTTGTTTAGAAATCGAATTCAAGTGGGTGATGGAATTAAAATGAACAAAAACGATTAAATTAAAGTAACAAATAACCAAAATTCACAGATTAACTCAATGAACTAAACACTAGGTTCGACTGGCTTCCCTTGATGCTTCCTCAATTCAATTAATCACTAATTCTTCACCATAATGTTCAATTCTATGCTAGTCTAGGAGTTTATGAATTATGTCGCAGCTCTCGCATATTGACCTAATTATGTGTTTAATCTTAACTCACGCGTCCGCTTGATAGAATTAAATCCTAGAATTCTAAATCGATCCCCTCTTGGTCCTTACGATTTATAACTCGACTACCTAGACTACCAATCTCCTCTCGGTACTTATGGAGTCTACGCTGCATTTCTTACTATTCCCGATTCAATCAAATTTCCTCTCTCAAGTTTAATTAAATTGAACCTAAATTCCTCTATTCAATCTCTCATATGCAACAGAGAATAAAATAAACCAGCAAGAATCACAAGCATAAGAAGTGAATATTGCAAAGATTTACTAACTATAATTGAAAAGAATCAACATCGAATTCGGCCAATCTCTCCTAGAGAGAGAATTAGCCTCTCATAATTATATACAAAGAATAGCAATTTCTAGAGTTCATGAGAAACATAAAATCAAATAAAGAGAAGAGATGAAGAGATAAAGAATAAAGAAAAACTCTGAAAAATCGATGATTTTCGCGAATCCTACAGCTCCAATGAAAGCTCAATCTTCTTCTCCTTTGTTCTCTTGAATTTTCTCCGTGTCAAAAGTCCTCTTTTTCGTCCAAAACACTTGGTATTTATAGGTTTCCATGATTTGACCTAATTTTTGAAGCCAAAACAGAATGGATTTGATGGAAAACGACAGCGTGTGGCAATAACGTTTTTTTGGCGGTCGTTCTTCGGATTTGGGCGAACGACCGCCCCATATGGCATTGGAAAATCTCTTGATTTGGCGGTCGTTCTTCAGCATTTGGCGAACGACCGCCCCATTAAACGTTTTTCGACTTCTCGCTTAGGCGATCGATTGGCTCGTTCTGAGGGAACGATCGGTGATCGCTCTACTTTTGATTTTTGTTGCACGACTTTGGGGGGTCGACCGGCTCGATCTGGGCGAATGACCGGCGACTAAATTGGGGCGAACGAACGGTGCTTGTTCTGCTTGTAATTTTGCTTGTTTCTCCTTCCTTTGAAAAGCTTCGTTTTTGTGCTCCTTAATCTCGATTTTCGTGCTTCTACTCAAATCACCTGTACCCTCACGAAACTCGTTAAAAACTCTTAAAACTTGAGGATTTTACAATAATTTAATATGAAAAATGTGAGATATGAGTGAATATATTGCTCACTCATTATTGGACCATTTGAAATCATACAAAGAATTGGAAAGTGGCGTACAAGTTGGCCCTTAGCCATGAACTCGCTTCGATTCACAATGTGTTCCATGTTTCCATGCTCAATAAGTACATATCTGACCCATCCCATTTCCTAAGTCAAGAACTAATCAAGATACACAAAGACCTAACCTATGAAGAGAAGCCAGTCAAAATGCTGGATAGAGAAGATAAAGTGTTAAGGAACAAGGTCTTTGCACTTGAAAGTTTTGTGGAGAAACCACAGTATATGGAAAATGACTTGGTAACGTAAAGATGACTTGATGACATGTTATCTAGAGTTATTTTAACATAGAGCATAATCCCTAAGCTATTTTAATTTTTGAGGAAAAAGTTCTATAAGAAGGGAAGAATGTGGTAAGATAAGTATTGAAGAAGATAATAATAGTAACAAATTTTTTGATAATGATGAGGATATTATAGTTCGTAAAGAAAAAACTACAATAAACTTAGTATAGTTTGATTGAAAAAACTAGAATAAGATTGTTGTCTTTTGTACTTAAAAACTACACGTTTTTTTTAAAGGACACAAACCATTTGTAGTTTGCTAAAGGTATCATATGGCATTAAAAATGACAAGAATTTTTCTCTTTTAGGCATCATTTTTAGGGACTGTAAGAGGAGATTTATTTCCTCTTTAGTACTAACACTTTGTGTCACACTGCTAATGAGACCAACCTTCAACCCTTCAACAGTTTTTTGTCCAATAACTTCAGTAGCACGTTTATGACTCTGCAAAATTGACAATCACAATAAGTTTTGTAAGAAATTAATTACATGTCATAAAAACTGTAAAAAAAAAAAAAAGTTCTTTCTCTAGCATTGAGAAAAAAACTATCAATGAATATATTAACAAAAATTACTAGTTGTTAGAAAAGATTATGCCAAATTTTAGTTTTCACCTCAATGTGTACTACTTAATTGGGAAAGTCTTTATTAGCACCTTGTGTCACACTGTTATTGAGACCAACCTTCATCCCTTTAATTTGTCCCACAGCATCAACAAGATGTTTATCACCCTTCACAATTCATTTTGTAAGAAATTTAAAAAATTTCTCTCTCTCACACTAAGAAAAACTACCATGAACATATGAATGTCAATAGGACATAATTTATCACTATCTTTTTTACAGTAGCGTAAAAAGTTTTTACTTTACCTCTTTGAGTAACGATTCAACTTGTATGTCCTTTTCAACATTTTGAGTCGGTTCGTCAGATCCAATGTTCATATTTTCTGTATTTTCTTATAGAGTAGTTACTATAGCAATGTCCATTAGCTGCATGTATGTCATTAGTAGTTTTCAAATATCAATGTTAGAAATTCTTTACAATTACAACTGTTAGTGTATTTGTGTATTGGCATATATTTTTGATAAAATATATTTAATATGGCTTCTTAGTTTATATATTCTAGCTTTGAACATTCTGGAGATAGGTATTTTCAGAAGTGTTCTTCTATGTGTTCCTTCAAGAGTTGCAACACTTGATAAGTTTGACAAGTATATTTTTGGCATAAAAAAATTTTGATCTGATTTATTTCTTCCCTCAAATCTCAAGGCTATACATTTTGTATCAAGATTGATGCTTTATTTGGAAGAGATGGACGAATTTTCTATAGTTTGAAAGAGTGACTTCTTCAGAGTATTCTTAGTCAAATGTATCTGGACGTGTTTCTGGCTTGTAGGGGATAGGTGTTGCGACACCTTGATTATATTTGACAAGTCTTGAATTCTAATTGATTGCTTGATTCGGATATGGCTGATATGTTTGACTCGCATTTTCTAATCGCGTAGGAATCTTGGTCTAACTTTGTACGAAGATTTTCTAGCTTTATTATTTGGTGTTTATGGTGTTTTGACCAAAGTTTATTAGGCAATATTACATTTGCTTATTATGGTAAGTGACTTAATTGTCTTGTGAAGTATTCTCTTCTATTTGAAGATGTTGAAGACGTGAAGAAGAGCAATTAAGAGAAAAGATTACACAATGAGTATTTGTTGAGTGCTGAACACAAAATCTGGGTTTGTGTTCTTGGGTTTGTATACACTCTTGTGAGATGTTTCCTCATGGTGTCACGACACTATGAGCTTGTGTATTGTTGAATGAACTTGTAACGGATATTGGTGAGAGTCTACACGAGATGTGTGACTTATTAGGCGAGGGGATCTCGTTTGAATTTATTTGTAAGACAAGTGGATCTTGCCGAGTAGATCACTTAGGTTGACAGGAGTGACGACAGAAGAGAATAGGAGGGAGTCCATTCTTGCATAAGTCTGGGTGTTCGTTTGAAGTTCTAGTGGATCTTTTTATTTGGGCGTGGGCATAGGCGAAGCGGAACTGGGTTACCAATTTCCGAGTGCTATTTACTTTATCCGTTGCACTTTTTGTTATTATTCACTCATTATATTTTTCTTCTCGGTTTTAGTAATTTGTAGTGCTCTTTGTAAATATCGCAACACTGACATGAAACACCTGTTTACAAAACGGAACTTTCAACAAGATTCTTTAAGAAATATTTTACACATCAAGCATACAATTTGCTAAGTATTTCACAAGAATGTTAATGAAGCTATAACAGTAGAATGGAAAGTATTTCTTAGAGATTTTTCTTCTAGATTTTTCTTCTTAAGGTATTACGTTGTTATTAGCGTTGCCAATGATCACGTCAGAAGTCGTCTTTATGGAATCAGCCTTCTTGGAATCATGGCCAATGTTTATAGTTTTTGTACTTTCTTGTAGAGTAATTGTTGCAGCAATGTCCATTGGTTGCATGCTTTTCATTAATAGTTTTCAAATATCAATGTCAGAAATTCTAGGAGAAATATTTTACCCATCAAGCATACAATTTCTTAATACACAAGAATGTTAATGAAACTACAACATGAATGGAAAGTAGTTCTTACATATTTTTCTTTTAAAGGAATTACATTGTTGTCGCTTCACCAATGATTGTATCAGAAGTTGCCATCTTAAGAATCATCATGCTCGATTGTCTAAAATGATAAGATTAAGTAATAATTATGTTTATTAAGTTTAACCCAAATATAACAATTTTTATACATCCACATATTCTCTTGCCAAATCAACAACACTATCAATAATTGTGTTGTCTATATGGACCAGATCTGAAGGTTGGTTGTTCTTCTTCTACAACCTTCTTTGCCTTTTTTTATTTTTTATTTATTTTTTATCATTAAAATAAGCCGCATACCGTTCAACTTTGTCCTGTTTTGTAGCACGAAGAGGCATGGCATCAAATTGCAGCAAACAGTATAACTGAGAACTATAAGTAACTTGAATTCATAGATTTAAAAATTTTGTTATATGTAAAAAAATTACTACTGTAGAAAATTTTTGACATACCTCTTCATTTTCAAAGACAATATTTTTCTAAGTTTTATATGCATAGAGCCCATCATATACACAGTTGAGGACACGATGTGAGAACTTTTATTCAATTTTTTTTTCAACAAATCCCTTTTCATGCAACAAAGGGACCATTTCAGAATTTCTAATTATTGGTTTTTTTCTTTCTTTTTTTTTTTCCGAAGGACTGTTGCTCAACGGTCCTCTCTTTGGGCGTCCATTATAACTCTGATCCACGATACAAATTAAATGAAGAAAAAAGGAAAATAAGGGCCCGGGTACTTGTTTTTTGTAAAAAAAAAAAAAAGGATACAGAATACTTGTTTAACGTAAAAAATAAAAGAGAGACTGGGTGGCCGTGCTCTTTTTTTTTACCGAATATGGGCACCCCCGTACCCGTTTTCTGAGGGGAAGGCGAGGTACCTGTTCCCGCCTCCTCGAATTTTCAGCTTGACCCTCACGTCCACCTCCCGGGCCTTTTTTTCTTTCTTTTTTTTGCCTATATATATGTGTGAGAGAGAGAGAGAGAGAGATGAGTAGACATATTTTGGTGATCAAGAACAGCTTTTGCCGTTGGGTCTTTTGGACATGTTTTTGCCCTTGTCAAATGGAAAGCTCTCTCTTGGAGTTCATATGAATTGTGATTCAATTTATTAACAAACGCAGTTTGTCTAGTATTATAAGAAAAAGCGGGCAGTGAGAAGCCCCTAGGCAGCATAGAAATAGAAAGACATAAAATTTGAAGTTGTAGTGTAGGGAGATAAACGAGGTGGGTTCACGATAGCAAGATGCGAACATCCGCAGTGTATTAAAACTCAAATGCGTAAAAAAGTATTAAATGATGGGATGGTGGGTACTTTTAAAGCAAGAGAAGCGCACGCACGGGTGCGCAAGATTAAAAGGTTGGTGTCTACTGCTTGCTGTTGGTGGGGACCACAAAAAATTCAAAAGAAAAAAAAAAAAAAAACTGAAACTCAACTCTCTGACTCTCTGACATAAAATAAAGCAATAACCTTTGTGTCATGGTCAGCCCTTTCTCATATTCCCATTCTCCTTCTGATCCTTTCTTATGCTCTTCTTAGCATTTATTCTCAGATAGAGACTCAAACTGCCTTTTCATCTGAACTTGAAAGTGTGTTTCGTGTAAGACACACTCACAGAATATATACACACACACATATATATATATATATATATATATAGAGAGAGAGAGAGAAAGAGCGCTAGAG
This sequence comes from Boehmeria nivea var. tenacissima, assembly GCA_018132145.1. Lineage (NCBI taxonomy): Eukaryota > Viridiplantae > Streptophyta > Magnoliopsida > Rosales > Urticaceae > Boehmeria > Boehmeria nivea. The sequence continues at coordinate 3,442,935 of CM030881.1, forward strand.
AGATCAATGGAGAGTCTGCCCTCTGGTTACCGTCCCAACGTTGGCGTTTGCCTCATTAACTCTAATGATCTGGTTTGTTTCTCTTTCATTTTCAAACACAACCCAGTGTTTATTATTTTCCTATAATGATTTTTGCTTCTTTTAGTTAGCTCTTTCAATATGGGTGTGAAGTTATTGGGTGATTTGATTTAGATGTTGATGTGTATTTAATGAGGTTATATTTGGTCTCAAATCTTTATCTGTGGTGGTCTTGTTATGCCAAGTTTGGCTCTTGCTAGAAATAATCCTCTCTTTTGTTGAAACCAAAGAGCTAATAAATGTTTGTATTTCGACCATCCTAAGATTTGATTAACTTCGTCTCAATTTTAGGCAAAAAAAAAATATTAAAAAAAAAACGAAAATTTGTTGCATATGTTTTGAGAAATTTGAGAATGCTTATCAATGCATCAAAATGCTCTGGACTATTTATAAAAAATGACCTTTAAAAATTTAACTGTCTTGGATTGGAAGATAAATCACTAATCACTATCCTAATAATTAGTATGGTATATAGCAAGAATGTTTTGATGTCTAATCAATCAGAATTCAGAAGTCAAACATTCAATTACAATATGTTGATGGCTATCCTTTGGAGGTTTCTGTCGTCTGTTTCTTATCACTTGTTTTGATTTCAAATGGGAATTCTGAGTAAAGAAAAACCTATCTATGATTTGGTTGTAGAAAATGCCTAACATTTGCAGATCCCTCACGCAGGTTTTTGTCGCATCAAGATTGAACGTTCCAGGAGCGTGGCAAATGCCTCAGGTAATATGATATGCTCAAGAAAGCTCGATGCTCTTTCGACAACTCTGAACAAGCCGTGGCCTTTTTTTTTTTTTGTTCTTTTTCTTTTCCAAAAATTGAAATTGTGCTATTCTGAGATCTTTAATCTCAGGGCGGAATTGAAGATGGTGAAGAACCCAGATTAGCAGCAATTAGGGAACTGCGAGAAGAAACTGGGATAGTATCAGCTGAAATTATTGCCGAGGTTCGTACAAACACTCTGTAAATATCATCATGCCACTTTGGTCTTGCAAGTTTCATCCATATATACGTGAGATTTATGGATAGCTATTATAGGATCATTAATCTCTCTCATTACACGCATTACTGAGTTTAATATCAATTCACACATTTACTATTTGCACATATATTTCAGTTCCGTTAGGCATTTATGAAGAATTCGGTGAAAAATTATGTTTTCAGTCGACCATTGCAGTGAGATTGGTTAGTCGTAGGGAAGCTATTGATCACAGATAGGAGAGTGTTTGAAAATTTATTAGAAGCAGAGTAGAAAAGATCAAAGGAATCAAGATGGATATTTGTTTTCGAATAAGCGATCCCTTCGGTACTGTTCAGTGTTGGTTTTGTTTGCCGAACTGCGTACAGTATGAATAAGTTGTTTATCATATGATCGTCTACTTATTGACAGGTTCCGAGTTGGTTAACCTATGACTTTCCTCCAGCTGTGAAGACCAAAGTCAACCGTCTCTGGGGAGGTGAATGGCATGGACAGGCACAAAAATGGTACGCCTTTCTTCCTTCTTTCAAATGAATATAGTGAGTAACAAAAGAAAATTATATCTTCAAATTTTAGAGTTAAATGTTATGTAGAGGAAATTGCTTATTCGTGATTCATTACCATGAAGTTAAGATCTTCATATATAGACTGTCTATGGAAGACAAACATTTAGCTTCAATTTTTGTTCTTTGTGCACCCTATAAAGTTCCAATCTGATGTTAGTGAATGGAAAGAAAATATCAGATTTTGTAGATTTTACGAGTTCGTTTGAGACATGTTAGCGAAATTTTTTAAGTTCTGCTCTCAAAATAGCCCTGAAGTTATTCCACATTTTAGTTCGCGTAAAAGTTCCCTCATTACCTCCAAATACAGGTTCATTAAATACCGTGCTAAAATTAATAGAAAGAACTTAAGGCCCATATTCTTTTTCTCAAATAATATTGTAGCTCATGAGCTTGGTGTCCATATAAATTCGTCCTGTATTATTCAGTGAAAGTTGTTCTGTTTAAATTGATTACCATCTCAATTTTTTTTAACATGTTAGGTTTCCACAAGCCATTTAGGCATGTTTCATGCGCCGTACAATATTGTGTTGTGTTATATTGTATTAAGTTTTATACAATCTGCACTTGTACTAAGAAATATAATGCATTTACAGTTCGTTTACATAACATGATGACTTGAACATGAACACAAAAAAACAATAACAATAAGGAAGAACTTATACGGTGCACCAAATATGTAATAAGATTTAAAAGGAATTTCCAAACAGTTTTGTTTTGCTCTCCTAGATTGTACCATTGGTTGTATTGAGTTTCTTCTCTTGAGCTCTTTAACATAACTCTTAAAACGCATAGAATTTTCTTGCTTTAAACACATAGAATTTTCTTGCTTACCTTAATTTCTTTGTAAGCGTTCGAAAATCCATAGTTATTAAGCATCTCCCCTTACATTTACATGGGTTGTCTGCATAAGACTTGGCCATTTTACAAATGTCAAACGTACTCTACAATCAGGTTTCTTATGAGGTTAACAAAAGATGAGAGTGAGGTTAACTTAGCTAATGGCGAAGCAGATCCAGAATTTGCCGAGTGGAAATGGGCGACTCCAGAAGAAGTTGTCGAGCAGGTAATTTGCTGCAAAAAATTTACTTATCTTGTCATCTTTCATTTGTTTTAGGGAGTTTCTATGCTCAAATGTAACTAACTGATTACAGGCAGTAGACTACAAGAGGCCAACATACGAGGAAGTTATGAGAACGTTCAGCCCTTACTTCAACAGAAACGACCAATCTGCGAGATGTAAATCAACAAAATGGTGAAATCTTGTGGCTGTGCTTGTAGTTATGTGGGTTTGTTTTTTTTTTTTTTTTTTTTTTTTTTTGTTTGTTTGTTTTTGTTTTTGTTTTTGTTTTTTTTTTTTAAATGTTAACTGGCTTGTTTCTTCTTGTAAATCAATCTCATCAAACTTCAAAATTAGATGTTTGGTTTCTTTCGAGCGTTGTGACAGTAAAATCTTTTAAGGAATGGTTACTTTGAACAACGAATGACATTTCATCCTGAGGTCGTAAATGAGCACCTTGCTTATCAATCAATGACATGCTGTTTCTGTTTATTTTAGTTTTTCAGTGCTTCTTTTAAACAGGGAAAACGACGTCTTAGACTACAATATATAACAAAGTGAACGCAAGTCCATTGGCTCATTAAAACGACATGCACTTTTTTTTTGTCAAGCAGTAGAACTAGAACCTAATATTCTTAGATGTCCTCTGTCATAGCATCGATATTTACAGCGTCCTCAAATTTAGAATTAGCGTAATTTTTTAGAATTACAGACCATATTTATGTAGAAAATTCTTTTGTTACGCAGTTGCTCAAATTTATAAAGTATCTTTTAATTAATCACCTTGTAAGCTAACAACTAAATGCCGATCAATAGGAAGGAAAACCTTCAAGATAAGATGTTCTGTGTCCATGATCAATGTGTTCATTTTCTCAAGTCTAAGTCAAACGCCTATGGATCATTAGGAATACGATAGAAGGAATAAAACCTGCATTTACAGCAACTTAAAGGTCAACAATTTCAATTAGTTAATCACCTGATCTTAGTTTGGTTAGGTTTGAGATATTAGTTTGGTTTGGACTTATGTTGTGCATAATTAATTTGGTTCAGTTGAATATTTGGTTTAAATGACCTAGCTGATTGATTATGTATTTTTATCATGTCACGCTGTTAATACGAACCATAATTACTCACCTAGCATTTCATCTACTAGAATGCTATTTTATAGCAATCAAATAGACTAAACTAATAGTAGGTTTTCAAAATTGTTCCGTTCCTACAAATATTGTCCAGTCAAGTCGACATATGCTTCTCCCTTCGAGCATCTAGTTAGTGTTTTGTTCCTCTTAGTACACTAGTTGTTTTACTCTCCTCAACCCCTCAAGTACTGAAAAACTATGGTGGAGCAAATTCGATGTGGACAAAGTTAGATCTTGCCAGATTAAAAAATATCCAACGTGTCCATGGTGCCCGACATGCATACACTGTAATAAGGAGCTAAACAGGACATAAATTGTGCCTCCACTCTTGAGTAGGAAGTCATGAATTCAGAGGAAAACTTGAAGTTACTATCTCTAACAATCCATAAAAAATAGATATACAACTCTAGTATTCGACAGACGGGCATTGACACAAGTAATTTTGGTAGGAGATTCCTTTCATCATTTTTGCCAACTTCGCATTAGAATAATAAGAAACTTTACCATGCTTTTGAGTTTTATATTTGCACTTATCCGACTGTGGGCAACCTAATGATTTCCTCCACTTCCATCAAGTTGTCCAAGAGAGAGAAGGTGTGCCATATATTGCTGCGAGAAACAAATGAAAACATGCAATATATCTGAGTTAGAGACGGTCATTGAAATAACTTTGTGATGCAAACACGATACCAACAGCTTAACCATGGAATTCTACTTTAGCGGTAAGGAGACATGAATAGTAAACGAAAGTGTTGCAGAATTTTATCAGTTAAGAAAGAAATACAGCAACCAGTATAGAATACACAACATACTAAAAACCATATCCTTGTAATAGTGTGTATGACACCTCAAAAAGGGGAAAAAAAAGTATGAAAATCCTCATCTATACTTATATGTAACAATAAGTGAACAAACCATGTTTTCCTATACGTATTACAAAACAGCAATGAACAAACCATGTTTTCCTATACGTATTACAAAACAGCAATGTGACACCAAGATATCACTCTTTTCATAGAAAGAAAACAAGTACGTCACACTGTTTATGAATTCTTTTCCATTATGTTATAATAGAAGAAGAAGAACCAGCAACATAAGGCAAGCGATAGACTAGAAGAACACTCTTCAAAAGAATGAATCGGACCTTCTTAACCATATCCATCAACAATCACCAATGAACAAAGTCATCTATCGAATACAATGTACACTAAATATGAACAATTGTCCCATGACAGCCAAAACTACTAATGTAAATCAATGTGTAAACAATCCGAACTCTTAAAATTTCTCTCTTCGAGCCCAATCTCTACCATAACGCGTAATTGCAATCAATAAGAATTCATGAATACAATTTTTTCGTGAACCATCAAACAAGAGACTCCCTTAAGAAATCTAAGTTGCGAAATTATGCATCAGGAAAATGACACGTATAACTACGATACTGAAATTGAATTACTTACGGAATGATACTCGTATGCCGAATTGCCCTGACGGTTGAAGTGTTTAGCCATGATAGAGAACTCAATAGGACCCCATTCTTCTATTTCAAAGCAATTTCCTAGAGCAGCTTTGTACAACTACCAACAAACCCAAAATATTCTCAGCAAAAAAAAAAAAAAAAAACCCAAAATATATATATATATATATATATATATATATTTATTTATATATGTCTCTCCAAAGTATCAAGAAAACAGATGGATGGTACACATTCAAAAGTGCATAACAAACCTTCGTTGTGTCCACAAGAAGCTCTGTTCCAGCTGGGTACGACGCATAGAATTGATCACCTCGTGAATACCCAGCTCTAGTACTGCAACACCCAGATTAAAAAAATAAAATTAAATAAAATCATTTCAATACAATAATTAATACGAGTAAAAAAAAAAAAAAGCATAGTATTGGTTTAAAGGAAGTGAAGAAAACAAGTTACGTATTGTTTGTATAAGCATAGCTCAAGACAGCCACGAAGCAGTAGAATCCAGTGTACGAAACAATCCTCCGCAGCTTCTGAATCTTCAGAATTTCTGCGAAGCCGTCGTACAGCCTCATCGTCGTTTGGTCCAAAGCTAAAACGGTTTCCCTGCTCAGCCCGGAATTTGATCAAACAGTTGGAGAGCCGATTCCGAGTTCTCCGTGGGTTTCGTAAACCCCAGACAAGAAGAAAAAGAAGAAGATGGATAATCTAAAAACCCTTTTCCTTTCCTAGTCTGACCTTCTGTTATATGTTGTTGGATTTTTTTTTTTTTTTTTGTGGGGGTTAGGATATAATGTGTGCAATTTGAGCACAATAAGCAAACTTCAAAACCCCGGTTTTTTCTAAATCGCTGCTATTTGTTGTCAAGTTGGTTCGCTGTTCTCAAATTTCAGTAAGTAATAAGTACATACTATGAGCGGGATAAGAAATACAGACCTGAAATGGTGGTGGTGGGAGTGAAAGAAAATGTAGGAGAAAGTGGACGAGAGAAGAGATTGGCTTTACGGCCGAGAGGTCTTCGCAAGGCGTGGACGTCCAAATGATTTTTCCATAAATTTTGGAAACGGAAAATGCGTAAAAAAATAAATGAAATTTTAATAAAATAGTCATTGTTTACAAAATGATTTTAAAAAATAGTCACAGTTTCAAAAAATTTAAAAATTAACCATTTCAGAAATTTTTGACACGTTTTACAACAATTTTTATGTGTAATTTGATTATTTTCAGAAATTTCTTATATTGTGTTATGCCTCGTTTTTAAATTTTTTAAAACTGTGACTATTTTTTGAAATCACGTAGTTCAAAATGGCTATTTACCTAACTGATCCAAAAATAAATGGGAAATCGTAGGAAATAGTCAAAAAAAAATTCATTTTTAAAATTCAGTCAATATTTAAAAAAATTAAAAAAAATAGTAATGTTACGAATTGTATAATAGAAAAGTATCACACAAAATATTACACATCTGTAAACATTTGTAAGATATTTTGTAACACTTCAAGTTTTACTCATTATGTTTTGAAGTATTAAATAATATCTTACAAATGTGTAAATATTTGTTTGACAGTTTTTGTTACAAAATTATGTACAGTGGCTATTCTTTTAATTTTTCGAAACATAAGCTATCATTTAAAAGACACATTTAATTTTAGCCTATTTTTGTAACTCATCCTTTAAAAATTCCCGTAAATTAAAAAAAACTCTTATTTTCAAAATTTTCAAATAATTTTAAAATTTATATGTTGTAAAAATCAATGCAAAAATATACTTTGATGTCACTTTTTGTGTAAAAAGACATATCGTTATCCTTCGTTTCTAATTTATTACATATAAACTTTTAAAATTTGGGTGAATTTAAAAAATAGACCAAAATTAAATATGTTTTTTAAATGATAGCACATGTTTCAAAAAAAAAATTACCACTGTAAAGAATTTCATAATAAAAAATGTCAAACAAATATTTACACATCTGTAAACATTTGTAAGATATTTTACAGATGTGTAATATTTTATGTGACACTTTTCTGTTATACAATTTGTAACATGGCAATTTTTTTTTAAATTTTTTGAAACATGGTCCATCGTTTAAAAACATTAAAAAAAAAGGGCTATGTACTACAATTTTCCTTAAAAATTTCAATAATCTCTCAATCTAATATTCTTAACAGATATAATGCTCATCAAAGTTAGACCACGGTTTCTGGATGAAACCGTAGAGAAAAGCGTTTTTGACATCTAGTTAGTTGTTTGATAGAGCAACCCGAGGTAACAAAAATTAAGGGATTGACGAATGACTACTGTACTAAAAGTTTCTTCATAGTTGAGGCCGGGAACTTGAGCATATCCATTTTTAATTAGACAAGCCTTATATGCAACCATTTTCATCGTATTTGAGTCCAAACAGCCACTTAGAGCCAATGATGTTGGTGTTGGGAGCAGGAGCGCGCTAGACAACTATCCATGTTTTGTTGTTGTGAAGAGCTGCAATTTTCTCTTGCATTATTGCTATCTATTCCGGGTTCGGTGGAAACATCTTAATGAGTGTTGAAACACAAAAGTGGACTAAGTTGATACTTAGAGTATTAACTAGTTTTTGCACCTACGCTCCGCGCGCGTAGAGCACCTGTAAAATAACATAATGTATGAAAAATATGACGAAAAATTTATAAAATACGACGAAAAAATTATAAAGTATATTTTTGTTAAATATTTTTTTAAAATTGATATTTTTGTAATTTTAAATAATTGAGGGATTAAATTTATTATGTAATATAAATGCAGAGGCTTTTTTAAAATTTTTGAAACTTAAAAAATAAAAATAAAAGCTTAGAACAAAGAAAATAAATAAAAAATAGTTATGGTAAAAAAAAGTATATGACTATGGGTGTCAAAAGATGGAGAAAAATATTATGAATCCAACCATATCAAGAAAGTTTTTTTTTTTCGAGATCATTACGTCAAACAAATAGCCGTTGAAACTATTAAAATAAAAAAAAATGTGAAAAAGAAGAGAGATTAGAGATAAATTACAAAAAAGTCTCCTTAAATTTGCGCAAAAGCCCTCCAAAATTTCTTGAAAACCCCCAAAAGAGGTCCTTAAATGCAATTTTTTTAAAGAAAAAAAGTTAAAAAAAAAAAAAAAAAAACCAAGGGATGCCACGTGTCGTTCGTAGGGGACGTCATGTGTCATCTCTTGGTGAGGCTTTTTTTTTTTGGCTAAGGGGGAGAAACGGATTGTGCCTTAGTAGTATAGTATACAGATTAACCACATTATTAGTAGTGAATCTGTCGTATTGATATTGATAGTAAAGTGGGTTAATACTAAGATTGAACTGAGGGAAAAATCCAACCCGTGATTAGAAAAAAAAAAAAAAAGTGATATGAGATTGGTGAGGGTGATAATTGTTTCAATGTTCTTGACTGTTATGATATGTAGTCCTCTGTGTTCCCTGGGTCTGTTTTGTGACCTTGTATTTATAGGTGAGCTTATCAAGCATTCCAACGGTAGAAGCTTGATCTTCAAGGTTGCAACAAAGTTGAGTGGTTGTTACAACAAAGTAGTAAGGTGTTTTGAAAGAGTTAGCTTCTAACTGTCAAGGTTCTAGGAGGTCCAAACGTGGTTTTACAAGCTTGGAGCAAAGCTAGGATGTGTATACATGATTGTACAAGGTTGTGCTATATTGAAACAAGGTACAATGTTGTACAAAGTGTAACAATGTTGAAAATGGTTGCACAATGTTCAAACAAGGTTAGAACATTGTTTGAACAAGGTTAAGGCGAATCTCAGTTTTTTTATCACGCAATACTAACCATGACCATATTAAAAGTTATGGAAATATTAGATTAAATCATGCCAATCCAATAACTCAAGCATTTCCTACTCAGTATCCGATTTTACCTCTAAATCAGATTGTTCACTATTTTCCTCATCAACAGTGTCCAATATGACGATTTAAGGGGCTGATCTAAGCGTTTTCGGTACTTGAGAAGGATGAGAATATATGGCGATAGGTGAAGGGTTTAAGGAGCAAATGTAGTCCTTTAAATAGCTATGTAGGCGACGAGCGCGAGTTGCTGATTCAATGATAAAATTAGAATGTGTGTTTTTTATAGGGCAATTCGTCATTGCTATTTTTTACATGAATGAGATCATCAATATGGGCTTCTTCTAAGGGGTTATTGTGATCAATCATAGCATCAAGCTCATTTATAATGATTTTTTGTGCCGGTAATGCTAGGGTTTGTTGATTCTGACCAACAACTAGATCTAGGAATTGTAGTATTAGCTTTGATCTTAGAAATATTTTTCTACACAGTGTCATTTGAGAGGCCACTATTTGTGTGACGATCTCTTGACTTTACTAGCCATTCATCTTGGTCTGGAAAAGTAGTCATTCGCGAGTGACATGTCACTATAGTTCCCCGCACACCCATCCGCGAGTGAAATTTCAGTCGTGGAAAGTGTTTATTTTATTTTTTAAATACGGATTTAATATTTTTAATTATTTTTCTTTTCATACTAAATTAGATTATAAAATGGCATAAATCTAAATAACTCTCTGTTATAAGAAAACTAATATAAATACATAAAAAAAAAAACACATATAACTATACTAGTATGGGTGTGCACGGGTTGGGTTGGACGGGTTGGAGCTTCTAACCCAACCCAACACGAACACATCGGGTTGGAAAAAATGAACCCAACCCAACCCTACATTGTAACCAACCCAACCCAATCCAATCCAATCATGATCGGGTTGGGTTGGGTGGGGTTAATCGGGTTAGATATTATTTTAAAACAATTTTGATGATATTTTTTCTAATTAATTTAAGTCAAAATTTTCATTTTAGTTGAAATTTTTACAAAAATAAATATAAAAGTTAATATCATAACACAAAAACTTGGACTACATGGTTTAACTTTGACATTTCAAGAATAAGTTAGTAGGTTAAAACATTTTCAACCCCAAAAATCTACATATTTTTTTTTTATATAATTTAAGGATAGGGTTGGGTTGGGTCAACCCGATCCTTAGAAATCACAACCCATAACCCGACCACCTAAGATGTCGGGTTGGGTTGGGTTGGTCAAAATTTCACATCTGGCTGGATTGGGTTAGGGTTAATCGGTTTGGGTTCGGATTGGTTTGGCGGGTTATTCGGGTTGGCGGGTTATTTGCACACCCCTAAACTATAGTGTGTATAATAAAAATAATAGTGTCAACAACTAAACTAAAAAAAGTCTGAAAAACAAAAGTCTAAAACATATCTAATCGTCTGCTTAATTTGTGTCCGAGATGTCATTTGGCATAGGAAGCATAGAAGGTTGTCGTGTGGCACTGCCGCTCGTGCCATCGGTAGTACCCCCGAGGTTGAAGGTGGTTGGAAACGTGTCACGCAAGAACTTTGTCAACTCTTCAAAGTTCCTGTTACTTGCCTACCATCGTTCCTCTACTGCACGTTCTTAAGCTGTTGCTTCATACCGTGAGTCCTTAAGTTCTCGTTAAGTTACATCAAGTTGTTGGTTCACCTCGTCGAGCTGCTCTCGAAGAATGTCAGCCTCTGACGGTCTAGATTACAGTACCAATACCAATGCCACGCGATCCTTCTTCGTTAAGACTGGCCCAAATCCTGCCATCCAACTGGACTTCACTGTCTTTTCTTTCCTGCGTAGTCTCCTGATAACGTCGGCCTCCAAGTCAAAACATTGCTCTTACGTGAGCCGTGTCTCAGGCAGAGTTTGAGATAGGAGCTCATCACGCTGACTAATAATCTCATCCTTCAACAAATAAGATTAGATAAGTTAATATTTTAAAGTCACATAACCTTAAAAAATGGTAACTTCAAACTAAAACAGACTTACATATTCTTTTCTTGCGTGATGCATCTCAATAGGGCTTGGTGGCGTCGGTGACTCGAAAGTAATCTACAATTTAAAAAAAATCGTCAAGTTACATAAATAATAAATTTTTTTCCAAACAAACAATCATATAATATTATTTGCAAACTCATAATTTTTTATCATCCTGAATTTGTGGTCAGCTAGATCTGGCTTCGTGCCTACTTTGATCGAGCTGCTTAGCTCAATTCTGCCTTATAGCTGCTGTATGATGCTGCAAAATTAAAACGTTAGTTTTTTTTTAATTGACCAGAAAAGATAGTATAAAATTACCTTGACTTGGTCTGCAACCCAGTGATCGCATAAAGTGATTCCAGTCTTATATGCTGCGGGCACTATTAGGTGGTCTCGTTTGAGCCCTATCCGAATCGTCCTCGCTGTCTTCATTTACCCAATGATTCTTTAGATCATTCCTTGCGCGCGTCCAAGTGACGTGTAATTGGGTGTCGACGATCAACATGAACCTAGCGTTGTCCATTTGAATAGCATATCTCGCCTACCAACTAAATAAAAACAGATTTAATTTCACATAATTAAAGATAAATAAATAAATTAATTCTAATTTACAGTGCTTATAGCTAGCCGATGAATCATCCTCGCCTTCACTTCGGCTGGCACATCCTTCTAGAAATGGTACTCCATCGGACAATCTCGCCGGACGACAGTGCCGCACTTGATTGCAAACCATACCGCTGACTTGCCGACAAACTTCAGTGTGTGCTTGTCTGGCTGAAGTGTGATACGTGAACCCGGAGGAGTACTAACCATCTCGGCTGCAGTCTGACGGTTTAAACATTGTCAAATTTGTTAAAACGTAATTGTCAAATTTTTGTATGTATCATTACTCTCAGACGCGGCTGGATCCTTTCAAATAAGTCTACACCGCAGTCAGTGTGTGGAGCTGATGTTGACGATGAAGTCGAGTCACTGCATCCTGGCGGAACCCTGTTCGGCGTGTATGATCATCGCCAGATCCGCCTCCAGCAATAGCGATGGCCATACAGATAATGAAAAACAACAACATCTCGATCTGCAACCAAGTATCAAAATTAAACATTACAATATTGAATATAATATTTTTTAATCTAATATTAAGTATAATATAAGAGTTAGTATTTCATATTCATTATTCCTCGTCTCTAATTGCACCACATCGCAGTCAGTGATAGTGTTATTATTGTCACTATCGTTGTCAGTAATCGGTTCATCATTGTATTTTTCTTCTAATGTATCATCGACTTCTGTGTCATCGTCACTAACATCATCATCTACAACAACAGCCCGATCTACAACTTCTTCCAGCACATCGTCTCGATCAAAAGCTACATTATCGAAGTCGGTCATTTCGAAAGACATAGTGCAGGAATCCGACGGTGATTCAATTTCATCCAACAAATTCTTGGTCGTCAGGGATATCCCACAAGTGTCTATGATTGAATCTTTGGATAATTTTTCAATTTGGGTTTGACTTGCTAGGACCGTCAATATAAAATACTTGACGCACTTGAGTTGCAAAGACGAAAGGATCTTCCTTGTATGCTTCACGACTTGTATCGATACTAATAAAATGAGGCTCATATATAAATTGTTTCCTTCGTCGACCCGCATCAAACTATATGCATTTAAATAGAACGAGACTGATAGTATTTAATGTAGACTAGCTCAATGACCTCTTCCAAATATTCGTACTAATCATCTTCAATACCGGCATATAGTCCTGCACTAACGATCCCTCAATTTTGGGTTTGACGTCGATCATCGCTTGACTTTACTAGGAAGTTGGCACTGTTGACAACATATGCACTATAAGAGTTGACACGAGCATCCAGACCACAAGATAGTGCATATAGTTCATCAGATACCTCTAACGGATTGTCATGGTATAATTTACCCATCTGCGTTTAAATATTTCAAATGAGATATGCATATATATTGGTTGAAGCGTTATAAAATATTAATTATTATTATTATTACTCGTTCCTCGAACCAAATTAGAAATGACAGTTGCTGTAGTTGGCCAATATTCGACAATGTGGATTGGTGTTGTAAAAGCAATTTGTGTTCACTACAAACAAAACACTTAAATTACAATATATTAGTAGGTTAATAAGGCAACTACAACAAAATTAGATTACTTACTCTAAGTATAGTTGAACTTCTAGAAAATTGTCAAGTACAAATCATTTTACTTTGCTTAAAAGATCTGTCGATAAGTAAATATAATCATTCTTCCTAATTGGACGACTAACCGGACAAAACACTTCCAACACATAATTTCTTTTATCTTTCAATTTACCATCATCTCGTTTACGCATTGAAAATTTAGATTGAATTCCACGCAAGTATTGAGATAAAAATGTCATAGCCTCCTAGACAATGTACCCTTCTGCAATCGATCTTTCTAGTCTTGACTTATTGCAAACGTATTTCTTTAAATATCATAAGTACTGATTAACAGGATACATCCATCTAGAATGAACTGGACCTCCTAAAATTACCTCTCGCGGAAGATGAACACACAAATGAACCATTATTGTGAAAAAAAAAATCGGAGGAAATATGCGCTCCAAGTTACATAATACCAAGACAACCCCTTCTTCCAAAGCCTTCAAATCTTGAACCTCTAACGTTCGTGTAATGAATTTTTGAAAAATTGTGCCTACTCAACCAATGTGTCTCATATTTACTTTGTAAGAAAAGGACGAATGCCGATCAGGAGTATGCGCTTTTGCAATACATGACAGTCATGCGATTTAAGACCATAAAGTTTTCCTTATTCTTCAACAATATTTCTGCTCAAATTTGAAGCGCAGCCATCAGAAAACGGTATTGACTTAAGAAAACGACAGAATGTTCTTCTCTCTGCCCAACTCAACACATATGCTGCTGGAGGTTTTGAACATCGACCATTGGATTCAACCAAGTGAAGCTCCCGTCGAATATTCATATCTTCTAAGTTTAATCTTGCCTTATCGGTGTTCTTTGTTTTTCCTGCGATGTCTAATACTGTTCCCAACAAATTGTCGCATATGTTTTTTTCTACATGCATGAAATCAATGTTATCGCACAACAACTTATCCCAATAAAGAATTCAAACAAAATGATTCGCTTTGTCCAGTTCCAATTACGTGAATCTCGTTTTCTCTTATTTCCTCCAACTTTTCCAACTACGAAAGGAACATTTTTCAACTGCCTCAAGCAGTCTTCTCCCGTGCATACAATTGAAGCTGTCATATTTTATGTCTTACCGTTAAAATCTCACGACTTCCTCCACGGATGATCAGGTGGTAAAATCATCAATGACCTATACAATAACTTGTCTCTCAAATGATAGAAGCTGTATCTTCCTTGCAAATAGGACATGCTTTGTGGCCACTTGGTACTCTAACCAGATAAGTACCCATACGCAGGAAAGTCTTTCACTCTCCACATATGCGCAATACGTAGATTGAATTTTTTTTTTGGATACACAATCATGTCTCGACTCTCGTTTCCTGCAGAAACTTCAATTCATCGATCAACAAACGAAGATAGACATCTTTATTTCTTCCTGGCAAGTCTGGTCCCGAAATCAACAAAGCCATCATAAAAGACGAAGCCATCATAGTCCTCTACGGCGGCATGTTATAAGGTATTAGCATCACCGGCCATGTACTATAAGACAACTGATAGTTCTAAATGGGTTAAAACTATCACTTGCTAACCCAAGTCGGACAATTCTCTGGTTTTTTGCGAAGTCAGGAAACGTTGCGTCAAAATGAGACTAAGCCTCTCCATCACTTGGATGTCTCATAACCCCATCCTTCTTTGATTTATATATGTGATGCAATCTCAGCTCTTTAGCAGTATATCTAGAGTTGTAAAGTCTTTTCAATCTGTTGGTAATAGGAAAATAACGTAAAACTTTTTTTGGAATCTTTTCACTTATGAAGTCCTCTTTTCCACCTAACGACTACTTTTACAAATAGGACAGATCTGCATATCTTCATTATCTTTTCAAAATAGTGCACATTCATTTTCACATGCATGGATTGACTCATACCCCAAATTAAGCGACCACATATATTTTTTTGCCTTATATAATGATTCTTTGGCAAAGTTGTTATTTTAAAAGCTTTATTTAGGAACTACAAACATTATATCCATTGCTATATTCGACATCTTACGTGGCACCTTCACATGCATCATCCTCAAAACGAAGCTCAAAACTGAAAAATCTTCACATCTTAGAAATAATGACTTCTCTATATCGATAAATAGTTTCTCCACATCGGGATTATCATGTCGAGCACTACGATTGGTCCCTTCATCGGCATTATTACGAGCTTCATCCTCTAAACTTAGAAAAATATCATGTAATAAGTCTTCAACGTCATCATTATCTTCTTCGCCACCACTGTCCACTTCATAATTTTCTTCAATATCTTCAAAACCCGAAAGTATTTCACCATGATTTACCCAAACGTCATACGATTGATCGAAACTAAACTGAATAATGTGATGAAATATTGTGTCAGTCGATTAACCCTTCGCATTCAAATACTTGGGGCACGAACATGATGCTCTCCCTTCATCGTCAGCATATAATTTCGATATTTCTGAAAACTCATTCGCTTCATCTACATACCGTCTGTTTATTCTATTCGTAATCTTAGTCTAACTCTTATCCACGGGTACTCTGTGGATTTGATAAAAACTTTATTAACTATTAATTATTTTATTAACTAATAAAAATATTTATTTGTTATTAATTATGTTATTATTTTGTTTGTATTTAGGTTATTAGTGTGTTAGTAATTATATTATTAGTTAATTTTATTTACTTATTAATTATTAAAATGAATGACTATTTAATTATTATTATCGCTATTAATTATTATTTACATTATTAATTGATTATTATTTACGTTACTAATTTAGTTAATCATTATTTACGTTAGAAATTATTAGTTAATTAGTTTAAAATTACTTACTATTTAATTAAATAAATCATTAATTTATTTTCTCATATATTTATTAATTTATATTCTAACTTATTATTAATTATTAGTTATTTCTATTATTTAAATTATTTATTTAGTATTTAATATTTTTATTCTAATTTGATTATTTACTAATTATTATTTCACTAACTTAACACTTACTTAATATTTTATTAATTAGTTAGCATTTAATTATTATTTTCAAATATAATTAACATTTATCTACTAATAATAACAAGTAAAAATAAAATAAAAGCTAAAATAATAAAATATAACAATAAAATATTTACCGGTAGCGGACTGCGGCGGTGGCAGACGGCGGAGGATGACGTCGATGGCTGCGAGCGGACCGGCAGAGCGGGTGGCAATGGGCGCACCTGCAGAGCAGGAGGAGCGGGAGGGCAGTGGGGAGGAAGGAGCGGGCATGAGGGAAGGAATAGGCGGTGCAGAGCGAGAGAGGGTGGCGGGAGGGAATGGACGGCGCGGGAGGGAATGTGCAGGTTGTTTGGAGGAGCAGGCGGCGGGAGAGAGGGAATGGAAGGTGGGCAGAGAGAGAGGCTGACGGCGAAGAAGAGGCCGGCGGGAGGGAATGATGAGAGAGAGAGGCAAAGAGTAGAGAGTGGAGAGAGTTTCGATAGTCGAAAAGACTTATCGATTTTCGGGGACTTTCCGCGATCGGCGTATCAGTCGCGAAAAACCATGCGTAATAACGTCCCGATTTTTTTGCCTCGAGTCGCGATTTGAACTATCCGAGACTGATAATTCAGTTATAGATACACGTATGCACGACGGATCTATCAGTCGCCACAAAATAAATTGGATGCCAGTTGGTCGCGTCTTTTCAGTTTTTCGACACTTATCCGCGATTGAATTTTCTCTTGCAAAAAACTATATCTGCGACTAAATATTCAGTCGCGGAAATGTTTTGAGAATAGCGCGCAGAATTGGAGGAAAAAAATTTCCGCCAACTATCCGTGATTGATTTTTAAGAAATATCAGTCGCGGTAAGTTAGCAATAATTCGCGAGAATTGGTCTTGATTTTATTTTCCTTATCCGCGACTGAATTGAAGCAAAAATCAGTCGCGGACAAGTATAGCCGATTTTCTCAAATTTTGAACTATCCACGACTGATTTTTTCGCCAAATCAGTCATGGAAAGTCACCATCCGCGACTAATAGGATCAGTCGCGGATACTGTAATCGTGGATGCCCTCCGTTTTACTAGTGGGAATCAACAATATAAGCAGAAGACACACTTTTATTATTAATAGAAACATTATCACTGGTACATAGTTTGACCATTTGCTCACTAGAATAGCCTTCGCCAATAAACTTGCCCAATTCAAATACAGATTTAATACCCGGTTCGCCTAAAAGATCCCCATGAACAAGATTCCTATTCATCTCTGGAACATGAAATACATTAGTCAAAGTGACTCTTTTTTCCAAAAGTGAACATAATATCCACATTTCTAATTCCACGTACCTTGGAGCGACCATCATTGCCCCTTTGAACCTATTGTCCATCGTTGACTTCTTAAGTCTTGAACAACGATTTGTCGTAAGAAACGTGAACGGTAGCACAAGTGTCGTACCACCATCTATGAATCTTTTTCTCGACCACCAAGATCTCGCTCACACCAGTGATGAGTTCATCCTCCGTCGATGTTGCATTTGCTTCATTGGTATGGCCCTTTTAGTACCTGCACTCACGAGCAAAATGCCCGGGTTCGCCACACATAACAAACCTTTTTGGGCTTTTTAATTTGAGAATTCTTAAACTTGTCTTAATCTTTTTTAGGATAAAGTTTGTTCTCATTGTTCTTATTGTTAGACTTATAAGGTTTGCTCACAGCGTTAGCCTTAGAAGTCATCCCGAGGTTCTCTCTCTCAAGTTTGTCTCTCACCCTCAATTCCAGTTGGCTCTCAGATTACAATAACCGAAAAAATTTACAATTTTGATCAAATCAGAGATGTGCAGCGGAATAAAATAATGTGATAAATCAATTAATGTTTAATTGAATGTTACAAAGTAGATCTCATGAACATATTGAGTCACAAAAATTTTATGAAATAATTATCACTTAATCAAAAAGTTAGTTTCCAAGAAATTATACCATAAGTTTTCTTTGATACCCTTGATGTTGTTGAATGGACATCGTATGTTGTGAGACCGCCAAGGTTGAGCTCGCATTTGTCCTACACTCACATTGAGTTTACCGATCACTTCTCGATAATAAATTGTTCCACTCCAATTCTCAGATTTCACTAGAATACGAGTGTGGGCTCTCTTGATTATTTTTTTCTCACACAAAACAAGAGAAGAAAATTATTCTCCTCTTGCTTATATGGGGCGACGATTAGGGTTAGAGAGGGGGAGACAATATTTTTCTTTTCTTAAAACTAGAGAGA
Source organism: Boehmeria nivea var. tenacissima (assembly GCA_018132145.1). Taxonomy (NCBI): domain Eukaryota; kingdom Viridiplantae; phylum Streptophyta; class Magnoliopsida; order Rosales; family Urticaceae; genus Boehmeria; species Boehmeria nivea. The sequence continues at coordinate 3,461,527 of CM030881.1, forward strand.
GTTTTTGGTGTTCCAACACATAGAAAATAATCTATCTCTTTGCTCGCAACAAATGACATATTTATAGCCACAGGGTAGGGTGAAATTCGGCAATTGTAAGTGGAATAGGATTAGGATTTTTTCTAATTTCAAAAATTGAAATTATCCTAATCAATTATTTTTTAGAAATAATATTTGACCAAATAATTATCATAATAATTTAAATGAGTGAGTATAGGATTTAAAAAACTTTTTCTTATCATTTTCTCTACTCATAAAATTCGGCCATGACAAGAAAATTAGGGCAAATTATTTTTTCAAAAAATAAAATATCTATTTTTTTATTTGTTTTTTCAGCTTGTGTGCAACAGGGATTTGATTTCTCCAAACCTAATCCAATTGGGATTTGAATCAAAATAAAATATCTCATATTCACTTTGTGATTATCTACTAGCTAGATAATTTGTAACGACCCAAAACTCAAAACGGTATTTTAGTTCTTAAAAATACGGTCAAACTTGAACTTTTTAAATTAAGTTACAAAACCAAGCTTTTAATATTAAACATGGGGTTCACTAATCCTCACCATAACCAAAATAAATTTAATTTTAACATTTACAAAATATGCGGAATTTAAAACTATTCTTTGCCAACGATTAGCCGGTAGTCCACGCAAAGTTTTACAGGTCGGTCCCGTATACACTCACTGTTCCCGTCGTTATCGCTTCGCCCTTTCTGCTTTCTTGAAAAGATACCTGCGACACGAGCACACTAGTGAGCTAATAGCCCAGTAAATGGATTAGATAGATAAGTTGCTAAGTCTGCAGGTAACATACAATCAAGAGGTATCACAATATTATAATTCAACAAATGGATAGACTCGACGATCGAGTCGTCGTAGTTCGAAGAGTAAACGTCACTCTTAAATAATCTTGCCCGCGGAGTAGAATTCAGATATAATGTGCTGAACTTACGCGGGATACAGTACCTACAAAAGAGTTGTGATATGGAATGAGGTCGGTCTTAACGACCCATTAATCTCGACTCAAAAGTCAATCTCAAAATTTGTTCTAATCTCACTCAAGTTTACAACTCTCTGACTTAGCTTATAAAAATACGTGTGCACACGATTCGCATCCAGACCCCTTACGTGTTGTTCCAGAATTTATACACAATCTAGACCTCTCGTAGGTCGTTCTAGAATTCAATACACATTTATACTCGTTCGCGGGTCGTTCTAGAACTTTATACAAATATAGACCCATTCTCGGGTCGTTCTAGAACTTAATACAAATCTAGACCCTCTACGGGTCGTTCTAGAACTAATACAACTTTGGACCCTCTACGGGTCGTTCTAGAACTATACAACTCTGGACCCTCTACGGGTCGTTCTAGAACTATAAGCATTTTAGACCTCTTAGGGGTCGATCCGAAACTTCTCACGACCGGTGGTTCCGTCGGACGGTTTCGGATTGATTGCGCAATCACCCCATCGGGTTAGTTCGGGACATGCTATGGATCTTGGTCCCTCGGACCGTCCCGATATTCTTTATGATTGTGAAGACTCATCCTCCTTGGGTCTCTCTGCCCATTCCAAAACCTTTTACGGCCAGTGACCCCGTCGGGTCATTTCGGAATTCATTAATGCACTTTACTCCGTCGGGCCGATCTGGATCGTCAAATCATAAGCTGCGGGAAGGGCCGTGGCTCTCCTCCCCAAGGCCCCTCGGGCCGTTCCAGAAGATAGTTTGCTGACCTCTGCGAGGTCCCTCGGGTTGTTCCGAAATCTGTCATGCATGATGGCCCCGTCGGGTTATTTCGGAACCAAATCATGATCGCAGCCCCGTCGGGCCCTACTCAAATGATCAAAGTATTATCACAGAGCAAGGTCGTCAGTCGACCTCTCCAAGTCCCCTCGGGCCATCCCGAAACGTAATCAGTGGCCCCGTCGGGCTATTTCGGAACCAATCATGACTTGCGGCCCCGTCGGGCCCTACCCGTATACATACATTGGTTTCGCTTCCCTTGGCTTGTCTTAGAGTTTTCTCTTTGACCTGCAATAAAGTCCCAACAACAACAGAAACAGTTTTATGCCTGTGGTCCCATACCCACCGACAGATAAGTCATACTAACATATACACACACAAACAGACCTACACCCTACACTAGAACCTGAACTACGAAGTTGAGTAGTTTTATGTCTGTGGTCCCATACTCACAGACAGATAAACATATAAGTGAACACACGCACCAATACACATTTAGAAAAATACAACATATCATAAACGAACCTACAGTCCCATACCTACAGGCTTGTTGCACAAACAAGACAAACATGATCGAGGGCCCATATTCGAGGCCTTAGCGAGAATGAGGATCCATACAGTTTAATAGCCACAACTTTAGAAGCATCGTATGCTTAACATAATCTCAACATATGCACAATTAATTCGAGCAGGGTAAAGTCTACTCGTGTCACAGTGGAGATCCACTTACCTAAGGTCCTAAGCCTCCCCGACCTGGCCCTCGTGGTTTTCCTCTCCCGATGTCCCTCTTTGGAGTATGTGGTGTGACATTTCTGTCGAACACAAGAATTAGAGGGTCAACGTCGAAGTCCACTAAGTATTCGAGAGGAAGAAAACTTTAAGAGTTAATGGACTCAAAGAATAGGACACTAGACGGCGGGTCGACCAATGGTTTGTCGAGAAACCCCTCTGGGGTGTTCTCGTCTCGAGTTTCGTCACTTTATCCCTACCCGTCAATCCCGACAATGGTTACGTTGCTTGATTAGTTTATGTGAGAAATGAATTCTTTGATCTAAATGGTCATTCACTTAGCCATAAAAAGTATCTAAACTTCGAGCCGGAAATCCGGCAGAGTTTTCCCTGTTTTTCGGATATCCCAGCCGAAGCCTTCACCTAATTTCAACCCAGCACCGAACTAATTTCGGTCACAATCCAGCACAACAACCACACAAATGGTTTCATAATTATCACAATTAATTTTAAAACATAATCATAACTCAACACCGAGCCTCAGTGGCTCGTATCTCACATAAAGAAATCGACAACAACAATACTACTAATGATACATTTGAAATTAAATCAACTTCTAAACCGTCATTGGTTCTCTAAACCGATATTCGCCTTAGGTTGCCCGCTTATACCTTTGGAATAGGACGACGAATGTTCGTGCGCCCGAACTTGCTTTGTTGACGTTCCTGCACGATTTGCGAGAACAATTAAAATTGAATCAAGTTTCGAATTTAGGCCAGAAGCATGATGCGAAACGATCGAACCCGCGATCCGATACTCGTTTCAAGCTCAAACGGACACATATGCGAAAAAATTACAATCCAATACAACCAAAGCTCGTGCAAAAAAACTAAATCCTCCAAATCACATAATTTTCTTAATTTAAGAAAACTCTCAATCTCTTGCTAATTGAGACAACAACTCGAATGCAGTTGAATATCAACAAAGCGTTCACAAATAAAAAGTTGTGTTACCTCGCGACATGTTCGGGTCATATTTCACTTTAAACATGACATCTCTTGGTAAGTTCTAGATTTCTAAATCAACACAAAACACAACTTTTGCAATGCGACAAAAACCCGAATCATCAAGCCTCTCAAACTAATACATTAACCAAAATATCTTTAAGCCACGATAATATCTTTGAGCCACGATTCAAAAGGAAATTCTAGATTTTCTCGCGATTAATCCACAAACAACTTCCAAAGTCATCGACTTCATAATCCTGCAAAAATAAGATTTTCAACAATAATCTTTGTAAGACCATTAACAAGCGAAACGAGACCAACTAAAGTTTGTTTGTAAACTTAAACAACCATCAAATTACCAAGAGTAATAAATTCCATATACACATTAGTTTAGACAATTGTCAGGTTTCTAAGTCTCAGCACAAAACCAACTAATTAGATTGTTCAAGATAACAAAATAAACAAAATCGCAAGTCTTTCGAAATTTTAACCAGCTTCAAAATTGACAAGAACTCCATAATCGACCAAGTTAACCATTTGAAAAATTCTTTAGCCCGAAAGACGACCAACGATAAAGTCGCCCTTAAACTTAAAGTCGATTCATTATCAAAAAGATTTCGAGCTTTAACACGAATTAATCAACCCAATATGTCATACATAAAAACTCACGCCATCAAAATTCAAACTCAACACAAATAACCATAAGTAAATCCACTAAATCAACGTAGTCACAGCCACAATATTGAACACGTCTTAAATGGTCACAAATCGCCAAACATTACGAGGTTAAAACATGATAAAAATAGACACAAAGTCTCGGTTCAAGCTCGAAGCTCACCTAACTTGAGCGACGGTGGCTCGTTATGGGCCGCGGCTGTGGCGAATCATGTGCGAGATGGCGGCGGCACGAACCAGCATTGCGACGGAGGGATCGTGGCTTTGGAGCAGCGGGCGCTCGCGCTGAGCTCCCGAAAGCGAAGAGCTACTCGCGAAAGTGAGTCGCAGGAAGCGCAAAGTCGGCGCGAGCGGGGCTGGGTGCTCGTGGCGTCGGGAGGCGCGGACTCACCGGGTCGCACAGTGACAGCACCGAAGACGAGGCGTGGGCTTCGTCGGGGGCTCGCCGAGCTGGGCTAACGCAAATCGAGCCTCGTGCAACGGGGCGAGGGATGGGCGAGCAGTGACTGTAGGCAGGCAGGGAGCTCGGGGAGCCGGCTCGCGACGAGAGGCTGCACCGGCGAGGTGTGCGGGGGCTGAGCTGGGCGCGCCGCTGGGTTAGAGGCACGGGGTTAGGGCGTATGGAGAGGCGAGCAACGGCCTCTCGCACAAGGAAGGGGCGACGCGGGGCTCGGGCGCTGGGCGGGACGGCACCGAGCGTGTAGGGGCCTGGGTCGCGTGGAGGCGAGGAGAACGGGGCCGAGGAATGCTGTGGCCAGCGGGGTCTTCGCGCGGAGGTGGGCTGGCCGAACGGCAGGAGTCACGCGAGTCGCCGGGAGCTGCTTGAGGCAAGGAACACGCGGCGCGGGGAAGCTCGTCAGAGCTGGGCTTGGACGGTGGCGAGCTTGGTTAGCCGGCGGGAAAGAGAAAGAGATTCGAGCAGAGGAGAGAAAAGGAAAGAGAGGGAGTGAGCTTAGCAATTTTTTTTTTTGAAGAAGAGACTGACAGCTGGGTGGTGGGAGAAATGAGAAGAAAGAAAAACCCTAATGGGTTAAATAATATTTTATATTAAGGCTTATTTGGCCAACAAATAATAAATTAAATTGGTATATTTTAAAAAATCATGAAAATATACTTATAGTCTCCAATTGTAAAGCTATGAATTTTAATATCAATCTCAAGTTGAAATTGAATCCCTAACATGATTTAAAATCCAATAATACAAAAATAACATTATCAGCACTGTTATTTTTACATAATCAAGAGCTGACCAGATTTGACAAAATGACTGTAATTTTTCTCAAAATTAAACACAATCAATACAATATTACGAGATAATGTCTCAATAATAGAAATTAATTACTTGTATCACTGGTCTTGGTTTTAGGCCATTACATAATTATTACCAAAACCTTTTTATATTTAACACTTAAATATAAATAACAAATTTCTCATATTTAGACAATTTGTAAATTTAATAATCTAATTATCAAATAACAAATTAATTATCTCTCTCTAATTACTCTCCAAAATTCACTCCTTGTGATGTTTTTCTTATTTGCGGTCCAAAAGACAAATAGTGAGAAAATAATTAGTCCTTAATTATACAACGAGAATTCTAATTCAATTTTATTGAGACGGAGCGGTGACCATCTACCCGTGAATTCGAACTCCAATAAACTTTGAATTTAAAATTAAAACTCTTTAATGTAATTGTCCGTTTATTAATCCCGAGATTACTCCACTATAAATTTAGAATTGAACTCTCGAATTTCACATATATTATTTATTTGATTAAACCTTTCCAAATAGTCCATTGATATATTCATTACATGATTGTCGATCCTCCACTAAATGGTTCATAATCAAAGCCGGATGAAATTACCGTTTTATTCCTTGATTATATCTTGCTCTTTAGGTACGACTGAGTTCACTAGTAATCAGTTGATTCGTAATTACTTACGAATTAGAGCGCTCAAAACATTTAGTTCCTGTAATGGCCTGAACCGAGACCACTTTTACAACTATTGAATCTATAGCTTTGAGGCAAAATGACTCGTGTTATAATTTTAGTTCCTATTATTTTGGCAATGTTAAATTTCAAGAAAAATTATCTAGTTTCGTCAATTCTGGCCAACTTTTGACAAGTATGAATGTATTGGTGCAAATGACGATATTTTAACTTTTTGAGGTTGAAATTGATTTTAAAATTCCTAACTCCTCGAGTTGGATTAATTAACGCATTTTCTTGATTTTTGAAAATTTTACCAACTATTAAATTGGATGGCCCAAATAAAATTAAAAAAGAAAAGCCTAATTTCAACTAGGTTTTATTTCCTTTTTCTTTTCTTCTTCTTCCTTCTTTCCCCTACCTACTAGCCGACCTCTCTCCCTCTCAAAATCTCTCTCTTTTACTTAGCTCACTTTCTCCCTCACTCATCTCTCTCGCCCAAACCCCGTTGATGTAGCCCTTTCTCCTCGCGCGCTACCGCACAAGCTCTTCTGCACAGACCATGCACCAGCACGCCGCGCCCTCGTGTAGCCAGCGCTCTCCCGCGCCGCTCTCCCACGTAGCCCAGTGCTTTCCCCACTCCTAGCCCAGCGCTACCCCGCGCCTGTGAAGTTTAGCGCGCCTCTGCCTCCTCAGCGCCAGCGCGCCCAGCCCTGTCTCGCCCACTCGACGTCTCCCTTCCGTCATGCCTCCTCGCGCGACGTCGGCGAATGCGAACTCCCGTTGGACCCAAGTAGCTCGAACCAAACCGAGCTTCGCCTGCCTCTTGCCTTGCCGGACCTCGCTGCATCGCCCAGCCCCTCCGACCCCAGCGAGACTCGACCACCACGCGTGGCCGAGCACCGACGAGCGCATGGCCATCCCTGCGCCTCCTCCGTGTATCCTCGAGCTTATGCGTGATACCCCGGCCCACGCCGTGCCTCTCGCGTATAAGCTCCAGTGACTCGAGCTCTGTCGTTCTCGCGGCCACCTCGCATCGACGCCCTCTGCTCGAGGTTCCACAGCCTCGCGTCTCCTCGTTGTAGTCTCGCGCAGCCTCATGTTGAAGAGACCAGCACCGCTATATGCCGTGAGCCACCTCGATTCGTCGTTCGAGTGCCGCCAAGCCTAGTCCAAGCTCACTCCCGTCGACCATTCGACAATATCGTTTTGAGTTTGCCACACCAAACGTTCGAGCTCTTGCCGCTCACGCTAGGTGAGCCTCCGTGGTCGAATTCTTTTGGTCGTTTTGATTCTATGTTGATATTGTTTTTAACCCGAACGTTATTTATGGTTTGTTTGATAATGTCGTGGCAAAGATATTGTTTGATTGGTTCAAATTGTGCCAAGACTTGGAAATTTCTATGTTTAAAATCTGTTTGAATTATCATAGTGATTTCGCGATTTTAGAGTCCTTGGTGAATTTGAATCGAGCCATAATTTTGAAAGGCTTGCGATTGTGTTGCGTTCATTGTCTTGGGAAATCTAGTTGCGTGGGATCTGTGTGGGGGTTATTCGGGTCTTAATAAACTATTTGGTTGGTCTTATTATTTTACTTGTGAAATTTATGCTTAAAAAGATTATCGTTGAAAAAAATATTATTTATGTGGGATTGTAACTGCAAAGATTTCTAGTAAATTGTCTAGTGGTTTCGTTGTACGAGAATTAAGAATTTGCACTCGATTTGTGGCTTAAAGTTTTGCGGCAAATGTACTAATTTGAGTTAACTTGTTTATATTGGCTTGGTGTTTTATTATGTTTCGTGGCCATGTTGAACTTGGTAATTTGAGTGTTTTGGCATTACCAAACTTTGTGAATTTGCGTCATTTTGGAAATCTAAAATCCGCCAAGAAGTTTTGTTTTTAATAAAATTTGACCGAGCATGTAGCGAAGTAACATAATTTTCCATTTTGTGAATGTTTTGTAAAAATTCGAGTGCATTTGAATCATTATCTTAATTGGCAAGAGATTGAGAATTTTATTAAATTAAGAAAATTATGTGATCTTGAGGATTTGGTTTTGCATGAGCCTTGATTGTATTGGATTGTATTTTTTGTAAACATGCCCATTTGAGCTTATAACGATTATCGAGTCGCGAGTCCGAGCATTTCGCGTCATCCGAAAAATAGAGGAAACTCTTCCAGATTTCTGGCCTAAAGTTTAAACACTTTCTATGGTTAAGTCAAAGACCATTTAGGTCCAAGAAATTCTTTCTCACCTAAACTAATCAAGCGACGTAACCATTGGTCGAGATTGATGGTTAGTGATGAAGTGATGACACTCGGGACGGGAATACTCCTATGGGGGGTTTCTCGACAAACCATTGGTCATTCTACCGTCTAGAGTCCCATTCTTTGAGTCCATAAGCCCTTAAAGTTTCTTTCCTCTCAAATAAGTAGTGGACTCGATATTGACCCTCCAATTCTCGTGTTGGACAGAAGTTTCACACAATGAACTTCAAAGAGGGACGTTGGGAGAGGAAGACCGCGAGGACCAAGTCGGGAAGCTTAGGACCTCAAGTTAGTGGATTTCCACTGTGGCACAAGTAGACTTTATCATGTTTGAATTAATTGTGCATGTGTTGAGATTATGTTAAGCAGACAATGCTTCTAAAATTGTGGCTTAACTGTGTGGATCTCCATTCTCGCTAGGCCGTGAATACAGCTCTTGATCATGTTTGTCTTGTTTGTGCAACGAGCTTACAGGTATTGGACTATAGGTTTATTTATGATAGGTTATATTTTCTAAGTACATTCGTGTGTTTATTTAAATGTTTATCTATAGGTGATTATGTGACCACAGACATAAAATTGCACAACTTTCTGGTTCAGGTTCTAGTGTAGGACGTGTGTCCACATGCATGTGTATATGTTGGTATGACTTATCTGTTAGTAGGTATGGGACCACAGACATAAAACTACTTAACTTTTATTGTTGAGATCTTATTACAAGATGAGCTAAATTCCAGAGAGGCACAAAGGGTCCGAAGAGACGAGTCGAACGATTCCTCTTTGTTGTTATGAATGTTTCCAGATAGGCTCAAAGAGTCCAAGGAGTCGAGTCGAATAATTCCTCCTTATTGCTGTGAACGTTCTAGATAGGCTCAAGGAGTCTGAAGGTCGAGTCAAACGATTCCTCCTCGTCATTGTGAGCACCCTAGATAGACTCAAGGAATGGCCTGAAAATAAGGCCCAGCCCGTGCGGAGGCACTCAGAAGTTCTGGAACGGTCGGATTTAAAGCTGATAAGCGAGCAAAATACTAACTTATATATCGCAAATTCAGGCTTGAATTGTTGTTTAACTCCTCAAGTTTATGTTATTTAATGAGTTTTGTGAGTGTACAGGTGAATTAAGCACAAGTACGGAAACCGAGGTGAAAAAGTACACAAAACGGAACATTTTGGAGCAAAGGAAAACATGAGGACAAAGACAGAGGCATCGCCGATCGATCGCGGCATAGCAGCCGATCGATCGGCTGAAGTTGCAAAAACGAGAACAAAAAGGCAGAGAGCTTGCCGATCGATCGCGGCTCATTAGCCGATCGATCGGCCAAAGTTTCAAAGAACGCAACAAGAAGGCAGAAGGAATGCCGATCGATCGCGGATCATTAGCCGATCGATCGGCTCAACTATCCAAACTCACACAGAGGGAACGCCGATCGATCGTGGGATTCAAGCCGATCGATCGGGAGCCACGATTCCTAAGAACGCTTAAGCGCCGATCGATCGCAAGTTAAGCGCCGATCGATCGGCCAGACCTCCTGAAGCAGTACGACGTCGTTTTCCAACCGCGAAAGGTTCTGAAATTCCTCTAAAATTAGGTCAAACCTCGTGCTCTATAAATAGAACGCTATTTGGACGAAGAGAGGAGGACTGGAACGAGAAAAAAAGAAAGACACTTGACACGGAGAAACTCAAGAGAACTAGAAGAAGAAGATTGAGCGTTCATCGGAGCTGAAGAATTCGCGAAGATCATCGATTTTCAGAGTTTTTCTTACTCTTATTCTCTTCGTATCTTCTTCTTATTTAATTCTATGTTATTCATGAACTCTAGAATTCATTATTTGCTGTACATAATTATGAGAGGCTAAATCTATCTGTCTAGGAGAGATTGGCTGAACTCGATGTAGACTCTTTTCAATTTTGAATAATAAATTTCTGCAATATTCAGTTTATATGCTTGTGATTCTTGCTGGTTTATTTTATTTTCTGTTGCAATTGAAAGATTGAATAGAAAAATCTAGGTTTAATTTAATTAAACTCGAGAGAGGAAATTGAGTTATATCGGGAATAGTAAGAACACAACTTAGACATCATAAGGACCGAGAGGTGATTGATAGTCTAGGTAGTCTAGCTATAAATCGTAGGGACCGAGAGGTGATCGATTTAGAACTATAAGAGCTGAGCGTAATTGTATTTAATTCTAGCAAACAGACGCGTAAGTTAGGATTAAACATATAATTAGGTCAATAAGCGAAAGCTGAGACGTAATTAATAATCTCTTAGACTAGTATAGAACTGAAAATTGTAGTGAGGAGTTAGTAATTAATTGAATTGAGGAAGCATCGAGGGAAGCCAATCGACCCTAGTATTTAGTTAATTGAGTAAATTCGTGCAATTTTAGTTCTTTGTCATTTTAATTTCATTGTTTTGTTTATTTTAATTTACAATATTCATTTGAATTCGATTTCTAGACAAAGTAATTCTTTAGTAATAGTAGTAATTAGATATAGGCATTTGTTCTCCGTGGGACGATATTCAGACTCACAATCCACTGTATTACTTGAATGACCCGTGCACTTGCGGTTACAAATTCGCGTGTGTTTTCGAGCGAACAAGTTTTTGGCGCCGTTGTCGGGGAACAAAGCGTCTAACTTTGTTTAATACTACAATAAACGAGAATTATTTTGATTTAGAGTTTTATTTTTACTTAACTAACATTTGCCGGTCTCTTTTGTGCATTTGCTTCATAGGTGTATGCCAAGGTCGAGTGGTCAAGACATATTACCACTCGATCCAGAGATTGAACGCACACTTCGGTCGTTGAGGAAGATCAACAGGAATTTGTCATCCGAATTCTCAATGGCCGACGACTTACCGACTGCGCAACAAGCACGGAACGTTAATGTTCTACAGGCTCAACAGGGGCAACAACCTCAGAATGAAGCCCGCACGCTTCGAGATTACTTGAGGCCTGTAGTTAATGAATATTATTCGGGTATTCGGCGACAGGCCATCAATGCTAACAACTTCGAGTTGAAACCCGGATTGATCGCCATGGTACAGTAGCAGCAGTTTGGGGGTTTGCCATCTGAAGATCCTCATAACCACGTATCATCCTTTCTGGAGCTGTGCGACACCGTGAAGTATAATGGTGTGCCCCATGACACAATCAAGCTACAGTTGTTCCCGTTCTCTCTCCGGGACAAGGCTCGCACATGGTTCCATGCTCTACCAAAGGGGTCCATTGAAACTTGGGATGCTATGGTGTAGAAGTTCCTTACGAAGTTTTTTCCGCCACAGATGACTTCGCAGCTGAGAGTTGAGATAAGCCAGTTCTGACAAGTGGAGAGCGAATCACTATATGATGCTTGGGACAGGTTTAAGGACCTGTTAAGGAGGTGTCCACAACACGGGTTCGAGCTATGGTTTCAAGCTCAGACATTCTACAATGGTTTGAACTATGCCACTAGAAGTATGGTGGATGCTGCAGCAGGTGGTTCAGTGATGAATAAAACGGCTGAAGAAGCTTGTGATTTGTATGAGGAGATGGCCACGAGTCATTATCAGGCACCTTCAGACAGAAACATAGGTAGGCGAGTTGCAAGGGTTCTAGAGGTGGACCAACTATCCGCCATTCAGGCTCAGCTAGCCTCACTCACAAACAAGCTGTCAAGCCAAAAAGGGCCAACTATGGGACAAGTAGCGGCAGTGCAGAGCCAGCAAGAATAGTCTTCGCAACAAGAAGAACAGTGTGGGGTAGAAGATGTTCAGTTTTTGGGAAACAGGAATTATTAATTTCGGCCAAACAATAATCTGCCCGCTCACTACCACCCCGGGTTAAGGAATCATGAAAACTTCTCCTATAGCACCCCAAGAAACGCCCTGAATGCACCGCCTCCTGGTTTCCAAGGGCAATCTTCCTCAGATTACACCATGCCTGTGGATAAGAGGGCATCAACTCTGGAGGACAACCTCAACGCCTTCATGAACGAATCAAGGAAGAGAATGGAGGCGTACGATAAGCGCTTCAACAGTTTGGAGATTCACTGAACGAATATGGGAGCCTCTATCAAAACTTTGGAAACTCAAATTGGATAATTGGCCATAGCAGTTAAGGAGCAAGCAACCCGATCTCTCTCAAATGATGCAGAGAACAATGTAAGGGAATGCAAGGCAATCATGGTGAAGAGTGGCCCAGAAGTAAAAGCGACAATGCATTGTGAGGTTACGGCTCTGACGAAAGCCAAAAAGGAAACACTCGCAGGGAAAGTTGAGAAGGAGCCATTCACGCCAGGGAGAATAATGGTCCCTGACAATCCTCCGCAGATTACCACGCCACTCCCGTATCCTCAGCGCTTCAAGAAGAAGACCCTCGATGAACAATTCGCTAAGTTCCTTGAGGTGTTCAAGAAACTGCACATCAACATTCCATTTGCAGACGCCTTGGAACACATGCCAAACTATGCAAAGTTCTTGAAAAATATGATGGCAAAGAAGCACAAAGTGGAAGAGGTCAAGATGGTCAGTTTAACTGAGAAATGTAGCACAATAATCCAAAGGAAGCTACCGAAGAAGGAGAAAGACCCCAGGAGCTTTACCATACCTTGCATGATCGGCGACACTACACTCACCAATGTGCTTTGTGATTTGGGCGCAAGCATCAACTTAATGGCGCTATCCATCTTTAAGAAGCTTGGACTCCAAGAAGCACAACCAACAACCATAGCACTACAAATGGCCGACCGCTCCATCGCCAAACCATGGGGAGTGATTGAAGATGTGCTCGTAAAAGTCGACAAGTTTATCTACCTGGTAGACTTTGTTGTATTAGATATGGGAGATGTTAATGAGGTCCCACTAATCCTGTGACGACCATTCTTGGCCACGGGCAGAGCCTTAATTGACGTCGAAGCAGGTTTTCTCACGCTTCGAGTGGACAATGAGCAAGTCCACTTTCACAAGTCCTATTCAGCCAAACCACATGAAATAAAGCCCATGAGAAAACAAGAGGAGATAGACGAGAAAGCAATAAGAATGTCTGAATCCGAAGGCAGGACTCTACAGAAAGAGCCAACCAAACCGGGTTCGATGACAAGACGTTTACGGTTATACCTCAAACGTCTGAAAAGGCGTGGCAAGACCCCGAATACCAAAGTCGTGCCAACAGCTGTTCCAGCCGCAGATGAAATTCACAACAGGAAGCATCAATTCGCAGTAGAATTACTTGGGCAACCAAGAGATCAGAATAACGAGTGAAGATGCAGCGTCAAGATGGACGTTAAACGGATCGGCTTCTCGGGAGGCAACTCGAGCAGTATTTTATGTTTTTCGTTTTTTTTTTGTTTTGTTTCTTTCTATTTTTTATTTTATTTTATTTCCATTTTTGTTGTGTTGTTTTCATTTTCTAGTTGAGAGTTCGACATGATTACTAATAATTTTGTTTTTGATTATCAGTTAAAAAAAAAAATTGGCTGCACAGATTCAGCGCCGATCGATCGCAGAAATAGGGCGATCGATCGCGGCTCATCCCCATCACGCCCTTCACTCCGGCCGAGCCGTCGCCGATCGGTCGGGAGGAAACGCCGATCGATTGCGAGGAGAGACACTTTCGACAGCCCAACACGCAGCCGATCGATCGCGGAATCTTCTGCGATCGATCGCGAGAGGGCCGATCGATCGCGAGAGTTGTGCCGATCGATCGGCAAGGCGCGCAAACATCTGAAACGGTGCGTTTCACTTCTATTCGAGGGTTTTTATTTCCTTACTTCGCCAAACACCACTACATCTCTATCTCCCTCGACCCCGCCGATCGTTCCTCTCGCCTCCTTCCTTCTCCCTCACACCCATTCACCCAAACACCGATCGCGCCCCCACTCACCACTCACCACTCACCAGCCCGCCTCTCTCTCACCGTCCTCGCGCCCTCACTCGCCCTCTCACTAAAGACTCCGTGCCCTCCACGCCGGTCAACCATCACCCCCTCGCCCCTTGCTCTCCACGCCGCACAGCCACCGTTTCGAGCGCCGCCCCGTCCTCGGTCGCACTCGTCGCGAGCCCCTCACACCGCCACTGTAGCGAACGCCGGTCAGCCATCCCGTCCTCGCGCCGGCCCTCCCGTCCTCGCACACTCACTCATCCACGCCTTCACTCCGCCGCGCACCAACATTCCGAACGCTGCTATCCCACAGCGCCACGCCTTCACCGCCTTCACCGTCGACTATCTCGCGCTCTTCAGAGGTTTGCCAATTTTTCTCCGTAGCCTCTTGGTTGTCGGCACGCTTTATTGGTTGGGTTGTGGTTCTTTGTTTGGATTACTTGCTGCTACAATTGTTCTGTGGGGTGGAAGTCGTGATTCTGGTGTGTTATTGAGAATTTTGGTTTGTTTTGCTGGTCATGTTGCTGGTTTGTGTTGCTGTTCTATTGCTGCGGGTTTGCTTCGTGTGCGGCTCTTTGTTGTGATTGTTGAGTTCAGTTATCGACTTCTCCGTAATGGATAAGAGAAAGACAAGAGTGCCGGCCGAGATGGTGCGTCGCCCCGCCGTGGCCTTTTCTCAAGTGTTTGTCAATGCAGATGCCGAGCGACTCTATAAGCACTTTGTGCAGTCTGGCCAACCAACGCACGTGGAGTGCGATTTCGCGCCCGAGCCCAGTGACGGCCATTTACAGGCTCAGATACGCCGGCTCGGCTGGCAACGGTTGTGCGACCAACCTTGCGCAGCCAATTTGGTCGTGGTCCGGGAGTTCTATGCCAACGCACACTTTAACAGACCGGGCAATGTCGTGTTGGTACGCGGCAAGGATGTGTCCTTCAGCTCGGCCACCTTACGGAGCGTTCTCAACCTCCCAACGGTCGCGGATGACGATTTTCATCGTTTATTACACGAGGGTGCCGACTATGAGGCTCTTTTGCAGGAGATGGGCTTCCCAGGCTCCCATTGGTCTTATTCGGCCTCCAACCCGACCAAGCCACTGCATGTCCGTGCCAACACTCTCAACCGCTTCGCGCATGCTTGGTATCATCTCATCCGCCATAATCTCATGCCGACCTCCCAGAGATCAGAGATTACAACAGACCGCGCCCTCCTCACCTACTGCATCTGTTCCGATCGCTCCGTCGACGCCGCCACGATCATCAAGGACTCCATCTGCCATCGGGCGAATCTGGGGCAGCACCCGGCAGCACTCACTCATCCGATTCTAATCACCTACTTGTGTGCTCAGGCCGGTGTGCCGATGAGCGATGAGGAGATGACATTGGGGCCGAAGAAGTTCAACCACGACAGTCTGATGAGATTTGAGCAGTGGCCCGGCGGTACCCCCGACCCTGACGGGATGGGCTTTGTGCCTTTCCCCAATCAACCTCTGCCACCGCCACCACCCGCAGCCCCTCCGCGGATTTGGCACATGAACATGATTCCGACCCAGAACATAGACGCCGGAGTTGATGAAGAACGGGAGCGCCGCCAAGCAGCGCGTCGGTCGCGTCGCCAAGCCCAGCCAGGCGAGGGCTCCTCTTCTGGTGCCCCACCACCAGAGCCCCATTCACTCAACTCCATTGCCACGCTGATGACTCAGGGTTTCGAGACTTTGCGGCTAGGTCAGGAGTCTCTACAGTTGGGTCAGGCTAGCCTCCTTCGCCGTGTGTCCGACTTGCAGCAACGCTAGTACCACCTCGTCCAGCATGTGCACGACCTGGAGGTGGACCTGCAGCACCAACCGCGGGAGCCATTCCCGGAGTACCTCTTGCAGCCATACCGCAGCCCGTCCCCGGACCGACCCGACGTTGAGTGGGAACCTTGGCCCGAATAGGCCCCCTTCCACCGCCTTATTTGAGACAATGAGGACACTGTCTATTCCAAGTTTGGGGGGGTGCTTTCCATTGCATGGCCAGGCCGTAGCAACCCGATCGAGAGGAGGCACATTTCTATCTTTATTTTCTATTAGTTATATTTTAATTATTGTTGAACTATCTAATTTTCATGTTCATTTACTTTATTTTTAGGTTATAAGGTTTATTTTTATGTAGCTTGTTTTCATTTATGCATATTAATAAACTTGGCTATTGTATGAATTCTAACGAAATGTTTAGTGTTTCTTTCATTTGTGCAATGGCGTGAGTCGATGATGAGGACTGGCACGAAGTTGAGTCCTGCATTGTGTCGTAAGTTTTTCTCCTTCTTTGAGTATAACATTGATAGTAAACTTAAAATTTGGCTATTTCACATTCCATGCACGTAATATTTCTGTTGAAATTCGACTGATGAATGTATGCAATAGAAGTTCTTTCTGATAATACTGGTTTGAGATCTCTAGAACCCGACCTTAGTAGCTTTTCGAGGCGAAATCCAAGTAACAAGAACTTGAGGAAATGATTAAGGCCATCATTTGGACCGTTTGAGCCTAAATAGCACACCTTGGACAATATGCCTTTGCACCCATAGTTTTGAGCCTATAACCACCGTTTATTTTAGATTTTACCAACCTGTGACATTTACACACCCACTAGCCTTACATTATCCACAATCACCCTTGTTCACCTAGACTGCAATGATTAATTTTGTATGAAGGAGAGTGATTTTGTTAACAATGTAGAGCCTTAAACCCAATTTCGTTACCCGTATCAACAATAAAAATATTGGATAAAAAAAAAAGTATCAAATGTTCTAATTTAACAAGGGTAGTCAAAACGAAGTTTGGGGGAATGGTGGTTTGGTGTTTTGGTAATCGGGTGGAAAAATTGAAAGGAAAAGAAGGTGTAAAAAAAGATTCAGTGGTGTTGCCGTAAAGGCATGGGTTTAGGTGAACATCGAGCTTAAAATTAACTTTCAACCTACCTTAGCCGAGGCCACAATATTACAAGCCGAAAAGTCCTTTTGATCCTCAATTACTTGTGTTCTACATTAGTGGAGATTAGCGACGGGGTCGGGCTTATGGTGATTCTCTTCGGTATGAACCGTTAAGTCTTCTTAAGTATAAAGTAGTCGGTTGGATGAAAGAGGAATCGCACACACACACTTGAAAGGCCATTTCCGAGGTAAGCTTGATCTGTAAAAGCTCTAGTTGGATGAGGACTTCGATACCACAAGGGAATCGGTGAAATGTCCCTGAGAACTATCCATGCCATGCACGACAAGGAATCTGGATGTTGAAGTTAGAATCATACATTGCTTTATTTTCATTTAGGATTATTCATTCATTCATTCATTCATTTATCCAATTATTCATTCATTCATTTATTCATGTTTAAGATAGGAGTCATGTATCATAGAATTAAAATTTGTGCTTCATTGTTGCTTGAGAACAAGCAATGATTCAAGTTTGGGGGTGTGATAAGCGAGCAAAATACTCACTTATATATCGCAAATTCAGGCTTGAATTGTTGTTTAACTCCTCAAGTTTATGTTATTTAATGAGTTTTGTGAGTGTACAGGTGAATTAAGCACAAGTACGGAAACCGAGGTGAAAAAGTACACAAAACGGAACATTTTGGAGCAAAGGAAAACATGAGGACAAAGATAGAGGCATCGCCGATCGATCGCGGCATAGCAGCCGATCGATCGGCAGAAGTTGCAAAAATGAGAACAAAAAGGCATAGAGCTTGCCGATCGATCGCGGCTCATTAGCCGATCGATCGGCCAAAGTTTCAAAGAACGCAACGAGAAGGCAGAAGGAATGCCGATCGATCGCGGATCATTAGCCGATCGATCGGCTCAACTACCCAAACTCACACAGAGGGAACGCCGATCGATCGTGGGATTCAAGCCGATCGATCGGGAGCCACGATTCCTGAGAACGCTTAAGTGCCGATCGATCGCAAGTTAAGCGCCGATCGATCTGCCAGACCTCCTGAAGCAGTACGACGTCGTTTTCCAAGCGCAAAAGGTTCCGAAATTCCTCCAAAATTAGGTCAAACCTCGTGCTCTATAAATAGAACACTATTTGGACGAAGAGAGGAGGACTGGAACGAGAAAAAAAGAAAGACACTTGACACGGAGAAACTCAAGAGAACTAGAAGAAGAAGATTGAGCGTTCATCGGAGCTGAAGAATTCGCGAAGATCATCGATTTTCAGAGTTTTTCTTACTCTTATTCTCTTCGTATCTTCTTCTCATTTAATTCTATGTTATTCATGAACTCTAGAATTCATTATTTGCTGTACATAATTATGAGAGGCTAAATCTCTCTGTCTAGGAGAGATTGGCTGAACTCGATGTAGACTCTTTTCAATTTTGAATAATAAATTTCTGCAATATTCAGTTTATATGCTTGTGATTCTTGCTGGTTTATTTTATTTTCTGTTGCAATTGAAAGATTGAATAGAAAAATCTACGTTTAATTTAATTAAACTCGAGAGAGGAAATTGAGTTAAATCGGGAATAGTAAGAACACAACTTAGACATCATAAGGACCGAGAGGTGATTGATAGTCTAGGTAGTCTAGCTATAAATCGTAGGGACCGAGAGGTGATCGATTTAGAACTATAAGAGCTGAGCGTAATTGTATTTAATTCTAGCAAACGGACGCGTAAGTTAGGATTAAACATACAATTAGGTCAATAAGCGAAAGCTGAGACGTAATTAATAATCTCTTAGACTAGTATAGAACTGAAAATTGTAGTTAGGAGTTAGTAATTAATTGAATTGAGGAAGCATCGAGGGAAGCCAATCGACCCTAGTATTTAGTTAATTGAGTAAATCCGTGTAATTTTAGTTCTTTGTCATTTTAATTTCATTGTTTTGTTTATTTTAATTTACAACATTCATTTGAATTCGATTTCTAGACAAAGTAATTCTTTAGTAATAGTAGTAATTAGATATAGGCATTTGTTCTCCGTGGGACGATATTCGGACTCACAATCTACTGTATTACTTGAATGACCCGTGCACTTGTGGTTACAAATTCGCGTGTGTTTTCGAGCGAACAAAAGCCAAGGTTGCAGAGCACCGTATGTTTCTAGAGGGCCCGAAAGGGGGCCGCGATCATGATCGGTTCCGAGATCGCCTGACGGGGTCATTGTCTGTGTGACGTTTTCGAATGACCCGAGAGGTTTCGAGGAGGTCGGTAGATGACCTTCCTCTCCATATGCTGCGTGCCACGATCATGATTAGTTTCGAGATTGCCCGACGGGGCAATTGTTTGTGTGAGGGTTCAGAACGATCCGAGGGGTCTCGAAGAGGTCGTTAGACAACTTTTCTCTCCATATGTTGAGTACCGCGATCATGATCGGTTCCGAGATCGCCCGACGGGGCAGTTGCTGCGATGTGTTTTGAAACGGCCCGACGGGGCCATTGGCCGCATGAGGTTTCGAAACGGCCCAAGGTGCCTAAATGAGGTCGGCTGGTGGCGCTCCTCATTGTTTACGATTTGACGATCCGGATCGGCCCGACGAGTAAAGCGCAGCAACGAAATCCGAAACGACCCGACGGGGTCACTGGCCGCAAAATGTATCGGAAAGGGCAGAGAGGCCCAAAGAGGATGAGTCCTCATAATCATAAAGAATACCAGGACCGTCCGAAGGGCCAAGATCCATAGCATATCTCAAATTATCCTGACGGGGCAATTGCGCAATTAGTTTCGAAACGGTCCAACGAGACCACTGGCCGCAAAAGGTTTCAGAACGACCTGCGAAGCGGTCAAGATGTGTATTAAGTTCTAGAACGACCTTTAACAGGTCTAGATATGTATAAGTTCTAGAACAACCTGTTAATGGGTCTAGATGTGTATAAGTTCTAGAACGACCCGCGAATGGATCTAGATATGTATTAAGTTCTAGAAGGACCCGCAATGGTTCTAAATGTATATTAAATTCTAGAACAACCCGCAAAGAGGTTTAGATATATGTACAAGTTCTAGAACGATCCGCGATAGGTCTAGAGAAGGGGTGAGGTTGGCAAGATCTTCCCAACATTGTAGAATCATGAATTCTTAAAAAGTGAATTGTATGCACATATATTTTTATAAGCTAAGTCAGAGAGTTATGAACTTGAGTAAGATTAGAACAAAATATGATATTGACTTTTGAGTCGAGATTAATGGGTTGCTAAGTCTGACTCCATTCCACGTTACAACTCCTTTGCAGGTATTATACCCCGTGCAGGTTTAGCACCCTACTCCTGAAATCTACTCCGCGGGCAAGGTTGTTTAAGAGTGACATTTACTCTTGAGACTACGATGACTCGATCGTCAAGTCCGTTCTTTATTATATTATTTTTTGTGATATCCCTTGGTTGTATGTTAGCTGCAGACTTAGCAATCTATTTAGCTAATCTATTTATTGGGCTACTAGCTCACTAGTGCGCTCGTGTCGCAGGTAAGATGAAAGGAAACGAAAGGGCGAGGCGACGACGATGGGAATAACGAGTGCATACGGGACCGACTTTTAAGACCTTACATGGACTACCGGCTAATCGTTGGCAAAGAAAATCTTTAAATTCCACAATATTTTTGTAAAGGTCAAAATTAAATCTATTTTGGTTATGGTGAGGATTGGTGAACCTCATGTTTAGTATTAAAAGCTTGACTATGTAACTTAATTTAAAAAGTTCAAATTTGACCGTATTTTTCAGAACTAAACGCCGTTTTGTGTTTTGGGTCGTTACAATACCAAAAGTCAACACATAAGGGAACCACATCACTTTCAAGTTGTGAATTCCATATCTCTAATTCACATTCCCAGCTCCTATGAATTGCGGGCTACTAAAATGCAAGTGTTGGGCCCAATTGACTTTGGGCTTTAACGAGGGCTTTAACGAGCAAATTAAAGAACTCGTCAATTTATAAAAAGAGTCTATGAATTAGTCGGGATTGAGATCAACCATCATATGATAATCGATTGACCTAAATTAGAATCTTCATAATGATACTTAAATGCAGTTTCTATATCATGTCAATCCAAGTCCTATATAATCAAAATTATATAAAATACCTACATTTTAGTGTCTCACACACTGACCTTCTTGATCAGAAGGCCACGTTCATACTGCAATGGACAGTATTAGTAAATTTCGATTAGAGAGATCCATACTCACCGATCTATCATAGACTAGTTTAAGCATGTTATTTTATAATCTTAATCCTTATGTATGTAAAACTCTTCACATACTAAAATTATAACTGTATAACATTCTTTAGATTTTGATAAACATTCATTTTATATTAAAATAAAACATAACAAAATTCACAAAACTACTTCTTTTATTGATATTTAGAAAATGATAAATATATCTGATTTAAAGAGCATATTCCTAACAATTCCTCCTCGATTCGAAGGTGTTTTCCAAATGTTCCAAGGAATAATGCTCGGTGTTGTGAAGAAGCTTCTTTCGATAAGCATTCCAAGTTGGAGGCAGCTTCACAATAATTGTAACATCTCGGTGATGTCGATCTTCACCGTCCTCAGTTTGTTGGCTAGAACTTATAACTCATGTACTTGAACCAAAATAGGTTTATCATCAACCATCTTAAAATCAAAGTATTTTGAGATTAAGAACTTTTTGGTACCTTTCTCTTCGGCCTTATATTTGAACTCTAGCGTTTTTTAAATCTTCCTCGCTAATTGCGTGTCGGTGTAGAGATCGTAGAGTCAATCGGAGAAAGCGTTGAGGATGTATCCATGGCATATGAGTTCGTCCTCCCTCAATTTCTTGCGCTCCGCATTGAGTTCGTCAGAATCTTCATCTGTAGGCTCGGGGATTGGCACCAATTCAGGGTCGAGCACGTAGAAGATCTTCAAAGCCGTTAGAACGAATTTCAGTTTGTCTTGCTGACGGGTAAAGTTCATCCCGTTGATGTGGTCCAACTTCACGAGGTCTTGATTCATCAGTTTGATCGTCGCGGAGGTTTCCGAATCCATAACATTTAAGATTGTTGACAATAATTCTTCGGATTTCCTTAATTAATGGCTTGAATCACGTACGAAACACTTTTTTTAAATGTTATTTGCACCCTATCGAATCCTTTGTAGGTTCGAATGCAAATACGTCGCTGGATATAACAAGCCTATAATCAAATCTGTACCAAAGTACTAGTGAGAATTCGATCGTAGACAAGAAATGTGTTTAGAAGTGTTTATAATAGTTTTCTTATGTTACTTGTGTATTAAAAACATTACAATAGATTTTATGTAAAGGAAATGATGTTTTTCAAGTGACGAGATACAACTCTTCGCTAAAAAACGGTCAGAAAAACGTTTTGAATCGCTAGGCGCCGCGGCGCTGTTCATGTGCACCCATTGACACAACGGCGCGTCTCAATAGTGCCGCGGCGCTAACGCATTCAACAAAAATGCGAGCTCCTGTGCGCTGCGGCTCTCTCAGCCGTGCCACGGTGCTCTTGCTTGAGCCACATGCCCTAAGTGCCACAAGCGCGCCTAAAGGCGCCAATGGTGCCTTTACAGCCTCAGGGCCCACAACCACGCCCCGCCCTGCCCCGTGCCGTCATGTCGCGCGCGTTGAGCTCGGGCTCTCGCCACATGGGCAAGTATGTGAGTGTGCCATATGGCACACTCTTAGCTTGTACTTTACACAAACCCACTAAAGAGCTCTTTCCTTATAAAGAGCACTTTCTCTTAATAAGTTTCGTATGTGAGATTCTTTTTCCACACCGCATTTTCCTCTACACACACAACTCATTTAGCTATTTTATAAAAAAAACCCAACACATTCGAGCTGTCTTATAGCTCGCCAGTGCTCGGTTTCATGGTGGCCTAGGTTGCACTAGGGTGATGGAGCGATGAACAGGGGAAGGTCGGTAGTGGTTCGTGCTGGCAAGCTGAGAGAGAGAGAGAGAGAGAGAGAGAGAGAGAGAGAGAGCTAAGGGTAAGGGGGTCGACGGGGGTTGGGGGCCGAATGGGAAAATCTTGTGGGGTTGGGAAGAAAAAAGAAATAAAGCTATTTTTGTTTATTTTTAAATCTAATTTTTTGTTATAATTTTTTTATTCAAAGGGTAATTTGGTCATTTTGGAAATTTTTTAGCATCAATCAATGCAAAGGGATGTTTTTAGATGGATTTGAAAAACTGAAGGATGATTTTGAAATTATTAAAAACACAGGGATAAAATTATATTTTCGGTAAAACATAGGGACTATTTTAGAATTTTCCATTTTAAGTACCTCGGGGTTGGTAAAAAACACAAAAAAAAAGATTAAAAATTAAGAGAAATTTACATATCTATATTCCTTGGAATTGATATTTACAAAAATATTTGTCAAGATTACATATTTATAGTAATATTCTAATATTTCTCAATTAAATTTTGAGTATTCCTTATTAAAATTTTTTATTCAAAATATTACAGATTTACAAAAGAATATTCAAAATTTAATTAAGAAATATTAGAATATTACTGTAAATATCTAGTCTTAACAAATATTTTTGTAAATATTTAGATTTAAAGAGAATAGATATTTAATTTTCTCTTAATTTTTCACTTTTTTTTGTATATTAGAATTTTCTCATATAAATATTTTTAAAATTATTAAAAATATTTACCCACACTAACCCAAGGACAAAATAATAATTTAACTTATCATCAACCCTAAAGCACTTTAAAACTCAAATTTTAGGGATTTTCCGTCAAATAGAGGGAAATTCACAAAATTTAGTAAATAGAGGATAACGGACCTAACATTTAAAAATTTAGGGGGCATGGTGAAACTGACTCCCAAATTCAGGGAAAAAACATAAAATTAGTCCTATAATTAAATGGAAAAATACCATAAATCGTCCCGAGATATTCCATGAAGGGAAAATTATAGATTGAAGTTTATTTCAACACAATATTACATATATAAGTTAATAGTCATAGAATATTACATATATAAGTTTCTTAATGAGGTGCAATTTTTTAAATACCAAAATAACCTTACAAGATTAAATCAGAAATAATAAATTATAAATGGCAAATCAACCTTTTGTTAACATCATACCTTTTTTTTTTTTTTTTTTTAAGAAAAAGCCAAATTTCAGTTTTAAGAATTCCTGGTTTTGTGGAAGTGGATTTATGAAAAATAACCAAAATTAATGTTGACTAAAGATTTCCTACAAAATAGGTATGGTGATAGTCATTAAAGTTTTTTTTTTTTTTGGTTTTGAATATACTGATAATTTTTTGATCATAAAATATAGATTGTTCAAGTTCAAAACGACAGAAATATAAATGAGGCGAAAAAATATATAAATCATTGCGAATATAAATTATATTCAAGTATATATAACATAAATACAAAGAGAGGAATAAAGTAAGAATATTTGAGAACGTAAATTATATTCCAGTCTATACCACAGAAATTTAAAGAGAGAAAAAAAATGTAAATATGAGCGCGAATATAAAATATATTCCAAAATGTAAAATATATAATTGAAAATGTAAAATATATTCCAGAATATAAAATATATTGCAGATATACAAAAGAGAAAAAAAAATGTACAAATCATTGAGTACGTGACGCAGACAAAAACAAAACACGTCTTCAAACATTCGGAGATTTTTTGAAAAACGTCCAAATACCATGTAGTGTTCAGATTATTGGAGATTTTAAGGAGCGAATAAATTCTTATTTTTTCTATTGAGAATTTCAAAAAAAAATTAGGTATTTATTTTATCGATTGTTTCCTAGCAATGTCTACGTTTCAGAATCGTGGGTTTTTCTCTGCAATGTCACAAAATCACAGATAATGGTTGAAGATGACTAAGAAATCCAAGCGTCGAGGTTTTTGGTGACCATCTGCATGAATGAGGAATGCTAAAGTCGGAAATTTATGAAGAATTTTAAAAAAAATTCAAGCATTCAAAATGTTGAGGAAAATATTTCACGGTGCCAATGATTTCTCAATGACGTGTTTCTTCCCGTCTTTGCAATGTCCCAAAATCTCAGATGATTGTTGAAGGCGACAAAAAAACCCATGCCTGGAGATGCCAATGTATTGAAAGTTCGTGAATGGGGATTGTTGAAAGCGAGATTTTAGGAAATGCCCCTTTTGTTTTGTTTTGTTTTTTGTTTTTGAATTGTGAATGTTGATTGCCGAGATTTCTTTGGGGGAAATAATTGCCTTTTCTTTTTTGTTTTCCAATATTGATAACACAAAAATTGGAGGATTTTTGGCAAATCTTGTTGTTGTTGTTGTTTTTTTTTTTAATCAATTTCTAGAATAAATTTATTTGGGAATATATAGTTATATTAGTATTTTTTACTCACATAACTTATATATGTAATAATCTCAATCCTCTCACTTAAATTTGTAATATTTTTTGTAAACAGTCTGTAAATTTCCCTTCCATGAATATACCCAGTTTACCATAATACCAAAACAACCCAATTTTAATTCAATACAATTTTATTCCTTCGGTTGATTGGCATTTGTAACGTTTTCATACTCTTAAGAGGGCCAGTTATTCATGTTTTTGTACCTTTTCGTGATGTGTCTATGTGGCTGCTGAGAAATTATAGGAAGGAAATTGAACCCAATGGTTCAGCTTGTAGAGTATTTTGGTTGTTAAAATTTAAGGAAATTGGAATTTCTCTTGGTTATTGGACATAAGTAAAACTCACAACTTGTTGAGAACTGGAAATTGCGTCACTCACGAATAGTTGTCATGGGATGGCATTAGGTCAGTAAACATGTGTGGAAGTTCATTCTTCAACTTTGTGAAAGCTTATTGAAATGTTTGTGTCATATCGCTTGAAAATCGCATTATACTATACGAATCTTTGGTATCTTTTCCGCTTTAAGAGAGAATATTTAAATAAAAAATAGTTTAGATATGTAGATTGAAAAAAACAAACATTTCAATATATAGACTTCTCTTTAATGAAATTTTCGCTTTACAAAAAGAGAAATCGTAGGAAATAGTAAAAAAAAAATTTTGTTTCTAAAGTCCAGCCTATGTTTCAAAAAATTAAAAAAATAGCCATGTTACGAATTATATAACAGAAAAGTGTCACAAAATATATAACACATTTGTAAATATTTGTAAGATATTTTGTAACACTTCAAGTTTTACTCATTATTTTTGAAGTGTTAAATAATATCTTACAAATACTTATAGATCTGTTATATTTTGTGTGACATTTTTCTGTTATACAATTCGTAACATGGCTATTTTTTTAATTTTTTGAAACATAGGCTATCATTTAAAACAAACATTTAATTTTGGCCTATTTTTGTAACTCACCCTTACAAAAACTACGTTAATAAAATCCTTAATAAAAGAAAAAATAAATATTATTAAAAAAAACGAAATTGGGACTAGGGCTGGGAAAAAGCAGATTAGTTTTGGGTGGAAAGGAAATTAGGGATAGGTTTTATGTGTGAACCAAGTGTAGAAAAAGAAAATGCAAAACAAGAGAGGATGGAAGAATTAATTGAAATTGTGTATTTGATTCATTACAAAGGGAGAGTCTTGATCAAATCCAGTTTAAATTGGGGTTTTCTATAGCTACATTGAGCTTCTAAAAGTTTAAAAGGTATGAATATTATAATTTTCTTTTTTAGTTTGTTTTCATTTTTTTTAATCTCAAATCATATGTAAAATTTGGGTTATTTAGTTTCTATAGTGTTATTATATGTAAATAAACATATTTTGGTCATGTGGTGTTAAATATTATGATTTTTGAGTTTAAAGGACAGAGGTTGAATATGAGTTGCAGAGTGCTCGACAGTTAACAGTCAAGCACAGTCGAACATTCGTCAAAAAATATTCGACAGGTGTCTGTCGAGCAATGACAGCTGCAGTCTAGCAACGGAAACTTTTTTAGAGTTTTTTTTTTATCATTTAACAAAACATATTTATTTATGTCAAACAAATACTTTCTTTTTAGTTTATTTTAAGCTAGATTAATATGAAATATAATATTTTTTTTAAATTTATTTTAGTTTTTTCACGTTTATAAATTGAGTTTTAAAGTCGTTAATTATTTTTCATACAGCAAAGACTCCAATAGTTCTACATATTGCTTTTGGTGGAGAGTGGCAAAAAAAAGAACGAGACTTTGAAATGGACAAGCAACATTAAGCGCATTGCATTTTTTGTTGATCTGAGGATTTTCCATCGTTAATATATTTAAATTTGGCCAAAAAAAAAAACCCCCTCATTGTTTAACTGGGCTGTCAAATGCTCAACAGCACCAGTCGAACACCCAAACAAGTGTTCGACTACACCAGTCGAGCGCTCGACTAAGCAGTGGAGCATGTAGCTCTGCGTTAGATTGGTGCTATAAAACGTTCGACACATTAGTCGAACAAGTAAGCATCGCAAATAGATTCATATAACAACAATCATTTTTTTAGAATTCCAATGGTTTCCAACGTTAATATATTTAAATTTTGCAAAAAAAATAAAAGAAAATAAAAAACCTCATTGTTTGAATGGGCTGTCGAATACTCTACAGCACCTGTCGAACACCCAGACAAGTGTTCGATTACACCAGTCGAGCGCTCGATAGAGCAGTGGATCACGTGGTTCTGCATTCGACTGGTGTTGTAGAACATTCAATACATCAGTTGAATAAGTAAGCATCGTGTTTATCACTTAATTATTTGTCGAAGTCGATTAAAGTACGGAGCAAAGGAGGAAGCAATACTTCGTATTCGTGAATAATTAGCCTAGTCGTGGCTTAATTTTTTTTAAAAATTTTGTCAAACAAAGTAAATATTTATTTTCATCAAAATCACTATAGTTTAAACTTCATCAATTGTGACAAACTAAGTGTGTACCCACAAAATGTATAAGATTGTGTAATTTGATCCGATACAAAATACATTTACATAATCACAATCATTTTTTGTAATTTCAATGATTTTTCAACGTTAATATATTTATATTTAGCCAAAAAAAAAAATCATTGTTTGACTGGGTTGTCGAACGAACACCTGGACAACTGTTTGACTACACCTGTCGAGCGCTCGACCGAGCAGTAAAGCACGTGGTTCTGCGTTCGACTGGTGTTGTAGAACGTTCGACACATAAGTCGAACAAGTAAGCATCGTACTTATCACATAATTATTTATCGAAATCGATTAAATTACAGAGTAAAGAAGGAATCAATACTTCGTATTTGTGAATAATTAGCCTCGTCGTAATTGAAATTTTTTAAAAATGTAGTTAAACAAAGTAAATATTTATTTTCATTCAAATCACTATAATTTAAACTTCATCAATCGTGATACATTAAGTGTGTACGCACAAACGTATAAGATTGCGTAATTATACAAAATACATTCATATAATCACAATCACTATTTGTAATTCCAATTATTTTCATACGTTAATATATTTAAATTTGGCAAAAAAAAAATCTTCATTGTTCGATTGGGCTGTCGAACGCTCTACGGCACCTATCGAACACCTAGACAAGTGTTTGATTGCACTAGTCGAGCGCTCAATTGGGCAATATAGCACGTGGTGCTGCATTCGACTAGTGCTGTAGAACGTTAGACACATCAATCGAACAAGTAAGCATCGTGCTTATCACTTAATTATTTATTGAAATCGATCAAATTACAGAGCAAATGAGGAAGCGATACTTCGTATTTGTGAATAATGAGCCTCATCGTGGCTGAAATTTAAAAAAAAAATGTAGTTAAACAAAGTAATATTTATTTTTATTAAAATCACTAGAGTTTAAACTTCCTAATCGTGATACACTAAGTGTGAATACACAAAATGTATAAAATTGCTTAATTTGATCCAATACAAAATACATTCACATAAGCTCAATCATTTTTTGTAATTCTAATGATTTTCACACGTTAATATATTTAAATTTGGCAAAAAAAAAAAAAAAAAAACTAATTATTTGATTGGGTTGTCGAACGCTCTACAGCACCTGTCGAACACCCATACATGTGTTTGTCTACACCAGTTGAGCGCTCGAATGGGTAGTAGAGCATATGGTGTTGCGTTCGACTGGTTCTGTAGAACGTTCAACACATTTGTCGAATAAGTAAACATCGTGGTTATAACTTAATTATTTATCGAAGTCGAACAAATTACGGAGCAAATGAGGAAGCAATATGTCACTACGCGCTAACACAAGCCGTAACAACCTTATCATCTTACTTTCATACTTAAATTCGTAAATCACAACATAGTATATGCAAAATAACGCATGCGCTTTTTATTTATTTATTACAACATAGTGTCATTATATCAAACATAGATATATAAGTCATATATGTTGTATATATATATTCATCACAATATATATATATATATATAAATATATATATATATATATATAAGGTCTGGGTATAGGCTATCTAGCATCACAGGTCTTGTCCACATGCACGCACTCTAGTGCTCGAAGATCCCACGTCACTTCATTTGGAGCTTACATTTATCTACCACCAAGAAACATAGTGAGTTGCTAAACTCAGTAAGTGATGAACTAACTAAACTATGAGTCGTGCCGATGCAATATTATATTAATACAATGAACATTTATTGAAAAGCACAGTAAACAAGTTGGAAGAAATTAACCGTCCCATATCGATTGACTCCTGCTTTTAGAACTATCAATAACAGTTCTTACTTTCTTAGCGTTCACCTCAGCCATTCTTGTAGACGTCTCGGCGATTGTGTTTTCATTTCAGTTTTCGTCTGGGATCCACTAATGGTACCGTAAACTTTACTTTAATAATGCCAGGCAGGGAGTGGGCCAGCTCACCTTTCGGAGCATCTCCCTACTATAACTCCTCTTGAGACAGGGCAAGCTCCGCCAATGCATTTCATCGTTACTTTTCTTTTCATAAACTTGTAAGAGGAGTAGTGGTCTCAAAGGACACTAGTACCATCGATATCATTTTATAATTCTATCTTATGTTATTGACTGACAATCAACAACCCCGGTACCTTATCATTTCAGGCAATCAAGCCACAATACGTACTTCTTTTAGAGGTTACTGGTTCAGAGTTGAATCCCGACCCTTATAGTCATCAATGTCATTCAACATTTCAATGGCATTGGCGCTCAGGACGTGAATCCAGAGTCGCTAGGACATCATGCTCGGGATTAAATCCAGCAATTAATAATGTCCGTCACATAACCCTTTCTTACCTTTGGTCCTTGAACCTAAGGTTATTTCATCGTAAAAGAGGTGTTTCATAGCAACAAACAAGGCTCGGTCTACTTTTGTTCTTTCCGATTAACCTATCAGAACACGTCCCGTACTGCGTATTATTTAATGCAGAAGAAATCTCAATTTATCTTTATTATATCCATATTACCGAGGCTTGGGCCTATTCTTTAAAACTTCTAATAGTTTAAGCATAAATCATGGATTGCACATAAACCTAGCACGTAATAATGCAACACATAGCACACTTCTTGAGTTGTAGGTGCATCGTGCACTTACTTGGATCACTTGTCTATCAATCGGGCCGTTTCGGCGTAGCTTTCAAGGTCTTCGGGTTCGGGACTTTTCCAAGTTCCTTGACCAATGAAATAAAGTCTTATTTAGTCCATTGACTAACTTAACATGTGCTTAAATGCATTTGGTGCGAACCGGCAGCACACGAGGCACACCGGGCGTGCACGGGCTGTACCAAGCGCCCACAGGCGTGCTGGGCATTCACGGCCGAACAAGGGGCAAGCAGCGCGTCTGGCGCACCTATGGGCCCTGGCAGTACGCCTGGCGCGCACGCTACACGTCTGTCATGCGCGCTGCTGTGCGTACTGCGCGCCCAGGCCGCCCAGGTGGTGCCATTTTGGTACCAAAACATACTTTTTATTTTCAAACCCTTTTTTGAGGGGTTTTCACTACCAAAACACTTTCAAACACACCAAACATGAATAAAATCTTTCAAAATTGAATGTTTAATTCATTTTGAACTAAAATCACGATCACTAAAAATTATTTCATTTAAACCTAAAATCAAACACAACATGTTCAACGTGAATTCAACTTTTAAATTCCTTTCTCAAGCAAAGCTATCATTTCCTTTTTGTCATAAACTCATCAAATATCAATACATAACTCTATTCAACATCAACAACATCATATTTTATTCCAAACCATCTAAAAACGTACTTGTACAAATCTAATATTTTTAAGGAAATGAATTCTACCTTTGGTGTTTTGATTTTTCCTTTCTTGAAATTGTGGAACTTTTCTTCAAAACACTTCTCCAAGCTCTTAAGTGACTTAAATACAGTATAAAAGAGTTATTTGATGTTGAGACATAGCTTGAAAAATTAATGAGAGCAAGGAGTAATTAAAAACCTACCTAGCTTGCTCTAAAGTTAGAAGCAAAGCTAGGCTAAGTTAGGCTACCTACTTAAGTTAGAAGCAAAGCTAGTTAGTGTGTCACAACTACGTCACGGTGATGTAAGCACATTTCCACCTCAAGCTTGAGATTTGACACCTCTTGCTTAGACTTTCTTACTAAGCCATGTTAAGATAAGATGTAATGTCTCAAGGCCAGCTCATACTTAGCCATATGAAGGTGTGACACGTCGTGTTTGCTTCTTTTAAGAAATTTGTACTTTAGTCCACCGAAATAAATTCTTAACGACATAGTCCTATGTTACATTTCTAAACTTATTTCTTAGCCCTTATAGCAAAATTTCTTTTTTTAATCTCCTTATTTATCCAATTGGAGAACATTATGTAGATTTTCATAATTTATGAAGCTCATTGCCTATTTTTCTTAGGTGTTACAATTTCGGTCCCTAAATAGCAGTTTTTACCGAAATTTCATCATAACTTCTTCGTTTGACCTCGGATTGACCTCAAATTTTGTACTTGAGCTTAATATAATGATATAAGCTCAAAAAAAATTTCATTTCCTTGATTGGTGACTATTTTCTCTATTTTTTTAAATAAATTTGGGCTGAAAATGTAATTATCATAATGTTTCGGGCTCGTCGCGTATTTTTTGGTTGCAACAAGAATTCTTAAACCAAAATCCTTGTTTTAGTCACCAAAATCTGATATTAAACTCAGTCCTTGATATAACTAATAACTTACTAACAATTATTTCAGTTATTCAACTAATCGCACCTTAATTAGTCGAATTAGGATTTCGGACTCTCGTGGGATTTTATAGAAATAAAACATTCTCGCAGTCTTTATAATTTACAAGAAATACACAAAAATTATTTATCATAACATTTCCGGGACGTTGGGGAGTCGGGGTTCACACAATACTTTGTATTTGTTAATAATTAGCCGCGTCGTGGCTGATTTTTTTATTTTTTTAAATGTAGTTAAATAATGTAAATTTTTATTTTCATTCAAAATACACTAAATGTGAAAACACAAACTATATAAGATTGTATAATTTGATCCGATATAAAATACATTCACATAAGCACAATTATTTTTTGTTATTCCAATGATTTTCACACGTTAATATATTTCAATTTAGAAAGAAAAAAAAAACTCATTGTTCGACTAGGCTGTTGTTCGCTCTGTTCCACACGCGAATTATAATTACAACTGTACGGATCGTGACAAGTAATATAATGGATTGTGAGTCCGAATATCGTCCCATGGAGAACTAAAGGCTAATAATATCTAATTACTACAACTAGTAAAGACTTATTTTGTTTAGAAAATATAACTTAAAATTGGTGGATGAATGAAATAAATAAAACAATAAATGTAATTAATAAATAAATAACTCAATTCCACTAATTAACTCAATTAACTAAACCTAGGATCGATTAGCTTCCCTTGATATCTCTTTTATTCAATTATTCACTAACTCCCCTCTACAATCATCAATTCTATGCTAGTCTAGGAATGTATAAATTACGTCGCAGTTCTCGCTTATTGACCTAATTATGCGTCTAATTTTAATCACGCGTCCGCTCACTAGAAGTAAACACATTACAGCTCGATTCCTAGAATCCTAAATCGATCACCTCCCGGTCCCTACAATTTACAATTTGACTACCTAGACAACCAGTCACCTCTCGGTCCTTATGGCGTCTAAGCTATGTTCTTATTATTTCCGATTCAATTAAATTGCCCCTCCCGAGTTTAATCCAATTAAACCTAATTTTTCTACCTAATTTTCCAATTGCAAATTGAAAATAAATTCAACCAACAAGAACATAAGTATATGAATTGAATATTGCAGAGATTTATTAATGAAAATCAAATAAATTTGACATTAAGTTCGGCTAATCTCTCCTAGTGAGAGATTTAGCCTCTCATGGCTAACAACGAATCAATACAAAATAATGGAGTTCATGTTCATAACCAGAAAAATAATAGAAGAAGAGATAAAGAATAAAGGATTAGAATAAACTCTAAGTCAACTAGTCTTCGATAGCTTTCTTGAGTCTTCTTCTCCACGTAACAGCTTGTTCTTCTTCTTCTTCTTGAGTTTCTTCATGAGAATTTGAGTTTTTCTCTCTCTAAAATTCTTCTTCTTTTCGTCCAAACTGTATTCTATTTATAGAGCACATGCTTTGACGTAATTTTGGTAGAAATTCAGAGTCTAAAAAGTCTAGAAAACAACGCCGTAATGCATCAGGAGGTTTTACTGATCGATCGGCTGAGTCCCGCGATCGATTAGCAATGACGCTGTCTCGGCCATCAATGGGCGCCTGATCGATCGCTCGTATAACGCGATCGATTGGCACTCCCGCTGTCAAACTCATATAACTTGGCCGATCGATCGGCTTATATTGAGTGATCGATCGGCGATCGTCTTGCTTTATGGTCCTGATCTTGGAATTTCCTTCCGATCGATCGGCTAATTGTGCCCGATCGATCGGTGATGGCTTTGTCCTTTTACTTCGGTTCTCCTTTGCTCCAGATTGCTCCGTTTGTGTGCTTTTTCTCCTCAATTTCTGTACCCGTGCTTAAATCACCTGTACACTCACAAAACTCATTAAAACACATTAAACTTGAGGAAATTAATAATAATTCAAGTCTGAATTTGCGATATATGAGTAAGTATTTTGCTTGCTCATCACACCCCCAAACTTAAATCATTGCTTGTCCTCAAGCAACAATGAAGCACAAATTTTAATTCTATGATGCATGACTCCTATCTCAAAAATGAATGAATGAATAATTGAATGAATAAATGAATGAATAATCCTAAAACTGTAAACAAAGCAACGTATGACTCTAACTTTAACATCTGGATTCTTTGTCGTGCATGGCATGGATAGTTCTCAGGCACAATTCATCGATTCCCTTGTGGTATCGAAGTCCTCTCGTCCAACTAGAGTTCTAAGAAATCAAGCTTACCTCGAAAATGGCAATTCAAGAGTGTGTGTGTGTGGCTCCTCTTTCATCCAATCGAGTGCTGCATACTTAAGAAGACTTAATGTTTCACACCGAAGAGAAGCACCATACGCCCGACCTTGTCACTAATCTCCACTAATTTAGACAATAAGTAACTGAAGATCAAAAGGACTTTTCGGCTTGTAATGTTACCGCCTCGGCTAAGGTAGGTCAAAGGATATTTTTAAGCTCGAAAGTTCACCTAGACCCATAACTTCACGGCAACACCACTGAAATTTTTTCACACCTTCTTTTTCTTCCAATTCTTCCAACCGACTACCAAAACACCATAAACTCCATAAACTCCCTTCCTCCAAATTTCGTTTGGACCCTTTTGAATTAGAACACTAGATACACATATTTTCAACTGTTCCTTTTTTTATTTTTAAGGGTGATCCAATACTTTTACTGTGAGTACGGGTAACGAAATTGGGTTTAATGATCAACTTTTAAGTATTCAGTCCTCATCATATGAAATTAAGCACTACAGTCTAGGTGAACAAGGGTGATTGTGGATAGTGTAAGTCTAGTGTGCGAGTAAATGTCGCAGGTTGATAAAATCTGAAATAAAAAGTTGATTATAGGCTCAAAAATTTGGGTGCAAAGATATATTGTCAACGGTGTGCTGTTTAGGCTCAAACGGTCCAAAAGATGGCCTTAATCATTTCCTCAAGTTCTTGTCACTAGGATTTCACCTTGAAAAGCTACTAAAGTCGGGTTCTAGAGATATCAAGCAAGTATTATTAAGAAGAACTTCTATTGCATACATTTATCAATCGAATTTCAAGAGAAGATAATTGCGTGCATAGAAGGTGAAATAGCCAAATCCTAAGTTTACTATCAATGTCATACTCAAAGAAGGGGAAAAACTTATGACACAACGCAAGACTCGACTTCGTGCCAGTCCTCATCATCGAATCACGCCATTGCACAAATAAAAGAAACACTAAACGGTTTTTTAGAATTCATACAATAGCAAAGTTTATAAAATATGCATATTGAAAACAAACTAACTCAAAATAAACCTAAACAACCTAAAATATAGTAAATGAAAATGAAATAGTTCAACAATAAATACAATAACAACTAATGGAAAGTAAAGATAGAATGGTGAACTCTTCTCGCTCTGCTCACTGTGGCCCTGCCATGCAATGGAAGGCACCCCCTTAAACTTGGAATAGACAGTGTCCACACTGTCGCGATTAAAGCGGGGGAAGGATGTCTACTCGGGCCATGAATCCTAACCATCGTCGGGTCGCTCCGGGGAAGGGCTGTAATACTGCTGTGGGAGGTACTCGGGAAACGGCTCCATCGGTTGATACTGCAGTCCCACCTCAAGGTTATGCACGTGCTGGGCATGGTGGTACCTGCATTGCTGCAGGTCGGAAACACGGCGAAGAAGACAGTCCTGACCCAACCGCAAGTTCTCTAAACCCTGAGCCATCATCGTGGCGATGGACTCGAGTGAATGGGACGTGGATTGCTGGGCACTAGAGGAAGAGCCCTCTCCAGGCGGTGGTTGGTGACACGATCTGCGCGCCGCTTGTCGGCGCTTCCGTTCCTCATCAACGCCGGCGTCAATGTTCTGAGTGGGAATCAGGTTCATATGCCGAATTTACGATGGAGCTGCGGGTGGTGGAGGTGGTGGAGGTTGATTGGGAAAAGGCACAAAGCCCATCCCGTCTTTGTCTGGTGTACCGCCGGGCATACCGCTGGGACACTATTCGAATTGCATCAAACTATCGTGGTTGAACTTCTTCGGCCCTAGGGTCATTTCCTCATCATTCATCGGCACACCTGCCTGAGCACATAAGTACGTGATCAGGATGGGATGAGTAAGTGCAGCTGGGTATTGCCCCAGATTTGCTCGACGGCAGATTGAGTCTTTAATGATCGTGGCTACGTCGATGGAGCAGCCGGAGCATATACAATATGCGAGGAGTGCGCGGTCAGTGGTTATCTCTGAGAGCTGGGATGTCGGCAAGAGATTGTGACGGATGAAATGGTACCATGCATGAGCAAAGCGGTTGAGAGCATTGACACGGACATGTAGTGGTTTAGTTGGGTTGGAGACCGAATAGGACCAATGGGAGCTTGGAAAACCCATCTCCTATAAGAGAGCCTCATAGTCTACACCGTCATGTAAAAGTTGATAAAAATCATCATTCGCCACAATAGAGAGGTTGAGAATGCTCCTTAGGGTTGCCGAGCTGAAGGAGACGTCTTTGCTGCGAACCAACACGACATTTCCGAGTCAGTTAAAATGCGCATTGGTGTAGAATTCCCTGACCACGATCATATTTGCTGTGCAAGGTTGATTATACAACCATTGCCATTTGAGCCGGCGTAGTTGATCCTGCAAATTATCATCGCTGCGCTCGGGAGCGAAGTCACACTCCACATGAGTGGTTGGGCAGACTGCACAAAGTGCTTGTAGAGTTTTTCGGCATCTGAATTCAAAAACACATGGGAAAATGCTGCCGCGGGTCGGCGCACCATCTCCGACGGCACTCGAGTCTTCCGCTTAGACATAATACAGATTAGCAAGTAAACCGACCGCAAAAACCACAATAGATCACAGTAAACCAAATCAAATCCGCAGCAAGTAGCAGCAAAAAGAACCCACAAAATACGACCACCAACGGAGCTAGATATCATAATAATGCACGCTATTCATGACTCCCACCCCTCGGAACAAATGAGGCAGCAAATAGTTCCAAAACAAACAACCAATACGCTGCAAAACGTGCCAACAATAAAGAGGCCATGGAGGAGAAAGATGTCAAACCTCAGAAAATTGAGAGATAGCCAACGAGGAAGATTAGCGTGGTGCAGCGTGGCTGCCGGTGGCAGTGGCGGATGCTAGAACGAGTGAGCGGGGTGCAACACTCGGGTTGGCGCTGCTGAGCGGCACTCGGGAAGGAGTAAGGCGGAGGAACGGGGCGGCGCTAGGCAGAAGGGAGCGCGGCTGGGGAGCTCGGGTCGGCGGTCGTGATGAATGCGAGGCAAGGTGGTGAGAGAGAGAGAGGATGAGTATGGTGAGCTCGAGGAGAATTGGGACTGGGCGAGAGAGAGGGGAAGCGGCAGCGAGAGGTGGCGTGGGTTGTGCTCACGAGGGGAGCGTGGCGAGCTCGAGGGTGAGTAATTGGGCGAGAGAGAGGGGAAGCCTCGCGAGGAAGAGCGTGGCGAGCTCAAGGGGAAGGTTGTGGGAGTGCGGGAGGAGGATTTTGGCGATTATGGTGAGGGTAGAAGAAGAGGAGATTTTGGCGATTTTAGTGAGGATAGAAGGAGATGAGATTTTGGCGAGAAAGCATCAAGAGAGAGAGATTGGGAAAGTAAGAGAGAGGCTTGAAAGTGGCGAGGGGGAAAAAGGGATTTAAAACCCTAAAAATCTGTCAAAACGCCCCGTTTTAGGCCTGTACGAGGATAGGCGATCGGTCGGCTAGTTCAAGCCGATCGATTGGCAACAAGTGTGGTCGTTTCTGGCTAACTTCACGATCGATCGGCAGTTTTTTTTACAAGAGTTTCCCCCAAACTGTACTAAAAACTTATATGAAACTAAACAAACTAAATCCCAACTTGAAATAAAAAACTATAACAAGTCTAACCTAAGAAATTAAAATGAACAAAAACTGAAATATAAAAAAATTAAAAAATTAAAAAGGGCTCGAGTTGTCTCCTGAGAAGCCGATCCGTTTAACGTCCATCTTGACGCTGCATCTTCATTCATTACTCTTCTTTCTCTGCTACCCAATTATCTCTACGATAAACTATTGCTTCCTCTTGTGAATTTCATTCGAGGCTGGAATAGATGTTGGCACGACTGGGGTGTTTGGGATTTTGCCATGCCTTTTTAGACGTATGAGATATAACCGTAGGCGTTTTGTTATGTAAAATGGCATGGTTGGCTCTTTTTATAGGATCCTGCCTTCAGATTTATCTACTCTGATCACCTTATCCAATGTGGCATTTGCCTCACCTCCTTTGCACATGGGCTCTGCTTCATATTGCTTGGCTGAGTGGAACTTGTGAAAGTGGACCTGTTTATTGTCCACTCGAAGCATAAGACAACCTGCCTCAACGTCGATTAAAGCTCTGCTCGTTGCTAAGAATGGTCGTCCAAGGATTAGTGGGACCTCATTGTCATCCCCTATAACTCCCCATGATTTGGCTATGGAAAGGTCGGCCATTTGAAGTGCGATGGTTGTAGGCTTTGCTTCCTTGAGTCCAAGCTTCCTAAAGAGCGATAGCGGCATTATATTAATACTAGCGCCCAGATCACATAGCATATTGTTAAGTGTGGAGTCGCCGATCGTGCAAGGGATGGTAAAGCTTCCGGGGTCTTTCTCCTTCTTCGGTAACTTTCTTTGGACTATAGCACTACATTCTTCAATTAGACTTATCGTCTTGAACTCCTCCACTTTATGCTTCTTTGACATCATTTTCTTCAAGAACCTTACTTAGTTTGGCATGTGTTCTAAGACGTTTGCAAATGGAATGTTTATGTGCAGTTTCTTGAACACCTCTAGGAACTTAGAGAATCGTTCATCGAGGGTCTTCTTCTTGAAGCGCTGAGGATATGGGAGTGGCATGGTGATTTTCGGAGAATTGTCAAGGAACATTATGCTTCCTGGCGTAAACGGCACTGGTTCTTTCTCTACTCGCTCACCGAGTGTCTCCTTATTGGCTTTCGTCAGAGCCTTAGTCTCACCGTTTCTCTCTATTGTGGTTTGTACTTCTATGCCACTTCTGCGTCATTCGAGAAGGATCGGGTTGCTTGCTCCTTGACTGACATTGCCAATTGTCCAATTTGAGTCTCTAGGGTTTTGATGGAGGCTCCCATGTTCGTGCAATGAATCTCTAAACTGTTGAAGCGTTTATCATAAGCATCCATTCTCTTTCTCGACTCAAGAACGAAAGCGTTGAGGTTGTCCTCCAGAGTTAACGCCCTTTTTTCCACAGGCGTGTTGTAATTTGAGGAGGATTGCTCTTGGAAACCTGGAGGTGGTGCATTAAGAGCGTTTCTTGGGTTGCTATAAGAGAAGTTCTCGTGATTCCTCAACCACGGATGGTAGTGAGCGGGCAGATTGTTGTTTGGCCGAAACTGATAATTCCTGTTCCCAACAAACTGAACATCCTCTACTCCAAACTGCTCTTCTTGTTGATGTACCTGTTCCTGTTGACTCTGCATCGCAGCCACTTGTCCCATGGTTGGCCCTTTCTGGCTTGACAACTTGTTGGTGAGTGAGGCTAGCTAAGCTTGAATAGCGGATTGTTGGTCCACCTCTAGAACCTCTGCAACTCTCCTACCCATATTCATGTCTGATGGTGCTTGATAGTGACTGGAGGCCATCTCTTCATACAAATCACAAGCTTCTTCAGCCGTTTTGTTCATGACAGAACCACCTGCTGTAGCATCTACCATACTCCTGGTGGCATAATTCAGACCATTGTAAAAGATTTGAGCTTGAAACCACAGCTCGAACCCGTATTGTGGACACCTCCTTAATAAGTCTTTGAATCTGTCCCATGCGTCATACAGTGATTCGCTTTCCCCCTGTCGAAACTGGCTAATCTCTGCTCTCAGCTGTGAAGTCAACTGTGGAGGGAAGAACTTTGTTAGGAATTTCTGCATCATGACATCCCAAGTTTCAATGGACCCTTTCGGTAAAGCGTGAAACTATGTGCGAGCTGTCTCGTAAAGAGAATGGGAACAACTGCAGCTTGATTGTGTCGTGAGGCACACCATTATAATTCACGGTGTCACACAATTCCAGAAAAGACGACATGTGGTTATGGGGATCTTCAGATGGCAAACCCCCAAACTGCTATTATTGAACCATGGCAATCAAACTGGGCTTCAACTCGAAGTTGTTGGCATTGATGGTCTGTCATCGAATCCCAAAGTAATTTTCATTGATTATAGGCCTCAGGTAGTCTCGGAGGATTCGAGGTTCATTCTGCGGTTGCTACCCTTCATTCTGAGGTTGTTGCCCGTGCGGGGCTTGTAGAATGTTAGCGTTTCGCGCGTGTTGTACAGCCGGTGGTTCGTCGGCCATTGCGAACTCAGAAGATAAGTTTTTGTTGATCTTTTTGAAAGATCAGAGTGTTCTTTCAATCTCTGGATCAAGTGGTAATATGCCTTGACCGCTCGACCTTGGCATACACCTGTCACCTGTGAAACACAAAAATGACCGAAGAGACCGGCAAACGTTAGATTATGTCTGTATTTATCAAGGAAAATTACACAAAATGGGTATTAAAACTGTATGAGGAAAATTTTGTTACTTAAAAAGTCCAATTTTCTATGTAATGGTAACAAAAGCATCATCCCAACGATGGGATCATGTCGATGTTGCCTCTAACTTTCCATAGATGATATATATAAGAATTTAATCTGCTGCAATATAATGCATATTCTGGTTCTTATAGTTTTAACTTCTAAGTTGAAAACCATTCTTGCCAATTTCTAAACTACATGTCATTTCTTGAGAATGATGTTATTGACGTGGTGTTACACTGTAACCATACGTTTCCAATTATAAACGATATCTCGTTTCTTGTATATCTCTTTTTGGTAACCAAAAAAATCCAATTTTCGATATAATGATAACAAAAGCATCATCCCAACGATGGGATCATGTCTATATTGCCTCTCACTGTTTCTTCTTCTATGTTGTTCTTTTTTGTTCTTTTCCTTTTTCCAGTTTGGTATCGAAAATTTTTCCAATGCGGCGAGGCAACGGAGAGGTAGAGAAGGCTGCGATAATGGAGAAGGGGCGGAGTGGAGAGTAGGGATGAAGAGGAAGAACGGGATGAGGAAGAAACGAGAAAAATGGCGGCGAAGGAGGCAAAGTGGTGGAGAAGGCAGAATGGATGGAGAGAGGGGGCGGATAGAGTTTGGGGCTAAAGGAGAAAGGAGAAGACCCATGAGGAAGAGCGGGAAGAAGAGGTAGAGAGGAAAAAAAAAAAGAAGAGGAAGAATGGGAAAATTAGGTCTAAAAAATGAGTATTTTAGTATTTTGACATGTTTTTAGTATTTTAAAAAAATAAAAAATAAAAAATAAAAACTTCAGGTTAGATTGAGATCTATTTATCAAAATTGTAGTTTTTTGGGATCTATTGACCCAAAGTTCTACTATGTGGATATAGATTTTTTATTTTTATTTTTTACAATTTTGAAAATGGACCTAGTACCTACTCTGTGTGTGCATTTGTACAGTGTGTGTAAAAAGGGTATTTTTTCCATAGTACTCAACGAGTTTAAACACCCGCGCGTTGCAGCGTTTTTTTTTAATAAAATAGTAAAAATTAATAATATTTGAAAAATATTAAAATTTAGGTAAGACAAAATTAATAATAGACAATAAAATTTACGCACAAATATTTAGATACTACATATTAAATACACAATAAAAAATTGATAAATATAAATTATGACAATATTTTTTTTATCAAGTTAAAATTTCTATATATATATATGATAAAGATCAATTTCTTAGAATTTTTACTTCTTTTATATTCT
The DNA here is from genome assembly GCA_018132145.1 of Boehmeria nivea var. tenacissima. NCBI lineage: Eukaryota > Viridiplantae > Streptophyta > Magnoliopsida > Rosales > Urticaceae > Boehmeria > Boehmeria nivea. Next base: position 3,503,642 of record CM030881.1, read on the forward strand.
TCTTTGCTGTTATGTTAAAATAAAAAGCAAAAGTTAAAAATTAGTTGATCAAAATAGTTGTCATAATTCGTATTAATTAATCAAAAGGGTATTAATTTTCACTAAAAACACAAATTTTTTAAAAGAAAATTTGAAAAAAAAAGTAACATATTGATGTCTATAAATTAGAAAAGAAAAATTATAACTAATGGTGTCGATAAAAGAATTTTTCGACACCTAAGCGGCAAGAAGAGCAAATTAAAATTAAATAATATATACATAGGAGAGAGAAAATGAGTGAAAATAAAGAAAGAAATGATTTTCCAGACCATATTTTTGGGGTTCACACCTCTCTAAGATTGAAAATACAAGGGAAATTGTAGAAAATAGCCAAAAAATAATTTCGTTTTTAAAGTTCAGCCTATGTTTCAAAAAATTAAAAAAATAGCCATGTTACGAATTGTATAACAGAAAAGTGTCACATAAAATATAACACATCTGTAAATATTTGTAAGATATTTTGTAACACTTCAAGTTTTATTCATTATTTTTTAAAGTGTTAAATAATATGTTACAAATATTTATAGATCTGTTATATTTTGTGTGACACTTTTTTGTAATATAATTCGTAACATTGCTATTTTTTTAATTTTTTAAAACATAGGCTATCATTTAAAAATAAACATTTAATTTTGGCCTAATGTTGCAACTCACCCAAAATACAAATAAATTAGAGGGCATTTTTTTTTCAGGTAAAAGAATTCAAAACACTGTAGTGTGAGTGAATGCCAATTAACCCGAAAATTCTTAAAAAATTATTAACCTAATTAACAAAAAAAGGGCAAAAAAGTAATTTTATTAGTTCACAGTGGAGTCTGCAGTGAAAGTCTCATTCCTTAATGTATAAGGCTAGTGGTAGTTTTTATAATTTTAGTTGGCAAGTTTACGTATATGCATGTATTATACATGTATCTACGTATTTTTTAATTCAATTCCCAAACTTTGTAATTTTCAAAAACTTAATTAAAAAAATATGTATTTTCCAAGAAAAATATATTATATACGAATATATATTTTGTAGCTGAATAATGCTCCCCGTGAAAGCAAATTTCTTCATGTGTTTCACTAATACCTCCTATATACTAATTTGCATTTAATGTAAGTTGCCGTAATTCTGTTATAAAATAACAATTATGACAATCATTTAACCTCTTTCAGATTATATTTAAACTTTTTTTAACAAAATTTTATCACATATTTATACAAACTATATATATTTATAAAAAAAAAATTACTTTAATTATTTTTATGTCGAATTTTTCATGTGGTGTTCATAAAAAAAATCCAAATTATATCTGTTTGTACAATTTTCTGTATAACTACCGTACCGTATCTAACTAATTATGAAACTAATTTCTTTTGAAGTTTTATATATAAACCCAATGTTTTAATATAAGAACATTAGTGACTTCTATATGGATTATTATTAATATTTACAGAAAAGGATAGCGCATCGATATTTGTTCTTTTGGCAAGCTTATATGTTAATCGAGTCTTAAGCCAAATCTTATATATATATAAAAGAAATTGCTAAGTGTTTTGAAGAGATTAATTTAAGCAGTTACTACAAATAATGTTTGTTAAATCAGTCCAGTTGCAATATAAATTTTTGACACAATGAAAAAATAAACACAAAAGTATTCAAGAGTTTTTTTTAACCAAAATAAATAAATAAATAAAATAAAATATTCAAACAGGAAAATAAAACAAAATTGTTCAAATAATAATGTGAAAGGATGGAGAAAGGAAAAAAAGAAATATGATAAGAAAAATTAATCGAGACTGAGCAAAATTAAAAAAATATTTTGAAATAGTTATAAAATACAAACAAAAGAATAAATTTTTGTAAGGACAAATTAAGAAATTAGCCATTTTAAAGATAAAATTTAAAGGATTTAGCCCAAGAATGTCAAAATTAAAGAAATAGCCATTAAATATCTTAATTGACATAATTATCTATAATAATTACTTTAAAAACCGTTTAAATCAAGTAGAAAATCTCTGAAAATTCGACTAATTCAACTTAAAAAAATAAACTAAATTTACTATTACTAAAATTTTTATCAACTGTGATAAAATAAAAAATAAAACTGACTAATTTTTTAAATTTTTAAAATTATGACTAATCCCTAAAAAGTTAGTCTAAAGTTTGACTAAATCTTTGAAAATCTATTTTTTTAATTAAAAAGCACAGAAAGAAAAATTGACTTAAATAGTTATTAAAATTTTAAAAAATTATAAAAATAATAATATTTAAGAAGTATTAAAAATTGAGATTGAAAAGTAAATTACTAACCGTGTACGAATATACGTGTGCACTACTTTTATATATACTAGTTTTAATCACGTGCTACGCACGTGTATAATATATTTTTGTTTTTTACAATCATATTTTGTATCATAAATAAATTAAGTAAAAATTTAAATTATTTTTAAATAAAAATATAAATTAAATTTTTAAATAAAAATAATTTATAATCTTAAACAAAATTAATTTTTAAACATAAACATAATAATATGACACAGTAAAAAACATATCAAAAATTATTCGGTGTATTAAATTTAAATTTAAATTATTTTAAAAAGTTTTTAATGAACCATAAATTATATTTTTTAAATCAAATTAATTTTTAAACATAAACATAATAATATGACACTATAAAAAAATATCAAAAAATTAATTGGTGACACTATCAAAAATTATTTGTTGTATTAAGTTAAAATTTAAATTTTTTTAATTTTTTTAATAAATGATAAAATATATTTTTTAAATAAAAATAATTTAGAATTTTAAATAAAATTGATTTTTAAAAATAAATATAACAATATGACATTATTAAAAAATATCAAAAACTATTTAGTATGAAAATATATTTTTGAAGAAATGAGAAATAGAAAAAAGAAAATGGAGAGTAAAATAAAAAGAGTAGCAAAAAGAAAAGAAGAAAACAAAAACAAAAGGCGCGTGTATACACGCTCTTAGGGGGAGGGTGGGGGACAGCATGTGACGCGCGGGTCCCACCCTGCAGGGGCCATCATGTGGCCTTTTTTTTTGCGTTTTGCTCCTTAACTTTTACTAAATTTCACTATAGCCCATTTTTTAAAAACTATTTCATTCCAGTCCCTAAAAAACGCGATTCTGAATTAGTTTCGCATTAAAAACGCATAAAAAACAGGGCCGAAACGTTTCGTTCTTACTCTGACGAAACTTTAACCCCGAGAATCTTTTAATTGTCTATAGATATGTATGATTTAAAAAATAATAATGACTTTATATATGTAAGTTTATACAGCATATTATTTCTTATTTATAAGAATATCTGAATATGCATGCATGTGTGAGTGGTGCGGGGGAGAAATGATTGGGTTTTGTAGGTACGGTGGTCGGTGGGCTTAAGGGGAAAGAATAAGGAAAAAATAAAAAGAAAATAGAAAGTTAGAGAAGAGAGAGAGAGAAGGAGCCTGCCTAGGAAAGGGAGAGAGGCTCACCTAGGGAAACGAAAAAAAAAAAGAAAAAAAAAAGAAAGAAAGAAAGAAAGAGAAGTCTAGGTGAGAGAAAAAGTAACGCCATTTGTCAAATACTTAAAATCTCCAAGCAATTAAATTTATTATAAAATAATTTGTCAAATTGTTTAACAAATAGAAAAAGTCGAGAAACCTTAAAAACATTTAAACCTTTCAAAGTCTTTTGAAGGGTAATTCTATAACTTGCCAAGTCACTGTAGAGTCTACAGTATATTTATATAATGTCTGTTATCCTATACTATGCCATCGGATTTGGATATCGATGAGAAGAACATAACGGCGGAGGCACCGGTGCCAGTGGAGGTGGTATTATGGACAATGGTGGTTTTTCTGTTGATTTTTGTATTTTATTTTATTTATTTTTTTACAAAAAGACTATTTTTTTTAGGTAGTATACATTTAATATATTTTAGAATGAAAGCGAGGTTTTTTTTTTTCCTCAAAATGAAAAAGAGTTGTTTGGATACACATTTAAGGTATTTTTATTAAAATATTTATCGTTTTTATTGCGGAAATGTGAACATTTTGTTTAGATTGTTTGATTTAAAATCAAGACATGGTATTTTTAAGGTATGAGTTTAAAAACTCGTAGGTTATTTGGTATCATGTCTAATTGAAAGGACATTTTTGAATTTTACAAAAGGTCATAGGGGATTTTTGGTCTTTTCCCTAATTAATTATTTTTGAATTAATCCATAACAAACACGTTCTTTTCGAATGAAAGAAAGAAAAAATAAACAAAACAAAAAAAATAAAAATAAACAAACAGGAACAAGGGGCGTGATTCTTAAAAAAATATTGATCTCAATGTAGTTCTTCCTTGACCAACCTTCTGCCAAATAATTGGTGGAATATGAAATATGAATATACATTATAACATCTACTTATACCGCTCGGTCAGATTAATTCAGTACCTCGTTTAGCCAAAAAAAAAAAAGTCAACGTTAATGGAGCCCAGAAGTAGTACAACACGCCATAACCAGCTCCTTCTGAAGCTCCTCCTCCTAGTATTTGTCCTTTCTCTCTTCTTCTTCATCTCAAACTCATCCGTCAAGCAGTACCAGCAACATGGAAAGTGTTACCGGCCGGGGAGATTATCAGCTCTCCCGTTCCCAAGCATAGCCTTGCCCACCAAATCAGGCTATCTTCCCATCACCCAGTTATCCAAATCATCAATCTTCTATGCTTTCTACGAAGCTCAGAAACCAACTTCGCCCCTTTACCAGACCCCTATTATCATCTGGCTCCAGGGTGGGCCCGGATGCTCCTCCATGTACGGCAACTTCTTAGAACTCGGCCCCTGGCGAGTGGCGGTCAACGTTGATCATCATCACGGCTCGTCAAATGCTGATGAAGCCTTCGAACTTGAAGCCAATCCCGGGGCTTGGAACCGGATCTTCGGCGTCCTCTTCCTCGACAACCCGATCGGATCCGGCTTCAGCGTCGCCGCCGAAGCCGGTGATATCCCGAGGGACCATATGTCCGTAGCCAAACATCTCTACACTGCCATAAACCGGTTCCTTGACCTCGACGCTATGTCGTTCAGGTCGCGCCCCATCTTCATCGCCGGAGAGAGCTATGCTGGCAAGTATGTCCCAGTCATCGGGTACTACATTCTCAAGAAGAACTCCGATCACGATGTTACCCAGAAGGCACAGATCTATATATTTAATTTTTCCGATTTTCTTCTTTAGATATGCTTGTTTCTTCGCATGTTTTTCTACACTAAACTAAAATCCGGCATTGATCACTGTTGATTTCGAGCAGCGTCTGATAAACCTTGGAGGTATCTCCATTGGAAATGGCTTGATTGACCCGGAGGCGCAGGTCGCGACTCACGCCTCGACCGCCTACTCCACTGGCCTGATCAGCGAGAAGCAGAAGCGAGAGCTTGAAGCGCTTCAGTCCGAGGTTGCGAGGCTTGTGAAGGCTGAGCGGTGGGGAGAGGCGACGGACGCCAGGTACCAAGTGATCAACGCGCTAAGGGAGATGACGGGCTTGGCCACACTCTTCGACTACACCAAGAAGCGTCCCTACGGGATCCAAACGGTGACAGAGTTTCTGAACCACGAAGCCGTGAAGCGTGTGCTGAGGACGAGCGAGACGGCGAGCTTCGGCGGGTGCAGCGAGGCGGTGCACGCAGCGCTGCGCGAGGACACGATGAGGAGCGTGAAGTATGCGGTGGAGTACGTGGCGAGGAAGAGCAGGGTTCTGCTGTACCAGGGGATGTACGACCTCTGGGACGGCGTCGTTTCAACGGAGGCCTGGGTCATGACGATGGCGACGGATTCGCCCGAAGGGGGGCCGGGGTTAAGGGAGGCCGAGAGGCAGGTGTGGAGAGACGGAGAAGGAGAGCTTGCCGGTTACGTGCAGAGGTTTGGAAACCTGAGCAACGTCGTCGTTTTCGGGGCTGGACACTTGGTGCCCGTTGACCAGCCGGTCAACGCTCGGGCTATGATTGAGGACTGGGTTTTGGGTCGGGATTTGTTTGATGATGGGAAAGATCATCTAGCGAGGGATCTTGACAACAACGCCTTTCTGAGCTTGTTTGATTGACTTTATTGAATGTAGTTACTATTTACGAATTAGTTGTTTAACATTGTGTGTACTTGCATTGCATGGTGACCACTGTTTAATTATCTCAGAAATTATTTTTGGAAAGTCTAAGTTAAACTTATAATTAAGGGACGATGTTTCTCATATGGTCTCTTTTTTATCTGTTTCGTTGCAATTTCTCAGATGGATTCATTTTTATTTTTATGTTTTGCCTGCAGAGATGGTTTTTATCTTTTCTTGATTACTGTTTCTATTTGATATATATATATATATATATATAGTTTCGAGATGTTTGATAAAATAGAGCTTGTCGATAGTTGCAGCACGTGATTTCCCTTGCCATGTTCATGAATACATATTTTACAATTGCTAACTGTTACAGATCACAGCAGATAAGCAGGAACTAATACTTCAAGGAACAAACTTTTCATGTTGTGCATTTTGGACAGCAAAGACTTTTTCTTTATTTCAAGTAACAAGAACTTGTTTCCCCAGTCCCCACGTCCATAATGTTCAAAGGTAATTTCAAATCTTCCTTCATCTTTTAACTTTCAAGTCAAAATCCTTCAATATCAAGTGAAAAATAAATAAATAAAACTCTTCATTTGAAATCCCTTTCAAGTTTCTTTCTTGACAGGTTCGGAGGCAAAAAATGACAATGCGGAAGATTTTCTTCTCCCTCTTTCTATGTCGAAATAGGATTAATAAATAACCAACAAAGCCAATCAACTAAGTAAGCCAATAATCAAAGGAAATATTAATCATTCCGTCAATGAAGAGAGTAAAAAATCACGGGACCCATAGGCCACTTATAAATCAAGCCATTTCTTGATTTTGAGGTAAGGATGATTTCAGGAGCCATCATTGTACGCTTCTTTCCATTTTCTATAAGGATGATTTTGAGGTAAGAATCTTTTGTGATGCATATTAACTACCTTCTTGCTATGTTCAAAATATTAAGAACACGTATTTTTCTGAGCATATTGGACATCTAAAATACCCTTTAACATAACAACAAGTTTTCACATGCAGAAAAGTCATTAATTGTCCACATTAAAATAGCCTTTAAGTGTAAAATTAGCATTTTTATTTGCGTTAAAATCCTTAACACTAATTTTCTAAAGGAGATATAGCTCATCAACTAATGGAGCTAAGTACACATCGATGTCATTCCCGGATTGTTTTGGTCTAACTATCAATATGAAGAGAAGCATGAATCTTCTTTTCATGCAAAGCCACGGTGGAAGATTGTAAATCACAACTATAACCGGCCAACAACTGTATTGGCTACTTAGCGAGCTATGAGGATTGATTTCATCTGTACAAAGTCCTAACCGAAGATGTGTCGACTCTTTCTCAAATTCAGTCAACATTAAATCAACTTTCTGCCATGCAGGGGAATCAGATGGATGACGCATCTTACTATCTTGAACTCTATCACTTACATGCCAAGGTAACTTGTAACGACCCAAAAACTCAATACAATATTTTAATATTAATACTCTAATTTATAAGATAGAATAATATTTTTCTTCCAAAAATACAGAAAAATTTGAACTTTTTACATTAATACATTCATTGAAACTATTGTTACAAAAGTACGAAAGTTCACCGTATTCTAAGTTAACTATAAGGACTTGATTTAACCATAAATTTCAAGGACTTGATTTAACCATAAATTTCAAAAGTGCAAAAATCATTATTATTCTTGGCCAACGATTAGCAGGTAGTTCACGTAACACCTTACAGATCGGTCCCGAATGCACCCGCTATTCCCATTACTGTCACCTAGCCTTTTTGTTTCCTTTTGACTTACCTGCGACGCGAGCACTCTAGTAAGCTAATAGCCTAGTAAGTAAAATAGATAAATATATTGCTAAGTCTGCAGGAACATAACAATCAAAATACATCATATCACAATAATTAATAAAAAGACGGACTCGGCGATCAAGTCATCGTAGTCCGAACAGTAAAAGTCACTCTTTAACAACCTCGCCCGCGAATAAGATTTTAGAAATAAGATGCTAAACCTCGCGGGATATAATTCCTGCAAAAGAGTTGCGATGTGAAATGAGGTCGAACTTAACAACAATATACTCTCGATTCGGGAGTCAACCTCTGATGAGTGAGCAATATACTCACTCATAAATCGCACTTTCCATATTGAATTGTTGTAATATCCTCAAGTTTTATGTGTTTTAACAAGTTTCTTGAGCGTACAGATGACTTGCTAAGAAGCACAGAAATCGAGGCGAAGAAGCACGAAAACAAAGTTTTTTTGAAGGAAGGAGAAACTCCACAGCAGAACAAGCGCCGGTCGTTCGCCAAAGCTGGGCGATCGACCGCCCAAAACAACGAAAATTGAAGTTCAGCGGAGCGATCACCGGTCGTTCGCCCAAAACGAGCCGGTCGACCGCCCAAATTCGCCCAACAAAGGAGAAGAAGCAGAGCGATCGCCGGTCGTTCGCCCCGAACGAGCTGATCGATCGCCCCGCTAGAAATCGGACAAAGTCGAACTGGGCGGTCGTTCGCCCAATCCTGAAGAACGACCGCCTAATCACGAGTTTCTCCAGTATCATATGGGGCGGTCGTTCGCCCAGATGAGAAGAACGACCGCCGAAATCGCTGTTTCGAAAACGTTGTCGTTTTGTCCGTAACTCCACTCCGTTTTGGCCTCAAAAATTAGGTCAAACGAGGAGAACCTATAAATACTAAGGTTCTTGGGACGAAAAAAGCACGTAATGATTCCAATCATAGATATTAGAGTGAAGGTTTTGCAACGAGTCTCTCAAGAACGGAAAGAACTTGAAGAACACGAAGAACGCTTCTCAACCGCCACCGTGAAGAGTTTCTTCTAATCCTTTATTGTTCTTTTCTCCACCATGAACTCTATGCTTTTCGTTATTGTTTTCCACTTCATTATGTTCTAGAATTTTTATGCTAAGGCTACGATGTAGCCTAGAACAACATTTGTGTAAATTCATAATTTCATGCCATATTAGTTATTGATTCTATGCCTATGTGATTGATTTGATTCGTTCTTAATGCTATTATGTATTTGGCCAATATATGATTGATGTTTAGGGTTCAATTAGAGATTCGAGAGAGGATAATTGAATTGTGCACCAAGTTAAATCAACACAAATCGATATTAGATTAGAGATAATTAATACGTTTGTGTGGCTTGATAAATTCTTGTTCTTATCGCTGGTTTGTATATGTGGCTCAAGATTCGAGAGAGGAGAGTCCATTATAGACTTAGGTTCTTAATGCTTGAGAGAGATTATTGAACAATTCGTAGAGTAATTTGCTGTCACATAAGAATCATTAATTAATGCAGAAGAATTTGAATTATGCAATAGTGTGTCTAGGTGAAATCGGATGCCTTAGCCTCGTTAACATTGATTGAAACCAAAGCAATTTGTGCTGCGTTTTATTGCATTCATTTTATATTTAAAATTTCATTTCTTTAAATTCTATTATCAACATTCCTAATTAATCGTTCGAATAGAGTTAGGATTAAAATAGTTTGGTAATTAGGAAACCAAGTCCTCGTGGGAGTAATAAAGTGTAATGCATGGACTATTTAAGCTCATTCCTAACGTTCCTAACGTTCTAGTATCAACATTCCTAACGTTCGGTATGATTTTGAATAACAATGGGTATAGGCTCAAAGTCGGGTGCAATGGTGGGTACATCAAGGCAGGCTATTTAAGCTCAAACAGTCCAAAAGAATGCCTTAATCATTTTCTCAAGTTATTGCCATTAAGATTTCGCCTCGACAACTTCAAGGTTGGGTTCTAGTAACCTTAAGCAAATGTTATAAAAAAGAACCCCTACTGCATACATTTATCAATCAGACTCAGGGAGAAGATAAATATCGTGCAAAATATTAAACAACCAAATTCTAAGTTTGCTAAACATGTCAAGCTCACAGAAGGAGGAAGACTTACGACATAGCATAGGATTCGACTTCATGCCAGTCCTCATCATCGAATCACGCCATAACACTAAATAAGAAAACACTGGATAACTCATTAGAACGTAGGTTTATGTGAATACATAACCGAAAATAACAAAAATAAACCTAAGGACAGAAAATAAACTGGAAACTGCAATACATTACTGAATTAATCGAAATTAAAATTAAAAGGTAAGATAAATGATACTGCTCTCGTCTACGCGCTGGTAATGAGTGCAGGTACCCCCCCAAACTTGAGATAGACAGTGTCCGCACTGTCACTAGTGAATAGAAGGGAGGATGCCTATTCCGGCCACGAACCCCAGTCGTCCGCGGAATAGTCGACCGTCCGCTCGGGAGATGGGCTGCGATAAGCATCGAGAAGATACGCCGGGAATGGCTCCGCGGGCTGATACGGGAGTGCGGTCTCGAGATCCTGCACGTGTCGTGCCAAGTCAAGATGGCGTTGCTGTAAGTCGGACACGTGCCGTAGAAGACGATCCTGCCCCAAAGTGAGCGTCTCAAGGCCTTGCGCCATCAACGTGGCGATAGAGTCAAAAGAATGGGGCTCGGGTGCAGGCACGCGAAGAAGACCCCTCCCCACGCTGAGTTTGGCGACGCGACCGACGCAGGTCTTAGCGCTGCTCGCGTACATCATCAATGGCCGGGCCATGGATCCGATCGCCAACAGGAGGAGCATGGCGAACCCGAGGGAGAACAGGCGGTGGCGGCAACACGGGTGGGCGATTAGGAAAAAGCACAAAGCCCATCCCATCAGGCTTGGGTGTACCGCTGGGCCACTGCTCGAATCTCATGAGGCTGTCATGATCAAACTTGGTAGGTCCAAGAGTCATCTCGGCGTCGCTCATCGGTACGCCTGCCTGAGCGCACAAGTAGGTGATGAGAATGGCGTGCGGCAGCTTGATCTTGTTCTTGCCGAGGCTGGTCCGGTGGCAAATGGAGTCCTTGATGATGGTGGCGACATCGATAGACCGACCCGACCAGATGCAGTACATGAGAAGAACGCGGTCGGTAGTGATCTCATAGCGCTGGGATGTGGGAATGAGGTTGTGGCGGATGAAGTGGAACCAGGCGTGGGCGAAACGGTTGAATACATTGGCTGGGACATTGACAGGCCGGTCCGGGTTGTTGATCGAATAAGTCCATCAGGCTCCGGGAAAGCCCATCTCTTGCAAAATTTGGTCATAGTCATCACCCTGGTTCAGGAGTCGATGGAAGTCGTCATTTTCGACTGCCAGTAGATCAACGAGGCGTCGGATAGTGGCCGGACTAAAAAAAACGTCCTTCCCACGAACCAAGACCACATTCCCGGGCCGATTGTAATGGGTATTGGCATAGATTTCTCGCACCACTACTATGTTAGCCGCGCACTTTTGCATACAGAGTTGTTGCCAACCCAACCGTTCAATTTGCTCCACCAAAAGTCCATCGGGTGGGTCGGCGCAAGGTGTGAATTCGCATTCGACGGCCGTGAGCTGGCCATCTTTCACGAATTGCTGATAGAGTAGGTCGGCATCCCGATTGACGAAAGATTGCCGGATGGAAGGGGCAGACTTCGAGACTAATTCAGCGGGATCACGAACTTTGCGCTTAAACGGCATGCTGCACGTGAGGAAAGAGGACGAGCCACAACTAGAAGAATAGACGGCAACCAATAACCCAAGGATAACACGATAGATGAATGTAGCCGATCCGCAGTAACAACCAAACTTATAACGACGGCTGCAACAGGAAATTGCAATGACGAAGTGGTACCTCGAGTAGCGCGGTAGTGATAGCGGAAGCAGAAACACCAGAGAGGCGGTTCGCGGGACGTGGAGGTGGTCACCGCAGATGGAATGCGCTGCGGAGAAGTGTGGGAATGGAGGCACGAAGCGGAGAAGCAGCGCAGGAGGGAGCACGGCGGTGATGCGGAGCGGCGCTCTCGGGTTGAAGCACGGCGAAGATGCGGACTGACGGAGCAAGGGTGGAATGGCAGAACGGCGCTCACGGGGAGAAGCACGACGAAGATGCGGACTGACGGAGCGAGGGCGGAATGGCAGAGCGGAGCGGCGCTCGTTGAAAAGCGCGACGAGGGTGGCGGAGCGGCACTCGTGATGAGCGCGGCGGAGATGTGGAGGAGTGGGGAGCAGATTCGCGAGAGAGAGAGATAGTCGAGGGAATAGATGGATAAAAGGGGCGTAAATAACCCCTTTAAACATTGCGCAAAACGCGCGTTTGGTGGCAAGGGCGGTCGATCGCCCCAATCTGGGCGAACGACCGCCAACCCTGAGCAGTCGCATGTAGGGAACCAGCCGGTCGATCGCCAGAGTGAGGCGAACGACTGGCTATAGCTCTGTCGTTTTTTTTTTCTTTTTTTGTCGCTGCAAAACTAAAAATAATATCAAATCCCAAAAGGTCATATATGAAAACCAACGTAAAATAAAAGATAAAAATTTAAAAATCAAAAGAGCTAGAACTAACGAAAACGGAGCAAAAAAAATAACTGAAATTAAGGAATAGAAACTAAAAATAAATGAAAGAAAACTCACTAACAGTCGGGTTGCCTCCCGACAAGCGCTACGTTTAACGTCCAGCTTGACTCATTGTCGTCAAGCATCTTGAAGAATTGTGGTTGATGACGGGCCGATTGGTTCGCCCGTGACATATGTCTTGACTCGTTGTCCGTTCACCTTGAATGACTCCCCCTCTTTATTGCTCAATTCAACAGCTCCATGGGGATAAACCTTGATCACGGTCCCGACCATCTTGATTTCAGCTTCCCGGGAAAGAGTTTCAATCTCGAGTTGAACAATTGCACCTGTTGTCCCGGTTGTATGTCTTTCCTAATGAGATGTTTGTCATGCCATGCCTTTGTCTTTCTTTGTAGATCTTCGCATTCTCATACGATTCAAGACGAAGTTCCTCCAATTCGTTGAGCTGTAGAGCACGTTGGACTCCTGCGGCTTTTAGGTCTATATTTAGTTTCCTCAATGACCATTGTGCTCGATGCTCGAGTTCCACATGTAAGTGGCATGCTTTGCCAAAGACAAGACGATACGGGGACATACCTAACGGCGTTTTGAATGCCGTTCGATATGCCCATAAAGCGTCATCAAGTCGTCGTGCCCAATCTTTTCGCGAGCAGCTCACAGTTCTTTCCAGAATTTGCTTAACCTCCCGATTTGAAATCTCAGCTTTACCATTGGATTGCGGGTGATAACCGAGTGCCTTCCTGTGTCGCACACCATACCTTAAGAGGAGAGCTTCAAATTGCTTGTTGCAGAAGTGTGTGCCCTCGTCACTAATGATAGCCCGCGGTGTACCGAACCGTGTGAAAATGTGCTTGTGGAGGAACTTGAGTACTACCTTGCCATCGTTTGTAGGAGTCGCGGCAGCTTCTACCCATTCGAAGACATAATCAACCGCAAGGAGGATGTATTTGTTGTTGAACGATGAAGGGAAGGGCCCTATAAAATCAATCCCCCACACGTCGAAAAGCTCGACTTCGATGATGTTAGTTAGCGGCATTTCATTGCGGCGTGAGATGTTACCCGATCGTTGACAATGATCACAAGATAGCACAAAGCGATGGGCGTCCTTGAACAATGTAGGGCAATAAAATCTATATTGAAGTACCTTGGCCGCTGTCCTCTTGCCCCCAAAATGCCCACCACACTCTAAAGTATGGCAATGGGTTAGAATGCTATGCATTTCTTCTTCTGGAACACACCGCCTGATGATTTGATCTGCACAGTGTCGATAGAGGAGTGGTTCCTTCCAATAGTAATACTTCACATCAGAGAGGAATTTCTTCTTCTGATGATAAGTGAAGTCGGGTGGTGTGCCATGACCTACAAGGTAATTGACAAAGTCTGCAAACCACGGTAGGTTTTTCACTGCTAGCAACCGTTCATCCGGGAAGTTGTCATCAGTGGGCTGCTCTAAGTCTTTCTTTTCGTCTTCATTCTGATACTTGCCCCGAGATCGCATAAGGCTTTCTCGAAAACTGACCCCTCCAATTTCACAAGGAACGGTGAAGCTTCCTGGATCTTTCAACTTCTGAGGGAGTTTGCGCTGAATGATAGCGCTGCACTCTTCAGTAAGTGCGATGGTCTTATAATCTTCCAACTTGCGCTTCCGAGAAATGATTTCTTTCATGAATTTGGCATAGCTGGGCATCTGCTCCAAAGCTTCAGCAAATGGGATGTTTATATGAAGCTTTCTAAACACATCCAAGAACCTTGAGAACTGTTTGTCGAGCTTGTTGTTGACCAATCTTTGAGGGTAGGGTATCCTTTGAGGTGCAGTCTTGGTCTCAGTGACTTCTTCTTTAGTACCTTCTTCAACTATTGGTTCTTTGTCTCGGGCTTTCTCTGTGGAGCATGGCTTCTTAACCTTGTCTTCAACAACTGTCCCACTACGGAGTGTAATGGCGTTGCAATCGTCTATTGGGAGGAACCACTCTTCTATCGACACTGTGCAGATCAAATCATCAGGAGGTGTGTTCCAGAAGAAGAAATGCATAGCATTCTAACCCATTGCCATACTTTAGAGTGTGGTGGGCATTTTGGGGGCAAGAGGATAGCGGCCAAGGTACTTCAATGTGGATTTTATTGGCCTACATTGTTCAAGGACGCCCATTGCTTTGTGCTATCTTGTGATCGTTGTCAACGATCGGGTAACATCTCACGCCGCAATGAAATGCCGCTAACTAACATCATCGAAGTCGAGCTTTTCGACGTGTGGGGGATTGATTTTATGGGGCCCTTCCCTTGATCGTTCAACAACAAATACATCCTCATTGCGGTTGATTATGTCTCCAAATGGGTAGAAGCGGCCGCGACTCCTACAAACGATGGCAAGGTAGTACTCTAGTTCCTCCACAAGCACATTTTCACACGGTTCGGTACACCGCGGGCTATCATTAGTGACGAGGACACACACTTCTGCAACAAGCAATTTGAAGCTCTCCTCTTAAGGTATGGTGTGCGACACAGGAAGGCACTCGGTTATCACCCGCAATCCAATGGTAAAGCTGAGATTTCAAACCGGGAGGTTAAGCAAATTCTGGAAAGAACTGTGAGCTGCTCGCGAAAAGATTAGGCACGACGACTTGATGACGCTTTATGGGCATATCGAACGGCATTCAAAACGCCGTTAGGTATGTCCCCGTATCGTCTTGTCTTTGGCAAAGTATGCCACTTACCTGTGGAACTCGAGCATCGAGCACTATGGTCATTGAGGAAGCTAAATATGGACCTAAAAGCCGCAGGAGTCCAACGTGCTCTACAGCTCAACGAATTGGAGGAACTTCGTCTTGAATCGTATGAGAATGCGAAGATCTACAAAGAAAAGACAAAAGCATGGCATGACAAGCATCTCATAAGGAAAAGACATACAACCGGGACAATAGGTGCTATTGTTCAACTCGAGATTGAAACTCTTTCCCGGGAAGCTGAAATCAAGATGGTCGGGACCATTCACCGTGATCAAGGTTTATCCCCATGGAGCTGTTGAATTGAGCAATAAAGAGGGGGAGTCATTCAAGGTGAACGGACAACGAGTCAAGACATATGTCACGGGCGAACCAATCGGCCCGTCATCAACCACAATTCTTCAAGATGCTTGACGACAATGAGTCAAGCTGGACGTTAAACGTAGCGCTTGTCGGGAGGCAACCCGACTGTTAGTGAGTTTTCTTTCGTTTATTTTTAGTTTCTATTCCTTAATTTCAGTTATTTTTTTTGCTCCGTTTTCGTTAGTTCTAGCTCTTTTGATTTTTAAATTTTTATCTTTTATTTTACGTTGGTTTTCATATATGACCTTTTGGGATTTGATATTATTTTTAGTTTTGCAGCGAGAAAAAAAAAACCCGACAGAACTATAGCCGGCTGTTCGCCTCACTCTGGCGATCGACCAGCTGGTTCCCTACATGCGACTGCTCAGGGTTGGCGGTCGTTCACCCAGATTGGGACGATCGACTGCCCGTGCCACCAAACGCGCGTTTTGCGCAATGTTTAAAGGGGTTATTTACGCCGCTTTTATCCATCTCTTCCCTCGACTCTCTCTCTCTCTCGCGAATCTGCTCCCCACTCCTCCACATCTCCGCCGCGCTCATCACGAGCGCCGCTCCGCCACCCTCGTCGCGCTCTTCAACGAGCACCACTCCGCTCTGCCATTCCGCCCTCGCTCTGCCATTCCGCCCTCGCTCCGTCAGTCCGCATCTTCGCCGTGCTTCTCCCCGTGAGCGCCGCTCTGCCATTCCGCCCTCGCTCCGTCAGTCCGCATCTTCGCCGTACTTTTCCCCGAGAGCGCCGCTCCGCATCACCGCCGTGCTCCCTCCTGCGCTGCTTCTCCGCTTCGTGCCTCCAATCCCACACTCCTCCACAGCGCATTCCATCTGCGGTGACCACCTCCACGTCCCGCGAACCGCCTCTCTGCTGTTTCTGCTTCCGCTGTGTCACTGCCGCGCTACTCGAGGTACCACTTCATCATTGCAATTTCCTGTTGCGGCCATCGTTATAAGTTTGGTTATTACTGCGGATCGGCTACATTCATCTGTCGTGTTATCCTTGGGTTATTGGTTGCTGTCTATTCTTCTGGTTGTGGCTCGTCCTCTTTCCTCACGTGCAGCATGCCGTTTAAGCGCAAAGTTCGTGATCCCGCTGAATTAGTCTCGAAGTCTGCCCCTTCCATCCGGCAATCTTTCGTCAATCGGGATGCCGACCTACTCTATCAGCAGTTCGTGAAAGATGGCCAGCTCACGGCCGTCGAATGCGAATTCACACCTTGCGCCGACCCACCCGATGGACTTCTGGTGGAGCAAATTGAACGGTTGGGTTGGCAGCAACTCTGTATGCAAAAATGCGCGGCTAACGTAGTAGTGGTGCGAGAATTCTATGCCACTGCCCATTACAATCGGCCCGGGAATGTGGTCTTGGTTCGCGGGAAGGACGTTTCTTTTAGTCCGGCCACTATCCGACGCCTCTTTGATTTACCAGCAGTCGAAAATGACGACTTCCATCGACTCCTGAACCAGGGTGCTGACTATGACCAAATTTTGCAAGAGATGGGCTTTCCCGGAGCCCGATGGACTTATTCGATCAACAACCCGGACCGGCCTGTCAATGTCCCAGCCAATGTATTCAACCGTTTCGCCAACGCCTGGTTCCACTTCATCCGCCACAACCTCATTCCCACATCCCAGCGCTATGAGATCACCACCGATCGCGTTCTTCTCATGTACTGCATCTGCTCAGGTCGGTCTATCGATGTCGCCATCATCATCAAGGACTCCATTTGCCACCAGGCCAGCCTCGGTGATGCGATCCTCGTAGCGAGAACCGGTGTTGACGATCGTTTTCTTGTTGGACGACACGGACTGGATAGGAACCCCGTCAAAGACTCGGTTAGGATGCTTGTTGCGACGCCACAACGGATGCGAAATAGCCGTTGATAAGTCAATGGGTTGAGGAACGCCACAAACGGTTGCGGAAGGCCGTTTGATAAGTTCTAGACGAATCGTCAAGCGTTGGACTTGATCGATTCAAGCTTCCGAGACAAACTCAGGAAGAAAACCTCAAAGGTGTTTTTTCACAAAATACGTAGTCTGTATATTTCATTGATAATGGCCTTTAAATAGGCTTCATGTTTACAACCCTAATTTTAGAAACTAAATAAATTAAAATTTCGGAAATAAACTAAATAAAACCTAAATTACTAAAAATAACATTAAAAACGCGTCAAAATATCAATTTCGCAAGTCAACAGCGAATCCGGGCGATCGATCGCGAAATTTGGCCGATCGATCGCCAAAATTTGTGTTGGGAGCCGATCGATCGCGGGAATGGGGCGATCGATCGGCCATGGCTCTGCCTGGGCACTCTGACACGCGCCTGATGCACGCTGACGCGCACTCGGATGCACTCGGTCGCATTCCGCCGCATTCGGTCGAAAATCTCCCGCACAACCCTCGACCAAACTTGTTCCTAACCCTCTAAAACAGTTAATAAGCATAAGAAAGCTCAAAAATAAGAAAGTTACAATATGGTGACTCTAATAAACACATAAAAACTCTAAACTAAACAAGCTTAAAACTTGATCTCGGATTGGCTAATGGTTCGTCGACCATGATCGCATCATACTCCTCCTCTTCAAAAGGATTTGCCCTCAAATCCGAGCCATGGTAATCTGTAGAACTTCAAGAACAAACCATTTCTCCCTCACTCGCTTTCCCTTTCTTACTTTTTTTCTCTTCTTTTCCCTCATCAGTTCAAACACTCTTCTCTTTCCCCATTGTGTTATTACCCTGTTCATGTTTTCCCTCTCACTCTTATTTTTCGCTCTCACGGTCACATGATACAATTTTGTAAATTTGGAAAATACAAGAATGGTTGGTTGGCTATTGTGGAAATTAGAAGTAACATCATTATCAGAAAAAGGAAAAACGACTTCACTTGGACGTTGAACATCATGGTCCTCCGACTTCGTTCCTTCGTCTTCGTGATTCTCCATACTCTCCATCAAGGTCTCATCTGCCGGTGGAATCTCTACATGCTCCGTCTTCAAGGATTCTTCTACTTTATGAGTCTCCACATGCTCCAGCGTCAAAGGTTCTTCTTTCTTTGGAGTCTCCGCGTTGTTGTTGCAAACTTTGCTTAGGTTAAGACTTGACTCTTTCCATTGTGAGAAAAGAGACTCAATCTTCTCCATGCCCTTGCGAAGCTCGGCTGCCCCTTTGTTGATACGGTCTACCCTCGTCTCACGGCCGGAGTTATCATAGTCTTGAAGCAAGACTTCTTTGTAACCATTTTGGCAGAAACGCTCCCTCACCACCATCTTCATGTCAAGCCATGTGCTAATGGACCTCTCACCATAGTAACGTCGATAATCCTCCAAGTCATCCCACCAATTAAGGGCTTCATCATCGAATGCACTAGTGGCAAACTTCACCTTGTCTCGTTCGGAGTAAGAGTTACAACTGAACACCGACTCAACCGTCCTTTCCCACTTGAGGTACTCCTTATAGCAACATCTTCCAAAGAGAGTTGGAAGCTTCAAATTTATGTACGTGTGGTAGCGGTGGTCTCGACCAACTTCGGTGTAAAACATGGTCCTGCAAAGATTGTTAATGATAAAATATGGACCTCACAATCTCTCCCTCACGTGTTTCACTCGATGGTCACACATAAATCCACTCGTGTTTAGCACTCAATAATGGCTTTTACTTCAAAGATCTCACACACTCTTGCCTTTTTTTTTTTTTTTTAATAATTCTCTTTTGATATGTCACAATTCAACCCAAAAAGATGAAAGAAAATTAAGGATTAAAACAAAACCCCAATTTTTTTTTTTCACCTTGGGGCGGAGCTGGGCGCGGATGGCACAGATGGCGCGCGCTGTGCGGCACAGGGGCGCTGGGGCGCGCTGGGGTGCACTGGGCGCGGATGGCGCGCGCGCAGGGCGCGCGGAGTGGTGCTACAGCGCTGTCTGGTGGGCGCCGCAGCGCTGATACGTCCAGAGAATTGCGAACAAGGAATTTTCGCGATCCCCTTTGAATTTCAAGCGCCGTTTTGACTCCTAAACCAAATATTTTGATTCCCAAACCCCAAATACACTAATCTAATGACTCTAAACAAATATTCACACAAGAATTTATGAATCAACACTCACAAAACTCAAATTTCCAAACTAAAACCCTAAAAACCAAACAATAGACTAATTGAAAACAATGAGATATAATGAATCCCCTAACGAAAAACTGACAAACCCAAACCTAATGACAAGAAACAATAAGAAAAACTCAACGGAATTAAACAAACCTAACTAGAACATAAAACACACAAAAACGCAGATGTTTTTTTTTTTTGACTCTAAATTGACACGAAACAAAGGACTCAAGATAAAAAAAAAATTCCAAACAAGAAAAAGCCGAAGCTCTGATACCAATTGATGCGATCCTCATAGTGAGAACCGGTGTTGACGATCGTTTTCTTGTTGGACGACACGGACTGGATAGGAACCCCATCAAAGACTCGGTTAGGATGCTTGTTGCGACGCCACAACGGATGCGAAATAGCCGTTGATAAGTCAATGGGTTGAGGAACGCCACAAACGGTTGCGGAAGGCCGTTTGATAAGTTCTAGACGAATCGTCAAGCGTTGGACTTGATCGATTCAAGCTTCCGAGACAAACTCAGGAAGAAAACCTCAAAGGTGTTTTTTCACAAAATACGTAGTCTGTATATTTCATTGATAATGGCCTTTAAATAGGCTTCATGTTTACAACCCTAATTTTAGAAACTAAATAAATTAAAATTTCGGAAATAAACTAAATAAAACCTAAATTACTAAAAATAACATTAAAAACGCGTCAAAATATCAATTTCGCAAGTCAACAGCGAATCCGGGCGATCGATCGCGAAATTTGGCCGATCGATCGCCAAAATTTGTGTTGGGAGCCGATCGATCGCGGGAATGGGGCGATCGATCGGCCATGGCTCTGCCTGGGCACTCTGACACGCGCCTGATGCACGCTGACGCGCACTCGGATGCACTCGGTCGCATTCCGCCGCATTCGGTCGAAAATCTCCCGCACAACCCTCGACCAAACTTGTTCCTAACCCTCTAAAACAGTCAATAAGCATAAGAAAGCTCAAAAATAAGAAAGTTACAATATGGTGACTCTAATAAACACATAAAAACTCTAAACTAAACAAGCTTAAAACTTGATCTCGGATTGGCTAATGGTTCGTCGACCATGATCGCATCACTCGGTAAGAACAAGATCAAGCTGCCGTACGCCATTCTCATCACCTACTTGTGCGCTCAGGCGGGCGTACCGATGAGCGACGCCGAGATTACTCTTGGACCTACCAAGTTTGGTCATGACAGCCTCATGAGATTCGAGCAGTGGCCCAGCGGTACACCCAAGCCTGATGGGATGGGCTTTGTGCCTTTTCCTGATTGCCCACCCGTGTTGCCGCCACCGCCCGTTCTCTCTCGGGTTCGCCATGCTCCTCCTGTTGGCGATCGGATCCACGGCCCGGCCATTGATGATGTACGCGAGCAGCGCCAAGACCTGTGCCGGTCGCGTAG
Organism: Boehmeria nivea var. tenacissima; assembly: GCA_018132145.1. Classification (NCBI taxonomy): domain Eukaryota; kingdom Viridiplantae; phylum Streptophyta; class Magnoliopsida; order Rosales; family Urticaceae; genus Boehmeria; species Boehmeria nivea. The sequence continues at coordinate 3,524,822 of CM030881.1, forward strand.
TCAAACTCAGTGTGGGGAGGGGTCTTCTTCGTGCGCCTGCACCCGAGCCCCATTCTTTTGACTCTATCGCCGCGTTTATGGCGCAAGGCCTTGAGACGCTCACTTTGGGGCAGGATCGTCTTCTACGGCACGTGTCCGACTTACATCAACGCCATCTTAACTTGGTACGACACGTGCAGGATCTCGAGACCGCACTCCCGTATCAGCCCGCGGAGCCATTCCCGGCGTATCTTCTCGATGCTTATCGCAGCCCATCTCCCGAGCGGACGGTCGACTATTCCGCGGACGACTGGGGTTCGTGGCCGGAATAGGCATCCTCCCTTCTATTCACTAGTGACAGTGTGAACACTGTCTATCTCAAGTTTTGGGGAGGGGGGAGGGGGGGTCCTTGCACTCATTACCAGCGCGCAGACGAGAGCAGTATCATTTATCTTACCTTTTAATTTTAATTTCGATTAATTCAGTAATGTATTGCAGATTCCAGTTTATTTTCTGTCCTTAGGTTTATTTTTGTTATTTTCGGTTATGTATTCACATAAACCTACGTTCTAATGAGTTATCCAGTGTTTTCTTATTAAGTGTTATGGTGCGATTCGATGATGAGGACTGGCATGAAGTCGAGTCCTATGCTATGTTGTAAGTCTTCCTCCTTCTGTGAACTTGACATGTTTAGCAAACTTAGAATTTGGTTGTTTAATATTTTGCACGATATTTATCTTCTCCCTGAGTCTGATTGATAAATGTATGCGGTAGGGGTTCTTTTTTATAACATTTGCTTGAGGTTACTATAACCCAACCTTGAAGTTGTCGAGGCGAAATCTTAGTGACAATAACTTGAGAAAATGATTAAGGCATTCTTTTGGACCGTTTGAGCTTAAATAGCCTGCCTTGATGTACCCACCATTGCACCCGACTTTGAGCCTATACCCATTGTTATTCAAAATCATACCGAACGTTATCAATTAAGCATCCACCAGCCATGTTTCCATCACATGTACCTTGTTCACCTGGATTTGTAGTTCAAAAACATTGTGAGTAGGAGTAATGATGATTTCCAAGCTTAGTTCCACGTGCCCTTAAAGCGACGGGTCACCTATGTCTATCTACTTTTAATAGTTAAAAAAAAGAGAAAAAGAAAAAGAAAATGAAATAAAAGAAAGAAAGTTCAATCAGGTGTATCCATCAATTCTAAAACATTCGAGGGCAATGTAGACGAAGTTTGGGGGATGAATCATTTTGGTCAAAAATGGGATAAATGGAAGTCAAGGGTGTTAATGTCGAAACTTTTGAATCCAGGTGAACTCTTGAGCCTAAAAATATCCTTCGACATACCTTAGCCGAGGCCGTAACATAACAAGCCAATAAAGTCCTTCTGATTCTCAGTTAATTGCCTTCTAAATTAGTGGAGATTAGCGTCAGAGTTGGGCTTATGGTGTTCCTCTTCATTATGAAAAATTAAGACTCCGAACGCGTGCAAAAGTTAATTAGATAAAAGGGAGAAATAAAGCACACACACACACTTCTGAATGACCATTTTCGAGGTGAGCTCAACTTATTGAAACTATAGTTGGTTGCGAGGGCTTTGATGTAGCAAGGAACTGACAATTATCCCTGAGAATTATCACATGCCAGGCATTACTGAGAAACTGGATTTCGAGTTAGATTCGTATTCCGTTTTGATTTCAGTTATAGTTTAATTATTCATTCATTGTTAGGAAAAGAGTCATGAGTTATAATATCAGAATAATGCTAAATTGTCACTTGAGGACAAGCAACAGTTTAAGTTTGGGGGTGTGACGAGTGAGCAATATACTCACTCATATATCACACTTTCCATATTGAATTATTGTAATTTCATCAAGTTTTATGTGTTTTAACAAGTTTCTTGAGTGTACAGATGACTTGCTAAGAAGCACGGAAATCGAGGCGAAGAAGCACGAAAACAAAGCTTTTTTGAAGGAAGGAGAAACTCCACAGCAGAACAAGCGCCGGTCGTTCACCAAAGCTGCGCGATCGACCGCCCAAAACAACGAAAATTGAAGTTCAGCGGAGCGATCGCCGGTTGTTCGCCCAAAATGAGCCGGTCGACCGCCCAAATTCGCCCAACAAAGGAGAAGAAGCAGAGCGATCGCCGGTCGTTCGCCTCGAGCGAGCCGATCGATCGCCCCGCGAGAAATCGGACAAAGTCGAACTGGGCGGTCGTTCGCCCAATCCTGAAGAACGACCGCCTAATCACGAGTTTCTCCAGTTTCATATGGGGCGGTCGTTCGCCCAGATGAGAAGAACGACCGCCGAAATCGATGTTTCGAAAACGTTGTCGTTTTGTGCGTAACTCCACTCCGTTTTGGCCTAAAAAATTAGGTCAAACAAGGAGAACCTATAAATACTAAGGTTCTTGGGACGAAAAAAGCACGTAATGATTCCAATCATAGAGATTAAAGTGAAGGTTTTGCAACGAGTCTCTCAAGAACGGAAAGAATTTGAAGAACACGAAAAACGCTTCTCAACTGCCACCGTGAAGAGCTTTATTGTTCTTTTCTCCACCATGAACTCTATGCTTTTCGTTATTGTTTTCCACTTCATTATGTTCTAGAATTTTTATGCTAAGGCTACGATGTAGCCTAGAACAACATTTGTGTAAATTCATAATTTCATTCCATATTAGTTATTGATTCTATGCCTATGTGATTGATTTGATTCGTTCTTAATGCTATTATGTGTTTGGCCAACATATGATTGATGTTTAGGGTTCAATTAGAGATTCGAGAGAGGATAATTGAATTGTGCACCAAGTTAAATCAACACAAATCGATATTAGATTAGAGATAATTAATACGTTTGTGCGGCTTGATAAATTCTTGCTCTTATCGCTGGTTTGTATATGTGGCTCAAGATTCGAGAGAGGAGAGTCCATTATAGACTTAGGTTCTTAATGCTTGAGAGAGATTATTGAACAATTCGTAGAGTAATTTGCTGTCACATAAAAATCATTAATTAATGCAGAAGAATTTGAATTATGCAATAGTGTGTCTAGGTGAAATTGGATGCCTTAGCCTCGTTAACATTGATTGAAACCAACGTAATTTGTGTTGCGTTTTTATTGCATTCATTTTATATTTAAGATTTCATTTCTTTAAATTCTATTATCAACATTCCTAATTAATCGTTCGAATAGAGTTAGGATTAAAATAGTTTGGTAATTAAGAAACCAAGTCCTCGTGGGATCGACACTTGATTTACACTTTATTACTTGCCACGGCACGTGCACTTGCGTTGTGTTAGAAAAAGCCTAACAACCTCTATCTTTCTTTAATCTCACTTAAGTTCGCAATTTTCTGACATAGGTTATAAAGGTACGTGTGCGTACGATTCACATCTAGACCCATTTGCGGGTCGTTTTAGAACTTAGACACATCTAGACCCTTCGCGGGTCGTTCTAGAACTTTAACACATAAAGACTACCTACGGGTTGTTCTATAATAACACATATAGATCATTCGCGGGTTGTTCTAGAACTTAAACACGTAAAGACCACCTGTGGGTCGTTCTAGAACAGAAACACAAGATTACATGCGGGCCGTTCTAGAACTTAAACAAATATGGACCTTTCGCGGGTTGTTCTAGAACTTAAACACATCAAGACCTCTAACAGGTCGTTCCGAAACCTTTTGCGACCAGTGGTCCCATCGGACCGTTTCGGAATTGATTGCGCAATCACTCAGTCAGGATAATCCGAGACGTGCTATAGATCTTGGCTCCTCGGATCGTCCCAATATTTTTTATAATTGTGAGGACTCATCCTCCTTTGGGCTCTCTGCCCTTTCCGAAACCTTTTGCTGCCAGTGACCCCGTCAGGTTGTTTCGGAATTCGTTGCTGCACTTTACCCCGTTGGACCAATCAAGATTGTCAAATCATAAACTGTGAGGAGCACCGTCTCTCGGCCTCCTCCTTTAGGTAGGGGTGTACAAAAAGCGGTGCGATTTTAAACCGCACCGAATAATTCGGTGACCGAATTTTCGATTTTTAAAAATCTAAAACCGAAAACCGCATCGAATATGGTGAAAATCGAATTTCGGTTAACCGAATTATTCGGTTTCAGTGCGGTTTTGAATTCAGTGGACCGGTTTTGAAAAAAAAAAAAAAACCAGCAAAGAGCAAACATTGGATTAGTGTATTACAATAATTATTGATGTGTTTGCTTATAGCTTCTCCTTCTTCAACTAAAATCTAAAATAATCATTTCAACTTCATCTAAATAAATGGATTTTCCCTTGTATCAACAACTCGTCCCTTTTTTTTTTTTTGGCCCTAATAACAAGTAACAACTCCTCATCCTTGTACATTTTCCATCTTTTGACTTCTATACAATATACTGATATAGTTAATATATATATATATATATATTGGCATGGCTGCGGTGATGATTTGTTCTCAACACTTGATTTTGATAAATCTCAACAGCAAAGTATGCAGAACAAAGCTTTTGTACCCTCTTCGAATAAATAAATAAAAGTTTTTGTTTTCACAAAATTGTCTAACCCCACTCAAGCCATCCCGTTTTTAGGCAACCCTCGCCGTCGAATCCTCTCCCACCCGAGAAGCACAGTCGCGACCGACTGCTCCCTTCCATTCCCGCCGTCGTTCATCGCCAAGGCTCACCGTCGCGTATTTGGGCCAGCCTCGCCGTCGCTTCTCCGTCGTCGAATCCTCTCCCTCCCGAGCAGTACAGCCGCGACCGAGTCTTCTCCCTCCCATTTCCACTGTCGAAAGTATTCTCCCTCCTATTCCTGTCGTCTGCCGTCACGAATCTTCTCTTTCCCGCGAGTCTTTTCCTTCCTATTCTCGTTGTCCGCAGTCGCAAATCCTTGGTCTTCGCCATTTAACCCCTACCTAGCCTAGCCAATTGCTTCGCCGTCACTCTTGTCCCGATTCCCCTCCTTCTGAGCAATACTTCCAGCCCAGTTCTCGTATTTACTCAAGCCCCGTCATCCATTGTAGACTCTGTCATCGCATGCAACCATCCCGAGCCCCTCCCAAACAAACAGTCATGCCCAGTACTTGTTACCCAGTCTGAGCCCAGTCCGCCCGAGCCCTCTTGAGCCAAGGTATCGCGACCCGTCACGAACCTAGACCACCGGGAGCCTACCTTCACAAGAGTAGCCGTCTCAGCCCCCTTGTTCGCCATTGAAGCAATCTCATCTCTGCTGTTCTGGAGCTCGCATTCGCAAGCGTAGCCTCGCCAACCATCGAGCCCTGATTTCGACTGTCACTGTCAGTTGCCAATCTCCTGCAAAATTTAACTTGTATTCTTTGTTAATTTGTTCAAGTTATCGAATATGGGTTATGTTGGTTGTGGTTTTGGAATCTTTTGACATATTTTGATTGTTATTCTTGTTGTTGTAATATTTTTTGGTTGATTGTGTTTGATTTGATTGGCATATTTTGTGTACCGGTTGTGATTTTGATATTTTTGTAGAATTATGTTGGTGATCTTGTTGTTGTTGTATTTTTTTATTTTTTTGAGTATTATGCACTCGTTGAAACCCCGATCAGAAAGTTCTATTTAGTTGAAAACTCAATAATAAAGCCAAAGCTCATATCAGTGCGCCTTCTCAAAATTAGCCATAATTTTTCTCTTGGTTATGTAATTGATGTGATTATTTTATTGTTCTTTAATTTCCTGAATTTTGGTTTATCCGAGGCATTTTTGCGAGCTATTTGTTATGCTAAAATGTAATTGACTTTCGCAATATGTTATTACAATTGTGTGGTGGATTGAAAAGCGCAAATCATACTTTAAATATGTAATTTGTAGTAGATTAATGCATAAAGTTATTATTTGGGATTCGTTAGGACTGATAGAATTTATTTAGATTAAAAAGATTATGGATATGAGTAAAGAGTAGATGTCAGCAGATAGAATGTCAGAACAATATCTAATTGGTGTAACAAACTGTTGATGATCTTAATTAATCACACCAATGTGACTCAGTTCAGAGCCACCCCGCAAGTGCACGGGCCAAGTTATAGTATAAAAGATCGTCTCCCACGAGGATTGATTGGTTTGGGATTAAAATTAATTATCACTTAATTAATTCGATATGCTATCTAGACGTAGATTTCGAGAGTGAAATAAATTTAACTAACATTTGCAAGCTAAAAGCATTAAAATTTAAATAACAAGTATTAAATGACAACAAGAGTATTAAGGAACTACCAATATGATAAAATAGGATCCAAGGGTTGATTTCATCCACCAATCCATGCCATTTCTTCTTAGTCTAATCCATTAACTCAATTCATTCGATTAATCTAGAGGTTCTATTATATCTCTCATTCACCTCTTCCGAGCGTGAATGAGAATTTTACATGATTAATTTACCGAGATGTTATTCCTAACTAACCGGTTAAATAATCACTCCTTAAGTTCCCTCATAAGATTATCTAAATTGCCTATCTCCTCCCGGTCTCAAGGCTACATTAGATGTGATTACTCATTCAAGGATTTCAACACTCTTTTCCAAGCAATGTTAATTTCCCAAGGCAATTAATCTCTCACAATGTCTCTACTATACCATGGCTATAGCAAAGTTGATTGCAAAATGACTAAAAGATATTTAAAACCAAGCATCACAATAGAATGAATAAAAACCTCATTAATGGATTAAGAGTTCATGGCACTTCAAGGGTGAACTACACCACCCTCGAATCCAAATAAGTTTAGCTACTACTATTCATGTTCAACATAGCATAAATAAAAGTTCCACAATAATACAACTAAAACAAGCTAGAAATAAAGAAAAGAGTTGAGAAAATATTCAAACACAAGTTTCTTGCTCAAGAATTAATGGTGGTTGTTGATGATGGTAGCTATCTTCCTCTTCCTCTTGCCTCCAAGAATGTCTTTCAAAAATTCCTCTCCAAGTCTCCCCTTTTTCGTTCCTTGTGCCCTTCCCCCTACTAAGCATGTTGCCCTATCTCATCCACTCATCTTGGCCATTCATTTTACATCTAATGGCTGAAATTGAGCCAAAAAGTCGAAGTTAGGCATGGGTCGGACACGTGGTGGGCACATTTGGAATATTGGTCGCAATGCGACACCATTGCGACACCAGAAACAATAACCTTGGTCGTATTGCGACACCATTGCGACACCCGAAATTGGGTTGGTCGTGGTGGTGTCGCAATACGCAAAATCATTCTGCATTTACTAAAATATTGGTCGCACTGCAACCAAGCAAAATAAGGTGGAACTTTTGGATCCGAAGGTGCGTTTTTGGCGGGCTTGGGCGCGCGAGATGGGCCTAAGGGTGTCTCGTGTCCGTCTTAGTCACTTTGCGTCGATGTCATGCTATGAAGCACGTTTATCCATTGTGAGAAAAGTTCTTCAAGTAGTTTATGTCAATAATTTCATACTTTGTGCTTCTTTTTGTCAACTTGATGTTTAATCCTACAACATCTCAAAAACCACATTAAAGAACCTTAAACTTGAGGATTTACATCGGATATAGGTAAAATTCAAGGGCAAACGAGTGTGTATACACACACTCATCACAAACTTTGTGAGCCAGTGCAAAGCTATTTTTGGTGATTCAAATTTTGTCAAGTGTCCACATTCAAGTTGTGGGAATACAAGAAGAATGAATGTTGCTCAAATTGAATCACATTTTATCTTAAAAGGGTTTGATCTGAGTTATACTGAATGAGTTTATCACAGTGAAAGTTGTCGAACATAAAGTAATTTATCGGATCGTATATTGTAGAGAGGGGTGGGGGTGGGGGGAAGGGTTTAATTATTCTTTGGACTCTCATTTTGTTTCTCAAACGGTTGAAGATGTGTAAGAAGAACTTCTAGATAACCTATAAGAGTTTCAGAGATTGTTGTCAGATGCTGAAAAACCTATTTATCCAAACTATGCAAAATTTACAAAGTTATCAACTTTGGTAAGGTTATTCAATTTAAAGGCGGGGCACGGAGTGAGCAACATTTTTTTTTCTCAATTACTGCCAGAAGGGAACTAAATGCCTTCTTCTCTGTATGAACCAAAAAAACCTCTAAGCACATTAGGTATGGGTTACGAAAAAATACATGCTTGTCCTAGAGATTGCATTTTATATCGTAAGGAATATAAAGTTGCGACTACTTGTCCTATATGTAATGAATCGAGATGGAAGAAGAAAAAAAATAGTGATGAGGACTTGATTGGTATCCCTACGATGGTGTTATGGTAAATGCGAATTGCTCCACGTTTTGTTATGTTGTATCGAAATTCTGATCATGCTAAAAAATTATGTAATAACCTGAAACAAAACTACTTTTACAAGTATTTAATTTCTATTTTTGAGGCAAATTGCTTGTAATAATATCTTGGTTACGATTGTTTTGAGGAAAATTGTTTAATTTCGTCAATTTTGGTCAACTTTTGGTCGTGCAAAAATATTGGTATAATAATGTTACTTTAGCTTTTTTTTTATTTTTTTTATTTTGCAACATGTTAGGACTTCAATTTCAACTTGAAATTGATATTAAAATTCCTAACTTTTTAAATTTAATTTATTGGCGCATTAACTTAATTTGTGAAAAATATTATACCAATTATTTAATTTATTTGGCCAAATTGACATAAAAAAAATAAAATTATAATCTAGGTTTCCTTTCCTCTTTTATTTTCCTGTCATTCACTTTCTACGGCCAACAACTCCTGGCCTCCCCAAGCCGCGCGTCCGCCACCACGCCAGTGCGTCGACTACCGCGCGCCTCGCTTCAATCTCATCTGCGCGCACGAGAACCACAGCCCCTGCTCGACCTCCGTCACGACGCCGACCACCTCGCCGCGCCCTCCCCAGCGCGAGCATGACCTCCCCTGTGCCGGCCCCGCAGTGCCACCCCTCTCCGAAGCGACCCCGATCCCTTGCTGCTCTCGCTCGACCTCTTCCGCTCCGCGTGACGCTGGCTAGCCCGCACCCAAGTCGCGCTCCTCCGCGCGTGACCCAGCGCGCACAACACCAACGACTCTCACCCTGCGCCACGCGGCCCTCTTCCTTGACGCCTCCCGCCTCGCCACGCTGTCAGCCAGAGCGCACAGCCCAAGTCTCCTCCGCACGACCTGACGAACCTCCGCCTCTGATCTCGCACAAGCACGACCAGACCCGCGCCTTTGCCATTCGGCTCTCACCGCCTTGAGCGCACAAGGAACGCGCGAAAAGCGCAGCGTCGTGCTTGACTCAACATTGTTGGCCACTCTCATCACGATCTTGTCGTGCTAACGCCGGTGAGTGCTCCATAATTTCTCAAAATTTGAGCTAGGCTCTCGATTGTTCGTTTCGAGCTTGGCCAGTAATTGCGTGGTTTTCTTTGTCGTGTTGCTGAAATGTACTTGGGTTCGATAATCTTATGTATGGTAACAAACTTATTGTGGTTTTATGTGTGTTGGCTGGGCATTTGATGTCTCGTTACTTAAATTGTGGTTTAGTTGACCCACTGTGCATTTTGATGACAAATGGATTAATGGGCGATTGTGTAATACGTATGTGATTCATGCTAACTTTAAATAATTGAGTTTCAATTGATATTTGGAGACTCACTTTTGGCATTTCGTTATGTTCTATAGCTTTGCACAAAAAAAAAAAAAAAAGGTGGCGCTGTGTTTGGCTTAGTGTTTTGGTTGTGTTGACATTGCGGGGTTCTTGAAGTTGTCTAGCCTTGAGGATTCTACCCTTGAGAGTTTTAAGTATGCGAGGTCTCGTTTGTGTCGGCTCAAATTTTTTTATTTATCTAATTTTAGTGTAGCTTTAAACCTACTTTTGTGATTTTAGTAGATTACCTTGTTGTTTAATTTTATGCGTGGGCTTAGAAATCTATTTACATTCAATCGATTCGGAATGCCAGGGAAATGTTTATGATTTTAATTGATCATTTAAAAAAAGAAAAAAATAAAGTTAGTTAGTGTATCTTGTTAGATTCTTCGTTTGACCTTGGTTTCGTGACTCGGTAATAGAGAAAGTTGCCTTGAGATACTGTGAAACTTCATAGTTTAAATAAAAACGTCGTTTTGAGCTATTCTCATGAAATATGAGCGCTTGTGTCGGTTTAGGAGTTTGACCAAGTTGTTGAGGCCGAGCCATGGTTCTAGTGTCTATGTTATGATTTCTAGTTCAACTCGAAGCTTGTTTTGTTAAAGACTCATTATCTCGAGTTATGCAGGAACCAATTGAGCAAGTTTGGATGCACAATCATTCCCCGTCGCGCACCGATAGGTATTGGCGGGCGACCGAGAATGTTTTTCCAACTTGAAATCCCAATGATGTTTAAGCAGTTAGTTCTGCCTTAGTTCTCGACTTATGTTAATAACACTTGGGTGGGATCCGAGTCACTAAGGCTCGGTATTGGAATATTTATTATGTTTTAAATTCGATTTCAATAAATTAAGAAAATTGGTTGTGTGATTGTTGTTGAGAAATTGTGACTGAACTAAGTTCACTGCTGGGTTATTATTAGGTGAAGGCTTCGGCCGGGATGTCGGAAAAACAGAGGAAATTCTGTCGGATTTCTGGCTCGAAATTCGATGTTCATGAAAACTAAGTTAGAAATCAATTAGATCAAAGAACTCATTTTCTCACCTAAACTAGTCAAATGACGTAACCGTTATTCGGGATGGACGGGTAGTGATAAGAGTGATGAAACTCGGGATGAGAATACCTCTAGAGGGATTTCTCGACGAACAGTCTGTGGTCCCACTGTCTAGACTTCCCTTCCATTGGTCTATTGACCTTTAAAGTCTCATTTCTCGCGAATGATTAGTAAACCTAGGCGTTGAACCTCTAATTCTTATGTTGGACAGAAATGTCACACGTCAAGCTTCAAGGATGGACAGTACTGAGGAAAGATCGCGAGGACTAAGGCGAGAGACTTCGGACCTCAGGTAAGTAGATCCCCACTGTGGCACGAGTAAACTTTACCTTATGTGGTTACCCTTCGGTACTTTATGATTACTCTCTTGGTGTGTGATGGATTAAATATGGTTAAATCTTATCGTTATCGTTATCGTTGTTGATTGCTTTTAGGTGCGTGAGTATGGGTTCACGTCCCTACCTGTCTTGTTTGGTTAGCAAATTTTCAAGTATGGGATTGCAGATTTGTTTGTCTTATTTTACTACTTAGGTGTATATGTGCTTGTATGTGTTTTCTTTGCATGTGTTAATCTGTCAGTGGGTATGAGACCACAGACATGAAACTTCAGGATAACAACGTGTTAATCGATTTAAGTCAGGTGTTAAGTTCTAGTTAGACTGCAAGGGACTTAAAGAGGCCAAGGTGGAAGACCTTCCATATGATGCAATAAAGATGTCTGAATAAGCTCGCGAGGGCCCGAGGAGTCGAGTCGAGCAACTCTTTCTCATTGTAACAAAGACTTCTGGATAGGCTCGCAAAGGGACCTGAGAAGGTGATGGAATCAAGCCCTCCTCTTGTATTACATTATTATCCAGATAGGCCCGCAAGGGTGCTTGGGGAGATTAGGCAATCTAATCATGCCTATAGTAGTTTACGAGCGTGCCCTAGCGTGCCCAAAGAGGGCTAATCTAGCCTCGATACTAACTTAAAACATATACTTGTCTATATGAATATTTGTGTGGGTGTTTGTTTCTCCGTGGGTATGGACCATGGACATTAAATCTCACTTTATTTATTGAAGTGATTAGCATTGCTTGGAATGAGTGAGTACAGATTGGCCTGAACGGAGGCCCAGCCCGAATGGTTGTGTGCTAAAGTTCCAGAACGGCCTGAAAGGAGTCCTAGCTCGAACGGAGGCGTGCTACAGTTTCGGAATGACCTGAAAGAAGGCCTGGCCCGACGGGACAGTTGTTGCGATGGGTTCCGAAATGGCCCGATGGAGCCATTGGCCGCTAAAGGTTTCGGAACAGCCCAAGGGGCCTAAAGGTAAGGCTGTACATAGAGACCGAAAAATTCGGTTTAAACCGCTTCTAAAATCGCACCGCACCGAAATTCTTTGCCACATCAGCGAAATCGAATTTTCGGTGCAATCACCGCACCGAATTTGACAAATCGGTGCGGTTTTCGATTTTAGAAAATAGTAATCGGTTTAAATTGAAACCGCACCGAATTTGCCAAGTATATAATTTTTTGTTTTGTTTTTTGTACTCCTTCCCTTCGTCTCCTAAGCCCCTAACTTTCTAAGTTCTAAAGTTCCCAGCCCCAAATTCTGACTTCTAAGTTCTAACTCTAAGCCCCAAATTCGAAATTCCTATCAGCCAGCCGTTGTCCCTTAGTCCCTCTCGGCTCTCACTGACTTACTTCTCGGTAGTCGGCACTCGGCAACGGAGACGAACGAGGAATGACGAAGGAAGATCGGTGGACGAGGCGACGAGCTGAGATTTGGGTCCTATTTTCCCTCCTCGGCAGCGACGGTTCTTGGGTCCTCGAAGGCGGTAAGCCGGCGCGTTATTTGGGTCCTCGACAATCGACGGTGGCTTGCTAACGGCAACGGCAGTCAGCGACGGTCCTTGGGTCCTCGAAGGCGGCGAGCCGGCGCGATATTTGGGTCCTCGACGGTGGCTCGCTGACGGCGACGACAATGCTCGTATTGTTAGTGTCAGTGGTAAGCTTTTTAATTTGAGTTTGTAAAGAAGTTTTGATTTTTAAAGTTCAAATTAGATGTAGAACTTGATTTTGTTTCGCAGTGAATCTCACACACAATGGAGAATCAAATAGCCATCTGTAACCCCCAACCTTGGGATTACTCTACTGACTCCATGCTGGGATAAAATTATCGAAGAATGAATTATATGTTGTAAACTCCGACATTTCTTTGAATGTCATCTCGAATCATTGAATGAAGTAAGAAATTTTACATTCATTACTTATTTATCCATTAAGAAATAAGTCTATTATAATAGTGGGCACAAAATTAAAGTTCGGCTTAATTTGTAAAAATTGCACAGTAGCCCCTGAACTTTAAAAAATTATATTTTTGGCCCATTTTTAGAAAAATGACCCTCGACAATCGTAACATTTTTTTAATGATATAAAATGACTTAAAGTCACATAATAAGCCTTAGTTTAAAGTTTGGAGTAAAACGAAGCCGAAATGAGAAGATTTCGGTAAAAATCAGAATTTTATTGCAAGTAACGAAAAAATCGTGATTGAGCTAAAAAATTACCAAAAGAGTTAAACGTAACTTCTAATTATATTTTTAGAGGTTATTAGAAACAAATAAGAGTTTCTTAAAGTCTCGGGATAATAGAATTCAAGAATAAGAAATGTTGATTACGGTAAGTCAAGAAAATGACGGTTTAGTCACCGCTACCTTGAAATCTAGTTCCTTGGGATTTTTCCTGATAGCAATCAGCCCCAGAACAGTAGATAAATATTATTCTACTGGTAATTGAGGAGGAGAAATAAATTTTCCAATTTATTAGTACAAAACCGTGGGCCACACTAAGTGAGAAATAAATTTTCTCTAATATTTATATTCCAAGCACTAATAGCATAAAGTAAGTAAAATGGTGTAATAAGATAGTGAATCCGAGTTTCACCAGCCCTTAGTCATCCTTGAGTCATTATTTTATGGGAAAGGGGTTGTGGTAAGGTGTTGGTTAAGTTTGAGGAGCTTTTGACAAGTGTCACAAAAGTTAAAGCATAAAGAGTTGCTCTTGCTCCATCCTAGCGAGATACCATGTAACGACCCAACAATCAAAACGGTATTTTAGTTCCGAAAAATACGGACAAATTTGAACTTTTTAAAATTTAGTTATATAATCCAATTTTTAATACCAAGCATGATGTTCATCAATCCCCACCATAGCTAAAGCTGATTTAATTCTAAATTTTACAAATATTGCAGAATTTAAAAACTTTTCTTTGCCAACGATTAGCCGGTAGTCCACGTAAGGTCTTATAGGTCGATCCCATATACACTCGCTATTCTTATTGTTGTCGCCTCGCCCCTTTCGTTTCCTTTCATCTTACCTGCGACACGAGCACACCAGTGAGCTAATAGCCCACTAAGTAGATTAGATGGATAGATTGCTAAGTCTGTAAGTAACATACAACCAAGAGATATCACAACACAATAATCAAACAAAGGGACAGACTTGACGACCCATTAATCTTGACTCAAAGGTCAATCTCATATTTTGTTCTAATCTCAATGTTGGGAAGGTCTCGTCATGTAACCCCTGGTCTTGCGTTTTGTAACATTTGTAGAGAACGGTCAAAGTCGGAATCTTGTACCTCGCATCTCAAATGTAAAGAAGATATTATAGTTCAATAAAATATCCAATTCCACTCTTCCATTATGATTCTAGATTTATTTAAGAACATTTCATTTAAGTTTAGCATCAAAATCCAACTCGAAACCCTGATCGAGCCGAAACCTCAGGTTTTACCGAGAATGCATCAGGATGCTCTTTGACTCTGATCAAGAATTTCTAAAGTCAAGACGTGACAAAGAATATCCCGAGAAGATTTATCAAGATAAAAAAAGCAAGAAGTGTGTAATTATAAATAAGCCCCTAAACTTTTAAAAATTGTATTTTGACCCAACTTTTGGATTTTATAAGAAAATGAGCTCACTTGGAAAATATGTTTTGGATCAAAGTTTATTTGCATAAATCAAGGCTAAATATCAAGTTTTGGATCTATCCGAGCTCAAACGAACCTGTACGGAGGAGATTTCGGCGAAATTGGACAAAATCGTAAAATACGGGATAAATAGTTTTAAGAGCCCAAAAATTATGAAAAATTTGCAAACAATCTTATTTTCTTATAAGGAAGTGATTTATAAAAATAAATTGGGTGAAAGAGGTCTATAAAAATTGTTGAATTTCTACGAATGACTAAAATGCAAACTTTTTCAAGATTTTGGACAAAAGTGCAAATAATAGAAATTCTTCCACTAAACCTTTTGGCTGAGTTTATTAGTGGATTTTGAATTTTAAACTGGAGATTAAGTAAGGTTGCATAAAGTTAATGAGATGTTTTTACCTAATTAGTCAAAAATATGGTTTAGTTGAATTTCAACTTAAACACTTAATGTAATTAAGTTCACTTAGATCCTAACCAAGACAGTTCGCTCTCCACTTCAGATTTTTGGCTAAAGTTATGTGTTGTCAAGTTAAGAATTAAAGTTTTGTGCAAGGTTTCAAGAGATTTTGGCAAGGTGTCATGTTATTAGGCCTTAAGTTTCATGAAAACTCACCTTGTGAGTTGATTAACTCAACTTGGGTCAAGGGAGTTATGTGTAGCCGACCTTAAGGGCTAGAAAGAGAGAGAGAAGCTTCATTTTCACCATTCTATTTCAGAAATAAGAGAGAGAAGAGAGAACTCAAAGTGAAGAAGAGTTAGCGCTTGAGTTTGGTGAGATTTGTAAGCTAAGTGTCAAGAAGGAAGAGTTGTAATAGAAGAGAATTGTGCACTCTCGAAGGTAAAGGTAAGGACTCTAAGAACCTTCATACTCCTTCATCTCACCTTAAGAAAATCAGATCCTAAGAGTATCTCTCTTTCCTCATGAATATATGTTCAAATGAAGTGTTGTTTAAGAGCTTCAAGGATCTAGTGAAGTTGAAGTCTTTTGAGACCACTTGAGATAGGATCTCTTTTTCTCTCTTCTCATCTTAATCTATTTGAGAATATATGAGGATGATATTAAGGGTCATGGTTGCATTTTTAATTTGTGAATATGCTAAGTGAAATTAAGAAAATGCAAGTTTTTGTAAAAAGGATTACTCATGAGTATTTTTCTGCATAATGAAACTATTTTTGGCATTTTGATAAAGTTAAGCTATAAAGATAGTCCAATTGATTTTACATATTCAATATGGACTCCTCAGGCTTTCGAAGGAATCGTTTAATGAGCAATTTGACAAATGGAGCACAAAGATACACTTTTTCAAATATTAGTTCGAGAAACATTCTGTATATTTTAGATCACCAAGTGTTTTTGTATTTCTGGATAAATCTCAGTAAGAAATATGTAAAACTGTATTCCATAATAAAATAGACTTAATAAGCTTTTCATAGGATCAAGAATCAGCTAATTTCAAGTTCGAAGCTAAAAGATATGAACTTTCAAAGTTTGTACAAAAACTGGTTTAAAACCAGTAAGTTTTCAAGCCACATATTTTGGGCCCTCTAAGACCCACATAAAAATTTTAAATCCTGTCATGCAATACTATTAAAAAATCCCTTTGAGTCCAGTTTCCAGTGCCACTAGTTTCATATTGATCCGACTTCAGAATTGAAAGTTATGTGCATTCTCGTGTAGGGTGTCAGATCAGTTTTTCTGCTAAATGTCCAGCATAAAGCGGTCGACTAGTTGTCGAAGAGGTCGATCGGTTGTCGCAGAACACCAACAAATAGGTTCTAAAAGTGGATTTTGATGCATTTGGATTGTACCCTTCGGGGCAAAACTCTTGGAAGCAAAGCGTGCACGGGAATTTGCTACAAAAGGAATGAGGAGCAAGCATAGGCTGCAAGAGCCGTAATTAGCGCATCAATTTGTAATTCACAATGCACCTACAACATCAATAAGTGTGATGTTTGTTAGGACTTTTCGTGCATTGTATTTTTTCGCGCATTGTATTTTGATGATAAAATGTGTTTTTATTTATAGTCCCTGTAGTAATGAATACATAGGCTCGAACCATGATTAATGTAATTAATCAAGATAAATGCTCAATAAAACTTAGCCCGGTTTCGACTGTTAATCTAAAAAGTAGAGTATGGCCTAAGAGATAAGAAACCGAGCCTTGTTATATTGTTAAGCATTCCACGTTTAAACTATCTCGTGTCTTCAGACCAAGAAACAACGAGAGTTACGATCAGTCGTCGTACCAATGCCGGATTCAAATCCCGACCGAGTTGATGCGATGGGCCGGGTTAGCATCCCGAGACTCAAGATCAAGTTCCGTCATAGGATAATGTTAAAGTAAAGTACTCGGGATTTTACCCCGAACATGTAACTCTCAAGAAACATGGCACGAAATCGCCTTCTTAACAAGGCTCCGGGAAAGCCAGAAAACTCAATATGTTGAGAAAACAAAGTCGACGGTACCGCTGTCCCACAAGGGGACTGGGGACTATATGAAACTCCTCTTTATAGGGTGGGAAGATGCGTCTTCCACTCTGAGTATTTTAGCTGTTGTTGCTCGAGGAGATTATCAGTCGGGAGATGCTTCAGATAAGCTATGCCCACTCCCTACAAGGACGCCTAACGAAAGTTAAAGTAAAGATGCGGTTACCATTAGTGGATCCCAGACTACAAGAAAGTTAAAACACAACCGCCAAGAAGTCCCTTAGAATGGCTGAGGCATAATGCAAAGGCTAAAGATAAAGAAATATTTGAAGGGGGTCATCAGTTATGAGACGGGTGACACTCTATACATAAGTTAGTCTAAGAAGAACTCTGAATTGTTGTATCTATCTGGATTTGTTGTAATATGCATATCATAGTTTATCATGTCATAAACATACCTTGCCATGCCACTTAAGTTTATATAGTTTGTCCTTACTGAGTTTAGCAACTCATTAGGTTCCTGATGTTGTAGATAGGAAAAAGGCGAAGATAGAATAAGTTCAACGTTGAAGCCGGTGACGAGTATGTTTGCCACAGACTGAATGAGGACCCGGTTTATGTATATATTTTATGTTGGATTTTGTATAGTTAAGTAAAAATAGTCTGTGATCACTGCTACTTTAATGTAAATACATGTATGTTTTTTTTTTTATTTAAAAAAACTGCGCACTATGTTTATATTACTATTTTGTGCTGTATGGATTTAAGTAACATAAGTATATTTATATAGAGAAAAAAGAGTCGCTGCTCGCTGTGGCGGGTTGTGACACGTCAACTTCACCCCTTCGCTAGACCTCTCGCAGTTCGTACTAGAACTGGTACATATATATAAACCTCTTCGTGGGTCGGTCTAGAGTTTAATACACATTTAGACTCATTGCGGATCGTTCTAGAACTTATACACAATCTAGACCTCTTACGGGTCATTCTAGAATTTACACACATCTAAACCCCTTTGCGGGTCGTTCCAAAACCTTTCGTGACCAGTGGTCCCGTCGGACTGTTTCAAAATTGATTGTGTTATCACCCCGTCGGGCTAGTCTGGAATGTACGATTGTAGTGCCCAAGTTTTTCAAGAGCATATCATATCAATTATACTTAAATTACATCTCATATTTGTCTCTTAGGTTAGTTTCTATCATAGAACAAATGTGACATATTATGTGCGATAAGACATTTAACTTATTCCTAGTATTCTGTTTTAAACGTAAGCTCCGTAACCCTTGAAGATTAGCTGAAGTAGATTTATTTCACTAAGTAGAACCTAATAAAAATAAAAATACATTAAAATGTAAGGTAAACAAAAACAAAAAGAATGGTAATTTTTGACTTAGCACGAGGTGGCAAAAATCGTCTTACTTAGAACCGTTCGATGCTAGATTTTGTCATAAAGCTAAGCTATGAAAATATATGGTTTCTACTTTGTATTAAGATTGATTTGAAGATTCTTTTACTTGTTTCAAGCATTCAAAAGTATAATTGTTAAAGTATGCAAATTGATTGGTTACGGGATAGGTTTCACTGAAATACTATAGTTCGGTTTACGTGGAACCGAAACCAATGGTCAAACTTTGATCATAGAGCTCTAAAGCAGGTTGCACCCTTTTGGAATGAAATTAAGTGTATTTTAACATTAGAAAAGTGTATTAATCAGCTTGTGGTCATTCGCCTTAAGACACCTAACAACAAAGTTAAAAATTTCAACTATGTCCTAACTTTATCTATAAATAAGCATTAGTTCATTAAACTAGTTTCTCAAGTAAATCACCTCCTTGTTCGACCAGAGCATGTACAAAGAATAGAAAAGCTTTCCTAGGGTTCCATTGACTTTTTTAACCATTTTCAAGTGGTAGAAGTTCAATCGTAGCTATAGAACGCAAACTAGAACTGATACGACAAGAAAGGTACACTAGTTTACTATTCTTTTATGGATTTCATTTTAATTCGAGTTTTGAAGCTTCAAACACACTTTTTTAGGTTATTTATAGTGGTTTTAGGTCTTGGAAAATTAGGAGTTTTATTGAGAAACCCTAAACAACATTAGAAATTTGAAAAGGTTTCACCCGATTTTCACTTATTTCTCTTGAAATTTTTAGCAACCAAATCTGCCCTCTAGGTGTTTGATGAAATGTAAATTATATTATATTGGTATAATAATGTTTTTGAATTAATTTTTTGTTGTATAAGTCATACACATTTATTTTCGTGCGTTATTGTTTGATGAAACCAAATTCTAACCCACATAAACCTAGTTTTGCTCAACTAGTTTCTTTAAAGGTTTTACTTTGTTCTATTTGTATAGAAACCCTAAAATCAGTATGTTAGCCATATTTTTAGTGTTTTAGACTCTCCAATATATTTGTTAAATGATTGTTTGCCCTTAGGAGTTAAGGAAAAAGTTGTATTTTTGCTTATTAAACTAAGGTGGTGTTTGGTTGGAGGGAATGGGCTGTAAAGGAAAGCCCATTCCTTTAAATTGGCTTCATTACATTGTTTGGTTAATAAATTTATGTTGGAATGACTTTTACATTGTAAAGCCCATTCACCCATTTTGGTGTAATTCTAATTACATCCAATCTACTAAAGAAACACAATTCCATTCCAAAGTGCACTAAAACTTTCCTTTCTCTCTCTGCTCTTTATCTCCACACAATATCACGAAAGAAAAAAAAATTGTCACGGCAGTCTCTTCGCACTCCTAGTCTCCGACGTCGACGGTCCGGTCACTGGTCCGCCTTCTTCTCCCAAATCTACTCACGGCGGTGTCACGTCTCGGTGCTCTCGGAGGTCTATCTTACGCACTGTTAATAGGGTCAGTTTCTTTCTATTGCTCTTTTAGAGTTGCTTATTGTTATTCTTTGATTTTGATATTGGGCTACACTGATTTGATTTTGTTTGATTTTGGGAGAAGACTATTGATCTTGTTATCTCCGATTACTCTATTATTGCTCTGCCATTTTGTTGTCTACGATTACTAATTTTGGGAGAAGACTACTAATTTTAAATATATATATATTATTTTGCTATTGCCCTGTTAGCAATTTTTGTGCCTAATTTCAATTTTTATATATAATCTGTGTATATTGCTTTATGTTATATATATATATCTATACGATTGTTACTGTTACTTTTTGATAATTTTTTTTTTCCAGATTATCTATTAGTATTGATAATATATTTATATATCGATTATGATATATACTCATATATGTTAATGATTATTCTTGATAACTTAGAAAGCAAACGAATATGTGTTGGGTTTTTTTTTGGGGTTCATTTAGTTGCTTATTTTGATGTATACTGTAATTGCTTGATTGGTTTTATATGTTTTTTAGTTGTCTATCTGTTTGTTGTGTAGACATGGGTTTACTTAACATGACCAGGTAAAGAAATTTTTTTATTGTAGGTCAATGGCAGATTTGAGTTTAACTGGAAGAGAAATTGTGAGAAAGAAGAAGATAATGGCCATATATTTACAGTGGTTGAATATTATGCATGTAGTTCAATGGTTTTATAAATTATTTGAAAGAATTATCACAACTGAAATTGAATCTAACTCTTTAAGAGGAGAACTATATATTCTTGATGTCTTTGTTAATAGGCAAATTGTGCATCAAATTGCGTATGAGAGTGAGGTCACATGTTTAGATCAACTTAGATTTACTAGAGAAGCATTTACTAATTTATGCACATTACTTGAAACTCGAGGCGGACTAAGAGCATCTAAATATTTGCAAGTTGATGAACAAGTAGCTATGTTTTTACACACACTCGCACATCATGAAAAAAATAGAGTCATTAAGTTTCGATTTTTGAGATCTGGAGAGACAGTTAGTAAATATTTTCATAACGTCTTGCATTCAATCATACGTGTGCATGGGGAATTATTAAAAAGACCCGAACCAGTGCCTCAAAATTCAACTGATGAAAGATGGAAATGGTTTAAGGTAATATTTAGAAAGACCCGAACCAGTGCCTCAAAATTCAACTGAAAAACATATGCGACTTCGAGAAGAATTAGAGAAGACAACCACGTTAACCACTTTGGAGCGCCATAAAGCAGCTCGAATGATTATGCAAGACAATGGTCTTATGTCATATTTTTTTAGTCTTCCTGAAGACGGAAAAGATGAATGGGTGAGAGCTCTTCTTACTGGCGCTATATGAAGAAGTTTGCTTGTGATATGAAGAAAATATGTGGAAGACACTCTTGTCATTTTAAAAGCATCGGAGATAATAATTAGAATAATAACTATCTATTATTGTGGACTATTAACTATGCGTGACACGATTAATGTTATTGTATGGATTGATATTTTATGGTAGCATCATGACTTCTCATATAATTTATTAAAAATATTATTGTATGGATTGATATTTTCTTTTTTAATATATTATTAAAAAATTAAATAGTATTATAATTTTTTTATAAAATTATAATTAATATAAAAAAATTTGTCTTAAAAAAATATTGTCATTATTTGTTATAAACAAGAGCTTCTTTCGAATAAGGATATTTCAGTAAAATACATTTCCATTATATTCCATTCTGTGTCAAACCAAACAGTGTAATTCACATTCCAGTTATTATTCCAAAAGTCAACCAAACAACTGAATCAGGAATAGCATTTCCCTCATATTCCTATTACATTACATTACAATTACAATTACGATTGCGATTACGATTCCCCCTGCCAACCAAACACTACCTAAGTGTTTTGAAATGCGTCAAATTTGCAACGGATCCGTACACCAATTAGGAATTTTTGTGAAATTAATTTATGCAGGCCCTAAATGATGCTTTGGACTTGGGAAAATATCAACAAATAAGGCAATATGCTGCCCGTTTGGAAATAAAACCAAAATGATAATGTTTTACTAAAAATAAGCTAGTTTTCTGTTTAGAACGTTATTTCGAGTTTTCTTTCTAAAATTTATGAAACTTATGGAACTCTAGTTTATCTTAAACCTTATTTAAAATATATATTTCTACCCTAAGGTTAGTATTAAGTATTTGAATTTATGTGCTTTGAGTATTTAAGTTATTTTATATTAAACAATAAGAAATTCCTGATATTTCGTGTTCTATGTGATATAGCAGAGTTTTAACCTTGACGGAACTATTTATTCATTACAAATCATCTTGTTTAGGAAGTTAAAGGTAAGTAAAAACTCACTCAACTGCATTACAAGGACAGTATGTGCTTTGTGTTTAATTTACGTTTTGTGCATTACTATGTCTTTGATAATCTACGTGCATTCACGACATCACGTCATTACGCATGTAAAAGTAAATGATTTGAAAGTTGCACGAATTGTGAAACGAGTCATTGTACCGTGTTATTCCATGTTATGTTTTGTGTATCAATTCTTTGCTGGGTTTGGGTAGGCGGCAGACCTATCTCTGAAGTCCCGAACTAAGGGGACTATATGTTCCGGTGCGGTGTGGGAAGTCCTTTGTCGATCACAAGGGAACATGTAATTTATAAAACCTCACATGACGGCGTTTATGTTTGTGACATGTCACCATCTCTGATATGATTTATTTGGCCACCATGTAACAGGTTGTAACCCCTACCCCCGGGGTTATCCCTCACGGTACTTTTTCGACAAACGAGTTAGTCGTTTTTGTAATTAACGACCCTTCGTTAAATTAATTATATCTCGTCTTGTGGTTAGAACTCACTCCAAACATTGCTTGATCCAATTTATAATTGGAATATATGTGCTTAATGTCTTAGAGGCCATTGAAGTTGAAATCGACTCCTTAAAGTGCAAAATTGCACCGCGAGTCCCTAAACTTTTAAGAATTGCAAAATTGGCCCAATTTAGAAAAATGACCCTTTTTGGGTTTTAATCTGTTTTTGAGGTTACATTATGATTTATAATCATATAATTAACCTTGGTTTCAAATTTGAAACCATTCCGAGTTAAAACGAAGCCGAAACGGCTTAAACTCGAAAAGTCGAGATAAACTGTGCATACACGGTCAAAGAAAGAGAAGGAGCTCTAGTGATATAAGAAAGTCTCGGGTTAGACGAAATTGGCATTAGGTCAAAACTCCGACAGATGGCTCGGAATAGGGGCGTTTAGGCCTCTTCGAGGGAAACGGACCTTGAGAAAGGTTCCCGACCCCTCGGGCCAGCCCAAAACCGTCCCTAATGGATCCTTAGTGGGATTGATGTGTAAAGAAATGATTCTAGGCCTATTTCTAATCCCAAAACCGTGGGCCCAAGTGAGATGAATTGGTTGAGTGTTTAAGTGGTTTAAGTGGGATAAGTGATGGACCAATGAAATAAATCCAAGGATTTTTTCATTGATGGCACGTTTAACTCAACCAATCAGAAAAATGGTCATCATGGGCGCCATTTTTGAAGAAAGAGAAGGGAAAATGAAAAGCCTTAGTATTTTTACTCTTGTTGAATCCTAGCCTTACGATTTAAATCCCTTAACCACCAAGTTTGAATCAATGGCCAATATTGATTGGAATGATCAATTAATTAGCATTATTGGAATTAAAATCTTGGAGAATATGCATGAATGATATCCGGCCATTGAGGTGAAGAGAGAGAGTAGGACTAGTCATTAAGTTGCTTGGAGAATGCAACTTAATGATGAGGGCCTTGAAAAGTGAAAAGTTTCCTCTTGTTAAATCTCAACCGTAGGATGGGTTGATGAAGAGATTGAGGGCTAAGATGAGACTTGAAACTTATCAATTGGATTTATTGAGGAATTAAAATATTTGGAGAGGAGAGAGAGTGGAAAATTCGGCCAAGAGAGAGAGAGAGAGAGAGAAAGACACAAGTGAAACTCTCTCTAAAAAACTCACCTAAGTATAAAAGAGTTTTAGACCTTTAAGCTCCCATTTTTGCTTTTCCTTGGCAAAATTTTGAGAGAGAAAACCGTGGGAAAGTGAGAGAAAAGAGAAAAGAAATAGAAAGCTTTGTGAGAAAGAAATCAAAGAAAAGAAAGACAAGGTTGAGAGGGAAAAAGAAGAGCCGAGCAAGGAGAAGAAGAAGCAAGGAAAGCTTCGACGAACCCTAGTTCGTTCTAAGGTAAAAACCGTGACCTTGCTCTAGTCTTTTGTACACTTTTATACGGCAAAATATCTAACCAAAACCTCCATTACATTCTGCTCTAAGAGTGAGAAAACCACACGTGGTGGTTTTGGAAGCAAACCCTAGAGACTACTCGGCCAAAGTAAGAGCACATCGAAGGAAAGCTCAAAAAAAAATCCGAAGCTAGGTATATTCTCTAAACCCTAGAGTGACGTGAGGTTCTTTCCTTCCCTTAAGCTCTTTAGTTTAACCATGGATGTAATAGGTTTGAGTTGTAAATATCTTGCATGTCCTCTTTAAGGTTTAAGTTTGCCGAGCACGAGTTTAAGGGAGCTAGATCGGCTAGCTTCCGGATATTTCAACTCGTGTTCGGTTATATTTTCGATTGTTTGGTTGGTTTGCATGTTTAGGGTTGGATTCCTTGTTTTTGTTTGTCTTTATATGTGTTTGCATGGCTGCTTGGTTATGTTTAAAACGTGAAAATATTTTCAAAAATGCCATGCACACGACGGTTTCCAACGGACCGAAGTGAAACCCTTCAAAAGATAAAAATTGGTAAATTTCTCTTGAAAAATCCGAGCCTAAGTTCGTAAAATTATCATGGTTTGTTTATTTGTTATTTGGATGTTTAACTTAATGTTTTTGATTAAGTTTTGTGTTAAAATCCAAATAGAAACTGAAAAGACACTTAGAGATAAGTGTCTCGGTCAAAACCATGAAAACGGTTCGAAAGCGTCTAGCTCGAGAATCGTTTTCACATGAGATTTCAAGCTTCAATGAAAGGTTTCTAAAAGGAATGAAAAATGTCCTTAGAACCTAGAAGCAATCTGTTTTAGAGTAAATAATAAGATTCGGAAAAAGTGAAGAACAACGTTTTACCGAAAAACGACGGTTTCGCGGAAGATCGCGAAACTAGTTCCAAAACGCCATGATTTTATAACTTGGAAATTGCGTACTCTATTTTCTATTATCAAAATAGGTTTGGAAACCAAACATATGTGCTTTCAAAAGTAAAGCTTGCTGCCCTTAATCAGTTTTGAAAAACGATAAAAGAACGAGTTAAGTTTAAGGGCTCAAAACAACGTTTTCATAACGTAGTCAAAAACGAAGGTTCGAGGAAGTCTCAAACTTATGTAAAACGGGTGTCGAGACTTAAATGGACTTAGTCCAGCCCATACATAGTGAGATGAGAGCCATAGTTGTTTAAATTGAACTAAGACGGGCTTTTTCAAATATAACGAGACTCGGTTTCCTTGAAGCCGAGCACTTTTCTTAAGAAATGGTTATAGTGCGTGAAAACCACTAAACCGAGCCCAAGAACAATTTGTAAAATTTATCCTAATTGAAAAAGGATTTAATGAACACTTTTTAAATAAAAGGAAGCTTATCAAATAAGCTTAGTATTCAAAAGTATTTTGCGATAACACTAAGACGGACCAAGTGTCCCGTCTTAGAGACGTTTAAAATGTCAAGGCCATTTTGGGCCTTGTCTTAGTTTTAAAAGCCCAAAGATTGTTGGACCAAACTGTTTTAAATTGAGAAGGCCATTTTGGGCCTTCACTTTGTTAAAAACCTAAATCCTTAGTGGGCCTAACAACAAGGAAGCTGTGAAGGCCACTTTGGGCCTTATTTTAGCCCGAAGCCTAAATTACCAGTTTGGGCCTCATAAGTGGCTAAGGCCCATATGTATCAAGGTCAAATATGTAAGAAGGCCTTGAACCTTATAGTTGGCCACTTTAAGTAGCCCAACTAAAATAAGTCAGTAGAAACCCATCAAGTTAAGATTAGACTTTCCTAAGCACAGACGGGCTTCGAATAATCTGAAGATTTTAATAGACAAGAGATCGTCTAGGAAAGTTTAAGATGGAAACCCGAGTATTTAGTGATTAACTATTGATAGTTCATCTCGTGTTTACGAGATGATCAAACTAACGAGGCCATGTCTTCTCTTCAAGGACAAAGAAGACGAGAAGGTGGTCGGAGCTCAGAACACGTTCCCGAAAAGACCTCGGAACCGCCGCAACGCCTACCTTTGTAAGTGGCGATGCACCTACGGCACCGAGTGTATATATGTGTGAAATGGTTGCTAGGGTGCATTAGTATTTTTGTGAATAAATGCTGTGTGAATGCTATACTTCTGTGCTGTGTAGTGAAATAACTAATAGCCGAAAGAGAACCCTAGCATGAATAAATCTCGAATAAAAACGTCCGTAGGTGGAAACGATCTAATCTTTAGATTAGATTTTCATAAGCCTCAATAAGAGAAAATAAGCTATAATGAAACTCATCGGTGCGCATTCGCTCGTATCCGATCTCCACCGAGTTTACAACTCGAGTGTGAGAAGAAGGTCGGCTTTAAGCCAAGCCTATAATTGAAAGAGAAACAGCTTAAAGACAAAGAAAACGGCCTTGAGCCGCCATTAACAACTAAGGCTGTGGATGCCAAGTAGAGGCTAAATCTTTGATTTTCTAATGAATGAGTAAATCGTTAAGAATAAATACTCCTTGAAGAATTGCGAAAAGAATTTGATATCAATCCCCGAGATTGATAAATCACAATATTGATGTCACAGCCAGGTCTTTACCCGTGCGCTCTGCCTCACGGACTGTGGTCCGTCAGAAAAATCTTGTAGGAAACCTACCTAGCCTTTTGTGTGTTTGTCGTGAACCCCTTGAACGATTGAATAAAGGGTCTCGTACCTAAAACGCAAGAGGTCAAAGTGTGGGACTCGTGAGTAGTCCATCAATTGATATTTGCAAAGATAAATAAGACTAAATGAAACCTAAGGCCTCTTGCAATATCCCGGTTTCCTAAACCAGTTAACAAGGGGATAAATAATGTGAAAACCCCAGTCTGCTGTGTGATCTGACAAGGGGGTTAAAAGATACTAAATCCCAGTCTGCTGTGTGATCTGACAAAGGGATTCAAACATACTAAATCCCCGTTTGCTTTGTGATCTGACGGGGGAGAGTATATCAGATTTAAAAGCCCCGATTCCTCGGAAAACGAGACGGGAGGGACTGAAAATCTGAAATAAGCCTCAATCCAGGAGGTAAATGAATTCAATCTAAATATTGAAATAAAAGTCGATGGTACCGCTCGGCTCCAAGAGAAGAGAGCCCTGGCTCCGAGAGAGAGAGCCCTGCTCTCTAAGGGTGAGCTTATTCCTCATACAAGCCGGCCAGTTGAGTGTGAGACGAAGTCTGTGTGACTGCCGGGAGATTGATCCTCTCCCCGCCTGCGCGCTAGAGAAATCGCGGTGACCATCAGTAGATCCCAGACTTGATAAAAATGTCGAGCTCGATAAATTGATTAATGAAATGATTTCTATGTGAAACCATTAAGTCCAGAGAGAGTCCAACGAGACATTCCTCCAGAAGGACTATAAATAAGCGTGGTGGGTCCATAACCGATCACGAGACCTTGAAGATACAAGGAGCGAAGCTGTGTGCAAGAGGCTCGCCAATGAAGTCTAGTTGTCTCCTCAGAGCAAGGTGTATCATGGGGGTGATGCGAGTATGCTTAAAGCAATTAGATAGTGCTACCTGAAATAGGAAGCTTAGCTGTGTGAACCGGGTACGAAGTACTCGGCCGTGAAAAAGTGAGAACTTGAGAGACATGGGAATACGCAAGGGTAATAGGATAACTTTGTTGCATTTGCTGTGTAAAGGGGTGTTAGTCGGTATGGGACGGCTAACCCTCTCTCTGTGATTGTTGTAAATATGTGAACTTGATGCATACCATTTAGGGTAGACTAGTTCGCCCTTACTGAGTTTTTCAACTCATAGGTTCTCGGTGTTATAGGTAAGAAGCCAATGAAGATAGACGTGTAGGAGCTGGCGGAGATGGTGTGTGTGGTATCCATTGAAGAGAATACCCGTGGCAATATATTTTCCGCACTTTTGTTATATTACAAATAATTTATGTTTTGATGCTGGGATGACATCCCAAGGGCTTTCAGATTTGATATGTAATATCATGTTGACAAAAGACTCTATGTGAGTCGTATTTTATTTTGAGACCGGGGCGTGATCCCGAGGACTCATATAGTACAAGTATATAATATTATGGTAGCATCTAGGCGCCATTAAACTTATTATGTTTTAAGTTGATTTACGATAAAAACTTCCGCATAAAAAAAAATTTACACAGAATTTCCGCTTGAAAGAGTTTAAAGAGTTTACAAATGAGTTTGTACTTAGCTGTCGCGGCCGCAGCCGAGCCGGCGGGTCATGAAACAGGTCTTGCAAAAAAAAAAATCGTCTACTGGCCCCAGTGATGTGTTGAGCACGTTATGGGCCCAATTAAGTGTTTTTTACTGGATTGGTTACAAGATGCTTTATAAAATTTACGGTGCAATGACAAATGGAAAATGACATGATTTAAATCATATGCATTTTGCATTGGTTTTTACTTATTGAGTCATTGCTCATTAGTGTTCTTGTGATGCAGAGTATGACGTTGGCTGGAGAGCTCCCGAGCCCATGATCTGATGCATATTGGACGACTATGACCTTGTGGCAAAATTTTTGGTGTTGTTTATGTATTATATGTATATAACAACTAAATTACGGAGTACTTTTCTTTTCAACGAATACTTATACTTATATTTTTTACAATTGCTTTAGATGTATAAACGCTTTAAGTTCAAGTTGGTCTCAAGTTTTTAAAGAGTTGTGTGTGATTAATACTCTTTAACGTAAGTATGCTTAAAGTATAATTACGTTAGGGGGTGTTACAAATTTTGGTATCAGAGCAAAGGTTTTGTCGTTTCTGCAGACTGTCCATTATGCATTCGGCTATGGGAAGGAGAACTTTGTCAACGATTATGTTTAGTTTCGTTTCAATTATTTACTTGCACGAATAGTATGATAGTATGGTCATTTGATGTGCATAAGTGTTATTGACTGATATGCATATTACAAGGATACAAAGAGGACATTGTATAGGGTCAAAATGCCTAGAACAAGAGGTGAAACGTAAAATCCTCTGGCCCAGCCTCGAGACTCGGTTATAGATCGATTGGTTGACTTATGTGAGTGGCAAGCTAGAAAAATTGAGTTATTATTACAACAACAGGGGCGTCAGAACCAACAACCACCATCTCCAGCACTGAATGCACGAGAACACACTGATCATGTTGGCGAAAGATTTACGAAGCTTAACCCTCCAATCTTTGAAAGGGGAAGTGATCCTATGGTTGCTGAAGAATGGATGAAGAAGATTGAGGGTATGCTTAACTATGCTGGAGTACTAGATGCTGAAAGAGTTATTTCTGCATCGTTCTTCCTAAGGAAAGATGCCGCGTACTAGTGGGACTCTGTCAAGGCATCAATTGATGTTGCGCAAATGACATGGGATCAGTTCAAAGTCAGATTTTTCAGCAAGTATTTAACTTATACGCATAGATCTACTAAGGCAACCGAGTTTATGAATATGAGGCAAGGCGGAATATCAGTGTCTGAGTATATTCGGAAGTTTGATGAACTCTCAAGGTTTGCACCTCACATGGTTTCTACTGATGCGTTGAAATTTGATCATTTCACAAAGGGTCTAAGGTAGAAATATTTAGAAATCTCAGTGTAGTACTCAGTCCAAATATGACATTCGCTGATATCTGTCAAAAAGCTATTCGATTCGAATAGGGTGAACAAAGTGTCGAGAAAATTCATGAGTTTAGACGAAATGCAAACTTTGCAAGAAGAAATGTTAATGTTGGAAAACCTCTACAAGGAAACCAAAGTATAAAAACAAAAGAGACACCAAATCAAGTACAGGGTCAAGGATAAGGAAAATGCCCAAATGTTGAAAAGCATATGACTTTATTAAAAAATTTTCAGTGGCTCATCAGACTATAGCTACGGGAAGAGTTTATGCAATGATAGAAGATGACTTACAGGCTAGTCCTTCAGTTGTTTCAGGTCAGATTCTTATCTCTGGTATCACTACTCATACATTGATAGATTCAAGAGCTACAAACTCATTTGCACCACTTACATTCATTAGAAGATTAGGGTAGACATCGTGAAAAACTAGATCATAACTATTGCATTACCATCCCGTCGGGCGAGGTGTTGTGTTTGAATAAGATATTAAGGCTTGCGTAGTTATCATTAAAGGTAGATAAATTTATGTCGATCTTGTTGTATTGGACATTGAAGATTTTAAGGTGATATTGGGAATGGATTGGCTGTCAAAATACCGTACTACCATTGATTGTAATAAAAAGACTATGACGTTTCAACTGCCGGGAGAGAAGAAGTTTACCTTTACAGGTAGGAATAAAAGAAAGCCATCACCGATTATCTCAACTATGAAGGCTTCAAAGTTATTAAGAAGTGGCTGAATTGGATATTAAGCTAGCGCCAGTGGAGCATAAAATCAAACCAGAAGACGTACATGGGTTAATGAATTTTTCGAGGTATTTCCAGAGGACTTGCCATGATTACCACCGGATAGAGAAATAGATTTTGTTATTGACGTATTGCCGGATACTGCTCCAATATCAAAAGTACCATATCGAATGGCTCCCTCAGAGTTAAAAGAATTGAAGATTCAGCTACAGGATTTCCTAGATAAAGGGTTTATCTGCCCTAGTTTTTCTACTTGGGGTGCGCCAGTTCTTTTTGTGAAGAAGAAAGATAGAACCTTAAGATTGTGTATTGATTACAGAGAGCTCAACAAGGTGACGATAAAAAAATAAGTATCCACTTCCAAGGATAGATGATTTATTTGATCAATTACAAGGTGCCTCAATGTTTTCGAAGATTGATTTGGGGTCAGGTTATCATCAATTGAAAGTCAAGGAGGAAGATATTCGTAAGACTGCTTTTAGAACAAGATACGGTCACTGTGAGTTCCTAGTTATGCCATTTTGATTGACAAATGTGCCAGCCACTTTTATGGATTTAATGAATAGGATTTTTAAAGAATACTTAGATAAGTTTGTGACCGTGTTTATTGATGGCATTTTGATATATTCACGATCTAAGGAAGATCATGTGGAGCACTTACGAACGGTTTTGAAAATCTTGAAGCATAAAAAGTTGTATGCAAAGTTTAAAAATGTGAATTTTGGTTTGATAAGATTGCATTCCTCGGTCATATCGTGTTAAGTGAAGGAATTTCAGTTGATCCATCGAAGGTAGAAGCCATTGAAAGTTGGCCTAGACCTAAAAATATTTCAGAGGTTCGAAGCTTTCATAGGTTAGCTGGGTACTATAGGCGTTTCGCAGAAGGGTTTTCAAAGATAGCATCGCCCCTCACTCAGTTGACAAGAAAAGACGTTAAGTTCAAGTGGACTGATTCGTGTGAAGGAAGTTTTCAGGAGCTAAAGAAGCGATTAACCTATGCTCCCACGTTGTCAATACCAATGGGGGTGGAGGATTTCTTATATATAGTGATGCTTCAAAGAATGGGCTTTGTTGTGTACTTATGGAGAACAGAAAAGTAATCACTTATGCCTCAAGACAGTTAAAGGAATATGAGAAAAACTATCCTACATATGATTTGGAATTAGCAGCTATGGTATTCATTCTAAAGATTTGGAGACATTATTTTTAGAGAACGATGTGAGATCTTAATCGAATTGAGATCTGAGATACTATCTGGAAAGGAAGTAGATTTTCAACTTTCGGAAGATGGAGTAATAAGATTCAGAAGTTGATTATATGTACCTGATAATACAGAGATTAGAAGAATTATTCTAAGGGAGGCTCATAATAGCACATACTTCATACATCCGGGTACAACGAAGATGTTGAAGGCTTAATATTGGTGGCCACGTATGAAAAAGGATGTAGTGAAATTTGTTGAGCAATGTCTTCCTTGTCAACAGGTTAAAGCGGAGCATCAAAGACTAACAAGAATATTGTAACCTTTAATGATGCGTCAATAGACGTCAATGGAAGTAGGAGAACATTACTATGGATTTTGTTGTTGGATTGCAACGAACTAGAGAAGGCAATGATGCTATTTTGGTTATAGTGGACCGACTTACAAAGTCCGCTCACTTTCTTCCGGTCAATACTACTTATTCAATGGACCAATATGCTCAACTCTATATTGAAGAGATAGTAAGACTGCACGGTATACCTAAGTCAATCCTCTCTGATAGAGATTCAAGATTCACCTCCACATTTTGGAAAAGCTTGCATAAAGAAATTGGCACAAGTTTAGCGTTTAGCACCGTTTTTCACCCTCAATCAGATGGTCGATCTAAGATAACAATTCAAACGCTAGAAGATATGCTGAGTGTAAACCCGGCCCCCGAGGTTATCCTTTATTGTACTTTTCCGACAAATGAGATAGTCCTTTTTTGTAATTAACGACCCTTCGTTAAATTTCATTATATCACATCTTATGATTAGAACTCACTCCCCTCATTGCATTATCCAATTCATAATTGGAATACCTGTGCTTAATTTCTAAATGGCCATTTAGTTTGAAATCGACTCCTTAAAGTACAAATTGCACCGTGAGTCCCTGAACTTTTGAGAAATTATAAAATTGGTCCAATTTAAAAAAATAACCATTTTAGGTTGTAATCTATTTTTAATGTTATAGTATGATTTATAATCATATAATTAACCTCGGTTTCAAATTTGAAACTATTACAAGTCAAAACGAAGCCAAAAAGGCTTAAACTCGAAAAGTCGGGATGAACCGTGTAAACGCGGTTAAAGAAGGGGAATGAGCTAGAAATGACCATTTATATATTTATATTTGACTTCTAAACAGTATTTTAGAAGTTTCTAGTGACGTAAGTAAGTCTCTTTAAGTCTTGGGTTAAACAGAATTCGAATTAGGTCAAAACCCCGACTGATGGTTCGAGATAGGAGTGTTTAGGCCTCTTCGAGAGAAACGGGCCTTGGGAAAGACTCCCGACCCCTCGGGCTATCCGATTACCGTCCCTAATTAAACTTTAGTGGGCTTGATGAGCTAAGAAAATAATCCTAGGCCCAAAATCAAAGTGAAAATCGTGGGCCCAATATGTTGAGAAATGGTTGAGTGCTTTAAATGGTTAAGTGGAATAACTAGTAAACCAACGAAATAAATCCAAGAATTTTTTCATTGGTGGCACATTTAACCCAACCAATCAGAAAAATGGTCATTATGGGCTCCATTTTGATGAAAGGAAAAAGGAAATTGAAAGGTTTTTCAACCTAGATGCTCTTGATAAATCCTAACCATTGGATTTAGAATACTTAATCACCAAGTTTGAATCAAGGGCCAAGATTGACTCGAAATAGCAAATTAATTATATTTAATTGGATTTATTATTTAGTGAAATGGGATACATTTTATTCGGCCATTGAGGAGAAGAGCAAGAGAAGAAAAAACTCATTAAGTTGCTTGGAGAATGCAACTTAATGATGAGGGCCTCGAAAAATGAAAAGTTTTCATCTTGATAAACTACAACCGTAGGATTGATTAATGTAAAGAATTAAGGGCTAAGATAAACCATAAGATCTAACAAGTTAGGTAAATAGCCATTTTGGACTGTGTGTTTTTAAAAAATAGCCACAGTTTTAAGAAATTTAAAAACTAGCCATAAAACTGTAAGAAACTTCTTACAATAACAAAAATACACATTTAAAAACTGTTTGAAATTTCTGACATTAGGCAAAAATTTTGTACGAAATTTCTTACACGGCTAGTTTTTAAATTTTCTGAAACTGTTGCTATTTTTTAAAATCATTTTACAAACAGTGGCTATTTTCTTAAAATTCGGGTCAGTTAGATAAATACCCATTTTGGACTGTGGGTTTTTAAAAAATAGCCACAGTTTCAAAAAATTTAAAAACTAGCCATAAAACTGTAAGAAATTTCTTACAATAACAAAAATAAACATAAAAAAACTGTAAGAAATGTTTGACACTAGGCAAATATTTTGTAAGAAATTTTTTACATGGCTAGTTTTTAAATTTTTTGAAACTGTAGTTATTTTTTAAAATTATTTTGTAAACAATGGCTATTTTTTTAAAATTCCTAATAAAATGAGGAATTAAAATAATTAGAAGAGAGAGAGATGAGAAATTCGACCAAGAGAGAGAAAGACAGGGGGAGAGACAAGTGAAAATTCTCTCTAAAACTCTCCTAAGTATAAATAATTTTTTTGACCCTTAAGCTCCCATTTGTGCTTTTCCATTGTAAAATCTTGAGAGAAAAACCATGGGATAGAGAGAGAAAAGAGAAAAGAGAAAGATTTAAGAGAAAGAAAGCAAAGAAAAGAAAAACAAGGTTGAGAGAGAGAGAGAGAGAGAGAGAGAGAGAGAGAGAGAGAGAGAGAGAGAGAGAGAGAGAGAGAAGCCGAGCAAGGAAAGAAAGAAGAAGCAAGAACAAGCTTCGAAAACCCTAAATCACCAAGGTAAAATTCGTGACCTTGGCTAGCCCTTTTCTCCACGTTTTTGTGCTCCAAAGTCGGCCAAGAAGTAAGCACGCCGAAGGACACTCAAAATCCGAGAGCTAGGTATAATCTCTAACCTAGAGTGACGTGAGGTCCTTATTTTCCTTAAAGTTCATTAGGTTAACCATAGTTGTAAATAGGTTTGAGTTGTAATTTTTTTGTATGACTTCTATTGGTTGAAGTAAACCATAAGTTTAAAATGTAAAAATATTTTCAAAATCGCCACGCACACGACGGTTTCCAACGGTCCGAAGTGAAACCGTTCAAAAGATAAAACTAGGTAAATTTCTTGTAAAAATCCGAATCCAAGTTTGTGAAATTATCATGGTTTGTTTAATTTTTTGTTGAATGTTTAACTTACTTTTTTTAATTAAATTTTATGATAAAAACAAAATAAAAACCGAAAAGACACAATGAAACAACTATCTCGGTTAAAACCCGTGAAAACGGTTCGAAAGCGTTTAGCTTGAAAATCGTAAGCTTCAATGAAAGGTTTCAAAAAAGGAGTGAAAAGCCTCCTTGGAACCTAGAAGCAACTTAGCTTTTTGTTAATAATGAGAATTGGAAAAAAAGTGAAGAACAATTTACCGAAACGATGGTCTCGCGAGAGATCGCGAAACTAGTTTAAAAAATATCATGTTTTTACAAATCAAAATTGTGCACCCTTTTTCTATTATCATGAAAGGTTTGGAAACCAAACATATATGCTTTTTAAATATAAAGCTTGCTGAACGATAAAAGAACGAGCTAAATTTAAAGACTCAAAATGATGTTTTCATAACTTAGTCGAAACCAAAGGTTCGAGGAAGTCTCAAACTAATGTAAAATGGGTGTTGAGACTTAAATGGACTTAGTCCATCCCATACATAGTGAGATGAGCACCGTAGTTGTTCAAATTGAACTAAACGGATTTTTTCAAACGATACGAGACTCGGTTTCCTCGAAACCAAGCATTTTTCTTAAGAAACGATTATAGTGTGTGAAAACCACTATATCGAGCCCAAGAGTATTTTGTAAAATGTATCCTAGTGAAAAAAAAAAGATTTAAAGAACACTTTTTAAATAAAAGAGAGCTTATTAATTAAGCTTAGTGTTCAAAAGTATTTGTGAAACAGCTAAAACAGACAAGTGTCCCGTCTTAGAGACGTTAATTTGCTTGTGTTTGGGAAAACCATTCTAGTCATTTTTGACCATTCCAAATGGTTTGGAAAATAGCTTGAAAAATGGTTTGGAAAATGGTTTGACTTTGCAAATTTCGAAGTAGTATAAATGGTTGAGATTTAAAGATATTGTATAGGGATTTGGAAAGTTGAAAAAAA
This sequence comes from Boehmeria nivea var. tenacissima, assembly GCA_018132145.1. NCBI lineage: Eukaryota > Viridiplantae > Streptophyta > Magnoliopsida > Rosales > Urticaceae > Boehmeria > Boehmeria nivea. The sequence continues at coordinate 3,560,703 of CM030881.1, forward strand.
TGGTTGAAAAAATTAGAATGGAATGGAATGGTTTGGAGGATTGAAAAAAGTGAAAAAATAGAATGGAATGGAATGGTTAGAATGGGTGGGGCGAACAGGAAATGTTAAGGCCATTTTGTGCCTTACCTTAGTCTTTGAAGCCCAAAGCTTGTTGGGCCAAACTGTTTTAAATTGTGAATGCTATTTTGGGCCTTCGCCTTATTGAAAGCCCAAACCATTAGTGGGCCTAACAACAAGGAAGCTGTGACGGCCACTTTGGGGCTTGTTCTAGCCCGAAGCCCAAATTACCCATTTGGGTCTCAGAAGTGGCCAAGACACATATGTATCAAGGCCAAATATGCAAGAAGGCCTTGAACCTTGTAGCGAGACACTTTATGTAGCCCAATTAAAGAAAGTCATTAGAAACCCATCAAGTTAAGATTAGATTTTCCTAAGCTCAGACGGACTTTAAATAGTCCAAAGATTTCAAAAGACGAGAGACCGTCTAGGAAAGTTTAAGATAGAAACCCGAGCACTCAGGAATTAACTCTTAATAGTTCACTCTCGGGTTTACGAGATAGGCAAACTAACGAGACCATGTCTTCTGTTCAAGGACAAGAAGGTGGTCGGAGCTCAGAAAAAGTTCCCGAAAGACATCGGAATAGCTGCAATGCCTACAACAGTAAGTGGCGATGCACCTACGGCACCGAGTATATGTGTGAAATATTTACTAAGGTTGCATTAGTAGTTTGTGAATAAATGTTGTGTGAATGTTATATGTAAACCCCATCCCAGGGGTTATCCTACTCACTCAAAGCCGGGGTGTAAACATTATAAAGGATTATAATATAGCCTTTTGTTTTAACATTTTCAATCTTATCTCGAATCATAAATAAAGAATGAAAATCTAATTTCTTGTTAATTGCATACATTAGAAAAATATACCTTGCAAAACAGTGGGTTTAAAAATAAGGTTCGGCTTAGTTTTGGACTTGATTGCACAAAAGCCCTAAACGTTCAAAAAATTATATTTTTGCCCCAAATTATGTAAAAAATGAAAATGTATGGATGAATTCACTTACTAAGGCTAGGAAATGACTCAAAGTCACATGATTAGTCGTCGTTTGAAATTTAAAGTCATTTTGAGCTAAAACGAATCCGAAACGAGAAGATTTCGGTAAAGTCGTGAAATTACCGTAAACAACGGAAAATTCACAGAGAGCGAGTTGAAACGACCACTAGAATTTCGAAATAAGAATTATATTCCTATGAAAGGAATACATTCAAGTCAATCATAGCCTCGTTAAAGTATCGGCAATATAGAAATGCAGAAAGGTAGAAAGCTGAGAAACACAGCAAAAATAAAAAGAGGACGGTATAGTCACCGTCGCGTCTAAAGCAACTCTCAGAATTTTGCCGAGGGTAGCACAGCCTTAGATCAATAAATATATGTTATTAGATTAATTAGACAGTGACGGAGATATAATCTGTCAATTTTTTAGACTGGAACCATCCCACACAGTATTGGAAAATACTGAAAATACGACGGTTCGTATTTTGGTGACTAGCAATGTCGGAACAATATTATTAGTGGAAAAATTCGACCATGGTGCAGAAATATTAGCTAAATAAGCTGAATTAAAGTGGACCAACCAGGTGAAAGATTAGTGCCAAGAGTGAGACAAAAGAATTAGACAAAAATATGGAGTGAACAGGCATATTGTAATGATAATGCTCTTCCTTACTTTGAGCCATTGGATGAGCTAGTTTTTGAACTAATGGCCAAGATTTGTGCAGCCAATTAATTAAACAAATTAATAAATAAGAAAATCTGAATAGAAATTGAGAAGGAGAGAGAGAGAGGGTCGGATTTTAGAGAGAGAGAGAGAGAGAAAGTGTAGATTAAGAGCTTGTTAACCAAGCTTCTCATTTGCCTATAAATAGAACCCATACACTTCTTGTTCTCATTTTACACTCCCATTTCTGAAAAATAGGGAGAGAGGCTGAGCAAGAGAGAGAGAGAGGAGAGAAAGAAAAGATTTTTGGAGTTAGAGAGAGAGAAGTGGTCAGTTTTTGCAAGAAGGAGAAGAAGAGTAAAAGCTTTCAAGCTTCATAGTCACACTAAGGTAAAGCACTAGTTTGCATGTACTCTAGATTCGGTTTTTCCTTCTTGAATACCTGTTCGCTCGAAAACACATGCGAATTGTAACCGCAAGTGCACGGGTTATTCATGTAATAAAGTGGATTGTGAGTCCGAATATCGTCTCACGGAGAACAAATGCCTATATCTAATTACTACTATTAATAAAGAATCACTTTGTTTAGAAAATCGAATTCAAATGAATGTTGTAAATTAAAATAAACAAAACAATTAAATTAAAATGACAAATAACTAAAATTTCAAGGATTCACTCAATTAACTAAATACTAGGGTCGATTGGCTTCCCTCGATGCTTCCTCAATTCAATCAATTACTAACTCCTCACTATAACTTTCAATTTTAAACTAGTCTAAGAGATTATTAATTACGTCGCAGCTCTCGCTTATTGACCTAATTATGCGTTTAATCCTAACTTACGCGTCCGTTTGCTAGAATTAAATACAATTAAGTTCAGCTCTTATAGTTCTAAATCGATCACCTCTCGGTTCCTACGATTTATAGCTAGACTACCTAGACTATCAATCACCTCTCGGTCCTTATGATGTCTAAGTTGTGGTTCTTACTATTCCCGATTCAATTCAATTTCCTCTCTCGAGTTTAATTAAATTAAACCTAATTTCTTCTATTCAATCTTTCAATTGCAACAGAAAATAAAATAAACCAGCAAGAATCACAAGCATATAAACTGAATATTGCAGAAATTTATTACTTATAATTTAAAAGAATCAACATCGAGTTCAACCAATCTCTCCTAGAAAGAGAGATTTAGCCTCTCATAATTATGTACAATGAATAATGAATTCTAGAGTTCATGATAAACATAGAATTAGAAGGGAAGAAGATATGAAGAGAATAAGAGTAAGAAAAACTCTGAAAATCGTTGATCTTCGCGAATCCTTCAGCTCCGATGAATGCTCAATCTTCTTCTTCTTGTTCTCTTGAGTTTTTCCGTGTCAAAAGTCTTTTTCGTCTTCCCAGTCCTCCTTCTTCGTCCAAACTGTGTTTTATTTATAGAGCATAAGATTTGACCTAATTTTAGAGGAATTTCGGAACCTTTTACGCTTGGAAAACGACGTCGTTCTGCTTGACGAGCTTTGGCCGATCGATCGGCTGATAACTCGCGATCGATCGGCGCTCATGTGGTCTCAGGAATCGTTGGCTCCCGATCGATCGGCTCCCGTAGTTCAGCCGATCGATCGGCTAGTTTAGCGCAATCGATCGGCAAGCTCTCTAGCTTCTCGCGTATTCTTTGAAACTTCGGCCGATCGATCGGCTGATGAGCCGCGATCGATCGGCAAGTTCTCTGCCTTTTTGTTTCTCGTTTTTGCAACTCCTGCCGATCGATCGGCTACTATGCCGCGATCGATCGGCGATGGCTCTGTCTTTGTCTTCCTATTTTCCTTTGCTCCAAAATGTTCCGTTTTGTGTACTTTTTTACCTCGGTTTCCGTACTTGTGCTTAAAATCACCTGTATACTCACAAAACTCAATAAATAGCTTAAACTTGAGGAATTAAACAACAATTCAAGCCTGAATTTGCGATATATAAGTGAGTATTTTGCTCACTTATCACACCCCCAAAGTTGAATCATTGCCTGTTCTCAAGCAACAATGAAGCATAAATTTGAATTCTATGATGCATGACTCCTATCTTAAACATGAATGAATGAATGAATGAATAATTGAATAAATGAATGAATGAATGAATGAGTAATCCTAAATGAAAACAAAGCAACGTATGATTCTAACTTCAACATCCGGATTCTTAGTCGTGCATGGCATGGATAGTTCTCAGGGACATTTCACCGATTCCCTTGTGGTATCGAAGTCCTCTTCCAACTAGAGCTTTTACAGATCAAGCTTACCTCGGAAATGGCCTTTCAAGCGTGTGTGTGCGGTTCTTCTTTCATCCAACCGACTACTACATACTCAAGAAGACTTAATGGTTCATACCGAAGAGAATCACCATAAGCCCGACCCCGTTGCTAATCTCCACTAATGTAGAACACAAGTAATTGAGGATCAAAAGGACTTTTCGGCTTGTAATATTGCGGCCTCGGCTAAGGTAGGTTGAAGGTTAATTTTAAGCTCGTTGTTCACCTAGACCCATGCCTTTACGGCAACACCGCTGAATCTTTTTACACCTTCTTTTCCTTTCAATTTTTTTTCAACCGATTACTAAAACACCAAACCAACCTTCCCCCAAACTTCGTTTTGACTACCCTTGTTAAATTAGAACATTGGATACTTTTTTTTTATCCAATATTTTGATTGTTGATACGGGTAACGAAATTGGGTTTAAGGCTCTACATTGTTAACATATTCACTCTCCTTCATACAAAATTAAGCATTGCAGTCTAGGTGAACAAGGGTGACTGTGGATAATGTAAGGCTAATGAGTGTGTAAATGTCACAGGTTGGTAAAATCTGAAATAAATGGTGGTTATAGGCTCAAAACTATGGGTGCAACGGTATATTGTCAAAGGTGTACTATTTAGGCTCAAACGGTCCAAATGATGGCCTTAATCATTTCCTCAAGTTCTTGTCACTAGGATTTTGCCTCGAAAAGCTACTAAGGTCGGGTTCTAGAGATCTCACACAATTATTATCAGAAAGAACTTCTAATGAATACATTCATCAGTTGAATTTCAAGAGAAATATTACGTGCATGGAATGTGAAATAGCCAAGTCCTAAGTTTACTATCAATGTTATACTCAAAGAAGGGGAGAAACTTACGACACAACGCAGGACTCGACTTCGTGCCAGTCCTCATCATCGACTCACGCCATTGCACAAATGAAAGAAACACTAAACATTTTGTTAGAATTCATACAATAGCCAAGTTTATAAACATGCATAATGAAAACAAGCTACAAAAATAAACCTAATAACCTAAAAATAAAGTAAATGAAAATGAGATAGTTCACAATAATTAAAATACAACTAATAGAAAATAAAGATATAAATGTGACTCCTCTCGCTCGGGTTGCTGCGGCCTTGCCATGCAATAGAAAGCACCCCCATCCCCCCCCCCCCCAAACTTGGAATAGACAGTGTCCTCATTGTCTCAAATAAAGCGGTGGAAGGGGGGCCTATTCGGGCCAAGACTCCCACCCATCGTCGGGTCGCTCCGGGGACGGGCTGTGACCCCCGCGGTTGGTGCTACAGGTCCACCTCCAGGTCGTGCAAGTGTTGGGCGAGGTGGTACTGGCGTTGCTGCATGTCGGTAACACGGCGAAGGAGGCGGTCTTGACCCAACTGTAAATTCTCCTGACCCAACCACAGGGTCTCGAAACCCTGAGTCATCAGCGCGGCTATGGAGGCGAGTGAGTGGGGCTCTGGTGGTGGCGCACCGGAAGAGGAGCCCTCGCCTGGCTGGAATTGGCGACGCGACCGACGCGCCGCTTGGCGGCGCTCCCCCTTTCTTCATCAACTCCGGCGTCGATGGTCTGAGTCGGAATCATGTTCATGTGCCGAATCCGTGGAGGGGCTGCGGGTGGTGGCGGTGGCAGAGGTTGATTGGGGAAAGGCACAAAGCCCATCCCGTCAGGGTCGGGGGTACCGCCGGGCCACTGTTCGAATCTCATCAGACTGTCGTGGTTGAACTTTTTTCGGCCCCAAAGTCATTTCTTCATCGCTCATCGGCACACCGGCATGAGCACACAAATAGGTGATCAGAATAGGGTGAGTGAGTGCTGCCGGGTGCTGCCCCAGATTCGCCCGATGGCAGATGGAGTCTTTGATGATCGTGGCGGCGTCGATGGAGCGGCCGGAGCAGATGCAGTAGGTGAGGAGGGCGCCGCGGTCTGTTGTAATCTCCGATCTCTGGGAGGTCGGCATGAGATTGTGGCGGATGAGATGATACCACGCATGCGCAAAGTGGTTGAGAGTGTTGGCACGGACATGCAGTGGCTTGGTCGGGTTGGAGGCCGAATAAGACCAATGGGAGCCTGGGAAACCCATCTCCTACAAAAGAGCCTCATAGTCGGCACCCTCATGTAATAAGCGATGGAAATCGTCATCCGCTACCGTGGGGAGGTTGAGAACGCTCCGTAGGGTTACCGAGCTGAAGGACACGTCTTTGCCGTGAACCAACACGAGATTGCCCGGTCTGTTAAAGTGAGCATTGGCGTAGAACTCCCGAACCACGACCACATTGGCTGCGCAAGGTTGATCGCACAACCGTTGCCAGCCGAGCCGGCGTATCTGAGCCTGCAAATGACCGTCGCTGGGCTCGGGCGTGAAGTCGCACTCCACGTGCGTTGGTTGGCCAGACTGCACAAAGTGCTTATAAAGTCGTTCGGCATCTGAATTGACAAACACTTGAGAAGAGGCCACGGCGGGTCGACGCACCATCTTGGCCGGCACTCTAGTCTTTCTCTTAGCCATGACGGAGAAGTCGATAACCGATCACGACAACCATAACAAATAACCGCACACGAACAAACCCGCAGCAATATAACAGCAACACAAACCCACTAACACGACCACCAACAGCACTAAAATACCAAATACCCAATAATGTACCAGAATCCCGACTCCCACCCCGCAGAACAAATGTAGCAGTAATATTCCAAACAAAGAACCACAACCCAACAAGCGTGCCGACAATCAAAGGGACCCTGAGAAAAATGGCAAACCTCTGAAGAGCGCGAGATAGCCGTTTGGAAGTCGGTGCGCGGCGGAGGGTGGAGCGCGGACGAGTGAGGGCGCGAAGACGGGATGGCTTGGTGGGATTGCTAGTGGCGAGGGGGAAAGGATGGGCAGGTGAGTGTTTATTTGGATGGGTGAGAGGAGCGCGAGATAGTATGGTGGTTGGGAAGAGAGGAAGTAGAGAGAGAGAGAGAGAGAGAGAGAGAGAGAGAGAGAGAGAGAGAGAGAGAGAGAGAGAGAGAGAGGAACGATCGGCTGGTGGTGAGGAAGAAAGAGAGGGAGTGGTGTTTGGGCGAAGTAGGGAATGGTTTGAAGTTAAAAACCCTCGAAGAGAAGTGAAACGCACCGTTTCAGACATGTGCGCGCCTTGCCGATCGATCGGCCCAAGCCTTGCGATCGATCGGCTATCGATCGGGTGCCCTCAGTCGTTTCTCGCGATCGATCGCAGCAGAAGTAGCCGATCGATCGGCTGCGTATTGGTCGTCCGCCCTGTTTGCTCGCGATCGATCGGCAATTTTCTCCCGACCGATCGGCTACGGCTCGGCCTTGTTGAAGGGCGTGATGGAGAAGAGCCACGATCGATCGCCCTTATTGGTGCGATCGATCGGCGATGAATCTCTGTAGCCCCAATTTTTTTTTTTAACATCTGAAAATCAAAAACAAAAATATTAGTAATCATATCAAACTTTCAACTAAAAACTAAGAATAAAACAATAAAATTAAAATAAAAAGAAACAAAACTTAAAAACGAAAATATAAAATACTGCTCGGGTTGCCTCCCAAGAAGCCGATCCGTTTAACGTCCATCTTGACGCTGCTTTCTCTTCATCAGAGGAATATAATGACAGCCACTTGGCGAACTTCATTGCCCATATACGGTTTGAGTCGTTGACCGTTCACCTTGAAAGTCACCCCGTCGTCGCTTTTTACTTCAACGGCACCATGGGGAAATACTTTAACCACTGTGAATGGTCCCGACCATCGGGACTTCAACTTACCCGGAAAGAGTTTAAGGCGTGAATTGAACAAAAGGACCTTCGCACCTTCTTCGAACTCCCGTCAGACTAAGTCTTTATTGTGCCATCGCTTTGTCTTTTCCTTGTAGAGACTAGCACTCTCATAAGCCTCAAGACGCATCTCGTCAAGCTCGTTCAAGTCTAGAAGATGCTTTTCACCGGCGGATTTCAAATCGAAATTGAGCTTCTTGATTGCCCAATATGCCTTGTGTTCCAACTCCACTGGTAGATGGCAGGCCTTTCCAAACACCAACCGATATGGTGACATTCCTATAGGTGTCTTGAAAGCGGTTCGGTAGGCCCATAGTGCATCATCCAACTTTGTCGACCAATCTTTTCTGTTGGATTGTACCGTCTTCTCAAGGATCGATTTCACTTCTCTGTTAGACACCTCCGCTTGGCCATTTGTTTGAGGATGGTAGGCTAGTATTTTCTTGTGCTTGATCGCATACTTTGCCATTGTGGCATCGAACACCTTGTTACAGAAGTGTGTGCCTTCGTCACTAATAATAGCTCGGGGGGTGCCGAATCGAGTAAAGATGTTCTTGGAAAGGAACTTGACCACCACCTTCGCATCATTCGTTGTTGTTGCTACCGCTTCCACCCATTTGGAGACGTAATCCACGGCTAACAAAATGTACAGATTCTCGAAAGAGGGAGGAAATGGTCCCACGAAATCAATACCCCAAACATCGAATATTTCAACTTCGAGAATGGAGGTTAATGGCATCTCATGTCGCCGGGATATGTTACCCGTCCGTTGGCATCTATCACAACTCATAATAAAAGCATGGGCGTCTTTAAACAATGATGGCCAATAAAAACCAGACTGTAACACCTTATGAGGTTTGCGAATGGCCCCGAAATGTTCTCCATATGGTGTAGAGTGGCAATGGTGTAGGATATCGAGGAATTCTTCTTCAGGAACACATCGACGGATGACTTGGTCAGAACACCACCGAAACAAGAAAGGCTCGTCCCACAGGTAGTAGTTAGCATCATGGAGGAATTTCTTGCGTTGTTGTGTTGTCAGAACAGGAGGAAGCATATGACAGGAAAGGTAATTCACAAAATCCACAAACCATGGGTAATCACTGTTCATCCGGAAATTGCTCGTGTATAAGTGAGGTTTCAGAATTTTCTCTTGTGCCCTCGGGACGCGACAGATGGTCAGCCACAACGTTTTCTACCCCACGCTTATCACGAATCTCCATATCGAATTCTTGCAAGAGGAGTACCCACCGAATGAGACGAGGTTTCGCATCCTTCTTTTCTAGCAAATAACGGATGGCGGCATGATCAGTGAATACTACAACTTTCGATCCAATGATGTAAGCTCAAAACTTGTCACAAGAATACACAACTGCCAACATTTCTTTCTCAGTTGTAGTGTAGTTTCCTTGAGCCTCGTTCAACGTTCTGCTAGCGTAATAAATAGCTCGAAACACCTTATCCTTCCTCTGACACAACACGGCTCCTACTGCAAAATCACTGGCGTCACACATAATTTCGAATGGAAACCCCCAATCTAGTACTGCCATAATCGGTGCCTGAATCAGTTTCTCCTTGAGAATGTTGAATGCTTGTAGACATGACTCACCAAACTCAAACGGTGCATCCTTCTCTAAGAGATTGCACAATGGTCGAGCTATTTTAGAGAAGTCCTTGATGAATCGACGATAGAAGCCAGCATGACCCAGGAAACTTCTAATGCCCTTTACATTCACTGGTGGTGGTAGATGTTCTATAGTAGATATTTTGGCTCGATCAACTTCCAACCCATTTTTTGAAACTCTGTGGCCCAGAACAATGCCCTTTTTGACCATGAAGTGACATTTCTCCCAATTTAAGACCGGTTGCTTCTCTTCACATCTTTTCAACACCATACCCAGATTGGTCAAACAATGATCAAAAGAAGAACCAAAAACAGAAAAGTCATCCATGAAGATCTCCATTACATCTTCAACCAAATCTGCGAAGATAGCCATCATATACCGCTGAAATGTAGCAGGAGCATTGCAGAGGCCGAATAGCATGCGGCGAAAGACGAATGTACCATACGGGCAAGTAAACATAGTCTTCTCTTGGTCCTCAGGAGCTATGGCAATCTGATTATACCCGGAGTACCCATCTAGAAAGCAGTAATACTAGTGGCCAGCCAATCTGCCAAGCATATGATCAATGAAAGGCAGAGGAAAGTGGTCTTTTCTGGTAGCCTTATTCAACTTTCTGTAGTCAATGCAGATACGCCATCCTGTCACGGTGCGAGTGGGAATCAGCTCATTCTTCTCATTCTTCACCACTATCATGCCATCCTTTTTCGGAACAACTTGAACTGGACTGACCCAAGAACTGTCTGAGATTGCATATATGAACCCCGCGTTTAACCACTTCAAAACCTCTTTCTTTACTACTTCTTTCATTGCTGGATTCAATCGCCGCTGATGCTCAATAGTGGGTTTGTAGTCATCCTCCATTAAAATCTTATGCATACAGATCGAAGGACTGATTCCTTTTATGTCTGAGATCGACCATGCGAAGGCAGATTGGTGTTGGCGAAGGACCTCAAGAAGTTTTAGCTCTTCTTCCTTAGTTAAGTCAGATGAGATAATCACTGGCTTCGTCTCATCATCACCCAAAAAGGAGTAGCGGAGGTGTTCTGGCAGTTGTTTCAACACTAGACCGTCTGAAGTCTTTACTTCCTCCTCAATCACTGTCTCATCGTCTTTGTTTTCAAGGGCGAGTATAATTTCAATCACTCCATCGACACAAGTTGGAGTTTCTTTGTCAAGATCTACCTCTGATAAGGACTCACTCAAATACTTCTCCAACGGATCAGTATGAATTAACTCCTGAAAATACTTTTCTGCACATGGCTTTAACACCTCAATTCGCTTGCACGAGGGTTCTTCAGATGGAAATTTCATAGCCTGAGGGATGTTAAACTTCACCTCTTCACCGTTTACTCGCAAAGTGAGATGACCTTTACGCACATCAATCAATGCTTGTCCCGTTGCTAGAAACGGCCTACCAAGAATAATGGGTACGTCCCTATCCTCCTCCATGTCGAGAACCACAAAGTCCACTGGAAAGATGAACTTATCTATTTTCACGAGCACGTCCTCAAGAATCCCTCGAGGGAAGGCAATAGACCTGTCTGCCATCTGTAAGGAGATCGAAGTCGGTGTGAGGTCTCCAATGTCCAGCTTGTTAAGGATGGATGAAGGCATGAGGTTGATACTAGCTCCAAGATCGCACAATGCCTTCTCAATAGTGTGGCCTCCAATCGAGCAAGGAATAGTGAAACTTCCTAGATCTTTCAGCTTTTCTGGTAATTTTCTCTGAATGATGGCACTACACTGCTCTGATAAGTTGATCATCCCTTGTTGTTCAATCTTCCTTTTCTTGGTCATTATCTCCTTCATAAACTTGGCATAATGGGGCATCTGTTCCAAAGCATCGGCAAACGGGATATTCACCTGTAGTTTCTTGAAAATGCTCAGGAACTTGGAGAATTGTTCATCAATTATCTTCTTTTTGAACCGCTGGGGGTATGGAAGGGGATGGGTTATCTTTGGCGGCTTGTCAGGAAAGGTAATGTTACCAGGTGTGACAATTATAGGTTCTGTGACTTGGGTAGTGTCTTCGTTTACCTTCTCCAATTCACCTTCTTTCAACTGTTCCTTTTTATTTTCTTCCAACTCCTTCCCACTCCTTAGAGTTACAGCTTTACATTCCCGTGGGTTTTTCTCTGTATCACTAGGAAATGTCCTAATAGATTGTTCTTGAACTGCTATGGCCAACTGACCGATATGAGTTTCTAGTGTTTTGATTGTTGCCCCCATGTTCACACAATGAGTCTCTAAACTGTTAAAGCGCTTGTCGTAAGAGTCCATTCTTTTCCTTGACTCGCTCACAAAAGCATTAATGTTGTCCTCTAGATTCAACGCCCTCTTTTCCACAGGCGCGTTATAATTTGAGGAGGATTGCCCTTGGAACCCCGGAAGTGGTGCATTCAGAGTGTTTCTTGGGTTGCTATAAGAAAAGTTCTCGTGGTTCCTCAACCCTGGATGATAATGTGCGGGCAGATTATTGTTTGGCCGAAATTGATAATTCCTGTTCCCCACAAATTGAACATCTTCTACCCCAAACTGTTCCTCTGAATGTTGTGCCTGCTCTGGCTGGCCCTGCATCATCGCTACTTGTCCCATGGTTAGCCCCTTCTGGTTAGCAAGTTGATTGGTCAGGGACGCAATTTGTGCTTGAATTGCAGACAACTGATCGACTTCTAAAACCCCTGCAACTCGTCTACCCATGTTTCTGTCTGAAGGTGCCTGATAATGAGTCGTGGCCATCTCTTCATACAAATCACAAGCTTCTTCAGCCGTTTTGTTCATTACAGAACCACCCGCTGCAGCATCCACCATACTCCTAGTGGCATAATTCAACCCATTATAGAAGGTTTGAGCTTGAAACCATAGCTCGAACCCGTGTTGTGGACACCTTCTTAACAGGTCCTTAAACCTGTCCCAAGCATCATACAGTGATTCGCTTTCCCCTTGTCGGAATTGTCTTATTTCAACTCTTAGCTGCGAAGTCATCTGTGGAGGGAAGAATTTTGTAAGAAACTTCTGCACCATAGCATCCCAAGTTTCGATGGACCCCTTTGGTAGAGCATGGAACCATGTGCGAGCCTTGTCCCAGAGAGAGAACAGGAACAACTGTAGCTTGATTGTGTCATGGGGCACACCATTATACTTTATGGTGTCGCACAGCTCCAGGAAGGATGATAGGTGGTTATGGGGATCTTCAGATGGCAAACCCCCAAACTGCTGCTGCTGTACCATGGCGATCAATCCGGGTTTCAACTCGAAGTTGTTGGCATTGATGGCCTGTCGCCGAATCCCCGAATAATTTTCATTAACTACAGGCCTCAAGTAGTCTCGAAGTGTACGGGCTTCATTCTGAGGTTATTGCCCCTGTTGAGCCTGTAGAACATTGGTATTTCGTGCTTGTTGTGCAGCCGGTAAGTCGTCGGCCATTGTGAACTCGGATGACAAATTCCTCTTGATCTTCCTTAACGACCGAAGTGTGCGTTCAATCTCTAGATCGAGTGGTAATATGTGGTGACCACTCGACCTTGGCATACACCTAAGAAGTAAATGCACAAAAGAGATCGGCAAACGTTAGTTAAGTAAAAATAGAACTCTAAATCAAAATAATTCTCGTTTATTGTAGTATTAAACAAAGTTAGACGCTTTGTTCCCCCGCAACGGCGCCAAAAACTTGTTCTCTCGAAAACACACGCGAATTGTAACCGCAAGTGCACGGGTCATTCAAGTAATAAAGTGGATTGTGAGTCCGAATATCGTCCCACGGAAAACAAATGCCTATATCTAATTACTACTATTAATAAAGAATCACTTTGTTTAGAAAATCAAATTCAAATGAATGTTGTAAATTAAAATAAACAAAACAATTAAAACAATTAAATTAAAATGACAAATAACTGAAATTTCACGGATTCACTCAATTAACTAAATACTAGGGTCGATTGGCTTCCCTCGATGCTTCCTCAATTCAATCAATTACTAACTCCTCACTACAACTTTCAATTTTAAACTAGTCTAAGAGATTATTAATTACGTCGCAGCTCTCGCTTATTGACCTAATTATGCGTTTAATCCTAACTTACGCGTCCGTTTGCTAGAATTAAATACAATTAAGTTCAGCTCTTATAGTTCTAAATCGATCACCTCTCGGTCCCTACGATTTATAGCTAGACTACCTAGACTATCAATCACCTCTCGGTCCTTATGATGTCTAAGTTGTGGTTCTTACTATTCCCGATTCAATTCAATTTCCTCTCTCGAGTTTAATTAAATTAAACCTAATTTCTTCTATTCAATCTTTCAATTGCAACAGAAAATAAAATAAACCAGCAAGAATCACAAGCATATAAACTGAATATTGCAGAAATTTACTACTTATAATTGAAAAGAATCAACATCGAGTTCAACCAATCTCTCATAGAAAGAGAGATTTAGCCTCTCATAATTATGTACAATGAATAATGAATTCTAGAGTTCATGATAAACATAGAATTAGAAGGGAAGAAGATACGAAGAGAATAAGAGTAAGAAAAACTCTGAAAATCGATGATCTTCGCGAATCCTTCAGCTCCGATGAATGCTCAATCTTCTTCTTCTTGTTCTCTTGAGTTTCTCCGTGTCAAAAGTCTTTTTCGTCTTCCCAGTCTTCTTTCTTCGTCCAAACTGTGTTCTATTTATAGAGCACAAGGTTTGACCTAATTTTGGAGGAATTACGGAACCTTTTACGCTTGGAAAACGACGTCGTTCTGCTTGACGATCTTTGGCCGATCGATCGGCTGATAACTCGCGATCGATCGGCGCTCATGCGGTCTCAGGAATTGTTGGCTCCCGATCGATCGGCTTGAATGCCACGATCGATCGGCGTTTCTTCTGTGTGAGTTGCGTAGTTAAGCCGATCGATCGGCTAGTTTAGCGCGATCGATCGGCAAGCTCTCTGGCTTCTCGCGTATTCTTTGAAACTTCGGCCGATCGATCGGCTGATGAGCCGCGATCGATCGGCAAGTTCTCTGCCTTTTTGTTTCTCGTTTTTGCAACTCCTGCCGATCGATCGGCTGCTATGCCGCGATCGATCGGTGATGGCTCTGTCTTTGTCTTCCTGTTTTCCTTTGTTCCAAAATGTTCCGTTTTGTGTACTTTTTCACCTCGGTTTCCGTACTTGTGCTTAAATCACCTGTACACTCACAAAACTCATTAAATAGCATAAACTTGAGGAATTAAACAACAATTCAAGCCTGAATTTGCGATATATAAGTGAGTATTTTGCTCACTTATCAATACCCTCCTAAAACAAGCTTTCTACTCTGTCCTAGACCACCCAAAGGTTCACGAGGTTTGATCTTGGAAGATCAAACCTTAGAGAAGCTCGGCCATAGTAGGAAAATAAAAGAGAAAGTTGAAGATTTGTGCTTGAGAACTAAGGTAAGCTTTTAAAGAATGACATGCATGGTTGTTTTGATGAATTTCTCTTACCTCTAACCCTCATCCTCACTGTCTCTCGTCTGCCCTAAGCCATCATAGCATCAAACTTTGATCTTGAGGTGGAGAAAGTAGGAGCAAGCCGAGCACAACACATAAAACACCACCAAAATCTCAACCGAGAAAAGTTAGGTATAAGAACCTCTAAACCTTATGATCTCAGTTAGTTTGAGCTTAGTTTTAATTTATGTTAAGCCTCTAGATGTATTTGGTGAGTAATGTTGTAATAGCTTAGTTGCATGTTAGCATGCTTGATGGTAGATCCGAGCTAAGCTAGAATCCCTAGCTTTCGAAGCTCGCGTGTGTATGTGCATGGTGTTTTGTTGTGTTGTGTGTGTCTCGGCCATGCATGTTTGCTTTGGGCCATTTTTATCTTTTACATGCTTTAATATCTACCCTTCCATGCTTTGATAAAGGGATGAATGTATTTTTAAAAGGATTTAAGGTATGACGATTTCCAACGGATCGTCGTACCGAAACCGCGAGAACCGTAGAAAACATTAACTAAAATTTTTGAATGATTTCGAACCTAAGCTCTTTGAGAAATTTAAAATGGACTCTGAACCCCATCTTCATATTCTTATTCTCTGCCCTTAATGTATTTAAGAGTTAGAAAAATAGATTTTAAAAAAATAAAGATGTTACGTGATCGGTTTGGTGAAACCGTGAGTAGTTCGGAAAATGCGCCGCTTTAAAAGATAGTATGGTGATGAATATTGTAACGCTTCGATGACGGTAAATATAAGGATGATAAATACCCTTAAATACCTAGAAGCTACTGTCCATTTAATGTAATTAGCATGGGTAAAAACAACGCCAAAGGTCTTGGCCTAAAATGACGAGTTCTAAACCCTAACGCTAGTGTAGTAACAAAATGACCTTAATATAACTAACTCTATCAACGTGGAGTTTTTACGCTTCGATGACGGTGAATATAAGGATGATAAATACCCTTGAATACCTAGAAGCTACTGCCATGGTAAAGAAAGATTTCAAAACCTAAAATGTTGCGTTCTAGTGAAACCAAATATCGAGCTAAACGAATGCTTTGAAATGTTAAGAATTAGAGTAAAATTTGTTAATCCTTATACTGTGAATAAATGATTTTAAAGGGACGATGAAGGAAAAAAAAAAAAGAAAAGATTGGTCAAGTGGACTAAGGCTCGGTCCGGACTCGTAGTCCGTGAAAGTTCTATCCCGAGCCTAAGTCAACCGTATGTTTTGATTAGGACACTCTCGAGAAGAGTTACTAAGACTATATATAGAAGAGTCCTGAGCAATACTGTGTCTAATTTAGAAAATTAGTTTCGCTCTCGGTCAATGAAATAAGCGAACTAACGAGAGTAGTTCCTTTTTATTTAAAGGATTAAAGAAGAATAAGTGGTCGGAGCTCGCAAGTGACACTCGAAGAAATTCGAGAGATTCAACGCTTACACAAGGTAAGTGGCAATGCACCTACAGCACCAAGTTGTGTGTGAATGTGCTTGTATGTTAGGCTATTACTTACACATCTCGAAACGCTTAACTATATGCATGCTTTGTTTAAAAGAAGTAAAGAAGCCGAAGTGAAACTCTAGAATGAGAAACAAAAAGTGAAAGAGAAAATACGAACATAAAAGAACGTACAATGTACTATCATGTCTTGTTATGTGATAATACTAGAATAAGACAAGAATAAAATATTAATACTGCCGGACCTTGAACCGTGCGTGTAATGATGTCGGGTTCTAACCCGAGTAAGATTAGGGCTAAAACACAACCGAGCCTTGTTGTTGTTGGTTATTGAAATCCCGAAATAGTACGTGCGGGTCATAGTACCCCGAGACAAGAGGCCAAAACTCCAAGGACTCTTGAGCAGTCCAAATGTTGTGTTTTATGTTATCGTTAGAAAACTCCAACGCCTCTTATCTAGTTCCTGATCCTCCAAGAGAGAGAGATCATGATGGAACGTAAAAATATAGAAAACGAAATTAACATCGATGGTATTGCCAGGCTCCTAGTGAGAGCCGTCCCTCAGGACAAAGTCATTGTTGAATATATGGGAGACTTGGCCCTCTCCCCGTAGTGCGAACATTTAGAAAGAAGTAGTTACCATCAGTGGATCCCAGACATCAATCACGTAAGCGTAACAACTACTGCAACGGCAGTAAAAGTATAATACTAGAAAGAAATAAAGAAGAGTAGCCTCCAGAAGTGGCAACTCACAGAAAGAATGGTAACAGTAGAGTTTGTTCGTCCCGAGACGATTAGACTCTTTCATTATTGCATTTGGTTTGAATGGATTGTATCGTTGTTGCATTGCATTGCATATTTAAGATAGTATAGTTTGCCCTTACTGAGTTTATCAACTCATTAGTTTCCTTGGTGTTGTAGGTAAGGGAAAAGCTAAAGCTGAACAGTGACAGGACTACGAGCTGGCGGCGGGCGGTGTGTGTGGTATTTTAGAAGAAGAAATGAATCCCCGTGGTATATTATATGTTTTTAATTCCGCATTATATTTTGAGAACATTGTTGCAATATTGAGACCGGGACTGAATCCCGAGGCCCCGAACTTGAGAGAAAACGGTGGCTCTTTTTCCTGAACTCAAGAGAAGTCAGGTAGATGTGCTTTGACTAAGAAAAGAGATTTAAACTTCCGTATTACAAAAAAAAAAAAAATACGAGCTCGTTATGTTATAAAGTAATTTATGTTTTACGTATTTAAGTAAGATTATAGTAGCTAATAGAAAGAAAACCCCTCTGTCGCGGCCTACGGCCTAGCACTGGATCGTGACAGAATTTTTGGTATCAGAGCCCGGGTTTAGCCGATTCTGAAGACTCGCCACACACGCCTCCTCGTCAGCAAGTAGAAATGCACCAAGAGTAGTTTCTTTCTATTAGTTAGGGTTCTAGAGTGTATTTTCCCTGTATGCGTGTAGACATACATATAACTTTTCTGACAAACGACGATGAAGGATATCTGAGGTGAATCAATCGTCAAACACGCCATCGGTAGACTCGGGCGAGCATAGCGCAGCTGGACCCGTCCCAGTTCTCCAGGCCCTGGCTGAGTACATGGGTCTTGTTCCGCCCCATGCGACCACATACTCCGGAGAGGATAACACTACGCCTTTCAGAGATTGGGAGATGCAGACTCTTAGCTGGATGAGGTCATTAAGGATTCCATAAGAATACCGAGTCGACATCGCCCAGACTCTACTCCGAGGACCCGCCCTCCAATAGTGGCACGAGAGGGAGGCTCAGATGGGACATGAGAACGATTGGGTTATTTTCTCCATAAGTATGTCCGCCGCTTTTCATGAGATCGACGACATGACTGCGTGGACTCGCCGAGCCGATCGTTTCTACCAGCGTGGTGGAGAGACTATTCGGGCGTATAGTGACCGCTTTATCGCTGAGATGGTGAACACCTACCTCGAACACGACATCAGAGGCCTACTTTGTATGCAGGTCTTCTCGAGAGGTATTCACCCATATTTTCAACCTCCTCGCCCGCATCCACCTTTTCGGACCTTTGAGTCTATGAGGAGAGCCTACATTGAGTACGCTGACCAAATCTACCCTCTAATTCCTCGACCAGAGAACCGTCGTCCTCGTTTTGCACGTAACCCGCATATACCACCTCAGCTAGCAACCGTAAATCGCGACATGCCAAGACCTTCTGCTCCTGCTCAGCCCGATCAATTGGCCCCCGCACCAAATGTGAAACCCCCACAAGTAGCAGCACAATACGTAGACGATAGCTCCGAAGAAGAAGAGGACCCCTCCGAGCACGACACCGACGATTAGATGACTTTAGGCTTTACTACCTAGATAGGATTTGTACGCTCGATGAAGCGCATTTTGTTATGACCTTGACTTTTGCTCCAGGAGAAGCAACCCTATTACTATTACTATTCGGCTATTATAACTCTATTTCCTTTTGCAGTACGATATGTAATTGGGTAAATATTAAACGGAAGGCCTCGTAGCCTAGACTTACATATTCCTAATTTAATAGAAAGAATCAGAAATTTATAAGTATTATGATCCAATTATTACTATGATCAATTACCAACGAAATATATATATATATATATATATATATTTGTACAAAAGAATGTTGGTCTATGTTTGATAGTTTGTTATAAGCCAGAAATAGCCACCCTTATATTAAAATATATATATATATATATATATATATTTCCATTCAATCTTGGTTGCTTGCTTGTTCAAAAATAATAAGTAATTTAAGGAAGTTGACAAAGTCAAGGGACTAACAAAATGCGTGCCTGTAGGTTACCACCGAAAACCCGTGAATTATGCCATCCAGAGCAATTCCAGCGGCTGTTCGCCGTGAACTGGATGAAGTCCGCCGAATGCTACAAGAGCAACATAACACTGCACAGCAAAGAGACGAGTTGATTCGTACGTAAACCACGACCCTCGAACAACTCCTCACCCGCCTCAACGACTTGACTAGGCAACCTCCTGTGCTCCCGGCACCGGCAGCCTAAGACCTACCAGTACCTAATCAACCGGCCCACCCAGCCGTAAACCAAGGAGAGCCTAAAGCCCCTAGAGGAGTCAACCAAGTTGGAGAACTGACTTACGAAAGGTTTAGGTGCCAAAAGCCACCTCGATTCGACGGGACCCCCGATCCCGCGACCGCTGAAGAATGGATCAAGCGCCTTCAGTATATTTTCAGATATATTGGACTTACTGATGCTGAGAAAGTAGCTTGCGCCATTAACCAATTGGATAAAGAGGCAATGTGTTGGTGGGAAGTAGTTGCACAAACTGAGAATGTTAACGTCATGACTTGGGAATGCTTTGCGAGGCTTTTTTGCGACAAGTACCTTGGTGAAGCCTGTCTGGCTAGCAAAGTTAGAGAATTCGTGGACCTCCGACAAGGAGCAATGTCTGTGGCAGAATACACTGCCAAATTCGACGAACTAGCACGGTTTGCACCAACCATAGTTCCCACAGATGACGCAAGAAAGATGAAGTACATGCTCGGACTGCGAACCGAGATAGTCAAACAAGTGGATAGCGGTAGGGAAGGACCTGATTCCTACGCTGATGCAGTACAGAGAGCCCTTCGCAATGACGGATGGGACAAGCCAGGAACCAAGGAAGTGACGAACAAGACGGACCGCCCGGTCAGTGGATATACTAGAAACAATAAGTATGAGAAGAAGGGACATTTTCAGTCCCGTTCGGGGAGTTTTCGCAGGGATAACCAATACAACTTTCGGAAGCAAAACTTCAGCAGAGAAGAACCCAGCCAAAGGAATGAGAATCGAGGAAGAAGTAGAAACCCCAAGAGGGGACATAACAGAACAGACAATAGGAGTGTGAAAGGGCGTTGGACGCCGCGAGAAGAGAATGAAGGAGAAAAGACAGTCGTAGTCCCACAGTGCCCGAAATGCCATAAAGCCTACTCCGGATAGTGTCGTTACGGAACGACCCGTGGCTGCTACAACTGTGGCCAAGAGGGCCATATTGCCCGCAACTGCAAGAAGCCACCTGCTAAGATGCCAGAATTAACACCTCGCGGTCGGCCAAATGCGAGAGTTTATAGCTTGAATGAGGAAGATATCGAAGATGGCCTTTCCACGTCCGTTGCAGGTCAACTACTAGTCTCAAACCTTGTACTTTATACGCTCATCGACTCAGGAGCGACACACTCATATATTGCCAAACACCTTAGCAATAAACTAGAGGGTTGTAGAAAGACCCTAGGTACTCCTTTTGTCACGGTCAACCCCGCAGGGGATGTTTATAAGTCCACAGCCTGGTTTAAGGATGTACCCATTAGAGTCGGAAATTCCACTCTTTATGCAAATTTAATTGAGATCGAAATGCGTGATTTCGATGTAATACTGGATATGGATTGGCTTACCGTCCATTATGCAGTGATCGATTATCGAAAGAAGCTTGTACACTTCAACCTGCCAAACACGAAACCGTTTGAGTTTCGGGGGACTCAGCGCAGTCGGCTAGCGCCGACGATATCTGCGCTATAAGCAAGAAGGTTGCTCGACCTCGGATGTCAAGTATACTTGGCCAACGTTGTTGATCGAACGAAAGAACGAGAGACAGTGCCGGAAGACATACCAGTGGTTCGGGAGTACTTGTCAGTATTTCCGAACGACCTTCCAGGGTTGCCACCTGATCGAGAGATCGAATTTTGTATTGAATTGATTCCCGGAACCGCACCTATCTCTCGAGCCCCATATCGACTGGCCCCGGATGAACTGAAAGAATTAAAGGCTCAACTTGAAGAGTTGATTAAGAAAGGCCTTATCCGACCGAGTCACTCCCCGTGGAGAGCACCGGTCTTATTTGTTAAGAAGAAAGATGGCTCGTTGAGACTATGTATAGATTACCGGGAGATCAACAAGGCAACCATAAAGAACAAGTACCCACTGTCGCGAATCGACGACCTATTCGACCAATTAGCCGGATCCGCTGTATTTTCCAAGATCGACATGAGGTCCGGCTATCATCAATTGAAGATCCGAGAAGAAGATGTGCCAAAGACTGCTTTCTGCACCAGATACGGACATCATGAGTTCCTAGTGATGCCATTCGGCCTCACCAACGCTCCCGCAGCGTTTATGGACTTAATGAACCGAGTTTTTAAAGATTACTTGGATAAGTTCGTCATCGTCTTTATGGACGACATTTTAATTTATTCTAGGAGTAGAGAAGAACACGCTCAACACCTTCGGTCAGTGCTACAACGGCTTCAATCCAAAAAGCTCTATGCCAAGTTCAAGAAGTGTGAATTTTGGCTCGACAAATTTGTCTTTCTGGGACACGTCGTTTCCAAAGAAGGAATTGCAGTAGACCCTACCAAGATGGAAGCCGTTACGAATTGGCAACGATCGAAGAACGTAACAGAAGTAAGGAGCTTCTTGGGACTAGCCGGATACTATCGTAGATTTGTCGAAGGGTTCGCAAAGATAGCTAACCCACTAACAGCCTTAACCCGCAAGGAGCATAAATATGCTTGGACAGAGCCATGCGAAGGAAGCTTCCAGGAGCTGAAGAAACGATTAACCACCGCACCCGTCCTGACGATACCGCAAGGAGTTACCGGATTCGCCATTTACTGCGATGCTTCAAAGTCAGGATTAGGAGCCGTACTGATGCAACACGACAAGGTGATCGCTTACGCCTCGCGTCAACTGAAGGATTACGAGACTAGATACCCCACGCATGATATGGAATTAGCCGCTGTGGTATTCGCATTGAAGACGTGGCGACACCACCTATATGGGGTACACTGCGACATTTATACTGACCACAAAACCTTGAAATATCTTTTCACACAAAAGCAACTAAATGTACGCCAAGGACGATGGTTGGAAATCCTTACCGACTACGATTTCACTATCCATTACCATCCAGGCAAAGCAAATAAGGTTGCGGATGCATTAATTCGAAAGCCCACTGGGACCCTAGCAGTGTTGCAAAGACTCCCGAAGGAGCTATTCAAGGAAATAGTGGACTTTGACTTATTGATAGTGTGCGAAAAATTAGCTAGTCGCCAAGTACGACCAATAATATTAAATGAAATGCAAGAGGCACAACTCCTGGATAAATATTGAAAGACGTCCGAAAAAGGATAAAGAACAAGCCTCAATTAGATTTTTCCGAAGGTCAAAGCGGGACGTTGACATTTAAGGGACGAGTCTGCGTTTCGAATGTCCCCGATATTAGAGGGAGACTCCTTGAAGAAGCTCACCAAACGCCTTATTCAGTACACCCAGGAGTTACAAAGACGTATCACGACCTGAAACGGCGATATTGGTGGCCAGGCATGAAAAGGAATGTGGTGGAATTTGTACAAAAATGCCTTACCTGCCAACAAGTCAAGGCAGAACATCAGAGACCGGCAGGGATATTACAGCCACTAGAGATCCCCGAGTGGAAGTGGGACCAAACAATGATGCACTTCGTCTCCGGCTTGCCCAAAACCCGACAAAATCATGACTCCGTCTGGGTCATCGTTGATCGTCTCACCAAGAGTGCTCACTTCCTTCCGGTTAACACTACCTACACGATGGATAAACTAGCAGAACTGTATGTTCAAAACATCGTTAGGCTTCACGGAGTGCCAAAATCAATAGTCTCAGATCGAGATAGCCGCTTCACATCCAAGTTTTGGAGAAGCCTACAGAACGCGCTTGGAACCAAGCTCAAGTTTAGCACCGCATACCACCCTCAGACGGATGGACAGTCTGAACGAACAATACAAATACTAGAAGACCTGCTTAGAGCATGCGTAGTAGACTTCCAAGGGACCTGGGAGAAGTTCCTTCTGTTGGCCGAATTTGCGTATAACAACAGTTATCAAGCCACAATCGAGATGGCACCATACGAGGCCCTGTACGGAAGAAAGTGTCGTTCCCTAGTACATTGGGACGAAGCAGGAGAGAGAAAATACTTAGGCCCCGAGTTAGTGAAACAGGCCACCGAGGCAATCAAGAATATTCGTGAGCGGATAAAGACAGCTCAGAGCCGACAAAAGAGTTATGCTGACAGAGAAGGCGCCCTCTGGAGTTTGAAGTCGGAGACAAGGTATTTTTGAAAATATCTCCAGCAAGAGGAATTACGAGGTTTCGTAAGAAACGAAAGTTAAACCCGCGGTACATCAGGCCCTTCGAGGTCTTAGAAAGAGTAGGCAAGGTAGCATATCGACTAGCATTACCACCTGCAATGGCTTCAATCCATGATGTTTTCCACGTATCTATGTTGCGTAAGTACATAGCAGACCCTGCACACATTTTAAAGTACCCTGAAGTTGAGATCACGAGAGATCTCAAACACGAAGTGCAACCTGAAAAGATTCTAGACCTGCATCGAGAAGCAGCTAAGGAATAAGACGATCCCTATAGTCAAGATACAGTGGAAAGGCTACACAGTTGAAGAAGCAACATGGGAGTTAGAGAGTGAGATTCGAGAACGATACCCGACTTTGTTCTGAGTTTCGAGGACGAAACTTTTTATATTAGTTAGGGATTGTAAACCCCATCCCAGGGGTTATCCTACTCACTCAAAGCCGGGCTGTAAACATTATAAAGGATTATAATATAGCCTATTGTTTTAACATTTTCAATCTTATCTCGAATCATAAATAAAGAATGAAAATCTAATTTCTTGCTAATTGCATACATTAGAAAAATATACCTTGCAAAACAGTGGGTTTAAAAATAAGGTTCGGCTTAGTTTTGGACTTAATTGCACAAAAGCCCTGAACTTTTAAAAAATTACATTTTTGCCCCAAATTATGTAAAAAACGAAAATGTATGGATGAATTCACTTTCTAAGGCTAGGAAATGACTCAAAGTCACATGATTAGTCGTCGTTTGAAATTTGAAGTCATTTTGAGCTAAAACGAATCCGAAACGAGAAGATTTCGGTAAAGTCGTGAAATTACCGTAAACAACGGAAAATTCACATAGAGCGAGCTGAAACGACCACTAGAATTTCGAAATAAGAATTATATTCCTATGAAAGGAATACATTCAAGTCAATCATAGCCTCGTTAAAGTCTCGGCAACATAGAAATACAAAAAGGTAGAAAGCTGAGAAACACAGCAAAAATAAAAAGAGGACGGTATAGTCACCGTCGCGTCCAAAGCAACTCTCAGAATTTTGCCGAGGGTAGCACAGCCTTAGATCAATAAATATATGTTATTTGATTAATTAGACAGTGACGGAGATATAATCTGTCAATTTTTTAGACTGGAACCGTCCCACACAGTATTGGAAAATACTGAAAATACGACGGTTCGTATTTTGGTGACTAGCAATGTCGGAACAATATTATTAGTGGAAAAATTCGACCATGGTGCAGAAATATTAGCTAAATAAGCTGAATTAAAGTGGATCAATCAGGTGAAAGATTAGTGCCAAGAGTGAGACAAAAGAATAAGACAAAAATGTGGAGTGAAGAGGCATAGTATAATGATAATGCTCTTCGTTACTTTGAGCCATTGGATGAGCTAATTTTTGAACTAATGGCCAAGATTTGTGCAGCCAATTAATTAAACAAATTAATAAAAAAATCTGAATAGAAATTGAGAAGGAGAGAGAGAGAGGGTCGGATTTTAGAGAGAGAGAGAGAGAGAGAGAGAGAGAGAGAGAGAAAGTGTAGATTAAGAGCTTGTTAACCAAGCTTCTCATTTGCCTATAAATAGAACCCATACACTTCTTGTTCTCATTTTACACTCCCATTTCTGAAAAATAGAGAGAGAGGCCGAGCAAGAGAGAGAGAGAGGAGAGAAAGAAAAGAGTTTTGGAGTTGGAGAGAGAGATGTGGTCGGTTTTTGCAAGAAGGAGAAGAAGAGTAAAAGCTTTCAAGCTTCATAGTCACACTAAGGTAAAGCACTAGTTTGCCTGTACTCTAAATTCGGTTTTTCCTTCTTGAATACCCTCCTAAAACAAGCTTTCTCCTCTGTCCTAGACCACCCAAAGGTTCACGAGGTTTGATCTAGGAAGATCAAACCTTAGAGAAGCTCGGCCATAGTAGGAAAATAAAAGAGAAAGTTGAAGATTTGTGCTTGAGAACTTAGGTAAGCTTTTCAAGAATGACATGCATGGTTGTTTTGATGAATTTCTCTTACCTCTAACCCTCATCCTCACTGTCTCTCCTCTGCCCTAGACCATCATAGCATCAAGCTTTGATCTTGAGGTGGAGAAAGTAGGAGCAAGCCGAGCACAACAAATAGAACAGCACCAAAATCTCAACCGAGAAAAGTTAGGTATAAGAACCTCTAAACCTTATGATCTCAGTTAGTTTGAGCTTAGTTTTCATTTATGTTAAGCCTATAGATGTATTTGGTGAGAAATGTTGTAATAGCTTAGTTGCATGT
This sequence comes from Boehmeria nivea var. tenacissima, assembly GCA_018132145.1. Classification (NCBI taxonomy): domain Eukaryota; kingdom Viridiplantae; phylum Streptophyta; class Magnoliopsida; order Rosales; family Urticaceae; genus Boehmeria; species Boehmeria nivea. The sequence continues at coordinate 3,586,468 of CM030881.1, forward strand.
TAGCATGCTTGTAACGACCCAAAACTCAAAACGATGTTTTGTTTTCGAAAAATACGGACAAATTTGAACTTTTTAAATTAAATTACGTAATTGAGCTTTTAATAACAAACAAATGATTATTAATCCTCATCATAACTAAAATGGATTTAATTTAAGCATTTACAAAATATTGCGGAATTTAAAATATTTTCTTTGCCAACGATTAGCCGGTAGTCCACGTAAGATCTTACAGGTCGGTCCCGTATACACTCGTTATTCCCGTCGTTGTCGCCTCGCCCTTTCGTTTCTTTCATCTTACCTGCGACACGACCACACTAGTGAGCCAAAAGCCCAGTAAGTAGATTGGATAAATAAGTTGCTAAGTCTGCAGGTAACATACAACCAATAGATATCACACAACAATCTAACAAAAGGACGGACTTGACGATCGAGTCGTCATAGTCCGAAGAGTAAACGTCACTCTTACGCAACATTGCCCGCAAAGTAGATTTCAGAGGTAAGGTGCTGAACCTACGCGGGATACAATACATGTAAAAGAAATTGTGACTTGGAACGAGGTCGGGCTTAACGACCCATTAATCTCGACTCAAAAGTCAAGCTCATAATTTGTTCTAATCTCACTCAAGTTCACAACTCTCTGACTTAGCTTATAAAAATACGTGTGCACATGATTCACATCCAGACCCCTTATGGGTCGTTCTAGAACTTATACACAATCTAGACCTCTCATGGGTCATTCTAGAATTCAATACACATATAGACCCATTACGAGTTGTTCTAGAACTTATTCACAATCTAGACATCTTACGGGTCATTATAGAATTTAATACATATTTATACCCGTTTGCAGGTTGTTCTAGAACTAATACGACTCTGGGCCCTCTGTGGGTCGTTCCGAAACCTCACACAGACAACGGCCCCGTCGGGCGATCTCGGAATCGATCATGATCTCAGCACACAGCATATGAAGAGGAAGGTCATCTACAGACCTCCTCGAGACCCCTCGGGTCGTCCCGAAATCTCACACAGATAATGGCCCCGTCGGGCGATCTCAGATCTGATCATGACCGCTGCAAATAGCATATGGAGAGAAATGTCGTCTACAGACCTCCTCGAGACCCCTCGGTTCGTCCCTGAAATCTCACACAAACAATGGCCCCGTCGGGCGATCTCGGAACCGATCATGATCACAGCCTCCTTCCGGACCCTTCGGAAACATACGGTGCCCCTGCAACTCTTGGCTTTACTTTACATCCGATCGTTCCAAAACTTAATAGTGTTTCCGCTCAGGTTGGGCCTTATTTCAGGCCGTTTCTTGAGTCTATCTAGGACGCTCACAGTGACGAGGAGAAATCGTTCGACTCAGCTCTTCGGACTCCTTGAGCCTAGCTAGAACGTTCACAGCAACAAGGATGAATCATTCGACTCGACTCCTCGGACTCTTTGAGCCTATCTGGAACGTTCACAGCGACGAAGAGGAACCGTTCGACTCGACCCCTCAATCCCATTGCGTCTCTCTGGAATTTAGCTTATCCTGCACTAAGATCTCAACAACAAAAGTAAAATAGTTTTATGTCTATGGTCCCATACCCACCGACAGTTAAGTCTTACTAACATATTTACATACAAACAGACACACACCTTACACTAGAACCTGAACCACGAAGTTGAGTAGTTTAATGTCTGTGGTCCCATACCCACAGACAGATAAATATATAAATAAACACACGCTCTAATACACACCTAGAAAAACACAACATAATATAAACGAACCTACAGTCCCATACCTGCAGGCTCGTTGCACAAAACGAGACAAATATAATCAAGAGCCCGTATCCACAACCTTAGCGAGAATGGGAATCCACACAGTTTAACAGTCACCATTATAGAAGCAACGTATGCTTAACATAATCTCAACACATGCACAAGTAATTCAAGCATTGTAAAGTCTACTTGTGTCGCAGTGGAGATCCACTTACCTGAGGTCCTAAGCCTCGGTCCTTGCGACTCTCTTCTAGTGGCGTCCTCCTTTGAAACTCGTCGTGCGACAAATCTATCCAACACGCGAGTAATAAGGTCAAAATCGACTTTCCACTAGACTTAAATCAAAGAATTGCTCAAAGGATTGACGGACTACTCAAGCTGGCTTTTAACCAAGAGCGGACAAACGGATATCAAATTGTAATTTGAAGTATCCTCGTCCCGTTCGCCAGTGACTTAGTTAACCCATAGCCAACGAGTATATTGTTTGATTTAATTTGACGAGAAATGGATTCCTTAATCTAATTAGTTTCCAACTTAGCTTTACTAAGCATCTAAACTTCGAGCCGAAAATCCGGCAGAGTTTCCCCTGTTTTTTCGGATATCCCGGCCGAAGCCTTCACCTAATTTCAACCCAGCACCGAACTAATTTCGGTCACAATCCATCACAATAACCACACAGGCAATTTTTATCATTTATCATAATTGATTTCAAACATAATCATAATTTAACGCCGGGCCTCAGCGGCTCGGATTCACACTGGAACAATGGACATTTAAACTAAAAGAAGGTAACAGAGAACGTCATCGTGGCTTAGCGCCAATACTTTATTTCCGACCACCGTTTATACCTTTAATAAAAAGGTGGTGAAGGGTTGAGTGTTTGAACACGTTCCTGCACAATTTGCGAAAATAAAAGAAATCGAATCAAGTTTCAAACTAAAACAAAACCATGATGCGAAATGCTCGGACCGCGACTTGATACTAGCTTTAAGCTCAAACGGGCACATTTACAAGAAATACAACCCAATATAACCAAGGCTCGTGCAAAAAAATCAAATCCTCAAGATCACACAATTTTCTTTTTATTAATTTTCTTAATTTAAGAAAATTCTAAATCTCTTGCTAACTAAGATAATGATTCAAATGCATTCGAATTACTACTAAAACGACACCACTTGACAAATTTCTAAATTCCAAAACGACCCACTTCCACGAAATTTCATGATGCCAAAACACTCGAAATGCCAAGCCCAACGTGGCCACGAAACACAACAAACACCAAGCTCTTAAGAAGGCTTTTAAAAAAAATAGAATTAAAATATTTGTCGCGGCATTATCCGACAAGTCGTAATGGCATTTGAAATTTATCGAGACAAGTAGACAAGTTTGGCCACAGATTCGCAAGTCTTATTGAAATTATAACTAGCTTCAAAATTGACAACTACTCCAAAATCGACCAAGTTAACCATTTGACAAAATCTTTGGCCCCGAAAGACGACCAACAATAAAGTCGCCCTTAAACTTAAGGTCGATTCTTTAACAAAAATATTTCGAGTTTTAACACTAATTAATCAACCCAATTTATCATACACCAAAACCTACACCATCAAAATTCAAACTCAACATAAATAAACCATAAGTAAAACCACTAAATCAACGTAATCACAGCCACACAATAGTCAGCAACGGCAGCACATTGCCAAACATTGTCACAATTGTCACAATTGCCAAACATTGAAACGCGATAAAAAAATGAATATAAAGTCTCGGTTCAAGCTCAAAGCTCACCTAACATGAGCAACGGCAGCACGTTGTGGTTCGCGGTTGTGGCGAGCCACGCGCGACACGGTGGCACGAACCAACATTACAGCGGAAGGGTCGTGGCTTGGAGCAGTGGGCGCTCGCGTTGAGCTCGCGAAAGCGAGGCGCGGGAAGCGCACGGAGACGAGGCGCAAAGCTGTGGCGGCGGCGCGCGGAGCTCGGGCGGTGCTCGGAGGGGGGTCGAGCAGCGCGGGGTCACTGCTGGAGGTGCGACAGTGGTTGAGTTAGGCTTTGCGCTGACCGGAGAAAGGTGCGCCGGAAAGGGGCGAGCGAGGCGAGGTCCTCACGTAGGTCCCGCGGTGACGCGGCGCTGGCTCGTTGTCCACGAGAGGGCTTGGTGGCTCGGCACCGCGTAAGGGGCGTTGGAGGAGGCCGGAATTGGGCGGCGTTCAGCTTGGGCGGCACGCGTGGAGGCTGGGCGTCGGCCGCTCGTCGCCGGCGGGAGTGAGAGGAAAGCGAGGGGGACGCGCGGGTGGCAGCGCTGGCGAGGCTCGGGGGCGCGCGCGTTGGACACGCGAGAGGGACGCAGCGCTGGTGGAGGCTGGGTTGGCCGGTGGCAGGGGCGTGACTCGAGCGCGAGGCTGCTTGGATCGTGGCGCCACACGACTGGGCGAAGGACGGAGGAGGCCCACGAAGCTCGGGCTGAGTTCACCGATGTCGTGCGTGGAGGAGGCGAGCAACGGCTTCTATCGGCGTGGCTGGGCAAAGGCGAATCGCGGGGGAAGGCGGCATCAGGCTAGAGGAGGGCGTCAGCGCGCTGCTGCGCGGAGCTCAGGCGGAGCTCGGGCCACATTCGCAACGTGCGAGGGTCGCCGGAAGGCCCGCCGGCCGGAGCTGAGGAGAGAGGGAGAGAGAAGAGAAAAGAAAAAGATAGGGGAAAGAAAGGGGGCTGCTCGGCTGTGAGGGGGAAGAAGAGAAAAGAGTGTAGCCCTAGTGGGCTTGGGCTTAATTTGGGCCAAAATGGCCCAAAAAATTTACCAACGGGAATGGTAAAATTTCTCCGTGAAATAATAAAATTGCACATGTAATTTGGACAATGAGAGTTAGGAATTTTAATATCATTCTCGAAATAAAATAAATTCCTAACACATCCAAAAATTCGAAATTACAAAATATCCATCTAATTCCATAGTTTAAATCATAACTCCAAATTGACCAGATTTAATGAAACTGGCCAATTTTACAAATTGGTCATAACTGAGGCAAAAATACAAATTAATTAACTGGCACAGTGCTTTTTAAATTCAGGTCATTACAATGCTTCATGGTAGATCCGAGCTAAGCTAGAATCTTAGCTTTCGAAGCTCGTGTGTGTATGTGCATAGTGTTTTGTGGTGTTGTGTGTGTCTCGGCCATGCATGTTTGCTTTGGGCCATTTTTATCTTTTACATGCTTTAATATCTGCCCTTGCATGCTTTGATAAAGGGATGAATGTATTTTTAAAAGGATTTAAGGTACGACGATTTCCAACGGATCGTCGTACCGAAACCGCGAGAACCGTAGAAAACATGAACTAGAATTTTTGAATGATTTCGAACCTAAGCTCTTTGAGAAATTTAAAATGGACTATGAACCCCATCTTCATATTCTTATTCTCTGCCCTTAATGTATTTAAGAGTTAGAAAAATAGATTTTTAAAAAATAAAGATGCTACGTGATCGGTTTGGTGAAACCGTGAGTAGTTCGGAAAATGCGCCGCTTTAAAAGATAGTATGGTGATGAATATAAAGATGATAAATACCCTTAAATACCTAGAAGCTACTGTCCATTTAATGTAATTAGCATGGGTAAAAAGAACGCCAAAGGTCTAAACCCTAACGCTAGTGTAGTAACAAAATGACCTTAATATAACTAACTCTATCAACGTGGAGTTTTTACGCTTCGATGACGGTGAATATAAGGATGATAAATACCCTTGAATACCTAGAAGCTACTGCCATGGTAAAGAAAGATTTCAAAACCTAAAATTTTGCGTTCTAGTGAAACCAAATATCGAGCTAAACGAACGCTTTGAAATCTTAAGAAATAGCGTAAAATTTGTTAATCCTTATACTTTGAATAAATGATTTTAAAGGGACGATGAAGGAAAAAAAAAAGAAAAGATTGGTCAAGTGGACTAAGGCTCAGTCCGGACTCGTAGTCCGTGAAAGTTCTATCCCGAGCCTAAGTCAACCGTATGTTTTGATTAGGAAACTCTCAAGAAGAGTTACTAAGACTATATATAGAAGAGTCCTGAGCAATACTGTGTCTAATTTAGAAAATTAGTTTCGCTCTCAGTCAATGAAATAAGCGAACTAACGAGAGTAGTTCCTTTTTATTTAAAGGACTAAAGAAGAACAAGTGGTCGGAGCTCGCAAGTGACACTTGAAGAAATTCGAGAGATTCAACGCTTACACAAGGTAAGTGGCAATGCACCTACAGCACCAAGTTGTGTGTGAATGTGCTTGTATGTTAGGCTATTACTTACACATCTCGAAACGCTTAACTATAGGCATGCTTTGTTTAAAAGAAGTAAAGAAGCCGAAGTGAAACCCTAGAATGAGAAACAAAAAGTGAAGAGAAAATACGAACATAAAAGAATGTACAATGTACTATCATGTCTTGTTATGTGATAATACTAGAATAAGACAAGAATAAAATGTTAATACTGCCGGACATTGAACCGTGCGTGTAATGATGTCGGGTTCTAACCCGAGTAAGATTAGGGCTAAAACACAACCGAGCCTTGTTGTTGTTGGTTATTGAAATCCCGAAATAGTACGTGCGGGTCATAGTACCCCGAGACAAGAGGCCGAAACCCCAAGGACTCTTGAGCAGTCCAAATGTTGTGTTTTATGTTATCGTTAGAAAACTCCAACGCCTCTTATCTAGTTCCTGATCCTCCAAGAGAGAGAGATCATGATGGAACGTAAAAGTATAGAAAATGAAATTAACGTCGATGGTACTGCCAGGCTCCTAGTGAGAGCCGTCCCTCGGGACAGTGTCATTGTTGAATATATGGGAGACTTGGCTCTCTCCCCGTGGTGCGCACATTTAGAAAGAAGCAGTTACCATCAGTGGATCCCAGACATCAATCACGTAAGCGTAACAACTACTGCAATGGCAGTAAAAGTATAATACTAGAAAGAAAGAAAGAAGAGTAGCCTCAAGAAGTGGCAACTCACAGAAAGAATGGTAACAGTAGAGTTTGTTCGTCCCGAGACGATTAGACTCTTTCATTATTGCATTTGGTTTGAATGGATTGTATCGTTGTTGCATTGCATTGCATATTTAAGATAGTATAGTTTGCCCTTACTGAGTTTATCAACTCATTAGTTTCCTGGGTATTGTAGGTAAGGGAAAAGCTAAAGCTGAACAGTGACAGGACTACGAGCTGGCGGCGGGCGGTGTGTGTGGTATTTTAGAAGAAGAAATGAATCCCCGTGGTATATTATATGTTTTTAATTCCGCATTATATTTTGAGAACATTGTTGTAATATTGAAACCGGGACTGAATCCCGTGGCCCCGAACTTGAGAGAAAACGGTGGCTCTTTTTCCTGAACTCAAGAGAAGTCAAGTAGATGTGCTTTGACTAAGAAAAGAGATTTAAACTTCCGCATTACAAAAAAAAAAAAAAAATACGAGCTCGTTATGTTATAAAGTAATTTATGTTTTACGTATTTATGTAAGATTATAGTAGCTAATCGAAAGAAAACCCCTCTGTCGCGGCCTACGGCCTAGCGCTGGGTCGTGACATTATACTTTTGTGCTGTGTAGTGTATAAACTATAATAGCCGAAAGAGAACCCTAGCATGAATAAATCTCGAATAAAACGTTCGTAATTAAGAATAATCAAATTTTCGGATTTAACTTTCATAAGCCTCAATAAGAAAGAATAAACTGTAATAAATCTAATTAGTATGAGTTCGCTCGTACCCAATCTCCACCAAGTTTATAACTCAAGTGTGAGAAGAAGGTCGGCTTTAAGCCGAACTTATAATTAAAAGAGAAATAGCTTAAAGACAGAAGAAAGTGGCCTTGAGCCGCCAGTAGTAACTAAAGCTGTGAATGCCAAAGTAGAGGCTGAATCTTTGAATCATTAAAGAATGAGTAAATCATTAAGAATGAATAATTCTTAAAGGATTGTTAAACGAATTAGACATCGATCACTGAGATCTGTAGATCATAATACTAACGGCACAGCCGGGTCCTTACCCGTGCGCTATGCCTTACGAACTATGGTTCGTCACAATAATCTTGTAGGAAAACCTACCCAACCTATTGTATATTTGTTGTGAACCCCTCAAACGATTAAATCATGGGTCTCGAACCCAAACACAAGAGGCTAAAGTGTGAGACTCGTGAGAAGTCCATTCGGTGCTTTAAAACCATAAACTAAAATTGTAAAGAGGCCTATTTTGAAATCCCAGTCTACTGTATCATCAAACAATGGGGTTCAAACATACTAAATCCCCATCTGTTGTGTGATCTAATGAGTGAAAGTATATCCTATTTAAAATCTCGATTCCTCAGAAAACGAGACGGAAGGGACAGAATTCTAAAATAAGCCTCAATCCTCCAACAGGGGTTGATAAGAGGTAAACAAATACAATCTAAATACTGAAATAAAAGTCGATGGTACTGGTCGGCTCCAAGAGAAGAGAGCCCTGGCTCCGAGAGAGAGAGCCCTGCTCCTTGAGGGTGAGCTTATTCCTTACGCAAAGCTGGCCAGTTGAGCATGAGATGAAGTCCGAGGGACTGCCAAAGGATAGGCCATCTCCCCGCCTGCGCGCTAGAGAAATTGCAGTGACCATCAGTGGATCCCAGAGTTGACAAAGATGTCGAGTTCGATTCAATAAATAACGAAATGATTGTTGTGTGGAAACATTAAGTCCGGAGAGAGTCTAACGAGATGTTCCTCCAGAAGGACTATAAATAAGCGCGATCGGTTCATAACCAATCACGAGGCCTTGACAGTACGAGGAGCGAAGCTGTATACAAGAGACTTGCTAGTGAAGTCGAGTTGTCTCATCCGAGCAAGGTGAACTAGGGGTGTTATGCGAGTGTGCTTGTAGGAAGCTCGGGTGTGTGAACTGAGTACGAAGTACTCGACTGTGAAAAAGCGAGAATTGAGAGACATGGGAATACACGAGGATAATAGGTCAGCATTGATGCATTTGCTGTGTAAAAGGCGTTAGTCGGTATGGGACAGCTAACCACTCTCTGTGTGATTGTTGTAATATGTGAACTTATGATGCATACCATTTAGGGTAGATTAGTTCGCCCTTATTGAGTTTATCAACTCATTGGTTCTCGGTATTGTAGGTAAGAAGCTGATGAAGGTCGACGAGTAGGAGTTAGCAGAGATAGTATGTGTAGTATCCGTTGAAGAGAATACCCGTGGCAATATATTTTTCGCATTTTTGTTATATTATAAACAATATATGTTTTGATGTTGGGACGAGATCCCGAGAGCTTTAAGACTTAAAAATGTAATATTATTATGGTAATAGACTTTATGTGAGTCATTTCCTATTTTGAGACCGGGACGTGATCTCGAAGACTCCTTGTAATATTGTTTGCAATATTATGGCAGCATTTATACTCCATCAACCTTATTACGTTTTATAAGTACTATCTATGATACAAACTCCCGCATTATTAAAAAAATTACATAGAATTTATGCTTTCAAAGCTTAAAAGAGTTTACGAGAGTTGAAAATGACTTTGGACTCTCCTGTCGCGGCTGCGGCCGAGCCGAGGGGTCGTGACACTAAGGGCATGTGATGAGTGAGCAATATACTCACTCATATATCACATTTTCCATCTTGAATTGTTGTAATTTCCTCAAGTTTTATGTGTTTTGATGAGTTTTGTGAGTGTATAGTTGATTTAAGAACAAACACAAAAATCGAGACGAAGAAACCCGAAAATAAGGGACAAATCTTAGAGAAGAAGTAAGCAAAATCAAGGAGAAAGATCAAGAGCCGGTCGTTCGCCCATCATGGGCCGATCGACTGCCCAAAATAGCCAAAAAGAAGGAAAAACCCGAGGCTTTGCCAGTCGTTCGCCAAAATCCAGCCGAACGATCGCCCGGGTAACGAATCGCGAAAAAACTCCTTGGGGCGAACGTTCACCAACTTTGCGCGAACGTTCGCCAAGCTGGGCGGTCGTTCTCCCAATCTGGGCGAACGTTCTCCAGGCCAAATTTCAGCATCGACTTTTTATGAGCCGAACGACCGCCAAACTTCGCTGATGCAAAAACGATGACGTTCTAACTTCGTTTCAAGCTGAAAAATCAGGTCAAATCACTTGAGCTATAAATATATCATGTTTTGGATGAAAAAATAGGTTCAAAAACAGAGAGAAACACCACAAAAAGCTCAAGAACACCAAAAGAAGATTGGCTCTTCAGAGTGGAGACGAAGATGGAATTGCTTGCGAATCTCACCTGAGTTTTATCTACTCTCTTTATTTTCTTCTCTTGAATTTCTTGTAATCATTATGAACCCTAGTTTATTTTATATTTTATTTTTTTGGTTTCAAGAGGCTAAATCTCTCTCCAGGAGAGATTAGCCGAACTCAATGTCGAATCTATTATAATTTTCATTAATAAATTACTGCAATTACTCAATTCTCATGTTTGTGTTCTTGTTGGTTTATTTATTTCTATTTGCAATTGAGAGATTGGATAGAAACTCTAGATTCAATTAGGTTAAACTTGAGAGAGGCAATTTAATTAAATGGGAATAACAAGAATCACAACTTAGACGCCATAACTACCGAGAGGAGACTGGTAGTCTAGGTAGTCGAATTGTAAATCGTAAGGACCGAGAGGTGATCAATTTAGGATTCTAGGAATCGTGTGTGAATGTATTAAATCTCAACGAGCAGACGCGTGAGTTAGAATTGAGTACATAATTTGGTCAATAAGCGAGAGCTGCGACTTAGTTCTTAAATTCCTAGAATAGCATAGAATTGAGGATTGTGGTGAGATATTAACGATAATTGAATAGAGGACACATTGAAGGAAGCTAATCGATCCTAGGTTTTATTTATAATATTTTTGTTTACATTTATTTTGTTTATTTATCTTTCTTCAACTAAGTTGCTAGCCTAGATAAAGTAGACATTTAGTATTCGTAGTGCTTAGTTGATTAGGTTAGTTAGTTCTCCGTGGGAACGATATCCGGACTCTTCAGTCCACTTTATTACTTGAATGACCCGTGCACTTGCGGTTATAATTCGCGTGTGTTTTCGAGCGAATAAGTTTTTGGCGCCGTTGCCACGGAACAAAACGGCCTAATTTGATTAACACTAAGAAGAAAGATAGAAACTTTAATCTAGGCATAATAAAAAAATTACAAAAAAAAAATTATAATTCTGTTTCATTTTTTTTCTTTTCTTTTATTCTATCGTGTTTTTGTTTTGCAGAAGCTTGAAGATGTGGGACCGAAAAACGATTCTACAATTTGTGCAAGGGAACGATGAACTATACTACTGTTCGTGGGAGAGATACAAGAACCTTTTTCGAAACTTTCTTTACCACGGCTTTAACCGAGAGGGTCAACTAATGAACTTCTTATATGGGCTCACCGCTGCAACACGAGAATAGGTGGAAAGAGGAACTATCACCTCTTTCTATAATTTCACCGCGGACGAAGCCTACCGATATCTAGAAGATCTAACCGGGTACGATTACCAATGTTGGAATCCTCTGCAAACATATCAATATTTTGAGGAGGAGATATACAACCCGGCGACATACCAAGATCCTCTACACCCGACAATGGAGTGCTTCCTCGAGTTACACACTGAATCTATATCATATTTTGAAGCAACACGACTGCATGAAGAAGAGCGAAGAAGAAAACAAATCGGTCAATTGCAGAATCAACTGGATCATCTCCAGATGGTCATGTCAACAACACTGATACCTCAAGAAGATACAATCGCAGCGATGTCAAGGAGATATGAACTAAAAAGAGTACAACTCCAACTCGATCAAATCCAAAAAGAGTTGTCAACCTTGAGTATGACTCCTACAAACTCCATCGAAACCGTGATAAAAGGGATAGAGTGTGAAAGCGATCCGACGCCGAGCGGACTCTAGGAAGATCATGATGTTGTCACATTTGATGAAGATTTCATGGCGGAGATGTCAGAAGCCATGATCGAAGATAAAAAATTAGACGACGAGTCATCTCCTTCTGAGACTCATGACATCACATTGTCACTGTCTGTTGAAGATTTCAAAAGTGAATATCACTTATGGACGACGCCTCCACCACCATCTTTTGGAGATTCCTTCAAAACCTCCCACCCACACAAATCGAAGAGAAGCCCATTTGCACGTATATTCAGAAAGCCACATTTTTCCAAGCTTGAGGGCGTTGAAGACCAAAACCCGTGGGACATGTTGTATGACATGTACTATGGGCAGAAACTGCTATTTGAAGACTTGTGGCGACGGCGAGTCAAGCTGGACGTTAAACGTAGCGCTTCTTGGGAGGCAACCCAAGGTAAGTACTCCTAACCTGCGCAATATAGTAGACAGTGAGAACACTGTCCATTTTAAGTTTGCGGGTACGATTCTATCTTTTAATTATTTTTCATTTAGTTATTTTTCATTCATGTTCATTGCATTTTAGGAGTGATTGTTGTGTCTAGTGTTAGTTTTCTCGGTCGTTGATAGGATGAATGACTTTTGATGAGCTCTTTTTAAAAATTTGTGATTGTGACTTGATTGAGTGAGAGGTTTATACTTTCGATTATGCTTGATGTTTTTCAAATTTTTGTGCACTTAAGTCTCAAGTCTTTAGGTCTTGTAAACTTTTGGAATTGAATTTGTACTTATGAGAGTTCGTTTCATGAGCACTAGTACCATTTTTAGCATTTTTCGAAGCGAAATCGGAATACATAGAGTAGTGAGAGAGATGATTAAGGCCTTCATTTGAATCGCTTGAACCAAATAGCCAACCTATTGATGTTTAAACCGTTGTGTCCCGTTTTGAGCTTTATTAGCCTTTTCTTTAGTAAACCCAAAACAAAATTCCTAGCCAAGAAAAGAAACTTAACCCATCATCCTAGCTAGGATAGCTAACCTTGTATTATCAAGATAATGCCATCACCCATAAAAGACCATGTACATCAAACCCTCCTTCACTCAAAAATAAAAAATAAAAATAAAAAAAATTCAAGTTTAACCCTCTAAAATCAATAAGTTTGGGGGAGGATCAAAAGAAGAAAAATATATAGTGGAGGAGGGGAAATAAAAAAAAAAGGTCAATAATGGGTGAGAGTTTGAAGCATTCGCAAGGTTAGTATCGGGATGTATTGGAGGACCTTAGGATCGTGAATGTCAATTGAGACGATTCGTAGGAAGAGAGCTAGGATGATTTGAGCTTAAATACACCATTTTCATCCACCTCTAGCCTGAGCCTATCGTTACAAGCCTACAAAGTCCTTTTGATCTTTTACAACTCTTAAGTGTTCTATTAGTGGAGAAGGGTGCGAAAATTAGGCTTATGGTTGTTCTCCATTCATATTCTAGAAATGTGACTCTTACTTGTACTTACGAGCAACCAAGTTTTGAGACTAAGAGATGAGAGACAACTCACACACACACGAAGAACTCGAGCATTTCAGAGAGGTTTACCAAAACAAAGTCATTTACAATATTTATTTTTCCTAAAAGCTCTATAGAGGAATTCTAATTTGAGATGTAAATCCGAGAGACTAAATACGAGACATATTCATTCACAATTTTGCACATTTACATTTTGCATTTAGTTCTTCATTTTTCTCATGTATAAATAAAATGGGTATAATAATACACTTGTTAGAGCTTTGTTGCTTGAGGACAAGCAACGGTTTAAGTTTGGGGGTGTGATCAGTAAGCAATATACTCACTCATATATCACATTTTCCATCTTGAATTGTTGTAATTTCCTCAAGTTTTATGTGTTTTGATGAGTTTTGTGAGTGTATAGGTGATTTGACAACAGACACGGAAATCAAGACGAAGAAACTCGAAAAAAAGGGACAAATCTTGAAGAAGAAGTAAGCAAAATCAAGGAGAAAGATCAAGAGCCAGTCCTTCGCCCATCATGGGCCGAACGACCGCCCTAAATAGCCAAAAAGAAGGAAAAACCAAAGGCATCGCCGGTCGTTCGCCAAAATCCAACCGAACGATCGCCTGGGTAACGAATCGCAAAAAAACTCCTTGGGGCGAACGTTCACCAACTTTGGGCGAACGTTCGCCAAGCTGGGCGGTCGTTCTCCCAATCTGGGCGAACGTTCTCGAGGCCAAATTTCAACATCGACTTTTTATTAGCCGAAGTGCGCCAAACTCAGCCGAACGACCGCTAAACTTCGCTGATGCAAAAACGATGACGTATTAACTTCGTTTCAAGCTGGAAAATTAGGTCAAATCACTTGGGCTATAAATATATCATGTTTTGGACGAAAAAACAGGTTCAAACACAGAGAGAAACACAACAAAAAGCTCAAGAACACCAAGAGAAGATTGGCTCTTCAAAGAGGAGACGAAGATGGAATTGCTTGCGAATCTCACCTGAGTTTTCTCTACTGTCTTTATTTTTTTCTCTTGTATTTCTTGTAATCATTATGAACCCTAGTTTATTTTATATTTTTATTTGTTTGGTTTCAAGAGGCTAAATCTCTCTCTAGGAGAGATTAGCCGAACTCAATGTCGAATCTATTATAATTTTCATTAATAAATTACTACAATTACTCAATTCTCATGTTTGTGTTCTTGTTGGTTTATTTATTTCTATTTGCAATTGAGAGATTGGATAGAAACTCTAGATTCAATTAGGTTAAACTTGAGAGAGACAATTTAATTAAATTAGGACTAACAAGAATCACAACTTAGACGCCATAACTACCGAGAGGAGATTGGTAGTCTAGGTAGTCGAATTGTAAATCGTAAGGACCGAGAGGTGATCGATTTAGGATTCTAGGAATTGTGTGTGAATGTATTAAATGTCAACAAGCGGACGCGTGAGTTAGAATTGAGTACATAATTATGTCAATAAGCGAGAGCTGCGACTTAGTTCTTAAATTCCTAGACTAGCATAGAATTGAGGATTATGGTGAGATATTAACGATAATTGAATAGAGGACACATTGAGGGAAGCTAATCGATCTAGGTTTTATTTATAATATTTTTGTTTACATTTATTTTTTTATTTATCTTTCTTCAACTAAGTTGCTAGCCTAGATAAAGTAGACATTTAGTATTCGTAGTGCTTAGTTGATTAGGTTAGTTAGTTCTCCGTGGGAACGATATCCGGACTCTTCAGTCCACTTTATTACTTGAACGACCCGTGCACTTGCGGTTATAATTCGTGTGTGTTTTCGAGCGAACAGCATGTATCCTGGATTTTCAAGGATCGTGGAACAAATATTTGCCTTTGGTGGAATTTTCTTATAACAACAGCTATCATTCCATTATTGACGAGGCTCCGTATAAGGCGTCGTATCGTAGGAAATGTAGATCACCAATTCACTGGGATGAAATTGGAGAAAAGAATTTCCTTGGTCCAGAGCTTGTTCAAAGAACAAGTGAAGCAGTGGAAAAGATTCGAAAGAGAATGTGAACCGCGCAAAGTCGACAGAAAAGTTACGCAGATACCAGACGATGTGATTTGGAGTTTGAAGTCGGTAACAAAGTATCTTTAAGAGTAGCTCCAATGAAGGGAGTTATGAGATTTGGTAAGAAAGGGAAGCTAAGCCCTCCATTTGTTGGTCCTTTAGAAGTTTTGGAAAGAATTAGAGTTGTGGTGTATAGATTGGCTCTTCCTCCATCCCTATCTGCCGTACACAATGTTTTCCATGCCTCTATGCTGAGAAAGTACATCTCGAATCCTTCTCATATTCTTAATTATGACCTTGCAGTTGAATCAAGACTTGACCTACGAGGAAAAACCAGTGAGAATACTCAATACAAAGGAAAAAAGGATTAAGGAATAAAAGATTCCACTGGTGAAAGTCTTATGGAAGAATCACTGCACAAGGGAGGCTACTTGGGAAAGAGAAGAAGAAATGAGAACCAAATATCTATAGTTATTCCGGTAAGGAAATTTCGAGGATGAAATTGTTTAAGGACGAGATGATTGTAGTGCCCAAGTTTTCATGAGCATATCATTTCAATTATACTTAAATTGCATGTCATATTTATCACTTAAGTAAGTTTCTATCATATAACAAATGTGACATATTATGTGCGATAAGACATTTAATTTATTCCTAGTATTCTGTTTTAAATGGAAGCTCCGTAACCCTTGAAGATCAGCTAAATTAGATTTTTTTTCACTAAATAGAACCTAATAAAAATAAAAATTCAGTAAAATATAAGGTAAACAAAAAAAAAAAAAAAGAATGCTCATTTTCGACTTAGCACAAGGTGGAAAAAATCGTCTTACTTAGACCGTTCGATGCTAGATTTTGTCATAAAGCTAAGCTATGAAAATATAAGGTCTCTACTTTGTATTAAGATTGATTTGAAGATTCTTTTACTTGTTTCAAGCGTTCAAAAGTAGAATTGTTAAAGTATGCAAATTGATTGGTTACTGGATAGGTTTAACTGAAATACTATAGTTCGGTTTACGTGGAACTGAAACCAATAGTCAAACTTTGATCAAAGGGCTCTAAAGCAGGTTGCATCCTTTTGGAATGAAATTAAGTGTATTTTAACATTAGGAAATTGTATTAATCAGCTTGTGGTTGTTAACCTTAAGACACCTAACAACAAAGTTAAAAATTCTAACTATGTCCTAACTTTATCTATAAATAAGCTTTAGTTCATTAAGCTATTTGCTCAATTAAATCACCTCCTTGTTCGACCAGAACATGTACAAAGAATAAAAAAGCTTCCGTAGGGTTCTTTTGAGTGTTTTTAACCATTTCCAAGTCGTAGAAGTTCAATCGGAGCTACAGAATGCAAACTAGAACCGATACGGCAACAAAGGTACACTAGTTTACTATTCTTTTATGGTTTTCATTTTAAGTTTTGGAGAAAAACTTTAAGTTGAGTTTTCAAGCTTGAAACACACTTTTTAAGATTATGTAAAGTGGTTTTAGGTCTTGGAAGATTAGCGGTATTATTGAGAAACCCTAAACAATGTTAGAAATTCGAAAAGATTTCACCCGATTTTCACTTATTTCTCTTGAACTTTTTAGCAACCAAATCTATCCTCTAGGTGTTTGATGATATGTAAATCATATTATATTGATATAATAATGTGTTTTAAATTGTTTTTGTTGTTATATAAGTCTTACATGTTTATTTTCGTGCGTTATAGTTTGAGGAAACCGAATTCTAACCCACGTAAACCTAGTTTTGCTTAACTAGTTTTTTTAGAGGTTTTACTTTGTTCTGTTTGTATAGAAACCCTAAAATCAGTATGTTAACCATGTTTATAGTATTTTAGACTCTCCAATATATTTGTTAAATGACTGTTTGCCCTTAGGAGTTAAGGAAAAAGTTTTATTTTTGCTTATTAACCTAAGTGTAATGAAATGCGTCAAATTTGCAACGGATCCATATACCAATTGGGAATTTTTGTGAAATTGATTTATGCAGGCCCTAAATGACGCTTTGGACTTGGAAAAATATCAACAAATAAGGCGATATGCTGCCCTTTTGGAAATAAAACTGAAATGATAAGACTTTACTAAAATAAGCTAGTTTCCCGTTTAGAACGTTATTTTGAGTTTTCTTTCTAAAATTTCTGAAACTTATGAAACTCTAGTTTATCTTTTACCTTATTTCAAATATTTATTTCTACCCTAAGGTTAGTCTTATGTATTTGAAGTTATGTGCTTTGAGTATTTAAGTTGTTTGACGTTAAACAATAAGAAATTCCCGATATTTCCTGTTCTAGGTGATATAGCAGACTTTTAACCTTGACGAAACTATTTCTTCATTACAAATCATCTTGTTTAGGAAGTTAAAGGTAAGTAAAAACTCACTCAACTGTATTACAAGGACAATACGTGCTATGTATTTAATTTACATTTTGTGCATTACTATGTCTTTGATGATCACGAGTGTATTCACTACTTCACGTCATTACGCATGTAAGAGTAAATTATTTGAAAGTTGCACGAATTGTGAAACGAGTCATTGTACCGTATTATTCCATGTTATATTTTGTGTATCAATTCTTTGCTGGGCTTGGATAGGCGGCAGACCTATCTCTGAAGTCCCAAACTAAGGGGACTATATGTTCCGGCGCAGTGTGGAAAGTCCTTTGTCGATCGCAAGGGAACATGTAAATTATAAAACCTCACATGACGGCGTTTATGTTTGTGACATGTCACCACCTCTGATATGATTTATTTGGCCACCATGTAACAGGTCTTATAACAAAAAATAAATAAAATTCGTCTACTGGCCCCAGTGATGAGTTGAGCATGTTATGGGCCCAACTAAGTGTTTTTTACTAGATTGGTTACGAAGACGCTTTATAAAATTTACGGTGCAATGACAAATGGAAAATGACATGATTTAAATCATATGCATTTAACATTGGTTTTTACTTACTGAGCCATCGCTCATTAGTGTTCTTGTGATGGAGAGAATGAAAACTTACAGTGAATATTGATGACGTTGACTTGAGAGCTCCCGAGCCTATTATCTGATGCATATTGGACGACTATGACCTTGTGGCAAATTTTTTAGTGTTGTTTATGCATTATATGTATATAACAACTTGTAAGGGCCTGAACCTGGACTACTTTTGCGAGTATTTACTTTTATATTTCTCGAGTCAAATGTGCTGACATTATTATCTTGGTTAATTTAATTTAGAGAGAAGTTGGTCAGCTTTGTTAAATCTGGCCAACTCTTGGCCTTATAAAATATTGGTGCAAGTGATATTAATTGTGCGTTTTTGAATTTTTGGGCACTTTAAGAATCAATTTTCATCTTGAAATTGATATTAAAATTCATAATTTCTCAATTTGCACTTAATGATGTATTTTCATGATTATCTTAAAAAAAAATACTTTGGTATAAATATTTTTTTTCTCTTTTCTTCTACTAGGGTTTGTTTTCCCTTTTCTTTTCCCACCTCACAGCCGCACCCCCGCACCCTCTCTCTCTCTCTCTCTCTCTCTCTCTCTCTCTCTCTCTCTCTCTCTCTCTCTCTCTCTCTCTCTCTCTCTCTCTCTCTCTCTCTCTCTCTCTCTCTCGATCTCTCCATTTTTCCTCCTCCATAAATCGCCGGCGTCCAAGCCGCGCCGCCTCTCCTGAGCTCTGTCCGAGCCGCGCCAGCGCCGCCCGAGCTCCACGCCGAGCCCCTTTGCGCGAGCTCAGCCCCTTCAACGTCAGCGCAAGACCTCCGCGCCGTCGCCGCCTCGGATTCGCGACGTTGTACCTCTCCCGCCGTCGTGTCTCTGTCCCGCGACCGCGCAACCCCGGCGACGCTTCGCCTCCGTGCATCCGCGCAACCCCCGCGAGCCCTGCTCGTCCTCGCGGAGCCCCGGGTCTACTCGCCGCGTCGCGGCGTCCTCCGAGCAGTAGCTGAGCCCTCCTCGCGCTCCTCTCTGCTCGTCGGTGTTGCTCAGCCCTCCTCGCGCTTCATCCTCGTGCGAGAACCTGAGCCGCGCCTCCTCGCGCTCAGCCCCAGCTCCGTGCGTCTACCCCGCACCAGCGCGCCACGCCGTTGCGCGTTTGATTCGCGCGACGCACAGCACCGGCCTCGCTCGCGCAGCCCCCTCCTTCCAGGACTCCTCGTCTTCGCGCAGCCCATCCCCGACGTGACCGAGTCGAGGCTCTCTCGCCATAGCCGCGCCCTTTTGTCTTCGGTGAGCCTCGAAAACTCACGAATAAATTTAATTGGGCGGTGTACTTCTCATTGGCTCGTATTTGCTGAGTTTTTGTCTGGGCAATTTTCCGTTCATTGGTGATTGTGTTGCTTGGAAAGGTTTATTGATAATTTATAGTTGTAGATTCTAATTGTTTTCGCGGGTTCGTGATTACGAGAATTTTGTGATTTTGTTGTACGGATATAAGAGCGTTTTCGATTCGTGGCTTAAGAATATTTTGATTGTTGTACTAGTTTGAACTTATGTGTCTTTTGGATTTAGTGTATTAATCTATTTCGTGGCCCCGTTGGACTTAGTGTTTTCAGATGTTTTGGCATTGTAAGGTTTGGTGAATTTGTGCCATTTTAGGAATCTAAAATCCTTCAAGTACTATCGTTTAAAAGTATAACTCGAGAATTTAACAAATTGATGAGAGTTATCTTTTCGGGTGCTGATTTTGTAAAATTTAGAAGATGCTTTTATTTTATGTGTGAGTTAGCGCTAAGTTTGGAACTTTCAAACTAAGAAACTTTTGAAATGAAATTTCTAAAGGAAGATTTTGTTTCCTTGCGGATCGGGTTTGTGCGCAAACCTTATAATCTAATTTTATTGGATTTGTATTTTTGTAAACTTGTCCGCTTGAGCCTAAAACGAGTATCAGGTCGCGAGACCGAGCGTTTCGTGTCATACTTTTGTTTAAGTTCGAAGTTTGATTCGATTTCTTTTTCTATTCTCTTAAATCGTGCAGGAACGCTTGCGAAGCCAGTTTGGACGCACGACTCCTCACCTTTGTATACTAAAGGTATAACCGAGCGGCCGAAATCGAGTTTTAGCCGTAAAATGAAACGGCATTAGAGTTGTAACTTAAGTTTTTAAATTGTTGAAATCATTGAGAAGAGTGTTATGTGATAAGCCCTTAGGCTCAAGAAGTACTGTTATTAAGATGTTCTGAAATGTTTTTGGTGTTATGTTGAATTATTCTGGTTGTTGTCGTGATGGACTGTGACCGAAATTAGTTCGGTGCTGGGTTGAATTAGGTGAAGGCTTCGGCCGGGATTTCTGAAAAACAGGGGAAACTCTGTCGGATTTCTGGCTCGAAATTTAGTCACTTATTATGGCTAAGTCAAGGACCGCTTAGGTCCAAGAAATTATTTCTCACCTAATCTAGTCATTGATGTAACCATTAGTCGAGATTGACGGTAAACCTTAAAAGCGACGACACTCGGGATGGGAGTGCTCTTAAGGGATTTCCCGTCAGACCGTTTGTTGTCCCGCTGTTTAAAATCCATTCCTAATGTCGCGTTGAGCTTTAAAGTTTCCTTCCTCTCTTATAATTTGTAAACCTCGGCGTTAATCCGCAAATTCTCATATTGGACAGAGGTGTCACACGTCGAGCTCCGAGAAGGGACACTACTTAGGAAGGATCTCGAAGACCGAGGCAGGAAGCTTGGGACCTCAAGTAAGTGGATCCCCTCTGTAGCATGAGTAGACTTGACCATGGTCGAGCGACCATTTGTGTTGTGAATTTGTGCTAGCTTGTGGTGTTACATTTAGGTGTTCGTTTAATTTAGTTGCATTAATACATGCTTAGGGTGCGTGAGTATGGGATCACGTACTTTTATTTTGTGTCTAACCCATAAGTATGAGATTATGAGTTTAAGTGTCTAATATGTGCATGTGTGTGTCAGTCTGTCTGTGGGTATAGGACCATGGACATAAAACTATCCGAGTATCGTTGTTGAGATTGTTTTGCAGGTTGAATGAATTTCAAAATGATTCAAAGAACGGGAAGCGTCTTTATTCTCGATAGGCCCGACGGGGCATTTGTGAGATTTATTCCGAGACGGCCCGACGGGGCCATCGGTCACAAAAGGTCTCGGAACGGCCCGAGGGGCTCAGAGGAGGTTGGCGGATAGCCTTCCTCACGTTATGTTGTTTAACGATCCGGATCGGCCCGACGGTGCAAGTTAAGTTAATAATTCCGAAACGACCCGACGGGGTCATTGGTCGCGAAAGGTTTCAGAAAGGGCAAAGAGGCCCGGAGGGAGACGATGTTTCCGTGAGAATATAAATTGAACGGGACGGCCCAAGGGGCCCACTATTGTTTCAAGTCCCGAAAAGGCCCGACGGGGCGATTGTGAAACCAATTCCGAAACGGCCCGACGGGGCCATTGGCCGTAAAAGGTTTCGAAATGGCCGACGGGTCCAATGAATGTTAAGTAAGGATCCTTTACAATAATAAGTCGTGAGCACACGTATACTTGTTAAAGTAAGTTCGTAACGTAAAGTCTTAAAGTGAAATCAGAGGTGGGTTGAATCTATGACTTGGGTTGCAACCGTTGGATTGATAACTTGATACTTCAATAGGGGCTTTCTATTGTGATATTTATGATTTATTGAATTTGTGATGAATGTTATTACTTATGTCCCTAATCCACTTATTGGGCTATTAGCTCACTAGTGTGCTCGTGTTGCAGGTAAGTTAAAGGGGAAGATCGAAGGCTAGGCGGCAATGAAGGAAGACGGCGGGTGCATACGGGTTCGACCTTGTGGGCGTCGTGTGGACCGTCGGCTATCCGATGGCAAAAGTTTTTGAAGTCCTAAACTCATTTTGACAAATCCTCATACGAAACATAATTTTGATGATTATGGGGTCACGGTTGGGAACCCGTGCTTAGGAGTTAAAATGTATTTATTATTATTATTGTGTAAAAAGTTCAAATTTAACCGTATTTTTGGGATATTGAATACTTATATCGTTATAGATTATTGTGATTCATAATCTTTTATGATATTTTCGTAATACTATATTCTGGGTCGTTACAAAGTTGGTATCAGAGCCACGGTTTAGCCGGTCCTGTAGACAATCCCGTATGCACAAGCGTGATTCCTCGTTGTCGCCACTGTAAGTGCCTTTCCTTTAACTTCACGAGTATTACCACATTGCCTTAGGTTGAAATACTTGCAGATTAACGCTCTACGATGTCAGAACGAGGAGATAGAGCGGAGATTTAGAACTCCAGCCAGAAACAGAGGGAGCATGTGTCTAAGTAATATAGGAGTTTCATGCGTCAGATAGTGGAGATGCAGTGATGTGTTTCGAGCGCCTTTACGTTCAAGAGATGGGTGCATATGTGGACGACTTCCGAGCCAGCAGGGGTACGCCGACGGTGGAGGACACCTCAGAAGAGGAGTATCCCGACGAGGATGATAGTTAGATAGTATAGGTGGAGACACTAACCACAATTTCGTTGCCCAATGGTAGTCGTACGAGTATCAGTTTAACGTAGCTTAACATCGTACCTAACCGAATAAGAAGTGACGTACGTGGTAATTTATAATTAGCGTTTATTTATTTTTTCGACTAATTGAGGTAGAAGCTAAATCTGACTAGTTATGTGTTGTGTCATCCTCTCTGAAGGATCTTTATATCTGTGATGATGCTTGTGTTATTCTCGTCATAATGCAACTATGTATGGCGAATTAGTATTTGTTTGTGCTAGGTGATGTTAACTTGTCTTCTCCCCGATTTTATGATGATTGCTTAAAACTTGCATTCTTTTGTCTAGTTTATGTAGTGAATTTAACCTAAGTGCGTTGACTCAGGTAATTTGTTATTCTACTTCCTCGTTGACTATGACGAGGCCAAACTTGTCAAGGACAATGGCCGAACTTCGCGAGGCCATGGAACGCCAAATCGAGATTCAGCGACAACAAACGGAGGTGTTAAATCGCCTGATGGAGCACATGGGACGTGGGGCTTTACCTCTCCCTCCCCCGCCTCTAGTTGAGGCCCAAGGGCAAGTAGAGGGCGAAGAACCGCCTGAGCATCCAGATCCGGCTCTAGGAGCCGATGCAGTTCACCCGGGGGCAGTGGAGATTCTCGCGGGAGGCCCTCCAGTACAAGGTAGGGCAGCGGCGTACCCTAACCCCGCAGTGGAGGCCCCTTACCCCGCGGAGAATCCTATTTCGGGCATACCACTACATCCCCCGATGATGCAAGCTCATGCTCCGGCGATTCGACCTCCGGCACCCAGTTTAGCACCACTCGCCTATGTCCAAGGAGTACCAGTGCCACATATGACTTTGGAGGTAGTCTACGAGAAGTTTCGTAGGGCCCAACCTCCATCGTTCGATGGTGCTCCGGATCCCCTCGCTGCTGAAGAGTGGATAAGTCGCATTGAACTTATCTTTGACATGATGCAAATCACAGACCATAAGAAGGTCTCTTGCGCCGTCTTTATGCTTAATAAAGATGCGCGTTATTGGTGGAGTGTGGTGAAGCAAACTCGGGATGTTAGTACCATGACATAGGCCGAATTTCAGCGAGTCTTCCACGAGAAGTACTTCAGTGAGGCCGTTCAAAATAGCAAGATGAACGAGTTCATCAATTTGCGTCAAGGAAAGCTAAGTGTCGCAAATTATGTCTTGAAGTTCGACCAGTTGGCCAAGTTTGCGCCGGACATTGTGGCCACCGACGCTAGTCGGAAGAATAAGTTTATGCGAGGCCTAAATTCTGACATTGCTCGTTTTGTTGACACGGGCAGAGAAGGACCCACCAGCTACGCAGACACCGTCCAGCGTGCTCTACGCTCGGAGTCTTGGGGGACTAAGCATGAAGAGAAGCCCGAGCCCCACTCGTCGTAAGCAGACGGAGCACATAACAGATCACTTTTTGGCCGCTCGCATAGCGGTAACTTTCCTTCACGTCCCCACAACGGTAGAAACCAATCGAATTATAACCCACCCAACCTAGCGGGCGGGAACGACTCTGGGAACAAGCGCAAGTCGGAAGCCAACTTCCCGAATCGGTCTGACCAGGCGAAGAAGCGCGACACAAATGTTCCTCTGTGCCCTACGTGTGGGAGACACCATCCAGGAGAGTGCCGGTACAACAACAACAACATCCCAAGGTGTTACAATTGCGGCAAACCAGGCCACTACGCTAGAGAGTGCCGAGAACCTGGAGGTCAAGCGCGGAACCAGGGAAATCAAGGCGAAAATCAAGCTAAGTCCAACGCTCGAGTTTTTGCAATTACTGAAGGCGAAGTAGCCGCGGGATCCTCAACCGTTGTTACAGGTCAGATCTCTATTGCCAACACTATCGCCTTCGTTCCCATAGATTCAGGGGCTTTTTACTCTTTTATTTCGAGAGGATGTGTTAAGAAGTTAGATAGAAAACCCGACGACTTGACACAATCTTTCCTAGCGGCTATCCCTACAAGCGAGACTATGGGGTCTCGGTTCTGGTTTAGGGGTGTCCTGATAAGCCTCCTTCGCTGTTCACTTACGCTAGGAGAAACAAGAAAATGATTGTGGGGAAGATATAGAATTGTGATGAGATGAAAGGACTTATTTGTTTTTTTTTTATTATTAGATTTACTATTTTTATTATCGTTAGAAATGTTATTTTGTTTCTTGTCATTTTGTATTGTTATTGTCATGGTTAGTTACAAATGTGTATGGAATGTGTGAGAATATATGCCAAGTAATGAGAAAGATGAGGTACCAGATATTTTCGACGAAATATTGTGGGTGCAGGAGAGTTGGGGTCTCTCGAATACCGTGTTCTACTAGTTTGTTTCGAGTTTATATATATATATATATATATATATATTTTAGTGGCCGTGGATTGTCTATTGATCTCGTGATCCTTGAGATGCGAGACTTTAATATTATTTGGACATGGATTGGTTATCCAAGTGCCATGCAACTATTGATTGTAAGAGGAAGATCGTATTTTTTTAATCTCCAAGAGCGGAGAACTTTAAGTTTAAAGGGTCGCCCAAAGGATTAACCAGACCCATAATCTCTTCCCTTCAAGCGTGAAAGATGCTTGATGGCGGTAGTTAGGGTTGTCACCAGTTTAAAATACACGAGGAAGACATACCCGAGGCCGTTTTCTGCACCCGTTATGGGCATTATGAATTCTTGGTGATGTCCTACGGACTCACCAATGCTCTGGCCGCGTTCATTGGTCTAATGAATCGCGTCTTCGAAGACTATCTCATCAAGATTGTGTTAGTCTTTATCGATGATATTCTCGTTCATTCGAAGACAAAGGGGGAGCATGAAGAGCATTTGCGAGCCGTTTTGGAAAGGTTACACAAAGCGTTTTATGAGAAGTTCAAGAAGTGTGAGTTTCGGTTGGAAAAGGTCTCTTTTCTTGGACTCATGGTGTCTAAGGAACGAATTTCGGTGGATCCATCTAAGATTGAACAGTTAGTTCATGGAATTAGCCCACGACGGTCACGAAAGTTAGTAGTTTCTTGGGCTTAACCGGGTACTATAGGCGATTTTTAGAGGAGTTCTCCAAACCCGCTCTACCTTTAACGCGCCTTACTCGAAAGAATACCAAGTTTTCTTGGACTCCGGCTTGTGAAGAGAGCTTTTAAGAGCTCAAAAGGCGTTTCACAACTACTCCAGTGTTGATAATCCCCATGGGGACCACTGGATTTGCCCGTATTGCGATGTCATTTTAGTGACTGAAGATAAGCTTATAATGTCAGCTCACTTTTTGTCGGTCCGAATGACTACCCCATGGATTGGTTGGGCGGTGATTTATGTCCAGGAGATAGTGAGACTCCACGGAGAACCAGTATTCTTTATCTCAAACCGAGATATTAGATTCACTTTCGCATTCTGGAAGAGCTTGTACAAAGCCATGGGAACCTAGTTAAGGTTCAGCACGGTGTTTCATCCATAAACTGACGCCCAGATGGAGCACACCAATCTGACACTTGAAGACCACTCAGAGCAGGCAGAAGAGCTACACGAACGTCCGATGCCGACCCTTAGAGTTTGAAGTGGATGACCATGTGTTCTTGAAGGTGGTGCCCATGTAAGTAGTTATGCATTTTGGAAAGAAGGGCAAACTTAGTCCTAGATATGTAGGGCCTTTTGAAATCCTCAATAAGATGGGTGAAGTTGCATATCGATTGGCTTTGCCGCCTAACATGTCCTCTGTTCTTAACGTGTTCTACGACTCCATGCTGAGGAAGTACGTAGCCGATCCTAATCATGTTCGGTGCCATAAAGTCCTAGATATCGAGTCTGAAGCTACTCATGAAGGAGCAACGTGGGAACTAGAGTATGCAATGAGAGATAAATATCCCCACTTGTTCTAAGTTTCGAGGACGAAACTGTTGTAAGGGGGTAGGATTGTAAGGGCCTGAACCTGGACTACTTTTGCGAGTATTTACTTTTATATTTCTCGAGTCAAATGTGCTGACATTATTATCTTGGTTAATTTAATTTAGAGAGAAGTTGGTCAGCTTTGTTAAATCTGGCCAACTCTTGGCCTTATAAAATATTGGTGCAAGTGATATTAATTGTGCGTTTTTGAATTTTTGGGCACTTTAAGAATCAATTTTCATCTTGAAATTGATATTAAAATTCATAATTTCTCAATTTGGACTTAATGATGTATTTTCATGATTATCTTAAAAAAAAATTACTTTGGTATAAATATTTTTTTTCTCTTTTCTTCTACTAGGGTTTGTTTTCCCTTTTCTTTTCCCACCTCACAGCCGCACCCCCCCACCCTCTCTCTCTCTCTCTCTTTCTCTCTCTCTCTCTCTCTCTCTCTCTCTCTCTCTCTCTCTCTCTCTTTCTCTCTCGATCTCTCTCTCTCTCTCTCTCTCGATCTCTCCATTTTTCCTCCTCCATAAATCGCCGGCGTCCAAGCCGCGCCGCCTCTCCTGAGCTCTGTCCGAGCCGCGCCAGCGCCGCCCGAGCTCCACGCCGAGCCCCTTTGCGCGAGCTCAGCCCCTTCAACGTCAGCGCAACACCTCCGCGCCGTCGCCGCCTCGGATTCGCGACGTTGTACCTCTCCCGCCGTCGTGTCTCTGTCCGGCGGCCGCGCAACCCCGGAGACGCTTCGCCTCTGTGCATCCGCGCAACCCCCGCGAGCCCTGCTCGTCCTCGCGGAGCCCCGGGTCTACTCGCCGCGTCGCGGCGTCCTCCGGGCAGTAGCTGAGCCCTCCTCGCGCTCCTCTCTGCTCGTCGGTGTTGCTCAGTCCTCCTCGCGCTTCATCCTCGTGCGAGAACCTGAGCCGCGCCTGCCTCGCGCTCAGCCCCAGCTCCGTGCGTCTACCCCGCACCAGCGCGCCATGCTGTTGCGCGTTTGATTCGCGCGACGCACAGCACTGGCCTCCCTCGCGCAGCCCCCCCTTCCAGGACTCCTCGTCTTCGCGCAGCCCATCCCCGACGTGACCGAGTCGAGGCTCTCTCGCCATAGCCGCGCCCTTTTATCTTCAGTGAGCCTCGAAAACTCGCGAATAAATTTAATTGGGCGGTGTACTTCTCATTGGCTCGTATTTGCTGAGATTTTGTCTGGGCAATTTTCCGTTCATTGGTGATTGTGTTGCTTGGAAAGGTTTATTGATAATTTATTGTTGTAGATTCTAATTGTTTTCGCGGGTTCGTGATTACGAGAATTTTGTGATTTTGTTGTACGGATATAAGAGCGTTTTCGATTCGTGGCTTAAGAATATTTTGATTGTTGTACTAGTTTGAACTTATGTGTCTTTTGGATTTAGTGTATTAATCTATTTCGTGGCCCCGTTGGACTTAGTGTTTTCAGATGTTTTGGCATTGTAAGGTTTGGTGAATTTGTGCCATTTTAGGAATCTAAAATCCTTCAAGTACTATCGTTTAAAAGTATAACTCGAGAATTTAACAAATTGATGAGAGTTATCTTTTCGGGTGCTGATTTTGTAAAATTTAGAAGACGCTTTTATTTTATGTGTGAGTTAGCGCTAAGTTTGGAACTTTCAAACTAAGAAACTTTTGAAATGAAATTTCTAAAGGAAGATTTTGTTTCCTTGCGGATCGGGTTTGTGCGCAAACCTTATAATCTAATTTTATTGGATTTGTATTTTTGTAAACTTGTCCGCTTGAGCCTAAAACGAGTATCAGGTCCAGAGACCGAGCGTTTCGTGTCATACTTTTGTTTAAGTTCGAAGTTTGATTCGATTTCTTTTTCTATTCTCTTAAATCGTGCAGGAACGCTTGCGAAGCCAGTTTGGACGCACGACTCCTCACCTTTGTATACTAAAGGTATAACCGAGCGGCCGAAATCGAGTTTTAGCCGTAAAATGAAACGGCATTAGAGTTGTAACTTAAGTTTTTAAATTGTTGAAATCATTGAGAAGAGTGTTATGTGATAAGCCCTTAGGCTCAAGAAGTACTGTTATTAAGATGTTCTGAAATGTTTTTGGTGTTATGTTGAATTATTCTGGTTGTTGTCGTGATGGACTGTGACCGAAATTAGTTCGGTGCTGGGTTGAATTAGGTGAAGGCTTCGGCCGGGATTTCTGAAAAACAGGAGAAACTCTGTCGGATTTCCGGCTCGAAATTTAGTCACTTATTATGGCTAAGTCAAGGACCGCTTAGGTCCAAGAAATTCTTTCTCACCTAATCTAGTCATTGATGTAACCATTAGTCGAGATTGACGGTAAACCTTAAAAGCGACGACACTCGGGATGGGAGTGCTCTTAAGGGATTTCCCGTCAGACCGTTTGTTGTCCCGCTGTTTAAAATCCATTCCTAATGTCGCGTTGAGCTTTAAAGTTTCCTTCCTCTCTTATAATTGGTAAACCTCGGCGTTAATCCGCAAATTCTCATATTGGACAGAGGTGTCACACGTCGAGCTCCGAGAAGGGACACTACTTAGGAAGGATCTCGAAGACCGAGGCAGGAAGCTTGGGACCTCAAGTAAGTGGATCCCCTCTGTAGCATGAGTAGACTTGACCATGGTCGAGCGACCATTTGTGTTGTGAATTTGTGCTAGCTTGTGGTGTTACATTTAGGTGTTCGTTTAATTTAGTTGCATTAATACATGTTTAGGGTGCGTGAGTATGGGATCACGTACTTTTATTTTGTGTCTAACCCATAAGTATGGGATTATGAGTTTAAGTGTCTAATATGTGCATGTGTGTGTCAGTCTGTCTGTGGGTATGGGACCATGGACATAAAACTATCCGAGTATCGTTGTTGAGATTGTTTTGCAGGTCGAATGAATTTCAAAATGATTCAAAGAACGGGAAGCGTCTTTATTCTCGATAGGCCCGACGGGGCATTTGTTAGATTTATTCCGAGACGGCCCGACGGGGCCATCGGTCGCAAAAGGTCTCGGAACGGCCC
The DNA here is from genome assembly GCA_018132145.1 of Boehmeria nivea var. tenacissima. NCBI lineage: Eukaryota > Viridiplantae > Streptophyta > Magnoliopsida > Rosales > Urticaceae > Boehmeria > Boehmeria nivea. The sequence goes on from CM030881.1 coordinate 3,616,016, forward strand.
GAAGGGCTCAGAGGAGGTTGGCGGATAGCCTTCCTCACGTTATGTTGTTTAACGATCCGGATCGGCCCGACGGTGCAAGTTAAAGTTAATAATTCCGAAACGACCCGACGGGGTCATTGGTCGCGAAAGGTTTCGGAAAGGAAAAAGAGGCCCGGAGGGAGACGATGTTTCCTTGAGAATATAAATTGAACGGGACGGCCCAAGGGGCCCACTTTTGTTTCAAGTCCCGAAAAGGCCCGACGGGGCGATTGTGAAACCAATTCCGAAACGGCCCGACGGGGCCATTGGCCGTAAAAGGTTTCGGAATGGCCGACGGGCCCAATGAATGTTAAGTAAGGATCCTTTACAATAATAAGTCGTGAGCACACGTATACTTGTTAAAGTAAGTTCGTAACGTAAAGTCTTAAAGTGAAATCAGAGGTGGGTTGAATCTATGACTCGGGTTGCAACCGTTAGATTGATAACTTGATACTTCAATAGTTTATTGAATTTGTGATGAATGTTATTACTTATGTCCCTAATCCACTTATTGGGCTATTAGCTCACTAGTGTGCTCGTGTTGCAGGTAAGTTAAAGAGGAAGATCGAAGGCTAGGCGGCAATGAAGGAAGACGGCGGGTGCATACGGGTTCGACCTTGTGGGCGTCGTGTGGACCGTCGGCTATCCGATGGCAAAAGTTTTTGAAGTCCTAAACTCATTTTGACAAATCCTCATACGAAACATAATTTTGATGATTATGGGGTCACGGTTGGGAACCCGTGCTTAGGAGTTAAAATGTATTTATTATTATTATTGTGTAAAAAGTTCAAATTTAACCGTATTTTTGGGATATTGAATACTTATATCGTTATAGATTATTGTGATTTATAATCTTTTATGATATTTTCGTAATACTATATTCTGGGTCGTTACACAACTAAACTACGTAGTACTTTTCTTTTCAATGAATACTTATACTTATATTTTATACAAATACTATAGATGTATAAACGCTTTATGGTGTCTTATCAAACTATTTTGAAAGGTTCAAATTGGTTTTAAGTTTTTAAAGAGTTATGTGTGATTAATACTCTTTAACGTAAGTATGCTTAAAGTATAATTACGTAAGGGGATGTTACAACCATGGATCTCGGCCCCTTAGGCCGTCCCGATAATGTTTAAGAATATAAGGACTCATCCTCTTTTGCGCCTCTCTGCCCTTTCTGAAACCTTTTGCCGTCGGGTCGTTTCAGAATTCGTTACTGCACTTTACCCTGTCGGGCCAATCCTAATCGTTACATCATAAACCGTGAGGAGCACCATCTACCGGCCTCTTTTAGGCCCCTTGGGCCGTTTCGAAACCTATCACGGCCAATGGCCCCATCGAGCCATTTCAGAATCTATTGTAGCAACTGCCCCGTCAGCCCAAGCCTTAATTCTGGCCATTCCGGAAGATCGTCCACCGATCCCCCCCCCCCCCCCTTCCTCACCCCCTACCCCACCATACCCTCCCCCCCCCCCCCCCCCCCCCCCTCCTCCTTAAGCCCCCTCGGGTCGTTCTGAAACCTTACACAGACAATAGCCTTGTCAGGCGATCTCGGAACCAATCATGATCGCGGCATATGGCATATGGAGAGAAAGGCCGTCCGCCAACCTTCTTGAGACTCTCGGGTCGTTCCGAAACCTCAAACAGATAATGGCCCCGTCGGGTGATCTCAGAATTGATCACGATCGTGGCACACAGCATATAAAAACGAAGGTCGTCTGCCGACCTCCTCGAGACCCCTCGGGTCATTCCAAAACATCACACAGACAATAGCCCCGTCGGGCGATCTCGAAACCGATCATGATCGCGGCATACAACATATGGTGTAACCCCCACCTCGCATTTTGTAATATTTGTAGAGAACATTCGATGTCGGAATATTGCACCTTGCATCCTAATTTCACTCTTCCAGTATGACTCTAGATTTATTTAAGAACATTTCATTTAAGTTTCGCAGCGAAATCCGACTCGAAACCCTAATCAAGCTGAAACCTTGGGTTTTACCGAGAATGTCAAGAATTTCTAAAGTAAAGACGTGACAAGTAATATCCCGAGAAGATTTATCGAGGTCGAAAAAGCAAGAAGTAGGGCTGTTCACGGGTTGGGTTGGACGGGTTAGCTCCTTCAACCCAACCCAACCCAACCCAACCCGTTAAGATGTCGGGTTGGGTTGGTCGGGTTATGTTTTTTTTTTTTTTTTGAAAATAATAATAATAATAGTAACATAATGTTCATGATTAAATTAAAGTAAGATTTATCTTTTATATGGAAAAAACTAACAATGAGCATCTTCATTAAAAAAAAACTATAATGCATAACAAAAAGTAAATAATAACTAAGAATAAACAAGATAAATAACTAAACAAAAATATTTTTTTATTTTTTTTATTTTTTTTTTACATGGTCGGGTCGGGTCGGGTCGGGTTAACCCGAAACCCAAAAAATATAGTCCTAACCCAACCCTACAAGTGTGCGGGTTGGGTTGGGTTGAACCCGAATTAGAGTCGGGTTAAATCGGGTCGGGTTGTTCGGGTCGGGTTGTCGGGTTGGGTTGCGGGTTGTTCGAATTATTGCACACCCCTAGCAAGAAGTGAATAATTATAAATAAGCCCCTGAACTTTTAAAAAATTGCTCTTTGACCTAATTTTTGGATTATATAAGAAAATGAGCTCATTTGGAAAAGATGTTTTGGATCAAAGTTTATTTGGATAAATCAAGGCTTAATATCAAGTTTTGGATCTATCCGAGCTCAAACGAACCCGTACCGAGGAGATTTCGTCGAAATCGGGCAAAACGTAAAATACGGGATAAATAGTTTTAAGAGCCCAAAAATTATGAAAATTTGCGAACAACCTTATTTTGTTATAAGGAATAGATTTAAAAAAATAAATTAGGTGAAAGAGGTCTATAAAAATTGTTGAATCTCGGAAGGACTAAAATGCAAATATTTTCAAGATTTGGGATAAAAGTGTAAATAATAGAAATTCTTCCACAAAACCTTTTTGCTGAGTTTATTAGTGGATTTTGAGGTGTCAAGTGGAGATTAAGTAAGGTTGCATAAAGTTAATGAGATGTTTTCACCTAATTGGTCAAAAACATGGTTTAGTTGAATTTCAACTTAACACTTCATGTAACTAAATTCACTTGGATCCTAACCAAGACAATTGGCTTTCCACTTCGGATTTTTGGCTGAAGTTATGTGTTTTCAAGTCAAGAATTAAAGTTTTGTGCATGGTGTCAAGAGATTTTGGTAAGGTGTCTTGTTATTAGGCCTTAAGTTTCATGAAAACTCATCTTGTGAGTTAATTAACTCAACTTGGGTTAAGGGAGTTGTATGTGGCCAACCTTAAGGGCTAAAAAGAGAGAGAGGAACTTCATTTTTGCCATTCCACTTCAGAAATTAGAGAGAGAAGAGAGAACTCAAAGTGAAGAAGAGTTAGAGCTTGAGTTTGGTGAGATTTGCAAGCTAAGTGTCAAGAAGGAAGAGTTCTAGTGGAAAAGACTTGTGCACTCCTGAAGGTTAAGGTAAGGACTCTAAGAATCTACATACTCCTTCATATCACCTTAAGAAAATCAGATCGTAAGTGTATCTCCATTTCTCATGATTACATGTTTAAATGAAATGTTGTTTAAGAGCTTCAAGGATCAAGTGAAGTGGAAGTCTTTTGAGATCACCTGAGGTAGGATCTCTTTTTCTCTCCTCTCATCCTACTCTATTTGAGAATATTTTAGGATGATATTAAGGTTCATGGTTGCATGTTTAGGTTGTGAATATGCTAAGTGAAAATTATGAAAATGTAAGTTTTCGTAAAAAGGATTACTCATAAGTATTTTTCTGCATAATGAAACTATTTTTGGCACTTTGACAAAGTTAAGCTATAAAGATAGTCCAATCCATTTTACATATTCAATATAGACTCCTCAAACTTTCCAAGGAATCATTTTATGAGCAATTTGACAAATGGTGCACAAAGATACACTTTTTCAAATATTACCTTGTTTGGGGAGGCCATTTTGGCCATTCCATCCCATTTTTTGGGATGGAAAAAATAGTTTGGAATGGTTTAAAAATGGTTTACAAAAATGATGTAAGAATGGTTTGACTTTGCTAATTTCGAGGTGGCATGAATGGTTGAGATTTAAAGATATTGTATAGAGATTTGGAAAGTTGAAAAAAATGGTTGAAAAAAAATGGAATGGTTTGGAGGATTAAGAAATTTGAAAAAAATGAAAAAATGCAATGGTGAAATGAGTGATCCAAACAAGTGGTTTCAAGAAACTTTCTGCATGTTTTAGATTAGCAAGTTTTTTTGAATTCTGGATAAATCTCAGTAAGAAAAATGAAAAACCTGTATTCTACAATAAATAAGACTTAATAAGATTTCTATAGGATCAAGAATCGGCTGATTTCAAGTTCGGAGCTAAAAGATATGAACGTTCAAAGTTTGTACAAAAACTGGTTTAAAACCAGTAAGTTTTCAAGGCACTGATTTCGGGCCCTCTTAGACCTACATAAAAATTCTAAAACGTATCATGCAGCCACTGTAAAGAAAGCGCTTTGAATCTAGTTTCCAATGACACTAGTTTCATGTCGATCCGACTCCGGAACAGAAAGTTATTCGTATTCTCATGGAAGCAAAGCGTGCACTGGAATTTGCTACAAAAGGAACGAGGAGCAAGTATAGGCTGCGAGAGCCGTAATTGGCGCATCAATTTGTAAGTGACAATGCACCTACGACATCAAGACGTGTGATGTTTATTAGGACTTTTCGTGCATTGTATTTTTATGCGCATTATATTATGATGATAAAATGTGTTTTTATTTATATTCCCGGTAGTAATGAATACTTAAGCTCAAACCATGATTAATGTAATTAATCAAGATAAATGGTCAATAAAACTTAGCTCGGTTTTGGCCGTTAAGCTAAAAAGTAGAGTATGGCCTAAGAGATGAGAAATCGAGCCTTGTTATGTTGTTAAGCATTCCACGTTTAAACTTTCTCGTGTCTTCGGACTGAGAAACGTCAAGAGTTACGATCAGTCATCGTACCAATTCCGGATTCAAATTCCGAGCAAGTCGACACGATGGGCCGGGTTAGCGTCCTGAGACCCAAGATCAAGTTCCGTCATAGGACAATATTAAAGTAACGTGCTCGGGATTTCAAAACATGGGTCGGAATTGCCTTTTTGACAAGGCTCTGGGAAAGCCAGAAAACTCAATATATTAAGAAAACAAAGTCAACGGTACCGTTGTCCCACAAGGAGACTATATGAAACTCCTCGTTATAGGGTGGATAGATGCATCATCCACCCCGAGCATTTCAGCTGCTGTTGCTCGAGGAGATTATCGGTCCGGAGATGCTTTAGATAAGCTAGGCCCACTCCCTGCCAGAGCGCCTAACGAAAGTTAAAATAAAGATGCGGTTCCCGTTAGTAAATCCCAGACTACAAGGAAGTTAAAACACAAGCGCAAGAAGTCCCTTATAATGACTGAGGCGTAACTTAAAGGTTAATGATAAAGGGGATCGTCTGTTATGGGATGGGTGACACTCTATACATAAGTTAGTCTTAGAATAATTCTGAATTGTTGTATCTATCTGGATTTGTTGTAACATGCATATCATAGTTTATCATGTCATAAACATACCTTACCATGCCACTTAAGTTTATATAGTTTGTCCTTACTGAGTTTAGCAACTCATTAGGTTCTTGATGTTGTAAACAGGGGAAAGGCGAGGATAGAATAAGTTCAACGTTTAAGCCGGTGACGAGTATGTATGGCACAGACTGAATGAAGACCCAGTTTATGTATATATTTTATGTTGGATTTTATAATGTATAGTTAAGTAAAAATAGACTGTGATCACAGCTACTTTAATGTAAATACATGCATGTTTTTTTTTAAATGCGCACTATGTTTATATTACTATTTTCTGTTGTATGGATTTAAGTAACACAAGTATTCGTATATCGAAAAAAAGGAGTCGCGGCTCGCTGCGGTGGGTCGTGACATATAGAGAGGAAGGTCGTCCACCGACCTCCTCAAGACCCCTCGAGTCGTTCCGAAACTTCACACAAACAATGACCCCATCGGACGATCTCGAAATCGATCATGATCGTGGCCCCCCTTCGGGCCCTTCAGAAACATACAGTGCTCCCACAACCCTTGGCTTTATATCAGGCCGTTTCACAACTTATGAGTGCCTCCGCTCAGGCTGGGCCTTATTTCAGGCCGTTTCTTGAGTTTATCTAGGACGCTCACAATGACGAGGAGGAATCGTTCGACTCGACTCTTTGGACTCCTTGAGCCTATCTAGAACGTTCACAGCAACAAGGAGGAAATTAATAATAGTATAGAGAAAAGAACCTCTGTCGCGGCCTCTGGCCGAGAGAGCTGGGTGGTGACACCATCAAACAAGCTCTTCTTAAGGTTATCTCTGCGCTTCATGTAAGCAGCTGCCTTTTCGAACAATAATGATTTATTGTAATTGTACTTCGATAAAATTATCTTCAAAGCAATGCGAGCCCTCTCATTATGGTTGTCATACTAGAAAAACAAAATCACAGTAATTTGTCATTTTAAACCTTACATCATACATAGTACTTAATTGGGAGTCAAAATCCAAACTTACACGAGGGGATTTCAGTGCATTATGATTCCTTTCCTCCATGAAATTGAGACAAAATATACCACAATCGGAAGTGTTTGGTTATTGAGGCAACGCATTAGATTTTGAATTTCAAGCTGTGTAAATGACCAGTTCACTGGTTTTGATTTCAAGATGTCTACTTTCAGAGCAATATCCAAGTTTTTCATCTGTTATTAAAGGTTGCAAACATAAATATTTTAGATAATTGCAATATTTTTATGTTTACAAATATATAGAATAAGAACAATGAATAAGGTAAAGTGATACTCACAACATCACGAACTAATCAAAGCCAATAGAAATTTTGCCTTCCTTCTATAAAGAATCCCATATTTCAACTACTTGCTCATCAACTAGAACAACAAAAAGAATCCAATGATACTTATAATTGATGGGAATGAATATCGAATAATTGTATTCAAGTAAAACAAGAACGTAATGAATAACTTAGTTATAATATATTGGAGTAAACATGGTGAAGTGATAATAGTATTGCTTTAACTTGCCTTTTTTCAATGTTGAAGGGATCCCATGAAGGAATTATGTATATTGTGTGCCATTAAAACGTTTTCCACGCTGCGCCCAACACTCATAGAATTAGTCTGCATGTATTAAAAGAACAAGTAACGAGGACTTGGTTAAAATATCATTGCTAAACAAGGTGGAGAAGTCAACATCTTAAAGAACGTTTCAACTACAAGGAAAAATTAATCAAGGTGAAACTTCTGATTTAGTTAGTGTTATACTAACCGTCATACGGGTTGGTAAAAATCAAACAGAAGGTTGAAGCGAGATGCTCCTATGTTTGTGGGTCAAGAACTTAGAAACAACATTGATAACCTATAAGCAATAACAATTATTGAAAAAAATAATCATATATTTGCTTCTAACTATGTAAGTGGATAAGTCGTGCTATTATTATTGTTACTTACATCACCCAAAACCCATGAATAATGGACAATGCTAAGCATTTCTTTTCGTGTCAAATGATTACGGTCACTCTGTACAATCGTTTCACTGTACAGGCAACATAAAAAAGACACGCAAGTTAATAATTAAAAAATAAAATAATAATTTACAATATTCATTAAAGCAAAATCAAAATAACCACCATTTGTCCTCGTTCTCATCAAATATGTATTCTAGGACATTACAGTAGTCATAGTTCGAAAACGGCTTTGTCAAAATGTAAGCACCAACTCTATAATAAAATGTCTTTTATTTTTTGGAGAGTAATTTTTTGTCGAAGTTGGTGACGTGCTTTCATCGTCATTTCTAGTGTACTCAAAGTTTTGTTCACTGCCACCAATCAGAGGCTCCTCTTCCTGCATGTACGTACAAGAAGATTGTGTATGCCTATACAATTAACATAGTTATTTGTATATTTTGATAAAAATATATATATATATATATGTTACCTTTTGTTCAAGTTTTGTTGTTTGTAGGACACCCCAAACTAAACTTCGAAACTGAGGTTGCAATTGTATATAACGAGTTAATAGAATAACGTGGAGGATTTGATCGAGGACGACTAGGAGGTTTTACAGTTGGCATCTGGACATATTCAATATTTCGATTTAGTATGGCCTTCGCTACTTGCTCAGCACTTGTACTAGTTTTCGTATCTTTCTACACATTTTCGTTCAAGTTCACTAAATAATTGTAAATATATCTATACAAATTTATAGAAAATAAATTATAAATATCAACCTGATTAGTGTGGTATAATTTTTCATTACCCAGTCCTTGTCCTAATGACTTCATGTCTTTGTGCTTCGCATCAACATCAAAAGCGGAGTTACAACTTTCAGAATTATATATACCACATACTCCATCCATTGAACCTTCAATCCCAATCCTTTTTTTTTTCATTTCCATTTGCTATATCATGTTTAAATTTCTCAATTTCAAATGCCTGTAAATAATTAAGTGATTCATAATCAGAATTAAATAAGATATATATTATAACAAAACATGTACTTGCATTATTAATAACGAGTCAAAATAACCTTACAAATTTCTCAACAAGAGGATCAAGATCAATCACAGAGCTTCTAACTTTTTTTTTCATATTTACTATGTATTCTTTTCCCATTTCTAAAAGCAAAGTTATTGTTCAAAATTTTTCTTTCTTCCTGTCCAATGACTTTGCTATAATCTTCTCCAAATGTGAACTCCTGTTAGCACATTTTAATTTAGCCCATTACCTTAATATAAACCAAAAAAAAAAATTGCTAACTATTATTACTTACTTTATCTCCTTGCACTTGGATAATTTTTGCTTTTCCTTTATCATCTGTTAGCTTCCCAATATTCAAACTAGACTTGCCCAAATTCAAGTCATCACCTTTGGGACTTTCGCATAAGTTGGCTACAGCATGCGATACAAAAATACCTTCTGACTTTACATCCCTGCATCCAAGTAAATCTAACATTGTTGATAATGATTTCAAGATTGACTCCTCAAAAGCCTATCTATCCCTTTATTGTTGCTCATAATCTGCCCTTAATTTGCTGACTTGCTCTACTAATTTTTGGATCTGATCTATGACTTCTGCAACTTCACATTGAATCCAATTCTTCCATGATAAATGTAAATAAGAACACATCTGACCACCATTTCCAAATAACCAAAATAAACGAATAGCATTAGATTTAGTTGTTGCTACTTTTAAGAATCTATATGATCTGTGAAAGAAAAAAAAATGACAAAATAAAACAAATATAAGTATTTTTTACACCACAACAATCTTAACTGTTACTCATCAGATTGAATATCACAAATAAGAGGATTTCAAGGATTTGGAGATTGTAAATGCCCTAGATCAAGTTTGTCTTTCTATTCTTCTCGATTCCCTAATCTTTTTTTTTCTTCCGTCTACCTTTCCAAAATGGAGTTAACGCTGCTGTTTAGGAGTAAGTTATCAAATGTGCCCAACACTATGCGATTAATATGTGCACCACCTATTACAACTTGTACACATAAATACTCCATCATCATGACATCGTTCCCCACCACAACCACTTCCTTTTTAAAATAGAGCATTTCTCACTATCTTGTAATGCTCGGTTGATAAAATGTGGAGTGATATTTTACTTTACAAGCTTAAGTCAAATATTTCTAAAACTTATTCAACACTCTTTCAATGCATTGAGTATTTTTGACTTTTTAAAACATACATAATGCTTTAAGACAAAAAGAGTGTTGTCTTGTCAATTTATTTTTCTTTTTTCAAACACTAATACTAACCAAGTGTGGCTTACTCATCTCAAATATCATTTTATTTTCTACACTAGAATCAATCAGTTGTAGAGTAGAGTGGAGAGAAAATTTAGTCTTTCATAAATGTTGTTTAGTATCTAGAGGTTGAAAATAGTAAATTGAGTTGACAATTCACTTACACATTGTCATAATTCTCATCATTTAATGCCTTTTGCTCAATAAAAGAAATAAATAAATAAACAATTGCTTGTTTTATATATATATCATTGAAATAAAGGTATGGTATTAGAATAAGTTACTTTTGGAATAGAGTTTTGGTACCAATTATAGTCCATATGTTCCCAATTAGGTGGCATATGTACAAAAATTATAGTGTACATCTTCATTACACAAGATTAGGTGAAAATATGTATATAATTATAATAATTTTGTGTACACTAATATTGTATTGTGCCACTTAAATCAAGTTTCATGATGAGATTTAACCTTACATCATTAATCTATTTTAGATTCAAATAATCCTTATGTACATATATTAATTATTATATGTACATTATCTAACTAAACTTTCAAGCACATAATTTGCTAATTATGTACTTTTAACTTCGTATGGAATCTTAGTCTCTATAGTACTACAATATTATTGAATCTTATAAATAATTATTGTATGATACCCTATATAACTAAACATGACTTTGCTATTTAAACATCACTTAATGAATTGGATAAATGAACCCAATTGTTAAATTTATTGAATTAAACTAGATAAGATTAGGTCATTACAATTACGTCTTCTTTTGAGATACTACTATTAATTTTTATTAACTAATTTAATTAAACTAGGTGAGTATAGCTAGAATAAGAAAACTTGTACGCGTGATTGCTGGTTTGAAATAAATCCTGCTTGACAACATTGTTGAATCGAGGAAAAAAATGGCTAATGCAGCAACAACTATCAAAAGACTATGCTATGAACTAGTAATTTCTCATTTATAATTGGGTGAGTTAAGGATTTAGCCATTTTGCAGTCCATGTTTTAAAGATATAGCCCACGTTTTGAAAAATTAGCAAAATAGCCATCAGGCCAACATCTAAAAATATATGACTAAAGAAATAAAATTTGTGACTAAATAAATAAAATACACAGTCATAAAATTTGTGACTATAGTCACAAAATTTCAGAAAATTTAAAATAAACACAATAAAAAATTTAAACATCTATTAATAAAATAATCAACTCACAAATAAATGATTGCCTATACAACCAATTTCATAAAATTTATTACTAAATAAAAAATATCTTATAAATAGCAAAAAAATATGCAACCAAAGAAATCACAAATTTCATTACTAGAGACACAAAATTTTAGACAATATTGTCTGCAACAAACAACAAAAACAGAATTAAAAAAACTAACGACTGTAGTCTCAAAAATCTAGACACGAATATATGGCTATTTTGCTAATAAAAGCAAACATAGGCTAATTGTTAAAAACATACATAAAAATATGGCTATTTATTTAAAAAACCGTTTATAATTCAACTCATACTTGCTCCATACTTCACAGCCATTTATTAACTTCATTAATTTTACAAGTTTTGCAGTCTCTGGGCATAAATGTGGACGACACTACCATGTAATAGGAAGGACATGTGTGGATTTCATGGATGTTGATGACATTTTATTTTTTTATTGTTGCAACTAATAACCTTGTATTTTAGATAATTATGCCTTCTATCATTCGCAAACCATGTAATTGTGTATTGGATTCTTTCACGTTCATTTTAATAACTTATAAGACGATTCAAATGGTATATGGCAACCTATTAATAAGAACAAATTATGGATTGTGATTATATATACTCAACTCTTAAACTAATGACAAATTTCTATAAATTGAATTTATTTCGATATTTGATGTGCATTGTATCAACTTTGGTTAAATATTCGATACTTGTGTCTTCTTCGTTTCATGATTAAACTTATTTCAACTTTCTATGTTTTTACGTTTTTAACATACAATGTACAACTATGAATATTTTCTAAATCAAACTTGTATGGCAATATCATATTTCTTATTACGATGTTGATGAACTAAATTTTTACAATCAAACCACGTCCTAAAGTTTCAAATTACTTCAATTATTAAAACACATTTTTTTACTTTTAAATTTTCTATACGCACATGTATAGCATCTATCTCTTAGATTGATTGAATTTCAGTGAAAATAAGAAAAGTTGGCCTGTGGCATTCGATTTCATCAGTGGATAGCGAAACCAAGCAAACACAATCATGTCATTAACTAAGGGCATAATGATTCAATTTCTGTCCTGCAATCACAAGCTCAACCCAGCTAGAGGTTAATTTTGTTGCAGGTACAACCGCCATAAGGTCAAAACTTTTTCTGACATTGTCTTTGATCTGGAACAGCTCATGCCTCATTGTTATCTTGCCCAGTACAAAAGGACTTTCAGTATTTTACATAGACTGATATGACGCGGGGTAAAAAATACAAATCAAAATTCAATAGAATACAACTAACCCAGTTGCCTAAAAATTTCAAAATGAACGAATCATTCAAATACATAGAGCGAATTAGGTATAATAGCACTGCAAAATGGCAAGACTTTGTCATTTGTTCGTTACCTTGATCAGAATTTTCAGAGAAAACTGTTTCCTGGATCTGACAACTAAATAAGTTAAAGCGGCCTCTGACTGTACTAAACGTAGATTTTATTGAAAATGGTACACTTCAGGATTGAGATCGATCCCGCATTTTAGCTCTGGCAAAAAATACGCCGGCCACAAGTCCTACAAAATAGCAGATTTTGGCTCACTTTAAAAAAACAAAAAACGAAAACTAAAACAAAGCAACACAATTGTAGAATAATATTACGCTCTAAAGCCAGTTATATGGACATAACTTACCAAAAAAAATGCTTGTCGAATTCTCTAAACTCGTTGGGACTTTGAAAAGTAGAACACCAGCAAGGGACAGAGGGATCTTGTTCAGTGACCCAACAAGGCTGCAGATATGTGATAAGTGATTAAAAATTTCCATTATACACTTGCAACCAATATTCACTCCAAAATGAAACTTCTAGCTAAAAGAACAACTAGACAATGTCGAAATGAAACTAAAATGTGAAAGAAATTAAAAAAATCCCAGGAAACACTAAGCCAGTCAACACTTGACAGTGACCCTCAGCAATGAGCTTAAAAAGATTAACCCACAGAGATCAAGTTTTGGGGACAAATGTAAAATTCATGTTCCAAGTTTCGTTTAGGAAAATTATAACAAACAGTCATTTTGCTTAGGAAATTTGAAAATATGGCCAACGTTTTCATTTATTAAGAAAATAGCCAACAAGTGGTTATGGAGGATGAAATTCATTCATGCAACTTGTACTTGGATCATGGCTATTTCCTTCAGATTCATTCATGCATCTTGTCCTTGGATCATGGCTAAAATTTTTTGAAACATTGGCTAAAATTTAAAAAACATTTTCCAGAATGGCCTATTTAGCTAAATTACCCTTTCTTGCAACAAAAAACAAAGTATTATACTTTACGACGCATGTTTACCACAGAACAGATAACAAATGTAAACTTAAATCTAACGTTACAAGAAATAATCTATGTATTACCTGTATGTGGTAGCACTTGTTTGATGAAGAAACCACATAGAAGTGAAACTGATTGCCAGACCCAGAAATCCACTGAGTGTCACTACCAACCAGAAACTGGGCAACCTCAAAAGTGGTCTGCAATTTAGATCGTGCAAACATTACAATTTAGTGGGCTAATCTAAAAACAAATGTCAAAAATCATTATAAAATAGATTGGGAAAATAAAAAAGGTAATTTATAAGAAAAACTCACGTTGTCAACAAATAATCCACCTCATTAAAAATGAATATAAGAATAATCCCTAATGGCAAAGAGAGGGTGTTATTGAGCAAGACCATCGAAAATTCATTCAAGTTTCCCGATTTGGTGAATTGCTTTGCTGTGTCCATGACTCTGCGCAAAGTCAGCTGCACAGATAAAACAGAACTCCTCACCAAAGTTTCAAGATATGCTAATACAAAGAAGATCAACAAAAAATATGAGCTGGGCGAGGCTAGATAGATGCAAGCTTTAGGTGATAAGCGAGTTTTTTTATTTATTTATTTTTTTTTTTTTTTTTGCATATCTAGTTTTTCCCCTAAAATAGTAGAACTTATGGAAATACAAGTCTAATTCATTTTGGGGGGACGAATAAGAAACATAATACTTTCTTAGTAGGGAAACTACATAAACGTCTATGCACTTACAGAATATGATGCAGTTAAGAAACAGTTCACAATCTGCCATGCATAGCCAACAGCATGAAACGTTAAATCAGTAATTCCTCCAGTAATCGCTGAAATGATCTGCACAAGAAAAATCATGTTACAATTAACCGAAAGAAGAGTAGAGATGGAAAAAGATATGATATGAGACAGCAACAAAAGTACTAATGTAGCCAAAGAACTAAAGTGATTATGAAATAAAATGACTGAATCCAAAATCAAACTGCAAGTCATCAAACATACCATTAGGAACAGAGCAGTCCACACTCTGCCGTCATGATGCTTGTTAAATAGATACATTTCGCCAAGAGCAGTAATAACATTAGTTACATTCTTCAGGACTGTTACCATAGCAACATTAATGTACTTCAAGCTGCAAATAAGAATCGTCATTTAAATATAATAATAGTAATAATAATAACTACTGCACCGAAATATTAAAAAAAAAAAAAAAAAAAGAGTACATGTTGAGTATTAAACCCTAGACTGAACAATATGCGCAGAAAATCAGTAATGGTAAAAGTCCATCATGCATCATGTAGTAGATTAATAAATAAAACAAAGAGCAATGCTACATGGCTAGAAATATTGTTCACAGAAGTGGGTCAGAATGATGTGACATCTTTACATTGAATGCTAAACAGATTCACAAATGTACATGATTTGATTATGTCCACAAAACTGGCACATAAAATCTGGCCGAATTTTGTCGTCACCTTTTACTTTCCATAAATATAATATGTAAATCTACACCGAATCGCAGCTGCAACATTGTCGTGCCACAGACAAGAAAAACTTTCATGATTGGAACAATTTTTCAAAAAATATCTTAAACTATCACCAAGAGCCATAATTATTAAGTTGGGAGATGTTGATAAATAAAAGAAACAGATACAAATCTACCAATGAAGAACATTTTATACCTCTAACAAGAAAGAACTGGGAGTCAAACTAGCGTATCATGGAAAGTCTCAAAGAAAATCATTGTGAAACAACCAGCCATGACCCAAATATCTTATTATCACTTATAAAAGGAACTTTACAAAAAGCAGCACAAGAATAACCAGGAAATGTAAAATTCCATACCTACATACCTAAACATGCTGGTAACAAGCATCCCAACAAATATAACATTCACCGGCAACCAGACCTTCATCAATCTCCATGTCAACGGTTCCGTCGTAATCAAACCAAAAAAACTCAATATAGACACAATGATAACTGAAATAAGATTCTGCATCCAAAAAAGCATCACGATCAACTAATTATATTAAATATCAAAGTCTTCATCAAACCATTCAATCAAATTGCAGTGACTGGACATCCAAAATTTTCTCAATCCCATTGTAGATAACAAATGACGTATAGTCAATTGCGAGCAATTCATCAATGGTAGGTTACCTGATACAACATCAAAGAAATCCCAGCATTGAAATTATAGCTGGAAAGCACAAACTTGTTGACTAATATCATGCTGCAAGAAGAGATGCAATACGCGAGCCCCGACACTAACGCTTGATTGTGTAATTTAACTCCTCCCTTACTACTCCGTGTCGTTTTATCTCTGTCTTTCTCCAACTTACCACCTTCCAAATCAGTTCCACCATTTTCGAAAGGCTTCATTTTGAATATAAACCTGTATCCACAAAAACATTATTTAAGGAACAATACATGGGCTTTATTCCGTTCCCAAAGGCTTCATTACAATATGAACACGGCTTAGGAAATTATCCATGCGTATAACTAAGTATTTTAATTTACTAAAAACTTCAATCTCAAGAATTTTCACCATTGTACCACTTTTTATTGTCCCAAAAGAATACGAGGAAAACTCAATAACTACAAACTAGATCCAACTTGAGAATCTATAGCAAATAGCACCATTTGCTTCCACTCTAAAAGTTGCTTTGAGTCAAAAGTTATTACTTTTGTTAGTTCCATATTGATTGTGCAAATAAGATAGATCAATTACAATTTTGTGGGATAAACATAGACAAGAACAGTCTGTTATGAACTTGAAGAAACAGAGATGAAAGGTCTCAGTTCATGCCCAAATACTCAAACGTGTACATTAACACACATTAAAATAAAAAATAAAAAGAACAACAACAACTGCAACAATAATAATAATTAAACCCAGAACTAAAGTACTAACTTAGAAAGTACGACCACGAAGTAACCCACTTTATTTGGAATAGAAAGAAGAAAAAAAAAAAAAAGTAATCACCTTGAAATATATGTCAAAACTTCGCCGATCAAGGAAGACCCACCACAGAAATCTTATTGCTTTTTGCAATTTAAATGCTTCGAATCACAAAAAACACCCCCAAAAAAGGGTCAGACCAGTGACGACCTAAAGGTCGGCGAATCAAAGAAACAGAAAAATGAAACCACTTCGAGATTGTTTTTATGCAACGAGAACGAGGCGAGTGACTTCACAGCTGGGTTTTTTCCTCTTCGATTTCTTCTATCTATATTTGATATTGTACCTGGAAGATCAAGATCAAACATTATCAATACTTTGCCTCAACTATTTCAATTTGAGATTTTTAGAAAACCCACAAATCCACAACCACAAAACATAACCACAGTCACACACAGAGCCCAGTCGTATAATACACAACAGCACAATCACAATACACAGAGATCCAATCACATTCACAAAACACAACACAATCATGGAAAGCTAAACCTAAGGCTAAGAACGAGAGAGTGCGATTCATCGGAGAGAGCGAGAGATTACCTAACCGGAGAACGATTCTAAGTCTGAGAGAGGAAGAGAAACCACATCGTCTAATATAGTAGCAGAGTCTCTTTTGAGTTCGTTATTTTTTCACAATTTTCATGGACTTGCTAAAATGCGCCGCCGTCCATCAAGCGCCCTTTAGTCTTTTCTAACACGTTTGTTTTCTTTCGGGTTTGAGACTTTTTTTTCAATTTCAATAATTTTTTTTTTTTTTTGAGGAAATCAATTTCAATAACTTGATCGAGTTATGTTATGGGATATGATGTTAATTATTAATTAATTAATTATTAGTCAAGGTACTTCTCTACAGACATCAACAACAAATGGGCCTCTATTAGAAGAAAAGATTGTTAAAACAATATTGACGTTATCTCAACATATATATATATATATATATATATATATTAATGCTACATATGGTGTATTATTAACCATAGTCCATATTTCCGAGTCAACTAACATTTCAAAAAATGAGAGAAAATTCTCAGTCAGCCAACGGTGATAATTCGTTATGTAGATTAAACTCTGAAGTAGAATTTTTTCATAAAAATTTTAAAAAAAAATTCTAATTTTAGATTTCATATTTTTGTTCCTTTCTGTTTTGGCTAAATTACCAATTTCTTGATTGCACAGTTGATAGGTCAAAAAAAAAAAAAAAGATATCTGCAAAGCCGCCTTTAAGGACTGGGTTTTCAATATGATGAAAAATATGTTTGGCAATTCCAAACGGGAAGCTACCCATTTATTGAGTTTTTTCCTTTTTGAAAAATTAAAAAAAAAACAAAAAAAAAACTGCTGTGAATTATTAAATAGGACTTGTTCAAACATTATTTTTAGGTACTATCTTCTCTTGATATAAGTGGAAAACCATACAAAGGTATAAATACAAGAAAGCTACTAAAGTTTGATTACTAATTGGATATTAATAGCATTTCAAAAAGCCTTGCAAAACGCAAGTGACCAAGCCAAGATTAGTTTCAATATCTGCCAATGTATCATTGCTATTTAGTCATTGTTTCCTTTCAAGAATTTTGCAGCGATGACTTCGGAATTAACGTGTCCGAAGTCATCGTACGTGTTGATAAAAACAACAACATTAATTATATATTTTTATCATTAGAAAAAGCTGGTGTAACAAGTTTTAAATTTTTCTAAAAATATAATCACAAAGAACGACATAATCTGAAAATTGGGTCATAATCAAGTTCTAGGCAGCAAGTTAAGACAAATTTAAGTTAAGAACATCCAATTTAATGTTGAATTATTGTTGGAATTTTAAAAAAAAAAATTTGAAAAACGCCACCCAGAAATATTACTAAACTTGCCCATAAAACACTAAAGAAGTCTAAACCCTGAAATAAATAAATGTCATGTATTTCAATATTACATTCACGTGCTTATTCCTATTGGAAGAGTAGCGACATTGTTCGTGAAGTGCTTTTCGGGACTTAAAAAGTGACATCCTTAGAAGTGGGCGAAGCATTGCTTCAGAAGTCTGAACATAATATTCTATCTGCCAAACATATTCCACTAACAATAGTGGCAATGAAAGGAAGAGATGTGGTTCCTTCCCTAACCCACTAGACTTTAAACGGATCTAAAATATTACATGTCTGCCTAAGGAGTTACTAAATTTGCCCATTTGAATAGCATATTGATAGTGGGAACATAATATTGTATGAAGATTTTTTTTTTTTTTGAACTGTATCAGGATTTTTGGGTCTGGGAATATCCTGATCGCCTACTCTACCTCGCACCTTCATAGTGTTACTCGGTGTTAAACCCACCACCGAATTCAAAGTCACCTCAGCCATATTGAGGTGCTGATGGTCGCGCTCGTCCTCCGTCCCGTCAGCCTCCTCCTCAGTTGTGTCATTCTCATCAACCATCAACAATACCTGTAAGGTGGGATTCTTACAGCGGTGGCCCGGAACGAAGCGCTCGTCGCATTTGAAGCACAACCCTTTCGCTCATTTAGCTTGATATTCCGTTTCAGTGAGGCGCTTAAACTCTCCCGCCGGCCGCACCCCCCCCCCCCCCCCCCCCCCCCCCCTTTCACTGGTCCTGCCGCCTCTACGCGCCCTGGGTCGCGTTGCCCCGACAGAGGTGGCTGGCCCGATAGTGGGGATCGAGACTCGGCTACCAACAGTCCCCGACCCGCCGCTGGTCCTCGACCAACTGAGCCATTGTCATTGCACTCGCTAAATTGCGTGGATTGAGCGTAAGTACTGCTGCCCTCACCTCCGGCTTCAAACCCTCCAAGAAAATGGCCAGGTAATCAGAATCCGAAATTCCACTCATTTGGCTCGAGAGTAACTCAAAACGGTCGCGATAGTCCATAACCATTCCTGTCTAAACGAGCGAGTAAAACTGCTCCTTCAGACTTCCGTCTTGTACCAAACGAAACCGTTCGACCATGCTTTCCTTAAATTCCCCCCATGATCGAACCGGGCTCATCTCTTTGTGCCATTGAAACCATGCCAGAGCTCGGCCTTCCATGCATAGTCCCGCTGCCATCAATTGTTCCGCCTCGCTGAGCCCCGTCACCGCGAAATACCTCTCGACACGGTACACCCAATCATTCACCTCGGTTCCGTCAAACACCGGCATCTTGAGCTTACGAATGCGCACATCGAACCTCGCACTCCCGCGAGGTCCCACATTCTCGTGCGCGCCTCTTCCAAAGTCGAGCTGCAAAACCTGCCCCGTAGGACCTCACATCCCCGCCGCCGACTCCGTCGTGAAAATTGGGACCTGTGGTCATCCTCGGCTGCCGAAACCCGAATTCTGAGTGCAACGGTTGGCCGTTCCCTCTCCATAGGGTAGTGTTGCTAACCCCGTACCTCCCACGAGCGGCCACGTCTGGCTCGGTCCCCCTCTCGGCCAGACCGGTGCGCCCAAAAATCTTGGTGGCCATCCCGTAGTGGCTTGTCCTCAACCAGTCGCAGCCCCGATTGTACCTTCCACTCGCGTTACCTCCAATGCGGGATTGGTGAACACCGATCCGTACGCTGCTACCTGCGGCCAAATTAGCCTCGGAATAGCTTGCGATTGCCCCACTGTTGGCAAAACGCCCGGCCACACATGCGAGTGCCCGTCTGCAGACAATATCCCTGTAGAGGCGGCCGGTGGGACGTGACTACCCTCGGATCGCGACGCTTCGCCCGTAGCCGGATCCCTTCGCATCGCCTCTGCCTGTGTAATTAGTGGAGCGACTGAACGCTGCTCTGCCATTGACCACAGCAATGTTTCAAGGTCTGAGAATCGTTCGTCCATCGATGAAAATCGGCCCTCAAGTTTGTCCTCAATCCAGTCCTCCAACCCACTCACAGTGTCTTTAAGAGCACTGAAACGCTACCCATGGAGCCAAGTTGCTCCTCCAATGCCTCAATTTTCTTCGCTTGTGCCATGGATCCCAGGCGATTGCTCTGATACCAATTTCATAGGACATGGTAGCAAGCTGCTGAAAATACCAGCTTCCCTTGCCTCACGTAAAAGACTAATGAAAAAGACTAAATAAATAAAGACTAATAATAATAATAAAACTGAAATAATTTCCTCCTTCTCTTGAGAAAGATTACAATAGGGTATTTATAGTAACCCTAAAACCTAATAAGACTAGGATTAAAACAAATAAATAATTATCCTAAACTGAAAATAATTAAAACAAATACTGAATATAATTAAAACAAATAAGCCTCACGTAAGTCCTAATCCTAAGAGGAGGCACATCAGTCACCTATAGAGCTGTAACATCTCCAGAACTGTCCAATGAATTCCTCACCGCTTTGATTACTCCGAGCTGGTTATAAGATAAACCAACTTTAAAAATAGAAGGAAAAAGCACAGACTAATCATTTTGGCCTTGCATGAATTTTTTATCTAGTAAAGAAATAACTTGAACCTATGAAGGTGAAATATGGCTGTGACAGCAGCAATTACTCAACTTGCCCATTATCCAAGCATAGCCTTCCGGTGCGGAAAAGATTACACATTTAGAACATATTTGGTTCACCGTATAAGCTCATCATATTGTATTAGAGAATGTAATACGGTGTTTGGCATGTCAAACTACTGTATTTTATAATATGAAAAACACTTCTAATACAATATAAATTGTGTTATCTAGTGCAAAAGAAATTCTTCTTATTAGACCTTATTATCTACTCTAATGCCTAAGATCAATATTGAATTGTTTTATATAATATTTTAAATAATACAGAAATTATATAAGCTTATATGCGTATAACATAATACAATACGACCAAACATGCCTGCACAAGAGTGTTTGGTCTAACTTATATTCTTTAAAAAAACATAAATATTCATCACTTATAAAAATGTACTTGATCACTTCCGTCCAAAAACGTTGTAAGCTTGTCCAACAATAGAACTTTTCATGCTTCAGCCAAAGGACCAGCTATGGTAACCCTTTGCTTCTGACCATCACTGAGAGTTTGAACTGATCGCTGACAAATGCAGTGAAATGTAAATATGAAAGAATAAAGAAAATGTGTTACGAATATGCTTTAATACTGTTTGTTCCCAGGTTTGTTGGGGAACACTACGTGTCGTTTTTATTAATTCTAATAATAATGTATAATGCGGTATGCAATAATGTTTAAGCGACACGTATTAATGATCTAATCACCAGAGATATTACTAGAACTGATTATTTATTCGTGGATTAAAATGCATAGATACTAATTACGATATGCCAATGCATAAGATGATCTGAATTTCATTACCTGATATAAATAATAATATGATAATCACATTATAAGAAAATAATAACATATGTCTAATCGCTAAGTTACTTATTAAAGAGAATCATATAATTTAAATTATACATTGAGACAGGACTAGCCGTAATAACAATATAAAGGGCTTCATTGGATAAAGTAATAAAGTAATTATGCAAGAAGTAGCATTATTAGTCTAATAATAATGTAAAACTGACTGGATAAATTGTCCATCTAAAATGATATAAACATGACCAGAAAAATTATCAGTCTGAATAAAAAATAAAAATTGACTAGGCAAGTTGTCAATCTAAACAGTAAATTAAGATAACTAGGCAATTTGTCAGTCTGAACAGTAAATTAAAATGACTAGGCAAGTTGCCAGTCTGAACAGTAAAAAAGTGACTAGGCAATTTGCCAGTCGAAACAGTAAAATGAAATGACTAGACAAGTTGCCAGTCCGAACAGTAAAATAAAATGACTAGGCAATTAAAATGACTAGGCAAGTTGCCAGTCCGAGCAGTAAAATAAAATGACTAGGGAAGTTACCAGTCTGAGCAGTAAAATTAAGTGAAAATAAAATGACTAGGCAAGTTGTCAATCTGAGCAGTAAAATAAAATGACTAGGCAAGTTGCCAGTCTGACAGTAATATAAAGTGAAAATAAAATGACTAGGCGCAGTAAAATAAAATGACTAGGCAAATTGCCAGTCTTAACAGTGAAATAAAATGACTAGGCAAGTCGCAAGTCTGAACTATTGAAGATATTATAAATTATTAGGATGTTAATTAATTAACTGAATTAATGTTTTACAATTATTTTTACCAAAAAAATGATTATTGAAGTATTTAAATTGAGAGTATAAATGTGTATTTAATATCAAATAATTCTTATATGCAAGTAGACACACGTGTATATATATACACATGAGAATTATACCTATTGTCTGATTGCTTGATTTGGCAAAATAGCTTTTTCTGATGTATGCAGGAATAATATCGTGGAGTTGATGGGAAGAGTACAAATCCCACGAATCGATGGGTCTAAATTAATAATCTACAGATGGTACTCTCTCTTATTGATGGTTATTGTTATCTTATAGATAGTAGGTTTCTATTTTACTCAGGCAGTGTCACTAAAATTCATGTTTGCCTAAATTTTTTAATGTACTCAAATCTCTTTCTTCTTTTTCTTTCTTTCCTTCCTATTCTTTCTCTTCCTTTTTTCCACTTTTTCTCTACGTAGCTTACCATCTTTTATATAGGCAAAAGGATGGATGTTTGACAAAAAGACTACTATTAGCCACTTAAGGCAAAAAGACATTATTGGTACTTTGGATAAAAAAGTGTCATTGTACTCTTGAATTATTTTTACATGCATTTAATGTTTTTGTTTGTTCAAGACTTACTATTACGCAATGTTGCTATAGTAAATTATATATATATATATATATATATATATCCTTTGAACTCTCTCTATGTATTAGATCTTAATAATTGTATTTTCTTGTCTAATCTTATATTCATATGTCATGAGATTTAGTATAATAAGGATATGATTTTAGAGTATCTTAAATTATTAATTTAGCAACATTGATGTGGGTCCATTAGGCATTATTGTACTCAATCTCTCCAGGCCAAGCCCCATAACATTATTCCTGCTGGTGTTTCATGAACCATCTCCATTCTAATATATCTAAAAAAAAATTAGTCCCATGTACGAAAGGTGCATGTATATGGACTTTTCGTACACATATTAAATGTGACTTACTACTTATCATTATAAATTAGGGCAAACTATCCAAAACTTCTAAACTCATCGATTCATTATAAGACGGGATACTACTCTTTTCTTTCCTTGGGCTCGTCTGATAGTGAAGAACAAAACTCCTTTACGGGCCCTCTCATGCCACCAAATCGTCTTATCGAAGGCATCAAAAGTAAGTATAAAACGAAAAAAATTGAGAGAGAGCATTATTAAAAAAAATGTTGTAAGCTTCAAGAAGTAATAGAGGAATGGGAGGTAAAATATAATAGTCTTATTGAAGACTTGGTCAATGCTAAGAACACCATAACTCAAAAGGATATAGAATTTCATCTACTTCAAGAATACACCAAGTCTGCTATTCAAGAGTTCTGAAAGAAGTTGTATGCTTTAGAAGAAGAATATCTTGATATGAAGATGACGCTCTTTTTGCGTGATAATGATCATACTTCTTCTTCGATCAAGCCTTCTATGAGAATGTCATAAAGACCTTCCCCTTTTTTTTGTTTTTTTTTAACACTTAAAGCGTGTACTTTGAGGGGGTGTACTATCACCTATTACCTCTCCTACAAATAAAATATTATTTATGTTTTGTTTGAAATTGCTCTACGAGTTATAAATGAGAAATAATTCAACCGGTTAAGGCATAAAATGCTAAAGTACAATATTGTATGGAAGGTGGATTTTTTATTTTTTTTATTATTTTAAGAAAACTTTGGTGCATGCTTGGACCGTATGACGTATTCATGAATTTCATACTTAATTTATAATATAAATCTTTCTAGCGTTGGCAAACCACTAACAATTATGGTGATATTATTCATTCTAAATTTGTATTCTTATTTTATAATGACATCAAATGTCATTCGTTGCTCTCCAAGAGGTGCCTTCCTTATTTTGGATAGTAATAACACTATTCTTATGGGAAAATCCAATCACTTCCTTCTTTGGCTACATGAGTTTAACAGTTTAACTGTCAACCCTAAAGAGTATCTTCTTGCCTTGCATGCAACGTATATTCCCTTATCTCTAATATATTCATGCATTGACTAAGACATCTTGTCTTATGTCTAGGTGACATTTTGTGCACATAACCTATGCGCCCAGTTTTTTGCCTTATGATATGTTGCCTATAAAATGGACTAAAACTTACTTCGATAAATCACAAACTCTTTTTGACTATCATTTTCATTTGAATTGTGTGTACTTTATTTTTCTCTTCTAATTCCGTCCTTTCCACTTCTATATTTTACTTTTCAAGCAACGCCTCTCCTGGACACCGCCCCCGATTCATATAACGAAATTATTCCAGGGGAAGTGTCTTCTCAGAACAAAGTCTCTTCAATAATTTTTAAAGATGCACTTACGAGTCTCTTGGTTGACGACCCCTGTGGGAGTTTTATTGGAGTCCCATATTATTATAAATATTCTCTCTCATCCTTCTTACGAGCACTAGATTTAACGGAACCACATCCCCTATACATGTAATTTTGTATATTCCTACAAAATCTAGTTTTGCCTCATCAAGAAAGCTTAAAGAGTGCTGGCATCCTTCGTCCCTTGTGGATGTCATCCGTTTTAAGCATCCAGAAGAATCGCATCATCAGTGGTCTCGCAAAACTCATTCTTTTTGGTGTGATTAGGGAGAATTCTCCATTGCTCTATAAGACGTAGTAGCCTTGCTCGAGCTCCCTCTCGCCGATGCAACGCCTCTTCTAACAATTTCCTTATTACTGGAAGAGCAGACATTGTGTGATCATTTAGTTAAATGTCACAATCTTATATGTCAGATGAGCTCAAATATAACATTGTCAGATTGGTTGTCATACCTGAAAAACTACTTGATGCGATCGTGCCTAGCCATCCGAGAGATGTTATCGAAGCACCTGAAGGTCCGATGACGAGAGCTCGCACGAAGAGATTCAAGGAACAACTCAATTTGTTCATGACGAGTTTCTTCAAGGAACATGAGCATTCAAGCGAGTCAATGACAACGTGCGTACACGTTATCCAAGCAACTGAAGGCCACAAAATAAGCCCGACGGATTCCTAACCAACCGTCGATGAATTTTCAATACTTTTGATGTAATTTTGCTTAAGTATTATTTAAATAAGTGTTAGAATCAATTTGGAACACTTTGGAATTTTTAGGCTTATTTTGGTTAAGTTTAGAAGACGAAGACCCGAGAGCTTGCCGATCGATCGCCACCTTCCAGCCGATCGATCGCGAGGATCTACGAATTTTCAACAGAGGCTGCGCCGATCGATCGCGCATC
This sequence comes from Boehmeria nivea var. tenacissima, assembly GCA_018132145.1. Classification (NCBI taxonomy): domain Eukaryota; kingdom Viridiplantae; phylum Streptophyta; class Magnoliopsida; order Rosales; family Urticaceae; genus Boehmeria; species Boehmeria nivea. The sequence goes on from CM030881.1 coordinate 3,641,778, forward strand.
TTTGCCGAACGATCGCGCGCGAATGTGCAGAACGAAGCTGAGACGATGCCGATCGATCGCGTACACAAGCCGATCGATCGCCGGTCTAGCTGATCGATCGCCCCGTCCTAGCCGATCGATCGCGCCGATTCGCAAAATCGCTAATTAGGGTTTTACGTGTTTTCTTAGGCTAATTTAGGTAATTTAAAATTGTTTTTAGGCTATTTCTGAATTAATGAGTTTATTAGCTGGCAGTTAGGGTTGTAAACTTCTAAAGGCCTATATAAAGATCCCTTAATCAATAATAAGGCAGATTACGTTTTTCATCCAAACACATTGTGTGAGTTTCTCTCTGAGTTAGTCTCAGGATTTTGAATCGATCAAGTCCAACGCTTGACGATTCGTAATTGAACTTATCAAACGGCTAAACCACAACCGTTTGTGGCGTTCCTCGACCCACAGATTTATCAACGGATCCATCATCTCTGTTGTGGCATCGCAACAATCCATCCTAGCCGAGTTGGAAAACGGGGCTTCTATCAAATTGTGTTCATCCGACAAGAAACGATCGTCAAACAACGGTTCTCGCTACGAGGATCGCATCAATTGGTATCAGAGCTTCGGCTTTTCTTGTTTGGATTTCTTTATCTACAATTATTAGTTTGTTTAGGGATTTAGTTCTAGTTCTTGAAATTGTCTTCTTGAATTCTTGAATTTTCGTTAGTTTCTTTCTTTCCGTTAATCGTTGGATATGAACTTTTCCTTGTCTTACTAGTTCTCGTTTCTTCTCTTCTTCTTCCTTGTGTTAGACGAATTTTGGCAGAATAAAAAAAAAAAAAAGAAGAGTTGCCGTACAAAAAAAAAAAAAATAAGAGTTGCCGTCCATTACAAAAAAAAAAAAAGAGAGAGGAAGAGCGTTTGGGAAATTGTCATTGGGTGAATTGTGCGTTTGAATTTTTGTTGAAGGTTGGTGGGTTGTTTTGCGTCCATAGATTTTTGTGTTTTTGGTCGTTTAGAGTTTCAATTGTCGTCAAGTTTCATCTAGTACCTTGAGTAGATTCAAAAACTTACGAGGCCGCTTAGAGAGGATTCGAGTGGTAAAAGGCACGAGTGGTGAGTTTAATAGAGGATAAAAGCCGAATTAGTTGAGTGACAAACACGAGCGCCACCTTGAGTGTGATATTACTTGAGTGAAACACGTGAGGGAGCGAATTTGTGAGGTCCTTGTTCTTTTATCTGTTATACTAACCATGTCAGGAAACAACAACGACGGAGCACGTGGAGACCAAACTCAGCCCGCGGATCAACGTCTCATGATGGAAGCGATAACGGGACAATTACAAACGTTGATGCGTCAGATGGCGAACATACAAGAGAAGATGGGAGAGATGAGAGCAGAACAGGAACCAAGGGCGAATGAAGGGAGAAGGAACCAAGCCGCTCCTCGTCAACAGCGAGCACAACCGTGGCAAAGGCGGAATGGCGAGGAAGAGTATGACGAAAACGACTATGATGAAGGAGGACCCGATAGAAGGAGGTTCGAGCAAGGTCGTCGGGATAACCGGAGGGAAGACGACAACCTTGGGAGTATCAAGTCGAAGACTCCCGAGTTCAAAGGCCGTAATGATCCCGAGGCATACTTGGAGTGGGAAAAGAGGATCGAGAACGTCTTTGACATCCACCACTATTCCGATAGAAAGAAGGTAAAACTCGCCGTCACTGAGTTTACTGACTATGCGCTTACTTGGTGGGATCAGGTTGCAACAAGCAGGAGGAGGAACCGTGAACCCCCGGTGGAGACGTGGGATGATATGAAGGCAATTATGAGGAAGCGTTTTGTGCCGGCTCACTATTACCGGGAGTTGCACAAGCGTTTATTGCGCTTGACCCAAGGAAGCAAAAATGTGGAAGATTACCACCAAGAGATGGAGCTTTTAATGATCCGCCTCGGCTTAGAGGAGGATGTGGAAGTCACCATGGCCCGCTTCTTAGCGGGAATGAACACCGAGATTGCGAATGAAGTGGAGCTACACCACTATATGGAGATGGAGGATTTGGTCCACAAGGCCATACAAGTAGAGAAGCAATTCAAAACGGGAGGGAGAAAGAGTAAATTCGGGGACCGACCCGTATGGAAGCCACCCGTGTTAAAGAAGGATGACAAACCTACTTTGGCTCCAACAAAACAGGAGAGTAAACCCTCAAGTTCGACATCTACAAGTGGTAAAGGTACCATCGAAACCTCTTCTACTAGAAATCGTGACATTAGGTGCTTTAAGTGTCAAGGACGTGGTCACATTGCGTCCCAATGCCCGAACAAACGAACAATGTTGGTGAGGGCCGATGGAGAATATGAAACCGAAGAGGATGAGGGGGATGAAGAGGAGGAGTTGGAAGTGGAAGACGTCAGTGAAGTACACGGGCTAGTGGCAGTAACGAGGAGAGCTTTGAGCACTCAAACAAGAAACCAAGAGGACATGCAGCGGGAAAACATCTTCTATGCACGGTGTAAGATCAAGGACAAGATTTGTAGCTTGATCATCGATGGAGGAAGTTGTACGAACGTAGCAAGCGAAGCCTTGGTGGAGAAGTTAGCCCTACCGTTACTTAAACACCCTCGGCCTTACAAGTTGCAGTGGCTAAACGATAGCGGAGGTGTGAAAGTGACTCATCAAGTGTTGGTGTCTTTTCAGATCGGCAAGTACGAGGATGAAGTACTTTGTGATGTGGTTCCGATGGAGGTGACACATATATTACTGGGCCGACCTTGGCAATTTGACCGGCGTGCTACACACGACGGATACACCAACAAGTACACGGTACCTTACAAGGGAAAGTTGGTCGCCCTTGTACCATTGACCCCTAGTCAAGTCCTTGAAGACCAGCGTTTTCTTCAAAATGAAATGGAGAGGAGGGCTCAAGATAACGGAAACACAATGAGTGAAGAGAGCAAAAATAATGAGAGTGGGGTTGTGAGTAAAACACAACGAGTGGAAAAACAAGAGAGAAATAAACAGTTGAGCAAGGGAGAGGAAAGAAAAGAGAGTAAGAAGAAAAACTTTCTTCTTAGGCAACATGATGTTGAGAAAACATTTCTTTCGGGCGAGCCAATGATTTTATTAGTGTATAAGGAGGCCACCCTTTTTGCTAACGCACAAGGCGAAGAATTGCCAAGTGCCATTGTTTCTCTTTTGCAGGAATTTGAAGATGTGGTGGTAGATGAGATGCCACCCGAATTGCCACCAATTCGCGGAATCGAGCACCAAATCGATTTCGTGCCGGGAGCGACTTTACCAAATCGTCCCGCCTATCGAGCCAATCCGGAGGAAACGAAAGAACTTCAACGGCAAATTGAGGAGTTGTTGTCGAAGGGATATATTCGAGAGAGTATGAGCCCTTGTGCCGTGCCGGTGCTACTCGTGCCCAAGAAGGACGGTTCATCGAGGATGTGCGTTGATTGTCGAGCAATCAACAACATAACGGTAAAGTATCGTTTTCCTATTCCTCGATTAGATGACATGTTAGATGAGCTTCATGGTGCATGCATATTTTCTAAAGTTGATTTAAAAAGTGGATATCATCAAATCCGTATGCGTGAGGGAGATGAGTGGAAAACTGCATTTAAGACTAAGCATGGGTTGTATGAGTGGTTAGTAATGCCGTTTGGATTAACAAACGCACCTAGTACATTTATGCGGCTCATGAATCATGTTTTGCACCCATTCATAGGCAAGTTTGTAGTAGTCTACTTTGATGATATCTTAATTTATAGCAAATCCTTAGATGAGCATGTAGAACATCTAAAACAAGTTTTCAACATTCTTAAGCAAGAAAAATTATATGCTAACCTCAAAAAGTGCACATTTTGTACCGACCATATTATTTTTCTTGGATTCGTTGTTAGTGCTAACGGAGTGCATGTTGACGAAGAGAAAGTTCGAGCCATTAGAGAATGGCCAACGCCGACTAACGCCTCGCAGGTCCGAAGCTTTCATGGCTTAGTGGGATTTTATCGCCGCTTTGTCAAGGATTTCAGCACTATTGCCGCCCCCTTTACTGAAGTAATGAAGAAAAATGCACCTTTCCAGTGGGGCGAAGAGCAAGAGAAGGCTTTCCAGGCAATCAAGGATCGTTTGATCAATCCGCCAGTGCTAGCCTTACCAAACTTCGACAAACCGTTCGAAGTAGAGTGTGATGCATCAGGAGTGGGAATTGGAGCGGTTCTTATGCAAGACCGACGACCCATCGCATTCTTCAGTGAGAAGTTAAGTGGAGCGGTTCTCAACTATCCCACTTATGACAAGGAGATGTATGCACTCGTTAGAGCATTGGAGACATGGCAACACTACCTGTTGGCGCGAGAGTTCGTGGTCCATACCGACCATGAATCACTCAAGTTCCTTAAGGCGCAACACAAGCTTAACCGACGCCATGCCCAATGGATGGAATTTCTAGAGCCTTTTCCATATGTCATCAAGTACAAACAAGGTAAGGAGAATGTGGTAGCCGATGCCCTTTCTCGGAGGTACGTACTTCTTTCAACTCTTACAACCAAACTTTTGGGTTTTGAGCACCTTAAAGAATTGTATGCTAGTGATGAAGATTTTGGTGACATTTATGCCTTGTGTGAGAAGTATGGCAAAGATGATTTTTATAGACATGATGGGTTTTTATTTAAGGGTTCTAGGTTGTGTGTCCCACATAGTTCAGTAAGAGAGTTATTAGTGCGAGAAGCACATAGTGGAGGATTAATGGGACATTTTGGGGTTATGAAAACACTTGAAATCCTTCACTCACACTTCTATTGGCCACGTTTGAAATGAGATGTTGAGAGAGTCTGTGAGAGGTGTATTAGATGTAAACAAGCCAAGTCTAAGTCAAACCCTCATGGTCTTTACACTCCCTTACCAATTCCGGAAGCACCATGGGTAGATGTATCCATGGATTTTGTCCTTGGGTTGCCTAGGTCTCGTAGAGGTCGGGATTCAGTGTTTGTCGTGGTTGATAGGTTTTCAAAGATGGCGCATTTCATTCATTGTCATAAAACCGACGATGCGTCTAATGTGGCCGAATTGTTCTTTAGAGAGGTCGTTCGTTTACATGGTCTACCTAGGTCAATAGTTTCAGATAGGGATGTCAAGTTCCTTAGTTACTTTTGGAAGACCTTGTGGGCCAAGGTGGGTACAAAGTTGTTATGTAGCACAACATGTCACCCGCAAACTGATGGGCAAACAGAGGTAGTCAATCGAACATTGTCAACCCTTTTGAGAGCAATTATAAAGAAAAATCTTAAAACTTGGGAAGATTGTTTACCACATGTCGAGTTTGCCTATAATAGAGCTGTACACTTTACTACAAAATATTCACCATTTGAAATTGTGTATGGTTTTAACCCATTGACTCCTATGGATCTATTACCTTTGCCTTTATCTGAACGTGTGAACTTAGATGGGAAGAGGAAGGCGGAGTTCGTGAAGCGGATCCATGAACAGGCTCGGCAAAACATCGAGAAGCGTACGGAGACGTATGTCAAACAAGCCAACAAGGGGCGTCGAGAGGTCGTATTCGAACCCGGAGATTGGGTTTGGTTGCATATGCGCAAGGAACGGTTTCCTGAGCAACGGAAATCAAAGCTTCAAGCACGGAAAGATGGTCCTTTTCAAGTCACAAGGCGACTCAATAATAACGCCTACCAACTTGATCTACCCGGTGAGTATAAAGTAAGTGCGACCTTTAATGTTGCTGATTTATCTCCTTTTCTTGCAGGTTCAGATTTGAGGACAAATCCTTTTGAAGAGGAGGAGAATGATGCGATCGTGCCTAGCCATCCGAGAGATGTTATCAAAGCACCTGAAGGTCCGATGACGAGAGCTCGCACGAAGAGATTCAAGGAACAACTCAATTTGTTCATGACGAGTTTCTTCAAGGAACATGAGCATTCAAGCGAGTCAATGACAACGTGCGTACACGTTATCCAAGCAACTGAAGGCCACAAAATAAGCCCGACGGATTCCTAACCAACCGTCGATGAATTTTCAATACTTTTGATGTAATTTTGCTTAAGTATTATTTAAATAAGTGTTAGAATCAATTTGGAACTCTTTGGAATTTTTAGGCTTATTTTGGTTAAGTTTAGAAGACGAAGACCCGAGAGCTTGCCGATCGATCGCCACCTTCCAGCCGATCGATCGCGAGGATCTACGAATTTTCAACAGAGGCTGCGCCGATCGATCGCGCATCTTTGCCGAACGATCGCGCGCGAATGTGCGGAACAAAGCCGAGACGATGCCGATCGATTGCGTACACAAGCCGATCGATCGCCGGTCTAGCCGATCGATCGCCCCGTCCTAGCCGATCGATCGCGCCGATTCGCAGAAATCGCTAATTAGGGTTTTACGTGTTTTCTTAGGCTAATTTAGGTAATTTCGAATTATTTTTAGGCTATTTCCGAATTAATGAGTTTATTAGCTGGCAGTTAGGGTTGTAAACTTCTAAAGGCCTATATAAAGGTCCCTTAATCAATAATAAGGCAGATTACGTTTTTCATCCAAACACATTGTGTGAGTTTCTCTCTGAGTTAGTCTCAGGATTTTGAATCGATCAAGTCCAACGCTTGACGATTCGTAATTGAACTTATCAAACGGCTAAACCACAACCGTTTGTGGCGTTCCTCGACCCACAGATTTATCAACGGATCCATCATCTCCGTTGTGGCATCGCAACAATCCATCCTAGCCGAGTTGGAAAACGGGGCTTCTATCAAATTGTGTTCATCCGACAAGAAACGATCGTCAAACAACGGTTCTCGCTACGAGGATCGCATCACTACTTGTCTACAGGCGATAAGTTGACATTAGCAGGTCTTTTGAGTTTTTGGCTACACTCTTTCATATTCCCTTCACATAAGCAACTAATTCCTACATCAATATTTCGTATCGCGTCCATTCTGGCTTGTGGAAGGAAAGTTGACCTAGCCTCGGCATTTCTCGACACCATTTACATGCATCTCGACCAAATCTCTTATGGCTTCCATACACTCAAAGGGAGAGGTGGGATGATCTCAGCCATAAATACTTGGTTTTTACAGCTCTTTCTTTTTTAGTATTTTCCGTCTCGTGCGCCTCCTATAGATGACAATTCCGTAGTGAGGAGTTGGAATCTTGATATTCTCGGTAAGGAACTACCACGTGCATTCCTATTGCATGCGTGTGATATTCCAGCTAGTGAGCCCTTAGGCATCACAATACACCACCCAGATAATTTTACCAGGAGGCCTTAAAATCATAATATTTCAAGTTTTGCTCATCTAAGTATTTATCCTGATATTGACATTGATTTAAATTCATATTATCTGGGAAATAGTAGTAATGTTTCTAAAGAGTGGGTTATAAATTGCTTTTCTCATGCGATTTGGGCCTTTGATAAGAATTCTAAAAATGCCCATAATTTAGTCCCTGTCTCTTACCGTCCCGATCGGATGTTAAGGCAGTTTGATTATACTCAACACTAGCCTCACCATTTTGATGTGTCATTATTAGAAACTGTGGCTAGAGATTTTTCTTTCATGTCCCTGTCTGATATGTTGATGGTCCCTTCAAAGCTACACGTCCCTCAAATTTCTAAGGAAGTAGATGTTACTCCCTTATTTGCCATAAATTGGCATCTTCATTCAAATACCCTAAAAAGTCCTATCCTTCCAAATACTCATGCTACCTTGATGGACAGCACGATCGTTCATCACCAAACCTTCAAAAGGTCCGGTGATTTTGGCGAAACATCCTCTCGTGAAAAGAAAACTCGCCCTTCTTCAGGTATTTATTGACATTTTTTATATTATTCTCCAACTATTACATCCTTCATATATATATATATATATTTGTCCCTTAACGTGTCGATTTTTTCTTTTAGCTATGCCAGAAACTCATAACTATTTAGAGCAAATCATCACTGGGAAGCCTATAACTCTTCCTTTATTTCTGTTAGAGGGTAAGAGATAATAGATACTAGTGTATTTTGATTATCGTTGTCATTTTTTTTATGCATGGGGTTTTTTGTGCAGCATCTCCTAATAGAGAAAAACGACATGACTAGTCATTGCATTCTCAGGAGACAGAGGTCTTAATCTACCCTTGCAACTATTTTAATTATTCTTAAAATAATCTTTCTACTAATGTCTTGTTTTTACTACAGGGTACTCCGGGGTTATCTTCTTTCTTGGCTCTTTCCCTTGACCTTCTAAAATCTGATGAAATCCAAGTTTCGTCTTTAGCGTTAAGTCTTGTTCCGTCCAGCAACTTAAAAGAAACTCCTACTTCTTCGACAAACAATCGAAGATTGTCTCGGTCGCAGTTCTTCATCCAAATCAGGATATTCTTTTTGGACTTGGGAATATCAAAAGAAAGACTCGGGATTCCTCATGCAACTGAGCCAACTCGATCCCATACGACGTCAATATGTTGTAGAGGCAGTCGGCTTTATTGTATTCCTTGTTGTGAATTTTTCAAGTAAGGCCTTAACATCTCCTATGAGATTAATGATGTATGAAACTTGGATTGGTCTTGGAGATGTGAGATTAAACCTACCAATTTTAGGAAAGGTGGTAGAGTCTTCTTTAGAGTATTCAAGGCCATCCGGGGTGGAACAAAGGTACTCTAAATAGTCGTCAAATATAACAGTTGCCAAACAACACATTCAGAGTTTGCACAAGCTCGTTCATCAGATGGAGGGTGAATTAAAGGGTTTGAAAGGTGTAGGTAAGTTTTGATTTTCGGATGAAATAATGTATGGTTTGTATTTTTTTTTTGTTTTATTGTGTGTGTGCTCATGTTTTTTTTTCTTTAAAAAGTATGGCATAGTTCATACTCATCAAGAATGAACTACTTATGTATCATGTTGTCTTTACCTTTCAAATGAATTCTAATGTTAATGTAATCTTTTGAGTGAGATATTTGACTTAACGTATATATTTTTAATATTATAAATAACAAACACACATTTTATTTATGATGTGCCTTTAAAAAGACACAATATCATCCATAAATGACACTATCAAACGACACATTTATTTTTTTTAACAAGCACACTTATTGGGCATATTTACTGCATAATAGTCTTAAATGCATTCGATATTAGACGGGGGCAGTAGCCATACCTTATCGGTATATTTGCCGCTTCATCACGCATAATATTTCTTTATATATTTGACAATAGTCGGGGGTAGTAGTTTACCTCCATCGACCTTTTTAAAACGACAATACCCACTTTCTTTGATTTCTTAAACCACATAGGGTCCTTCCCAGTTCGGTGAGAATTTTATTGCGTGGGTTCCTCACATTATATGATCAGCTGCTTGGAGAACTAGATCACCTTTTTGAAATATTCTAGGGCGTATGAGTTTGTCATAAGCTCGTACAATTCTCTCATGTTCAGATTCAATATTTTCTTGGGCTTTTTCTCGTTTTTCCTCAAGAACCTCAAGGTCTGCTAGTCTTGAAGCTTCATGATCTATGCTTGCTGCCTTTGCTAGGCGTGCTGAGGGGATTGCTACTTCAGCTGGAAGTACGGCTTCAGACCCATAAACTAGTGTGAATGGCGTGAACTTTGTTGAACCTCGTCTCAAAGTTCTATATGCCCACAACGCTAGTGGGACGAATTCATGCCATATTTTGGGATTCTCATGTACAGTTTGACTAAGAACTCTTACGAGCAATTTGTTGATGGCTTCCGCAATCCCATTTCCTTAAGGGTAATATCTAGAAGATTTTCCATGAAAGATCTGATAACCTTCTAGTGGTTTTTGTAAGCTTTTGCCAATGAATGAGGTGCCATTGTCGGATATTCTTTTTAGGATACCGAATTGACAAATGATGTGTTTGAGGATGAACATCGCGACATTTTCTGAGCTTGCCTTATTGAGAGGTATTGCTTCGGCCCATTTGGTGAAGCATTCAGTTGCGGTCAATAACCAAATCTTACCCTTGGAAGGTGAAGATATTGGACCGATAAAGTCCAATGCCCATGTATGAAATGGGTATGAAGATGAGACTGAATGTAAAGGAACCGTGGGAGCATGGATTCGATTTCCAAATATTTGACAATCATTACATTTATTCACAAAATCCATAGCATCTTTCTCTATTGTTGGCCAATAGTATCCAATCCTCAATAGCTCCTCAAATAACTTTCGGCCGCCTTGGTGTTCTCCACAGTCCTTTTTATGAATCTCCATCATTACTTCGTTTGTTTCAGTAGTCCCTAAGCATCTTAAGAGGGCGCCTCTACAAGCCTTTCAATATAATTTTCCATCGTCCATGCAATACTTGCTAGCGTGCCTTTTGAATTTTGTGACTTCAACATTTTCAGCTGGGAGTATGCTAGAGCTTAAATATTCCACATATGGTGTTCGCCAGTCTCCTTCTTCTACGTGCAAAATGGCTTCTCTAGCTTCAAAAATATGTTGACAATTGTCACATGCACGCACAACATCAGCGGTGTCCGTCAACATGCCAGGCTAATAATAACTAACACATTGAAGACGCTTTATCATTGGCAGCCCTTCTGTTCCGTAAACATGATGGTGTATTTCCTTTAATCTTCTGACAGCCTCTTCCTTGGTTATAAATCGAGATAAAGCGCCACCAGGACTGCAGTAATAAAGAACGCCAACGATTAATGCAAAATTGCTTACTTGCTTGTAATTTATGGATTTAGGATTATTTAGTCTTACAATGATATCCTTTGTCCATTCCTTCATCGTAATTGTTTCATCATTGGCATATGGAACGTTTTTGCTGGTTAAGGCGAAAGTCTTGATGTTTTCACCATTCATTTCCATCTTTGAGGTCATCGTAGCAAGTGCATCAGCATATCGATTCTATGTGCGCGGTATGTGCTGGAGTCTGTAACTTTTAAAATTTGTCAGTATGTTTTGCAATATGGTTCTGTACTTTGAGAGTACCGATTCCTTGGCTACGAATTCTCCGATTAATTGTTGGACCACAAGGCGAGAATTGCCCTGTATTAGAATTTTGCTCGCTCCTCGGCTTTGTGCTACTTTGAGACCTGTGCTTAATGCTTAATATTCAGCTTCATTGTTTGAGCAATTAAACCCTAATCTGCATGCAATCGCCGTGTCTTCTCTACAAGCGTTAGTTATTACCACCCCGACCCCTCCTCCTTGAGAAGTAGATGAACCATCAAAGGTCACAACCCATTTATTATCTTCTTTAGCAACCATTTCACATGTTGCAATCTCTAGTTGCTCCATGGGTAATTCATCTTTGAGGACATAAGGGAACTCATGTGGGAATTGTGCCAATAAGTCCGCGAGGGCTTGGCCTTTTATAGCTCTTGGCATTTCGACACTGATGTCAAATTCACTGAGCAACAACATCCACCTGCTAAGTCGACTACTGGGCATTAGTTTGCTCATCATGAATCTAATTGGATCATCTTTGGTAATCAAGATTGTTTTGTGGAAGAGCATGGAATGGCGTAGTCGTTGTGTCATTCAGCCCCTTTCATCAATCTGCTTAAGTAATAAATTGGTCTTTCTATTCCATCATGTTCTTGTGCAAGAAGAGCACCAACAGATTTCTCTGTAGTTGTAAGATACAATATCAATGATTTATGAGGTGATGGAGAGAGCATGACTTGAGGCGATGCTAAGGTTCGTTTGATATGATCAAACGAAGCTTGTTGTTGGGAATCCCACATGAATAGAGTCTTCTTTCGAAGTAGGACTTGAAATGGACTGGCGATTTCGGCAAGGCTAGGGCTGAATCTCTGCAAGTAAGAAATTTTGCCAATAAAACTCATGAGTTATTTTTTGTTCTTTGGGGGCTCTATTTTTAATATTGCATTTGCTTTGTCAGTGTCAATACTAATTCCATCTTTGTGAACAACGAATCCTAAGAATTTTTCGCTAACACCAAATGCCCACTTAAAGGGGTTCATTTTGAGTTGGTACTTCCTACATCTTTCGAAGACCCTTTTTAAATGCAACACATGATCTTCTTTCCCTCGGGACCTGATATTGATATCGTCAACATAATCTTCGATAATACCATGAAGCATGTCATGGAATATTGCTGTCATTACCCTTTGGTAGGTAGCACCAGCATTCTTGAGACCAAATGGCATAGCAACATAGTAAAAGTTCCCGAAAGGAGTTCGGAAGGCAGTCTTCTCAGCATCTTCTGGTGCCATACGAATCTGGTTATAGCCGCTAAAGCCGTCCATAAAGGAGAACATTTCATGCCCAGCAGTTGCATCGATTAGTGTATCAAGATTCGGCAAAGGGAATTCATCTTTGGGACAAGCCTTATTGAGATCGCGATAATCGAAACAACAACAAATTTGACCATTTTTCTTTTTGACAGGTATTATGTTTGCCAACCACTTGGGATGAGAACATGACTTGATGAATCCGGCATTGATTAACCTTTTAATTTTGGCTTTAATTTGTAATTGTACATCAGGTCGTGAATTTCTCGGTGTTTGCTTTACGGGCTTTGCTTGTGGAGAAACAGCTAATTTGTGTGTCATCAGTGTAGCGCTTAGTCCTGGCATCTCATCACAAGTCCGTGAAAATATATTTTTATATTCTTTAAGAAGATTAACCAATTCTATCTTCATGTCTTCTGGTAAGTCCTTAGCAATAAAGACAGAACGTTTATCATCACTGTTTGACAAATTTACTTCTTCCAACGGGCTTTCTTGCTGTTTTGGTTCGTCTTGAAGTTGGCTTGGGGCATCTTTTATTTCTTCTTCTTCTTCTTTTGGAGCTGGGACATCATTATTCACTTGTAGGCCAGTTGTTGCAATTGTGGGGCTCAACTTTTCAGCTAGCCCCACGCACCACCATAAGCGATACGCGGTGCATCCATTGGGAATGGCTACTTTCTGTATTTTTTGCGGCCTTTGAGTCGGTTCAGGGCCATCACTTCCTTCGTATTCTTCCCATCGCGGCAACATAAGGGCTTTTGCATTTGTAGTAGCAAAATCCAATTCATCATGTGCTTCATCATAGAGCAATGTACTACCATGATGAGCCTCATCATTATTGAATGGAGCTTTCGTCCCTTTGATGGTGACCTCTCTACCCTTGTAATAAGCTTTTATACATTGGTGGAGAGTGGATGGGATACATTTGTGTGTATGAATCCAAGATCGCCTGAGTAGCAATTGATAAGAGGTATTTGCATCAATAATGTGGAATCAAGTCAATCATTTTATTGGTCCGACTTGTAGCTCTATAGTTACATGCCCAAGAATTGAGACAACACCCGTGTTGAAAGCTAAAGATTTGTTGGCTAAGGGACCATGAGCTCTAGGCCTCGACTCAATCTTTTCAAAGTGGCAGAAGTCATTAAATTCACAGATGCTCTGTTGTCAATCATAGCCCTTCTGATGCTTACTTCATTTATTACAGCCTCCACGTATAGGGGCCGATTATTATTATAGTATGGAGTAAGGTAATCTTTGTCTGTGAACATAAAGGTTTCATTAGAAGCTCGAGAGAGTCTTCTGATAGGATGGCTCACAATGTAACAGGTGGGTCCATACTTCTCAGCGACTTGGAGCATGTGCGTAATTGCTTCTTTTCGTGCCTCTTCTTTGAATTCTAAAGTATTGAAGAATTCTCGAAAGAGTTTGGTTCGAAGAAGAGGCTCGATTAGGCCGTTGTTAGATTCTAGTTGGCCATTTAGAACATTTTCAGAGATTGGTAATTCTAAATCCTCAATGCATGCCATGACAGCCCCGTCGTTTCGGTGTTGAGGGAAATGAGCCATGCATCTAACATAGCGTGTACTCTGTCCATGTTACATGGAAACTCTGGCGGGTCTTCGCACCTTCCTTTCTTGAAGGACTTCGTCTCTTTGTTGGCATTGCGTAGGCCATGTCGAGCCCTTGTTTTCCTTCCCATTTGTTGTATCGTGAAGCTTCTCCTTGACTTCGATTTAACCGAGTCAATCTTGAGGTGGTGGCCTCCGTGCTTCTTGCCTTTGCTAATAGTCCTACGAAATCATATATAGCTTGATTTTTGATGTAGATTATGTATTCAGCAAACATGCCCTTGATGCATAGCTTGACCAATTCCTTTTCAGGAACTGTTTCTTCGCAATCCAGAGCCTTTTCTTTGAACCTTTGTACATAGTTGATTAGAGTTTCGCCATTTCTCTGTCACTCACTCGTGAGGTCGACGATGCTTAATCGATCTTCAACCATGTAAAATTTTGCAAAAAATTGAGACACCATTTCATCCCAAGTCCGAATGCTCTCACTCGGTAAATTGGCGTACCAAGTGTATTCCCGTTCAGTTAGTGACTTAGAGAACTCTCGCAGCTTTAGCTCTGGATCATGAGCATGGATCCCGAGATCGTCCATAAATTGCATGATATGTTCCTTAGCATTTTCAGTTTTTCCGTTATACTTACAGAACACTGGACTAACATACTTCCGTGGGTACGGCTTTATTGCGATCTCCGCAGGTTATGGAGGACGAAAGTCTATGAAAGTTGCTAGAAGCCGTTCTTTTTCTGCCTTGAGGAGGCTTATCAGCTCTCCTTTGGTGATGAAGTTCTCATTGCCGCCGGATAGAGCTTTGACAGTGATTTTCATCTCGTCATGGTTCTGGATTCTCCTTCTAATGAAGCTGCACTTTCATAATTGTCTTGTGTGTCTTTGTTTGGCGAGGGTGTCTTTGTTTGGCGAGGGAGTCTCCGTGTTGCCAACTCTATTCGCCAAGGTACGTAGGATGATTTCTTGACTCTTTTGAATATTCTTCAAAATGGTGCTGAGATTTGTTTCGTCTATGTTGATCGGTGCCGCGTTCCGTTCTTCTTCGTTATCCTCCATTGATATCATGGAGATATTGATTCCTGTTTGAGTGTAATTACACAACAATCACTGTATTAAGTTTATAACACACTATAAATCGTGATGTCTTTCATCGATGCATACAAAAGTAGCATATTTGATTTTTATTTATTTATTTATCATTCCGTAATTCAGAGTATTAAGTGACACTAACAACACATTTTATATGAGTATCAAATAAGACTAGATGACTTATGTTGATTATGCATATAGAAGTGTGTGCATTACTTGATCAGATGGCAGCTTAAAATGATATACAAACTTCACTAATATGGTAAGGTGGGCTCGTGACTTTTGATAATGCGCACCGCATCCAAGGGTGACATTAATTGAATTGTTTCATAATGGACAACGATACCGGATACCTTCACTAATAGATCGTGAGTATACACATTTTGGTTCCGTCATAAAATTAGTACGTAGGACATCCAAAATACTGTTGACTTTTAGAGTCCGCAGTGGAGTCGTCAAATATTCCCGGGTTCGTTGGGGAATACTACGTGTCGTTTTTATTGATTCTAATAATAATGTATAATGCGGTATGCAATAATGTTTAGGCGACACGTATTAATGATCTAATCACCAGAAATATTACTAGAATTGATTATTTACTCGTGGATTAAAATGCATAGATACTAATTACGTTATGTCAATGCATAAGAATATGTGACTTTAATTAATTGAGATAAATAATAACATGATAATCATGTTATAAGAAAATAATAACATATGTCTAATCGCTAAGTTGCTTATTAAAGAGAATCATATAATTTAAATTAAACCTTGAGAAAGGACTAGACGTAATAACAATATAAAGGACTTCATTGGGTAAAGTAATAAAGTAATTATGTAAGAAGTAGCATTATTAGTCTAATAATAATGTAAAACTGACTGGATAAATTGTCAATCTAAAATGAGATAAATATGACTAGAAAAATTGTCAGTCTGAATGTAAAAATAAAAAATGACTAGGCAAGTTGATTGTCTAAACGGTAAATTAAGATAACTAGGTACTTTGCAAGTCTGAGCAGCAAATTAAAATGACTAGGCAAGTTGCTAGTCTGAACAGTAAAAAAAAATGACTAGGTAATTTGTCAGTCTGAACA
The DNA here is from genome assembly GCA_018132145.1 of Boehmeria nivea var. tenacissima. Taxonomy (NCBI): domain Eukaryota; kingdom Viridiplantae; phylum Streptophyta; class Magnoliopsida; order Rosales; family Urticaceae; genus Boehmeria; species Boehmeria nivea. Next base: position 3,657,743 of record CM030881.1, read on the forward strand.
GCAAGATAAAATGACTAGGCAATTTGTCAGTCTGAACAGTAAAATGTAATGACTAGACGAGTTGCTAGTCCGAACAGTAAAATAAAATGACTAGGTAAGTTGCTAGTCCGAGCAGTAAAATAAAATGACTAGGCAAGTTGACAGTCTGAGCAGTAAAATAAAATGACTAGGCAAGTTGTCAGTCTGAGCAGTAAAATAAAGTGAAAATAAAATGACTAGGCAAGTTGCCAGTCTGAGCAGTAAAATAAATTGACTAGGCAAGTTGTTAGTCTGAATAGTAAAATAAAGTGAAAATAAAATGACTAGGCAAGTTGCCAGTCTGAGCAGTAAAATAAAATGACTAGGCAAGTTGCCAGTCTGAATAGTAAAATAAAGTGAAAATAATATGACTAGGCAAGTTGCCAGTCTAAGCAGTAAAATAAAATGACTAGGCGAATTTCCAGTCTGAATAGCGAAATAAAATGACTAGGCAAGTCGTCAGTCTGAACTATTGAAGATATTATAAATTATTATGATGTTAATTATTAACTGAATTAATGTTTTACAATTATTTTTACCAAATGAATGATTATTAAAGTATTTAAATTAAGAGTATAAATGTGTATTTAATATCAAATAATTCTTATATGCAAGTAGACACACGCATATATATATATTATATATATATATATATACATATATACATGATAATTATACCTGTTGTCTGATTGCTTGATTTTGCAGAATAGCTTTTTCTGATGTATGCAAGAATAATGTTGTGGAGTTTATGGGAAGAGTACAAATTTCACAAAGTCTAAACTAATAATCTGGAGATGGTACTCTCTCTTATTAATGGCTTTCGTTATCTTATAGATAGTAGGTTTTTATTTTACTTAGACAGTGACACTAAAATTCATGTTTTTCTGAATCTTTTCATGTACTCAAATCTCTTTTATCTTTCTTTCTTTTTCTTTCTTTCCTTCCTATTCTTTCTTTTCCTTTTTTTCCACCTCTTCTCTACGTAGCTTGCCGTCGTTTATATAAGCAAAAGGATGGATGTTGGACAAAAAGACTACTATTAGCCATTTAAAGCAAGAAGACATTATTGGTACTTTGGATAAAAAAGCATCATTGTAGTCTTGAATTATTTTTACATGCATTTAATGTTTTTGTTTGTTCAAGACTTACTACTACGTGGTGTTGCTATATATATATATATATATATATATCTCCTTTGAACTCTCTCTATGTATTAGATCTTAATATATATATATATATATATATATATATATATAACTCTCCTTTGAACTCTCTCTATGTATTAGATCTTAATAATTGTATTTTCTTGTCTAATCTTATATTCATATGTCATGAAATTTAGTATACTAAGGATATGATTTTAGAGTATCTTAAATATTAATTTAGCAACATTTTATGTGGGTCTATTAGGCATTATTGTACTCAATCTCTCCAGGCCAAGTCCATGACATTATTCCCGCTGGTGTTCCATGAACCATCTCCATTCTAATATATCCAAAAACATTGTTTACTAGCCGTCTAAATCTACCTGTTGATAGCTAAGCATACCGGCGGCATCTAGAGATTTTGATATCCAGCATTTGACTTCATCACGGGTAAGGGTTAACTTACAAAGGCCAAACGCGACATCTGCTTCCACTGTAGGCATCACTACCTGGAGCACGGGTTATATTGCCATTGTTAGTTTATGCTAACAATTTCTACTAGAAGTCCACAAGCTACCGAAATGTCATGTTTTGGTACTTCATTTCAGCTGCAATTATTAAAAGCGCTTATGTTTCCATTAATGCTCCTGAAAAAATTGTAAATAAAATATCAACAAGGTTTTGAATCCGAGCAAAATGTTCATATCAAAATCTTGCACGTTTAAAATAAAAAAGGTGACAATTTCCAACAAAGAGCAACCCTAATCTAAGTAATATGAATTAGAAAAGAATGAAGAAAACCATTTGTCCACCTATAGACACTATGCTTGGTAGATGGAATGGATTGAGAATTGGAATGGGAAAGAATTTATTATTCCAATTCTAATGTTTGGTTGATCACTGGAATTAATGTTTGAATTACTAGTCTCATTTTTTATATGTTGTCGGGCCTTGGGATGGAATAGAAAAATAACTAATATGACAAAAATATCCCTTTATTTTTATTTCACGTGCAGTATATTAAATAAAAAATTAACGTAAATAATAGATTCTAAAAGGGGTGTTTTAGGCAAAACGTTTTTAGGTAGTTACTTTCCATTTTATAGGTATTTTAGAAAATTAACGTAAATAATGGAATGGTGATACCAACGTATGATGAAATTATCATTCCATTGGAATGACACTTATGATACGAACTAGGAGAAGGGGAAAAATAATAATTTATAGGTAGTTGTGGAAGAGTTTTAGAATTATTATGAGAATTGTGAGGAAATGAAGAAATTTCTTTAAGAGAGTTAGTAGACCTCTTAAACGTCCATAAATCTATCTTTGTATCTAATTTTACCAAATTTTCTATTAATACAATATTTTAGTTCGTATCAATATGGTATCAGAGCAGTCGGTCTTGGAGCGATGACGACAAAGAAGACGGTGCAATGTCTCGATGGTACGGCTAGGATATTCTAAGAAATGAAGGAGATGCTCATCAGGATGAACAAGAAGCTTGACATGATTATTAAGCTACAGGAAGAGGCAGCGATGAAGAAGATGGCGTGTGAATCAGGCTTAGTAATATAGATGGATTTAGCCGGTGATGGAAACGAGTCAGATCTGAGCGGCATAGCTGAGGACGAGCCGGATCTAGTAGATGACAAAGAGATCAAGGCGTTGTTTTTCGACAGTGATGAAATCAGGCCAGAGCTGCTCGGTGAAGAGGAAATCAAGCTAGATCGGATTCGCACCGATGGCTTTAAGGTTGAGCTCAACTTGTCAGTCTTCATTGAGGAAGTTATGTCCGAGACTCAAGTTTTTGGGGCTACAGAGAACAACCAGCTCGATTCCATCATGAAGCACAGTTAGATCATCGGCCCTGATATCGATGACCAGATCGGCAAAATTATGATGGAGCGAGAGGCTATGACATCATCTTCGTTGGCCTCAACAGAAAAGTTGAAGAAAGACAGCTCGTTCATGAAAGATCGAGGGAAAACATCGACATTGCAAAGGCGATGGAGGAGGCCGCGGGAAATTGGTGGCAAGGCACAACAATGAAAGGCTAACCAAAGTCCGAGCAACACGAGATCGTCGGCGTCGGCATCGGCATCAGAAAAGAAGAAGACGAAGGCTACAACCTTCTTGAAGCATGAAGGAAGGCTAAGTGTCGTTGTTTGGGGTTGAAGACGACGGAGCAATGGGACAGCAGCGTGGAGCAATGAAAGCAGCCGCGGAAGCGAGGCTGGCTGAAATCGCTACATGGGAAGGCATGATTGAGAGAGAATGCAATGGGCAAGGTGGAGGCTGCAAGGAGGCCTGGTCGCTTCGAGTCACAATGAAGCAATAAAGTGGCCCGGAGTAGGCGTCCCTATCAGTGGCAGAGTTCAGGCACTCTTCGACTACATGGTGTCGAAGAAGTTTCTCTGGTACTCTTCGTGTTGGCCATGGCTGGTGCGGTGGGAATTTGAAAAAAAAAAGGGTTATTTTCATAAATGTTCAGAATAGGATTGAATATTACATGTAGATTCACTATTTGCAACATATATTAAAGGAAAAATTTAATGAATGACCCCTATAATAAGCCACTGTCCATATTTGGCCCCTAGAATATAAAACTTCTTAAATAGCCCCCATATATGGTCACAACATAAATGTGGCCCTCCCGTTACCTATTTTTAACGGAGATAACAAATCTTGGGGCAAATGATATATATTTAGCACCCTTTCCAATCTCAAATCCCTAAATCCCTAATTTTTTTTGTTGAAAGACGCCATTAGAGAGTTTATGGCTTCTTCTTCTTCAAAGTCTGATTGCTCTTCAAGTTGCGTCAAGCGTTCTTCATCTAGAAGAGTTATTAGCTATGACGCAAGTGGGAGACCAATCCACACTTGTGGGTTGTTGAAGGTAGAGAGGACTATGAAGACGCCTAAGAACTTAGGAAGAATGTTTTGGGGCTGCACTAATTACACGGTATAGTAAGGCCTAATATTTTGAAGATATGTTGAGCTATTTCAACTAGACTCTGCAATCTTTTTTTTTTTTTTTTGGTTCTGTATTGTTTGTTGGTAGGATGATTTGGATCGTGGATGTAGGTTTTGCCTCTTTGTTGATGAATCGCCTTTTATGCCTATACCTGATACCGGCCATGTATGCTAAATTAATGGAGAAGGAAGAGGATATCATAAATTTGTTGACTGTGAAGGCTAGACTTAAATGTGTTATTGAGTACAAGAACGATGAGACAATAATGTTAGCAAGAAGATCAAGAATGCTTTTATGGTGTTTGATAATGGTTATTGTTGTAATTGGCTATCTGTTGATGTATAGTTGAACTGTGTTTCAGCTACTTTTACCATGTAGTAATGTATATGGTATGGATGTATTAAACTTTGTTTAATTATTAACTATTTTGAGGATCGTAATTGCTAGGAAATTCCTAATTGTGATTAGTAATTAACAAATATATTTATCTGAACTTTGATATTCAGTGTGATAAATATGTCTTTCACTAGATCAAAATGACAACATGCCATGTCTAATACCACAATATTACGTATATGAGTTTAGGGCCAAAAATATTACGTATACCCTGTGCTGTTGGTTATGAAGCTGAGAGTAACCCTGGGCTATTGGTTATTTGTAGGAGCTGTTTATGTGGATGTTTGTTGACGCGGTCCGCTGGGTTGTTCGTTATTTGGAGGAGCTGCTTGTTTGGATGTTTGCTGACGCGGTCCGCTGGACTGTTACAATTCAATTCAAATATTAATTAGGACGAGTAAAATGCCAATAGCCAACACCTTTTTGAATGAGTTTGAAAGAAAAAGTAGTGAACCTCAGTTTGTGGCCTGGTAGGACAAGTTCTCGAGTTGTGGACCTCTTGAGCACAAATCTTGCAGTGGAGCTTGTTATATACTCTTCGCATCTTAGTACTACCAGATGGAAAGACTTCATCATGCTCGTATCTCCTTGCTTTCTTCGGCCTTCTCGGTTGTTTCTTATACAGAGGTGGGTTCATTGGTGTGTTGCTAGAATTAGGCCACTCTTGTTGTGCTCGAATTAGCATTATCAGCCCTGCATATATTCTCTCGTAAGCTTCTTTTTTGTACCAATCGCTGACAAAGTCCTTCGGTTCTAGTTGCTTGTGCCAAAGGCAAGCTATTCCATGGCTGCACGGTATACCCGATAGATCCCATCTGTTGCATGAACACGATGAAGCTTCTATGTTGACACTGTATGATGTTCCATGAAAGTCAATAACTTGGTAGTTAGAAGCACCACACCAGTAGACTATGTTAGAAGCTGCTTCAACCTTAGATCTTTCCAATATCTTGCTGATTCGTGGACCAATGGTTAAGAACCACTTACTGTCGACCATTCGTTGCTTAGTAAACCTTCGTAAAATGTATAGCCGAATACGTTCTAACAAAGTCAAAATGGGCTTTTCACGAGCACTTAGAATAGAGTTCGTGCCATTGAAAGTTTCGCACAAATTATTCAACACAATGTCACAATTGACAGTGGTACGAAAATACGCCTGACACCAGTGTTGAGGACCTTTACTCATCAACCAATCGTATGCCACAACTTCATTGTGTAAAGAGCCGATGTTGAATCTGCATAGAATGGAATGGACAAATATATTCTTATTGACCTTCACAAAAGGCATAAAAAGGCAAGCCAGCTCAATTAAAACCAATGTTATATCTCATAAATACCCATATCTGCGACAAAACAAATTTTTTCCCATTTAAATGACCAATGGCATAAAGAAATGCATGTGAGGACTGTAGGCCAAATGCTTTTCCTAATGCAAACAGGTACTTTATGCCGCACCACAACACATATAACGACACTAGAATCAAAATATTTCACCTTAAACAATTCAAGTGGTCCCAAACCCTTAAACAATTCAAGTGGTCCCAAACAACAGTGTTGAAAACCATACATAACAGAATATACTCTTTCCATCTATTCCAGTTACAAAATAACCTAAAAACACCTACAAATGAGAAACCCATGGACCAAATCAAAGAACAAAAATGACTTACCATAGTCGGAGATTTCAACTTCGTCAGGGTCATCTCCTACATCCATTGTGATGGAAGCTTATAGCACCCTAAACAAAAGCCATTTAAATTTCACTACCTTCAACCACAAATTACAGTCCCTCAAACCCTAAATTGCGTTTCCACAATACATTACATCCTCGAATACAATTGAGTCTTTGGAAAAATCGATTTTGCGTGAACTCACAAAGACAAAATTATTTACTTAGGTAAAATTACTTTTTTGCCCCAAGATCTGTTATCTCCATCAAAAATAGGTAACGGGAGGGCCACATTTCTACTGTGACTATATTTTGAGGGGCTATTTGAGAAGTTTTATATTTTAGGAGCCAAATATGGACAGTAGCTTATTATAAGGGCCATTCATAAAATTTATCCTATATTAAATTCAATCTAACTATTTATAATACCATAATACCCCTAACAAGTTAACCAAGCCGGATCCACAATGAGCATATAATTAAAAATAAAATTAAAAAAAAAGAAAAGAAAAGAAAAAAACAAATTGCATATTTTTCAAACTTAATTAGGGGATTTCAATTTTTTTTGAAATCACTCTCCACTCATGCGTATATCTCACTGAATGGTTAAAAGACGCCGCATCTTGACTTCTCATAAACACCCCATCCCCCTACTAAAAAACCCCAATGATAATGGTGCGTTTAGGATACACCGACTGAGCAAGGCGTTGGACTTCTAAACCAAAATGAGTAAGGGATGTTGATGAGTCCGGCACCGACGATAGAGAAGAACAAGCTGACACTCCAGCTCCGACCCGTATGCGGACAAGATCGACTTCAACGGGTCAAGAAAACGTAATTGAGATAAACACCGTTACTTGTACAGCTATAATGATTCTGACATATCATATTTCAAATTTACATGATTCTGAATATCCTATGATGATTCTAAATATCCAATTATAAAATTGAAACATAATCTGTAGTCTGAGATTTGAATAATTTTTTTATATAATATTTTAATTTGATTATCATATTACAGATTTGAAGTGTTTCTCACTTTAAAATCAGGATACAAGGAAAAAAAAAGAGTTGCAGCAGAGGATACGGATTCTGTCTCCGACCCGCAGAGGAACAAGATCGACATATGCGCTTGAGGAAAATGAAATCAAAATAAACAATGAAGTGAGTAAGTGGTACATATATGATATGATATTAATGTAAATTTTCCTGCGATTGTATTTGTTTAATTCAATATTTGATTTTTAATTTCATAATACAAAATCCTCTTGTTGGAGGACACAAAAAACTAATTCTGTTGCAAGAAACGAAGTTGGTTGAGGTAACATTTGAAATTAGATACATATAGCTAGATTAAGAAAAGTGCATAGAATTTTGCATTAATTGTATATGAAAAATCAAGTATCGTATTCAAACTTTATGTAAAAATGTCGTATAATGCAGATTCCACCACTAGTGGTCCCAAAATCTCAGTGACCAATACATCTGCGGATCGATAGTTACTCAAAACTTGAGTGTATCAAAATATTGAGAAACAAGTTTTCTAAAAGGAATCACAACTTGGAGCTGGTGAGAGCAGGTTGTTTCAAAAATTTTCTTGACCTTTCATTTGGGAACTTTCATTGGTAACTAATGAAGGAGCTCGTGAAATGTATCGTCAAAGAGGGCGGGGATAATAAATTATGGTTAAATATTAGAGGCCAATTGATGAAATTTAGAAAAATAGATTTCACACTCATAACAGAGCTTAATTGTGAGCCATGCAATGATGTTGAAGTTGTGGGAATGGATAGACCGTCCACCCAGTGCCGCTACCCACTTCTACTAATGCTGGTGAAGTAGGGACGGGTATAAACATCTAAGCGTAGTTACCCTTGCTTGTTTGCTCCTTCGCCATTCTGATAATCGCCTTAAGAATAAGTTTTTCTGCAGCAACAATAGGTTGAAAATAAGGCTTTTCAACAGTATATTCTTGGACTCACTCGATGCAACTGATAACGAGCTTATGCAGCTAGCAAATCTATAGTTGTTAAAAATGTAGTCTTTGCCAAACAAGATGGCACACGAATGGACCTAGATGCAATGATGATGATTATTAGAGATGAAGAATTCCATAGCCATCCATGGGGACAAAATCCTACGACTACACCATCAAGACGATAAAGAATATCATTTAAAATTTAGGGAGTGGCTGGAGTAACATTGGAGGTTTCCCATATGCACTTATAATTTGGAATACAAAATAATTCATGGCTTAAGCAATATGAGATTCGCCACAAGATGCAGTCAAAGAATGCCACAGATGCTTAATTAGATTGATAAGAATTAGACAAAGGGACAGAGTGTTGAAGTTGTGTTTAATCAAGAAACTGTGAAGTTATATAATTTTTTTGTTAACAGCTAACAATAGACATATTTTTTTAAAATATTATATTTTCAAATGAACATGATATTTAAGGTTGTAGTTTAGAAAATAAAGGTGAATCTAGGGGAGAAAAAGTATATAGATGATGATGCCGATGACATCGACCGTGATGAGGAATATCCCGAGCATGCACCACATCACACTTCTTCAGTCAACGATCAAATCAGAAACCTTGATGTCGATCATCATCCTGTCACGTCTGTCCATACACAGCTCAAGGTTTCTGATTCGATTGTTGACTGAAGAAGTGTGATGTGGTGCATGCTCGGGATATTCCTCATCACGGTCGACGTAATCGGCATCACCATCTATATACCTTTGTTCTCTTGGATGCACCTTTATTTTCTGAACTTAAACCTCAAATATCATATTCATTTTAAAATATAATATTTCAAAAAAATATGTCTATTGTTAACTGTTAACGTAAAATTATATAACTTATAGATTCTTGATCAAACACAACTTCAACACTTTGTCCCTTTGTCTGTTTCTTGCCAACCCAATTAAGCATCCGTGGCATTCTATGACTGCATTTTGTAGCAAATCTCATTTTGCTTAAACTAGGAATTACTTTGTATGCCCAAATTATAAGGGCATGTGGGAAACCTCCTACGTTACTTCTGCCACTCCCCAAATTTTTAATGATATTCTTTGTCGTCTTGATGGTGTAGTCGTATAATTTTTTGTCCCCTATGGATAGCTATGTAATTCTTCATCTCTAGTAACCATCATCATTGCATCTACATCCATTTGTGTGTCATCTAGTTTGGTGAAGACTACATTTTCTAGAAAATACAAATTTGCTAGCTGCACAAGCTCGTTATCAGTAGCATCGAGTGAATCCAAGACTATACTGTTGAAAAGCCTTATTTTCAACCTATCAATGTTGTAGAAAAACTTATTTTTAAGGCTAATATCAGAATGTCCCACAATTTCAACACCGTTGCATGGCTCACAATTAAGCCCTGTTATGAGTGCGAAATCCCTATTCCCAAATTTCATCAATCCGCTTCCAATACTGAACCATAATTCATTACCCCCGCCTCCTTTGACAATACATTTCACGAGTTCATTAGTTGCAACTGAAAGTGCCCCAATGGAAGGTCACAAAATTTTTTGAAACAACCTGCTCTCACCCGCTCCAAGATGCGATTTTTTTAGAAAATTTATTTTTCAATAATTCGATACACTCAAGTTTTGAGTAACTATCGATCCGCAGATACAGTGGCTACTAAGATTTTGGGACCACCAGTGGTGGTATCTGCATTATACGACATTTTTACATAAAGTCTGAATACGATATTCGATTTTTCATATACAATTAATGCAAAATTCTATGCGCTTTTGTTAATCCAGCTATATGTATATAATTTCGGAATGTTACCTCTATGGCAGGATCAGTGCAACTAGCTTCCTCTCTTTCAACATAATTTGTTTTATGTTTCCTTGACAAGAGGATTTTGTATTATGAAACTAAAATTCAAATATTGAATTAAACAAATACAATCGCAAAAACTTTACATTAATATCATATCATATATGCACCACATACTCACATCGGTGTTTATTTTGATTTTATTTTCCTTAAGCACATATGTCGATCTTGTCTGTCTGCGGGTCAGAGATGTAGTGTCCATATATCTAATGGAATCATCTGTTGAAGGATCAAATAAACCCGGGCCACTGAGATTTTGGGACTACCAGTGGTGTTATCTGCATTATAAGATATTTTTACATAAAGTCTGAATACGATATGTAATTTCTCATATACAATTAACGTAAAATTCTACGCGCTTTTATTAATCCAGCTATATGTATATAATTTCATAATGTAACCTCTGTGGTAGGATCTGCACAACTAACTTCCTCTCTTGCAACATAATTTGTTTTATGCATCCCTTGACATGAGGATTTTGTATTATGAAACTAAAATTTAAATATCGAATCAAAAAAATACAATCGCAAGCGATTTATATTAATATCAGATCATATCATATCATATCATATCATATATATACCACAAACTCACATCGGTGTTTATTTCGATTTCATTTTCCTTAAGCGCATATGTCGATCTTGTCTGTCTGCGAGTCAGAGATGGAGTGTCAATATCTCTGATTGAATCATACGTTGAAGGATCAACAGAACCCATATCCTCTGCTGCAACTCTTTTTTTTTTTTCTCGTATCCTGATATGAAAATAAAAACACTTTAAATCTGTAATATGATAATCAATTCAAATATTATATTAAAAAAATATGAAATTTGAAACTACGGATTATATTTTAATTTTATAATAGGATATTAAGAGTCATCATAAGATATTCAGAATCATCTAAATTTTTAATATGATATGTTAGAATCATTATAGTTGCATAAATAACGCACACTCATATCGGTGTTTATCTTGATTACGCTTTCTTGACCCGCCAAAGTCTATCTTGTTCGCATATGAGTCGGAGCTAGAGTGTCATCGTGTTCTTTTCTATCGTTGGCGTCACCAGACTCATCAGCATCCATTACTCGTTTTGGTTTAGAAGTCTAACGTCCTGCTCGGTCGAGTGAATCCTAAACGCACCATTATCGTTGGGGTTTTGAGGCGGTGGGGGGACGGCGTTTCTGAGGAGTTAGGGTGCAGCATTTTTTTGTAGAGGTTGTGGTGGCGGAAGAGGCAGGGGACGACGTTTATATGGAGGTAGGAGGTAGGCGCGGCGTTTGTGTGGAGGAAGGGGGCATCGTTTTTTATAGAGGTTGGTGGCGGCGTTTTCTGAGGAGGCGAGGCTGTCATTGAGTGGAGGCGAGGGGCGACGTTTTTTGTAGAGACTGATGGCAGCAATTTTTTTTTGGACAGAGGAGGGGGGGGGGGGGGAGGGGGGGGGGGGGGAGGTTTGGCATTTTTGTGAAGACGGGGAATGGAATTTTTTGAGGAGGCGGATTTGGGTTTTTTTTTGTTTTAAAAAAAATATATCCGGTGAGATATGCGCATGACTATAAAGTTATTTAAAATAATAATAATAATAATAATCCCATTATTAACCGAAAAATAGGCAATATGTTTTGTTTTTCTTTTTCTTATTTATTTATTGTATGGCTGCTATGGATCCGGGTTGTTTAGCTTCTTAGGGTTATTATGATATTATAAATAGCTAGATTGAACATATTTAATATAGGGTTTTTTGCACCTATGGCCCCTCAACTTATCTTCGACACTTTGGCACCTCTTTTTTTTTTTTTTTGGCATTAATCTCCCTGAATTTAAAAAATGTTGCATTTACCCTGAAATTGAAAACGTCCGTCCAATTAGAGACGGAAAGTTGCTTGTGTCTTGCACGTGACTGTTTCGGGCTTATTTGTCAATTTATAACATAAATAAATAAAAATTACCATTAAAATAAAGTAAAATTAAAACAATAAAAAAATCAAAAAAACATATTCAATTTATCATTCCCTTCTTCTTCCTCCATCAACACCCACACACTATACCCAAAAAATCTTCATTCTGTCAAAAACACAATTCCTCAAACACACATAATTATATATATGTATATATATATATCACCACACATATACGTCGACAAAGGCAAATTTGGGCATTTTTCACTGCGCCCTATCAGTTCCTGCCACACGTTGGTTTCCATCGTCGGAGTTTGGTGCTACGAAGCTCGCCCGATTAAGGCCTCGCTGACTAGACCAACCTCATCGTCGACGATAAGCGGCGAACGCCCCGTTGCTCGAGGGCGACAGAACACACATTAAAGCCCAACGAAAACACTGCCCACTCCAACCGTCACTGAAGCCGCCGCTCACTCCGCCCACGAATCCCTGCCGAGACTTGCCGTCTTGCCGAGCTCCTTCGCATCCGATGGCCCAGATCCGCGCCGAGAACGAGAAGTGCGCGCAAATGCGAGGCGTACTCCTCGCACGATGTTGTCAGAATCGTCGCTTGCCGGACTGGAACGAGAAGGCTTTTAATGTCAAGAGCCCTGGAAATTTAAGAGCTTTTGGTCTGTGGATTTGGGTTTGTGAAGATGAGAGATGTGGGCTTGTGATTTGTGATTTTTGACAGGTGGGCGGCGATGGTGGGTCTGGTCATCACCTTCAATGGCGGCGGCGGCACTCGGTTACCGAACTACCACTGTCCAAGTCAAGGAAGCCGAGACTCGCCGCCTTGCCGAGCTCCTCCGCCGAGAAGATTAATCTGCTTTTAGTTTTTTTTTTTTTGCTTTTTCTTTTTCTCTTTTATATTTGCAACCAAATGAAAAAATTAGCCGTGAGCAAACGTCACGTCAAAAACACATGCCAAATTCCGTCTAGTTTTGGACAGACGTTTTCTATTTAAGGCTAAATGCAACGATTTTTAAATTCAGGGGGGTTAATGCCAAAAAAAAATGTACCAAAGTGTAGCAACCCGACAAATTGAGGGGCCATAGGTGCAAAAAAACCCCTTAATATATATTGCAAATAGCTAATGTTCATATAATATTCAATCATATTCTGAACATATATATAAGTAACCCCCAATTGAAAAGTAGTGGTTTGATTTGGGCCAAAGTAAAGAGCTGCACGGGATGTCTTTTAGATTGTACTCGGCTACTCATTAAAAAAAAAAGGATTTGAGGACCGCCCCTCTTTTGATATATTAATAATCTGTCTCTTTTGTATTGTATTTTTAATTTATGCCCCTAATTTTACAGTACAAACATAAAGTAGAAACAAAGAAAGCACGCCATTTAGGGCATAGTTTATTAAGTGGTTCCTAAAATGTCCTTATTTTGCAATTTGGATTTTACTGAGGTGTAACCACTAGCCACCACCTTGAGGACAAAGTTGTTCTGGGGCGGCCGGTAATGATAGAAGCAAAGAGAAGGAGAAAATAATAATTAGTAGGTAATTGTAGGAGTATTAGGAGTTAGTATTCTATAATTATGGGTGTCAATGGTTAGCTAAAAACCGAAAAATTTGTATGAGAATAATAAGAAAAGAAAGAAATTCTTTTGGGAGAGCCAACAGACCTCTCGAACGTCTACAAATTTATCTTTGTATCACATTTTACCTAATTTTCCATTAGTACAATATTTAGTTTGTATCACATACCTAAGTTTTTTTTTTTTCACCCAACAAAACATAAGAAAAGGAATTGTAACCATTCCATTCTAAATCCATCAAACTAAGTCCTTGATTATTTCATGTCTGGAGACAGTCATTTGATCTATTTCTCTAATATATTTAGAAATATAGCATAATCTCCCATGAATAGAAGTTTTTCCTAAAACCAAAATGCATCAGAATAAGTCACATTCCTCAACCAACATTGTTGGGCAAAACAACATTGATTGACTTAAAGTTCCGTTTTGAGACGTTCTAACTAGAACAAACAATGCACAATTTCTTAAAGCTTATCCCATCCAGCTTGTAGAAAATGTTTGATTACGTAAAATATGTCCTTTAGGGCTGTTGCGTATTTGCTCTCCCCCATATTATCGCTGTAAACAAAATTTACTTTACTCCTACCAGAATATCCAACAGTACTAAAAATCATATAAATTCACAACTTGAGAAGATATATTTGATAAGTAAAATATTAGAATTATACATAAAAATCAGCGAAAGACCGTGTAAAAACAAACCTGATGGTTTGGGTTTCGGAAAACATAGCTCTTAGGCTACAGTTCCTTTCATTGGATTCAAAAGACCAGCCAAAATCTGCAAATTTGATCTCAGTGCAAATCATAACTGATCGCTACAACCTCTAAAAAAAACTAAATAAAAATTAACAAATAAAATAAGTGGAATTGACAAAACCTTCAGAAGAGTAGATTTTCCACAGCCATTGGGACCAAGACGCATCCAAAATTGCCCCAATGAAATTCAAAGTGAACAATCTTTAAGGATGGGTACTACTTTTCCTTGCCTTTAATACCGAGAAGCTCAAATTCTAGCCTTCAATCGCAATATTCTCAGTCAGACTAGTCCTGTAAATGAATATGCAAATTAAAACAAAAAGACCCATTTAAAAGGAAGGAATGCAAAGAGACAAGACAATAAAACAAAAGAAAATGCTCAGATGAAAATAGAAAGTGAAAAAAAATAAAAAAAAATAAAAAAAAAAACCGAACCTGGAGGATGATAAGGAATGGAGAAGAAGGTAGAAGAGGCGCAAAGGAAGTGATGTTGGTACACAGCAGAGTCACTGTAATTCTGCATAGGTAAATGGGATTTTAAATCCTACCTTGCTTATATGCAAAATTTAAGCAGAAATCTCTTCGCATCTTAACAAAATTTTAGCAAAGACGGACTTTATTCCATTCTCAAAGTCTTTATTGCATAATTTATGAGATTGTGTTATTAGATGGTTGGGCTAGTTCTTCAAAAATTATTTTGAGTTTTGGGGCCGTTACATACGCAGTAGTCCTCAGTAATAAGATACTCGAGAATCTTAAGTGATTAGATACACAGATATGTAAGATTACAACGCTTGGTTTGACAGTGTAATTTTAAGTAAGACTCCTAAGAATGCTATATTATATTATTTGGTTAAATACAATAATGTAATATGATTTTATCAGTTAGACAAATATATTCTCAAATTATTATAATTTGTAGCAATACTATCAATGAAACCAACATGTATACAAATTTATGGCAATTTTCTCACACATATAGAAAGAATAAAGAAAAGGGTGAGTTGCAAAAATAGGCCAAAATTAAATGTTTGTTTTAAATAATAGCCTATGTTTCAATAAATTAAAAAAATAATCATTTTATGAATTGTATAACAGAAACAAAATATAACATATTTGTAAACATTTGTAAGATATTATTTAACACTTCAAAAAATAATGAGTAAAACTTGAAGTGTTACAAAATATCGTACAAATATTTACAAATGTGTTATATTTTGTGTGACACTTTTCTGTTATATAATTTGTAACATGGCTATTTTTTTAATTTTTTGAAACATGGATTGTATTTTAAAAACAAAATTTTTTTTTGGCTATTTCTTACGATTTCCCTAAAGAAAAAATAAGTAGAAATATAAAATACAAACAAAGAGGGGTTTTTTTTTTTAGCATATGATATGAAAAATAAAAGTAAATTATAAAATCACATTGAACATCAAAAATAAAATTCATAACCGCATAATGCAAAAATCAACAACAAGAAATCCTCAAAACACCAAACAAAAAAAATTAAGCTATTATCACGAGAAAAATAAACATGAATAATTTTAGTTAGTTTTTTTTTTTTTCACGATGTAAGGTCGTAATTGATAATGAGACTTGTTAGGCTTTTAAGTTAAAAAAAATAAATGATAATTAAGTCTAATTTAATCTTTTAAAAGATTATCATGATAATCAGATAGATGGTAATCTGAAACCTACCCCCTTCATGGTATTCGGATTACCCTCTTTTAAGGTAATCTCATACCTATGAGAATCAGATACCTGGGTATCATTAATTAAAATAAACACGTAACAAACAATGTAATTTTAAGATTACCATTTACTTGATGAGGATACTCGCATACCAAACACCCTAGTTCAATTCTAGTTTTATTTTTTTAGTTACAAAATTCAAAAATAACCTTCTCACTCATTCCTCCCATTCCATTTCATTTTTTTCAACTATTTTTTCAACTTTCTTAATTCAAATACAATATCCTTAAATCTTAACCATTTGTACCTGTAAACCCCATCCCGGGGGTTATCCTACTCACTCAAAGCCGGGGTGTAAACATTATAAAGGATTATAATATAGCCTTTTGTTTGAACTTTTTCAATCTTATCTCGAATCATAAATAAAGAATGAAAATATGATTTCTTATTGATTGCATACATTAGAAAAATATACCTTACAAAACAGTGGGTTTAAAAATAAGGTTCGGCTTAGTTTGGACTTAATTGCACAAAAGCCCTGAACTTTCAAAAAATTACATTTTTGCCCCAAATTATGTAAAAACGAAAATGTATGGATGAATTCACTTTCTAAGGCTAGGAAATGACTCAAAGTCACATGATTAGTCATCGTTTGAAATTTGAAGTCATTTTGAGCTAAAACGAATCCGAAACGAGAGGATTTCGGTAAAGTCGTGAAATTACCGTAAACAACGGAAAATTCACAGAGAGCGAGCTGAAACGACCACTAGAATTTAAAAATAAGAATTATATTCCTATGAAAGGAATACATTCAAGTCAATCATAGCCTCGTTAAAGTCTTGGCGACATAGAAATACATAAAGGTAGAAAGTTGAGAAACACAGCAAAAATAAAAAGAGAACGGTATAGTCACCGTCGTGTTTAAAGCAACTCTCGGAATTTTTCCGAGGGTAGCACAGCCCTAGATTAATATATATATGTTATTAGATTAATTAGACAGTGACGGAGATATAATCTGTCAAATTTTTAGACTGGAACCGTCCCACACAGTATTGGAAAATATTGAAAATACAACGGTTCGTATTTTGGTGATTAGCAACGTCGGAACAATATTATTAGTGGAAAAATTCGACCATGGTGCAGCAATATTAGCTAAATAAGCTGAATTAAAGTGGACCAACCAGGTGAAAGATTAGTGCCAAGAGTAAGACAAAAGAATAAGACAAAAATGTGGAGTGAAGAGGCATAGTGTAATGATAATGCTCTTCCTTGCTTTGAGCCATTGGATGAGCTAATTTTTGAATTAATGGCCGAGATTTGTGCAGCCAATTAAGTAAACAAATTAATAAATAAGAAATATGAACAGAAATTGAGAAGGAGAGAGAGAGAGGGTCGGATTTTAGAGAGAGAGAGAGAGAGAGAGAGAGAGAAAGTGTAAATTTAGAGCTTGTTAACCAAGCTTCTCATTTGCCTATAAATAGAACCCATACACTTCTTGTTCTCATTTTAGACTCCCATTTCTGAAAAATAGAGAGAGAGGCCGAGCAAGAGAGAGAGAGAGGAGAGAAAGGAAAGAGTTTTGGAGTTGGAGAGAGAGAGGTGGTCGGTTTTGCAAGGAAGAGAAGAAGAATAAAAGCTTTCAAGCTTCATAGTCACACTAAGGTAAAACACTAGTTTGCATGTACTTTAAATTCGGTTTTCCCTCCTTGAATACTCTCCTAAAACAAGTTTTCTCCTCTGTCCTAGACCACCTAAAGGTTCACAAGGTTTGATCTTGGAAGATCAACCCATAGAGAAGCTCGGCCATAGTAGGAAAACAAGAGAGAAAGTTGAAGATTTGTGCTTGAGAACTTAGGTAAGCTTTTCAAGAATGACATGCATGGTTGTTTTGATGAGTTCCTCTTACCTCTAACCCTCATCCTAACCGTCTCTCCTCTGCCCTAGACCATCATAACATCAAGCTTTGATCTTGAGGTGGAGAAAGTAGGAGCAAGCCGAACACAACACATAGAACACCACCAAAATCTCAACCGAGAAAAGTTAGGTATAAGAACCTCTAAACCTTATTATTTTAGTTAGTTTGAGCTTGGTTTTCATTTATGTTAAGCCTCTGGATGTATTTGGTGAGAAATGTTGTAATAGCTTAGTTGCATGTTAGCATGCTTGGTGGTAGATCCGAGCTAAGCTAGAATCCCTAGCTTTCGAAGCTCGTGCGTGTATGTGCATGTCGTTTTGTGGTGTTGTGTGTGTGTCTCGGCCATGCATGTTTACTTTGGGCCATTTTTATCTTAAACATGCTTTAATATCTGCCCTTGCATGCTTTGATAAAGTGATGAATGTATTTTTAAAAGGATTTAAGGTACGACGATTTCCAACGGATCGTCGTACCGAAACCGTGAGAACCGTGGAAAACATGAACTAGGATTTTTGAATGATTTCGAACCTAAACTCTTTGAGAAATTTAAAATGGACTATGAACCCCATCTTCATCTTCTTATTCTCTGCCCTTAATGTATTTAAGAGTTAGAAAAATAGATTTTTCAAAATAAAGATGCTACGTGATCGGTTTGGTGAAACCGTGAGTAGTTCGGAAAATACGCCGCTTTAAAAGATAGTATGGTGATGAATATTGTAACGCTTCGATGATGGTGAATATAAGGATGATAAATACCCTTAAATACCTAGAAGCTACTGTCCATTTAATGTAATTAGCATGGGTAAAAAGAACGCCAAAGGTCTTGGCCTAAAATGGCGAGTTCTAAACCCTAACGCTAGTGTAGTAACAAAACGACCTTAATATAACTAACTCTATCAACGTGGAGTTTTTACGCTTCGATGACGGTGAATATAAGGATGAAAAATACCCTTGAATACCTAGAAGCTACTGCCCTAGTAAAGAAAGATTTCAAAACCTAAAATGTTGCGTTCTAGTGAAACCAAATATCGAGCTAAACGAACGCTTTGAAATCTTAAGAATTATAGTAAAATTTGTTAATCCTTATACTAAGAATAAATGATTTTAAAGAGACGATGAAGGAGAAAATTTGGCCAGGTGGACCAAGGCTCGGTCCGGACTCGTAGTCCGTGAAAGTTCTATCCCGAGCCTAAGTCAACCGTATGTTTCGATTAGGAAACCCTCGAGAAGAGTTACTAAGACTATATATATAGAAGAGTCCGGAGCAATACTGTGTCTAGTTTAGAAAATTAGCTTCGCTCTCAGTCAATGAAATAAGCGAACTAACGAGAGTAGTTCCTTTTTATTTAAAAGACTAAAGAAGAACAAGTGGTCGGAGCTCGCAAGTGACACTCGAAGAAATTCGAGAGATTCAACGCTTACACAAGGTAAGTGGCAATGCACCTACAGCACCAAGTTGTGTGTGAATGTGCTTGTATGTTAGGCTGTTGCTTACACATCTCGAAACGCTTACTATATGCATGCTTTGTTTAAAAGAAGTAAAGAAGCCGAAGTGAAACCCTAGAATGAGAAACAAAAAGCGAAAGAGAAAACACGAACATAAAAGAACGTACAATGTACTGTCATGTCTTGTTATGTGATAATACTAGAATAAGACAAGAATAAAATGTTAATACTGCCGGACTTTGAACCGTGCGTGTAATGATGCCGGGTTCTAACCCGAGTAAGATTAGGACTAAAACACAACCGAGCCTTGTTGTTGTTAGTTATTGAAATCCCGAAATAGCTCGTGCGGGTCATAGTACCCCGAGATAAGAGGCTAAAACTACAAGGACTCTTGAGCAGTCCAAATGTTGTGTTTTATGTTATCGTTAGAAACTCCAACGCCTCTTATCTAGTTCCTGATCCTCCAAGAGAGAGAGATCATGATGGAACGTAAAAGTATAGAAAACGAAATTAACGTCGATGGTACTGCCAGGCTCCTAGTGAGAGCCGTCCTTCGGGACAATGTCATTGTTGAATATATGGGAGACTTGGCCCTCTCCCCATGGTGCGCACATTTAGAAAGAAGCAGTTACCATCAGTGGATCCCAGACATCAATCATGTAAGCGCAACAACTACTGTAACGATAGTAAAAGTGTAATGCTAAAAAGAAAGAAAGAAGAGTAGCCTCTAGAAGTGGCAACTCACAGAAAGAATGGTAACAGTAGAGTTTGATCGTCCCGAGACGATCAGACTCTTTTCATTATTGCATTTTGGTTTGAATTGATTGTATCGTTGTTGCATTGCATTGCATATTTAAGATAGTATAGTTTGCCCTTACTGAGTTTATCAACTCATTAGTTTCCTTGGTGTTGTAGGTAAGGGAAAAGCTAAAGTTGAACAGTGACAGGACTACGAGCTGGCGGCGGGCGGTGTGTGTGGCATTTTAGAAGAAGAAATGAATTCCCGTGGCATATTATATGTTTTTAATTCCGCATTATATTTTGAGAACATTGTTGTAATGTTGAGACCGGGACTGAATCCCGAGGCCCCGAACTTGAGAGAAAACGGTGGCTCTTTTTCCTGAACTCAAGAGAAGTCAGGTGGATGTGTTTTGACTAAGGAAAGAGATTTAAACTTTCGTATTATAAAAAAAAAAAAAGAAAAAAAAATACGAGCTCGTTATGTTATAAAGTAATTTATGATTTACGTATTTAAGTAAGATTATAGTAGATAATAGAAAGAAAACCCCTCTGTCGCAGCCTACGGCCTAGCGCTGGGTCGTGACAGAATTTTTGGTATCAGAGCCCGGGTTTAGCCGATTCTGAAGACTCGCCACACACGCCTCCTCGTCAGCAAGTAGAAATGCATCAAGAGTAGTTTCTTTCTATTAGTTAGGGTTCTAGAGTGTATTTTCCCAGTATGCGTGTAGATATATACATAACTTTTCTGACAAACGACGATGCAGGATGTCTGAGGTGAATCAACCGTCAAACACGCCATCGGCAGACTCGGGCCAGCATAGCGCAGCTGGACCCGTCCCAGTTCTCCAGGCCCTGGCCGAGTACATGGGTCTTGTTCCGCCCCATGCGACCACATACTCCGGGGAGGAGAACACTACGCCTTTCAGGGATTGGGAGATGCAGACTCTTAGCTGGATGAGGTCATTTCGGATTCCAGCAGAATACCGAGTCAACATCGCCCAGACTCTACTCCGAGGACCTGCCCTCCAACACTGGCACGAGAGGGAGGCTCAGATGGGACATGAGAACGATTGGGTTATTTTCTCCATAAGTATGTCCACCGCTTTTCATGAGATCGACGACATGACCGAGTGGACTCACCGAGCCGATCGTTTCTACCAGCGTGGTGGAGAGACCATCCGGGCATATAGTGACCGCTTTATCGACGAGATGGTGAACACCTACCCCAAACCCGGCATCAGAGGCCTACTTTGTATGCAGGTCTTCTCGAGAGGTATTCACCCATATTTTCAACCTCCTCACCCGCATCCACCTTTTCGGACCTTTGAGTCCATGAGGAGAGCCTACATTGAGTACGCTGACCAAATCTATCCTCCGATTCATCGGCCGGAGAACCGTCGTCCTCGTTTTGCACGTAACCAGCATATACCACCTCAGCTAGCAACCGTAAATCGCGATATGCCAGGACCTTCTGCTCCTGCTCAGCCCGATCAATTGGCCCCCGCACCAAACGTGGAACCCCCACAGGTCGCAGCACAACACGAAGACGATAGCTCCGAAGAAGAAGAGGACCCCTCCGAGCACGACACCGATATGGAACTCGACGATGATGCTGATCCGGCGCCACACCAGGACGATTAGATGACTTTAGGCTTTACTACCTAGATAGGATTTGTACGCTCGATGAAGCGCATTTTATTATGACCTTGACTTTTGCTCCAGGAGAAGCAACCCTATTACTATTACTATTCGGCTATTATAACTCTATTTCCTTTTGCAGTACGATGTGTAATTGGGTAAATTTTAAATGGAAGGCCTCGTAGCCTAGACTTACATATTCCCAATTTAATACAAAGAATCAGAAATTTATAAGTATTGTGATCCAATTATTACTATGATCAATTACCATCGAAATATATATATATATACATATTTGTACAAACGAATGTTGGTCTATGTTTGATACTTTGTTATAAGCCAGAAATAGCCACCCTTATAAAAAAAAATAAAATGAAATAAAATTATACCTATATATATATTTCCATTCAATCTTGGTTGCTTGCTTGTTCAAAAATAATAAGTAATTTAAGGAAGTTGACAAAGTCAAGGGACTAACAAAATGCGTGCCTGTAGGTTACCACTGAAAACCCGTGAATTATGCCGCCCAGAGCAATTCCAGCAGCTGTTCGCCGTGAACTGGACGAAGTCCGCCGGATGCTACAAGAGCAACATGACACTGCACAGCAAAGAGACGAGTTGATTCGTACGCAAACCACGACCCTCGAACAACTCCTCACCCGCCTCAACGACTTGACTAGGCAACCTCCTGTGCCCCCGGCACCGGCAGCCCAAGACCTACCAGTACCTAATCAACCGGCCCACCCAGCCGTAAACCAAGGGGAGCCTGAAGCCCCTAGAGGAGTCAACCAAGTTGGAGAACCAACTTACGAAAGGTTTAGGCGTCAAAAGCCACCTCGATTCGACGGGACCCCCGATCCCGCGACCGCTGAAGAATGGATCAAGCGCCTTCAGTATATTTTCAGATATATGGGACTTACCGATGCTGAGAAAGTAGCTTGCGCCATTAACCAATTGGATAAAGAGGCAATGTGTTGGTGGGAAGTGGTTGCACAAACTGAGGATGTTAACGTCGTGACTTGGGAACGCTTTACGAGGCTCTTTCGCGACAAGTACCTTGGTGAAGCCCGTCTGGCTAGCAAGGTTAGAGAGTTCGTGGACCTCCGACAAGGAGCAATGTCTGTGGCAGAATACACTGCCAAATTCGACGAACTAGCACGGTTTGCACCAACCATAGTTCCCACAGATGACGCAAGGAAGATGAAGTACATGCTCGGACTGAGAACCGAGATAGTCAAACAAGTGGATAGCGGTAGGGAAGGACCTGATTCCTACGCTGATGCAGTACAGAGAGCCCTTCGCAACGACGGATGGGATAAGCCAGGAACCAAGGAAGTGACGAACAAGACGGACCGCCCGGTCAGTGGATATACTAGGAACAATAAGTATGAGAAGAAGGGACATTTTCAGTCCCGTTCGGGAAGTTTTCGGAGGGATAACCAATACAACTTTCGGAAGCAAAACTTCAACAGCGAAGAACCCAGCCAAAGGACTGAGAATCG
This sequence comes from Boehmeria nivea var. tenacissima, assembly GCA_018132145.1. NCBI lineage: Eukaryota > Viridiplantae > Streptophyta > Magnoliopsida > Rosales > Urticaceae > Boehmeria > Boehmeria nivea. The sequence continues at coordinate 3,680,991 of CM030881.1, forward strand.
AGTAAGAAGTAGAAACCCCAAGAGGGGACAGAACAGAACAGACAATAGGAGTGTGAAAGGGCGTTGGACGCCGCGAGAAGAGAATGAAGGAGAAAAGACAGTCGTAGTCCCACAGTGCCCGAAATGCCATAAAGCCCACTCCGGAGAGTGTCGATACGGAACGACCCGTGGCTGCTACAACTGTGGCCAAGAGGGCCATATTGCCCGTAACTGCAAGAAGCCACCTGCCAAGGCACCAGAATCAACACCTCGCGGTCGGCCAAATGCGAGAGTTTATAGCTTGAATGAGGGAGATATCGAAGATGGCCCTTCCACGTCCGTTGCAGGTCAGCTACTAGTCTCAAACCTTGTACTTTATACGCTCATCGACTCAGGAGCGACACACTCATATATTGCCAAACACCTTAGCAATAAACTAGAGGGTTGTAGAAAGACCCTAAGTACTCCTTTTGTCACGGTCACCCCCGCAAGGGATGTTTATAACTCCACAGCCTGGTTTAAGGATGTACCCATTAGAGTCGGAAATTCCACTCTTTATGCAAATTTAATTGAGATCGAAATGCGTGATTTCGATGTAATACTGGGCATGGATTGGCTTACCACCCATTATGCAGTGATCGGTTGTCGAAAGAAGCTTGTACACTTCAACCCGCCAAACACGAAACCGTTTGAGTTTCGGGGGACTCAGCGCAGTCGGCTAGCACCGACGATATCTGCGCTTCAAGCAAGAAGGTTGCTCGACCGCAGATGTCAAGGGTACTTGGCCAACATTGTTGATCGAACGAAAGAACGAGAGACAGTGCCGGAAGACATACCAGTGGTTCGGGAGTACTTGTCAGTATTTCCGAACGACCTTCCAGGGTTGCCACCTGATCGAGAGATCAAATTTTGTATTGAATTGATTCCCGGAACCGCACCTATCTCTCGAGCCCCATATCGACTAGCCCCGGCTGAACTGAAAGAATTAAAGGCTCAACTTGAAGAGTTGATTGAGAAAGGCCTTATCCGACCGAGTCACTCCCCGTGGGGAGCACCGGTCTTATTTGTCAAGAAGAAAGATGGCTCGTTGAGACTATGTATAGATTACCGGGAGATCAACAAGGCAACCATAAAGAACAAGTACCCACTGCCGCGAATCGACGACCTATTCGATCAATTAGCTGGATCCGCTGTATTTTCCAAAATCGACCTGAGGTCCGGCTATCATCAATTGAAGATCCGAGAAAAAGATGTGCCAAAGACCGCTTTCCGTACCAGATACGGACATCATGAGTTCCTAGTGATGCCATTCGGCCTCACCAACGCTCCCGCAGCGTTTATGGACTTAATGAACCGAGTTTTTGAAGATTACTTGGATAAGTTCGTCATCGTCTTTATTGACGACATTTTAATTTATTCTAGGAGTAGAGAAGAACACGCTCAACACCTTCGGTCAGTGCTGCAACGGCTCCAATCTAAAAAGCTCTATGCCAAGTTCAATAAGTGTGAATTTTGGCTCGACAAAGTCGTCTTTCTGGGACACGTCGTTTCCAAGGAAGGAATTGCAGTAGACCCTACCAAGATTGAAGCCGTTACGAATTGGCAGCGACCGAAGAACGTAACAGAAGTAAGGAGCTTCTTGGGACTAGCCGGATACTATCGTAGATTTGTCGAAGGGTTCGCAAAGATAGCAAACCCACTGACAGCCTTAACCCGCAAGGAGCATAAATATACTTGGACAGAGCCATGTGAAGGAAGCTTCCAGGAGCTGAAGAAACGATTAACCACCGCACCCGTCCTGACGATACCGCAAGGAGTTACCGGATTCGCCATTTACTGCGATGCTTCAAAGTCAGGATTAGGAGCCGTACTGATGCAACATGGCAAGGTGATCGCTTACGCCTCGCGTCAACTAAAGGATTACGAGACTAGATACCCCACGCATGATATGGAATTAGCCGCTGTGGTATTCGCATTGAAGACGTGGCGACACCACCTATATGGGGTACACTGCGACATTTACACTGACCACAAAACCTTGAAATATCTTTTCACACAAAAGCAACTAAATGTACGCCAAGGACGATGGTTGGAAATCCTTACCGACTACGATTTCACTATCCATTACAATCCAGGCAAAGCAAATAAGGTTGCGGATGCATTAAGTCGAAAGCCCACTGGAACCCTAGCACTGTTGCAAAGACTCCCGAAGGAGCTGTTCAAAGAAATAGTGGACTTTGACTTATTGATAGTGTGTGGAAAATTAGCTAGTCTCCAAGTACGACCCATAATATTAAATGAAATACAAGAGGCACAACTCCTGGATGAATTCTTGAAAGACGTCCGAAAAAGGATGAAGAACAAGCCTCAATTAGACTTTTCCGAAAGTCAAAGCGGGACGTTGACATTTAAGGGACGAGTCTGCGTTCCGAATGTCCCCGACATTAGAGAGAGACTCCTTGAAGAAGCTCACCAAACGCCTTATTCAGTACACCCAGGAGTCACAAAGATGTATCAAGACCTGAAACAGCGATATTGGTGGCCAGGCATGAAAAGGAATGTGGTGGAATTTGTAGAAAGATGCCTTACCTGCCAACAAGTCGAGGTAGAACACCAAAGACCGGCAGGGACGTTACAGCCACTAGAGATCCCCGAGTGGAAGTGGGACCAAATAACGATGGACTTCGTCTCCGGCTTACCCAAAACCCGACAAAATCATGACTCCGTCTGGGTCATCGTTGATCGTCTCACCAAGAGTGCTCACTTCCTTCCGGTCAACACTACCTACACGATGGATAAACTAGCAGAACTGTATGTTCAAAACATCGTTAGGCTTCACGGAGTGCCAAAATCAATAGTCTCAGATCGAGATAGCCGCTTCACATCCAAGTTTTGGAGAAGCCTACAGAACGCGCTTGGAACCAAGCTCAAGTTTAGCACCGCATACCACCCTCAGACAGATGGACAGTCCGAACGAACAATACAAATACTAGAAGACTTGCTTAGAGCATGCGCAGTAGACTTCCAAGGGACCTGGGAGAAGTTCCTTCCGTTGGCTGAATTTGCGTATAACAACAGTTATCAAGCCACAATCGAGATGGCACCATACGAGGCCCTGTACGGAAGAAAGTGTCGTTCCCCAGTACATTGGGACGAAGCAGGAGAGAGAAAATACTTAGGCCCCGAGTTAGTGGAACAGGCCACCGAGGCAATCAAGAATATTCGTGAGCGGATGAAGACAGCTCAGAGCAGACAAAAGAGCTATGCTGACAGGAGAAGGCGCCCTCTGGAGTTTGAAGTCGGAGACAAGGTATTTTTGAAAATATCTCCAGCAAGAGGAATTACGAGGTTTCGTAAGAAAGGAAAGTTAAACCCACGGTACATCGGGCCCTTCGAGGTCTTAGAAAGAGTAGGCAAGGTAGCATATCGACTAGCATTACCACCTACTATGGCTTCAATCCATGATGTGTTCCACGTTTCTATGTTGCGTAAGTACATAGCGGACCCTGCACACATTTTAAAGTACCCTGAAGTTGAGATCACGAGGGATCTCAAACACGAAGTGCAGCCTGAAAAGATTCTAGACCGCATCGAGAAGCAGCTAAGGAATAAGACGATCCCCATAGTCAAGATACAGTGGAAAGGCCACACAGTTGAAGAAGCGACATGGGAGTTAGAGAGTGAGATTCGAGGACGATACCCGGCTTTGTTCTGAGTTTCGAGGACGAAACTTTTTATATTAGTTAGGGATTGTAAACCCCATCCCGGGGGTTATCCTACTCACTCAAAGCCGGGGTGTAAACATTATAAAGGATTATAATATAGCCTTTTGTTTGAACTTTTTCAATCTTATCTCGAATCATAAATAAAGAATGAAAATATGATTTCTTGTTGATTGCATACATTAGAAAAATATACCTTACAAAACAGTGGGTTTAAAAATAAGGTTCGGCTTAGTTTGGACTTAATTGCACAAAAGCCCTGAACTTTCAAAAAATTACATTTTTGCCCCAAATTATGTAAAAACGAAAATGTATGGATGAATTCACTTTCTAAGGCTAGGAAATGACTCAAAGTCACATGATTAGTCATCGTTTGAAATTTGAAGTCATTTTGAGCTAAAACGAATCCGAAACGAGAGGATTTCGGTAAAGTCGTGAAATTACCGTAAACAACGGAAAATTCACAGAGAGCGAGCTGAAACGACCACTAGAATTTAAAAATAAGAATTATATTCCTATGAAAGGAATACATTCAAGTCAATCATAGCCTCGTTAAAGTCTTGGCGACATAGAAATACATAAAGGTAGAAAGTTGAGAAACACAGCAAAAATAAAAAGAGAACGGTATAGTCACCGTCGCGTTTAAAGCAACTCTCGGAATTTTTCCGAGGGTAGCACAGCCCTAGATTAATATATATATGTTATTAGATTAATTAGACAGTGACGGAGATATAATCTGTCAAATTTTTAGACTGGAACCGTCCCACACAGTATTGGAAAATATTGAAAATACAACGGTTCGTATTTTGGTGATTAGCAACGTCGGAACAATATTATTAGTGGAAAAATTCGACCATGGTGCAGCAATATTAGCTAAATAAGCTGAATTAAAGTGGACCAACCAGGTGAAAGATTAGTGCCAAGAGTAAGACAAAAGAATAAGACAAAAATGTGGAGTGAAGAGGCATAGTGTAATGATAATGCTCTTCCTTGCTTTGAGCCATTGGATGAGCTAATTTTTGAATTAATGGCCGAGATTTGTGCAGCCAATTAAGTAAACAAATTAATAAATAAGAAATATGAACAGAAATTGAGAAGGAGAGAGAGAGAGGGTCGGATTTTAGAGAGAGAGAGAGAGAGAGAAAGTGTAAATTTAGAGCTTGTTAACCAAGCTTCTCATTTGCCTATAAATAGAACCCATACACTTCTTGTTCTCATTTTAGACTCCCATTTCTGAAAAATAGAGAGAGAGGCCGAGCAAGAGAGAGAGAGAGGAGAGAAAGGAAAGAGTTTTGGAGTTGGAGAGAGAGAGGTGGTCGGTTTTGCAAGGAAGAGAAGAAGAATAAAAGCTTTCAAGCTTCATAGTCACACTAAGGTAAAACACTAGTTTGCATGTACTTTAAATTAGGTTTTCCCTCCTTGAATACTCTCCTAAAACAAGTTTTCTCCTCTGTCCTAGACCACCTAAAGGTTCACAAGGTTTGATCTTGGAAGATCAACCCATAGAGAAGCTCGGCCATAGTAGGAAAACAAGAGAGAAAGTTGAAGATTTGTGCTTGAGAACTTAGGTAAGCTTTTCAAGAATGACATGCATGGTTGTTTTGATGAGTTCCTCTTACCTCTAACCCTCATCCTAACCGTCTCTCCTCTGCCCTAGACCATCATAACATCAAGATTTGATCTTGAGGTGGAGAAAGTAGGAGCAAGCCGAACACAACACATAGAACACCACCAAAATCTCAACCGAGAAAAGCTAGGTATAAGAACCTCTAAACCTTATGATTTTAGTTAGTTTGAGCTTGGTTTTCATTTATGTTAAGCCTCTGGATGTATTTGGTGAAAAATGTTGTAATAGCTTAGTTGCATGTTAGCATGCTTGGTGGTAGATCCGAGCTAAGCTAGAATCCCTAGCTTTCGAAGCTCGTGCGTGTATGTGCATGTCGTTTTGTGGTGTTGTGTGTGTGTCTAGGCCATGCATGTTTACTTTGGGCCATTTTTATCTTTTACATGCTTTAATATCTGCCCTTGCATGCTTTGATAAAGTGATGAATGTATTTTTAAAAGGATTTAAGGTACGACGATTTCCAACGGATCGTCGTACCGAAACCGTGAGAACCGTGGAAAACATGAACTAGGATTTTTGAATGATTTCGAACCTAAACTCTTTGAGAAATTTAAAATGGACTATGAACCCCATCTTCATCTTCTTATTCTCTGCCCTTAATGTATTTAAGAGTTAGAAAAATAGATTTTTCAAAATAAAGATGCTACGTGATCGGTTTGGTGAAACCGTGAGTAGTTCGGAAAATACGCCGCTTTAAAAGATAGTATGGTGATGAATATTGTAACGCTTCGATGATGGTGAATATAAGGATGATAAATACCCTTAAATACCTAGAAGCTACTGTTCATTTAATGTAATTAGCATGGGTAAAAAGAACGCCAAAGGTCTTGGCCTAAAATGGCGAGTTCTAAACCCTAACGCTAGTGTAGTAACAAAACGACCTTAATATAACTAACTCTATCAACGTGGAGTTTTTACGCTTCGATGACGGTGAATATAAGGATGAAAAATACCCTTGAATACCTAGAAGCTACTGCCCTAGTAAAGAAAGATTTCAAAACCTAAAATGTTGCGTTCTAGTGAAACCAAATATCGAGCTAAACGAACGCTTTGAAATCTTAAGAATTATAGTAAAATTTGTTAATCCTTATACTAAGAATAAATGATTTTAAAGAGACGATGAAGGAGAAAATTTGGCCAGGTGGACCAAGGCTCGGTCCGGACTCGTAGTCCGTGAAAGTTCTATCCCGAGCCTAAGTCAACCGTATGTTTCGATTAGGAAACCCTCGAGAAGAGTTACTAAGACTATATATATAGAAGAGTCCGGAGCAATACTGTGTCTAGTTTAGAAAATTAGCTTCGCTCTCAGTCAATGAAATAAGCGAACTAACGAGAGTAGTTCCTTTTTATTTAAAGGACTAAAGAAGAACAAGTGGTCGGAGCTCGCAAGTGACACTCGAAGAAATTCGAGAGATTCAACGCTTACACAAGGTAAGTGGCAATGCACCTACAGCACCAAGTTGTGTGTGAATGTGCTTGTATGTTAGGCTGTTGCTTACACATCTCGAAACGCTTACTATATGCATGCTTTGTTTAAAAGAAGTAAAGAAGCCGAAGTGAAACCCTAGAATGAGAAACAAAAAGCGAAAGAGAAAACACGAACATAAAAGAACGTACAATGTACTGTCATGTCTTGTTATGTGATAATACTAGAATAAGACAAGAATAAAATGTTAATACTGCCGGACTTTGAACCGTGCGTGTAATGATGCCGGGTTCTAACCCGAGTAAGATTAGGACTAAAACACAACCGAGCCTTGTTGTTGTTAGTTATTGAAATCCCGAAATAGCTCGTGCGGGTCATAGTACCCCGAGATAAGAGGCTAAAACTACAAGGACTCTTGAGCAGTCCAAATGTTGTGTTTTATGTTATCGTTAGAAACTCCAACGCCTCTTATCTAGTTCCTGATCCTCCAAGAGAGAGAGGTCATGATGGAACGTAAAAGTATAGAAAACGAAATTAACGTCGATGGTACTGCCAGGCTCCTAGTGAGAGCCGTCCTTCGGGACAATGTCATTGTTGAATATATGGGAGACTTGGCCCTCTCCCCATGGTGCGCACATTTAGAAAGAAGCAGTTACCATCAGTGGATCCCAGACATCAATCACGTAAGCGCAACAACTACTGTAACGATAGTAAAAGTGTAATGCTAAAAAGAAAGAAAGAAGAGTAGCCTCTAGAAGTGGCAACTCACAGAAAGAATGGTAACAGTAGAGTTTGATCGTCCCGAGACGATCAGACTCTTTTCATTATTGCATTTTGGTTTGAATTGATTGTATCGTTGTTGCATTGCATTGCATATTTAAGATAGTATAGTTTGCCCTTACTGAGTTTATCAACTCATTAGTTTCCTTGGTGTTGTAGGTAAGGGAAAAGCTAAAGTTGAACAGTGACAGGACTACGAGCTGGCGGCGGGCGGTGTGTGTGGCATTTTAGAAGAAGAAATGAATTCCCGTGGCATATTATATGTTTTTAATTCCGCATTATATTTTGAGAACATTGTTGTAATGTTGAGACCGGGACTGAATCCCGAGGCCCCGAACTTGAGAGAAAACGGTGGCTCTTTTTCCTGAACTCAAGAGAAGTCAGGTGGATGTGTTTTGACTAAGGAAAGAGATTTAAACTTTCGTATTATAAAAAAAAAAGAAAAAAAAATACGAGCTCGTTATGTTATAAAGTAATTTATGATTTACGTATTTAAGTAAGATTATAGTAGATAATAGAAAGAAAACCCCTCTGTCGCGGCCGACGGCCTAGCGCTGGGTCGTGACAGTACCACCTCAAAATTCGCAAAACCAAACCATTCTATTTTGGAATGGAATAGAATGTTTAGGATATTTTTCCCAAACAAGGGGACGTAAAAAAGCGTTATTATCATTGAATTTAATATTGATTATATATAAGGATAAATTGTATAAACTTCTTATAACCTTTAGCACTTATTTCGTTTTACATTCTCGAAATTCTATTTACCCATTATTCACGCGTATCCACCCATAATAAGACGGGTATGAGGATTAGATTTTTGAAATTAAAGCGGGATGTGTAGAAAGGGTAATATGCTCCCTACCCTATGCGTATACCCATATATATATATATAGGCTCCGTCTATTGTCCTCCAATGCAAAAAGTGGTGTATTATACCACATAAAAATGATCCGATTTTGTTGGTAATTTACCGACATCTCAGGTTAAAAAAAAAATAATTTCCCAGTTAATGTCATAACTTTTTGAGTACGGAAGTTATCAATAGGTTATGGTATAGGCGTATTTGTTGTGGTTAAAACGACATTTGACGTCCACACATGTGAAACATTACTTTGCATCGTTGTAATGAAGTCATTATAGAAAGCAACGATGTAAAATAGAGGGTAACCAATCTGTTACTTGCCATTGTGGTTTATGTGAGTGTTTTTTATTATGCCAACAATCAATGACTTAAACTCTGTGGTTTGTTTATGTTGTTTCTCTGTGGTTTGTTTATGTTGTTTGTTTGAGAAGCACTAATGATGAATCCATCTGTTCAAATAAATTCATGTGTAGAAAATGGACTGCAAAGAAGCATTTGCGTACAAGAAAATACTAATAAACAGAAGTCAATGATGAACTAAAGGAAAATTTAAATTTTTTTTAGTTCATCATATGGCTCAATTTTGATAAAATAAAAATAAAAAAAAATTAAATACTCACACATAACAGAAGAAAAGTTTAAAAAAAAAAACTTTACTGATTAACTAATTGTTATAGTTACCCAAATCCAAGCACTAATCCTAAACACAATAAAACCCACAAGAAATTACATTTGTCCATAACCATACAAATTAAACTAATAAAACAAACGGACTTCTTGAATAAAGATCGATTCAAATCACATTAGACGAACCAAGCTTAGAAGGCTGGGAAACGCAGAGCCAAACACGGAGGAGGATCAAAGCCGCATTGAGGAGTGCAAAATTTAAAAATTTTTGTTATTTTTAAATTTCCTTTCGTTCATCATCTGGCTCAAAATCGATATCCAGTTGAGGAAACAGGAAAATACTTGTGGGGATTCTAGGATTTCTGCCATTAGTGGTCTGGGGAGAGAGAAAATTGAATCCAAAGTGGCAGAAGAAGATGATGGGCTTATTGGTAGTTTTATTTTCTTTTTTCTTTTTTTGTTTTCGTTCTCTATATTTTGCTCTATTATTTTAGTCAACCAGGAACCTTTTTAACATACTTGTGCATAGGCATGCAACTATGGAATACATTTTGCCCGAAAAAATTACCGGGTAAATTCCGGAATTTACCTGAATGGTAAAGCCGGGTATATACCCTAAATTACCCTAAACATGTGGAATAAACAATATTACCCAGGGAATTCCAACTTTTACCCCGTGATTACCTAGTTTTCATGACTTTTTTTAGTCATGACCAATTTTTATGTGCCAATTTCATGTGCCAATTTTTAATTGTTGTGCCATTGTGGCGTGTAGTGGCGTGCGATGCAGTATGGCAGTGTGGCAGTGTGGAGTGCGTGAAGCATCTGTGCAGTGCGTGAAGTAAAGTGTAGTGCAGCGCAGTGAATGCAGTGTGCAGTGGTAGCTGGGCTGGTAGGCGTGGACCGTTGATAGGCGTGAATGAGCATTGAAGGTTGTGTGATACACTCGGCATAGAGAAGAAAAAATATATTCTAACACTTGTAAACTCATTCTATAAATTGAGTAACTCGGTAATGAAAACTCATTCACTCTTCAAACAAAAAACCATTCAAGACAAGTGCTCCTCATTTTTGTTGTAGTCTTTATTTTTGTTGTGCTCTTCATTTTTGTTGTGTGGTTGCCGGCATCCTATTCTGCATTAGGTAAGTTTTGTTATTTTTAAGTTTAATATAGTATAATAACTAATAAGAACTTAGTTTTATGATTAGTTACATTATTAGTTAGAATATTTAGTAAAATCACGTAATATTTAGTTTGATAATTAGTTAAAAAAATTACATAAATATTTAGGGTAAAATTTATACAATAAGTTGTTGTTATTTTAGTTATTACATCACTAGTTATTAAAGTTTTGTTAAATGTTACTTAAATTATTATTTGTTATTTTAGTTAAATTAGTAGTGCACTTAAAATTTATAAAACTAGTCATTGTTTTTTTTATTATTAAATTAGTAGTTATTAAAGTTTTGTTAAATTTTAGTTAAATGCTTATTTATTATTTTAGTTAAATTATTTTTGTTATTGTAGTTAAATTTTAGTAAAGTTAGTAGTTTAGTTAAAATGTAGTTAAAGTAGTAGTTGTTAATTATTATCGTACTTTAAATTTTGTTAAGTTAAATTATTATTTATTATTTTAGTTAAATTTTTTAATAAAGAAATTAGTAGTTTAGTTAAAAAATTTTTGTAAATTTTTTTGAATAAAGAAATTAGTTGTTATTTTACTTTATTTTTGTGAACTTAATAGTTGTACAATTAGTAGTCATTTTTTAGTAATACTTTAGTTAAATATTAGTTGTAATATTTACTTAGAACATTGTAGTTAAATTTAGGTTATTTTATTTATTACATATCACTAGTTATTATATTTTTGTTAAATGTTAGTTAAATCATTATTTGTTATTTTAATTAAATTAGTAGTTTAGTAAAATTTAGGTAATTTTATTTTAGTTAACTTTTTAAATTGTTAAATTAGTAGTAATATTTTAGTTAAATTATCTTAAATTAATAGTTGTTATTTTAGTTTAATTTAAGTTCAATTAGTAGTTGTTAAATTACTAGTAGTTTTTATTGTAGTTAAATTTTTTAGTAAAATTTATTTATTTTGTAGTTGTTATATTTTAGTTTATTTTGACTTCACGTAATAGTTCTTAAATTAGTAATAATATTTTTAGGTATTTTTGATTAAATTATTAGTAATTTTTTGGTAATATTTTAAGTCATATTTTAGTACTCTTTTAATTAATTATTTTTCGAACTTATTCTTATTAATTGCTTAGTTGAATTACTAGTTTGTATTTATTTGATGTTAGATATCGACAATGTATCCATACCAAGACTCGCAGGCGCAATACAGCGACGACAATACCCAGGCAACCCACATCAGCCAAACGCAACCAAATGATCCGTGGGTTGAGGCGATGCAACAGCGGGAGAATGAATTCTTTGGTGCCCCGCAGTTCCCTCCGCACAGCTTTACAGATAGTGCGGTCGATTGCACCGGTCATATATTGGGTGCTCCTTCGACGGCTCTACGATTGGCCCCACAAACGGGACGGGGTGGGACGACGTCCGAATATCTACCGACGTGCGGTTATTATCAGGGAATGCCGACATTTGCTCAATTTTCAAGAACCAGACCATGATATGGTCCGAGCGGGATGTCGTGGACTTTTCCTGTGCCCCCGTATGCCGGGCCAACGCTAGTCCCGGACATCCACCACTATCCACCGCCAATAGCGCGGACCTTATTCGGACTTGAGGTCGGCCGGTCATCATACGAAACGAACGTCGATAGGTCATCAGACGGAGCGAACGTTGCCGGTTCATCAGCCCCAGCTCATCATGAAGAGGACGAGGACGAGGAAGACGTCGATGAGGAACCGCAAGCTCGAGCTCTGCGATCGAAGCGAAAGAAGTCTTCTGTGTGGCAGAGTATGACGGAAGTAAAAATACAATAGGCGAACAGCACTTTGAAAACATACGCGAAATGTAAAGGGTGCGGGAAGCTATTGAACGGTCATTCCAGTCAAGGGACCAACCACCTACGTTATCACATCGGAAAGTGTAATCAACTTGTTGACGGTGTACCTGTGGGTGAAGAGGCGGCGACATCTGCAGCAGGGTCGTCCTCATCGTTCGACCGGACCAACATCGACGAGACCTTGCTCAGTTTATCATGGCTACAAGCGCGAGTTTGAACTTCACCGATAATGCTGCTTGGGAACGGCGGCTACGAAGATCGTTCCATAGCCACTATCAGCGCCCAAGTAGGATGACTACTCGGGCAGACGTGATCAAGTACTACGAGTGGAAACGGACGGAGATTATAGGGTAGTTTGTGGAGTCATCTCAACGAGTGGCGTTGGCGAGTGACGTATGGTCCAGTGGGACATCTCATGACTACAAATGCATTTGTAGTCATTTCATTGATAAAGATTGGAACGTTCAGAAGAGACTCATCGGGTTCAAAGTTATAGATGAAGGTTATAGAGAAGAACAAATCGCTGAAAAAATCTTAAACGCGATCAACGACTTTGGCGTTACAAGCCGGATTATATACATCACCATGGATAACGCATCCGCCAACGACCGAGCTATTAATATTCTTTGACGGGAATTGAACCCGATGTCTGACCCATGCTTCTTCCACAGTCGATGCGTCGCACACATCTTGAACCTGGCCTGAATGAGCTTCAACCCTCGCTTAAAGAAATTCGGAGGGCCTTATTATTTTTGAACGGCTCACACCAACGAGAGGAAAGATGGAGGAGAGCTTGCAACTCCATCGGTTTGGAGGCTAAGATGATAGCCACAGACATTCCTAGTCGTTGGAATTCGACGTACTTGATGCTGCAAAGTCTCATTCAGTTCTGCGATGCATTCACCGTTTGGTACAATAACGAGCGGCGACAGAATGTGCTCGGTGAGGGGCATTGGGACGACACTACCGTGCTATGCACGTTCCTTCAGGTGTTCTACACGGCGACAATGAATCTGTCCGCAACGACTCGGGATGGCCGTCGCTGCTATGGTAGAGAAGTTCCTTAAATATTTTTATCCCTTACCGCCTCCCGTGTGGGTGGCCGCATGCTGCCCGTTTCTCTCGATGCACTCGTTTCGGAATCATTAATTTCCGATCTCGAGTTTTCAAAAATAAATAAACGCGTGTATTTATTATGCAGTTGTACCCGACTATAAATAGCTAATAATAATCGAATAAAAAAGAAGGTCAATTTCTCTCTGAGAATTATTTCTCCTCTGAGTATTTTGCTTTTTGTCTTTTTCATTATCACGTACTTTACACGTATTAGTTGTGCGAAAGATTGCATCAACAAGTAATATTATGTTAAAGTCTTGTAAAAAATATAGCGTTAAATTAAGTATTATTATTAACAAATACAATTGTATATTATCCTAAATATCATTTTTTTTTATAAAAAAAATCTGAAATTTTCAGAACTAAAATTTGAAAATAGAGTTATGTAAAGTGGAGAAACCAAAGACTCCTGTCGTTGGGCTTTGACAACTCTGCCAATGGATTCTCACGTGTCACTCTCACACTCTCCAGCTCCCAAACCCAAACCAAAAGAATCTTATTTGTAACACCCACTCCAAAAATATCATCAAATTTCCCTACACTACAGTCATCACTCATTACAATAAGCAATAACACTTTCAAATGGATCAGTCAGCGCTACTATTCTTCTTCTTCATCATCGTCGTCGTCTCCAGTGGATCCCAAGCCTCCTCAACCCGCCGTGAGCTCCTCCCGCCGGAAGCCCTTCCGACCAAGTCCGGCTACCTTCCGGTGGACCCCGCCTCCTCTTCTTCAATGTTCTACGCCTTCTACGAAGCCCAGACCCCCACAGAGCCCCTCCCACAGACCCCTCTACTCATCTGGCTCCAGGGTGGGCCCGGCAGCTCCTCTATGCTCGGCAACTTCCTCGAGATCGGCCCATGGCGCGTCAACCTCCAACGCCCTCTCTCCCTCCGCCCCAACCCCGGCTCGTGGAACCGCCTCTTCGGCCTCCTCTTCCTCGACAACCCCGTCGGAACCGGCTTCAGCGTCGCTTCCACACCGGAAGACATCCCCAAAGACCAAGCCCAAGTGGCGCGCCACCTCTTCGCTGCCATCACTCGGTTCATCAAATCCAACCCGGGCTTCGGCTCTCGCCCGGTCTACATCACCGGCGAGAGCTACGCCGGCAAGTACGTCCCCGCGATCGGGTACCACATTATGAAGAGAGGCAGTGGGATCAACCTGGCCGGCGTGGCGATCGGCAACGGCCTGACTGATCCGGTGATCCAGGTTGGGACTCACGCCGCCAGCGCCTACTTCTCCGGCTTGGTCAACGAGAGGCAGATGCGGGAGCTGGAGGCCGCTCAAGCGGAGGCCATCAGGCTGACTAAAGCCGGGAACTGGAGCGCGGCGACGGGCGCGAGGACCCGAGTTGTTTACATGCTGCAGGACATGACGGGGTTGGCCACTCTCTATGACTTGAGGCGGCGGGAGCCGTATGAGGATTTCATGGTGGAGGAGCTGCTGCGGGATGAAGGCGTTAAGCGAGCGCTGGGAGCGAAGAGCGGCATTGTCTTCGAAGTTCACAGCGATTCCGTCTGGAAAGTGTTGCGCGATGACGTGATGAAGAGCGCCAAGTACATGGTGGAGTATTTGGTTAGGACAAGCAGGGTTTTGCTCTACCAAGGGTTCTTTGACTTGGGGGTCGGTGTGGTTTCGACGGAGGCCTGGGTGAGGACAATGGATTGGGAGGGGATCGGCGGGTTCTTGGAGGCCGAGAGGAAGGTTTGGAAGGTCAATGGAGAGCTGGCCGGGTACGTCCAGCGCTCGGGGAGCTTGACGAATGTTGTTGTTTTGGGGGCGGGGCATTTGGTTCCTGCGGATCAGGCGTCGAACTCTCAGGCCATGATTGAGGATTGGGTTTTGGGCAGAGGCTTGTTTGGAGGAGTTGAAGAGACAGAGGAAGAGAGTAATTATCTCGAACTATTTCATGAGGACAGCTAGTACAATTTAATTTAGAAGTTGTGCTTTGTCTAGCGTACGCTGATTCTGTAGTTGTTTGCAATCAATTGAACAAAGTTCATATGAATCATAACATAGTCACTCAATTCATGTCAAAGAGTGTCCACATTGTTATGCAAGTACGAGTGTTAAAGTCAACAAGTTATTGCATTGCGCTAGATTTGGGTACTGAAAAGGTGTGCTAATATGTTACAAGTTAGAAGTGTTAGGAGTCAATAAAAGGATTTGTTGTTCGTTGGAGTCCTTTGAAGTCTGATACGCCTTCAGCGACATCGTCGTTTGAGACACCTCTTAATGAGGAAACGACACCTTGTGAGACCGCTGGTTACGACAACGCGGAGCACCTGACGACTGGTCGTCCGAGACGTGTCACTCGCGTGCCCGAACGATACCGCGTTTAGGGGCCTTATTCCTAAATAAACATCACTTGTCGTTATTTAGTTTGTAATGTCGTTTTCTTATGTTAGCTATCGTTTGGTTTGTAGTCGTTTACGTCTGTATGCAAGATGGAAAATGCTTGTAAGCAGACTATTAATACAAGGAATGAACAGACCCATGGATATCTGGGCTTTTGCTAATTGAATGTTCTCTGCTCTTCTCATCTCTTCCCTGTTCTCTTCTCTAAATTCTGGAACCTCCATAACAAAGTCATTGTCATTTTTGCTTGAGTTGAATGATAATGGAATAGGCATTGAACCTTTACCAAATCTATCAGATTTTTTCCTCTTTGTTTTCCCCTCCGATCCTAGCTCGCCACCATTGTGAGAGGAGGTCGAGGTCGAGGCCGGGGAAACTCGGCTAGCCACGATCCTCTTAACATAATAAGAATGCCATCAAGATCGGTTTTCAGTGACCAGATTTTGGCATTCACCCATGTATATGTCGTCAAGATTTCACCATACATGTAAATTAATTCATTTTTGTTTTAAATACTTGCTGGCTAATTGACATGGCAACGATTGGATAGTTTCTTAAAGCTTGTATAACGGATGACATGTTCATGTTTGGTTCATTCTGCAGTACAACTTGCATCCATTGTTTGCTTTTCATTTTGGTCGAGCTCACTTCTTAAAGAGTTCCACACAGTTGAACATAAATGATGTTGAGTGCTACAAAATCTAAACAATGGTTCATTCTACATTGCTTAATCCTTCACTCGAACTTTTGTTTTGGTCATGCTATCTTCCGATGGCGTCTTTAGTTGGACACAATTAACTATTCTTAACGCCGTATCGCTGCCCTACGACTGCTATTATCAAGTTCCATCAGAAAAGTACAAACACTATCGTCGTCTACTACGCAAACAGGATCGGACATGTTCGGTGAAGTAGACAAATAGCTTAGCTTCAGGAACACCTTTACTTCAGTCCAATCTAAGCTATAGGGGTAATTTTTAAACTTTACACATATTTGAACATTTCTAAGCTTCAGAAACAAAACACTTTTGAAGATCCGATCATGATCACATACCAATTAATTTACTTGGGTTTTGTTGGATTCATTTTATATGTTTGTACATTACTTCCTATATCTATAATTTTGAAAAGAAAAAAAAAGAAAAAGAAAAAAGAGGCTATTTACTGCTCTGGGATTTGGGAGGTACTGCATTACCAAGTTGTTATACACTCTTGCTATATCTATTGTAATATTTAGAGATAATACATTACGTGTTCATATATAAAAGGGAAATTCTGTAGTGGGTTTTTTTTTGGTGAAAAATAATTTTAAATGCTAATATTTATATTTTTAAGATGCAAAATCCACTGAAAAAGAAAAATAAGAAAAAATAACAAAAAGAAAGAAAAAAAAAGTAGGAGAGAGGGAAAAAAAAAAAAAAGAGGTATCAAAAAGAATTTTAGAAATTATTTGGTATGAATATATTTTTTTTATAAATTAGAAATAAAAATTAAGAATAAAGAGAATTTTAAATTTAAAAGAGAAAAAGTAGAGATAGAAAAATAATTATTTTTTAGTTCTTCTCAAAGGAGAGAAGGGTTTAAAACCAAAAAATAATAATAATTATTTTTTAATCCCTTTTTAAGGTATCAAATATCACTAATAACATATTTAAAAAAATTGAGGAAAAAAAAGTATAACACAATGGGTGTCTATAGATAAAGGAAGAAAAATTACATCTAATGGTGGTGACGAAATTTTTTTTTCGATACTGATCTAACGGCAAGAAAAAACGATTTGAAATTAAAAAATATATATATCTAGGAGAGAGAAAAGGATAAAAAAGCAAAAGAAAGAAATTATTTTTTGGTCCCTATTTAAAGGACCTCACATCTCTCTAGAAGCACAACTATCAATAAATCAAGGGGCACTTTAGCAAAAAAATAATCAAGAAAAAATTAAAAAGAAAAAGCAAAAAAAAAAAAAAGAAATGCAGTTGTTTGTTTTAGACGAAACGACTGGGGACGAAAATTGAGGCAACTCACTCTTTTAAGAAGAGTTATATATATACTAGTTGTTATTCACGCGATATGCGCGTGCGAGCTCCGTGTAATTTGTTTTTATTTTTCACATTTTTTAATATATTCAATCGTAGTATATTTTTTTTAATTTATTCATTTATATCATAATTTTTTTCAATTTAAATGTTAACATAAATTAAATAATATATTAAGCAAGTGTGTTAATATTATTAACCTAATATATGAGATGATATATTCTTAAATAAAAACTTTGGGACATTTTTGAAATTATGTTAAAGAATAAAAAAACTAAAATAAAAGCAAAAAAATAAACATTTTTATTGGGAAAAAATATATCATAATGGGTGTCAAAAGATTAAGAAAATAAATTAAATCCAATCATATAAAGAAATAATTTTTTCGAGGCCGTTACAATTAAGCAACAACGGTTAGAACAATTTTGAGCAAAATAATATTTTTTTTAAAAATAACAAAATGGACATATAAATATAAAATAAAAAACATATCAAATTATTATGAATAAATATATATAACCATCTATAAACACGAAAAATAATCTAAAATATCGAAATAAAGGTTGTCTTTGTAAGGGTCAGTTAGGTAAATAGCCATTTTGGACTGTATGTTTTTAAAAAATAGCCACAGTTTCAAAAAATTTGAAAACTAGCCATAAAACTGTAAGAAATTTCTTACAATAACAACAATACACATGAAAAGACTGTCAAAAATTTCTTATACTAGGCAAAACTTTGCAAGAAATTTCTTATATGGCTAGTTTTTAAATTTTTTGAAACTGTGGCTATTTTTTAAAATCATTTTGTAAACAGTGACAATTTTCTTAAAATTTCCTTTTTGTAAAGACTCCAATAAATAAGTGTATATTTGTTATTTCGATAAATGGAGAGAATAATTTATCATTAAATAAAAGTCTATGGTACTTTTTTAAAAAATTCAAACAGAAAAGACAAAAATCAAAAAAATCAAAAGATCACACGTTGCATTATATATTTATTAAGATAAAAATCAAAATATTTCTAAATTATTTTTAATTTAGCAATAACTATTTTTTGAAATAAAAAAGTAATTTAGGTTTCTAATTTTTAATAGAATATAAAAATAAAACAGTATCAAAAAGAATTTTAAAATTTTTTAGTATGGAAAGATTTTTTTAATATATTATAGAGAGAATTTTAGAGACAAAAATAAATAAATAAAAAATAGTAATGTGAAAAGGGAAAGAAGTAAAACAAAAAAAAAAGAAAAAAAATAATAAAACGCATAAAGGGAAAAAAAAAGAAAACAAAAATAAAATAAAGAAAGAAAAGAAAAATGAGAATTGAAAAAAAAAAAAAAAGGTGCGAGAGAGGGAACGCGCGTGTAGAGCACGCGCCCCAAGGGGCATGGGGGACAGCCCCTGACACGTGGGCCCCACTCTTGCAGGGGGCTGTCCCTTTTCTTCTCCGCCAACTTTTTGCAATTTGATCCCTATTTTATTGCATTTATGTCCTTAATTTTAACTAAATTATGTTATGGCCCAATTTTTTTTAAAAAAAATTCGTTTGTGCCCTTAAAAAAACACGTTTTTTAAAGTTTCGTGTTAAAACTAAAAAAAAAAACGCGTTTCGAAACGTGACGCGCGTTTTGAACGAAACGGGGACGAAGACTCCCATTTATAAGATAGTTATATATATATATATATATATATATATATATATGAACTTTTAGAAATGATTATCAACTTATGTAAAAGACATGAATAAGTCACCTCTTAGTAATATGCTTGTTTTAGTCACGTATTTTCACACTACCCAAACCATTCCCACCTAGTTTCACACTACCCAAGCCACTCTCATTTATAGAGTTTGAAATCTTTTTTTTTTTCGGCATATGTTTTGGATTAATTTAATGCCTAGAGCAATAATTACTTATTATAAAAATAATTATTAATTAATTAATCTTCATTAATTGATTAGTAACAAGCACCCAATTTGATAAAAAAAAATTAATAAATATGAGAAATCAAAATTTTCGTTGTTGTGTACCAAACAGTATATGATTTTTCGTTTTTTTGGAACTTTCATATAAAAGCTACTATCCTGTATGAATGTTTTGAAAGTTTTACTACTATTTAATAGGGTAAATTTTATGAACTGTACTATAGGCGTTGCTTCACATTGTCCCCTAATGTTTTTTTTTTTTTGTTAGATCTGTTCCCCTCGTACAAGTAATTCGACACATTTGTTCTATTCCGTTGGAACATTGACGTAAATTGAACACATGAAGTGCACATATTTAAAGAGAAAAGGGTAAATTGGTAAAATAAATTGTTAGTCAATTGTTAACCCAAGAGCATAAGCCACGATGACATTGGTGGTGAAGTGGAATTCTTGGACAACCTGTGACTGCGAAATGGAGTGGCTCCACATGAGCATGATCTTCTCTTCTAAAAGCACAACCCCTAAGTTTATGTTTGGGCAAACCATTTTGCCCATTCTTTTTCATTTTTTGGAATGGTCAAAATGGTTTGAAAAATAGTTTGCAAAATGGTTAGAAAAATGAGTAGAATAGTTTGACTTTGCGAATTTTGAGGTGATATAAATGGTTGAGATTTACCCCATGTTTGGCCCCCTCATTCTAACCATTCTATTTTTTCACTTTTTTCAATCATCTAAACCATTCCATTCCATTCCAATTTTTTCAACCATTTTTTTCAACTTTTCGAATCCCTATACAATATCTTTAAATCTCAACCATTTATACCACCTCGAAATTTGCAAAATCAAACCATTTTCCAAATCATTTTTCAAATCATTTCCAAACTATTTTCAAACCATTTAGAATGATCAAAAATGACCAAAATGATTTCTCCAAACACAAAAAAGATATTGTATAGGGATTTGGAAAGTTGAAAAAAATAGTTGAAAACAAAAGGAATGTAATGGAATGGTTTATAAGATTAGAAAATTGAATGGTTTGGAATAATATGGAATGAAATGGAATGTGTTGAATGATTTGCCCAAACAATCACCAGAAGAATGTTAGTGGCTTAGATGCCTAAAGTTTTCATGCTTTTGGAACGAATGAGCTTGTTGATCTTGGAACTAACTTATCTGGGAAAAGCCTGTCAAAAGTTAGAAATAGAGATGTGAATAATTATGGACAGTCTCAGCTTAATCTAGACCTTGATAATAGTTTGAATTTTTTGTTCAAAAATTAACGGAAAGATATATTGGGTCATTTTTATAATAAGAGGAGAACGGATCTAATAAAATAAATATTAAGGGACAATGTGAAATAACACTTATAATAGAGTGGACATTCATAAAATTTACCCTATTTAATATTATAAATAAATATTATGTTAAAGTCTTGTAAAAAATATATAGAGTTAAATTAAGTATTATTATTAACAAACACAACTGTATATTGTTCTAAATATCATTTTTTTTTTTGGAAAAAAAAATCTGAAATTTTCATAATTAAAATTTGAAAATAGAGTTATGAAATTGTAAAGTGGAGAAACCAAAGTCTCCTGTCTTTTGGCTTTGACAACTCTGCCAATCGTTTCTCACGTGTCACTCTCACACTCTCCACCTCCCAATCCCAAACCATTGAATCTTATTTGTGATACCCACTCCAAAAATATCATCAAATTTCCCTACACTACAGTCATCACTCATCACAATAAGCAATAACACTTTCAAATGGATCAGTCAACGCTACTATTCTTCTTCATCATCGTCGTCGTCTCCAGTGGATCCCAAGCCTCCTCAACCCGACGTGAGCTCCTCCCGCCGGAAGCCCTTCCGACCAAGTCCGGCTACCTTCCGGTGGACCCCACCTCCTCTTCTTCAATGTTCTACGCCTTCTACGAAGCCCAGACTCCCACAGAGCCCCTCCCACATACCCCTCTACTCATCTGGCTCCAGGGTGGGCCCGGCTGCTCCTCCATGCTCGGCAACCTCCTCGAGCTCGGCCCATGGCGCGTCAACCTGGAACGGCCTCTCTCCCTCCGCCCCAACCCCGGCTCGTGGAACCGCCGCTTCGGCCTCCTCTTCCTCGACAACCCCGTCGGAACCGGCTTCAGCGTCGCTTCCACACCGGAAGACATCCCCAAAGACCAAGCCCAAGTGGCGCGCCACCTCTTCGCTGCCATCACTCGGTTCATCAAATCCAACCCGGGCTTTGGCTCTCGCCCGGTCTACATCACCGGCGAGAGCTACGCCGGCAAGTACGTCCCCGCGATCGGGTACCACATTATGAAGAGAGGCAGTGGGATCAACCTGGCCGGCGTGGCGATCGGCAACGGCCTGACTGATCCGGTGATCCAGGTTGGGACTCACGCCGCCAGCGCCTACTTCTCGGGCTTGGTCAACGAGAGGCAGATGCGGGAGCTGGAGGCCGCTCAAGCGGAGGCGATGAGGCTGACTAAAGCCGGGAACTGGAGCGCGGCGACGGGCGCGAGGACGCGAGTTCTTAACATGCTGGAGGACATGACGGGGTTGGCCACTCTCTATGACTTGAGGCGGCGGGAGCCGTATGAGGATTTCATGGTGGAGGAGCTGCTGCGGGATGAAGGCGTTAAGCGGGCGCTGGGAGCGAAGAGCGGCATTGTCTTCGAAGTTTGCAGCGATTCCGTCGGGAAAGTGTTGCGCGATGACGTGATGAAGAGCGCCAAGTACATGGTGGAGTATTTGGTTAGGACAAGCAGGGTTTTGCTCTACCAAGGGTTCTTTGACTTGAGGGACGGTGTGGTTTCGACGGAGGCCTGGGTGAGGACAATGGATTGGGAGGGGATCGGTGGGTTCTTGGAGGCCGAGAGGAAGGTTTGGAAGGTCAATGGAGAGCTGGCCGGGTATGTCCAGCACTCGGGGAGCTTGACGAATGTTGTTGTTTTGGGGGCGGGGCATTTGGTTCCTGCAGATCAGGCGTCGAACTCTCAGGCCATGATTGAGGATTGGGTTTTGGGCAGAGGCTTGTTTGGAGGAGTTGAAGAGACAGAGGAAGAGAGTAATTATCTCGAACTATTTCATGAGGACAGCTAATGCAATTTAATTAAGAAGTTGTGCTTTGTCTAGCGTACGCTGATTCTGTAGTTGTTTGCAATCAATTGAACGAAGTTCATATGAATCATAACATGGTCACTCAATTCATGTCAAAGAGTGTCCACATTGTTATGCAAGTACGAGTGTTAAAGTCAACACGTTATTGCATTGTGCTAGATTTGGGTACTGAAAAGTTGTGCTAATATGTTACAAGTTGGAAGTGTTAGGAGTCAATAAAAGGATTTGTTGTTCGTTGGAGTCCTTTGAAGTCACTGTCATTTTTACTTGAGTTGAATGAGAATGGAATAGGCATTGAACCTTTACCAAATCTATCAGATTTTTTCCTCTTTGTTTTCCCCTCCGATCCTAGCTCGTCACCATTGTGCGAGGAGGTCGAGGTCGAGGCCGGGGAAACTCGGCTAGCCACGATCCTCTTAACATAATAAGAATGCCATCAAGATCGGTTTTCAGTGACCAGATTTTGGCATTCACCCATGCATATGTCGTCAAGATTTCACCATACATGTAAATTAATTCATTTTTGTTTTTAATACTTGCTGGCTAATTGACATGGCAATGATTGGACAGTTTCTTAAAGCTTGTATAACGGATGACATGTTCATGTTTGGTTCATTCTGCATTACAACTTGCATCCATTGTTTGCTTTTCATTTTGGTCGAGCTCACTTCTTAAAGAGTTCCACACAGTTGTACATAAATGAAGTTGAGTGCTACAAAATCTAAACAATGGTTCATTCTACATTGCTTCATCCTTTCACTCGAACTTTTGTTTTGGTCATCCTCTCTTCCGATGGCGTCTTTAGTTGGAGACAATGAACTATTCTTAACGCCGTAACGCTGCCCTACGACTGCTATTATCAAGGTCCATCAGAAAAGTACGAACACTATCGTCGTCTACTGCGTAAACTGGATTGGACGTGTTCGGTGAAGTAGACAAATAGCTTAGCTTCAGGAACACCTTTACTTCAGTCCAATCTAAGCTTTAGGGGTAATTTTTAAACTGTACACATATTTGAACATTTCTAAGCTTCAGAAACAAAACACTTGCAAATTTAATCATTACACATTTGAAGATCCAATCAAGATCACATACCAATTAATTTACTTGGGATTTGTTGGATTCATTTTATATGTTCGGACATTACTTCCTATATCTATAATTTTGAAAAGAACAAAAAAAAAAAAAAAAAAAAAAAAGGCTTTCTACTGCTCTGAGATTGGGAGGTACTGCGTCACCAAAGTTGTTATACACTCTTGGTATATCTATTGTAATATTTAGAGATAATACATTACGTGTTCATATACAAGAAAACTGTTTTCTTGAACAATTTGTAATTAAAGAAATTTTAAAATCCTAAACTTTTAAAGAGCATAATTAACTGATTGCTTATATGTGTCAAAATAAACTGTTAATCATAGTGAAAGCAAAGGTTTGGTGCAATACTGGCGAGTACAAGACCCGACTAACTAAATCATTATAACTCGACAAGTTGATAATCCAAACAAAATCATAGTCAAGCTTTTATTTTGATTGTAATTTATTTTTCTGCAATTATATTTTTGTTTTACTATAAGCAATACGCTCCAATGAAACAAAAATACAAAATTATACGGCGAAAAAAACCCTCTAATCCTAACATAACTCGTAAAAGCATTCCCTTTATCCTCCTGATGTGTCTATAATTATAATTTCATACACACCAACATAATTGACAATGATATATAAATAGCATAGATATCAGGCAATCAACTATAAACGCCACAGAAAATTTTCAAAAACAGAAAATGGTATATATAAACATAGAGAGGAAGACCAGGTGAGTGAATAAATGTAATGGCGTTTGGAGGCGGGTTAGTGAAGATAGAAAACAAATGGGCAGAGGAAAAATGGAATATAATTGGGACTCAAAAGAGAGACCAAAAACATTTCCGAGTCCGAAAATACCCAAAAGAAAAGCACATAACCCGTACTATGATGCCATGATATTGTATAGGGCTGGAATGGCAGGGCAGCCTGTAGAGCACCTACAGGTATATTCAGAGCCACTCTTTCTGCTCTGCCCTATTTGCCAAATGCCCTTGCATTCCACCTCAATGACCAACAAGGAACAAATGCTACTCAAGAAAAAAACGAACAACAAATGCTGTCGAGAGACGAAACCCTAGCAAAGCAAAGCAATATATTTGTACTTATAGTGGGAACAACTTCACTAGTGTCGTGCTGTGTCAAGTGACATCGAGGGTTATTTGGGTGTGAAACTAGATGTATAGAAAAAATGGGCCGAGTTGGGCGTAATCGCAGCTCCTTCCAAACCCAAGCGTAAATCCGGCCCAAGCAAAGAAAGTTTCGGATGGATATATTGGTCATAATGGCAATTTTGAGCGGGTGACTTACAAAAAAAATAAAATAAAAAGTAATTTACTGAATAATATATGTCAGTAATGTGCTTTCTTTATTCTGATTTTATGTTTTAATATAAAGAAGGGCTAAAACCTATTTGGGAATTTTAAGAAAATAGTCACCGTTTATAAAATAATTTTAAAAAATAGTCACAGTTTCAAAAAATTTAAAAATTAGTCATGTCAGAAATTTTTTTATAAAATTTTTACCTAATGTCAGAAATTTCTTACAGTATTTTTATATATATTTTGTTATTGTCAGAAATTTCTTACAGTTTTATGGTTAGTTTTTAATTTTTTTGAAATTGTGGCTATTTTTTAAAAACATACAGTCCAAAATGGCTATTTACCTAACTGACCCAACTTATAAATACAAAAAAAAAAAAAGATTTATAATATTTAAAAAAAAGGGGCATTTATCAACATCTCTCATTTTGAAAAATGCCACTTTTGAGGTATGTCTTTTTAAAAAATGCCACTTTAAGGATCAAAAATTGCAATCCATGCCAATTTTTAGAGCTTAGATTACAAGAAATTGACACTCGTAAGTGGTGAGGGAAAGTTCACAAAAATAAAGGCAAATTAGTAATTGACAAAAAGAAAAAAGTGGCATAGCTCACAATCGACTTTTTAAAGTTAGCTTACAGTTGACTCTTTAGTCTTATAAATTGTAAACTAAAACTTAAAAAGTGTTATTGGATCAAATTTTCTCGATAAGTATCATGTATGAAAAAATTTAGAAAAATATCACTTTTAAGAGAATGTTTATATTTACTCCATATCTTATAGAGAAAAAAACAAGTGGTGCAAAATAATAATAATAATAAATGTAATGGCGTTTGGAGGCGGGATAGTGAAGATAGAAAACAAATGGGTAGAGGAAAAGGGAATATAATTGGGACTCAAAAGAGAGACCAAAAACATTTCCGAGTCCGAAAATACCCAAAAGAAAAGCACATAACCCGTACTATGATGCCATGATATTGTATAGGGCTGGAATGGCAGGGCAGCCTGTAGAGCACCTACAGGTATATTCAGAGCCACTCTTTCTGCTCTGCCCTATTTGCCAAATGCCCTTGCATTCAACCTCAATGACCAACAAAGAAAAAAACGCTACTCAGCAAAAAAAAACGAACAACAAATGCTGTCGAGAGACGAAACCCTAGCAAAGCAAAGCTATATAGTTGTACTTATAGTGGGAACAGCTCACTAGTGTAGTGCTGTGTCAAGTGACATGGAGGGTTATTTGGGTGTGAAACTAGATGTATAGAAAAAATGGGCCGAGTTCGGCGTAATCGCAGCTCCTTCCAAACACAACCGTAAATCCGGCCCAAATAAAGAAAGTTTCCGATGGATATATTGGTCATAATGGCAATTTTGGACCGGGTGACTTAAAAAAAAAAAGTAATTTACTGAATAATATATGGAAGAAATTACACAATCATTCAAATTATAACAACATATTACATACTACGGCAAAAATACAAGTATTATCACAGTAATTCAATTAGCTTATGTGGCAATTTTTATTGGACTATAATACCCCTCAATTTGTTATTTTGGATCAACCCAATCGGGTTTGTATTTGTTTATGGATATTATTTTTCTTATTTAATGTACTAAACAAAAACAAATAAGGGATGTTGATGAAAAATCGGTGGAAAAAAGGAATATCAGATGAAAAACCTGAATATCATATTAAAAAGTGAATAACACATATTTATTGAAAATGAAAAACCAAACAGTTTGATATGTTAAAAAAATGATACTGGAATATCATATTCAAAATTGAATATGTGTATTGCTTTGATATTTCATATTCAAACACTGGATATGCATTTTTTTTCTATAATTAATTTACAAATAATCTTATATATAAAATACGTATTTTTTTCTCAATAAATAAAATTCTTCACATATTACCGGATTTACAGGATCTATTATATTTGAATATTCAAATTTAGAATATTTGTACATATTGGATTATTTGGTATTATAATGAAAATATTGTAATATAATATTCAATATTGAATATGTTTATTGCTTTGAAATTTCATACGTATAGAAAATTGAATTTTTTTTTTCAAGTGATAGGTGTAGAGATACGTGTAGAATATGCGGAGTGATTTAAAAAAAAAATTGAAATCCCTCAATTAATTCTGAAAAAAAAAGAAGGAATTTTTTTTTGTTCACCCTTTCCATTTATGGATCCGGATTGTTTAGTATATTAGTCTATCAAGGGTACTATTGGTACTATTAATTAGTGTTTGAACTGATTTAAAATATCTTACAAATCTTGAATTAATATGTAATATCTAGTCATATTTTGAATATATATGTAAATAACCCTAATATATGTCAGTAATGTATTTTCTTTATTCTTATTCTATGTTTTAATATAAAAAGGGGTAAAACTTATAAGGGAATTTTAAGAAAATAGTCACTGTTTACAAAATGATTTTAAAAAATAGTCACAGTTTTAAAAATTTTAAAAACTAGCCATGTCAGAAATTTCTTACAAATTTTTTGCATAGTGTCAGAAATTTCTTACAGTATTTTTATGTGTATATTGTTATTGTCAAAAATTTCTTACAGTTTTATGGCTAGTTTTTAAATTTTTTGAAACTGTGGCTATTTTTTAAAAACGCACAATCCAAAATGACTATTTACCTACCTGATCCAACTTATAAATACAAAAAAAAAAAAGATTTATAATATATTAAAAAAAGGGGCATTTATCAACATCTCTCATTTTAAAAAGAGTAATTGGCACCTATGGCCCCTCAACTTGTCGGGCTATGACACTTTGATACCTTTTTTTTTTTTAGGCATTAAACCCCCTGAATTTGAATTTCGTTGCACTTTGCCTCAAATAAAAAACGTCCGTCCAATTTTGGACGGAATTGTGCACACAGCTCGCACATGACCCTTTATCCAAGGGCATATATGTCAATTTATAACAAAATTAAAATGAAAAAAAATGCTTTCCCTAATTTCCTTTTGTTCTCCAACAAAGAACTGGCCTTTAGGGAGCAACGCGAACACCACTTTTGAAGGCAAGTTACAAACTTCCAAACTTGTGCAAACTATTGAGATCCAATAACCAAGACAAGCTTTAGGTTTTAGTCCCACACCACAACTCTGTATAAACACAAACAAATTTCATTTAATTTTTGGGTTCTATTTTTTGAGATGAGGGAAGCATGTGAGAACGTCTGACTTGGGCTTTAGCATGTTCTCTGCACTTCACCTCCGAAGTGGTGCAAATGAATGTTTGCATACACACTTTGCACTGAAATAGACCAAACCAATGAGAAACTATTAGTCCTTTGAACAATTAAAGAACTATCGTTTTAGTCCCTTAAAAGGCTAAAACCATACTTGATTAACTATCAGTACTCAGATATGAAATGTATATAGGAAAACTGGGTAAAACTATTCTGGATTTTACCTGGATGTTCATAGCTTTCTTGTTTGGTTCAAGCTGACTTCATGCAAAAAAAAAAGGCCCAAAATTTGGACAAATTACAGAAGTCAAATCACGAGCAAACCATAATTCCTTCCATAACAAATCTATTAATCATACACAGAGTTTTCTCCATTTTTTTAAAGCACTTCCTATTGGTTTTTCTGAGAAACTGAAAATCAAGTTTTTGCTTCTTTTTTTAGTTGGGTATTTGCAGAAAGACCCAAAACGACGCCGACGAACTCGATCAGAGAGTTCGGCTCCGGCGGCATCAGAGGGGATGTTGCTTTGGCATCGTGATCGACTGCGGAGGATGGATCAGAGCCTCTGACCTCGTCGTTCACCGCCTCATCGAGTTCCTCGCCGCAACTCAACCCGCACCCAAACCCAACAAAGCCGCTCGTCGGATCTGGGATCGTGGAGTAGCCGCTCGACTCGCGGGCGCGATGGCGGCGAACCCACCGCCTCCCCTACTCCACCCTCCGCCGCGCCACCCACTCCTTCTCCTTCTCCCGCCGCCTCGGCAAGGGCGGCTTTGGTCCTATCTTCCACGGCTCCCCGCTCAACCCCAAGAGCCCTGCCGCGTCGGAGATAGCCGTGAAGGTCATGGACTCCACCCACGTCGTTTTGCTACTCGGTTTCTCCTCCGACCAGCAAGCGCCGCCGTGCTGGTCTTGCCCTCCTTCCCATGGCTGCCATTGATGAGAGCTTGGCTGGGGTTTCAAGTCTCTTGGTTTTGAACTTTTTTAGAGTTTTATTTTATTTTTGATGTCAATGGACAAAGATGCCCTTGAATAATAGACCACGTGAAAATCACGTGTAAAATCCCGTTTTTAATTGGACGGACGTCTCTAATTTGAGGTAAATTGCTACAATTTTCAAATTCGGGGGGTTTAATGCCTAAAAAAAAAAGAGAAGGTGCCAAAGTGTATCAGCCCGACAAGTTCAGGGGCTGCAGGTGCCAATTACTCTTTTGAAAAATGCCACTTTTGAGGTGTGTCTTTTTAAAAAAATGCCACTTTAAGAATCAAAAATTGCAATCCATGCCAATTTTTATAGAGCTTAGATTACAAAAAATTGACACTCATAAGTGGTGAGGGAAAGTTCACAAAGATAAAGGCAAATTAGTAATTGACAAAAAGAAAAATGTGGCATAGCCCACAATTGACTTTTTAAAGTTAGCTTACAGTTGACTTTTTAGTCTTATAAACTGTAAACTAGAACTTAAAAAGTGTTATTGGATCAAATTTTCTCGATAAGTATCATGTATTAAAAAATTTAGAAAAATACCACTTTTAAGAGAATTTTTATATTTACTCCATATCTTATAGAGAAAAAAAAAAAACAAGTGGTGCAAAAAAAAAAAAATAAATGGGTGGAATGCTACCTTTTATATTAGGCTAAATCCTAGTTTTATCCCTCTCATTTTTAAAATTCCGAAAAAAAAAACTCTATGTTTTTAAAATTGTATAGAAAGGACATCTTTGGAACCAAATATGCATTGTTTTTTTTTTTATTATTTTAAATGGTCAAACCGCCCTTCTCATCATTTAATAAAATTAAACTCCAAATTTTTATCAAATTTAACTTAACACAACAAATTCTTATTTTAAGAATTATCACGCACACTCTCAAACCCTAACCCTGGTTGGCGGTCACCCTGTGATGTTCCAATGCGTATGTCGCCAAGCTTTGGGGTGTTTAGCAAATCGAGTTGGGTCAACGAGGTTCTAAGCTTGTGGGTTTACTCAAGCTTGTTGGTATTGAAAAGGTGGGCTAATTAAATGCCATCAAGATCATTTTTTAGAAACTAGATTTTGGCATTCAATATTATGAATATACATTTGAAATTAGATGTAATAACATTTTTTTAATATAAATAAACGAAGTAGTTTGCTTATTTTGTTTGTTTTTTCTATTATAAAATTGAATATTTTAAAAAAAATGAGTTAACTTAATTATAAATTTAGTATGTAAAGAGTTTTACATGCAAGATGATTCAAATTATAGATTTAAATTAGTCTGTGATAGATCAAGAAGTAATGATCTCCTATATCAATAATCACTAATATTGACAATAATGTTTTGAACGTGACCGTTTGATCCAGATGATCAATATATGTGGCATTAGAGTGGAGCTATTTTATATAATGAAGATTAAATAGGACTTGAACAGACCTTATTCGAATCGAGTTCACTAGATGATCATATAAAGGTTGATTTTAATCTTGAGTAATTCATAGACTTCTCATTCGGATTGATGAGCTTCTAATTTGCTCGTTTTGGCCTAAAAAACAACTCGTCCTTATACTTGCATTTGACAAAAGTCATTAATTTGTGGCGGGAGTCGCAAAACTTTAACTAAAGTCAGAGAACTTTCGACTAAAGTCACAATTTCTCAGACAACATGGTATTAACTACCGTTTAATTTCAAGATAATATATAACCTTTTTTTTTTTCTTTTTGCAAATATGTATCAAATAGTATTGCTATAGGCTTCTTTGAAATTTTGTGGTTACAGTCAAAGAATTCCAAACAACTTGTAATCCAGTGATTTAACGTCAAATACCTCAAAAGAATGCATTATATATATATATATATATATATATATATATAAACATCATAGAATCAATATATATATATATATATATATATATATAAACATCATAGAATCAACCGCCACTAATTTAACATGGCATTGTCCTTATCATCCATGACAATAAACATGCAAACAGATTTTGCTTTAGCATTCTTATCTCAAATTTTGTGACTACAGTCATAGAATTCTAGACAACTTGTAATCTAACGTCAATTAGATTAAATATATATATATATATATATATATATATGAAAGAAAAAAAAAAGAGAATGAGACAAGATAGAATAATTCACTGATTTAACATGACATTGTTAACAGTTATTCAAATGGATAGTTTGATAGGATTATTTTTTTTTTTTTAAGATCGTTTGATATGAAGTTTAATAGCTATCAAACTTACTAGTTGATAGGACGTTTAATAGCTAATATATAGTGCTTATTAGTATTATATGATAAACAACATGTCAAAATATATTATTTTTTTCCCTTCCTCATCACGTGACATTTTTAAGCGGAAAAGTTGACGAAAGAATGAGTTTGAGACATTTTAAAAATATAAGGGGAACTTATCTAACAAATTAAAATACATAGTGCGATTTGAGATTTAGGTTAAAAGGAGTATATGATTAATTATCCCTATATTTTATTACAGTAATATGATCGAGTGGATCCCTTTAATAGAGAAAAAAATAAAAACACACAGAATAATTGAACATGATCAATATTTCACTAATACTTGAAATCATGAGCTAACCTAATGGAGAATTTGAGAATGTGCATTCCCAAGAAATGTTCATCTAGGATGTGAACAAAACTAAGGGAAATGTGTATTGGAAAGGAAAATTTCGAAAGTCTATCCATCTTTGCAACCTATACTTTATATGCTTACAAAACTCAAGTTTATTTTCTACCAGTGTTACAGATCTAAGAAATTAGACTATCCATAGCTATGGAAGTCCTTTACAAAAATGCCAAAAATGATGTGAATGCATGCTTAAGATATGTAAATAGTGGTGGCATAGAATTTTATTTGTTCCAACAAATCAAATTTTTGTAAAATACCTAAAAGTGAAAAGTTAACTCGCATTCATGATGTACAATGTATCATGTGTAATTTCAATTAGAATAATATATGTAGAGTAATATCAACATGTAACTACAGCAAAGAATATCCAGACTAACCTGCTCTCTGCTATCCAAGGTCACTCCAAATAGAGGTGTATTATGTGATTCAACATCTCTTAGCACTTCCATCTTATACATAGTACACTCACTTAGATCTGAAACTCTAAGTGACTTTAGAAGTCATTTATACCAAACAGGTGACTTTAGAAGGAAGCACGTGCCACACGAGAAAAAGGAAAAGTGCGGGTATTGGGAACTCTAACACAACTCAAATCTATAAATAAGGGGCTTTCCGTAACTTTTCAAGAAAATAGGGGCTTATGTGTGGGTTAGGAATTTGAAACACTGTCGTTTTATTCTCAAATTCCTCTTCAGTTAGTAGCATTTTAGGTAAATACATTAGATTGAGGAAATAAATATAAGGAAAGTCACATGCTAGGCACATAACAATAAATGAGAGAAGTAAGAAATCTGGATCTGAAATCCCTAATATTCATTCAGATTAGATCAAACCATATCTGTAACACCCACACACTTAACCACATACTTTACGTCATAATCTACCTAGTTAAGGAATGAGTCTTAATCTCATTCATAACAATTTTATAATTATTATATGAAATACGGAAACAAACCTACTTCTAATATAAACTGTACAAAAACTTACCAAAAATATAAACAAGCATATCTTATAAAAACAAAAGTAAGCAACTCTCAAACCATATTATACATGGAAGAACATACTCATAGCATAATGCCAACTAGTTTCTAAAAAATTATACTACAGGATCTTCCTTTGATGGCATATGAATATTCTGAAGGCAAAGGGCGATAATTCAACCAACTCCTATCGCTCGTGAGACTCGTTATCTGCATCACAAGAAACTATATGAGCATTCTTAATAAGTAGAAACGTTCATCTTATGAAACAATAAAAGATCCATAAAACATTCATAGTTGTTATTAACCCATTTTCTTAACATAAAACATAAATCTTTTCATCAATTATTTTGGCTCCGTTTAAGTATAAATCTCAGCTTAACATCCGATAGGCCGTAAGTTTTCGGAACCTGTTCTATACTAGTAAGAATTTATGAAAGTTCATCCCTTTTAGAAACTTCACGCTAAGAGGAATTCACATTCTCTTTGCAAGTGTTAGGGTTACCCTATCTTAGCTTTTATGCCTCAAGGGATTTGACCACCATGGTTGGGTCCGCTAATCCCCCGCGTCCCTTGCCTACCCAGATATCAAATAAAAACTCATACTTACATCTTAAGTGTAAAAAATAAGAATAACAATAACCTTTTTTTTTTTTTTTTAATTTTGAGATTCAGACCAAAATGAATGATATGAAAGTTTACACTATCTATCACATAGTTCATTTAAGCACATAAAAAGCACATAACATGTATTATTACTTCTTGTGATGATTTTGAAAAAAAAAAAAAGATTTATACTTATCTCCTCGAGATCAACAAGCTAGTGTAGAGTATAAATATTCTTGCCCAAGTAATTAAAGTGCTTTTCAACTTCACCATGTTAAACAATTTACTTTTACAAAGTTAGAATTTGATTATAACATTAGTATTGGAAAATAACATTACTTGAAACTTTTACAACAATATTATTGCATTTTCTCTACCTAACAACCTCAGTTTATCATAACATAAAGAGCACAATGGAACCCACTTTACGAGGCTAACTTTACAATATAAGGACTATTTTCAAAAGTTCCAACAAAAACAAAAGAAAAGGTAGCATTAGCAAGTTTCATTGTAATAACATCTAAATAAATCACTTTAAGCAAATACAATGAATATGAACGAGGCAAAAAACTAATATACAATTTATATCTATCAAACTTTGTTTTAACATATTATTCCTAATAACTTCACCAATCTTTTCTATTAGAAAAAGTATCAACTAATAACAATATTATAGCAGCTGGACTAAGATTTGTAACCTCATAGAAAAGCTAGGTATTAGACCAAATCTTACAAACACAATCTAAAATTACCAAATCAGAGTAATTTCCAAAACTACAAACACAGGGTTAAACTTCAATAATTAGAGCTTAAATTTAAATCGTATAACAGAAACTTTCTTAAGCATGAGATTAATCAACTCAGTACAAATTTAATCGAGTTTGAAACCCAAAATCAGTACAAACCTACAAAATAAGAACAAATCAGAGACAAATATTGGGGTAAAACGCCACCCACTTAATCCTAAGCTAAATATATAGTAAACTAAACAGAAAACACAACTAAAGCATGATTTTCACTTCAAACTAGAAGAAATTTCAAGCAGATCAGTTTATGACTTATATTGAATTCTAATTTTCACCACACAAAATAAACAAAATTGAAGGAAGAAATAAAAGGATGAGTGGCAGACCGTGAAATCAATTAAATAAAATAAAGTAGATGACATAGAGGTGTAGAAGTCCTGTTCAGGTTCTAACTCCAAGCAGGAGCGGAGAGCTGAGGCATTGATTGGCTCATCTGCTAAGAAAAAAAGCCTAAAACAAAACTGCCCAAAGATACTAGCGAACATGTCGGTTTTTGAGAAGATGATCTTAGGAAATTCCTTCAACTCAGTACAACTAAAACTTCTCAGTCATTCATGGAATCACCCTATAATCACCTAATAGTCTAAATAGGAATGTAGCAAGAAAGGAAAGTCAAAATTGAATGAAATAAAGGTAAATGTAGTACAAAACATAACAACAAAATATTAGAGATAGTGGGAGAAAGAGTATGGCGGAGAGCAGTGGCATCGAGCAGCGAAGAAAAGGAAAAACGGAGAACAGTGGCAGAGAGTATCGACGGAGAGCAGTTGCATTGAGCAACGCCAGAGAGGAACGACCGAGAGTAGTGGCGTCGAGCAGTGACGGAGAGCTAGGGCGTCAAGCCGGGAGAAGGAGGCGGGGGGGGGGGGGGGGGGGGTGGGGGTGTGGGGTGGGGGTGGGCGTGGTGGGGTGGTGTGGGCAGGGCGTGGGAGGGAAAGAGTAACGACGGAGAGCATTGGCATTGAACAGTGGCAGAGATGAACGATGAAGAGCAGTGGCGTCAGCAGGGGCGGGGAGGAACGACTTCGAGTTATTTTGAGAGCGCGGTGGAGAACAACGCTAATGTTTTTGCATGAAACATTGTGAGAGAATAGATTAGGGTTTCTTTAGGGTTTTTTTTTTGGCTATTTTTAAATGAAATTTACCCTATGATTGTGTAATAACATAACCAAAAACCAAAATTTTAAAAATGACTTTTTATTTTTTATTTTTTTCTTTTTATTGAAAAAAATGTGATCTGGCATAATTAAGAGATAATTAAATCTTAATCCACCTCTTAAAAAATACAATAGATCTCTTCCTTTTCCGCTTCCAGCCACGCCTCCTCGTCTCAGCCGCCGCGCTGCCCGTGTCGCGCCGTCCCTCTCTGCGCAAGATCCGGTAGCCCAAACTCCGCCCCACGCCGTCGTGCGCTCTTTGAGCCATTAGTCGCCAAGCTCTGCCCCTGCACACCCATGAGCCTGGAACTCGTCCTTGCCCTATCCTGCGCTTTGCTCTCTCTCTCTTTCTACCCTCAAATTGCCAGCGAGGTCGAAGAAGCACCGGTGCAACCCAACTCAGAAGACCCAGAGGTCTAGCATGCCGTCGAGAAGACTCAAGGTCGACCTAATTGGTAATTTTTCACCTTCAAGCTTCTTACTTTACTAATTTTAGATTGATTGAGCACTTCTTTTACTTTACATGTTTGGCAAATTTCTTTAGGATTGCATAAAAACAAAAACAACACATAGTACACTAATATTATTGAGATTCAAAATAAACTTGATTAACATAAATGCCAATATCAAAATAGGAATAGGCAGAGTATGATAAGCTCCAGCTAAGGCACACGACTACTTAGGTGGAAAAACAATATACTCATGGAATATATTTAGGTGGAAAAACATAATTTTACTACCAATCAAATTATTGAAAAGGAACTAGATGGTGAAAGTTGTTTATCTTATGTGAATCCTCACTTGGAAAGCACATGCTAATCCCTTTACACTGCTTTTACCAAAGGAACTAGATGGTGAAAGCTGTTCATCTTAGGAGATCTTATGATATGCATGTTAACAAAGTTAATCTTGGAAACATGGTACCCATTAAACATGGCCAAACAATTTTCTTTTTTGGGCTGCCATTTTAATTTTGATGGAAGTAGAGATGTAAATCGTGTCGTGCCGTGCTGGCCCGGTCCGTCTATCTTCGTGCCTATCGTGCTTCGTGCCGTGCTCGTGCCGGCCCATTTATTAATCGTGCTCGTGCTGTGCCGGCCCATGGTTCAAAATGAGCGCCAAGCCCGGCCCGCGGCCCGTTTATAAACGTGTCGTGCTTTTGTCGTGCCGTGCCGTGCCGTGTTTGGGCCGTGCCTCCATCGTGCTTTTACGCGCGTATGTATTATTATACTAATTTTACTTATTTCATATCCATTTAAATAAAAATTATTTAATTAGATTTATTACATTTATTTTGATGCAAACAAAATACATTATTTAATACTAACATGAAATTAAAGAGAAAGTTAGTGATTAATAATAACAAAATAATATTAATATTTAATTAAAATTTTGTTCAATAATAATTTTATTGAAAAAATATTATATGTTATAGAAATAAAGACAATATATAATATTTTTTGGGTTGAAAATTGAACTATATATACATAGTATGTAATATAAAATATAAATTTTAAGCAAATTTATGTGTGTTTTGTCGTGCTCGTGCCGTGCTATCAATCGTGCCCGTGTCGTGCTTGTGCCGTGCCTAATCGTGCTCGTGCCTTATCGTACTTTGTGCCTAATCGTGCTCGTGCCTTATCGTGCTTCGTGCCTTAAACCCTTGTTCAAGCCCGGCCCACCAACTTATCGTGCCGTGCTTAAGCCCGTTAATTATCGTGTCGTGTCGTGTCACTAAAAGTCGTACCGTGCTTGGTGCCGGCCCACTAGACGCGGCTCGTTTTGACATCTTTAGATGGAAGCTGTGTGAACTTGGCTTTGTTGATTATTAAAAGGCTTTATTGCACTGATGTCCCTTGAATTATATGGCATTATACACTTTGGCCCCCCAACTTTTTTTTTTGGCAAAATACTCTCTGAATTCAAAAATCCGTCACAATCTACCTCAAATTAGCACCGCCCATTAATTTTTAGACGGAACGAAGCACTTGACAAATACGTGCATAGGGGTGAAAATTT
Organism: Boehmeria nivea var. tenacissima; assembly: GCA_018132145.1. Lineage (NCBI taxonomy): Eukaryota > Viridiplantae > Streptophyta > Magnoliopsida > Rosales > Urticaceae > Boehmeria > Boehmeria nivea. Next base: position 3,718,396 of record CM030881.1, read on the forward strand.
TAACCGAAAAAACAGAAAACCGACTAATAACCGACCGAAACCGAATTATAGAAACCGAAATTGCGGTTTTTTGGCATCAACCGAATTTTTCGGTTTCAAAACCGAAACCGAACCGAATATCGGTTTTGGTTTTCGGTTCCCAAGTTTTTAAAAAATCGGTTTTGTCGGTTAACCGAAACTGATTTTTATAAATTTATATAAATATATAATATATAATTTCCTTTCCCCATGTCGTTTTAAAAAGTTCTAGTTGTTTACACTTATCATGTCGTTTTCATTCTTTATTGTCATTTTTTAGTGTCCTTTACTTTTTCTTGTCGTTTTTTTTTGTATTCTTTAGTGTCATTCTTTATATTCGAAATAAAAATTATATTAGGCTATTTCCTTTCCCAACTCCGCGTTTCGCCCAACCCATCGCCGTTCGGTTCCCAACTCCGCCATTCCGCCGCTCGGTTCCCAACTCTGCCAGTCCGCCGGTCGCCCGCTCCTTCACCTGACCTCACCGGCGAGTCCGACGCTTCACGCGTAGTCGTCAGCCAGTCAGCCTCCTTAACCGACGGCCTGACGCTCACGCTCACGCACACCGTCGCCGTCGTCGTCTCTTCACGCTCACGAAGTCACGCTCACGCCGTCTCTTCTCGGGCCGTCTCGCCGACGCCGTCTCGCCGGCTTCAGTTCGGATTCGGTAAGTGTTGGGGGATTTTTAGTCGGCTTTGTGGTGGATTTTTGGTTGTATTTGTGATGGATTTTTGGTTGTATTTGTGATGGATTTTTGGTTGTATTTGTGATGGATTTTTGCTGGATTTGTGATGGGTTTTTGCTCGGATTTGTGTGGGTTTTTGCTCGGATTTGTGATGGATTTTTGCTCGGATTTGTGATGGGTTTTTGCTCGGATTTGTGTGTATTTTTGCTCGGATTTGTGATGGGTTTTTGCTCGGATTTGTGTGGGTTTTTGCTCGGATTTGTGATGGATTTTTGCTCGGATTTGTGTGGATTTTTGCTCGGATTTGTGATGGATTATTGCTCGGATTTGTGATGGATTATTGCTCGAATTTGTGATGGGTTTTTGCTCAGATTTGTGTGGGTTTTTGCTCGGATTTGTGTGTATTTTTGGTCCACTTTGTGATTGATTTTTGCTCGGATTTGTGTGTATTTTTGGTCGGCTTTGTGATTGATTTTTCATATTGTGTGGATATCATATACACTTATACAGCTTGTTACTAATTTGTTCTATTGTGTGGATATCATATTGTGTGGATTTGTGTGTATTGATTTGTGTAACTAACAATATGATTTTCTAACACTTTTTTGTCGGCTGTTGATTTTGGCTCTTCGCATATAGCCATGTGTTGGATTTAATCAAAGCTTTAATTGAATATGATTTAAAAAAAAACAGTTAAGTTGTGGGGCATATTGTTCATTTGTGCCAAATTTATTTCTTGCAGTGTAATCAGTAATGGCTTCGCCTTCTCAAACTGAATCGCCTCGAGCGAATGAAGATTCTGAAACTGCCACAGTAATGCCTTCGTCTTCGACGCAACAAACTGGTGAAACTGAGGGAACTCAGTCTGGTTCGCAACAAGATAAGACCGAGGAGACTGACAAGAAGCGGCGAATTAATGCATCTGAAGTGTGGGACCATTTTACCAAGATTGGGGATGGTAAAAGAGCAGTTTGCAATTATTGCGCTAATAGTTACGCTTTCGATCCGAAGAAAAATGGGACGTCAACTATGAAGGGACATATGTTGAATTGCACTAAGGGCCCGTACTACACGGAGTGCAGCAAGGATCAAAAACTCTTGGCTTTCTACAAGAAGCAAAAGCTTGTTGAGGAGGAGGTTTGTTCAAACGAACTAGTAGCCGTGCATTGGACTAAAAAAGGATTTCGGAAGGCATTGGCAAAGTATATAGTTATTGATGAGCTTCCCTTCAGGCATATCGAGGGAGAGGGGTTTAGGGAGTACTCTAGGTACATGAACCCAAAGTTTGTTGCTCCATCTAGGATTACCGTGGCCAAGGATATAGCGAAGCTATACGATGAAGAGAAGAAAAAGTTGAAGAATGTTTTGCAGGGATGTCGGATAAGTGTAACTACTGATACTTGGACGTCAATTCAGAACATCAATTACATGTGTGTGACGGCACATTGGATTGATGACAGTTGGACATTGCAGAAGAGGATTATTGGCTTCTTTCAAATCCCTAATCACAAAGGGGACACCGTGGCTCAAGAGTTGGTAAACTATTTCAATGAATGGGGGATAACCAAGGTTCTAACTGTTACAATGGATAATGCATCGTCCAATGACTTAGCCATTGAGAAGCTGAAGAAGAAATTAAAGGAAAAGAAAGGGACATTGCTTCTAGATGGTGACATGCTTCATATAAGGTGTGTTTGTCACATCACTAATCTCATTGTCGGTGATGGTTTGAAGGAAATATCATCTTCCATTTCAAGCATTCGGAATGCTGTGAGGTACGTTAGATCCTCCCCGGCACGCTTCAAGCAGTTTAAAGAGTGTGTAGCGGAAGAAAGGATTCAATCAAAGGCTCTTCTGTGCATGGATGTTCCGACGAGGTGGAACTCCACGTATATGATGTTAGAGTCTGCCTTGAAGTACCAAAAAGTGTTTGAGAAGATGGACGACGATCTTTATTATCGAAGCCATTTTGATGATGCCAAGATAGACGGTCCACCCATTGATTCGGATTGGGAAAATGCAAAGATATTTGTGCGGTTCTTGAAGACTTTCTATGATTCAACTATGAAGCTTAGTGGTACTTTGTATGCCACGTCAAATCTCTTCTTTAATGAGATTTGTGAAGTCAAGCAAGAGTTAATCATTCTTTCCGAAGAAGAAGACAATCTTCTTAGTCAAATGGCAACGAGTATGGAGAAAAAGTTTGATAAGTATTGGGGTAGTCCGGAGAAAATGAATGTAATAATGTTCCTTGGCTTGATTCTTGATCCACGGTTCAAGATGGACTATGTTAAGCATTGTATTGGAGTCATGTACGGATCAGATACGGCTGAGGAGATGATAGTACAAATTGAAGCTTCTTTAAAGAAGCTCTACAATGAGTATAATGACATTGCTCCACCGCCTCCGGCTGCTCCTAATACCGTCCACAAAAAATCAGCAGGTCAACCAAGCATATCTCAAGGAAGCTCTTTAAAGAATCGTGTGAGGATGACATATCTCAAGGAAAAACGTGTCAAAGAAGGAGGGGAGAAGAATGATGTTGAGAAATACTTAGGTGAAAGTTGTGAGGATGTGGACTCTGAGAACTTTGATATACTTTGCTGGTGGAAAGTTAATTCCAACAAGTACAAGGTGCTTTCAAGAATTGCAAAGGATGTGCTAGCGGTTCCAATGTCGACTGTAGCCTCGGAATCTGCTTTTTCTACAAGTGGGCGCATTCTTGATCCTTTTAGGAGTTCTTTAACTGCTAAAACAGTTGAGACACTTGTTTGTACGAAGAGTTGGCTGAGTTCTTCCCATGACACTGTTGTGTGTAGAGAGTTTATGGATGAGGTTGAGACTCTTAAAGATTCTATTTTAGTGGAAACCGGTACAATTCTCAAGTCTCTTTATAATTGTTTTTTTTAATATTGTGTGACACTAACATTTGCTAATTTTATTGATTTATTCTATAGATGATGATGGTGATTCTACCACCACGGACACGGACATTGATGATTGAGATTTGAGAACCATTTGCTTTCTTTTGGAGGTGAGTTGAAGTATTGACTATTGAATATATTTACTTTGAAATGTTGTATTTTGATAGTTACTTTAGTTAGTTCATTAACATCACAACTAATTAATCCTTACTTAAGAATGTTGTACTATAGGCTATAGCTAGGCAAGCATACCTGGAGGCTGGAGGAATGTGGATGAAGAGAAGCTAGTAGCCCAAAAACATTGTTTTTGTGAACTATTTATGTTTGTTTTATATTTGTTACTTTGTTTTAGTTATTGCAAGACTTTGGTTGGTTAGTTGGTTTCAGTTCATGGTTTGTTTACTTTATTATTTGGATAATATGTGCTTGTTGTGTGTTTTACTTTGTTATTTGGAATTTTGGATAATATGTAGTTGTTGTGTGTTTTACTATTATTTAATATCTATCATTGACAATTTGACATTGTTGTATTTGTAATTTAGAAATTTTGTATTGTGAGTTTGCGACTTTGATACAAATATATATTTGACTATTTGTTTTGTTTCGTGAGTTTGTGATTTTGTGTTTGTGATATCAAATTCGGTTCAACAGGTTTAGAATCAATTTTTTCAAAGCTGTTTTTTTTTTTAATAAAATTCGGTTTAAAATTCGGTTTGAAATTCGGTTAAACCGAATTTCAGCATAACCGAATTTTTCGGTCAAAACCGAATTAAAACCGAAACCGAACCGATTAATCGGTTTCGGTTCGGTTTGGTTATTCCAATATATAAACCGGTTCTCGGTTCCACTTTTAAAAAACCGATTCAATTCGGTTCGGCGCAAAATTTTGCTCAAAACCGAACCGAACCGAACCGATTTCACCCCTATACGTGCATACTTGACAAGGGCAGGCTTCGTCTTTTTATTATTTTGGCATAAAAAAAAACAAAAAAGAAAAATCCAATCAAACCAATTTTCAGAATTTTTTTTGCCAATAATCCACACATTAACTGATTTCATTTCTCTCCTCTCCCTCATTTCCTGGCTTTCTCAAGCAAAAAAGAAACACATTTGCCAACAATCCACACATTTTTACTGCAAAAAAAAAAAAATGTGCATTCCATTTTGCTTTTGATACATGATAGTTTTACTGGAGAATACTTTTATTTGAAATGAAACTCAAATCAAAAGAAAAAAATAAAAATAAAAATCCCACTCTAATTCATACCCAGAAACATAATCAAACATCCAAACCCAAAGACAACATTATATATACTACCATCAACATAAACACACAGACCACTTACTATTCTCCTTCTTCTTGCACACACAAACCATAGAGGTGATTCTTGGTTTGAAAGCTCAATCACTGAAAAACTCCAGTCACAGCAAATTCAAGTGTACATGGTTGGGTATATACTAATTTACTAAACAGTCAACAAATTTTCATTCATGCAAAGTGGTCCAAGAACCAAACTTTTGGATACGAAATCAAATCAACAGCCGAGTTGCGAGTGGTGGCGGAGATGACTCGGCCGTCCGGGTCCTTCCAAACACCGAACCCCCGCGCCGCCCTCGACCTTCAACCTTCGAGCGCCGAAACCCCTGCGCCGCCCTGACCTTCGATCGCTGTCGTCCAACGGCGAGGTGGAGATCGCTCTCCGCTGCTCGAGCTGCCGAACAACGTCCACCAGCCGCCAACGTTCGACAGTTCCACACGTTGTTCCTCGCCCTTACACGCCGTTCCTCGAATCCTCGCCCTCACACGGCGCTCGTCGCTCCCCTCTGCCTCGCGCTCGCCGTTGCCTACCTCGCTGATGTTGCGGCAGAGCTTGATTTCCTCAGCGACCTCCAACCTCTGCCACCCTCCCGCGATGACGACGACCCAAACCCGTCGGAACCAGACCCCCGCAACGACGATGACCCAAACCCTGCCCGACGAACGATGGAACCGCACCGCTGCGGCCCAACTATGGCATAGATCTAGGCTTTGGTCACGCTAGTGCACGGAGTGAGGTTGGGGAGTGTCAGTGAGGTGGTCCGCACGAGAGGAGGAGGAGGAGGAGGGCGGCAAAAGGAGTTCTGGGGGCGGAGGTCGCCGTGGTGGAATTTTGGAGATCAGGAAGAAGAAGATGAAGAAGAGGAGAGAGAGAGAGAGATTGGGTTTTTATTTTTTTATTGAAAGTATTTTTTAGTTTGGAAAAGACTATGTTTGCCCTACTCGAGTATTTACGTGTTAAGCACATGTCTTATTCCGTCCAAAAATTAACGGACGTTGCCAATTTGGAGCAGATTGTGACAGAATTTTGAATTCAGTGAGCATTCTGCCAAAAAAAAGTTATGGTGCCAAAGTGTATAAAGCCGTATAATTCAGGAGGCATCAGTGCAATAAAGCCTTATTAAAATGCTTTATGCTCTGTTTGGGATTTTTCTATAATGTCATGAGAATTCATGTCATCACTATGATATTGCACTTGAGACTTGACAGGCAGCTTTTTCGTTGAAAGTTCCTAAAAGATCAATTTAATCTTTCAACAGATTGTTTTATTGGATATTATTGGCTAGCTTGAAGCCTTTAACTATATTTGTATGTAATTTGTGTGGAAACAAACTTAGTCAATCTACTATTAAAAAAAAAACTGTTCCAACTGTGACCATTGAGTACCTATCGAGTATGGAGAGCAACAACAAGTTAATGTGTTCTTTTGGGATTGAATTAGATGGTGCTTTCTTTGAATGAAATAGCAAATAATAATTCAAGATTCTCCACTAACTTCATGATTTATAACAACTGTTCACTAATTATCAGCTTTTTTTTTAAATGTTATGTAATGTTATCTTGTTCTTCTTCACCTTCCTATGGATGAGTCAAATTTGCTCTTAGATTTTTCCATTGCTATAAGAAATTTCCAAAAGAAGCAGTACATTTGATGTTGCTTCCTAGAAGTTAAAATGTGACCTTTATTTTGGTCTTATTGTATATTTTAATCACTTTCTTGCAATCTTGGATGGTTTGGGATAGGTTTCTTTGCTAATTGAGCCTATTATGAAATTATATATATATATATATATATATATATATAAGTAAATTATATAAATATCCCTTGTGTTTAGGCTAAATTCGACAAACCTCCTCTGCGTTTATAATAATACAATAAGTACCCCTCTGTTTTTAAAATCTTAACAAAATTATACCTTGGTCTGACTTTTCATTGACCGAATATTGTACCTTTCTATAAAATGCCAAAAATACCCCAGCTGCCATGTAGACAAACCTTTCTGAGAATAGCCACGTAGACTATTCCTATTGTGGAGTAGGAGAACATGTTTATACTATAAATATATAATTGATATTGAAATAGATAAAAATAAAAAGAAAACAGAGGTGAAAATTAGGAAAAGAAAATTAGGAAAATTTTGGCTACGATTTGGGTTTTTTGAAGAAGGAAAACAAAGATGAAATTCGAAGGAGTTGGATCTTGAATTTGGGGGGTCATCGACACATGCACACAACTGATTGAACAAGTGAGTAATAATAATTTGTTCTTTGTTCTCAACTTCTATTAATGGAAGAAGTTAGGGTTTATATGATTAAGGGCTCTTCCATTTTCGTTTTAGGTTGGGTGATTTTGGGATAAATAGCTAGAATTAATGGAAGAAGTTAGCGATCCGACCTTTAATGTTAATCTATTTTCATATTTTGAAATGGCGTCCTCAAGCAATTTCTATAGAAAAAGCTCAAGTGTTGTCAAGTTTAAGAATCGAACATGTTGGTGTGGTGCGAAAGCTGAAGTGAAGATACGTGAATTAAGAAAGAATCCAAAGAAGCTACATTATTGCTGCAGGAATGATAAATGTGAATTCTTTGACTGGTGCATTGAGGAATTTGAAAGTAATGCTTGTACTGGAACTGCTATGTCTAATGTTCATGTTGCTATTTGTTGGAAATTATGCCGATTCACACTACAAATCTCGAGGACAGATCAAGAATCAACACCATGAACATAGACAAAAATAAAAACACACAGCAATTTGTTTACGAGGTTCGGCGAATATGCCTACGTCCCCGCGTATTCACCAAGGAGAATCCGATTTACACTATATGATAAAATGTACACCCTCAAGTTCTCACGCGTACAAAACTTGCACTCAAAACCAGAGAAAAATGCAACACCAAGAGATCTAGCTCTTACCTGAGAAAATCCTCTCTCTAGCTTGCAATCTCTCACCACCTTTTTCTTTCTTGTTTCTCTCTCTCTCTCTACAAGTGTATATTCAATAGAACTCACTCTAAACAACTCTATGACACGATATATATCTAACTTCTACAACTTGGACTGATTACAACCATTGGATCAGTAAGCTATATTAAGATTACAACACGTGTCCTATTCTATTAATAAACTGACTGACTCAAACTTCTAACTTTTCCTTTTGAGTGTAGCTTTGTTTCATATGGGACTGAAATTCAACAATCTCCACCTCAGTTCCATATGAATAATAGTGCAAACCAGAGAACCAGTTCTCCTTGGATCCCAATCCGATTTATCTCATCAATCAACCCTTGCCAACTCTTAGCAATTCAAGACAATGCTTGAACTTGCCAAGAGTGACAACTTTAGTCCCCACATCAGCTGGATTCTCCTCTGTAGAGACTTTTTCAATTTTGATTGCACCCTGTGAAATCTATTCCCTGATGAAATGATATTTGACCTCCACGTGCTTTGTTCTGTCATGAAATACTGGATTTTTGCCCAAGTGAATTGCACTTTGGCCGTCTGAATAAACTGTTGCAATTCCTTTATATATATTTAATTCTTGTAACATTCCTTGTATCCATACTCCTTCTTTGATAGCTTCTGTGGCTGCCATATACTCGACTTCTGTTGTAGAGAGAGCAACTATTGGTTTAAGTTGAGATTTCCAACTTACACAATTCCCACATACCAAATAAAAGTATGCATTAGTTGATCTTCTAGTGTCTCTATCACCAGCATAATCTGAATCTACAAATCCTGTCACTTCTACTTCATTTCCACCTTTGGTGTAAATCAGACCAACATCAGTTGTGCTACCAATATACCTCAAAAGCCACTTCATAGCAAGCCAATGATCTCTCCCAGGCTTTGCCATAAATCTACTCAATGTACTTATTGAATGTGCAAGGTCTGGTCTTGTACACACCATTGAGTACATCACTGAACCTACAGCACTTGAGTATGGTATTTTCTCCATGTAGGCTTGATAATATTTTGTAGTAGGACACTGATCAGATGAAAGCTGAAACTGACTGGTCAAGGGCTGTTTGGTTAGTTTTGAACCCCTCATTGCAAATCTGTCTATAAGTTTCTCTAAGTAGTTTTTCTGATTCAGGAACAGTGTATTTGCCTTCATATTCCTCTGAATCTTCATTCCTAGAATCTTCTTTGCATGCCCCAAGTCTTTCATATCAAGTTCTGACTTTAGCAGTTCCTTCAACTTGGTAACTTTCACCTGCTCTTTACTAACCAGTAACATATCATCTACATAGAGCAAAAGGTATTCAGCCTCTTGTATAGTGTTCCCTCTGAAGTATAAACAAGTATCATAGAAGCTCCTTTTGAATCCTTACTTAATCATAAAGGTGTCAAATTTTTTATACCATTGTCTGGGAGCTTGTTTAAGCCCATACAATGACTTCTTAAGGAGACACACCATATCCTACCCTTTTGAACTTGGAAACCTTCGGGCTGTTCCATAAAAATTACCTCCTCCAAGTCTCCATGAAGGAATGCTGTTTTTATATCTATCTGCTCCACCTCAAGGCTAAATTGTGTAGCCAAAGAGAGCATAATTCTGATTGTTTTGTATTTTACCACAGGAGAGAAAATCTCACCAAAATCTATGCCCTCCTTTTGCGTGAACCCTTTTGCAACCAATCTTGCCTTGAACTTAAGTAGCTCACCACTTGTTGTTCCTTTTTTTATCTTGTAGATCCATTTACATGCCACCACAGATTGTTTTTTAGGTCTTTTTACCATAAACCGTGTGTTATTTCTGTACAAGGAGTTCATTTCTTCTTTCATGGCTGAGATCCACTTGGTAGAGTCTCTGCAACTTATTGCTTCTTGATAACAGGCTGGTTCTTCTGTATCTACTGCCACAGCTGTCATAGAGGCATATGCAAGCATATCTTCATAAGCAGGAAGAGCAAACCTAGATGGTGGTCTGACAGTCCTTCTCTCTCTATCCCTTGCCAATAGGTAGTCTTTTGGGGCATCTTAGTCTTGAGTCTGTTCTTCCTCTAGTTCTTGTGCTTGTACCTCATTCATTTGATTTCTTGAAGGTTGAGTTACTGATCTTGGAGTACCATCAATATCAGTGTGAGTCATTTCTGTTTCCTCTACATGATTTGGTACTTGCTCCATTTGCTCCACCTGAATTGAGCTTTGAATGGTCCCTGCACTGTCAGTAGATTCTGCTTTTTCTCCTGCAGTGTGATTAGTACTTTGCAAACATGGAAAATCAGATTCATTAAAAATAACATCCCTACTAATGATTGTCTTATAACCCTTGGTGTCTTTAACCCATAATCTATAGCCCTTAATACCTTGAGGATAGCTTAAGAATATACATTTAATAGCCCTTGGTTCTAATTTTCGTTCACTTTGGTGGGCATAGGCACTACATCCAAATACTCTAAGGTGGGATAAATTTGGTGGTTTACCTTTCCATTTCTCTTCTGGAGTCTTAAACTCTAAGGCAGTAGACGGACTCCTATTTATTAAATATGTTGCTGTCATAACAGCTTCACCTCAAAAACTTTTGGTCAGACCTGAACTGAAAAGCATACATCTAGATTTATTTAAGAGTGTTCTATTCATTCTCTCAGCTACTCCGTTCTGTTGAGGTGTTTTTCTAACTGATTTAGATCTATAGATTCCACACTCTCTATAATAAGTATCAAATTCTTCATCACAAAATTCTAGACCATTATCAGTTCTAAGGTTTTTCACTTTCTTATTTGTTAAATTTTCCATGAGCACCTTCCAATATTTGAACTTGCTAAATCCATCACTCTTGTTTTTCAATAGGTATGCCCAAACCTTCCTAGAGTAATCATCTACTATTGAGAGGAAATATACGTTTCCACCATGAGTTTTGGTTTTTTCAGGCCCCCAAAGGTCAGAGTGAACATATTCTTGTATAGATTTAGACTCATGAATGCCCACACTAAACTTGAGTCTATGTTGTTTCCGAAGTATGCAATGCTCACAAAAATCTACTTTACTAACCTTGTCTTTTCCCAGAAGACCTTGTTGACTCATGATGTGTAGACCCTTATCACTAATATGGCCTAACCTATTATGCCAGAGGACAACCTTTTTATCTTCAGGTGAACTCACAACAGAAATGTTTCCTATTATTGTCTCTCCCACCAAGTGCTATAGACCACACATCTTAAATCCCTTAATAACAGTCATAGAGCCATTACTAATTTTCACGCTACCTCTTTTAATTTTATTTACATAACCCGAGTCATCTAGAACACCTAAAGATACAAGGTTTCTGGTTAATTTTGGTACAAATCTCACATTTTTAAGGGTTCTAATGACTCCATCAATCATTTTGATGCTAACAGACCCTATACCATGGACTTCACATGTATCACTATTTCTCATGACTATTTTACCACCCTGCAATTCTATAAAGTCTGTTAACCACTCTCTACTGTAGGTCATGTGATAAGTACAACCTGAGTCTAAGATCCAACCTTGAGATATGTCTTCTATAGTAGAAATAAGGACCTCACCACTATCATAACTATCACCAAAATTCACAGATTCTTGTTTGATTTCTCCTGATTGTTTATTCTCATTCTATTCATTTTTCTCTTTGTTTTTTCTCAACCAAGAATAACACTGTTTTCTAAAATGACATGGCTTACCACAGTGATGACAATTCCAATTTTTATTTCCTTTAGGCCCTGTAGAATTAGATCTACCCTTACCTTTACTGTTGCTCCTAGACTTATTATTGTTATTAGGTCTTTGTGTAGTTCTGCCTCTCACGTAGTAGTTTTCTCCATTGTTACTAGAGGACCCTTGTTTTTCTATCTTTAATTCTAAATCTTTGGATCTAAGAGCAGACAACACTTCTTCTAAGGTAATAGAAGTCCTACCATACTTTATGGCATTTTTAACTTCTCTAAAAGCATCAAGCAAGGAATTTAAATGATTATTGCTTGATTTTCATCACTTAGAGCCTCATTTTCTCCAGAGTTAGCCAATTCAATAGTCATTTTAAGGAATTCATCAAGATTCTGATCTAAAGACTTAGTTGTGTCCATCTTATAACTAAAGTCTTTCTTTTAAGAAAATCTTGTTGGTTAGTGACTTGTCTTGAAACAGAACATCCAATTTCTTGCAGATTTTAGCAGGTGTGTTTTCTTTATCTATCAACCTAATTATTGAATCTGAAAGATGGAATATGAGAGTACCTGTAGCAGTTTCAAATAGGTCGCTTTTCTGATCTTCAGTGAATCCATCTGGCCACTTGATGGGATCATCCAAAGCCCTTAAAAGTTTTTGTTGAGCTAGCAGAGACCTTATCTTTCTCCTCCAGATTCTCAAATCACCGTTCCCATCGAACTTATCAATTTCCACCTTCATATTAGACATAGTAATTCATTGAAAATCCTTTTCGGAAATCTTCTCGTCCTTCGCCGAGTTAGAGCAATCTTGCTCCACCAAGTCCCGTTCTTGATGCGAGTCTTCCTCGTCTGAGCCGTGACTCTCTTCCGAGTCAACCCTTGGTTCTTGCTCAGACACTCGTTCTTTCTCCAGCCTTTTGGATTAGTAATCCCCAAATGTAGTTGAATCGCCGATTGAACCTGGCTCAGATACCACTGTTGAAAATTATGCCGATTCACACTACAAATCTCGAGGACGAATCAAGAATCAACACCATGAATAGAGACAAAAATAAAAACACACAGCAATTTGTTTACGAGGATCGGCGAATATGCCTACGTCCCCGCGGATTCACCAAGGAGAATCCGATTTGCACTATATGATAAAATGTACGCCCTCGAGTTCTCACACGTACAAAACTTGCACTCAAAACCAGAGAAACTACAGAGAAAAATACAACACCAAGAGATCTAGCTCTTTCTTGAGAAAATCCTCTCTCTAGCTTGCAGTCTCTCACCACCTTTCTCTTTCTTGTTTCTCTTTCTCTCTCTAAAAGTGTATATTCAATAGAACTCACTCTAAACAACTCTATGACACGATATATATCTAACTTCTACAACTTGGACTGATTAAAACCATTGGATCCGTAAGCTATATTAAGATTACAACACGTGTCCTATTCTATTGATAAACTGACTGACTCAAACTTTTGACTTTTCCTCTTGAGTGTAGCTTTGTTTCATATGGGACTGAAATTCAACAATCTCTACCTCAGTTCCATATGAATAATAGTGAAAACCAGAGAATCAGTTCTCCTTGGATACCAATCCGATTTATCTCATCAATCAACCCTTGCCAACTCTTAGCAATTCACAACAATGCTTGAACTTGCCAAGAGTGACAACTTTAGTCCCTACATCAGCTGGATTCTCCTCTGTAGAGACTTTTTCAATTTTGATTACACCCTGTGAAATCTTTTCCCTGATGAAATGATATTTGACCTCCACGTGCTTTGTTCTGTCATGAAATACTGGATTTTTGCACAAGTGAATTGCACTTTGGCTGTCTGAATAAACTGTTGCAATTCCTTTATATATATTTAATTCTTGTAACATTCCTTGTATCCATACTCTTTCTCTGATAGCTTCTGTGGCTTCCATATACTCGGCTTCTGTTGTAGAGAGAGCAGCTACTGGTTGAAGTTGAGATTTCCAACTTACACAATTCCCACATACCAAATAAAAGTATGCAATAGTTGATCTTCTAGTGTCTCTATCACTAGGATAATCTAAATCTACAAATCCTGTCACTTCTACTTCATTTCCACCTTTGGTGTAAATCAGACCAACATCAGTTGTGCTACCAATATACCTCAAAAGCCACTTCATAGCAAGCCAATGATCTCTCCCAGGCTTTGCCATAAATCTACTCAATGTACTTATTGAATGAGCAAGGTCTGGTCCTGTACATACCATTGAGTACATCACTAAACCTACAGCACTTGAGTATGGTACTTTCTCCATGTAGGCTTGATAAGATTTTGTAGTAGGACACTGATCAGATGAAAGCTGAAACTGACTGGTCAAGGGCTGTTTGGTTGGTTTTGAACCCTTCATTGCAAATCTGTCTATAAGTTTCTCTAAGTAGTTTTTCTGATTCAGGAACAGTGTATTTGCCTTCATATTCCTCTGAATCTTCATTCCTAGAATCTTCTTTGCATGCCCCAAGTCTTTCATATCAAGTTCTGACTTTAGCAGTTCCTTCAACTTGGTAACTTTCACCTGCTCTTTACTAACCAGTAACATATCATCTACATAGAGCAAAAGGTATTCAGCCTCTTGTATAGTATTCCCTCTGAAGTATAAACAAGTATCATAGAAGCTCCTTTTGAATCCTTGCTTAATCATAAAGGTGTCAAATTTTTTATACTATTGTCTGGGAGCTTGTTTAAGCCCATACAATGACTTCTTAAGGAGACACACCATATCCTTACCCCTTTGAACTTGGAAACCTTCGGGCTGTTCCATAAAAATTACCTCCTCCAAGTCTCCATGAAGGAATGCTGTTTTTATATCCATCTGCTCCACCTAAAGACTAAATTGTGTAGCCAAAGAGAGCATAATTTTGATTGTTTTGTATTTTACCACAGGAGAGAAAATCTCACCAAAATCTATGCCCTCCTTTTGCGTGAACCCTTTTACAACCAATCTTGCCTTGAACTTAAGTGGCTCACCACTTGTTGTCCCTTCTTTTATCTTGTAGATCCATTTACACGCCACCACAGATTGTTTTTTAGGTCTTTTTACCATAAACCGTGTGTTATTTCTGTACAAGGAGTTCATTTCTTCTTTCATGGCTGAGATCCACTTGGTAGAGTCTCTGCAACTTATTGCTTCTTGATAACAGGCTGGTTCTTCTCTGTCTACTGCCACAGCTATCATAAAGGCATATGCAAGCATATCTTCATAAGCAGGAAGAGCAAACCTAGATGGTGGTCTGACAGTCCTTCTCTCTCTATCCCTTGCCAATAGGTAGTCTTTTGGGGTATCTTGGTCTTGAGTCTGTTCTTCCTCTAGTTCTTGTGCTTGTACCTCATTCATTTGATTTCTTGAAGGTTGAGTTACTGATCTTGGAGTACCATCAATATCAGTGTGAGTCATTTCTGTTTCCTCTACATGATTTGGTACTTGCTCCATTTGCTCCACCTGAATTGAGCTTTGAATGGTCCCTGCACTGTCAGTAGATGCTGTTCTTTCTCCTCAGTGTGATTAGTACTTTGCAAACATGGAAAATCAGATTCATTAAAAATAACATCCCTGCTAATGATTGTCTTATAACCCTTGGTGTCTTTAACCCATAATCTATAGCCCTTAATACGTGGAGGATAGCCTAAGAATATACATTTAATAGCCCTTGGTTCTAATTTTCCTTCACTTTGGTGGGCATAGGCACTACATCCAAATACTCTAAGGTGGGATAAATTTGGTGGTTTACCTTCCCATTTCTCTTCTGGAGTCTTAAACTCTAAGGCAGTAGACGGACTCCTATTTATTAAATATGCTGCTGTCATAACAGCTTTACCCCAAAAACTTTTGGTCAGACCTGAACTGAAAAGCATACATCTAGATTTATTTAAGAGTGTTCTATTCATTCTCTCAGCCACTCCATTCTGTTGAGGTGTTTTTCTAACTGATTTAGATCTATAGATTCCACACTCTCTACAATAAGCATCAAATTCTTCATTACAAAATTCTAGACCATTAGCAGTTCTAAGGTTTTTCACTTTCTTATCTGTTAAATTTTCCATGAGCACCTTCCAATATTTGAACTTCCTAAATGCATCACTCTTGTTTTTCAATAGGTATACCCAAACCTTCCTAGAGTAATCGTCTACTATTGAGAGGAAATATGCGTTTCCACCATGAGTTTTGATTTTTTCAGGCCCCCAAAGGTCAGAGTGAACATATTCTAGTATAGATTTAGACTCATGACTGCCCACACTAAACTTGAGTCTATGTTGTTTCCCAAGTATACAATGCTCACAAAAATCTACTTTACTAACCTTGTCTTTTCCCTGAAGACCTTGTTGACTCATGATGTGTAGACCCTTATCACTAATATGGCCTAACCTATTATGCCAGAGGACAGCCTTTTTATCTTCAGGTGAACTCACAACAGAAATGTTTCCTATCATTGTCTCTCCCACCAAGTGATATAGACCACACTTCTTAATTCCCTTAATAACAGTCATAGAGCCATTACTAATTTTCACGCTACCTCTTTTAATTTTATTTACATAAACCGAGTCATCTAGAACACCTAAAGATACACGGTTTCTAGTTCATTTTGGTACAAATCTCACATTTTTAAGGGTTCTAATGACTCCATCAAACATTTTGATGCTAACAGACCCTATACCATGGACTTCACATGTATCACTATTTCCCATGACTACTTTACCACCCTGCAATTCTATAAAGTCTGTCAACCACTCTCTAGTGTAGGTCATGTGATAAGTACAACGTGAGTCTAAGATCCAACCTTGAGATCTGTCTTCTAGAGTAGAAATAAGGACCTCACCACTGTCATAACAATTACCAAAATTCACAGATTCTTGTTTGACTTCTCCTGATTGTTTATTCTCATTCTTTTCATTTTTCTCTTTGTTTTCTCTCAACCAAGAATAACACTACTTTCTAAAATGACCTGGCTTACCACAGTGATGACAATTCCAATTTTTATTTCCTTTAGGATCTGTAGAATTAGATCTACCCTTACCTTTACTGTTGCTCCTAGACCTATTATTGTTATTATTGTTATTAGGTCTTTGTGTAGTTCTGCCTCTCACGTAGTAATTTTCTCTATTGTTACTAGAGGACCCTTGTTTTTCTATCTTTAATTCTAAATCTTTGGATCTAAGAGCAGACAACACTTCTTCTAAGGTAATAGAAGTCCTACCATACTTTATGGCATTTTTAACTTCTCTAAAAGCATCAAGCAAGGAATTTAAAATGATTATTGCTTGATTTTCATCACTTAGAGCCTCATTTTCTCCAGAGTTAGACAATTCAATAGTTATTTTAAGGAATTCATCAAGATTCTGATCTAAAGACTTAGTTGTGTCTATCTTATAACTAAAGAGTCTTTCTTTTAAGAAAATCTTGTTGGTTAGTGACTTGTCTTGAAACAGAACATCCAATTTCTTCCAGATTTTAGCAGGTGTGTTTTCTTTATCTATCAACCTAATTATTGAATCTGAAAGATGGAATATGAGAGTACCTGTAGCAGTTTCAAGATGGTCGCTTTTTTGATCTTCAGTGAATCCATCTTGCCACTTGATGGGATCATCCAAAGCCCTTAAAAGTTTTTGTTGAGCTAGCAGAGACCTTATCTTTCTCCTCCAGATTCTGAAATCACCGTTCCCATCGAACTTATCAATTTCCACCTTCATATTGGACATAGTAATTCACTGAAAATCCTTTTCGGAAATCTTCTCGTCCTTCGCCGAGTTAGAGCAATCTTGCTCCACCGAGTCCCGTTCTTGACGCGAGTCTTCCTCGTCTGAGTCGTGACTCTCTTCCGAGTCAACCCTTGGTTCTTGCTCAGACTCTCGTTCTTTCTCCGGCCTTTTGGATTAGTAATCCCCAAATGTAGTTGAATTGCCGATTGAACTTGGCTCTGATACCACTATTGGAAATTATGCCGATTCACACTACAAATCTCGAGGACGGATCACGAATCAACACCATGAACAAAGACAAAAATAAAAACACACAGCAATTTGTTTACGAGGTTCGGCGCATATGCCTACGTCCCCGCGGATTCACCAAGGAGAATCCGATTTGCACTATATGATAAAATGTACACCCTCGAGTTCTCACACGTACAAAACTTGCACTCAAAACCATAGAAACTACAGAGAAAAATACAACACCAAGAGATCTAGCTCTTTCCTGAGAAAATCCTCTCTCTAGCTTGCAATCTCTCACCACCTTTCTCTTTCTTGTTTCTCTCTCTCTCTCTCTCTCTACAAGTGTATATTCAGTAGAACTCACTCTAAACAACTCTATGACACGATATATATCTAACTTCTACAACTTGGACTGATTACAACCATTGGATCAGTAAGCTATATTAAGATTACAACACGTGTCCTATTCTATTAATAAAGTGACTGACTCAAACTTGTGACTTTTCCTCTTGAGTGTAGCTTTGTTTCATATGAGACTGAAATTCAACACTATTGATTATAACATTAACCAAGTGATTGATAATCCATCTCAGAGAGGCATCAATGAAAGAAGATCTCTTTATCTAAAGCAACTGGAAGCTAATGTTTCTAGTGGGAATACTTTGTTGTTTGGTATATGTTGTATGCTAGGCTTAGTCACCATAATTGTGTTTGGCATTTTGCTGAAGATGTAAACTTTTTATAATTTAAGTTTGTAATGTGGCATTTTGATGAATGAAGTACTTTGTCTCTGTTAAGTTTAATGATTCCATTTTAATTACTTGATTCAAAAATGAAAAAAAAAAACAATCTATTTTGAAAGCTGTACAACAATGTACATAGCAGACAATGTACCAAAAGTTTACCAATATCTTACCAAAAGTTACATAGCAGACAATTATGCCAAGTTCCACTTCAAAAGGGCAATGTATTAGGTTGGGTGCGTCCACATTAGTTTACAACTGATAAAAGCAAACTAGTTTCATACCATTAACACCTCATAGACAGTTTACATAGCAAAAAAAAAAAAAAAACTAGCAGTAAGTCTTCACATTCCCCTGCCATGTAGTAGTAAGTCTTGACATCCCCCTGCCATGTATGTAAATTCTGCCATGAAAAAATGGTGGCAATCAGGTTACAATAAATTAACGTAAAGAAAATATGGTGTCAAGTATATCCAAATAATACATACCTTCCTCTACTGACTTCCTTGCGTGGGGAATAAGTCAGGAACATTTATCTCTATTTGTGTCTAGCATAAAAAAAGTAGATAATTAACAAACTTTATTCAAAACTAATTAATTTCAACTTAAGAAAACGTTCCTTACATATTGAGTTGAAGAACCAGATCTTCCCCCTCTACCACGCGGTCTTCCTCGACCTATTCCTGCTAAAGTGGTTGCTCCACTTGTTGCACGTTGCTTAGTGCAAGTGGTTTTGTTGTGTCCGAAGGATTTGCAATTCCCACATCTCCTTGTGGCTGACTGACGTATAGGCTTCTTCTTAGCTTCATCAACGTCTTTTCTCCTACTCTTTTTAGGCCTTCCAGGTAGAGCGTATGATTTAAGAGGCTGCAACTCAAGGTCTGCTGCAAATGGTGGCCACATATTCATGCTTGGAATCGGATGAATGGTATAAGAATAACTTTTCCTCCAGGCCTCAGTGGTAAAATATGGAGAATAATAGTCAGCAACCTCCGCACGTATAGTGTCTATAGAAGCTACTGCATGAAGACAAGGAATACCACGCACTTGCCACTGCTCGCGTACACAGTAAGTATCGTCAAGCTTTACAGCACATGTTTCATCTTCATACATAACTTGAAACTCATGAGGACCGACACGACGCACACTGGCCCTCCTAGCTTTCTTTCTTAATTCTTGGATTCGATTTTTCACTTTGGGTGTCAATCTTCCAGTATACCGTTCGGTCGTGGCTTGTCTGGTATACATAAGCTCCGTGTGTTGATCTCGTAGTGCTTCAAGCAATGTAATCGGTGGTTTTGATCTTAACTTGTCAAGCCATCCATTAAACGACTCAACGAAGTTGTTTGTCACGTTCTCTACCTTCGGATGATAGTCAAACTTACTGCGGCTCCAATGTTTAGGCTCAATAGCACTCATCCATTGAAATGCATTTTCGTTTAGAGCTTTAATTTGGACAATGATGCGCTGGAAATCATTGAAATTTACAGTCCTTGATGCTTTCCAAAATAACTTTTGCAAGTCTTCATCACCATACAAGTTACGAAAGTTGTTTTTTATATGATATGTGCAGAAGCGATGCGCTGATCCAGGCATGTTTGGAACTGCATCAATTATTCCCTGCACATTCAAATTTCAGCAACTATGAATGCAAAGAAAAAAAATAACTCTTTGTTAACCAGTAATTAAATAGTGAATACCTTTTGTCTATCGCTCATAATTGTCCACGGCACACCATTGTAGTTTTCCCCAATAGCCTCTTTCAATAACTTAACAAACCATTCCAACGTCTCCTTGTTCTCAACTTCAACGATTCTGTACGCAAGAGATAAAATTGTAGATTCCCATCAACGGCCACCGCAATAAGTAGAATGCCCTTA
Organism: Boehmeria nivea var. tenacissima; assembly: GCA_018132145.1. Taxonomy (NCBI): domain Eukaryota; kingdom Viridiplantae; phylum Streptophyta; class Magnoliopsida; order Rosales; family Urticaceae; genus Boehmeria; species Boehmeria nivea. The sequence goes on from CM030881.1 coordinate 3,738,548, forward strand.
TACGGGCCTTTAAAATGGCATCCATCTAAGCCGAAGAAAGGTCTACATCCTTCTAAGAATCCTTTTCTGGCCCCATCATAGCATATAAATATACATTGAAACCGAGGTGGTGGTGTGTGAATCATTTCAACATGGCCACTTGGTAACCACTTCACTCTTCACAATAGCCATACTAATCCGATTTGTTTAGAGTATCATTTCAGCATAGCACCTCAACATCTTGAATGACTCTCCGTGACTCCCTTCGACTTCTTGTTTCGCTAAAGCCCTTGCTCGCTACAATCTTCTATTGTCAACAACAATTCCAAATCGTTTTTGTACCTCAGCTCTCATTGATTGGATATCCATATTCGGGTGGATTTTGAAGCTGTCCACTAACTGCTTTGCCAACTAATTGGAAGTAGCATTCTGGTTTGTCCTTAATTGTTGGCAAGTGTGTTTCTCTGTCAAAGTCTTGATAACAAATGACAAACCATCTGGTGCTAAGGAAGCATAAATACGCCATTGACATCCTTCTGCTTTGCATGTATCCGTGACTCTAACCCTCTCAAATTTAATCTTTTTTAATTCAAACCCTTCTTGTACACAATAATCTGTAAGTATAGCTGCAGAACTCTTGTAATCACTGAATATCTACCAACACTGGAGCTTGATTTTCCCTTCTTCAGTGATAGGATTTGGTACTCTAAGAATGTGCATATTAGGTTCTATATCATCCCCTTTTCTTGGAGGCCTCCTAAATGACTCGAGAATAAGTTCAGCGTTGAAGCCGGTGACGAGTATATGTGGCACAGACTGAATAAAGACCCAATTTATGTATTTATTTTATGTAGAATTTTTAATGTATAGTTAAGTAAAAACAGACTGTGATCATAACTACTTTAATGTAAATAAATGTATGTTTTTAAAAAAATGCGCACTATGTGTATATTACTATTTTGTGTTGTATGAATTTAATTAACATAACTATATGTATATAGAGAAAAAGGAGTCGCGGCTCTCTGCGGTGGATCGTGACACTTACTGAGTTTAGCAACTCATAGGTTTCTCGGTGTTGTAGGTAAGAAGCTGATAAAGTCTGACGAGTAGGAGCTGGCGAAAATAGTGTGTGTAGTAACGATGAAGATGAAGACCCGTGGCATTGTATTTCTGCACTTTTGTTTTATTATAAATAGTATATGATTTTGTTAACCGGACGAGATCCCAAGGATTTTAAGACTTGGTTATTATAATATTATAATAGTAGACTCCGCGTGAGTCATAATATATTTTGAGCTCGGGACGTAATCCCAAGGACCCCTAGAAATATGGATTATGTAATATTATAGAAGTAGCTATACTTGTACAACCTTAATATCTTATAAGTACCATCTATGACAAGTCTTCCGCATTATAAAAAATATATACCGAATTTTCGCTTTCAAAGTTTTAAAAGAGTTTACGAGAGTATGAAAAGGAGTTTGTACTCTCTTGTTATAGCCTCAGCCGAACGAGCGGGTCGTGACATGATTTTTGGTATCAGAGCCTGGGTTAGCCGATTCTGTAGACTCGCCTCATACATCTCCTCGCTAACAAGTAGTTGAGAGACGAGCAATAGAAATAGGAACGTTCTTTTCTTACATTATTTATGCTTTATTCCTGATTCTGACAACGATGGGATTTTGTTGTAGGCTATCTGAGGTCAACCAGTCATCTGGAGAGCATTGTGCCGATTCCGCCAAACATAGCGTGGCTGGACCTGTTCCCATCCACCATACCTTACCGAGTTCATGCGTCTGATCCCTCCTCGGGCGCCTACCTATTCCGGTGAGCCCGACACGATGTCGTTCCAGGAATAGACGATGTTGACGCTCGGATGGATGAGATCTTTTTAGATTCCCGAGCAGTACTGAACTGACTTAGCTCAGACCCTGCTTCGTGGCCCCGTGCTTTACCATTGGCACCATCGGGATGAGCCCTTGGGTCACGAATGCAACTGGAACGCCTTTACGGCTGATCTTGAGGGATTCTTCGATGTGGTCAATCGAAGAACGATATGGAATCAGAGAGCTGACGGCTTTAGCCAGCACTCCGGAGAGATAATCAGCTCGTACACAGATCGTTTCCATGTTATCATAGCCAGTACGTAACCCTTCGCCGACGACACTGACTTACTCTTGATGCAGATTTACTCGTGCGGAGTACGGCCATATTTCCATCTACTAGATCCCCAACCTATCTTCAGCACCATAGATGTTATGATTCAGGCGTACCAGGCCTATGCCGACGCCATTTATCCAGAGCCAAGACAAGAGCCCGTAGCGTATCCCACTCTTGTTCCTGCCACTCATGACCAGTTTCCTCAGATGCCACCGATACTAGCAGATATAGACGATGAGAGCTCTGATAGCAGCAACGATTCCGGCTACGACCCCGAGGGCGAGTCGGATATGGAGATAGAGATTGACGCTTTAGCAATGGTCCGACCCCGATCACGTCGATTAACAGACCCCTTTTCTTTTTCATACTTGATTCTTAGTGTTCTCAAGTAATTTGGACCCACTCTCGAGAAACGCCACTAGGATGCCTAGACAGACTGCTCATTTAAAGCCATTTTTTCTTATTTATATATCTTATTTACGTATACCTACTAACTTGACATTGTTCGATTCGTGAAGCAAAATTCTCTTTTTATTACCGCTCACAAAGCCCTTATTGATATTAGCGGATATTTTTGTTCATTTTGGAAACACTTATGACTCATGGGAAAATATATATATATAAATGATAATGACTATTGATATTATATATGTGCATTGTATGTCTAAACAATTACTAAACTATGTGGAGTTTAAATCCGAAAATAAACACATTCCGTTGAAACAAAAAGTTTCAAGTGTAGCAGAATTAAAGGCTTATAATGTGCGTAATTGTAGGAATATGGTAATCGCGATGAATCGCCATGCCTCCTAGATGTGTTCTTGCCGCCGTCCACAGAGAGATAGATGGAGTTCGCGAATGGCTGGCGGAGCAGCAAGAGCCCGCCCGCCAACGTGAAAATCAAGCTCATGCCCAAACAACACTTCTCGAGCAACTATTAGGTCGCCTGAATGAGATGGCGAATCCTCCTCCCCCCGCACAACTAGCTCCCCAGGCAGCCAACCTAGTGGTACCGGAAGCGCCTCCTGTTATGAATCAGGTCGGCGAACTTGTTTATGAGAGGTTCAGGTGTCAGTAGCTGCCTCGATTTGAAGGAACCCATGATCCTCCCACTGCAAAAGAATGATTCAAGTGCCTCTCGTACATCTTTGGGTATATGGGACTCACTGATGCCGAGAAAGTCGCGTGTGCCGTGAACTAATTGGATAAGGAAGCTATTTGTTGGTGGGAAGTGATAGGTCAGACTGAGGATCTCAACGCTATGACCTGGGAGTGTTTCACCAAGCTGTTTCAAGAAAAGTATTTAAGAAAGGCCCGCCTAGCAGGGAAAGTCTAGGAATTCCTGAGCATCCGACAAGGACAGATGTTGGTAGCGGAATATGTGGCCAAGTTTGACGAGCTAGCTCGGTTTGCCCCCACTATGGTCCCTACCTACGAGGCACATAGGATGAAGTTCATGCATGGACTACGCCCGGAAGTCGCAAAGCAGATTGACAGCGGTAGGGAAGGGCCGGAGTCCTTTGCCGATGCTGTCCAAAGAGCGATGCGTAACGATGGATGGGACAAGCAAGAGGATAAAAGTGTTGAGACCGGATCAACCCGCCAATGAGAAGGGAAGGAGAGAAAGGGAAACTATGGGCAAGGAGGACAATCATCGTTCCGATCTAGAAACTTCAACAGGAGCGTCCGTCCCAATTTCAAGAAATAGAGTTATAGTTACAGTGAATCTAGACCCCAGTATGAGAACATGAACAGAGGAAGAAGCAAGAGAAGGACTGATGGACCAGACAATCGGAAGACAACATTGGTACCACAATGCCCCAAGTTCCACAAGGCTCACCCCGGAGAGTGCCGCATTGAGAACAGCCGCAAGTGTTATAATTGCGGCAAGGAAGGTCACATTGCGCGAGATTGCAGGAGCACACCAGTTAAGGTAGCTGAGTTGGCACTACGAGGACGCCCGAATGCCCGAGTGTACAGCCTCAACGAGGAAGACATCAAGGCTGGACTGTCTACTTGGGTCTAAGGTTAGCTTCCTGTCTTAAATGTCAACTTATATGCACTCCTAGACTCAGGAGCAACTCATTTGTTTATAGCAAAATGACTTATCGATAGACTCGAAGGTGACATGAGAACCCTGAATAACCCATTTATTACTGTTACCCCAACCAAAGATGTATACCAATCAATATCCTGGTCTGAAGACGTACCTATTAGGATAGGAGAATTTTCCCTCTTCGCTAACTTAATCGAAATTGAGATGTATGATTTTGATATTATTCTTGGCATGGTTTGGCTTACCGCACACTACGCGGTGATAGATTGTCGAAAAAAACGCGCGCGTTTCAGTCCTCGAACGCCAATTCATTTGAGTTCCAAGAAACTCTAAGAGTTCGGTCGATATCGACTATTTCTGCTCTTTAAGCCAAGAAACTAATCGATAACGGATGCAGAGGATACTTGGCCAATATCGTAGACTCTACGGAGAAGTGAGAGACGGTATCGAGCGACGTACTGGTAGTATGAGAATACTTAATAGTATTCCTAGAAGATCTCCCAGGGTTGCCCCTAGACAGAGAAATCGAGTTATGTATTGAACTGATTCCTAGAACCGCACCGATATCGGGAGCCCTATATTGGTTAGCTTATGCCGAGCTAAAGGAATTGAAGGCCAAACTGGAAGAATTGTTGGAAAAAGGCCTCATTCCATCCAGTCACTCTCCGTGGGGAGCGCTAATCCTCTTTGGGAAAAAGAAAGACGGCTCGCTGAGACTGTGCATCGATTATTGAGAATTGAATAAGGCAATCATAAAGAACAAGTATCTGCTTCTGCGAATTGGCGATTTATTCGATCAGCTGGCTGGGTCCATTGTCTTCTCTAAGATAGACCTGTGATCCGGTTACCATCAGCTGAAGATAAGAGATGAAGATGTGCCAAAGACAGCTTTTAGGATGAGGTATGGGCACTACGAATTCTTGGTGATGTCGTTTGACCTCATGAACTGCCCTGCTGTGTTCATGGACATAATGAATAGTCTTTGAGGACTACTTGGATAAGTTCGTTATCGTCTTTATCGACAATATCTTAATATGCTCAACTAGAAAGGAACATGCCCAGCACATACGGTTAGTCTTACAGAGGCTCGAGACTAAGAAACTCTATGCCAAGTTCAAGAAGTGTGAATTTTGCTTAATAAAATGGTTTTCATAGGCCACGTGGTATCAAAGGATAGAGTGGCAGTGGACCCTGCCAAAGTCGAGGCTGTTCTAAAATGGCCACAACTGAAGAACGTGACCGATATAAGAAGTTGCTTAGGACTGGCTGGGTATTATCATAGATTTATGGAAGGTTTTACGAAGATTGCAAACACCATGACGGCATTAACCCGTAAGGAGCATAAGTATAACTGGACGAAGTCTTACAAAGAAGCGGCTGACCACTACGCCCGTCCTCACTATACCGCAAGGTAGCACTGGGTTTGCCATCTACTGTGATGCCTCGAAGTCCGGATTAGGAGATGTGCTCATGCAGCACGGCAAGATAGTTGCTTATGCCTCTCGACAACTCAAGAATTATGAGACTAGAAACCCCACTCACGACATGGAATTAGCTGCTGCGGTCTTTGCACTCAAGACCTAGCGACACTATTTGTATGGAGTTCACTGCGAGATATACATCGATCATAAGACGTTGAAGTTTTTGTTCACACAAAAGCAGCTAACTGTGCGTTAAGGATGATGGTTGGAGCTTCTTAACGATTACGACTTCACAGTCAACTACCATCCCAACAAGGCAAACAAAGTCGCGGACGCACTTAGTCGGAAATATGCTGGCAATGTGGCAATGTTGTGAGAACTCTTAAAGGAATTAAAGAGATAGTGGATTTTGGGTTGGTGATAGTAAGTGGCAAACTTTCAAGTCTACAAATATGCCTGCTAATACTAGAAGGAATAAAAGACACATAACGCAAGGACGAAGATTTGGTCAGAGCTCGAGAAGGCAGAAAAGAAAATCTCGACGGATTTCAAAGTTAGTACTGATGAGGCTTTACTGTTTAAGGGACGCACCTATATCCCAGACATCCCCGAGATTAAGGAACAACTACTTGAGAAAGCCCACTAGACACTGTATTCCGTGCACCCTGATGTCATAAAGATGTATCAAGATTTGAAGAGACAATACTAGTGGCCAGGTATGAAGAGGAATGTCATAAAGTTTGTGGAGAAATGTCTCACTTGTCAACAGATCAAAGCTGAGCATCAGAGACCCGCTGGAACCTTACAGCCTTTGGAAATCTCATAATGGAAATAGGAACAAGTGACGATGGACTTTGTCTCAGGATTGCCCATGAGTCGTCAAGGGCATAACTCTATTTGTGTTATAGTAGATCGTCTCACCAAGTCGGCGCACTTTATCCCTGTTCGGACTATCCATACTATGGATAATCTAGCTGAGCTATACATTCAGAACATCGTGAGACTTCACGGAGTGCCCTGCTCGATCGTCTCCGACCGAGAAAGCCGTTTCACCTCGTGCTTCTGGAATAGTTTACAACTCGCGCTCGGGACAAAGCTCAAGGCCTATCATCCACAAACAGATGAACAACCCGAACGAACAATCCAAATGCTAGAAGATATGCTGAGAGCCTGTGCATTGGATTTCCCAGGGACATGGGAAGAATTTCTTCCGTTGGTCGAGTTTTCTTACAACAATACCTATTAGGCCACGATCGAAATGGCACTGTATAAGGCACTCTATTGAAGAAAGTGTCGATCGCCTGTGCATTAGGATGAGGCCGGAGAAAAGAGGTTTCTCGGCCCGAATTAGTAGAACAAGCTTCCGAAGCAATTCGGAAGATTAGGCAGCGATTGGAGACCGTGCAAAGCTGGCAAAAGAGCTACGCCGACAAAAGGAGACGACTATTGGAATTTGAAATGGGGGATAAGGTATTTCTAATGAATTCCTTTGTGAAGGGAGTGATGCGTTTCTGCCAAAAAGGCAAACTAAGCTCCCGATACGTTGGACCTTTCGAGATCCTCGAGAGAGTTGGCAAGGTTGCTTACAGATTGGCAATGCCGCCCATTATGTCAATACTGAGGAAGTACGTCACAGATCCCGCACACAATTTGAAACACTCAATGGTGTAAATCACTCAGGACCTCAAACACGAAGTGTAGCCTGAGAATATTTTGGGCCGAAGCAAGAAGCAATTGAGAAACAGAGCCATTCCTCTAGTTAAAGTAAAATGGATAGGCCATTCCACTATAGAAACCACTTGGGAGTAAGAAGACGAGATTCGAGAAAAGTACCCAGCTTTACTCTAAGTTTTGAGGACGAAACTTTTGTTATATGTTAGGGATTTGTAACCCTGGCCCCGGGGTTATTATTCTACGGTACTTTTCTGATACATTAGATAGATATCTTTGTATTATCGACTCTTCGATAATTAAATTATATCTTGTCTTGCGATTAGAACTCACTCTCATTATTGCATTATCCAATTTATAATTGGAATACTTTTGTTTGAATTCTTAGTGGCCATTAAATTTGAAATTGTCTCCTTAAAATACAAAATTGTACCGTGATCCCCGAACTCTCAAGAAATTGCAAAATTGGCCCAATTTAGAAAAATGACCATTTTGGGTTGTAATATGCTTTTAAGGCTTTAATATAAATTATAATCATTTAGTGAGCCTTAGTTTTAAATTTGAGACTATTCTGGGTTAAAACGAAGCCGGAACGACTTATAGTCGAAAAGTCGAGAAAAACCGCGTAAACGCAATTAAAGAATGGAACGAGCTCTGAACGACTGCTACTAAATTAATATTTGACTTACAAATAGTATTTTAGAAGTTTCTAGTGACCTAGGTAAGTCTCGTTACGTCTCGGGTTGAACAAAATTCAAATTAAGTCAAAACCCCGATCGAGTTCTTAAAAAAGGGACGTTTAGGTCATTCGTGCTAAACGGGCCTCGGGAAGGATTCCCGACCTTTCGGACCAGCCCATCACCTTTCCTAAACAATAATTAGTGGGCTTGGTGTGTTAATAAATAATATTAGGCACATTTCCAAGCCCAAAACCGTGGGCCCAAGTGTGTGACGTTGGTTGAGTGTTTTAATAGACTTGGTTGTATAAGTGGTGAACAATGAAATAAATCGAAGGATTTTTTCATTGGTGGCCCATTTAAACCAACCAACCAGAAAAAAGGTCATTATGGGCGCCATTTTGAAGAACAAGAAGGGCAATTGAAAAGTTTCCAACTCAATCTCTCTTGGTTAATCCTTGTCGTGAGATTTGAATCCCTTAACCACTAAGTTTGAATCAAGAGCTAAGATTAGGTGAACTAACAATTAAATTCAAATTTGTTGGAATTAAAATTTGGAGAATATGGATGAATGAAGTTCGGCCATAGAGGAGAAGAGATGGAAAGAGAATAATTCATTAAGTTGCTCGGAGAAATGCAACTTAATGATAAGAACTTTGAAAAATGAAAAGTTTCCTCTTGATAAACTACAACCAAAGGATTGATTGATGTAAAGAATTAAGAGCCAAGATGACCCATAGGACTTAACAATTATTTTAAATGATGAATTAAAATAATTGGAAGAGAGAGAGAGAGAGGAGAAATTTCGCCAAGGAGAGCGACAAACACAAGAGCAATTCTCTCTAGAAACTCTCACACATATAAAAGGATTTTAGACCTTTAAGCTCCTATTTTTGCTTTTCCTTTCCAAAATTGTGAGAGAAAAACCGTAGGAAAGAGAAAGAGAAAAGAAAAGAGAAAGCTTTGAGAGAGAGAAAGCAAAGAAAAAAAAACAAGTTTGAGAGAGAGAGACAGAGAGAACAAGAAGCAAAGGAGAGCTTCAAAATCCTAAGTCCAACCAAGGTATAAACCATGACTTACTCTAGTTCTTTCAATGCTTTTGAGTCTCAAAAACCTAACCAAAACCTTCTCTATATTCTGCTCTAAGAGGTTGAAGAACCATACCTAGGAGACCATTCGGCCAAGGAGAAAGCACGCCAAAGGAAAACGCAAAACCCGAAAGCTAGGTATAATCTCTAACTATGAGTGACGTGAGGTTCCTTATCTAGCCATAAGTTTCTTTTAGATTAACCATGATTGTATCTAGGTTTTGGGTTGTAATTGTTTTTCATGGCCTCTATTGGGTTTAAGTTTGCCGAACACAAGTTTAAGGAAGCTAGAAAGGCCAGCTTCTGGATATTTCAACTTGTGTTCGGTTTGATTTGGTTGTGTGTTTGCATGTCTAGGATTTGGCCATCTTTTAGTCGTGTGTTTTTGCTTTTGATTGCTTGCATGTCTACCTCTAAGTGTTTGAAATGTGAAAATGAAGTCAAATCCACCATGCACATGACGGTTTCCAACTGACTGAAGTGTGACCATCAAAAAGATAAAATCTGGTAACTTTCCTCCAAAAAAAAAATCTGAACCTAAGCATTTGTAAATTGAAATGGATTGTTTGATTTTTTAATTGATTGTTTAGTTATTGTTTTGTTTTACATTTTGTGTTATAAATCAAATGGTAATCGAAAAGACACGATGAAACGAGTGTCTCGTTTAAAATCCGTGAAAACGGTTCGAAATCGTTTACCTTGAGAATCATTTTCACTTAAGATTCAAGCTTCGAAGAAAGGTTATAAAAGAGAAGTGAAAAATCTCCTTAGAACCTAAAAGTTACTTTTCTTATTTTTAATAATGGGATTTGGAAAAAGTTAAAAAAACAATGTTTAACCAAAAATGACGGTTTCGCGAGAGATCACGAAACTAGTTTAAAAAACGCCATGTTTTTACAAGATAGAAATTGTGCACTTTCTCTATACCTCAAGGAAGGATTGAAATCAAACATGTATGTCTTTTTAAATGTTAAGCTTACTGCCCTCAAACAATTTTAAGAACAATAAAAGAACGAATTAAAAACTAAAGGCTCAAGCGAAGTTTTCACAACTTAACCAAAATTGAAGGTTCAATGAAATCTCAAACTAATGTAAAAATGGGTGTTATGACTTAAATGGACTTAGTCCAGCCCAAACATAGTGAGATGAGAACCATGGTTGTTTAAATTGAATTAAATGGGCTTTTCAAACGAAGCAAGACTCGAATTTCCTTGATACTGAGCATTTCTCATTAAAAACGGTTATATCATGTTTGAACCACTTTACCGAGCCCAAGAATATTTTATAAAATATATCCTAGTTGAAAAAGGATTAATGAACACTTTTTAAATAAAGAAGTCTTATTAACTAAGCTTAGTGTTCAAAAGAATTTTGCGAAAATGTTAAAATGGACAAACTTCCCGTCTTAAAAGACATTTAAAATACCAAGGGCATTTTGGGCCTTGCTTTAATCTTTGAAGCCCAAACCTGGTTGGGCCTAACAGTTTTGAAATTGTGAAGGCCATGTTGGGCCTTTACCTTGTTAGAAGCTCAAACCTTAGTGGGCCAAGCAGCAATTAAGCTGTGAAGGCAATTTTGGGCCCTGTTCTAGCCCGAGGCCCAAATCACCCTTTTGGGCCTCGTAAGTGGCTACGGCCTGTATGATTTAGAGCCAAATGTATAATAGGCCTTTAACCTAAATGTTGGACCGCTTAAGGTGGCCCAATCAAAGTGAGTCCATCAAAAAGCCATGTATTCTAAAATTAGACATTCTCTAGTCCAAGACGGATTTTTAAATAGTTTGAAGATTTTAAACGATGAGAGGCTGTCCAGGAAAGTTTAAGATGAAAGCCCGAGCAATTAGGAATTAGTTCTTAACAGTTCGCTCTCGTGTTTACGAGATGGGTAAACTAACAAGACCATGTCTTTTTTTCAAGGACAAGGAGACAAGAAGGTGGTCGGAGCTCGGAACAAGTTCCTGAGAAGACCTCAGAACCGCCGTAACGCCCACAAAGGTAAGTGGATGCACCTATGGTACCGAGTATATGTGTGAATTGTTTGCTAGGGTTGCAATAGTGACTTAATAACAAATGATATGTAACCGCTCTGACTTGGTGCTGTGTAGTGTTTAAACTATAATAGCCTAAGAAGAACCCTAGCTCGTTTAAATCATGAATAAAGTATATGAGACTAGAAATGGTCTAAGCTTTAAATTGAAATTACATAAGTCTCAACAAAAGAGAATAAGCTGTAAATAAGACACATTAGTATGAGTTCGCTCATACACGACCTTCACTGTGTTTTCTAACTCAGGTGCGAGAAGGAAGACGGCATTACGTCATGCCTCTATACTACTAAACAAAGAGAAACAGCTTAATGGAAAGAGAAAGAGGCATGGAGCCACCGTTATTAAACTAAGACTGTGAGTATAAAAGATGAGGTTAAAACATTAACTACTGAAGAATGAGTAATTCTTTACAAAACCTGGAATGAGCATGATGTCGATCATTGGATCGATAGAGCTTTGTAATCAACGACACAGTTGGGTCTCTACCCATGCACGGTGCCTCTCAGACTGTAGTCCATCAAAGCAATCTTGTACGAAAACCTACCCAGCCTAATTGTATGTTTGTTGTGAAACCACTAGACAAACTAGATCAAGGGTCTCGAATCCAAACGCAAGAGGCCAAAGTGTGGGACTCGTGAGTAGTCCATTAACTATGATATCTTCAAAGATAAATATATCTAAACGAAATCCAAGGCCTCTTGTAATATTCCAGTCCTCTAATAGGAGTAGGCAGAGGTATATGAATACAATCTAAATATTATAATGAATAAAAGTCGATAGTACTGCCCGGCTCCAAATAAAAAGAGAGCTCTGGCTCTAAGAGAAAGAGCCTCGCTCTCAGAAGATGAGCTTATTCCTCACAAAAAGCTGAGTAGTTGAGTGTGATACGAAGTCCGAGTGACTGCCGGGAGATTGGCCATCTTTTCACCTGCGCGCTAGAGAAATTGCGGTGACCATTAGTGGATCATAGAATGGAGAAAAGTGTCGAGCTCGAATAAATAATTAATTACTGTGTGAAACCATTAAGTCTGGAGTGAGTCTGACAAGACAAATCCTCTAGAACGACTATAAAGATGCGTGGTGGGTCCATAACCTATCACAAAGTCTTGTAGTTATGAGGAGTGGCGTTGTGAGCGAGAGTCTCGCCGTTACTATGGTTGAGTTGCCTCCTCAGTGCAAGGTTAATCAGTATTTAGTGGGTGTAAAAAAAACAGTGAGAACGAGCCACCTCGAATAAGTAGCTCTTGTGGTGGACCGAGCACGAAGTACTCGGCTGTGAAAAACAAAGAGTTGAGAGATATGGGAAAACACAGGGGTAATAGATCATCTTTGTAATGTTTACTGTGTAAAAGGTGTTAGTCACTATTGGAAGGCTAATTCTCTGTGTGTATGTTGTATAATGTGAATTTGTTATGCATATCATTTAGGGTAGACTAGTTCGCCCTTACTGAGTTTAGCAACTCATAGGTTTCTTGATGTTGTAGGTAAGAAGCCGATGAAGTCTAACGAGTAGGAGCTGGCGGAGATGGTGTGTGTGGTATACGATGAAGATGAAGACCTGTGGCATTGTATTTTTGTACTTTTGTTTTATTATAAACATCATATGATTTTGATACCGGGATGAGATCCCGAGGATTTTAAGACTTGGTTATTGCAATATTATGATAGTAGACTCCGCGTGAGTCATAATATATTTTGAGGTCAGGACGTGATCTCGAAGACCCCTAAAAATACGGATTATGCAATACTATGGTAGCAACTATGCTTGTACAACCTTACTATCTTATAAGTACCATCTATGACAAGTTTTCCGCATTATAAAAAAAATAAAATATACATAATTTCTGCTTTCAAAGTTTTAAAAGAGTTTATGAGAGTATGAAAAAGAGTTTGTACTCTCCTGTTGCGGCCTCAGCCAAACGAGCGGGTCGTGACACAAATAGTGGTAAATTAGTGTTCATTTCTTGTCTCCTATTAATTAGAAATGCCTTTCTCTTTTATATATATATATATATATATATATGTGTGTGTGTATATATATATATATCCGTGCTCTTTTGCAATTATTTAGCGTGCATTTTCTAATTAAGGTAAATTATCAAATCACTCAAGCAAAGTACCGGTATACATTGGCGTTTAAACAAATACTTGCAAATGCAAACTTTTACATCCAAATAGTGGTAAATTAATGTTCTTTTTTTTTTTTTTTTGCTAAGGAAGAAGAACTGATTGGCATGAAATTTACGTTTTATTTTTTTTTTTTTTTTGTTCCATCTCAACTAATTTTGTTATCTTTCTTTGTTTGATTTCAAAATTAATGAAATATTAAATTAAGATTTAAAAAAAAAAAGAAGAAAAAAATTAAAGAGGAATGAAATAAGAAAAAAAAAAAACATATACGAGGAGAGAGTGGTTTTTCTTTTTTGCCACGCATAAGGAGAGAGAGAGGTTGCTTTTGGGGTTTGTAGCATTGGGATATGCAAGGAAAATATAAATATATATATATATATCAAATACAAGAGAGAAGAGGTTGTGATTAACGTGCAAGGGTGAAGGTGGCTGGGGAACACGCGCGCTATAGAGCAAGGAGATAAAAAAGGGTGCATAGCACGGGCCAAAGCCGCACGTCACAAGGGCTTGACGCGTGTGGGGTTCACGCGAATGCCAAATGGGTCACGCTTTTTTTGTTATATGCCCATATTTATTATTTTTACAAGCTCTTAGTTTTGTTCCATTCACAGTTTGATCCAGCTTTTGAAAATAAATTTTATTTTCACTCTCCCAAAAACGTGTTTTTTTTTACCCAAAAACGCGCGAAAAGCGCAAAAAAAAAATGTTCTCCTAAAAACACTAAAAACGCGAACGAAACTCCTCTGTAAACTCACTTTGCACCTTAATATGTTGTTAAAATAAGATACTACATGTACACCATCCATATCTTTCACCGTTCATCTAATGTCATATATATGTTATATATTTTTTAATTTTATGATAGACTATCTCATCTAATTATTTTTTTCTCCTTCATTCAGATTTCTAGCTGATCCAAATATATTATTATAAATAAAATTTTGAAAGTATTTTTACTATTTTATTTTTAAAATTTTAAAATAAAAATTATGTTTGAAAATCTATTTATTACTTATTTTTTAAAACAAAAAGACAAATGATATTACGCAACTAATAAAGAAGGTGTGAAACAACAGAAAATTTAAAGAATTATTATGGAAAGAGTACAAAAATAGAAAAAAAAAAAAAAACATGTAAAAAAAGTTGGTAAAGTTTGATGTTTTTATAGAAAAAACTTTGAAAACAAGATTTTTTTTTTACTTTATTTTTAAAAGTATGTTTCCCATTATAAAAAAAAAAAGAAAACAGATTTATTAAATATATTTTAAAAAATTTTGATTAAATTTTTGTTTAAAAAATAGAAAATAGAAAAAAAAAAGTTATCAAACGAGATCATAGTAATCAGTGAAGTGTTATATGTTTCCATTTGTTGACTGTGTCATTTTTATAACTAAATGATAAAACTTACTAATTATAATATGACATCTCGCTGTCATATAAGTTGATATTAAAAATTGAGTATTTCTATTGGCACCCTCCACTTTGTTCTCTAAACTCCCTAAACTATAATTATTTTTGGGTACGATGCAATTTCTTAAATTGCTTCGATTCAGTTATGCGATTTCTTGTACAGCCCTACCCCAAAGTATAGTGTTTAACTGTTTATTCTTCCTTATATTTTTTTTTTTCCTTTCCTTATTTGCTGTATGCACATACTTTGCACGTCTTTTGCATTAAAATACACACACACCGCAACCTGAAAATTTGATTTTATAATTTTTTGTATTTAGCAACCTATAAATTAAACTAGAGAAGAATATATGTTGTTGTTGTTGTATATAATATTATATGATCGTGCATGGAGAAACTTACACAACAAACATTGATAAGCTAAAGAAAGAAGTAAAGATGATTCTTGAGGATCCAGATCGCTCATCCCAACTTAAACATATAGACATATTGCAAAGGCTTGGAATATCTTATCACTTTCAAGATGAGATAAAAAAAAATATTGGTGGCAATGTATCATCAAACATCCTCAAATAATGCTACAATAGAAAAACTCGATTTATATGATACAACGCTTTAATTTAGACTTCTCAGACAATATGGATACCTGGTATCTTCAGGGATATATATACGTACATAAAAATAATTTAACCATTTATATCATTATTTTGTCGCCTGCTAATTTTTTAGATGATTTATGGTTCTTTTAAATTACTTTCTCCTAATGTTTACTATCCGCTACAAATAATTTTGTTTTGAATTTCAATTAACAGAAAGCAAAACAAAATTATTCGTAGCAGAAAGCAAACATTAGGAGAAAATAATTTAAAAAACTATAAATCATCTAAAAAATTAGCAGGATACAAAATAATAATATAAATGGTTAAATTAATTTTTATGTACGTATATATATACCTGAAGATACCATGTATCTATATTGTCGGAGAAGTCTCAATTCAAGCGTTGTCTCGTACAAATCGGATTTTTCTATTGTAGCATCATTTGAGGATATTTGATGATATATTGCCACCAAAATCTTTTTTTATCTCATCTTGAAAGTGATAAGATATTCCAAGCCTTTGCAATATGTCTATATATTTAAGTATGGATGAACGATCTAAATCCTCCTCAAGGTACTTCTTTCTTTAGCTTATCAATGTTTGTTGTATAAGTTTCTCCATGCACGATCATATAATATTATATACAACAACAACGATAACATATATGCTTCTCTTGTTTAATTTACAGGTTGCTAAATACAAAAAATTATAAAATCAAAATTTCGGGTTGCGGTGTGTGTGTGTTGATACAAAAGACGTGCAAAGTATGTGCATACTGCAAATAAGGAAGGAAAAAAAAAAGATATAAGGAAGAATTAACACTATGCTTTGGGGTATGGCTGTACAAGAAAATCGCATAACCGAATCGAAGTGATTTAAGAAATTGCATCGTACCCAAAAAACAATTGTAGTTCAAGGAGTGTCGAGAACAAAGTGGAGGGTGCCAATAGAAATATTAAATTTTTAATATCAACTTATGTGACAACGAGATCATATCATATTGTAATTACTAAGTATTTATCATTTAGTTATAAAAATAATACAGTCCACCAATTGAAACATATATCACCTCACTTATTACTATGCTCCCGTTTGACAACTTTTTTTTTTTTCAATTTTCAATTTTCTATTTTTTAAACAAAAAATTAATCAAATTTTTTTAAAAGATATTTAATAAATCTGTTTTCCTTTTTTTTTTTAATGGGAAACATAATTTTAGAAATAGAGTAAAAACAATCATATTTTCAAAGTTTTTTACTATAAAAACATCAAATTTTACCAACATTTTTTTACATGTTTTCTATATTTTTATACTTTTTCCATAATAACTATTTACATTTTCTCTTGTTTCACTCCCTCTTTATTAATTGCATAATATTATTTGTGTTTTTGTTTTAAAAAATAAGTAATAAATAAGTGATTTTCAAACATAATTTGTACTTTAAAATTTTAAAAATAAAATAGTAAAAATACTTACATAATTTTATTTATAATAATATCTTTGGATCGGCTAAAAATATGAATGAAAGAGAAAAAATAATTAGACGAGATAGTCTATCATATAATTAAAAAATATGTAACTTATATATGACATTAATTAAACAGTGAATGATATAGATTGTGTACATGTAGTATCTTATCTTAACAATATATTAAGGTGCAAAGTGAGTTTACGGAGGAGTTTCGTTTGCGTTTTTAGCGTTTTTAATATAATATTTTTTTTTTTGCATTTTTCGAGCGTTTTGGGTAAAAAAACATGTATTTGCGAGGGTGAAAATAAAATTCATTTTCAAAAGCTGGGTCAAACTATGAATGAAACAAAAATAAGAACCCGTAAAAATAACAAAAAAAAAAGCATGACCCATTGGGCATTCGTGCGAACCCCACATACGTCAAGCCCATGTGACGTGCGGCTTTGGTGTGTGCTACGCACGCCCCTTTTTTATTTCCTTGCTCTATAATGCGCGCGTTCCCTACGTTGATCACAACCCCTTTCTCTCTTATATATATTTTTTATTCTCCTTGCGATTCCCAATGCTACAAACCCCAGAAGCAACCTCTCTATCATTGTGTGTGGCAAAAAAGAAAAATCTATCTCTCCTTGTATATGACTTTTTTTTTCTTATTTTATTCCTCTTTAATATTTTTTTTCTTTTTTTTTTAAATCTTAGTTTAATATTTCATTAATTTTGAAATCAAACAAAGATAGATAAAAAAATTGATTGAGATGGAACAAAAACAGAACAAAAAAAAAATGAAACATAAATTGCAAGCAAATCTGTTCTTTTTTTTTTTTTTCCTTAGCAAAAGTAAATCAGTTCTTTCTTTTTTTTTTTTTTTTTTGCTCTCCTGGAGATAATTGTTAGAAAATCAAAACAAAATGCTATAGGCTATAGCAACGACAAACTAAAATGAAGAACGTCTAAAAATAAGTTGATATCTTTTACTTTGTGGAAAATAAATTGATAATAGTCATTAGGTAATTCTTTTATTTTGTGGAAATTAGCAAGAAATTGATATATTTTATTTAGTTGTATTTTTTAAATTTAGACTAATTTTTCTCTCTTTTTAAGAGATCTCCAATGCAATGTTATTTTAAAGTGTTAATGCTAAAATTTGGTAATTTGGTGAAAAATGCATTCTTTAATGCAATGCTTTATTTAGTGTCAAATTTGACAAATGCAATTTTTGTGTTAAATTTGGCACAAAGTATAACAAATGCAAAAAAAAATGGCATATGAATATGACAATGATTGGTTATTTTTTTCAACATTTAATAAAAAAAGTTATGATGACGCAATTTTATATTATAAAATATTATCTTCTACTCAAAATTAATCATTCCCCTCCAATGAACATAAATACCAAATCGAGTCAGTCATTGCTATTGGTTATGATATTTATCTTTAATGAATTTTATTTTGTAAAAAATAATAAAATACTAAAATGTCATTAGCATAACATAAATGCAAGAACATTCAATGTCAAATATAATATTTTTATTTTTTTTAAGTGCTAAAATTGACATTTGTATTAGTGAAAGTCTAATATTTTATTCTCATCCCACGATCGCGTGTATGAAAATTGTATGACAAATATAATTGAAGCATTTATTTAGATATTCATTTTTAGTTTTTTTACGCACGTAACACAAATGAATTTTTTTCTCTTTTAATTTCGTGTACGTTTTATTTATTTATTATTTGTTTATTTTCCTTTTAAAATAAATAAAATTAGATAATAAAACAACCATAAAAGAAGGTTTTCAAATAATATCTTAAATTTTACTAATTTTTTAAAATATCAATAACACATAAATATATACTAGGGCTGTAAGAAAAAGCGCATAACCGATTGAAATCGCTTTAAAAATCCGTACCGCATCAAAATTCGATGTCACGTCAACGAAACCGAAAATTCAATACGGTCACTGCACAGATTACAGCAATGCGGTGCGGTTTTCGGGTTTCATAAATGGTTTAAACCGCACCGCACAGCATTTTAGTGTATAAATATATATATATATATATATTATATTCGGTGATTCTTTGTTGGGGAAGGTTAAAAAAAATAGACCGGTGGGAAACATTTGAGGAGTTATAATTGGCTGTAAAAGAGATGTATGACAATTAAAATAGTCCTATCCACACTTGATATTAGATTTTTATTCTATTTCTCTAGTTACAGTAACTTGCATAGGTTTTCTTTTTTGGCCTCTTCGCATCTCAGCTCTGGCATTTAACATAGTGTAGGACTAGATCTCAGACTTAAGCAGAGAAGATTATCGAGGATGGCCAAAAACGATGGTCCAAGAGAAATGTTGGCAATGGATGTCGAGCCATCGGCTCTATCGTCCTCGCCGCTGCGCCACCCGCCGGCGGTGTCAATTAATAAGGAGATTTTTCGATTCAGACTGAGACATAAGTGAGAAGTCCTTTAAATTTTCTGGTCCTTTAATGAGGAATGAAGTCGTTGTTTTGGGTGGGCAGTGAGGACGATGAGGCCATGGATTTTCAAAGCTAAGAATGGGTTTTTTTTTGGGAATTGAGTTGGTGAGACGATTCGGTGGCTCATCGAACACGTTGAGCCGGCGATAATAACGGCTGATGAAAATGGGATCGTCCTGGCCATCGCGGTTTCCGTCGGAGGGACGCTCAAGATTTTGACGACCTTAGCGACGAGGCCCAACGAAGCTCTCAAAACAACGCTCAAGATTTCAAAATTTTTCTTTTTCAATTTGGCTTTGAGTAATAGGATCTTTTCTGAAGTTGTTTGGCTTTTTTTATTTCTGGATATTTGCTTATTGATTCAGATCATGAGCTAAAAATCTGTAGGACTTAGTTTGAGGCCTGGAAGTTGAAACTATGAATTTTGGTGTTTGAAGATAAAAAATTACAGACATTTTATAATCTTTTAATAATGATTTGGTGTGTTAAGAAATACACAAAATTGATACTCTTCTCGCCGGCGGCAAGTCCAGCCCGGCGAAAACCCAACCGAAGAGAAAAAAATAAAAAAATAAGTGAACTCAAACAAGGAAATAGTAGCCTATGGACAAGACTACAATACACACATTGAGCTAAAACTAATCCCAGCCATTAATTTTGTAATTGACGATCTTGATTTATCTAAACTATGTGTTCCCCACCGGTCTATTTTTATAGGCATTTCCCAACTGAGAAATACCGGATTATATTATGTAATTATTTTTAGCCTTTTTTTTTTTTTTTTTTTTTTTTTCCTTTCATCAGTTCGAGCCATAACCCAAAACTCAATTCTAGCAGCCGACACACACAGACACACTCAATATCACTAAGATCTAACCCAAAACTCAATCCTACCTCCCAAGTAGCAAATCCCTCTCATTGTTCTTCTCAGTTCTCACTCACGCAGCAGACGAACGGGGACGACGAAGTCGAACGGTGGCTGTGGCCAACCAACAGAGACGATCCGGCGACGATCCTCTTCGCGCGACGGGGACGAACGGCGGCGGCGACGGAGACGAACAGGGAGGACGAACGGCGGCTGTGGCCGGCGAAAGGAGACGAGCCGACGTTATTTGGGTCCTCGACAGCGGCGACGGTATTGATATCCTCGGCATAGTCGGCAAACGCTGAACGGCTGAAGGTATTTTTTTTCCTCTGTTTATTGTTTTGTTAAGTTTATAGTTTATACTTTATACTGTAAAGCTGTCTTGAATTTTTTGTGAAGTTTTGCACGGCCATTGTAGTGCTTGACTGCTTGTTGTCTTGATACTTGATAGTTGATACAATGCAAATAAAGAAAATGTATATGTTCGAATCATGAAAAATATATATAAGGTATATATTCTAATCATAAAGCTAGCAACTTTATTGCTTGTTATTCAACACCCATTAGAGTTGAAATGTGGATTGTTCTTTTTTGCACGGCTCTGTTTCTGTTTGGTGTTGGTGATTCAAGCAAATGCAATTAAAAAATAAATAAATAAATAAAAAAGGGTCCACCGAATTGAAAAAAACGCACCGCACCGCACCGAATAATTTGGTTTCTGCATATTTCGGTGCGGTTTTCGGTTTTGCAAATCTGAAAACCAAAAAATGCGGTGCGATTTTTGTTGGAAAATTTGAGGAAAACGATGAAGAACGAGGCTTGAATCACGTACGAAACGCTTTCGTTAAGCGTTTATTTGCGTTCTACTTGCTTTGAGAACCAACTTGCAAATACACCGCAGGATACGACAAGCCTTAGATCGAGTATGCACCAAAACAATAATGAACACTCGATTGAAGGCAAAGATTTTTCTCTAGATTGTTTGTGTATATGTTTTTTGATCTTTAGAATAGTTAGAATTAAGTTGTTAATGTGTTTGTCTCGTACATAAGGCTTAAAGGTTATGAAAAGTCGTGACTTTTGGTTAAAAAACACAACTTTTTACTTAAAAATGGTCATATAACGGTCAAATTTTATGACCGGCGCCGCGGCGCTACTTTTATAGCGCCGGCGCTCGAGCCTTAAAAGACCGTCTTAGGCGAGAATCGCCGCGACTCCGCGCTCTCGCCCGAGCCACGTGCCACAAGTGCGCCTAAAGGCGCCAATGACGCCTTTACAGCCTTACTGCCCACGCACCACGCTTCACGCCACGCGCGCGCGTCGCGACGCGTTCGTGAGCGAACGCTCGCATGTGTGTGTGAGCATGTGAGTGTACCACCTTGCACACTCCTTGATAGCACTTAATTAGGTCCACTAGAGACACATTCACTTATAAAGAGCTCAACCTCTTACTAAGTTAACAATGTGGGACTTTTCACAAAGCCTTTACAACACATTCTCTTACACATACACACTACACTTAGTTCAATATAAACAAAACCCAACAATTTTTTTACCCAGAAACCGCACAGCACCGCTTACAGCCCTTAATACATACCTTTCGTAAAATTACTTTTAAGTACAAATGTAATAAAATAAATAAAACTCTTTACATAGCTTAGAATAAAATAAGAAAAATACTCACAGTTCTCTTTCAAACCCAACTTTTATATATATATATATATATATATAAAGTTTTCCATAATATGCAATAGAAAACATTCTATCACGTAATAGTTCCAAGAGAATTTTGTAGGTTTTGTTTAACTGTATGTTGTTTTTATATGTTTTATTGACCTATATAAAGTGTTGATACATCGAATAAATATACACTTTAACATCTGGAGCAGAAAGTCTATAGAAAAAAGATTAATCTTAATAAATAATATGAAAACAACACTGGATAATGCTTTTGTAGTCGAGTGAATATGGTTTATGATTTTTTTTTGAAGTAATGAGAAACTAGGTGTCTTGCTTAATGGTTGTGGGGAGAGGATCTGCAGATAGGCGTGCACAACCCGGTAAATTTTTTTTACCTAATCACACACAATACCCGGAAATTACCAGGTAATTACCCGGAAAATAAGTTATTTCCTTTTTCCGGTAATTACCCAAAAAATGTTTATTTTATTTTATTTATAATTTGGGTTTTTCATTTTTTAACCTGAAAATGAAGAAAAACACAAAATTTAAAGGGGTAAAGGGCCGGGTAAATACCCGGCTAAATTTTCTTAGCAGAAAAGTGGATAATGTCCGGTTTTTACGCGACAAGTAAAAGCCGAGTATTACCTGATTTTGTCCGGTACTGTTCACCGGGCAAGGGGACCAGGCAAAATTTTATTGATCGTTTGGGCATGCCTATTTGGATGCTCTAAACTTCTATCTTTCGGAACTAAATTGTTGTATTTGAATTAAGAAGGGCCAAAATCTATTTTGACCAAAAAAAAAAATACAGATAGTGTATACTACACTATAAAATACATGATTTTGAAAATAAATTTGATAGCATCTTCCTTGAAAAACAGTTCAGTTCATTTTTCAATAAAAACCCTGGCAGGTGTAGAAGATTTTTCTTTTTTCTTCCAAGAAGTAAGGGAAAAGAGGGTAAAAACAGTAAAAAGTACCTAGCCAAAAATTCACATGGGTTAATTGCATAAGAAAGTGAATAAAATCCCAAAGGAAGGCACAAAAAATCAGGACCCGTGACTGAGTCTCGATTGAGAAAATCTAGAGCAGTTTGAGAAAAGCCAGAATTAAAAGAAAGTCAGTCGGTCCACATGTGAGAAAAACAATCTTGTACAGAATAAAACAACAGAACATAGGGGAAAATTTTGAAGGAAAAAAAAATATATGGGGGTAAACAGGGGAAAATAAGGCTAGTTTGGAATTTGCTGCTTTTAATCCGTGTCCTATTTCGTACTTTTCTTCTTGTTTATGAAAAAAGGATTGTCACGAGAGTTTTATAGTTCTTTTGCCGGCTCTCTTCTCTCATCTCTCACACTCACTAGTCACACCTATTTTATAGGTCAAGAATTTTTTTAATGATAAGAATTAAGAGTCACCACTTGTCGTTTTTTATGATTTGATTTATAATTTGTACTTTCTTCTAATCAAGTATTGGGATGATTTAGGCTTCCATATCAGACAATGCAGTGGATGTGAGGGTATATAATAGGGGTATCCCAAAATTTCTAAAATGGGTAACCGGTGAAAGTTTGGGATAAAAAAAAAAAGCAGCTATCACACAGTTCTCCTCCTCTCACTACATTGATCTCAAAGCAATCTTGTTGTAGTGATCAGACTATTTCGAAGGAAGGAAATATTTTGCCCTATGGCATAATTTTGGCTTTCTCGTGTACTCTTTCAGTGTGTCTCAATTTTTGTCCTTGTGAAAGTCTATAGCTATAATACGCACTAATTTATAAAACAATTTTTTTAGCATATAGGTTTCCAATAGGTTTGTGATGTTAAATCAATATATTAGGCATTCAAGAGATATATTTATTTTGAAAATCCTCAATTAACAGGAAAGTCATGGTACAATTCCTCATAAACTAGAAATTGGAAAATATGATAGAACTAAAATCCACAAAACCAAGTACGACTTTCGACTTCTCAGACTCAAACCTCCATACCTCCTCCAATTCTTAGAAAACAATCTCGCAAATAAACAAAAATAAAAAAATCCCCAAAATTAACCTTTGACCTAACGTATATATGGTGATTTCTCATAACTAATGGCACATGGTCAGTATCAATATCACTAGAAGTACTAAAACATAAAAAAAATAAAATTAAAAATTAAAAAACAACAACTCCACTGAAATTCGAGACAATATACCAAATTCCCAACCACCGAAAAAGGGAACAAAAAATTAAAGCCCTAATAACTCCGGCTTCAAAAATCCCCTAAAACCAAAAACTTCATCAAATTGTTGGGAACAGAGAAAAAATGGAGAGAAAATTTATATGATGGTTATGGCGGTTGTGCCGGTGGGGTGATTCACGTACGACGACAAATTGGCTATCACAAGCTGGCCACTGTTTATAGAGTTAAAAGTGCTGCCTCAAATCTTTCCCTTTTGAACTGGTTCGGACTAATATAGCCTATAGAAATTCCTTGCATACAAATAATATAACCCAAAAGTATCTACAAACTCCTTGCATACGAATATAAAATATTTGTATAATGTAATTTGCATAATATTTTTATTTTGATCATTATGTTTGCCTATACAAATTTTAATCGCGTTTCCAACTAGTGTTACATATATGGTGGACGTACATAATAGGGTTTTGGATTAATCCTGGCAGTTTACTTTAGTGACAACATGAAAGAAGAAGAATAATAATAATAATAATACGTGAAGATGAGACAGCTACCTTATATTTGCTTCCGAGTGATTGGATGTAGTCAAAGTCCCAAATTGTTGGATTACAATTGCCACATCTTCGAACAATATTGTGTTCATCAGGAAGAGCGCAACGAAGATGACATAATCCTGTCCATTGTAAAAAAAAAAAACCAAAAGCACAATTACCCGCGAATTTGTGTTCGGCATGTGGGGAGCACAATTGAGCACTGAACAATCTGCGCCATCGATTTATTTTCTACTTGTGTGTAGACGATTACATGACATAAAAGCATTAGAAAACTTATGGTATGATATTTATGTAGTAGACGAAGAAGTGGGATATAGATACACTATAGGTATAGTCGGATTTTGTGAGGAAGAGAATAAGAAATAGAAGGAAAGTGTAGAGAAACAAAAAGGAAGAATGCAAAGTTCAAAGGACAATAAGTAGAGACTATTCTCATTATATACATGAATGGCTTTACAAGAGATATGTGGCATATAGATGTGTACAGAATAGTAAAGAGTAATAAGCTAAAGCCATACAACAAATGATATAAAAGAAATATTTACAATAGCTAATCAATTACTTACTCTAACAGGTATGCATAACAAGAGATTTAAAAGAAAAAGAGAGAAATATTGTGCATGTTGTATTAATGTACTGCAATTATATAAAATAATGCCTTAATTTGTGATGTTATCTATTCTTTTGTTAGGTTGTTAAATATATATAAGCATTGCTTAATTGATCGAGAAAAGAAAAGATAAAGATTAAAAACAAGTTAATACTACCTGTTGGGAGATGGAGAGAGTATTTGGATGGTGTAAGTTTAGCAAAAAGAAAATTTTTATGCGTTTTCTACTTTTCAATTTGGTGGATTGAGAGACAAACAACTTTATATAGGAAATCACTATGCTATGCGATGACAATATATACAAAGAAAAATTCAAAACAATCCATTTATTTTTCCAAGATCTTAGTTTCATCCCTGTATTTTTTAGAATTCTAAAACTATCCATCAATTTGTTAAAAATTCTCAAATATATACATCATGGCATTTTTCGGTATGAAATTTTGTAGAAAAATTGTAAGAGTTTAATAAATTCACTTAAAAATTGTAAAATTGCTCACGTATTCTCTTAAAAACTACAAAATTTGCCTTGAATTCACATGTAACTAAGTGAATAAGCAAACGTTTTTTCCAGTTTTTAAGTGAATATATGAGCCCCTTTTTTTTTTGTAATTTTACATTTTTTTAAGTAGATTTATGGGATTTATAATACTTTATACAAAATTTTATACTAAAAAAATATCGCGCGGTACATATTTAAGAGTATTTAATAAATAGATGAATAATTTTAAAATTCTCTAATAAATAGGGATGAAATTGAAATTATTTCAAAACACATGTTTATGATTTTTTCTTATATAAAATAGAGAAAATACAAAATGTATTAATATGCAATTAGAATACTCACAGTTCTCTTTCAAACACAATATATATATATATATATATATGTGTGTGTGTGTGTATTTTACATTACATTGATAAAAGTTTTTCATAATATTCAATAGAAAACATTCTATCACGTAATAGTTTCAAGAGAATTTTGTAGGTTTTGTTTAACTGTGTGTTGTTTCTATATTTTTTATTGACCTATATAAAGTGTTGATACATCGGAATAAATATACACTTAAAACATCTTGAGCAGAAAGTTTATAGAAAACAGATTAAGCTTAATAAATAATATAAAAACAACACTAGATAATGCTTTTGTAGTCGAGGGAATATGGTTTAGGATTATTTTTTTGAAGTAATTATAACGGTCAAAATTTTATTCAAAAAAAAATATAGCGGTTAAAATAAAAGGGAGAAAATAGGTGTCTTGCTTAATAGTTTGTGCCTTTGTGGGGGGAGGTTCTGCCCAACTGGGTAAATTTTTTTTACCCGACTGGGTAAAAAATATAGGCGTACACAACTGGGTAAATTTTTTTTATCCGATCACACACAATATCCGAAAATTATCCAGAAACAATTTAATGGGTAATTACCCGGAAAATAAGGTATTAGTTTTTTTGGGTAATTACTCGGGAAATGTTTTTTTTTTTTAATTTGGGTTTTTAATTTTTTTATTTGAAAATGAAAAAAACAAAATTTAAACGGGTAAAGGTTGAGTAAATACCCGGGTAATTTTTTTTTAGCAAAAACAGGAAAATATACGGTTTTTACCCGATAAGTAAAAGCCTGGTATTATACGATTTTGCCCTATACTGTTCACCGGACAAGGGGGCCGGGCACAATTTTACTGATCATTTGGGCATGCCTATTTGGATACCCTAAATGAATTAAATACTATTAAACTTCTATATTTCACAACTAAATTGTTGAATTTGAATTAAGAAGGGCCAAAATCCATTTTAAGAAAAAAAAACAAAACAAAAACAGAACTTTATTAGTGTATACTACACTATAAAATACATGATTTAGAATATAAATTTGATATTATCTTCCTTGAAAAACAGTTCAGTTCTTTTTAAATAAAAACCCTGGCACGTGTAGAAGATTTTTCTTTATTCTTCCAAGAAAGTATGTGAAAAGAGGGTAAAAATATTAAAAACTACGTAGCCAAAATTTCACATGGGTTAATTATATAAGATAGTGAATAAAATCCCAAAGGAAGGCACAAAAAATCAAGACCCATAACTGAGTCTCGATTGAGAAAATCTAGAGCTGTTTGAGAAAAGGCCAAATAGTATGGTCAGAATTAAAAGAAAGTCAGTCGGTCCACATGTGAGAAGAACAATCTTGTACAGAATAAAACAACAGAACATAGGGGAAAATTTTGAAGAAAAAAAAATATGGGGGTAAACAGGGGAAAATAACGCTAGTTTGGAATTTGCAGCTTTTAATCCGTGTCCTATTCCGTACTTTTCGTTTTGTATATGAAAAAAGGATTGTCACGAGAGTTTTATAGCTGTTTTGCCGGCTCTCTTCTCTCATCTCTCACACTCACAAGTCACACCTATTTTATAGGTCAAGAATTTTTTTAATGATAAGAATTAAGAGTCACCACTTGTCGTTTTTTATGATTTGATTTGTAATTTGTACTTTCTTCTAATCAAGTATTAGGATGATTTTGGCTTCCATACCACACAATGCAGTGGATGTGATATAATAGGGGTATCCCAAAATTTCTAAAATGGGTGATCGGTGAAAGTTTGGGATAAAAAAAAAAAAAGCAGCTATCACACGGTTCTCCTCTCACTACATTGATCTTAAACCATTCTAGTGTTGGATTTTTTGAATGAAATTTATATATTAATTTTTGGCATTTATCTTCCAATTCAATTTGTTGAAATTGTTTACATTTCATTGCCGCTTGTATTTATTTTATTCACCTTAATGGTCTTTTAATATCCTTTATATTTTATTATATCATTTGTGGCTGTTAACATTGGGATTTATAGCCATTCGGTTATGTAGCACTTTAGTGTGGTTTTAATGCTTTGTTGGCTCTTACCATTTTAATGGTTTTGTATTATTTGGTGGTGTAATGGCAGTTGAAGTTATATTTTAATTAGCCTCTTAATATTTTATGCTCACCGTTTGCTCTTTGTAAGGGATAACGTTTATCATTGTTAGCAATTATATGTTAATGTTCGGTGAATTAATGCCATGCACATTGATGTGTTATTTGCAACGTTCTTTTGCTTTTCATGTATATATAGGTGGTGTTGTCAGACTAATAACATACGGAAAAAACGAAAAGCAAAAGAAAAACAAACAATTGTAACATGTAATATAAAATATTACACTTTTATACGTATATATGTTTTATGTAACAAAAAATATTACATTTTATGGCTAAATCCCTAATTTCGTGAAACTATGGCTAAATCCTAAAAAATTTCCCAAAAGTTTGGTTAAATGCCTAAAAAACTCTAATAATAATAATAATAATAATACGTGAAGATGTGACAGCCATACCCCATATTTGCTTCTGAGTGATTGGACGTAGCCAAAGTCCCAAATTGTTGGATTATAATTACCACATCTTCGAACAATATTGTGTTCATCAGGAAGAGCGCAGCGAAGATGACTTAATCCTGTCCATTGTAAAAAAACCAAAAGCACAATTACCACCAAGTCATAAATACAAAACTGGATATGAGAAATTTATAAATACATATATAATATATATTATAATATATTGTAATACCTTTCAGTGGTGAGCACCTTATACGTCGAGCGAGTATCGCACTGGGTCGGGCCAGTGAAATTTGTGTTCGGAATGTGGGGAGCACAATTGAGCATTGAACAATCTGTGCCATCGATTTATTTTCTGCCGGTGTGTAGACGATTACATGGCATAAAAGCATTAGAAAACTTATGGTCTGATATTTATGTAGTAGACGAAGAAGAAGTGGGATATAGATAAACTATAGGTGTAGTTAGATTTTGTGAGGTAGAGAATTAGAAATAGAAGGAAAGTGTAGAGAAACAAAAGGGAAAAATGCTCATCTCAAAGGACAATGAGGAGAGACTATTCTCATTATATACATGAATGGTTTTACAAGAGATATGTGGCATATAGACAAATGATATAAAAGAAATAGTAAGAGTAATAAGCTAAAGCCATACAACAAATGATATAAAAGAAATATTTACAATAGGTAATCAATTACTTACTCTAACAGGTATGCATAACAAGAGATTTAAAAGAAAAAGAGAGAGAAATATTGTGCATGTTGTATTAATGTACTGCAATTATATAAAATAATGCCTTAATTTGTGATGTTATTTATTCTTTTGTTAGGTTGTTAAATATATATAAGCATTGTTTAATTGATCTGAGAAAAGAAAAGATAATGATTAAAAACAAGTTAATACTACCTGTTGGGAGATGGAGAGAGTATTTGGATGGTGCAAGTTTAGCAAAAAGAAAATTTTTATGCGTTTCCACTTTTAAATTTGCTGGATTCAAGATGAGAGACAAACCCACCTACTTTATATAGGAAATCACTATGCTATGCGATGGCAATATATACAAGGGAAAATTTCAAAACAATCCATTTATTTTTCAAAAATCTTAGTTTCGTCCTTGTATTTTTAGAATTCTAAAATTATCCATTTGTTAAAAATTCTCAAATATATAATACATCATGGCATTTATCAGTATGAAATTTTGTAGGAAAGTTGTAAGAGTTTAATAAATTCACTTAAAAATTGTAAAATTGCTCACATATTCTCTTAAAAACTACAAAGGTTGCCTTGAATGTGACTAAGTGAATATGCAAACGATTTTTTGCACTTTTTAAGCGAATACATGACCCTTTTTTTTGTAATTTAACATTTTTTAAGTAGACTTATGGGATTTATAATACTTTTATGCAAACTTTTATACTAAAAGAATATTGTGAGGTATATATTTAAGAGTTTTTAATAAACAGATGAATAACTTTAAAATTCTCCAATAAATAGGGATGAAATAGAAATTTTTGCAAAACACATGTTTATGATTTTTTCCTATATAAAATAGAGAAAATACAAAATGTATTAATGACAAATGAAAATAAAATGGGCAAGCAATACTTTTTGGTACGCATGAGTGTTCTTTTGTCTTCTTTCATAAAATTATGAAATAATCATTAAATATTTTTTGAGAGAAACAAATAAAAAAGTAGTCATAAGTTCCTACTACTTCTTCCATGAAATGTCTACGACAATCAATCAATAATTCAATATCATAGCCAAATAGGCAGGAAAGTGTACGCCATACTACTTCTTCCATGAAATGTCTACGACAATCAATCAATAATTCAATATCATAGCCAAATAGGCAGGAAAGTGTACTTCATTTGAGACAAACTCATAAAATTTTATTTGTGTTTTGGCATTGGGTAGTGCTAGACATACTAACTCTTTTATTAATTTTTTTAATACCAACCCACGTGTCATATTATTATTAGTGAGTGTTTATTATTTTATTAGAAGAATTTGATATTCAACTAATTAAAACATAACACTTTAATTGCCATATCAATTGGTCATAAAATATTGGTAAAAAAATTGGTATATCTCGTATTATTATTTGACATTTCGTCTTTTCATTTGGGTACTCAATAAACTTGTTTGTGTTTTGACATTTGTAATCACTCATCACTCAATTCCAATACTATTTTGAGAAAAGACTACAAAGAAATACTACAACAGAAGAGGACAAGGAAATAAAGAGATGATTTTTTTTTTTACAAGAAAATAACATTATAAGAGTACGAAGAAGTAAATAACATATAACAACAAATAAGAGAAGTAAGTAGCATGCACAATTAATTCGAGAACATAGCTGCACAATACTATTATATTATATAAAAGAGAAAGGTGGTTGTTGGTGTAAAATTTGAACCAACATCATGATCCATATCTCTGAAAGTGATGTGATAATAAAAAATAATTTTTAGTCGAAAAAGTAAAAAGAGAGAAATTTTTAGAGTGGTTCAGCCCTCCTCTGGAGTAATAGCTTACGTCCACTTAGAATGTTATTTCGAATACTCTGATTATAAGTGAAATTCGACCCATCTCTTCTCCCGAGCCTTCATTCCCTCTTTATAATCATGAAATGAAGGTTCGGAGAAGGAATAGCATAACGCACAATCCCCTAAATCTCGGGATTAATTATTGAATTTAATGTGCAATTATTGAGCGGTTATTTCTCCCTCGAGACTCGGTAATTAAATATCCTAACGGTTATATCTATCGCGAGTCTTACGGGGTTAGTTACAGAATATCCCACGATCGGGGCTAAAAAAGCGGAACAAAAGAAAGACCTAAACTAACACGTGTGGACTTCATCTTCGATCGGGAGTCACCAGCTTCGCGGGTTGAGCCCTCGGTCTTGAGTGAAGTTCTTACTTCCTCTCAGAGGCTAGCTTCGCGGGTGTGGATAATCTTCGAGGATCCGCAACCTTCTTGTCTGTCATTCTCTCTGCGAGGGTATTGTCATAAAATCGACACCACCTTGGGTGGTGCTTTTCCTGCTCATCTTCGTGGGTGTATAATCGAGGTCATCTTCGACAATCCTCGTCCATTCTTCGTCCGAGGGAAGCTCCCGTGATGACTTGGCATTGCTTTGCTGTTGGAATCGGGGGCTTGTGTTCGCATTAAATGTGCTTTGGAGACTTCGCCCCCAACGCTACATTCGCTGACGAAAAATCACTTACAACATCTGCCCCCCAATCCCGAAGGTACAAATCGTGCCTTGCGGGATTTCTTCCTTGGGAAGTTTCCCTTCTGAAAAGTTGCGCCTTTTTTTTACGGATGGGCATTTAATCCTCTGACACCTTTTGGGATTTCTGCCATTTCGACGGGATTTGCTGACGTCAGGTCATGATGAGATTTTCTTCGAAAATCCATGCCCCTTAGATGATAAGGAAAATATGTGAATCGGACGGTCTAGATTTACGTTCGAGGGAGGAGGCAAAAGGGTGCGAATAACGAAGTTGTGCATCCATTCGTTACACTTAACGCCTATAAATCCCTTCGTCCTTATTTTAATTTGAACTTTTTGAAATTTCGAGCATTCAATATCCTCTGAAACTTCAAAAACCCTCCAAGTTCTTAAAGCTTTCAGAGACTTCATCTGATTCACCAGAAATTCAGTTCACTCTACAACCGTCTTCTTTATCCACCTTTCTGGTAAGTCCTCCGGACTCCTCTTCAACCCTCATTCTCCGAATGGTTTAGGGTTTTAAGTATATTTTTTGGGCTTCGAGATATTGACTGTCTCTTTTTCTTTTCAGAAATAATGTCTGACGAATTAGCATCGTCTTCCTCCGGGGTTCGATTTGGGTCAGAACCCCCTTCCGAGCATTCGGAGCCTTTGCCTATGGCCTCGCCGGTGGCTTTTCCGTCGCCTTCGGAGGCGGAGATTGATTCTTCTTCGGCACTTCCACCGCCTTATGATGACGAACTTGTCCTCCTCTTGCGAAGGATGGAAGGACAAGAACTTCTGGGTCGAGGGAAACTTCGACCTCTTCAGTTCCGTCGCGGAAGCCCAAAGCGTCTAGAGGAACTACAATGTACCTGGTGAGTTTGGTGAGTTTCTAATTTAGAAAAATAAATTTGACTTTCTTCTTCGTAGCTTTTCCTGGACTAACGTCTTCGCGGTTATGTGCAGAATCGTTCGTCCGGCCTCCGGTGTCCGGGGATCAAAGGCAAAGGATCATCTCTACCCGTATGGAGTTGGACCCGGACCAACTCCGCCCATACAAGCCGGCCACGAAGAAGCCCAAGGCGAAGGTTGGGGCGTCTTCGGCCGCAGCCGAAGGGAATGTGGTTTCTTCTCCGAAGAAGTTCACTTCCTTTGGGGCTCTAAAGAAAAAGAAGGTTGCCTCTCCTTTGAAGAGGACAGCTTTATTCACGCCTACGGCCACGCCTGATCCAGTCTCGGAAGGATAGGTCGAAGTTGATTCTTCTCCAGAGCCTTTGAAGAGGAAGAAGAAGAAAACAAAGATAAAGGAGTCAGAGACGACTCCTTCAAAGATGGCTCCGACTGATCCTCCTCCCTCCGGGAGTGAGGATGTTCCGGCTCCCCCGATGAAGGCTCCCGAGGGAGTATCCTTCGATGAAGTTGCCCGGGAGGCACTCAAGGATGCGGAGGAGGTTTTCTGCGAAGAAGGTTCCTTGGCTACGCCGAATCCTCCTGCGGCTTTAGTAGAAGACCCTCTTTTGAGCGTGGAGGACTTCGTTGAAGAGGGGCGAGTAGATCCGACTTCTTCGGAGATAGACGCTCTGCCGAAGCCGACTTCGCCGGCTTCGGTATCGACTCAAGCTACGCTTGGGTCGGCACACTCAGCACTCATCATCCTCGATGATGGTAAGTAGACGTTTCATGCAAAACAAACACATAATACATTTTAAATTTTAAATACTAACCTGTTTCGTTATGATGTCGTTGCAGCTGACTTTTTCGGTCGTCTTGGGCCCTCGACGACCTCGGGGCCAATGACGAAAAGTACTTTTGTCCCCGAACCTTCCATCGG
The DNA here is from genome assembly GCA_018132145.1 of Boehmeria nivea var. tenacissima. Lineage (NCBI taxonomy): Eukaryota > Viridiplantae > Streptophyta > Magnoliopsida > Rosales > Urticaceae > Boehmeria > Boehmeria nivea. Next base: position 3,772,038 of record CM030881.1, read on the forward strand.
GGACAAGGCCAAGGGAAGCAGCTTGTGGAAGGTGATCTTCCTTCGGGAACTCCGCCCCCGAAGGAGAGTCATATTCGGCGCGAGGTGCCAGCTCCTTCGTCCTCGAAGACACCGGCGGGAGAAACTTCGAGGAATAATTCCACGGAAGTCCCCAAGGATCCACTGGAAGACTTCATAGTTCCTCCAGCCGAGACTCCTTACGGTGAAGGGTCCTTTGATCCCTCGGGGTCATTCCCCTAGACCGCTGGTCTTGGTCTTTATGCTGGGCGAGAACTGGTCCAAGAAGAGGTTCCAGGAGTTGTCCAATGAGCCACTCTAAGCCGGCAATCGAGAAGGCATGAGGATGCTCTCGAAGGTAGAACATATTTTCTCTAAAAATTTGTCTTAAATTCTTGATCCTAACCTCCTTAACCGATGTAGGTATTTCTCGCGAATTTCATATACTCCCGTAGGACAGAGACCACATTTGCTAAGGGTCAAGAAACCCTTCTCCAACTTCGCGATGAAAATAAGAGGCTGATCGCAGAGCTCTCCGATTCTTCAGGCACTTTGGGCAAGGCAACCTATATGATGGCCTCGATGAAAGATAGCCTCGAGCAAGTAGATAATTACAAGAAGACACGCGATGACGAGGTTGCCAAACTCCGGGAGGAGTTGCTCAAGGAGAGTGCATTACGCGAAGAGGCGTGGAAGACCCTTGAGGATGAGCGCCGAGTTCATGAAGAGGTCCTTCTATCTGAGAAGGCTGCTTTTGATGCGGCGCTTGAGGAAGAAAAGGGATTGAGAGTAGCGACCGAGACTAGGATCAAAGCACTCGAGGGTGAGATCAAAGATGCACACACCGAGCTCAGCAAGACCGAGGACGATCTCAACGAGGCTAGGGCTAAGATCTGCACTGCTGTAACGGACTTTAAGAAGAGCGCTGCCTTCAAGAACTTTGTTGAGTCAAAGAGGTAGCAATGGATCTCGGACTTTCATAGAAGCACTGGATTCCAAGTCGAGATGCAGCAAGCTACCCTCGCGGGCGCTAACAGGGACCTAGGGAAGCTTAACGCTCTCCATCCTGAATGGAATGACTTCAAGGAAGTCAAGCGTCCGCGCCCGCGCCAGTAATTGTCTCGTCGGCTTTTTTGTCTCTCTCTTAGCCTCGGGGTCTTTTGGACACCCACCTTTTGTACTCTCCCGAATATAATAATAAAACAGTTTTTGTTTTCACAAAATTGTCTTAAGTTATTATTTCTTCGCAACTCATAATTGTTGACTTTATTTTTCGATTTTTCCCTTAGCTAACACGATCGATTCCCTCCGGGATCAACCATGTAAACGTAAGTCACGTCCCCTTCGAGGATCACAACCCATTTAAATCATGCCCTCTCCGAGGTTCAAAATCAAAGTAAATTAAGCGATTAATTAGACCGTAACTCGAACATACTTTTCTTCGAAAGATGCTCTAAGTTACTTCGGGTTCTTCTTTCTCCGAAGGGTTATCCCGAACTAAGTTTCTTCTCCGAAGGAAGACCTTGGTCATATCTAATAACTGACGAAATTTGAAAGTACCATATTACTCGCATCGGTCCCCGATGCTTATGAATAGAGTGTGGCCTCCTTACTTTTATGCTTCAGTAATCAAACTTGGTCCAATTTTTTCAAAACTTTCCCAAGTTTTTCATACCAATGGGTTCCCCCTTTAAGCATACCTAGGTCTTCTACCTTCTTCGAAGCATAGAATGGTTCTAGGAGAAAATCTGCCAAATGTTTCCCAAGTTAATCCCCGAACAGGTTAAGACCTGACAAGAAAAACCTTTGTGTGGCAGGAAGCTTCAACGATTAAAGCCTACATAAGACCTCCGGACTCACGGGTTCTAGCCTCGCACGTCTTCGAAGTACCTATAGGGCGCACCTATTTCTTTCTGGTACCCCGGGTGCCCCCCCCTGTCCTCTTGAGCACTACTTCGCGGACAAGAAAACAGTCGAGGGTGGTGTTTCTAGAAATCATCCGCTTCGCGATACATTCCTTTATACACCGAGTTTATGGTCTACTATGCAGACTTTCTGAGTTTATAGTCTACTCCGCAGACTTTTTTTTTTGTTTTTAAAGAAGAAAAGAATAAATAGTCGAGAATTAAACTTTTCGAACCAAACTTGCTGAATTTTTATTAATAAAAATTACATAGTTCGAGAGGAAAATAAATTACAAGCGATGGACTACCCCCCTGCGTGTTCCACCGACTTCGCCGTAGGTCTCGTTTAAGACTTCTCTCTTGTACAATTTGTCGTTCAGCAGCAAGTAATATTCAACATGGAACCTAGCCCTCTGGGCCTCTTCTCGACTTTCTGGAAGCTTATCCTCCTGCGATTAATATGGATCTTGCCCGCGATCTCTCTGTTGGACGAGTCCATTGCTCCGCGGTCTACATCCAAAACAAACAGTAGTATTTGCTTTGCAAAAAAAAAAAAAATCACAATGTCCACCGTTAAGGCCAGCAACAGCAACAGCTTTGCGAAGAGATGGAAGGCTCTGAGTGGCGAGAACGAGTGGAAGGACCTTCTGGATCCTCTGGACATCGACCTCCGCCGCTACGTGATCCACTACGGCGAGCGGGCGTGGGCCATCGTGGACGCCTTCATCTCGGAGACAAAGTCAAAGAATTGCGGCCTCTCACGCTACCCCGAGGACGGCTTCTTCGGCTTTGTCGGGCTCGAGAAGGGGAACCCCTACAAATACGAGATTACGGCCTTCATCTACGCGGCCTACTGGGAGGGCGCGTTGGACAAGGTGTTCAAGACCTCGGAGGCGCCCGACGCGGCCGCCAGGGGGTCCAACTGCGTGGGGTACGTGGTAGTGGCGACGGACGAGGGGAAGAAGGCGATGGGGCGGCGCGACATTCTCGTGGTGTGGCGGGGGAGCATGCTGGAGGGGGATTGGATCGCGGATTTCGATTTCGAGCTCGTGCCCGGGAAGGACATACTTGGGAGTGCTCATAACCCTATGGTGCACAAGGGTTGGTACACGCTCTACACGGCCACTAACAACACCGAATATAACCGCACTAGTGCCCGTGATCAGGTAATCAGCACGGGAAATCATCTATATACTTAAAACGGACCATTCACCTTAAAACGAAAGTTAAAGTGGATATTTTTTTGAATAAATAATTTTAAAATTGAGCTAATTTAACTTATTTTTTTAATAAAGTTCTAACGTTTGAAATTTCACAAAATTACTAAACATTGAGGAAACAAATAATATTAATGAGATTTTTTAAAAATCTTCAATAAGGGTACGTATGGGCTAAATAAATTGGCATTTCAAACAAATACAAAATAGTAATGTGGAATCCTAGTTTAATATAGACAATAACTTATTTACAAGCCTAATTGTGAGGTTAATAATTTTTATTCCCATGAGACTGGTGCTGCTTATATAAAAATTTTACACTATTATAAGGGACAATGATACAAGAACCACTTGATTTTTGACTATATGACAAAATAAATAAAAAAAATCTTAAAAATGGAAAAACACACCCTCGGCATGTTGACATCTCAAAAAGAAAGAAAGATTTTTCGAATATATGTTTGCTATCCCTTAAAAATCACTATGTATTACTCATTTCTAGAGATTACAAAAAGTTTTTTTTTTTAAATAGAAGGTTTCATTTTTGATATGCCATTTTTGGATAGCTTGTTTTGAAAAATATTACTTTAAATAAGGTTTGCGGTTCATGCCACTTTTTAGTAATAAATTTGATCGAATTGCCCTTTTCTTTAACAAATGAGGGAGAAATGGGGCAACATAATAATTTGATAGTGAAAAATGATATGGCATGCAATAGTAGCACAGGTTGTAAACTTGAATGTCAAATGTAACATGATATCGAATTTTCTAAAAATTAATTATGTATATATAACAAAAACTTACTCCAAAATCAAATTGCATGCTATATACATTTAGGGAAGTGAGAAAATATCCAAGTTCAACACTATAAATAAAAAATATACTCAAAATTTTAAGTAATAATTAAACAAAATACTCAATTCGTCAATTATTTGTACATTAAAATAGTGGTCACTTAATTACTATCTGTGCAAGTAATTGAATTATTTGGATATTTTGTTATAATCTTCAAAATATTAAAAATATATATAAAATAAGTGTTAAAAATTAAAAATTTATTGTAATTTTTTTATTCTCATTAATTAAGAAAATTATAATAAATGTGATTTTAAAGTTTAATTTTAGAAAACATTAATTTGGGTCTCGGCCCACCCTCCTATATTTTTTAAAAGAGAAATAAAAAATTTAATTTAAAAAAACAACATATGTTTCGAAATATTAAAAAAATAACCACCGTAAACAAATTATTTTGTGATAAAAAAAGTCAATAATGATAAATAATTAAATATATATATATATATATATATATATTTATTTATTTATTTATAACTTGACAAAATTCAAAAGTAATTTTTCTTATAAAATTTATAATTACTATTATTTTTATAATTTTCTGAAACTACCACTATTACTTAAAAATCCTCCTAAAGAGGTGAGTGGCTTGTTTTTGCAACTCATCCGTCTGCTAATACATTAACCACGCGAAAACCACAGGTTTTTGCGGAGGTGAAGAAGCTAGTGGCCAAGCACCAGAACGAGGAGCTGAGCATAACCGTGGCGGGGCACAGTATAGGTGCGGCAATGTCGACGCTGAACGCCGTCAACATGGCCTACAACAAGCTCAACGCCCTCCCCTCCCACCCCGACAAGACCTTCCCCCTCACTGCCTTCGTCTACGCCTGCCCCCGCGTCGACAACAGGGGCTTCGCCAGCGTCTTCTCCGACCTCAGCGAGGGCGGGGGCGGGCTGCACCTGCTGCGCGTCAACGAGCTCCTCGACGCCGTCCCGCACATGCCCCCGATCATCGCGGGGTACGTGGATGTGGGGCACCTTCTGCTGCTGAGCGTGCTCAAGTCGCCCTACGTCAAGTCCTTCCTGCACCTCGTCTACACCCGCAAGTGGCTGCCCGTCCACAGCCTGGAGCTCCACCTGCACGGCGTGGCCGGCACGCAGGGCATCATCGGGGGATTCGAGCTCGTGGTGCACCGCGACATCGGGCTCATGAACAAGAACGGGGACATCGTCAAGGACTAGTACCGCAAGGTGGTGAACTGGTGGACTGAGAAGAACAGGTCCATGGTCCAAAACGACGACGGATCGTGGGAGCTCAAGGATGGCCAAGAAGATTATCAATTGTCATGAAACTGGATGTGTATTAATTATGGATATATATATATATATATATATCTCTCTCTCTCTTTAAGAAGAGCTCGGTGTTGTTAGGGTTTGAATTCTGGTTAATATTTGCCCAACTTAGCGAATAAGAGCTTTTTATTTATGGCAATAAAATTTGGGTAGCACGTTTGTTTGTTTGTATGTTGTTAATTTCCTTTGGATCATTTTGTTCCATTCACTATGTTTAAGTATTTAATAAAATTTCGACAACTCATCAATATTTTTGTTTTGCTTTGTTATTTAAAAAATACCAAATGTTTTAGAAATTATAACAAAATACATGTTATGGTGCGAGTTAAATACATGAGAAGATCCATCGTCATCAAGCTAAGCCCACAAAAGTAAAGCCCGGGGAAATGAAATTTGTCGAGTTATATGACGAAGAGAAATGTGTGGCCGGTTCAACCCAGAGGAAAGGACCTGCAAATTGGCCCAACTGTCAAAGACGAACCGAACCTAAAGGTAAAGCCAAAGACTGCAAATTCGAGCTCACGGACCCGCGAGGTTTCCTCTGCGAATGAGATACTCTATCTCATCCTTCAGATCGAAGCATATCGCGGTTGTGTGACCGGGAGAGCTATGAAACAAGCATAACTTGTCCTTGTGCTTCTCCAAGACCTTCCTTTTCATTGGCAAGGGGGGTCGGAAGTCAACCTCGCTTCGCGAGTTGACGAAGATTTCTTCGATCCAAGCGGTGAGCTCGTGGTACGTGCCCTACTGTTGTTTATGAGCTTGGGCCGCCTCGTTCCCTGGATACGAGTTGCAATACTTTTTATCATCGCGGGGTTGATGGCTTCCTCCTGCGGGGGTCTCCGCAGGTCTCTTTTTCTCCTTCCATTTGGTCCCCTTCGGGGTTTCCTCTGAAAGTCTTCGCGGCCCTAGACTTCTTCGAAGTCAAGGCCTCGGCGTTAATATAATTCTTGGCTCGCTCTAGGAAATCAGAATACGTCCGCAGCGGTTTCTTATTGATAGAAAACACGAATGGCGTATCTTCGCGAACTGCGGAACTCGCGGCCAACAGCAGGGCATCGTCAAACAAATGCCCTACCTCTACTACGGCCTTGGTGAATCTCTTTTGCTAGGCCTGGAGGGTCTCGTCGTCCCGTTGCTTGACGTGGGAAAGGTATGCTAGATTCTTGAGGTGCCTCCGGCCCCCTAAGAACTACGAAGCGAACTTCGTCCTCAAATCTTGCCAACTCGCGATGGAGTCGGCTAGGCGTCGGTACCACCACCTACGTGCTTCGCAAGAGAGAGTGGTATCGAACTGCAGGACTTAATGGCATCAGAATAGCCATAAGCGCGGGCCCACGAGGAGTAAATCCCCAAGTGGTCAGAAGGATCCCCAGTCCGGTCAAACAAGCTTACCTTCTACAGCCTGAGTCGATCGGGGATGGGGCGGACAGTAGGTCTTCAGTAAGGGGAGTGAAATCCGCATCCAGAATTCCTTCGCGGGCTATCTCGTCGATGAGCCCCCAGAGACGCTCAATCTCTGCGGGTGAGAATTCATGGGTTCCCAAGGTCTGCCTGCTGGTGGCGGTTGTAGCCGACCCAGCGCGGAGTCGGTCTATCACCGAGGGTCGTGCACATCCGGTGCGGACTTTGGTATGCGCAGGAGCTTTCCTCACTGGCACCTGCGGAAGTTGGCCTAATCTGTCAAAGACATATCCAGACAGAGTTGAATCCTTTTCTGCTTCGACGCCAGGACGCGATCCTTCGGCTCGAACCACCGGCGGCCGCACACCTCCGGTATGGGCCGCGGGCTTGCACGTCGACGTGTTCCTTCGGCTGCGGGGGGTTGCGGGTCTCGGCATCTGACCCATCTGCAGAATCATCCTCCCGGTCAGCCGTGTTGCCACCTCCGGTAGCCAACTCGGCTGCAGCCTTCTTCTCCTCCGCCTGGAGCCGTGCTCATAGCACATTTGCTTGCTCCGCATCTATAAGAAGCGGCGGCTGACTTTGGTTCTGCACCAAAGACTCCAGCAGGCCGCTCATATGCGCCATGGAATCCTCCATGCGTTGCAGCCTTTCCTCAAGCAGCTCTTGCTCGAAGGTCATTGAGCTCTTTCCATTGTTTCTTGTCACCGGCGCCATTGATCTCCGATCAAGTGGGATGACAGAAATTGTTGGAAAAATGAAAAGAGAACTGGAAAGAAAGGGCAGTGGGCCCTCCTTCTAGCGCCAATCTGTTGGTGTAGAATTTGAACCAACGTCGTGATCCACACCTCTGAAAGTGATGTGGCAATGAAAAATAATTTTTTGGTCGGGAAAATAAAAAGAGAGAAATTTTTAGAGTGGTTCAGCCCTCCTTTGGAGTAATAGCTTACGTCCACTCAGAATGTTATTTCGAATACTCTGATTACAAGTAAAATTCGACCCACCTCTTCTCCTGGGCACTCATTCCCTTTTTATAATCGAGGAATGACAATTCGGAGAAGGAAACGCATAAAGCACGATTCCCCAAATCTCGAGATTAATTATTGAATTTAATGTGTAATTATTGAGCGGTTATTTCTCCCTCGAGACTCGGTAATTAATTATCCTAACGGTTATATCTATCGCAAGTCTTACGGGGTAGTTACAGAATATCCCACGATCGGGGCTAAAAAAGCGAAACAAAAGAAAGACCTAAACTAACACGCGTGGACTTCATCTTCGATCGGGGGTCACCAGCTTCGTGGGTCGAGCCCTCCGTCTTGAGTGAAGTTCTTACTTCCTCTCACGGGCTAGCTTTGTGGGTGTGGATCATCTTCGAGGATCCGCGGCCTTCTTGTCTGTCATTCCCTCTCCGAGGGTCTTGTTATAAAATCGACACCACCTTCGGTGGTGCTTTTCCTGCTTATCTTCTTGGGTGTATAATCGAGGGTCATCTTCGATAATCCTCGTCCATTCTTCGTCTGAAAGAAGCTCCCGTGATGACGTGACATTGTTTTACTGTTGGAATCGGAAGCTTGTGCTCGCATTAAATGTGCTTCGGAGACTTCGCCCCTAAAGCTACATTCGCTGACGAAAAATCACTTACAACAATGGTAATTTTTATTCACCTATTCCTTTAATGTGAAAGTACTTATTGTCATTTGACATTTTGTCAATCACGCCGCGAAACACCCAGAAACGCTCGTGGTACGTTATGTATTATAAAGATTAGATGTGATATGTGCTTCAGAATGTATAACAATATGTATAGTACTATCCTATGTGGGTGCTTAATTTGTCTCTTGCAAATTCGACAAAGAGAAGAAAAGTCACCATCCACTTCTTGAGCTTTCATGGATGAGCCAGAAACCGCAGGCAATGGTTTTGTATTCTTAGTATGTGAAATTAGTTTTCGTTTTTTTTTTTTATTTAGTCGTATATGGTTGATTTTCTTATTGACTCCAATTTTTGTGGTCATTGGTTTTCTTGCACTTTAATCAAAGAAGATATGCAAATTCTATGCATGTAAATTTCATTGCTTTATGTATTTCCCTAGATTCCTAGTCTGATTTTTTCTGTTTTTATTGTTAAGCCATCGTAATTGCTCCTTTTTTTTTTTTCTTGATATTCAGACACTATTTGAGAATAGAGTCTTCTCTTCATAGGCCTGGAAAATCATAGTACGGTCTACCACGTAATTAAACATGGAGAACCAAGAGAGGGAAAATAAATAAATTAAAAAATAAATAAAAGGGACCAAAAGTGGTCCTATAATACAACCTTGTTTAACGCTGAAATTTTTTATCTACTCATGTACCCATCTAGCAATATGTTGGACCAGTGATGCCAAAATCAAATAATTGTTTTGACTTGTGAGTCTCATGCAAAGGACAAAGAGGGTTCTCTTAAACCCCTTTGCTTCAAATATCATTATTCACAAGTTACAAATGCGCGTGTATGGCTCCGTATAAATTAAATTGATGATAATTGATACGTTCACATTTTAAAGAATGGTTTACCTATATCACGCAAGTGGAAAAGTTCTTATAAAAATAATGAAAAAGAAATTCAAAAAAATTAATAGACTTCTTAGTTTGACACGCGCTTTCCGCTTATGAAACGCGAAAGAATTTAAGTTTTCATCTATATACAATTTAATACACTAAACAATAAAAAATAATAATCTAAAAAATATTCAATTGTGTTAAGAGTTTAGAAAAATGGCATGAATTACCCTTGATTTGTAACCACGTTATCTTTTTTAAGACTTAGACCCCTCCGGTTATTTTGCAATGAAATCAGACATGTTAAAGGCATATGTACCTACAATTTTGGGGATGATTTTCTAAAAGTACCAAAAGCTTTTGTAGCCTTGGAATTCAACGGCTCAAATTCATTGTCAATTACAAAGAAACATACAAATTATAAACCAACATAGACGTGTCCACACTTGATTGTCCTCTTCTTTTTCTATTTTCTATTTTCGTTCATCATCTTCTTTCATTCTCAAGCTCAGATCGCAATATTAGGGCTGTACAAAAAGCAGTGCGGTTTAAAACCGTACCGAATAATTCGGTGACCGAATTTTCGGTTTCTAAAAATCCAAAATCGAAAACCGCACCGAAACATGTAAAAACCGAAATTTGGTTAACCAAATTATTCGGTGCGGTGCGGTTTTTCAATTCGGTGAGCCGATTTTTGAAAAAAAAAAAAACATAACATTGCATTTTGCATGAAACAACGTCAAGTACATTGCTATGATTCACATCAGTTTGTTGTGAATGTTAAACCATTTCTTCAGGAATGAAATTCCAAGCAAAGCTAACTCAAATAAAGTAATAAACATCAAACAAACCAATTAACCAATCAAAGCAACTAAAATAAAAAACTAATTAACCAAGCAAAGCAACTAAAAAATGACATGGTTAAAAGTGTTTATGAGAATGCTTAAATGATGTTTTACAATTCATGACCAAACTAACTTGCTTTATAATCTTAACAGTTAACACTGCTTTTTTGCTAACAAATCTAGTTAGCCAACAACTACTGTTTTATATTGTATCATTATTTTACTTAATTTCTTCTTAATGAGATGTGATTTTTTGGGCACACAAGTGTTTTGTTGGCCACACAAATCTAGTTAGCTAACAGCGTACTCTCTTCTCTTGGGCACACAAAGTGTTTTTGTTGATTTTTTTCTTCATGCTAAATATCTTATGAACAAACAACTGAACAAGTGTGTATTTATGTGCTGCTTTTTTTTTTTTTTTGACAATTAATAATATGATATCCACAGCAATGAGCAATCCACAATCCACAATCCAAAAATCAATTCCACAGCCGAGATGAATAATATGATATCCAAAAATCCACAGCAATGAGCAATCAACAATCCAAAAATTCACAGCAATCCCCATATATTATATGATTTCAGATTTTTTATGGAGAAAGAGTGAAAAACAAAAAGAAAAAGAAAAAAAAAACTTTCTCTTGTTTATAATCAGAGCCGCCGTTGCCGTCGCCGCTGCGAGCCACCGAAGACCCCTCCCTTTTACCGTCGTCGTCGTCGCCGCTGCGAGCCACCCAAGACCCCTCCCCTTTACCATCCCTGTCGCCGCTGCGAGCCACCGAAGCCCCCTAGTCCTTTACCGTCGCCACTGCAAAGCAGAGCCATCGAAGACCCCTAGTCCTTCACTGTCTCCAGCTCGCCACTGCAGAGCTACCGAACAGGCGAACACCGAAGAACCGTCGCCGACTCGCCTCTGCCGAGGAGGGAAAGGAAAAGGATCGGCTCTCAGCTCGTCCGCCGCTCGTACTTCGTCGTTCCCCGTTCGTCTCCGCTGCCGACTACCGAGGAAGGAGACAGAGGGACTAAGTGACGGCTGGTAGGAAATTAGGAATTTCGAATTTGGGGCTTAGAGTTATACGTTAGGAATAGGGCTGGGCTAGGGCACGACCGAACGAAACGAAGGGAAGGAGAAGAATAAATTTACAAAAAAAAAAAATGGGAAGTGCTGTGGAATCCCCTGCTTAAAAAGGGATATCAGTGCCCCTCATCCAACGGTTATAATGCTTTAATAATATAAAGAGTATTTTGCACCTGTGCCCCCTTAACTTTTCGAGTTGAGGCAACTTACACCCCAGACTTTTATTTTTGGCAATTTGAACCCCCAGCTCGAAATTGTTGGCATCCTGTTACAAATTGGTAACGCCCGTTCTATATTTGACGTAAATCCATGTCCATGTGTCTCGCACGTGGATTTGAGAGGCCATTTAAGTCATTTCAACAAGGGCAGTGCATGTGCAAAACACGTGCCTTAGTTTTGGTTGAATAGTCTCTCCAAAACTAAATTATATAATATTTCCCAATCTCTTCTTTTCTTCTTCTTCTTCTCCGTAACTCTCTTCTCTCTCTTCACTTTCAGTTTTCCAATCTCTTTATCTCTGAATCATCCATTAAATTAAAATTGATGGGCGGTCCTTGCCGGAGTTATGGTCCTTGTCAGAGTTGTGGTCCTTGCCGGAGTTATGGCTCGTCGAGGAAGAGAACGTCGACGCCCATGCCGTTAACGAGGAGTACGCTGCCGCCACTGCTATGCGGGCCTCAAACCGTTCCCGCGAGCTCGGCCTCACCAAGCTGCTCCTCCTCCTCGAAGTTTTTGAATTAGTGGTTTTGTTGGTCTGTCAATTTTTGAAAATTTTTTGATGAATTTTTGAATTGGAATATTTGGGTTGGGAACTTTGTGGTGGGTGGAGTGTTTCTGATCTGAAAACAGAGAAGATGGTTGGATTCGGGGATGGGCGGTCACGGGGACGGGGACGGAGAGTGGTCACGTGGATGGGGACGGCACCAACGATGGGGCGGTAGTCCTCGATGGCAAAGGAGGAGGATCTTCCACCACTCCGGAGTTTCCGCAGATCTCTGACGGCCGCCGCCGCGCCTCTGTTCCAGCAAGGCCGAAGCTCGCGAGGCCCCATGGCGCACAGATCTCGTTTTCACAGTCCTCGTCGTCCCGCGAGCTCCCATAGTTTTCTCTAGCCACCGCCGCCGTCCTTCTCGTGTTTTCCAGCTGTCTCTCGCACGTGCCGCACGACGCCGGCGAGCCGCGTCACCTCGCGGTGGTTCAGACCGTGAGCCCAAGCTCCGACGACCAGTTCTGCGACCGCCGCGCGCTCACTACCGCCCCAAACAGCGGCTCCTTTGCGTCGTCGCCGAAGGCTGGCGAGCCTCTTCTGCACCTTCGAGCTCCGCCGTCGCTCGTTGTTCTGTTCGCGGGCGAAGCTGTTGACCGCGCAAGCTTCAAGATTAAGGTCGAACGACGACCGCGCGAAGCGGCGCCACGGGGCTAGAGATGGTCGGATACGGGGCGGAGGAAGGGGAGAAGCGCGGCGGCGGAGGCGCTGGAGGGGAGGCGGAGGGGATGCGTGGCGGGAGGGGAGTGGCGGAGGAGGGATGGGGTTTGGGTTTGGGCTTGGGAGGAAGGTGGGGGCGAGGCTGAGGCTGAGGAGGGGGGGCTTGGGGTGGAGGAAGACAAGGGCGTCTGGTCGGAGACGGAGAGGCTCGAAGGATGCTGAAGTGGAATGTGGAGGAAAAAAGTGGAAGAAGAAAAAAAAATTATCAAAAACGAAAAAAAAACAACTTGGGAAGAAATAGAAGAAAGTGGAGGAAAAGACTTAAATATCCTTTATTATGAGTAATGTGACAGTCACGTGTTAAATTCCGTCTAAATTTTAGACGGAAGTTATCAATTTGTAGTGATTAGTCAAGATTTTAGAGTTTAAGGTGCGATTTGTCAAAAATAAAAGTTCAGGGGACAGTTTGCGATAATCCGTAAAGTTTAGGGGGCACCAGTGCAAATTACTCTAATATAAATCAATGCTTGAGAATTGACGTGCGTTATATTGCTCTTATATTGTTGTTGCACACAAGTGTGGCCCAATTGTTGAGGCATTTAATTTGATGTTGACAGATGAGTATTGACTGCGTTTGTAGGCTCAGCCTTAAGGTACAAGTGTTGGTTGATTTTACAGGTTTGGGCATGAGTAAAATGTTAAGAAATTCGTTGGAAAAAAAAATTATGTTGTTAATCTTTTTTTTTTTTTAATTACAAATGGTGAACATAAACATGTTTTTGGATAAAAGAAGTATGTTATTGAATTAAAATTGGGGGAAAAAATTGAATAGACAGGAGAAGTATTTATGCATTGAAAAATATAAAATTTGGAAATTTTAGTATCAATGATAATTATATTAATTCAAACATATGTGTCTATATAACATAATAATAAATAAAAAAAAATGTTTCACCTAAGAAATGTCTAAAGATCTTTGTTTGGGGTAAACATCCTCACATTTCATTTTAATTTTTTTTTTAATTTTCTAATCCCAATGCAATATCTTTACATCTCAACCATTTAGACCATATCGAAATTCACAAAATCAAATTATTTCAAAATGAAATGGTTGAAATGTTTACTCCAAACAATTTATAAAACAACATTTAAAACATATTTGGTTCTGTAGAATTGATAGAGAATGAGAATAAGAATAAGTACTATACAATGAAATAATTTGAGAATATTCTTAGTCAATTGTTTGGTTTATGAGTGGAATTGATACTGGAATTAGTATCAACATGTTTGGTTAGTCATTGTAATGGAATGGAATGTAATTATTTTGACAAAAGTACCCTTCATTTATGTAATGCAAAACAATAATTTCTATAATTTATAAAGCTAATGAAAATGATAAATCCAATGTAGAAAAATATTATTCTCCACAACAAATTTATACTACTAAATAACTGAGTCTTCTTAAAACTAATTTTATTAAGAGATATTATAATGAATACCCAATTTTCAAACTTAATTCAAGTAAATACCTAATATTTTAAAAAATACAACCAAATACCCAAATGATTTAAGAGAGAATTATAGTGAATATCCAATTCTTAACACCTAATTTAAATTATTACCCAACCGTTTGAAAAATATAACAAACTACTCAAGTGATTCAATTACTTATACAGTGATAAATGGTGGTAATTAGCTTAGTTACTAAAAGCATGTTCAAGTAATTGACGAATTGAATAGAAACTCAATTACTTCAAAAAGTTTGGGTATTTATTTTTATTGTTATATAAATTTTGCGTATTTCCCTACTTTACATATTTATTAATTAAAGTAAACTATCAATTGTTCCCCTTATAATAATATTATTTCATCACGAGAAATGTAAATGATAATATAAATTAAAAACATCTTAATGTATCAAATGATTCAAATGCAACACCCATAATTTAATAAAATAAATAAATAAAGATATAAAAACAAGGAAATTTTAAGAAAATAGATATTTTTAGAGGTGGTTTTAAAAAATAGTCGATCTTTTAAAATTTTAAGAAAATATGCATTCATAAAATAAGAAATTTATTACAATAAATTTTATGTGTTATTTTATGGTAAGAAATTTATTATATTGGTATTAAATTTTTTATGGATATTTATTAACTTTTTTGAAACTGTGTGGAAACTTCAAAACAATACTATTTTTAGTACCACTTAATAATCTATACCTTAATAGTATACTCTTTTTGTTTCCACTCTATGTTTGTAGTATAAATTTTGGGGCATAAGTTAAAAGTGCAACACACATGTGATATATATTATTATTGTGGCAAAAGATGGCCATTCCTCAAAATTCTTTAAAAAAAAAAAAACACACACACGCACCCTCTAAAATAATTATTTACCTATCCGATCCTAAAAAAATCAATTAAATAAAATATAGGGTCAGTTAGGTAAATAGCTATTTTGGACTATGTGTTTTAAAAAAAACAGCCGCAGTTTAAAAAAATTTAAAAACTAGCCATAAAACTGTAAGAAATTTCTTACAATAACAAAAAATACACATAAAAAAAAACTTTCCAAAATTTTTGACACTGGGCAAAAATTTTGTCAGAAATTTCTTATATGGCTGGCTAGTTTTTAAATTTTTTAAAACTGTGGCTATTTTTTAAAATCATTTTGTAATCAGTGGCTATTTTTTTAAAAATTCCTAAAATATATATCCTATCATTATATATGAGATATGTGAAATAAAAAATTAAGAAAAATTATACGTTTCAAAAAGGGTAATTTAGTCCTGACATATTTTAGTTGGTTTGTGAATTGGAAAGGAACGTGCATTCCATAGTGGAGTTAAAGAATGTTAATTCACAAGCATGATTCAATGAGTATTTTATTGCAATAACTATTCTTGATTCAACAAAAAAAAAAAGAATTTTAAGAAAATAGCCACTGTTTACAAAATGATTTTAAAAAATTGTTACAGTTTCAAAAAATTTAAAAACTAACCACGTAAGAAATTTTTGACAAAATTTTTGCCTAGTGTCAGAAATTTATGACAGTATTTTTATGTGTATTTTTGTTATTATCAGAAATTTCTTACAGTTTTATGGCTAGTTTTTAAATTTTTTAAAATTGTGGTTATTTAAAATTTTTTAAAATTTCTTACACAATCCAAAATGACTATTTACCTAAGTGTTCCTAAAAAAAAACTATTTTTATATATTTTTATATTTTTTGTCCAACCAATCACGAGAATAGGAATTTGATTTCATTCTATTTCCATTCCATCAAATTAAATATGCCCTTATATTTTTGAAATTAAATATGCCCTTATATTTTTGAAATTAAATATGCCATTGTAAAAAAAAAACTACCGGAAATACCATAAAAAGTTGATTTAGGTTATTACTCTATAGGAGGGCCGAACCACTTTAAAAACCACCTGTGTTTTTCTTGGTCTCGACCAATTCTTCTATTTTCATTGCCGCATCACATCCAAGATGTGCGAAACACGACGTTGGTTCAAATTCCATACCAACAGTAACGAATATCTGTTATCTAATACGTCTTTTTTTCATAATTTTGTGGGTAAAGCATTTGTCATTTAAAAAAAATATTTGGTTTTTTGAGCAAAAATATATGTGTTATTTTTATTTAATAGATATCACCATACTTTAAACATTTATTAGATGAAATATTCTTTTATTATTATTATTATTTAAAAAATTACATGCAATTACATATTAAACCGCAGATAGACTTTAATATACATTTAAGAGCACCAGCGAGTAACCTAAGGAGTAGAAGTATAAATTCAATAAACGGTAACGGTAACCGTTACCGAAACCGTTATCGGTGGTATCGGTTACCGTTTGGAATTTTTTTTATTTTTTTAATTATAACTATTTAAAAAATTATATTAAAATTATAAAATAAATTTAAAAAAAAAAACATAAAAAAATTTAGAAAATAATAATATCGTAACCGTAAAGACGGTAACGATAATGGTTACCGTTTGTACAAGATTACTAAGGAGTAGCCGCATTGACCATTAAGTACCTTGGACTCAATCACATCACATTATTAATAAACACCTCAATATGTGATGAAACACACTTGGTAGAATTTAAACATGTGACTTCAACTTTTATCCTGGAGAACTTTGTTACTCAAGCTAACTCTCAGAATTTTTTTATTATTATTATTTTATGTAGACAAATATGTTTCAATTAATCTAATTATCATTATACTAAAATTTCTAATTTTTATATTTTTCAATGCATAAATACTTCTCCTTTCTCTTTAATTTTTTTCCCAAATTTTAATTCAATAACAAACTTCTTTTATCCAAACATGTGTCCCCTTTTGCAATTAAAAAAAAAAAGATTAACAACATAATTTTTGCATTTTTAAAAATTATAAAATAAAAAATATATACAAAATTTCGTGGACAACAAATAAATAAATAAATATCACAAAACTTCATAAAAAAATAAAATAAAATAAAAAACACCATAGAATATTAGAATCTACGAAATCTACACCATATAACTCCTTTATATCACTCTTTTTCTTTTTTCTTTTTTTCCCAACGAATTTACATGCCCAATTGAACCCAAACCAGTACCCTAAGGCTGGGCCTACACACGCAGTCAACACTCACCTGTCAAAATCAAATCAAATGCCTCAGTAATTGGGCCTCACTTGTGTGCAACAATAATATAATCGTCAATTCTCACGTCAATTCTTAATCATTTATTTATACCATTAAAACAATATAACCGTTGGATGAGGGGGCACTGGTCTCCCCTTTTAAGCAGGAGATTCTACAGCACTTCCCAAAAAAAAATATATGTAATATATACTTGAAAGCGGTACGGTGCGGTTTAAACCGCTTCTTATTTTGCAAAAACTGAAAACCGCACCGATTGTCAAATTCAGTGCGGTGGCTGCACCGAAAATTCGGTTTTACTGACGTGGCACCGAATTTCGGTGCGGTGCGGTGCGGTTTTTACAAACGGTTTTAACCGATTTTTCGGTTTTTATGTACAACCCTAGATCGCATTACTTCCCAAATCCTTGCAAACCTAAACTCCCAAATCACAAGCTATTTTTTTTTCCCAAACCAGAGATCTATTTAAAAAGAAAGAGAGAAAAACAGAGAGCCACTTGCTCCTGGTGCCTCCTCAAAAGAAATGGATTGATTCTTTGATTTATTTTTTTTTCCTAAAGGATTTTTTTTTCCTTAAATCTAAACAATAGCCATGACATAGCATTTGCTTATTTGATTACAAAATACACTTACTTATTTGATTACAAAATAATACTTTACAAATACATAACTGACATATCATTTTGATCAACTTTTTTTTGACAAAATATTATTATCATTTAGCCTTTTTTTTTTTCTCTATACTTTATCCCCTCCTCTTCTCTTTTTCTTTCTCATTTTCTTTGGCTAAGATTTTTCTCTCTTATTTTCTTGTGTATTTCTTTCCTTCTTTTTTTTTTTTTTTGGGATTTTTTGCCTTCTTATTTAAATTGAAAAGAATTTCAAATGATAAAAAAATTACAGAATAACAAAAAATTCCACCTAAAGCTACCAAGCACAAAAGATTAACCATACTCTACATGAATCTCCAAAATGAGCCAAAACATTCATGTAGAGAGGCCACCCAAAATTTCACTTTCATACTACAACAGAGTTCATTTCTCTCTTTGAAAATCGTTTTGTTTTGTCTAACCATACCAACAAAATAACGCATCCTAACCAGGTGGAAAACACAACGCTCCAAGAATCAAGACAATGATCAAAATCGGGACCATTAGTTTTACTATCAACTTTACATACTGGTTGAATGCAACGTATTTCGTACACAGCCGAAAATGACATACAAATATTCACAAAAAAGTGGTAAGCATGTATGAAAATTTGCACCCAACTAAAGCCAACTTCAGTAAAAACAGATAGGTAAGATAGAAAACCATCCTTAACAAACTACCACACTAAATCAACCATCAGAAACTACAACCTCAGAAACCACTCGTGTCCAAGCAGTTTCTATTCACTAACACATCCAACAGACCAGATATAAACTATTTCAGTAATGTAAGCTGTAGTGCTGTATGATGTGCTACTATAGAACATACAAGATATGGAATTGAGAAGACTGGCTATGCCTATTAATGGGACAAATTTATATAATAATAATAATAATAAACCTTAAGTTCCAACCATGGATTTGAAAAATCAATATAAAGTATGCAATATCATAAAAGAGATGGAGACACAGACATGGTGTGTCTGGTTGGGTAGGTGGAGGGAGAGGTGGAGGATAAAAAATAGAATAACCAGCAGTATTCTATTAATATGTTTCCATTAACTCAGGTTATTGACATGTCAAAATTTAGTAGAAATTGTTACTTGAGAAAGAACAGATAATTAGTAGACCGATCATATGACGAAAGAGGAACAATAGAAGCTGGCGCATTTCTGCAACCGAGGGAAGGAGAATTAGAAGACAAACATTTCAAATAACAACAGACATGGCAACCACTGTGATTTTTGGGGGAAAAAAAAAAAGGAGTAAGCAACAACCATTAGCACCTATAGACAAACTTTGCACATCGATTCGCCTCTTGATTGGCACTTCTCTATGGACCATTAGATAAATTAATTGAATATTTTTTAAGAAATTTTGTAGTTAGATAAAGTAAGAAAAACCTACTCCAAGAATGAAAGAGATGCTTACAAATAAAGAGAATATTCTTAGAGAGGACTTGAGGAATTTCTAAACAGAGAGCAGCTTTTCCCAAACCAAACGTGACATATCTCTTTGATCACTCTACTTTATAATGGAAATGCCCAACTCACCGCTTAGAAACAAAGACCTAGAAACACTAAAAGAACAAATAGAAAACTATTTTTTTCCGAATTCAATTTCGTAGAAACCAAACGGATAGAGTATATAAAAAATGCAAAAAGTTACCGTTGAAAATTGGGGCTGAAAAAGCGGCTGGAGAAGAAATCATATCTTATTAGAAAAAATGGAAGTTAACATTTTGTTTGAGTCATAGGTGAGCATATCATAGAGCTAAGCAACAGAAGAGATCATATATTGTTAGAAAAACTGAAATTTAACATTTTGTTTGAGTCATAGGCGAGCGCATCATAGAGCTAAGCCTCGTGGAAACAAATCTCTAAATCTTGTACTGTATTATGTTATTTTCAAAAAAGCTAGGCATAACAAAGTTTACAACTTTTATATGGTCTAGTACACTAGTGATTAAATAAAGCAATCGTGTTGCAATTTCACAATGTTCTAACTAATCAACAATCCATATATAAATAATATGCTCAGCGTAAATTATTATCAAACTTCTAACCAATACACACACAAAACGATATACGCATACTCATACACACACACGTACACACACAAAACAGTAAACACATACACAGCACACACACAAAACAGTAAACACTAAACACATTATCACGATACACATATTGATTTGTTCAAAGTTACATACACACTACACAGTACACACACAAATCACAAAATTACAAAAGCTGATTTATACAAAAATTGTAAAAATCAAAGTAAAAAAAAAAAAAAACCCAATAGACGGTGAAAGGGGTGGGTGTTTAACTAATGACAAAACTCAAAGGCGTATGTAAATAATGGATAAAGCAGAGACCCTGTCAGCGTGGAGTTGGACAAGGTAAAGCTCGTCGTCGATCTTGGTGAGATAATTTATTTTATATATATATATATATATAATAGAGAGAGTGGAGACTTGATTGAGATTGCTGAGATTAGGGGTGCACATCGGGCGGGCGGGCGGGTGCCGACCACTATACCTTCATTTCCGATATCGGGCGGGTGGCGGAAATCCTATGCCGAATTTCGACCGATGATAAGGCGGGCGGGTGGCGGTCGGGGCGCGGGTGAGCGGTCGGGTGGGCGGTCGGTTGAACGGGTATGGGCCTAATTATAAGCCCACGGAACCTATTAAAAAATCCAATCACACGACCACAGCCCAATCATTCTCTTTAGGTATTAATTTTTACACTGATAAACTAATACTAATACAACAGTATAACAAAAGCATATCAAACTAAGAAGCCCCACCTGCAATTAAACCATTTCACTCAGACGTCGCCAAGATTCAAGCTAACAACTCATAAAACTAAAAAGCCACTCCTATTATTGTTCTTATGATTATATATGAATATGTTATTGTTGTTATTTAGATATCACCGTCATAAATATATTATAGCATTATTTGCAATTTTATGTGAATATAAAATATATATTTTTTAGTTCCCTAAATCGTGCAAAACTATGCCAGAGTGAGAGAGCTTGAGTTATAAGGTATTGGACATCATTGTTTTGATGTAACCATGTTGTGAAAGTCACAGGCAAGGGCTCAAGGGCGAAGGCTAGCGTGCGCGAGGGTGTGAGTGGGTATCGTCGGGCGGGCGGGTGCCAGCCGACCAAAAAATCCCTTAACCCGCCAACCGCCCGTTAATGTACCACCATCGGGCGGGTATCGTCCGACACAAAAGAGCAAACATTTTTCCCGTCCGTTCGGGCGGGTGGCCGGTCGGGTGGACGGGTGGCCGGTCGGGTGTGGCATTTTGGGCAGCCCTAGCTGAGATGGAGGAAACCGGAAGACTTGTCGAGCTGTCCGTCGGAGAGGGAGCCAAATTTCTGGCACAGTTCCCACTCGGGAGCCGTTCGGGGCGTCGCAGACTTGCCGTTCGGGACCACGCAGTGGCAGACTCGTGGTTCGGGGCTTCCGTTCGCCGTTCGAGACTCGGGTCTGTCGTTCGTGTTCGGGACTCAGGACCTCGCCGTTCGTCTTCAAATGTTGGGGACCTCGCTGTTCGGGACTCGTAGGGCGAACGGCGGTGACGCTGTGTCGAGAGGAGGAGGAAGAGGAAGAGGAAGGGTCGGCGCTGATTTTGTTTTCGTGTGAAGTGTGCGACCATGCATGAAAAAGCAGGTCAACTGTGTCAATGTGTCATACGTATAAAAACCAAAACAAAAAGTCAAAAAAAATAAAAAATAAAAAATAAAAACTATTTGGGCCGTTTTGGAAAACCAAAAATCCATTCCGCTAATACCAAAAACCACCCAATAACTTTCGGTAATTACCGAAACCACTCAAATAAATTTTGGGCAGTAATTGTATTATTTTTTCGGGCGGTTTTAGATTTGGGCCGGCGGTTATTCGGGTATCGGATATATTTGTACATGCTTAATCCTTAACAAACAATAAAAGCCCCAATGCGTTTTCAATGGGCATTTCGGCCGTTTTTTTTCAAGTGGTTCTGTGGCTTTTTTTTTTTTGGTTTTTCGTAAAAAAAAAAACGCGTTTTTTTAGGGTTACTGTGAAATATTTTTTAAAAAATTGGGCTATTTCATAATTTTAAAAAAATTTAGGGACTCAAATGTAAATAAAAAGGACGAAAATGTTAAGTATAGGGACTTTAGAGCAAAAAAATTTGCCCCTGACACGGGCCCGTGTGCGTGGGTCCCACGTGTCAGGGGCTGCCCCTTGAAGCCTTCACTCTCCATTTGGCGTGTGCACAGCACGCTCCATCCACCCCACTTTTTTTTTTTTTTTAATAATTTTTTTCCTTTTTTTTCTTTTTTTTCTTTTTCCTTTTCTTTTTCACGCGCGCGGAGCGCGTGGGTTGACTAGTATATTGTAAAGATAAAATTAAAAATAAAGTCTAGTTTTGTGTCACGCGCTTCGTATGTGTAGGGTACATGATGACTTGCTTGGGGGTTTTCATGGCCGGCGCAGGCTTGTACAGTTATCTTATTTTGATTGACTCTTGTTCAGCAACATTAGCAGTTAAACGATTCCGCAGTTAGTCTTTAACTCTTCGATTTCCTTTCCTTACTGAGAGGGGGGGAAAAAAAAGCTCCTTTTTATGTGGAAATAAAAAAACTATTGTTTTGAATCAATTGAGATTTGAGACAATACATTTGCTAACATATACAGAAATAATATGACATAATATAGTCAAATATTGGATTTTAATGCTCTGTTTTTAGAAGGTTATGAGTTGAGTCTTCTTTTTTTTTTTTTTTTTTTGTCCCTCTCAAATATGATCAAGTTCGTAAATGATACAATTTAATTAATGGTTGTTGTACCCCATGTTTGGGTAAACTATTCCACTCATTCCATACTATTCCAAACCATTCAACTTTCTAATCCTCCAAATCATTCCATTCCATTCCATTTTTTTTTCAACCCTTTTTTTCAATTTTCCAAATCCCTATACAATGTCTTCAAATCTCAACCATTTCTATTACCTCGAAATTCGCAAAGTTAAACTATTCTACTCATTTTTCTAACCATTTTGTAAACTATTTTCAAACAATTTTGATCATTCTAAAAAATGAAAAGGAATGGGCAAAATGGTTTGCCCAGACATAAGCGTAATTATTTTGACACGCCTTAATTGCGAGAGACAAATTACCAGAAAGTGGACTTGGCTTTTGAAAAATAAAGATGTATTTCTAACACAATTGGCATGGATATGATAACGGATGCATCATGCATCTCATCGGAATTATATCAAGAGTGACTCGGAGTAGTTTGGTAGCTTAATCTATAATCTATATCTATAACTATTATATAAAGATGAGTAGTTTTATTGTGAATTTAGGCACATATTTACCTTTTGTTTGGCATACACATTTCACTCAATCCATTACATTTTGTTTTTTTATTTTTTTTTTACTTTTCTAATCCTCCAATTTATTTTATTTTTTTCAACTATTTTTTTCCAACTTTTCAAATCTCTATACAATATTTTTAAATTTCAACCATTCATATCACCTCGAAATTCGCAAAGTCAAACCATTCTTATATTATTTTTCCAATTATTTTCAAACAATTTAAAATCATTTTCAAATTATTTTTTCTATTTCAATAAATAGGATGGAATAGTCAAATTAACCACTCCAAACAAAGGATTACTATTCATTCAGAGATAAACTTATTTTGTCTTTATCTACAGCTTTTTTTTTTCTTCTACCTCACACGCCGCATCACAACTCCTAACTCAATAAAGGTAACCAACTCCTCTTACTCTCTCTCTCCCCCTCTTCCTTTATTTTCTTTTATTTTTTATTTTATTTTTTTCTTTCTTCTCTCTCATGACTGTTGTAGCCCATAGCTTTTTTTCTTTTTTACCAACTCCTCTTATTCTCTCTCTCTCCCCCTCTTCCTTTATTTTCTTTTATTTTTTTTCTTTCTTCTCTTTCTCATGGCTGTTGTAGCCCATAGGTCCTTTTTTTTTTCTTACACATACTCTATTTTTGTTTTCCACCTTAAATGCACTTAAGCTATATTTTTAATTACTATTTTTATTTCAAATTTTGACTTTTAACATAATCTTTTTTACATTTTTTTCTTACTTTTTTTATTCTAATATTTTTTTACACGCTATTTCAATACAAACTCAATTGACTAATGAAATTTTTTACACATTTTTAAACAATTTTTTTTCTTTTCATATTAGTTAACTTTTTCTCTTTCTTTTTTTGTTTTTTGTTTTTGCATTCATTTCTATAAGAATATGTGTAGGCATCTTTTAAATATTATCACTTTGTAAGACAATATTCAATTATCATGAATCTCCAAAAAAAAAATTGTAATTACTATTCTTAATTTTTTAAAACTATACTATTTGACTATATTCTCAATCATACCGATATTACAAAGGAAAATTTAAATTGTCCCTCACAAATTTGTTGAAGTATAGAAGGCTCATTTTCTCATGTTTTTATTTTTCTTAATAACTGATTTTAATCCACGTCATGTGTCCTTCTTTTTTTTTTTATCTTCTCAGAATCTTTAACACCTATTTTATCACTTTTTTAATGCCAACATCCTTTTATAACTTAGTTTAACACTAATACGCGGCAGAATGAGTACACTGTTCCTTAATATTTAAGCCAACACGCGGTAGAATGAATAATAGTATTTTAAGGCATGTCCATAATTGATATTTTGATGGCTTGTAAATAAAATAATACATATTTTTTTTCTTTTGACATATATTTAGTGCTTTTATCAGCGAAAATCACAAATCAAATAAAATGGTATTTGAATGGTATTTTGTTTTCTTCGTTTAATCAATATTTTGACATTCGCAAAATTATAACTTGACGAAACTTCTTCTAATTAAATTTCCCTATAATTTAGCAATAGTCTTAACAAGAATTGGAAAAGTATTATGAGTATTGTTATGAATGATAAAATCATAATAAAGACAATATATTTAATTTAATGTACTAAGATTTGAAAAAAAAATGTTTTTTATATTAATTAAGAAGTATTTTTAGCGTGTTATTGAAAACGACAAATGTAGGGGCGATACATGTTGCCCTTTAATTGTCTTTTTTACCTTTTAAAATTTCTAAATAAAAAAAAAGAAAAAAATTTATAAATAGCCCCCATAGTTATACACCTCTAATAAGTTGGCCCATAATATATAAAACGTGTCAAAGAAGCCCCTATAGTTTATTCCGTCATTAATATTAGCACATATGTTATGAAAAAAAGACGGAATTATGACGTGGCACTCATGATTTGACGTTTTATAATTTTTTAATGATATATATTATTAGACAAACTCCAAATATTTTAAAAAATTTCATTTATTACCCCACAAAATAAAAAAATACACCAAAAAAATAAATAAATCAACTTCTCACTCGATCTCTCTCAAAAATCAAACCTTCACAAACCACCAAGCCTTAACTTCACCTATTTTTCTCTTCCTCACAACCCACCAAGCCTTCTTCTTCAACCATTGCAAAGCACAAATCTTCTTCCACCACAGATCTATCACATCGAAGGCGAGATCAAGCGAGGCGCGGCGGCGAGATCGGTCAAGGCGCGGCTGCGAAAGTGCAGTGGTGGGCTTGAACTTCTGGGATTTTTTTTTGGCTATTTTTCGCATTTAATTTTTTATTTTATTTTGGGCGGAGTCGGCAGGATAAGGTTTCGCGGGTTTGAGGCGGCGGCGCTAGGCGAAATGCACGCGGCGCGGCAGGGCTTGGGCACAAGGGTGCAATATTCTACCGCCGCTTGAAACCTCGCCACCGCCTCACCGTCGCTCGAAACCCCAATGGCGCCGTCGTCGATTTGGGTTGTTCTTTTTTTTTTTTTTTGTGCTGAAAAAGGTTCACAAAGAATTGTGTTGTAATGCATTATGTATGTGTTGAATTGTGGGTAAACATTCACAGATCTGCGTTTTTTGGTTTTTTTTGGTTTTTTTTTTTTTTTTTGCGCTCAGACATATTTGGGTGTTTTTTGTTATCTTTTCAAAATGAAATATATATGGATTCGGAGTGTTTTACTGTTTTAAGTTTTTAGCTCATGTTTAGACTGTTGTTGTTTTTGGCTGATACATCATAACTATACACTGGAGGAGGAGAGAAATTGGATATTAATCTGATGAAGTGCTTTATTTTTTTCAACTTAATGACTTCACATTCAATACAAAAATGGAAGACAAAGTTTTCTCACTATCTACTCGTATTCATTTGTGTAAAAGTTGCCTTGGTTTTATTTGGATGGCTTATTTATTTATGTCAATATATTTGGTTTTTTTTTTTTTTGCTTTTTATTTCTTTTTGTTTCTTTAATAGATGAATTTGTTTAAGATTGTTGAGGGGTATTTGTTTAAGATTGTATAAGATCAACACCTTGAGGGGTATTTTATTTATACACGAAAAAGAATAAAAAAAATAACAAATATGCCATATCAGTATTCCGACCTCTTTTTGTAACGGAGGGGCTAATATTGATGACGGAATAAACTATAGGGGCTTATTTGACACATTTTATATAATATGGCCAATTTGTTAGAGGTGTCTAACTATGGGGGCTATTTATAAAAATTTTCCTAAAAAAAAAAGCGCACACACATGGTCGGGGACAATGCATATCGGCATTCGTTATTATTATTATTATTTTCTTTAAAAGATTAACACTAATGTGCATGTGAGCCATACGTGCGCATTAGCCCTTGAGCTATTTAACTAAAAGCTGCTCTTTTCACTTTTTTATTATTTTCTTTTTCTCTCCTTTCTCATTTTTTTTTCTACTTTTTACCTTCTTTTCTCAAATGTTGACCAAACAATAATGATAAAAAAAATTATTGCAGTTGGATTTCTTCTTATTTTTAATTAATCTATTGATACCAATTGTGTTATACTTCTTTTACAATAACTATTGTTTTCATTTTGTTGATGGTTAAAATTTAACAAAATATAAAATCGAGCCCAAAGTTCATAATCAAGTCATATGGGCTCCGAAAGTTCATCAAAGCTCATAAAAGCCCATCAATGCCCAATAAGCCCATCGAGGCACATAAAGGCCCGTCATGGCCCAATAAGCCTGTTAGGGCCCATAAAACCCGTCAAAACCTATTAAAAAGCCCATCGAGGCTCGTTAAGCCTATCAAGGCCCACTAAGGCTTTCAGGACCTATATAGCCCATCAAGGCCCGTTAAGCTAATCAAAGCCCAAATCTCATCAAAGGCCCATGAGAGCTCATTAAGAACCCGTTGAGGCCCAACAAGTTAAGGTAAAGATTCTCAACTCATTGATTAAAAAATTTTGTGCTAATCTTTGTATTTTTTAGAGAATCATGAACATTTATTTTGAAAAAATAAAAAGAAACTTTTAACAAAAGCACATAATTATTTAATCTAGGGACCCAATGATGAGAGAAAAGTGGAGATTGAGCGCGTCATTGACGAGATCTTGAAAATAATGCAAGCATCCGTAGAAGAGGAGTTAGGCTTCTACAAAGAACTCGCGACGTCGAAGCTTGCACGAAATCGGCCCGAGAGAAAGCCGATATGAACAACAACGTGGATTTAGTCGTATTTATTTATTTATTTTATTTTACTTTGTTTTATGTGTTATTAGAGTTATTTTATTGTAATTTTCGTTAAGTTTTGTTTAAGTGTGAAGTTAGAGTCATTTAGAATATTTTAGACTTATTTTGGTGGAGTTTCAGGACAAAGATCCGATACATAGCTGATCGAACGCGGCATTCCAATCGATCGATCGGCCCATCAGACATGCATCCAACAGAGCCTTTGCTGATCGATAGCCCAAGACAGCCAATCGATCGCCCAGCCAGTCGGTCGATCGCCCAACTCAGCCGATCGATCGCGCCTCAGCCCAACTTTCCATCTGAGTTAATTTTAACGCGTTTTCATGTGTTACTTTTAGTAATTTAGGTTTTATTTAGGGTTATTTTCGAATTTTAATGTATTTAGTTTCTAATTAGGGTTGTAAAACTTATTAGCCTATTTAAAGGCCAACTTTCAACAATAAAGTAATTCAGAGATTATTTTTATCAAAAACGCGTATTGTGTGAGTGAGGTTTTACCTCTTTCCCTTTGTACTTCATGAACCGTCAAGGATTGTCCTTGAACAAACACGGATTCACCAAATTGCCAAAGGATTTACCTTGGACAACGAATATAGACGGGAATTTATCTCGTTGACACAAGAATTTATCTTGTGGCATTCGCCGGCTTATCGAACGGACTTTCCGCGACCGTTCGAGCACCAATCGATCCACCATCGAGCCTAATTCCGTAGACGATCTGTAAACAAACCTTGAATCACGAGCACAACGCGCGGGGTTCATATCAGTTGGTATCAGAGCACAGTTTTCTACAATTAGGTTTGCCTATCCTTACTTTCGTTTTGTTTTTAGTTTAGAGTCAAATATTTCCAAAAAAAAAAAATTCGTCCAAAAAAAATCATATAAAAAAAATCAGTGTTCTTCGTGTTCTTGTGTGTTCTTGATAGTTTCGTTAATTTCTATTGAGTTTTCCTTTTCGTTTCGTGTCAATCGAGTCGATGTCTTTTGTAGTTAGTCATCTTTTCATTAGGGATTAATTGCGTTTTCATTGTTCTTTCCGATCTTGTTTGTTCTGTCATATTAGTCTCATTATTTTGTTCGTGTCCATGTTCTTATTCTTGTTTGGGAGTTTAGGGTTTTGTTTAGTAAATTGAATCTTGTGGAATTTGGGGTATGGTATCATCAATTTTTGTTTTAATCTTGGTTTATAGTTGTTAGATTAGTGTTTTTAGGGTTTGAGAATCAAAATATTAGATTTAGAACTCAAAACGGCATCTAAAATTCAAAGTAGCTCGAGAAGAACCCTAATTCGCACTTTTCCGGAACCCCCTAGAGCCACGGCGCCCAATTACTAGTGCCGCAGTGCCCAAACACGCCCAGGTGCCCAGGTTCGCAGCCGCGGCGCCCCAATGCCAGTGCCGTAGCACTACACTACCCGCCCCGCGCGCCCCAGCGTCGCACGCCAGCACGCCCTCGCGCGCACACCCATCGTGCCCATTGCTACCCAGAACGCCCATTGACGCCCCAAGGTGAAAAAAAAAAACTAAGTAAAAAGGCCGTCATAAAAATAATTGGAGGGGCCAAATTGCAAAAAAAAAAAAATTGCAATTCAATATTTGTTTGGGCTTGTTTTAATCCTTGTTTTCTTCCATTTTTGTTGGGTTCATTGTGTTAAACCATCACCGAAAAAAATTCTTGTTGGGTTTCTTTGTTCAAGAAGAATAAAAAGGGATTGTTTGAGTGGAAAAAGGCAAGAGTGTGCGAGATCATTCGAGGGTAAAAGCCATATTCTTAAACACGAGCGTTGAGTGATTTTAAACACTTATATGAATGAAACATGTGAGGGAGCGATGTTGTGAGGTTCTCTTTATTTTCACTAACATTGTTTTTGTAACGACCCAAAACTCAAAACGATGTTTTAGTCCCGAAAATACGGACAAATTTGAACTTTTTAAAATATGTTACATAATTGAGCTTTTAATAACAAGCATAAGAATTATCAATCCTCATCATAACCAAAATAGATTTAATTTAAACATTTGTAAAATATGCGGAATTTAAAAATTTCTTTGCCAACGATTAGCCGGTAGTCCACGTAAGAATTTTACAGGTCGGTCCGTATACACTCGTTGTTCCCGTCATTATCGCCTCGCCCTTTCTGCTTTCATGATAAGATACCTGCGACACGAGCACACTAGTGAGCTAATAGCCCAGTAAGTAGATTAGATAGATAAGTTGCTAAGTCTACAGGTAACATATAATCCAGGGGTATCACAATATTATAATTCAATAATTGGACAGACGCAACGATCAAGTCGTCATAGCTCGAAGAGTAAACGACACTCGTAAATAATCTTGCCCGCGGAGTAGAATTCAGATATAATGTGCTGAACTTACGCGGGATACAATACCTACAAAAGAGCTGTGATATGGAATGAGGTCGGGCTTAACGACCCATTAATCTCGACTTAAAAGTCAATCTCATGTTTTGATCTAATCTCACTCAAATTCACAACTCTCTGACTTAGCTTATAAAAATATGTGTGCATATAATTCACATACAGACCCCTCACCGGTCGTTCTAGAACTTATACACAATCTAGACCTCTCATGGGTCGTTCCAGAACTTATACACAATCTAGACCTCTCATGGGTCGTTCAAGAATTCAATACACATTTAGACCCATTACGGGTTGTTCTAGAACTATACAACTCAGGACCCTATATGGGTCGTTCCGAAACCTCACACAGACAATGGCCCCGTCGGGCGATCTCGGAATCGATCACAATCGCAGCACACAGCATATGAAGAGGAAGGTCGTCTACCGACCTCCTCGAGACCCTTCGGGTCGTCCCGAAATCTCACACAGACAATGGCCCCGTCGGGCGATCTCGGAACTGATCATGACCGCTGCACACAGCATATGGAGAGGAATGTCGCCTACAGACCTCCTCGAGACCCCTCGGGTCGTCCCGAAATCTCACACAGACAATGGCCCCATCGGGCGATCTCGAAATCGATCATGACCGCGGCACACAGTATATAGAGAGGAAGGTCGTCTACAGACCTCCTCGAGACCCCTCGGGTCGTTCCGAAATCTCACACAGACAATGGCCCCGTCGGGCGACCTCGGAACCGATCATGACCGCTGCACACAGCATATGGAGAGGAAGGTCGTCTACAGACCTCCTCGAGACCGATCGGGTCATTCCGAAACCTCACACAGACAATGGCTCCGTCGGGCGATCTCGGAACCGATCATGATCGCGGCCTCCTTCCGGGCCCTTCAGAAACGTACGGTGCCCCTGCAATTCTTGGCTTTACTTTACATCCGATCGTTCCAAAACTTAATAGTGTTTCCGCTCGGGCTGGGCCTTATTTCAAGCCGTTTCTTGAGTCTATCTAGGACGCTCACAGTGACGATGAGGAATCGTTCGACTCGAATCTTCGGACTCCTAGAGCCTAGCTAGAACATTCGCAGTAACAAGGAGGAATCATTCGATTCGACCCCTCGGACTCTTTGAGCCTATCTGGAACGTTCACACTGACGAAGAGGAATCGTTTGAATCAAACCCTCAATCTCTTCGCGTCTCTCAGGAATTTAGCTCATCCTGCAATAAGATCTCAACAGCAACATAAACAGTTTTATGTCTGTGGTCCCATACCCACCGACAAATAAGTCAAGCTAACATATGCACACACACAAGCGGACACACGCCCTAAAATAGAACCTGAACCAGAAAGTAGTATAGTTTTATGTCTGTGGTCCCATACCCACCGACAGATAAGTGTTTAAATAAATACGCGCACTAACACACACCTAGAAAATACAACCTATCATAAACGAACCTACAGTCCCATACCTGCTGGCTCGTTGCATAAAACGAGACAAACACAATCGAGGGCCCGTATTCGCAGCCCTAACGAGAATGAAGATCCACACAGTTTAATAGCCACAACTTTAGAAGCATCGTATGCTTAACATAATCTCAACATATGCACAATTAATTCGAGCAGGGTAAAGTCTACTCGTGTCACAGTGGAGACCCACTTACCTGAGGTCCTAAGTCTCTCGTCTTTGTCCTCGCGATCTTCCTTCAGTGGTGTCCCTCCTTAAAGCTTGATGTGTGGCACTTCTGTCCAACACGAGGATTCGAGGGTCAACGTCGAAAACCACTAAATATTCGAGAGGAATGAAACATTAAGAGTTAATGGACTCAAAGAATGGGACACTAGACGGTGGGTCGACCAATGGTTCGTCGAGAAACCCCTCTAGGGGTGTTCTCGTCTCGAGTTTCATCACTTTATCCCTACCCGTCAATCCCGACTAATGGTTACGTCGCATGATTAGTTTAGTGACAAATGAGTTCCTCAAACTAATCGGTTTATGACTTTATCTTATTACGTATTAAATATTCGAGCCGAAAATCCGGCAGAGTTTCTCCTGTTTTTCGGATATCCCGGCCGAAGCCTTCACCTAATTTCAACCCAGCACCGAACTAATTTCGGTCACAGTCAATCACAACAACCATACAGGAAATTTTATCATTTATCATAATTACTTTTAAAACATAATCATAATTCAATACCGAGCCCCAGTGGCTCGGATTCTACAGAAAGAGAGCGATATTGATACATTTGAAATTAAAACAACTTTCTAGTCGTCGTTGGTTCTCTTAAACCGAAAATTGCCTTTGGCCGCTCGCTTATACCTTTGGAATAGGACGGCGAAAGTTCGTGCGCCCGAACTTACTTTGTTGATGTCCCTGCACGATTGCGAGAATAAAAGAAAACGAATCAAGTTTCAACTTACACAAAAGCAAGACGTTAAATGCTCGGACCCGCGACTCGATACTCGTTTTAAGCTCAAACGGGCACGTTTACAAGAAATACAATCCAATAAACTTGACACGAGCATAACACACATTGTACGCCATTAAATTGTCGAACTCGTAAATTTTCTAAAATTATAAATTAGCTTTGTAATAGCCGACGATACCCAAAACCAACCAACCAATTTACTAAGATTCGCGCAATCATAATCGCACAATATCTTGCAAAGCTAACTTCTGATAGAAAACACAAAATTTCCAATGTTTCAAGTTGTTGAACCACAATACGGTGCGAGAATTTGTACAAGAACAACGTGATTACTAAATACTTAGAAATTTCGCGCGAATCTTTAGTTTCAAAAGGCGAACAACGGTAAAATCAGAGAGGTCGCCCCAATGCTTTAAATCTCAAGCTTTAGCACAAATTAACCAACCCAATAATTAATACACCAAAACCCACACAATGTTGAACACGGCCAAAGAACAACATCACAAATCGCTAAACACTTCAAGGTCTAAATGTGATAAACAAAATAAAAAGTCTTGGTTCAAGCCAGAAGCTCACCTAGCCCGAGCAACTACGGTTCACAGCGAG
The DNA here is from genome assembly GCA_018132145.1 of Boehmeria nivea var. tenacissima. Lineage (NCBI taxonomy): Eukaryota > Viridiplantae > Streptophyta > Magnoliopsida > Rosales > Urticaceae > Boehmeria > Boehmeria nivea. Next base: position 3,804,944 of record CM030881.1, read on the forward strand.
GTCGGGGGCTAGAGCTCGCGCAAAAGGGAGCCGGAGCGGAGGGCGACAGCAGCTCGTTGCTGGTGGAGCTTCGCCGACAAGAAGGCACACGGGTGCACTAGTGTGACCGAGACAGCGATCGTCGCGCGGTAGAGATTGAGCACCGTAGAACTCACAAGCCGCGCGGGGGAGGCGTTGCGCGCGGAAGGCGTTGCGCACGGAGGAGGCGCTGTGCGCGGAGCGGTTTTCGCGCTGGCAAGGCGGCGTTCGGGCGGAGCTCCGGCGCTGCGCGGGGGGGGGGGGGGGGGGGGGGGGGGGGGGGGAGGGGGGGGGAGAGCTAGGCGCGGACGGGGCTGGGTCGGCGCTCGCAGGGCTGCACGGCGGCTGGGCGTCGTAGCGAGGAGGGGAGCGCGAAGAGGGTGCGCTGAGCGCACGGAGGCACTGCGGGATGTGGTTCGCGCCCGGAGAAATTGCGCCGGCGCGAGGGGATACGACGGGAGTCGTGTGGAGAAGCTGGGCTCGCTGGCGGGGTCTCGCACGGTGCCGGGGTCGTGCGAGAGAGGCACGACGCGGAGAAGCTCACTGGGAGGGTTTGGGTCCGCCTGGACCGCAGCTGGAGGGGCGCTCCAGTGGCTGGGTGCGCTCGGGGTTTTCACCGACGGCTGTGAGCGAGGCGGAGCTCCGGCGAGGTGGGAGGGAAAGAGAGAGAGGTGAGTTGAATGAAGAGAGGAGAGAAGGGGGGTGGTGGCTGCGAAGAAAGGAAAAAAAAAGGGGAAAAGAAAATAAAGCCCTAGTTTTGCTAAATGGGTATTAAAAAAATTTGGGTCAAATTGGCCAAATAAAATTATTAATTGGTGCATTTTCTAAGATTATGAAATTCTACTAATAAATTGAACTTGAGAAGTTAGGAATTTTAATATCACATTCAACTAGAAAATCAATTCCTAACACGTCCAAAAATTTCAAGAATGCAAAAATAATGATATTTGCATTACTAGTTGTACAATTTCATAGTTGACCAGAGTTGACGAAAATGAGGTAATCCCCCTCAAAATTAAACACACTCAATATAATATTATGAGCTAATATGTCTCAATAATAGAATTTAATTACTCGCAACAGTAGTCTTGGTTTCAGACCATTACAGTTTTGCAGCAATCATGCCGAACGAAGATGAAGAAGACGTCCACAGTGGTCTTGGTAAACAGGGTTTGACATTGTTTATGCAGAGACCATTGACGATTCAAGCACTTGAAGATGAAGGAGCACAAAGAGAGAATATTTTTCGTTCACGATTTCGAGTGAAAGACAAGGTATGCAGCGTGATCGTTGATGGTAGGAGTTGTGTGAATATAGCAAGCACTCTAATGGTAGAGAAGCTAGCATTGCCTTTGCTCGCACATCCTCAACCTTACGAGCTGCAATTGATGAACGATGGTGGAGTTGTGAATGTGAAGCAACAAGTCTTGATGCAATTCAATATTGGCAAGTACGAAGATGAGATTATTTGTGATGTAGTGCCAATGGAGGTTGCACACATGTTGCTTGGAAGACCATGGCTATTTGATCAACAAGTCAAACACGACAGCTACACCAATAAATACTCATTCTTTCATGAGGGCAAAAAGCTTACTTTAGTTCCGTTATCTCCAAGCCAAGTGTATGAAGATCTTCAATACCACTAAAGAGAATGTGAAAAGCGAGAAGAAGAGAAGAAAGAGACAGAGAGGCGAGAAGCGGAGTTAAAAGAGCTTCTTGAGTAGTTGGAAGATAAAGTAACAAGAGTAATGCGAGAATCACATGAAGATAACAAGCCAATCGTCTTAAGCAAAGAAGATCATGATGGGTCAGACAGCATGCAACAACATGAGGATAAATGCTATGAAGTAGTACCTCCAGTTTAAATTCCTCGACTTTTGAGTTCTTTTACTATGCCACTGCTGGATTTGAGGACAAGTCCCTTTCAAAAGGCGGGGAATGATGAGAGAAAGGTGGAGATTGAGAGCGTCATTGACGAGATCTTGAAGATAATGCAAGCATCCGTAGAAGAGGAGTTGGGCTTCTACAAAGAACCCGCGACGTCAAAGCTTGCACGTAATCGGCCCGAGAGAAAGCCGATATGAACAACAACGTGGATTTAGTCGTATTTATTTATTTATGTTATTTTACTTTGTTTTATGTGTTATTAGAGTCATTTTTTTGTAATTTTCATTAAGTTTTGTTTAAGTGTGAACTTAGAGTCATTTAGAATATTTTAGACTTATTTTGGTGGACTTTCAGCACAAAGATCCGATCCATTGCCGAACGAACGCGGCATTCCAGGCGATCGATCGGCCCATCAGACGTGCATCCAACAGAGCCTTTGCTGACCGATCTCCCAAGACAGCCAATCAATCGCCCAGCCAGTCGGTCAATCGCCCAACTCAGCCGATCGATCGCGCCTCAGCCCAGTTTTCCGTCTAAGTTAATTTTAACGCGTTTTCATGTGTTACTTTTAGTAATTTAGGTTTTATTTAGGGTTATTTCCGAATTTTAATGTATTTAGTTTCTAATTAGGGTTGTAAAACTTATGAGCCTATTTAAAGGCCAATTTTCATCATAAAGTAAATCAGAGATTATTTTGATCAAAAAGACGTATTGTGTGATTGAGGTTTTACCTATTTCCCTTGGTTCTTCATGAACTGTCAAGGATTGTCCTTGAAAAAACACGGATTTATCAAATTGCCAAAGGATTTACCTTGGACAACGAATATAGACGGATATTTATCTCATTGACACAAGAATTTATCTTGTGGCGTTCGCCGGCTTATCGAACGGAATTTCCGCGACCGTTCGAGCACCAATCGATCCACCATCGAGCCTAATTCTGTAGACGATCCATAAATAAATCGTGAATCACGAGCACATCGCCCGGGGTTCATATCACCAAAGCCCACAATGGGTGATTTATTGGGTTATGGAGTGGAAGGCCCAAAATATTAAGTAAGGCTAACAAATAGAATCATATTTAGAAGCTTATGAATTTGACTTGAGAAAATTCATAAACACATGTTTAAGTATGATATTTGTTTGTTAGATTAAGAAAATAAATGACCTCACTTTTCCAATGCTATGATATTTGGTTGTTAGATTAAGAAAATAAATGACCTCACTTTTGCGATGCTATTTATACACAATTTAATTGTAAAATTTTATACCTTCAAAATCATGTGACACTTGTGAAATTTTTTTTTTTATCAACTTTCGGCCACAAAACCTATTAAACCCACATGAGTCTATGGTAATCATGTAACTAGCCCATGATGGTATTTTATCTAAAAATATTTAAAATAAATGATAGACCAACCCTTCTCCATCACAAAAAAAAAAAAAAAAAAAATATATATATATATATATATATTTGGAATTTTCCCCAATAAGAACTAGCCACTTAGCATTTCTCCACTTCATCATATATTTTTTTTGATAAGCACAAAAGGCTTTGATATTTTTTTACTTGCTCACCAAGAAACCAAAAGCCTTATCTCCTTATTATTTAATGATTAAAATAATTAACCCTAGTTATTTTAACCAAAGGATGCCAAGAGAGGTAAATCCCCTTGACCACAAACCACATGAGTTAAAAAATCTAACCACTTTTAACTCCTTGATTTTTCTATAAATAAGGGCATCCCTCCGCCATCAAAGGGAGGAGAAAAAAATATCACTAACATAATCATATCATAGTCCTCACCATAAAAAAAATCATCGTCATAAAAAAAAAAGATCAAGCTCTCTCTCTCATTCTCTCTAGAAGTCTCTCCTTTTCCACTAAAAAAAAAAAAATTACAGACCTTAGTTTATCGATAGAAAACCATCATTTATTCTTCCAAACATTCTCCAAAGAAAGCTTCCAACACTTTAAGCTCACAAAATCACCTTCCAATCATTACTTTAGTCATTACATACACCTACCAACTAAAGCGGTCTACATATTAATACAAGTGTTATATGTCAATATTTTGTAATCATGGTGTCAAAAGCTTCACAAAACAACTAAAAGAGGTTTATTTATTCTTTTTACATTACCTTTTATTTACTCCCACTCTATGATTCAATATTTTTACCAGTTCTTGATATAACCCATATATTTATTCTTTTTACCTTACTTTTTATTTACTCCCAATCTATGATTCAATATTTTTGTCAATTCTTGATATAACCCATATTACATATTAGTTTATCATATTACTACTTAAATATGCTCTACTTTAACTCATATTATCATATTATGCTTTTATCTATATTTTGTCATATATTATCATCATATCATATTGCTATACATTGTATGCTATATTAGACATTACTATATTATACATACACATATATACTATATCATGATATGCATCACTATATTATATATTAGGTACATAATAAGTACCATATTATATTACTATGCCCTATACTATATGTTATATATTATATTATATTATATTATATATATTATATAATAAGTACATAATATACTATATTATTATACTATATATATATATATATATTTATAATTTAAAAACCGTCATCTGAGGATTTGACCTGGTGTTGTCCTGGTGACGTGATCTCGGTCAGTATATGTGGATTTGACCCATGTGTTGTCTCGATATTGTACCATTTCTTCATATTCTCGTAATTTATATTCCTGCAATTTACATTTATGCAATTTATGTTCCCGCAATTTATATTCTTGTAATTTATATTCATGCAATTTATATTCCTGCAATTTATATTCCTGCAATTTATATTACAATACTTTTCTTTTCTTTGTATATTTGAATATATGACACTTGTCCATATATTCAAATATACCCTTTTACTTGACTGTATGTTATGAACGCGGAGCGACGCGCGTAGCTAGCTCGTGTATCGTGCTGCGTGTCTAAAACTGTCATATGAGAATTTGACTTCATGTTATCCCGGTGACGTGACTTCGGTCAGTGTAGGTGGATTTGACTCATGTGTTGTCCCGACACCGTATCATTTTTTTCGGCCGTTACCTAAGATCGTGGCGGTTACCGTTATTCGGCCCGGCATTTTAGTATATCATCCATATAAACATAGGGCATCGTGACGTGGTTCTGACCCATTACATTATGATGCAAACAACCGTTTGGTGGAACGTTCATATGCGTCTCTATAAAGCCAACGGGAATAGGGCGTTGTATAACATGGTTATTTTGCCGTGATATTATATGACGTAAATAATCAAACTACTCGGTGAAGTGTCGCTATACACTTCATTTAAAGCCGACGGGTTCATATCGTTTGGTTACTTCATATTATGTCATATTCTATTCATATTATTTTATCATCGATATTCATATATGTCATGGCATCCTAATTAGTAGTACATCATAATCATACAATTGCTCATTATACATATTTGCATACTTTGCTTCTTATAAATGTTCACATGCTTTATTTGATATAACCTTGATTGCATTGAAAATGAGTATTACTTGATTAGGTCTTTACACATCTTAATCATCTGCTCTATTCAATTATGTCCTATCACATGTTTATTTATTTACCTTATTTAGAATAAAATGATTACATGACTATTCGCTTTATTAATCTATAATATCTCATATTCACATGTTAGAACCCGAAAAATGCTATATAAATATTTACTTTATAAGTCATATAGTATAATCATGCTAGGGCCCACTTCAAGCACTTATTTGACATTATTTGACTACATGCATAGCCTTAGCCTTAGAAGCCGTCCCGAATATATATGTCTTATCACGTGAGTCGAGGACTTTATTATCAATAATGTCCTTCTGAATAACCCTCCGTTGTTCTCATCTTACTCGTCCACTCACAAGCCGTTATATTATCGTCCTCTGGGACCACGCTAATCATTATCGTTCCTCAGGGACCATATATCTTATCGTCTGAAACGGACCGCTTGCTGCTAGTGGATTACTATGTTCCTCACACTTATGGCAATGTCAATTCCTGTGTGGTTTTTCTGTGGTTGTCATAAGTATAGTTTGGTATAAAGATCCTCGGTAAACCTGCTTTGATATATACATAAAGGATAATTCTTATTATAATAATTTGATGAATTTATATACAAATGTACCACAATTATGGCTTCAATCCTGGCTATGCGCCCTCATTTTATTATATCAAAGTCCCAGGCATTGACTAAATGCATTCACTTTATCATATTACGGTTACTACGCCTATTACTGATTCCGGTTATTATTATCAATATACTATCAAATCACCTTATTAACTAATAATAAATTACTACTCTATATTATGGATTGATTATACCTGATCACACACGATGGATAATCTGATTATTGTTTTATACATGATTATATGCTAATTACGTGTTCTGTGGATTAAAATTAATGACCAAATATATGTCTACGGTCGAATCATTGTATCATTACTATTCTACATTCTAAGTATAAATCTAGCTTGTTTGGCTACGAATCATGAACAGTATGCCATAACCCATTAACTTAAAAAGCTTGTGCTATGGCCATCACATGGTTTCCTACAACCCATTTGTCTTTTCATTTCTTGCAGATACTCACTCACATAGGGTAGGATAGGAGTGCTTTCCTTCGTAGTTGTCACTATGGCTCACCACCCAGCGTCTCACTGTGAAAAAACTACTAGTGGTTCGTTGAATCGGGTTGACGATCCAAAAATCCAGTGCCTTATCCAAATCCGGTGCCTTATTCAAGACCAGTGCCTTATCCAAGATCAGTGCCATACCTTATCGAAGCCTAATTTAATGAGCCGGGCCCAAAACGACCCCCTCATGTTTAAAGGCGACTCTACCCGGGAAGTCTTTGGGTGTGGACTTGGGTCGCTTTTCTTCTTTGCCGTACATCAACAAACCTTTCGGCCCCCCACATTTTTTGGCGACTTCACTGGGGAAGCCTTTGATTGTGGAACTGGGCCAATCTCGCTTATAGTACGTCTTCAACACACAAAATTACTCCGCACATTTTTTGGCGACTCCACTGGAGAGTTGAGCTATGCGAACTCTTGTTATACTGAGGCTGGGCAAGAAGCGGAAAGACAGACTCACGGTCCATCACCGAATGGCCACCAAGAAGTTCAACTGTCTATGAGGGAAGAATAAGCAAATATCCTCAATACATTGCAAGACCTTTGTGATTCTATTGAGGGTCCAAATGAAGAAAATGAAGACCAATAGCCTGATCATACCATACCGGTTGCCAACACCCAATAGAATCCCGACAATCAACACCACGAATCGGAGATGGATACCTATTAGCAGTTTCTTAACACGGCAGTGCCTGATTACCAACCTTACTTTGCACCATCCGCATTCGTAACTCCAGTAAAACCAGTTCTAGTAAGAGCTTTTGCTGCACACCCACTCTATCCAATGGCGGAAACTTACCAACAATTGCTCTTTTCGGTGACCACAACAAATTCTACCTTGGCACCGGGTCCCTCATCATACTATGATCGATCAGTAAAATCGACATCATTACTACATCATGCTCGGCCTGCGGTGACACGAACCCAGGCACCCGCTGCTGCTACATGTCATTCACAATCCACTGTGGCTCTGCAACAACTGGACCAAGCTGTTCATCAGCTAGTATTGTATCCCAGTACAGAGCAGCTGGATCAACCTGTAGAAAACCGGCCAGCAGCCAATATTAACAATCCCGCTGTGGGGATTCAATTAGAGGCTGCACTCACCACTATTCCATCACCGTGCAAATCTTACCCGTCCCGGCTGGAGCAAGTGGGACACTTGCTCCACCCAGGATAGGTCCGCAACTCTTCCTACGTACAAGGCCGGAGCAAGCCCTTATTCCACCCACCGTGCAAATCTTACCCGCCGCAGCTGGAGTAGGTATCCCATTTGCTCCAATTATGGTAGGTCCGCAACCCTTCCACCGTGCAAGTAATAATCTGGAGCAGACTGCTCCTGTTACTATTCCATCCACCGTGCAAATCTTACCCGTTCCGGCTGGAGCAAGCGCTCCACTTGCTCTACCCAGAACAGGTCCGCCACCCTTCCACCGTGCAAGGCAGGAGCGAGGCATTCATCCCACCGTGCAAATCTTACATGTCCCGGCCGGAGCAAATGTCTCGTTTGATCCATACGTGACAGGTCCGTAACCATTCCACCGTACAAATACTCCAGACCCCGCAGCAGAGGCTTATCAGCAGCAGCAGAGTGTTATGGCACCACGGGACTCTGATCAAGAGTACCCACATATCATCTTACCTGATGCACACTACCACCGACAAGCTGAGCTGCATCATCAGGCGCCCACGTATTATATATATCTAGATGCCTACATGCTATATGAGATGACCCCGGTGCCACATCAACAAACTCATATTAATTCAGGTGACCACCGGTAGTTTCAAGCTGGTCCTGCTACTCATCGGCGGTACCAGTCCGCACCATCGGCAACTTTAAATCCAAGATACATGACCCAGACACTAAGGCCCGAAAATCAAGAAACTGCCTTAACACAAAATGATGTCCTAAGTTCCGACGAAAACTACAGAAGTCTTCAACAGATGATTTCAAGTTCATTCCACTACCGCCATACCCAATGGAACTGTACCAAATGCAATATCCTCAAGGATATGGGACTCCATGCTTTTCTCTCTTTGACGGGAGGAAAGAAAATCCGAAGGAACACATCAGTTGTTTCATCAACTCACTTGGTCAGTATACTGGAAACCACTATCTTCGTCTAAGGGAGTTCTCCAATTCTCTCACTGACCGAGCTTATACTTGGTATACTACTCTCGCGCCGGGATCTATCTGAGAGTAGGACGAGATGGTAACCAAGTTCTGCCAAAAATACTTCCAAAATAAAGAAAGAACTACCATCATCCATCTCAACAACACCAAGCAAAGACAAGGTGAAGATTTAGTGGACTTAGTGAAGAAATTCCGAGACCTTGCCCTTGATTGCTACGAAGAGCAAGATGGACAAGCTTTGGTGGATATTTGTGTCAATAACATCATCACTGAGTATCGAGTGCATTTGGAAAATCTCAATTTTCTAAACTTATTGAAGCCGCAAGAAGAACCTCAGCATCAGTGAAAATCGCATCTCCAAGTCGAGGAGGATGGAGGACTGAAAGGAAAGAAGTGCCTTAAGCATTCGTAGTCACTGAATCAAAGTCAACATTACCACCAAGGCCCTGAAGTACTTATTCAATGGAAAGGACCCGTCCTTTCAACTCACCAAGAGGAGGAAGATTCAATCTAAACAGAGAAGGAAGGAGTGGATCTTACCAAGGAGGAAGGATTGGCCCAGCAGCAGGAAATTTTTAAATACCAAAAGATGACACATCATTGACTCCTTACCCAAGAAGAGAATTCCGCATCTACCCTCCAGTGTCTTACAACAAAGAAGAATTTTATGCCGTACTCGACCAATGGATTGCTGACGGTATAGTAAAGCTATTCAGAGCAAGAGACGGTCTCATTGATGAAGATAAAAAGAATCCTCAATATTGCCATTATCATTACTGCGTAAGCCATCCAACTCTTGGCTGCCAAACTTTGAGAAGAATATTCCGTAAGAAAATCAATGATGAAACATTAGAGCTCTCTTCTCAAAAATAAATAATTGATTCTAATCCTCTGTCACAACATAAAGGAAAAGAAGTTGTAGCCGTGATCAGTCACATCGGAGAAGATCTAATAGATGAAATCGACAACGACATTTCTCAACCATAGAAGAACGGTCCAAAACCTGACGATGGAATCGGGGAACTTAACCAAGGGTGTGATAAGGCATTTTGGCGCAAATACTCAGCCCTAAAATGTTACCTAGACCCTTTCCCAAAGCCGACGGGATGGGAAGGTGATTTAGAAGAAAACTCGAGGTTCCAACGTACAGATAATAGATTGCCAACGACAAAGCCACAAAGTAGCACCCCGTCAGCTAGCGAGTTGCCAATAAGTTTTGACAAAAAGGAGAAGCAAAGCAACGTGACTGACTCTATCGAAGAAATTTATGACGACATCGCAAGCATTTGCAAAATCAGTTACTCATTAAAGCGGAAAATTTTCTTTGATGAAATCTTTTGCATAGATGAAGATCCACTGCTACTAATTGAATCTGCCTTTAGGCATGTCAATGATTCTTTCTCAAATAAATAGTCGGAAGAGTCGTTCGCCTTGAAGGTGACGATACCAGACTTCCCACCGCCTTACTTCATCAATACACCAATATTTCTCAACGGTGAATTGCCACCCAAGAAGAGACATCTATTAAACGAGGAAGATATGCGAGAAAGCATCGGATCCAATGAAGAAGAAGAGATCGTCGAAAGTTCATTTTTCAACTTCAATGCCTATGAGGAGTACTCGAAGAGTCAACAACTGACGGAAACCATTTATGACGACCAAGTCATAGCAAGTAATGCGGTCAATAACAATCAAGACAATGAAGAATGTTATGGAATCTCCAAGGCACCAACGACCCAACCTAAGAAAGTAGAAGAGACTGAATTCATACTCCAATGCCAAGAGAACGCCTCTATTGTCATCCCTGACATAGAAGACGAGGATCTCCCTTCAAAAGATCGGTGTGTTGCCATTTCTCGATCCCTTCATAAATGCCCGAAGTTCAAATCCCTCTTTGACCAATTGGGTTTTGGAATTCAAGCAAGAACGGTAGCCACAGAAGCATTGATGAGGATCTCCGCTGAATACGGACCACAATGCTATGCCAACGATGCTACCGCGACTAGAGCTTTCCTTGAAGGCATGGAAGTTCCTTACTCTGACCATTGCCGACCATTATACTTGGAGGCCTAGATCAACGAAGTTCACATCGAAGAGCTTTGGTCAACACTGGTTCATCAACAAACATCGTACCGCTGGCCGTGCTTACTGCCGCCAAAATACCACTCAAGCGCATCATCAAGACCGAAATCCAAATTACTGGGTTCGGAAACAAAAGTGAAATGTGCATAGGATTCATTCAACTTGATCTCCGTGTTGGCTCCATCAAGTCACAAACACGGTTCCATGTCCTTGATGTCGATGTGAGCTATCATATACTACTTGGAAGGCCATGGCTCAACAAACACAAACTAATCGGCTCCACCTACCATCAATGTGCCTAGAAACACTAAAAGAACAAACAGAAAACTATTTTTTCCGTATTCAATTTCACAGCAACCAAGCGGAGAGAGTATAGAAAAAATGCAAAAAGTTACTGTTGAAAATTGGGGCTGAAAAAGCGGCTGGAGAAGAAATCATATCTTATTAGAAAAACTGAAATTTAACATTTTGTTTGAGTCATAGGGGAACATATCATAGAGCTAAGCAACAGAAGAAATCATGTCTTATTAGAAAAACTAAAATTTAACATTTTGTTTGAGTCATAGGCGAGCGCATCATAGAGCTAAGCCTTGTGGAAACAAATCTCTAAATATTATACTGTATTGTGTTACTTTCAAAAAAGCTAGGCATAATAAAGTTTACAACTTTTATATGGTCTAGTACACTAGTGATTAAATAAAGCAATCGTGTTGCAATTTCACAACGTTCTAACTCATCAACAATCCATATATAAATAATATGCTCAGCGTAAATCATTATCAAACTTCTAACCAAGACACACACACACAAAACAATATACACATACTCATACACACACATACACACACAAAACAATAAACACATCCACACAATACACACACAAAACAGTAAACAGTAAACACATTATCACAATATACATATTAAGTTGTTCAAAGTTACATACACACTACACAGTACACACACAAATCACAAAATTACAAAAGCTGATTTATACAAAAATTGTGAAAATCAAAGTAGAAAATAAAAAGCCCAATAGACGGTGAAATGGGTGGGTGTTTAACTAATGACAAAACTCAAAAGCGTATGTAAATAATGGATAAAGCAGAGACCTTGTCGGCGTGGAGTTGGACAAGGTAAAGCTCGTGGTCGATATAATTTATTATATGTATATATATAAAATAGAGAGAGAGAGAGAGGACTTGATTGAGATTGCTGAGACGGAGGAAACCGGAAGACTTGTCGAGCTGTCTGTCGGAGAGGGAGCCAGATTTCTGGCACAGTTCCCACTCAGGAGCCGTTCAGGGTGTCGCAGACTTGCCATTCGGGACCTCGCAGTGGCAGACTCGTGGTTCAGGGCTTCCGTTCGCTATTCGAGGCTCGGGTCTTTCGTTCGTGTTCGGGACTCAGGACCTCGCCGTTCGTCTTCAAATGTTGGGGACCTCGCTGTTCGGGACTCGTAGGGCGAACGGCGGTGACGCTATGTCGGGAGGAGGAGGAAGAGGAAGAGGTCGGAACTGATTTTGTTTTCGTGTGAAGTGTGCGACCATGCATGAAAAAGTAGGTCAGCAGTGTCAATGTGTCATACGTGTAAAAACCACTACAAAAAGTCTAACCCTTTGTTTGGGGTGGGTATTTTGCCCATTCCATCATATTTATTGGGATGAACAAAATGGTTTGAAAAAATATTGCAAAAGTTTTGGGCGGGCGGTTATTCGGGTGTCGGATATATATGTACATGCCTAATATATTGTAAAGATAAAATTAAAGATAAAGACTAGTTTTGTGTCGTGCGCTTCGAACGTGTGGGGTACATGGCAGCTTGCTTGGGGGTTTTCATGGCCGGCGCAGGCTTGTACAGTTATCTAATTATCTTATTTTGATTGACTCTTATTCAACAACATTAGTAGCTAAACGATTCCGCAGTTAGTCTTTAACACTCTGATTTCCTTTCCTTATTGAGAGGGGAAAAAAAAGCTCCTTTTTATGTCGAAAAAAAAAACTATAGTTTTAAATCAATTGAGATTTGAGACAATACATTTGCTATCATATACAGAAATAATATGACATAATATAGTCAAATACTGGATTTTAATGCTCTGTTTTTAGAAGGTTATGAGTTGAGCCTTCCCTTTTTTTTTCCCTCTTTTGCCCTCTCAAATTTGATCAAGTTCTTAAGGATAATGTTTAATTGATGGTTAATGTAATTATTTTGACACGCCTTAATTCAGAGAGACAACTTAATAGAAAGTAGACTTGGCTTTTGATGTCATCAGGTCACCTACTTCAAATGTGGTGGAGTGTGGCTTGGCGTTGGGATGGAACACCACGCGGCGGATGGTTGCTCTGGCCTCCATTTCGTCAACACATGGTCCGACATGGCCCGCGGCATTGACACCACAATTGCTCCATTCATCGACAGGACATTGCTCCGCGTCCGCGACCCGCCTCGCCCCATGTTGGAGCACGTCGAGTACAAGCCTGCATCGGCCATGAAAACCCCGCAGCAAGCCACCACAGACTCCGACTCTACCACCGATAGCCTGCTTCGCATGTGCATGTTCTTTTTATCAGTTATGAATTGTGTGTTATATGAATATAATTCGGTAATAATAGTAAAAGATACTTGAAAAATAAAAATGTATTTCTGACACAATTGGCATGGATATGATAATGGATGCATCATGCATCTCATCGGAATTATATCAAGAGTGACTCGAAGTAGTTTGGTAGTTTAATATGCCTAAAAGAATGGTTTGGGTATAATTGCTTCTTTTTCACTGCGATTTTTTTTATTCTTAAATAGAGTGACATTTTATCTTTTGAAATAGGCATAGATAAAAGAACAATTTTGTGATAGAGACTGATAAGTGCACGAAAGTGTGCTTTTAATGTGCTTAATTGTATAAATTTACTAGAATTATTTAAATAAAAACGAATATTTTCATGATATTTAATGATTATTATTTTTGTTGGAAAATATTTATTTTATTATGTTTTAATTTTACAAATAATTAATTTTGGTTTAATTTGGTTTGTTAGGTATAAAATAGAAGAGATTTGGGGAAAAAATACCAAAAAGAACACAAGAAAGCCCAAACCAACCAAAGGGATGCCACCAGCCGACCAAAGGCGGGACCCACACGCCACGTGGCCCAATCCACGCGCACAAACGTGCGCTGCGTCAGCAGCTCGCTCCCTTCCTTACCCACGCGCCAAGAGGCGCGCTTCTCGCCTACCAGCAGCGCCCATGGGGCGCGTTCATACCACCTCCAGCGCGCGCAAGTGCGCGTGTTCCAGCAGCCCGACACATGGACCCCGCGCCGCAGCTCTCCTCCAATCTGCGTCGAGTTTAGTGCGCCAGGTGGGCCCGGTTGTTCTCCCACTCGGTCAACGCAGCAAGCTCTTCGCCAACCATCTTTTGCCACGTGTCCGGTCAAAGCTACAGCCACAAATCACCGTGTGACACGTGGTCACTCCGAGTCCAACTTCTCCTCAGCGTGGAATTGATTCCAAGCTCCGAATTTCACAATTTAATTGCCAAAAATCTCCAAAATTATTTAGTTAATTTCCTTATTTTTGTATTCCCATTTTCTATTAGTTTTCCTTTCACTAGCCACTCCCAAACATTATAAATAGAGGTGTTGGCTAGAGTTTTTGCACCTTTAGTTTAATAATAGACAATTTATTTCTCATATTTTCTCTAGAATTTGTGTGAGAATGCATTGGAGACTAGGCTAAATTCCTAGCAAGGCTAGGGATGAACTCAATTGTGTAAACTTCACTGTCTCAATTTTGATTCCAAACTATGTGCTTTAAAGGTTAGATTTTATTTATGAATTAAGTTCTTTATCTTCTGAAAAATTATGTTCTTTTATTTTTCATATGAATTTAGTCATACTTGATTTATGTGATTTTTAGAGAATATTAATTTCGTTAATTTGCTTATTTTTGTGAGTTGTTCTTTTACTGCAATATTGTCAAATTGATATATTGTAGATTTAGGAATGCTTATAGAATAAGTAATTGAATGTTTGTTTTATTTGATTATTCATTTACTGCGTTATCATCAATTTTGATATATCGTCGATTTAGGATAGTCAATGAAATTTATATTCGTTGTTTAATTGAAAGAACTTTTTCATAATAAAATACATGTGATTAATTTTAATTCTTAATGACATATTTTCCGGTTACTTGTTTGGGATGTGAAACTTGTAATTGAGTAATTAATTGGAATTGAAATTGGTGTCAGTGAAGTGAAGCAATTGAGTGACTCCCGAAGCCTTGTTAATTTTTCTCATTGATTGTCTATTACATTTTACTCGCTTTCTTTGATCTTAAATTCTCATAATTTCCGATCTTTTTATTTTTAAGTTTTAGTTTTACTCTTAAAGTTTGTTTCGAGTCTTTTTGGTTGTCTTATTTTCACCTCCTCGGGGAGACGACTCCGCTTCTGTTGTGCTACCAATGACCGCTTAGCTATTGCACAATTTGGGCGTGATCAAATTTTGGCGCCGTTGCCGGGGAGGTGCGCCGACCAATTACTTGCCTTGAACGACAAGAGGTTAGTTTTCTAAATTCTTTTTAGTTTGTAGTTTCTTCTTTTAATTTTCAAAAAAAAAAAAAAGTTATATGTTAAGTTACTGTTTATTATATTAGTTATATACGATAGTTTAAATATAAAGTATATATATTAGTTTTGTTAGTTATATATATAGTCGTACATTTGAAAAAAAAAATTTCGTTTCTGTTTCTTTTTTTTTTCTTTAAACTGTTTCGCAACTATATATAAATATATATATATATATATATATTAGGTAATATATACTAGTAATTTTTTTATTATTTTTTTTCCTTTTTTTTTTCTCTCTTCGTTTAGTATCCTTTTTGCTTTAGGTAGTTATTGTGTTCATTAATCATAGGCTTTTTAGCTATTATATTATTCTGTTCTATTACAAATTTTTTTTTCTTTTCCTTAGATTTAGTAAGACATTACTGTAGCTTTTGTACATAAAGTATATTAGATATATTAGTAATAGTGGTAGTCTTTCTTTTTCTTTATTTCGTAGCTTTATTTATAATCGTTAAAAAATAAAAATAAAACATTAACAGTAACTATTACATACGTATATTAGCTTAACTTTTTCTTTCTTTCTTTTAGTTTCTGTTATTATTTTTTTTTCTTACTTTTTCATAAACTATAGGTATATATAATAGTAATTATATATAATATAATATATAATATATATTAGTATTATTTGTTAGTATTTTTTTTCTTTTTTTTTCCTTTCCTGTTTGACGTTTCTGTTTAGTATATTTTTTTTTCCTGTCTTTATTTTAGTTTCTTATTAATTGTTCTTTTAGAAATAATTGCTAGGTTTACTTTTCTTCTTGTTTCCTTTTATTTATTTTTGGTTAGTTTCCTTTAATTTTGCATCTTTATTTATTTCTGCCTAGAATAATTGTCATTTAATTTTATTATACTAGTTTCTATATCTCTTAAATTCTAGGTTTTAGATTAGAATCCTCTTTAAGTCAACTTTCCTTAAATTCTAGATTTAGGTTTCCTTTCCATCTTCCTAACACTAAATAAAATTTAAAAAAAAAAAAAAGAGAAACACTTGAGGTGAATGATTCCATATAGAGACGAACTAGGTCGATTTGCTAAAAAGTCAATTGAGGAATTTCCTATCGAAGGCTTACCTAAATTGTTGTCTCCTTCTTCTGCCCCTCCTTCTTCGTCCTCTCATTCTACCCATTCGCTTACACTTGCAAGCCCAAAAGCCATGTCGCAACACGAGGACAACCCGCAGAAGACGATGATGGAATATCTTCACCCAACACGGACGGCCACCCCATCGTGCATAATGCTTCCCCCTAATGCACCGCAACTGGATTTCAAACCCGGAATGATCCAACTTTTACCAACTTTTCACGGGCTAGAAAACGAAAACCCTTATGTACACATTAGGGAATTCGAAGAGGTGGTGGCCACTTTCCATAGCCGTGCCGATGCCATAAACTCTATTAGGCTGAAGTTCTTCCCCTTCTCCCTAAAAGACAAGGCTAAGCTTTGGCTAAATTCTCTTAGACCTAGGTCAATTGGTTCGTGGGAGGAGATGACAATGATTTTCTTCAAGAAATACTTCCCACACAACAAGACCAACGGTCTGAAACGACAGATCTCCACTTTCTCTCAAAAAGAAGGTGAAACTCTAACCCAAGCTTGGGATAGGTTTCGAGATCTGTTAAACTCTTGTCCCCACCATGGATACGAAACATGGCGCATTGTCAGCTATTTCTACGAAGGACTCACAGTGCAAGAGCGCCTGTTCATTGAGAAAATGTGCAACGGAGAATTTCTCCAAAAGGATCCCGACGAGGCAATGGAGTATCTGATTGACCTCGCAGAAAAGTCCCACACCTAGAGTGAACCGAGTGCTACTGATGGCACTAGTAGGTCTCGACCAATTGGAATTTATCATCTAAGAGAAGAGGACAATCTCAAGGCGCAGGTTGAAAACCTAACAAAGCAACTTGAGGCCCTCAAATCCCAAGGTGGTAGAGGAATCCATACGGTCGCCAGGGTGGAATCATCCAACCCTTGCTTTGTCTGCGGAGGGGAGGACCACCAAGCTCAAGATTGTGCAACCTACAACGAGATGAGGGGCGTATACGAGGAACAATGCAATGCCTTAGGGAATTTCAAGAAGCCTTACTCACCCTTCTCTGAAACTTACAATCCTAGCTGGCGGAACCACCCTAACTTCAGTTGGAGGGATTCAAATCAACAAGCACAATCATCTGGGAATCAATGGAAATCTGACTATCAGGCTAATCCACCAAGGGCCTATCCTGCACAGCAATACAATGCACAACCAAAAAGGAGCCCACTCGAGGACACATTGAAAGCATTCATAGATGCACAACAAGCAACAAACCAAAAGTTTGAGTCTGTCCTTACACAATTGGTGGAAGAGAACAAGGAGATTAAAAGCCAAATCACCAAAGTCACTAGTTCCTTAGCCATTCAGGAGCGCGGCAAGTTTCCATCCCAGCCTCAATTGAACCCAAAGGGACTTCAAATGGCAGAGACCTCGAACACTCCTGCTCAAAATGTTAAGGAGGTCAATGTCATAACTACTCGAAGCGGCAAGCAAATCGAACCATCTCAAACCACCTCATGCCATACTCTATCTACTTGCGACTAGGATTAGGAGAGCTCAAACCTACTTCAGTAGTCCTGCAGCTGGCCGACAGATCCATGAGGAAGCCACGAGGTACAGTTGAAGATGTATTGCTACAAATCGACAAGTTCTATTACCTCGTTGACTTTCTTATTTTGGATACTCAAACTGCGGTTGACACAGAGTCAAAGATCCCCATCATTTTAGGAAGACCTTTCCTTGCTACATCAAATGCTCTCATTAATTGTAGGAATGGTCTTATGAAGATTTCTTTTGGAAATATGACTTTGGAGGTGAATGTTTTCAACATCGCCAAACAACCGCAGAATGACGACGAGTGCATTCACACCTACATGATAGACACACTCGTCAAAGAGGAGGTTAATTTGCGGAAGAATCCCGATTCCCTTGAACACTTCCTCCACAATTCCAACTGTTCTGATCCTGATGAGTTAGAAGAAGTTTCAACTTTATTTAACGACTCACAGGATAAAAGAACTAAGTTTTGGCAACCACGCTTTGAAGAGCTACCAAAAGAAAGAGTAAAGCCGAAACCATCAACTGAAGAGACCCCAAACCTCAAGCTAGCTCAACTTCCTGAGGGTCTCAAACATGCATTCCTTGGAGCCGGTGATACCTTTCCCGTTATCATTTCGTCAAAACTCGACGCATCTCAAGAGCAGTGACTTATAAACATGCTGCGTGCTCATAAAAGCGCGTTAGGTTGGACGATTGCTGACATAAAGGGTATCAGCCCCTTAATTTGCTCCCACCACATTCATCTCGAAGAAGGGGCTAATCCAAGACGAGACCCGCAAAGAAGGCTTAATCCAACGATGAAGGAAGTCGTCAAGAACGAAGTCCTGAAATTGTTGGATGCTGGTATTATATACCCGGTCTCGGACAGCAAATGGGTTAGTCCAACACAAGTGGTTCCCAAGAAATCGGGAGTCACTGTAGTCGAGAATGAAAAAGGGGCTCTTGTTCCCACTAAGGTCGTGACGGGTTGGCGTATGTGCATTGATTATCGCAAGCTTAACGCTGCCACCCGCAAGGACCACTTTCCACTTCTATTCATCGACCAAATTCTGGAACGGGTCGCTAGTCATCCTTTCTATTGCTTTCTCGATGGGTATTCGGGATACTATCAGATAGAGATTGCTTTAGAAGATCAGGATAAGACCACATTCACATGTCCTTTTGGCACATATGCTTTTCGGCGTATGCCATTTGGACTGTGCAATGCTCCGGCCACGTTTCAGAGGTGTATGATGAGCATATTCAGTGACATGGTCGAGAAATGTATGGAAGTGTTCATGGATGATTTGACCGTATTTGGAGATTCTTTCGATGCCTGCTTATTCAACTTAGAAGCTGTTCTTCAAAGATGCATTGAGAAAGGTCTTGTGCTCAACTGGGAAAAGTGTCATTTCATGGTTTCATCCGGCATTGTTTTAGGGCACATTGTTTCAAAAAGAGGAATTGAGGTCGATCAGTCCAAGATTGAACTCATCTCTAACTTGCCTACCCCAAAGAGCGTAAAGGATGTTCGCTCATTTCTTGGGCATGCCGGATTCTACAGGAGGTTCATACAAAACTTTTCAGCCATATCTAGACCGTTGTGCAACCTCCTGGCAAAAGATGCCACGTTCGACTGGACACAAGAGTGTGAAGATGCTTTTCGAAGACTCGTGGCTAAATTGACTTCTGCCCCCATTATACAGTCACCCGATTGGAGCTTAGCATTCGAGATTATGTGTGATGCAAGCAATTTTGCTTTGGGGGCCGTCCTTGGTCAAAGAAGGGAAGGGAAGCCCTTCGTTGTATATTACGCAAGCAGAACTCTAAACAGTGCTCAAATGAACTATTCAACTACTGAGAAAGAGTTGCTTGCCGTTGTATTTGCACTTGACAAATTTCGTGTGTATTTGATCGGTTCACCTATCACGGTTTTTACAGATCATGCTGCCCTTAAGTACCTCCTTTCTAAAAAGGATGCTAAGGCACGACTTATTAGGTGGATCCTTCTGTTGCAGGAATTTGATTTGACCATAAAGGACAAGAAGGGAGTTGAAAACGTAGTGGCGGACCATCTATCTCGGCTTGAGTTCACTAACTCTTCCGACGGTCTCGCCATCAAAGATGACTTCCCAGATGAGCATCTCTTCGCTGTCACCACTATGCCATGGTATGCTCACATTGTTAACTACTTGGTGACGGGCGAAATTCCGTCTGATTGGAGTGCGCAAGACAAGCGCAAGTTTCTGGTCGAGGTTCGCAATTTCTACTGGGACGATCCTTATCTTTACAAGTATTGCCCCGACCAGATCATAAGAAGATGCATTCCAGAGGACGAGGTTACTAGTGTCCTGAACTTTTGCCACAACGATGCATGTGGTGGTCATTTTTCTATGAAGAAGACCGCCGCAAAGATCTTACAGTGTGGTCTTTACTGGCCCACTTTGTTCAAGGACACCGATCGTTTCTGTCGTTCCTGTGAGAGGTGCCAAAAGTTAGGAGCTCTTACTCGCCGTCACATGATGCCTTTGAACCCGATTCTTATAATCGAAGTATTCGATTGTTGGGGGATAGACTTCATGGGCCCATTTCCACCTTCTTCTGGCTACCTCTACATTCTCCTCGCTGTGGATTATGTTTCCAAGTGGGTTGAAGCCGCACCGTGCCGTTCTAATGATAATGCAGTTGTGATAAAATTCTTAAAGGAGAATGTGTTATCTCGGTTCGGTACTCCTCGTGCAATCATCAGTGACAAAGGTACTCATTTTTGTAATCGATCTTTCAAGGCACTGATGCACAAGTACGGCGTCATCCACAAGGTTTCGACTTCCTACCATCCACAGATAAACGGGCAAGCCGAACTAGCAAATAGGGAGATTAAGCAAATCTTGGAAAAGACGGTCAACCCAGATCGCAAGGATTGGTCTTCATGCCTTTCTGATGCTCTTTGGGCATATCGAACCGCATACAAATCCCCCATTGGGATGTCTCCCTATAGGCTTGTTTACGGCAAAGCCTGCCATTTACCTGTCGAGTTAGAGCATAAAGCCTATTGGGCCACCAAGGCCCTAAACTTTGATCTTAGTGCGGCGGGTTTCAACAGAAAGCTCCAATTATCTGAGCTTGAGGAGTTAAGGAACGATGCCTATGACAATTCCAGGATCTACAAGGCAAAAATGAAGGCGGCTCACGACAAGCAGATCCTGAGGAAGAATTTTGAGCCGAATCAACGGGTCCATCTTTATGATTCCCGTCTGCATCTCCACCCGGGAAAGTTGAGGTCCTGGTGGACTGGTCCATATGTGGTACAACGAGTCTTTCCCAATGGTGCTGTTGAAGTTAAAGATCCTAAAGATGGGAGGGTATTCAAAATAAATGGCCAGAGATTGAAGCACTACATTGAGCGGTTGCCTGAGCCTGAAGAGATCACTCTAGTGGCTCCGGTTTACTCGTCCGACTAGTCTGATCACACCTCACCGTATCCTTTTGCACCATATTTTTCATTTTTATTTTCATTTGGTTTTATTTTGTATTTTATTTTTGGAGATTTAATTTTCAGAAAATTCGAGCTGTATATACTGTTGATATGTTCGCCATCCAGGTGTCTTTTTTTCCTTACTCTTTTACTTTGTATAATTTTAGACATTGAGGACACTGTCTGATTTTGGTTGGGGGTGGTGAGCATGAGCATATTCATGTGTAAATAGTCTTTGTTTGTGAAAATTTTTATGATTTTGCCTGAGTATGATATCAATTTGTTTACTTTGCATCAATTTTTGCTATCTTTATTACTAGGAAGTGACTTTCAGAGTTTTTCTTTATGCACGTACTAAACCTTGTGGTAAGATGGATGTTAACACATTTGGCCTAGAGAAATTTCCTTGTTAGGTGTAATTTTCTTTGAGAGAAACATATGTGAGATTGAGAAAACGGCTTTTAGAACTTTCATTGGCATTTAGAATTGGTAAAATCACTGCTTAGAACATCATTACATGGTTTGTGGTTTGTTGGACATATGCTGGAGGGATGATTTTTGGTCAATTAGGAAGATTACATTTTTCAAAGAGCCTTTATCATTGTATTGGATCAATTTTGTAAAGTCATGTTCTAAAAAAAAAAAAAAAAAAAAGAGAGAATAAGAAAAAGAGAGAGAAATGTATACAAAAAGAAAAAGATTAGAAAAAAAAATCTCTCTCTCAAAAGTGAATAAAAAAAAAAAGAAACAAAGAACATGATTATTTTCCATATGTACTTCATTTGTATGGCTCTTATTCGTTCATTATTCTAATTTCTCTTGTTGACCATTAAGAAATCCTAAAGGTTGGTTGTGGTTTGATTGGTGGATTGTTCTGAGCAGTTGATTAGCCTATCTTTTTATCAATGATTGTTCAATTGCTTGTCCTAAATATTTGCCGTCTCACTTGAGTGTAATTAATTCATCTTTCCGACTCCATGAGTGAAATCCTTTGAACTCAAAAACAAAACCTCAAACACCCGTGAGGATATGGAGTCGAGTCCTTACTTGGTGGATTTTTCGAAGCCGATGTGTTATGGTTTGTGGTAAGAAGGTTATGGTTTAGAGCACACACACACAAACTCTGTTATTATGACCGAACTAATTTTGATAGAAAATTTTGATGCTTACTAACCTTTTTGATTGAAATGCTCAGGCGACGTTGTAATTATTTTCTATGACAGGATTGTTTCGCTTGAATTGCTAGAGACTAGCAATAAGCTGGTTGGGGGTTGTGGTAAGTGCACGAAAGTGTGCTTTTAATGTGCTTAATTGTATAAATTTACTAGAATTATTTAAATAAAAATGAATATTTTCATGATATTTAATGATTATTATTTTTGTTGGAAAATATTTATTTTATTATGTTTTAATTTTACAAATAATTAATTTTGGTTTAATTTGGTTTGTTAGGTATAAAATAGAAGAGATTTGGGGAAAAAATACCAAAAAGAACACAAGAAAGTCCAAACCAACCAAAGGGATGCCACCAGCCGACCAAAGGCGGGACCCACACGCCACGTGGCCCAATCCACGCGCACAAACGTGCGCTGCGTCAGCAGCTCGCTCCCTTCCTTACCCACGCGCCAAGAGGCGCGCTTCTCGCCTACCAGCAGCGCCCATGGGGCGCGTTCATACCACCTCCAGCGCGCGCAAGTGCGCGTGTTCCAGCAGCCCGACACATGGACCCCGCGCCGCAGCTCTCCTCCAATCTGCGTCGAGTTTAGTGCGCCAGGTGGGCCCGGTTGTTCTCCCACTCGGTCAACGCAGCAAGCTCTTCGCCAACCATCTTTTGCCACGTGTCCGGTCAAAGCTACAGCCACAAATCACCGTGTGACACGTGGTCACTCCGAGTCCAACTTCTCCTCAGCGTGGAATTGATTCCAAGCTCCGAATTTCACAATTTAATTGCCAAAAATCTCCAAAATTATTTAGCTAATTTCCTTATTTTTGTATTCCCATTTTCTATTAGTTTTCCTTTCACTAGCCACTCCCAAACATTATAAATAGAGGTGTTGGCTAGAGTTTTTGCACCTTTAGTTTAATAATAGACAATTTATTTCTCATATTTTCTCTAGAATTTGTGTGAGAATGCATTGGAGACTAGGCTAAATTCCTAGCAAGGCTAGGGATGAACTCAATTGTGTAAACTTCACTCTCTCAATTTTGATTCCAAACTATGTGCTTTAAAGGTTAGATTTTATTTATGAATTAAGTTCTTTATCTTCTGAAAAATTATGTTCTTTTATTTTTCATATGAATTTAGTCATACTTGATTTATGTGATTTTTAGAGAATATTAATTTCGTTAATTTGCTTATTTTTGTGAGTTGTTCTTTTACTGCAATATTGTCAAATTGATATATTGTAGATTTAGGAATGCTTATAGAATAAGTAATTGAATGTTTGTTTTATTTGATTATTCATTTACTGCGTTATCATCAATTTTGATATATCGTCGATTTAGGATAGTCAATGAAATTTATATTCGTTGTTTAATTGAAAGAACTTTTTCATAATAAAATACATGTGATTAATTTTAATTCTTAATGACATATTTTCCGGTTACTTGTTTGGGATGTGAAACTTGTAATTGAGTAATTAATTGGAATTGAAATTGGTGTCAGTGAAGTGAAGCAATTGAGTGACTCCCGAAGCCTTGTTAATTTTTCTCATTGATTGTCTATTACATTTTACTCGCTTTCTTTGATCTTAAATTCTCATAATTTCCGATCTTTTTATTTTTAAGTTTTAGTTTTACTCTTAAAGTTTGTTTCGAGTCTTTTTAGTTGTCTTATTTTCACCTCCTCGGGGAGACGACTCCGCTTCTGTTGTGCTACCAATGACCGCTTAGCTATTGCACAATTTGGGCGTGATCAAATTTTGGCGCCGTTGCCGGGGAGGTGCGCCGACCAATTACTTGCCTTGAACGACAAGAGGTTAGTTTTCTAAATTCTTTTTAGTTTGTAGTTTCTTCTTTTAATTTTCAAAAAAAAAAAAAGTTATATGTTAAGTTACTGTTTATTATATTAGTTATATACGATAGTTTAAATATAAAGTATATATATTAGTTTTGTTAGTTATATATATAGTCGTACATTTGAAAAAAAAAATTTCGTTTCTGTTTCTTTTTTTTTTTTCTTTAAACTGTTTCGCAACTATATATAAATATATATATATATATATATATATATTAGGTAATATATACTAGTAATTTTTTTATTATTTTTTTTTCCTTTTTTTTTTTCTCTCTTCGTTTAGTATCCTTTTTGCTTTAGGTAGTTATTGTGTTCATTAATCATAGGCTTTTTAGCTATTATATTATTCTGTTCTATTACAAATTTTTTTTTCTTTTCCTTAGATTTAGTAAGACATTACTGTAGCTTTTGTACATAAAGTATATTGGATATATTAGTAATAGTGGTAGTCTTTCTTTTTCTTTATTTCGTAGCTTTATTTATAATCGTTAAAAAATAAAAATAAAACATTAACAGTAACTATTACATACGTATATTAGCTTAACTTTTTCTTTCTTTCTTTTAGTTTCTGTTATTATTTTTTTTTCTTACTTTTTCATAAACTATAGGTATATATAATAGTAATTATATATAATATAATATATAATATATATTAGTATTATTTGTTAGTATTTTTTTTCTTTTTTTTTCCTTTCCTGTTTGACGTTTCTGTTTAGTATATTTTTTTTTCCTGTCTTTATTTTAGTTTCTTATTAATTGTTCTTTTAGAAATAATTGCTAGGTTTACTTTTCTTCTTGTTTCCTTTTATTTATTTTTGGTTAGTTTCCTTTAATTTTGCATCTTTATTTATTTCTGCCTAGAATAATTGTCATTTAATTTTATTATACTAGTTTCTATATCTCTTAAATTCTAGGTTTTAGATTAGAATCCTCTTTAAGTCAACTTTCCTTAAATTCTAGATTTAGGTTTCCTTTCCATCTTCCTAACACTAAATAAAATTAAAAAAAAAAAAAAAAAGAGAAACACTTGAGGTGAATGATTCCATATAGAGACGAACTAGGTCGATTTGCTAAAAAGTCAATTGAGGAATTTCCTATCGAAGGCTTACCTAAATTGTTGTCTCCTTCTTCTGCCCCTCCTTCTTCGTCCTCTCATTCTACCCATTCGCTTACACTTGCAAGCCCAAAAGCCATGTCGCAACACGAGGACAACCCGCAGAAGACGATGATGGAATATCTTCACCCAACACGGACGGCCACCCCATCGTGCATAATGCTTCCCCCAAATGCACCGCAACTGGATTTCAAACCCGGAATGATCCAACTTTTACCAACTTTTCACGGGCTAGAAAACGAAAACCCTTATGTACACATTAGGGAATTCGAAGAGGTGGTGGCCACTTTCCATAGCCGTGCCGATGCCATAAACTCTATTAGGCTGAAGTTCTTCCCCTTCTCCCTAAAAGACAAGGCTAAGCTTTGGCTAAATTCTCTTAGACCTAGGTCAATTGGTTCGTGGGAGGAGATGACAATGATTTTCTTCAAGAAATACTTCCCACACAACAAGACCAACGGTCTGAAACGACAGATCTCCACTTTCTCTCAAAAAGAAGGTGAAACTCTAACCCAAGCTTGGGATAGATTTCGAGATCTGTTAAACTCTTGTCCCCACCATGGATACGAAACATGGCGCATTGTCAGCTATTTCTACGAAGGACTCACAGAGTCACAGTGCAAGAGCGCCTGTTCATTGAGAAAATGTGCAACGGAGAATTTCTCCAAAAGGATCCCGACGAGGCAATGGAGTATCTGATTGACCTCGCAGAAAAGTCCCACACCTAGAGTGAACCGAGTGCTACTGATGGCACTAGTAGGTCTCGACCAATTGGAATTTATCATCTAAGAGAAGAGGACAATCTCAAGGCGCAGGTTGAAAACCTAACAAAGCAACTTGAGGCCCTCAAATCCCAAGGTAGTAGAGGAATCCATACGGTCGCCAGGGTGGAATCATCCAACCCTTGCTTTGTCTGCGGAGGGGAGGACCACCAAGCTCAAGATTGTGCAACCTACAACGAGATGAGGGGCGTATACGAGGAACAATGCAATGCCTTAGGGAATTTCAAGAAGCCTTACTCACCCTTCTCTGAAACTTACAATCCTAGCTGGCGGAACCACCCTAACTTCAGTTGGAGGGATTCAAATCAACAAGCACAATCATCTGGGAATCAATGGAAATCTGACTATCAGGCTAATCCACCAAGGGCCTATCCTGCACAGCAATACAATGCACAACCAAAAAGGAGCCCACTCGAGGACACATTGAAAGCATTCATGGATGCACAACAAGCAACAAACCAAAAGTTTGAGTCTGTCCTTACACAATTGGTGGAAGAGAACAAGGAGATTAAAAGCCAAATCACCAAAGTCACTAGTTCCTTAGCCATTCAGGAGCGCGGCAAGTTTCCATCCCAGCCTCAATTGAACCCAAAGGGACTTCAAATGGCAGAGACCTCGAACACTCCTGCTCAAAATGTTAAGGAGGTCAATGTCATAACTACTCGAAGCGGCAAGCAAATCGAACCATCTCAAACCACCACTTCGAGTAATAAAAAAGACGCTCCACAAACTGAAGACCCAAAAACTCTGGTACGAGTGCCATTCCCACAAGCTCTCCGATCTGGGAAAGTACTGGAGAACCAAGGTGAGATCTTTGAACACTTGCAACAAGTAAAAGAAAATCTTCCCTTGTTGCATGTGATCAAACAGGTACCGGCTTATGCCAAAGTGCTAAAGGATCTATGCACCATGAAGAGGCGCCACCATGTCAAGAAAACTGCATTCTTGACAGAGCAAGTTAGTGCGGTCATCGAGCAAAAGACACCGCCTAAGTACAAAGACCCTGGTTGTCCCACAATTTCATGCTACATTGGGACACAATTTTTCGGCCAAGTATTACTGGACCTGGGAGCAAGCGTGAACCTCATGCCATACTCTATCTACTTGCGACTAGGATTAGGAGAGCTCAAACCTACTTCAGTAGTCCTGCAGCTGGCCGACAGATCCGTGAGGAAGCCACGAGGTATAGTTGAAGATGTATTGCTACAAATCGACAAGTTCTATTACCCCGTTGACTTTCTTATTTTGGATACTCAAACTGCGGTTGACACAGAGTCAAAGATCCCCATCATTTTAGGAAGACCTTTCCTTGCTACATCAAATGCTCTCATTAATTGTAGGAATGGTCTTATGAAGATTTCTTTTGGAAATATGACTTTGGAGGTGAATGTTTTCAACATCGCCAAACAACCGCAGAATGACGACGAGTGCATTCACACCTACATGATAGACACACTCGTCGAAGAGGAGGTTAATTTGCGGAAGAATCCCGATTCCCTTGAACACTTCCTCCACAATTCCAACTGTTCTGATCCTGATGAGTTAGAAGAAGTTTCAACTTTATTTAACGACTCACAGGATAAAAGAACTAAGTTTTGGCAACCACGCTTTGAAGAGCTACCAAAAGAAAGAGTAAAGCCGAAACCATCAACTGAAGAGACCCCAAACCTCAAGCTAGCTCAACTTCCTGAGGGTCTCAAATATGCATTCCTTGGAGCCGGTGATACCTTTCCCGTTATCATTTCGTCAAAACTCGACGCATCTCAAGAGCAGTGACTTATAAACATGCTGCGTGCTCATAAAAGCGCGTTAGGTTGGACGATTGCTGACATAAAGGGTATCAGCCCCTTAATTTGCTCCCACCACATTCATCTCGAAGAAGGGGCTAATCCAAGACGAGACCCGCAAAGAAGGCTTAATCCAACGATGAAGGAAGTCGTCAAGAACGAAGTCCTGAAATTGTTGGATGCTGGTATTATATACCCGGTCTCGGACAGCAAATGGGTTAGTCCAACACAAGTGGTTCCCAAGAAATCGGGAGTCACTGTAGTCGAGAATGAAAAAGGGGCTCTTGTTCCCACTAAGGTCGTGACGGGTTGGCGTATGTGCATTGATTATCGCAAGCTTAACGCTGCCACCCGCAAGGACCACTTTCCACTTCCATTCATCGACCAAATTCTGGAAAGGGTTGCTAGTCATCCTTTCTATTGCTTTCTCGATGGGTATTCGGGATACTATCAGATAGAGATTGCTTTAGAAGATCAGGATAAGACCACATTCACATGTCCTTTTGGCACATATGCTTTTCGGCGTATGCCATTTGGACTGTGCAATGCTCCGGCCACGTTTCAGAGGTGTATGATGAGCATATTCAGTGACATGGTCGAGAAATGTATGGAAGTGTTCATGGATGATTTGACCGTATTTGGAGATTCTTTCGATGCCTGCTTATTCAACTTAGAAGCTGTTCTTCAAAGATGCATTGAGAAAGGTCTTGTGCTCAACTGGGAAAAGTGTCATTTCATGGTTTCATCCGGCATTGTTTTAGGGCACATTGTTTCAGAAAGAGGAATTGAGGTCGATCAGTCCAAGATTGAACTCATCTCTAACTTGCCTACCCCAAAGAGCGTAAAGGATGTTCGCTCATTTCTTGGGCATGCCGGATTCTACAGGAGGTTCATACAAAACTTTTCAGCCATATCTAGACCGTTGTGCAACCTCCTGGCAAAAGATGCCACGTTCGACTGGACACAAGAGTGTGAAGATGCTTTTCGAACACTCGTGGCTAAATTGACTTCTGCCCCCATTATACAGTCACCCGATTGGAGCTTACCATTCGAGATTATGTGTGACGCAAGCAATTTTGCTTTGGGGGCCGTCCTTGGTCAAAGAAGGGAAGGGAAGCCCTTCGTTGTATATTACGCAAGCAGAACTCTAAACAGTGCTCAAATGAACTATTCAACTACTGAGAAAGAGTTGCTTGCCGTAGTATTTGCACTTGACAAATTTCGTGCGTATTTGATCGGTTCACCTATCACGGTTTTTACAGATCATGCTGCCCTTAAGTACCTCCTTTCCAAAAAGGATGCTAAGGCACGACTTATTAGGTGGATCCTTCTGTTGCAGGAATTTGATTTGACCATAAAGGACAAGAAGGGAGTTGAAAACGTAGTGACGGACCATCTATCTCGGCTTGAGTTCACTAACTCTTCCGACGGTCTCGCCATCAAAGATGACTTCCCAGATGAGCATCTCTTCGCCGTCACCACTATGCCATGGTATGCTCACATTGTTAACTACTTGGTGACGGGCGAAATTCCGTCTGATTGGAGTGCGCAAGACAAGCGCAAGTTTCTGGTCGAGGTTCGCAATTTCTACTGGGACGATCCTTATCTTTACAAGTATTGCCCCGACCAGATCATAAGAAGATGCATTCCAGAGGACGAGGTTACTAGTGTCCTGAACTTTTGCCACAACGATGCATGTGGTGGTCATTTTTCTATGAAGAAGACCGCCGCAAAGATCTTACAGTGTGGTCTTTACTGGCCCACTTTGTTCAAGGACACCGATCGTTTCTGTTGTTCCTGTGAGAGGTGCCAAAAGTTAGGAGCTCTTACTCGCCGTCACATGATGCCTTTGAACCCGATTCTTATAATCGAAGTATTCGATTGTTGGGGGATAGACTTCATGGGCCCATTTCCACCTTCTTCTGGCTACCTCTACATTCTCCTCGCTGTGGATTATGTTTCCAAGTGGGTTGAAGCCGCACCGTGCCGTTCTAATGATAATGCAGTTGTGATAAAATTCTTAAAGGAGAATGTGTTATCTCGGTTCGGTACTCCTCGTGCAATCATCAGTGACAAAGGTACTCAATTTTGTAATCGATCTTTCAAGGCACTGATGCACAAGTACGGCGTCATCCACAAGGTTTCGACTTCCTACCATCCACAGACAAACGGGCAAGCCGAACTAGCAAATAGGGAGATTAAGCAAATCTTGGAAAAGACGGTCAACCCAGATCGCAAGGATTGGTCTTCATGCCTTTCTGATGCTCTTTGGGCATCGAACCGCATACAAATCCCCCATTGGGATGTCTCCCTATAGGCTTGTTTACGGCAAAGCCTGCCATTTACCTGTCGAGTTAGAGCATAAAGCCTATTGGGCCACCAAGGCCCTAAACTTTGATCTTAGTGCGGCGGGTTTCAACAGAAAGCTCCAATTATCTGAGCTTGAGGAGTTAAGGAACGATGCCTATGACAATTCCAGGATCTACAAGGCAAAAATGAAGGCGGCTCACGACAAGCAGATCCTGAGGAAGAATTTTGAGCCGAATCAACGGGTCCATCTTTATGATTCCCGTCTGCATCTCCACCCGGGAAAGTTGAGGTCCTGGTGGACTGGTCCATATGTGGTACAATGAGTCTTTCCCAATGGTGCTGTTGAAGTTAAAGATCCTAAAGATGGGAGGGTATTCAAAATAAATGGCCAGAGATTGAAGCACTACATTGAGCGGTTGCCTGAGCCTGAAGAGATCACTCTAGTGGCTCCGGTTTACTCGTCCGACTAGTCTGATCACACCTCACCGTATCCTTTTGTACCATATTTTTCATTTTTATTTTCATTTGGTTTTATTTTGTATTTTATTTTTGGAGATTTAATTTTCAGGAAATTCGAGCTGTATATACTGTTGATATGTTCGCCATCCAGGTGTCTTCTTTTCCTTACTCTTTTACTTTGTATAATTTTAGACATTGAGGACACTGTCTGATTTTGGTTGGGGGTGGTGAGCATGAGCATATTCATGTGTAAATAGTCTTTGTTTGTGAAAATTTTTATGATTTTGCCTGAGTATGATATCAATTTGTTTACTTTGCATCAATTTTTGCTATCTTTATTACTAGGAAGTGACTTTCAGAGTTTTTCTTTATGCACGTACTAAACCTTGTGGTAAGATGGATGTTAACACATTTGGCTTAGAGAAATTTCCTTGTTAGGTGTAATTTTCTTTGAGAGAAACATATGTGAGATTGAGAAAACGGCTTTTAGAACTTTCATTGACATTTAGAATTGGTAAAATCACTGCTTAGAACATCATTACATGGTTTGTGGTTTGTTGGACATATGCTGGAGGGATGATTTTTGGTCAATTAGGAAGATTACATTTTTCAAAGAGCCTTTATCATTGTATTGGATCAATTTTGTAAAGTCATGTTCTAAAAAAAAAAAAAAAAAGAGAATAAGAAAAAGAGAGAGAAATGTATACAAAAAGAAAAAGATTAGAAAAAAAAAAAGAAAAAAAAAATCTCTCTCTCAAAAGTGAATAAAAAAAAAAAAAAAGAAACAAAGAACATGATTATTTTCCATATGTACTTCATTTGTATGGCTCTTATTCGTTCATTATTCTAATTTCTCTTGTTGACCATTAAGAAATCCTAAAGGTTGGTTGTGGTTTGATTGGTGGATTGTTCTGAGCAGTTGATTAGCCTATCTTTTTATCAATGATTGTTCAATTGCTTGTCCTAAATATTTGCCGTCTCACTTGAGTGTAATTAATTCATCTTTCCGACTCCATGAGTGAAATCCTTTGAACTCAAAAACAAAACCTCAAACACCCGTGAGGATATGGAGTCGAGGCCTTACTTGGTGGATTTTTCGAAGCCGATGTGTTATGGTTTGTGGTAAGAAGGTTATGGTTTAGAGCACACACACACAAACTCTGTTGTTATGACCGAACTAATTTTGATAGAAAATTTTGATGCTTACTAACCTTTTTGATTGAAATGCTCAGGCGACGTTGTAATTATTTTCTATGACAGGATTGTTTCGCTTGAATTGCTAGAGACTAGCAATAAGCTGGTTGGGGGTTGTGATAAGTGCACGAAAGTGTGCTTTTAATGTGCTTAATTGTATAAATTTACTAGAATTATTTAAATAAAAATGAATATTTTCATGATATTTAATGATTATTATTTTTGTTGGAAAATATTTATTTTATTATGTTTTAATTTTACAAATAATTAATTTTGGTTTAATTTGGTTTGTTAGGTATAAAATAGAAGAGATTTGGGGAAAAAATACCAAAAAGAACACAAGAAAGCCCAAACCAACCAAAGGGATGCCACCAGCCGACCAAAGGCGGGACCCACACGCCACGTGGCCCAATCCACGCGCACAAACGTGCGCTGCGTCAGCAGCTCGCTCCCTTCCTTACCCACGCGCCAAGAGGCGCGCTTCTCGCCTACCAGCAGCGCCCATGGGGCGCGTTCATACCACCTCCAGCGCGCGCAAGTGCGCGTGTTCCAGCAGCCCGACACATGGACCCCGCGCCGCAGCTCTCCTCCAATCTGCGTCGAGTTTAGTGCGCTAGGTGGGCCCGGTTGTTCTCCCACTCGGTCAACGCAGCAAGCTCTTCGCCAACCATCTTTTGCCACGTGTCCAGTCAAAGCTACAGCCACAAATCACCGTGTGACACGTGGTCACTCCGAGTCCAACTTCTCCTCAGCGTGGAATTGATTCCAAGTTCCGAATTTCACAATTTAATTGCCAAAAATCTCCGAAATTATTTAGTTAATTTCCTTATTTTTGTATTCCCATTTTCTATTAGTTTCCCTTTCACTAGCCACTCCCAAACATTATAAATAGAGGTGTTGGCTAGAGTTTTTGCACCTTTAGTTTAATAATAGACAATTTATTTCTCATATTTTCTCTAGAATTTGTGTGAGAATGCATTGGAGACTAGGCTAAATTCCTAGCAAGGCTAGGGATGAACTCAATTGTGTAAACTTCACTGTCTCAATTTTGATTCCAAACTATGTGCTTTAAAGGTTAGATTTTATTTATGAATTAAGTTCTTTATCTTCTGAAAAATTATGTTCTTTTATTTTTCATATGAATTTAGTCATACTTGATTTATGTGATTTTTAGAGAGTATTAATTTCGTTAATTTGCTTATTTTTGTGAGTTGTTCTTTTACTGCAATATTGTCAAATTGATATATTGTAGATTTAGGAATGCTTATAGAATAAGTAATTGAATGTTTGTTTTATTAAATTATTCCTTTACTGCGTTATCATCAATTTTGATATATCGTCGATTTAGGATAGTCAATGAAATTTATATTCGTTGTTTAATTGAAAGAACTTTTTCATAATAAAATACATGTGATTAATTTTAATTCTTAATGACATATTTTCCGGTTACTTGTTTGGGATGTGAAACTTGTAATTGAGTAATTAATTGGAATTGAAATTGGTGTCAGTGAAGTGAAGCAATTGAGTGACTCCCGAAGCCTTGTTAATTTTTCTCATTGATTGTCTATTACATTTTACTCGCTTTCTTTGATCTTAAATTCTCATAATTTCCGATCTTTTTATTTTTAAGTTTTAGTTTTACTCTTAAAGTTTGTTTCGATTCTTTTTGGTTGTCTTATTTTCACCTCCTCGTGGAGACGACTCCGGTTCTGTTGTGCTACCAACGACCGCTTAGCTATTGCACAATTTGGGCGTGATCAGAGACATTCTCTAACTATGGCTCGATGTACACCACAACAACTAACATGATAAAAACTAAACATTCCATAAGATGTATCAGTGGAAAAAAAATATTTCATTGAGAAAACATGCACATAAATTTCAACCAAATGAGCCAACATAAAACCATAGTATATTTTTCATATAGTATATTTTTCATATAGCATAATTTCCAAAAAAATAAAAATAAAAAATTAGCATCCATCGCTAGAATAAAGACATCAGACGATGTTTTTGTTCGATCAACCTGTATTACTGGAAAAAAAAAATACGAGGATTAGTACACAGTTGAGCAAGTAACAAAGCATCACATATAATGTATAGTGATCTTCTTCTTTTGGATTTGATTTTTTTCTTTCACACAACTATCTATATATATATATATATGTATATTCTTTAGCAAGATGTAAGGAATGGTTTGAAATAGCTAATAGATTTAGACAACAAAGAGACTAATAGCTAAGTAGTTAAATTGAGATGCAAAGTTACAAACGAAGATGTAATCTGGTCCGAAAAATTTAAACAATTCTCCAATTCATGCTCAACGTCGTAGAAATATAATTGGAAAAAAGACAGAGGTTTATCAATTGGAATCAATTGGTAAATCATATGATAAACCTGCCCCCGAATCCTAAATGAATACACTCCTTGAATCATGGAGCATATTCCGTCATCATGGTTAACACCTAAAGATGTAAAAGCAAAGCTACCATTATCAATCTATGAACGACTCTTGACCTCTCATGCTTTGTCAGATGAGACAAATAATTCATATTACTTATCAGGCACAACATTAACTTTCAACAGTCTCTCCATTTAAGCAACAAAACCCCTTTCTTTCATATTCAAATATCCTCGCACCACAATGCCGACACAACACCGACTCCACAAGCATATGAGATTGCATTGGCATCTAAGGAGGGAACGACGAGTATACCAGACACGACCACCAAATATCGCTCCACCACCACCAGTTACAAGCGGAGGCACCCACGAGTAGTCACGACTAAGCAAGAATATTCCTAATGCATGAACACCTCCATCACCTTTGTCAACACCTGCCAAGAGGTAAAAAAAAAGGCTAACAGATGAAGTCGATAGCATTAGACTAAGAGAGATATGAAAAATGTTTACCAATAAGGCCAACCATAACGAAGAAAGGCAAATTTTTTTTTTTTACAAGAACATATATGTGATTTTTTTAATACTATTTGCACACACATCCTCGGCAACACGATATTTGCCTAAATAAGAGCAACCCGCTCCGTTCGTCTTGCTCTCAATATATCTACCGCCTATCATATTTCTTAGTGATGATTGACTGACTAATATAATGTTTTTATGAGTAGCACTGAGTGGTCCTGTGAAAACAGCAGCACCACCAAATGCAACATTGCAATCTAGTATTCCACCCAGTCTTCTTTTTTGCATAGGCTCCTCTACATTCTGTGTTTTCCTCCACGCATGCAATTTGTCTAGGCACTTTGAAAGGTTTGACATTTTACCTATTATTATTTCTCTTCTCATCCATAACAAACGATGTTGTTTTCGCGCACGGGCCTAAGCGTCCTTATCGAGAAGGCTCTAATCCATATAGCGAGCACCACTATTCAAACCGCAGCTAGCATTCATGGTAATAACATGACAATGGTAGGTGTGAACAAAAGTTTAAGGGATAGGTAACAAAGTGGTATTGTTAGTTATTGAACAAGTATCATTTTGTTGTGTAATGACAGTAATAATTTTAGAAGTCAGATTGACAGTAAACACTTTAAAGAGTATGTTCTTAATTTCTAGAGCAGAACATTCAGACCCACCTCCTCACATCAACAATGACGTAGTCTGTTGCATAAGAACTCTCATCAATAAAGACAATGTGGGCCTTAATATTTTTGACACCCACAAAAAACAACCAGCACACAAAAGTATATAAATATACCATTAAGGCAACGCAGAAAGTACCTGGGCAGAATCGTCTTGAATAGGGATCCTTGCAAGGTAGCCCACACCATCCGGAGAGTTCTGAAGATAACAAAACAACAAATCAAGAAGAAAACGAAGGAAAAAGACAAAGATATGTTTGGCTGGAAAGAGTGGCAAACACCAACCAACAGAGAATAAGAAAAGCACGATGTATTTTGGGCACAAAGCCACAACAAAAAGCAAGGGACATGAAAAACAAAGGAGAGCAATAAAATGCCACACATGCACCTGTAACAACGCAGCTAAAATGCATGCACAAGATAAACAAGAACACGAAAGCTGCCCATTTTACAATAAAAAATTTAAACAATATATGATAAACAATCTACAAAATGTTCAATTGTGCTTAGAAGCTTGTTGGAAAGAAGACGAATGTTTTAATTAATACATTATATGTTCAAATACTCATTTTGGATCAAAAGAACATTGTTAGAGATACTTCAGAGCTAAAAAGCCCTTAAAAGGCTCGATTTAGGAAGAAATGGTTATAAGCACTTAGTTTTAGCGCGAAGTGAGTTTTTAAAGCTTGTTGGAGCTTCAAATGAGTCCCTAAGATTTATTATAATATATTATATGTTTAAATACACATTTGGGATAAAAACCTTCTTTGCTAGAGTCACTTCGGAGCCAAAAAAGCCCTTTAAAGGCTCGATTTCGGCAAAACTAGTTATAATGACTTTGTTTTAGCGCTGTTGTAAGCTATTTTTCGTCCAAGGATATATCGTCGAGGATGTCGTCCACGAAGACGAGCAGCCTCCAGAGTGAGTGTCCAAGTGACGACGTAGCTTCGCCACGTCAGCAAGAGTGTGAACGTCAACAGTACCAAAAAAGCGCGGGTCGACCTCGCGCTTATATCTGCAAGGGTTGTTGGAAGAAATAACCCCGAAGGTTGACCTCGGCATGAAGTACGGTCCTCGGGGGGAGACCGATGAGCTGGGGATCCCCTAAGCCCGGGGACGAGTAGAACTCGCAATTAACCTCACGTTCGCGGAAGATCAGGAGAGTCGGGGGACTCCTCGCGAAGCGGGAGGTCCCCGGTCGAGGGAAGAAGCGCGGGTAGCTGCAGTGAGATCACTCCCGATGGTATTTGCCTCTGACATGCACTGTAGACGCCTCACTTGTGATAGACGTGAGGTGATCAGTTAGTAACCTACCTCCTGAATTTAGGGCAGGGTATGGTCGATTAAGATAAGGCCACCTAATCCCCTAATTTAAGGGAGATTTGGTGGGGCGCATTTAATGCACTTTCCTCTCTCTCTATTTCTGGACCTCTATAAAAGGAAGAGAAGGAGAAGGGGAAAGGGGTTGGAACAAATTACTCTGTATACTCCCAATTTAGAAATACCATAAACACAGTGGACGTAGACTATTACTCCGGCGGAGGGTCGAACCACTTACAAAATCCTTGAGTATTTACTTTCCGATCAAACTTTCCTTATTCATTGCCGTATCACACACTAGAGGTACGGATCACGGTGTTGGTTTAAATTCTACACCAACAGCTTGGCGCTAGAAGGAGGGCCCCTCGAACCTCCGTCATTATTGTAGATTTCTTCCCGCTTTCTCTGTTACTCATCGCGCTACTTGATCGGAGATCAAATGGCGCCCAACTTGAGAAGCAGCGGTAAAAATCCCTTAACCTCCGAGCAGGAGATGCTCGAAGATCGAATCCAGCGCATGGAGGAATCCATGGCAAGAATGACCGGATTAGTGCAGACATTGGTTCACAACCAAAGTCCGCCTCCACTTCTGACTGACGCAGAGCACGCTAATCTGCTCCGAGCGCGGCGGAGGGCTGACGACGCAGCTGCCGACCTCCGGGCCGCAGGCGACGTCAACGCGACTCCTGATGAGGGTTCATCGGGCGGTGATCCCACACACGAGACTCGCTCTTCCCACCGGCGTAGGAATGCGCCAGCCCAAAAGTCCACCACCCGATCGGGAGGGCCGCAGTTACCGGCTGACCCGGCAGGACCGTCACGCCCCGCGGCCGAAGGTGGGACGCCAGCTCAGCCCGGCTCGGTGTTTACCAGGCTAGGCCTTTTGCAGCGGGACACCGCCAGGAGAGCTCCTGCGCGGATCGGGGCCAACCCCGTAAATGCGCGACTCCCAGTACGGGAACGCCTCCGCGAGGAGTCGGCTACCACTGCAACTAGCCGGCAGACCGAAGCATCCTAGGAATTCTCACCCGTGGAGATAGAGCGCATTCGCGGGATTCTTGGCAAACCATCCCGCGATGGGATCCTAGATGGGGATTTCACCCCCCTCACGGAAACCCTCTTGGCAACCCCCGTTCCCGATCGTCTCAGGCTACCGAAGGTAAGCCTGTTTGATGGAAGTGGAGACCCCTCCGACCATTTAGGGATTTATTCCTCGTGGGCGCGCGCCTACGGCTATCCAGAAGCCATTTGGTGCAAGCTCTTCGACACCACCCTAGCAGGGGAAGCCCGCCGATGGTGGTATCGACTCCCAGCCAACTCAATCGGGAGTTGGTAAGATTTGAGAACGAGGTTTGCAGCCCAGTTCTTGGGAGGTCGTAGACACCTCAAGAACCCGGCGTACCTCTCCTGAGTCAAGCAAGGAGAGAGAGAAAGTCTCCAAGCTTGGCTCCAATATTTTACCAAAGCCACGGTAGAGGTGGGGCATTTGTCTGACGATGCCCTACTTCTGGCTGCAAGTTCCGCAGTACGCGAAGACACTCCCTTCGCTTTCTCTATCAGTAAAAAACCCCCGAGAGTGTATGCTGATTTCTTGGGACGTGCTCAGAACTACATCAACGCGGAAGCGGCGACTTCGAAGAAGTCCGGCTCTGCGAAGGCTTCCGGCGGCAACCCCGAAGGGGACCGCCGAAAAGAGAAGAGGCCTGTCGAGGCCCCGGCGGGCAACAGTCGACAGCCTCGCGACGAGAAAAGATCTCGTGATTCCGGTCCGTCTTCGGGGCCCGGTGCAGTTCGCTCTCGTAGATCAGGGTATGACAAATACCATGAGCTGACTGCCGCCATCGAAGAGATATTCGTCAGCTCGCGGAGCGAAGTTGACTTTCGACCCCCTGCACCTTTGAAAGGTAAGGTGCCAGAGAAGCACAAGGACAAGTTCTGCTTGTTCCATAATGCAGCCGGGCATACGACCGCGACTTGCTTTGACCTGAAGGACGAGATAGAATATTTCATCCGCCGAGGAAAACTCGAAGGATACCGAAAGGAGACAAATCCTAGGAACCGGGATCCACATAACCGGGAGATAGAGGGGGAAATCCGAACGATCGCGGGAGGCCCTTATCCTGGGGGGCACTCCCAACGATCTATGAAGGGTTACGCCCGAGAAGCGCGACAAGAGCTCTCCGGAGGAGTATTCCATGTGTCGCGGAGGTCCCCACAGCCCCCTCGGAAGATCGCGAGCGCGCTCACCTTCTCGAATGCGGATGCCGAAGGCGTCCGTTTCCCACATCACGATCCTCTAGTCATCTCCGCGATGATTAGGAACCATCTCGTCCACCGTTGCTTGATTGACGACGGCAGCTCAGTGGACATCCTATATTTGGATGTCCTCGAAAAAATGAGAGTCAGTCCACAGAGCTTGCAAGCTGCTGCAAGCCCGCTGCACGGCTTCACAGGAGACTCTATCTTCCCGGAGGGAAGCATAGAGTTAGCCGTCTCGTTCGGCGAAGAGCCCACAACGTCAACCGCCGTCTCGTTCGGCGAAGAGCCTATAACGCCATCCTCGGGCGTCCTACCCTCGTGGCAATGAGAGCAGTCACTTCCATCTACCACCTCTGCCTCAAGTTTCCCACTCTTGGTGGCGTCGGAGTAATCCGGGGGAATCAATATGAGGCCCGGATGTGTTACACGACGAGCGTTAGGTCGGCCCCCACCGAACCGAAGGGGAAGCGCACTGCCGAGAAAGCCACTTTGGGTGAAGCGACCCTCACCATCGGCGTGTCCGAGGGTCGAAGCGGACTAGACCCTCGGCTCTCGGCCCCATAGCAATTAGTGGGCCCAGCCGAAGACACCTAAGAGGTGGACGTGAACGATCTTGGCACTGGCCGGAAAGTCAAAATTGGGACTTCGTTATGTCCCGAAGTGCGCAAGGCCATCATTGCCTGTCTACGGAGGAACCGAGACGTGTTTGCATGGAGCCATAACGATATGAAGGGCGTAGACCCGGATTTGATGTGCCACCGTCTCAACATAGATCCTCGACTCCCGGCCCGCCGGCAGAAGAGAAGACCCCTCAACCTCGAGAGAGCCCAAGCTCTCAAAGATGAAGTTGACAGGCTCATCGGGGCCGGGTTCATTCGCGAAGCAAAATACCCGGAATGGGTCTCTAATCCGGTGTTGGTCCCGAAACCGGATGGTAGATGGAGATGATGTATGGCCTTCACCAACCTCAACGAAGCTTGTCCGAAGGACAGCTTTTCGGTGCCCCGAATCGACCAGATGGTTGATGCTACCGCGGGTCATGAGCTTATCAGCTTCATGGATGCATATTCGGGCTACAACCAGATCCCTATGTATCATCGAGACGAAGAGCACATTGCATTCATTACCGATCGAGGGCTATACTGCTACAAGGTCATGCCCTTCGGCCTCAAGAACGCAGGTGTGACGTATCAGAGATTGGTGAACAAGATCTTTGCGGATTTACTTGGAGTCTCGATGGAGGTATACATTGATGACATGCTGGTCAAAAGCGCTAAAGCACAAGACCACGTCGAGCACCTGGATCAGACCTTCTCCGTCCTCAGAAAGACCAACATGATGCTCAACCCGAGTAAGTGCACTTTCGCAGTTAGAGCGGGCAAATTCTTAGGCTTCATGGTGAACCAACGAGGAATAGAGGCTAACCCAGAGAAGATCCAGGCTATCCTCGATATGAGGCCTCCTCGGAGAGGAAAAGAAGTCCAGAAGCTTACTAGATGCATTGCAGCCCTCAATAGGTTTGTATCTCGGTCAACTGACAAGTGCCTCCCTTTCTTCAACGTCCTCCGTGGGAGTAAGGAGTTCGCTTGGACGGACGAATGCGAACAGGCCTTCGAGGAGCTTAAGGCTTACCTCGGTCATACCCCGATTCTGACAAAGCCATTATCGGGAAAGAAGCTCTTCACTTACCTCGCCGTATCCCAGCACGCAGTTAGTTCGGTGCTGGTTAAGGAAGCCGCTGGAGTACAGGTACCAGTCTACTACGTCAGCAAACGCCTTCTAGACGCCGAACTAAGGTATCCTGAGCTGGATCGACTAGCTCTTGCCCTCGTCGTCTCTACCAGGAAGCTTCGCCACTACTTTCTGGCTCACCCGGTGATAGTCTTCACCAATCATCTGATGAAACAAGTCCTGCGCAGGCCGGAGGCCTTGGGCAGACTTGTCAAATGGGCTGTCGAGTTGACTCAGTTCGACATCCTGTACCAGTCGCGGACGGCGATCAAAGGACAAACGCTAGCCGACTTCATCGCCGAGTTCACTTTTCCTTCAGAAGAGGATCGAGATGGACTGAACGAACCCCCGAAGTGGAAGCTCTACGTCGATGGGTCCTCGAACGAGAATGGTTCGGGGGCCGGGCTCATGCTCGTCAGTCCCGAGAATCATCGAATCAGCAGCGCATTGCGATTTGCCTTCAGGGCCTCGAACAAGAGGCTGAGTATGAAGCCTTCCTCGCCGGCCTAAGACTCGCCAAAGAACTTCAAGTAGACTCGCTTGTAGTCTACAGCGACTCGAAGCTGGTGGTCTCACAAGTTCTGGGCGAATTTCAAGCCCGCGATGATAGAATGGCCGCGTATCTAGAGAAGGTTAAGGCCGAGCTACGAAACTTCCCGAGGCACGAGGTGAAGCACATTGACCGTGAAGATAACACGAACGCTGATGCCCTAGCGAAATTGGCTACCAGCCTAGATGCAGAGCTCCTTCGCTTGGTCCCGGTCGAAATCGTGGCAGAGCCCAGTATCACAAAGCAGAATTCAGTAAAGGCGATCGGCGCTCGACCTTCGTGGATGGACGATATTGTTATCTACTTGAAGGATGACAAACTGCCCGAAGATCGAGATCTGGCGCGAAAAGTCAGGTATCATGCCGAACATTACCTGCTGTTGAACGACAAGCTTTACAAGAGAGGGGTCTCGACCCCGTTGCTGCGTTGCCTCAACGACGAAGAAGCCAAGCGAGTTCTCAGTAAAATCCACGACGGAGTCTGTGGGAACTACTCGGGTGGACAATCACTCGCGCACAAGGCGTTGTTGCAGGGATTCTACTGGCCCACGATAAAACAAGATGCTACCGAATATGCGAGGAAGTACGACAAGTGCCAGAGATACTCTGCACTCATTCGAGCTCGCGCGGAACGACTCACCTTAATATTCTGCCCGTGGCCCTTCGCGAAGTGGGGAATCAACATAATCGGGCCACTGCCCACGGCGCCCGGAGGGCTCAAGTTTGTCGTGGTAGCAGTGGACTACTTTACCAAATGGGCCGAAGCGATTCCCTTGGCCACTATCACCGAGAAGAATCTGACTAAGTTCGTCCGCGAGCACCTCGTCTACAGGTTCGGGATACCCCACTCCTTGGTCTCGGACAACGCCCTTCAGTTTGATAACCAGCGTATGAGGGACCTCTGTGACCAGTTCGGCATCAATAAGGATTTCTCCGCGCCATACCATCCGCAGAGCAATGGCCAAGTCGAGGCCGTCAACAAGATCATCAAGACCACTTTGAAAAGACGACTCGACGCACTCAAACGACGATGGGCAGCGGAGCTACCCCTAGTCCTCTGGAGCTATCGCACTACGGCCCGCACGGCCATTGGGGAAACCCCATTCTCCATGGCTTATGGCACAGAGGCAATGATCCCAGCAGAAGTAAGGGTCCGTTCTTTTCGCTACGAGAACTTTGATGAAACGGTCAACAATTCGCTCCTTGCCGCGGAGCGGGATATGATCGAGGAACGGCGAGAAGTTGCTAGGATCCGGATGGAAGCCCAGAAGCAACGCATGGCGAGGTACTACGACTCCAAGGTGAAGGAAAGAAAGTTCAAGGTCGGGGACACCGTCTTCAGACAAGTATTCTAAAACACCAAGGAGGCTTTAGCGGGGGCACTGGGGTACTCTTGGGAGGGGCCTTATCAAATCACCGAGGTTTTACGATCGGGAGCATACCGACTCGCGGATCTCGCCGGCATCCCGATAAGACTCCCCTGGAATGCGGAGCATCTCAAGAAATATTACCAGTAGGCTCCTCTAACTTGTAATATTATTTCTTTGTAATTCTACTCATATTTGTATGTGTAAACTACTTATGAATAAAAAATATTTTGTATTTCCAAATACGTTCAATTGAAAGTCTGCGGAGTAGACTATAAACTC
Source organism: Boehmeria nivea var. tenacissima (assembly GCA_018132145.1). Classification (NCBI taxonomy): domain Eukaryota; kingdom Viridiplantae; phylum Streptophyta; class Magnoliopsida; order Rosales; family Urticaceae; genus Boehmeria; species Boehmeria nivea. Next base: position 3,848,221 of record CM030881.1, read on the forward strand.
GGTGTATAAAGGGTAGAACCGCGGAGCGGATAAGTCCTAAAAACACTACCCTGTCTTCTCGGTCACGAAGCGCCCAAGAAGCCGGGGGGCATCCGGGGTACCAGAAAGAAAATAGATGCGCTCTATAGGTACCTCGAAGGCGAGCGAGGCTAGAATATGTGAGTTTCGAAGGGCTCACACAGGCTTTACTCGTTGAGACTCCCTACCTCAAAGGTTTGTCCTATCAGGGTTATTCCTTCGTAGAAGGGAACCTGTTCGGAGACTAACTTGGGAAGTCAGAACAACTTATTCCTAGAACCATTCTATTCTTCTAAGAAGATGGAAGAACTAGGCACGCTCAAAGGAAGAATTCCGAGGCAGACTAATTTCTAAAAAATTTCTAAAAAAATTAGGCCAAAGCGTGGAAAATAAGAGGTCACTCATTATACACACCCTCGGAGAGAGTATGCAGTCCCGAAGGGACTGTCATTTAACGAGCTAGTTATTAGATCCCGGAGGGATTTAGTCAGTTGACAAACGATAATGGGGAAATTAAATCCTTTATTAATTGTGGAAAATTATACAAAAGGTGGGCGTCCAAGATTAGGACCCCTAACAAATAAAAAATAAAAAAAAATACAAGGGACCCTAATTCTAAGGCGGCGGCTGCGCGGGAGGTTGCTGCTGGGAGCGCGGCATCTCGCGACGAATCTCCTCAACAAAGTTCCACTCGGGGTGGAGGGCCTTGAGCCTATCCAACACTCTATTGGCTCCTTTGACCATGGCGACCGTGATCTCGTTCTGATACCCCACGCTTTGATGGAAATCGGCGAGCCACTGTTGTCTCCTCAGCTCTCTAACATTCTCAAACGCGGGACTATTTTTGAAATCGGCCACCGCGGAGCGAATTCGCGCTCTGGCCCCGTTGAGATTGGCCTCGATCCGCCGTTTGTCCCCCCGCTCTTCTCTGAGCTCTCCCTCGAGGACTTGAATCCGCGACTCCGCCGCGCCTCTCAAGTTCCTCTCCTCCTCGAGAGCAGCATCGAACGCGGCCTACTCCGAGAGGGTGCTCTCCTCACGAATTCGGCGCTCTTCCTCCAGCGCATTCCACACCTCCGACTGTTGGGACCGCGCCTGAGCCAGCTCCAGCTCGAGCCGGATCTTGGTCTCCTCGTGGGCCCCTCCCTCTCTCCTTCTCCAGCTCCTCCCGGAGCTTGGAAGTCTCCTCCACGAAGGCTTTCCGCTGCTCCCTTGACCTCACCATGCTCTCAGTAGCATGGTCCATCATTCTGTTGGACAGCTCCGATTGAGCTCGGAGTTCATGAAGCTGGGCCACGACTTTCTCCTTCTCGTCTCAGAGCTGGAACAGAGCGTCCCGGCCTTGGGCATAAATTGCCTCGGTTCTGCGGGAGTAGAGAAAATTGGATAGGAATGCCTACATAAACCAAGAGCTGTTAGCAGAAGAAGAATTAAGAAAACAAAGCGGTTTGTCGGTTCTTACCTGCGCAAAAAGCCGCACCCCATCTCGGTTCCCAGCTTGGAGAGGCTCCTCGGAGACCCTCTTGAAGCTCTCTTCGGACCAGAGTTCATCCAGCAGCGGACCAAGCTCTGGCATCCAGGGAAACGCCCCCGAGGGTGTGTGCGACCCTTCGCCGAAAAGGGTCCCCGCAGGAGGAACTCTGAACTCCTCCAAGGGATCCCTCATGGGGATCGTGCGGTCAGGAGAGCCTCGCGAGGTCGACCCGCTGGTCTGGACCTCAGGGTCTGGGGTTCTGGAGGATGGTCCCGCGGCACCTACTGGAGTGGTTCCGCTCTCCGCCTGGGGCGTGGGTCTCGAAGGAGAAGAAGAACCTTCCGCGATTTGCTTCCCCTTCGACTTATCCCTAGCGGGAGAATTGGGAGCACGGGCCGCGGGGTCAGAGGTCCCCGTCGATGGCGGGACCCCCAGGAGCCCGAAAAACTCATCTGTAGAAAATAACGCGCGATCAACATCAGTCTGGCATATAAAAAACCTAGATTCGTAAAGAGACTCGGACTCGCGTATTCCACCACGAAGTCATCCACGCTAAGCAGCGGGTCCCGAGTCAGGTTAGTTGGTGGGCTTGGAGCAGTCGGCGGTTGTTCCCCGAAGATTTCCTCCGCGGCCGATAGCGCTTGCCGAGCGGCCTCACCAAAGGAGGCGTCCTCGGGCGTCGTCCCAGGGACGCCCTTGTCCTGAGAGGTGGCATTCGTGACCTCTGGAACCACCGCTGGCTCCGTCCTCGATCACTTCCTCCGAGTCAGAGGCTCCTCTGGAGTCTCTGAGGCCTCCTCTCCGTCCTCGGCCCCCTCGGAGGGCGAGGGGGGTGGAGCAACCGCAGCCTTGGGAGGGACGGGCCTTTTTGAGGAAGTGGCCGCCCTCTTCCTCATCGATGGGGCGGGAGTGGTCGTACTCCCGGAAGCCCTGGCTGGGACCTTGGATTGCTTCGGGCCCGATAGTTGCCCGCGAAGCTGGTCCGGGTCCAACTCCATGCGAGTCCTGATCAACCCATGGGTGATCAGGTTGTCCTCATGGACGAGGGCCCGGACGTCTCTGGCCTCGTCGGGGTAGGCTAAGGCGGTGCCGATCCGCTCTTCCTGATCCGTGCTCACAGAGGTGCGGATAAAGGAATCTGCGCACAACCTTGAACGTCAGCAAAGAGGCATATATTAAATAAAAAAAAAGGGGGAGAATAGAATACGACTCACCAGGAACTTGGTATGCTCGTGGAAGGGGCTGAGCTCCCTGAACGGAGCTGCATGGGTCGAAATCCCCCCCGACCCAAAAGTTCCTGTCCTTCCACCCCTCACAGGACGATGACAGGTTCGTCATCAAGATCTTCTTCTTCTCCCACGGCGCTAAGAAGAAGTATCCCGCCTCAGATTTCTTGGAGGAGGGTTTGTACAAGTGGCAGACCTCCTCCACTGAAATATCCGCCTCGAACCACATCCTCCACAGGATGTGCAACCCCGCCAATATCTTGTAGGCGTTAGGGTTGAGTTGGCTCGGCGCAAGTCCCCAGTGAACTAGAACCCCCCGGACCAGGGGGTGTAGCGGAAGTCTTGCCCCGTGTTTCATGATGGCCTTATTAAAGGCCACCATCGGGGGCGGGGGACGTGTCGAACGCTCCTCAGCGGACATGGCCCTAGTGGTGATAGTCGCGGGTAGGTGGAACTATTCCCGGATGTGCTCCACGTCAACCTCGGAGCACTTGGAGACCTTGTCGTCGGCAGCAAGTGTGGTCGAAGGCTCCTGGGAATTTGGGGTATCGGCGGCCGACGACCGCGGAGTCGCGGAGGTCGCGCGTCCCCAGCCGCGGCAGATTGAGAACCGGTGGCGGTGGCGGCAGACCCGATGGGTTTTTCCGCGGCAGATACTGATGGAGGGTCTGGCGCGGCCATGGTGGTTCTCGCCTTCCTTTTCGCTCTTCTTGCAGCGGCAGGCGGCGGTGGCGAAGACACTCCCGTCGGAGCAGCAGAGCCGGATTCAAGCCCGGCGCTAGGAGAAGACGGTGTCGCGTGAGACATTGTTTCTAAGGGCAACGAAAACTCCGGTAAGTCGCCGCAAAGAGAAGAAAGAAACCCCCACGCAAGAAAGAAAAGAAGAAAAAGTTCTGCGAAGACGGAGGACTTACGGGTAATGGTCGGAAGACGTCGGAAAAACTCTCAAACTCCGGAGGGTTCGCAGAGTTGCAGAACGACGGAGAACGACGAAGTTTTCACGAAAGGTTTTAGGCTCGAAAGTTTCTGAGAGAAATGGCGAAGAGAACGAAAGTTCGGAAAAAGGGAAGTGAGAAAGGATTTATAGGCAGAGAGAGCGAAAAGGGCGAAGTCTTTTCGCATCGTTTCATCTCGCGTCCTTTCGTCTCGCGCCGTTGGATGGGAATCTTCCCATCACCATCTAACGGTTGGAAGGGTTCGACGAGAGGTAATTATTCCCTGACGTCAGCCAATGTTACCGAAAAAGGTAAAATCCCCGAAAAGTGTGTTAGAGCATTAACTGCCCGTCACTCAAACGGCGCGGCTTTTCAGTAGAGAAGTGTACCCAAGAAGAAATCCCAGAGGGCGCGACGCGCGTCCTCAGGGATTGGGGGGCAGATGTTGTAAGCTAGTTTTCGTCCGAGGATATATTGTCGAGGATGTCGTCCACGAAGACGAGCAGCCTCCGGAGTGAGTGTCCAAGTGACGACGTAGCTTCGCCACGTCAGCAAGAGTGTGAACGTCAACAGTACCAAAAAGCGTGGGTCGACCTCGCGCTTATATCTGCAAGGGTTGTTGGAAGAAACAATCCCGAAGGTAGACCTTGGCATGAAGCAAGGTCCTCGGGGGGAGACCGATGAGCTGGGGATCCCCTAAGCCCAGGGACGAGTAGAACTCGCAATTAACCTCACGTTCGCGGAAGATCAGGAGAGTCGGGGGACTCCTCGCGAAGCGGGAGGTCCCCGGTCGAGGGATGAAACGCGGGTAGCTGCAGTGAGATCACTCCCGATGGTATTTGCCTCTGACATGCACTGTAGACGCCTCACTTGTGATAGACGTGAGGTGATCAGTTAGTAACCTACCTCCTGAATTTAGGGCAGGGTATGGTCGATTAAGATAAGGCCACCTAATCCCCTAATTTAAGGGAGATTTGGTGGGGCGCATTTAATGCACTTTCCTCTCTCTCTATTTCCGGACCTCTATAAAAGGAAGAGAAGGAGAAGGGGAAAGGGGTTGGAACAAATTACTCTGTAAACTCCCAATTTGGAAATACCATAAACACAGTAGACGTAGACTATTACTCCGGCGGAGGGTCGAACCACTTACAAAATCCCTGAGTATTTACTTTCCGATCAAACTTTCCCTATTCATTGCCGTATCACACACTAGAGGTACGGATCACGGCGTTGGTTTAAATTCTACACCAACAAGCGCGAAATAAGTTTTTAATGCTTGTTGGAGCTCCAAATGAGTCCCTAAGACTTATTCTAATATATTATACGTTTAAATACACTTTTGGGATCAAAACAACATTGCTAGAGGCACTTCGGAGCAAAAAAAAATAAAGCCCTTTAAAGGCTCGATTTCAGCAAAACTAGTTACAATGACTTTGTTTTAGCACGAAATGAGTTTTTAAGGCTTGTTGGAGCTCCAAATGATCTCCTAAGACTTAATATAATATATTTTATGTTCAAATACTTATTTTGGTTCAAAACAACATTGCTAGAGACATTTCGGAGCCAAAAAAAGCCCTTAAAAGGCTTGATTTAGGAAAAACTAGTTATAAGCACTTAGTTTTTGCGCGAAGTGAGTTTTTAAAGCTTGTTAGAGCTCCAAATGAGTTCCTAAGATTTATTATAATATACTATATGTTTAAATACACATTTGTGATCAAAACAACTTTGCTAGAGTCACTTCGGAGCCAAAAAAATCCCTTTAAAGGCTCGATTTCGACAAAACTAGTTATAGTGACTTTGTTTAAGGGAGAAATGAGTTTTTAAGGCTTGTTGGAGCTCCAAATGAGTCCCTAAGACTTATTCTAATATATTATACGTTTAAATACACTTTTGGGCTCAAAACAAATTTGCTAGAGCCACTTCGGAGCCAAAAATAAGCCCTTAAAAGGCTCGATTTCAGCAAAACTAGTTATAATGACTTTGTTTTAGCGCGAAATGAGTTTTTAAGGCTGGTTGGAGCTCCAAATGAGTTCCTAAGATTGATCATTATACATTATATGTTCAAATACTCCTTTAGGATCTAAACAATATTGCTAGAGTCACTTCGGAGCCAAAAAAGCCCTTTAAAGGCTCGATTTAGGTAAAACTGGTTATAAGCACTTAGTTTTGCGCGAAGTGAGTTTTTAAAGCTTGTTGGAGCTCCAAATGAGTTCCTAAGACTTATTATAAAACAATATATGTTCAAATACTCATTTAGGATCAAAACAACTTTCGTAGAGTCACTTCGGAGCAAAAAAAAGCCCTTTAAAGGCTCGATTTAGTTAAAACTAGTTATAACCACTTAGATTTATCGCAAAGCGAGTTTTTAAGGTTTGTTGTAGCTCCAAGTGAGTCCCTAAGACTTATTATAATATATTATATGTTTAAATACACGTTTGGGATCAAAATAACTTTGCTAGAGTCACTTCGGAACCAAAAAAGCCCTTTTTGTGCGAAGTGAGTTTTTAAAGCTTGTTGGAGCTGCAAATGAGTCCCTAAGATTTATTATAATATATTATATGTTAAAATACACATTTGGGATTAAAACAACCGGATATGACAGGATGTGAGTTCGGCTATCTCTCCGATGACACTATCGCATTATTTAGAGAAAAAATGGCAATTGACATCTTTTGCAATGATTGAGACCCCTAGACATATTTTTTACTTAGAGAAAAAAACTAGGTGGATTTTGAAATTCTATATTTTTTTTTGGCATATTTAGTTTTTTTTAATCTCTATTTTTTAAATCTCGCCAATCAATATCATACTTTCACAAAATGCTAGTTATTTAAGGTCATTAATAATTCATTTTCTCAATACTTTTAAAAAGAACTATCGAATCATGCTCTCGACATCGGGGTCGAGTATACGACCGTGATAGTCTGGTGAACTCGACTGGCGCAGTAGAGTACTCGACAGTGCGTCGAGTACTATACATACTAGTCATTTAATGAGTTAACGTACTAAATTTGATAATATTAAGGTCATTAATAATTAATTTTCCTCAATACTTTAAAAAACAGCCATAGAATCATGCGCTTGACACCGGAGTTGAATACAAAACTGTGGCAGTTTGGTGAACTCGACTGCCACGGTAAAGTACTCGACAGCAAAGTCGAACAATTTTTTTTAGGTTATTACTTTTTTTTATGACTATATTTTGTCAAATTTAATTGTTTATTTTTCTCGATACTTTGAAAAATAATGAACGGAACAAGTGCTCGACTCTAGATTAGAGTACACGAGTGAGGCAATCTGGTGAACACAAGTGGTGCAGTAAAGTACCCGACAGGGCCGTCGAACAATTTTTTTAATTTATTGCTTTGATTAAAAAAAATTAGTGTCTTTGACTATTTTTTCAAATTTGTCATCATATTTAAACATGAATAAAAAGAACTTCAATTAAATTACTAATTGTCTAATATGTTACTTTACTTAATTTGAGTAGGAAGTTAAGTAATTTTATATTTTATCACATTATATAAGAAAAGAAAATTTAGTGTCTTTGGCTATTTCTTTAAATTCGCCATCATATTTTAACATCAACAAATAAACTTCAATTAAATTACTAATTGTCTAATATGTCACTTTGCTCAATTTGAGTATGAAGTTAAGTAATTATATAAGTTGTTACACTATATTGATAACAATATATTATGATTGATCTACATGCTAGTCATGTAATGAGTTAAAGTACTAAATTTGATAATATTAAGTTCATTAATCATTAATTTTCTCAATATTTATAAAAACAACCATAGAATCATGCGCTCGACATGGGGATTGAGTACATAACCGTGAGAGTCTGGTGAACTCAACTGCCGCGGTAGAGTATTCGACACGCAGTCGAACATATTTTTTAGGTTATTACTTTGATAAAACAAAATAAATTTTGTTTCTTTGAATACATTTTGTCAAATTTAATAGTTCATTTTCTCAATACTTTAAAAAAGAGCGAACGAATCAAGTGCCCGACTCTAGATTAGAGTACACGACTAAGGAAGTCTGGTGAACTCGAGTGCCGTAGTAGAGTACGCGACAGAGCAGTCTAACAAATTTTAATTTAGAGTTTTTTAGGCATTTAACCTAACTTTTGGGTAATTTTTTAGGATTTAGCCCTAAAATGTCGAAATTAAGGATTTAGCCATAACATGTAACATTTTATGTTATATGTAACATATATACGTGTAAAAGTGTAATGTTGTAAGTGGTTTTTTGTCAGCAAATATAGCCTCGGGGGCGGAGTCTCCGAGGAACATTTAATGCGAGCACAAGCCCCCGATCCTAACAGGAAAAGAATGCCACGTCAACACAGGAGCTTCCCCTGAACAGAGACGGGACGAGGATCGTCGAAGATTATCCTCAACTGTACACCCACGATGATAAGCAAGAAAAACACCACCGAATGTAATGTCCATTTTATGACGAGACCCTCGGAGAGGGATTGACGGACAAGAAGACCGAAGATCATCGAAGATGATCCACTCCCGCAAAGCTAGCCTCGGAGAACAAGTAAAGACTTCACTCAAGACAGAGGGCTCGACCCGCGAAGCTGGTGACCCCCGATCGAAGATGAAGTCCATACTTGGTAGTTTAGGTCTCTCTTTCTGTTCCGCTTTTCTAGCTCCGATTGTGGGATATTTTCTAATTAAGACCGTAAGACTCGTGATTGATGTATCCATTAAGATATTCAATTCCAGAGTCATTAGGGAAAGATGACCGCTCATTTAATAACCGCACCTTTAATTCGGTAATTACTCCCGATTTATGAGGGACCGTGCGTTATGTTTCCTTCTCCGGACCTTAAGTCCTCGACTATAAAAGGGGAATAGGAAAACCGGTGAAAGGGTTGGTTGGTTGGAATTTCAAGTAATACAATTAACAGTGGACGTAGGTTATTACTCCGGAGGAGGGCTGAACCACTTAAACAATCTTCTCTCTTTTATTTTATTCCCAATCTAAATTCCAATGAAATTCATTTTTTCATTACCGTATCACATCCTAGAGGTGCGGATCTCGTCGTTGGTTAAAATTTACACTAACATGTAATAATACGTATAATGTTATATGTGTTATATTTTATGTTACACTTTTTACACGTATATATGTTACATGTAACATTTTATGTTACATGTTATGGCTAAATCCTCAATTTCGTGAAACTATGGCTAAGTCTTTCAAACTTTACCTTTAAAATGGCTAATTGCTTAACTGGCACTTTAATTTATTGCTTTGATTAAAAAAATTAGTGTTTTTTGCCATTTTTTTAAAATTTGTCATCATATTTGAACATGAAAAAATGAACTTCAACTAAATTACTAATTGTCTAATATGTTATTTTACTCAATTTCAGTAAGAAGTTAAGTAATTTTATATTTTGTGACATTCGATAAATTTTTTTATTTTATTACTATGATTCGAAAAAATAAAATTTATTGTTGTTGGCTATTTTTTCAAATTTGTCATCATATTTTAACATCAACAAATAATCTTCAATTAAATAACTAATTATCTAATATGTTACTTTACTAAATTTAAGTATGAAGTTAAGTAATTATATAATTTGTCACATTATATTGATAATAAATATTATTAGTAATCTACATGATAGTCATATAATGAGTTAAAACACTAAATTTGATAATATTAAGGTCATTAATCATTAATTTTCTCAATACTTCTAAAAACAACCATAAAATCATGCGCTCGACTGGAAATGTTACTAATTATCTAATGTATTACTTTGCTCAATTTGAGTAGGATATTAAGTAATTATATAAGTTGTCACATTATATTAATCACAATATATTATGATCGATTTACATGGTAGTCATTTAATGAGTTAACACACCAAATTTGATAATATTAAGGTCATTAATCATTAATTTTCTCAATACTTTTAAAAAGAAGCATCGAATCATGCACTCGACATCGGAGTTGAGTACACAACCGTGACAGCCTGGTGAACTCGACTGTCACGGTAGAGTGCTCGACAGTGTAGTCGAACAAATTTTTTAGGATTTTACTTTGATAAAAAATAAATAAATTTGGTTTCTTTGACTATATTTTTCTAAATTTAATAGTTCATTTTCTCGATACTTAAAAAAAGAATGAACGAATCAAGTGCTTGACTCCAGATTCGAGTACACGACTGAAGTAGTCTGGTGAACTCGACTGGTACAGTAGAGTACTCGATAGTGGGGTCGAACAAGTTTTTTAACATTACCAAATGAACTTTAATTAAATTATTAATTCTCTAACAAGAATAAATTACCTTAAATTAAACTACTAACTGTCTAACATAACCAAATGAACTTCAATTAAATTACTAACTCCAGAGTCAAGTACACGACTGAGGTAGTCTTGTGAACTCGATTGGCGCAGTAGAGTACTTGGCAGAGCAGTCGAGCAAAAGCAAATGTTTACATAATTAAAATAATAAATACAAAATTATTGCATTTCACTAATTCCATAAGATCTTTGCGCTTTTTTCTTGTCAAACTTGAATCTAACGTCTTCGGTCGTTGAGGGCAATTCTTTTGGTAATATCCTATTTCTCCACACCAAGCACATCCATTTCTTCTTCCCATCTTTTGTCTCGTTTCTCCAACTGATGGGAACCTTCGCTTTATGGTTATGCCACGTTTCTTTTTAATGATTGGAGGTAGTACCTTTGGAAACTCAACTCCTTTAGAAAAATATCATTCTCACATTGCAGGTACTGGATAGATGGTTTCAAAATAGGCCAGCACCCAAGTGTCCACTTTGTAGATTAAAGAGCAAAACTGAGCTACTCTTTTTACATCCTTATCTTCCATTGCAGTTAGAGCGCGTGCACATGGAATGTTGTCGGTTGCAAACTCACGACAACTGCAACTCTTTTGGCCCAAATGAACAACAACATCAATTCACCTCATTTTACATCATACTCAAAGTGATTTAAAGCTATTGCATTCATATGTTGTGCCGTAATGAATCTCTCTCGCAAAAATGTTTGCACTCTTAGTGTTACAGAATTATAACAAGATGACGATTCTTGTCGATGCTTATGAAACCAAGTAGACATCATATGTTGGACAACATCTAGTTAAGCAATCAGAGGATAAAATCTGGCCTCATTTAAAGCACCATTAATCGACTCAGCCTACCCCTCCCCCCCCCCCCCACCTCCCCACCCCAATTCTTGGTCATAATATTGTATCGAATTCTATGAAAATGAGCTCTTGGCCACTGGCCAAAAAATCATGTTCGTAGTTAAATACTTTGAAATTCCTGGATACCTGTTGAAAATCTCATTCAACAAGTGTGTAATTTACAAAACCTAGTATACCTGAGCAGTATCCTAGAAAAGATTATTGGCTGCTTAACAACTGAATCGTTTCAAATGTTGTTCGATAGACCACATGCAATATCCATGATGTGCATTCTTGTAAACATTACACACTACATTCTTGATGCTTGGATGCCGGTCCGAAATAAAGGCCAAATCATCGTTGTCTGGTATAATTTCTTGAAGTTTTATCGGGAACCACGTCCAGGACGCATCATTCTCTGAATCTACTAAGGCCCAAGCAATATGGTAACAATGATGATTACCATCTTGTGCTATTGCAACCAATAAACAGTCTTTGTAGCATGTTTTTAAAAATGTACCATCTATTGCAAAAACTTTTCTTATGCAAGAAAGACCTCTAATGGATGGTCTAAATGCAATAAAAAGATATTTGAATGCGTTGTTTTCATCTACCTGCTAATGTGCAATTGAACCAGGATTAATTTTCTTGACCATGTATAAATATTCGGGAAGCAACCCACAACTCTGCTCCGGTGAGCCTCTCTTCAAATAAGCAGTAATTTTTCTCCCTTTCCAAGCTTTCGAGTAAGAAACTTCTGCACATAATATGTTTATCATTCCAATAATTGCCTTTGGTGTGGGTGTATGATGAATATCTCCTCCATATCTTGTTTTCAGCATATCCGCAACAAATGTATCAGTTGCTTGCCTATGCTTCTTCTTTCGTTTTTCTATGCCACAAGTATGAGTGTTGATATACGCTCGGATAGAGAAGAACTCTGACATTGGTATCTTAGTAGCCTACAATCACCACTGACAATCATCATCAACACATTTAACCACATACAATGACTTGTCAAATTTAACCACATAAAATTTTGACCAATCTCGAAGTTTGATCCATATGGAAACTATACAAAGAAGATGTTTCATCATTTGTTGGATTAAGCTAGTCAATTGGATTCCAATCATTGACAACACACATATCTAAAACTTGATTAGATGGTTTTAACGGCTCCTCTAGATTATCATGGCTTACTATTGGGTACTCTGTCTCATTGACATTAACCTCATCAACAATATGTGTAGAAGGCGCATCGACAACATCATTGCTAATTACCACACAATTGAAAGACTTATCATGAAATATACCTCCTTCTTTAGCAGTGTCGTGAATTTCGTATTCATGATTGTCACTTGTTGCATGAGCTTCCCCTTCTAAATTATTAAAGAATAAAATAATATCACTCGCTTGGTCATCTTTTCACTTTCGACTCGCTCAATGATTTCAACCCATAATATGGCTCTACGACCTTTCTCATTTCAGTCCATCATATAAGTAGCAACACCCTCATTGTCGTTTAAAGAAATGGGTTGATTCGATAAGTCCCGTGAATTACATGCATAACTTAGTTTTAACACAATCTTGTTCCAATCAACTTTAAACTTCAAACGCAACTTCTCTTCTAATTCAGTTAGAGTAATATATGTATCAACAATTATACTAGCAAGTGTCTCTTAAAGAATCCAATGGCATGACAAATCTTTCTCTTTTGCCCACTCTCCATATGCAACTGGTACTACTATATGAGCCATTCCTAATATAAAGATTTTAAGTATATATTAGAATAATATGAAATCAACAAGTTATTTGAAAAAAAAAATTCTAAATCTAATCCTACTCGAATGCTTTCGACAGTACTTGACCGGGCATTTGTATTAAACTTTCAACTTATCATTTCTGGATCTATTACTCGACCACTCGACCGGTGTGTCAGAATGCGATCGAGCAGTCGAGTTCACTGTACTTTCGTTTTTAAATGACACTTTTCAACTGAAAATCTTATATATGACCTCGAAAATGCCTAAATCTTTCAATATTTAACAATAAAGTACTACAAAAGTAATAGTCCAAAGTTTTACACTTGATTTAAAAGTAAAAAAAAATCAAAATAACTAAATGATAAGTCACCATTTTGCATAGAATTTGATATGAGAAAACCCCAAATTCCAAGTGTCTTAATGATAAAAATTTGATAATTTATGGCCAAATGGTATGTGCAGGGGAAAAGAAATGGCAGGAGCTAAAACGGAGCAAAGTGGAGCTAAAACGGAGCAAAAAGGAGCAAAATGCAAGAGCGCCGCGGCGCCACTTTGCTAGCGCCACGGCGCTGAGAGATGTAAGCGAAAACAGCAGCTCTCTGGAGACCGCGGCGCCATCACCAGCGCCGCAGCCCTCGACCCCAGCCATCACCAGCGCTATGGCGCTACTCAAACAGCGCCGCGGCGCCCAAAGCCCAGCACTTGAAGTCTTTATCGCAGCGCCGCAGCGCTATAAATCCAGCACCGCGGCGCTACTTCGGAAATTTGGGCCTTACACTTTGAAATTCGTCAAAAACGTGGAGGAAAAGCCCAAATATTGGCCGAAAATTACCCTAGAATATAAAAGGAACACGAAAAGAAAGAGAAGGGGGAGGAGAGCAAGTTTTGGGAATCATTGAAGAGCATCGGATCAATTTTCATTAGTTTTCAGCAACAACAGTTTGTTTAATTTAGTTTTTCCAATTCATTCGCATTTATGAGTCACGTTATGAATGGCTAGAATTCCTTATTTGTTAGGGTGTAGATGAATCTCGATTGTTGAATGCTATTTCAAGTTTGATGTGTTTAATTCAAGTTCATCGTAATTCGTTTATTCTATTCGGGTTTTAATTGTTTCAATTGTGCTTCGCAATGATTTGTTTATGAATTCTGCATGTTGATTGAATATATTTAGATTGTGAGAACCACTACTCGAGAGGGGAACGTTCAAACGATCGGGAATCGGGTAGAATAACCTAAGTTGGTGTGAGATCGAGAGATAAGCTTCATCTAGGTAGCCGAGATAAATTGAGTTGTGAAATTGAGAGGTGGAATTCTTAAATTATCTCTAGAGTTAAACTTAATGAAGGTAAGGTAAACGGGTTGTATAGAGATATAGACTCGGGGACACTTGCACATTTTCTATGCGGCACTCGAGAGAGGGTATAGAATTATAATTGTTGCTCTAGGTTAGCGATACGATGAATGAGATTTAAGCACATTAACACGACGAGGTAGTATTATGATCGAGTGAAATTGAAACCCTAGCATTTATTCATTTATTGATTTACGACCTTTAATTCTCACGTGTTTTAGTTATTAATCATTTCAATTCAGTTTATTTTACATTTTCATCGCAATTAATCTTGAGTTGCCTAGATAAAATAGGATAGATAATTGCAATAGATAGTATAGTTTTTATCCGTCAATCCTCGTGGGACGATATCGGTCTTCGGACCACTTTATTACTGAGCGATTTGTGCACTTGCAAGCATTATTAAATATTTTCGCAACAAGTTTTTGGCGCCGTTGCCGGTGATTGTACGGCTTAGAAATTAGCTAATATTGTAACGATATATCTAATTTTAATCTAGGTTTTTATTCCTATCATTGTCATTAGTATTTAATTATTTATTTTTTCTTTCTTTCGTCTTATCTTCTGTACTTTGGCTGTGTTCTCAGGTTTTTGCGTAGTGCTAGTGACTCTCAACCTCTTCTTTTTGATCCGGAGATCGAACGATCGTGTCGCGCAAATAGAAAGAGGAGAAGGGCCAAAACTAGAGTCATGGTCGAGGGAGAAGACAACCAGAGGACTTTGCGGGACTATTTCAAACCAGTCGTGCAGGACAACTACTCAGGCATTCAGCGCCAAACTGTGAATGCCAACAACTTTGAGCTAAAGCCGGCACTAGTGAATATGGTGCAACAGAATCAGTATGGCGGTCTACCGAGCGAAGACCCCAATGTTCATTTGGCCATTTTTCTGGAAGTGTGTGACACTGTGAAATATAACGGGGTTGATCAGGGAGTAATAAGGCTCAAGCTCTTTCCTTTCTCCTTGAGGGATCGAACTCGCGCTTGGCTTCAGTCTTTACCAGCAGGGAGTGTAACTTTATGGGAGGATATGGCGCAAAAGTTCCTCATTAAGTTCTTTCCACCGTCTAAGACGTCACAGCTGAGGGTTGAAATTACACAGTTCCGCCAATTTGATTATGAGCAGTTATATGAAGCATGGGAATGATTCAAAGAAATGCTCCGTAAATGCCTTCAACAACTTGAAGCTCAATATATTATTCTTCAAATGAAATGGCAGTATCAATAAAAGACCACAATAATAGAATCTTCATAAACTTTTGACATTAGTTTGGCTAAATGACGATACATTTTGAATTTAAGCACCACTTTGGGGTTGTCCCTTATGTTTCTTCCGGCAACTCCCCCCTATAACCCCTGGTTTTATGTGATACACATTTTGTAAAGAACGGCCAAGGCCGGATTAGTGTGCTTCACATCTTAAAGGTAAAGAAAATATTATAGTTTAATAAAATACCCAGTTCCACTCTTCCATTATGATTTTAGATTTAATTAAGAACATTTCTTTTAAGTTCCGCACCGAAATCCCGACTCGAAACCCTAACCGAGCCGAACTCTCGGATTTTACCGGGAATGCATAAAGGATGACCTCCGACCCTGATTTTAGAATTATAAAGTCAAGACACGATTAGTAGTACCATGAGAAGATTACTTAAGGTCGGAAAAGCAAGAAGTGAATAATTACAAATAAGCCCCCGAACTTTTTAGGAAATTGTATTTTGACCCAACTTTCGAACTATGTAAGAAAATGACCCCATTGGAAAAGATGTTATGGATCAAAGTTAATTTGGATAAATCAAGTTTAAATGTCAAGTTTTAGACCTATTTGAGCTCAAGAACCCATACAGAGGAGATTTCGGCAAAATCGGGGAAAACGGTAAAATACGGCAAAAATAGTTTTAACTGCCCAAAAATTATGAAAATTTGAGAAAGACCTTATTTTATTATTATTATTATAAAGAAAGGATTTGTGAAAGGAAATTAGGTCAAAGAGATCAATAAAAATTATCTAATTTCTCAGAAGGACTAAAATACAAACTTTTTCAAGATTTAGGGCAAAAGTGCAAATAATAAAAATTCTTCACTACAGCTTTTGGCTGAGCTTATTAGTGGATTTTGAGTTGTCAAGAGGAGATTAAGTAAGGTTGCATGAAATTAAGAGGTGTTTTTACGTAATTGGTCAAAATCATAGTTTAGTTGGATTTTAACTAAACTAGTTCATGTAACTAGCTTCAAATTGGATCCAAACCAAGTCAATTACACTTCCATTACATAATTGTAGCTGAATAGTGTGAGTTGTCACGTTAAATTCATGCTTGGAGCAAAGTGGCATTGCGTTTAAGAGTATTAGTGGCAAAACTTTAGCTAGGTGTCAAAATAAAGCCTTAAACTCACCTCTTGAATTGTTTAACTCAACCTTGCTCAATTAAAACCAAGGAGTCCGACCATTACAGTAAAAATAGAGAGAGTTTGGTCTTCATTTCAGCCTAATAACTCAGACCAAACTTAGAAAGAAAGAGAGGAAGAAGGAAAAGAGAAAAGAGAAGAAAACTTCATGAAAATTCTGAAATTTCTAGACCCGGCTTAAAGACCAAGCTTAGGTAAGTATTGTAACCCTCTTTCTTTCCTCCTAAGTTGATTCTTCTGATTACCTTCAACTATACTAAGTTTGTCCTTACTAGGTTTAGCAACTTATTAGGTTCTTGATGTTGTAGACAGGGGAAAGATGAAGATAGAATAAGTTCAGCAGCCGGAGCCAAAGACGGGTATGTGTGGCACAGACTGAATGAAGACCCGGCTCATATATGTGTTTATGTTGGTTTTGAAAAGTACATGTAATGAAAGACTGTGATCACAGCTACTTAATATAAATACGTGTATGTTTTATGTAAAATAAAAAAATAAAAAAAACCTGCGCACTATTTATATTATTATTTTTTGTTGTATAGATTTAAGTAATGTAAGTATATGTATATAAAGAAAAAGGAGTCACGGCTCGCTGAGGAGGGTAGTGACACCCCAACCGTGCGGCCTTGACAAGATCAACAAGCCTGTCATCCTAGGCGAATTTAGGTCGTTGGAGTTCAGAGAGGGCAAAAATCGACATGGGAGAATTTGGGCATTCCTCGTTGCATGCCATCAGCCCCCTTAACACATCAGTGCTCATTGACATCAACCGACATCAACCACACATTGCTGCCTCCACCGCACATCGTCGTCATTGGAGCAGTGCGTGGAGGTTCACTATGCATTGAGGTCGCTCTTCACCTAGTCGAGTCTAAATCGCCATTCTCACCACCGCGATTCACGACGTGGGCAGTTGTGACGTTACAGTGGAGGGCGGGGTCGTGGTTGGACTCGAGCCATCGTGCTCAAAGACTCAAACCTTCTTCTTCTTCTTCCTTTTTTTTAAATTTTCTTTTTGAATATTTTTGCCTTGATTTTAGGCTTGGTTTGAATGTTTTTCATCTTTAGAGAGAAAAAAAAGGAAGAAAAAGGTAGAATTTTTTATTTTTTTTCTCCTAATATGTGGAGGAAGGAGGAAGGAGGAAGATGGAGAAGAAGATAGGTACTTTGTTTTATTTTAATTTAATTATTTAAACAACATTGCCCTTAAATATAAGGCCACATGATAAGCTTGTGCAGAATTCCGTCTTAAATTCGATGACCGTTTTTAATTTGGACCAAAGTGCTACAGTTTTTAAATTTAGAGGTGTTAATGATTAAAAAAAAAGATAAGGTGTTAAAGTATCACAGTCCGATAAGTTTAGGTGCCACATAGGCCAATTACTCATTTAAAAAGTATTAGCAATGTTTTCAATTATTAAAAGAAGGGTTAATGACTTATTTAGTCCCTGAACTTTTACTCGAGTGACAGTTTGACACCTATTATTTTTTTATTAGCAATAGTAGTCCCCAACCTTTATATTTATTGCTCCATCGTTAAAATTCAAAAATCCCATTTGAATCCTAACAGATTTAGCACGTGACTTGCGCATGGCACGAATCCTAAACTAGAATACGCAAAATACCCTTGTAAATTTAAGGTTTAGATTTACTTTTGATCAAAATAATTTTTTAATTAAACAAATGAAGAGGAAATATTATCCTACATAGCCACTACAGCCGCCGTCGCAGCAACCGCCACCACTCTCTCCAGCTTGGCTGCGGCACCCTAGAACTCGCCGCCGTTGTCGCCGAAGTGCCGCTCCACTGCAAGGAAGTCCCCGAACGAGGGCGACCTTGCGTGACCAGAGAGGGCTCTCCGCGAGGAAGTCGTCTCGGGCACCGGCGGCAGCAGAGGCAGAGGCAAATGAGGTCAGGGTTTCGTGGCGGCGCTAGGACGAAGCTCGGAAGTCGATGGCGGGGAAGAAGAGAAAAAGAGCGACCACAAATTAGCCATTTCCTTGAAATGTTTTGAGGAAGAGCTTAAGAGGAAGAATGAGAGCTCGAGGGTCGCCTGGAGGCGTAGGCGGAGGATGAGGGTCAGTAGGGAGAGGCAGGTGGGGGAGGGATTGGGCAAGATGGCATTCAACACCGGCGGTGGAGCCATCAACTGGTTCCCCGGACATATGATCGTCGCCACCCGCGCCATCCGTGACCGCCTCAAGTTGGCCGACATTGTACTCGAAGTCAACGACACCCGCATTCCCCTCTCTTTCGCGCGAGCCTAAAGCTGGGGCTGCATGTTATCGAAACCTCCCATAGCGAGAGTGCATTAAAAAAGAAAAAAAAAACAACTTTTGGAGTTGGTAGAGGTGAAGTTGAGAGAGGTGATCTCAAGGGTATTTTTGGCATTTATGTGTAGAATCTGAGACATGTGCAAGTCTCGTGGAAAACCCGTTATAATTCAAATGGCCTTTTTCAGATTTAACTGCACAACAACAAATAAATAGTTCGAGGACTAATATAGCTAATAAAAGAGAATGGGGACTAAATTGTCACTCGAGTAAAAGTTCAAGGACCAAATGAGCTATTAACCCTTAAAAGAATGATATATAATTATAAGAGATAAGCTCATCCATGCTTACAATTGGAACATAGTTTTTTTTCCTTAATTTTTTGAAATATGTGCTATCATTTGAAAGACTCCTTTAATTGTGACATATTTTTATAACTCAGCCTATTTTTTATTTCATCTTCACACATCAGTAATTCAAATGTCTCGTTTTAGAATACAAAAAATAAGGAGAGATTTTGCCTTTATACAATATTTAAATTCTTAAAAAGTTTAATAGCAGTAAAGATGGATGATTAAAGTGTGGCTTTTCTTTTAATTGTTATTCATATTCAGAACAAATTAACAGCAAAGTTACGCACATGCACATAACTAGCATCCGAAAGTATCCACACGTGCATAATTAGTAAAAACAAAAAGTAGCATGTAGAAAGTGGGAATTCCTCAAAATCTCTTTTGATTTTTTAGACAGAACTCAGAAGGGCCGCTATTGATATACACTTTTGACTTTTGAGAGTGCTCTTAATCAAAGCAAGGGTGTTTCTGCAGGTTTGAGTTTAGGCATAAGTTATTGATATATGTAGGCATGTCCTTTTCCTGTAGAGTGTGTTTCGCACATAGCGCTCGCTATCTTCGCTTTGCAGTCCTGCAGAATGGTCCGGATCATATTTTATATTTGCACTTTTTGCTCCCTTTTCATTTCTCTGTATATTTCTACTCGAGTCAAAATCCCATCAACTAATGGATATAAGTGTAATTACTCCACTGCGAAACTTAACCTCGTAAGGGTTTCTGAATAAAAGTGTAATTTTGCATTGAAGCCAAAAAAAAAAAAAATTTGTTTTCCATCAAGCACCACACAATATACCATTTGGAGAAGCAAATCGAGGACATACTGTAGCACCCGATAGTGGTGTCAGAGCGAGTACGGGCAGCTGTGGACACAAAAACCCTAAGAGTATGTTTGGTAAGGTAGAAAAATGGAAGAAAAGAAAGTAAGTAGATGGAAATTTGGATAGAACTCAGTAAATGCTCTTGTTTGGTAGGAAAAAAAAAAGAGAAGATGAGGGAAAAAAATACAAGTACGACTCACTATTTTTCATCCTTTCAAAATTAGAAAAAAAATTCTTCTCAACTCATTTTAGTATTATCCATATTTTTCAATTCTAATAATACAGTTGATAATTATTTACTGAAACATTTTCTTTCATTCTTAATACAAAAGAAAAAAAATATTTTCTTTTGTCTCTCTCTTATTTTATACCACCTTCTATTTTCCTTTCCGTCTACTTTTCTTAATACATTTTCTTTTCTTTCCTTTCCAGAGTGTAAAATCTCCTTTCTTCGACCTCTTTTGCTCCCGCTAGCATCCTCTTCGCTCCTACTCGCAAACCCATAGAGTCTCTTGCTCTTCTCCGGTTGTTGCCACTGCTCGGCGTTCCTGCTCCTTGCTACTCAACGTCCTGCTCTCCGCCCATTTTCTCATCTCTCTCTCGTATGTCCTGTTCTTGTAGAGTGTGTTTCGCATATGACGCTTGCGGCCTTCGCTTTGCAGTCATGCGTAATGGTTTGAATCATACTTTATATTTGCAGTTTTTGCTCCCTTTTCATTTCTCTGCTTATTTCTTCTCGAGTCAAAATCCCATCAACTAATGGATATAAGTTGTAATTACCCCACTGCGAAACTTAACCTTATAAGGGTGTTTGAATAAAAGTTTAATTTTGCATTGTAGCAAAAAATAAATAAATAAATTGTTTTCCATCAAGCACACACAATATACACTTTGGAGAAGCAAATCAAGGACGTGCTGTAGCACCCGATAGTGGTCTCGAAGCGAGTGCGGGCGACTGTGGACACAAAAACCCTAAGAGTATGTTTGGTAAGGTAGAAAAATGAATGAAAAGAAAGTAAGTAGAGGGAAATTTGGATAAAATTCAGTAAATGCTCTTATTTGGTAGGAAAGAAAAAAAAAAGATAAAGATAAAAGAAAAAATATAAGTGGAACTCACTATTTTTTATTCTTTCAAAATTAGAAAAAAAAATTCTTTTCAACTCATTTTAGTATTATCAAGATTTTTCAACTCTAACAATATAGATGATAATTATTTACTGAAACATTTTCTTTCATTCTTAATATAAAAGAAAAAAATATTTTGTTTGTCTTTCTCTTAATTTATATCACCTTCTATTTTTCTTTCCATCTACTTTTCTTAATACATTTTCTTTTCTTTCCTTTTCGGAGTGTAAAATTTCCTTTCTTCGACATCTTTTGCTCCCGCTAGCATCATCTTCGCCCCTGCTCGCAAACCCACAGAGTCTGTTGCTCTTCGCCGGTTGTTGCCACTGCTCGGCATTCCTGCTCTTTGCTACTCAACATCCTGCTCTCCACCCATTTTCTCATCTCTCTCTCGCATGTCCTGTTCCCATAGTAGAGTGTGTTTCGCACATGACGCTCACGGCCTGCGCTTTGCAGTCATGCTGGATGGTTTGAATCATACTTTATATTTACACTGTTTGCGCCCTTTTCATTTCTCTGCTTATTTCTTCTCGAGTCAAAATCCCATCAACTAATGGATATAAGTTGAAATGACCCCACTGCGAAACTTAACCTTATAAGGGTGTTTGAATAAAAGTTTAATTTTGCATTGTAGCAAAAAAATAAATAAACAAATAAATTGTTTTTCATCAAGCACCACACAATATACACTTTGGAGAAGCAAATCGAGGACGTGCTGTAGCACCCGATAGTGGTGTCGGATCAAGTGCGTGCAGCTGTGGACACAAAAACCCTAAGAGTATGTTTGGTAAGGTAGAAAAATGGAAGTAAAGAAAGTAAGTAGAGGGAAATTTAGATAGAATTCAGTAAATGCTCTTCTTTGATAGGAAAGAAAAAAAAAAAATACAAGTGGTACCCACTATTTTTTATCCTTTCAAAATTAGAAAAAAAAAATTATTTTAAACTCATTTTAGGATTATCCATATTTTTCAATTTTAACAATATAGATGATAATTATTTATTAAAACATTTTCTTTCATATAGAAGATTTTTTTTTTTTTTTTGGTCTTGCTCTTAATTTATATCGCCTTTTATTTTCCTTTCCCTCTACTTTTCTATTACATTTTCTTTTCTTTCCTTTCCGGAGTGTGTAAAATTTCCTTTCTTCGACTCGCAAACCCACAGAGTCTGTTGCTCTTCGCCGGTTGTTGCCACTGCTCGGCGTTCCTGCTCCTTGCTACTCAACGTCCTGCTCTCCGCCCATTTTCTCATCTCTCTCTCGCATGTCCTGCTCCCGTAGAGTGTGTTTCGCACATGACGCTTGCGGCCTTCGCTTTGCAGTCATGCGGAATGGTCTGAATCATACTTTATATTTGCAGTTTTTTCTCCCTTTTCATTTCTCTGCTTATTTCTTCTCGAGTCAAAATCCCGTCAATTAGTTGATATAAGTTGTAATTGCGCCACTACGAAACTTAACCTTGTAAGGGTGTCAGTAACTTAGCTCAAGCAATAATTAATCAAGCAAATTTCAGGTGTACCGAGGTTAGCAATCCTGAATAAAAGTTTAATTTTGCAGTGTTTCAGTGGGACACGACTGAGAAGTATGATAATTTTCAAGGCTGATAGAGGACATCGGAGTGTTTTGGGTCGAAACATGAGGTATCGGGGTGTGTGTGTTTTTTTTTTTTTTTTTGGCTTAGTACAAAAGTGATGATTTGGGAACTGGATTCCATGGATTTGCTCTGGCAGGTTTAGTAATTTTGTGTGTACCAGACTCTCAAAAGTATGTTATCGTTCGAAACATAAGTTGGCAGAAAAGCTGTGTGAAGAAGTTGATAATTATGGGTTTTCAAACATATGCAATCGTCCGAAGGTGCTTGATAAGGTAGGTGCATTTTTCACCCATAGGTTGTTTGGTGCCTATAACCTATTCTAGTGAGCTTTTATTTGTCACTCAAAACTTCTGCTCAAAATTTATATTCGCTTACTTCTTTTTCTAGAGTATTTTGTGAAACTTTTCTTTTGGTGTTGTTCAAAATGTTATCATCTTTTATCATTTAATATTGCATCTTTCTGACATTTTGTCATATTTATCTATGTTTCATTTTATTTAAGGTATCAGTTTTGATGGGGTATGATGATCTACCCGAGTTGAATGAAAACAAAGATGGAACAGAAACTTTTGATGTCTCCTTGGCATGTAAACGATTTCCATCTATTGTTGTGGGTAGTTCTCCTCCAGTGAACCTGTACGATGGGACCACCGATTTGCATGAAACGAGGAGTCTCTTAGAAACTGCAGAATACGAAGATATCCTTTCGGAATCTATAGGTGCAGAGCAGACACAGAATAGACTCCATGAAACATGGGATGCTCAAGATCTCACTCTTTCCAGCATAAAAACTTCCCCATCAACAGAAGCATATCCTTATATGCCGAACTTATCTTCTGACCCCGTGACATTGATTACTGATGAAAACCTAAAACAAGAAGCCACTGTGGAAGAGTCTGTTTCACTGGAATCACAAGTATATGTAACATCCGTGGAGCTGTTCCTGGACAGTGCTATTAGTTGCATACCGGGGCTTAAAAAGCGGCACTGTCGTCAGTTGGAAGATACTGGTTTTCACACGGTTTGTTTTCTAAGCAATTAGGTTGAAGAAAAGACATTTTGTTAGCACTTGAAAGAAGGCTTGACTTTATTGGCTATTCTTAATTTTATGTAGTTGCGGAAATTGCTACACCATTTTCCTCGTACGTATGCTGATTTACGGAATGCCCAGATTGGAATTGAAGATGGGCAATACTTGATTTTTATTGGAAAAGTATTATCTTCAAGGTGAGAATGTTCTTCAAATGTATGTACAACTGGTGTTTGTTTGCGTTTCAAATATATATGTTCTAATTTGTGGTCATCATGGGATTCTCTGGGTAGTTTTTTTCCATTTTTTTTTCATTATAAAGACTTCTGTTGATGATTATGACAATAAAAGTGCAAAAAGATAGAGGAAGAGGATTCCTCAGTTTTGAAAAACATAAGTAGGTCCCAGAACAAAAATCTACTTAAAGACTAAGGGCCTAAAACATCTTTTTCCATTTACAATGACTAAAGAGAAGAGAAATCGTTAAAACGCATTTTCAGTAGAAGCCAAAGGGATGCTAAGAATTTTTCTTTCTCAAATGTCTTGAACCCCTAAAAGTTTTTCTTAAAAAATTCTGGAATTTCTCTTGTGCCAACTCATCTAAAATACGGAAGTGTTTGTTTAGTCAATATAGTGTTCTGATAGACTGAGGTGTTTTCCTGTAATATTTGAACCAGCTAAGGCAGAGATGAAGCAATTTGTTTTCCTTTAAGTTTGGTGGTTGATCTTTATATGACTATTCTAAGGTGTGAAAATTTATGCTTTGATGCGCAGTAACATTTTTCTTTTATCTTGCAGAGGAGTCAGAGCTAGTTGTTCCTTTTCATTTCTAGAGGTTGTTGTGAGTTGTGAGATTGCAGAAAGAGAATCTAGTTCCGAGTATACAGTTGATAGTATGGATATTAAAGGAAACAAAACAATTTATTTGCATTTGAAGAAATTTTTTAGCGGTGCTCGTTTTACTTTTAGACCTTTTCTCCAAAGCATTCAGTCGAATTACAAAGAGGGACAGATTGTATGTGTTAGTGGTAAGGTAAGTTTCACGAGTTTTTCTATTTTTTATTTATTTACTCTACTATATCCTATTGATATCTTTGGTTACTTTTAGTATGATTATAGAAAATCAGAATGAAATTCACATAGGGGTCTGATTCCAAATAATGCTCTCCCCAAACTTAATTCTGGCTGAATACACAAAAGCCAAATGGATATTTTTATAGTTGAAGGTAATATGGCGCAACCATTTATAGGCTCATACTCAATTCAGAGATATCCAATTCCTGTTGTAAATTTAGCCTTCTGGCATGCTCGTTCTTTTGGATATTTTACGTTCACATACTATTGAACCTGTCATATATGTAACAATGTTGATGTCACTGCATTCTATCAATTCTAAAAAAAATTATTGGTCCCTCACCGGTTGTGCAAATTGATATTTAAGCCAGTAGAGGGCAATTTTTAACGACAGGGATTTGGCTCTCAAAACATATTTGAGTTGCTCATGCATGATCATTGTGCTAGTATTAGCTGCGTTTGAAATGTAGATATTGGACCCTTTTTTTTTTTTTAATATATCATGAGAGCTAGAGGAAAGGTAGGACTTTTCTGGTATAAAATAGTTGCTAGAATTGTCACATTTAGTATCTTCTAAGCATGCTTGTGTTTGTATTGCTATTATTTTATTTTAATATTTTAAAACATGTGCTATTTTTTTTTAAATTGTTTAAAAAATTGTGCTATTTGCTTCAGTAACTATATTTTA
This sequence comes from Boehmeria nivea var. tenacissima, assembly GCA_018132145.1. NCBI lineage: Eukaryota > Viridiplantae > Streptophyta > Magnoliopsida > Rosales > Urticaceae > Boehmeria > Boehmeria nivea. Next base: position 3,873,524 of record CM030881.1, read on the forward strand.
TTCTCTTCTATACATAGTAATTTAGACAAATGTTACTGCTTGAATACAGGTAAGGACTATGCCTGCCAAAGATCACTATGAGATGAGAGAATATATTATTGATGTTATTGATGATGAAAACGATTCATCTTTTCATGCAAAAGGAAGGCCATATCCTATTTACCCTTCAAGAGGAGCCTTAAAAGCAAACTTTTTGAGAGACATTATTCCAAGGTTTGTTCCTCTCACACCTTACCTGTATCATCGTAAGGTACCATCTACTATTTTTCCCTTTATTTGTTTTGTATTCTTTTGCGTAAATAACTTGCACTTAAAACAGTCATTTCTGCATGCATGGCTTGTCTTATGCCTTTCAAGTTCGAAGTGTAGAAAGAAAGTATTTGTATATATTTTGCTTCGGTTAAACTCGCCTAGGATCGCTCGATTTGGAGAAAAAACTGTTTTTCCACCCTAATGATTCGTTATGAAGCATGTTGAATGATTGTTGCTCCAAAACTTATAATAACTCTAAGATGGTAGCATGAAGTAAGATTATGATAGTTCAGTTCATGTTCATAAAAAACCTGACCTTGTTATATGCTTTCAAGATGCTAAATGGTCGATGCTTTATAGTCACATGCATGCAACTTTATTCTTGGTCTTGGTCTTGGTCTTGTTTAAATAAGATTGCTTTGGTCTTGGTCTTGTTTAAATAACAGTATTCTCAGTGTAATTGCATCATTGTGACTACGTTAATGTTTTTGTTTGTTTTGTTTGTTTTTGTCTTTGTTTTGTTTCTTTCTTCTGTTTTTTTGGTTACAGTGCTCTAAAAGTTTTGCCCTTAGATTTTGATCCTATCCCTAAGAATGTGCTTCAAGACTATGGACTACCTACTTTATATGATGTAAGTATAACTATTTGTCTCCTTTGAGGCTTTTAGCTTTTCCAGTGTGTATATGTAACTGCCACTTATTAGTTGCTAGAAACCAAAATATGTTTACCCCCTTTATAGGTTTGTTTTCGTAGTTCTGAATTAGATTGTTCTTGAGATCTTGAATTTCTCGCTCATTGGCAGTGTCTTCCTTCTTCAACACACAATTAACACAAATATTATCTCATTAGTTGGTTCAGACTGACACATTTGTTTACAATGATCAATTGGTTAAAGCATAAGGTTTAGTGAAAACGACACACACACACAGACACACACAAAAAAAAAAAAAAAAAAAAAGCATTAAGCATACAGAGTCATTTGCATGAGGGGAGTTATATTGAGAACCCCATGAGTCATCAGGGCACCCACTTCCAATACTTGTAACTTTTTCAACACACAATTAACACAAATATTATCTCTTTAGTTTGTTCAGACTGACATTTGTTTACAATGTTCAATTGGTTAAGAGCATAAGGTTTAGCAAAAACGACTCAAAAAAAAAAAAAAAAGAGCCTAAAGCGTATAAAGTCATTTGTACGAGGGGAATTATATTGAGACCCCCATGAGTCATCAAGGCTCCCACTTTGAGTATTTGTAACTTTTTAAATTGAAGATCACATTTTGCCTAAATGAAATATTTTGAAATCAACCAAAAACTACTCATTACTGCACCCTCCTTGGTTGGTCTGTCTCTGTTTGACAAGAATGCCCACCGATGGAAGACTTTCCACTGTTTAGCAACTGTCAAAGTGCTTTGCAAATATTTTTTCTTGAGATAAAATATAATGAGGGTTTGAAAATTTGAAAAACTTTGATTTAGTCATCAGAGAAAAGCATCCATAGCATTCTTTTTCATGTGTTTTTTCCCAGCTATATTATATTTCAAGTTAAATAGACGTGTTTTTGCTCCTTGGATTAGAATGGGTTTTGGATTTTTATGGTACATGATTCTAGAAGAATATTGGCTAGTTAAAATGTTGGATAAATTTTCGCAAAGCTCCCTAAATATGGGGCCTCGTTGTAACGTGCCCCCTTAATTTTTATTTGTAAGATCCGCTTCCCTTTTGAAATTAAAGCATCTCAACGAAGCCCAATCTGTCGATTTATAGACGGAAGCCCATGTCACAACCAATTAAGAAGTTAGGTGAAAACTAGAATGAAAGTATGGAAAAGCCCCAATTTTCTTGCCCTGCTTTAAAGCCATTTCTACTGTGTAAGATTTAAACTAAAATTATAAAAGATTAGCTTTAAAAACACAATATTCCGGATCCATAGGAGTATCTACAGGTTTGCAGCGCATCAAACCTGTTTCCTTGAGGTACTCTATGCGTGCAATTCTCTTTTTTCCTTGTAATCCTTGCTTCCTGGAGGATAACTTATTCTTCTTTTGGCACAACACCTTTCAGTATCAATGAAATCCTTTTCTTATTAATAAAAAAAATTCTATGGTACTCCTCTACTTCACTGCAGTAACTTCTTATCTTGTTTTATATTTTGTTTTTAAACCCTGAACAGTTTAATTTTTTAGTGCAATGGTTTATCAGCTTACGTTGCTTTGTGATGTACTCTAATATCTATCTGTGTATAATCATTCTCATAAGCCTGCTTTATTCTTTTGGGAACTATGTAGGCATATACTGGGATTCACCAGCCAAAGAACATAAATGAGGCTGATTTGGCGAGGAGAAGGTTTATATTCGATGAGTTCTTCTACTTGCAGGTGTTCTTATTTTACCTGTAACAATAGTGTTGATATGCTTTCTCGTAATAATCAAATACCGTCTGGAACTAAACTTATTATCATCTGTTAGCTAGGACGCTTGTTCCAAATGCTTGAAGGTCTTGGTACACGAATTGAGAAAGATGGATTACTGGATAAGTATAGGAAGCCAGAAAGCAATGCCGCTTATATGCAAGAATGGTCTAGTCTCACCAAGAAGTTCGTGGAAGCTCTTCCCTATTCACTTACGGCTAGTCAGCTAAAAGCTGTATCTGAAATTATTTGGGATCTTAAACAACCAGTCCCTATGAATCGGCTCTTGCAGGTTTGCGCTTTACATGAATGTTTTCTTCGCTAGCAAACTGTATACATAGCCTGCTGTACTTGATTTCTTTTAGATTCAAATATACTAGTAGATGCTCATAAGGCTGATTACTAATGTCTTAAAATTGTCCTAAATCTTACCTCTAACATGCAAACTTGTAAGAAAAATCATTTACTGTTTTAGGATTAAAAATGATAAAAAAGTTTGTCATATCTTGAGCTAGCCTGGGATTTCTATTTTTTTCTTGCATGCACAAATAGTCAAAGAATGATTTTTTCAAAAGCAACTCTGCAGCACTATAATCCTACTTAGGCACTGTTATTATTGGAATTATCTTTCGCTTCAACTTTACTTTTATATCATTCTTGTAGCCAAACGAACCTGCCTCGGGTCTTGTTTGGCGGAACACTCTCCAACTGCAAAACATTATATTTACATCATGCTGTGTGTATTTCTTAAATTTTATACTTTGCGAGAAATTTTACTTGTCGCTTCTATCACGTATACTTCCCTTACCAAAATCAGTGAAAAATTTGATGTGGTTATACTTTTATCTTCATCTCTAATTTTCTTCTTGCTATTAGTCAATATATCTACATCCCTCAAATGGCAAACTAAAAAGGTAAATACTTCTGCTTAGTTAGTAAATTAAAAGTAATAATGTTTTCCCTTTGGGATATTAGGAATACTATTACAAAATTAAACTGAGACATCAGTAGATACGCGAATCATAGATTTGTATATATAGAGAAGAACATTGATGGTGGATTAGTATAATAGTTTTATGGTGAATTAGTTGGGTTAGACATCTTGATAAAAGTCTAATGAACAAAAATATCCAATCAATATCTTAGCTTTTACCTTATTATTCAATTTTATTTACTAATGAGCCGTTGATCGTAGCTATTTGGCGGTCAAAATCTGGAAATATGGAAATCAGGGAATGAAGATCGATGCCCTTGGTTTTCTAGTTTGGCATGTTTAGAATTGATGGGATTTTTGGTGCGATTTTGGACTTCTTGTGGGCTTCTGTTGGCTAAGATTATGTGTTGCACGGGTCATATTTTTTTAGAATATAGAATTGACGACTCTATGTTAGGCCTGAGATTCGCTTTACTTATTCTAGGCATAACAGAGGGGCTGCTGAGGTGTAATACTCTGCTTTGTAATAATGAATTAGTTACAATTGCTGAGGTGGCAGGGTGATAGTGTGCTGATTAGGATGATTGGGGCTGTAGGGTATTTAGGAGACACGTTCTTTGTGTGTGGGGTATCTGAAAAATTACTTTGCTGAGCATAGCTCAATTTTGGAGAGCCTCCAAGCCTCTGGAATGCTTGGTTAGACTGTTCTTGCTCATTTTCTTTCCAGATCTAGATCAATACTATACTGATACCGTGTTGATTGTCCCAATTATTGCCTTGATTGTTCTTAATTGTGCTCTGTTGATTGTTATTTCTACTGTTATATACATACAATTGCTATTTTCTGTGGTGTGTGTGTGTATCAAATTGGTATCAGAGCCAGTCGAACCTGAGGAATGGCTAAGAATCCGAGTGTCACTCAATGGATCGACCATATGGAAAAGGTAGTGGGGTCGATGCAGCAGGATTTTCAGCGTTTTGAAGGATCGCTGAAGGACGAGGTTGGAAGTATGAATGCGAGGCTCGAAGGTACGTTGCGAGAGGAAATACAGAGTATGAACAAGCAGATTGAGCAGATTCTGCGAATGCAGGAAGATCCAGGTCGGGGCGGAACAACGCCGATGGGGAAAACGAAGGAAACCGGGATCTATAGTCTGACGCACAGCGGCGAAACAGCGGCCCATTCAGGCAGCTCTCCGATGCCGGCAAATCGCCCCGATTTTCGATTTCGGAAACTCGAAATGTCCTTGTTCGACGGGACCAATCCGGATGGGTGGATACTCAAGGCTGAGCGGTTTTTCAACTTCAATCGTTTCTCCAACGATGAGAAGCTCGAGGCTGCAGTAATCTCGTTTGAAGGAGATGCTCTACTGTGGTACCATTGGGAGACGAAGAAGCGAACAATGTTCTCGTGGGAGGAGATGAAGCTCCTCATTCTGAAACAATTTCGCTTGAAGCACGCCGGGTCGCTTCACGAGCAATGGTTAGCTTTGGTGCAAGACAACTTGGTCCGGGATTATTGCTGACGATTCATGGAGTTATCAGCGCCATTGGAGACTGTTTCAGAGGAGATGGCCTTAGGAAATTTCATACATGGGCCTTTAAACCTGAGGTCAGAGTGGAGCTGAGAATTTTGGAACCAACCAATTTGGGCTGGGCCATGGATTTGGCCCAAATGATAGAAGAGAAGCTGCTGGTCTCTAGGGCCCACAAGGGGGGAATTACCTAGGGGTTTGGACGAGGGAGTTGGGGAGGACGACCTGTCACACCTACCACTAAGACCAACCGACCTCCAACCAGCGGCGGAAACGTCGCGGCGAAGCCAATCGGCGAAGTGCGGCGCCTCACTGAGTCGGAAGCTCAAAGAAAACGGAAGATGGGCCTTTGCTATCGGTGTGATGATAAATGGGCGCTGGGCCAACGTTGTAGGAAAAAGGAATTGAGCGTACTATTGACGCAGGACGAAAGGGATGACGAAGTGGAGACGGAGATGTCGGAAGAAGAGGAGATGAAGCTGGAGACAACCGAGATTAACCAGGAGATCGAAGTGTCGCTTTACTCGGTTGCGGGGTTGACAACGCCCCGAACGATGAAGATGAAGGGGATGATTGGAGCGCAAGAAGTTTGTTTAATCGACCGGGGAGCTACTCATAACTTCGTTTCGACGGAGGTGGTGAGCAAGATGAAGTTGCCGGTCACCAAAACGGGGGTTTACGGGGTTACGATGGGCGCGGGGGACTCGGTGAAAGGAGAGGGACTTTGCCGCGGTGTTGCTCTGCACCTCCAAGGGATTGATATCGTGAACGATTTTTTGCGGTCCTCGGGGGACAATGGTTGGAAACCTTGGGCACGCCTCACACGAATTGGAAAACTCAAGTCATGAAGTTCAACCTCGGGCAAGAGACCATCACACTGCGGGGCGATCCATCACTAGGGCGTTCGCTGGTTTCTCTAAAAGCCATGATGAAGACACTATGGCACGAGGGGTCCGGGGTGTTGAGTCGAGTTTCAGCAGATGAATAGTTCAGCGGAAGGAGAAAGCATGATTCCCCAATCCCTGCAAGGGGTGCTCGCCGAGTGTGAAGCAGTCTTTCAGATGCCTACTGGGTTACCTCCCGTTCGCGGCCATGAGCACACCATTGTGTTGCAACCAGGCAGTCCACCGATCAGCGTACGGCCCTACCGCTACCCTCACTTCCAGAAAGATGAGATCGAGAAATTGATCCAGGAGATGCTGCTAGCAGGGATAATAAGGGTGAGTGAGAGTCCATACTCGATCCTGGTTCTCCTCGTGAAGAAAAAAGACGGATCGTGGCGGTTTTGTGTGGACTATCGTGCCTTAAACAAGACCACTGTGATTTGAAATCCGGTTATCACTAAATCCGCGTCAAGGAGGCTGATGTCCCAAAAACGGCCTTCCGTACCCATGACGGCCATTACGAATTTCTCGTAATGCCGTTTGGGCTTACCAATGCCCTGGCAACATTCCAATCACCGATGAATGATATATTTCGCCCCTACCTTCAGAAGTTTGTCTTAGTCTTTTTTGATGACATCCTCGTGTATAGCCCGACTGAAGAACTCCATCAACAGCACTTGGCTCAAGTGTTGGAGCTCTTACGCATACATAACTTGTACGCTAACCAGAAGAAGTGTGAACTTGACAAGATGGAAGTGGCTTATCTCGGCTACATAATTTTGGGGGACGGGGTGGCCGCAGATCCGGCTAAGGTACACGCGATGGTTGCCTAGCCAACTCTGACATCATTGAGGCAGCTTTGGGGGTTCTTGGGTTTGACGGGTTATTATCGGAAGTTTGTTGCGGGATATGCTCGGATCGCTCTTCCCCTTACCGACAACTCAAGAAAGACAAGTTCAGGTGGAACAGCCGAGGCCAACGCGGCATTCAACGAGCTTAAGGAGGCAATGACTAAGGTACCAGTATTAGCTCTACCAGATTTCACCCAAGATTTCATCATAGAAACTGATGCTTCCGGTTTTGGCCTTGGGGCAGTCCTTATAGAAGGCCAACGACCGGTGGCCTTCTTTAGCCAGACGTTGGGCCCACAAGTGCGGCTCAAATCAATTTATGAAAAGGAGCTCATGGCGATCGTGTGAGCAGTGACAAAGTGTAGGCCATACTTTCTCGGGAGGCGATTTGTAGTCCGAACGGACCAGCAGAGTTTGAAGTTTTTACTCGAGCAACGCGTGGTCGGGGTTGAATATCAAAAGTGGATTACGAAGCTTATGGGGTACCAATTTGACATCCACTACTGGACCGGCGCAAGTAACCGTGTGGCGGATGCCCTATCTCGCATTCCTGATCAGATCGAATGTGCGGTACTTACTGTGCCTCAATGGCCACACTGGGATGTCTTAAAACACGAGCTCGAGCAAGATGAGTTTTTGCGGCGCATACGAGACGACATTACTTTGGGAAACCAACACCAAGTGGGTTTTACAGTGGAGCAAGGGCTGGTGCACTACAAGGGCAGGTTGGTGATTCCGAAGACGTCTCAGCTTATCTCCACAATTATCGGCGAGTTCCACAACTCACCCATGGGGGGGTCGTTCGGGCGAGGCAAAGACTTATCGACGCCTTGCTGCTGAACTCTATTGCCTGGGAATGCGCCCCGATGTGACTACCTATGTGCGGGAGTGCACGGCGTGTCAAAAGAACAAATACTTAGCCACGACCCCAGCGGGGTTATTACAGCCACTGCCTCTGCCTGATCAAGTGTGGGACGAAGTGACGATGGACTTTATCGAGGGGTTACCTAGATCCGAAGGGGTTGACTCGATTCTTGTTGTGGTTGACTGTTTGAGTAAGTACGCTCACTTTATCAGCTTAAAACACCCTTTCACAGCAGCGTCGGTTGCGGGAATCTTTGTTAAAGAGGTGGTGAAACTTCATGGTATTCCTCTCTGTATTGTCTCCGATCGCGATCGTGTCTTCTTAAGCCATTTTTGGAGTGAGTTGTTTAAGTTGCAAGGGACTACTCTCAAGTGAAGTACAGCTTATCAACCACAGTCGGACGGACAATCCGAAGTGGTCAATCGCTGTTTAGAGACGTGTCTTCGCTGTTTTTGCCTCGGGTCAGCCGCGCACTTGGTCTCGTTGGTGTCCGTGGGCCGAGTATTGGTACAATACTTCGTCGCACTCTGCCACACGCTGCACACCCTTTCGCGCCTTGTACGGCCGCGACCCTCCTCCTCTCATCCGCTATGATCGCGGAACGGCAGTTGTGGCAGCCGTTGAGCAGCTTCTCACGGACCGGGATGACATACTTGATGATCAGCGCATGCATTTGCTTCGGGCACAACAGAAAATGAAATATCAGTTGGACCGCAAGCGACATGCGGAAGAGTTTGCAATAGGGGATATGGTATTTTTGAAGATTCGACTGTATCGGTAACGCTCGCTCGCTCATCGCAAGTTCGAGAAGCTCGCTGCTCGCTTCTATAGCCCATACAAGATTGTTCAGCGGATTGGCAAGGTGGCGTATAAACTTGAGCTTCCTCCTACAGCAGCCATCCACCCTGTGTTCCATGTGTCGCAATTACGACGGGCTCATGGGGTGACCAACTCATCTCAGGTGTTGCCGCCACAGCTGTCTTCGGATCTGGAAATGGTTGTCGACCCGGCCACTCTTAGCGGTTCGATCAAAGGCGAACGGGCGCAACGGATAAATCGAAGTGCTGATTCAGTGGCAAGGACTGCCAGAATTCGAGGTCACCTGGGAGGATTTCCAGATGATTCAGTAACAGTTCCCTGATTTTCACCTTGAGGATAAGGTGAAAGTTTGGGCGGGGGGTAATGTTAGTCCTGAGATTCGCTTACTTAAGCGTAATAGAGGGGCTGCTGAGGTGTAATACTCTGCTTTGTAATAATGAATTAGTTACAATTGCTGAGGTGGCAGGGTGGTAGTTGTGCTGATTAGGATGATTGGGGCTGTGGGGTATTTAGGGGACACGTTCTTTGTGTGTGGGGTATCTGAAAAATTACTTTGCTGAGCATAGCTCAATTTTGGAGAGCCTCCAAGCCTCTGGAATGCTTGGTTAGACTGTTCTTGCTCATTTTCTTTCCAGATCTAGATCAATACTATACTGATACCGTGTTGATTGTCCCAATTATTGCCTTGATTGTTCTTAATTGTGCTCTGTTGATTGTTATTTCTACTGTTATATATATACAATCGCTATTTTCTGTGGTGTGTGTGTATCACTCTACTTAAACTAGGGATTTCATTGATGAGATCTCTTGCTGATGTGTTTTTTTTTTTCCTGATGTGAAAAAAAAAAAATCACTTTCTGAGCGGTTTAATAGTGTCAATTTAGTATGTTATTAGAAACGAAAAAGGATTAATAAAGAAAAGCTACTTCCTTTAAAGTCACTACTTGTTAATGAGAGATCTGGTAATTCATTCATTTGGTATCTGCGTAGAACGTCTCATTAATAAGATCCTCTGGTGCTCTGGTGCTTATATTATTTAGGGTGATGTTGGATGTGGGAAGACTATAGTGGCGTTCTTGGCATGCTTAGAAGTTATTGGCTCTGGATATCAGGTTTGGTTTTGGAGATTTCTTTCCCATCACATTTTCTGTATACCAAGTTTACCATATATGCATGTTAAAATTATCAGATTTTATACGTATATCATGTATTCGATTGTTTTTCTTGATAGACATAGAACCTTTCTACAATAATAATATTTAACAGTAAAATTCTAATATTTAACATAATAATAATATTTAACAGTAAAATTCTAATTGTTGACACACATTTTCTGTATACCAAGTTTTCCATATATGCATGTTAAAATTATCAGATTTTATACGTATATCTTGTATTCGATTGTTTTTCTTGATAGACATAGAACCTTTCTACAATAATAATATTTAACAGTAAAAATCTAATTGTTGCTCATTTTCTGTGCTAATATGTAGGCGGCTTTCATGGTTCCAACTGAGTTGCTTGCAATCCAACACTACGAGCATTTAAAAAATCTGCTTGAATGCATGGATGAAGTTGAGTGCAAACCCACTGTTTCTTTATTAACAGGTTCAACCCCATTGAAACAGTCACGGATGATTCGTAAGGTTTGGATTATCATCCCGTTGTTTCGTATTCTTGTTTCTTATTTCTGCAGTCTTACTGAGAGATCGTTATTTTCAGGATCTTCAGACGGGAGACATATCAATGGTCATCGGAACCCACAGTTTAATAGCTGAAAATGTAGAGTTCTCTGCACTGCGGATTGCTGTAGTGGATGAGCAACATCGTTTTGGTGTGATTCAAAGAGGAAGGTTCAACAGCAAGGTGACTGACCTGTTTATAGATTATAAAAACAGACAGTTATTACGCCACATGGATAATCATCCTTTGGGGTTTTCAAGTACTATAAAATTTTATAATGTATAGCGTATTTACAATGCTTCTTTTTAGTGTTGGCTTTAATAAGTTAATTGGTGCATCGTGCATATTTTGCATTGAACACAATGTTTAATTAATTAATTAATTAATTTATTTTGTTTCTTTTGGCTTCAACATGATATTTGCATTCACTTGTTCAATTTTGCTCTTTGCTCAAAATAACCCCATCATTTGCACTGTAATCAGAAGGTCTTTTTGAAACAAAAACATCGTCACAAAATTGACACACAAAACATATCTAATGGAGTGATGCCTCTGACCCTCGTTGTCACGCAGTTATGTAATGCTTCCATAAGTTCAAGACTTGCAACACAAAATTTGGACGAGATCCCAAAATCTGATGTATATATGGCTCCTCATTTTCTTGCCATGTCCGCCACTCCTATTCCGAGGACGCTTGCTCTGGCTTTGTATGGAGATGTGTCCCTGACTCAGGTATCCCAAGGATTCTTCTAATTCTTCACATTTGTGCTTCCATTTAGGTTATAGCTACAGAATCTTGTTACTCACATTTGGGGCCATTGGGTATTTGTTTATGTTTTTAGTTTGTTATTTTTTTAGGAAAAATTTTATAAGTGGCCACTGAAGTTTTGGCATTATTTCAAGTTAGTCCCTAGTGTATAAAACGTCTCACAGGTGGTACATGATGTATAAAAATGTTTCAAAAATTGTCATTCCATCTATTTAGTGGATGAAAAACGTTTATTTGAGGGCATAAACGTAACTATAAAAGAAAAAAACACCACATGAGCAGCTTAGGTGACATTTTGGAGTAACTTTTCACATGATGAATCTGAACTTAAGTGATTTTTTCATATTCGTTTTTTTGTTCAACTAATGTGAACTTAGAAACTAGTAAATTGTAAAAAAAAAAAAAATATATCCTTGTTGGATTTAGTTGTTCATTACATAGATATTGATGATTTTATTTTTGGTCAAATAAGATAAGATTTAGGTTTTTTTTTTAAGTATTTTTAATTTAAGGGCATTTATTTTCTGCTTGAATTCCGTCTTTTTTCGGTTTTGATTCCGTCATTCAATGTCTGTATTAGCGTCATATGGATTTCAGTCGACTAAGATAGACGGAAGGGCTAAATATAAAATTGTTCAAACATCATGTATCCGCTATGAGATGTTTTATATATCATTAATCAAGTCAAAACAGTGTCTAAATTTCAGGAACTATTTATAAAAATTTTCATTTTATTTCAGTATGAGGTGGACTAAAAAATGCTACCTAAACTGCTTATGTGGTGTATTTTTCTCTTATAATTGCATTTATGCCCTCAAATAAACGTTTTCCATAAACTAAAATAAACGGAAGGGCCATTATTGAAACTTTTTCAAACATCATGTATCCACCTTTGAGACGCTGTATACATTGGGGGCCAACTTGAAAACGTGTTAAACTTCAGGGGCCGTTTAAGAAATTTTTCCTTTTTTTATTTTTTTTTATATGCTTATTCATTTCTTATAAAATAAGGACTTTGAGTTGCAGATATGGACATCTACATATAGTGTTTTTCTTATTTGATGTCTTCTTATAAACCAAACATTAACCAAAGAGGCTTGGAGAAGGCTTGTTAGAATCTATAAATGTAACTACCCATTGGCTGGTAGTAATCAGTAAATGATTTTTACTTCTATATAATGACAGATAACTGATTTACCTCCTGGAAGACTACCAATCGAGACACTCACTGTTGAAGGAAGTGAAGCTGGGTTTGAGAATGTTTACAAGGTAATTAGTCATTCGTATATTGATATCCTTAGAGTAACTTCACGAATTCCCATATTTACTAATAATTTTTGTGTTCTTGTAACCTTGAGGAATAATGGATGCATATACGTTTTAGGGAAGCTATATCATTACCCCATGAAGTAATACCTTTACAGACACTTCAGTTAAATTTATCAAAAAGAGGACGTCATTCAGGATTCGACGTGGACATGTTGGACAGGATATTTCTAATTCAAAACATTTAGACATGTGACAACAAATAAGCTGTGTTTTTGGGTAGCGGGTACTAAATTGTTTAACAAATGTGGATACCAATCGATGTAGCAGGGCACTTGTCAATTTTAAATTTATTAAACAAAATTTGAATAACTAAGTTAGATATGAATTACCAATCAAATTGTTTTCCCTTGGAAGCTATGTATTGCTGTTTGTGTTAATTTGCATAATTAATGGCTAGCATGTTCATTTCATGGACATTGAACTAATATTGTTCTGAGTTGCAATGCTTATTTCTGCAGGGTTTTGTTTTATTTTTATCTTTCTTGGGCTATGATTTGATTCAAAGGATATAACACTTGGCAGATAATGCTAGACGAGCTACAAGGAGGTGGCAAAGGTATACGTCGTCTATCCAGTAATCGGACAATCTGAACAGCTGCCTCAACTTCGTGCAGCTGCTGCAGATTTTGAGGCTCTATCTAATCGGTTTCAGGGCTACAGCTGTGGGCTATTACATGGAAGAATGAAGGGTGATGAGAAAGATGAGGCGCTTAAGAGATTTAGATGCGGAGAAACTCCTATACTGCTTGCCACACAAGTGATCGAGGTTGGTGTTGATGTTCCAGATGCATCGCTTATGGTTGTTATGAACGCTGAGAGGTTTGGGATAGCTCAATTGCACCAACTTAGGGGACGAGTGGGCCGTGGATCAAGGAAATCTAAATGCATATTTGTTGCATCTACCGTCAATAGCCTACATCGATTGAAAGCGCTCGAGAAATCATCGGATGGATTTTACTTGGCAAAGGTGGATCTTCTTTTACGAGGACCTGGTGATTTGCTTGGTAAAAAACAGTCGGGACATCTTCCAGAGTTTCCTGTTGCACGATTGGAAGTTGATGGCAATATTCTACAAGAAGCACACGTTGCTGCACTGGTGAACACTCTCTTTAAGCACCAATTCGTCAGTTACCACTCCGTGCAAATTGTTAACATTTTATGCAATTCATTCCTTAATTTATATAAGTTTATGTTATAACCATCCTTCTGAAGCACTTGGACTAGTTGCTTGAAGGTCATGAATTCTAACACAGTTTTGTTCAATCAATCTGCAGAAAGTTTTAGGTGACTCTCATGACTTGGAGAAATTCCCGCTGCTAAAAACGGAGCTTAGCATGAGACAGCCGCTTTCTGTTCTGGGCGATTGACCTCGCACTTTTAAACACTCTTAAATACGTCCTCAGGACGCTAATTCTTCAGTCATTTTCAGGCTGTGAGCTTGAATTAATAGTACAATTCAGGGCTAACGGAACACAACTGCTAATCATAATTGTCATCGGTGTTGTGTTTTCAAGTCGTTTTTCTGGGAAGCAATTGTTGTATCATATGCAAACACTAGTTCTGCCTTGGGACGAAGATTTGAAGATAAAGAGCTATACTCTATCCAACAGTATACTTCTTTGTGTATCATACTAGAAAAAAAAATCATGTCTCAACAAGCAACATTAAGTTGTCTCTAAAATCTAATCTCATCAAACCCTTGTGTCTCTCAAGCCATGGCTTGCACAGAGCTCTTGAGTTTTGGGTATGTAATGTATTGATAATGTCTATATACGACTATTCTAATGCATAGTTTAGTGTTTTGACTGTTCTGGTTTCGCATTTACTTAGATTTTGAAAGAATTTGTTTATGTAATTACCTTTTTAGTGTTTTGACTTTCTGGTTTCGCATGTACTTTCGATTTTCAAATGTTAATATTAATCATAGAATGATACGTGATTAGAAAAAGAGAGATGCTAGTGTCAGACGCGCCGTCTGATGCATCGTGGCCGTCCATTGTGGTGGGCCCCACGTGGGTCCCACTGTGGGACCCACCACGATGGACGGCCACGATGCGTCAGACGCGTGAGTCACGTCTGACGGAAGCATTCCTCTTAGAAAAAATTATCCAAAAACAATGTCGCTTTCACAATGGTCTCTTGCAATCAATAAAGAGATGCCATTTTTTGTTTAATACAACATTATATTTAGTGGTACAATGTAATATTATCCTTTATAAAGTAACTCCTATCTTGCGTTGGATCGTAGATCCTAGGATTCAATATGAGTTTAAAAATGCTTTTGGATCGTAGATCCTAGATTGTGAGTGATATTAATGTTAAGGTGTTTGTTAACGTTTTCTAACTGGTCAAAGAACCAACTCGGTGTGGAAATTGCAAAAAGTTTAACTCTAATGGCTAAGGACTGAGGCAATATCGGAAAGCTTTACATCGTGCAATGGCTAAAGACTTAGGACTAAGGTTTACAGCCGGATGCGAAGCAAGCTTTACATCGTGCAATGGCTAAGGAGCTATTCCGTGATATCAGTCAACTTGGTCCGAGTTATTCAGCTGAACCAACCCTCACCCTTTCCTTTGATGCAGGTGAACCAAACCCAATCTAATGGTTGTTGCACTATTTCTATTGATGCTGCTTTTAAGAGCAATGAAGGGGGCATAGCTGCCCTCATTTATGATGATTTTGGGAGTCTGCAACACTGTGGAGTGTGAGGTCATCTCAGCTCTTAATCCTTTGGAAGCTGAACTTCAAGCGATCAAGAGTGGCATGAGCAAAGCTTTGGAGCTGGGTTGGAAAGATTGCTGCATTTTCTCTGATTGCAAAGTCGCGGTGTTAGGGACTAGGAACAGGAGGTTCAATAGTAATTAGTAGTTAGTTATGGGTAGAATTTAGAAATATTAGAGTTAGTATTCTATAAATAAGTGTGTTAGTGCTAAGCTAAAGACAGGAAATTGTATGAGTTTTGTGAGGAAGAAATTCCTTTGAGAAAGAACGGACCTCTCGAAAGTCCGATTGGAGAGCTAGCAGACCTCTCCAACGTCTGCTAATATATCTTGTATTCCGCTTATTCTATTTTCCATTAATACAATATTTCAGTTCGTAACACGCAATTACAGCTATTTCTCATGGCAGTCTTCCACCGGGGTGGACAATTGGCATGTTTATTTTGATATTCTGAATTTGGTTGTACTCTTGAACAAATTTTTTGTTTTTAAGATTCCTAGAAAATCAATGATGCAGCCGATAGGGTGAGCACTTAGGGTCATGAAATCTCATTTTAGGAGAACTTTTGTCCCTTCTCAAATTTCATACTAAAGGACAAAGATGTAACACTTTCTTTTACAGTTTAATGTCATTTGATTTTGTTTGCGTGACAGTATATATATATATATATATATATATATATATATATATATCCTTAAGGGCTTTACAAATAATGCAATGACCATTTCCCAGCAAAAGTAAAAAAATAAATAATGCAATGAGCATATCTTAGCATTTTTTTTTTCCAAGTAAGTAGATTTTATAACTTCATAAATCAGTATCAATTTCTTTTTTCACGACTTTGCAAAACTATGCATAATAGATAATCTGGCTTGTTTTTTTTTTTTTTTTTTTTTTTTTGAGGAAAACTAATCTCGCTATTTTAGAGCAGTAAAGAAGCTGAACTCAAAAAAGAAAAATAAAAAAGAAAAAAGAAATTCTAATCAACAAGCAACATAAAAACCAACATCTGTGTGGGAAATGCAAACCCTTCTGTTTTGCTCTTAAAATTGGCGCTGCGAACTTGCAAGACAATGAAAAGGTTGAGTAGTGGGGAGGCTCATAAGAGGTGGGGTCCACATGCTATCCAGTGGGATTACAAGACACGGCGATGTGTTTCGAGGGACATCCCCAATCAGCAAGTCACGGGGGCAGATGACAAGCAGACCAATTGGGTCCCACAATGGTCCCCTACCCAATCATCATTGTGGGGCCCATGTCCTCCTTGTTCCACGTATTGTCCAACTCCAAATTTGATGATGGGGCGTCGCATAGGGCCCACTTTCTTTCCCACGCTTGTTTTTCTCTTTGATGATTCTCAAGCCAGGGAAAATCAAGTGGTGTGAGGGTGAAAACGATACTGTATTGTAAAATTGATTTTAAATCATTTAGAAAAAAAAAAAAAAGGTAAATTTGGATAAGAGTTTGTTTGTTTTAGTGGACGAGGAATAGAGGGGATGAAAAGGTGGAAGGAGATGCAAGAAAGAAAGAGGAAGAAGACGGGAGAGAGCTCATCCAACCAACAATAACACAATTTTCTTTGCTTGATAATTTTTCATAATTTTTGCATTGCTATTCAAAGGAGAATAATGGCTAACTTTCAAATAAGTTCATAACTTTTAATATACTACTAATTAGTCCTCTAATTCTAGTTTCTTTTATATTTTTCTATAATTTTTTTATAATTTTTTTTTCAATAATGTTCTAAATTTTTTTCAAGAAGTCACAAGATTGGCACATGATAAGTTCTTTTAGCAACAATATTTTAAAAAAATTTCAAGAATTTAAAATTAAGAGAATATGAGTTTATTACATTTTCACATATCTCGTTCTAATCTCGTACTATTTTGTCAAAATTTGGACAAATTTTGTTGAGAGAATAACTTAACTAGATAATTATATAAATCAATGACCGATTTAAAAATATACCAAGAAAAGAAAAACAAAAGAATTTATAACGAGCTATGGAGAACTATTGTTAGAACTGGTTTATTAGACGGTGTTCTTCTGAGTGTTTTAACACCTGTAGGGACACCACAGAGAGAGAGAGATGTGAAACAAATAATGAGGAAACATGAGAACAAAAAATAAGCAGCGGAAAGTAAATGACACAGAGAATTGGTAACGCGGTTCGGCCAAACCTACGTCCGCGGGACCACGCCGAGATGGTAAAAAGTGATTCACTATTTCCAAACAAAGTACACTAGGTCTTATACGCTAAGGACTCCCTTCTTACTCCGTCGCTGTTTACTCCATCTTCTCTTCGTAAATTACAATACGAGATACTCTCGTGTCCGAGCTTCCCTTGCTTCTGTAGAAATCTCTCCCGAGATCCCTTTCTCCAATTCTCTTAAAATAGTTCAAACAAAATATAAGTTAAACTCCTAAAAAAATACAATGTAAACTCTCTACAATATTATCTCTCAAGTCACAAACACATTATACAATAAAAACCAAGCAGAGATTAAAATTAACACACCCAAATTACCCATTACATTAAAGACACGCACAAGGCTTCATGTACTCAATGAAGCTCTACAATTCTGCCTCTCACATTTTTTCGCCTTAGCCATAAGTAATATATAGGGCACTAAAGTGAATGAAAAATTTCCTTTGAGAAAAGAGGAATGTTTCTCTTTTTTGAAATCCAAAAATAGCTTCATAATGGTCGAATTTGATAAAAGGGCAATGTTTCATTTTTATTTCGGGTAACAACCAGCCCAGATCTAGCCAAAATGCACTTTCTCGGTTTTTCAAAATTCGGTTGCCAAAAATAGACGGTGTGACACCCATTGTAACACCCGATGTAACACCTGACCAGATTTCTTCAAACAACATTGATAGTAACACCTGATGAGACACCTGTCTAGATTTCTTTAAACAAACTTCTAAAACTGCACAAAAAATATTTTCACTACTAGAAAGATATGATCAATATGTTCTAATGATTTTACTAAATAAAATGCCACTAAAAAACCTAACAACTATTATTTTCACTGATTAATAAATAAAGTATGATCGAGAATATTTATACGCCTTAAATAAACTATATAATCTTACCTGTTAAGTAACGTGGCTAATTGACTTAAATAAGTTACCAATAGGTTTTTTTAGAGAATTTTAAGAAAATAACATTTTTTTAGAAAATAATTTTAAAAAAATAGTCACAGTTTTAAAAAATTAAGAAACTAGCCATTTTAGAAATTTCTTACAATAAGCTCTTTAGGAGACTAGTACCTCTCTTGCCTTGGTAGGGTGCTGCACTAGTGGGCGCTCTCCTCGGCCATGCTCAGCCATGCCCGCACCCACTCCTGCCCACCTTGCGTGGGAGGGATAGGCCGGCGTACCGGCAACCTTTAACTGCCGTCGTACTTTTCTGGAGACCAGCGGGTGCGGCTTGCCGAGCCTATCCTTTGTCTTCCCGACTCCTCCAAGGCAATGGTTGTGTGCCCGCCTTGGTCCCTCGAGTAGCCTCGGATTTTAAGGGGGAGCGCATGGGGTATTTGAGGTGGCTTCTTGCTACCAAGAACATCTCTTTTGTGGGTTGTAAAGTGTTGGCATGTGTGCCGGTGGACGCACTCCTCGGCCACGCCTGTACCTATGGGCGTGGCTCGCCGAGCCTCTCCTTTGTCTTCCCGACTCCCCCAAGGAAAAGGTTGTGTGCTCAGCTTGGTCCCTCTAGGAGCCTTGGATTTTGTTACTGTAAGAAATTTCTAACATGCATAAGAAATTTTTTATGATTAGTTTTCTAATTTTTTGAAACTGTGGCTATTTAAAAAAAAAACACTAAAAAATGTCTATTTACCTAACAGACGCAAATTTTGAAGCTAACATATAACATCTTTATTTACTAATATCTAATTACAATCATACTATTTTTGAAATTAGTAATTATAGTCGAAATTAGTAAGTAATATATAGTGCACTAAAGTGAATGAAAAATTTTCTTTGAGAAAAGAGAAATGTTTCTCTTTTTTGAAATCCAAAAATAGCTTCATAATGGTCGAATTTGATAAAAGGGCAATGTTTTATTTTTATTTCGGGTAACAACCAGCCCAGATCTAGCCAAAATGCACTTTCTCGGTTTTTCAAAATTCGGTTGCCAAAAATAGACGGTGTGACACCCATTGTAACACCCGATGTAACACCTGACCAGATTTCTTCAAACAACATTGATAGTAACACCTGATGAGACACCTGTCTAGATTTCTTTAAACAAACTTCTAAAACTGCACAAAAAATATTTTCACTACTAGAAAGATATGATCAATATGTTCTAATGATTTTACTAAATAAAATGCCACTAAAAAACCTAACAACTATTATTTTCACTGATTAATAAATAAAGTATGATCGAGAATATTTATACGCCTTAAATAAACTATATAATCTTACCTGTTAAGTAACGTGGCTAATTGACTTAAATAAGTTACCAATAGGTTTTTTTAGAGAATTTTAAGAAAATAACATTTTTTTAGAAAATAATTTTAAAAAAATAGTCACAGTTTTAAAAAATTAAGAAACTAGCCATTTTAGAAATTTCTTACAATAAGCTCTTTAGGAGACTAGTACCTCTCTTGCCTTGGTAGGGTGCTGCACTAGTGGGCGCTCTCCTCGGCCATGCTCAGCCATGCCCGCACCCACTCCTGCCCACCTTGCGTGGGAGGGATAGGCCGGCGTACCGGCAACCTTTAACTGCCGTCGTACTTTTCTGGAGACCAGCGGGTGCGGCTTGCCGAGCCTATCCTTTGTCTTCCCGACTCCTCCAAGGCAATGGTTGTGTGCCCGCCTTGGTCCCTCGAGTAGCCTCGGATTTTAAGGGGGAGCGCATGGGGTATTTGAGGTGGCTTCTTGCTACCAAGAACATCTCTTTTGTGGGTTGTAAAGTGTTGGCATGTGTGCCGGTGGACGCACTCCTCGGCCACGCCTGTACCTATGGGCGTGGCTCGCCGAGCCTCTCCTTTGTCTTCCCGACTCCCCCAAGGAAAAGGTTGTGTGCTCAGCTTGGTCCCTCTAGGAGCCTTGGATTTTGTTACTGTAAGAAATTTCTAACATGCATAAGAAATTTTTTATGATTAGTTTTCTAATTTTTTGAAACTGTGGCTATTTAAAAAAAAAACACTAAAAAATGTCTATTTACCTAACAGACGCAAATTTTGAAGCTAACATATAACATCTTTATTTACTAATATCTAATTACAATCATACTATTTTTGAAATTAGTAATTATAGTCGAAATTAGTAAGTAATATATAGTGCACTAAAGTGAATGAAAAATTTTCTTTGAGAAAAGAGAAATGTTTCTCTTTTTTGAAATCCAAAAATAGCTTCATAATGGTCGAATTTGATAAAAGGGCAATGTTTTATTTTTATTTCGGGTAACAACCAGCCCAGATCTAGCCAAAATGCACTTTCTCGGTTTTTCAAAATTCGGTTGCCAAAAATAGACGGTGTGACACCCATTGTAACACCCGATGTAACACCTGACCAGATTTCTTCAAACAACATTGATAGTAACACCTGATGAGACACCTGTCTAGATTTCTTTAAACAAACTTCTAAAACTGCACAAAAAATATTTTCACTACTAGAAAGATATGATCAATATGTTCTAATGATTTTACTAAATAAAATGCCACTAAAAAACCTAACAACTATTATTTTCACTGATTAATAAATAAAGTATGATCGAGAATATTTATACGCCTTAAATAAACTATATAATCTTACCTGTTAAGTAACGTGGCTAATTGACTTAAATAAGTTACCAATAGGTTTTTTTAGAGAATTTTAAGAAAATAACATTTTTTTAGAAAATAATTTTAAAAAAATAGTCACAGTTTTAAAAAATTAAGAAACTAGCCATTTTAGAAATTTCTTACAATAAGCTCTTTAGGAGACTAGTACCTCTCTTGCCTTGGTAGGGTGCTGCACTAGTGGGCGCTCTCCTCGGCCATGCTCAGCCATGCCCGCACCCACTCCTGCCCACCTTGCGTGGGAGGGATAGGCCGGCGTACCGGCAACCTTTAACTGCCGTCGTACTTTTCTGGAGACCAGCGGGCGCGGCTTGCCGAGCCTATCCTTTGTCTTCCCGACTCCTCCAAGGCAATGGTTGTGTGCCCGCCTTGGTCCCTCGAGTAGCCTCGGATTTTAAGGGGGAGCGCATGGGGTATTTGAGGTGGCTTCTTGCTACCAAGAACATCTCTTTTGTGGGTTGTAAAGTGTTGGCATGTGTGCCGGTGGACGCACTCCTCGGCCACGCCTGTACCTATGGGCGTGGCTCGTCGAGCCTCTCCTTTGTCTTCCCGACTCCCCCAAGGAAAAGGTTGTGTGCTCAGCTTGGTCCCTCTAGGAGCCTTGGATTTTGTTACTGTAAGAAATTTCTAACATGCATAAGAAATTTTTTATGATTAGTTTTCTAATTTTTTGAAACTGTGGCTATTTTAAAAAAAAAAACACTAAAAAATGTCTATTTACCTAACAGACGCAAATTTTGAAGCTAACATATAACATCTTTATTTACTAATATCTAATTACAATCATACTATTTTTGAAATTAGTAATTATAGTCGAATAAATGAGATTTACAATTTAAATCAAAAAAAAAATTTGATTGACATCCGATAAATCTAACTAAATGTCATTATCACTTCTTTGAAATAAGCTTGATGTTTCAGTGATCTGTGTAATAGAACCTGTTGCTTAAATTTTATAAATAAAAAAAATACTTTAGTCGTCCATTAGGATCTAAAATAGGTTGTTGATATTTTATTTTTTATTTTTATTTTAAAGATTTACATTTGAGATGATAATAGAAGAACAATGAGCTAATTTATGCCGTAATAATAGGCCATTCTTAGCCAACAATGAAAAATGAAAATAAGCCTTAAAGAACTCTCACAGCTTTAGCTTTGGGTCATGAGTATGAATCCCGAGATCGTCCATAAATTGCACGATATGTTCCTTTGCATTTTCAGTTTTTCCGTTATACTTATGGAACACTGGACTAACATACTTCCGTGGGTATGGCTTTACTGTAATCTCCACAGGGTATGGAGGACGGAAGTCTATAGAAGGCATTTTCTTTTTTTTTTTTTCTTGGGAATGTTTATTAGCTCCCCCTTGGTGATGAAGTTCTCATTACCACCAGATAAGGCTTTGACAGTGATTCCCAACTCGTCATGGTTCTGCATGCTCCATTCTAACGAGGCAATCCTTTCATAATTATCTTGTGTGTCTTTGTTTGCAGGGGGGTCTCTGTATTGCCAACTATATTCGCCAGGGTACGTAAGGTAGTTTCTTGACTCTTTTGAATATTCTCCAACACGGTGCTGAGATTTGTCTCGTCCATGTTGACCGGTGCCACGTTCCCTTCTTCTTCGTTCTCCTCCATTGGTAACATCGACATACTGATTAATGTTTGAGTGTAATTACATAACAGTCATTGTATTAGGTTTATAGCATATTATATTATAAATTGTGATGACTTTCATTGATGCACACAAAATGTGTCATAGTATATTTGATTTTTATTTTATTTTGTCATCACATAATTCAGAGTATTAAGTGGTTGAATTATTTCACGAGGAATAAGGATACGAGATACCTTCACCGATAGATCGTGAGTATACACATTTTGATTGCCATAAGTTAGTACGTAGGACATCTTAAATAATGTTAACTTTTAGATTCCCTAACGGAGTCGCCAAATGTTCGCTGGTTCGTTGGGGAGCACTAAGTGTCGTTTTTCTATTAATTCTAATAATTATGCATAATGCGGTGTGCAATGATATTTAAGCGACATGTGTTAATGATCTAATCACCAGAGATGATTAAAATGCATGGATACTAGTCATGATATGTCAGTATATAAGATGATATGAATTTAATTAGTTGAGACAAATAATAACATAATAATCACACATGAAAGTAATAGCGTATATCTAATAATTACGGGTATGTTTGGTGCATTGGATTAGGGAGAATTAGCTTGGATTGGACTAATATTAGTCCTAATCCTATATTTGGTGTATGGTGGGATTGAATAATTGAAAGTGGGATCCACAAAAATAATCCCTCCCATGTGGGATAAATAATCCCATGGAAAATGGTGGGATTATTAATCCCATGCAAAAAAAGTATGGGTCTCACAAAAAAAAATTATTTATTTTTAATTAAATTTAAATGTAAATTATATATGTCTAATTATTTTTGCAACTTCTATAATGGGAAACAATTAAAAAACTCACGCATGGGAAACAATCCAAGAGCTATTATTCGTTTTTAATGAGGATGCATAATGACTAAGGTGCTTCTCATCACAATCAATAGTTATCTACTTTACTGTTCTTTTGTATTTTTATTTATTTATTTATTCTTCATTCTTTATTTATTCTTTGATAGTCTGTTCATGTCCTCGAGACCGATGACGCATAGCGTTCCGTCAAGTGCTTGGTGGCGACGGGTTTTCTGCGATGAAATGCTTAGCGTTGAGACCAATGTTGTTTCAGTAGAGGAAGACGATTTTCGGGCTGAATTTTGAGGCAAGCAATACGATTGCATCGCCGTCCTCTGTCTTGACGGTGGCGACACCCTCCAGGCCAGCACCCCCAAGCCCACTCTCTCTGGTGTCTTCTGGAAACTAAATCCACAAGGACACACGAGATTCTTTTCCATCATCTTGCTCCGACCACTATCATGCTCGAGAACGTCGACAATGACGAGATTCTCTCCCCCCCTCCCTCCTCTCTCTCTCTCTCTCTCTCTCTCTCTCTCTCTCTCTCTCTCTCTCTCTCTCTCTCTCTTCGACGGTGCTGTCGATGGTGCATCTATGGTGTGAATGATTCTATGTGCTCTATGTGGCAATGGTTGCTCAACGGCAATGAGTTTTGTAATCTGCCATAGTTCTATGTGGCAAGTTCTATGTTATTTCTTAAAATTTTTTAATAAATATCCAATCAAAATTGTTTCACATGAGTGAGTTTTTCCATGGCAGAATTACCCATTATTTTAATATATGTCTTGTCATTTAGTTTTATAATTTTAAAAATATTATCATAATCAATCCAATATCACAACAAACATGTCATAGTATTAACTATAATCCAATCCGATCCAATCCAATAAAATTTATCCAATCCAATACTATCCAATCTGGAATACCAAACGCACTGTAAGTTGCTTATTAAAAAGAATCATATAGTTTAAATTATACCTTGAGAAAGGATTAGCCGAAATGACAATATAAATTGCTTTACTGGGTAAAGTAATTATGCGAAAAGTGGAATTATTAGTTTAACAATAATGTAAACGTAACCGGGAAAATTACGAATTCGAACAATAGTGTAAAATAATATAAATGTGACTAGACTGATTGTCAATCTAAAAGTAATATAAAGGTAACTTGAAAAATTGCTAGTTTGAACAATAAAATAAGAAAATGACTATGCAAATATACCTAGTCTAAATGTAAAAATGACTGGGTGGGTTGCTAGTCTAAACAGTGAATTAAAAATGACTAGGAAAGTTGTCAATCTAAACAGTAAATTAAAATGACTAAATAAGTTGCCAGTCTAACAATAAATTAAACTGACTAGGCAAGTTACCAGTCTAAATAACAAAGTAAAATGACTAGACAAGTTGCCAGTCTGAACAGTAAATTAAAATGACTAGGCAAGTTGCCAGTCTGAACAGTAAATTAAAATGACTAAACATCTTGAGTAATGTGTAATAAGACTACACAAGTTGCTAATCTGAACAGTAAAATAAAATGACTAGGCAACTTGCTAGTCTGAACAATAAAACAAAATGACTGAGCAAGTTGCCAGTCTGAACTATTGAAGAAAGAGAAATTATTAGAATGTTAGTTAATCAAAATTAGCTAAATACTTAATATTTTATAGTTATTTTTACCAAAATAATGATCATTGAAGTATTTATATCAAGATAACAGATGTGTATTTAATATTTGATAATTTTTCTATATGCAAGTAGACACGTATACATACATACATATATATATATATATATATATGATAATTATATATGTTGCCTGATTGCTTGGCTTGGTAGAGTAGCTTTTCTGACGTATGCAGGAATAATGTTGTAGAGTTGATGGGAAGAGTACTAATACCACAAAATCAAGGGGCCTAAATCAATAATTTGAAGACGGTACTCTCTCTTGCTATTTACAATTATTATTATCTAGAGAGTAGGTTTTTGTATTACTTACAAAATTGTACTAAAGTTCATATTTACCTAAATTTTTGTTGGTAAAACCTCCATTCTCCTTTTCTTTATCTTTCTTTCGTTTCTTATTCTTTCTCTCATTTCTTCTTTTCTTTTCCTTTCTTTCCTTCTTTTCTTTCTCTTCTTCTTTCCCCGTAACGCCCTCTTCTTGCCACCCTTTAAATATGCAAAAGGATGAGTTTTGGACATAAGATCATCATTGTCCTTTTGATATTTCTTGCAAGCCATTTATGACTTTGCTTGTTCACCACTTAGGCATTTGATAAATGCCTCTTCAATACTACTATTTTGAGCTTTTGTTTTTCACCGTATTAGATTTTAATATTTGTGTTTGTAACTTGTATATCATGAGGTATAGTATACTAATGCTATATAATTTTAGAGTATTTTGAATTATTAATTTAGAAAAATTGATGTACTCATTAGGCCTTATTGTACTCAGTCTCTCCAAGTCAAGTTCCTTGACATTATTTGCGCTAGTGTTCCATGAGTCATCTCCAATCTAATATATCCAAAAACATTAGTCCCATGTACGAAAGGTGCATGTATATGGACTTTTCGTACACATATTATATATGTAACTAATTAAATTTGACTTACATATGGACAAGCTATCTGTTCAAATTTCAAACAAAAACTTCTAAACACATCGATTCTGTGTAAAATGGGTTACTACTCATTTCTTTCCTCGGACTCGTCTGATAGTGAAGAACAAAACTCTTTCATGGGCCTTCTCATGCCACTAAATCACCTTATTGAAGACACTGGAAGCAAGTATGAAATGGAAAAAATCGAGAGAGAGCATTGTGAAGAAAAATATCTTAAGCTTCAATAAGAAATAGAGGGATGAGAGGTAAAATGCAGCAGTCTTATCGAAGACTTGGTCAGTGCTAAGGACACAATAGCTCAATAAGATATAAAGCTGCATCGACTTCAGGAATACACCAAGTCTGCTATTGAAGAGCTCCGAAATAAGTTGTATGCTTTAGAAGGAGAATACCTTGACATTAAAATGACGTTGTGATAATGATTCTACTTCTTCTTTGATCAAGCTATTTACGAGAATGTCGCGAAGACCTTTCTTTTTTTTTTTTAGAACTTAAAGCATGTACTTCGAGGGGGTGTACTATCACCTATTGCCTTACATATTACGTTATATATATGTATATTTTATTTTGCTTGAAATTGCGCTACGAGTTATAAATGAGAAAGAATTCAACCAGTTCAGGTATAAAATGCTTAAGTATATTATCGTATGGGACAGTAATGAGAAATTATTGAAGCCTTCTATGATTCCATTTCCTTGAGGGTAATACTTAGAAGATTTTCATGACAAATTGAAAACCTTATAGTACTTTTTGTAAGCCTTTGCCAATGAAGGTAGTGCCATTGTCATATAGTATTATTTTTGGGATACTGAATCAACAAATGATGTGTTCGTAGATAAATATCGCAGTATTTTAAGAGTTGGTCTTCTTGAGGGGTATTGCCTCTGCCGATTTGGTTCAGTATTCAGTTGTGGTCAATATCAAAATCCTATCCTTGGAAGGTGGAGATATCAGATCAAGAAAGTTCAACGTCCACTTATGAAATAGGTATGGAGATGAGACTAAATGTAAATGAACCATAGGAGCATGGATTCGGTTCTCGAATATTTGATGATCGTTACATTTATTCACAAAATTTATAGCATCTTTCTTATTGTTGGTCAATAGTACCCAATCCTTAATACCTCCTCAAATAACTTTTTACCGCC
This sequence comes from Boehmeria nivea var. tenacissima, assembly GCA_018132145.1. Lineage (NCBI taxonomy): Eukaryota > Viridiplantae > Streptophyta > Magnoliopsida > Rosales > Urticaceae > Boehmeria > Boehmeria nivea. The sequence goes on from CM030881.1 coordinate 3,900,624, forward strand.
TTGGTGTTCTCCGCAATCCCTTTATGAATCTCCAACATTACTTTGTTTGCTTTAGTAGTCCCCAAGCATCTTAAAAGGGCACCTCGATAAACCTTTCGATACAATTTTCCATCATCTATGCAGTACTTGTTTGCATGCCTCTTGAATTTTGTGACTTCAATTTATTCGAATGGGAGTATGCTGGAGCTCAAATATTCCACGTATGGTGTTCGCCAATCTCCTTCATCTACATGCAAAATGGCTTCTCTATCTTAAAAATATGTTGACAGTTGTCACATGCACCCAAAGACATTATTGCAATCTCCACAGGGTATGGAGGATGGAAGTCTATGGAAGTTGCTAGAAGCTGTTCTCTTTCTGACTTGAGGAGGTTTATTAGCTCCCGCTTGGTGATGAAATTCTCATTGCCGCCGGATGGAGCTTTGATAGTGAATCCCACCTCGTCATGGTTTTGCATTCTCCTTTCTAACAAGGCAGCACTTTCATAATTGTCTCATATGTCTTTGTTTGGCGTGGGAGTCTCTGAATTGGCAACTCTAAACACTAGGGCATGTAAGATGGTTTCTTGACTCTTTTTAATATTCTCCACTATGGTGCTGAGATTTGTTTTGTCCATGTTGACCGGTGCTGCGTTTCATTCTTCTTCGTTCTCCTACATTGGTAACATCGAAATACTGATTCATGTTTGAGTGTAATTACATAACAACCATTATATTACGTTTATAGCATATTGTATTACAAATTGTGATGACTTTCATTAATGCACAGAAAATGTGTCATAGTGTATTTGATTGATTTATTTATTTTGTCATCTCGTAGTTTAGAGTATTAAGTGGTACTAATGACATGTTCTATATGGGTATCCAATAAGATTAGATGATTTATGTTGATTAGACATATAGAAACGCATACATGACTTGATCAAATTACAGCCAAAAATGGTATAAAAACTTCACTACTACTGTAAGGTGGGTTGGCTTGTGAATTTTGATAGTGTGCACCACATTGAGGTTGGCATTGATTGAATTATTTCATGAGGGGCAAAGATATGAGATACCTTCACTGATAGGTCGTGAGTATACACATTTTGATTTTTTCATAAGATTAGTACATGGGACATTTAAAATAATGTCAACTTTTAGATTCGCCAGCAGAGTCGCCAAATGTTCCCATGTTGGATGGGGAATACTACGTGTCGTTTTATTGATTCTAATGATGCATAATACGGTATGCAATAATACTTAAGCGACATGAGTCAATGATCTAATCACCGGAGATGATTAAAATGCATGGATACTATTCATGTTATGTTAGTGTATATCATGGTGTAAATTTGATTAGTTGAGATAAATAATAATATGATAATCACATAGGAAAGTAATAGCGTAAAGCTAATTATTAAATTGCTATTAAAGAGAATAATATAATTTAAATTATACACTTGAGAAAGGATTAAGCAAGTTGTTAGTCTAACAATAAATTAAAATGACCAGGCAAATTGACAATCTAAAAAAGCAAATTAAAATGACTAGGCTAGTTGTCAGTCTGAACAGTAATGTAAAATGACTAGACAAGTCGCCAGTCTGAACAATAAAGTAAAATAACTAGGCAAGTTGCCATTCTGAATAGTAAAATAAAATGACTAGGCTTGTTGCCAGTCTGAACAGTTAAATAAAATGACTAGACATGTTGTTAGTCTAAACAATAAAATAAAATGACTAGGCATGATGCCAATATGAACAATTAAATAAAATGACTAGACAAGTTGCCCGTTTGAAATTCTTAAGAAAGATAAATTATTAGAATATTAGTTAATAAAAATTCACTAAATAATCAATATTTTACAATTATTTTTACCAAAATAATGACCATTAAAGTATTTATGTCGAGAGAATAAATATGTATTAATACAAGATAATTTTTCTTATATGCAAGTAAACATGTGTGTGTGTATATATATATACAAAAGATAAGTATGTCTATCGTTTGATTGTTTGGCTTCGTAGAATAGCTTTTCTGATATATGCATGAATAATATCGTGGAGTTGACGAGACGAGTACAAATCTAAAAATTCAAGTGGTCTAAATCAATATTCTGAAGATGGTACTCTCTCTTAGTATTTAATATTATTATTTTCTTGATATTAAGTTTCTGTTTTACTCATATAATAGTACTAAAGTTCATGTGTGAGTCCCATTCTTTTCCCATTCTTTCTTTTCTTTCTATTTCTATCCTTTCATTTCTTTCTCTCTTTTCTCCTCGTAAGTCCCCCTTGTTGCCACCCTTTAAATAGGTAAAAGAATGCGTTTTGGACAAAAGATCATCATTGTCCTTTGTTATTTTTTACAAGCCATTTATGGCTTTTCTTGTTCATCATTTGGGCATTTGATAAATGCCTATGTAATATTACTATTTTGAACTTTTTTTTTCTCTAATCTTGTATTCATATGTCATGAGATCTAGTATACTAATACTATATAATTTTAGAGTATCTTAAATAATTTATTTAGCTACATTGAGGCATTATTATACTCAATCTCTCCAAACCAAGTCCCATGACATTATTACCGCTTCAGTTTCATGAATCATCTCCATTCCAATATATCCAAAACACACATCATTCTAAATCGATAGTCATATAAATGGAACTCATATTGGCATTTCAACTTTGTAATAAAGAGAACTCTTATTGGCATTAATACAGTCTAAGGGATATTTTACTAAAATTTAGGTAAGAATCGATATTATTTAGAAGAATTACAGTAGAAAATTTTGATGGTAAGATCGTCATCAATCTTTTAAACAATGAGACTCACACAAAGTATAAATTTGACGATCTAAAATTGTTATACTCCTACTTCAAAATTTTCATTTCATCAGTCAATTATGCTATAAAGTAATTTTGTTTCTTATTGATTTGTATGGATAAATGATCAAAGTTTTACATATACGGCCTTCTGTATGATCACCATCTGACTTGATGGAAGCATTGTCACAGCATATATTGGATAAGAAGCCCAATGGTAAAAGTAAAACCAATATATTACTTTAAAGAAAAAAAAAACGTAGAACAAAAAAAAAAAAGCAAAACTTTTTGTGCCATTGAATAGTAAAATTTTAGACTAATTATGTAAACCTCCCCATAACTTTTAGGTTCCGTTTGGCTTGGTGGAATGGGTATAAAATGTGAATAAAAACAGTATTACAATAGAATAAAAATGAGAATATTATTTCGATTCTAGTATTTAGTTTATCAATAAAATTGACACTACGATCAATATTTATCAAAAACTAAAATAAATTATAGGTTTCATAAATATAATTCAGGCCAAACGTATTCTAGGTATTGTGAGAGATGTAAAATGATTTGTATTCCATACGTTCATTAAGGAATGTTATTGCAGTACCTAACTGAATTGTCATTCCAAAATCATTAGAATGACTACTCATAAGTATTTTTGGGCCAACTAAATACAATAATAGGAATTTTTATTCCATTCTCATTCCATCAAATCAAACATACTGTTAAAATTTTTTTACGCAACTATTTCTTACTTTTTTTAGGGTTTAAGAAAGTTTCATGAATGTCTGTTTTATTACATTCTAACGTATATTGTTGTATTATTGTTGCAACTTTATTTAAATCTAAATAAGATCAGAGTTTCACACTACTTCGTGCATATATACTGGTTGAAATTTGATAGTGGTGCTGGTAAGAGTAACAACAATATAATATCAGTGATAAGCTCGATATTTTAATGCAATAAATATCTTCCAACCTAATTTTATGTTTGTTGTCAAATTTGATGGCAAATGTAACAATATATGCATAAAGTTAGTATTTATAATTGGCACTGATTGATTGATTTTCAACGTGAAAGAGCCATTTTATTAGGCGGTGTTCTTATGGGCATCATAACTCTCACAGGAACACCATGTAAAGATGTAAAATAAATATGAGTGAACGTGAGAACAAAAAATAAGCAGTGGAAAATAAATGATACCAAGAATTGGTAACGCGGTTCGGCTAAGTCTACGTCTGCGGGGCCATGCATAGATGGTGGAAAGTGATTCACTAATTCAAAATAAAGTACATCCAAACTTATACGCTAAGGACTCCCTCCTTAGCGTATCATCGTCTGCTTCGTCTTCTCTTCGTGAAGTACAACATGAAGTCCCCTCGCTTCCACAGAGATCTCTTAAATGTTCTCACAAAATACAAGGTAAAATCTGCACAAAATACAAAATAAGCTCTCCGAAATATTATCTCTTAAGCTCACAAATACATTAAACAATGAAACCCATACAGAGAGTAAAATTCACACCCACAAATAAGAAATAAGGCTTTAGCAAAACAATAAACTTTTCATATCAGTATAAATACAACTTTAGCAAACAAGAAACATTCTTTAAGAGAATAAATAAGTTTCTCATTTTTCCAAGCTAAAAATCATCTATATACAGTGGCCGAAATAGTCACAGACCAATAAATAGTAATTTTTTCTTTAATATTAGGAATCAAATGAGCGCAAATCTGGACCAAAACACAATTTGAAAGTTTCTCAAGCCGAAACTGCCTGTTATAGAAGGTATTGTAACACCAATAGCAACACGTGATGAAGCATCTGTCCGATTTTCTTCAAACGAGTTCCAAACTTGTACAAAAAATATTCTCACAATTTAAAAAGATATGATCAATATGGTCTAATGATTTTACTAAATAAAATGCTAATATAGAAACCTAACAATCTCTTTCTTGGAGATTTTTGTTTGGCAAAATAGTTAAATATATTAGTTCTCTCTCTCAATAGTACTCCCCTTTTTTGCGAACAAAAGGCAAAGGAATACTAAGAATGAGGGAATACTCCTCTTTATTATCTCATTTTAAATTCAGTCGTCAGCTCCCACTACATATATCTGGGTAGTTAAAACATCAAATCGATCATATTTTGGAGTATCAATAATTGAGGCTGGAACATCTTGAGGAATTCAAGAAACATATTTAGGCACTTTTTCATAAACAACATCACTAGAGAAATCTAACTCCCCCTGCGCATCAGCTACATGCTTTCATAATTATACATAAAGCATACTTAAGTTAAAGAGTATTAATCATACATAATTTTTTAAAAAATTGAGACTAGTTTGAACTTATCAAAATAGTTTCGTAAAGGCACCGTGAAGAATTTATACATCAAAAATATTTGTAAAAGTAATTGTACAAAATATAAGTATAAGTATTCGTTGAAAAGAAAAGTACTCCGTAGTTTAGTTGTTATATACACATAATACATAAACAACATAAAAGTTTTGCCATAAGGTCATAATCGTCCAAGATGCATCGGCTTGGGAGCACTCCAGTTAACGTCATCAACATTCATTGCAAATTTTCGTAATCTGCATCAGAAAAACACTAATGAGTGGATGCCCAGTAAGTAAAAACAATGCTAAATGTGAATGATTTAAAACACATAATTTTTCATTTTTCATTGTACCGTAAATTTTATAAAATATATTTGTAATCATTCTAGTTAAAAACACCTAGTTGGGCCCACAACGTGCTCAACTCATCACTGAGGCCAGTAGACGATTTTATCAGCAAGACTTGTGACATGGTGGCCAAATAATTTATGTCAGAGGTTATGGCGTATCACGAAGATAAACGGCGTAATGTAGGGTTTTATAAATTCACATGTTCCCTTGCGATCAACAAGTGACTTCCCACACCGCCCCGGAAACATATAGTCCCCTTAGGTCGGGATTTTAGAGATAGGCCTGCCGCCTACCCAAACAAAACAAAGAATTGATACACAAAACAAAACATAGCATAATGCGGTACAATGACTCCTTTCACAATTCATGCAACTTACAAAATCATTTACTGTTATATACTTAGTGACGTGATATCGTGAATGCACACGTGATAATCAAAGACATAGTAATTCACAAATGTAAATAAACACGTAGCACATATTGTTCTTGTAACGCAGTTGAGTAAGTTTTTACTTACCTTTCACTTCCTAAAGAAGATGATTTATAGTGAAGAAATAGTTCTGTTAATGTTCAAAGTCTGTTATATCACCTAGAACACGAAATATCAGGGATTTCTTATTGTTTAATGGAAAGCGACTTAAATACTCAAAGCACATGAATTCAAATACTTAATACTAACTCTGTGTAGAAATAAATATTTGAAATAAGGTTTAAGATAAACTGGAGTTGTTTAACTTTAAGAAATTTTAGCTAGAAAACTCGAAATAACGTTCTAAATGGGAAACTAGCTTATTTTTAGTAAAAAATTGCCATCTCAATTTTGTTTTCAAATTGGCAGGATATTGCCTTATTTATTGATATTTTCTCAATTTCAAAGCATCATTTAGGGCCTGCATAAATTAATTTCACAACAATTCCCAATTGGTACACGAATCCGTTGCAAATTTGATACATTTCGGTACACATAGGTCAATAAGCAAGAATACAATTTTTCGCTTTACTTCTAAGGGACAAACTATCACTTAAAAAATATATTGGGAGTCTAAAATACTATAAACATTGTTAAAATACTAATTTTATAGTTTTTATACAAATAGAATAAAGTAAAACCTCTAAAGAAACTACTTGAGCAAAACTAGGTTTACGTGGGCTAGAATTATTTTCATCTAACTATAACTCACTAAATTACACATGTAAGACTTATACAACAATAATTGCAATTTAAAAATATTATTATATCAGTCTATTATGATTTACATTATAACAAACACCCAAAGGGCATATTTAGTGCTAAAAAGTTCAAGAAAAACAAGTGAAAAACGGGTGAAACCTTCGGATTTCTAGCATTATTTTTGGTTTCTCAACAAAACCCATAAGCTCTTAAGACCTAACACTGTTGGTTTTCAGATTACGTTAACCCAAATTTTTTTTACAGTTTTTATCAAACCATAGATGCGCAGCGGAATATTATAACGAGGTAAATCAATTAACAATTAATCGAATACTACAAAGTAGATCTCATGAACGTATTGAGCTACAAAAAATTTATCAACCAATTATCACATAATTTCAGAGATAGAGTTATAAAGAAATTATACCATAAGCTTTCTTCGATTGGGACGATCTTCATAAAAGGGACACCGTACATTGTGAGACTACCAAGGTTGGGCTCGCGTTTGTCCTACGCTCACAACGAGTTTACCGATCACTTCAAAGTACCACGATCTTCTCCTCCAATTCTCAGATCACGCTAGAACACGAGTGTTGGCTCTCTTGATTGTTTTTCTCACTAAAAAACAAGAAAGCAAATTTTTCTTTCTTACTTATAGGGGGCGACGGGTAGGGTTGTTGGAGGATAGAAAATCGTTTTTAACAACTTAAAAGAATAGAAAATTATTTGGTATTCAAAAAATGGAAAAACTAGGTTATTTGGTTTTGCAACAAGTGATAAATATATAGCCACATGGGGGTGTTAAATTCGGCCACAACTATTAGAATAGGATTAGGATTATTCCAAATTCTAAATTAGGATTTATCCTAATTAATTATTTTTACAAAATAATATTTGACCAAATAATTATCTTAATAATTATATGATTTTTAATAGGATTAGAAAAACCATTCCTAATCCTAACCTCATGAAATTCGACCATTACTGTAAATTAGGGCAAATTATTTTACCAAAAAATAAAATACTTATTTTACTTATTTCAATTTAGTATATTTAAATGGAACAATTCTTATTCCAAATAGGTCTAAAATTCGCATATCAACCCTTGCAACATTGATTTGATTTGTCCAATCGTAATCCAATTAGGATTTGAATCAAAATTAAAATATCTCGTATTTTAAAGTGTGATTGTCTACTAATTAGATAATGAATACTAAAATACTTTTATATTTAACATTTAAATATAATTGTAAATATCTCATATTTAGATTATCAAATAACAAATTAATGTATCTCTAATTTTATCTCCAAAATTCGCCCATCACAAGGAGTGATCTCATGGTGATGTTTTTCTTATTCGTGGTCCAAAACACAAATAGTGAGAAAATAATTAACTCTTTAATTATCTAATGTGAATTCTAGCTCAATTTATTGAGACGGAGCGGGGACAAATATGGACCCATGAATTCGAGCTCCAATAAACTTGAAAATTAAATTAAAACTCTTTAATGTAATTAACCATTTATTAATCCCGAGATTACTCCACTCTAAATTCGGGATTGAACTCTCGAATTTCACAGATATTATTTATACGATAGAACTTCTTCGGATTGTCCATTGATATAATTATTTCATGATTGTCGATCTTTCACTAAGTGTTTCGTAATCTAAGCTGGGTAAAAGTACCATTTTACCCCTCGATTACGTCTTGTTCCTTAGGTACCATTGAGTTTACTAGTAAACGGTTAATTCGTAATTACTTACGAATTAGAGCACTCAAACCGTTTAGTTCCAAAAGTCAACATATAAGGGAACCATTATTACTTATTAAGTCGTGAATTCCATATTCGTAATTCACATTCCCAGCCCCTACGAACTGCGGGATGCTTAAGTGCAAGTGTTGGGCCTAATTGACTTTAGGCTTTAACGAGAAAATTAAAGAGCCCATCAATTAACAGAAGGAGTCTATGAATTACTTAGAATTGAGATCAACTATCATATGATCATCAATTGACCCAAGTTAGAATCTTCATAACGGTGCTTAAATGAAGTTTCTATGTTAGGTCGGTCAAAGTCCTATATAATCGATATTATATAAAATACCTCTATTCTAGTGTCTCACACATTTACCTTCTGGATCAGAAGGTCACGTTCATAACGTCGTGGACAGTATTAGTGCATTCCAATCACAGAGATGCGTACTCACTGATCTATCACGGACTAGTTTAGATATGCTATCATATAATTTTAATTCTCATGTATGTAAACCTCTTCATACTAAAATTATAGCTGTATAACATATTTTGGATTTTGATAAACATTCATTATATAATAAAATAAAACGTAATAAAATTCACAAATTGACTACTTCTTTTATTAATATCCAGAAAATGATAAATACATATTGTTGTAAGCTAGTTTTTGTCCGAGGATATATCGTCGAGGATGTCGTCTCCGAAGACAAGCAGCCTCCGGAGTGAGTGTCCAAGTGACGATGCAGCTTCGCCACGTCAGCAAGAGTGTTAACATCAACAGCACCAAAAGGCGCGGCTCGACCTCGCGCTTGTATCTGCAAGGGTTGTTGGAAGAAACAACCCTGAAGGTAGACCTCGACATGAAGTAAGATCCTCGGTGGGAGACCGATGAGCTGGGGATCCCCTAAGCCCAGGGACGAGTGGAACTCGCAATTAACCTCACGTTCGCGGAAGATCAGGAGAGTCGGGGGACTCCTCGCGAAGCGGGAGGTCCCCGGTCAAAGGATAAAGCGCGGGTAGCTGCAGTGAGATCACTCCCGGTGATATTCACCTCTGACTAATACTGTAGACGCCTCACTTGTGATAGACGTAAGTTGATTAGTTAGTAACCTACCCAATATTTTTGGGGCAGGGTATGGTTGATGGAGATAAGGCCACCTAATCCCCTGATTTAAGGGAGATTAGGTGGGGCGCATTTAATGCACTTTCCTCTCTCTCTTTCCGAAATTCTATAAAAGGAGGAGAAGGAGAAGGGGAAAGGGGTTGTAAAAAATTACTCTGTGAATTCCCAATTTGGAAATACTATAAACACAGTGGACGTAGACTATTACTCCGGCGGAGGGTCGAACCACTTAAAAAATTCCCGAGTATTTAATTTCCGTTCAAACTTCTACTACTCATTGCCGTATCACACACTAGAGGTATGGATCACGGAGTTGGTTTAAATTCTACACCAACAGCCTGGCGCTAGAAGGAGGGCCTGAACCTCCGTCATTATTGTAGTTTTCTTCCCGCTTTCTCTGTTACTCATCGCGCTACTTGATCGGAGATCAAATGGCGCCCAACTTGAGAAGCACCGGTAAAAATCCCTTAACCTCCGAGCAGGAGATATTCGAAGATCGAATCCGGCGCATGGAGGAATCCATGGCAAGAATGACCGGATTAGTGGAGATATTGGTTAACAACCAAAGTCCGCCTCCGCTTCTGACTGACGCAGAGCACGCGAATGTGCTCCGAGCGCGGCGGAGGGCTGACGACGCAGCTGCCGACCTCCGGGCCGCAGGCGACGTCAACGCGACTCCTGATGAGGGTTCATCGGGCGGTGATCCCGCACACGAGACTCGCTCTTCCCGTCGGCGTAGGAATGTGCCAGCCCAAAAGTCCACCACCCGATCGGGAGGGCCGCAGCTACCGGCTAACCCGGCAGGACCGTCACGCCCCGCGGCCGAAGACGGGACGCCAGCTCAGCCCGGCTCGGTGTTTACCAGGCTAGGCCCTTTGCAGCGGGACACCGCCAGGAGAGCTCTTGCGCGGGTTGGGGCCAACCCCGTAGATACGCGACTCCCAGTGCGGGAACGCCTCCGCGAGGAGTCGGCCACAACTGCAACTAGCCGGCAGACCGAAGCATCCCAAGAATTCTCACCCGCAGAGATAGAGCGCATTCGCGGGATTCTTGGCGAACCATCCCGCGATGGGATCCTAGATGGAGATTTCACCCCCCTCACGGAAACCCTCTTGGCAACCCCCGTTCCCGATCGTCTCAGGCTACCGAAGGTAAGCCTGTTCGATGGGAGTGGAGACCCCTCCGACCATTTGGGGATTTATTCCTCGTGGGCGCGCGCCTACGGCTATCCAGAAGCCATTTGGTGCAAGCTCTTCGACACCACCCTAGCAGGGGAAGCCCGCCGATGGTGGTATCGACTCCCAGCCAACTCAATCGGGAGTTGGCAAGATTTGAGAACGAGGTTTGCAGCCCAGTTCCTGGGAGGTCGTAGACACCTCAAGAACCCGGCGTACCTCTCCCGAGTCAAGCAAGGAGAGAGCGAAAGTCTCCAAGCTTGGCTCCAACGTTTTACTAAAGCCACGGTAGAGGTGGGGCATTTGTCTGATGATGTCCTACTTCTGGCCGCAAGTTCCGCAGTACGCGAAGACACTCCCTTCGCTTTCTCTATCAGTAAAAAATTCCCGAGAGTGTACGCTGATTTCTTGGGGCGTGCTCGGAACTACATCAACGCGGAAGCGGCGACTTTGAAGAAGTCCGGCTTTGCGAAAGCTCACGCGGCAACCCCGAAGGGGAATGCCGAAAAGAGAAGAGGCCTGTCGAGGCCCCAGCGGGCCACAATCGACAGCCTCGCGACGAGAAAAGACCTCGTGATTCCGGTCCATCTTCGGGGCCCGGTGCAGTTCGCTCTCGTAGACCTCGGTATGACAAATACCAAGAGCTTACTGCCGCCATTGATGAGATTTTCGTCAACTCGCGGAGCGAAGTTGACTTTCGACCCCCTGCACCTTTGAAAGGAAAGGTGCCAGAGAAGCACAAGGACAAGTTATGCTTGTTCCATAATACAGCCGGGCATACGACCGCGACTTGCTTTGACCTGAAGGATGAGATAGAATATCTTATCCGCCGAGGGAAACTCGAAGGGTACCGCAAGGAGGCGAATACTAGGAACCAGGATCCGCATAACCGGGAGATTGAGGGGGAAATCCGGACAATCGCGGGAGGCCCTTATCCTGGGGGGCACTCCCAACGATCTATGAAGGGTTACGCCCGAGAAGCGCGGCAGGAGCTCTCCGGAGGAGTGTTCCATGTGTCGCGAAGATCTCCACAGCCCCCTCGGAAGATCGCGAGCCCGCTCACCTTCTCGGATGCGGATGCCGAAGGCGTCCGTTTCCCACATCACGATCCTCTAGTCATCTCCGTGATGGGAACCATCTCGTCCACCGTTGTCTGGTTGACGATGGCAGCTCAGTGGACATCCTTTATTTGGATGTCCTCGAAAAAATGAGAATCAGTCCTCAGAGCTTGCGAGCTGTTGTAAGCCCGCTACACGGCTTCACAGGAGACTCTATCTTCCCGGAGGTAAGCATAGAGTTAGCCGTCTCGTTCGGCGAAGAGCCAACAAGATCAACCGCCGTTTCAAACTTTATGGTGGTTAAAGGTAGGTCTTCCTATAACGCCATCCTCGGGCGTCCTACCCTCGTGGCAATGAGAGCAGTCACTTCCATCTACCACCTCTGCCTCAAGTTTCCCACTCCTGGTGGCGTCGGAGTAATCAGGGGGAATCAATATGAAGCCCGGATGTGTTACACGACGAGCGTTAGGTCGGCCCTCACCGAACCAAAGGGGAAGCGCACGGCCGAGGAAGCTGCTTTGAGTGAAGCGACCTTCACCATTGGCGTGTCCGAGGATCGAAGCGAACTAGACCCTCAGCTCCCGGCCCCATAGCGGTTAGCGGGCCCGACCGAAGACACCGAAGAGGTAGACGTGGACGACCTTGGCACCGCCCGGAAAGTCAAAATTGGGACTTCGTTAAGTCCCGACGTGCGCAAAGCCATCATTGCCTGTCTACGGAGGAACCGAGACGTGTTTGCATGGAGCCACAGCGATATGAAGGGCGTAGACCCGGATTTGATGTGTCACCGTCTCAACATAGATCCTTGGCTCCCGGCCTGTCGGCAGAAGAGAAGACCCCTCAACCCCGAGAGAGCCCAAGCCCTTAAAGATGAAGTTGACAGGCTCATCGGGGCCGGCTTCATTCGCGAAGCAAAATACCCGGACTGGGTCTCTAACCCGGTGCTGGTCCCGAAACCGGATAGTAGATGGAGATGCTGTGTGGACTTCACCAACCTCAACGAAGCCTGTCCGAAGGACAGCTTCCCGGTGCCCCGAATCGACCAGATGGTTGATGCTACCGCGGGCCATGAGCTCCTCAGCTTCATAGATGCATATTCGGGCTATAACCAAATCTCTGTGTATCATCGAGACGAAGAGCACACTGCATACATTACCGATCGAGGGCTGTACTGCTACAAGGTCATGCCATTCGGCCTCAAGAACGCAGGTGCGACGTATCAGAGATTGGTGAACAAGATCTTTGCGGATTTACTTGGAGTCGCGATGGAGATATACATTAATGACATGCTGGTCAAAAGCGCTAAAGCACAAGACCACGTCGAGCACCTGGATCAGACCTTCTCTGTCCTCAGGAAGACCAACATGATGCTCAACCCGAGTAAGTGTACTTTCGCGGTTAGGGCGGGCAAATTCTTAGGCTTCATGGTGAGCCAACGAGGAATAGAGGCTAACCCAGAGAAGATCCAAGCTATCCTCGATATGAGGCCTCCTCGGAGAGGAAAAGAGGTCCAGAAGCTTACTGGATGCATTGCAGCCCTCAACAGGTTTGTATCTCGGTCAACTGACAAGTGCCTCCCTTTCTTCAACACCCTCCGTGGGAGTAAGGAGTTCGTAGACTTAAGCATGGCTATAGGAGAGAAGGTTTCTTCATAATCAACCGCTTCCTTTTGTGTATAGCCTTTTGCTACTAGTCTAGCTCTAAAAGTCTCTACTTTTCCATCGATACCTCTCTTTTTCTTGAAAAACCATTTGCATCCTATGGGTCTGACATTCTCAGATGGATCAACAAGTTCTCAGACAGAGTTAGAATACACTGATTCCATCACTAGGTTCACAGCTTCGAGCCATTTGTCCTTGTCAATATCTTTCATCGCATCATTATAGGATGTAAGATCATCAATTTCAGTGTCAACTACTGGGGCATTTGTTTCGCCTTCATGTCTGTATCGGATGGGCTGTCTCACAGTCCTCTCACTACATCTAGGTAACGTGATGTTTTGCCTAGGACGTGTAGTGTCATCTTCTTCCCTAATTTCAATAATTCTTATTTGTTGTGGAGCAACCATATCATATAGTAATTCTTTAAGAACAACTTTACTACTAGGTTTGAAGTTTGTTACATAGTCATCCTCAAGAAAAATGGCATTTGTCGATACAAACACCTTTTTATCTTAAGAACTATAGAATAAACCTCATCTTGTCCCTTTTGGATACCCTACGAATAGACACACTTACGTTCGCAAATCCAATTTCTTGGTTCTACTCTTTAACACATGAGCAGACACCTTTATATGGGAAAGTGTGGCAAACTATGTTTGGGACCATTCCACAACTCTAAGGGAGTCGTAAAGACTGACTTTGACGGTAAGATATTCAAAATATCATTTGCCGCTTGTAGTGCGTATCCCCAAAAGGATAATGGTAATGAGGAGTAGCTAAGCATGGACTTAACCATATCTAATAATGTTAAGTTTCATATCTCCGCAACACCATTTTGTTCCGGAGTGTCGGGTGCCGTTAATTGTGAGAGAATCCCATTCTCTAAAGGGTAGTCCTTGAATTGAGTATCAAGGTATTCTCCTCATCGATCAGATCGAAGTTCGTTTAGTAATTTTTCTAATTACTTTTCAGGTACGGCTCGAAATTCCATAAACTTTCCAAAAGTTTTAGATTTTCTTGCCTTTAGATATGTGAAAGCATATCTTGAATAATCGTCAATGAAAGTGAGGTTGTATTCATAGCCACCTGTAGCTTGTACATTAAGCGGTCCACAAACATCCAAATGTACTAGCTCAAGTGGTTGTACGGCTCTTTGCCCCTTTGCCGAGAAAAGGTCTTTTGGTCATTTTGCATTCAAGGCAAGATTCACAAATAGGGAGAGTTTCAACAGTTAATTCTCTCAAAGGACCATCATTTGCAAGTCTTGTAATTCTATCAATGTTGATATGATCAAGCCTAAGATGCTACAGATATGTTTCTAAATCATTATCTACCTTTTGTCTTTTGTTAGATTTAAGTTTAGCTACTTTAAACAATTCGGTACTATATGAAACATTTTCATAGGCATTAAGGACATATAAGCCGTCTTCTAAATTAGGATAACATAAATTAAGACCATTCTTTGAAATAAAAATTTTGTTATTATTAAAAGAGCTCCCAATGGATTGTTCAGCTAACATTGAAATAGAAATCAAATTTCTACTAAAGTTCAGAATAAAATAAATATTTCATAAATCTAAATATCTTGCTCCAAACTGAGGACGATCTTCTCCTATGGCCTTGACCGAAACTATTGGCCCATTGTCAACGTGCATTGTCAGCTCCTTTTCAGCAAGTTCTCTAAAGGATCTAAGAAGCTGCAAGGAAGAACAAACGTGGTTAGTCGCTCGGGAATGAATTATCCAAGAGAAGGTATTAACCTCTACTAACATAGCTTCTAAAATATGCAAATCAAATTTACCACTTGGACGCTTCTTCTTAGCCAGTTCTGTAACCCCCGACCCCAGGGTTACCCTATTGACTCCATACCAGGATAAAATTCTCAAGGAACGAATTGTATGTTGTAAACTCCGACATTTATTCTTGAATGTCATCTCAAATCGTCGAAGGAAGTATGAAATTTTACTTTCACCACTCATTTTATCTATTAGGAAATAAGTTTATATGATAGTAGTCAGAAAAGCAAAGTTCGGCTTAATTTGCAAAAATTACACAATAGCCCCGAACTTTTAGAAAATTATATTTTGGTGTAAATTTTAGAAAAATAACCCTCAATAGTCGTAGAAAATGACTTAAATTCACATAAGAGGCCTTAGTTTAAAGTTTGGAGTCCTTCCGAGCTAAAACGAAGCCAAACGAGAAGATTTTGGTAAAGTTGAGATTTTAAGGTACAGAACTAAAAAATCGTGATTGAGCTAAAAATGACCACGGAGAGTTAACCCTAACTTCTAATTATATTCTAAAGGTTATTATAATTAAATAAAAAGTCTCGTCAATTCTTAGGTTCGATAGAATTCAAAATAGAAAACTCGTTTGCAATTTATTGCGAAAACGACGGTTCAGTCACTATAGTTTAAAGAATGGGTTTCGGGATTTTTCCTAGCAGAGAAACGGCCCTGGGACAATAGGAAGACGCTATTATGATGACTAAACAGTATTGAAATTATTCTTGCATATTTTCAGTGTCAGAAACCGTTACACACTATATTAGAAAATTAACATTTTGACGGTTCGTGTTTCGAGGATTATTGGTGTTAGTCTTAAACATTATCAGTGTTTATTAAGCATTAACAGTGAAAAAATTGAGTGGAGTGGGCTGATTTAACCTCACCAATTAGTAAATAGATACAAGCTAGAGATGAGACAAAAGAAAAGGACAAAAGGAAAAGACAAAATAGAGAAATGAAAGGATTGTTGTCATGATGTTAGTCTTACATGTTGTGAACCCTTGGATGAGTGGATTTTTTAATCCAATGGCCAAGAAAATTTGCAGCCTACAAGTAAACATAATAAAGATTACATTTAAGAAAAGCTAATAAAGGTTTCAACTTATAATAACTGTTTCAAGCGAAACCATAAAATGAGTTAAGGAAAACATGTTATTTTAAAGAAGGAACGGAACGAGCTCTCAAAGCTTCGATGAAGGTTGTATGTCCTAAAAGAAACCTAGAAGCTAATTCACACCTAGTCTGATTCGCATTTTGAAAGAAAAAAATAAGGATTTACGTTAAAATGACGCTTTCTAACGAAACCGTAACCAAGGGATCGGTAAAACTACAAGAGTGGTAATTAGAGTTTTAAATGAACAAATATGGACTTTTCAATGTTTATACATTTAGAAAATAATTTTAAAATTTTAATATTATTGATATTTAATTTATTTGGCCAAGACTCGGGTTCGGACCCTTAAAATCTAAAAAGTCAAACCCGAGCCAAGTTGACCGTGATTTTTGAAAAGTAAACTTTTTAAAGCCCTAAAAGGATTTTCATGGTCTTGGATAAATTGAATGGTCTTAGAAATTATATGTTAGATCTAAGAATGGCCAAGTAAAAAACTTAGATGAATTTCCAAACCGTAAATTGTAAATAGTACAAACCGACCCTCGGGATTACTTGGTAAGCTCCCGAGGTACTTCGGGAGCATCAACTAGGGTTCGGAATAGTCCCGAACCCAAGCAAGGTTAAATATACCTTGGTTAAGTCTCCTAGGCAGCCCCGCCTTGGAAATAAGATGTGTAAAAAGTCCCGAGCATTAGAACATTTAAGACAATAATTAGTTTCGCTCTAGGATAACGAGACAAGCGAACTAACGAGACTTGATTTCTTTTATTGAAAGAACTAAAGGACGGAGAAGTGGTCAGAGCTCGGAGTGTTGCTCAAGACAAGCTCGAAGAAACCTTATTGCTTACGCAAGGTAAGTTGCGATGCACCTATGACACCAAGTTGTGTGTTTGTGCTTGTGTGTGCTTGTTTGTTAGGCTTTTACTTGCTATCCCTGATAACCGTATCGCGCGAATATACCTGTGTATAGTGAAACTAAAAGAAATAAAAAGCCATACTAAGCCTTAGAATGAAAGTAAAAGAGAAAGAAAAGAAAGAAAGAAAGTGAATGAAATAAAAAGTAATTAAGTAGAGCTTTGCTTCTAGAATAAAACTTGACTAAAACGTTAAGAAAGGCGGACTACGCTTTGCAAGAATTAAAGCCGGGTTTCGACCTGAGCAAGTTTAGGGCTAAAAAGACAACCAAGCCTTGTTGTTTGTTGAACCTAGAAGGCCCGATGAAATCATTGTCGTGGGTCTTAGCACCCTGATACAAGTGTTTAAAACCCTGGGACTCTAGAAGAGCCCGGTTTCATGTGACTTTTCTTCGTTTGAGAAATTAACACCTATTGTTAGACCCCAATCCCCCGAGAGAGTAGACGACGGGTCATAATGTACAAATATAGTAGAACGTACATCGTTGGAACCGCTGGCTCAAAGAGAGAGCTATATTATTGATTGTCAGGAGATTTGGCCATCTCTCGTGGCGCGCCTAAGTATTGAGACAGAAGCGTCATAAGTGGATCCCGGAAAAAAAGAAAGAAAGAAAGAAAGAAAGAAAACAAGAAAGAAAGAAGAGTCGACCCCATTACTGGTAACTCACATAAAGAACGGTTTGTTAGGGTTTGATCGTCCGAAGACGATCAAACTCTCTATCTCTTGCATTATGAATTGTTGTTGCATATATGAATTCTTATTGTATTGCATTGCATCGTTAAGAGAGAGTAGTTTTGCCCTTACTGAGTTTATCAACTCATTAGCTTTTCCTTGGTGTAAAAGGTAAGGAAAAAGCTAAATCAGAAGAGCAGTAGAAGTAGAGCTGCTGGCGACGTGCGATGTGTGATACAACCCAAGAAAAGAAAGATCCCATGGCATATATGTTTTAATTTTGCATTTTGTATTTTGATAACAATGATGTGATATTGTGACTGGGAATAGATCTCGAGGCCCCGAACTTGAGATAAAGTGTTGGCTCTTTTCGTGAACTCAAGAGAAGTTAGGAGACAATATTTTGATTTAGAAAAGTACTTTAACTTCCACATTATAAAATAAAATAAAAAAACGAGCTCGTTATGTTATAAAGTAATTGTGTTTTACGTTTTAAGTAAGATTAATAGTTGTAAAGAGAAAAGCCCTGTCGCAGCCTCCGACCGAGAGAGCTGGGTCGTGACAGAATTTTTGGTATCAGAGACCGGGTTTAGTGTAACCACCGACCCCGAAGTTACCCCATTGAGTCCATGACGGGATAAAATTCTCGAAGAATGAATTCTATTTTGTAAACTCCGACATTTCTGTGAATGTCGTCTCGAATCGTCGAATGAAGTATGAAATTTCACGTTTACCACTCATTTTTATCCATTAGGAAATAAGTTTGATATGATAGTGGTCAGAAAAGCAAAGTTCGGCTTAATTTGTAAAAATTGTACAATAGCCCCTGAATTTTAAGAAAATTACAGTTTGGCCTAAATTTTAGAAAAATGACCCTCAATAGTCGTAGCATGTTTGTAAGGCTAGAAAATGACTTAAAGTCACATAATAGGCCTTAGTTTAAAGTTTGGAGTCATTGCGAGCTAAAACGAAGTCGAAACGTGAAGATTTTGGTAAAGTCGAGATTTTACCGTAAAGAATGGCAAAATCATGATTGAGCTAAAAAAAGACCACGAAGAGTTAAACCTAACTTCTAGTTATATTCTAGAGGTTATTAGAATTAAATTAAAAAAGTCTCATCAAGTCTCGGGTTCGATAGAATTCAAAATAGAAAAGTCGTTTGCAATTTATCGCGAAAGTGACGGTTTAGTCACTGTCGTTCAAGGAACGGGTTTCGGGATTTTTCCAAGCAGAGAAACTGCCCCGGGACAATAGGAAGACATTACTGTGATGATTAAACAATAATTGAAATTATTCTTGCCTATTTTTAGTGTCAAAAATCGTAACACACTGTATTAGAAAATTAACATTTTCACGGTTCGTGTTTCGAGAATTATCGGTGTTAGTGTAAACATTATCAATGTGTATTAAGCATTAACAGGGCAAAAAGTTAGTGGAGTGGGCTGATTATAATCTCACTAATTACTGAAGAGATACACGCTAGAGATGAGACAAAAGAAAGGGACAAAATAGAGAAATGAAAGGATTGTTGTCATGATGTTAGTCTTACATGTTATGAACCCTTGGATGAGTGGCTTGTTAAATCCAATAGCCAAGAAAATTTGCAGCCCATAAGTAAATATAATAAAGATTAAATTTATGAAATATAATTTGAGAAAAATGAGCTATAATAGTCAGATTTCGGGAGAAGAGAGAAGCGAAGACAAAAAAAGGAAGATTGAAAGATAGTGAACTTAATGATTAGCTCTTGAAAAATCTAGACCAAAACCAATTAAAATAAGGTACAAATAGGAGGGAAATCCGAATTTTCCAGCTACTACTCAGCCATTGACTCATCTTTGGATGTGGAAGGATTCTTGGCTAGGTGTTGAGCAAGTTTGAAGTTATTTTGACAAGTGTCAAAACCGTGGGACCTTAGACGTGAAAGCTTGCTTAATGTAAACCACTGGATGAGAGATCCATACAAGTTGAATGGTCAAGATTGAGCAGCCCATGATGAGTGAATTAAGAAATGATATTTGAAATAAGAAATTAATATAAAAATGGGCTAAGGGTCGGATTTGGAGAGGAGAAAGAGAGAGAAACACACACAAAACCATATGCTTACTACACCAAGTCTCAAAGCTTGTCTTACAAACCTTAACTTGGCTATAAATAGAACCCAAGGCTTTAAAGGTTCATTTTAGCACTTCATGTCAGCCAAGAAGAGATAGAAAGAGAGAGAGAGTCTAGAAAAATGAGAAGAAAATTTTAGAGAGAGAGAGAGAGAGAGAGAGAGAGAGAGAGAGAGAGAGAGAGAGAGAGAGAGAGAGAGAGATGCCGGCCTTGGAAGAAACAAGAGGTAGAAGAGAAAAAACTTGATTTTTCCAAGCCAAAACCTAAGGTAACTTAACTAGCTTTTCCTATGATTTTAGTTCTTAAAAACACCTCTAAACCTTTCCTTTCACCTCTATCCTAAGGTTTCAAATGCCACCAAGAAGGGTTTTTGGAAGAAAAATCCTTGAGGGAGCCGGCCTAGGACAAGAAAGAACACCACGAAAAAGTTCAACCTTGGACTTTAGGTATATCTCTAAATCTTATGAGTTTTGAGTATTTTAAGAAATAGTTCTTATTTTTGTATGACTGGATGTATTTGGTGTTGATATGTTGTAATAAGTAGTACGCATGGTGTTTTTCTTGATGAAAATCGGAACACAAGCCTAGGTGGAAGTTAGAAACCCTAGCTTCTGAGGCTTGTATGTGTGTGTGTATTTGTACCGATTTTTAGCTAGCTTTAATATATTGGCCATGAATGTTTCTTTTAGCTTCTTCAATGCCTTAGACACTGTCCATTTATGTCCTTGATGAAGGGATTAAAATGGTTACAAAAGATTTTACAAGCACGACGGTTTCCAACGGACCGTTGTGACAACTGTAGAGAAAATTTCTATAAAAGTGAGCTAAATGTAAAATCCAACCAAAATGAGTTCTTAAACTATTTGAACACTTTGAAATGAAATTATAAAATGATTTTAGGCTCCAATAGCCTCTGCCGTCAAAGTGTTTTAGAGATTAGAAAAGAGAAATTTCAAAAAGAATTTCGTACGGTAAATGTCCGATCAAAATATTAAGTTTACGATAAGTACGTTTTTGGACTTTGGTAAACTTTGAGAACTTGAGCTTTAATGCTCTTAATCAAGTTGATGTAGATCATTAACATAACTTTTATTACTTTAGTCTACTGTTCTTAATGTTTTTTCGTAAAGAAAAGAAAGAGGTTTAAAAAAGAAAAGACGCTACATGATCGGTTTGAACAAAACCGTGAGTGAGCTAGAAAAATGCATCGTTTTCAAAGTTGAGATTTCAATCGAACCTTTAGCACTTCGATGACGGTTTAAAATATTTCCTTAAATACCGAGAAGCAACTGTCCATATAGTAAAAGTGTTATTTAAGAAAAGGTAATAAAGGTTTTGACTTATAATAACGGTTCTGAGCGAAACCGTAGAACGAGTTAAGAAAAATTTGTCGTTTTAAAAGAAAGAACGGAACGAGCTCTCAAAGCTTCGATGAAGGTTGAGTATAAGGACTAAATATGTCCTAAAAGAAACCTAGAATCTACTACCCACCTAGTGTTATTGTCATTTTCAAAGAAAAGATAAGGAATTACTTTAAAACGACATTTTCTAACGAAACCATAACCGAGAGCTCAGTCAAACTACAAGAGTGGTAATTAGATTTTTAATTGAACGAACATGGACCTTTCAGTCTGTATACCTTTAGAAAATAATTTTAGAAATTAAATATGATTGATATTTAATTTGTTTCGGCTAAGACTAGGGTTTGGACCTTTAAAATCCGAAAAGTCAAACCCCAGCCAAGTCGACCATGATTTTTGATGAGTAAACTTCTTAAAGCCCTAAAAGGATTTTCATAGTCTTGGATAAATCAAATGGTCTTAGATATTTTATGTTAGATCTAAGAATGGGAAAGTAAGAAATTTAGATAAATTCCCGAACCGTAAATGCTAAATAGTAAAAACCGACCCTCGAGATTGCTCGGTAAGCTCTCGAGGCGGCGCGTCGGGAGCACTAATTAGGGTTCGAAATAGTCCCGAACCTAAGTAAGATTTAATAAACCTTGGTAAAGTCTCCTAGGCAGCCCCGCCTTGGTAACAAGATTGTATAGAAAGTCCCGAGTATTAGAACATTTAAAGTAAAGAATTAGTTTCGCTCTCGGTTATCGAGGCAAGCGAACTAATGAGACTCGTTTTCTCTGTATTGAAAGGACTAAAGGACGAAGAAGTGATCGGAGCTCGGAGCGTTGCTCAAGAAAAGCTCGGAGAAACTTTATCGCTTAGGCGAGGTAAGTGGTAATGCACCTATGACACCCAGTTGTGTGTTTGTGCTTATGTATGCTTGTTTGTTAGGCTTTTACTTACTATTCCCGATAACCGTATCGTGTGAATATATATGTGTATTACAAAACTATAAGAAGTAAAAAGCTGTACCAAGCATTAGAAAGAAAGTAAAAGAGAAAGAAAAGCAAGAAAGAAAGTAAATAAAAGAAATTAAGTAGAGCTTTGTCTCTAGAATAAAACGTGACTAAAACATTAAAAAAGTCGGACTACAGTTCGTGAAAGAATTGGAGCCAGGTTTCGACCCGAGCAAGTATAAGGCTACAAAAGAAAACCAAGCCTTGTTGTTTGTTGATCCTAGAAAGCCCGATGAATTCATTGTCGTGGGTCTTGGTACCCCGATATAAGAGGTCAAAATCTCGGGACTCTAGAAGAGCTTGGTTTCATGTGACCTTTCATCGTTAGAGAAACTAACACCTCTGGTTAGACCCCAATCCTACGAGAGAGTGGACGACGGGTCATAATGTACAAATATAGTAGAACGTAAGTTGATGGAACCGTCGGCTCCAAGAGAGATCTATATTATTGATTGTCAAGAGATTTGGCCATCTCCTATGGCGCACCTCAGTATTGAGACAGAAGCAGCTTCCATCAGTGGATCCTAGAAAAAAGAAAGAAAGAAAGAAAGAAATAAGAGTTAACACCAGAGGTGGTGACTCACAGAAAGAATGGTTTGTTAGGGTTTGACCGTCCAAAGACAATCAAACTCTCTATCTCTTACATTGTGAATTATTGTTGCATATATGAATCCTTGCTGCATAGCATTGCATCGTTAAGATGGAGTAGTTTTGCCCTTACTGAGTTTGTCAACTCATTAGTTTTTTCTTGGTGTATAGGTAAGGGAAAAGCTAAATCAAAAGAGCAGTAGAAGTAGAGGTGCTGGTGACGGGCGATGTGTGTGGCAATCAAGAAGAAAAAGACCCCGTGGCATATATGTTTTAATTCCGCATTTTTTTATTTTGATAACAGTGATGTAATATTGAGACCGGGAATAGATCCCG
Source organism: Boehmeria nivea var. tenacissima (assembly GCA_018132145.1). Taxonomy (NCBI): domain Eukaryota; kingdom Viridiplantae; phylum Streptophyta; class Magnoliopsida; order Rosales; family Urticaceae; genus Boehmeria; species Boehmeria nivea. The sequence goes on from CM030881.1 coordinate 3,923,943, forward strand.
TGGCCCCGAACTTGAGATAAAATGGTGGCTCTTTTTCTGAACTAAAGAGAAGTCAGGAGATAGTATTTTGAATTAGAAGAGTACTTTAACTTTTGCATTACAGAAAAAAAAAATACGAGCTCGTTATTTTATAAAGTAATATGTGCTTTACATTTTAAGTAAGATAAATAGTAGTAAAGAGAAAAGAGCAACTGTCGCGGCCTCCGGCTGAGAGAGCTGGGTCATGACAGAATTTTCAGTATCAGAGCCCGGGTTTAGCCGATTCTGTAGACTCGCCACACACGTCTCCTTGCCAGCAAGTAGAAAAGTTTTAAGAGTAGTTTGTTTCGATATTAATCAGGGCTTGTAGTTATATCTTCTTAACATTTATATTCTTACTCTATCTAACGAAGTAACGACGCAGGATGTCCGAGATAGAGCAGCCATTACGCGAGCCGTCAGTGGACTCGGGCCATCATAGCGCGGCTGGACCCGTCCCTACTGCCAACGTTTTGGCAGACTAAATGTGCTTGATTCCGCCACACGAACCTACTTATTCGGGTGAGGCTGACACTATGCCTTTTCAAGAGTGGGAGGCACAGACTCTAGGGTGGATGAGATCTCTTCGGATCCTAGAGGAGAATCGGGCCGACCTGTCTCAGACCTTACTCCGAGGACGTCCTCTACCACTAGCGGGAGAAAGAGAACCGAGTAGGGCATGAACATAGCTGGTTTGTCTTTAGTGCCTGCATGCTTGCCACTTTTCATATGGTTGACAACATGACCACATGGACTCACAAAGCCAAGAGGTTCGGCCAGCGTCCTGGAGAGACTATCCGTTCATACTCCGACTGCTTCGACCTCGAGATAGTCGAGACATACCCCACTTATGGTTTCAAAGATCTGTTGTGGATGCAGATCTTCTCGCAGGGTATTCACCCGTACTTTCGACCCTGTCGCCCGTGTCCCCCTTTTTGCACGATGCAAGATATGAGGGGGCGTACTTTTCATATGCGGATCGCATTTACCCTCCGATACCGCACCCTGAGAATGTGGCACATCGCTTCGAACGTGTTCATCCCGAGCCTGCCCCAACTACTCCGGCTCAAGACGTACTTCACGATAGTGAGAGTTCAGAGGATGACGACCTCGAGACCGAGTCAGAGATGGAGATCGACGATAGTGATCCTGATTACGACCCGCGCCACGATGATTAGACCATTAGGACGATGCATATATAGGACTAGAACATTCTGTGAAGCGCCTTTTTGACCATGTCCTAGTTTTTCTCGCTCTATTGAAGTGACTTATACTTCTGATTATTATATATATAGGCGACCAGAAAGAGCCATAGTGGCCAGTGAACCTCTATTTTCTTTTGTTACCCATTGCTCTTGGAATCTTGTATGACGAACAGAGATATATGTATGTATGTTAAACAGTGAAATGAAAATAGAAATCTTTGCCAGCTATGCCTCATTCGTTCTAACTAAATTTTTTCTAAGCCTTTGACCTTACTTGCTTTGTTTACTTTTAATAAATCAAATAAAAAGGGAATTGGCCAAATAAGGAACTTACGAAATGCGCGCTTACAGGACTTAAATTGAAGACAATGAAACCGTGCCGCAAAGAGCTATTCCTCAGGCTGTGCGACGGGAACTAGATGAGGTACGAAGATTGATAGAGGAACAGCACAACGCTACGTAATAAAGGGACTAACGGATCCGAACTCAAACTGCAACACTTGAGCTACTTCTCCACCGCCTAAATGATATGGCTAGACCGCTACCCGTACCTCAAGTACCTGCTGCACAAGAAGTGCCAAACCCTAGAGTAGCAAACCCTATTGCACCTAAGGTGCCTAGAGCAGTCGGACAAGTTAGAGAGCCGACATACGAGTAATTTAGTCATCAAAAGCCGCCCAGATTCAACGGGACTCTCGATCCCACCACTGCTGAAGAATGGATTAAACGTCTCCAAAACATCTTCGGTTACATGGGCCTTACTGATGCTGAGAAAGTCGATTGTGCCATCAATCATCTAGACAAGAAGGCCATGCGTTGGCAGGAAGTAGTTGGACAGACAAAGGATGTCAATACTGTGACTTGGGTATGTTTCGCCAAGTTGTTCCACGATAAGTATCTCGGAGAAGCCCGTTTGGCTGGAAAGGTCCGAGAGTTAATAAGCCTCTGCCAAGGAAGGATGTCGGTAGCAGAGTATACCGCTAAGTTTGACGAGTTGGCATGCTTCGCCCCAACCATAGTCCCTATGGATGATGCCAGAAAGATGAAGTATATGCATGAGTTGAGGATTGAGATAGTGAAACAAGTAGATAGCGGCAAGGAAGGGCTAGAATCATGTGCTGATGATGTGCAAATAGCTTTGAGAAACGACGGATAGGATAGATAGGAAGACAGAACAAGTGGAGGAAAGACAGATTGCCCGACTGATGGACAGAACAAGGAGACCAGATACGAGAAGAAGAAATAGTTTGAGTCTCGCACTGGACACTTTCGCAGGAACAACTGCTTCAACTTCAAGAAGCGAGATTTCAGCAAAGATAATTAGGGACAGAGAAATGAGAATATAAACAGAAGTGGGGAGCCCAAGAGGGGACAAGACAGAGCAGATATGAGAAATATGAGAGGGCATTAGACGCCCCGTGAAGAAAGTGCCCGAGAAAGGACATCACTAGTCCCTCAATGCCCAAAGTGCCAGAAAATGCATTCCGGAGAATGCCGATTTGAAACCACACGAGGCTGGTACAACTGCGGCTAAGAGGGACACATAGCCTGCAAGTGCAAGAACAACGCTGCCAAGGCGACTGAGTCCGCCCCTCGCGGTCGCCCAAATGCGAGGGTGTATAGCTTGAACGAAGGAGACATCGAAGCATGCCCTTCTACATCAGTCTCAGGTCAGCTTATAGTCTCCAATCTTAACCTTTTTTCGCTCGTCGACTTCAGAGCGACACATTCATATATCGCCAAGCATCTTGGCAACAAGCTGGAAGGTAATAGAAGGACCCTCAGTAGTCCCTTTGTTACTGTTACTCCAGCAGAAGACGTCTCCAAATCAACGCCAATTTAAGGATGTGCCAATCAAGATTGGAAACTCCATCCTTTACGTGAATTTGGTAGAAATCGAAATGTGTAATTTCGATGTAATCCTCAGGATGGATTGGCTTAATGCCCATTATGCAATGATAGATTGCCATAGGAAGTGAGTACGCTTTAGTCCACCAAACGCGAAGTCATCTGAGTTTCAAGGAACTCCACGCAGTCGGATAGCCTCGACGATTTTTGGGCTTTGAGCTAGGAAGTTACTCGATAGCGGATACCAATGGTACTTGGCCAACATTGTCGATAAGACAAAAGAGCGAGAGTCAGTGCCAGAAGACGTGCCTATAGCACGAGAGTACTTGTCAGTCTTCCCGAACGACCTTCCAGGGTTGGCACCCGATAGAGGGATCGAGTTTTGCATAGAGTTGATCCCCGGGACTGCACCTATCTCCCAAGCCCCGTATCGCTTAGCTCCAGCCAAACTGAAAGAGTAAAAGGCACAACTCGAAGAGTTGATTGAGAAAGGCCTTATCCGACCTAGCCATTCCCCGTGGGGAGCACCGGTCCTATTTGTTCAGAAGAAAGATGGGTCACTAAGACTTTGCATAGATTACTGGGAGATCAACAAGGTGACCATTAAGAACAAGTACCTGCTACCACGAATCGATGACTTACTCGATCAGTTAGCCTGATCTACGATATTTTCAAAGATCGATTTAAGATCCGGCTACCATCGGTTGAGAACAAGAGAAAAAGATGTCCCAAAGACAGTTTTCCGTACTAGATATGGGCACTATGAATTCTTAGTGATGTCGATCGGCCTCACCAATGCTCCCGCAAGGATTTTCTAGACAAGTTCGTCATCGTCTTCATTGACGACATCTTGGTATATTCCAAGAACAAAGAAGAACATGCCCAGCACCTACGGTTAGTGTTGCAACGACTCCAGACGAAAAAGCTTTACGCCAAATTCAAGAAGTGCGAATTTTGGCTTGACAAGGTTGTCTTCCTAGGACACACCGTCTCTAAAGAAGGAGTAGCGGTAGACGCAGCTAAGATTGAGGCCATCATAAGCTGGCAACGGCTGAAGAATATGACTGAGGTGAGAAGTTTTGTGGGATTAGTAGTGTATTATTGTAGATTTGTTGAAGGATTTGCCAGGATTGTGTTGCGATTAATAGATCATTGTATTAATCTAATTTATACGCAAGTGTACGTAATCGTAACAAGTAATATAATAGTGAGTAATTGTATCGTCTCCATAGGGATTGTTTAGTGCAAAATGTGTGTGCAAAATGGACATTGATCTAATTGCTAAATAAATGAGAAATAGCGAGAATAATGAACAGTTGTTAGGCTAAAATGAGATTTGTGTATATAAACTAATTAAACTAAGGTAAATAACAAGCAAAGAACAGCTAGAAAACCAATTGAGGATACAATATATGGTAACAAAGCCAGAACTAATGTTTCACTCCAATCTGGGATTTCTCAGAATGCTATAGCATAGTTTCAGCAAAACCTACCCAGTAAACCAGAATTTTCACAGGACATGTAATTCTTTCAAATTCCATGAAATGCATTCCTAAGCTAAATTAAACATATGTCTATGCCATTCAACTCAGCAACACAAGATTAAGCATAAATTCTTTAGGTTTTACAAGGTAAATAATATATGCCTATACTATTTACTAATCAATAATTTTCATTGTCAAGAATATGCATCAATCAAGTTAGTTCCACTAATTTTAACCTTTCCACTATTAAAATCAGCTTGTATCTTACTTTTGATGGCCAAACAATAGCAAGAAATGAAATATAAGCTCACTTGATTGAACTTGGACTAAACAAGCTTCAACAGTGCTATAGCATACCAATATTCATTACAAATCAAAGATCCACATTAGTTCTAGCAAGGAAAAATTAGCCCATAGTTAGGTCTAAGCTAGAGCTGTTAAACACATTCATAATATTGCTAAAATAGAAGTTCAAGGTGATACAAAATAAAAAAAAAAGAGGAAAAGAAACAAGCCCCAAAGGTTTAATCTCTGGTTTTTGGTCCTCCTCTTTGTGGAACCCTTGACTTCTTCCTCAAAATAGCAGTTGGTTTTCTTCTCTCCGAGTTGCAGCCGTCACTCTTGTCTAAGGATTGGAAAATCTCTTGTCCCATTTCCTCTTTGTCCTCCCTTATACCATTTTCAGCTAGGGCACTAATTTTTAGGTCATTAAACATGGATAATCTTGTCATTTCTGTAGCCATGTGTCTTTTCTCCTATTTACCAGCTCAGCCACGTTCAACCCTGTCAGGTCTATCTCCGTGGCAATGCTATAGCATTGTTTCTAACATTGCTCTGAAATATGCTTCTGCATCTACATAATACCCTCATTAGTCCACCTAAATTTTAGACACCAAATATGCATCTCAACATTCTAATTTCATGATTCAAACCAGCAAATTAATATTGTGATATGATCTTGGAGAAATTCATTGAAATCAAGGTAATAACAACTTAAAACAACATGAAACAAGACTACAAATTATGATTTAACGACGAGAACAACATGGATAACTCTAACTTTCAAAGAGTTATCAGCTTGCGAGTCCTCTAACGGCCCTAACCCGCGAGGAGCATAAGTATGCAGGGACGGAACCTTGCGAAGGAAGCTTACAAGAGCTGAAGAAACGCCTGAGAACTGCTCCCGTTCTTGCCATACCTAAAGGAAATGTCGGATTCGCCATCTATTGTGATGCGTTGAAGTCAGGGTTAGGGGCCGTACTGATGTAACACGACAAAGTAATCGCATATGCCTCGCGACAATTGAAGGAATACAAGACCCGGAACCTTACTCACGACATGGAGTTAGTAGCAGTTGTATTCGCCTTCCAGACTTGGCGACACTACCTATACGGTGTGCATTGTGACATCTACACCGATCACAAAATGCTAAAATATCTGTTCACACGGAAGCAACTAAATGTATATCAAGGACGATGGTTGGAGATCCTTACGGACTACGATTTCACTATCCATTGTCATCCCGGGAAGGAGAAGCTTCTAGGTTTCTTTTAGGAAATATTTAGTCCTTATACTAAACCTTCATTGAAGCTCTGAGAGCTCGTTCCGTTCTTTCTCTAAAATCACATGTTTTCCTTAACTCATTTTATGGTTTCGCTTGAAACCATTATTATAAGTCATAACCTTTATTATCTTTTCTTAAATATAATCTTTATTTTGTTTACTTATCGGCTGAAAATTTTCTTGGCCATTGGATTCAAAAATCCATTCAACCAAGGGTTCACAACATGTAAGAATAATATCATGACAACAATCTTTCTATTTCTCTATTTTGTCTTTTTCTTTTGTCCTTTTCTTTTGTCTCATCTCTAGCATGTATCTCTTCACTAATTGGTGAGAATATAATTAGCCCATTCCACTCAATTTTCGCACTGTTAATGCTTAATACACACTGATATTGTTTAGACTAACACCGATAATCTTCGAAACACGAACCGTGACAATGTTAATTTTCTGATACAGTGTGCTACGGTTTCTGACATTGAAAATAGGCAAGAAAACTTTCATTTACTGTTTAATCCCCACAATAACGTCTTTCTATTGTCCAGTGGCTCTTTCTCTGCTAGGAAAAATCCCGAAACCTGTTCTTTAAACGACGATGACTAAACCGTCACTTTCGCGATAAATTACAAACGACTTTTCTATTTTGAATTCTATCAGACTCGAGACTTGACGAGACATTTTATTTAATTCTAATAACCTCTAGAACATAATTAGAAGTTAGGTTTAACTCTTCGTGGTTGTTTTTGAGCTCAATCATGATTTTTTCGTTCTTTACGGTAAAATCTCGACTTTACCAAAATCTTCTCGTTTCGGCTTCATTTTTGCTCGGAATGACTCCGAACTTTAAAGTATGACTTATTATGTGAATTTAAGTCATTTTATGGACTTACAAACATGCTACGACTATTGAGGGTCATTTTTCTAAAATTTGGGCCAAAATGTAATTTTCTAAAAGTACAGGAGCTATTGTGCAATTTTTTGTAATTAAGCCGAACTTTGCTTTTCTGACCCCTATCATATAAAAATTATTTCCTAATAGATAAAATGAGTATTAAAAATAAAATATCATATTTCATTCGATGATTCGAGATGATATTCAAAAATAAATGTCGGAGTTTACTACATACAATTCGTTCCTTGAAAATTTTGTCCCGACATGGAGTCAGTAGGGTAACCCCCGACAAATCCCTAACTAATATAAAAGGTTTTGTCCCCAAAACTTAGAATAAGGTCGGGTATCTATCTCGAATCTCGCTTTCTCGTTCTTAATATGGACACATGAAATACGTCGTGTACTGCAGCAATTGCGGGTAGTAACGCCAATCGGTTAGCTACGTTGCCGACTTTACTGAGAATTTTGAAAGGTCCAATGTATCGAGGGCCTAGTTTGCCCCTCGTACGAAATCTCGTGATTCCTCTAACTGGAGATGTTTTCAGGAACACTTTGTCTCCCACTTCAAACTCTAACGGGCGACTTCTCTTGTCGGCGTAGCTCTTTTGTCAGCTTTGGGTTGTTTTCATCTGTTGTTGGATCTTCTTAATTGCTTCTGTGGCTTGCTCTACTAGTTATGGACCCAAGTATCTTCTTTCTCCTGCTTCATCCTAATGTACTGGGGAACGACATTTCCTTCTGTACAGAGCTTCGTACGGTACCATCTCAATGGTGGCCTGATAAGTATTGTTATATGCGAACTCTGTCAATGGAAAAAATCTTTCCCAGGTTCCATGGAAGTCTACGGCACAGGCTCTAAGAATATTTTCTAATATCTGGATAGTCCGCTCGGACTGTTAATCCGTTTGAGGATGGTATGCGGTGCTAAACTTTAGTCTTGTGCCAAGCGCAGTCTAGAGGTTTTTCTAAAACTTGGACGTGAAGTGGCTGTCTCCATCAGACACGATTGATCGCGGTACTCCATGGAGTCTTACTATGTTTTGAACATAGAGCTCTGCTAGCTTATCCATCGTATAAGTCGTGTTGATTGGAATGAAGTGAGCGGCCTTGGTGAGGCGATCCACGATGACCCAAACAGAATCGTGATTCTGTCATATTTTAGGCAGTCCGGAGACAAATTCATCGTGATTTGGTGTCATTTCTACTCTGGGATCTCTAGCAGCTATAACATCTAGGCGGGTCCTTGGTGATCGGCCTTGACTTGTTGGCATGTGAGGCATCTTTCAACAAATCTAACCACGTCTTTCTTCATGTCAGGCCACCAATATTGTCGTTTGAGGTCTTGATACATCTTGGTGACTCTAGGGTGCACAAAGTAAGATGTCTAATGTACCTCTTCAAGTAATTGTTCTATGAGATTAGGGACATCTAGGATGCCAGTATGACCTTTAAACTCTAAGGTTCCCTCCTGATGACTCTAGTGTGCAACTTGTTCTTCATTCTTTTTCGAATTTTCGACAAGAATTCATCATTAGATTGGGCCTTTCGTATCTCGTCTAGTATGATTAGACACATCTTAAGACTTCTCAACTCTTCCACACACTATCACTAGTTCAAAATCCATGATCGCTTTTAATAATTCCTTTAGAAGCACTTGCAGCATTGCTAGTGTCCCTATGTATTATTAGCTTAGTGCGTCCGCAACTTTGTTCTCCAAGCCTTGAATGCGAATACAACTGTTGCTAGCTCCATGTTGTGAGTGGGTATCGGGTCTCGTATTCCTTTAGTTTTCGCGAGGCATAAGAAATTACATTGCCGTGTTGCTTTAGTACGCTCCCTAACCCTGACTTTGACGCATCACAGTAGATGGCGAATCCAGCGTTTCCTTGTGGAATGGCGAGAACGGGAGCGGTAGTGAGGCGTTTCTTCTGCTCATGAAAGCTTCTTTCGCAAGGTTTCGTCCATACGTACTTATGCTCCTTGCGGGTTAGGGCCGTTAGAGGGCTCGTGATCCTGGCAAATCCTTTAATAAATCTACGATAGTACCCCGCTAATCCCCAAAAACTCCTCACCTTAGTCACAATCTTCGGCCGTTGCCAACTTATGATGACCACAATCTAGGCAGGGTCTACTACGACTCCTTCTTTAGAGACAGTGTGTCCTAAGAAGACGACCTTGTGAAGCCAAAATTCACACTTCTTGAATTTGGCGTAAAGTTTTTTCGTCTGGAGTCATTGTAGCACTGACCGTAGATGCTGGGCATGTTCTTCCTTACTCTTGAAATAAACCAAGATGTTGTCGATGAAGACGATGGCAAATTTGTCTAGAAAATCCTCGAACACTCGGTTCATTAGGTCCATGAATACTGCGAAAGGATTAGTGAGGCCGCACGGCATCGTTAAGAATTCATAGTGCTCGTATCTATACGAAAAGCTGTCTTTGGAACATCTTCTTCTCTTATTTTCAACTTATGATAGTCGGATCTTAAATCGATCTTTGAAAATATCGCGGATCTGGCAAGCTGATCGAATAAGTCGTCGATTTACGGTAGAGGTAACCTGTTCTTAATGGTTGCTTTGTTGATCTCCCAGTAGTCTATGTAAACTCTCGGCAAGCCATCTTTCTACCGAACAAATAAGACCGACGCTATCCCGCGGGGATTGGCTAGGTCGGATAAGGCCTTTCTCAATAAACTCTTCGAGTTGTGCCTTTAACTCTTTCTGTTCATCTTCCAGCACTAACTCTCGCTCTATTGTCTGATCGACGATGTTGGCCAAGTACTCTTGGCATCAGCTATCGAGCAACTTCTCAACTTCGAAGTGAAGAAATCGTCGTGGCTATCAGGCTGCGCGGAGTTCCTTAGAACTCAAGTGACTTTGTCTTTGGTAGACTAAAGAGTACTCGCTTCCTACGACAATCTATAATTGTATAATGGGCAATAAGCCAATCTATCTTGAGGATAACATCGAAATCAGACATTTTGATTTCCACCAAATTCGCATAAATGACGGAATTTTCGATGAGCAATATACTCACTCATATATCACATTTTCTATCTTGACTTGTTATAATTTCCTCAAGTTTTATGTGTTTTGATGATTTTTGTGAGTGTATAGGTGATTTGAGAACAAACACGAAAATCGAGATGAATAAACCCAAAAGAACAGACAAATCTTGAAGAAGAAGTAAGCAAAATCAAGGAAAAAGATCGAGAGCCGGTCATTCACCTATCATGGGCCGAACGACCGCCTAAATTGGCCAAAAAGAATGAAAAACCCGAGGCTTCTCCTGTCATTTGCCAAAATCCCGAACGATCGCTAGGGTGAAGAATCGCGAAAAAACTCCTTGGGGCGAACGTTCACCAACTTGGGACGATCGACCGCCAAGCTGGGCAGTCGTTTTCCTGATCTGGGCGAACGTTAGCCTAGCTAATTTTCTGCATCGACTTTTTATTAGCCGAACGTTCACCAAACTCAGTCGAACGACAGCCAAACTTCGCTATGTAAAACGACAATGTTTTAACTTTGTTTCAAGATGGAAAATTAGGTCAAATAACTTGGGCTATAAATATATCATATTTTGAATGAAAAAAGGAGGTTCACACGCAGAGAAACACCACAAAAAGCTCAAGAACACCAAGAGAAGGATTGGCTCTTCAAACGCATAATAGGTCAATAAGCGAGAGCTGCGACTTAGTTCTTAAATTCCTAGATTAGCATAGAATTGAGAATTGTGGTGAGATATTAAGGAGTAATTGAATAGAAGACATGTTGAGGGAAGCTAATCGATCCTTGGTTTTATTTATAGTATTTTTGTTTACAGTTATTTTGTTTATTTATCTTTCTTCATCTAAGTTGCTATCCTAGATAAAGTAGACATTTAGTATTCGTAGTGTTTAGTTAATTAGGTTAGTTAGTTCTCCGTGGGAACGATATCTGGACTCTTTTGTTCGCTTTATTACTTGACGATCCGTGCGCTTGCGGTTAAATTCTCTTATGTATTTGAGCGAACAAGTTTTTGGCGCTATTGCCGGGGAATAAAACGGCCTAATTTGATTAACACTGAGAAGAAAGATAGAAACTTTAATCTAGGCATACTAAAAAAAATTTAAAAAATTATAATTCAGTTTAGTTTTTTTTCTCTCTATTATTCTATCCTTTTTTTTTTTTTTTTTGCAGGAGCTTGAATATGTGGGACCGAAAAACGATCCTATAATTTATGCAAGGGAACGATGAACTATACTACTGTTCCTGAGAGAGATACAAGAACCTTCTCCGAAACTTTCCTTACCACGGCTTCAACCGAGAGCGTCAACTAAAGAACTTCTTCGATGGGCTCACCGCTGCAACACGAGAATAGGTGGAAGGAGGAACTATCACCTCTTTCTACAATTTAACGGTGGACAAAGCCTACCGGTATCTAGAAGATCTCGCAGGATACGATTACCAATATTGGAAGCATATCAATGTTTTGAGGAGGAGATATACAACACGGTGACAAACCAAGATCCTCTAAACCCGACAATGGAGTACTTCCTCGAGTTACACACCGAATCTATATCATATTTGGAAGTGACACGGCTGCATGAAGAAGAGCAAAGAAGAAAACAAATCAGTCAATTACAGAATCAACTGGATCATCTCCAGTTGGTCATGTCAACAACACCGATACCTCAAGAAGATAAAATCGCAGCGATGTCAAGAAGAGAGATGAACTAAAAAAAGTACAACTCAAACTTGATCAAATCCAAAAAAGAGTTGTCAACCTTGAGTATGCCTCCTACAAACTCCATTGAAACCGTGACAAAAGAGGTAGAGTGTTAAAGTGATCATATACCAGGTCAAATGACGAAGATGTTGGAAGCCGTGATCGAATATGATATATTAGACGACGAGTCATCTCCTTCCGAGACTCATGACATCACATTGTCACCGTACGTAGAAGATTTAAAAATGAATATCACTTATGGATGACGTATCTACCACCATCTTTTGGAGATTCCTTCCAAACCTTCCACCCATACAAATCGAAGAGAAGTCCCTTTGAACGTATGTTCAGAAAGCCATATTTTGCCAAGCTTGAGGGCATTCAAGACCAAAACTCGTGGGACGTGTTGTATGACACATACTATGGGTCGAAGCCGCTATTTGAAGACTTGTGGCGACGCCGAGTCAAGCTGGACGTTAAACGTAGTGCTTCTTGGGAGGCAACGCAAGGTAAGTACTCTTAACCACCTGTGCAGTATAGTATACAGTGAGGACACTGTCCATTTTAAGTTTGAGGGTACGATTCAATCTTTTTTTTTATTTAGTTATTTTTCATTCAATAAATGCATTTACGAGTGATTGTTCCATTTAGTGTTAGTTCTCTTGGTCATTGATAGGATGAATACCTTTTGATGAGCTCTTTTTAAAAATCTGTGATTGTGACTTGATTGAGTGAGAGGTTCATACTTTCGATTATGCTTGATGCTTTTTAAATTTTTATGCACTTATGTCTCAAGTCTTTAGGTCTTGTAAACTTTTGGAATTGAATTTGTACTTGTGAGAGTTCGTTTCATGAGCACTAGAACCCTTTTAAGCACTTTTCGAGGCAAAATTTGAACGCTTAGAGTAGTGGGAGAGATGATTAAGGCCTTCATTTGAATCGCTTGAGCCAAATAGCCAACCTATTGATATTTAAACCTTTGCGTTTCGTTTTGAGCTTTATCAACCTTTTCTTTGGTAAACCCAAAATAAAATCCTTAGCTAAGAAAAGAAACCTAAACCGTCATCATAGTTGGGATAGCTAACCTTATATGATTAAGGTAATGCCATCACCTACAAAAGACCATGTACATCAGACCCTCCTTCACCATAAAAAAAAATAAAAAATTTCACGTTTAACCCTCTAAAATCAATAAGTTTGGGGGAGGATCAAAAGAAAGAAAATATGTAGTGGAGAAAGGAAATCATAAAATGGTCAATAATGGGTGAGAGTTTGGAGGATTCGCAAGGTTAGTATCGGGATGTATTTAAGGACCTTAGGATCATCAATGTCAATTGAGACGATTCATAGGAAGAGAGCTAGGATGATTTGAGCTTAAATACACCATTTCCATCCACCCCTAGCTTGAGCCTATCGTCACAAGCCTACAAAGTCCTTTTGATCTTGTACAACTCTTAAGTGTTCCATTAGTGAAGAAGGGTGCGAAAATTGGGCTTATGGTTTCATTCATATTCTATAAATGTGACTCTTACTTGTATTTACAAGAAACCAAGTTTTGAGACTAAGAGATGAGAGACAACTCATACACACACACGAAGAACTCGAGAATTTGAGAGAGGTGTACCATAACAAAGTCATTTACAATCTTTATTTTTCCTAAAAGCTCTACAGAGGAATTTTAATTTGAGATGTAAATCTGAGAGACTAATTACGAGACATATTCATTCAAAATTTTGCATAGTTATATTTTGCATTTAGTTCTTTATTTTTAACATGTATAAATAAAATGTGATGAGTGAGCAATATACTCACTCATATATCACATTTTCCATTTTGAATTGTTGTGATTTCCACAAGTTTTATGTGTTTTGATGATTTTTGTGAGTGTAAAGGTGATTTGAGAACAAACACAAAAATTGAGACAAAGAAACTCGAAAAAACGGACAAATTTTGAAGAAAAAGTAAGCAAAATCAAGGAGAAAGATCAAGAACCAGTCATTCGCCTATCATGGGCCGAACGACCGCCTTAAATGGCCAAAAAGAATGAAAAACCCGAGGCATCGCCGGTCGTTCGCCAAAATCCAGCCGAACAATCGCTCGGGTGTAGAATCGCAAAAAAATTCATTGGGTCGAACGTTCGCCAACTTGGGACGATCGACCGCCAAGCTGGGCGGTTGTTTTCCTGATCTGGACGAACGTTAGCCCGGCCAATTTTCAGCATCGACTTTTTATGAGCCGAACGTTCGCCAAACGCAGCCGAACGACCGCCAAACTTCGCTGATGCAAAAACGACAACGTTTTAATTTCGTTTCAAGATGGAAAATTAGGTCAAATCACTTGGGCTATAAATATATCATATTTTGAATGAAAAAAGGAGGTTCACACATAGAGAAACACCACAAAAAGCTCAAGAACACCACGAGAAGGATTGGCTCTACAAAGAGAAGATGAAGATGGATTTGCTTGCAACTTTCACTTGAGTTTTCTCTATTTTCTTTATTTTCTTGTCTTGTATTTCTTGTAGTCATTACGAACCCTAGTTTATTTTATATATTTATTTGTTTAGTTTCAAGTGGCTAAATTTCTATCTAGGAGAGATAGCCGAACTCAATGTCGAATCTATTATAGTTTTCATTAATAAATTGCTGCAATTACTCAATTCTCATGTTTTTGTTCTTGTTGGTGTATTTATTTCTATTTGCAATTGAGAGATTGAATAGAAACTGTAGTTTCAATTAGGTTAAACTTGAGAGAGGTAATTTGAATGAATTGGGAATAACAAGAAACACAACTTAGTCGCCATAACGACCAAGAGGAGATTGGTAGTCTAGATAGTCAAATTGTAAATCATAAGGACCGGAAGGTGATCGATTTAGGATTCTAAGAATCGGGCTTTAATGTATTTAATTCTAGCGAGCGGACGCGTGAGTTATGATCAAACGCATATTTAGGTCAATAAGTGAGAGCTGCGACTTAGTTCCTAAATTCAAAGAATAGCATAGAATTGAGAATTGTGGTGAGATATTAAGGAGTTATTGAATAAAGGACACGTTGAGGGAAGCTAATCAATCCTAGGTTTTATTTATAATGTTTTTGTTTACGGCCATTTTGTTTATTTATCTTTCTTCATCTAAGTTGCTAGCCTAGGTAAAGTAGACATTTAGTATTCGTAGTGTTTAGTTAATTAGGTTAGTTAGTTCTCCGTGGGAACGATATCCGGACTCTTTTGTCCACTTTGTTGTAGGTGGATTTTCGTCCGAGGTTATGACTTCGGGGCGAAACCCTCGGAGAGCATCAACTGCGAGGAAGAGCGCCCGATGTCTGCACAGCGTCGCCACGTCATCAAGGAAGCAATCGTCGGGGGAGACGGGAGTTGGGGTTGTCAGAGATCGTCTTCGCTCCAACTCCCACGGAGTTAGTCATTGTGGGCCCCACCTATAACAAGGTTCGCGAAGAGAAGGAAAGGACCAATCAAGATTGAGGGCTCGACCTGCGAAGCTGGAGACCCCCGATCGAAGATGAAGTCTGCATTATCTTTAATCTGGGTTTTCCTTGTAGTGATTGATTACCCCCACTTGTAGGGATGTCGGACAGGTACTGTAGACAACCCGTTTTCAATACACGTTAGTAGTTAGTTGATAACCCTCTCCCATAATTCAGGGAGAGTATGGTCGACAGTGTGTTTAGGTCACCTAATCCCTAGAATTAAGGGAGCTTTTGTCAGGCCTCGTCATTGTAACCTTCCCCTCTCTCCTCCGGCTAGCTTATAAAAGGAAGAGGAGGAGAAAGGGGAAGGGGTTGGAAGAATTTTGGCTCGGAAATCTCTATAAAATAGTACACTTGAAATACCTGAAAAAAGTGGACGTAGATTATTACTCGAGTGGAGGGCCGAACCACTCCAAATTCACTGTATTATTAGCTTTTCCATCTGATTATTTCCATTTCCTTGCCGCACCACAACTTAGAGGTGCGGATCACGGCATTGGTTCAAATTCTATACCAACAGCTTGGCGCTAGGAGGAGGGTATCAGATCCTCCGCTCTTCTCTCTAGATTTTCTTCCCGTTCTTTCCGAGTTGAGCACTGTGTTATTTGATCGAAGATCAATGGCACCCAACCTCAAGAGCAGCGGCAAGAACCCTATGACCTCTGAGCAGGAGGTGCTTGATGACTGAATCCAGCGTATGGAGGAGTCCATGGCGAGAATGACCGGATTAGTGGAGACTTTGGTGAAAAACCATAATCAGCCACCACTTTTGAATGACACAGAACAGGCTGGCGTGCTCCGGGCGCGGCGTAGGGCCGACGGTGAAAACGTTGCCGCCGTGCTTGAGGCCGTAGGCACCACCACGGCGGCTCAAGATGAGGACTCTGGCGGCAACCCCCCGCACGGGGACCGCGATTCTCGTCGCCGTCGAACTGCGTCGACTCAGAGGCCTGCAACCCGCTCGGAGGAGTGCGGCTGCCGGCTGACCCAGCTGGACCTTCGTGCCCCGCCGCCGAAGGAGACAGAGCGCCGGCTCGGCCCAGCTCAGTCTTTGAAAGGTTAGGCCTTTTGCCACGAGATACCACGATACATGTGCCTGCACGTGCTAGGGTCCGCATCGAAGAGGCGCGACTCGCCAATGCAGGAGTGGCTCCGTGAGAGTTCGGCTACCACTGCTAGTAGCAGGCAGACCGCGGGAACCCAGGAATTCTTGCCCACAGAGATTGCACGCCTTCGAGGAATTCTTGGCGGGGTTTCTCCTGACGGTATCCTGGATGGGGATTTCACACCCATCACAGAATACCTTCTCGCAACCCCTGTCCCCGACTATCTCAGGCTGCCGAAGGTGAGCCTGTTCGATGGTAGTGGGAACCCTTCCGACCACTTAGGAGTCTACTCCTCGTGGGCGCACGCTTATAGCTACTATGAGGCTATCAAGTGCAGACTCTTTGATACCACCTTCGCGGGAAGCCCGCAGATAGTGGTATCGTCTACCAGCCAACTCGATCGGGAGCTGGCAGGATCTGAGAACTAGATTTGCCACACAATTCATGGGGAGGTCGAAGACACCTCAAGAATCCGGTCTACCTCTCCCGGGTCAGGTAGAGAGATGGTGAAAGCCTCAAAACTTGGCTCCAGAGGTTCACCAAGGCCATGATGGATGTGGGGTATTTGTCTGATGATGCCCTGCTTTTGGCCGCGAGCTCCACAGTGTGCGAGGACACGCCTTTCGCGTTCTTGGTTAGCAAGAAGCCACCTCGGGCGCACTCCGACTTCTTGGATCGAGCCAGGAACTACCTCAATGCGAAAATCTCGACTTCGAAGAAGTCCGGGCCCGCAAAGGCCTCCTGAGGGAATCTTGAAGGGGACTACCGGAAGGAGATGCAGAGGCCCGTCAAGGCCCCCGAGGGCGGTAGTTGGCAGGCCTGCGAGGAAAAAAGGCCTCGCAACTCAGGTCCGGGCCCGACAATGAACTGATATCGCAAGCCACAGTACGATAGGTACCAAGAGCTCACTGCTTCGATCAAAGAGATGTTTGTCAACTCGCGGAGCGAAGTTGATTTTCGTCCCCCAGCGCCGCTGGAGGGGAAGGTGCTAGAAAAGTACAGGGACAAGTTCTACTTGTACCACTCCGTGGCTGGCACACGACCGCGACCTGTTTCGACTTCAAGGATGAGATAGAATATCTCATTCGTCAAGGAAAGCTCGCAGGATACTGCAAGGACGCGGACCGTGGGCGTGGTGCAAGGAGTCCGCCCAACCGAGAAATCAAAGGTGAAATTCGTACGATCGCGGGAGGGGTGCATCGTCTCAACGTCGATCCTCGGGTCCCGACCTGGCACCAAAAGAGGAGACCACTTGACCACGAGAGAGCTCAAGCGCTTAAAGACGAAGTCGATAAGCTTATCAGGGTTGGGTTCGTTCGCGAGGCGAAGTACCCGGTCTGGGTCTCAAACCCAGTTCTGACCCCAAAACTAGATGGGAGATGGAGATACTGCGTGGACTTCACTAACCTCAACGAGGCCTGTCCAAAGGATAGCTTCCCTGTGCCACGAATTGACTAGATGGTCGATGCGATTGCGGGCCATAAGCTCTTCAGCTTGATGGACGCATGTTCTGGGTATCACCAAATTCCTATATTTCCCCGAAACGAAGAGCACATGGCGTTTATCACCGACTGTGGGCTTTATTGCTACAGAGTCATCCCCTTCGATCTGAAGAACGTAGGGTCAACTTATCAGAGGCGGGTGAACAAAATCTTTGCGGAGATGCTAGGAATCTCGATGGAGGTTTACATCGATAATATGCTGGTCAAGAGTGCAGTAGCGCAAGATCATGTTACGCACATTAATCAAACCTTCTCTAGCTTCGACGAAACAACATGATGCTCAACCCGAGTAAATGTACCTTTGCGGTAAAAGCTGGGAAGTTCCTAAGCTTTATGATGAGTCAGCGAGGAATAGAGGCTACCAGAAGATCCGAGCCATCCTCGACATGGGCTCCCCTCGAAGAGGGAAAGAAGTCCAGAAGCTCACGGGGTGCATCGCTGCGTTAAACAAGTTTGTCTCCCGTTCGACTGATAAATGTCTCCCCTTTTTCAACATTCTTTGTGACAGCAAAGAGTTTCATTTACCTCGCGGTATCAGAGCATGCAGTCAGCTCAGTCCTGGTCAAGGAGGCAGCCGGAGTGCAGGTGCCGGTGTACTACGTCAGCAAGCATCTCCTCGACGCTGAGTCGAGATATCCTAAGCTCGAATAGCTCCCCCTCGACCAGGCAGTTGCCGCATTACTTCCTGGCCTACCCGGTGGTCGTACTCATCAACCACCCGATGAAATAGGTGCTGCACAGACCGGAGGTCTCGGGCAGACTTGTAAAGTGGGCAGTTGAGTTGACACAGTTCGACATCCTATATCAGTCGCGAACTGCGATCAAGGGGCAAGCGTTAGCGGACTTCATTGCCGAGTTCACCTTTCCTTCGAAGGTGGATCGGGATCGGCAAATGGAGCCCCCGAAATAGAAGCTCTTCGTAGATGGATCTTCGAACGAGAACGGTTCTGGAACGGGGATCATGCTAATCAGCCCCGAGAACCATCGCATCAGCAGTGCACTGTGCTTCACCTTTAGAGCCTCGAAGAACGAAGCGAAGTATGAGGCGCTGTTAGCTGGTCTCAGGCTCGCCAGAGAACTTCAAGTATATTCACTTCAGATTTTCAGTGATTCAAAGCTAGTTGTCTCCTAGATTTTAGGCGAGTTCCAAGCCTGCGATGGCAGGATGGAAGATTACCTAGAGAAAGTTAAGTCAGAACTTCAAAACTTCTCTATGCATGAAGTGAAGCATGTAGACCGCGAGGATAACTCAAACGCGGACGCCTTGGCAAAGCTAGCCACCAGCATAGACGCGGGGCTCCTTCGACTAGTCCCGATCGAAGTCATCCCCGAGCCAAGTATCGCGAAGCGAGACTTGGTAAAGGTGATAGATACTGGTCTTTCGAGGATAGATGATATCGTTATTTATCTGAAGAAGGATAAGCTGCCAGAAGACTGAGTACAGGCCCGAAGGGTGAGGTAACATGCTGAGAACTACTTACTGCTGAATGAAAAGTTGTACAAGAGAGGAGTTTCGACCCCGCTGCTTCAATGCCTCAGTAACAACGAGGCCAAGGAAGTTCTCAGTGAAACTCACGACAGAGTTTGTGGGAATTACACTGGGGGGGCAATCCCTCGCACACAATGCATTGTTGCAGGGATTCTATTGGCCCACGATGAAGTAAGAATGTGATAAGTGCCAGAGGTACTCTGCGCTTATTCGAGCTCATCCAGAGCGGCTCGCGGCTATCTTTTTCCCATGGCCCTTCGTAAAGTGGGGAATCGACATCATCGGTCTGCTGCCAACGGTGCCGGGATGGCTCAAGTTCGCCGTCGTAGCGGTGGATTACTTTACCAAGTGGGCCGAGGCCATTCCCTTGTCCACCATCACCGAGAAGAACCTGACGAAGTTATCCGCGAGCATATCGTCTACAGGTTAAGAATACCGCAGTCCCTGGTTTCAGACAATGCTCTCCAGTTCGATAATCAGGCGGTCATAGACGTCTGTGATCAGTTCGGCATCAACAAGGACTTCTCGGCACCGTACCATCCGCAAAGTAATGACCAGGTCGAGGCCGTCAACAACATCTTTAAAATTACCTTGAAAAGACGCCTCGACTCTCTCAAGGGACGATGGGCTGCGGAGTTGCCTTTGGTCCTTTGGAGTTATCGCACAACAACCAGAACGGCCACTGGAGAAACTTCGTTCTCCATGGCTTACGGCACCGAAGCGATGATCCCCGCGGAAGTTAGAGTTCCCTCGTTTCGATATGAAAATTTTGACGAGGAAACTAACACTTCCCTCATGGCTGTAGAGAGAGATACGATCGAGGAGCGGAGGGAGGTCGCTAGAGTCCAAATGGAAGCCTAGAAGCAGCGGATGGCGAGTTATTATGACTCCAGGCTGAAAGAAAGAAAATTTAAAGTCGGGGACACCGTCCTCAGACAAGTATTTCAAAACACCAAGGAGCCAGGACCTGGGGTACTTAGATATTAGTAGGACGGACCCTACCAGGTCACTGAGGTTCTACGATCGGGGACTTACCGACTCGCGAACCTCGTTGGGGTCCCGATCAGACATCCTTGGAATGTAGAGCATTTGAAAAAGTATAACCAGTAGGCTCCCCTCGCTCGTAATTAACTTTCCCTCTTGTAATTCAACGATAAATGAATGAAAGTTCAGCAAGTTTGGAACCAAGTGTGTTATGTTAAAAAAATATTAATGAAGAAAATCTACGAAGTAGACTATAAACTCGGTGTATAAAGGAAAGAACTGCGAAGCAGAAAATTCCTAAAAGCACTACCCTCGACTTTCTCCTTAACCGTGAAGCGCTCTGATGCGATCCTCGTAGCGAGAATCGTTGTTTGACGATCGTTTCTTGTCGGATGAACTCAATTTGATAGAAGCCCCGTTTTCCAACTCGGCTAGGGTGGATTGTTGCGATGCCACAACGGAGATGATGGATCCGATGATAAATCTGGGGGTCGAGGAACGCCACAAACGGTTGTGATTTAGCCGTTTGATAAGTTCAATTACGAATCGTCAAGCGTTGGACTTGATCGATTCAAAAACCTGAGACTAACTCAGAGAGAAAACTCACACAATGTGTTTGGATGAAAAACGTAATCTGCCTTATTATTGATTAAGGGACCTTTATATAGGCCTTTAGAAGTTTACAACCCTAACTGCCAGCTAATAAACTCATTAATTCGGAAATAGCCTAAAAACAATTCGAAATTACCTAAATTAACCTAATAAAACACGTAAAACCCTAATTAGCGATTTCTGCGACTCGGCGCGATCGATCGGCTAGGACGGGGCGATCGATCGGCTGGACCGGCAATCGATCGGCTTGTGCGCGCGATCGATCGGCATCGTCTCGGCTCCGTTCCGCACATTCGCGCGCGATCGTTCGGCCAGACTGGGCGATCGATCGGCGCAGCCCTTGTTGAAAATTCGTAGCTCCTCGCGATCGATCGGCTAGAAGGTGGCGATCGATCGGCAAGCTCTCGGGTCTCCCTCTTCTAAACTTAACCAAAATAAGCCTAAAAATTCCAAAAGTGTTCCAAAATGCTTCTAACACTTATTTAATTAATACTTAAGAAAAATTACATAAAAAGTATTGAAAATTCGCCGACGCACGATTAGGAATCCGTCGGGCTTATTTCTTGGCCTTCAGTTGCTTGGATAACGTGTACGCACGTTGTCGTTGACTCGTTTGAATGCTCATGTTCCTTGAAGAAGCTCGTCATGAACAAGTTGAGTTGTTCCTTGAATCTCTTCGTGCGAGCTCTCGTCATCGGACCTTCAGGTGCCTCGATAACATCTCTCGGTTGGCTAGGCATGGTCGCATCATTCTCCTCCTCTTCAAAAGGATTTGTCCTCAAATCTGAATCTGCAAGAAAAGGAGATAAATCAGCAACATTAAAGGTTGCACTTACTTTATACTCACCGGGTAGATCAAGTTGGTAGGCGTTATTGTTGAGTCGCCTTGTGACTTGAAAAGGACCATCTCCCCGTGCTTGAAGCTTTGATTTCCGTTGCTCAGGAAACCGTTACTTGCGCATATGCAACCAAACCCAATCTCCGGGTTCGAATACGACCTCTCGACGCCCCTTGTTGGCTTGTTTGACATACGTCTCCGTACGCCTCTCGATGTTTTGCCGAGCCTGTTCATGGATCCTCTTCACGAACTCCGCCTTCTTCTTCCCATCTAAGTTCACACGTTCAGATAAAGGCAAAGGTAATAGATCCAAAGGAGTCAATGGGTTAAAACCATACACAATTTCAAATGGTGAATATTTTGTAGTAAAGTGTACAGCTCTATTATAGGCAAACTCGACATGTGGTAAACAATCTTCCCAAGTTTTAAGATTTTTCTTTATAATTGCTCTCAAAAGGGTTGACAATGTTCGATTGACTACCTCTGTTTGCCCATCAGTTTGCGGGTGACACGTTGTGCTAAATAATAACTTTGTACCCACCTTGGCCCACAAGGTCTTCCAAAAGTAACTAAGGAACTTGACATCCCTATCTGACACTATTGACCTAGGTAGACCATGTAAACGAACGACCTCTCTAAAGAACAACTCGGCCACATTAGATGCATCGTCGGTTTTATGACAAGGAATGAAATGCGCCATCTTTGAAAACCTATCAACCACGACAAACACTGAGTCCCGACCTCTACGAGACCTAGGCAATCCAAGGACAAAATCCATGGATACATCTACCCAAGGTGCTTCCGGAATTGGTAAGGGAGTGTAAAGACCATGAGGGTTTGACTTAGACTTGGCTTGTTTACATCTAATACACCTCTCACAGACTCTCTCAACATCTCGTTTCAAACGTGGCCAATAGAAGTGTGAGTGAAGGATTTCAAGTGTTTTCATAACCCCAAAATGTCCCATTAATCCTCCACTATGTGCCTCTCGCACTAATAACTCTCTTACTGAACTATGTGGGACACACAACCTAGAACCCTTAAATAAAAACCCATCATGCCTATAAAAATCATCTTTGCCAAACTTCTCACACAAAGCATAAATATCACCAAAATCATCATCACTAGCATATAATTCTTTAAGGTGCTCAAAACCCAAAAGTTTGGTTGTAAGAGTGGAAAGAAGTACATACCTCCGAGAAAGGGCATCGGCTACCACATTCTCCTTACCTTGTTTGTACTTGATGACATACGGAAAAGGCTCTAAGAATTCCATCCATTGGGCATGGCGTCGGTTGAGCTTGTGTTGCGCCTTCAGGAACTTGAGTGATTAATGGTCAGTATGGACCACGAACTCTCGTGCCAACAGGTAGTGTTGCCATGTCTCCAATGCTCTAACGAGTGCATACATCTCCTTGTCGTACGTGGGGTAGTTGAGAACCGCTCCACTTAGCTTCTCACTGAAGAATGCGATGGGCCGTCGGTCTTGCATAAGAACCGCTCCAATTCCCACCCCAGATGCATCACACTCTACTTCGAACGGTTTGTCGAAGTTTGGTATGGCTAGCACCGGCGGATTGATCAAACGATCTTTGATCGCCTGGAAAGCCTTCTCTTGCTCTTCGCCCCACTGGAAAGGTGCATTTTTCTTCATAACTTCAGTAAAGGGGGCGGCAATAGTGTTGAAATCCTTGACAAAGCGGCGATAAAATCCCGCTAAGCCATGAAAGCTTCGGACCTGCGAGGCGTTAGTCGGTGTTAGCCATTCTCTAATGGCTCAAACTTTCTCTTCGTCAACCTGCACTCCGTTAGCACTAACAACAAATACAAGAAAAATAATATGGTCGGTACAAAATGTGCACTTTTTGAGGTTAGCACGAAAACCTGTTTTAGATGTTCTACATGCTCTTCTAGGGACTTACTATAGATCAGGATATCATCAAAATAGACTACTACAAATTTGCCTATGAATAATCGTAAGACATGATTCATGAGTCGCATAAATGTACTAGGGGCATTGGTTAGTCCAAACGGCATTACCAACCACTCATATAATCCATGTTTAGTCTTAAATGCAGTTTTCCACTCATCTCCCTCACGCATGCGAATTTGATGATATCCACTTTTTAAATCGACCTTAGAAAATATACATGCACCATGAAGCTCATCTAACATGTCATCTAATCGAGGAATAGGAAAACGATACTTTACCGTTATGTTGTTGATTGCTCGATAATCAACGCACATCCTCGATGAACCGTCCTTCTTGGGCACGAGTAGCACCGGCACGGCACAAGGGCTCATACTCTCTCGAATATATCCCTTCGACAACAACTCCTCAATTTGCCGTTGAAGCTCCTTCGTTTCCTCCGGATTGGCTCGATAGGCGGGACGGTTTGGTAAAGTCGCTCCCGGCACGAAATCGATTTGGTGCTCGATTCTGCGAATTGGTGGCAATTCGGGTGGCATCTCGTCTACCACCACATCTTCAAATTCCTGCAAAAGAGAAACAATGGCACTTGACAATTCCTCACCTTGTGCGTTAGCAAAAAGGGTGGCCTCCTTATATACTAATAAAATCATTGGCTCGCCCGAAAGAAAGGTTTTCTCAACATCATGTTGCCTAAGAAGAAAGTTTTTCTTCTTACTCTCTTTTCTTTCCTCTCCCTTACTCAACTGTTTATTTCTCTCTTGTTTTTCCACTCGTTGTGTTTTACTCACAACCCCACTCTCATTATTTTTGCTCTCTTTACTCATTGTGTTTCCCTTATCTTGAGCCCTCCTCTCCATTTCATTTTGAAGAAAACGCTGGTCTTCTAGGACTTGACTAGGGGTCAATGGCACAAGGGCGACCAACTTTCCCTTGTAAGGTACCGTGTATTTGTTGGTGTATCCGTCGTGTGTAGCACGCCGGTCAAATTGCCACGGTCGGCCAAGTAATATATGTGTCGCCTCCATCGGAACCACATCACAAAGTACTTCATCCTCATACTTGCCGATCTGAAAAGACACCAACACTTGATGAGTCACTTTCACACCTCCGCTATCGTTTAACCACTGCAACTTGTAAGGCCGAGGGTGTTTAAGTAACGGTAGGGCTAGCTTCTCCACTAAGGCTTCGCTTGCCACGTTCGTACAACTTCCTCCATCGATGATCAAGCTACAAATCTTGTCCTTGATCTTACACCGTGCATAGAAGATGTTTTCCCGCTGCATGTCCTCTTGGCTTCTTGTTTGAGTGCTCAAAGCTCTCCTCGTTACTGCCACTAGCCCGTGTACTTCACTGACGTCTTCCACTTCCAACTCCTCCTCTTCATCCCCCTCCTCCTCTTCGGTTTCATATTCTCCATCGCCCCTCACCAACATTGTTCGTTTGTTCGGGCATTGGGACGCAATGTGACCCCGTCCTTGACACTTAAAGCACTTAATGTCACGGTTTCTAGCAGAAGAGGTTTCGATGGTACCTTTACCACTTGTAGATGTCGAACTTGAGGGTTTACTCTCCGGTTTTGTTGGAGCCGAAGTAGGTTTGTCATCCTTCTTTACCACGGGTGGTTTCCATACGGGTCGGTCCCCGAATTTACTCTTTCTCCCTCCCGTTTTGAATTGCTTCTCTACTTGTATGGCCTTGTGGACCAAATCCTCCATCTCCATGTAGTGGTGTAGCTTCACTTCATTCGCAATCTCGGTGTTCATTCCCGCTAAGAAGCGGGCCATGGTGACTTCCACATCCTCCTCTAAGCCGAGGCGGATCATTAAAAGCTCCATCTCTTGGTGGTAATCTTCCACACTTTGGCTTCCTTGGGTCAAGCGCAATAAACGCTTGTGCAACTCCCGGTAATAGTGAGCCGGCACAAAACGCTTCCTCATAATTGCCTTCATATCGTCCCACGTCTCCACCGGGGGCTCACGGTTCCTCCTCCTGCTTGTTGCAACCTGATCCCACCAAGTAAGCACATAGTCAGTAAACTCAGTGACGGCGAGTTTTACCTTCTTTCTATCGGAGTAGTGGTGGATGTCAAAGACGTTCTCGATCCTTTTTTCCCACTCCAAGTACGCCTCGGGATCATTACGGCCTTTGAACTCGGGAATATTTGATTTGATACTCTCAAGGTTGTCGTCTTCCCTCCGGTTATCCCGACGACCTTGCTCGAACCTCCTTCTATCGGGTCCTCCTTCATCATAGTCGTTTTCGTCATACTCTTCCTCGCCATTCCGCCTTTGGCACGGTTGTGCTCGCTGTAGACGAGCAGCGGCTTGGTTCCTTCTCCCTTCATTCGCCCTTGGTTCCCGTTCTGCTCTCATCTCTCCCATCTCCTCTTGTATGTTTGCCATCTGACGCATCAACGTTTGTAGTTGTCCCGTTATCGCTTCCATCATGAGACGTTGATCTGCGGGCTGAGTTTGGTCTCCACGTGCTCCGTCGTTGTTGTTTCCTGACATGGTTAGTATAACAGATAAAAGAACAAGGACCTCACAAATTCGCTCCCTCACGTGTTTCACTCAAGTAATATCACACTCAAGGTGGCGCTCGTGTTTGTCACTCAACTAATTCGGCTTTTATCCTCTATTAAACTCACCACTCGTGCCTTTTACCACTCGAATCCTCTCTAAGCGGCCTCGTAAGTTTTTGAATCTATTCAAGGTACTAGATGAAACTTGACGACTATTGAAACTCTAAACGACCAAAAACACAAAAGTCTATGGACGCAAAACAACCCACCAACCTTCAACAAAAATTCAAACGCACAATTCACCCAATGACAATTTCCCAAACGCTCTTCCTCTTTTTTTTTTTTTTTTGGTAATGGACGGCAACTTTTTTTTTTTTTTATATATTGCCAAAATTCGTCTAACACAAGGAAGAAGAAGAAGAGAAGAAACGAGAACTAGAAAGACAAGGCAAAGTTCCTATCCAACGATTAACGGAAAGAAAGAAACTAACGAAAATTCAAGAATTCAAGAAAACAATTTCAAGAACTAAAACTAATTCCCTAAACAAACTAACTAATTGTAGATAAAAAAATCCAAACAAGAAAAGCCGAAGCTCTGATACCAATTGATGCGATCCTCGTAGCGAGAACCGTTGTTTGACGATCGTTTCTTGTCGGATGAACTCAATTTGATAGAAGCCCCGTTTTCCAACTCGGCTAGGGTGGATTGTTGCGATGCCACAACGGAGATGATGGATCTGTTGATAAATCTGGGGGTCGAGGAACGCCACAAACGGTTGTGATTTAGCCGTTTGATAAGTTCAATTACGAATCGTCAAGCGTTGGACTTGATCGATTCAAAAACCTAAGACTAACTCAGATAGAAAACTCACACAATGTGTTTGGATGAAAAACGTAATCTGCCTTATTATTGATTAAAGGACCTTTATATAGGCCTTTAGAAGTTTACAACCCTAACTGCCAGCTAATAAACTCATTAATTCGGAAATAGCCTAAAAACAATTCGAAATTACCTAAATTAACCTAATAAAACACGTAAAACCCTAATTAGCGATTTCTGCGACTCGGCGCGATCGATCGGCTAGGACGGGGCGATCGATCGGCTGGACCGGCGATCGATCGGCTTGTGCACGCGATCGATCGGCATCGTCTCGGCTCCGTTCCGCACATTCGCGCGCGATCGTTCGGCCAGACTGGGCGATCGATCGGCGCAGCCCTTGTTGAAAATTCGTAGCTCCTCGCGATCGATCGGCTAGAAGGTGGCGATCGATCGGCAAGCTCTCGGGTCTCCCTCTTCTAAACTTAACCAAAATAAGCCTAAAAATTCCAAAAGTGTTGCAAAATGCTTCTAACACTTATTTAATTAATACTTAAGAAAAATTACATAAAAAGTATTGAAAATTCACCGACGCACGATTAGGAATCCGTCGGGCTTATTTCTTGGCCTTCAGTTGCTTGGATAACGTGTACGCACGTTGTCGTTGACTCGTTTGAATGCTCATGTTCCTTAAAGAAGCTCGTCATGAACAAGTTGAGTTGTTCCTTGAATCTCTTCGTGCGAGCTCTCGTCATCGGACCTTCAGGTGCCTCGATAACATCTTTCGGTTGGCTAGGCATGGTCGCATCACGCTCAAGAAAACAGTGGGGGCACCCGGGGTACCAGAAGGAAATAGGTGCACCCTATAAGTACTTCGAAGACGTACAAAGCTAGAACGCGTGGATCCGAAGGGCTTACGTAGGCTTTAATCGCTGAAACTTCCTACCATACAAAGGTTAGTCTTCTCAGACCATTCCTTCGAAGAAGGAAGCCTGTTCGGGGATTAACTTGGGAAGTTTGGCTAATTTTCTCCTAGAACCATTCTATTCTTCGAAGAAGATAGAAGACCTAGGTACGCTTAAAAGAAGAAGTCTGAGGCGTGAAAGATTTAGTAAAAATTTTCAAAAATTAGACTAAGTCTGATCACCAATGCATAGAAGTCAAGAGGCCACACCCTATTTAGAAGCATCGGGTACCGTTGCGAGTAATAGAGTGCTTTTAAATTACGATGCTATTAGATTTTCCCAAGGTCATTCCTTCAGAGAATGAGCTTGGTTCGGGACAGTACTTCGGAGAAGGAAGAACCCGGAGTTACTCGAAGCGTCTTTCGAAGAAAGTCAGGTTCGAGTCATAAATAGTCGCATAATTAATCTTAAGTATGACCCTCGGAGAGGGCATAGTTTGGGTTGTGATCCTCGAAGAGGACGCAATTAATTTTAACAATTGATCCCAGAGGGATTTAATCGTACCAATTGAAAAAGCAAACTCCAAGCTTTATTTATTCGTAGGAAAATTACAAGAGACGGGCGTCCGAATAGAGGACCCTGAATAAAAATAGAAATGAAGGCACAAAGGGAGGGCGTCAGATTAGACCCCGGAAGAAAAAGCAAAAAACCAAAAGCTAAGGAGGCGGCTGCTGAGGCGGACGAGGGAACTCGCGCCTAACGTCTTCGATGAAGTACCACTCGAGGTGGAGGGCCTTGAGTTTGTCCAGCACACGGTTGGCTCCATCGAGGGTGGCCAGCTTCATCTCATTTCGGTAGCCCGGGCTCTGGTTGAAGTCGGAGATCCACTATTGTCTCCTCAGCTTGACATGGTTGTCGAAAGCGGGACTCTTTTTATAGTTGGCCACGGCAGAACGGATTATGGCCCTGGCACCATTGAGGTCAGCCTCGGTCCTGCTAAGTGTGCCTTGGGCAGTTTTGAGCTCGCCCTCGAGTGCTTGGATCCTCGTTTTAGCTGCTACTCTCAAGCCCTTCTCCTCCTCGAACGTTGCCGCGAACGCTGCCTTCTCGGAGAGAGAGTCTTCATCGCGGAGGCGACGCTCTTCCACCAGGGCCTTCTACACCTCCTTATGCTGCCTCTTCGCCTGAGCCAGCCCAACCTCAAACTCGGCTTTTGCCTCCGCACGGGCTCCTCTCTCTTTTTCCAATTCCCCCCAGAGTTTGGCCACCTCCTCCGCATATTCCCTTCTACGGTCTCTAGAGCTCTTGAGGCTATCATTGGCTAGCTCCATCATTCTCGTTGAAAGGTCCGCCCAGGAGGAAACATCACAGAGCTCGGCAGCGAGCTTCTCTTTTTCTTCGCGTGGGCGAAGCAGAGCTTCCCTGACCTGAGCAAAAATGGCCTCGGATATCCGAGAGTAGACAAAGTTGGCCAGGAATGCCTGCAACAACTAGAACAGTCAGTAACAAGCACCTAGGTCCTTTGAAGAAAAAAGTCTCGGCAAGTCTTACCCTCGACAGCAGCCGTATGCCATCCCTGTTGCCAGCTTGAAGCGGCTCCTTGGATAGCTGCCTGAAGCTCTCCTCGGACCAGATCTCGTCCAGCATAGGACCGAGATCGGGCATCTAGGGGAAGGACCCCGAGGGAGTATACGGCCCCTCGCCTAATGGAGTCCCCATTGGACGAATGGCAAAATCCTCCAAGGGATCCCTGGCAGGGGCAAAACCCTCGGGGGGACCCTGAGGAGCCCCAGCGGACTCTGCCTTTGAGGCCTCTGTGGCCGGTGCTCTGGATGAGGATGGGCCCGCTGCGCTGGCTTGGACAGTATCGTTCTCCTTCGGTGGCGTGGTCATCGAAGGAGGAGCGTCTTCTACCACTTGCTTCCCCTCGGCCTTATCCCCGGTGGAAGATTCGGGGAAGGAGCTGAACGGCCGTCGGCCCCTGCCAAAGGCGAGGACCCCAAGAGGCCAAAAAGTTCATCTGCAGGCGAGAAGCAAGTTAGTGTCGGCTAAAATTAGAGTTGGATAGAACTATATTTTTACAAGAAAAACAACTACTTACCATCGTCAAGGACGATGTGGGCAAAGCGCATCGTCCCGGGTGGAATTTGGATCGAAGACCCAGCGGGCGTCGTCTGCCTCGGAGGATCATCTAGTCCCGAAGGAGCCGGACTTGCGTGCTCTATCGTAAAGTCCTCGACGCTCAGCAAGGGATCTTGCGCCGTTAGGGGATTCTCTCAGGGCGTCTACGAGTTCTCAGACTCTGGCGCGAACTTAGTCGGGAGCGCTTGCGAGTTTTCAAACTCTGGGGCGGACTTGGTTGGAAGCGCCTCAGAGTTCTTAACGCCTAGAACTGCCCCGGTCTGAGGAGATAGAACACCCTCGCCCGTGGAGGAAGGGGAATAAGAGGAAACAACCTTGAGAGTCGGCATGGACTCTATCCGTGGTCGTTTAGACCTCACCAAATGCTCCTCCTCTTCGCCTTCGGATTCCACTGTTGGAGGCGGTGGGACCGCGGACTTGAAAGACGCGGGCTTCTTCGAAGTCGAAGCTGCGCTTTTCGTTCTTGGCGGCCAGGAGGCAGTGGCTTTCTTCGGCTGAACGGCCTGAGTCGAAAGCTCTACTGCAATCTTCGTCTTCTTCGGGCCCGATTTTTGCCCGCAGAGCTGGTCCAGGTCCAGCTCTATTCGAGTGGAGAGCCACCCATACTCTACAAGATTGTCCTCGGTGACGAGGGCCCGCACGTCTGTGCCGTCGTTAGGATTGGCGAGTGCAGTCGATCCGCTCGTCTTGCTCCTAGGTCGCCGAGGTGCGAATGAAGGATCCTTAGCACAAACCCAGATGTTAGCAACAGAGTGTAGCAAGTTAAAAAGGGGGGGGAGGGGAGGGGGGGGGGGGGGGGGGGGAGGGGAGGGGGAGGAGAGAGAGAGAGGGGGGGCGGGAGGAAGGGGGGGTGCTTAGTGAGAAGCTTACCAAGAACGTTATAGTTCTTCGGGATAGGTCTTGCTCCCTCCACGGAGCTGAAGGGGTCGAAGTTCCCCCCGACCTAGAAATTCTTGTCCTTCCATCCCTCACATGAGGATGACAAGTTTGTCATCATTATTTTCTTCTTCTCCTAGGGGGCCAGGAAGAAGTACCCCACCTCTGACTTCTTGGAGGAGGGTATGTAGAGGCAGCAGACCTCCTCCATGGTGAGGTCGACCACGAACAGCAGCCTCCACAAGATGTGCATCCTCATTATGATCTTGTAGGTGTTCGGGTTCAGCTGGCTCGACGAGAGTCTCTAGTAGGAAAGGACTTCGCGAACGAGAAGATGCAGTAGGAGTCACACCCCGTACTTTATTATGGCCTTGTTGAAGGCCACCAGTGAACGGGGTGGGCGATTGAAGCGCATCTCTGGGGACATCGCCCTGGTGGTAATGTCCCCAGGCAAGTGGAATTGCTCCCTGATGGTGGGCAAGGGCGACGCAACTTTGGGCTCGCCAGTCACGATCGTTTGAGCTCCTGGTGGCGGCTGCGAGGCGACTGTCGTATGCCGCGGTTCGACGGGCGTAGCCTCAATCGCCCGTGAGCCCGAGGCCGAGGGCTAGGGTAGCCGCGGCTTCCGAGGACCACAAGGCCGGGCCACCCACCGCGGACACCGGAGAAGGAGCTGGAGCAGCCGAAGTCTTCTTCGCCTTTCCTTCTTTCTTCTTCTTCTTCCCTGCTGCCACCGTCGGAGGCGGTGGCAGCGAGGGCTCCACAGGCGAAGCTGGTGGCGAGGGTTCGGAGCGCTCAGAAGAAGGGTTAGACCCAAACCGAGCACCGGACGAGGACGATGTAGAATCGCCAGACATTTTTATGAAAAAGGAAATCCTTTCAGACCCCTCAAAACCCCAAAACACTCAAAACGACTAAACCCTAAACTGCCCGGAGAGTGAAAATCTGAGGCGAGTTCGAAGAACTTACCAATATGCAGTAAGCGGTGATGGGAGGAGAACGCCAGTGAAAACTTCAGATGTTGGAGAACTGAGAGCAGATTCGTTGGAGTTTCGAGAAGTCGGAGAGCTTGAAATTTCTCAAAGAAATGGTGGTGAAGGCAAAAGTTCGTGAAGAGTGAGAGATGAGAGGATTTATAGGTGAAAGGAGGAAGCGAAGAGGCAAGGTCTCTTCGCGCCTTTTCGCCCCAAACCCCGAGCGTAATTTTGGGGCGTCGGATCGGAATCTTCTCCTCATCATCTAACGGCCAGGGATTTTCGAAGAGAATCCCCTTGTTGCCTGACATCAGCAAATCCCATCGAAACAACGAAATCCCAAAAGGTGTCAGGGCATTAACTGCCCGTCACTCAAAAGGAGCGACTTTTCAGGAAGGAAGCGTCCCAAAGAAGGAATCCCAGAGGGCACGGCACATACCCTCGGGATTGGGGGGCAGATGTTGTAGGTGGATTTTCATCCGAGGTTGTGACTTCGGGAGCGAAACCCCGGAGAGAAGAAACTGCGAGGAAGAACGACTGATGTCAGCGCTGCGTCACCACGTCATCAAGGAAGCAATCATCGGGGAAGACGGGAGTTGGGGTTGTCAGAGATCACCTTCGCTCCAGCACCCGTGGGGATAGTCGGTGGTCGGTGGAGCCCGTCTTATAATAAGGTCTGCGAAGAGAAGGAAAGGACCAGTCAAGATTGAGGGCTCGACCCGCGAAGCTGGAGACTCCCGATCCAAGATGAAGTCCGCATGATCTTTAGTCCTTGTAGTAATTGATTACCCTCGCTTGTAGGGATGTCTGACAGGTACTGTAGATAACCCGTTTCCAATGTACGTCTGTAGTTAGTTGATAACCCACTCCCGTAATTCGGGGAGGGTATGGTCGACAGTGTGTTTAGGTCACCTAATCCCTATAATTAAGGGAGGTTTTGTCAGGCCTCGTCATTATAACCTTCCCCTCTCTCCTTCGACTAGCCAATAAAAGGAAGATGAGGAGAAAGGGGAAGGGGTTGGAAGAATTTTGGCTCATAATTCTCTGTAAAACAGTACACTTGAAATTCACTGTATTAGCAGCTTTTCTGGCTGATTCTTCCCGTTTCATTACCGCACCATAACCTAGAGGTTCGGATCACGGCGTTGGTTAAAATTCTATACCAACACACTTTATTACTTGAACGATCCGTGCGTTTGCGGTTAAATTCGCGTGTGTATTTGAGCGAAAAATTTCCAATCTTTATTAGCACATCCTGAAACCAAGACGCTGATTTATAGACGTTTCATGCGGGAGTAACGGTAACAATGAGACTACTGAGGGTCCTTATATTACCTTCCAACTTGTTGCCAAGACGCTTGGCGATATAAGAATGTATCGCTCCAGAGTCGATGAGCGAAAAAAGGTTAAGATTGGAGACTCGAAGCTGACCTGAGACTGATGTAAAAGGGCTTGCTTTGATGTCTCCCTCGTTCAAGATATACACCTGAGCTGACTATGTTGCCTTGGCAGCGTTGTTCTTGTAGTTGCTTGCTATGTGTTCCTATTGGCCGCAGTTGTAGCAGCCTCGTGTGGTCCCAAATCGGCATTCTTCATAATGCATTTTCTGGCACTTTGGGCATTGAAGGACCAGTACTGTCCTTTCTCGAGCACTTTCTTCACGGGGTGTCCAACGCCCTCTTACATTTCTCGTCTCTGGTCTATCTTGTCCCCTCTTGGGCTCTCTACTCCTGTTTCTATTCTCATTCCTTTGTCTCAGATTATCTTGGCTGAAATCTCGCTTCTTGAAGTTAAAGCGGTTGTTTCTATAAAGGTGTCTAGTGCGAGACTAAAACTGTTTCTTCTTCTCGTATCCATTCTCCCTATTCTGCCAATCAGCGGGGCGATCTGTCCTTCCTCTATTAGTTCTGTCTTCCTGACTATCCCATCCGTTGTTTCTCATAGCTCTTTGCACAACATCGGCGTAGGATTCTGGCCCTTCCTTGCTGCTATCCAGTTGTTTTACTATCTCGGTCCTTACCCTATGCATATATTTCATCTTCCTGGCATCGTTTGTGGGGACTATGGTTGGGCGAAGCGCCCTAACTCATCAAACATCACGGTATACTCTGCCACTGATATTCTTCCTTGGCGGAGACTTATGAACTCTCGGACCTTTCCAGCCAAACGGGCTTTTCCGAGATATTTATGACTAAACAACTTGGCGAAATATTCACAAGTCACGGTATTGACATCCTCTATCTGTCCAACTGCTTCCCACCAACATATGGCTTCCTTGTCTAGCTGATTATGGCATAGGCAACTTTATCAGCATCGGTAAGGCCCATGTAATCAAAGATGTGTTAGAGGTGTTTAATCCTTTATTCAGCTGTGGCGGTATTAGGAGCTCTATCGAAGTGGGCGGCTTTTGGCGCCTGAAGTGCTCGTAGGTCGGCTCTCCAACTTGTTCGACTGCTCTAGGCGTCTCTGGCGCAATAGGGTTTGCTACTCTAGGGTTTGGCACTTCCTCTACAGCAGGTACTTGAGGTACGGGTACCGGTCTAGCCATATCATTTAGGTGGTGGAGGAGTTGCTCAAGTGTTGCAGTGTGTGTGCGAATCTGCTCGTTCCTCTGTTGCACAGCGTTCTGCTGTTCTTCTAGTCATCATCGTACATCATCTAGTTTGCGGCGCACAGCCTGAAAAATAGCTCTTGGCGGCATGGTTTCATTGTATAAGATTCCAAAAGGGTAATGGGAGACAAAAAGAAAACGGAGGTTCACTGGCCACCATGGCTGTACATGGTTGCGTAATAATAATAATAATAATAATAATAATAATAATAATAATAATAATAATAATAATAATAATAATAGTAATCAAAAGGGTAAGTCGCTTCAAATATAGCGAGAAAAACCATGACATGGATAGAAGGGCGCTTCACAGAGCGTTCTAGTCCTATGTACGCATCGTCCTAAAGGTCTAATCATCGTGGGGAGGATCGTAATCAGGATCACTATCATCGATCACCATCTCTAACTCAGTCTCGGGGTCGTCGTCCTCTAAACTCTCACTGTAGTAAGGTACGTCCTGAGCTGGAGCAGCTAGGGTAGACTAGGGATGAACACACGGTATCGGAGGGTAAATGCTATCCGTGTATGCAAAGTTTGCCCTTCTCATATCTCTCATCGTGCGAAAAGAACGATACGGGCGGGGCGGTCGGAAGTACAGGTGAATACATTGTGAGAAGATTTGCATCCATAATACATCGTTCAAGACATAAGTGGGGTATGTCTCGACTATCTCGAGTTCAAAGCGATTGGAGTACGAGCGGATAGTCTCTCCAGTGCATTGGTGGGACCTATCGGCTTTGCTAGTCTTGGTCGTCACGTCATCGACCATAGGAAAAGTGGAAAGCATGCAAGCCCCCAAGACGTACTAGCTACGTTCGTGTCCTACTCGGTTCTCTCTCTCATGCCAGCAGTAGAGGGTGGGTCCTCGGAGCAAGATCTGAGCAAGGTCGACCCGATATTTCTCTGGAATCCGAAGATATCTCATCCATCCTAGAGTCTGTGCCTCCCAATCCTAAAAAGGCATAGTATCAGCCTCACCCGAGAAGGTGGGTGCGTTTGGCGGAATCAAGCGCATGAAATCTGCAAAAGCGTTGGCAGCAAGGACGGGTCCGGTCGTGCTATGCTGGCCCGAGTCCATTGACGGCTCGCCTGAAGGCTGATCTACCTCGAACATCCTGCGTTGCTACTTCGTCAGATAGGGAAAGAATATAAATATTACGAAGATAGAACTACAAGCCCTAACTAATATAGAAATAAACTACTCTTAAAACTTATCTACTTGTTGGCGAGGAGACGTGTGTGTGGCGAGTCTTTAGAATCGGCTAAATGTCACAACCCAGCTCTCTCAGCCGGGGGCCGCGACTGGGGTTCTTTTCTCTTTACTACTATTAATCTTTCTTAAAATGTAAAGCAGAAATTACTTTATAACATAACAAGCTCGTTTTTTTTTTTTTTTTTTTGTAATGCGGAAGTTAAAGTACTCTTCTAATTCAAAACATTATCTCGTGACTTCTCTTGACTTCAGGAAAAGAGCAACCACTTTATCTCAAGTTCGGGGCCTCGAGATCTATTCCCGGTTTCAATATTACATCACTGTTATCAAAATACAAAATGCGGAATTAGAACATATATGCCACGGGGTCTTTTTCTTCTTAATTGCCACACACATCGCCCGTCGCCAGCAGCTCTACTTCTACTGCTCTTCTAATTTAGCTTTTCCCTTACCTATAATACCAAGGAAAAACTAATGAGTTGATAAACTCAGTAAGGGAAAAACTACTCTATCTTAACGGTGCAATGCTATGCAACAAGGATTCATATATGCAACAACAATTCACAATGCAAGAGATAGAGAGTTTGATCGTCTTTGGACGGTCAAACCCAAGCAAACCGTTCTTTCTGTGAGTCACCACCTCTGGGGCTAACTCTTCTTTCTTTCTTTCTTTCTTTTGTCTAGGATCCACTGATGGAAGCCGCTTCTGTCTCAATACTGAGGCGCGCCAAATGGCCAAATCTCCCGACAATCAATAATATAGCTTTCTCTTGGAGCCGGCGGTTCCATCGACTTACGTTCTACTATATTTGTACATTATGACCCTTCGTCCACTCTCTCGGAGGATTGGGGTCTAACAAGAGGTATTAGTTTCTCTAACGAAGAAAGGTCACATGAAACTGGGCTCTTCTAGAGTCCTAGGGTTTTAACCTCTCGTATCGGGGTACCAGGACCCACGACAATGAATTCATCGGGCTTTCTAGGATCAACAAACAACAAGGCTCGATTGTCTTTCTATCCCTAAACTTGCTCAGGTCGAAACCCGACTCCAATTCTTTCACGGACCGTAGTCCGACTTTCTTAACGTTTTAGTAACGTTTTATTCTAGAGACAAAGCTCTACTTAATTTCTTTTTTTTTTTTTACTTTCTTTGTTTCTTTTCTTTTTCTTTTACATTCTTTATAAGGCTTGGTACAGCTTTTTGTTCTTTCAGTTTCATAATACACAGCTATATTCACACGATATGGTTATCGGGAATAGCAAGTAAAAGCCTAACAAATAAGCAAACATAAGCACAAGCACACAACTTGGTGTCATAGGTGCATTGCCACTTACCTCGCCTAAGCGATAAAGTTTCTCCGAGTTTTTCTTGAGCAATGCTCGGAGCTCTGACCACTTCTTCATCCTTTAGTCCATTCAATACAAAGGAATTGAGTCTCGTTAGTTCACTTGCCTCGTTAACCGAGAGCGAAACTTATTCTTTACTTAAATTTTCTAAGGCGGGGCTGCCTAGGATATCTTATTACCAAGGCAGGGATGCCTAGGAGACTTTACCAAGGTTTATTAAATCTTACTTAGGTTCGGGACTATTTCGAACCCTAATTAGTGCTCCCGACGCGGCTTGAGAGCTTACCGAGCAATCCTGAGGGTCGGTTAATATTATTTAGTATTTACGGTCTGGGAATTTATCTAAATTTCTTACTTCGCCATTCTTAGATCAAACATAAAATTTCTCAGACCATTTGATTTATCCAAGACCATGAAAATTCTTTTTGGGCTTTAAGAAGTTTACTCTTCAAAAATCATGGTCAACTTGGCTGGGGTTTGACTTTTCGGATTTTAAAGGTCCAAACCTGAGTCTTGGCCAAAACAAATTAAATATCAATCATATTTAATTTCTAAAATTATTTTCTAAAGGTATAAAGACTGAAAGGTCCATGTTCGTTCAATTAAAACTCTAATTACCACTCTTATGGCTTTACCAAGCTCTCGGTTACGGTTTCGTTAGAAAACGTCGTTTTAACGTAATTCCTTATCTTTTCTTTGAAAATGACAAGAACACTAGGTGGGTAGTAGGTTCTCGGTTTCTTTTAGGAAATATTTAGTCCTTATACTCAACCTTCATCGAAGCTTTGAGAGCTCGTTCCGTTCTTTCTTTTAAAATGACAAATTTTTCTTAACTCGTTCTACGGTTTCGCTCGGAACCGTTATTACATTTTCTTAAATGACACTTTTACTACATGGACAGTAGCTTCTAGGTATTTAAGAAAATATTTCATCCTTATTTAGAGATGTCATCGAAGCGCTAAAGGTCCGTTCGAAATCTCAACTTTGAAAACGACGCGTCTTTCTAGCTCACTCACGGTTTTGTTCAAATCGATCATGTAGCGTCTTTTCTTTTTTAAACCTCTTTCTTTTCTTTACAAAAATAAATTAAGAACAGTAGACTAAAGTATTAAAAGTGATCTTAATGATCTACATAAACTTGCTTAAGAGCATTAAAGATCAAGTTCTCAAAGTTTACTAAAGTTCAAAAACCTACTTATCGTAAATTTATATTTTGATCGGACATTTACCGTACGAAATACTTTTTGACATTTTTCTTTTCTAATCTCTAAAATACTTTGAGGGCAGACGTTATTGGATTCTAAAATCATTTTATAATTTCACTTCAAAGTGTTCAAATAATTTAAGAACTCATTTTGGTTGGATTTTACATTTAGCTCACTTTTATAAAAAATTTCTCTACGGTTGTCACGACGAATCGTTTGAAATCGTCGTGCTTGTAAAATCTTTTGTAACCATTTTAACCCCTTCATCAAGGACATAAATGGACAGTGTCTAAGGCATGCAAGAAGCTAAAAGAAACATTCATGGCCAAGACATTAAAGCTAGCTAAAAATCGGCACAAACACACACACACATACAAGCCTTAGAAGCTAGGGTTTCTAACTTCCACCTAGGCTTGTGTTTGGATTTTCACCAAGCAAAACACCATGCATGCTACTTATTACAACATATCAACTCTAAATATATCCAATGGTCATAACAAAATAATAACTATTTCTTAAACTACTCAAAACTCACAAGGTTTAGAGATATACCTAAAGTCCAAGGTCGAACTTTTTCGTGGTGTTCTTTCTTGTCCTAGGCTGGCTTCCTCTAGGTTTTTTTTTTTTCCGAAAATCCTTCGTGGTGGCCTTTGACACCTTAGAGAAGAGGTGAAAGGAAAGTTTTAAGAGCTGAAACCATAAGAAAAGCTAGCTAAGTTACCTTAAGTTTTTGGCTTGGAAAAATCAAGCTTTTTCTCTTCTCCTTCTTATTTCTTCCAAGGCTGGCTATTCTCTCTCTCTCTCTCTCTCTAAAATTTTCTTCCCATTTTTTTAGACTCTCTCTCTCTTTCTATCTCTTCTTGGCTGAAATGAAGTGCTAAAATGAACCCTTAAAGCCTTGAGTTCTATTTATAGCCAAGTTAAGGCTTGTAAGACAAGCTTTGAGACTTGGTGTAGTAAGCACATGGTTTTGTGTGTGTTTCTCTCTCTTTCTCCTCTCCAAATCCGACCCTTAGCCCATTTTTTGTATTAATTTGTTATTTCAAATATCATTTCTTAATTCACTCGTCATAGGCTACTCAATCTTGACCATTCAACTTGCATGGATCTCTTATCCAATGGTTTACATTAAGCAAGCTTTCCCTCTAAGGTCCCACGGTTTTGACACTTGTCAAAATAACTTCAAAATTGCTCAACACCAAGCCAAGACTCCCTTCACATCCAAGGATGAGTCAATGGCTGGGTAACAGCTAGAAAATTCAGATTTCCCTCCTATTTTTACCTTATTTTAATTGCTTTTGGTCTAGATTTTTCAAGAGCTAATCATTAAGCTTACTATCTTTCAATCTTCCTTTTCTTGTCTTTCCTTCTCTTTCTTCTCCCAAAACCCGACTATTATTGCCCATTTTTCTCAAACTATATTTAATAAATTTAATCTTTATTATGTTTACTTATGGGCTGCAAATTTTCTTGGCCATTGGATTTAACAATCCACTTATCCAAGGGTTCACAACATGTAAGACTAATATCATGACAACAATCTTTCATTTCTCTATTTTGTCTTTTCCTGTTGTCCCTTTCTTTTGCCTCATCTCTAGCGTGTATCTCTTCACTAATTGGTGAG
This sequence comes from Boehmeria nivea var. tenacissima, assembly GCA_018132145.1. Classification (NCBI taxonomy): domain Eukaryota; kingdom Viridiplantae; phylum Streptophyta; class Magnoliopsida; order Rosales; family Urticaceae; genus Boehmeria; species Boehmeria nivea. The sequence continues at coordinate 3,963,845 of CM030881.1, forward strand.
ATTATAATCAGCTTACTCTACTAAATTTTTGCACTGTTAATGCTTAATACACACTGATAATGTTTAGACTAACACTGATAATCCTCTAAACACGAACCGTGAAAATGTTAATTTTCTAATACAATGTGTTACGATTTCTGACACTTAAAATAGGCAAGAATAATTTCAATTACTGTTTAATCATCACAGTAACGTCTTCCTATTGTCTTGGGGCTGTTTCTCTGCTAGGAAAAATCCTGAAACCCATTCTTTAAGCGACGGTGACTAAACCGTCACTTTCGCTATAAATTGAAAATGACTTCTATTTTGAATTCTATCGAACTCGAGACTTGATGAGACTTATTTATTTATTTAATTCTAATAACCTCTAGAATATAATTAGAAGTTAGATTTAACTCTTCGTAGTTGTTTTTTAGCTCAATCATGATTTTTCCGTTCCTTACGGTAAAACCCCGACTTTACCGAAATCTTCACGTTTCGGCTTCGTTTTAGCTCAGAATGACTCTAAACTTTAAACTAAGGCCTATTATGTAACTTTAAGTCATTTTCTGGCCTTACAAACATGCAACTACTATTGAGGGTCATTTTTCTAAAATTTAGGCGAAAATGTAATTTTCTAAAATTTTGGGGCTATTGTACAATTTTTGCAAATTAAGCCTAACTTTGCTTTTCTGACCACTATCATATCAAACTTATTTCCTAATGGATAAAATGAGTGGTAAAAGTGAAATTTCATACTTCATCCGATGATTCGAGACAACATTAACAGAAATGCCGGAGTTTACGAAATACATTTCATTCTTCGAGAATTTTATCCTGGCATAGAGTCAGTGGGGTAACCCCGAGGTGGGGGGTTGCAAATCCCTAACTAATATAAAAGTTTCGTCCCCGAAACTCAGAATAAGGCAGGGTATCTATCTCGAATCTTGCTTTCTCGTTCCCACATTACTTCATCGACTGTGTGTCCCTTCCACTGTATCTTGACCAGTGGTATCGTCTTGTTTCTCAGCTGTTTCTCGTGCGGTCTAAAATCTTTTCGGGATGCACTTCATGCTTGAGATCCTTTGTAATTTCCACTCCTAGGTACTTAAGAATGTGTGCGGGGTCTGCTATGTACTTTCTTAACATGGACACATGAAATACTTCGTGTATTGCAGCCATTGCGGGAGGTAACGCCAATCGGTAAGCTACCTTGCCGACTTTATCGAGAATTTCAAAAGGTCCAATGTATCGAGGGCCTAGTTTGCCCCTCTTATGAAATCTCGTGACTCTTCTGACTGGAGACGTTTTAAGGAATACTTTGTCTCTAACTTCAAACTCCAACGGGCGCCTTCTCTTGTCGACATAGCTCTACTGTCGGCTATGGGCTGTTTTCATCCGTTGCCGGATCTTCTTAATTGCTTTTGTAGCTTGCTCTACCATTTCTAGACCCAAGAATCTTCTTTCTTCCGCTTCACCTCTATGTACTGGGGAACGGCATTTTCTTCCGTACAGGGCTTCGTATGGTGCCATCTCGATGGTCGCTTGATAACTATTATTATACGCGAACTCTGTCAAAAGAGATCTTTCCTAGGTTCCACAGAAGTCTAACGCACATGCTCTAAGCATATCTTCTAATATATAGATTGTTCGCTCAGACTGTCCATCCGATTGTGGGTGGTATGCAGTGCTGAATTTAGGCCTGCACATCAGTCGGTCGGGTGGGTTTCGAAGCAAAATATGTGAACCCGAGCTCGGTCGGGCATGACGTTGGGGGAATCCGAAACCAACCAGTGAAGCTTCGGTCGGGCGGCGGTCGGTCGGCGGTTGGGTGGGCTTTTGGCCCAAAATACAAAATCCATATTTTTGGCCCACAATGCTGTTTTTCCCAAATTGTAAGTCCAAAATGAAAACTCAATATTTTTTTCCCAAATTATATTACGCAAAAAAAAAAAATAGAGAAAACAAAATACAAAAGAATCACTGATTCATTTCATAGTGTGGCCATTAGCCAATACCCAAATCCCAAAGACTAAAAAATAAAAATTTGTTCCCAGTTCTCACTTTCCACCAAAAAGGCAAAGGACACTCCAAATAACACTAATATAACCAGTAACCACAAAGTCACGAACACACTAATATAGTTTGAGACTTGAGTACAAACTACAAACATTCAAACAACATGAAGTTCACGAACACAGTCCAACACAAAGTAACAAATTGTGATGTACTACAAAAACAATAATACTAATATAAATTATAATAGTCATGAAGCTTTGACTGTTCTGTTTTTTTTTAATAAAAAAAAAACTCACTGTCGTCGTGCCGAGTGTCGCCGTTAAGGTTGATTGCTGAGAGTCGAGACCGGCGCCGGCGCAAGATGGAGCGAAGCGAGCTGAGACGGAGAGAGGCAGAGAGCCCGGAGCTGAGAGACGACAAAACGGAGAGAGAGAGAGAGGCGGAGCCGCGGAGAGCCCGGAGGCCGGAGCCGAGCCGAGATGAGGAAGCAAAGTCGCGGATGTCGGAGGCTACGGCGTCGGCTTCTACTGCGGTTGACGACGACTAGGCGCGATGGAGAACGGCGTGGGAACGAAAGAAACGGCACGATGGAGAGGTGAAAATGAAATAACCTAGTTACCACTTAACTTTACCAATATTTGTGAAAAAAAAAACAAAAAATATTCGAATTTCACCATTATCGGTCGGGTCGGGTATCGACCAACGACCAAAACATGTACCCGACCCCGACCGAATATGACGGCCCTTCGGACGGTTTTCGTCCGCCACCCAATTGGACGGCCATGGTGGCCGACTCGTCGGTCGGCTTCTCGGTCGGAGCTTCTTCGGGGTTGGAAATCCGACCAAGTTGTGCAGGGCTAGCTGAACTTGAGTCTTGTGCCAAGTGCAGTTTGGAGGCTTTTCCAAAACTTGGACGTGAAGCGGTTATCCCTATCCGACACGTTCGATCGTGGCACTCTGTGGAGTCTTACTATATTTTGAACATAAAGTTTTGCTTGCTTATCCATCGTATAAGTCGTGTTGTCGGGAATGAAATGAGCAGCCTTGGTGAGATGATCCATGATGACCCAAATAAAATCGTGATTCTGTCGGGTTTGGGTAGTCCAGCGACAAAATTCATCGTGACTTGGTCCTATTTCCAATCGGGAATCTCCAGCGGCTGTAACATTCCGGCGGGTCTTTGGTGTTCGGCCTTGACTTGTTGACACGTGAGGCATCTTTCAACAAATCTAACTACATCTTTCTTCATGTCTAGCCACCAATATCGCCGTTTGAGGTCTTGATACATCTATGTGACTCCAGGGTGCGCCGAGAAAGGCGTCTGATGTGCCTCTTCGAGTAATTGTTCTCTGAGAATAGGGACATTTGGGACGCAAGTGCGGCCTTTAAACTCTAAGGTTCCTTCGTGACTACTGGCAAACTCTGTCTGGGGCTTATTCTTCATTCTTTCTCGAATTTCTGTCAGCAATTTATCATTGGATTGGGCCTTCTTTATCTCGTCCAGTATTATTGGACGCATCTGGAGGCTTCCTAATCTTCCATACACTATTACTAGCTCGAAATTCATGATCTCTTTTAATAATTCCTTTAGGAGCCATTGCAGCATTGCTAGGGTCCCTATGGATTTTCGGCTCAGTGCGTCTGCAACAATTCTAGTCTTACAAATTTTAACACTTAACCGTTTTAACTTAATGCATTTTATTGCAATATGATGCGATGATTGACCTTTTCAAGTGTCTAGATTGGCTTGCCTTAGGTTGGCACCTAAGTATGCATGCACACTAGTGTCTTGTGTGCAAGACTTGCTTGATACCCATGTACCTCGGCCTTGCCTATCGGCGAGGTGATTCCACCTAAACAATTGAATAGTGTCTTTACCATGTTTAATTTTTTACTGGGTACTTCCACGGAATCAGTCCACTTGAGGCATATTATAGGATGCTTCGAATTCATGCCTTTATAGGTTTTGTTTGTCACGCCTCTTGCCATTGCGAGGCCTTGTTGTGTCCTCACTTGCTTCTTCATCTCGATCATTTGTTGTCATTCAGTCCCTCATAACATGGTCATCTCGATCATTGTTTCTCTCTAGAAAAATGCGCGTTAGGTGAATTATGCACGATCGAGTCACTATATCAACAAAGTTATAAAACTATATTCTCAATCGAATCAGCACACCCACCTTGGTGGTCATTGCATCAAACTTCCCCATTTACATTGTGTTGTGATGAGCTTCTTTACTCATTATTAGAAGTCTCTTGGCTTGCCATATTTGGTGGGAAGGTCAAACATTAAAATGAGATGCCAAAAGAATGCTTTGCTAAGCTCGGCTATGTTCGAAGTGGGTGAGAGAGGCCTCTGACGTGGATGCTCGGATGCTCAAATCAGCACACTTGTTATAGTTGAGAGTTTATTTTGAGTTAGAGATTTCTGTCATATCTCAATCTATTGCAAAGGAATGACTTGTGGATGTGGAGCTAAACCTTTTCTGTTGATTGCATTATGCGTTTAATTTGGCGTAACTACAGCAACAAATGCCTCATCGCCCATTCGTTAACGCTTGGAATAAATTCAAGTTATGGTGACCTTTCATTGTTGTATGAATCCTGTTGTGTGATTAATGCATTAATTAATAGTTATCGTTTCAATATGGACAAAGCAGTTGAGCTTCGATTGTTTGGCGAGGGACTGCGGTGCCCGGGGCGAGGTCTATGTGTTTTACGTTGCCTGATGGGAATCAATGGGGTATGGCACCGTTTGGTGGAGACCTAAAGGGTACGGTAGGATCTTATTGGGTTTGACACCCACCAGCTGGGACCCTTTAAGTCTAGTTGAGCTAGTTGGGATCGACACCCTCTGAAAAGGTTCAGTACCGCACGCCAAGGACTTGCAGGGCTATTGAGTTTAATATCATTTTTTGAGAGCCCACTAGGCCTGGACCTTTCCGAGTCGTTCTTTGGGCTTTTCTCGGACGTGAGCCTTCACCTCTGCTTTATTTTGGACAGACGCCCACAACGGCTCGAAGGCCCAATCAATTGGGATTTCACTCAATAATACCAACTTTTATTAATTGGTACTAGCCGTGATATTTTGTCTACATACGAAAACCAACCTGCGCTATTAAAATAAAGATTTAGAAATATTTTTATGTAAAAAAAAAATCAATTAACAACTATAATTTTGCTTTTAAAAATACGTGTTTTAGCTAAATAGGTCATTTTGAAAAAAAAAAAACTTTTTAAATTTTAGCCTTTGTTTCAAAAGTTTTAAAAAATTGTTAAAGATGTATGGTTAACTTAATCGTCCATAACTACTTAATGACAATTCTTAATAAATAAAAATATTGGTCATATTTTAAATCACCTAAATAAAATGAAAATTTTTAAAAAAATTCTCATTTTTATGCTATTTTCTGTCATTTTCATATCTCTATCATAAGATGAGAAATTATAGTAAATACTCGATTTTTTAACACATAATTTAAATTAATACACAATTTTTTGAAAAATATATCAAATTATCTAAGTTATTCAATTACTTATATAATGGTAGCTCGTGGTAATTAACTTAGTTACTAAAAGCATGTGTAAGTAATTAACGAATTGACTAGTTATTCAATTATTTCAAAAGTTTATATATAAATTTTTAGTTCCTAATTTTTATTGTTACGTTGATTTTAGACATTTCTTTACTTCACGCTTGTAAGATTCATTTCCAAAAATAATTTTTAAACAGAATTATGTTGTTTAATATAGTTTTGTTTTGTTTTTCGTTTTTGTTTGTTTGTTTGTTTTTTTTTTTTTTTCCCTCCGTGTGTCACTAAATTGAGCTGGGAATTCAGGTTGGCCGGGATGGGTAGAGGGTGCATCTGCCAATCATTTCCGCAGCTGACCTTCGAACCGACAACCACACTGCACATTTACAGCAAATGGACTAAGCAAGACCTGCCGGTTATTCTCGCACACCCTGCCCTCTGCCTTCTCTGGGACACGTGTCGCCCACCAGTGGGGTCATACCCTTTGACTTGACGACACCAGTCAAACTACCCCTACCCCAACTCCACAACCATGACCAACAAAACATTTCTTTTTCTTTTAATTATTTTTAATCCACCATGCTCATACGGCCGTTTCCTAATAAATTCCTAAGAATACCATTTTCTAATTTTCTTTTCACATTGGGGTTTCTAATTCTCTTGTTAATTTTTTTTTTCCTCCACTATCTGGCTATTTATTTGACCTTTACAATCTCACCTTTTTCCCCTTCCCCATTTCATATCATCATCATATATTACATGGTGTGTCTCTTTGCTTTTCATCCCTTTTGTGTCCCCCTTTTTTTTCTTTGTTTGCTTTACCCTTTTCTTCTTTTTCGTCTTATCAAATAAATCCTCACAGCTTTCTTCTTCTTCTTCTTATGATCTTTGTGAATCCGTCTTTAATCGTTTTACTCTGATCTCTTCAATTTTTAATCAGTTTCACGATTCTATGGCGATATTACCTACGAGCTCTTCAAGTCTGGAGCTAACCATAGGATTCTCTTCCACGCCATCTCTCCCTTCTTCCGGTAAGTTCACAAATATGAAGATATATATGTGTGTATTTGTGTGTGTATATATATATATTTATATATATTCATTTATTTCATAAACGATCATGGATTTTGTGGTTTCCAACGTAAAGAGATGTTTTTTCCCAGATGATCAGCAGGGTTTTGTATATGGTGATTTTCAATATTATTTTGTTTGCTCTCCATTTTTGATAATTTATTTTTGGTGTGTTTTTTTTTTAATTTTTTTTTTCCTGATCTATATATGTATATGTTCGTATGGGATATTAGGAATTAAAGTGAGAGACTTGGACATAAACCAAGTACCAATATCAGTGGGAGGAGATGATTTCAATAATAATAATAATAATTATAATAATAATCATAATGATCATCAAGATCAAGATCATGATCAAGAGTGGATGATGATAAGCACAGCAAGTATGGAATTAGATGACGAAGAAATCAGCAATATTAATGGCTCAGGACCACCTCGCAAGAAGCTCCGCCTCACAAAAGAACAGTCTCGTCTTCTTGAAGAAAGCTTTAGACAACATCATACTCTAAACCCGGTAATTTATTAATTTTTATAAATAAGCCCTATATAATTCTTAAATATACTAGTATATGATATCTTTGAATAACTTACTATATCTATTCTTTTAACGCTTAATTTTTGGGTTTTTTTTTGTGTTTTTTTTTTTAAATTTGTTTTTTTGTTGAATCGAATCTAATAACCGAGCTCGTAAATATCTGATATCATTTATAGTTTTTTTTTAATTAATTTACTTTCATTAATTGAAAAAAAAAAAAAAAGGACAACTAATACCGTCTTTAATTAGAGCCATGAATGACCATCAATTAGTGTGATTTGGAAGTTTGTTTTATTTACAGAAACAGAAAGAGGCTTTGGCGTTGCAATTGAATCTGAGGCCACGCCAAGTTGAGGTGTGGTTCCAAAACCGTAGGGCCAGGTATGTCTTTACGTATATTTATGTTTATATATACATACATATATATATATATATTCGTGTATTAGCGTGTGATATGCTATGCAGCTAGCTAGGTCATGAGAAGTGAATTTCTCTGCTATTTCATGATTTTGTTGGTGGTTGGGATTTAAGTAAGCTGTAGATATTTTAGCGTTGACAGAATAAATATATGTATCTTTATATATGTATCTTTTTCAGAAAGTAATATACCATCTGAATCTGATTCGACCCGTTTCTATCGTAGTACTTTCACAACAATATAAATTATAGGATTTATTGATGTTACAGTTTTGGCGTGTTTTTTTTTTTTTTTTCTCTCCCTCCCTTCAAGTACTATTTTGGTAATCAGTACGTGCTCTATTATTAGGTTATCCAATCAGATATTTTCTCAAATGCAATTTGATTTTTAAACAATAACAAGTGAAATTTATAACCCTTCTTTGTTTTATGGGGAAAAAATAATAATGAGTATAATAATGCGTGAACAGGAGACAAATAAACTTCTCGCACTAGTTCCATTCTGTAGCTTTTAATTTTTTGTGAAAAATTATTCTACATTAATATATAAATCACAACAAGATATACAATGAAAAGGAAGAAAATATATGGAATAATATTATAAATAAATAAAAAAAGAGCGTTACAGGCAGCTAAAGAGACGACTAGTATCCTGTTGGCTCTGCTAATAATTAATGCACGTTTAAAAATATAGTTACAGTTTTTATTGCTAGTAATTAATAAGGCTATAGCTACGAGTCCAAACGTGAAAGATACAAGAAAATATATGATAATTTAAGTTGAAATGTTGTTTAAAAGAAAGGAAATTTTTTTATGGCAAACCATATTAACTTAATTACGACTATAGAAAACGGAGCGAGCAAATTATTCGTGACACAAAACCAGAAAATACATATGTGAATGATGACAATAATGCTGAAATTATAATGAAATGTAATTATGATAGTACTATACTTATATGGGTGGTCCCAATGGGGAGACATGCAACAAATTTATGAAAATTAATGATGCTGCTATGTCATGACCAAGCTTTTATATATCATGTCATGATTGTTGTCCAAAGAATGAAGCATAAAAGATTATTGTAGAGGGCTTAGTGATAATGTCTAAGCTGTGTGTGATTCTTCAACCTCGTGTGCTTCTCAGTTTCATCATTTTCATAAGTAATGCCTTTGACCTTTGACCCCATTACTCTTTTCGGTTACGTACCACATGCACATAAATACGTATATGATACACACACACGCACATATATATATATATATATATATATATATATATGAGATTACTTGAGCACATGGGTTTTCAAGTTTTTCATTTAATTTGATAAGTCCTTGTTGGAATTTGAATTTTCTTCGTTTCATATTTTGTAAGGATGTATATAATTGATTAAAGAACATTTTATAGAGTTTAATTTTTAGGCCAGCAAGAAATCGGTTTATTAATGTCCGAGAAAAGTACACTAGTTATATATGAGAAACTCTTGTTGGTTTTGTTTTTGCATAAAGTCCTGATTAAATCTACCTCTTGGAGCAATGCCTAGTTATAACCCCAGAAAATATGTTTAGGAAAAAAAAAAAGTTAAGCAGATAAGTACTTCCAAAATAGATATCTGGTAAGTCCTAAGTTTTAATGATCTGAACAATTTATATAGACAATTTCGCATTTCTTATCTGTTTAGTTTATTGCGCTGCATTAATGCTGTAAAAGATTTGTGTCGCATTAAAGACTTCACATCTATTGCCGAAGTTTTGACTTTTTGCATGTTTCTATTATGTCCCTCGAAAACATTTATCAAACACATACAATTCAATTTATATATATACCAGTATACCACGTCTCTCTCACTCTTTCTATCCGTCTCTATCTCTAAATTTATTGAGATGATTTTCTCCAATGTTATGCTCTTACTATTCATGTTTTTAATGTGTAGATATGGAATTTAAAAAAAAATAACCATTTTTTTAGAAAATAAATTTTTTTTAAATAATCACAATTTTAAAATTTTAACAAAATAGTCATTTCATATATATATATATATATATATATATATATATTCATGCTTCGTTAAGGTGGGTAAAATTTCGATAAAACATTCACTTTTTATTTCTTTTTGACTTTAGGAAAAAGAAAATCCTTACATTGGCAAGCTTTGGGAATAATTAGCGGGCATGTCTAATTATAATAATATTGTGAGTGCAGGAGCAAGCTGAAACAGACAGAGATGGAATGCGAGTATCTGAAGAGATGGTTTGGGTCACTGACCGAACAGAACAGAAGACTCCAGAGGGAAGTGGAGGAGCTTAGGGCAATGAAGGTGGGTCCCCCAACAGTTCTCTCCCCCCACAGCTGCGAGCCCCTCCCTGCCTCCACGCTTACAATGTGCCCGCGTTGCGAGCGCGTCACGACCACCTCCACCGCCACAACCACATCCGCCGCCACCACGAAAGGCAGCCACGACAAGGTGGGCCCCGCCAAAGCCGCAGCTGCCTCCACTGTCACCGCATTGTCCCCTAAAGTGGCGACGCCCGCTCTGTGATCCCGCCAAGTTGGATCGATTATCCATCCACTTTGTCTAATGTATGTGACCCACTAATTTGTGGAGAGCATATAGAAAGACGTGAAAAAGTTGTTATTAATTAGTTAATTAATTAGGGAATGTTCATAGCTAAAAAAAGTACTTTGATTATTTGTACAGCGTGTTGTGAGGAGGGGCAATACGTTGTATAAAAAAATCTACATAGATATTCTAATGTTTTGTTGTTTTTTTTGGCATGTTTTGCCTTGGTAAGTAACATATGGGAACAAAAAGGAAAAAGGAAAAGAAAAAGGAGAGTGCTAGCTTGACCAATAAGTTTGACAACGTGTTACAACATACAAAAAAACTACTATGCAAATATCAATAAAAAAGGGTGAGTTGCAAATAAAAGTTAAAATTGAATTTATATGACGAAGAAAGCTTAGACATATTCGTAACAAGTTATTTAACCTTTCAACTTTTATTCTTAAAATTTAAAATGTTAAAAATTTTCTTTCAAATATGTAAAGATTTTTTTGTTATAAAATTCTTGACAAGTTGTGAAACCGGACCTTTTTGTGGAATTCTTATTCCAATTTAATGTTCTCAAATGTTTGAAATTTAATGAACGGAAAATTTTTCCGACATTTATTTTATTATCGTCACATTATTGCAGCAGAAGTTACTCTTGAGAAGACAGACTCTATGAAAGAAACATTTGAAGTGACGAAGAAGATTCGAGAAAGGCTTGAGACTTGTAACGAACTGACTTTTCGGACCGCTATTTTACTTTAAACTTTACTTTACTTATGCGAAAAAATCGTAACAATTTTTTTTTTCACATATTACTTTGTAAGGAGGACATAATAATTTTTTTAAGAATAGCAACATAATTTATTAATTAAGAAAAATAAATGTCATAATAACATAAAACTTGTCTTGAAACTGAATAAATACTTAATAAAATAAATAAATTCGGTTTGTGAAAATTATTTTTGTGACTTCCTCATTCCCTGCCTCGCTCTCCTTGCAGCGCCTTTCGATAATCCAGTATCTCACCATAGGTTTCTTACCTACTACGAAAGAAAAATGTGTGAGCTAAAATATAATTTATGCAATGCATGACATATTTTTCTTCATTATGCATTTATTTCATCATCTAACATTATCTGTCATCCTAGAGGATTCTCATCATGGTGTACGTACCTCGTAGCCGTGCTCGACCAATAGTCAACGATGGTGTATAAGGTCCTCGCTTGTAAGGCCAAAATATCCTAAACATATCATGAAATCGTCTCCTTAATACCTTAGGTTAATATAAGGAGAACGGGCGGTACAACACGATTTTAACTTTAGTTATCACTTGATTCATTAAGTGACATGCATCATAATCATAAAAATATTGAGCTTTAAAAATATCATAATCAAGTTTATAATTTGTAAAAAGATGATATCACAAACTTTAAAACTTCGTCATATAAACATTTCATCATAATATGCTTCATAAAACACATGTCAAATAAAATATTGTATAACATAATTTTTCTTTTGAATTACTTCGTATTGTTGTGAGGTTGTACTCATCTTGAGTCAAAACTTCGAATGATTAACGGCTGGGTAGTATCGGTAGTGGGAAACTTAATCCATAGATTAACGTAAGTATCTGTTCTAATCCTAATTAATCTCTAACTAATAAAGCTAATATTCTATAAAGATACGTATTTTCCACTTTAAAAAACGAGTTTGTACAAAAATATTCTTTTAATAAAGATAAGTTCGCAGCGGTGCGATATAAATTAACGAAACATTCACACGCCGATTGAGAAGGGTACTATGGTCTTGCTACAGGCTCAATTTACCTAGACAGAACTCATTGAGGTTCCTAGGTAAGTTTGGAGGAGATCATAAAGCACACCTTATTTAAAAATCAATATTTCTAGATAGAGCATTTCAGTTTTCCATGATCGTATCATTGCAAGCTAGTCCTCATCAAAAGGATTTATTTCAAATAAGCATAATTTTTTGAAAATTGCTTTAAAAATTAAATACAAATTCTTAGATAAAATCTTAAATTTGTAATACAAAAAAATCAAAAAAGAATCTAAAAAATTATTACGGTTATAAGTATTCTGAACAAACTCCAATTATTTTTAAAATATCTACAACTTTTTAGTTATAAGTTTTTACAGAAAACATTCGGATCTTGGACTTTTTTTATGAGGCAGATTCAGCAGTCTTGAAAAATTGGGGGTATACGTAAAACTTGAGGCCGAATTTAGAAAAATCACATTTCACAAAAATTGTTAAAAATTAACTTTTATAAATTTCTTTAATAAACGCCAAAAACTGATTGGGCCTCTAAGTTTGCCAAACACGGTCAGAAACATAGGCTGCAAAATTTTTCAGAACAGTAAAGAAAAGCATAACCCTAATTCAGGTTTAGTTTTAAGGTTTTAAACCAAAAATTCATGGAAAACCTTAAAATTAACATGCTAACATTCATAATAAGATCTTAAAACATAAGACACAACCCCGGGATTGAATCCTAGCTTCTTGAGATTTTGATTCATTCAAAAACGTCATTCGAATGCGTTATTCCTAACGAACAAATTCCGGGTTAAAAAATCGGATACAAAACTTGAAACCTAAACTTACTTGAACTTTCTTATTACCTTAATTTTGGAAGAGAAAAAGTCTTAATCTCTTTGCAAAAGTCGGCCCTTTCCAAATTTTCTTTAGAATTTTCTCTCTAAATTCTCTCAGAATCTTCAGAGTTTTTTAATTCTATGCTTGAGCTCTCAACTTTTGGTGTGAAGAAAAAGTGAAGCCAAAGGCTCTATTTATAGGGGACATAAGTGAGAGAAAGGGAAAGAATTCCCTTGATTGTTTCCCAAATCATTTCCTTTCAAAAATTACATTAACTTCCTTTTTCTATTTGATTCTTTTTTACTTTCCTTCTTACAAAATTGAAAAAAATAAAAATCTTATCCAATTTCCTCTTATAGTTGGCGCAATCTACCTTCTATTTTTGTCCAAGAATACTTCCTAAAATTTCACCTTTTGACTAAACCTAAAGAGTACTTTCCTATTTGGTTAAATTCTTTGTCAAACCTTCCTAATCCATTTAGATTTCTTAGAAATAATTGAGAAGAATAAAATCTCTCCTTTAAGCCCCAAAAATGATGAATAATATAGTGTAGGAAACTTAAATTTCACTTAATTTAATTGCTATGAAACGGCTCTACTATTAATTGAATTAAATATATAAAGTAAATATCGTAAACCTTTTTATTGAATTCCTATTCCAGTTTAATATTCTCAAATGTTTGAAATTTAATGAACAGAAAATTTTTCTAACATTTATTTTATGATCGTCACATCATATTTTAATGCGATTAATGGTATAGTCGTGTCGGAGAAATTAAATAAAGTTAAATTTAAGATTCCCACAATATGATAGGCGCCATTTTTAGGGTTTAAGGGTGAGATTTTATTCTTCTCAATTGTATCTAAGGAATTTAAATTGATTAGGAAGGTTTGACAAAAAATTTTACCAAAAAATAAGAAAAATGCTCTTAGTAAAAATTATCATATGGTTTAAGTCAAAAGGTGAAATTTTTGAAAGTATTCCTGGACAAAAATAGAAGGTAGATTGCGCCAACTACAAGAAAATATTGGAAAAGATTTGTGTTTAATTTTGTAAGAAAGAAAATCAAAAGAGATCAAACTAAAATAGGAAGTTACCGTAATTTTGAAACGGTGATGATATGAGTAACAATCAAGGGAAATTCATTCCCTTTCTCTCATCATAGTAGGGCATTCTTATGCTATAAATAGAGTCTATTCACTTTTTCTTCACAACAAAACAAGAGAGCTCTAGTATTTAAAAAAAAAAAAAGGAAAACTCTATGAAGATTCTGAGAGAATTTGGAGAGAAAATTCTCAAGGAGAAATTTAGCAAGAGGGGTGGCTTTTGCAAAAACATATTAAGACTATTACTCTACCAAAATTAAGATAATAAGAAAGTTCAACTGCGTTGAAGTTTCAAGCTTTGCATCCGAGTTTTAACCCATAATATATTTGTTAGGAATAACGGGTTAGAATGACATTTTCGAAGGAATCAAAGTCTTAAGAAGCTAGGATTCAATCTCCAGGTTGATTCTTATATTTTAAGATTTGATTATGAATTTTGGAATGTTAATGTTAGGTTTTCCACGAAAATTTTAGTTTAACAACCTTCAAACTAGACCCGAATTAGGGTTATGCTTTCCTTTACTGTTATAGAAAATTTTTACAACCCGTGTTTCTAATGTTGTTGACTAACTTAGAGGCCGATTGAAAAATTTAGAAAATTCAATGTTGAATAACTTTTGTGAATAAAATATTTCTAAATTCAGCCTCGATTTTCATATATATCACGATGTTCCAAGACTGTCGAATCTGCCTTATAAAAAAAGTTTAAGATCCGTGTGTTTTTTGTAAAAATTTATAACTGGAAATCAATACCGCCTTAACCTCAACGGAGGTCAAGCATTTTCCTTAGGCCCCTAATTATAGGAGGCCCCATAATTTCTTAAAATATAATATATATTTTTTATTTAAATTATAATTATATTTTTTTAAATAAATCTATTAGAATTTAATTAATTGAGTTTTTTAGTAGAAAGAATGACTTTTCAACTTCTTTCTCTCTCCTATTCACACTAATCAACAATCACAATTCTCAACCGAAAAATCTACATACTTTCTACATGATAATCAAAAGAAATTGTATATAAGTAAATAAGGAATATGAATAGACTTTAAAGGATTTCTTAGTGGACAACAATAATAAAAAAAGAATGTTAAAAGATTTTACTTTCTCTTTCTGTTTTTTTTCCTTATAAAGGAACAAAAAGTATAGAAGAATGTTATATCTAGAAAAAAAAAAATTTGCACAACAACCTTTTACGTCAATCTTTAGGGATTTTTTTTTTCTTTGTGGACAATTTCAGAACAACCTTTGCAGATTTTTCTATACTCCAGGTTATATCTTTCTCGTTTATTTATATTTTATTAAGTTTTCTTTTTGAATTTTTGAGTTTTTTTTTTTATTTCATACCATATTTAAATTTGAGAAAGCCATGTCCAACGAAAAATATGCATCAGGGTTTGAAAAACATAAAAGAAAAAGAAGATTAGAAAGTTTGATTGAATCACAAAAAGGTGCCTTGAGAAATTCCTCACATGTATTAAAATAAGATGGAACTAAAGCAAGTGACGAAATAATTGATCAAGAAAAATACTTAAATGAATTCGTTGAAGATGAAGAGATGGTAGGAAAAAACATAGAAAATATAGATGATCAAAATGCTGAGAATAAATTGATTGAAAAAGGAGAAGATCAAGAAATGAATCAAGAAGATAGTGTTGAGATAAACATTAAAGACAATGATAATTTGTGGGGAAAAATCATTGACATCCCCTCACTTTAGGCGAAATGCCAGGGACACCCCCTCAATCAAATGTTATGCCACTGACACCCCTTTCTTTCTTAAAAAATGCCAACGATACCGCCTCAAAGTCGATTCCGTCAGTTTCCGTTAAAAAGTAGCCGTTTCATAATTCTTAAATACCTAAAATGCCCTCAAACGGTAAAAAACGGGCAGAAAACAACCAGAATTGATAAAATTATTATTTTTTCCTTAAAACAATAGATCTCTCATATATATAAATACTCTCCCCTCTCATTCATTTTTAACACACCCACATACCCACTCTCTCAAGTATTTTTGGAATTTTGTTTTCTCTGCTTTGTATTCATAAATTGAGGGGAAGTTATTTTTTATAGGTAAGAGATGAAATCCTTTGTTTGTTCTTAATTTATGCTATTTTCTTATTCTAGAAATACTCTAATTTTAACTTCTTCTTTTTTTTTTTTTTTTGGTAGTAATGTCTCAATCTAGTGCAACAAGCTCCATCAAGTATGAGAAAAAGATTTGCAAATGTGGCCGAAAAACAACAATAATGTTGGCGGAAACAAGTAAAAATCCTGGAAGATTGTTCTACCATTGTTCTAATTGTGGTGGTTTTGTAGGTTGGTGTGACCCTGTGAATTTGCAAGAGATAGCAAATGAGTTTGGAAATAGCTCTCAATAAGATCATTAAGAGAAGAACTACCCATCACAAGAGTCATATGCTATTAGAATGCACTTAAAAGAGCACGAGATTAGACTTAGGTACTTAGAATCTAAGCAAGAGTTCCAAATGACATTTGAAATTATTATGATGGTTGTAATGTTTATCATTTTACTATTGTTTATAGTGTTGAAAATGTAATTGAAATGTATTTACGAAGTTCATCACTAATTTAATATAAAAATAGTTCATTAGTACACCACAAAATATTTGTAAGCAAATATATAGAAAGTTTGTCATCATCAACAAAATATAAAGTGATCTACTATCAAAGCGTTGACGTCACACAAAAATGGGAATATGACGCAAATGGCCGTCAAACCTCGAACTTCATCAAGACATCGTATCATCTATTACAATTGAAACAAAAGAAAAAAATTTAAAGCAATTTAGTAAATTATATTTTACTAATGTAGGAAATTTTTGTTCAATTTAGATGTTACCTATGCATCATGAAGAAGATGGCCCGCTACCCAAGCGTTGTGGGCAACTACGTTGATTGTGCCCAAAATTCTTGCAAAGATGACACCGATATGAACCTTGTGTAGTTGCTCGTTATGTGGAAGGGACAACTTCACCTTTTTCCCTACGCCTATTCTTTTTAGGCCTTCCGGCACCACGTTTGACCGGGGGTGGTGCTACTACATGATGCTCAACATCTGGCCACCTAGTTTCATGAGGCACAGGGTGAATCATATTGCTATAACACATTAAATATGTGTTCTTACTAAAATAAGCATCAACATATTCTTCTGGATCTGCTCTTTTGAATCGAATTGCTGCCATTGCATGCTTGCAAGGAATTCCAGTCACTTGCCAGCCTCGACATTCACATGTTCTTCTTTGAAGATTAACTACAAAGTGTACATTCTCATCAAGCACTTCATATTCATCTCCACTAGCAAAGATAAGTGTACACCTCCTTGATACATTACTCAGATCTTCTAATTTCTTTCTAACCTCTGCTGTCACTTTACCTTCCCAAGTGAGACCTTTTTGATACCTTTTTTGCAACCTTCCCATCAATTTTCTTCTAATGTATTCGAACATGGTATGAATTGGCTTTCCTCTTGCATTTCCTAACCAACTATTGAAAGATTCAGTACAATTATTTGTTATATGGTCATTCCTCACAAGTTCATTGTGTACATGCCTTGACCAATGCTTTGCTCCAATTGCATCCAAATACTTAAAAGCTTCCTCATCAAGGTTTCTAATAGCTTCCATATTTATTTTAAAGTCTTCTTCATTGTATGATCTAGAAGCTCGCCAAAAATAGGACCTCAAAGCAAGACCTGGAAATTGCTGCCTGAAATTAGCATATATATGCCTGGCACAATATCTCATATCACATCTATCTTTACCAAAAATTGACTCAATAGATTGCAAACATCCCTGTAAAAATATTTTGAGATCAAGTTAAGTGTAAGAGAACTTAAAAAATCAATACTTGACATATACTTACATAAGCAAGTAAATTACCTTCTGTCTATCGGTCATAAATGTCTAGCAAGCGTCACCAAGCGTAGATTGCAAATGGACTAAGAACCATTTCTAACTTTCTATGCACTCTGCTTCCACAACAGCAAAGGCAAATGGAAATACACCATTGTTGCCATCAAGAGCCACCGTAGATAACAAGACTCCTTTAAATGGCCCTTTTAGAAAACACCCATCCATTCCAATAAATGGTCTGCAACCGGCTATGAATCCATTTCTCAATCCTTGTAAACCATAAAAGAACTTGTTGAATGTTGGTTGATTATTGGGTGATGTAGGTGTAGGTAAAACTGGGGCACACTCTAATTTGCACACAGATCCAGGATTTGTCAAACAAATCACCTCCGCATACTTAGGGAGCTTGTTGTAGCTTAGAATGAAGCTTCCTACGGTACCCTCTTCTGCTCTCAACCGTGTTCTATACAATCTGTGGCGATGGCACTCAAGCCCATATTTTTTTCTTCAATTGTTCTTCTATAGCATCAATCTTAATATCTTGATTGGATTTTAATTCATCTTCAAGTTTCTTTGCAATCAAATTCGACGTGGCTTCTCGATGCCTTGTAACCCTAATACAAGTATGTGTAGGGTTATAAGATTTCACTGAAAAAGTTGTAGTTTTAGCAATTGGAGATGCATGAATCCTCCATTTGCATCCAAGATAAGCACATTCACAAGTGACTCGAGTCCGCTCATTCTTAATCCTCTTTATCTCAAATCCTTCTTGGATAATGTAGTCTTTTAATGCTTCTCTAAATTCCTTGATCGTAGGAAATTCCATCCCCTTGTAAAATTCAATTTTCCCACCATCTTGAACTTTGAAAATATTTTTCCCTATGCCTTTCCCTCGATTGTTCTTCTTGCTTTTAACCTTACTATCACAATCAGAACTTTCTCCAGTCTCATCACCTGATTGATACTTTGATAAGTTATCAGAGCCATCAGAAGTTTCCCCAGTCTCACTTTCAGTACCATTAGTATCACCCTCACATTACGTATCATTCCATTCTTCCTCTTCTTCTGACCAATGATAATCATCATCTTCTTCATCGTCATCAACATCTTCATCATCCTCATTCCTACCTTCTATTTCCGCATCAAAAGCCTGTGTAACTTGAGATTCATATAACTCTATACCTATTCCCAGTTTGATCTCTTTCACACCTTTATAAGCTTCAAACATACTCTTCATGTCATTTTCATCTCTCAAAAGCTTGTATGTATTACTAATAGGATCACCATAAACCAACTCGAGAGCCTCAGGAATGATTCCATCATCAGAAATGACAGCCATAATTTCGTCAATTAATTCTCCAAACAAAGTATTTTTCTTGTTGAAATCATATAGATGATAAATTTTTCCACAATACAAAACTGTAAAATCATGTAGGTGTGCCTGCAAAATCATATTGTATCATTCAATATTGTTTGCCTTTTTTAAAAAACAATTATCCTTCGTATACTTATGAAGTCCTTTCTTAAAAAACAGATTTTTCCTTAGAAGCAAAAAAACAAGAGTCCTTATTCCATGTTCAATGTTCCTGCGTATGCTCACTGTTGCAACCAACAAAATAACAACAGTCCATATTCCATATTCAATCAATTTCATTACTTTTATTTTGGGTCCTTTTGGAATCCCTCTACAAATTTACTGTCCCTTAATTTTTATACGAAAAAAAAGAACACCCCATTGCTACAATGGTTGTGGTAAAAAGGAAGATAAAAACATAAGATATGATTTTTTTTTTAGTAAATAACACACGTAAGATATGGTTTTTTTTTTTTAGTAAATAAGATATGTTATTACAGATTCACAAAAGCACCAAAAAGAAAAAAGGGACAAATTTATTAATCTAAGATTGAAGATGGCAAAAAAAGGGAAAAAAAAAAACTAACCATTGCCGAGAACGAATCGCGGCTGCCTATTGCCCGTGGAGGAGAGCCGCGGCGGTAGAGAAGAGCAGCAGTGGTGGAGAGCGAAGCCCGCGGAGAAGAGCGAAGCCCGTGGTCGAGAGCGAAGCTCGTGGTGGAGAGCCGCGGTGGTGACGACGCCCGTGGAGGAGAGCGAAGCCCGTGGTAGAGAGCCGCGGTGGTGACGACGCCCGTGGAGGAGGAGTCGCAGCTGTCAACGCCAGTGGAGGAGAGCAGCGGCGGTGGAGGAGTCGTCGCCACTCACGATGTCCACGCCGTGGAGAAATGGTGGAACATGTTTTTTTTTTTTTTTTGGGCTTGGCTTGGCTAGGCTAGTTTGTCTGATGAAAATGGGAGTGATTTTACCCTAAAGAATGGACGGCCAGGATGTATTAAACATTATTGGATGGCTGAGATTTCATGGCTATTATAGACATTTCACAAATTTAACTAACAGAAGTTAATAGAGGGGGTGTGAGTGGCATAACATTTAATTTAGGGGGGTCCCTGGCATTTCATCAAAAGTGAGGGGGTGTCAATGATTTTTTCCCTAATTTGTGTGATATGTCCATTAACATTTATGATCCAGGACGATGAAAAAGTACAGACAAGAAATTAAGAGGTTTATTGGTAGAAAAAGGTCCAGTTAGAGAGATGATATAAGTTTTCGTAAAGATAGAAATTCTAGGCGTTTCTCCACTTCTTATTACATATGTAAACTATCAAATGGAGAAAGACATGAGCGAAGATGATTGATATATTTAAAGGATTTTGACAAATTATATTACTTTTGTTGCAAATTGTTAATACTAAGTCAAATATAAACCAACTAGGTAGTGAAGGAGCTAATGATTGGAGAAATCTAGGTGTCAAGCTTAAAAGTCATGAAATAAGTGCTGATCACGTGTAATGCATATGAACGACAAGGAGAAGGAGCATTGGAGGAATCTTTTGGTAAGAATAATTGAGATTGTTAAAACTCTAGCTAAGAATAATTTGGCATTTTCTGAAAATAATGAGAAGATTTATCAAGCGAATAATGGAAACTTTTTGAGTTTAGTTGAGATGATTGACGAATTTGATCCAACAATGCAAGAACATAGTTGAGATATTTAAAGTGTGTTGCTTATTATCCCGATTTAATAAAATTGCATCTTCTGAGTTTAATTTATTATACCTATTAACTCTAAGACCCGTCAATTGCTTCTTTTGAGTTTAATTGAATTTAATTGCGAATCCCTTCCTATTTTCTCTAAGATCCCTCAATTGTTCGCAAATCAGTGCTTAGAATTATGGAATAAGATTTGAGTTTGTGACATTCTTCTCTTGATTATATTGAACCCAGAGCAATAAATCAAGAAAGGCACGAACAGTCCCTTAATTATTACGGATCAAGGGCAATAAATACAATAAGTACTAATCCTAACTAAGCATCCGCCAGTTAGAGATTATTAACAATTGTACAGTGTCCTAGAGAATTAATTTCGATCACCTATTTGTCCTTATAAGTTAGCCTCGACTATCTACGAATTTCGGTCACCTTCCAATCCTTGTTGGTTCCAAAAGTATGTTGCTTTGTTATCCCGGTTTAATTAAATTACCTCTTCTGAGTTTAATTGATTTTACCTATTAACTCTAGCAAGTTTTTGATTGCAATCAAATCTAAATATTAAGCTCACAAGAAACACATATATTTATTGTTAAAACTTCAAAATAAATAACATTGCCTTTGGATAATCTCTCCTAGACGGAGAGAATTAACCTCACATAATTAACTTGAAAATTATGAAGCAGTAAATCCAATTGAGGGTTCATGGATAACACATATAAATTAAAGAAGAGTAAGGATATTAATGAAAACTTAATTGATGATTCACAGACGAATCCGCTGAACCCTCTTCAAACTCTCGTTGATGTGAAAACTCCTATTCTCTTGGCAATCTCTCTTGGTCAATCTCTCTCCACGTGCTTTCTTCTTCTTTTTTTTTTTTTTTTTTCGGATCTCATTGTGTTTTTAATTTAATTTTAGTTGTTGGAATCGTCTCTAGGCCATGATACCGTTATTTAGCTTAAAGGGGGTAGTTTTAACTTTTTCCTGGGCCGACTGGTGACGACTAGCGACATCCTGGCGAGGAGTGAGCAAGTGCTGGTGCTTAGTTGGCGAGGCCTCGCTAGGCTTCGATCCTGATTTTGAGAAGGGTCACCTTGTGTTTGCGAGGACTCGCCAGCTGCTAACTCTTGTGCGTTGAGTATTCGCCAAGCATTCTGAAAAGTTCCATTTGAACTTGCAACTACGTTTCCTCAACAATTTTTCCGACAAGGACTCGCTACAGCTCGGCGAGGACTCGCATAATCTAACGAGGATTCGCCAATGGTTCTAATTTTCATGTTTTGCTCTTCAGTTCTTTCCTTGTCTCGAGCGATAAACCTTGTAGCTCCTTTTCCACTTCAATTTTATCTTGAAACACATATTTTCATCCTCAATATCTGCACACACAAGAAATACATCAAATACTACAAAAAAATTGAGCAAAACATACCAAAACAAGCTGGAAAGCAGGTTGAATGAGCGTGTGAAATGAACACTCATCAAATGTGGATTGTATGATATAATTATAGAATATATTCTAGTTCAAATTATTAAATATATTATGGATTGTATGATATAATTACATAATATATTCTAGTTCATATGTTGTAATATATCACGGTTTAAATACTTAGTTTTATTTTTCTTTTTGAATTTTACATGTGAGAATTAACAAAAAATAAATAAATGATGCACCATTTCACTAAATTTTGAATACTTTTTTATTCATTTTTTTAACAATTTGTAAATGTACGTGTATCTCTATTTGTAATTATCTAATTCATTTAGATGCACAATTTCTACTTTTTTTTCTTCTCAATTTTGTTATTTTTAGTTCTAATTTTTTTAAAAATATTTTAATACCAAATAATTTTTGATAGTGTCTTATTTTTATATTTTATGCTTAAAAATTAATTTTATTTAAAAATCTAAACTATTTGTCTGAATAATATAATTTATGTTTCATTAAAAATAATTTTAACATAATTTAAAGTTTAACTTAATACATTTATAATACAAAATATGATTGAAAAAAAATAAATATATATTATCCATGTTTATGGCACGTGTGTAAAACTATCTATAGAACTATTAAAAGAATCGAGAAGGCCAAGCCTTTCGGCCCCTGTTTTTTCTTGCCTTTCTTTTGTTCTAAATGTCGAAAAACGTATTTTTTAGGGCGTTAAAATGAATTTGTGAGCAAAAAAAAAAAAATCCTGACACGGGCCCGCGTGCAGAACAAGCCACCCCCACCCCCCCTTTTTTTTAATAAATATAATTCATAAAATAATCAATTTAGACTAGTATATCTATATAATTCTCCCTCGTCTAAAACAGTCGCATGCACATGTTTTTCCTTGGAACTTCTCAATTTTGCTGACAAGACTTATTGACCTAATTAAGTTTGGGCTTCAAGTTTAGACTATATACTCGGCATAAGGACATGGCCCAAGAAAAGTGAACACCTTCAAGGCAGGACATGGCAGGCCCGCAGGGTTGTATAATAATCTATACTCCAACCAAAGCTAGAATTTTAAAATAAAGCAATTCTTGATCACCCTTAATAATCTTACCACCTTTACTAAGAATGGATCAGTTTTTTCCATTCTCCACAAGAAACGCCTCTTAAGGGGACGACATATGGCATTTTTTGGGAACGACACGTGGCGTCCCCTTTAAAAAAAATGCATTTAGAGGCTTATTTTGAGGGGTTTTTTAGAAAATTTGGAGGGTTTTTTTTCGCAAATATAAGGGGATTTTATTGCAAATTTGTACGTTTTAGAGGACTTTTTTACAAATTCTTTTTTTTTTGTTTCAATCGTTTGAACAGGTTTTTTTTTTTTTTTTTTACGTAATGGTCTCGAAATTTTTTTTCTTGGTACAATTAGATTCTGAATATTTTTTTCAATTTTTTGACACCCATTGTCATATATATTTTTTTTACCGTAACTATTTTTTATTTGTTTTATTTGTTCTAAGCTTTTATTTATTTTTTAAGTTTGAAAATTTTTTAAAAAGCCCTTGTATTTATATTAAATGATAAATTTAATCCTTTAATTATTCAACATAACAAAAATATCACTTTTTTTAAAAATTTTAACAAAATATACTTTTTTTCATCGTGTCATATTTTTTATCGGTTATATTATTTTACACGTACTTTACACGCGCGAAGTGCGTGTATAAAAACTAGTCTTTATTCTTAATGGTGTGCTCCTTTTATTTATACTCTATGTTTGTAGTGTAAATTTTGGAGTATAAATTAAAAGTACAATACACATGGGGTATAGACTATCATTGTGTTAAAAATAGGTATTCCTCAAAATCCCCCTATTAGGAAATCATTTACTTCCTTCCACTGTTTGCCTTCTCGAATAAATTGAAATATTATGAAAAATAGAGCATCTTTGAAGAGTTGTTTTTGATATGCTACTCTACCTTTCTTTTTCTTACAATATATAAACTGGAAAATTAAAACGCAACACACAATTAAGTAGAAAATTTTATTGTTCTAATCATATATTTCTTTTCCAAATGGCCCTGGAGTATGTTATAGAATTGTAACGACCCAAAACTTAAAACAATATTTTAGTTCCGAAAAATACGGACAAATTTGACTTTTTAAATTAAGTTACATACTTGAGTTCTTAATAACAAACATAGGGAATATTAATTCTCATCATAACTAAAATGGATTTAATTAAAACATTTACAAAATATTGCAGGATTTAAAACTTTCTTTGTCAACGATTTGCCGATAGTCCACGTAAGGTTATACAGGTCGGTCCCGTATACACTCGCTGTTCCCGTCGTTGTCGCCTCTCACTATTTGCTTTTATGACAAGATACCTGCGACACGAGCACACTAGTGAGCTAATAGCCCAGTAAGTAGATTAGGTAAATAGGTTGCTAAGTCTGCAGGTAACAAGCAATCAATGGATAACACAATACAATAATCTAATGAAAGGACGGACTCGATAATCGAGTCGTCATAGTCCGAAGAGTAAACGTCACTCTTATGCAACCTTGTCCGCTAAATAGATTTCAGAAACAGGTTGCTAAACCCAAGCGGGGTATAATACCTGCAAAAGAGTTGTGCCGTGGAATGGGGTCGGACTTAATGACCCATTAATCTCGAGTCAAAAGTCAACCTCATGTTTATTCTAATCTCACTCAAGTTCACAACTCTCTGACTTAGCTTATAAAACTACGTGTGCACACGATTCACATCCAGACCCCTTACGAGTCGTTCTAGAACTTATACACAATCTAGACCTCTCATGCGTCGTTATAGAATTCAATACTCATTTAGACCCATTACGGGTCGTTCTAGAACTTATTTACAATCTAGACCTCTTACGGGTCGTTCTAGAATTCAATACTCATTTAGACCCATTACGGGTCGTTCTAGAACTTATTTACAATCTAGACCTCTTACGGGTCGTTCTAGAATTCAATATACATTTAGACCCATTACGGGTTGTTCTAGAACTAATACGACTCTAGACCCTCTGTGGGTCGTTCCGAAACCTCACACAGACAATGGCCCCGTCAGGCGATCTCGGAATCAATCATGATCGCAACAGACAGCATATAAAGAGGAAGGTCGTCTACCGACCTCCTTGAGACTTCTCGGGTCGTTCCGAAACCTCACACAGACAATGGCCCCGTCGAGCGATCTCGGAATCGATCATGATCGCAGCACACAGCATATAAAGAGGAAGGTCGTCTACCGACCTCCTTGAGACTTCTCGGGTCGATCCGAAACTTCTCACGACCGGTGGTTCCGACGGACTGTTTCGGATTGATTGTGCAATCACCCCATCGGGTTAATTCGGGACATGCTATGGATCTTGGCCCCTCGGACCATCCCGATATTCTTTAAGATTGTGAGGACTCATCCTCCTCGGGCCTCTCTGCCCTTTCCGAAACCTTTTACGGCCAGTGACCCCGTCGGGTCATTTCGGAATTCATTATTACACTTTACCCCGTCGGGCCGATCCGTATCGTCACATCATAAACTATGGGGAGGGCCGTGGCTCTCCTCCCCAAGGCCACTCGGGCCGTTCTGAAAGGTGGTTCGTTGACCTCCGCGAGGTCCCTCAGGTCGCTCCGAAATCTGTCATACATAATGGCCCTGTCGGGCTATTTCGGAACCAAATCATGATCGCGGCCCCGTCGGGCCCTATTCAAATGATCAAAGTATTGCGACAGAGGAAGGTCGTCCGTCGACCTCCCCAAGGCCTCTCGGGCCGTCCCGAAACGTAATCAGTGGCCCCGTCGGGCTATTTCGGAACCGATCATGACTTGCGGCCCCGTCGGGCCCTACCCGTATACATACATTGCTTTCGCTCCCCTTGTCTTGTCTTAGAGTTTTCTCTTTGACCTGCAATAAAGTCTCAACAACAACAGAAGTAAAATAGTTTTATGTCTGTGGTCCCATACCCACGACAGTTAAGTCATACTAACACGTATACATACACAAACAGACACACACACCCTACACAATAACCTGAATCACGAAGCTGAGTAGTTTTATGTCTGTGGTCCCATACCCACAGACAGATAAACATATAAATGAACACACGCACAATTACACCCCTATAGAAACACAACACATCATAAACGAACCTACAGTCCCATACCTGCAGGCTCGTTGCACAAATAAGACAAACACGATCAAAAGCTTGTATTCACCATCTTAGCAAGAATAGGGATCCATATAGTTTGGTAGCCACAATTTTAGGAGCATCGCACGCTTTATACAATTTCAACACATGCACAATATATTCAAGCATGGTAAGTATACTCGTGTCACAGTGGCGATCTACTTACCTGAGGTCCCAAGCCTTTCATCTTTGTCCTCGCGATCTTTCCTCAGTGGCGTCCCTCCTTAAAGCTTGATGTGTGGCACTTCTGTCCAACACGAGGATTAGAGGGTCAATGCCTATGTTTACTAATCATTCGCGAGAAATGAGACTGTATGGCTCAAAGAATCAACAGAAAGAAAGTTAGACAGTGGCCGGCGCTGAGGGTCGGCGCGGCGGGAGGCGGCGCGAATCGTGGCCGAACCGCGCGGAGGGGCTGTGCTACGGCGAAGCTAGCTCGGGCGGCGTCAGGCCGAGCGGCCGGACTTGGGAGCAGGAGGGGGCGACGCGCGGAGGCTCGAGGACGCGCTCGCGGACGTCGCGGGGCTGGAGCTGGCGCTGGCGGGGGCTGGGCGCAGCTCAAGAGCTGCGCGAGGGGCGCGCGCGGAGGCGGCGCTGGCCGGCGGCAGGGGCCTGGAGTCACGGGAAGAGAGAGAGAGAGAGAGAGAGAGAGAGAGAGAGAGAGAGAGAGAGAGAGAGAGAGAGAAACTCTTTTTTTTTTTTTTTGAAAAGGGATCGTGAGTGTTGATCGGCTGAGAAGGAAATGAGAAAGAGAAGAAGAAGCCCTAGAGGGCTTGGGCTTAATTTTGGGCCAAAATGGCCAAAAAATTCAATAAACGAAAGTGGTAAAATTTCTCCGTGAAATATTAAAATTGCACACGTAATTTGGACACGGAGACTTAGGAATTTTAATATCATTCTCGAAATAAACACAAATTCCTAACACGTCCAAAAATTCAAAACTGCAAAATAACCATGTCAATTTTATAATTTCTCTCATGGCTCCAAATTGACCTAATTTGACAAAACTGGCCAATTTTACAAATTGCTCACAACTGAGGTAAAAATTCAAATTAATAAACTGTCACAGTGCTTTTGAAATTCAGGTCATTACAATCCTACCCCCTTATAGAAGTTTCGTCCTCGAAACTTGGAATAAGAAAGGGTATTTCTTTCGCATAAAACTCTCAAGTTCCCAAGTTGTCTCTCCTTAGGTATGGTTTCCCCTCTGTACCTTGATCGTCGGGATAGTCCTATGTCTCAACTCCTGGTCCTCTCGATCTGAAATTTTACATGGACTACTCTTCATAGGTAGCTTCAGGCTCAATGTCCAAGGTTTCATGGGGCAGCACATGACTAGGATGGTTCACGTGCTTCAACTGGGTTCCCATTGCTTTGAGCAAGCTCTTTAAAATGTGGAAGTGAACCTATTATCTCTATCAGAGACAAGGGGGTACTTGCACTCCGCGGAGTCTCACTATCCCCTGGACACAAATCTCCGCTAACCTATCCATGGGGTCTGTCAATCGCATCGGCAAAAAGTGCGCTGACCTTGCGAGCCTATTTACAATCACCCAAGTCGCATCTCAATAAAGGCGAATCCAGTGGTCCCCGTAGGGATGTCCTCACTGGAGCAGTTGTGAGACGCCTTTTGAGCTCTTGAAAGCTCTATTCACAAGCCGGAGTCAAAGAAAAATTTGGTATTCTTTTAAGTAAGGCGGGTTAAAGGTAGAGATAGTTTGGTGAACCCCTCTACAATTTGCCTATAGTACCCGTCTAAACCCAAGAAACTACAAACTTCTGACAGTAGTGGGCTATTTCTATGAACTCACAGCTTCAATCTTAGGTGAATCCACCGAACTCCCTTCTTTAGACACTATGTAACCAAGAAAATAGACTATTTCCAACTAAAAGTCACACTTCTTGAACTTCGCATAAAGCCTTTTCTCGGTTAATCTTTCCAAAACAGCAAGCAAATGCTCTTCATGCTCCTCCGAACTAACAAAAACAGTAACATAACAGACACAACTAACCAAAGATAGTAATCACAGAGCACAGCAAAGTACAAATAGTTGAATCAACATAAAACATTATGAAAGAACAATTCGTATAATTTAAAATCTGTAAGTTATCAAGAAATAAGCAAACCAAACTTTTGAGAGGTTTGGATCTCTCCCACAAGAGCTGAGCTCTGCGAATAAATTTTATTTTATTTTATTATTTTTTTATTATTATTATTATTTTACAGATAACCAATACGCTTACAACGTGACCCCTATATTCCAAACATTCACGTAAACCAATTTAATTCATCACGTCAACTGTCTACGCTAATCTCTTGACAACGCCCTTCGCAATTGAAGTGAAACGCCTTAGAGCCTACTAGTGCCAACGTAGTGGTGTAGGCTCGATGTGGGTCCCGCCTGGGTGTGTTGAATGGGCCTTTAACCTCTTTTTAAGCATTATTTTCCACGCTTCCGCTGCGTCACTCTGATAATCATCACAGTTGTGCACGACACTCTCTTATGGCCAATACTTGTGCGTTCTGTGAAAAAGCAGATAGCTTAGCAATTATCTTCTTGGGTAAGACGAATTTTGGGACGCCATCTACTAGGTCACATCAGCTCTCTGTTGCTCGTCTCCGGTTGTAGTGGACTAAACTACTGTTATTGATGGGAACAGCCTTATGATGGACACTAGAAAAAAAATGTGGCACCATGACGATTGGTTGCTTCTATCGTTAGCTCGCTAATTTGAATTGGGCCTATTATACTCGGCTCTATAAAAAGGTAAGCTGCATTTTTTTTTTGTGCCTAGTAGAGCCTAATCAGCGCCTCAAAGGGAACTCTCACCTGGGGAATATCTGTGATTGGTGTGACTTTAATGACTTTTGTTCCTTCCGAAAATGGCAATCGCGTTCCTTTGCGTGACCTCGACGGCCAACAATGCGAGAATTGCAACCTTTAGGAATTTACACTAGCAGCGAAAAACGACAGACCGACGTTGGCCTACTCGAGGCAGCGCGGGCAGTAGAGAGCTACCACTTTTAACGAGAGTGTCCTGTAGACCGTCACTCTGAGTCCTAATTCTCGGCATCATCCTCAAATCCCATCATGCTCGTACTTGAGTACACCTGCAATCGATTTTACTAAATTTTATATCTCATTTCACGTGAAGTAGAAGTAAGGGTTACTCACATTGGCGAAAATGAAAGAATCACGCTTGTGTATACGGGGTTGTCTACAGGACCGGCTAAACCGTGGCTCTGATACCAACTTTGTAACGACCCAACACTTAAAACAATATTTTAGTTCCGAAAAATACGGACAAATTTGAACTTTTTAAATTAAGTTACATACTTGAGCTCTTAATAACAAACATAAGGAATATTAATTCTCATCATAACTAAAATGGATTTAATTAAAACATTTACAAAATATTGCAGGATTTAAAACTTTCTTTGCCAACGATTTGCCGATAGTCCACGTAAGGTTATACAGGTCGGTCCCGTATACACTCGCTGTTCCCGTCGTTGTCGCCTCTCACTATTTGCTTTTATGACAAGATACCTGCGACACGAGCACACTAGTGAGCTAATAGCCCAGTAAGTAGATTAGGTAAATAGGTTGCTAAGTCTGCAGGTAACAAGCAATTAATGGATAACACAATACAATAATCTAATGAAAGGACGGACTCGATAATCGAGTCGTCATAGTCCGAAGAGTAAACGTCACTCTTATGCAACCTTGTCCGCTAAATAGATTTCAGAAACAGGTTGCTAAACCCAAGCAGGGTATAATACCTGCAAAAGAGTTGTGCCGTAGAATGGGGTCGGACTTAACGACCCATTAATCTCGAGTCAAAAGTCAACCTCATGTTTATTCTAATCTCACTCAAGTTCACAACTCTCTGACTTAGCTTATAAAACTACGTGTGCACACGATTCACATCCAGACCCCTTATGAGTCGTTCTAGAACTTATACACAATCTAGACCTCTCATGGGTCGTTATAGAATTCAATACTCATTTAGACCCATTACGGGTCGTTCTAGAACTTATTTACAATCTAGACCTCTTACGGGTCGTTCTAGAATTCAATACTCATTTAGACCCATTACGGGTCGTTCTAGAACTTATTTACAATCTAGACCTCTTACGGGTCGTTCTAGAATTCAATACACATTTAGACCCATTACGGGTTGTTCTAGAACTAATACGACTCTGGACCCTCTGTGGGTCGTTTCGAAACCTCACACAGACAATGGCCCCGTCAGGCGATCTCGGAATCGATCATGATCGCAACACACAGCATATAAAGAGGAAGGTCGTCTACCGACCTCCTTGAGACTTCTCGGGTCGTTCCGAAACCTCACACAGACAATGGCCCCGTCGAGCGATCTCGGAATCGATCATGATCGCAGCACACAGCATATAAAGAGGAAGGTCGTCTACCGACCTCCTTGAGACTTCTCGGGTCGATCCGAAACTTCTCATGACCGGTGCTTCCGACGGACTGTTTCGGATTGATTGCGCAATCACCCCATCGGGTTAATTCGGGACATGCTATGGATCTTGGCCCCTCGGACCATCCCGATATTCTTTAAGATTGTGAGGACTCACCCTCCTCGGGCCTCTCTGTCCTTTCCGAAACCTTTTACGGCCAGTGACCCCGTCGGGTCGTTTCGGAATTCATTATTGCACTTTACCCCGTCGGGCCGATTCGGATCGTCACATCATAAACTATGGGGAGGGCCGTGGCTCTCCTCCCCAAGGCCACTCGAGCCGTTCTGAAAGGTGGTTCGTTGACCTCCGCGAGGTCCCTCGGGTCGCTCCGAAATCTGTCATACATAATGGCCCCGTCGGGCTATTTCGGAACCAAATCATGATCGCGGCCCCGTCGGGCCCTATTAAAATGATCAAAGTATTGCGACAGAGGAAGGTCGTCCGTCGACCTCCCCAAGGCCTCTCGGGCCGTCCCGAAACGTAATCAGTGGCCCCGTCGGGCTATTTCGGAACCGATCATGACTTGCGGCCCCGTCGGGCCCTACCCGTATACATACATTGCTTTCGCTCCCCTTGTCTTGTCTTAGAGTTTTCTCTTTGACCTGCAATAAAGTCTCAACAACAGAAGTAAAATAGTTTTATGTCTGTGGTCCCATACCCACCGACAGTTAAGTCATACTAACACGTATACATACACAAACAGACACACACACCCTACACAATAACCTGAATCACGAAGCTGAGTAGTTTTATGTCTGTGGTCCCATACCCACAGACAGATAAACATATAAATGAACACACGCACAATTACACCCCTATAGAAACACAACACATCATAAACGAACCTACAGTCCCATACCTGCAGGCTCGTTGCACAAACAAGACAAACACGATCAAATGCTCGTATTCACAACCTTAGCAAGAATAGGGATCCATATAGTTTGGTAGCCACAATTTTAGGAGCATCGCACGCTTTATACAATTTCAACACATGCACAATATATTCAAGCATGGTAAGTATACTCGTGTCACAGTGGCGATCTACTTACCTGAGGTCCCAAGCCTTTCATCTTTGTCCTCGCGATCTTTCCTCAGTGGCGTCCCTCCTTAAAGCTTGATGTGTGGCACTTCTGTCCAACACGAGGATTAGAAGGTTGGGTCGCGCGGATCAGGGCCTCGTGCAGCGGAACGAGGGGCGGCGAGCAGCGGCTGGGCTCGCCGGAGTGGGCTCGCGACTGGGCGGCGCAGGGGGAGCACCGTCGGCGTTGCGCAGGGCTGCGGAGCTGTGCGCTGTGGGTCGGCGCGGTGGGAGGCGGCGCGAATCGTGGCCGGACCGCGCGGAGGGGCTGTGCAAAGGCGAAGCTAGCTCGGGCGGCGTCAGGCCGAGCGGCCGGACTTGGGAGCAGGAGGGGGCGACGCGCGGAGGCTTGAGGACGCGCTCGCGGACGTCGCGGGGCTGGGGCTGGCGCTGGCGGGGGCTGGGCGCAGCTCAAGAGCTGCGCAAGGGGCACGCGCGGAGGCGGCGCTGGCCGGCGGCAGGGGCCTGGAGTCACGGGAGAGAGAGAGAGAGAGAGAGAGAGAGAGAGAGAGAGAGAGAGAGAGAGAGAGAGAGAGAGAGAGAATGAGAGAGAGAGAGAGAGAGAGAGAGAGAGAGAAACTCTTTTTTTTTTTTTTTTTTTGAAAAGGGATCGTGAGTGTTGGTCGGCTGAGAAGGAAATGAGAAAGAGAAGAAGAAGCCCTAGAGGGCTTGGGCTTAATTTTGGGCCAAAATGGCCAAAAAATTCAATAAACGAAAGTGGTAAAATTTCTCCGTGAAATATTAAAATTGCACACGTAATTTGGACACGGAGACTTAGGAATTTTAATATCATTCTCGAAATAAACACAAATTACTAACACGTCCAAAAATTCAAAACTGCAAAATTACCATGTCAATTTTATAATTTCTCTCATGGCTCCAAATTGACATAATTTGACAAAACTGGCCAATTTTACAAATTGCTCACAACTGAAGTAAAAATTCAAATTAATAAACTGTCACAGTGCTTTTGAAATTCAGGTCATTACAAGAATATGTTATATAGTGTATGTTACATTATTGGCATTAAACAATTAGGATAAATTTTGAATAACTTGTTGAGTTTTGTTCAAGTTAAGCTAAGTATTTGTGTGTTTAGAGATAAGAGCGCAGAGAGTTGCAACCTTTAGCTCGGTTTGAGTAGTTTTTTAGTGAAGAATTGCAACTCTTCATTTGTTAGGGTTTTTTTTTATTGTTAATTTTTTATTAGTGAAGAGTTGTGATTCTTCACATATATATATATATATATATATATTTTAGGGCAGAGTTACGACTTTGCACTTTTTAAAAAAAAGTCCTTGCCTCTTAAAAAACTGACAAATATTTCGAGAGGATGCAACACTTACACTTTGTTTTGTTGGAAGGATTGAGATTAAGAATGATGGGAAGAAGAGGAAGGATGGAGAGGGTGATGGAAGGAGAGAATAAAAGCTCTCCTTCATGTTATTTGGTAAAGTATGAAAGGAGAGAGGACAAATTCCTACTCTTTTATTTGGTATTAGAAGGAGAATTAGAATGATGGATAGATTGAGTTTTGTTAGATTACTGTTTTACTCATCAAATACTTTTGTATACTTTTACATATTAAAAATATATATGTTGCAATTATTAAGTTGTAGAGTTTTTTCAAATGAAAATTGATATAGTATAAGAGAATATGTGTTTACAAACAAACATATATATTCATGTTTATAGCAAATTCGAACAAAACAGACAAGTATATATCTATATAACATATTAAAGCCCAAAAGCATTTTTCAATGGCGTTTCGTTCTCATTTCGAGCGTCTTTGGGAGAGCATTTTTTGTTTTTTGCGTTTTTTAAGGAAAAACGAATTTTGAGGGGTAAAAATGAATTTTTTTCCAAAAATTGTGCCCAAGTATGTATAAAAAAAGCCTAAGGAGCTAAAAAAAACAAATTAATAGATATATAATACCAAATAAATAAGTGCCATATGAAATTTAAAAAAAAAGGCCTGATGCGCTGGCCCCACCGTGTCAGGCCCTTGGGCACTCTCCTCTTCGGCGCGCTTGAGTAGTCCACTTTTTAAAAATATATATATATTTTGTTTTCTTTCTTAAATTTCCTTTTCTTTTTGCATTTCTCTTCTTTTAAATTCTTTAATTTATCAACCAATTAATTTTAAATACAATTTTAGTTAGCTAGATTTTGTTTTATTCCTTTAGCACTCTTTGTGTTGTGTTTATTTTAATCCCAAAAAATTTATTTTGTTGCTTTATCTTAATTTCTTATTATTTTCTTTTGTTTGTTGTTATTAATTTCGTTTGTATTTTCACTAAAAAAGATTAATTCATTCTTTTTTTTAGATTTTTATTTTTTTTTATTAATTTATTTGCTTAACTTTGTTCTTATCAATTAAGATCTATAAACGTTAGATTGTAAGTGTAAGGGTTTTCCACGAATTTTTTATTTTGAAACCTTTAGACTGAACCCAAACTAGGGTTTATGCTCCCACATCACTGTTCTGGAATTTTTGCTTATGAATATGATTTTTTCCACAGTCAAGAAAAATTATGTATGTTTATTTATAAGCCTAGTATGTTATTAAAATTTTTAAAATTTTTAGACTCATGGTTTTTTTTTAATGAAAAAATCGGAACTGAGATCACATAAATGGTTCCAGCACTAGACTATTTTTATAGTCTTGGATTCCAGTGATATTTTATGAACTCAGAGGCCAAATCAGTTTTTAATGATAACTCAAGAAATTTATAAAATTCAATCTTGGATAAGTTTTGTGAGATAAGATATTTCCTAATTCGGCGTCGATTTTCGTATACACTTCTTTTTTTTCTAAACTTCCGAATATGCTTTGTAAAAGAAGTCCAAGATCCGTTTATGTAACGACCCGCCGGCTCGGACGAGGCCACGACAGGAGTGTACAAACTAACTTTTATACACTCGTGAACTTCTTTTAAAACTTTGCAAACAGAAATTCTATAATAATTTATTTTTTTTAGATGCGGAAGTCTTTATTATAGATAGTACTAATATCATAATACGGGTGTTCGAGCATGGTTACTGATATATACATATGTTAATAAAAGTCCTCGGGATCACGTCCTATTCTCAAAACATAACATGACTCACGCGGAGTCTATTACCATAATATTAAAATATTCAAGTCTTAAAGCTCTCGGGATCTAGTCCCGACATCAAAAGCTATAAACTGATTATATTTTAAACAAAAGTACGGAATAAACTACAAAAGGTATCCATCTCCAAAATATGCTGTATACACCATCTCCGCTAGCTCCTACTCGTTTGTTGTCATCAACTTCTTACCTACAACACCGAGAAACCTATGAGTTTGATAAACTCAGAAAGGGCAAACTAGTCTACCCTGATTGATATGCAGCAAACAACATACACATAGAGGATTAGTCGTCCCATACCGACTAACATCCTTTGCAATCATAACAAAGTTTGTCGAATACCCCCAAGTTTTCCCATGTCTCTCAGTTCTTACTTTTTCACAACCGAGTACTTCGTACTCGGCTCATGATAAGTACACAAAAGTGGACTTTTAATATGCTTAGTTACATAAAATTACTAGAATTGTTTAGTTATAAAAGAATATTTTCATGATTTTTAATGGTTATTATTTTTATTAAAAAATATTTATTTTAGCTTGTTATACTTGAACAAATATTTAATTTTGGTTTGATTTTGTTTGCAAGGTTGAATATTAAAGAAGTTGGGCCAAAAATATCAAAAGAACACAAAAAAATAACAAAAGGGTCAAAGGAATGCAACTCAGCCAGCCAAGCGGGGTCTACACATTCACGTGGCCCAACCAGACGCGAGACTAGTGCGCCACCCCAGCCCAGCCTTTAGCCCCTCTCCTTGACACGCGAAAGGCGTGATTCTCGTCCACCTGTGCGCGCAAGTGGCGCGCGCTTCCAGCCCTGCTAACAACAGTGGGTCCTGCGCCACAGTCCTCCACCAATTAGCGCCCACTTTAGTGTGCTAGTGGCCCCGGTGTTCCGCTGATGCCTCCTGCTCAGTCAACTACCCCATGTCTTTGCCTATCCAGCGAGGGACACGTGTCGATCCAATTCCAAAGCCATCAACCGAGGAGCGACACATGGCAATCTCGAACCAAAATTACTTCAGTGTGGAAATCAATCTCAAGCTCCCAATTTACCCATTTAATTTTCTAAATATCTCCAAAAATTAATTAGTTAATTTCCTCATTTTTGTATTTTCTATTTTCTATTACTTTTTATTTTACTAGCCACTCCTAAATAATATAAATAAAGATATTGGCTAAAGTTTTTGTACCCTTTAACTTTTACAATTATTTTAGAAAATTCTTAATCTTTCTCTGGCTATTAGTTCTCATATTTTTATGAGAATATTGTTAGCCTAGTTCGAGATGTGGTTAGAGATGAATTTAATTATGTAATTTTTCTATTGCAATTTTGATTCCAATTTGTGCTTCAATATTTTAATTTTTGTTATGAGTTTGATCTTATTATTTTAATCAAGAAATTATGTTCTATTTCCCATATAGGTTTAGTCAAGCTCTTCCTATGTGCGATTTCTTATGAACGTTAATTGTCATTGGTTTATAAGTTAGTCTTTTACTGCAATATGATCAATTTGATATATTGCCGATTTTAGATGGCTTATGAATATTCGAATATCTTATTTTGTATGACTAGTCATTTACTGCGTGACTGTTAAATTGATATCTCGTCGATTTAAGATAGCGTATAGAATAAATATCTGTTGTTTTAATTGATAGAGCCTTTTCATATTAAAATACATAGGCTTAATTTTAGATCTTTAATGTCATATTTTTCGGTTGTTTGTTTGGGGTGTGAAACTTGCAATCGAGTTATAGGAATCAGAAGTGTAAACAATTAAATAAAATAATTAAGGGATTCTCAATACCTCGTTGGATTTTCTTATTGCTTGTTTGCTCTAATCTTACTTCTGTCTTCTTCAACTAAAAATTCTTATTCTTTTTAATATTTTTACTTTTGCCTCCTAAAGTTTGTTTCGAGTATATTGGTTTGTCTTTTATTTTCACCTCTTCGTGGAGAAGACTCCGCTTTCATTGTGCTACTAACCACTGCTTTAGCATTGTACAATTTGGGCGTGATCATTTCAGGCAACGAACTTTCTACACAAGGTAGCTCGGTCCCCTCGTATCACGCGTACCCGCATAATACTGTCGACTCGCCGTTTATGAGGAGGCAACTTGCCCTTCGATGGCGATTCTCTTGCACACAACATCTCCTTGAACTGCAAGGCCTTGTGATAGGATATGGACCTACCACGTTTCTTTATAGTCCTTCTGGAGGATACGTCTTGTTAGACTCTCTCTGAACTTAATGGTTTCATACAGAAATCATTTCGTTATTTATTTCGAGCTCATCACCTTCCTCAAGTCTATGATCCACTGATGGTCACCGTGATTTCTCCAGCGCGCAGGCGGGGAGACGACCTATCTCCCGACAGTCCTTCGGACTTCATCTCACACTCAACTTGGCTGGCTTTGGGTGAGGAACATGCTCACCCTTGGGGAAAGAGGCTCTTTCAATAGGAGCTCAACAGTACCATCGACTTCGTTTCACTTTAATATTTTAGATTGCGTTCGTTTCCCTCTTATCAACTCCTTTCGGAGAAATGATGGTTATTTCGGATTCCTATCTGTTCGTCTCATTGTCAAGGAATCAGGAATCTGAATCTGATGACTATCCCCTAGCCTAATCACATAGCAAGTTGGAATGGCAATGTGTTTGAACCCCCTTTTCTGGTCACACAGTAGATTGGGATTTCACAAGAGGCCTATCTACAATTTTAGTTTATGGTTTTAAAACAACGAATGGACTTCTCACGAGTCCCACTTGTTGGCCTCTTGCATTTATATCCAAGACCGAAGATTTAGTTCATCGAGGGGTTCACAGCAACATATAATAGGCTAGGTAGGTTTTTCTATAAGATTTCATTGAAGGACCACGGTCCATAGGTCATAGCACGCGAGTAAGGACCCGGATGTGCCGTTATCCTTCAAGTTTTATCGATCCAAGATCGACAACCAATATGATACTAGGTTCTTTAGAGGATTACTCAATCTTAGCATTTAGTGTTTAACCGCGTCTTTAGGTATTCCCTGCCTTAACTAATTTCGGCAGCTTCAGGCCACCTTTGTGGACATCACAACGGTTCCGAGGTCTTTTCGGAGACTTGCTTCGAGCTTGGTCTACCTTCTTATTTCCTTGTCCTTGAACAAAAGACATGGTCTCGTCAATTCACTTATCCCGTAAACACGAGAGCGAAATGCTTGGAATTAACTCTTAAGTGCTTGGGTTCTCTAGGTAAGCCTCTCTAGACAGTCCCTCTTCGTTCGAAACCTTCGAACTACTTTGGGGTCGACGCCTAGGAGGATCTAATTAGGCTTAATGAGCTTTCTAGTAGGTTTTTGTTTGACTAAGTTACTCTTAAGAGGCCCAATTCTTGGGTTCAAGGACCGATTAGTGATTCGGGCACTAATCACCTTAGTCTTAGACTTAGACACGAGGCCCAAAAGATGATTTGGGCTTCGGGTTAGAATAAGGCCCAAAATGACCTTCACAGTTTCCCACTGCTAGGCCCAATACAATTTTGGGCTTGAATAAGATGAAGGCCCAAAATGGCCTTCACAGTTTTTAAAGTAGTTAGCATGATCTGGGCCTTAAACAAGGTAAAGGGCTAAAATGGCCTTCACAGTTTTCACAATAATTGGGCCCAGCTTGATCTAGTCCTCAAACAAGGCGAAGGCCTAAAATGGCCTTCACAACTTTCAAAATAGGTATGTTGGGCCTTAAAAAAGGTGAAGGCCCAAAATGGCCTTCACGGTTTTTCAAGTCCCGTCGCGGTGTTCGCTTTGTCTACTTTTGAGAAAGTTGCTCGGATTTAAAGGATATCCGAGTCTTTGTTGTTTTGAAAACAATTTGGTTAGTCCAGTTTTCAATTTAATGCTCTCATCTCGATGTGTTTGGTCTGGGCTAGGCCTATTTAAGTCTCATACCCGTCATACACTTTAGAGATTTCATCGAACTTGTGTTCGTGGTTAGGCTCGGAAAAAACTGTTTGAGTTTGCATTTACACAATATTACAATCTTTGATATTAGTTTTTCCTAAGGCTTTATCCACTTTATTATTCTCTAATTTCTTTTGAAACACTTATTACAACAAAACCAATTCCAGCTTGATTAGAATTTCATTATTTTCCAAGAAAAACTTAGCTTGGTTGGACTTTAGCTTCTAAATTATTTTTCTCCTACGAGCCTTGCTATAGAACCGTGTATTGCCTAATCCATGTTCAAACTAGTTTCCACCATTTTCAAAAACAGTTTGTGAGGCTCAAAATAATTATAAAAAAAAAACTAGTTTGTATCATGATTAAAAAATAAAAAAAATTTCAATCTTCTTGGCCTCACAGTTAGGGTTTCGGGTTAGGCTTAAGCCCTTACTATATTTTATTAAATCATGTAAAACTCTAAGTTATAAGCTTTAGCCAACCTGAATCATTATACAAAAATATCATTCCTTAGCCAACTTGATTTTGGTTCATGGTGATATTCGGCCATTACAAGTAAAAACTATCGACTTTTATCTATTTAAGAAGACGTGTGCACCGATCCGTTGGGAATTGGTGTGCACGTTTTTATTTATTTATTTTAATAAGGAAACTCTGTGTGTGTTTGTGGCACCCATGTACTTAACAACGTATTTAACGTTATAATCTACCTAGTTAAGCAAATGAGTGCTAATCTCATTCATGTCATTCTTATAAACGTAATACAAAACGCGGAAGCAAACCTATTTTTTAAAATAAACTCTGATCAAAAGCTACCAAAAATATAAGGTTGCATATCTTTCAAAACAAAAATAAGAAATTCTCAAACCATATTCTACTTAAAACATACTCATAACAAAATATAACTAGTTTTCTCAAAAATTATACTACATGTTCTTCCTTTATTGGCATATGAACATTCAGAAGACAAAAGGCGGCAGTTCAACCAACTTCTACTGTTTATGAGACTCGTAATCTGCATCACAAGAAACTATATGAGCTAACGCTCAGTAAGTATAAACTTTCATTTTACAAGAAAATAAAAACACATAAAAGATTTATTTTTGTTATTGTACTCATTTTCTTAGCATAAAACATCAATCTTTTCATCAATTATTTGGGCCCTATTTAAGTATAAATCTCAGCTTAACATCCGATAGGCCGTGAGTTTTCGAAACCTGTTCTGTACTGGCCAGAATTTATGAAAGTTCATCCCTCTTAGAAACCTCATGCCAAGAGGAATTCACCTTCCCTTTACAAGAATTGTGGCTACCCTGTCTTGGCTTTTATACCTCAAGGGATTTGACCACCATGATTGGGTCCGCCGGTCCCCCGCGTCCCTTGCCTACCCAGATATCAAACCAAAACTGATACTTACATTTTAAGTGTCAAAACAATAGTACAATAACCTTTCATTTTATATCTTGAAACCATATTCATGAACCATACAATATTATAAGATTCATACAATCTATCACATAATTCATTCAAGCACATAGAGCACATAACAGATATTATTGCTTCCTGTGATGGTTTTGAAAAAGTAAGATTTCTACTTACCTCTTAGTGATCAACAGGCTAGTGTAGAGGATCGATATCCTTGCCCAAGCAATTGATGTACTTGTCAACTTTACAATATCAGACAATTCATTTTTATAACGTTAGAATTTAATTATAACACCAGTATTGGAAAAATAATCTTACTTGAAATTTTTACGACACTATTATTGTATTTTATTTTATTTTATTTTTACCTAGCAATCTCAACTTTTCATAACACATACCGAGTAATAATCCACTTTACAAGTCTAAATATACAAAATAATGACTATTTTTATAAAGTTCTAATCATAGACAAATATTGGGACAAAACCCTAATCACTTAATTACAAGCTTAATATATAGTAAACTAAATATAAAACATGATTAAAACATGATTTTTACTTCAAAAGCTAAAAAAAAATTCAATTAGGCCAATTTAGGATTTTATATCGAAATCTAACTTTTCCTACACGAAGTAATTTAAAGAGGGTTTGAACTTACCTAAACTGAATTCACTGATCGAAGGCTTCTAACAGAAGAAAAAGATATGAAAGGGGTGATTTAGTGAATTAAAATGGAAAGAGACAGCATTTTCCTCTTCTGCTCTTTTTCATTCCCTCTTTCTCTTTTTTTTTTTTTTTATATTGTCGACGATATGCATCTGTTAATGAAGGAAAAAAATGAATATATAGGCTTGACAATGGGCTTGACTCATGGGCTGGGCTTGGGCATTAAAAATGGGCTTGGACTTTGGAATTGGGCTTTTGGGCTTGGGCTTTGGGTTAATATGGTTTTGAGTTTTGACGTGAGTTGTTGTGTTTTTTTTTTTCAAGCTTGGTCGCTGCTTTCTTTTTTTTTTTATATAAAAACTTATAAAAGGCATATTACAATAATTATACCAAATAGTATAATAATATGCACAAACAAATGCATGAGATATACTAATTATAACTATCACATGGTCAAAACTATATAATTTTAGACAAGTAACATGCTTTGTTATGATTATTATTACTATTAATTACTAATTCACTTTCTTTCTTTCTTTTTTATTCTTATAAATGGTCCTTACACATCAATCTTCGGCATTGGATATCGCGCCCTACACTGCAAAAATACTTGAATTAATTTCGTTAGCTTTTAATTAAATTTACTAATTTAAACAAATATCTAATTATGACTAACTAAACGTCCTAATAAACACTAATTTAAGGGCATTACAGTGTTGGTAAGTGATTAGACATGCATCAAGGACATTTGACGTTCACAAAATCCATATAAAAACCGAACACTCACCAACCCTCGCGTACATTCACACACTTTCAAAACCGAATATAAACACAAAAAAATAAACACAAGCACATAAGCTTGATGATTGGCCGAGCACCATGCAATGTGCTCAGCCACTCACCATGCAAACGAGAAAAACTAATAACTAAAGTCTTAAAAAAAATGTCCCTTTACAACCTAAGAGTTTCCAATCGAAATAAGTCTAAAAAGAAGAACTTGTACTAAGGTCTAAAGAATTATACCTAGCTCTCGACTTTTAGGGTTCCTCGGCTCGCGGGGTGGTGGCTTCCTCGCTCCA
This sequence comes from Boehmeria nivea var. tenacissima, assembly GCA_018132145.1. Lineage (NCBI taxonomy): Eukaryota > Viridiplantae > Streptophyta > Magnoliopsida > Rosales > Urticaceae > Boehmeria > Boehmeria nivea. Next base: position 4,006,047 of record CM030881.1, read on the forward strand.
TCTCCTTACTGAAGTTCCCATGCCAAGGCTTCTCCTCGGATTTTCCTAAGTTTGGAAAGGTAGTGCATGCAGTTGGGAGGTTAGAGAAAATAAAACTTCAACGTTGAACCATATATTCCTAAAGGAAAGGTTTTGGTCGGAGTTCTTTCCTTAGCTTGTGCTTGGTTATTTCCAAGCTTCCCTTTGCCTTTCTCTCTCTATCTCAGCCTCTCTTTCTCTTTTCTTTCTTTCTTTTCTTTTCCTTACCCACATTTTTCTCTCTAGATTATTTTGGATTGGAGTGAAAAATGGGAGACAAAGAAGTTTAGGAGCTTATATACGGAGAGAGAAAATATGTTGATTTCTTCACTCTCTCTCTCCTTCCCTTTACCGAATATATATCTCTCTCTCCCTCTCAAATTTTGTTTTAATTTCTAAATTTCTCTTCTCGAAATATTGAGTCTAAATCCTAGGCCTTAATGTTACTAATCTACTCAATCCAATGGTTGTGGATTAGGAAGAGTGAAACCTTTTGGTTTTCCTAGTTTTTCCATCATTGCTCACAACTTTCAATAGCACACTCTCTCCTTCTCTATCTCCTTGGTTGTTGAGGCCTTCTTCTCCTCTACTTGTCATTTATATTCTAGTTCATGCATTATACTTGAGCACCAAAACTCATCTCAACCCTTGATTGGAAAGAAAATCTTGATCCAAGGGTGGATATTAAGAAAAACAATTTAAACCCTTGTTTTTTCATCTTCTCATCACTATTTCCCATTGGTTATTATTTTCTCACTAATTCTCTCTCTTTCTTCCTCTTAAAAACCGTGGCATACCTCTCTTTTTTTCTATGGATTTATTCCAATTAATTAATTCAAGCTAGGTTATAAGGGTGAATCTTGGCCCTTGATTGAAATGAAGACTTTGATCCAATGGTCGAGGTTGAGACAAAACAACTCAACCCTTGTCTTTTCATCTCCTCCCTTAGGCACTTGTTTCCTTTAATTTAGTGATTAGTTGGTTTAAACCAACCACCAATTGCAATATCCTTGGGATTTTCCTATTGGTCCCCACTTTGACCTAGTAGACTTTTTATTTAAGTTTTCAATCCTCCCACAGTTTTTTATCCAAATTTGGGCTTGGATTTTCTTCATGGAGAAGCTAGACCCATTGGGCTCAAGTCATATTCGGCCATGGGCCAGGTTGGGGGCTCGGTGGGCTTTCGAGGCCCGTTTCTTTCTTAGTGGGCTCAAAATGCTCAATTCTAACTTATCGAATTTGGTTTGACCTAATTGGTCTTATACGGAATCCGAAACTTCAATGAGACCTCTAGATTACACAATGAAGTTTTCTAACTGGAATTAAAAGCTCTGGTGGTCGTTTAAGCTTGATTCAGGCATTCCTGACGTAATGAGTTAAAACCCGTTCTTTTAGAGTTTTAACCATCAATGCTCTGTTTCAACTCGGAATGGTTTTAAATTTGAGACTAAAGTTAATAATATGGCTAATAAGTCATTTAGTAACCTTAAAAATAGATCACAACCCAAAAAGGGTCATTTTTCTAAATTGGGTCAATTTTTCAAGTTCTTAAGAGTATAGGGACTCACAGTGAAATTTTGTACTTTAAGGATTCAATTTCAATTCGATCGGTTACTACAAATTGAAACATAAACATTCTAACCAGTCGGATAATACGATAATAAGAGGGGGTTCTAGTCACAAGACGAGATATGATTTAATTAACGAAGAGTCGATAATAAAAAATACCTTTTTAGTTCGTTAGAAAAGTACTACAGAAAGATAACCCCCGGGGGCTGGGGTTACAGTATGTTTTTTGTAAAAAGCAAAACTGAAAAGTTGGAGTTTTTTTAAAGTTTATTCAGCATGTTTTTCCAGATTTCCTTCTAATTTTCCTGTACAACAAATTTAAGATTTCGTCCTTACCTGGAACCCCGGGAAGTTCTGTCAAGGTAAGCTAGGCCTTAAGCGAGACTATAGTACCCTTCTCAATCGGTCTGCGAATGTTTCGGTGATTATTATCGCACCACTATGAACTTATCATTATTCAAAGAATAATTTTATATTCAAATCTTTTTTTTAAATTGGAAATTGTATCTTTATATAGACTGCTAGTGCTGTTAGCTATAGGTTAAAGTTAGAATAGATACTTACGTTGATTGAGAAATTAGGTTCCAACTCCTGACACTATCTAGCCGATAAGTCTACGAACTCTTGACTCAAGGTGAGTACAACCTCACTACATTACAAAATACTTGTAAAGAAAATTTATGTTATGCAATGTTTAATGTGATATATGTATCAAGTATGTTATGAATTATGAATGTTTACTTGATGAATGTTTCAGCATTATGTTATGTTATCATGTTTTTATTATGAATTATAAACATGATTACGTTAGTTTTGAAGTTCAATGCTCATATGATTATGATGCATATTACTTAAATAATCAGGTGATAACTAATGGTCAAATTGTATCGTACTGCATGTTCTCCTTGTGTCGACCTAAGCACATTAAGGATACGGTTTAATAATATGGTTACGATATTTTGGCCTTAGTCGCCGAGGACTTGTACACCTTCGTCGACTATTGATCGAGCACGCTCTCCTGATGTACATATACCATGATAAGGATCCTCTAAGATGATAGATAATATTAGATGATGAAATGAATAACAACAAATTATTTGCTATGCATTGTATAAAGTGTAAACTATATTTTGTGAGAAAATGGTTGTGATTCACTAGGCTTTTAGCTCACACGTTATCCTTTGTACTGTAGGTAAGAAACTCATTGTGTGAATGTTGGATTGTGCAACAGCGGTGTAATGCAAGCGAAGCATGATATGAGAAAGCTATACGAAGCAGGATATGAGAAAGCTATACGCAAAATATTTTCTACAATTTAAAGTTATTTAATTTATTATGTATTTATTTTAGTTTCAAGACAAGTTATATATTATTCTATGCTTATGACAATTATGTTGAATAAGTTTCTTAAGTAATAAATACGTTATTATTCTTAAATGTATTATTATGTTCTTTTATAAAATATATGTATATATTAAAAAAAATGTTACGATTTTTGGCCTAAAATAAAGTAAAGTTTAAATTTAATGACGGTCTAAAAGATCGAGTCGTCACACGTTAAGTGCACCTTCATATATTAATTGTTTTTTCACCAACAATATAACAAAGTTGTCTCTACTTTGTAATCTTGTTCAAGGGCCTTTTGACGTAGATTCTCATGTGAATAATAATATCTTATAAGAAGCGTTGAAACTTCTATACAAACCATCAGATTACGAAACTAATTAACTATCACGGTTAGGGGAATATATATATATATATATATATATATATTTATATTGTAGAATGGTAATGGATTATGCCGAATCTCGATGCCCCCAATAGTGGCAAAACACACGGTGCCCATGCAATATAAGAGCGTACCATCTGTGTTTTTTGTTGCTGGAAAGATTGCAGTTTTAGGGCCCTTAAATTAATTATAATCATGCTTGTAGTAGTTCTTTTAAGAGCTACAAGAATTTGGCTTAATGCATATTTATTGACGGATAAAAAAAAAAGAACAATTAAGATCTAGCATTCAAACTGTTTTGGAGAAAAAGGGAAAGAAAAGAGAGAAACCTTAGAAGCTAATTTTTAGTAATTACAAGCTGTTTGTCGCCCTTCAAGAATTGATTTTAATCGTCTAATAAAATGATTGAAAAGATAGTACTTTAGGGGCAATTAATATTAACTACCTTCCAACCGAACACAAGAAATAAGTAGGCAACACAACATCACATGGGCCTCACATTGGCCTGACCAGTTTTGTTCCATAATTGATGGGTTTTATTTTATATATGGACACGTTTGTGATAACACATTTGTCAGACCAAAAAAACAAGGTAAAAAGGTTTCATTAAAAAAAAAAAAGTGTGTGAGAACACACACTCAACATGTCTCCTAGGCCCATTAAATTATGTTCCCCTTTTTGGTCTTTTAGGTTATCATTTTTCCCCCCCTTTCAATCCTTGCTTGCCAATAATTTCCCCGATTCAAACCTTATTAGTATTTCCAAACTGATGAGATATGGTTCTTAGCTGTACTTTGGAAATTGCTCTCTCTTTTAGAGAAACTTTGAGCAGGCAACGGGAAGAAAAATGACAAATTGCAGTTTGAAGCATTGGTAATGAATGAGTGGCATCACGAAAGGAATGTTCTTTCACATGGTTGGATTTTGGAAGTTACTAAACACTCAATAAGACTATATTTGGATCTTTTATTTCGGCCACTCTTCTTTTCTTTTTTTTTTTTTTTAAATCGAGAAAAGTAAAACAAAATTCCCATCTTTTTTTTTTTGCTTTTATTTTTGTTATAAATCATCAATTAATTATTACAAAAAACGACTACAATAGTACATTATTTTTTGCGCTATAGATAGTTCCTAACGTATAATACCTTAAATAATACATAAAAATAAAACTTGTTCTTACACATAAGTACATTACATCATATATTTTCTTGTTATCAATTCATTTTATAAATTTAAATAAAAAATTATGTTTAATCGGAGATGAAAAAAGAAGTTTGTCTTTTTTATTTGTTTTTTGTTTTTTCGTCTTTCTTCACTTTCATTTCCGATTAAACATAATTTAGTTTTAAATTTGAGAAATGAATCGATAATATAAAAATAGACGATGCATTGTACTTATGTGTAGGAATTTTTATTTTTATTTTTTATGTATCTTTAAACTATTACTCGTATAAGAAAAACGTATTTATAGATAATAAATAATGTCACTAAATAAGCAACATATAAATATATATATATATAGTGGGGATTTGGACATTACTTTCGAACTACTTTAGCAACAACTAAATTAAGTCTTTAGCTATAATCTTGAGAAAATTTCAAAATAAAGTCATTCTTAATGCCACTAAATAATTTATGCCTCATGTGATGTGCTCCTTTTATTCTCACTCTATCTTTATAGTGTAACTTTTAGAGTATAAATTAAAAGTGCACACGCATAAATTATCATTGTGCTAAAAATAATAAATGCCCCTATAATCTTAGACAAAACTCACAGTGCATAAAACATAAGACTTACTATTTGTTAATTGAAGTGATAAAGCAAGACCAAAACAAAAAAAAAAAAACCAAAACAAAAACAAAAATAAAATGACAAGCAAAAGCTATGATACTTGTGCTTGGCCAATAATGAATACTATGAGGCCCATGTGATGACGGTCTGTGGAACTCAATACTATTTAGTTATGATAAGGTGTTTGGTGCCTAGACTTTGAACTTGTGCTTGGCCGACAATTTGATTTCTCATCCAACTTTATAAGCGACATATTTAAACTTTGACGATATTATTCCCTATGCATCTACATATAAATTAAAATGCTAACATAAGTAATGATGCATATTTGTTTAATCAATACATAGTGGATTTCCTCACATTTAAGATGTTCTGGATGATATATCGTGGCTAATTAGTTGAATTTTAATGTTTCAGGTCTGGAATGGAGCATTGAGCGAAAAGGAAGTAAAACGGAGCAAAAATGAAGTTAGTGGTGAAAATCAGTCCAAGCGCCACGGCCCTGCTCAGCGGTGCCGCAGCACTACATTTATCGCAGAAGGAAGGCCACCATCTGTGTGTAGTGGCCAGCCCAGAAGAGCCGCGGCACCATGCACAAGCGCCGCGGTGCCATCCCTTAAACGCCGCGGTGCCACTCCTGAAGAAGAATCGCTCGATTCCTCAGGCGCCGTGGCACTATTATGAAGACCACGGCGCCATGACGTCAGCAAGTGCTAAAAAAGCTAAAATTTGACCTAATTCGAAGAAACTTGGCTGAGAAATATAAATAGAAGTTAGAAACCACGAAAATCATCATCTAAGCACTCAAGAACACAAGAGAAAGAGAATACAAGGTGGGAAAAGATTCAAGGCTGACGATCCACTGTGTAGAGGCTCCAGAAACCCAGTTTCTTTCTTCTCCCATTATATTCTCTTTGTATTTCAGTTTATTCTGAGTAAAGAATCGTGTTAGGTTGAAAAGAATCTCTTGGCTATGTTTCTCATTGATTTAATTCTCCTAATTCATTATGTTTTCTTTTAATCATTGCTTAAATCTATTTAAAAACCCCTTTTTTTTATTTATTTGTTTAAAATCAAAATCAGGGTGAGTAAACCATGTCTCTGTGAGATCAATCCTTTCTTGTCGCTATACTAGTTTTAGTGTAAAGGACCGTGAGGTTAAATTTGGCGTATCTAACGACATCGTCAAATTTTTGGCACTATTGCCGGGGTCACGGCAATAGCAAACACTGATTTTGTTTAATTTTATTATTTAAGAGTATTTAATCTTGTTTATTCTTTGCTTTCAGGTATATCTCAGACGACAAATATCAATTCTATTTGAAAAGAATCCGAGACTTTTGCAAGGAGATCCGAAGGGAAGACGCCGAAGCCTCCACTCAGGGGGCACCGGAATATAAGGTTAATCCTTACCATCTCTTTGAAGGAATACGATTCCCTTACGCACCATCTGAATCAAGTGAGGAAGAGATTGCCAATCACATTCAGAATCCAACACTCAAGGAGTTGGCGGCTCCAGTGCTCAATTAACAACCGTTATGCATTCAACTCCCATAAACAGGTGTAGGCTTCGAGCTCACGTCAGGACTCATCCACCTATTGTCAAAGTTTCGTGGGCTAAGTGGAGAAGATCTAAATAAATACTTGACGAAATTTTACATAGTTTGTGCAAGTATGAAGCCAGCTGGGGTGTTTGAAGAACAAATTGTACTTAAAGATTTTCCAATCTTCTTGGCCGATTCAGCAAAAGAATGATTATACTATCTACCTTCTGGGTCAGTCACCACATAGATTGAGATAAAGCGCCAGTTCTTAGAGAAGTATTTCCCGGCCTCAAAAGCAATAGCCATCCGTAAGTAAATACGTGGAATTCGACAAATGATTGGGGAGACACTCTATGAGTATTGGGAGCGTTTCAAGAAATTGTCTGCGAGCTGTCCACATCATCAGATATCTGAACAACTCCTTATCCAGTACTTTTACGAAGGACTCTTACTAATGGAAATGAGTACTTTAATGAAGGACTCTTACCAGTGGTGGTGCCTTAGTGATCAAAACTCTAGATGCAGCAAGGAAATTGATTGCGAACATGGTAACGAACTCTCAACAGTTCGGTCATCACCGAACCGTTCTACAATGGGTTAACGAAGTACAAACTTCATCAATAGAGCAACAATTGGCCAAACTCACAACTATGCTATCACAATTGGCCAATGACAACGCACTGCAGACAAGACCCTGTGGCATCTATGCAATGATAGGACACCCAACTGATATGTGCCCCACTTTGCACTCTAACACTGTGGAAGAGGTTAATGCAATAGGGGCATTTCCAGGTCAACCACTGTCCAACACCTAAAACTCTTCATGGAAAAACAACCCCAATCAGAGTTATGGTAACCAACAACATCAAAACTTTTCATAAAGCGCAATGAATGGTCCTCCAGGGTACTATCAACAACGAAACCAAGAGTACCAAAACCGCCAACAACCAGGCTGCCTGTGGCAATACATCGGTAGATGAGTTGATAAAGACTTTGGTGACGGGTCAAACACAATTGCAACAGGGCCAAATCCAATTGCAACAACAATACACTCAACTTGCCCAGAAGACTGATCTCCAAGCTCAAAAGACTGACACTCCTCTACAACTGTTGGAAAAATAAATAGGACAATTGACAACCTCTATGAGCCAAATGGAAGCTCAAGGCTTGGGCCAACTACCATCACAAATGGTGGTAAACCCGAGAGAGAATGAAAGTGCTGTCACACTCAGGAATGGGAAGGAACTGGAAGAACGGCTTCCAGCAAGCAAGTCTGAAGACAATGATAAAGATAAGAAGCACAACATTGAAAAGGAAAAAGAGGTAAGGACCTCTAACCCTGTCCCTCATTATATAACACCACCTTCATTTCATAGTAGGTTAGCACCAAAGAAAAAGGAAGACAAGGAGCGCGAGCTTAATTCTAGATGTTTTCCGCAAGATGAAAGTCAACATACCGTTGATTGATGCCATCAAGCAAGTTCCTCGCTACGCCAAGTACTTAAAAGATCTTTGCACTAACAAAAAGCGGCTATCGGGGAATGAAAAGGTAAGTGTGGGGGAGAGTGTGTCGGTGGTACTCCAAAAGACGATGCCGACTAAATGCAAAGACCCCGGCACATTCACAATCCCTTGCACAATAGGTAACACTCGTTTTGAACGAGCCATGTTAGATTTAGGAGGTTCAATTAATGTAATGCCTTATTCAATTTATGCATCTTTAAATATAGGCCCGTTAGAAAAAACAGATGTTATAATTCAACTAGTAGATCGCTTTAACACCTACCCTAAGGGGGTAGTTGAAGATGTTTTGGTGTAGGTAAACGAGCTCGTTTTCGCGGTGGATTTTTATTTCGTCGAGATGGAAAACGAAACTTCACCCAATGCAACACCAATCCTTCTAGGGCGACCATTCCTTAAAACGGCCCGAACAAATATAGATGTGCATGACGGGTCGCTTACGATGGAGTTTAATGGAGAAAAGATACGCTTCAATATTTTTTGAAGTGATGAGGTATCGAGCGACGTCTATTCCGTCCTTGGAATTGACGTAATTGATGAACTCTCTCAACATATTCTCGACTTACATGGCGATGATGAGATAGAGGTGGCTATTTCTGAGGCCATCTCATAAAATAGGTGGAAGAAACACTTCGTGAAGACATCTTCGAAGTGGTTTCTGTTTTAGACACAATCTAACCCGCAGGTGACATGGAACTTTCGTTCATAGATTTGCCATTAACTAACACAAAATTGTTACCTTCAGTGCAATAGGCTCCCGCAGTCGAGTTGAAGCCCCTACTGGATCACCTAAAATATTTAATTTTGGGTGATAACAATACACTCCTGGTGAACATAGCCGAGGGTCTAGAACCATAACATGAAGCACAACTGATCAAAGTGCTTCAAGAGAACAAGATAGGAATTGGATGGACAATAGCATACATCAAAGGAATAAGCCCGTCACTGTGTATGTACAGAATCCTTCTAGAAGAAGAAGCAAAACCATCAAGGGAGGGTCAAAGGCGATTGAACCTCTCCTATGACAGCAAATCGGTAAGCCCCGTCCAAGTGGTGCCTAAGAAGTCAAGTGTCAAAGTAGTCAAGAATGAAGACAATGAACTCGTCCGAACAAGAGTTCAGACGGGATGGCGTATGTGCATAGACTACTGTAAACTAAACACCGCCACACGTAAGGACCACTTTCCCTTGCCATTCATCGACCAAATATTAAAAAGGCTAGCTGGACACTCTCACTATTACTTTCTAGATAGATACTCTAGTTATAATTAAATAGTGATTGCTTCGGAGGACAAAGATAAAACAACATTCACTTGTCCATTTGGTACTTTTGCTTATAGATACATGCCTTATGGGCTTTGCAATGCACCGGCCACATTTCAACGATGCATGGTAAGTATCTTCTCCGAATATGTGGAGAATATAATTGAGATATTTATGGATGATCTTAGTGCTTATGGTTACTCATTCACTCTTTGTTTAAACAATCTCTCACTTGTCTTGAAACGATGCACGGAAACCAATTTAGTTCTTAATTGGAAAAAATGTCACTTCATGGTTAATCAAGGCACTGTTTTAGGCACATCATATCATCTAAAGGAATTGACGTAGATAAATCTAAAATTAGTCTTATTCGTTCCTCACCCCCTCCTACTAGTGTGCGGGAAATTCGTGCTTTTCTTGGACATGTAGGTTTCTATCGTCGGTTTATCAAGGACTTCTCCAAGATAGCCTAACCATTGTGCTAGTTATTGCAAAAGGACTGTGATTTCGATGATAAATGTAGGAAGAGTCTTGAGAGATTGAAGGCTTCGTTGACCTCGGCGCCCATTATCCGGCCACTGAATTAGGGCCTCCCATTCGAGGTCATGTGTGATACAAGTGACTACGCGGTTAGAGCCGTATTGGGATAAAGGTTTGGCAACCTACCATATGTCATCTATTATGCCTCCCACACCTTGAACGATGAACAACTCAACTACTCCACCACTGAAAATGAGTTGCTGGCCGTCGTATATGCCCTTGAGAAATTCAGATCATATCTCTTGGGTGCTACGGTAACTGTGTTTTCTGACCATACTGTATTGAAATATTTACCGACCAATAAGGAGGCCAAACTGAGATTAATACGGTGGGTCCTCCTTCTACAAGAGTTTGATTTGCAGATTAAAGATAGGTAGGGAAGTGAAAATTTCGTGGCCGACCATCTGATAGTCCACAAAGAAAACACGTTACCATTGAAGGACAACTTCCCTGATGAACAACTATAGGCCATGAAAAGAGTGTAAAATCCGTGGTTTGCAGACCTTGCAAACTACGTGGTCACAAAGGTTGTCCCATCATACCTATCCAAGGCACAATGAGACGGATTTAGAAGTGAAGCCAAACGTTACATTTGGAAAGCTCCCTATCTTTTCAAGATTTGTCTCGATCAGGTGATACGAAGGTGCTTTCCCAAAACTGATTCGCAGTTCATTCTAACCTTATGTCACTCTGAAGCTTGTGCTGGACAAGTTGGGTCCAAACGAACAGCGCGTCGAGTACTAGATTGCGGCTTCTATTAGTCGAATCTTTTGCAGGACGCATACACTTTCTGCAAGGCATGTGATCGATGCCAAATGGCAGGTAACATGGGGCCTAGTGACCAAATGCCTCAACTTCCAGTTCTAGTTGTTGAAATTTTTTATGTTTGGGGCATATATTTCATGGGCCATTTTCCTAACTCTTTCGACAACCTTTACATCTTACTAGCGGTGATTATGTTTTGAGTTAGTGGAAGCAATTGCCACCTGCACTGACGATTCTAAGGTTGTTGTAGACTTTGTTATGGCTAACATCTTTGCCAGGTTTGGTCTACTACGGGCTATAATAAGTGACAGGGGAACGTATTTTTGCAATCGATCCATCGAAGCCCTTGTCAAAAAGCATGGAGTCACCCATAAGGTCTCTATGGCTTACCATCCGCAAATAAATGGTCAAGTAGAGGTTTCCAGACAGGAAGTGAAGACAATCCTGGAAAAGACGGTCAACTCGTCTCGCAAGGATTGGTCTCAATGACTCGACGATGCCTTGTGGGCATATCAAACGGCGTACAAAACCTCGATCGAAATGTCACTGTACCATATGGTTTATGGGAAGCCATGTCACCTACCAACCGAACTCGAACACAAGGAATAGTGGGCTATCAAGTAATGCAACATGAACATCGATGACGCCGATAATGAAAGGAAGTTGCAGTTGCAGGAATTGAAAGAGATTAGGAATGATGCTTATGAGAATGCCCGTATCTACAAGGACAAAGCTAAGGCATTTCATGACCAAATGATTTCCCACAAAGAATTCAATATCAGACAAAAAGTGCTTCTGTACCATACCCCTCTCCGACTATTTGCCGTTAAACTTCGATCGTTGGATTGGTCCTTTTATTGTAACGAGGTTTGCCTTCATGGTGCAGTTGAGATACAAAGTGTGAAGACTAACAAGATTTCCAAGGTAAACAGGTATTGGATAAAAGCTTACTATGAGAATATGCCCGTTGAAGAGATACATGAGGTGGAATTGGCCGAATCGACATACACGGAGGAGTGAAAGACGTGTTACGTCGAGCTGACAATGTTAAACCAAGTGCTGGTTAGGAGGCAACCCAACACTTAGGCTTCTTTATTTGTTCTAAAAAAATAAAATAAATAAAATAAAATAGCACTTTGCCCCCAATCCTTGAGTCGCAGCGCCCGCGTGCCTTTCTATCAAGGATTTCTTCTATGAGCCACGGCGCCCCCGAAAAAGCCGCAATGCCACCATTCGCAAAGACTTGCCAGATCAGCAGCGCCACGGTGCGGTTTAATGAGTGCCGCAACTCCATCCCAAATGCCCTCTTCAAAACCCTAAATCACGATCTTCCCCAACCCAAAATCTTTCTCTATCCTCACCACCCAGCCACCGTCTTCTCTCTCCCTCTCCCAATACAAACATTCTGCTTGCTACCACCTCCGTTAAACAGCCTCGCTAGCCCTCCCAAACCCTCAACCCCAACCCCTCGCCGTTCATCCATTAACCTTGAACACCGGCACTCGTCACCACCCACGGAGCTAGCAATCGCCAAACACCGCCGCCTCCATTCTCCTTCTCACCACCTCCTCCAAAAACCTCGACCTCACCCACTCACCATTCGCTGTTTTCGCCACCACTGCCACAATATCACCACATTTTCTCGTTTGCGCCACTACCACCATAACATCACCACACCTCGCCAATGCACCACACCGCCTCGTCGCCGTGACACCTAGCCATGCTACCGAGCACTGCCGCTCTCTGCGTGCCCGGCCTTCATCACCAACCTCCCACAGCCATTAACGAACCTCCGCTCCCACTTGGTAACCTCTGTTGGCTCGGTTCGCCTGAGTTATTGTGTTATTGCACTTTCATTGCTTTAGTTTAAACTTTGGTAGTTGTGAATTAGTGTTGTGAAGTGGATTATTGGTTTGAGTAGAGATATTTTGTGGGTGTTTGTCTTTCAGAATACAGAACAAATAAATGAAGCTGCCAGCTAATCGAGCATCGTCCTCACGCCCATTAACTACCCATCGGTAGGAACCGTCGGAAGACGATTACGACGCAGATCATTTTAGTAGCCGAGAGGCCTCAAATATGTATTGTCGCTTGATCAGCAAGAGCATTATCGGTGAACGGGGTTTAGTCATCTCCACCGGTGAACAACGGCGCTACGGCGTGATTTCGGAGAATAATGCTAAGCGTCAATGGGGCGAATTTTATGGACGGCCAGAATACGGATGTGCGGGTCTTGTCTGGGAAGTTTACGCGAACATCATCAATCACTGAGGGTTTATCGTCCGCGTCCGGGGCACCGACGTTAACTTCGACACCTGCGCGATCAATGCGATATACAATCTACCCAACTATACACTAGCACAGGATGAGTACGTCCACTTCCCCAGTGGAACGATCAACGAGCGGGACATTATAGGCACCCTCTACCACCCCAATGCTGGAGTTCCACTTGTAGAGGGGTGAGTGAAGCACATCAAACGCGCTCGGATACCGCGCATCGCCAAGGCCTGGACTTATTTTGTGGCGGCACGACTTCTCCCGGTGAGCCACTTCAATCGCGTCGCTCGGGAGCGGGTCTTCCTCGTCTACGCTATTCTTAAGGGCTTCAAGTTTGATGTTAGACGGGTCATTCGTGACAACATCATCCACATCTCCAAAGGTTTAACGACGGTCGACTTAGCATACCCGACGATTATAACGACCTTGTACCTCAACATAGGTGTTGCTTTGTCCTCCATTAAAATTGAAGCACCAGTCCAAAAGTCGATCACCGGCCAGGTAATGAACTCGTACAACGATGAGGAGAGGGAGGCCGAACATAAGGATCCGGCTGACAATCAGGATCCCAAGGAGGAGGTCGGGGACGATATGGATTTGAGGAACCAAACACCGGGTTTAAACCAGACTGGATAGCGGGCGTCAACCGATAACTTTAACAACTCTTTATCCAAAACAGCTTTCTTGTGCAACAAAACAACTACCTCATCGAGCAGCAACAGCACCAGATGGCCTACTTCCACGAGAGGGCCAACTATAACATGTCATACACGGCCGTTGTGAAGGACCTCTATGGCCGATGGGAGCACAATCGGGATCCAGCAGTGATCTTTCCACTACCACCACCATTCTCGTCGTTCCCCGCATCCACCACAACCACCACCGGAGGCTTGAATGCCTCTACCAGGGAGTTCTTCGTCCCTATCCTTGCTTTGTTTTATCATTTTTTGTTGTGTTGCACTAAGGGCACTGCATGAGATAAGTGTGGGGGAACTTTCATATCTTGATTGCATTTTTAGTTTCTTTAGTTTTTATTTCGATATTTTAGGATGTTAATTCTTATATTTTGCATTAGGTTGTTTTTAGTCTTTTCTTATAAGCATTGAAACACTTAGGAGAAATCATGGAGGATTGAAAGTTCCAAGCCTATGATAAGAACTTAATTGAAAATTGAATAACTATGTGAATGTGATTGTGCTTCTATGTTGAGTGATTGACTCGCTGACTGTCTTTGCCACACTTTGAAAGCTTGAAAGAACACACTAACTAGTTTGACCATGATCACAAGTACCCTTAGAAAGTAATTATGCATACACATGTAGACTTAGAACTTGGTCGATTGTCACTCAAGGCAAAATCCTAGGTAATTCAAACTTCGGGGAATGATTTATGCCATCTTTGGACTGATTGAGCCTTTCTAGCCCACCTCAATATTATTCCATAGTCACCTGTTTGAGCCATATGTGTTATCCAATTTTTATCACCCCTAGCCGAATAACATATCTATAACCATAACCGAAGCGATAACGTAAAATGAAGTAAACCCGAGTTATGAGACGATAAAAGTATTGAATTCTCGATCTAGGATATAAATATATATATAAAAAAGAGCAGTTATTCCACGAAAAACAAAAGAGACACAAAATGTCGAGTGTGGGCGAGTTGTAAAAAAAAAAAAAAGAAAGAAAAAAGTGACAACAGACAGTACACAAGTAGCTCAAGATCGAGAATGCTAGATACTGTGGAATAACTCGCGACGACTCATAGGTAGATGAAAAACGTTAGGCATTAAAAGTTGTAAGTCCTTACCCAAACCATCTGAACCGAAACGTAGCCTTATGTTATAAGCTTTATAAAGACCTATTGACCCCATATTTGTTTTAACCTACATTAATGGAGAGTGACATGACAACTGAGCTTATGAGAATACCATGTGAGCATAACTCAATCCGAGAGGAAAGTGGGATGTGGAAACTAATGGTGTGAAATTGAGAGCTAATTAATGGGGCATTTACTAAGTAGGTTGAAAACGAGATACGGTTAGCACTTGAATTTTGCTGAGGTAGGATATGAGCGAGTTTTGAGTGACAATTGGTAAATGAGTAAAGAATCCATGGTTTCAGTTTCCATGTCACAAAAGTGTCACAATCACAGTTAGAACATAAACATTTGCATATAGGGACGAGCAAGAAATAAGTATGGGGTAATTTGATGATGCATATTTGTTTAATCAATATATAGCTAATTTCCTCACATTTAAGATATGGATGATATATCGCAGCAAATTGGTTGAATTTTAATGTTTCATGTATAGAATGGAGCATCGAGCGAAAATAAAGTAAAACAGAGCAAAAATGGAGTTAGTGGTGAAAATAAGTCCAAGAGCCGCGGCCCTGCTCAATGGTGCCGTAGCACTATATTTATTGCGGAAGGAAGGCCCATCTGTGTGCCGTGGCGCCCCCAGAAGAGCCGTGGCACCATACCGCGGCACTACTCCAGAAGAAGAAACGCTCGATTCCTCAGGCGCCGCGGTGCCATTAAGAAGAGCCGCAGCGCCATGACGTTAACAAGTGTGAAAAAGCTAAAATTTGATCTAATTCGAAGCAAATTGGACGAGGAATATAAATAGAAGTTAGAAACCACGGAAATCATCATCAAAGCACTCAAGAACACAAGAGGAAGCGAATACAAGGCGGGAGAAGATTCAAGACTGAAGATCCACCGTGTAGAGACTCCGGCAACCCAGTTTCTTTCTTCTCCCATTATATTCTCTTTGTATTTCAATTTATTATGAGTAGCTAAATTTCCTTGTAGTCAAGGGGGCCTTGAAGCCCTAACTGATGATTTGTGAACACTGTCTATGATTTATCAATGCAATTGAGGTTATTTGTTCTAATGCTTTACAATATAAAGTGTTTATAATTGAGTTGATTAAATGGTCATTAATTTGCTTGATTGTATTCATGTTGCAAGTTAGGGTTTGCGATTTGCAGTCATAAATTCTAGCGTTTAGTAGCGAATTGTGAAGAGATCGCGTGTTCATTCGTAATTTAGAACAAATCTAGGTTAAATTCTACCATGTGGATTGTTTAGCTTAGGCCTTATTGTCTTGTTTTATGCTTCATTCAAATTGTTTGAGAACGTGTTGGAACACTTTGTTTGATAGGGATTAATTAGGTGCATGATTAATCTACATTAGAAAAGATTGGTAACCTCTAGGAATTAATTAACTCGATAGTGTGAGCAAAGAATCGTGTTAGGGTGGAAAGAATCTCTTGGCTTTGTTTCTCATTGATTTAATTCTCCTAATTCATTTTGCTTTTCTTTTAATCATTGCTAAATTCTATATTAAAACCCTCTTTTTATTTATTTGATTAAAATAATTATCAGTGTGAGTAAACCGTGTCTCTTTGGGGTCGATCCTTGCTTGACGCTATACTAGTTTTAGTGTAGAGAACCGTGAAGTTAAATTTGGCGTATCTAACGACATTGTCTATATGCATGCCCATATGATTAACATTACGTTTTAATTGCATGAAAAATTAGATCTTATGATTCTAAAATAAATAATTTATATTACTTAATCAAAAGTATAATTTAAAAAATCTTAATTTAATTGTAAAATGGCATAGTGATTTAAACTCGTCATTGAATATTGTTTTTCATTTAATTACAACCTCATACATGGGCGGCTGGTTTTGTTAATATAGGTGGATATAGGGATTATTGTTACTATAACTATAAATTTGAAGAAGATTTTTTTCTATGAGTTTAGTTTAGCAACCAAATTGTCTTTTCATACAAAATACCAGAAACTATAAGTGCTAACATTCTAAAGTACGATGAGATGATTCATATGTAAAGTAAATAAGCTCTAATATAAAATAGTTTTAGAAGTTTGAAAGAACCGTTTTGTTAGGCGGTAGTTTTAGAAGTGTCGGAACGCTCACAGAAACACCATATATAGATGTAAAATAATAATGAGTACACGTGAGAACAAAAAAATAAGTAGCGGAAAATAAATTATACCAAGAATTGGTAGCACAGTTCGTCCAAGCCTACGTCCACGGGGCCACGCTCAGATGACGAAAAGTGATTCGCTAATTCAAAACAAAGTATAGACAGACTTATACGCTAAAGACTCCCTCCTCACTCCATCATTGTCTAGTCCTTTTGTTCTTCGTGAATTACTACACGAGATCCCTGATGTCCGAGCTCCTCTTGCTTCCACAGAGATCTCTCCCAAAACCTCTTTTCTCCAATTCTCTCAAATAGTTCTCACAAAAATAAAAAATAAATTCTCTGCAATATTATCACTCGAGGTCACAAATACACATTATACAATGAAACTAATGCAGAGAGTAAAATGTGCACACCTAAGAAGTCACTCACAAAATTTTCCAATAACACTACCAAGAATACCATGCAGAGCACTCTTATTTTCTCTCTCAAGAATTCAAAAAGTGTTTTCCTCTCACATCTCTCACAGTACATACAGAGGACTCCCTAAGTATGCAATAATATATGACATCCACGTTTTCCAGCTCTCCATAGCAATATGTATAGGCATGTTAAGAAAACGAGAAACTTCACAAAGAAGAATACGTACTTTCCCATAAATTATTTGGCCAAAACATTGCCAATATGAACGAGTAATTAACTGCACAAATAAAAGGAAACATATGTCCTAATCGCACCAAATCGAAAGTCAATAATTTCTCGAGATCTCATGGTACTCTGTGCTATTGATAAATTTATGAGTTATTTCTTTAGTGTGTGAATTTTACTCTCGACATGGGTTTCATTATATAATGTATTTTGAGCTTGAAAGATAATATTACAGAGAGTTTATTTTGTATTCTTGTGAGAACTATTTGAGAGAATTTTAGAAAACTTGTTTCGGGAGAGATCTTTGTAAAAGCAAAGGGAGCTCGGACACAAGGAGATCTTGTGCTCTAAGTGATGAAGAAGAAACGGAGTAGACAATAGCGGCAGAGTAATGATAGAGTCCTTAGCGTATAAGACCGGGTGTACTTTGTTTTGAATTAGTGAATCACTTTCCATCATTGGCGTGGCCCCGCGGACGTAGACTTGGCTAAATCGCGTTACTAATTTTTTTAAGCCATTTACTTTATAATTACACTTACTCATTTACTGTTCACTTGTTTATTCTATCTCGATTTTAGCAAATCCCTGAGTTCTTTGTAAATGTTCCAACACTGATCCTAAGAACACCATCTAACAAAGCGTTCATTTGTCAAGTTACTAAGAGTACGTTTGGCAAATGCGTTTGGACCCATTTTAGAGCATTTAAAACACTTTTACAATTTAAATAGTTGTTTGACTTATGTTTTTTAAGATAAAATTTAAATGCCCCAAATCAATCCAAACCCTTAAAATGTGAATTCTCCCCCTCCCTACATTTAAGCAATTCCAACTAGTTATCTATAGTAACCCAATTATCTACTAAAGTATTTTTAAGAACTTTTCAGATTTGAGAATAAAAAAAAAAACACTTTTATAAAAGCATTTACTTCTCCACGGTTTGAAGACTTTTAAGAGCATTCATTTCTTTCTCTTATATGTCTTTTCACATTTCTATTCATTTACCCAAACAACAATTTAAATAATATTACAGTTTAAATAATTTAAGCCAAATAACAATTTAAATTCTTCGTTCAAATTACATAATTCAGATTTTTCAGTTCAAAAGATAAAAATTCAAATTTCTACAATTTAAACCGGTTTGTCAAACGACACCTAAGTGTTAAGTTTCTATTAAATGAGTGTACTATATATATGATGATATGGAAGAGGTTATGTATATTGTTTTTTAATGGTGAATACATTATGCATCTTATATTCGGATACATTTATGATTCACTTCGTATATATTACTAGCTACAAAAGGATACTAATAAATTATAGTTAGATCGTAATTACGGGAATCTAGTAGGTTAGCACGAACTACCGATTGATATTAACAAAGATAACACCCACAATACACACGTAATCCTGATTCCTATTGATTATAATTGAGGGTGAAAAAAAATGCTCATATATATAATATTAATTCCTTGTTATGATAACCTTATCTTGATGGTAAGTATGGTCGCTGCCAAAGATTGAGTCAACTAAAACTTCACGTGTTGAACAAGGAGAGCGGTAGTTTAATTGTCCACACATACACACACACACACACACATATATATATATATATATATATATATATATATATATAACGAAGCATGTGAACTTGTTCGAAGCAGTGTTGTGTTCCCTAATTATGTTGCATTAAGATTATTAACAAATATTATTTAATGGCCTATCTGTAATCAACTAATCACAAAAGTCTATTCAGTTGTTGGCAGTGATCAACAACTTAATATATATATGTCCGCGTGTGCGAATAGACTAATCACAAGGAAATGTGCCCATAAAGTTCGATCATGGCGTTGCTATATTTACTTTTTCAGATCATATGGTTATATTACGAGCAAATGACAATATTAGAGGAACTAAAGCATAAGTGACGAGAACGATGTTGTAGTATAATTTTACGGTCTAGATCTTCTATTCTCTTTGTCTGTTTTTTTTTTTTAATTCATCTAATAAAATTTTGGTATGTAAGCAAAATTACTTAAAATTTTTAATTATTTTACATAAATTTATATTATAATAACTACTTTTATTTACATGTCAAAATCTTATAGGAAGACGGAAAGGAAATAGAGAAAAAAAATGACACAAGATCTAGATTCAATAATACATAAACACAAAATCATTATCACACCTCTTTTGTTTGTTTAGCCCCTCGCAATCTCACACATAAATTATAACTAAATGATCTAATTAAAAAAAAAGTTTTTATGTAGTCAGTACAAATATGTTCAACAATCAAAAGTATTATTATATTAATTTATCAGGTTTATGTTGCATAATTTATTAGACAATTTTACCTTAGTGTAATATCCAATTTTAAGGCCAGAAATATTAAATGAGATCATTTTACGTTTTCTTCTTTTTTTTTTTATTCTTTGAAACGGACTCTCCCTTTTCTCCATATTTTTTTAAATAGAATTTTAGAAAAATAGTCAGCATTTTAAAATTTTAAGAAAATAACTATTTCAGAATTTAATTATCTTGGTAAGAAATTTTACAATAAATTTTATGTGTAATTTTGATATATTAAGAAATTTCTTATCTTCTTAGAAACTTTTTACAGCTAATTTATTTTATTTTATTTTTTACTTTTTTGATACTATGACTATTTTGTAAAACACAACATCCAAAATAGCTATTTATCTAACTCACTCTTAAATAAATATCTATAATTATTTATATATATATATTTTTTTACAAGATATGATTTTGGTATTTAGTAAATATACGTACTTATGATAAGCACGTAGATACAACACAATAAAATAATAATAAATAAATAAATAAACAACTAAGCAATATATTGTCTATTATTAGCTGCTACATTATCGACTTAATAATGTATGTGCATATGCTAAAAACAAACTTTTTATCTAATATTCTAATATGCTAGACATACAACTATTTTACCAATTTTTCTACTATTAATTTACATATTATATTATTATTGGTGAGTGTGTATCATATTTTTAGAATGATTTGATATTTAACTAATCAAAACATAATATTCCAATTGTCACAACTGTTAGTATTAAAATATTGGTAAAAAAGTTGGTATGTCTAGAATGATTCATTTCGTAAACATTTTCTTTTTTTTAATTAAAAATCCGAACTACTTAGACTTTTTTTTTTTTTTTTTAATGATCGGTGGAGCTTATAATTCTTTGTTCCTTGTTAAAAAATAAATAAATTAATTAATTAAAAAAAATAAAACACACCCTCGTAGCATACGCTTGATTTCCAGATTCGAATGTGATTCAGCTATATCAGTGTCATAATAAGCCCTTGTCCTTTGAAAAGGTCTCACGGTGACTTTTCGCACGCCACGTGATCGACGAATTTACTCACAGGGAGTCCATTGTTATGTTCTTGTCCCAGCCCCAATTATGTGTTAAGACTTTTTCATGGTCATGTTTAAAGGGGGAAAAAAAAAAGAGGTTTAACTCTTCACGCTTTAGGATCTTGTAGCAAAAATATCAAATAAATTAAAAATAAAGCGCTTTTGGGGAAAGAAAGAAAGATCATAGGCAAGTCAATCAATGCATTTGGGTTCACAAGCCCTACCACAACCATGTCTTGTAAACCTCAACAAGGCCAACTTCCTCCACAAATAATAAGCTGGTCCTAGATTCCATGTTACAGTGAAATAAGATACAATCTATAAGAAAGGTCCTTTTACACACACGCAAACATATATACATATATAATAAGACTATTTATATATATTGTTTGTATGAGCTTTTTCTTGCACTTTTAGGCTCTTTTTTCATGAATTCCTCCTCCTTTTGAGAAGGATAAGGTGACGGACAATAATTAGAACCTCACATGTTCTAGGACCCCTAACCTGTTTGGTTCTCTCATCTAAATGGTTTAGGACCATGTGAAACCATTTGGGTCAGAAATGAAAAATTTTATACCTAAATTTTAACAGTCATTCAAATGAAAACATCACAATCATTTAAATGAAAACATCAACCTAATCATTTAAATGTACGCATTTTAAATAATTTTTTACTTTCTCAATCAAAATAATGTTAAATACTTAAATCTTAACCATTAAAATGCTCTTCAAATTGAAGAAATCAACAATCATTTAAATAATCACAAGTAATTTGAAACTGATTTCAATTGAAATGTCGGCTTCGTAATCAAGCTATTTGAGTGGCACTTTAATTTTCATTTTTTTTACTCCCGCCCATTTAAATGATTACATTTAATTCTCTTTTTAACCCTTAAAAATAGAGAAAAAAAAATGTACCAGCTTTTGGCTCACTATTAGTTTAAGTGTACTTTGGTGATGGTATTGCTGTGATTCATAATTTCATATATGTAAAGAGAGGCTAAATGGGGCCGACAAGCTCACCTCTTTTGACTCCAAAAGCTCTGTTCTCATGCCTCCAAAAGCTCTCTTCTTACAATGTACAAACTGCACAAAAAGAGAGCCAACTTCGAATCACTCAACTTGGTCCATATATAATATTTGTATATTTTAATATCAATAACACACCTTTAATTTTCTCCTTTTCGGTTCTCGTCACATCTCATCCCTGTTTTAATTTTTACTTTTTCATTTCTAACTAAATGGCACTAAAATGGTAAAAAGTGATTAGTATTTATCATTTGTAAGTATTTCAAGCTTTGATAAAAAATAAAAAAAAAAGAACTTACATGGATAATAATAAAAAATTTAACCTGTGTGGGTAAGTTCACAACTTGAAATGGAGAACATTGTCATTATATACTATCGCATCAGCTACAATATTATATATCTTCCTTTTTCTATAGCTAAAGAGGTATGGTACTGAAACACTGTGTTCGCAAAATCTTCCAAATTAGCCAATATGATCATATTTTTTTTTTGAACAGACCAATATGATCATTAATCCAAGACAAGTAGAAAATGTATTCAAATAGATTACCAGATGTGGATTTAGAAAAGACTGCCAATCATAACAACTTAGATGGGCTATTATTGGCCATTTACACAGAAGGTAAAAACAAAAACAAAAACAAAAAAAAAATCCTATCTTCTATTCTATTTGGATCATAAAAAGGAGTTTTGATATACAGGGGAAAAATAAATAAAAGAAGGAACCTACAATTAGGATGAATTTGCTTCCAATTGCATGGATATTATGTCATATTACATATATTAATGTGTAACTATTACTAAGAATTACTGACTTCCATTTTCATAATTAAAGAAGAACAATCTAATTAGGTTGAAAAACTTCTCCCGGTCCTACCCTATGCGGATTAGGTTGTCCTCATCATCGCATGTACGACCGCTTTTATGAGACTGTATGTGAAGTAAAATGGCATTTGGTGGTTACATAACAACTTATTAGAAGATTTGATCATAAGGATTAAGCAAAGGTTGTGTTAGGTGTAGCATATATAGTTCAACTATGAGCTCTAAAATTATATAAATGGAACCTTCTCCATTAAAAAATTATATGACTGATAACTATTCTAGATCGTCAGATAATTTTTTTTACAATGAGACCTACTATAGAAGTAAATCTGACTATTTAAAATCGTTTAATATAACATGCCACAAAATTTTCCTATATAAACGAATAGAATTGTGATAAACAAGCCCCAAAATCAGGGATAGGGTTAGGTCCTTCAAGCAGAGAAAAAAGCTATAGAAGCGCACGTGTGTGGTTACCCCACAGCGCTTGCATGGCCATATGCATTGCAATTAATCATTGAACTTTGGGTCCTCAAGTATTGGCCTCTGCTTGTTAGTCTTTGTGATATCAATTCCGTGTGATTGCTCATCTTTTTCTGTTGTCAATTCAAACACTATGGCTACAAGTAAATTTAGGTTAACGTCAAGAAGTTTAGTCATGTATCACTCTAGCTATTCATGTACAGCACTGAAACCAAGTACGTATAGGAATATTTTTTTTTTAATTCTAAAGAGTAACATATAAGAATGATTTTCGAAAAAAAAAAAACGGTGAAAGCTGTATATAATTATATTGTGCTCAAATACTAAATGGAAAATTATAGGAAATTGTCATTTTACTTTGGTGACTTAAAAAAGGGGCCAGTTAAGCAATTGGTCATTTGAAAGGTAAAGTTTAAAGGATTTAACCATAGTTTTACGAAATTAAGGATTTTGTTATAACATGTAATATTTTATGTTATATGTAACACATATACGTGTAAAAAGTATAACATTAAATGTAATGTTACATGTAACATAAAATGTAACGTTACATGTAATGTTACATTTTTGCAAGTATATATGTTACATGTAACATAAAATGTTACATGTTATGGCTAAATCCTTAATTTCGACATTTTAGGGCTAAATCCTAAAAAAAATACCCAAAAGTTTGGTTAAATGCCTAAAAAACTCTTAAAAATATAATCAATATTTTTAGTTATTAAGAAAATAGCCAACAATTAATTATAAAGGATGAAGTTCATTTATGCATTTTGTATTTGGATCATAGTTATTTACTTTTTTTCTTGAACAATATGCTAAAATTTAAAAAACCATTTTCAAAATTGGGCCAGCTAAGCAATTAGCCATTTTAAAGGTAAAGTTTAAAGGATTTAGCAATAGTTTCACGAAATTAGGGATTTAGCCATAACAGGTAACATTTTTTGTAACATGTAACATATATACGTGTAAAAAAAAATATAAAATATAACATAAAATGTTACACTTTTACACGTATATATGTTTCATGTAACAAAAAATGTTACATTTTATGGCTAAATCCATAATTTCGGGAAACTATGGCTAAATCCTAAAAAATTACCTAAAAGTTTGGTTAAATGCCTAAAAAACTCTTTCAAAATAGCTTATTTAACTAATTAACCCATACTAAATCGGTTATTAGTATTATTATTTATTCTTATATTTTAGTTCCCTATTCCTGTCAACAAATGTTCTAACATGTGAGATGGATTAATGATGATAAGAAGATTGTTACTCTTTTTCTTTCAATTTTTGGAATTTGTGTGGGAATTGCGAATTTTGGCATCGATTTTTATTAGCCATTCATTTTTTAATGAACAAGTTAGAAAGATTTACTCTATATATACCAAGATAAATAGAAATTTACGAGTCTATTTTGAGATTTAAGATCTTTACAAATTTATATTTTTAAGGTGAAAATTATTGATATTTATTTGAGAAAATAATTCCAATACGTGTTAATTAAATATGAATAAAAAAATTTGTAATTAATTTATTCAAACATCTCTTAAATTAATTTAAAATTCTATTTAAAATTGTTACAAAGAAACAGAATAAAAAGGGAAGTAGCAAATAGTCGCTTTAATTTTTCTCTCTCAAATCTCTTCTCCGGAGTCATTTCCCCTTATTTGGCATCACATTTCACCCATTCCATTTTTTTATTTTTTTCCACTTTCATAATCCTTCAAACCATTCTATTCTATTTTATTTTTTTTAACTTTTCAAATCTCTATACAATATCTTTAAATCTTAACCATTCATATCACCTTGAAATTTGTAAAATCAAACCATTCTTACACCATTTTTTTAAATCATTGTCAAACAATTCCAAACAATTTTCAAACTATTTTTTCTATCTCAAAAAAATGGGATTGAATGGCCAAAATAGCCACCCCAAACAAAGGTTAGTAATGCACACCTTCTCTATTTGAAAAATAAAAAGAAACTCTCTCTCTCTCTCTCTCTCTCTCTCTCTCTCTCTCTCTCTCTCTCTCTCTCTCTCTCTCTCTCTCTCTCTCTCTCTCTCTCTCTCTCTCTCGTTTTTGTAGCATAAAAAAAATAACTCTCTAAATTCCGTCACAATCTCTTATTTCTTCAAATCTAAATCCACCATAAATTCAATATCATATAGAAATATAATATTCTCCAAGAAGTAAAAAATTACCGAAATCCCCAAAATTATTTTACATTATCTAAACTCCATAAAAAATCATGGTAAAATAAAAATAAATAAATAAATTCTATAGATTTATCATCTCACAAGTATAACATAACCTAAACCCCTAACATGCATTTTCATTTGCATATGAAATAGAACACATTTCTAGAAATATATTATTCCAACATCCAAAACACAAATAGAACACGAAAGAAATACTCATAAGTTTATCGCAAAGATAATATTCTCCAAGAAATACAAAATTATCGAAACCTCCATAATACGTTCACATACCCAAAAGAAACCCAGAAAGTGAATGCCAAAACCAAATCCCGAACAAACATTTTCGTTTGAACTGGGGATATAACATGTTTTAGAAATATAAACCGAGAGAAATATTTTATTACTATATACTTCAATTCATTTCAGGAGCATAACGTCTTATTGCCAATAAAAGCATTTGACATAAAAAATTAGACTTATCAAATACTAATGAGAAGCACCATTAAATGCAAACAAAATAACAGAACATATTTTGAATAACAATATGTAATCAAAAAAATATTTAAAAATTCATACTGAGATAGAAAGAAAAATTTTTAATATATACAATTGTATAACAAAAAATTAATAAGAAAAATGCTACATAATTTGGGTGCCAATTTAAAGGATAGATATATAATAAGGAAAAATCTACAGTTTAATTAAGGAAACTTTGAATATCAATGAGAATATCCAACTTTCTCTAATGTTTTTGTAAATATTGGCTGGTCTTACAAGTATAGATTTGTAATTTTTCTAACAAGTTGTTTTATCATTCTATTTTTGGTAGCTATTTGGAAGACCAAGAATTTTATGTTTGCTCCAATAGCCAACTTCCAATGGCCAACATCCGATACTAGGAAGCCCATATATCCATTGGCCAACATGCTTCGTGTTTGCATTGACAAAATCACCATGTTATGATTTACCAGTGATCTTCCTTTAAAGACAAACTTCTCACCGCTGCTTGGCTTGAAAGTATCTCTTCAGTTATAGTAGCCAATGATTGCATCATTCTTTACTAGAAAATCCATCCCAAGATGACGTCAATGTCCTTCATCTCGATTGCTATGAGATCGACCTGTAGCGTAACATTATTGATCGTAATTAAAATTTGCCTAAAAAAAATTACGACAATAAAATCTCACCTGAAGGCAAAGATGTCCTAAGAATCCTCAAGTTTCTATCATTATCACTAGTTATAATTAATGCAAGTTTACTTAAAATAAAGGAGTTAGTAGCACCCGAATAAAAAAGTGCATACATGTCATAAGAGGCTAGAGAGAGCTCACTTTCTACAAGGTTTGACACGCTACCCATTCCATCTGCATTGGTGTATGCGTACAGGTGTGTTTGTGGTGCCCAAACCTCCAGTCTTCCTAGCGTAATAGAGGGTCCTTCCACAGCAGGTTGCATGGCATTCAGACATGGCGTCAGGTTCTGCTGTTAGAACTGGTTGTTTTGCCCATGCTTCTCTTTAGTGCAGTCCTTAACGAAATGTCTACTTTGTCCACATGCAAAACAATTTATGGTTCCCTTGCAGCACTATCCTGGGTAGTTCTTACCACAATTTCAACATGGCAGTTCGGAGCATAAGTGTTCATTTTCTGTTGTGCGTTCCAAATCTCATGGACTGGTTCTCGTTTGGCTTTTCGTTTTTTTTAATTATCGAGGTTGAGCTGGTTGTTGCGCTAATTCCATCGTCCAAAGTGATTATCGGACCCACCTCCTTGGTGCTTTTTATTATCTTCATTCTGTTTCAGTTTGACTATTTCTTTATTATGGACTTTATGAACTTGGGCCCGTTCCTCTTTACCTGAGCTAAGCGATACTCGACTCTTAAAGCTCGCTCAACACAATCGACAACTATAATAGGGGACCATAGCCTACTCAGGCTTGAACATTTTTATTATTCTTCTCACTCGTTCTTCCTCAATCAGCACGAAATGAGGCAGAGTCATGCCTGATGATTAAACTTTGTGACGGCCTTAGTCACCATCATAGTTCAATGCTTCAGATTATTAAAATCCTTGCGTTTGGCGTTCATGGCCCTCATGTTGAAGAACTTTATGTTAAACTCCATAAAAAAAGGCTTCCGAGCTCATTTCATTAACATCTCTTCTTAGCGCTATTATTTTCCACTAATTGCGGGAGTCATTCTCAAACAAAAACAAGGTGCAACGTACGTTTTCTTTGTTAGTGAGGTTCATGAAGTATAGTATCACTTTCATACTATGCAACCACTCATCGGCAACTAGAAGATCTGACGATCCTTCAAACTCAAGTGCATGCATACACTTAAACGTCTCATAAAAATCACATCTTGGTGGTGCTTCGACTATAGGGTTCGTAGCTATCATTGGCACAGGCGAGAGAGTCGGTACTTCTTTAGGGGCAACGTTTTGGTTCTTGTCGACTCTTTGTTGTAGTAGTTTGGCCCTCAAATCTTGCATAATTACTTCCATGGCCTCTAAACGTTACTGGAGGGCCATAAACAAATTTGTCATATCCGGTTGGGCATGTGGTTGATCAAAAAGTGCCAAGGCAGGGGCAACAATGTTAGCTCTTTTCCTGCCTCTACCTTGCGCCGCTCTAGGGGCAGCTCCCCTTCTTCTTCCTTGGACGGGAGCTTGCACAGCTTCTCCTTGTTGAACCGTTTGCTATGTAGTTTAATTCCCTTGTACCATTGCTGCATTCAGGAAAACACGATGAACAACTCTTCTTTGGTGTACTGGTTCCATTTCTCAAACATTCTATAAGAGAGTACATTCCTTATACTAGTATTTGATCTTAATTACTAACACGATGATTGTACAACACTTAGACATATCATGTTCACATAACATCTAACATAATAATATTCAAGGAATAATCAAAGTCAGTACTGATAATATTTCATTTGTTCATCAGAAACATAGCTTAATGCATCATTATTGAAATCATAATATAATTGTAACTTGCTTGCATTAATCATAACAAATTCTTGTTGCGAAAGAAGAGAAAAGAAAAGAAAATAGAATAATGTTAAAATAAACTATTTAAAACAATCGAATTGAAAATAATATTTCCAAACTAAAGCTTAATTCTAGGTCGCTTTTTTCTTCCATTGGCACAGGATTGCTCTCAGCGGGTTATGCCAGCTTTAGGTTCCTAATCACATATAGAGTGTTGTTAATGAAATGCTATCAACTGAAGGTGTGACATAAGCAATTTTCTATCTCTCCTCTTTTGGTATTCCATAAAAAAGGAGCTCAATTAGTTCATATTCAGTTACCGTTATTGGAATTATATAAGATTTTTGCCCTAAAGTGGAGTGCATACTCCTTGATGTCCTCATTGGGGCTTTTCCCCCAATAAGCTGAGAAGGGTAGATATATGTTCATCCAGCTCTCCTCATCCAGGGCAGCAAAGTCAATTGCCAAAGTAAGGCTAAGCCCATGGTGTTCTAAGAAGCATGGGCCGGAGTTCTTTAATGTCCTAACCACCAAGCCAAGGCCTATTCAGTCAATTGGATAGAGGTGAGGTTTACTTAGAGGTGCTCTTCTATATAGCAAACAGTGCAGGTTGTACTAATCAGGTGATTCCATACCAAGAATTTCTCTGAGTTGCTTCGGTCGAACACTGGAAGTTTTGCCACTATAAAAGCCGCAATGGCTTCACGTTCTTCTATCTTCTTCTGAGCACGAGTTTTCATCATTTAATGATAATTACTTAAACAAAAAGATTATTTTCATTTGAACACTTACTTGGATAGTGGATCGACATTGTGCCAGGAATTGAGGTATGGTAACAGGAAATTCGCTCTGATACCAACTGTAACTGTTTTTTATTTTTGAATCGACAACTGACCCTACAGACCAACACAAGTCTTTTCAACGTGCTTTATCTCTTTATCTTCACTCGTACGCTTTTGGAAATAACTTTCTAAGAGGTCATCTGTCACGACCCTCCGGCCCGGTCGCGGCCGCGACAGGAGAGTACAAACTCATTTTCATACTCTTGTAAACTCTTTTAAATTTGAACGCGAAAATTATGTGTATATATATATCAATATATTTTTTTATATGCGGAAGTCTACCCTAAATAATATGCATCACAAGTTCACATATTACAACAAATACACAGAGAGGGGGTTAGCCGTCCCATACCGACTAACACTATTTGCACATTAAATGTAACAAAGTTGTCCTATTACCCTTGTGTATTTCCATGTCTCTCAATTCTCACTTTTTTCACAGCGAAGTACTTCGTACTCAATCCACACACTCGAGCTTTCTACGCGAGGTAGCTCGATCTAATTGCACTACGCATACTCGTATAACACCCCTGGTTCAGCTTCCTCTGAGGAGACAACTCGGCTTCACTGGTGAGTTTCATGTACACAGCTTCGCTCCTCATATCGTCAAGGCCTCGTGATCGGTTATGGACCCACCACGCTTATTTTATAGTCCTTCTGGAAGAAACTTCCCATTAGACTCTCTCTCCGGACTTAATGGTTTAACACAGTAATCATTTCGTTATTTATTCAATCGAGCTCGATATCTTTGTCAAGTTTGGGATGCACTGATGGTCACTGCGATTTCTATAGCATATAGGCGGAGAGACGGCCTATCTCCCGACAGTCCTTCGGACTTTGTCTCATACTCAATTGGCCGACTCCATGTGAGGAATAAGCTCACCCTCAAAGAACGGTGCTCTTTCTCTCTGAGCCAGGGCTCTCTTCTCTTGAAACCGAGTGGTACCATCGTCTTTTATTCATTTCAATATTTAGATTGTATTCGTTTACTTCTTATTGACTCTTATCAGAGGATTGAGGCTTGTTTCATATTCTTGTCCTTCCATCTCGTTGTCGAGGAAACGGGACTCTATATATGATAAACATTTCCTTGCCCGTTCACACAGCGAACTGGAATGATAACTATGTTTGAACCCCCTTGTCTGATCACATAGCAGATTGTGGTTTTCTCATTATTTATCCCATCGTTAATAGGTTAAGGAAACTGGGATATTACAAGAGGCCTTGGATTTCATTTAGACTTATTTATCTTTGAAGATATCACATTAATGGACTACTAACGATTCCCATACTTAGGCTTCTTGTGATTTGGTACGAGACCCTTGATTTACATGTTTGAGGGGTTCCCAGCAAATATACAATATACTGGGTATATTTTCCTACAAGATTATTCTAACGAACCACAGTCCGTGAGGCACAGCACACGGGTAAGGACCCTGCTATGCCGTTAGTGTTATGTTTTACCGACCTAAGGGATTGATATTCAATTTCTTTCTCGATTCTTAAAGAATTACTAATCCTTTAGCAATTAAAGATTCAGCCTCTACTTCGGCATTCATAACCTTAGTTATTACTGGTGGCTCAAGGCTGATTTCCTTTGTTTTTAAGCTGTTTTTCTTTTAATTATAAGTTTGGCTTAAAGACGTCCTTCTTCTCCCACTTGTGTTATAAACTCGGTGAAGATCGAGTATAAGTGAACCTGTACTAACAAGTTTTATTACAGCTTATTCTAATATTGAGGCTTATAAAAATCTAATCTAAAGATTAGATTATATCTAATTACGAATATTTTATTCGAGCTTTAGTTATTCTAGAGTTTTCTTCGGCTACAATAGTTCATACACTACACAGCACAAAGATATAGCAGTCATACAACATTTATTCACAAATAACTCCTGCAACCCTAGCAAATATTTTACACATATATACTCGGTGCCGTAGGTGCATCGCCACTTACCGTTATAGGCGTCACGGCGATTCTGAGGTCTTTTCGGAAACTTGTTCCGAGCTCCGACCACCTTTGTGTCTTCTTGTCCTTGAATAGAAGACATGGTCTCATTAGTTTGCCCGTCTCGTAAACACGAGAGCGAACTTATTTAGAGTAAATTCCTAAGTGCTCGGGTTTCCATCTTAAACTTTCTAGACGGTCTCTCGACTTTTGAAATTTTCGGACTATTCAAAGTCCGTCTGAGCTTAGGAAAGTCTAATCTTAACTTGATGGGTTTCTACTAACTTATTTTCATTGGGCCACCTTAAGTGGCCCACTACTAGGTTCAAGGCATTCTTAAACATTTGGCCTTGATACAAATGGGCCTTAGCCACTTCTGAGGCCCAAACAGGTCATTTGGGCTTCGGACTAGAACCAGTCCTAAAGTGGCCTTCACAGCTTTCTTATTTTTTGGCCTACTAATGGTTTGGGCTTTTCAACTAAGTGAAGGCCCAAAATAGCCTCTACAATTTCAAGCAGTTTGGCCTAACAAGTTTTGGGCTTTAAAGACTAAAGTAAGGCCCAAAATGGCCTTGACATTTTAAACGTCTCTGAGACGGGAAGTTTGTCCATTTTAACATTATCGCAAAATGCTTTTGAACACTAAGCTTAATTAATAAGCTCTCTTTATTTAAGAAGTGTTCATTAAATTATTTTTCAACCACGATATAATTTACAAAATATTATTGGGCTTGGTATAGTGGTTTTCACGCGCTATAACCGTTTCTTAAGAAAAATGCTCGGTTTCAACGAAACCGAGTCTCGTTTTGTTTGAATAAGCCCGTTTAATTCAAATTAAGCAACTATGGTTCTCATATCACTATGTTTGGGCTGGACTAAGTCTATTTAAGTCTCGACACCCGTTTTACATTAGTTTGAGACTTCATCGAACCTTTGGTTTCGACTAAGTTGTGAAAACGTCGTTTTGAGCCTTAATTTTAGCTCGTTCATTTATCGTTCTTAAAATTTCTTAAGGGCAGAAAGTTTTAGATTTGAAAAGCATATCAAACCTTTCTTGATAATAGAAAAAGGGTGCACAATTCTAACTTGTAAGACATGCCGTTTTTAAAACTAGTTTCACGATCTCTTGCGAAACCGTCGTTTTCGGTAAAACATAGTTTTTTTTTTTTTTTTTTACTTTTTCCAAATCTCATTATTAACAATAAGGTAAATTTCTTCTAGGTTCTAAGGAGATTTTTCACTCTTTTTTTTTAACCTTTCATCGAAGCTTTAATCCCGTATTAAAAGGATTCTTAAACTAAACGCTTTCGAACCGCTTTCACGGGTTTTGACCAAGACACTCGTTTCATAGTGTCTTTTTAGTTTCCATTTGATTTTTAACATAAAAATTTATTAAAAACAGTAACTAAACATTCAAGCAATAAATTAAACAAACCATGATATTTACACAAGTTTGGATTCGTATTTTTAGAAGAAATTTACCAAAATTTATCTTTTGAACGGTTACATTTCTGTCCGCTGAAGACCGTCGTGTCTATGGCGATTTTGAAAATATTTTTACATTTTAAACTCATCTATGCAGCCATGCAAACAAATCAAAAGACAAAACAAAAACTCAAGGGTCACGGTCGCAAAGAACCCAAACCCTAGACATGTAAGCAACCAAACAACAAACGTAATTGAACACGAGTTGAAATATTCGGAAACTAGCCAATCTAGCTTCCTTAAACTCGTGTTTGGAAAAACTTAACCTTAAGTGGCCATGCATGCTTACAACTCAAACCTATTTACATCCATGGTTAACCTAAGAAACTTAAGGAAATAGAAACCCTCACATCACTCTAGGTTAGAGATTTATACCTAGCTCTCTGATTTTGAGCTTTCCGTTGGCGTGCTTTCTCCTTGGCCGAATAGTCTCCTAGGGTTTGTCTCGAAACCACCTTGTGTGGTTCTTCAACCTCTTAAAGCAGAATATTAAGGAGGTTTTGGTTAGGTTATTGGTGTAGAAAATGTGGAAAAAGCTAAGCCAAGGACACGGTTTTACCTTGGTGAAGCTAAAGTTTTCGAAGCCTTTCTCCTTGCTTCGTCTTCCTTTCCTTGTTCGGATCTTCTCTCTCTCTCTCTCAACCTTGTTTTTCTTTTCTTTGCTTTCTCTTTCTCAAAGCTTTCTATTTTATTTTCTCTTTCTCTTTCCCATGGTTTTTCTCTCAAAATTTTGGAAAGGAAAAGCAAAAATAGGAACTTAAGGGTCATGGAACTATTTATATGTGAGATAGTTTTAAAGAGAGTTGCTCTTGTTTTTCTCTCTCTCCTTGGCCAAATTTCTCCTCTCTCTCTTCCAATTATTTTATTTCCTCATTTAAAATAAATTTTAAGTCTTATGGCTCATCTTAGTCGTTAATTCTTTACATCAATCCTACGGTTATAGTTTATCAAGAGGAAAACTTTTCATTTTTCAAGGCCCTCATCATTAAGTTGCATTCTCCAAGCAACTTAATCAGTTTTTTCTTCTCTCTCTTTTCTCCCCAATGGCCGAATATAATGTATCTCATTTCTCTAAATAATAACTCCAATTAAATATAATGAATTTGCTTTTTCAAGTCAATCATAGCCCTTGATTCAAACTTGGTGATTAAGTACTCTAAATCCAATGGTTTAGGATTTATCAGGAGCATCTAGGTTGAAAAACCTTTCAATTTCCTTTTTCTCTTCTTCGAAATGGTGCCCATAATGACCACTGTTATGGTTGGTTGGGTTAAATATGCCACCAATGAAAAAATTCTTGGATTTATTACAATGGTTCATCACTTTTTCTAATAACTCCATTAGAACACTCAACAAACTTTACACACATAGGCCCACTTTTTTGGGCATGGAAATGGACCTAGAATTATTTCTTAACATACCATGCCCACCAATTGTTATTTAGGAGCGGAAATGGGCTGGGCCGAGGGGTCGAAAACCTTTCCCGAGGCCCGTTTCTCTCGAAGAGACCTAAATGTCCCTTTCTCGAACTATCAGTCAGAGTTTTGACCTAATTCGAATTCCTTTCAACACGAGACTTAACAAGACTTACCTATGTTACTAGAAACTTTTAAAATATTATTTAGAAGTCAAATATTAAATTATAAGTGGTCGGTCCAAGCTCGGTCCCTTTATTTTACCATGTTTACACGGTTTATCCCGACTTTTCGAGTTTAAGCCGTTTCCGTTTTGTTTTAACTCGGAATGGTCTCAAACTTGAAATCAGGGTTAATTATATAACAATAAATAATATTGTAACCTTAAAAATAGATTACAACCCAAAAAGGGTCATTTTTCTAAATTGGGCCAATTTTGCAATTTCTTAAAAGTTTGGGGACTCACGGTGTAATTTTGCACCTTAAGGAGTCGATTTCAAATTAAATGGCAACTAAGAAATCAAACACAATTATTCAAATTATAAATTGGATAATGCAATGACGGGCGTGAGTTCGAATCGCAAGACGAGATTTAAATTAAATTATCAAGGGGTCGTTAGTTAAAGAAACGACTATCACGTCTATCGGAAAAGTACGGCAAAGGATAACTCTGGTGGCCGGGGTTACATCACCCATCGATCCGAGTCAAGCACACTTAACTATTGAGTTCTTATGTTATAGGCTACAGAAAACAAGATGCATCTTTTTAGTATAGGTAGCACCATCAAATCTTTTTAGCGCTCCTTAACCATACAATCCTATACTTGTATAGTCTCAGAGTACCTTAACTACATAGTCTCATACCTCAATAGTCTTAGAACCATTAAACTACACCTTTACCTTACCTAGGCGGTGCGAGAATTTATAACTTACCTTGTCTTGCCGTCTTTTTTGACCAAGGGATTATGACTATCAGAATCACCTCTATTTTTGGGGGCCAGACAACCTCGTATGTGGTCAGCCATACTTCAGACTTTGTAAAGGGTTGGACACCAAATCTTAAAGACTCGACTTTTCGAGCCGTTTACTTACTTATCTTACTTAATAAAATCTTCATAAAAAGTGCTATTTTTCAAAAAACTATTACCATAGATAATTCTTTCAAAAAGTAGATGGAATAATTAAAATAAAAGTTCAACCATAAACAAGTAACATAGTCTTAAAATAATATAAAGTTAAGTCTTCGATCGAACATTAGCCCACTATATAAATTTAAACAATATACTATGAAATTACTACTAAATAAAAGTCTTAAATAATTGACGAAATTAATTGTGTGGTTTCTGATGACTTTTCATGCCATATATTTCTTAACTACAGTACGAACGAAAACTTGTGAGCTCTAGGCATGCGTGTTACAACTTTTTTCTCACAAAATAATTTTATGCAATGCACGATTATTTATGTTTGATGATGTATTTCTATTACTGATCTTGCCTAGAGGATCCTCATTATGTGTGTATACGTATCATGTTGCGTGTCGGACTAATGGGTGATGAGGGTATACATTGCTTTGACGACCAAAGAGTCCATCATATCATAACATACATATATTTATAATATAACCATCTTTTATTGCCCTTAGGTCGACTCAGGGTATGGTATCATGAAAAAACCTCATTTTAGGAGGGTGGTATGAAACAGAGTATTATTCCATGTTTCACTTGTTTATTTCGTGACATACAACGTGACATGTAAGCATGCACAATATACCTCATCATAACATACTTATTTTAGGTCAATATATTAGCTTGATCACAACAAAATGTTATCATTGAACATCATAAAATCTTTCTCATAATCACATGACATACATGCATTCTTATAATCATTAGAATATGACATCATAAAAAAAACATGTCATAGTATAAACGTAAAAACAATACGACATCTCATTAATATTCATTTCATAATATACACTTATCATGACATGGTATAACATAATATTTTTTATTCGAACAAATACGTACTGTAGGTGAGGCTGTACTCACCTTGAGTCGTTCGAGAACACGTAAACATCTTACTAGACCATACGGTCACAATGACACACAACCTACAATTCAGAATCCAACATAAAAATTTTAACTGCTTAAGCCAAGCACACTACACCTTTGATAAATTTTTTAGAACCTAATTTAAACTAAACGTATAGTTTTGACACCTAACTTTTACAAAATTATAATTTTGACCCAAAAAAATTTATTTTTGACAAAAGTATCCAATTACCAAATCAATTTAAAATTTACAGATCAGTAGTAAATGAAAAATTAAACAAATGTTTCTTCTAAAGTTTCTCAAAAATCGTTTTCTAAATACCTTAAAAATGACGATAATAAATAGGGGTAGAATGTCTTTTCAAGAAAATTACTAGGGATTTTATAAGTAAAAATGTTTTGAAAGAACTAAAATTATTTTTTTAACATCTACAACTTCTCAGTTTTGCCGTTTTTGTAGAAAACATATGTATTGTATTGTTTCTTTACAAAGCAGATTCTAGATCCGAACTTAAACTAGAATTTCAACAATTTTGAAATCGAATCTGCATAAAAATTGGACTCTCCCTCGAAGGCATTCAAAAATTGTCAAAACCAAATCTGCACAGAACGGTTTTGGAAATAGTTCCGACGACCTTTGGTTATGGATTTTTAAAAAATAATTTATACATCCATAATTTTCAAATATTTACATAATTTTCATTGACTCGTATATGGACGTTCATACAAATTTTCATACTTAAAGAACTTTGTTTAAGTGTCAAACAGTAGGAGAACATTTAATTGAATCCTAGACTAAAACTAACAACCCTAATCGATGCTTAAAATGACACTAATTGCGAAAATCCAAATTAAATTAAAACTAAACAGAATATAATCCATATAGTCTAGGGTTAGATCTTTTACCTCTTTGGTCTTCAAACAACTCCTAGAACCCTTCGGATTTGCGCAACTTACTTGCTCGATCGTACATCGATTAGTTCAGGATTGAAAATAATTATTCTAAAGCACAAGAGGGGTTTTCCTCACCTTAAATAGAAAGCCTCCAAAAATTCCTCTATGGCGGTTGGCCTCCTTGTTCTACTTTCTCTAAATTTTTCTTTTCTTTTTCTTTTCTTTTTCTCTCCTTTATCTCTCTTCTCTCTCTAGGTTTTTGTACAACTTTAAAATGAATGAAAATGAAAAAAAAAAAAAAAAAAAAACTGGCCTAAAAACCCTTATAGTACCTGGCCTATAGTGCTAAAAATTAATGGGAATTTTTTACATTAATTTTCTCTTTACTACCCTAAATCAAATCTCGACCAAAATTGGGTTACTTTCCCTTTTCGGTTGATTTTTTTTTTTACCATTCTAATAATGAATTCGGACACATTTTAGCTTAATAAAACCTTATAATATGTGCCAATTTACTGTCCAATTTCCCATTATTTTCATCCAATTTCCTTCCAATAATTTATTACTCATAATCTCAATTTTGTAGGATTTTGCTTAAAGGAAATTTACTTTCTTATTTTTGGAATGAACCAAATCTTTCCCTTCTAAATTTGTGTGAATTAAAATTAATTCATCCTTAAATTTTTCACAAAAATGCGCCCATTCATGCTATTTTTAGCATCGTGTGTGACAACATGTAAAACTACATGTAGTTTTACTGTCTTTCGCGAAACTATGCATAGTTTTTGCAATAATTGAACATAGTTATTTTGTTGTAGTTCATCAATCATTGTGGTAGCTATTTTACATGTTATTTTGTTGTAGTTATTTTTGTTATACTACACTAAAATTGTGGTAGTTCATCAATAACTTTTTTTATAAATCATAACAATCATTCTCCTAACAAGAAATACTTTTCAAGAAATAAAAAAAATTATTCACCGAAAATGTAAACATCGTAAAGAGTCAGGTTATCACATGATCAAAATGATCAAAATTGTGGAAGAAATTTTCAAGGGAATCGAGATTCTTATGCGACTCAACCTCCTCTTTGACGAGTGTGTATATCATGTAGATGTGAATGCACTCATCGTCATCCTACAATTATTTGGTGATGTTGAAAACATTCATCTCCAAAGTAATGTTCCCAAAAGAAATTATCATGAGACAATTCCTACAGTTGATGAGGGCGTTTGATGTATAAGGAAAGGCCTTTCTTTGATAGTGGGGATTTTTGACTCTATGTCAAACGTAGTGTGAGTATCCAAAATAAGAAAGTCAACAAGGTAATAGAACTTGTTGATTTGTAGCAATACATCTTCAACAACGCCTCACGACTTCCTTACGGATACGTCAGCTAGCTGCAACAGTACTGAAGCAAGTTTGATCTCTCCTAGTCCTATTGGCAAGTAGATAGAGTATGGCATAAGGTTCACACTCGCTCCTAGGTCCGATAATGCTTGGCTGAAAAATTATCCCAATGCAGTAGAAAATTGTGCGACAATCGAGATCTTTATACTCGAGCATTAAGTTTTGCTCGATTGTTGCACTAACTTGCTCTGTCAAGAATGAAGTTTTCTTCACATGGTGATGCCGCTTCATGGTATCCTTTATTACCTTAGCATAAGCCGACACTTATTTGATCATATAACATGGAATTGACTTTTACTTGTTGTAAGTGTTTAAGGATCTCGCTTTGGTTTTCAAATACTTTCCCAGGTCGAAGAGCTTGTAGGAATGACACTCGATCGAAGTCTTTGGGTCTTCAATTTGTGAAGCATCTTCGTTGTTATGACATTGACCCCCTTAATATTTTGAGCAAAAGTGTTTGAGGTCTCTACCATTTGAAGTCCCTTTGGGTTTGATTGAGCTTAAGATGGAAATTTGCCACGCTCTTGAATGGCTAAGATACCAATTACTTTTGTGATTTTGCTTTTAATCTCCTTGTTCTCTTCTGCCAACTACGCGAAGACAAACTTAAATTTGTTGTTTATCGCGTGTTGCACATCCATGAATGCCTTCAATGTGTCATCTTATGCTTTCCTTGTTGTAGAATATGCCCTTGGTGGATTAGCCTAATTGTCAGATTTTCATTGGTTCCCATATGATTGTGCTTGTTGATGCATATCCCTCAGACTGAAGTAAGGGTGGTTCAGCAGCCAGGATTGTAAGTTTCAGAGAAAGGCAAGTAAGGCTTCTTGAAATGTTTTAAGGCATTACATTGTTCCTCGTTTACACCCATCATCTCAGTTGGATGATTCCACCTTGGCGATCGTGCGGATTCCTCTACCACGTTGGGATTTGAGGGCCTTAAGTTTCTTTATCAGGTCTTCAACCTGTGCCTTTAGATTGTCCTCTTACCTTAGATGATAAATGTCAACTGTTCGAGACCTACTGGTGCCTTCAATAGTACTTGGTTCACTGTAGGTCAAGGACTTTTCGGCAAGGTCAATTAGGAACTCCATTTTCTCGTCGAGATCTTTTCAGAGGAATCCTCTGTTCCACATCTTCTGAATGAAAATATGCTCTTGAACTGTAAGTCTTTCATAGAAATAACTGACAATGCGCCATGTTTCGTACCAATGATCAGGTCAAGAATTCAACATATCTCTAAACCTATCCCAAGCTTGGGTCAGAGTTTCATCTTCTTTCTAAGAGAATGTAGAGATCATTCTTTTTAGACCATTGTTTTTATTGAGTGTGTTGGTGTTTTTATTGTTGATATTTAATTGGCAAATTATCATTCTTTAGTTGTCAAATATATTTTGATTGACTATGATAAATTGTGGAGATTGCTTCTTAATTTTGATAGCTGGACGAATTTTTCATGGATGAAAAAAGGTTGATTTTCGGAGTCTTATTTGTCCAATGTATCTGGACATGTTTCGGGCTTGTAGGGTTCAATGTTTCAACACTTTGGTTATACTTGGCAAGTCTTGGATTCGTATTGATTGCATAATCAAATATGGTTGGTATGTCTCACTTCGCATTTTTCAATCCACGTAGGAGTCTTGGTCTGATTGTGTATGAATATATTCTAGCTAATCAATTGGTCATTATATGGTTGTTGATAATAACTTTTTTGAGGCAATATTACCTTTACTTATTATGGAATGTGTCTTTATTGCGTCATGGAGGATTCTCTACTAGTTGAAGATGTTGAAGTTGTGTTGAAGAAGCATTCAAGTATCTTGTCAGTGATTTTTGCTGGGTTTGTGTTTTTGGATTATTATACATTCTTGTTAAGGGTTTTATCATGGTGTTACGACATTATGGGTTTGAGTATTGTTGAGTGAACTTGCAACGAGAACTAGTGAGAGTCTATACGGGATGTGTGACTTGTAAGGCGAGAGGATCTTATTTGGGTTTATTTGTAAGACAATGAGAGCTTATTGGGTTAATCACCAAGAGTCATGAGAGGACGGCGATGAAGATTGAGAGGGAGTCAAAATCTTGTATAAGTCCGAGCTATTTTTGTTTCTTGATTTTTCTAGTGGATCTTTCCATCTGGACGAGGCCTCGCAGGCGTAGGCAAAAGTTAAAGTGCGTAACCAATTCATGGGGTCGTTTTTATTATTTTTTGTATTTTTCGTAGCTGTTCATTCATTCTATTTTCATCTCGGTTTTACTTATTTCTATTATTCCCTGGCAATATTGTGAATAGGAACACCTACTAATAAAATAGTTCTTTCAATTGGTATTAGTGCCATGTTGCTTGTTCTCTAAGTGAGATCCATGGAATTTTAGTTCCATTTTGACGAGATGAATTTCGTGATGGGAGGAGCTTCAGTTCAATATCTGCCTTTGCTTGGTGGGACATACTTTTCCTATTAGAAGGCTCGAATGAGAAGGCATAAAGGCCCATACTGATTGGTTGGCAACATCCCATGACGACAAATGAAAGATTGAAGAAGACAAATTGGCGAATAGTAACTCCAAGGCACTAAATGCTATTTTTAGTCATCAATTCAAGCTTATCTATATGTGCAACGTTACTAATTTCAAATGTAATGGCAAAATATAGGGAATCTAATGCCAAGAATGTAAAGGTTTCGACTACATAAAAGTTGAATGCGCAAACACTCTAAATAAAAACAATAAGTCGCTAAATGCAATATGGAGCGATGGAGATTCAGAGTGTAGTAAGGAGGATGATACTAACCTTGTTGCTTTTGCTTCCAGATCTAAATAGTGCAGGTGAAGATGGTGGCATAGGTTCGTTTCAGAACACTATTGGTGTTACTGTAGGCGTTACGACACTGGTCTATGAGAGCACTGATGATGAAGATTTGACTGAACATGTCATGATTAAAGCCTACCAGTTAATTCATACCAAGTGGACCGAATTAACAAAAATTTTTGAAAAGATGTTTGCCCAAATTCAACAATCCAACATTGAAAAGAATAATTTGCAAAAGATTAATTCAAAATTGGAGTCAAAACTCAAGGCACTCAAGACAAAACTGGAGAGAATGTGCTAAACTCTGGCTCTTCTAAATTGGATGAAATTTTGTTTACAAAAAAATCAGAGAAAGAACATTTTGGCCTTGGATAGACCGAACATACATGAAGTGGTCAAACATTATTTGTTAAGGGGAATCCTTCCGGAGGCAATGAAGAAGGAGTTGAGAAGGGAAAAAGGGCTGCTGCAACACCAATCAGAACTCCTACAGTTATGAAATCTGACAAAGCAAGTGTTGCGACACGTGCTGGCATACCAGGCAAATATGTAAACATGAAACGGATTCCAACATGTCATTATTGTAATAAACGAGGTCATATTAGGCCACGTTGTTTTGAATATTTTGCAGATCTTAGAAGAGCAAATCAAGAGAGATCTCAACCCCATAGGCCTATCAAGCAAGAATGGATGAAGAAGTCTAAGAGCAAGTGCAATGTTGCATTTACTTCGTTGAAAACTAGCACCGAAAAGTTATGGTACTTTGATAGTAGCTGCTCATGACACATGACAGGTGAAATGAGTTTCTTCGAGGATATTCAACCTTGTGATCGATCACATCACGTGACTTTCGGAGATGGTGTTTGTAACGACCCAAAAACTAACACGTAAAAGGAAATATAAATTCACAATAAACATAAAAGACTTATCAATTTTCGAGTCCCAAAAATACGGTAGAATTTGAAACTTTTTACATAACAATAAGAAAATACATTTAAATGCCTAACACGGGATGTAACCGTGACCACACGACCATCAAAAGAGTTTTCACGTGGGATTTTCAAAACAAATACATCAACTCTCAAAATAATTGCCAACGGCTAGCCGGCGGTATACCCGACTCTTCCAAGGTCGGTCCCGTATGCACTCGCCGTTATCCTTCCATGTCGCCTAGTTTTCCAGCTTCCCCTTCAACTTACCTGCAACACGAGCACACTAGTGAGCTAATAGCCCAATAAGTGGATTAAAGAGGTATAATACTTTACATCGAGACTTATTTAAACATATGCGCATAGAATTTATAATTGAGTCAGAATAAGTCTACCCCCCTCTAAAATCGAGCCTCCGGCGGCTCGATCATGATTATACCTCAAGACCCTCCAATGTTGGATTCAACACAAGACTCTAGAATTCAATCTCCCTGATTGAGTTACGTATGCACACGACTTTCATGTTTAAAGGATCCTTATTAACTCTTACTGGGCCCGCTGAATTATGCCGAAAAATAGCTCGCTGACCTCCACGAGGTCCTTCGGGTCATTCCAAAATCTATCATGGCTGCTGGCCCCGTCGGGCTATTTCGGAACCAAATCATGATCGCGGCCCCGTCGGGCCCTACCCAAATGAGCAAGGTTTTCACACAGAGGAAGGTCGTCCACCGACCTCCCCTATGCCCTCAGGCCGTCCCGAAACATGATAAGTGACTCCGTCGGGCTATTTCGAAACCGATCATGACTTGCGGCCTCGTCAGGCCCTACCCGTACACATACAGTGTTTTCACCCCTCTTGGCTTGTCTTAGAGTTTCTCTCTTACCTGCAATAAGTTCTCAACAACAACAGAAATAGTTTTATGTCTGTGGTCCCATACCCACAGACAGGAGACTCATGCACGCAATCACACATGTACTTAAAATATATGCAAACTCGCAACCCCATAA
Organism: Boehmeria nivea var. tenacissima; assembly: GCA_018132145.1. Classification (NCBI taxonomy): domain Eukaryota; kingdom Viridiplantae; phylum Streptophyta; class Magnoliopsida; order Rosales; family Urticaceae; genus Boehmeria; species Boehmeria nivea. Next base: position 4,049,394 of record CM030881.1, read on the forward strand.
TTGCGAGTTAGAAGACAGGGTATAAGCACGTGAGCCCATACTCACGCACCTAGGAAACTAAACATCACAATTGACATTTCACGACATCACAAGAAGGAGAAACAATCAAACAAGGTAAAGCCTACTCGTGTTACAGAGGAGATCCACTTACTTGAGGTCCTAAGCTCCTCACTTCGGTCCTCGAAATCCTTTCCCTAGGGGCGTCTCTTCTCGTGCTTTGTGTGAGATGCTTCTATTCCACACGAGCAATTAATGATCAACGCCAAGGTTTACCACTAAATACAGGAGAGGAAGAACTTGGAATTGGTGGACTCGAAGAATGTGACTCTAGTTTGTGGAACGGTTAATAATTCATTAAGAAAGCCCATCTAAGGTTGTTTCCGTCCTAAGTGTTGTCATTTGATTGGTTTAGGTGAGGAATAGGTTCTTAGCATTACACGTACAATGATTAAATCAATAAAAGTGCCTAGGCTTCGAGCCGGAAATCCGGCAGAGTTTCCCCTGTCTTTCGGATATCCCGGCCGAAGCCTTCACCTAATATCAACCCAGCACCGAACTAATTTCGGTCACAATCCAACATATCAACAACTAGAGTCAATAAACACAACATCAAGATATCTCCAAATTTTCATAATAAAAATAATTCTCGAGCCTCAAAGGCTAAACTCATAACATAATTCTCAAGGATTCCAACAATATCCTAACTCAAGTCACGCTTCCAATGTCGTAACATTTTACGAAAAAAACTCAATTTTTGGCCGCTTGGTTATACCTTTAGTATACGACGGTGAGGGGTCGTGCGTCCTTGAGTGTTTCGGTGGTGATCCTGCACAATTTTGCATAATAAAATGATCGGATCAAATTTCGAACTTAAATGCAACATGATGAGAAACGCTCGGAATTGTGACCCAGATTTATCACTCATTCACATTTGAATGGCACAATTGTCAAAATACAACTACACACGGTTGAATAGCCAATAACGTGCATAATTTTCTCTTTTTCAACTATTTGATTTTTGACAACTAAATCTCCAAATCAAACTTTCAAAACAATGTCACTTGGCAAATTTTATTTTTATTTTCCAAAACCACGTCTAAAAGAGAAAATTAAGTTCCCGCTCGTCTAAGCACGGATAAATCGGGAGACTCAACGATTACAAATATAGTGCAAAAAATAAACATTTAAACGCGTGAAGTTTGCCGCACAAAAAAACGAATTCCCAACTTGTTCGTTACTAAATTAGCACACTTTAAGGTGTCAAAAGTTCAAGTAAACCGAATTAAAAACGACCTCTAGGCGTCTAACAAGTTCAAACCCATAATGATACGATTCTTGAACGCGAAAATAATTTCATTCACTCACAACACGAACATAAATTTCATTACGATCCTAACGAAAACAAGCGGTAGACAAGATAAAACTTCGTGAAAATCCTAACAGACGAAAATCAAGTATTTCTCAACAATCACAAAGGTAACGAGGCTCACCAAACTTGAGCAATTGCGGCTCAAAGAAGCGCGTTGCGGCTGTCGAGAAATTTCAGCGGCGGAGCGAAGGGACGACGAGCTCTAAACATAAACGAAAACGAGAATTAACCCGCTGAAATTAAAGATTCAAAATGAACATTCGACGTCAACGCTGCGGACACGAAGCTTACCTCGGTGTCGGCGTCAACGACAACGTACGAAAAGGGGTTTAACGCGAGGAGGGGCACGGTTGCTGCCCGAAGGGGACCGCGGCGCGATGAGGAGCTGCGGGGTTGTGCGGCTGCGCGAGAGGGGCTGGCCAGAGCTGAGGTGGCCGGCAGCGGGCGGAGCTCGCGCGGAGGAGCTCGGCTGCGGTGTGCGGAGGCTGGGTCGGCGCGGCGGAGCTCGGCGTGGAGGAGCTCGGCGCGGCGACAGCGAGCGCTCCGGCTGGGCTGCGCGCGCGAGACAGGGGAGGCTTGGTCGACGCCGACAGCGCGCGCGGAGGCTGGGCGAGCTCGACGGAGAGGCGCGCTGCTGCTCGGCGTGCGGAGGAAGCACGCGCGGCGCGAAAGGGAGGGAGAGGCACGCGGGGCTCGCGCTGGCGGAGCTGCGCGAGCGGGCTGGGAAGGCTCGGGGTCGGGGGGGGGGGGGGGGGGGTGCAGGCGGCGGGGGAGAGCTGGCTGGCCGGCAGAAAGAGAGAGAGAGAGAGCGAGAAGAAAGGAAAGAAGAAGAAGAAGAAGAAAAAAAAACTTGAGGGAGGAAGGAAGGTTGGTCGGCTGTGGGTGGAGAAAGGGAGAAAAGAAAAATGCCCTAATGGGCTTGGGCTAATTGGGCCCAAAATGGCCGAAAATTGACCACGAAAATGCAACAAATTTTTTCGAGAAATTTAAAATTGCACACGTTATTTGAAAACATAAACTTAGGAATTTAAATATCATTTTCGAATCAAACATAAATTCCTAACACGTCTAACTTTTAAAATTGTAAGATAACCATGCTAATTTCATAATTTCTCTCATAGTTCCAATTTATCAGATTTGACGAAACTGACCAATTTTACAAATTGGACACAACTGAGGTAGAAATACAAATTAATTAATTAGCACAGTGATATTAAATTCATGTCATTACAATCCTACCCCCTTACAAAAGTTTCGTCCTCGAAACTTAGAACAAGTGAGGGTATTTCTCTCTCATGGCACTCTCGAGTTCCCAAGTTGCCTCTTCCTCGGCATGGTTTTCCCATTGAACCTTGACCATCGGAATGGTCCTATTCCTCAGTTCCTTTTCCTTGCGATCTAGGATCCGCGATGGCTTCTCCTCGTATGTGGCTTCTGGATTAATATCTAGGACCTCATGACGTAGAACGTGACTTGGATCGGGTACATACTTTCTCAGAATTGAGACGTGGAAAACGTTGTTGACCGAGGCCAAGCTAGGCGGTAGGGCCAAACGATAAGCAACTTCACCCAACCTATTTAGGATTTCGAAAGGTCCTATATATCGAGGGCTAAGCTTGCCCTTCTTCCCGAATCGCATGACGCTTTTCATGGGTGCTATCTTCAAGAACACATGATTGCCAATCTCAAACTCCAACGGACGACGTCGGACGTCCGCATAGCTCTTCTGCCTACTCTGAGCGGTTTTCATGCGACTCCGAATCTTCTCGATGGCTGAAGAGGTGAGGACCTAGAAACTTCCTCTCTCCAACTTCGTGCCAATGGAGAGGGGAACGACACTTGCGGCCATAGAGAGCCTCGTACGGAGCCATTTGGATCGTCGCTTGGTAACTGTTGTTGTAAGCAAACTCGATCAAAGACAGCTACGTGCTCCACGAACCTTGGAAATCCAAGATACAGGCACGAAGCATGTCTTTGAGAGTTTGGTTGGTACGCTCTGTCTGACCGTCAGTCTGTGGATGGAACGCTGTGCTAAACTTCAACTGGGTTCCCATGGCCCGATGCAAGCTTTTCCAAAACGCGGAGGTGAATCTGGTATCTCTATCAGAGACTAGAGAAACGGGTACTCCGTGAAGCCTAACCACCTCCTGTATGTAAATCTCTGCCAATCTGTCCATGGAGTACGTCTTCCGCACTGGAAGAAAATGTGCTGACTTTGTGAGTCTATCTACAATCACCCAGATAGAGTCGTGCCCTTTACTAGTCTTAGGTAGACCGCTCACAAAGTCCATAGACACATGTTCCCACTTCCACTCTGGGATATCGAGGGGTTGGAGCAACCCGGCGGGTTTCTGGTGTTCAGCTTTTACCTGTTGACAGGTGAGACACTTCCCCACGAGCTCCACCACATCTCTCTTTAGGCCTGCCCACCAATAGTGTTCCTTTAGGTCATGATACATCTTGGTGGCACCCGGATGCACCGCATAAGGAGCTGTGTGGGCTTCTTTAAGGATTTGGAATCTTAAGTCTCCATTGTCTGGCACGCACAGTCTTCCGTTTAGGCGGAGAGCGCCGTCCCCAGCTATCTGGAGGTCTTCCCTCCGTTCCTTGACGATTTCATGACGAATTTCCTCTAAGTACGGATCGGAACGTTGTTCCTCCTTAATCTGGTCGTACAAAATGGGTTGGACGATAAGAGTCGAAAGGCTACCCACTATGATCTCCAAGCCCAAATCGTTAATCTCTTTGGCTAACTCTGAGGGTATCGCTTGCAGTGACATGAGCGTACCCGTGCTCTTTCGGCTTAAGCCGTCCACTACCTTGTTAGCTTTTCCAGGGTGATAATGAATGTCACAGTCATAATCCTTGACGAGCTCTAACCACCTACCTTGGCGCACATTAAGGTCTCTCTGGGTGAAGATGTACTTTAGACTCTTGTGGTCAGTAAAGATGTCGCAGTGAATCCCATAGAGGTAATGCCTCCATATCTTCAGTGCGAACACAACCGCCGCCAATTCTAAGTCATGGGTAGGGTAGCGGGTCTCGTAATCCTTAAGTTGTCTTGATGCATAAGCTATCACTTTACTATGCTGCATCAACACCGCACCCAATCCCAGTTTTGAGGCATCACAATAAAGCGCAAACCCAGTAGTTCCCGTGGGAATTGTCAAGACTGGAGCCGATGTGAGACGCCTCTTGAGCTCTTGAAAGCTCTCTTCGCATGCCGGAGTCCAAGAAAATTTAGTATTCTTCCTCGTTAGGCGAGTCAAAGGCAGAGCGAGTTTAGAAAATCCCTCAACGAAACGCCTATAATACCCTGCTAGGCCCAAGAAACTGCGAACTTCTGTGACAGTCGTGGGCTGTTTCCATGAACTCACGGCTTCGATCTTAGACGGATCCACTGAGATCCCCTCTTTAGAGACCATGTGTCCCAAAAATGAGACCTTCTCCAGCCAAAACTCGCACTTCTTGAACTTTGCGTAAAGCTTTTTCTCAGCTAGCCTAAGCAAAACAGCTTTCAAGTGCTCCTCGTGCTCCTCTTTCGTCTTCGAATAGACGAGAATATCGTCAATAAAGAGTATGACGAACTTGTCAAGATAGTCTTCGAAGACACGGTTCATCAGATCCATGAACGCTGCCGGAGCGTTAGTGAGTCCAAAGGACATCACCAAGAATTCATAATGGCCATAACGAGTGCGAAAAGCGGTTTTGGGTACATCTTCCTCGCGTATCTTTAGCTGGTGATATCCCGATCGTAAATCGATCTTCGAGAACACTGACGATCCTTGAAGTTGGTCGAACAAGTCCTCGATCCTGGGAAGGGGATATTTGTTCTTTATGGTTAGCTTATTCAATTCCTGATAATCTATGCATAAACGCATAGATCCATCCTTCTTCCTGACAAAAAGCACCGGTGCCCCCCACGGTGAATGACTGGGTCTTATGAAGCCCTTGTCCAACAACTCCTGTAGTTAGATCTTCAATTCTTTCAATTCTGCCGGGGCCATTCGATATGGTGACTTGGACACAGGGGCGGTACCGGGTAATAGTTCGATGACGAACTCAATTTCACGGTCAGGAGGTAACCCTGGAAGGTCTTCGAGAAAGACGTGGAGGAAATCCTTCACGACCGGGATATCCGAAGCTTCACGCGTGTCCTCTTGGGACAGATCTACGATGTGGGCGAGGAAGCCCTGACAACCACCGTCAAGCATCTTCCGTGCTTGAAGAGCAGAGACCAAGGGTATGGTCAACCCCTTAGGTGACCCTTTAAACTCAAAACTTTCTGCTCCAGAGGGTCGAAAAAGTACGCTCTTTCTCTTACAGTCAAGAGTAGCATGGTACTTGGATAACCAATCCATGCCTAGAATGATATCAAAGTCCCGCATCTCGAGGACTACTAGATTCACAGCTAACTCGCGACCACTCAAAAAGATGGGAACATCTTGGAACCAAAACCTAGACTGCATGATCTCACCCGACGGTGTAGCCGTCACAAAAGGCTGGGCCAAATCCTCTGGTTTTCTATCTAGTTTCTTTACAAAACCACCCGCAATGAAGGAGTGGGATGCCCCCGAGTCTATAAGGACATAAGCAGTAGTGTTAGCTATAGAGATCTGACCTGTGACAACGGTTGAAGGTCCTGCAGCTACCTCTCCTTCAGTAATAGCAAACACCCGAGCATTCGGCTTCGCTTGATTCTCACCCTGGCCTCGTTGACCTCGAGCTTGGGCACTTGGTTCTCTGCACTCCCTTGCAAAGTGTCCCAACTTGCCACAGTTGTAACATCCCCGGTCATTACTCCGGCACTCTCCACGGTGGTGTTTGCCGCATTTGGCACAAAGGGGCACATTAGCATCATGCTTCTTTGCTTGAACGGCCCGATCAGGAGGGTTAGGTCCCGACTTGCGTTTGCCACCAGAGTTGTTCCTTCCGGACTGATTGGAACGCTGGTTGTGGCCCGATCGCTGATCATCGCTAGAGCGTCGCGGTAGGTAGTTACCGCGATACGAGCGGCCAAAGTGAGATTTATTCTGAGTATTATCGGATCGGGGCAGCTCCGACTTAGGTTTCTCCTCCTGCTTGGTCACCCAAGACTCTGAGCGCAGGGCTCGTTGGACAGCATCCGCGTAGCTAGCGGGTCCCTCTCTGCCCGTATCAACGAAACGGGCTATGTCGGAGTTCAAGCCCCTCATGAACTTGTTCTTACGACTCGTATCGGTAGCTACAATGTCCGGCGCAAATCTGGCCAAGTGATCGAATTTCAAGACATAGTCTGCGACGCTCAGCTTTCCTTGACGCAAATTGATAAACTCGTTCATCTTGCTATTTTGAACGGCCTTGCTGAAGTACTTTTCATGGAAGACTTGCTGGAAATCAGCCCAAGTCATGGTACTGACATCCCGAGTCTGCTTCACCACACTCCACCAATAACGCGCGTCTTTATTGAGCATAAAGACGGCGCACGAAACCTTCTCATGGTCTGAGATTTGCATCATGTCAAAGATAAGTTCTACGCGACTTATCCATTCTTCAGCAGCGAGAGGGTCCGGAGTACCATCGAATGATGGAGGTTGGGCCCTACGAAACCTCTCGTAGACCGCCTCCAAAGTCATATGTGGCACCGGCATTCCTTGGGCATAAACGTGTGGTGCCAAACCAGGCGCTGGAGGTCGAATCGCCGGAGCATGAGCATGCATCATCGGGGGATGTTGTGGCATGCCCGGAATATGATGACCCGCGGGGTGACGGGCGTTCATTGCAGGGTTAAGGTACACTGCTGCCCTGTCTTGCACTGGAGGGCCTTCCGCGGGAATCGCCGCTGCCCCCGGATGGACTGCCTCGGCTTCCGGAATCGGGTCTGGATACTCGGGCAGTCCCTCGCCCTCAACCTGTCCTTGGGCATCAATCGGAGGTGGGGGAGGGAGGGGTAAGGCCCCACGTCCCATGTGCTCCATTAGGCGATTTAGGACCTCTGTTTGCTGTCGCTGGATTTCAGCTTGGCGTTCCATGGCCTCACGAAGATCGGCCACCGCCCTCGACAAATTTGGTCTTGTCATAGCCAAAGAGAAAGAAAAGGCAGGCGACCTGAGTCAACGCACTAAGGTTAAAATCATTACATGACCAGACAAAAGAAAGCAAGGTACAAGACAATCATCATAATAGAATCAGAGATGAGTCATGTTATCATCTCATAGCACTAACAAATACTAATTAACCATACATAATTGCAATGCAAAAGGAGCTATATAAACATCACTACAAGAATAAAAATCCTTCATAGAGGATGACACAACACATAACTAGTAAAATTTTGTCTCTACCACAATTAGTCAAAATAAGAGTGCTAACTATTAATTGCTACTAGCGTCATTTCTGCTCCAACTAGGTACAAAGCTAAACTACTTTAAACTCATACACATACGGCTACCCTAGGGCTACGAAGTTGGGGTTAGTGTCTCCACCAATACGATCTAACTATCATCCTCGTCGGGGTCATCCTCCTCCTCTGAAGTGTCCTCCATCGTCGGCGTATCGCTGCCGGCTCGGAAGTCGTCCACGTACGCGCCCATCTCGTCGATATACTAACGCTCCAGGCGCATCGCTACATCTCTAATGGAAGTCAGGCTCTCAAAAGTGGCAGGCGAACCATGAGGACGAAAAGGGGCCATCAGGCCTCGATAATAAATCTCGTGCAGCCGGGACTGCGACAAGACCGTAGGGCTATCCTCCACTATCTCACGTATGAAACGCCTATGGTACTTGGACACTCGCTCCCTCTGCTTCTGTCCCCACGTCCTCACCGCTTCGTCCCACACTCGGCGGCGACTGAGAGGGTCAAATGACTGCTGCAACGCCTGACAGAACGACTGCCAATTGTAGCCCGCGGCTCCTCCTGGCCTCCTAATGACTGTCCTCCACCAACTAAGTGGTTCGTCCCTCAAGAACCCGACTGCAATAGAAATCCAAAGGTCACGAGAGACTCCATCTTCCTCCATCCTAATCTCGAATATATTGATCCAATCACGAACGGTCATGGAGGCATCCTGTGTTAGAGCTGAAAAATGTTCCCTACGCAGAAGATTAGTGATGTCAGCCATAAATTGGCGGGTCGCGCTGATGGAAGACTGCGGCTGTTGGCTGTGGCCCTCGCCTGGAGAGGATGGTGGAACCGGGGGCCTACCGCCTGAGCGACTGCGCTCTCTCGTCGGCTGGCTAGAGTTCTGAGACTCATCTCTCTCTCCTCGTCCTGCCATCGTAGAGTAAAATCCTGCAAGTATTTCAACCCAAATCAACAAGGTATAGCTCGTGAAGTTAAAGGAAAGGCACTCACAGTGGCGACAATGAGGGAATCACAGTTGGGCATACGGGATTGTCTGCAGAACCGGCTAAACCTTGGCTCTGATACCAACTTTGTAACGACCCAAAAACTAACACGTAAAAGGAAATATAAATTCACAATAAACATAAAAGACTTATCAATTTTCGAGTCCCAAAAATACGGTAGAATTTGAAACTTTTTACATAACAATAAGAAAATACATTTAAATGCCTAACACGGGATGTAACCGTGACCACACGACCATCAAAAGAGTTTTCACGTGGGATTTTCAAAACAAATACATCAACTCTCAAAATAATTGCCAACGGCTAGCCGGCGGTATACCCGACTCTTCCAAGGTCGGTCCCGTATGCACTCGCCGTTATCCTTCCATGTCGCCTAGTTTTCCAGCTTCCCCTTCAACTTACCTGCAACACGAGCACACTAGTGAGCTAATAGCTCAATAAGTGGATTAAAGAGGTATAATACTTTACATCGAGACTTATTTAAACATATGCGTATAGAATTTATAATTGAGTCAGAATAAGTCTACCCCCCTCTAAAATCGAGCCTCCGGCGGCTCGATCATGATTATACCTCAAGACCCTCCAATGTTGGATTCAACACAAGACTCTAGAATTCAATCTCCCTGATTGAGTTACGTATGCACACGACTTTCATGTTTAAAGGATCCTTATTAACTCTTACTGGGCCCGCTGAATTATGCCGAAAAATAGCTCGCTGACCTCCACGAGGTCCTTCGGGTCATTCCAAAATCTATCATGGCTGCTGGCCCCGTCGGGCTATTTCGGAACCAAATCATGATCGCGGCCCCGTCGGGCCCTACCCAAATGAGCAAGGTACTCACACAGAGGAAGGTCGTCCACCGACCTCCCCTATGCCCTCAGGCCGTCCCGAAACATGATAAGTGACTCCGTCGGGCTATTTCGAAACCGATCATGACTTGCGGCCTCGTCAGGCCCTACCCGTACACATACAGTGTTTTCACCCCTCTTGGCTTGTCTTAGAGTTTCTCTCTTACCTGCAATAAGTTCTCAACAACAACAGAAATAGTTTTATGTCTGTGGTCCCATACCCACAGACAGGAGACTCATGCATGCAATCACACATGTACTTAAAATATATGCAAACTCGCAACCCCATAATTGCGAGTTAGAAGACAGGGTATAAGCACGTGAGCCCATACTCACGCACCTAGGAAACTAAACATCACAATTGACATTTCACGACATCACAAGAAGGAGAAACAATCAAACAAGGTAAAGCCTACTCGTGTTACAGAGGAGATCCACTTACTTGAGGTCCTAAGCTCCTCGCTTCGGTCCTCGAAATCCTTTCCCTAGGGGCGTCTCTTCTCGTGCTTTGTGTGAGATGCTTCTGTTCCACACGAGCAATTAATGATCAACGCCAAGGTTTACCACTAAATACAGGAGAGGAAGAACTTGGAATTGGTGGACTCGAAGAATGTGACTCTAGTTAGTGGAACGGTTAATAATTCATTAAGAAAGCCCATCTAAGGTTGTTTCCGTCCTAAGTGTTGTCATTTGATTGGTTTAGGTGAGGAATAGGTTCTTAGCCTTACACGTACAATGATTAAATCAATAAAAGTGCCTAGGCTTCGAGCCGGAAATCCGGCAGAGTTTCCCCTGTTTTTCGGATATCCCGACCGAAGCCTTCACCTAATATCAACCCAGCACCGAACTAATTTCGGTCACAATCCAACATATCAACAACTAGAGCCAATAAACACAACATCAAGATATCTCCAAATTTTCATAATAACAATAATTCTCGAGCCTCAAAGGCTAAACTCATAACATAATTCTCAAGGATTTCAACAATATCCTAACTCAAGTCACGCTTCCAATGTCGTAACATTTTACGACAAAAACTCAATTTTTGGCCGCTTGGTTATACCTTTAGTATACGACGGTGAGGGGTCGTGCGTCCTTGAGTGTTTCGGTGGTGATCCTGAACAATTTTGGCATAATAAAATGATCGGATCAAATTTCGAACTTAAATGCAACATGATGAGAAACGCTCGGAATTGTGACCCAGATTTATCACTCATTCACATTTGAATGGCACAATTGTCAAAATACAACTTCACACGGTTGAATAGCCAATAACGTGCATAATTTTCTCTTTTTCAACTATTTGATTTTTGACAACTAAATCTCCAAATCAAACTTTCAAAACAATGTCACGCGGCGGAGCTCGGCGCGGAGGAGCTCGGCGCGAAGGAGGTCGGCGCGGAGGAGGTCGGCGCGGAGGAGCTTGGCGCGGCGACAGCGAGCGCTCCGGCTGGGCTGCGCACGCGAGACAGGGGAGGCTTGGTCGACGCCGGCAGCGCGCGCGGAGGCTGGGCGAGCTCGACGGAGAGGCGCGCTGCTGCTCGGCGTGCGGACGAAGCACGCGCGGCGCGAAAAGGAGGGAGAGGCGAGCGGGGCTCGCGCTGGCGGAGCTGCGCGAGCGGGCTGGGAAGGCTCGGGGTCGAGGGGGGGGGGTGCAGGCGGCGGGGGAGAGCTGGCTGGCCGGCAGAGAGAGAGAGAGGGAGAGAGCGAGAAGAAAGGAAAAAAGAAGAAGAAGAAAAAAAAAACTTGAGGGAGGAAGGAAGGTTGGTCGGCTATGGGTGGAGAAAGGGAGAAAAGAAAAATGCCCTAATGGGCTTGGGCTAATTGGGCCCAAAATGGCCGAAAATTGACCACGAAAACGCAACAAATTTTTCCGAGAAATTTAAAATTGCACACGTTATTTGAAAACATAAACTTAGGAATTTAAATATCATTTTCGAATCAAACATAAATTCCTAACACGTCTAACTTTTAAAATTGTAAGATAACGATGCTAATTTCATAATTTCTCTCATAGTTCCAATTTATCAGATTTGACGAAACTGACCAATTTTACAAATTGGACACAACTGAGGTAGAAATACAAATTAATTAATTAGCACAGTGATATTAAATTCATGTCACTACAGTGTTTCTGCAAATTTTCTTGGTAAAGGTAATCTGTGTGTTCCAGGTATACCTCAATTAATTAATGTGTGACTTGTTGATGGTTTGAAGGCCAACCTCACTAGCATCAATCAGTTACATGACAAGAATCTCTTTGTACGATTTACCAAGAACAAATTCTTGGTGGTGGATGAATCTGAGAAGAGTATTACTACCTATTAACACCACCAAAAACTTGTCTCAAGGCAGGAGTTGTGAAGTAGAATTGTGGCATCGCAAGCATGGACATGTGAACTATCAGATCACGAAGAACATTATTTCTGTAGGTGTTTTGCATGGATAGCCTGACTTGAAGGAAGATTCATGGAATCTGTATGGACCTTGTGTTGAAGGGGAACAGGTGAAGGCGTCTCCAAAGGTGTTGCAACACCCGTTGACGAATCATGTACTTGAACTCCTACATATAGATCTTATGAGTCCAATGCAACTTGAGAGTATTGAAGGAAAGAGGTATGTCTTTGTTTGTGTGGATGACTTGATACGATCCTCGTTGAACGAGAACCGATGTTGTCGATCGTTTCCTTGTCGGATTGCACGGGCCGGATAAAAACCCCGTCGGAGACTCGGTTAGGATGCTCGAAGGGACGCCACAACGGTTGCGAAATAGCCGTTGATAAGTCGGGGATTGTGGAACGCCACAAACGGTTGCGGGAAGTTGACGTTTGATAAGTTCCTCGAAGAATCGTCAACGATTCGCCTTGATCGATTCGAGTTCTGAGAAGAGTCTCAGAGAGAAAATGAGAGAAAACTCACAATTTTTGTTTGAACTAAAAAACTAACTGCTTCATTCAGTAGGAGAAGCTCCTTTTATAAAGTCTTACACGTTTAAGACTGAAAAAGTAAAAGTTACAGTCAAAAATTCGAAGGAAACGCTTGTGAGGCGGTTTCCTCGCGGTTTGCCGATCGATCGGTGCAGTGTAGCGATCGATCGGCAGAAGGTGCGATCGATCGGCTGGAAGCCACGATCGATCGGCGGAGCCTCTGCCCAAGTTGTTCCCTGCGCGCCGATCGATCGGCCAAAGGTGGCGAACGATCGGCTCAGCTGCTTGCCAAAATGCGTCTTTCATGCGATCGATCGGCTACATTTGCGCGATCGATCGGCGGAGCCTCGGGTCTCCTTCCTAAAACTCCTCCAAAACAAGTCTAAATGATCTAAAAGTGTTACAATTGTCTCTAACACTTACTTACACATTATTTAATAGAAAATTGCATGATAATTAATGTAAATTCTTCGACGAACACCTAGTTGTCCGTCCGGCTTCTTTCTCGGTCTTAAGCTGCTTGAATAACGTGCACGCACGTTGTCTTTGACTCGCTCGGATGACCTCGTTCCTTGAAGAAGCTTGTCATGAACAAGCTTAGTTGTTCCTTGAACCGTTTGGTACGGGCTCTCGTCATCGGACCTTCGGGAGCGTCGATGGTGGAATCACTCCTCTGGATGCGATCGAGTATAGCACGGTCCATGATCGCATCATGACTACTCACGATTCACATGGGTGTAGTTCATATAAGAGAAGTCAGATACGTTTAAACTGTTCAAGGCCATGTGTTCCAGACTTCAAACTGAGAAGTGTTGCAACATCTATAAGATTTTGCAAATTCGAAGTGACCATACCACAAAGCCAACAGAGCAGAACGATTTGCTTGAGTGAAAGTATCTAATTATCTAAGAAATGGCAAGAGTTATGTTAAATGTTAAAGGTGTCTATCATAATTTTTAGGAAGAAGCCATGAATACCGCCTAGTTCATTTTAGTTACTTCACATCATCCTTGGAGGCAGAAAATGTTTAGAGAAATCAACAGTTTTAGTGAAAAGTATGTAGCTGGGATGAAAGGGAGTATGGAAATTTAACATTTAATAAGATATTATTTCAAGGTCATCATATTTAGGGGGATAACGTTTTTCCAGAGGATAATGTTGGAGTTCAGCATGGTGTTGCAATGCCACTGTCATATTCTTGAGGTCTGAACTTGCTTTCTTAGAGGCTCAGGAGAAGAATATTGTTGTTAGGCAGTTAGAGATTATGTCATTTATTAGGTCTTTGGGGTTTTAATATTGCATCTTCTAGTTCGGGAGCTCAGTTGCCTACTGATCCGGTTGCTCCTGCTGCAGCTCAAGTTGTTTCTTATAGTATCAAAAATCCTACTACAACTGTTGGTGCTACTTCCAGTGGTGTTCCTCCTCCAACTCAGTGCGGTGTTCCTACACTTGCCTAGCCTATTGCTTATACTCTTTGATGTTGCTTGTTGTAGTCTTTTTGTCCCGTTTTTCTTTGTCTATTTTTGGTGGCAAAAGGAGGAGTAGCGACTTGGATGTTTCTTAGTTGTTTCTCCTTATTGTTTGCTACACTTGTTTAAGTTTTAGGTAGTTTGCTTTCGCTTTGCTTCTTATTTGTTGATGAAACTTAAAGACAACTTTCTCGATTTTGTTGATATTTGTTACTTTAATTTTTCATAGTATGTTTCCAATAAAAGATGCCAAAATGGGAGATTAGTCTTTTTATTATTGGCATTTAATTGGAAGTTATCTTTCTTTTATTGTCAATGTACTTTTGATTGACTATGACAAATTATGGAGATTGCTTGTTAATTTTGATAGCTGGACAAATTTTATATAGTTGGAAAAAGGTTGATTTTCGGAGTCTTATTTGCCATATGTAGCTGGACATGTTTATGGCTTTTAGAGAATCAGTGTTGCAACACTTTTGTTATATTTGGCAAGTCTTGAATTCGTATTGATTACAAGTTCGGATTTGTTTGGTATGTCTGACTTCGCATTTTCCAATCCATGTAGGAGTCTTGGTCTGATTGTGGATGAATCTATTCCAGCTAATCATTCGGTCATTATGGTTGTTGACTAAAGCTTTTATGAGGTAATATTACATTTGCTTATTATGAAAGGTGTTTTTATTGCCTTATGGAGGATTCTCTACTATTTGAATTTTACAAGCTCTTGTGAGGTATTTTCTCATAGTGTTACGACACTGTGAGTTTGAGTGTTGGGGAATTAACTTGTAAAGGGAATTGGTGAGAGTCTACACGAGATGTGTGACTTGTAAGGTGAGAGGATCTCGTCTGGGTTTATTTATAAGACAATGGGAGCTTGTCGGATAGAACACTAGGAGTCACAAGAGGAGGATGACGAGGAAGATTGAGAGGGAGTGGAAATCTTGTAAAAGTCCAAAGTGTTCTCATTTCTTGATTTGGTAGTAGATAGTTTCATCAGAGCGACGCCCCGCAGACGTAGGCAAAAGTTGAACTGTGTACACTACTAGAATAAAGGACATCCGCGAGTACACCTTTACGTGACCGATTGTATCAGTCGCAGAAAAAGAAAACACATTTCCGCAATTGATTAAAGAAATAATCAGTCGCGAAAAGCCTTCCAAAAGCTTAGATTCTCCAAAGGTTATCGGTAACTGATTAATAAAAAAAATTCAGTCGTAGATATTTGAAAAATGGAGTGAAACATTCCCCGATTTGGCGGCATCAATTGCGGATAGTTAAAAAAAGTGGGATCAATCGCAGATCTGCTATGGTCATAAAAAAGATTCATGGATTTACAAGTTCTGGCACCAAACAATCTTGCCATCTATCCGCGAGTAAATCCTCAGTCGCGGATAGTCTCTGGTAATAGAAAAGACGCGATCTGTACAACTTTCACATCACGCTTTACGACTGAAAATTCACTAGTGAATAACCTTATCCACGAGTAAATTTTCAGTCGCGATAATTCAACAACCGTTGAGGCTGGATTTCGAGACAGATTACTCGCACGCGATAATTAATTCCTTTTTTTGCGATTGAATTTTCAATCGCGGAAGAGCATAAAACTTCTTTTTCGTTATTTCTTCTTCGATCGCACTCTCTCTCTCGCTCTATCTCTGTCTCTCACTCTCTCACTCGTCATCCCCCTTTGTCCACCCCCTCTTACCGTCGCCCCTCCCCCCGTCGCCCTCTCCCCTAGCTGTCTTGCTACCTTGTCGCCGCCCCCGTTACATTGTTGTTGCGCCGCAGCCACTGCCCCCGCCGCCTTTCCACCGCGGCGCTGCCCCTGCTATCGATCTCTGCCGATATACAAATTTAGTATTTAAATATTTTTTTAGTTTGTTATTTTAGTTAGTGCTATTTTTTATTTTTGTGTTATTTTAATATTTTAGTTATTATTATTTTAATAATTAAATGATGAGGAAATAGATCATAAGTATTTACATAATAAGTATTTACAAAAAATTATTCTGAAAAGTAAATTTTTATTATTTTAAAAATCACTAAAAATTAAATAAAATTATTCTAAAAATTACTAAAAATTAAATAAAATTATTCTAAAAATTACTAATAATTAAATAAACTTATTCGAAAAATTACTTAGACTATATAAATTAATCTAAAAATTAATTAAACATAAATAAAATTAATCTACAAATTTAAAAAAATTAAATAAAATTATATAGGTCAATATGTTGTTGTTTATAATTGTCTCTATGGCCACCGACGCTGCTAGAGGCGGATCTGGCGACGATCCCACACGCCAACCATTCCTTCCATCAAGATATGGTAGCTCGTCCTCTTCGTCGTCTACGGTAACTCTAGAGCATTCACGACCACGTCGCATACTTGTTCGACAAGATACGGCCGAGCTTGAGAGTACTGGTACATACAAAATTATTTACAATGTGTATAATATTTTTAAAATTAACGTTTTAACAATTATATGTTTATATGATTTTACAGCGGCTCCAAGAAGACGTGGTCCAAATTTGAACCATCAGGCTAGAATGAATCTATTTAGGGCTCCTGCTAGTTCATGCATCACGCTTCAACTAGACGAGCACACACTGAAGTTCATTGGTCAATCAACAGTGTGCTTTGCGACCGAGTGCAACATTGTCGTCCGATGAGATTGCCCTATGAAGTACTATTTTTGGAGGGATATGCTAGCTGAAGTCAAGGCGCGGATGATTCATCGCCTAGCTATAAGTATTATTAATTATAATTAACTGAATTTATTTATTTCTAATTGTGAGAAATTTAATAACATGCATTTTTTTCAGACAATATTTGCTATTCAAACGGACAACTCTAGGTTTATGCTCATCGTGGACACCCAATTACACATGACTTGGATGCAAACAAGAAATGATATGAATAATCACTGGATAAATGAAGACGATAAGGAAGATCGGGACAGGGCTTGCGTGAGACCACTTAGTAACGTTCGCAGCGTGAACGACATGCACCACTTGTGCGATCGATGGGTTCAAGACCAAGCGAAGGTAATATATTATTAAATCATTTGAATTGTTTTTTTGTTGCTATAAAAATTTCTAACTTTTTAGTTTTGCAGTGTTATGCAGCGATTATGAGGAATAATTGAGCGAAACAGCTAGATCAGAGTCGACACGGGGCCAGATCGTAATTTGCTATAAAAATTACATAAAATTTTGGATGGTAAGACATTATGAGTTGCAAATAATATTTTTACTTCAATTTTAAAATAATTTTATGTAATTTGACGATTTCTTTTAAATTGTAGATCACTCTCGAGTCACCGATGTCACTGAGCTCCATTATAATGTATAACAAGCTACACTATATGGGTGGTTGGCAGAACGATAACGTTGGAGCAGAATATGTAAGTCTTGTTTAATTTGCAGTAACAATTTTGTAAAATATTATGTGACTTAAAAAATACAAACATATTTAATCTTATTTGTTGAAGGAGCAAATTATTAGTCAATGGGATGAGCGTATTTCCCAAGTGCCAGCCGAGACGCCGCTGACCAAGGAGCAACGTCATGAGTTGGAGTCTAACATTATAAGGAGAGTCCGCAGGAAAGAGAAGACAGTGAAGTCTAGCTGGGTAGCGGGATCTAGGCCAATCCTGAAGAAGAAGGATCGTGTGATGTTGGCATTTGCACTGGACTCGTAGTCTGGATCGTCAGAGGCCAACATTCTTCAGGAACAGCTTACTGAGGTCACCCAACAACTACGAGAAATTGAACGACAATTGAGGGAGACAGAGCGTGCAAGGGAGGAATGGTGGTAGGCTAGTAATAAGAACTTTGAGAATCTGACGGAGTTCCTGCGTGACACATTTCTAGACATACGTGATAGCATAACATCGTCTACTGATAGTGTGACTGGCAGTGGCACTCGACAGCCTGATATGCCAGACTCTACTACCCCGGATTCACGTGATGATTAGCTACTTTTCATACTTTTCATTTTAGTTATTTAAACTTATATGCTTTTATGGTACTTGAACTATTAGTAAGTTTGTTTCAGGTATTTGAATAACTTTTTTTTTAATATGCATTAGAGAGTTTTATTATTTATAAGACCTAATTTTATTAAAAAAATCATTAATTAAAAAACTAAAATTAACTAAAAAAATAATGTTGCATTAAAAAAAATATAAAAAAACTATCCCCGAGTGAAAAATCACTCGCGGATATTAACCGGTCAATTATCTGCGAGTGATAGTTCACAAGCGGATAACTATCCGAAGTGATAGTTTACTCGTGGATAATCGCGGCTAACTATCCGCGAGTAATATATCACTCGCGTATGAGACCCACTGAATTATCCGCGATTGAATTATCACTCGCAGATAAGTCATCATAACTTATATCACTCACAGATAAGGTCGCCGGTCAATTTGACTGGTGTCGAGACGGCTTATCCACGACTGATAGATATGCGCCTATGAGTGAAAATATTCAGACGCAGATTTTTATCTGCATCTAAACTTCCGCGACTGACTAGCAATTGAATTTTTCATTTGCAAATAACTTTTTGCGATAGTTTAATCAGTCGTAGAAACCCTTTTTCCTACAAGTGGTAACAAATTCCTTGTGTCATTTTTATTATTGTTGCATTTGTCATTACTGTTCTTTCATTCTATTTCCATCTCGGTTATAGTTATTTCTATTGTTACTTGGTAGTGTTGCAACACTGACTAAGAACACTTTCTAATAAAACGATTCTTTCAGTGTGGAAAGTAATTCGTCAAGAAAATTATTATCATTTCCTCCCATGAACCAATAAACCTAAGTCTAAGAGAATTAAGCCAGAGCTCAGCCTTATCTTTAGAGAGAAGGATAAGAACATCAACCTAATAGAGTTTATGGCTTCTGTTTGACTATCGAAAGTGGCCATCACCTCTTCGAATTCCCTAATATGTACATTAGCATTTTCGTTTTCGAACCCGTACAAAGTTTGTAAAAGTTGAATAATTCCAGGCTTAAAATCCATTTGCAGCACATCAGGACGAAGCATTATCCACGAGGGGTGGTCATCCACATTAGGTGAAGATAATCATCTTCTTCTGGAGGTTGTCGTCGTGTTTTGACATGATTTTTAAGTCAGCAAGTGTGGTTGAATGGGAAGAATGTGAGGATGAAGAAGAAAGAGCAGAAGTACGGAGATAGTAAGTTGGATAAGCAATAATTAGGAAGTTCTTGAGTTGGTTTTTTAGAAAACCGACCTAGCTCGTCTCTATATTGAATCATTCACCTAAGTATTTATCTTTTTTTTTTGTTTGTATTTTTTATTTTAAAAACAAATATGTGATAATGCAAAAAAAAAAAAAAAGAAATACGCTAAGAATGTTCCCAGGTTGACTTGAAAAGATGCTATGGTCCTCCTTCAAGCCTACCTTTCCTAGACAGAAGTTCCCGAGGTTTCCAAAAGAGTATGAAGGAGGTCGCAAAGCAAATCTTATTTAAAAATCAATCATCCTTAAACAATTGTTTTTTTAACAAAACAAAACTTGATTTCTGTAACTACACAACCACTCAAGTATCCTTAAAATTTTAGGGCCAATTAAGAAATTAGTTATTTTAAAAGGGAAATTTAAAGGATTTAGCCGTAACATACGTGTAGCATAATATGTTGCATGCAACATACGTGTAGCATAATATGTTACATGTGTAACATAAATATAATATATGTGTAACATATTATGTTACACGTATATTACGGCTAAATCCTTAATTTCATGAAACGAGGGCTAGTTCCTAAAAATTAGGCAAAAGTTTGGCTAAATCCTTGAAAAATCTAAAATTTTATTATTTATTTATTTTTATTTTTTATGAAAATTAGAAATGAAATATAATCTAGAGTTTTATGAAATTTTACTAAAGAAGATATTAATTAAAACTTATCATCTACGAGATATAGAAATTAGAATTAAGAAAATAAATGATAATTATTCTTAAAATAAATAAAAATAAAGGGAAAGTACCTAAGATTGCAATGAAAGTAAAATAATAAAAAGGAAAGTCAGACTAACAATTAATTCCAAAAATACATAGAAAGAAATACAAAATATCTAATAAATACTATTAAAAAAACAGTAATCAGTAAAGGATTAAAGGAAGATAAACCGAAAGATAAATACTACAAGTGCAACTAAGAAAAATACAAAAAAATAAATATAAAAAAACCTAAATACTAACAAAGGTATAGAAAAACAAAGAAAATTTTATATTATATATATATATATATATATATATATATATAAAGTTAACAAAGTTACAATCAGTTAGGGTTGTTTTTTAGGATACCTATTACTAATATGAAAAAAGTTTAAAAGTATATATGAAGTCTAGATTAGGAAAACAGTATAGTTATTATTATTATTATTATTTTTGGAAACTACTACTAATAATAATAAAATATTTATATTATGTAGTTTATATTTATGTATAAAGTAATAGAGATTTTTAAGGATTTAACCAAACTTTTAACTAAGTTTTTAGGAATTAGCCATATTTTAATGAAATTTAGGATTTAATTGTAACATACTATATTACACGTATGTTACCGCTAAATCGTTAATTTTGACAACCTATGACTAAATTCTTGAAATTTTACATTTAAAATGACTAATTTCTTAACTAGCCCAAAGTAATAAAGCTTATATAAATTTTATGCGTCTCCACCGAAAAGAAAAAAAAATATATTGATGAAACTTACCTCTTGTCGTTATCAGCAAGTATATTGATCGTCTCATCTCCCCGGCACCGGTATCAAAATTTGATCATGCCCAAGTTGTGCAATAGCTAAAACGATCATGGTTGCACAACGGGAGCGAAGTCGTCTCCACGAGGAGGTGAAAATAAAGACAATCAATAAGACTCGAAACAAACGTTACGAGGCAATAACAAAATAATAAAATAAAAAGATCGAAACTAATAAAAGTTTTGAATCAAGAAAAACATATAAATTAAATAGACAATAAATGAGAAAATTTAACAATGCGTTGGGAGTCACTCAATCGCTTCATTTAACTGATACCAACTTTTTGTCCAAATTAGTACTCGATTGCAATCTTCACATCCCAAACAAGCTATCGAAAAATATGGCATTAAAAGTCTAAAATTAAACAAATATATTTTACTATGAAATCGCTATTTCGATTAAAACAATTAATATAAATTTCATTGACTAACCTAGATCAACGATATACCAAAATTGACAATATCGCTGTAGTGGATTAATCAAACAAAATGAACATTCAATCACCTATTCTATAAGCAATTCCTACATCAACAATATATCAAATTGATAATATTACGGTAAATGACATACTCACAAAATAAGAAAATCAATTGAAATTAATAATCTCTAAAAGTTACATAAATCAAGTAAGGCTACATTTATATAAAAATTAAAAGAACATAATTTCAAGAAAATAAATAAGAGCTTAGATTATAGTAAAAGTTTATCATAGAAGCACATAATTTTGAATCAAAATTGGGACAAAGAACTTACACAATTGAGATAATCACTAGTCCTGCTAGAAATTTAGACTAGCCTCGTAAGCATTCTCAAATAAAAGCTCCTGCTATAAATTGAAAATAAATTGTTTATCTAATGGTACAAAAAACTCCTGCTATAAATTGTCTATCTAATGGTACCAAAAATCCTAGCCAATACATTTATTTATAGTGATTCAGAGTGGCTATTAAAAAGCAAACCGTACTAAAAAATAAATATAAAATAATATAGGATTAGTTAGGTAAATAGCTATTTTGGATTGTGTGTTTTTAAAAAATAGTCACAGTTTCAAAAAATTTAAAAACTAGCCATAAAACTGTAAGAATTTTCTGACAATAATACATAAAAATACTGTCAGAAATTTCGGACACCAGGCAAAAATTTTATAAAAAATTCTGACATGGCTAGTTTTTAAATTTTTCGAAACCGTGACTATTTTTTAAATCATTTTGTAAACAGTGGCTATTTTATTCAAATTCTCAATAATATAATTTTAAACTAATTTTCAGGGATATACTCTGACATTTAAACTAATTTTCGGAACTACCACGCCACACGGAGAAAAACTTGGACAGATTAGATCTGCCACGTGTTGCTTACTAATTCGCGACTTTGAGAGATTTGGACATGTGGTGCGCGGTGAGTGGTTGAGCTCTTCTTCCACAATTTTTTTTTTCCTTTGAGTTTTACTAGTAAAGGGTTCTGTGAGGCACCATTTTTTTTTAGTGTACTTTTTAGCTTTACCTTTCTTTTGTATTTTAGAACTCTCTTGTAATTTTTTTTTCATTTAATAATATTTAGCATTCGAAGTGTGCGCCAACATTGTTTAGATGTATTTCTATTGGTGGTTAATCTTTATTTCAAAGAAAAGTTCGCTTGACAACAAAAAATTTTGACGAGAAGAATAACACCAGAATGGTGTGGCACTTGTTTATTTAATTATTAAATATACTTAACAATGCACTTGTTCTTATCATTCCCTATAAATACATTACACATTAATTTAACCAACTTATATGACACAAAATTCTTATCATTTACTATTTCTTTTAAGATAATGTATGTTTTACCAACAGTTATGAGGTAGCGAGAGGGGGAAAAACAAACAAGAATGTGAAATAAAAAAGATAAATCCGTTCGATGTTTATCATATTTTCATATTTGAGCGCTCATTCAAATAACTTGTAAAATAGAATGATAACGCTAAGGGCCAATTATATTTTCATTAAATTTAAAAAGTAGTTTATAAATTTCTTACCAATATAAGAAATTTCTTACCATAATAAAATTACAATTAAAATTTACTGTAGTGAATTTCTTAGAAAGATAATAAAATTTATAAATGACTGCTTTCTTAAAATTTTGAAACATTAACTATTTTTTAAAATCGTCCTATAAAAATGACTATTTTCTTAAAATTATCTGATACTATATTAACTTGTTGATTTACAAAGTTAGGAAAATAGATTCCAAAATTTGTTAATTTGCAGGATACTAAAAATGGAGAGGAGGGAAGAATATAACTATTTTTTTCTTAATCCATCTATCTATCTTTTTATGTACATATAGAAGAATTTACATTTCTACTAACTAGATTGTGATAAATAAAAATAGAAAATAATAAACTATAATTGATTACCATGACTATATTTTTTTCTTTTTTTTTGAAACCCTAGATTGTCATGCCTAAACTGATTTAAATTGTTGCTTGCTTGTACAATTAAAATTTTTATTTAAGAAAATCAATTTGAATTAAGAGTTTTTATTGTAACAATATTATTTAATTAAAGATTATTTAAATATGAATTTGAATTTCATTGAAAATGAGTAAACCAATTTTACTTTAAGAAATGACTTGACTATTATTATATTATTATTATTATTATTATTATTATTGTTATACTAATGGAAAATGTTAATCTCAAATGTAACTGTCGCGTCTGAGGAAAACACTGCTCTATATTAATAAGTTGCTATTCAAATAACCTCTGCATCACTAGATATGTACCCTGCTGACTTGATAATTGATTTGAAGTGTTTATGACCACAATTACTTAGTTGTTTGGGTAAACATACCAACTATTTTATTTTGAAATGATTTGACTTTGCGAATTTCGATGTGATATAAATGGTTGAGATTTAAAAATATTAGATTGGGATTAGGAAAGATATGAAAAAAAAATTAAATAGAATGTGAGGGATGGTGGAGGCAAACAAGGCGGTATGACAAGGACCTTGAAGGACCTTCTATAACAAGGCATTTAGCAAAAATTCTTGTTAGCGTATAAAACTTGAGACTACCCTTCTAACTAGTAATGCCTAATTAAGTAGGTCTCTTGATGCTGGTCGTCTCTTTCTCAAACCTTTTCATATTTAAGATTTATTGTTCCTTTTTTTTTTTTTTCCTCACTAGAAGGTCCAAACTAAGGCCTAAAAGCTATTGTCCCGGTAACTTGAATGTGGATGATTCCCCATACTTTTCAGCAACTTATTACAAAAGTCTCCAACACATATCCTAGCTTACAAGTTTTGCTTTTGTTTTTATATCTTTGTTTTTGTTCTATCTTCTTTTGTTCTATCTTCTTTCTCAATAAATATATATATATATATATATGTATATATATATTGAGAAAGCAATTTAATTTATGGTGGGTAACCTTCAGAGCAGAAAAGCTGCTACTTTTGTGCGATATGATATGTTGAATTGTCAATCATGCAGGGGCCAAGGAAATTGGATTTTTTTGGGTATGTGAATGTGACTAATGCTTATTACTCAATAATCTCCACTTTCTGTTATATTCCTTACGAGATGGATAACCCAAATCATTAGTTCGAAAGATCTGCTTTTTTGCTATTTCTATTAGCTTTTTGATATTAGTTATGTCAATATGAGATTTTCATTGAGCATACGCAAACTTAAACTAGATTTTTTAAAATAAAAAAAAAAGAAAAAAAAAAACAAGATCAGAGGCCAAATGGTGACTGCGACTTTAACTCTACAATGTTTAAGTTGGTAAGAAGCACGACACTAATTCTTAGAGCCGTTGTGAGTAAGAGAAAAACCTTACCAGTCGTCACCTATTTATAATACCAAGTCAGCTTAATTTTCTCTTTGAATTGAACGTTTCAATTACGAATTATCCATTTTGAGAATATATGAACTGTTAGTGTTTCTATTATTGGTATTTTGTTTGCAAATTAATTATCCAATATTATGTTGTTATTGCTTGATTGATTTGTCATTATTGCTTGGTTGATTTGCCTTGATTTTGAGAGAGCTGGAATTTATTGGCTTGATATCACCATTACTCACTAATCTCTCTATGTTTGGAATGTTAATATTCGGCATTTATTGGGAGATTTCGTTTGGTCAACTTTGGTGAGATTCTGCCTGGGTGTTCTTGAGGGTGTTATTAAGAGACAGGTTGAGACACCCTGTTTTGGTGTTAGAAACACCCAGTCTGGCGTACGAAGAAGGAAGGTTTCTAGAAGATTGTTTGACCAAGCTTATAATGTTTATCTCTACAGCTCATGCACGATCATTGCTGATATTCTCTCTTAA
This sequence comes from Boehmeria nivea var. tenacissima, assembly GCA_018132145.1. NCBI lineage: Eukaryota > Viridiplantae > Streptophyta > Magnoliopsida > Rosales > Urticaceae > Boehmeria > Boehmeria nivea. Next base: position 4,074,474 of record CM030881.1, read on the forward strand.
TGAAGAAATATTCCATGGAGTAATGAAGATTATTACACACAATTAATTGAATAATTAATGTGTGCTCTTCATGAAAAGTCTCACTTGACTTGTCTCTTTTTATTCTCAAGTTGAAGTCATTTGTCATTGAGCTCTTTCATTGTGTATTCTTGAGAGTTAGTATTCTGGGTTTGCGAGAAAGAGCAGAGAGTGAAAAATACAGAGAGCTTGAGTGTATTCACGTTTTTTTAGTTTTGAGAGCTCTTGTTTATGTATTATGTTGTAAAGTTGTCCACACACTTGTGAGGTGTTTCTCAAAGTGTTGTGACACTGGGTGTTCGAGTTTTGTAAACAGTTTTTATTTGGTGAGTGACCACACGGGAGTGTGAGTTGTAAGACGAGGGGATCTCGTCAGGGTTGATTTGTAAGGCGAGGGGATCTCGTCAAGGGTAGATCACTAGGTCAACGGGGTGACGGTGGAAGAGAGTTGGAGGGAGTCCAATCTTGTATAAGTCCGAGAGACCTCGGTTGGAGTTTTTCTAGTGGATCTTTTTATCTGGGCGTGGCCCCGCAGACGCAGGCGTTGCCGAACTGCGTAACCAATTCTCCCGTGTCATTTTTATTATTCTGCTCATTTTATTATTCTGCACCCTATGTTGTTTATCTCGTTTTAATTAAACCCTGTGTTCTTTGTTGGTGTTTCTGACATTAACAAAGAACACCTTCTAACAAAACGGTTCTTACAATTGGTATCAGAGCGGGACACTTACTCTAAGTGAGATCCGTGGTATTTTCAGTTCCGTTTTATCAAGATGGACTTCCTAAGAGAAGGAGGATCGGTGCAGCGACCACCACTTCTGGATGGTACAAACTATTCTTACTGGAAGGCACGAATGAAGGCTTTCATCAAGTCAATGGATAAAAGAGCATGGAGAGCCATCTTAACCGATTGGACTCACCCTATGAAGGACAACGAGAAGGGAGAATCCGTGAAGAAGCCAGAAGTGGAATGGACCACGGATGAAGACAGACTTGCCAACTGCAACTCAAAAGCGTTGAATTCTATTTTCAATGCTGTAGATGCGAATCAATTCAAACACATCTCAACCTGTGAAATAGCAAAGGATGCTTGGGAGATTTTGGAGACGGCTCACGAAGGTACTCATGCTGTAAGATTATCTAAGCTTCAAATCCTCACAACTCGTTTTGAAAATCTCAGGATGGAAGAGGATGAGTCAATCGGAGAGTTCAATGCCCGTTTGTGTGATATTGCAAATGAGGCGTTTGCTCTTGGAGAAAGTTTTTCGGAGGAGAAGCTTGTGAGAAAAATGCTTAGATCCCTTCCAAGGAGATTCGCTTACAAAGTGACAGCTATAGAAGAAGCGAAGGATATTCAGAAAATGAAGTTGGAGGAGCTTATAGGTTCTCTCAGAACCTTCGAGATGAATCTGGAGGAAGAAAGGGGTGACAAGAAAGAAAAAGGCATTGCTTTGCAAGTCGGAAGCTATGAAGAGGAATCAGAGTCATTTTATGATGAAGATGAGCACCTTACTGAATATATTAAATCACTGGCCAAGAACTTTAACAGGGTGATCAGTGGGTTAAACCGAAGCGGTTCAAGGAGTAGAAATTTTGGAGGTGCTGCACCCGGTGTTCAAACACCACAAAGGAACACCAATACTAGTTATAATAATAGTAATGCAGGTTCAGGTTCAAGAAACAAACCTGGTGGAGTCAACAGTTCTGATTACAATCAAAGGAACAAAGGAATTCAATGCAGGGAGTGTGAAGGATTCGGACATATCCAATCCGAATGTGCCAATACCATCAAGAAGAAGAACAAGTCGTTGAATGCCACATGGAGTGACGGAGATTCTGACTATAGCAAGGAAGATGAAGCTAATTTCACTGCTTTTGCTTCTAGATCTAACAATGCAGGTGTTGTAGAAACTGGTGGCTCGTCTGGTGTTTCCTCTGGTGTTTCAGGAAGTGGTAAGACACTGGTGTATGAAAGCAGTGATGATGAAGAGCTCACTGAAGAAGCTCTAATTCAATCCTACAAATTGATGCACAGAAAATGGAGTGAAGTGGTAAAAGCCAATGAGAAGCTTACTGGGCAGATTGTTCAATGTAACATCGAGAAGAACAATCTGAAAAGAACCATTTCGGAGCTTGAAGACAAATTGAAGGAGAGCCAAACAAATATTACTACACTCACCGTGGAATTAGAAGGCATGAAGAAATTGGTAAAAATGTTGAATTCCGGTTCTTCTAAGCTTGATGAAATTTTGACTGCAGGAAGAACAGATAAGACACATGTTGGCTTGGGATATACTGGAAAATCAGGAGGCTCTCAAACTGTCTTTGTAAAAGCCAGTACATCCGGAGGGAAAATTCATGATGACCTGAAGCAGAAAGCCAGTGTTGGCACACCCGTTAAAAAACCAGGTGTCACTCAACCGGGTGTCACTCAGCCCAGAAGACTACCTGCAGATTTGAATCAGATGAGAAATGGAAGAAAGATTCTTATATGCCATTACTGTAACAAAAGAGGTCATATTCGGCCCCGTTGTTATCAATATTTTGCAGATTTAAGGAGAGCAGACCAGGAAAGAGCTCCAACACCAAGACATGGCAAGCAAGTATGGGTTAGAAAACCAGAAGCTAGATGCAATGTTGTGTTTACATCCCCCAAGGCTTCAGCAGAGCATGCTTGGTACTTTGACAGCGGGTGTTCCAGGCATATGACTGGTGAGAAGGCGTTTCTAGAAGATGTTCAACCCTGTGTTCAAAGACACTGGGTTACATTCGACGATGGTGTCTCAGCTAATGTGGTTGGTAAGGGTACTCTCAATGTTCCTGGTTTACCAAAACTAACTGATGTTTGGCTTGTTGAAGGATTGAAAGAAAATCTTATCAGTATCAGTCAGTTATCTGATCAGAAGCTATGTGTGAGGTTCAACAAAAACAAGTGTTTGGTTGTTAATGAGTCAGACACCTGTGTCATGGAGGGTGTTAGATCAACCGACAATTGTTATCTTCTTATTCCCCCAACAACATGTGTTAAGGTAGACATAGATGAAGCTGAACTATTGCATCGCAAACTTGGCCATGTAAATTACAAAAGCATGAAGAAAGATGTCTCAGCTGGTGCTATTCATGGCATTCCAAATCTGAAATCAGAAACCTCAAAGTTTTATGGACCGTCTATTGAAGGAAAACAAGTCGAGGTGTCTCACAAGGTGTTGCAACACCTTGTCACTGCCTAAGTGCTTGAACACCTGCATATGGATCTCATAGGTTCTATGCAGGTTAGCATTGGAAGAAAGAGGTTTAGTTTTGGTTTATGCATTTTTTTTAAGTTGCTGCTTTTGTTTTTAAAAAAAATATTCACTTTTGTTGGTAGTCTATGTTCCTTGAATATTCAAAATACGAGATGCGGTGTTTAGGGGGAGTTGTTGTTAGGAGTGATGAATTGTTTGAAAAGATTTCAGGAGAATTGTCCTTCAGCAAGAAGTTTTTTTTAGTGTCAGCATAATCAGTCATTCAGGGGGAGATTATCTTTCAAGAGGCTGGTTTTGGTACTGGTGTTTCTACGGATGTTCTGCAGAGTGTTAGAACACCTGTTGTTGGTTCTTTTTCTTCTCAAGTTGGTCTTGGTGTTATTGTCAGATTTTCGCGCTTTAAGTTTGCCCTTTTGGAGGAGTATTGCAGGTAGCTTCTGCTTATGATGTCTCTACTGGAGGTCTTGTTTTCTTGTCTCTTATGGCATTGCAAGTCGTGCTGGTGTCTCCATCAATGTTCAGGCTGGTGTTTCTACTATTGTTGTTGTGCTTTTTTTATGGGTGTTCCTAGAACTGGTGTTCCTTTCAACCTTGGAAGCTCTTCTTCAATCAGATTGCTCGCCATGCTGAGTGCTCATCTGCAAGCTTATCGGTTGGTTATCCCTCTCTGATATTCGGGATCATGGCTAGTCAGAATGTGGTTATAGTTCGTGCAGGAGAAAAGTATGAGAAGGATGTTGAGGATTTCTCCATCAGCAAGAAGCTATTTCAAGGTTATCATGTTCAGGATATTCAGGGGGAGTTGCTGTTTCCTGAAACCCCCAGTGTTTCTAAGGGTGTTGCAACACCCATGTGTCAGGATGATCTTGCTGCTACACTGAGGTTTCTTAAGGCTGATTTGGCTTATCTAGAGGCTCAAGAGCGGAGTATTACAGTGAGGAAGAAGGAGATTTTTACTTTCATCAGCAAGTTGGAATCCGCTGGTGCTTCGTCATCTTCTCAGCCTGCAAGTTCTGGTGGAGTTTCAGCCAGTGTTTAGCCCGGTGTTCCAGCTTCTTCTGCTGCTGATGTTCCTTGCTCCAGTGTTCGTGCTGGTGTTTATGCTTTTGTTGCTACTGCTGCCGAGATTGAAGATCTAGCGCTTGTGGACAAATCACGCATTTCAGCTGTCTGGTCATTTTCTACTTTTCTTTTTTTGTCTTTGTCTTTTTTGTTGGCAAAAAGGGGGAGTAGTATATAGTTGAAACTTTGTTATTTGCTTCCGCTTCAAGAATTTGGTGTTTGTCAAGGTGTTGCTACACTTGGTGTTTCAACTATTCTTTGATTCGGTTTGTTGTTGAAGACTATAGACAGCTTATTATTGGATAATCTTCTTCAGTGGGATTTTGCCAAACAAATATGCCAAAGGGGGAGATTGTTAGTGTTTCCATTATTGGCATTTTGTTTGCAAATTAATTATCCAATATTATGTTATTATTGCTTGATTGATTTGCCATTATTGCTTGGTTGATTTGCCTTGATTTTGAGAGAGCTGGAATTTATTGGCTTGATATCACCATTACTCACTAATCTCTCTATGTTTGGAATGTTAATATTCGACATTTATTGGGAGATTTCGTTTGGTCAACTTTGGTGAGATTCTGCCTGGGTGTTCTTGAGGGTGTTACTAAGAGACAGGTTGAGACACCCTGTTTTGGTGTTAGAAACACCCGGTCTGGCGTACGAAGAAGGAAGGTTTCTAGAAGATTGTTTGACCAAGCTTCTAATGTTTATCTCTACAACTCATGCACGATCATTGCTGATATTCTCTCTTAATGAAGAAATATTCCATAGAGTAATGAAGATTATTACACACAATTAATTGAATAATTAATGTGTGCTCTTCATGGAAAGTCTCACTTGACTTGTCTCTTTTTATTCTCAAGTTGAAGTCATTTGTCATTGAGCTCTTTCATTGTGTATTCTTGAGAGTTAGTATTCTGGGTTTGAGAGAAAGAGCAGAGAGTGAAAAATACAGAGAGCTTGAGTGTATTCACGTTTTTTAGTTTTGAGAGCTCTTGTTTATGTATTATGTTGTAAAGTTGTCCACACACTTGTGAGGTGTTTCTCAAAGTGTTGTGACACTGGGTGTCCGAGTTTTGTAAACAGTTTTTATTTGGTGAGTGACCACAGTGAGTTGTAAGACGAGGGGATCTCGTCAGGGTTGATTTGTAAGGCGAGGGGATCTCGTCAAGAGTAGATCACTGGGTCAACGGGGTGACGGTGGAAGAGAGTTGGAGGGAGTCCAATCTTGTCTAAGTTCGAAAGACCTCGGTTGGAGTTTTTCTAGTGGATCTTTTTATCTGGGCGTGGCCCCGCAGACGTAGGCGTTGCCGAACTGCGTAACCAATTCTCCCGTGTCATTTTTATTATTCTGCTCATTTTATTACTCTGCACCCTGTGTTGTTTATCTCGTTTTAATTACACCCTGTGTTCTTTGTTGGTGTTTGTGACATTAACAAAGAACACCTTCTAACAAAACGGTTCTTACATGAACATCTCTCGTAATGATCTCTTTGAAATATTGCAAAATATCCCGTATTTTTTTGGATTGATACTTACCATTTTCAGATAAGCGAACTCTAGACTACACCCATTAATGTCGAGAAGAATCCCGTATTAAATCGTGCCTCATAATAAAGTTTGATAAATCATCTGATCAAGTTTTCTAGGGATCATTAATGCGGACTAAAACCTTGTTTTTATGGCATTAGAAGAATTTTTTAAAGGTAAAGTAGGGAAATAGTCAAAATTTATACAACAATTAAAAAAACTCCAAAATTGTGAAGTAATTAAGTAACTAGCAGCCACTCCATTAATTACTTACATATAATTTTTGTCACTAAGTCAATTACCACCAGCTAAGACTTAGTAAGGAATTGAATAACTTGAGTATTTTGATATATTTTTCAAAAAATTAAGCATTTATTTAAATTTTTTGTTGAAAATTAGTATTCAATATTGCTTCTCATTATTTTGATTTTAATGGTGTATATATACTAATGCTTATAGTGTACAATTCTAAATCATTAAGTTTAATTTTTTCAAAAGTTGCATCATTAAAAAAAGATTAATTTCATCATTTCTCCCTCTACTTTTACCCGAATCTCAAATTGCCCCTTATACTTCAATTTGTTCCCACTATACTTTTAAAACGTCTCAAATTTATCATTCCGTTAACTTTTTCGTCCAAACTTGTCATGTGTTATGTAATTGGGTAGATTTTTGTGCATTTGTAGGTGAAATTATGTTTTTGCCCCTATTTGATACTTTTCTTCTCTTAAGTGTGTGTGTGTCTGTTTTTTTTTTTTTTTTACTAGAAACACTTGATTAAAAAAAATTTAGTCCACAGACCAGGCTTGATAATAAGTCTACTCAAGCAATCAGCTATGTAATTGATTGCCAATCTATTTCTAGAATTCCATATTGAGATAAATCAATAACACACATTACATATGTGATGAATTTCTTATACCACAGGCTTTGTGCCATAACAATAATCTTCTCAACCAATTCTATTGAAAAAAATAAAAAATAAAACACTTGATTCCCACACCCAAGCTTCCCAAACAATAAACACAGGTATCGAGAACTATTTCAAAATGAACATATTCATACCCATTTCAAAAACCTTAAATTAATTAGATTTACAACATCAAACTCAATCCCCAATTACTATGGGCCTTCACCTCTGCACAATGCCATCCTTATCATTCAAATATATTCATACCCAGGCTCAGGAATTGAAAGGGAGAGCCAATGCTCGGTCAGACCGATGTTACTGAGCTAAACTCGTTCGTCGCGGTAACCCACTTCTGCCTGTCAACCATAGAGCATCACTACAAGAAAAAAAAAAATTTCAGCGGCAAAAATATCAGCGACCAAAAAACTTTGGTCACTGATAATAGTATCGGCGATCAAAATTTGGTCGCTGATAAAAAATTGATAAAATGGCGACGAAAATTATCGGCGACCAAATTTGGTCGCTGATATTAAACTACAGCGACCAAACTTGGTCTCCAACAAAATGTATAGGTGATGAACTATTGACGCTAAAAATTTTTTGCCACCCAAAAATTATCAGCGATTAGAATTTGGTCACCAATAATATTTTTGTGGCTAATAATTTTGGCGGAAATCTTCCCTCAAAAATGAAAATTATTTCGGTCGCCGATAATTCTCGCGGTGTGACCACGAAAATTAACTGCAAAAGTCAAACTTTCCCACCCAAAAGAAAATTATTGGCGAACAAAAGTGACCAAAATTTAGTCGCCGATAATTTTCGCGCTTTGACGTTGAAAATCAATTGCAAAAGTCAAATTTTTCCGCCAAAACAAAAATCTCTGCCAAAATGAAAATTATCGTCGAAAATTAAAAGCTAATAAGGGAAAGAGATAAAAAACACTGCACTTTATTCCTCTGAAAAATATATTACGTTACAATCTGATGATTGTGTTTATTATTATATACATGGTAACCTAACAGACAAGAGCTAAAAATCAGGAGAACATCCTAACAGAAAAATAAATAAAAGATAATTAAATAAATAAAAACAACTGGAATAATAAATAAGGAAATAAACTTAAACTAATGCAGTGTCGTTCACACTCCCCCTCAAGCTGGACTGTACAAATTGTACATTCCAAGCTTGTCTACTAACTTATCAAATGAAGGCTTGAACAATGCCTTGGTAAGAATATCTGCTGTCTGATCAGTTGTTGGGATGTAAGTAATGACAACTGTCTTATCTTCGATCTTTTCTTTGATAAAGTGGCGATCCATCTCAACATGCTTAGTTCGATCGTGATGAACCGGGTTATGTGAAATTGCGATGGCTGCTTTATTATCACAATGTATCCTTATAAAGCCCTGTACGATAATTTCCAGTTCTTCCAACAACATTTTTAGCCACAGTCCTTCGCACACTCCATGAGCTATCGATCTCAATTATGCTTCAGCGCTGCTTCGTGCTACTACGGGCTGTTTTTTGCTTTTCCATGTAACCAGATTCCCAAATACGAAAGAGCAATAGCCTGATGTAGACCTCCTATCATTAGGTGACCCAGCCCAATCAGCATCTGTGAAAACATCAATGCTGGTGCATTCATTCTTCTTGAAGAAAAGTCCCATTCCAGGAGTTCCTTTGAGATACTTAAGGATCCTATACACTGCTGACATATGGAATTCTGAAGGGGCATGCATAAACTGACTAACACGACTGACTGAGAATGCAATATCTGGACGTGTATGAGCCAAATAAATTAATCTCCGACGAGTCGTTGATAACGTTCTTTATCTGTTGGTTTGTCCCCGTCTCTACTTTTCAACTTGGTGTTCGCATCCATTGGAGTTTCTGCCGGCTTGCTTCCCATCATTCCAGTTTCCTTGAGGAGATCCAGGATATATTTTCTTTGAGAAACAGAGATACCTGTTTTGTTCCTTGCAACTTCCATTCCCAAAAAATACCGAAGACACCCCAAGTCTTTCATCTCAAACTCCAGTGCCAACTTCTTCTTTATTCTCTCCAACTCGTCCCTATCATTCCCAGTTATTACTATATCATCCACGTACACAATTAGGATAGCCACCTTTGTACCATTCCTCTTGTAAAACAAAGTGTGATCGGCATGAGCTTGCTTATACCCGTGTAGGAGAATAGCCTTGGGAAATTTGTCAAACCAGGCTCGCGAAGATTGTTTGAGGCCGTAGATTGATTTCCTAAGTAAGCACACCTTTCCTTCCTTCTTTGCTTCATCAAATCCCGGAGGCAGATCCATGTACACTTCTTCCTGGAGATCACCATTCAAAAAAGTATTTTTTACATCGAGTTGGAAGAGAGGCCAATCCAAATTAGCAGCCAAAGACAGTAGAACACGCACCGTATTAATTTTTGCAACAGGAGCGAACGTCTCTTGATAATCAATCCCATAAGCCTGTGTGTATCCCTTCGCCACTAAGCGAGCCTTATATCACTCGATTGTCCCATCAGCCTTATATTTCACCGTGAACACCCATCTACATCCTACAGGGGATTTCCCTATAGGTTTCAGAATAGTCTCCCATGTCGCATTGGATTCTAATGCTCGCATCTCTTCGAAAACAGCCTTGGACCAGTCTTTGTTGCTCAGTGCCTCTTGAATAGTCTTGGGAATTTCAGTTCCTGAAAGCTGTGAAACAAAGCACTGCATTGTTTTTGAAAGGTGTGCATAACCAAGGAAGTTAGAGATGGGGTGCATCGTACATGTTCTGGTCCCTTTTCTAAGAGCAACCGGAATATTGAGGTCATCCAACCTTGTGTTTGAACCAGAATCTTGATCAGAGGTTTGTTCAGCGGGATTCTATGGACTGTTACCATCTAACGGTGCTTTCTTCCTTCGAGTGTAAGTGAATTCAAATGGTTGAATGAGTCCACCACCATTGCTGTGATTCTGTGGACTTGTTGGCGTGGGAAGTGTTTCAGAGTTTGAACGGGGCTGAGCTGGATCAGATTGGTTTGCGATGGGATTAGGTGAGTCCACAAAAGCAGGTGGAGGAGTATTTTGTGGTGCTGGAAGGTTGGGAGTTTGTGAGATCAGATTCTGAGGATTATTTGGGTGGTTAGGATCCGGATTTGGAGAGATTAGCTGCGAATTTGAGGGATCAGGATTGGATTGGTGGTTAGGGTCCGAATTTTGGGGAATTGGCTTAGAGGATTGAAGATCTGAGAAGGATTTGGAGGAAAGAGGATTAGGGTCCCACAAATATTCCCATATGGGATTATACACGTCTGAACCTAAGGTAGGGTTAATTGGGTCAGGTGTAAATTCCAAGAAACTCGAAGAATTATCCCAAAAAATCACGGCACCAGAATTCTCCCCCTCAAGTGGTTGGTTGGGATAGAAGGATTGATGTTCAAAGAATGTAAGAAAAAATATTTACGGAGGGAGGGAGAGTAACAACGATAGCCCTTTTGAGTGGAAGAGTACCCCAGAAAAATGCACTTGTGAGATCGTGGGTCAAGTTTGCTTCGGTGTTGATCATGGATGTGAACAAAAGCCGTGCAACCAAAGATCTGAAGATCAAGGTCAGTGAAAAAACGAGAGTATGGAAAACAAGATTTAAGTAGGTCAAGTGGGGTTTTGTAATTAAGGACACGAGACGGCATTCGGTTGATCAAAAAACAGGCAGTGAGTAAAGCATCGCCCCAAAAATGTTTAGGAACGTGAGAAGTGAATAATAAGGAGCGGGAAACTTCTAAAAGGTGGCGATTTTTTCGCTCCGAAACCCCGTTTTGTTGCGGCATTTGAATACAAGAGCTTTGATGAATTAGACCATTTTTACTCAAATAATCATTAAGAACTGAGTTAAAATATTCAGTACCATTGTCTGTGCGGAGAACTTGAATTTTAGAATCAAATTGGGTATGAATCATGGAATGGAAAAATTCAAACAGGCTGCTAACTTCAGACTTATCACGTAAAAGGTACACCCAACACACGCGAGTGTGATCATCAATAAAAGAAACAAACCATCGTTTATTATTAACACTAGTCACACGTGAAGGACCCCAAAGGTCGCTATGAACAAGAGCAAAAGGCCGAGATGCCTGATAAAGATGAGAAGGAAAACTAACACGAGTGTGTTTGGCCAAACAAATTTCACAAAAAAAGGAATCGGAAGAACGAAACAATGATGGAAACAAATGTTTCAAATAAGAGAAACTAGGATGGCCGAGACGACAATGGAGGAGCATGATCCGTTGCCGCCGGGAAAGAGTGGTGAAGCCAACAACCGCTTGAAAACACACACTAGCAGGAAAATCGCTCGAGAAATAGTAAAGTCCAGAATCCTCCCTAGCACTCCCAATCCTCTTACCCGAACTCTGGTCCTGAAAAAAACAGAAAGTGGAATCAAAATTAACAGCGCAGTTGAGATCGTTTGTGAGTTTGCTAATGGACAGCAAATTACAAGCCAAGCCCGGAACATAGAGAACATGGGATAGGTGAAGCTTGGGACCAAGAACAATAGTACCAATCCCAGTGACAGCAGTAGAGGAACCATCTGCTATTTTAACAAATCTACCATTCGAACAGGTGTCAAAGGAAGAAAAAAGAGATTTATTCCCAGTCATGTGGTCCGTTGCACTGGAGTCGATAATCCAAGCCTTACCTTTGTGAATAGGATTAGTAAACGAGTTTAGGGCTGTACCAGATTGAACCACGTGAGAGCGAGGCAGAGAGGAACCCGAGGAGGTGAGCAACTTGCTTAAATGTTCAAGCTGAGCTTTGGAGAACGGGCTGGCAGCATCTATGTCCGGTGAGGACATCTTCTTCACAACTTGCAAACCTTTGCCATCCGAACCCCGTTGACTACGAGGAACCCAATCAGCGGGCTTCCCGTGAATTTTCCAGCAAGTCGCCTTCGTGTGGTAGGGGCGCTGACAGTGGTCACACCATTGAGTGCCGCGGCGAGAGTCACGAGCAGCCATAGCGGAAGAGTCAGCAGTGGGTATCGAGGTGGAGGGATCAAGCATAATCTGGCGACGATGTTCTTCGCGACGGACTTCCGCAAAGATCTCATCAATCGATGGTAGTGGCTTAGTACTGATGATACGACCCCGAACGTCGTCTAAAGTGGAAGTAAGACCAGCGAGAAAATCATAAACGCGTTCACGTGCTAACATGCGTTTGTAAATCTCCGCATCAGCAGGATCCTTCCAGGTCTGCTGGTTGAACAAATCAAGTTCCTGCCATAACTTCTTCAAGGCGTTGAAATAGGTCGTGATGGAGTCATTGTCTTGGCGCAGATTGCGCGAACGGGTACAGAGGTAGAACAACTGTGAGGAATCGTCAAGGTCGGAATAAGCCAAGGAAACTTCATCCCATATCGCCTTGGCGGTGGGATACAGAAGATAAATCTCGGCAATCTTGTCCTCCATAGAGTGGATAAGCCACGACATCACCATCGAGTTTTGAACATCCCAGGCAGCATACGAGGAATCAGAATCGGAGGGTTGGGTGATACTGCCATCTAAAAAACCAAATTTGCCTTTCCCACGAATCACCATTTGAACTGAGCGAGACCAAGGAAGGTAGTTGCAGCCATTTAACTTGAAGGTAGTGATTTGGAGGGATAAGGAGTGGTCAGAGGATGCAGCGGGGACGTTTGTAGGGGTAGGATGAGAAGCATTCGAGGCTACTTCTGATCCATCGCCCCTGCTCGCCCCTGTCATGGCCGTTTTGACCATAGTCTCTTTCAACCCTAATCGCTTTTAATGCTCTGATACCGTAAAAGCTAATAAGGGAAAGAGATAAAAAAACACTGCACTTTATTCCTCTGAAAAATATATTACGTTACAATCTGATGATTGTATTTATTATTATATACATGGTAACCTAACAGACAAGAGCTAAAAATCAGGAGAACATCCTAACAGAAAAATAAATAAAAGATAATTAAATAAATAAAAACAACTGGAATAATAAATAAGGAAATAAACTTAAACTAATGCAGTGTCGTTCACAAAAATTAATAATAAAAATTAAATCGACGACCAAATTTTATTATCAGCAACCAAAAATTTTGGCCGCTGATATTTCGGACCAATAAAAAGCCCAATTCGATCATAACCTTTAAAATCTTTATATCTCTTATTTTTCTCTCCCTCTCTCTTTCACTTTCTCTTTCACTTGCCCTCCGCCTATTCCTCGCTGCCGGCCAGCCTACCGCCGCCGTCGGCTACTCCATTGCCGTCGCTGGTGCCGCCACCCTACCGTTGCCATCCCTGCCCCATCGCCGGTAGTATTTTTTTTCTTAATTAACTTTTTTTTTCCCATTTGAGCTAGTAATTATTTATTTATCTTTCTGTTTGTCAAATATTTGTCGATGTTAGCACTATGCCTCCACCGACCCACCGTCTTCGCCGTCCCGTCGCCTTCGCCGCCTCTACAACCCCCATCCGTCGCCGGCTCTTTTAATTAAGATTCAATTTTTTTATTTTAAAATCTTTTTGTATTATTAATTGTTATTATATATAAATTTATTGCTATTTAATTTTTTGAAATTTGAATATATAAAATTGAAGTTCAGGTTGAGCATGATATTGTTGGACTTTAAGAATTTTTTACATTGAAATTAAGTGCATTAAAATTTTGGATATTGATATTTTTGATGTTGGAATATAGGAAATTTTTATATTGGAATTTAGGAATTTTTGATGCTAAATTTAGTGTATTAGAATTTGGTATATTGAAATATAGAAATTTGGTTTAATAGAAATAAACGTATTTTTAAAAAATAATATTGAATATCGGCGACCAAAAATTTGGTAGCCAATAATAGATTACCAGCGAACAAAAATTTTGAATTTTGGTCGCCGATATTTTTTGAATTCAAAACAATTGGCGATTTTTCAACTAAAATGGCAATCAATTTGGCGACCAAATTTGGTCGCCGATAAGTAGCAACCAAACAATTTTGGTCGCTGATAATTATCGGCGATCAGCTTTCGTCGATCAAATTTTTGGTCGTCAATTTGGTCGCCGATACTTATTGGACACCAAAAGTCTATTTTCCGCGATCAAAATTTTGGTCGCCGATAACGCTGATTGTTGTAGTACATGTCGACTATATGAAGTAAGGTTTTATCAAAAAGGAAATTGAGGAATTTTGTTGGAGAAGGAGAGATCACGGAGAGAGAGAGAGAGAGAGAGGGAGAGAGAGAGAGAGAGAGAGATATCAATATTTTTTAAATATATTTTATATATATATATATATATATATAATTTGAAGGGTAACTTTGACATTTTGAAAAAATATAAATTTTAGCCAATGCAAAACACTAATCGAGTATATTTTTTGTCACAACCTGATGTAATGCCCCGACCTTTACCGTTTCAAATTAAAAATTCGAATATTAAATTATTCATTTTAGATTTCAAGATTTTACCTATTTTATATATATTTTTTAATTTCTTTTCCAATTGTCGCTCCAAAAGTGCAAGAAAATAATATTTATTTCCATGACCTTATAATAAAGAAATATAAACCTATTAAATGATATATATTGTAGTTCATGATAACTACATGTAATTTTTTAGCACATCACAATCACATGGCATATGGTAAGAATAAGTCCATAACAGGCATCATTTTTAGGGTGTATGATGAGGGTTTTATTTCCTCATTGACCCAATACAAGAAACAAAATATAATGTGGAGAATCACACTACATAAGAAAACAAATACCTATTATGAAAATTACCCAATTAGAGATCCAGCTAAGAGACAAATTGAGAGAATTTTATACAAAATAAATGGATTCTCATGTCGAACATTGGCAGCAACTATGAAAATAAAATAGTCAAACTACGACCTTCTAGAAAGCTGAATATTATAGGAAAGAAAAAGCAATTAAACTGTTATGGTATATTTACTATACAAGAAAATATGGTGATTTTCTAATCAATGAAAGATGATTTGAGGAAACATTCCTTCTCTTTCTTAGCCCAAAATGCCGTGCAGCACAAAGGAGAGAAGTAAAAAAAAAAATTACGTTCCCTCATTCATACACCAAAGTCACCAAAAACCTAAATAGAAAATAGAAAGGGGTAAAAGAGAAGGAAGAGACCAATTATTCGAGGGATTTTTCATTAAGAGAATTCAGAAATTAAGGTAATACAAAGTCTTTTAATGTTTTAGAATGTTAATGTTTGAATTCGTACTAATTTAGCGGCATTTCGTGTAGAAAACATGCGTAGAAAAGGTTATTTTGAAGAGATCTTAAGCTTCGAAGGTAATCTCTGATTTGATGGATTAGTGTGCTCGAATCGGTGCGTAGAAAACGCCCGTTCTATGCACCCGATTAGGATTTTTGGAGATCTAGAATCAAGACCAATTTTCTCGTATTATTTTATGTAACATATGATTTCATTTGTTTTTGAAAAGTTTGGCACATATTCATACATAAGTTTAAATAAATGTATAAAATTTAGAACCACTAGATGTATAAAATATTTTTAAAAAATCCGAAACCGAGTGTCATCGGAATGGTTTCTAAATTGTTCTAGGCAGATTTTGGTTTTGGTAATTTTGGAATACTTTAAATTTAGAATTGGATTTTCACCATATAAGAGAAAATAAAGAAAAATAAAATTTGAACAATTTTGCAGTTTAGAGTTTTTATGAAATCGATTGATAAGAGGGGTTAAACATGTAGTTAAAAACCGAGTTTAAAATTTATCTTTTAAAGAAACCCTAAAATATAAACATTTTCTATACAAAGTAAAAAGAGGAAAGTTTTAGGTTTTCGAAAAATATTATAAGCCTTTTCATGATATTTTTTTTTTGAATCTATTTCGTTTAATAAATATACGAAAATTACAATTTTGCACCTGATTTGAGTAACGTTTTTTAGGGTGACGGGAACTAATTTTTAACGGGATCAAAAAGAAAAAGTTACTTATTTTTATATGTATTAGTAACCTGAAAATTTTAGATTGATTTTGTTAAGAAACAGTTTTGACAAAAGACCAGTCTTACCATTGACACGAACGTCTTTGTCTTTTACTATTCCATATCCATCCCTTCTTATCTGCCTCAACATGTTACTCTCACTCATGACTGATGTCTTAAGCCTATGTTATTTATTCTCAATTAACAAAACTCGGTTCCTTATCATTTCAAGAAACTGCGCCACATATTTCTAAATCGAAGGGAATTGTTTGCTATGGTTTGAAATCTTGGTCCGTATTCTGCGTATAAACCTACTTCAAGTTATTACTGGGTTCTCGATCGGTATGTGATTCCAAAGCAACCTCAACGTTCCACTCGAGTTTGAATCTGGTGGTAACTTCCTCTGACCTTGACGTCCCTCTGAAATTTTAGACCCAAAGACCCGAAATCGTTTTCTCGTATATTCGATATCAATATCATCAAGGAGAGGCTTACGAAGTTTACATTTTATTATTTATGGCCCAAAGCTACACTAAGTTTATGAGGCACAAAAGAATATAACACAACAAAAAATGTGTCCTATAACATAAGCAATCATACACATTTTGAGTGATGCAAGTGCATCGCCACATACAGATTCTTCGACGTTGTGTCTCCAAAACTGATACCAATCACATATTACTTAGATCCGTTTCAAGTTCCAAGTCCATAATAAGTGAAATATTTAGTCATGTGTATTCTAGCTTTGAACGACTTATTCAAAACTTATCCTTTCATTTGTAGGGCATCATTAACTTTCTCGAACATTTCTCTCAGTGCAAACTCTTTCATTGTAATCATTGGATGTCTTATGGTGACATGATAGCTCATATGAGTCTTAAAACACAGATTTAGGCCTTATAATAGTTTTATGCACTTCACTTGGGTCATCGAGCGCTGGCAACGCATTGCCATACAACAGCCGTGCGCATTGAGCGCCTGACAATACCTTGTTAGGTGCTGGCAAGTCATCACTACGCGCTGCCAAGCCACGACTTACAAAGCTGCCTTATTTTTTGTCCAAACTTGCCATTTTGGATCCCTAATCGATCCAAAACGCTTATCATCCATTTTTCATAGGGAAAACAAGTCTCTAGCAAGATGAAAAGCTCATATTTTTTACAGTTATTCATGATTATATCTTTTGGAATCAATTTTGAACATTAGTGCCAATTCAAAACCATTTAAACCAACTTTTCCTAATTTTTAAAATCAACTAACTTGCATTATTCAATTCGAACAAAGTTTCACCATTCATGCAAGCTTCAAAGAAGTTTCAATCGTGCCAAAGTTTCAATTTTATGATTTGCATCACGTAATCCCATCAAGATAAGGATTTTCATACACGAGTTAAGTTTTACCATCGTTTAAGAAGTTAACCACAAACCTTTTAACCTTTTTTTTTTTTTTCAATCGATTTAGTGCCTAATACAAACCATGATTGTGCCATAAGCTATATTTTAATAACTTGTTTCAGTTGTAAAGTCTTACTTCAAATTTTGAGCATTTAGGTTCAAATCTCTGAAGTTCATTCGTTCGACTGTATTTCAAAAGGGTCAGTCCAATAAATTGCCATTTTTAAGGATGTGTTTTTAAAAAGTAAGCACAGTTTTATAAAATTTTAAAAAATAGTAATAAAAAATTTATTACTAATGTAAGAAATTTATTATCGATAAAAAATTACACGTAAAATTTATTATAATAAATTTCTTACGAAGGTGATAAAATTTATAAATAGCTACTTTCTTAAAATTTTGAAACATTGACAAATTTTAAAATCACTCCCTAAATATTTCTTAAAATTCCCTTTTGGAAATTCATCATTCCACATATATCAACTGAAGCTTATTCATTCATCAACTTCATAATCAACAAACTTACAAAACCAATTTGACCATTATGAATCATACATGGCATTATTAATTTCATACCTCATACTTTCATCATAAACACTCGAAAGTTTGACTTCATCTTATATTACATTCAACCAATGCAAGCCAACCATCAGTTAAAATCTTGAAGAGATAATATCCTACCTTAAATTATCTTGATCAAGAGTTTAAATATTTAAGATTTGACTCGTTCATTAAGGTTGAACTTCACGCTTTCCAGTTTAACCTCTTAACCTTCAACTTTCTTAACTTACATCAACAAACAAGTCATGCTTGATTTTAATATCCTTGAGAGGAAAAAAAGAAAAAAGAAAAAAGAAAAAAAGAAAAGAAAGTCTAAGCTCCAATACATTATCTTGATCCTCCTCCTTCTTCTTCTTCTTCTTCTTCTTCTTATCTTTACTCACTTTCTTTCTCTTCTCTCTCTTTTATTCTCAGGTCTTCCCTATCTTTTTCTTCCTCTTAGCCGAGAGTTAATGGGAATATAACTTCCTCGGGATCAACTCACCACTCTCCCATTTGATTTAACATAAAACCACGAAATTTTCCATGGATTTTCTTAAGGAAATTGCCACCTACTACATCTATATCGCAATCTCTCCTTCCACGAGGGTTAGGAGCTGCGATCGATTCTTAAGAGCCACTTAAGCTCTCTGTTCATATGGTTGGATTTCAACAACTCGTTACACATGCAGTAACAAAGTTCATAGTTCTCTAGTAGACCCTTAACACCTCAATTAGTTTATTCCCAAGCACTAGTTGACAGCTCAAAGAGCTTATGTCCCACGCTGAAGTGGCTAAGAAAGATTCCCTAATTCTTGCAAAAATGCCCTCTAAGAGATAATCTTTGTACTTTAGTCCATTCAAAAAATTCACCCTTTATTTTAAATCGGTATTCAAAATTTCTACGTGGATTTCACTTCTATATGATAAATAGGAAAGTTTCGGAAATTGTAAAACTTTTTAGTACTCATTTGCTGTTTTTCTTGAATTTTACGATTCGGTGCCAATTTTTCAAAATTTCAACCATAACAACTTCGATGTAACTTGGATGGGCCTAGAAATCTTATTTTAGCTTATTTATTGTTAGTGTTTTTGTTGATTGGCATTTTAATTGACAAAATCACATTACATTGATTGATGATATTTTTGATTGCCTATGTCTAATCTTGAAGATTGTTGTGGTTTTCTGGATGAGTTGTGGTGTTTTCTTGCGGGTGTCGCACGCAGTGTTCGAACACTGAATATATCTGGCAAGTGAAGATTGGTTGTCTTGGACGATTCTGTTGGATTTTCTTGATCTCATTCCTCTAATTTCAAGTGTCCATTTATCTGATTGAATCATCTTTTATTATGGATATATTATTCAGCATTAATAAGTGTTGATCATTCATGGTGTGTTATGATTTTCTCTCAATGGAAAGTCAAGGATGCTTGGTGATTTTCGGATATTCTCTTGCCAAATAAGTTTGGAACTTTCCTTATGTGTTTCACGCGGTGTTGTGACGCCTGCTGTATATTTGGCAAGTCTGATGGTTGTCTTGATTGTGTTTCCTTGTATATCACACGGAGTTCGAACACGGGGTCTCTATTTGGCAAGTTTGTGTGTGAAGAGCTGACCTGGAAGATTTGTTGCCTTATATATCACGCGATGATCGAACACAGAGTTGGAACGCGTGAAGATATTGCTGGTGACATTGATGATTATGTTGATCCGAAAATAATCATCTTTGACCAAGTTATTAATGCATCTTTATTGTCTTTCCTTTTGGAGATTATTCTTGGTCATCAGGTCATCTTCCCCATCTATATTATCTGATCATTTTGAAGAGAAAACTGACGTGAATTACCTGGAGAGAGCTGAGTGCTTTTATACTTTTCTGGGTTTATTTTCTGGTTCATGTTTACACTCTGGTGAGTGGTGTTCACACGGTGTTCGAGAAACTGTGCTGGTGAGTGTATATAGTTGAGTGAACTTTGTAACGGGAAATTGGTGAGAGATTACACGGGATGTGTGATTCGTAGACGAGGGGATCTCGTCAAGGGTTTGTTTGTAAGGCGAGGGGATCTCGTCAAGGGTAGATCGCTAGGAGTGACGGGGAGACGGCGACGAAGATTGAGAGGGAGTCGAAGTCTTGTATAAGTCCGAGCATTCTCGTTTTGAGATTTCTAGTGGATCGTTTCATCTGGGCGAGGCCCCGCAGACGTAGGCGAAAGCCGAACTGTGTAACCAATTTTCTTGTGTCGTATTTTGTTATTTGCTGCACTTTTTGGTTACTGTTCACGTCGTTTATTTTACCATCTCGGTTTTAGTTATTTCCAGTGTTCCTTGGAAGTGTTCTGACACATACAAGGAATACCTACTAACAAAACGGTTGTTACAATTGGTATCAGAGCGGGTCGCTTGTGCTTTAAGCGAGATTCATGGTTTTTCAGATCCGTTTTGACGAGATGGACTTTCTCAGAGAAGGAGGCTCCGTTCAACGTCCACCATTGCTTGATGGAATAAATTATTCCTATTGGAAAGCACGAATGAAGGCGTTCATAAAGTCGGTTGATAAGAAAGCATGGAAGGCGATTTTGACTGGTTGGGATCATCCTATGACAAGGAACGATAAAAGAGAATCTGTGCTAAAGCCCGAGGTTGAATGGACTGCAAATGAAGATAAGCTGGCGAATAACAATTCGAAAGCCTTGAACGCCATTTTCAATGCCGTTGATGCGAACCAGTTCAAGCTAATTTCTACGTGCGAAACGGCTAAAGAAGCATGGGAAATCCTCCAAACTGCTCATGAAGGTACCGATGGCGTTAAACTCTCTAAATTACCGATTCTTACCACTCGTTTTGAGAATCTCAGGATGAAAGAGGAAGAGTCCATCACTGATTTCAACTCTAGATTGTGTGACATTGCTAATGAAGCCTTTGCGCTTGGTGAAAAGTTCTCAGAATAAAAGCTTGTTAGAAAGACGCTTAGATCTCTTCCAAAGAGATTTGCGTATAAAGTTACAGCGATAGAAGAGGCCAAGGACGTCAGAAGCATGAAGCTCGAGGAGTTGATAGGATCTCTTCGAACGTTTGAGATGAATCTCGAAGAAGAGAAAGGTGATAAAAAGGCTCATGGGATCGCATTTCAAGTCGAAAGTCATGACGAGAAGACGGACTCAATTTGTGATGATGATGATCTTGTTGAATCAATTGCTAAGATCATTAAGAGGCTAAACAAAAACAACTGAAGTGGTCCAAGAAGCAACGATGCGGGTAGAATTTCAAGCAGTGTTCCAACACCCAGAAGGAACACCTCCACTAATGTTGAAAAATTTAATGCAGGAATAAGAAGCAGGTTCGGTGGAGGAAATAATTCAGTATCTTATGAGAAGAATAAAGGGATTCAATGTCGAGAATGTGAAGGTTTCGGTCATATACAAGCTGAGTGTGCAAACACACTGAAGAAGAAAAACAAGTCGATGAATGCTACTTGGAGTGATGGAGATTCAGATTACTGCATAGATGATGAATCTAATTTTATTGCTTTTGCTTCTAGAACTGATGATGCAGGTGGCGATGGTGGTGCTGGTCTCTCAAAGAACACGGCAGGTGTCACTAAAAGTGTTCCAACACTGACTTGCGAAAGCAGCGATGATGAAGACCTAACTGAAGAAGAGTTGATACAAGCCTACCGGTTGATTTATACCAAGTGGACCGAATTGACAAAAATCTGTGAGAAGATGTCTGTCCAAATTAAACAATCCAACATTGAGAAGAACAATATCCAGAAGATAAATTTAGACTTGGAGTCTAAACTCAAAGAGAGTCAAGATAGTGTTGAAACACTCAAGGGAGAACTTGAGAAATTAAAAAAATCGGTAAAGATGTTAAATTCTGGTTCTTCTAAATTGGATGAAATCTTGGCTGCAGGAAGAACAGAGAAAGAGCATTTTGGTCTTGGGTATACCGGACAGACAGGAAGCAGTCAGACAGTATTTGTCAAAGGTAGTGCATCTGGAGTCAATAAGGAAGAAGTTGTGAAGGGCAAAAGACCTGTTGAAACACCAGTCAGAACACCTACAGTTATGAAATCTGGAAAAACAAGTGTTGCTACACCAGTGAGAACACCAGTTGTCGTTACATCTGTTGCAACATCAGGCAGAACAACTACTACATCATCAGGAAGGGTGAGAGAAAAGCGATGGATTCCAACTTGCCACTACTGCAACAAAAGAGGACATATCAGGCCACGATGTTATCAGTATCTTGCAGATCTAAGAAAAGTTGGAAAGAAGACGTCACATAGCCGGAGATCAACTAAACAAGTGTGGATAGAAAAGTCAAATTTACACTGTAATATGGCTTGCACTTCTTTGAAGGCTGTGGAAGATATGAATGTTAAAGAGAAGATTTTTCGTGGAAAGCAAGTAACTGATATGCAGGGGGAGTTAAACCTTTGTGGTGATGTCGTTTCTAATGCTCCAACAAGTGTTCAGGTTAATGATTCCACTACCCGTTTCGATATAGGGGGAGCTGAAGAATCAAGTAAGAAGCATGAAGAAAGGGGGAGAATTCCATCGTTCTTGATATTCCTTTGCCTTTTCTTGGCAAAAAGGGGGAGTATGTGTTAGCTTCTGGGGTTTTGCCAATCAAAAATGCCAAAGGGGGAGATTGTTAGTGTTTTTGTTGATTGGCATTTTAATTGACAAAATCACATTACATTGATTGATGATATTTTTGATTGCCTATGTCTAATCTTGAAGATTGTTGTAGTTTTCTGGATGAGTTGTGGTGTTTTCTTGCGGGTGTCGCACGCAGTGTTCGAACACTGAATATATCTAGCAAGTGAAGATTGGTTGTCTTGGACGATTCTGTTGGATTTTCTTGATCTCATTCCTCTGATTTCAAGTGTCCATTTATCTGATTGAATCATCTTTTATTATGGATATATTATTCAGCATTAATAAGTGTTGATCATTCATGGTGTGTTATGATTTTCTCTCAATGGAAAGTCAAGGATGCTTGGTGATTTTCGGATATTCTCTTGCCAAATAAGTTTGGAACTTTCCTTATGTGTTTCACGCGGTGTTGTGACGCCTGCTGTATATTTGGCAAGTCGGATGGTTGTCTTGATTGTGTTTCCTTGTATATCACACGGAGTTCGAACACGGGGTCTCTATTTGGCAAGTTTGTGTGTGAAGAGCTGACCTGGAAGATTTGTTGCCTTATATATCACGCGATGATCGAACACAGAGCTGGAACGCGTGAAGATATTGCTGGTGACATTGATGATTATGTTGATCCGAAAATAATCATCTTTGACCAAGTTATTATTGTATCTTTATTGTCTTTCCTTTTGGAGATTATTCTTGGTCATCAGGTCATCTTCCCCATCTATATTATCTGATCATTTTGAAGAGAAAACTGACGTGAATTACTTGGAGAGAGCTGAGTGCTTTTATACTTTTCTGGGTTTATTTTCTGGTTCATGTTTACACTCTGGTGAGTGGTGTTCACACGGTGTTCTATAAACCGTGCTGGTGAGTGTATATAGTTGAGTGAACTTTGTAACGGGAAATTAGTGAGAGATTACACGGGATGTGTGATTTGTAGACGAGGGGATCTCGTCAAGGGTTTGTTTGTAAGGCGAGGGGATCTCGTCAAGGGTAGATCGCTAGGAGTGACGGGGAGACGGCGACGAAGATTGAGAGGGAGTCGAAGTCTTGTATAAGTCCGAGCATTCTCGTTTTGAGATTTCTAGTGGATCGTTTCATCTGGGCGAGGCCCCGCAGACGTAGGCGAAAGCCGAACTGCGTAACCAATTTTCTTGTGTCGTATTTTGTTATTTGCTGCACTTTTTGGTTACTGTTCACGTCGTTTATTTTACCATCTCGGTTTTAGTTATTTCCAGTGTTCCTTGGAAGTGTTCTGACACATACAAGGAATACCTACTAACAAAACGGTTGTTACATTTATATTTATTAGAGCTTAAAAATAAATCAATTTTTAAATTAGTGATTACGAGACCGTCGGCCTTGACCGGAATTCTTGGGATTTTTTTTTATCTGATTAGGGTTTTCTTAACCTAAAACTTAATATTCTTATAATTCTTCATTAGCTATCGGGAAAAAAACCTTAAAATTTTAGGAAGGCATTCTTACACTCCCGGTCAAAGCCTATTATACGTGAATAATTGGATCGGCAAGTCTAGGGCCACATCTTTAACTTACAAATATTTTATTTTAAATCTTTGGACACAAAATTTTATGGCTTAAGCACATAAATCGTCTCATTTCATTGAGAAACATTGTTTTAATATCCATTAGGCAGAAATAAAAAAAGCCACAGTTGTCATTATTGTGCTAAATAAGTCTTTCATTCAAAAAATAAAGTACTTCTTATCATCTATGCCTTCTTTTTAAGTAAAACCTTTTACAACTAGACTAACTTAATAACTTTTTATTTGAATCCCTCTCAATTTAAATTTTCACTTGCAAATAATAATCTTCACACCTTTAGGCAATTCGACAAGATCCAAATGTCATTGTTATCCATAGGTTATTATGTCATCATGTATCACATCAATCCACTTATGAGAGTTAGAATTATGCAGAATTTAAAAATGATTAATTAGATAATCCTCTCTCTAGGGAATATCCTTGATGTCACTTTTTGAGATTGTTGAGTTTTCTCTATAGGAACATCAGGAAGAACCTTATTGTTGTGTTGGACAAAATTTGCATCTTGTGCAGTGTAAGTAATAGAAACGAATTCTTCCTCCAAAAATAGCATCCCTTAATTCATCTTTCCCTCCAAACTTAACATCCTCAAGAAAATATTTCTCGTCTCAAAGAAAACTTAATTGTGGGATTATAAAACTTAAAGCCCCTAGAGATTTTGGCATATCTAAAAATACAATAGATAACCATTGTTGAGTTCAATTTCTTTTCGATTGACCTATAAGATTGTGCCTCAGCTAAACAATTGTTTAAATGTCTAATGCTTTATTTCTACCAAGTCCATAATTCATAAAGGGTTTGGTTAGCACTTTATTTGATTATGGATATAAACTATAGTCCTAAGTGCTTCTCCTTAAAGTAACCATGGTAAAGAAGAATGACTAATCATTCCTCTCTCCAAATCCTGAAGGATCGGTTTCGTCTTTCAGTAACACTATTGATGCTAGGTTTGCTTGATATCAAGTACTGTGGGACGATCCCAAACTCCTTAAGGAAGACGGCAAATAGTCTTCGATGTTGTTACAAGAGTATTCACAACTACGATAAGATTTGACAACCTTATTTTCCTAAATAGCTTGATGTTTAACTTTAGTTTGAAAAGGTTAAAGGCTTGTAACTTTTCAAGAACCTATTTCACTTATGTTTTATATTTCCCCTCTATATGCACTCAACACAAATACAAAATTCTTTCTAATCTAAGGGATCAAAAATTATGTCTGAGACAAGTCTTTAAAATCTTTATTTAGAGATATGACTTAAACGCTTGCTTCATAAAGTGATGTAATCTCTATAAGTTAATTTTCACATTAATACCAAATGCACTAGCAATGCAAGTTTTCATCAAATGAGGTCATTGTACAAAACAAAGGCTTTTTTGCAACTGTCGCCCTTGTCCTTTACCCGTCTTCGGAATTAGGTACCTAATCTTTTTTTTTTTTTTTTTTTTTTGCAATAGGCTCCCGGATCTTTTTTTTTTTTTTGCATTTAATGCAATTTGGTTTATTTCTGTCTATTTTGGATGGAATATCGCGTGTGAGGAGCACGTTGGCCTTTTCTTAGGATGTTACATGTCTTTTGATTGAAAAAATCAAACAAAAAAAAGAAAAAAAGAAAAATTCAATCAAACCCAATTTTCAGAAAGAAACTTGCCAACAATCGACACATTAGCTAATTTCTTTTCTCTCCGACTCTCCCTCATTCCCTGGCTCACTCGAGCAAAAGAAACACACTTGCCAATAATCCACACAGTTTTATAGCAAAAACAATTTGCATTTCATTTTGCTTTTGATACATGAGTTTAATTAGAGAATACTTTTGTTTGAAATGAAACTCAAATCAAAAGAAAAAATAATAATAATAACCCCACTCTAATTCATACCCAGAAACATAATCAAACATTCAAACCCCACGACAATATTATATGCACTACTATCAACACAAACACATATTTTTTTTTCTTATTATGTTACAACAAAAACAGCAAGAACCCATTTCCCTTGCTACCTGAACTCTGTCCTGGACCCGAGAACACAGGCACGTAGAAGATCTTCACGTATTTGCGATGGCTCACGGAAGTGGTCATGGCAGCGGTGCAAGGTGGCATGGCAACAACACCACAAAGGCATTATGGCAGCGCGGGTCATACGGAGCTGCATGAGGGCTTGGGCTTGCGAAATTTAGGGTGGTGGCACCGCACACTAGAGCTCTAACAATAGTTCAGGTTCTTGAAGCTCACAGTGACATTCGGGCAAGAAGAAAGACAGTAAGCTAGCGAGAGTGAAATGAGACAAGCTTTGGACTCAGCATTGTAGTGCTTGGCGGACGCACATTGGCAGCAGCGGCAACTGCAGCTACTGGTTAGAATTCGGAGAAGTTTTAGAGAGTTCAGAGGGCAAAAGAGAAATTAATGGTTATCCATCAATAATGTTATTGGTTCTCAGATTTGGGTACTTTGAATTTTTTTTAACATATTTATTGGTTTTTATATTTTGAGATAGATTTTTATGAATCTATAACAAATAAAGAATGGATTTTGTTTGTGTGATTTTGCTGTAAAAAACTTATAAAAGCTAGGTTTGATTGGATTTTTCTTTTTCTTAAAAAAATCGTTTGATTTTTTAATCAAAAGACATGTAATACCCTTAAAAAAATGGCCCACGTACCCCTCACATGCGATATTCTATCCAAAATTGAAAGGAATACCTACTCGCGAAGATGGGTAAAGAACATGGCCATCACTGCAAAAATATCATGCAAACGTTAAGTACTAGTACTAATACGAATTGAGCTAAGAAAAATATTGCAATCTTAATTTCGAAACGAACAATACACTACAAGAAACGATGCTTCTGGCGACGATAATATCGGCGATGAAATGTGTTGCCACCCAAACATTCGAATCCGCGATATCAAGTCGTCGCCAAAATCACATTAGTGACGATCTTTTTTGGGGAGAAATTGTTTTTTAGATAACTATCAACGGCAACCATGTGTCGTCCCCTTTATTTTTTAATGAGAAATCCCCGCCAAATGAAAACTATTTGGCAACGACTTGTCGTCACCATAATGGGTGAAAATCCATCATAATTTTTGGTGAGAAATAAATAATAGCGGTGGTGACACATTAATAATAGGTGACATGATGTCGTCATTGTGGAATTTCTCCCCAATAATTTGCAGCATTTTCAGCGACGACATTTTGCACAGCAAAGACATGTCGTTGTCGATTCATTTTCATATATCTCAAATTTCTCGACCTTACTCATTTGTGCGAGCTACCTCCTCTTCTTTTCGCCAACTTCTCTGCCCGTGAACCTCCCTATTTTTCGGCCACAACCTTCCCCAAAGTGGCCACCGTCTACCTTACCCTTTCGGATCATCCCCACACCCGCTTGCTCAGCTGTAGCCGCGACACGAGAATAAAACTCTTCTTTTTTACTTTCTTAACACTTTAAAACACTTTCAACGTTGTCGTCATATTATTATTATTATTATTCTTTTTTGTAATGCGGAAGTTTTAAACACCATTCTTAAGTAAAAGCCACTAAGGCGGAATGTAAATATGTTTTACACACACGTAATAAATTCTCGGGATCTCGTCCCATATTCAAAATAAAATATTGTCTTACAAATACAAAATCCGGAAATATAATTTAATTGCCACAGGTCTTTACTTGCTCCACGAGCATACCACACATCACCCCTCGTTAGCTCCTAGTCTTCGACTTTCACTGTCTTCTTACCTATAACACCGAGAAACTTGTGAGTTGATAAACTCAGTAAGAGCAAACTACTCTATCTTAAATATGCTATGCACCAATCACAAAACTGTTGTAAGCTGATTTTCGTCCCAAGAGCTATGATCGGGGGAGAACCCCCCCGATCAAGTGCTACCTCAGGAGAGTGTCCGAGTAACAGCATGGCATTCCCTCGTCAGCAAGAGCGTCGGGTCAACGGCATCGGAAGCGGCTTTCGACTAAGATCGGCCTTGAGCCAATATCCGCAAGGGTGGTTAGTAGGGGCGACACCGAAGGTGGACCCCGGCTTGAAGCGAGGTCCTCGGAGGAGGGTAGTCAAGCTGGAAATCCTGTGAGCCCGAGGACGAATCAAACTTGCGATTATAGCCGATAAAAGGAGAGAAGATCAGTCGAGTCAGGGGTCTCCCCGCGGAGCTGGGGATCCCTGGCCGAAGGTTAGAACATGTATGGTTGTGATCGGTCAACCCCGATGAAAGGGGCGTCTGACAGGTACTGTAGACGTCCCGTTTCTGATGGACGTGAGTTGATTAGTTGGTAACCCACTCTCTTAATTTAGGACAGTGTATGGTTGACTGTGTTAAGGTCACCTAATCCCATGATTTAGGGGATAATTTGTCAGACACCATAAATGCACCTTCCCCTCACTCCTCCAAAAAAGGTCTATGAAAGGAAGAAGAGGAATAAGGGGAGGGGGTTTGAAGAAAAATACGAAAAAAGCTATGTAAAACACTTTATACCCAATTTCATAAACAGTGGATGTAGACTATTACTCCGGAGGAGGGTCGAACCACTTCAAAACTTCACGGTGTGTTACTATTTATCATTATCTCTTCCTGTTCATTGCCGTGTCACAATCTAGAGATACAAATCACGGCGCTGGTTCAAATTCTACACCAACAAAAATAATGCACCATAAAATACAAATAGCGTATTTAGAAACGCAAATGTCATTATTGTTGCATCTTTAAATTGATAGACTTGTTAGGAATTTACTTTTCTACTTGAATATGATATTAAAATTCCTAACTTTTGGAATCAAAAATATTGGTGCGAATTATAAATTTTTTTGAAAAAAATATACCAATCAATAATTTTGTTTGGCCTAATTGACTTAACACTAAAAGCCCAATATCGTGGGTTTGATATTATTTTTCCTTCCCCTTTCTTTTTCCTCCTTATAGCCGCACAACCCCCTATCTCCCTCTCTCTTCGCTCACCATCTCTCACTTTACCTCGCCTCCCCACTCGACCAAGCCCAACTCCGGCAAGCCCCTTTGCGCCTCTACTAAACCCCTTGTGCACCCCCGCCTCGCTCCTGCGCGCCTCCGCCCGAGCTCACACAGCCCCCGCCCCGCCCTGCGCGCCTCCGCCCGAGCTCACACAGCCCCCGCCTCGCCCTGCGCGCCTCCGCATGACTTTTTCCTTCATAGCTCTGCACGTGCTCGACCCCTACCCATGCAAACCCAAGTGAACTCAGTTGCCACTCAGCACCGCCGGAGAACCCAACTCCGGACCAAGGTCGAACGTCATCACCTCCATGCCGCTCGACCCTCTCCGAGGCCAACCCAGCCACCGCACCAAGCCCTCACGCGACTTCGAGCGCGCTTTGCCTCCGGGCATCGCCACTTCCAGAGCTTTAACTGCCACCTCGTAGCTTTGGCAGCCCTGCCTTCCGTCTATCAGCCCGTGCAGCTTTTGCCATCGACGCCAAGTTTGTCATCTCGTGCCGAGCTCCTCGTGTACAAACTCTGAGTTTCGTCGGCTCGCGTTACCTCAACTCGTCTTTTGAGGTAGAACTCGAACCTGTTGTTGGACATATTTAGAACCTTGTTAGATCGTATTTTTTTTAGTTGTGTGCTGCAATTTGTCAATCTTCAGTCCTGTTTAGTTTTTGTGCCGTGAAAAATTTTGAAGCAAATTATAACCTTGAAAAAGCTTGCGATTGTTATTGGTTTGAGACGGTGTGAGTTTAAGTTTATAAATTAAGAAAATTCTAAAATAGTCCCTGAGTTTTACTGAAAATCCGATTTTATCCCTCTATTTTTGATAATTATCGAATAATCCTTCAGTTTTTGAAATCGGTCTAAAATTATCCTTTCGTATTGACCAAAACTAAAAAATTTTCTAAAATACAAAACTACCCTTCATAGTAAATTAAATGAACCAACAATATGTTTAAAAATTATATTTAAACTCCATATCTCATCTTTTTATTCTCTTTCATCCTTCATTTATAATTAAAAAAAAAATCAACAAAGGACCGAATTTGTTTTAATTAAAACCAAATGTAAACCCCCAGATCTCGCCATGAACCCTTTAACGCCCGAAGTCCCCGGCGATCTCCCTATTCGAATCCCTGAGACCGCCTCCCTGAAACCTCAACGACCCCAACCCAACCACGGCGGCGACCTCCTCCCCAACATCGACAGCGACCCCTTCCCAACCTCGGCGGTGACCCTTGGCGAACCCCTGACATCTGCTCATCTGCGACCCTTGACATTCCTCTACGAAACCCTTACCCCCGACCTGCATTCACTTGTGACCCCCTACGCTCCTCCACGAACCCCTGATCCCCAACGCTTCCCCGTGAACCTTAAACCCCCGACCTCCGCTCACCCGCGCCCACCTGCGCTCCTCTTTGACTCTTGATTCTCCTCCGCGAACCCCCAACCTCTGCCATCCCCATGAACATTGGCGAATTGCACGAACCTAGTGATCCTCAGACCCCCTTCCCCCCCTCCTCTCCCCCCCAACCCCACAGCCACCTAATATAGGACCCCAAACCCATGACCCCACCACCGCCGAATCCACAACCTCAAACCCATGACCTTCGAACCCACGAACCCACGTCCATCAAACCAGCGACCCCCGAACGCCCGGAACCCCATAAACCCAGCAAACTGCCGACCCCACAAACCTGCGAACCACCCTACAAACCTCCGTGAACCACGCCACCAAAGTCCTCCGTGTGATGGGACATGAGAGACGAGAGATGAAAGAGAGAGATACAAGATCGTAAATGTGATAAATTAGATTAGAAAAGAAAAATAAAATATTAGGTATGGGTGTAATTTTTAAAAATATTAGAGGTTGAATTAATAAACTTTTAAAAGGGTAGTTTCCACATTTAGAAAAAAAATTTAGTTTTGGTCAACACAAAAGGATAATTTTAAACTGATTTGAAAAACTGAAAGACTATAATTATAAAAAACAAAGGGATAAAATCTGATTTACGGTGAAACTCAGGGACTATTTTAGAATTTTCTTTTATAAATTACTTGTAATCTATTTGTGCGGGAATTTAGAGTTCTATTTAATTTGTTGACACTAAATTTTCAACAAAATTACCGGTTTGAAGGGTTTGATATTTCAAGTAGAGCCTCGTTTGTCTAATCCTTTATTTTTGGATGAAAGATTGGTGTCATTGGAAACATTGTTGTTGGAAAATTTGATTTTTTTGCGGGATTGTGAATGTACGAACTTTAACAAATTATCTAGTAGAGAAATTGAGTGCGAGTTTAGAATGTTTTAGCGTGTTGCAATCTCATTAAACATGTATTTCGATTGTTTAAGCGTTGTAAATTTTCGTGGCTTAGTGTCATTTGAGAATACAACTCGGGAATTCAACAAATTGGCGAGAGTTATCTTTTTGGATGGTTTGTTTTGTAAAGTTTAGAGGATGCTGTAACTTACGTGTAAGTTACATTAAGTTTGGAATCTTTCAAATTAAGAAAATTTTGAAAGGAAGATTTTGTCACCTTGAAGATCAAGTTTTTCGCAAACTTTATAATCTAATTGTATTAGATTTATATTTTTGTAAACTTGTCCGTTGAGCTTAGAATGAGCATCAGGTCATGAGTCCGAGCGTTTCATGTCATACTTTTGTTTAAGTTTGAAATTTGATTCGATTTCTTTTTCTATTCTCTCAAATCGTGTAGGATCGCCTACAAACCAAGTTTGGACGCAAAACCCTTCACTGTCCTTTACCAAAGGTATAAGCGGGTGATCGGACTCGAGAGCTTAATGCTAAATTTACTTGGCGCTCTTTGCGACTTTTGTTTAATGTATATGTCCATCATTCTTATGTGAGTCCGAGCCAATGAGGCTCGACACTGATATACGAATTAAATTAAACTATAAATTATTCTGCGTGATTGTTGAAATGGACTGTGACCAAAATTAGTTCGGTGCTGGTTTGAAATTAGGTGAAGGCTTCGGCCAGAATATCCGAAAAATAGGAGAAACTCTACCGGATTTCTGGCTCGAAATGTAGACACTTTTTATGGCTAAGTCAAAGTCCGCTTCGGTCTAATAATTGTTTCTCACCGAAACTAGTCTCGCAACGTAACTATTAGTCAGGATTGATGGGAATTCTTAAAAGCAATGACACTCGGTACGGGAATACTCTTAGAAGGTTTCTCGTCGGACCTGTCATCACGCTGTCTAAAATCTATTCTTAGCGGTACGTCGAGCTTTCAAGTTTCCTTCCTCTCTAATAATTAGTAAACACCGGCATTAACATCAAATTCTCGTATTGGAATGAGGTGCCACACGTCAAGCTCTGGGAAGGAATGCCACTAAGGAAGGATCTCGAGGACCGAGGCAGGAAGCTTAGGACCTAACACGAGTAGGATTTACTATAAATGGATGTTTGTGTATGTTGTGGAGTCGTGTTAGTTTGTAACATTGTAATTAGAAATCATGAGATTAATTGTGTCACTTCTTGCCCTAAGTACGTGATTTATAGGGTCACGTGCTTATACCTTGTTGTCTAACCCATAAGTATGGGATTATGGGTTTAAGTGTCTAGCATGTATATGTGTGTGTGTCATTTTGTCTGTGGGTATGGGACCATAGACATAAAAAGATCCAAGTATCGTTGTTTAGATTGCCTTGCAAGTTGAATGAATTTTAGAATAGTTCAAAGAACGAGGGAGCATCTTAATTCCCGAATAGGCCCGATGGGGCGTTTCTGAGATTCATTCCGAGATGGCCCGACGGGGCGTTTTGGAGATTCATTCCGAGATGGCCCGACGAGGCCAATGGATATAAGAGGTCTCAGAACGACCCAAGAGGCTCAGAAGAGGTCGTCGGATGGCCTTCCTCACCTTATGTTGTTTAACGATCTGGATCGGCCCGACGAGGTAAGTTAAAGTTAATAATTCCGAAACGACCCGATGGGGTCATTGGTTGCATAAGGTTTCGGAAAGGACAGAGAGGCCCGAAGGGAGATGATGTCCACATGAGAATACAAATTGAATGGGATTGCCCAAAAGGCCCAATATTGCTATAAGTCTCGAAAGGGCCCGACGTGGTGATTGTGAAATCAATTCCGAAACGGCCCGACAGGGCCATTGGCCGCATAAGGTTTTAGAATAGTCAATGGGCCAAATGAATATTAAGTAAGGGTGCTTTAAAATTTTAAGTCGTGTGCACACATATTCTGTGTAAAATAATACTACGATCTGAGATGCCTTAAAGTGAAATCAGAGGTAGGTTGAATCTATTACTCGGGTTGCAACCGTTGGTTCGGTAACTCGATTTTTTTTATGGACATTCTATTGTTCTAGTTGTGATTTATTGAATGTGTGATAAATGTTATACTTATGTCCTTATTTGCCTTATTGGGCTAGTAGCTTACTAGTCTGCTCATGTTGCAAGTAACTTAAATGGGAAGATCGAAGGCTAGGCGTCAATGAAGGAAGACGACGGGTGCATACGGGTCCGACATTGTGACTGTCGCGTGGACCGCCGACTATCCGATGGCAAAAGTTTTGAAGCTCTAAATTTATTTTGGCAAATCCACATGCGAAACTATTTATGATGATTATGGGATCTATGGTTGGAACCCGTGTTTATGAATTAAAATGTATTTACTATCAATTGTAAAAGTTCAAATTTAACCACATTTTTGGGACATAAAATACTTCATATAGTTATAGATTACTTTGATTTATGATCTATTATGGTATTTTCTTTTTAATATGTTTTGGGTCGTTATAGTGTCACCCTTTAAAAGCTCTTAGTGGGTTATGGGCCCACCACGCTTCGTGTAAAGTCCTTTGGAAGTGCTATCTTCAGAGTTAACTCCGGACTTAAGTTTTGACTCGATAACTTGCTATTACGACAGCTCATCATTATCAAGAGGACTGAGATTTCTATCTGCTCTTTTATTCCCTTGTGAGATCACATAGCAGACTGGGATTTTATTGTTCTTTATCCTTTGTCAGATCACACAGCAAACTGAGATTTTAATTGTTCTTTATCCCCTTATCAACTCGTGAAGGGGACTGGAATATTGCAAAGAGACCTTAAGTTTTGATTAGTTCAGCAATAGTAAATAACATAACAGTTAATGGACTACTAACGAGTCGTAAACGTTTTGGCCTCTTGTGCTTTGGCTTTGAGAACCCTTACCATCTCATTTAGGAATTTCACAGCAAATGTAATAACAAGGCTTCATGAGCTTTTGATTCTAACTCTCACTTTTACTTTTATCATTTGTTTTCCTTTTCTTATGATTATTACTGAGAATTCTTAGGTCGGAACCCGGCTTATGTTTCTCGCACGGGCTAACGCCTAACTTCGTCTTCTCGTACGGTTCGGAACTTGATGAGGATTTCGACACAGAATGAGGTCCATTTCTTTAATGTGTCTTATTCATATTTTATTCAGTCTTATACAAGACTCATCTTAGTTTATTTGTAATATTATAATCATCTCTTTATAACTCTCTTCTAGGGTTTTCATCCAGCTATTATCCTATTTTAGTGCCACACAGCATATATATAGACACACAGTCCTTATCTGGGAATACTAATGCAACCCTAGCAAATATGCACAAACAAACAAACTCGGTGCCATAGATGCACCGCCACTTAATTGAGCGGGCTTCCCGGCTATCCAAGATCATCTTGGAACCTTGCTTCGAGCTCTGACCACTTTCTTGTTGACTTGTCCTCACATAATATAAAGACACGGTCTCGTTAGTTCGCTTGTCTCATTACTTCGAGAGCGAATCTATTCTATTACTTTACACTTAATTGCTCGGGTGTTCTAAGTCGTATTTCGACATAATAGGGCTGCCTTAAATGCTAAGTAAGGCTAAACAAACCTTTAATGGGATCGGTGGCTATTCTGATACCCTAATGTGTGTTCCTATACATCTTGGGGCTTTTCGAGCTACTCCGAGCGTCGTATCGCACTATACTTAATTCTTAACTGCGGGAACTAGTCTAAAATATTGTTTAGCCATTTTTTAGGTCTATATTAAAATATAAGACCATTTTAACCCTTTTCAAAAATAAGGTGTTTTTTATGAAAATGTTGTTGCGTTCGTTTTAGTGGTTCCAAACGTTTTGTGTTCACTTTAAGGAAAATGCTCGGTTTTAAGGAAAATCGAGTGTACGTTTTGATTGAAAATACTTTCATAGCTCATTTTAACTTTTAATGTTCTCATCTCAATATGTTAGGGCTGGAAACAAGTCTATTTAAGTTAAAAGACACATTTTACACAATCTTAAGATTTCATCGAACTCTTTAGTATGATTCGTCTCGAAAATGTCGCTTGACCTTCTAACTTTTATATTGTTCTTTTACCATTGTCAAAACATTTAAGGGCCGCAACCTCGAGGTTTTGAAATGATATTATTCCTTAATTTTAACCCTTCATCGTGGTGTTGAAAAAGCCCGTAATACCCAACTTTGCAAAATAAGACGTTTTTGAAACTAGTTTTACGGTTTCTCGCGAAACCGTTGTTTTTAGCTAATGTTTATCTTTAACTTTTCTTAAACAACTTTATTAATAATGAAAACAATAGCTTCTAGGTTCTAAAGAGGTTTTTCACTTCTTTTTGTGACCTTTCATCGAAGCTTGAATCTTACATGAAATCGATTCTCAAGCTAAAAGCTTTTGAACCGTTTTCATGGGTTTTATCCGAGAGACTCGTTTCATCGTGTCTTTTCGGTTACCAATTGATTTTTAACACAAAATGTATTTCAACACAGTAACTAAATGACCAAAAAAGAGATCAAACAATCCATTTCAATTTACACAAATTTAGGTTCGGATTTTTGGAGGAAAATCACCAAATTTTATCTTCTTAGTGGTTACACGTCGGTCCATTGAAACCGTCGGGTGCATGATTGTTTTGAAACCATCTTCATATTTTTAACACATAAAAGCAGCCATCCAAACATGCAAAAGAAAAAACAAGAAATGGAGAGTCACGGCCAAAAGGTGGCCGAACCCTATACATGCACACACAAACATATCTGGCCGAACACAAGTTGAAATATCCGAAAGCTAGCCTTTCTAGCTTCCTTAAACTTGTGTTCGGCAATCTTTAAACCAAAAGAAGCCATCCACAAACAATTACAACTCAAAGTCCTAAATACAAACATGGTTATTCTAAAGTAAAACACCTAGCTCTTGGTTCGGGGTTTTCCATGTTGTGCCACCTCCTTGGCCGGCTTGTCCTTGATGGTTTGGCTCCAAAACCACCACTTGTGGTTCTTTGTCCTCTTAGAGCATAATATAAGGGAGGTTTTCTTTTGATTTTTGAGACACAAAAGCATAGAAAATACTAGAGCAAGGACACGGTTTTACCTTGGTTGGACTTAGGGTTTTCGAAGCGTCTTTCTTGCTTCTTCTTCCTCTTGCTCAGCTTCTCTCTCTCTCTCTCAAGCCATTTCTTTTCCTTGCTCTCTCTCTAAGCCTTTTCTTTTCTTTGTTCTCACTCTCTCTCCCATGGTTTTTTCTCTCAAGGTTTGGGAAAAGAAAAAGCAAAAATGGGAGCTTAAGGATCTAAAATCCTTTTATATGTATGAGAGTTTCTAGAGAGAATTGTTTGGTCTCTAGAGAGAGTTTCTGAGTTGGCGCCTAATATTGTCCAACCTCTGATTGGTTAGTTCAAACCAATCACCGATCAAAAAATCCTTTGAATTATTTCATTCGTCATCACTTTTGCACTTAATAGTAAATGTTGGAAAAATAATTCCTAAAATCACTTGGGCCTATGGTTTTGGCTCTTAGTTTTGGGCCTTGGATTAATTTCTATAGGTAAGGTCCACTTGGTGTTAGTAGTGGACGGTTTTGGGCTTGTCCAAGGGGTCGGGAATAGTTCTCGAGGCTCGTTCTTGCATGTAATGACTAGAACACCCTTTCTTGGTCTACTGTTCACGGTTTTGACCTAGATCGATTTCTTTTTTAACCCAAAACTTTACGAGACCTTTATATGTCACAAATAACTCCTAAAAATACAGTTTAGAAGTTAATTTTAATTTAATAGTGGTCATTCTGAACTCCTTCCATTCTTTAACCGCGTTTACACGGCTTTTCTCGTAAACTAAGGTTAATTATATGATTATAAATCATATTATAGCCTTGAAAAACATATTACAACCCAAAAAGGCTCATATTTCTAAATTAGGCCAAATTCGTACTTCTTTAAAGTCTAGGGACTCATGTGCAATTTTGCACTTTAAGGAGCCAAATTCAAATTTAATGGCCTCTAAGAATTCAAACACAATTATTCTAATTGTAAATTGGATAATGCATTAATGAGAATAAATTATAATTACTAGACGAGATATTAATTTATTTATCGAAAGGTCTATAATTAAATGACGTTTATCTAATTCTATCGAGGAAGTACGGTAGAAGGATAACCCCGATGGCCGAGTTACACTCACCGAGCTTGGCCCGCCCCCTCCCTGAGTCAAACCCCTCCCACCTTCGTGAACACTCTATCACTGCCCTCCCCTCCCCATCCCTCCCCTTCCCCCTTCCCCTCTCCGCCCCTTCCGAGCTCACCCACTCCGCGAGCCCTGCCTATATCCACCCCTCCCCTCCCCGAGCCTTGTCCCTTCTTTTTTTCCAACTCACCCCTCTGCCGAGCCTCGCCCTTCTCCACCCTGTCCCCGAGCCCGCTCTCTTCCGCCCCTTCTTTGACTTCTTCTTCGAGGTTAACTTTCTATTTTTGTTTTGTTATTTGTATATTTTAAGATGAATTTTAGTTCACTCCATTCTTTCTACTAGTCTCCACTGACTCGGCATTGTTGTTGTCTCCGTTGAACCGTTGCCTTAGATGCCGAGCCATTGTCGAACTGTCACCACTGTCGAACCACCACCATTGCTGTGTCCGCAGAGCCGTCGTCGTTGCCTATCCAAGCCTGCTGCCTCTAGCTAGATAGGTTTGTTAATTATTTTTTAAATGTAAACCATTAATATATTATGTTGTATATAAAATTTTAAAGTTTAATATGTTGGAATATTGTTGATAATGTTTATTTTGGTGGTTGAAGGATGTGACGAGTTGATAATGTTGGATATGTTTAGTTGATAATGTTGGGCTGATATGTGATATTTGATATTTTTTGTATGTTGGTTTGCTGTTGTTTGGATGTAATATTTTGGGTAGATAATATTGGATATGTTGGGTTTATAATTTTAGATGTAATATGTGACATTGATCAAATTATGTTTAGACTTATTATGATTATTGATGTTTTAAAATTTATTTATGTAATTCTTACAATATGTAAATTATGTTTAGACTTATTATGATTATTGATGTTTTAAAATTTATTTATGTAATCATTACAATATGTAAGTTGGACTTTATAGTGTAGTATTAGGTGTTAGTGTAGTATTAATTTAAGATTAGTAAAGTTGTTGGTAAAACTGACTTAAATAAATATAATCAACGCACATGTAAAAAAAAAAAGGCCAAGAATGTAAAAAAGACTTAAGTGGTAGAAAATGACAATACATTAAAAACGACTATAAGATGGTTTAAAAATTAGGAATTGAAAATTAAACTACATCATTTTTTTTTGGTAAAAACAACATCTTTATTTATAAGCGAAATAAGATATAAATAATGACTAAAAACAGAATTGAAATTGAAATAGGCATAACACTTGTAAACGACAACAAAACAGTTAAATGACATTAGAATATGATTTATAAAAACTATATTAGTATGAAAAAACAACACAAAGTAAAAACGACATAAATCATATATGTGACTTAATTTTAATTCAAAATATATATTTTAATAAATAAATAACATAAAAATTCATATCAAAATAATTAAGGCAAATACAATAGAAAAAGATGGAACACTTTATATTTAACAAAAATATATCTATTAAAATCGCGCATAAAATTGTAGGAATAAAATTTTGTTTGATGTCACCTAAAATGTAATAATCGGTTGACAATTTGACGTAATTTGTCATGTCGATAGACAAAAGTTTGTTTACATTAAGAAATTTAGCTTCTGACGCCTATGGACAGGCATGTTATAATTCCTTGACATTGCTAGCCGCCATCTTAATTCAGATCGAACAATGAAATGTCCGTACGTTGCGTCAATAAAGAACTTCAAACTTGAGACGTCCTTGAAACACGTATAAGAGATTATGGTTTTCATCCAATTTATACGACTTGGATATGACATGGTTAAGTGAAGGTTTATCTGATACCCTTAATTCATCCTTTGGGCACTAGCCCACGAAGAGATGAGATGGCTGATGTCTGTAAGGACTTAGTAAATGAGTTAGTCTTCAGTAATTGGGAGGAGAGCAATCGTAGTGAGCATATCAATGAGGACCTACCAAAGCATGATAAATTATTTTTCAACCTACAAGCTGAGCTATGGCCTATTTGCACGAAGATGCCCGCTTTGAATTTCATGGTAAAATTGATGCACATCAAAGTTTTGAATAAAAGGAAACATAATTCGTCCGATTAGTTGCTAGACTTCCTTAAGACTTCACTTCTAAACTAAACTAAATTTCGGACTTGCACTATGATACAAAGAAGAAATTGCTAGGCATTAGTCTTTGGTACCAGACAATCCACTCTGCAAATATGATTGTACGTTATTTTTTAAAGAGAATGAAGAATTTCAACGTCTTATTTGTGGCACGAGTCAATGTGTAGAAAGAATCGGAATAGCGAAAAACAGTTCTGCATAAAGTGCTATGTTGCTTTCCAAAAGAAGATAGTCTCTGTCGACTAATTATAGTTCAAAACATACTATAAAAGATATGCAGTGGCATTGTATTGGTAGATCAACTGAAGAAGATGTTGTGCAGTATTGTGCTAATGATGAAGCGTGAAAAGAGTTTGATTGATGATTCCCTAATTTTATTGGTGATTCCCTAGTTTTTTCATGGACGCACGCATATTAGACTTAGCCTCGCGGCTGACAGATTTAATCTCTTTGCTAATATAGTAATTCCTTATAGTATATGGCCGGTTGTTCTAACGACTTATAATCTCTCTCTTGACTATGTATGTGAGTAGTTGCTCAAGAATCCACCCACTAAGTATGCTTAGAACAAACTAAAGTGAGAAGTTCACTCCTTCGTGCAATACTCTTAGCTTTTTTCTTTTTTTTTTCCCCCCGATTAGAGAGTTCAATGCTAAGCGACAATTTCTAGTCTTGTGTCACTTTACTCTTTACGAGAACAAAGCAGATGAGAAAACTATAAAATGGCTCTAACATTAGTGGCCTTGAGTTTGTTAATGAGATTTGAGATCTCGATAATGTAGTCTATTATATTTTTCCTAGGCTCAAAATAAGGTGATGGGTTGGCAAGAAAATGCTCTAGAGAGAAAAGGAAGTCAAGGGAAGGAAAGAGTCTTTTTTTTTGTTTTTTTTTTTTTCCTTTTCAGTGAAGATCACTTGCACATGATGTATGTGTTACATTAAACTCAAATGTAGAATAAATATTTCTCAACAAATTAATGCTAATTTGGTACGATTATTTAAACATCTCATTTAAATGTTTTTTGATTTTTTTAATTTTAAGATGATTTAAATTGCACATTTAAATATGCGTACTTATGGGAGTAACTATTGTTAGCTCATTTTAATAGTCAAAGTCATTGACCAACTTAACTAACAAAAACTATATCTACATGCATGTAATTCAAACGTATTTATCAATTATAAATTACATATTTACACGCATTTAGAGAGAATATTACATCTAAAGAACACAAATTGTGATATTTACATTCAACCTAAATATGTACACGTGTCAATATTTATGGACAATTGTACCCCTTTAATTTTTTATGCTGTTTTATTTTTTTATTTATTTTTAACTATTATTTTTTACGTTGCTATTTTGTGTACACGTATAAATGTATTTAATTCGTTTAATTGTGTACATGTGACTATTTTTGTGGAACAAACTACTCTAAAGGATTTTCAATTTTAGTTGTTTTTATAAGTTGGCCAATAATATACGTATTTGACTATTTAGATGGAACAAATATAACAAAATCATATATACTATTTTAGGAGCCCAAGATTTTACGAATTTCCATAGTTTATTTCCATTGTTCTCGTGAAAATATTTGTTTAAAAAAAAATGTTTTTGATTAAATATTAAAGAGTAGTTATTATATTTTTGTATTCAAAATATAATATTTTTATTTTCATTTTAGAACTTTTAGCTAATCAAATTAAAATTTTTAATTATTTTAAAATTTAAATTCAAAAATGGCAGAAAATTTTACATTAAAAAATGCTTTATTTCAAGCAATGCTAATCAACATTATATCAGCTAGTTGTCTATCATTTTTATCTGTTCTTTGCCTATTATTTTTTTGTGCTACCCATTTTGCAACAATATTTCATTATCTTTTGATTTCAAGACTCATTGACTCAGGTGTGAGGTTAGTTTATTTGGTAATGAACTCCATCATTGTTTAATCATATGTTTATTGATGTTTTTCTTAGGTTATGTACTTTTGTTATATATGCTTTGTTTATATTTTGTATATATTTTTGCACACCCAGCATATTATACAAGTTAATATAGTTTCATAATATTTGTTTACTTATATGTTAGAAAATGTAGTTTTTTATTGTTTTCTTATGACCTCTTAGGATTATAGATAGTAGGTTATGAAATGTTTATAATATATTTAATATAACCCATAAAACATCATTAATCAATTTTGCTTATAATATATAAGCTACGTATATTTTTGGTTTGTGACTGATTATATATTATTTAACGGATTAAATAGTAGATTCCAGGTTTTATTTTGCTGACATTTTGTGAGTGCTGAATTTGTATGTAGATCTCATGGAGATGGTCTCAATTATTGTTATCTTCTGTGGAAGATGGTCAGGTTCTTTCAATTATTTTGATTATAAAACGTCTGGTCTCATTATTGAGGGTAATATACAACTTTCAAATCTTCGTGAACGTGTTGTTGACGACCTTAGTTTGGACTTGCTATGTAATTGGCAATTATTCCTTAATATAAACTCAACTTCTTTTTGCTTGGGAAGCCACTCTCTAGGATGGAGAATAAGCTCATCAATCTGCAAAAATACATTTTACTTTAGAAATTTTTACTAAAAATAAATGTCACATATAATCAGGATCAATTTTTATAATCTATACCATATTCAATAATATTTTATATAATCCTTTAAAATTAAATGCTAGTATTCAATCAAAAAGAAACCAAATTAATTCAATGTGATGATTACCTCATTTAAGTCATCTTCTTCATGAGTTGATGATCCTGAATCAGTTAACGACACACTATCATTATATGCATTGATATTGATGATGTACTCGACGACTTGTCATCATCTTCTGTATTATTATTGCTTGAGTTCTCTATGTTTGTTGATGCTATTGTAGAATCTTGATTCACCTGTCTATGGTCAATACCACCAAAATAACAAATTGTACATCACTAAGCTCTCTCAGATGGCCTATAACTTGTTTGTTTTACTCTAGCTATCTGAAATACAGCAACCAAAAAATTTTAAAACGGTGCAATTTAATCAATCAAAGAAATTTATTATTTTTTTTATCATGACTGAAACAATACCAAAGGTTTCAAAAGAACTTCAGTAATGTATAGTATAAACCATATAATCCTGAAAATACATAAATTCAATGAAAATTTACCCCTTTTTCTGTATCATGAGTTAAACAATATCATAGGTATCAATACAACTTCAAAAACATATAATATAAACCATATAATCCTGAAAATATGTAAATTCAATGAAAAAATTACGTTCAATAATGTATAACCTAGAGTATATAATCTTGAAAATATTGTATAAGTAGAGTATATAATCGTAAAAATATTGTATAAGCAGAGTATATAATCATGAGTGAAATAAATCTCAATTTACCTTCAATAATGTATAATTCAGGGTATATAATCCTGAAAATATTGTATAAGCAGTTTGTTAGTATGTCGCAAACAGAAACTCAATACTTGTAAAATTAAAATACCAAATACAAAATAGTAAAAGTATGATATTCTATTCTATGATTGATAGTACATTTGTATTGGGGATAATCCCTCTTCAAATCATGGCTGGTAAAGAAATGAAGCGAAAAAATAAAACAAGAAATAGTTCGAATGGCTAGCCTAATTTAAAGATTTTCCCACAAAAAAAAAAAAAAATTAAACCACAGGGTCGATAAACTGCGAAATGAAACGGAAAAAAATAATCAGAATATAGAACAGAACTTCGAGAAATAGAGAGTTTTTGTTAAATTCATGAACAAATTTGAAGTAGGCTGGGAGAAATTGCAGAGAAATGGACGAATAGATACATTGATGAGAATTGGGAATGAATGGAGAAAAAACTTACCAACCTGTGACTGGAGTGTTGGCGCGAGCGGCGGCAGGTAGTGGCTGGAGTGTCGGCGCGACCGACAGCGGGTAGCGGCGGAAGCGGTGGCAGTTTGGGTGAAGGTTGAGAACTGGGTACTGTGAAATTTTTATTAATAAGAAAT
Source organism: Boehmeria nivea var. tenacissima (assembly GCA_018132145.1). Lineage (NCBI taxonomy): Eukaryota > Viridiplantae > Streptophyta > Magnoliopsida > Rosales > Urticaceae > Boehmeria > Boehmeria nivea. Next base: position 4,117,926 of record CM030881.1, read on the forward strand.
AGAGATAAGTGACTTTTGTATAATCCCTATTTGTGCGTGAATCTGCTTATATATATATATATTTCGAATAATCTTTTTTTAAATTCAAATTGGGATACGTAATTATTTAATTTTTTTTCTTTTCTAATTTTTTAAAATTTATATATAATCTAAAATAAATTAGGTGCAATTTGGACATTTCATCTTAAGTTTCACTCCATATGTAATTATCTCAATTTGTATTCTTTAGATGAAATATTCTCCCTAAACACGTATATACATGTAATTCGCTCATCATTAAATTCTATTCTCGTAAATACCCCTCTTAAAACGATTCTCCCCTTAAGGCGATAGCTAACCTTTAAATTCAACAGGAGGTTACCCTGAACGAATGGACTTCTCATCTTTCAACATTTAGAATCCAATTTTTTAATTTAAAAAAAAAAAAGAAACAGCAACGAAATTATGAATTTTAAAGGAGAAAAACTAAAAAAAGAAATAAAACAAACCGAAAAATTATACTAAAATTGGTCAAAACTTTAGCCCTAATCACATTTTTTTTCCCTTACAAAACCTTGTTAGATTTACATTTATAACAACTTACAGTTATTAGTACGCATTTATTTATAAAATTAAAAATAACATGATGATATATGTTATAAAAAGTTAGTCGAAATAATGGTTAGAGAATATCGCGACATACATATAACATATTAGTGGCAAAATACATTAACTAGTGTACATAGTTTTACTCTATAAAGTTACTGAGCAAGTATTTTCCAAAAAAAAAAAAAATTATGTTTGACATCTTTTTTCGTCAATTTTATCTAATTGGGTATTAATTTTCCAAACAAATAAATAAATGAAATAGAATAAATATGGAGTAGACGTCATTGAAAAACCTATACCGCACAGAAACTGCCACATGGGCAGGTCCAAAATATAATAAATGCCTATATATGGACACACACAGAATTGAGAACACCCAACTCTCTTATTCTCTCTCTCTTCTAACCGAAGCATGTGGTTAAGCTAACCATATCAGGCGAGTTCTCAGAGTTTGCCTCTGGTCCCCCAACCCAGTGACTCGGCAACACCACAGTACCATATCACCCAATCCCACACCCACCTCTCTCTCTCTAACCTCTGCTCTCGTGTCACTTATATGAACATCGACCACTCTCTCTTTCTCTCTCTATTTCTCTTCCTCTATATATTCCTCTTCGAGTTATGCCCATTGTAAAATCACCCTCTCTATCTCTCTCTCTCTCTCTCCTACTCTTTTGCGTTCTCTGAGCCTCATCAGCAAACGTAGTAATAGTACAGAAACAAAAGAACCATCTTTTTGCAGAGAGACTAGACACATTCCTCTCTCCCCTATCATCACGTTCAGTTAGTTAAGTAACGGTATTTCCTATTTCTCTCCCCAATTTCACCCTCCCTCCATTCCCATGCCTTTCTGCTAGATCCTCATCCAGATCTGAACCCCAAAAAGCAAAAAAAAAAAAAAAGCGTCTTTTTTATTTATTTTTTCGATTAATTTAATTTGATCATCATGATCACCTGGAAAGACCTGTACACCGTACTGACGGCGGTGATTCCACTGTACGTGGCTATGATACTCGCGTACGGTTCGGTCCGGTGGTGGAAGATCTTCTCGCCGGACCAGTGCTCCGGCATAAACCGGTTCGTGGCGATCTTTGCGGTGCCCCTTCTGTCGTTCCACTTCATCGCCAACAACGACCCTTACGCCATGAACTTCCGGTTCGTGGCGGCCGACACGCTGCAGAAGATCATCATGCTGGCCGTGCTCGGCGTGTGGGCCAACTTCACGCGCAACGGCAGCCTGGAGTGGGCGATAACGATCTTCTCTCTCTCCACTCTCCCCAACACGCTCGTCATGGGAATCCCTCTCCTCATCGCCATGTACGACAACTACGCCGGCATGCTGATGGTCCAGGTGGTGGTCCTCCAGTGCATCATATGGTACACTCTCTTGCTCTTTCTCTTCGAGTACCGCGGCGCCAAGATGCTCATCATGGAGCAGTTCCCGGAGACGGCGGCGTCCATCGTGTCCTTCAAGGTCGACTCCGACGTTATGTCGCTCGACGGGAGGGACTTCCTCGAGACCGACGCGGAGATCGGCGACGACGGGAAGCTACACGTCACGGTGAGGAAGTCCAACGCGTCGAGGCGCTCGCTAGCGATGACGCCGAGGCCGTCGAACCTGACGGGGGCCGAGATTTACAGCCTCAGCTCGTCGAGGAACCCGACGCCGCGGGGCTCCAACTTCAACAACGCCGACTTCTACTCCATGATGGGGGTGCCGGGGTTCTCTGCCTCCGGGGGTCCTAGGCATTCCAACTTCGGCCCCGCCGATCTCTACTCCGTCCAGTCCTCCCGGGGGCCCACACCCAGGCCGTCCAATTTTGAGGAGAATTGCGCCGCGCCGCTGCCCCCAGCCGCCACCGTTGCGTCTCCGCGGTTTGGGTTCTACCCGGCACAGACGGTGCCGAGCGCGTACCCCGCGCCGAACCCGGAGTTTGCGTCTGCCGCCACCAACAAACTGGTAAAGTTTCAGCAGCAGCAGCAGGCGCAGGAGAAGCACGCGGCTGCGGTGGCGGCGGCGGCGGCGGCGGGGCAGGAGCATCATAAGCAGCAGAGCGCGGCGGCTGGGAAAGCGAATAACCATGACGCCAAGGAGCTTCACATGTTCGTGTGGAGCTCCAGCGCCTCACCGGTGTCGGAAGGCGGTGGGCTCCACGTGTTCGGCGGGACGGATTTCGGTGCAGCAACCGAGCAATCTGGACGGTCTGATCAGGGCGCCAAGGAGATCAGGATGTTGGTCGCTGATCATCCTCAGAATGGAGACAACAAAGGTAAAAAATTTATATCATATATTTTAAAATGAAATGTGAACTGATTTAATAATAATTAATGAATATTCAAATCCGCGGGGGTTTTTCCTTTACTTAATTAGTATATTATGTTAAAGGTGTTCCGGAGGGCGAGGGGTTCGGTGGAGAGGCCTTCAGTTTTGCTGGCAGAACTGGGGAGGGAGATAATCATCATGATCACGAACGGGAAAAGGAGATGGGACCCACTGGGCTCAACAAGCTGGGGTCCAGCTCCACGGCGGAGTTGCACCCCAAGAACGCCGGAAACCCTGACGCCGGCACCGGAAAACAAATGCCGCCGGCGAGCGTGATGACCCGTTTGATCTTGATCATGGTGTGGAGGAAGCTCATCCGAAACCCCAACACATATTCCAGCATCATTGGACTCGCTTGGTCCCTCATCTCATTTAGGTAAACTTGTATAGTTCAAAAAAAAAAAAAAAAGAAAAAAAAATATTACAGAAATTAGTCTATTTTAAATGGAGTTCTCATTTGGATTTTTTTTAATTTATTAAATTTATCTTTTTAATGAGCTCGATTTTAAAATATAAATGCGACAAAAAAAAAAAGTTTCTCTATTTTAATAGTGACAAAATATGATACAATTATTTGTTTCGTCTCCTCTTTTACCTTAAGTCACCTTATTTACCTAAAGTTGATATTATTTTGCAGGTGGCATGTGGATATGCCGGCAATAATAAAGCAATCAATCTCCATACTGTCAGATGCAGGGCTTGGTATGGCTATGTTCAGCTTAGGTGAGTGGATATAATCATGCAACCTCTTTACATTTTTTTTAGCTTTAACTTTCACTATCCCTTACTGCTACTTCATCCAATAATTGGAACCTCTATATTTTATTAGGAACAAACAAAATTGCTCGTTTTTTTTCACATATTTTTCTTAACCAACTGCCTAAAACCATATAATATAAGCACATAATGAAAGAAGGGGGAAAAAAAAACATATTAGATAGAGATAAATAATGCTAGAATACATTTGTGAAAAGGGTTTTGGTACTTTGAAGGCGTGGCATGATATGGATCATAAGAGTCAGTTGGGCAAAGTAGGTTGGCAGTGATGTCTAAGCTTGGCTGTCGTACTATATGGTTTTTATGGTCATCCAATTTTACAGACACACACATGACCTTTGTTTTATAACAAATGATAGATTGACCAAATGAGGTTCTTATAATCTATACGGTAAGCAGAAATTAGAATTTCAATCTTCGGACTTAAATGGGATTGACCACCCGACATGTGGGGTCCAATGGGTCGGTGGCCATGCCGAGCAAGCTAGTATTGGTTATGACAGATACCTATTTTTTTTTTTAATTTTTATTTGGGGGTCCATTTGAGGTATAAGTTAATCAGGTAGTTGAACTTGTGACTAGAAATCATTAAGTCTATGGTCTATGTTTCTTTTGGCAGCTGGGATGATGATAATTCAGGTCTGTGTTTTTAAGTGATCATACACTATTTTTGTAATCCCAACTTAGATAAGATACAACTGAGGTGAAAAAAAAAAAAAAAAAGATACGCCTTCAATAAAAAGTCACATTTTTATTTTTTTTGGCTATTACCACAATTGTTGTATCAACTAATTCATTTTCCAAAATAATCTAGGTCTGTTTATGGCTCTTCAACCCAAGATAATTGCGTGTGGGAACTCAGTGGCTACATTTGCCATGGCAGTGAGATTCCTTACCGGCCCGGCAGTAATGGCTGTGGCCTCCATTGCTGTCGGTCTCCGTGGTACTCTCCTCCACATAGCTATAGTTCAGGTAAATTTTTTTTCTCTACTAATAACAGAGTTAAATTCTTTTTTCTTGTAATTATAATATTTCTAACAAGATAACTACTCATGTACTACTTTTAGGCTGCTCTGCCACAAGGGATTGTTCCCTTTGTATTTGCGAAAGAGTACAATGTCCATCCAGCCATTCTGAGCACTGCGTACGTCAAATTTTTCAAGCAAATGATAATTTACCCTTTTTCATATTTAGTTTGTGTATTTATTTGCACAAAAATAAAACTAACATCCTTTGTGTTGCCAAAACTGCAGGGTTATATTTGGAATGTTGATAGCGTTACCAATCACTCTTGTTTATTATATTGTTCTCGGATTGTAAATGGCCTCTCACTTGCTCAATTCCCCCTAATTAGCCGAGATACAGTTGCAAAAGCCATAAAATGAAAAGGGTTTTGTTTTTCTTAAATCATCATGATTGATGAATTGGTGTGTCTCACTCTAAGAGGGTTTTCATGTCATCAAGGAAATCCATGTTCTTAGCCTCAGATGAGGATTTCCCGGAAGAGATCAAGAATGAGGAGTTTGCTGCTTCCAACATTTTTGGAGCTTAGAAGCATGAATTTGACTTAGTAAGAGAAAAAAAAAATTAAAAAAAAAAAGAAGAAGAAAAAAAGAAAACCGTTCTAGAAAGCATCATTTGGCACCCAATATCAAAGGCCAAAAACTCGTCTAATATTCAAAGTCACGAGGAGGGGAAATCCACGTCAGCATATACCCCAAAATGTAGCCTCAGAAAGACAAGATGAGAGGAAAACCGAGAAAAGGGTAGTTTAGTCAATGATATGTAATTCATTTCTCTTCGTTTTAGGCTTGTAGTTCTTAAAAAAAGTTTGTTTGTGAAAGAATTGGAGAAGAAGAAAGGAATAGGAGAAAGAGGGAATATTGCTACTAATATTGTTGTTGTTGTTATTTTTTATTATTGATTTTCGTTCACTTTCTCTTGTTCAAAGTTTGGTTCGATCAATCTGTCCGTGGATCCAGCAATTATTTGCGTTTGTCGCCTTTCTTGGTTTGTAATTTTGCATGGGATTTGATGAGCTTCTAAATGTGAGGTCATTGGACTCACTAGTACTCATTGGCCATTCATTTACTTGTGCCTAATATAAAACACATAACGTTATTTTCTATAACCAACATTATGACTTCAATTTTTGTTTAATTATAATTTATTTTTTGCCCTCCGAAAATTAGGGTCGTTGATGCCATCACTCATCCTATTTTTGTCATTTTAAAAACACGTGGCATCAGTTGAACTGAAAACTTCACTCTATTGATCTATTCTATATTAGACAAGAAGATGTGCTTAAAACTGGGATTCAAGAGATTCGATCCTAGAAAAGAAAATAAGAGAAACGACTAACTGTGAAACTCAATAAAGATTTATAAATACTTCATTATATGTGTAAAATTATTCCGTACTTATTAAACTTTAAACAAGACATAGAAAAGTAATCACGACAACACATGAGCTAGAATTCATTGATCGTGCTCACTTGCCTAACATACTTTTAATAACTGAAAAGTATATGAGAACTAAAAATAATTCACTACAAGTTTTTTGTTTACAGTAACTGCAAAATTTTAGCATAGTTAGTTTTTATTTTAGGGAAGAAAATGATTCTGAAATGTGAAATTTATTTTTTTCATCTTCAAATAATAAAATATTGTGGTGAAAAACAATTATATATCGTTAAATTCATCTTTTCTATAAATATCATATTTTAAAATGATAAATTTAACTCTACCAATTGATTTTTTAATAAACTGTGTATGTTGTAAAAATAAATTTTAACGATGAAAAAAAAACTCGCATTCACTTTTACTGACAAATTTGTTGTTGTTATTTTTTAGGTGAATAAAAGGAATCTAAATCCTTTATTATCTTTTTCTATCATATTCTCTCCATCCCTCTAATAAATTGCTTCAAATTCTACATTTGTAATTAACACTTATATATATATATATATAATTTAAATATTTTAATGAGTTGTTATGATATCAAATCAATAGAGAATGAGATAGAGAAAGGGATAGATGATATAAACTCGAATAAAAGCATATATACTGATAACTGTACCAACCTATCAATATATAGGTAGCATCATTGTTTTGAATCATAATTAATAATATACCTTAATTCATGTAATAAAAATTTATTGCAGCACTGAACTATGTAGTACCTGTTGTCAGTGATTTTTCGTCAGCCAATGAGTCCAATGGCGATCTCCTGGGCACTATCGAGGAAGCCCAAAACCCGGAGATAGAGTGCCGCTAAAAGAAGGAGCTTCCAGGAAGTCCCTCGACGACGGGCCGACATATAAGGACTGAGGATCCCCGAAGATGACCCATCCCCGCGGAGGTTGCCACGAACGAGAGATCATTCGATATAAACTCGGCCCTCGGAGTCATCAACCCTCGGTCATATAACGTTTGTCCGCGGCGTCACAGATCTCAATTATTCTCCCGCCTTTTCTGCCCCGAGCAGGGAATTTCCTGTAGCAACAGCTCTATCCTGCCAAGTTCAGAGTAACTGCTCCCGGCAGATGTGCAGCTTTATTAGGTGAACCAAACCCGTAACTCGAGGTATGGGACGTTTTGTCTCATCGGAACTGTAGCCTCCTTCTTCGTCTATAAAGAGAGGAGAGGACGGACGGAGGAGGGGCAGGAACAAAATGAGAGAAGGAGAGATTGGAAAAATGGAGAAAATGCTCTGTAAAATATTCAATATGAAATCCCATAAACAGTGAACGTAGGTTATTACTCCATAGGAGGGCCGAACCACTTTAAAACTCTTGTGCCTTTTTAATTTTCTATTAATCTATTCATTTTCATTGCCGCATCACATCCTAGAGGTGCGGATCTCGTCGTTGGTTCAAATTTCACACCAACAGATTGGCGCTAGAAGGAGGGCCGAGGGGCACTCCGCTGCCTTCTCTTTCCAGTTTTTCATTTCAAGCCTTTCTTCCGGAAGCTCTGTCATCACCCGTGATCGGAGATCCATGGCGCCGGCGACCAGACGAACGGGAAGAAGCCCTATGAATCCCAAGCTGGATCACATCGAGCAAAAAATGAAGAACGTCCAGGACTCCATGTCGCGGATGAACAGCATGGTGAAGATCTTAGGCTCAAAACCAGAGACGTCTGCAGTTCATCACCGGCAAGGAGCAGACGGAGATACTCCGGATGCAGCTTCAAACGAGGCTAGGGGAAGCCGCAGGTGAGGTGGCTGCCGTAGACGTCACTAAGGTGGACCTAGAGCAGACAACGGCTGGCGGATCACACACTCTGGCCCATCACCATCGCAGCCGAAGGACTGACGGTGAACCATCCAGAGGCCCACACCGTAGGTGCACGGTCTCTAATGGTCCAAGCCAGAGGATAACAACTAGCCGCCAACATAGTCAATGGTCCATCCCGCATCAGAGATGCGCAGTCGCTAATGGTCCGGACCGGAGAGTCACACCCAACTGGTGACGATCAAGAAAAATCCGTTCTTTCCACGTCAGACAAGCGGGGCACATGACCGCGGAATCCTACGAGGCATGCTCCGTCGCAGTCCGAGGACCGTCTTGTAGGAGCGCGACATGCGGTGATGAATCGATTCTGCAAAGGATCGCTGTCCGAGGGACAGCAGACGTCAGCCTTGTCACTCCCTCTCCGTCCCTGCCCCCGGCGTCTATATACCCCGAGGTTCTCGCCTCTCATTGGTTGCAGACCAGGTGCGCAGAGGACGCATCTCGATGGAAATAAATCTGTGATCTCTAGTCACAGTCGACCTGGGCCTGAGACGGTTTTAATCCACAAGCAAAGTTGGTCGCCACCTCTTGCCAGCACGGAGCGTCCTAGTGCACTCCGAACACGGTTCCAGGCAAGACAAAAGAAAGTCGATATAGTAGTAGCCTCTGTAGGCATCATCGAGGCCAACCAAGAGGATATCTCTATTACCATGGCAGATGACAAGACCCACGAATCTCGCCCGGGCGGCTACCGGCTAAGCGCGCAAGGTCGGAACGACGGTCGGACTCAAGGTCCGCACCAAAGGAGCGCGGCTGCCGACTGGGCTGAAACGGGCATCATCATCAAGGTCTGCACCGGAGGCGCATAGTCGCGGGAGATTCGCGAAGTCGGAGCGGCCACTGTCAGTCAAAGATTCGACTCAGTCGCGTTCTGACCAAGTTGGACCTACCTTGAAGGAACGGGGCAGAGCACGCCTCCATGTGGGTCCGGGCCCGCGGTGCAAATGCGAGGTCCTCGGTCGAAGGATGGCTCCGGGGATAGTCAACTGCCTCCTGTAGACAAACTTTGGCAACCTCGAGATTCTCGCCAAACTTCTCCGGGAAACCCCCCCAATGAAACTACGCGAGGGAGGAAACGGCTCGTGTTCAGACGTCGAAGCTCGACAGGCAGTAACCTGGTCGCCCTTGATCAAGAGAGATCCGAAGGCTAGATCCGCCTGTCACGAAAGGACCTTCCCTCCCTTGTAGCTAGCTACTCTACTTAGTATGCGAAGTAGACTGTAAACTCGATGTATAAAGGGTGGAACCACGAAGCGGATGAATCCTATAAACATCGCCCTCAACGGCCTTTTTGACCGCGAAGCGCTCAGGCCGCTGGGGGGCAACCGGGGTACCAGAAAGAAATAGGTGCGCCCTATAGGTACTTTGAAGACGTGCAAAGCTAGAACACGTGGGTCCGAAGGGCTTACGCAGGCTTTAATCGTTGATGCTTCCTACCGCACAAAGGTTTTTCTTGTCGGGTTTTTCTTCGGAGAAGGAAACCTGTTCAGGGATTAACTTGGGAAGTTGGGCCAATTTTCTCCTAGAACCATTTTATTCTTCGAAGAAGGTAGAAGACCTAGGTGCACTCAAAGGAGGAACTCCGAGGCGTGAGGGACGAAAATTTTTCAAAGGATTGTCTAAACCGCCAGTGTATAAGTCAAAAGGCTCCACCCCATTCAGAAGCACCGGGGACCGCTGCAAGTAATGGGGTACTCGCAAATCTCGACGATGGTAGGATCTGACCAAAGGCATACCCCCCGAGAAGGAGCCTGGTTCGGGGTAATCCTTCGTAGGAGGAACAACCCGCAACTAAACAGAGCTTCTCACGGAGAAGTTTGCTCATGTCGCGATCTAAACTAAGTCGTCTAATTTGCTTTTGCTGTAACCATCGAAGAGGGCATGACGCAGATGAGTTGTAGTCCTTGGAGAGGAGACGACGAGCGAGTGTAGGGATAATCCCAAAGGGACTTAATCCTATAGTCGGGGGCCACAGCGTTAAGAAGGTAGTACTTAAACTCTATACTTCGCGTAACCTATTTTCATTTTGTAGGTGACTACTATTTTCCACCATCGAAAGGGGCGAAGACGAGCGCTCCGACCCAAGCAAGGTTTGGGCCGGTGCCGGAGCCAGCGGAGTCAGAACTGATGGGACGTCTGGTTCCGGAGGAATCAGACCCCATTTCTCTGCGGAATCCAAGACCAGCGAGATGCCTTCCTTCGAGACGGCGTAAAGATTCAGCGTAGCTGGAGTCGCCCCCACAAATGAATTCCTCAGCGACGGACGATACACAGATTGGCATCGCGCTGGAGAAATCCCGAATGGCACGATTCGTACCTTCGGGATTGGGGAGCAGATGTTGTCAGTGATTTTTCGTCAACTAATGAGTCCAGGGGCGATCTCCTGGGCACTATCGAGGAAGCCCAAAACCCCCGACTCCACCGAACCAAGTGAAGTCGCCACATCATGAGAACTTCCCTCAGGATAAAGACAGACAAGAATTATCAAAGATGACCCCCGATCCTATATCCCCGAAGATAGAGTGCCGCTAAAAGAAGGAGCTTCCAGGAAGTCCCTCGACGACGGGCCGACATATAAGGACTGAGGATCCCCGAAGGTGACCCATCCCCGCGGAGGTTACCACGAACGAGGGATCATTCGATATAAACTCGGCCCTCGGAGTCATCGATCCTCGGTCATAGAACGTTTGTCCGCAGCGTCACAGATCTCAATTATTCTCTCGCTTTTTCTGCCCTGAGCAGGGAATTTTCTGTAGCAACAGCTCTATCCTGCCAAGTTCAGAGTAACTGCTCCTGGCAGATGTGCAGCTTTATTAGGTGAACCAAACCCGTGACTCGAGGGATGAGACGTTTTGTCTCATGGAACTGTAGCCTCCTTCTTCGTCTATAAAGAGAGGAGAGGACGGACGGAGGAGGGGCGGGAACAAAATGAGAGAAGGAGAGATTGGAAAAATAGGGAAAATACTCTGTAAAATATTCAATATGAAATCCCATAAACAGTGGAAGTAGGCTATTACTTCATAGGAGGGCCGAACCACTTTAAAACTCTCGTGCCTTTTTAATTTTCTATTAATCTATTCATTTTCATTGCCGTATCACATCCTAGAGGTGCGGATCTCGTCGTTGGTTTAAATTCCACACCAACAGTACCTACTAGTGTATTTTTCATTTAAAGAAGATAGACTCCGTAGTACTTAATTTTATGCCTTATTTGTTTGAATTATTTAAATTGTTTGAGACTATTTAAAATTTATTTTAATAATTAATATTATTATCGGTGAAAATAACTTTGCATAGTCTCAAATTATTCGAGTATACTAAATAAGGTGTTGAACTATAGGATAATTGCACCAAACAACAGTGTAGTTTTTCTTTTGATCAGGAATGACACATACTTTATGCTCTTTGAAATTGAAAGCAAAAGAAAAAGAAACAAATGTTAAAGCACATCATCTTTATATGCAGTATGGGTGATGCACAACTATAAATTTTGATCCCAAAACTTACTTAGCAATGTATTTGGTTTTATTATATTAAATAAACAATTGACGTTTTATTTTGATAAACTTTTATAGATATTCTGGTCATTAGCATTTTGTTTAAAATTATTTATTTTTGTTGTATCTTCCATGGAGCACTTTGGGGTGGAGGGAGGCCTGTGTTTCGAAAAAGTAAAAAAGAAAATGTGATAAAAGAAAGAAAAGCGAAGAGCAGCTGTAGTCAAAAGCGATTTAAGCTAAGCACACTTTTGTTTCTTTTTTAGCTTTTAGCTTTAGCTGGCCCCACAATCCTACCCAACCACCATTAATCCCGTACGTGGGAAGAGAGGATATGGTCACAAATTCAACTTTTTTTCATTTCGTTATTTTCCACCCTTTCCCAAATAAAAAATGGAAGCACCTATTGCATGCCATATTGACTGTCGATAGGCATAATAATATGCCAAAGTTGTTTTCTTAAATCTTATCCGGCTCCTGCGATTGAAATAATATAAGAGCATTATAATGCAATGTGAAAGTTAGGGCATCCCTAACGCATGCTATCTTAGTGTTGACAATACTATGTCAAGATTTGATATTTTTATATAAAAAGTATTCTTCAATATAATTTCATAATTTGTGTTCAATTTAGTAAATTTTATTTTTGGTGCCAAATTTACCATCAAGTTTAATATTATCCAAAAAAAAAAAAACATTTGAACTTGATTATTTGTTGGTTGATTTTTTTTAAGCTTTTTATGCAAAAGTAATTATGACTACGATTTTAATAATTTAGAAAAGCTCTCTTCTATAAAAATATAATTATTGTCAGTGATTTTTCGTCAGCCAATTAGTCCAGGGGTGATTTCCTGGACACTGTCGAGGAAGCCCAAAACCCCCGACTCCACCATCCCAAGCGAAGTCACCACATCATGAGAACTACCCTTAGGATAAAGACGGACAAGGATTATCGAAGATGATCCCCGATTTTATATCTCCGGAGATAGAGTGACGCTAAAAGAATGAGCTTCCGGGAATCCCCTCGACGACGGGCCGGCATATAAGGACTGAGGATCCCCGAAGGTGATCCATCCCCGAGGAGGTTGCCACGAACGAGGAATCACCCGATATATACTCGGCCCTCGTAGTCATCGACCCTCGGTCATAGAACGTTGGTCCGCGGCCTCGCAGATCTCAATTATTCTCCCGCCTTTTCTGGCCAGAGCAGAGAATTCACGGTAGCAACAGCTCTATCCTGCCAAGTTCAGAGTAACTGCTCCCGGCAGATGTGCAGCTTTATTAGGTGAACCAAACCCGTGACTCGAGAGATGGGACGTTTTGTCTCATCGGAACTGTAGCCTCCTTCTTCGACTATAAAGAGTAGGGGGAACAGAAGGGTTAGGGAGGGGGGGAAGAAAATGAGAGAAAAACAGATAGGGAAAAGACTCTGTAAAAAATTTGATACGAAATCCCATAAACAGTGGACGTAGGCTATTACTCTATAGGAGGGCCGAACCACTTTAAAATTCTCATGCCTTTTTAATTTTCGATGAATCTCTTCCTGTTCATTGCCACATCACATCCTAGAGGTGCGGATCTCGTCGTTGGTTCAAATTCCACACTAACAATAATCGTGGTGTACATGTTGTTTTCGTTATTATTTGATATAATATTTTATCTTTTATGAATTTGCTATTAAAGAATTAATAAAATAATAAATGGCATTTAGAATAGCAAAACTACATTAGAGCACTTAAAGTAAAATATAGCATTTTTTTTATGTCAAGTTTAACATTGGCATTGAAGATGGTCTGAGTGTCAATGTTAAAATTTTACATCTTGGCATAACAAATATTTTTTAATGTAATACCAAATTTGGCATTAAATTAGACAAATGTTATATATAGTGCCAAACTTCGCATCAAGTATATAAAAATGCAAAAAAATTGACATTTGAAGTAGAACATTAATTAGTGCACTATTTAGCATTTAATTAAAAATTATTTATATTCAAAAACACTTTCTCGTACAAAAAAGTCATTATGACTATTTGCAATTTTCTTTACTATTAGTCAGTGTTAACTACTTTATTGGCTTTTACACTAAAATACAATAAAATAACAAAATAGTATTTGAAATAATATTTATGCATTTGAGTCTCATGTTAAATATAGCATTTTTACCTTTTTGAGTGCCAAATATAGTATTAACATTGTCATTTGCATTGAAGATGGTCTAAAGCAAGTCCCTGCCCTCATTTTATTTTTTATATTTATAGTTTTGTCTATAATTTTTGTACAAAAATTTCAATTTCACCCAATATTATTTATAAATATGATATCATTTTTTTTTCTTTTTGATAATCTATAGTTTTTATATAATTTATGCTCCTCCCAATTATAATTTGAATCCGTTCCTGGTCTAAAATAACTATTTTGGTACTGTAAACTTTTAGAAGATTAAGTGTTCGTATGTGTTGCGGGAAAACAATTTTAAACCACGAGCTTAACTTTTTTTTTTCGAACAAATGGACTCACTACTAAAGTAAACATGACGATCTCCATTTCTCTATCGTAAGATATATTGATATGATGCATTTTCATATGTATTTTGTTATTCCATCGCCCATTGTTGTTTTAGTGATTTTTTAGTTTTGATGGTCCAACAAAGGAGCACACTGATGACTATGTAATTTACACACTCATCTGTCGTACTTTTCAGCAAAAATTAATTAAATTTCTTCAACTTTTTGTGAATTATACGTGTTTACTTCAGTGTGCATATTACATATAATTTAGATTATTTTTTATGGAAAGTAATTTAAAGAACAAAGATTAGGTCGGACTTGATAATTTGAAATTTATTAAATGGTAAGTACAATTGATTTGAGGCAATTTCAATGTTCTTGGTGAAAAATTAGTCACCCAAGCCTTAAGAATGTCAGCCAAGCATCAAAATTGCTTTGCCGATGAATTACCATGAAAATTGAGTTATATGGCGAGGTATGACCTCATTTTGGTGATACATTGCCACAAAAATCGCTCCAAGGCATCATGAGTGGCAAGATGACTCCGATACCAGTGATGCAACGTTTAAGCTCGCACAGCTGCAGAAGATTAGGCGAGACGACGTAGGTACGCGATTGCACGCGGCGCAATAGAACAAGCCCACGCGGACATGGCTAACCATGCAGAACAACGAGAAACAACGCAAATTTTGCGTTCTTAATTAATTTTTTAGTATTTTAGGCCAAAATAGGTCAGAATAATTATTTGGCAACAAAAAATACTATCCCAAATCTCTACAAGAAAAGAGGGATTCAGAGAGTGGGGTATCCATAACTGAAAATATCAGTCGCAGAAAACACGTATCTGCGACTGATATAAAATAATATTAGTCAGAGAAAACTTTCATTAGGCAATTATTCTTTTTCCTTTTGTACGACTGATTTGATTCTAATATGAGTCGCGGATAATAAGAAAAAGGTGCAAATTAGTGGTGCAAAGTAGTGGCCTGAGTTGGCGGATATTGTTAGCGACTGATTTATTAGTGGCTAAAACAATAAATCAGTCACTGATGCTTTAATATCAGAATAATGCGAAGATTTTTTTTAGGTTTCGAAAAAAATTATTCGTAACTGAATGATCAGTTGCGGAGGCTAAAAGAATTCCCACAAACAATATTACTTTTCGGTGCACAAACCGGTCTCACACCTTAGTGAAGGACCGATCAAAGTGCACAAAGATCTGACCTTTGAAGAGAAACCGGTAAAGATCATAGACAGAGATGACAAAGCGTTAAGAAACAAGGTTCTACGTTTAGTAAATGTTCTGTGGCGAAATCACAAGACTGAGGAAGCTACTTGGGAGCGCAAGGATGATATGAAGGCTCACTACACCGAGTTATTTTAATTTTTGATACGAGACCCCTTTGTCCTTTTAATTTTCGGTACGAAAATTTTGTAAGCAATGGAGATTGTAATATGTGATACCCTTATGTCCTTTTAATTTTAAAGATGTAAGTTCTGTAAGGATGAGAGATTGTGATAACTTGACCCCGTGCGCTCTTTTATATTTTCGAAAAATAAATATTTCTTTTATTCATTAAAAAATATTCTTGTTATGAGAATTATCATGAGTTATGAAAAAGTATAAATATTATACTATTGATAAACTATAATAATTTTTGTGTAGTTTAAGAGAAAAACTACAATAAATGTTAATAATTTCAAAAACTACGCGTAGTTTCCTAAAAAATAGCAAAACTTCATGTAGTTTTATATAATGGCACACGACGCTAAAAATAGTATAAAAATTGGCTTAAATAGGCGAATTTTTGTATGAAAAAGGAGAATTATTTCATAATTTGCACAAATTAAGAATAGCAGGGTTGACAGGGTTCATACCAAAAATAGGAAAGAAGAATTTCCTCTTCACAAAACCTTTGAAATTGGGGATTAAAAGAATCAGTTTTGGGAAGAAAATTGAAAGCAAATATTGGGTAATAAGGCAGCACAACGGAAGTAGTTTTGAGTGATGTACTGAGCCAAAAATGTGTTCAAATTCATTAGAAAAACAGTCAAAATTAGCTAACTCGAAAATGGAAACTAACCCAATTTTGGTAAGTACTTTATTTGGCCATTAAGAGGCAATTAATGTGAAATACTCCATCAAATATAGAGTTCATAGTGGGTGACCATGTGTTCCTGAAAGTGGCACCTCTGAAAGGAGTCACGCGTTCTGAGAATGTAAAACCCAGCCCTTTTATTGCATGCATGGGAATTTTGTCCCAATATTTTATATATGTATTTCGCCACATAAAATGATAATTAAAAGTTAAGTGTCGGAGCAAATTAACTAGCAAAAACGACATCTATTTTGGCTAGTAAAACTACATATAGTTTGGGGCAAAAAGGGCAATTGCAAGGAAGTTGCGGGGCAATAAAATAAATTGAAATTTTATCCCCCTAGGTTGCTTAATGGCGTCATTTATGTTAACTGATGGAGGATTTTATTTCCTAAAAAATCCAAGAGAAATATCAAAAGAAATCGCATAGGATTTCTGCCAAAATACTAAAGTCAACTGTATCAACTCAAGATTTAGTCAATGAGGCATTTTACGAAGCAAATTTTGAGACAAATCAAGGTTGATTACAGAGGATATGGGTGCATTTTTCTAGGGCAATAAGAGCCAAGATTCAGTCAATTAATACAATAGAAAGTCAACCAGACTCAAACTGAAAAAAGAAAAATTCGGAGATTATGAGAATAAGTCAAGGATCAAGAGAATTAATAGTCAACCAGACTCAAACCGAAAAAGGAAAATTCAGAGTTTATGGGAATAAGTCAAGGATCAAGAGAATTGATGAGAGAGAATCTCTCATTTCCTTCCCTTTATAGGCGCCACCCCTCACTATAAATAAAAACTTAGGCTTTACTCATTCTTTACATCAAAACCTGAGAACTTCAGAGAGAAAGAGAGAAGGAGACAAAGAGAGAGAAGAGTGAAAAAACCTCTGAAGAAAGTTCGAGACTGTTCTTGAGGAAGATGCCGACCTAGTAGAGAAGTTTGAATTCGTGGAAACTCGACGAAAAATCAAGAACACTTTAAGGTGAATCCTGAGGTTTGCATTCTAGATTCCTAGTCAATTTGAATTGTAGATAATCAAATTTAGGATTCTTATGTGTTATAAATTCGAGATTTAAAATCCGATCTAAATTCTACTTGTATTTTTTTAAGAAAACGAAATTCTATCATTTTAATAAATTTAGAAGCTACATTTTGATCTTGTCATTAGAGACAAAAACGAAGAAAATTTAAGTTTGAAAACATTTTGTGAAATAGTATTTTCTCATTTCGAATTCCGTGATCAGATATAATACGATTTTCATAATTCATTAAATTAGCTTTATAAAGAAAGTGTACCATTTGCAAGTTTTCTGAAAACGTGTATAACTGAAAAGTTTCTTACTTTTACAAAATAAGAGGAGTCTCTTCAAAAAACTTTGCCAAATTCGGCTCCTAGGCCCCTTCACTATGAAATTTTTACGTAATTATTTATTTTATTAATTTCCTATTTAAGTAAATCTATTTCATATAAATTAATAAGAACGAGTTTACAACGGGGCGATATAGAAAAATGAAACGACCTGTCTAGAAAGATTAGTTTTTTAAATAAAAAGTACTTTGTGATCTCCTCCGCACTTACTTGGGAACCTCGGGAAGTTTTGTCTAGGCAAGTTGGGCCTAAAGCGGGGCCATAACACTCTTTCCAATCAATTTGGAGACATTTCGATAATTACTAATGCACCGTTAAGGACTTGTTATTAATAAAGAAATAATGTTATAAAGTTCGTTTTTTAACACTCCTGCCCCTTTAGATGAGCTGTTAGTATAAGGATAGTTAAGTTTATCTCTAGATACTTACAATAAGTTTATGATTAGATTTGCCCGCTAGCTCCCGACACTATCAGAAAGCTTACGTTAAGAACTCTTCACACGAGGTGAGTACAACTTCACTGCAGTACAAAGTAGTTCAAAAAAATAAAATGTGATGCAATGTTTGATGCGAGAAAATTGTTTGATGATGAATAATGATATGTTATAGGATGAATGATAATATCATGATATGTTATACGATAAACGTTTTAAAGAAGTATGATACTATGTTTAAATTATTATAAAGCATGATTATGACAATGTTTTATTACAGTACATTTTTATATGTTCGTGATGCATATCACTTTCATAATCAAGTGATAACTACAGTTAAAACTGTGTGGAACCGCCAGTTCTCCTTATGTCGAGCCAAGGGCATTAAGGAGACAGTCTATATGGTAGTGTAATCCCGTGAGCCCAAACAAAAGAGGGCAAGAAAGGGTAAATTGTTTCATGATCATGCTTTTAGCTTTAGTCACGAGGACCTTGTACACCCACGTCGACTATTGGTCGAACGCGCTCAACGAGGTACATACACTGTGATGAAAGATAATGAAAGATGACGAAATAAATGACAACGAATAATAATTTGTCATGCATTGAATAAACTATGTTTTTGTAAGAAAATAATTGTTTCACTGGGCTTTTAGTTCACAAGTTTTTCCTTCGTACCGTAGGTAAGAATCCTATAGTGTGATGCTAGATTGTGCATCGGCGGTGCAAAGCGAGCGAGGCGGGTTAAGGAAAGGCACGAAAATATTTCCACAAATTCAAATTATTTAATTTATTAAGTATTTATTTCAATTTCAATACAATTTTTATATTATTCTATATATGGTTCTTCAGTAATAAAGAAGTTATTATTTTTAAAAGTATTATCATTATGTCTTTTCATGAAATATGTGTGTTTAAAAAAAATTTTACAAATTTTCTGCCTAAAGGAAAGTTAAGTTTTAAGTAAAGTAACGGTCCGAAAAGTTAGGTCGTTACAGGAAAGAATGGAAAGCTTAGTCCTTGATATATAGGACCTATTTAAATCTTCGATGTGGTGGGTGAGATTGCTTATTGTTTGGCCCTACTACCCAACATGGCATCTCTTCAGAACGTCTATAACGTCTTCATGCTTAGGAAGTACGTGGCCAGTCCTAGCCACATTTTGTGCCATGAGATCCTGGATACCGAGCCAAAAGCTACGTATGAGGAGAAGCCTTTGCGGATTCTAGATCGAAAGGACAAGGAAATGAGATACAGGGCTATCCCGACGGTCAAGGTTCCGTAGGGAAACCACACTGAGGAAGAAGCAACTTGGGAGCTTGAGACTGCAATGAGAGAGAAATACCTACACTTGTTCTAACTTTTGAGGACGAAACTATTGTAAGGGGGTAGGATTGTAATGGCCAGAACCAAGCCAATTTTACGAGTAATTAAATTCCAATTATCTTTTAGAAAAATTCTTGTAATGGTATCTTGGTTGTGAATATTTTGAAGAAGTAGCTTTCGTTTCGTCAAATCTGACCAACCTCTAATTGTGTAAAAATATCAATGCAAATACTATTATTTTGCATTTTTAAGTTATAAGATATGTAAGGAATTTTATTATGACTCAAAATTGATATTAAAATTCCTAACTTTTCATGAGCCAATTGGTGTATTTTCTTATATATTTTTTAAATATACTCATTATTTTATTATTTTGGCCAAACAAACCTTAGTATAAAAGTCAATTTAGTAGTTAGGGTTTAATGTTCCTCTTTATTTCCCTCTTGCAGCCGCCGCCCCTCTCCCATCTCTATCTATCGCTCCTTGCCTGAACCATTCTCCCTTTTTCCCTCATTCACGCCAGCCGCTGGGCCCATCGCCGCCGCCCTCTCCTCCGGCGAAAACAGATATGAACCCCAGCCGACTCGATCCGAGACCCAATATCCTAGCTAGCTCGATTGGGATCGTTCTAAAAATTTAGGTTTGAGCCACGAACGATTGCCAAAGGCCGTTCGATAAGTCGGTGAACGCCACAAAATAATCTTTGCATAATTTCGGTTAGTTCTTTGAAAAATAAAGAGAATAATTAAAACTCTCAAGACACACAAAGTGTAATTGATGAAAATAATCTGACTACTTTTCTCATTGCATTAGGTGCCTATATAGGCTGAAAACTATAGCTTATTTAACGTTCCAGAATTAACTCTAAACCTAATCAATGAAAAGACTAGCAACTAAGGCTATTAAAGTAATTAAATATAATCCTAGACGAATAACATAAGCAACTGAGCCCAATATATAAGTCTGGCCCAATACATAAAACAAATACATAAACTAAATTAAAAATAACATAATTAGATAAATATAACTAAATCTATGTTGTTGCTCAAATGGGCTTCCTCTCGAGTTGATTCCGTTCAAGCTTCGATGCAATGAACAATCTTTTGCTAAAGCCCAACTCATCCTTATCAAATTGTTCCTTCAACTTGATGATATTTTCAATTACTCGATCGATCTTTCCTATGCGCTTATTATTCCTCTCCTCTTGAAAGGGATTTGTCCTCAAATCCAGCAACGATATAGTAAAAGAACTCGAAGTTTTAGGAATTGACACTGGAGATACTAATTCATAGCATTTATCCTCTACTTGCTTCATGTTTGTAGACCTACCCATTATGATATTCTTTGCTTATGGCGATTGGCTTGCTATGTTCATGCGTGTCTCTTGTCACCACTCTTTTTACTTTGTATTCCAATCAGTCAAGAAGCTCTTTCCTCTCTTTTTCTTCTTGTTCAAGAAGCTCTCGTCTCTCAACCTCTTTTAATTCTGCTTCTCGCCTCTCGTTCTCTTTCTTCCGTTCTTTTCGCTTTTCACATTCTCTTTTGTTGAATTTTAGATCTTTATACACTTGGCTTTGAGATAATGGGACCAAAGTAAGCTTCTTACTCTTATGAAACAATGATTATTTATTGGTATAGCCGTCGTTCTTGACTTGTTGATCAAATAGCTATTGTCTTCCATGTAGCAAGTGTGCAACCTCCATCGGTACCACATCACAAACAACCTCATATTCGTACTTACCGATCTTGAGTAGCACCAATACTTGCTTTTTAACCCTCACAATTCCACCATCATTGATTCATTACAGCTTGAAAGGTCAAGGATGGTTGAGAAAAGGTAATGTTAGCTTCTTAGCGATGGTAATACTTGCTATGTTCACACAACTCCCACCATCAATGATCATACTGCATACCTTATCTTTTACTTTGAACCATGTACGGAAAATACACACCTATTGTGCTTCTTCATTCCCCATTGTTGCTTGAATAGTCAATGCTCCATGCACATACAACATCAACACAACATGTGTACCTAGAACTCCTTGGACTTCTTCTCCATCATCGTTCAGCATGGTTGCTGCAAAACAAAGTTAGTGGAAATAAAGAGGACCTCACAACATCCTCCCTTATGTGTTTCCCTCAAAGAAGTGTTTAAAACCACTCAAAGCTCGTGTTTAAGAATATGGCTTTTACCATCGAATGATCTCTCATACTCTTGCATTTTTCCACTTAAACAATTCTCTTTTATTTCTTTTTGAATTAAGAAACCCAACAAGAATTTTGTCGATGATGGTTTGACATAATTAACCCAACAAAAATGGAAGAAAACAAGAATTAAAACAAGACCAAAAAAATATTAAATTACAATTTTTATATTTGCAATTTGGCCCTTTTTGTTCTTTTATGGTGGCCTTTTTCCTTAGTTTTGTTTTTGTTTCTTTCACTTGGTGGCGGCATTGGGCGGCGAAGTACGGTGTTGGGCGGCAGTGGGTATGCAGTGGTACGGCACTGGGGGGCGTTGGTGTGCGGTGTTGAGGCACACATGGCAGGCAGTGTGGCGCTGCAGCACTAGCTTTGGGCACCGCGGCACTGAAGTGTGCGCGCACGGGTGTACCTCTAGGGGCTGCGGTGCTGTAAAATGGCGCCGCGACATTACGAATCTAGGCATCTGCGCTTCTTTGGGTGCCGCGGCGGTAGACAATGGGCGCCATTGCGCTAGAGGGTTCCGAAAATGTGTGAACTAGTGTTTTTCTTGGTCCCCTTCGAAATTTAAGCATTGTTTTGACTACTAAATCGAATATTTCGATTTCCAAACACTAAAAACACTATATTAACAGCTATAAATCACCCAAAATCAAGACTAACACAAGATTTGAAGAACCAAACCCTAAATTTTCAACAAGAACTCAATTACCCAAACACAAATCCTAAACTTCTAAACAAGAAACTAATCGAATACGAACATGAACACGAACAATTGAACAACGCGAAGACGAAAGAATGAATGCAACAAAAACACAATGGATTTAAACTAAAATTGACAAACTCAATACATAAACACTCGATTGACACAAAACAAAATAAAAACTCAAACAAATTCAACGAAACTAACAAGAACGAAACAAGAAAATGAAGAACACTTATTTTTTTTTTATATATATTTTTGACAATTTTTTTTCTTTTGTTTTTTTGACTCTAAGCTACAATAAAACAAAAGTAAAGGATAGGCAAACCTAACGTAGAAAATTGGCTTTGATACCAACTAATATGGACCCCGGCCAACTCGCTCCGAGACCCAATACCCTAGCTAGATCGATTGAGATCGTTCTACAAATTTAGGTTCGAAGGTGGATTGAAAGACGCCATGAACTGTTGCGGAAGGCCATTCGATAAGTTGGTGAACGCCACAAAGTACTCTTTGCTTAAGTTAGGTTAGTTCTTTGAAGAACCGAAGAGAAGTTCTTCAAGACACACAAAGTGTAATTAAGGAAAATAACCTGACTACTTTTCTCATTGCATTAGGCTCCTATACAGGATGAAAATTACTGCTTATTTAACATTCCAAAATGAACCCTAAACCTAATTCATGAAAAGACTAACAACTAAGGCTAATAAAGTAATTAAATATAAGCCTAGCCCAATAACATAAGCAACTGAGCCCAATAAACAAGTCTAGCCCAATATATAAAATAAATACATAAATGAAATTAAAATAACATAATTAGATAAATATAACTAAATCCACGTTGTTGCTCAAAAGGGCTTGCTCTCGGGTCGACTCTATGCAAGCTTCGACACAACGAGCAAGCTTTTGGTAAATTCCAAGTCCTCCTTATCGAATTATTCCATCAACTTGATGACCTATTCAATTACTTGATCGGTCTCTCACATGCTCTCATCAGAGACCAAGCTCGGCGCTGCTCGCCTCTCTCGTGCGTCGGCATTGTGCGCTCCCAGCCATCGTGTAGACCAGCGCACTCCAGCCCTCACACCTCCGTGACCCCCCACTGCACTCCGCTTTCGACAGCCCGTGTCGCGCCGCGTCGCTTTATTTAGCCACGCCACGCCTCCCACTCGTAAGCTCTGGTTACTCAATGTTCGCCCAGCTTCGACCTTGATCTGCTTGCTGCCCTCACCCAGGTGTGTGAGACCTCGCTTTAGTGCGCTCCAGACCTCACGTCGTCCTGCGCCACACGGCCCTAGGCCGCTTCTCAACTTCGCCCAGCCCACCGCTTACTGTGCTCTTCGTCCACCGCCATTTCTCCACGTACAGATTCTACAAGATCTGTTATGCATTCCCTAGCTACTCCTTTTGGTTCATCCAAGCCCGCTCCGGTGCTCCTAGTCGTCGATCCTTACGCAAAGCCTAAGCTTACACGCCAGCCTCGCAACACACTTGCTTGAGTATGAGCTTACCATGCTGCTCCTGTGACTTCGTGCCGTCGCTGCTACCCCACGCTATTGTTTGCCTCCCTTGCTCTGACACTAAGCTTCCCCGACACGCCCTCACCTGAGCCACAATTACACTGCTATACGTCACTGTTCCTTTGCGATGGAGCTCGACATATGCTATGACTCGCAAATCATTCCAAGTTTAGCCCCACCATGACGCCCACCCTCATACCCCTCACCCTCCCCCCAACCCCTCCCCAAAAACCCCCCTCCCCAAAGCCGAGGCCCGAGCTGACACTAAGGTAATCATTTACCAAGCTCGTGACAGCATCGTTGCGATTTTTGACTCACAAACAATAAATTTCAGCATCTCTTATGATTCTATCAACATGTTAACCGTGTTCGGATTAGTGTCTTGATTGGTTTGGTGCTCCGTTGTTGGTGAAATTTCTCTTTCTTGAGAATATTATTGTTGAGAATTTTATTTACGCGAAATTATGATTATGATTGCTCTTACATTTTCGTTAATCTATCTTAGTGTGGTTAGAAAAATTTTGGTCGCATAAATTAGAGCTTAAACTCAGAAATAGTGATGGATTGTTATTTTATTATGATAGGATAAATTTGGTGATGTTAGTGTGGCTTGCTTTTAGTAAAACCTTTGCTAAGTTTAGAGGACTTTGGTAGCACGAGTTTTGGCATATTTTTATGATTGATTGATTTTGCACCAAAGTTCAGAGGTTCAATAGCGACTCATTATCTTGAGTTATGCAAGAATTTTAAGATAGCAAGTTTGGACGCATGATCCTTCACTGTCGCACGACAAACGTATAAGTGGCGATCATAAATGAGTTCTTGTTTTACGATACGAAGACTTTTGAGTAGTTGGCTTTAATTTTGAAATTTGTTAGAAATTTCTTTTGTGTGGAATTTAAGCCACGGAGTTGATTTACTATTACGTTTTGAAATTTATTGTGATGTATTATGAAATTATTGTGTGTGGTAGTCTAAAATATTATGACCGAACAAAGTTTGGTGTTGGGTTGATTCTAGGTGAAGGCTTCGACCGTTATATCCCAAATATATGGGAAGCTCTGTACGTAGGATTTTCGACTCAAAGTTTTAATGCTTAGTAAAACTAAATCGAAAACCAGTTAGGTCAAAGAATTTATTTGTCCCCTATTCCAGTTAAATGACATACCCGTTAGTCGGGACTGACGGTTAACGTTAAGGCAACGACCCACAGGATGGGAATATCCCTAGAGGAGTTTCTCAATGACCCGTCTGTTGTCCCTTTGTCTAGGACTCGTTTCTAGTGACCTGTTTCTTTCTGTCGAATGACTAGTAAACATGAGCGTTGACCATCTGATTCTCGTGTTTGATAGAAGTATCACGCATCAAGTTTCAAGGAGGGTCATCTCTAAGAAAAGACTGCGAGGCTAGAAGCGAGAGACTTAGGACCTCGGGTAAGTAGACTTCCACTATGACACAAGTAGACTTAACATGATGAATGCTTGTGCGCTTGTGTGAACTTCGTACTGGCGTGTGATGTTTTAGTTAGTGTTTTGGATTAAATTTATGTGTTATTCGCTTAAGTGCGTGAGTATAGACTCACGTCGCTATTTGTATTATTTAGCTAGCAATCCAGAAGTATGGGATTGTAAGTTTATTTCTCATATTTTATTACTTGTGTATGTATATTCTTGTACATATTTTCTTTGAACGTGTTTATCTATCGGTGGGTATGGTACAACATACACAAAACTTAGGATAATAGTATGTTAGTCGATTCAAGTTGTGTGTTAAGTTGTAAGCAGTCTGTAAGGGACTTAAAAGAGGCCAGGGTGGAAAAACCTCCTAACGATGTAATTTTTTTTCCTGATAGGCTTACAAAGAGCCTGGAGAGTCGAGTTGAGCAACTCCTCCTCATTGCCGCAAAGACTTACGGATAGGCTCGCAAGAGTCCCGAGAAGGTAAGGCAATAAAATCCTTCTCATTATTGCAACACTTCTGGATAGGCTCACAAGGGCCCGGGGAGTCGAGTCAAGCAACTCATCCTCATTGTCGTAAAAACTTCCGGAATGGCCCAACAAGATAATTGTTGTGATAGGTTCTAAAATAGCCCCGACAGGGCCATTGGCCGTAAAAGATTTCGGAACAGCCCAAGAGGCCTAGAGGAGGCCGAAAGACGACCCTTCTCACAGTTTATGATTTGACAATCCAAATCGGGCCGACGGTGTAAAGTGCAGCAACAAAATTTTGAAACGGTCTAACAAGGCCACTAGTCACGAGAGGTTTCGAGGAGGGTAGAGAGGGGTATAGATTTGTGTAGATTCTGGAGTGACCTGCAAGAGTTATGTAAGTTCCAGAACAACCCGTAAGGGATTTAGATTTATGTAATTTCCAGAACGACCCGCAAGGGGTCTGATTTGTATAAGTTCCGAAACGATCCGGGAGAAGTCTAGAGATGGGGTAAGGCTGATGAATCCTTCCCAACATTAATAGAATCAAGGATTCTCAAATAGTAAACCAAGTGCACACATACCTTTATAAGATAAGTCAGATTTGTGAACTTAAGTGATATTAGAAAAACAAAATAATATGAGATCGACTCTGGAGTCGAGATTAATTGATCGTTAAGTCCGACCTCGTTTCATGTCACAACTTTTTTGTAAGTATTGCATCCCGCGTAATTTTAGTATCCTATTTCAAAAATCTATTATATGGGCAAGGTTGTTAAGAGTGACTTTTACTATTAGGACTACGATGACTTGACCGTTGAGTTCATCCTCTAATTTGATTGTGGTGATATGATGTCTCTTGGTTGTTATGTTGCATGTAGACTTAGCGATCTCTATATCTAATCCACTTACTAGCTATTAGCTTACTTGTGTGTTCAGTCGCAGGTTAGTTGAAAGGAAACTAAAAGGCTAGGCGACAGTGACGGGAATAGCAGGTGTATACAGAACTGTCCTATAAGGTGTTACTACAATTACAGGCTAATCGTTGGCAGAGAATAATCTTGATTTCTACACTTTTTAAATTTACGATTAATACTTACTCTTTTGGTAATTGTGAGAACACGGTTAATTCTTGTGGTTTTGCAATAGAGTTTCATTGTATGTATTAATGCAAAAAGTTCAAATAATCTATATTTTTGGAAGTAAAATGTCAGTCTATCCTACTAATCATACTTGATTTTCTAGTATTATTATTACAATATTGTCCTAAGTTTTGGGTCGTTACACGTAGAATAATATTAGATTAAATCTTTATGGATTACATGTTGTTTAGTTTGAATCTAATTTGGATTTTAGAAATTAGTGACGTTTTGAGCATAATTAGGGTTTTTAGGGTTAGTTTTGGATTCGATTAAATATTCTCATATGTTTGGACACTGCTACAAAGTCCTTCAAATCTGATATGATCGTCCATTTATGAGTCTATAGTATGCACATAAATTTTTGGAATTTATGGATGAATAGTTTATTTTTGAAAACTCTGAACCGATGGTCACTGGATTTGTTTTTTGAACCGTTCTGCGCAGATTTGGTTTCAGTGATTTATGAATACCTTTGAGGCAGAATCGATTTTTTTCATAAGAGAAAAAATAAAAAATAATTTAGAACAAGTTTCTGGCTTTGTGATTCTATAGATTCGATTTCTGTAATTTTTTAAATTCCAGTTAAAGTTCGGATCTAGAATTTGATTTGTAAAGAGACAGTATATATGAATGTTTTCTGCAAAAAGTAAAAAGACAAAGTTGTAGATTTTAAAAAAAAAACTAATATGAGACTTTTTAAATTATTTTTTCAAAAAAGAACAGTTAAACAAAATAACTCGAAAAGACAATCATACATACTATTTTTATTGTTATTTTTAAAGTTGTTAGGAAATGATTATTGAGAAAGTTCAAATGCAAAAATTGTTCTGTTTTTCATATACTAGTGATATGAAAATTTTGGTTCGATTTGGTAATTGGCCGTTTTAGTCAAAAATTATTTTTTCGAGTCAAAACTAAAATTTTATAAAAGTTGGGTGTCGAAACTGTAACTTTAGTTTAGGGCAATTCTGAAAAGTTTATTTAAGGCTTATGATTTTTGGGTTAAGGTGAATTAAGTTTTGATGCTAGATTATGCTTGTAGGCAGTGCTCAGTTGTGATCGTATTTTAGAAATCCGACGTTTTACGAATTCTATAGTGATTCAAGGTGAGTACAGCCTCACTATATTACATATTTGTTCAAAGGAAAAAATATATAATGTTATGCTATGCCATGATAAGTTATGTTATGGAATGAATGCTTATAAGCTGTCGTATTCTAATTACGTTTACGATGATGTTATGTACTAGTAGTTATGAGAATGCAAGTATGTCATGCAATTATGAGAAAGATATTGATATTCAATGATATCGTTTTGTGTTGATCAAACTGATATCATTGACCAATGATAAGTATATGATATGTGGAATATGTTATGTATGTTATATGTCAAGTTGTATATCACGAATTAAATAAGTGAAACTTAGGATAATACACAGTATTGTACCACTCTCGTAAGTGAGACTTTTTTATGATATCATACATGACTTAAAGGCAATATAGGACGGTTATATTATTAGTATATATATGCTATGTTACGATGTACTCTGTGGTTGCCAATAACTTGTACACCCTCGCTGCTCATAGTCCAGTGTACAACTCGGTACATGCACACACATGATAAGGATCTTCTACGAAAGATTAATAAATAATCAAGCATAAATGGGCATGCATTATATGATAATGTTTTGTAAGAAAATAGTTGTAACTCACTGAGTCTTTAGCTTACAAGTTTTCGATCATATTATAATAAGACCCTATGACATGAAAGTCACGGGTCGTGCAGCGACGGTGTGTAGGATGGCGAAGTGATTTCATAATACATTGTCAAGTTTCTATGATGGACAAATACTCGGCCAAGGACTTGATCTCATAATATTTTGGGACTATGCTATTTGTTTAAACGCTATCATAATTAGTCCGATCTATTTTTAGAAAGTACTATTTATTGTATTTCAGTACTCTGACGAACTTTTCAAAAGAGTTATTTATGGTAATAGTTTTAAAAAATAGTGCTTTCTATGAGATATATTTAAGTAAGATTAGATAGATTAACGACTAGAAAAATCAGGCGCAGACTAGACTAGGAAATGCACATTTTCCAATCAATGGCTTGAAGACCTAAAAAGGATGGCACAACAACAACTTGCAATTAGAGATTTCTGATAATTCCCACAATCACCAATTCTTTTTATGATTTTTAGATGCATTTGTAGATAATAATATCATATTTTGAGTTGCATTTTAGGCTTTTGTATTAGTTTTAGTTAATTGTTAGATTATTTTAGTCTAGTTAGTAAAATTCATAATTAGTTCAATTCATGTTAGCTTAGTTGAGTTTAAGTAATTTTCATTAGTTTGGTTATATTTATTTTATTCAATATGTTAATAAAAGTGTTTTGGGTTAATTTCAGGTACAAATGCGACACGGTACATGATCAGGCCACAAAAGTGGCCCTCGACACGAGCACGGGGAAGGCTACGCACGCACAGAAGGCCAGGGCACGCACAAGCAGTACGGGTACTGCGGCGCCCCAAAACGAGCCCTGCAACGTTGCAATATACGGAGAAACAGTGCACCTGGGCGCTGCAACGGATGCTGTAGAGCGGGACCTTGAAGAGATAGCGCCGCGACGCTGTGATGTTAGCGTTGCAGCGCTGATGAACCCAGAAGCTGGCACTACGGCGCCCATTTGCCTGCATTGCGGCGTCCGTGCCAACTGCAGGAATTCGACAGATAGCGCTGCAGTGCGCCCAACGCTGTGCCACAATGCCCGTACCTCGACCAAATTGACCCGATATGCCGAAACAAGCCCAATTTAGCCCGAAACCCCGCCTATAAAATCCAAACAGCCCTAGAACATAATTGACTCGATCATACACGAATTCTCTAAGATTTTTTAGAGAAAAAGAGGGAGATCAGAGATTCGGCGAAGACGGCAAAGGAACACGTGCCCGAGACGAATTCGTTCGACGTCGTCATCATCGTTTGATCTAGTTTCTTCTCTTGCTTTTATTATGAACAGATTAATTATGGTTGTTTCTTCAATTTCATTGTGAACTAAGTTTATTTATCTAAGGCTACGATGTAGCCGAACCATTGTTATGATTTATTAGCGATTCATATAATTCAATTGATGTTTTATTCGCTCATTGTTGATTGTTTAATTAAGTGTTTAATGCTTTCATGAGTGTGAGCGTCTTTATAAATGATTTTATGAGTTTTATTCGAAATTCGAGAGAGCATAATAGAATTATAGTTTAATAATTGAACAACATGATTAGTTATTTGACTAGAGGTAGCGATAATAATTGTGTGACATTGGATTTTTAGGATTAATGCTAGTTTAATGAATCTAACCAAAATTCGAGAGACGAAGTTGATTGTTAGACTTAGGATTATTTATGTTCGAGAGAAATAGATAATCATATTAGTGAATCGTCATCTTCAACACCGCTAAAACATTAATTGGTTAGAGTCGCAAACGATTATAACATGGTTAGGTGAAATCATGTGCTGCAGAGTCCTCTAATATTCAATTCCATCACATTTACTTTCTGCATTTTAGTTTATTTTTCTACAATATATCAAATTATCATTCTTTCAAATATTGAGTTTGATTTATTAGTTTGGTAACTAACTAACGTCCTCGTAGGAACAATACACGGACTCACAGTTCACTTTACTACTTCTACGGCATGTTCACTTTTGTTGCATTACGCCTATCAATTTCAAATCCATAAATGATCCCAAATCTCTAAAGATTAGAGACACTTGTTTAAGTTATTATTATTCAATTCTCATTTTTACCCATAAAAATCTTATGTACATGATAATTTAATGTTAGCGATAATAAACAAGATACATGCATGCTTAATTTTAGTGTAAAAATTAGATATACTTGATGTGTGCTAAATATATAATTCTATCGATAAGACGCAATTAATACAATTACATTTCGATCAACTTTTTTGCCTAATGGCACTTTTCCTAACAGACCAGTACTTTTGCTACGATAACAAAAATATAGAGAAATTTTGTTACTATAATAAAAGTTCAGGTCCCAAATATTGGAGGAGGACTGTATTTGTTACAAAATACATAGTTCAAAGATTGTTTTGTCGATATTAAAAGAAAACAGACCAAATTGTCACCAACTCAAAAAAATGTCAAAAACTCTAGAAAGAATAAGTTTTAGATACAACATATGGTAGATTTTTTATTTTAAAAAAGTGTTTAAGATGGAGTAATTATGTAAATCTTTCATTTATGTTTTTCCATCCAACCAAGATAGGCAACCATATATAGTGACCATACAAATCAAAATAAGAGAAGATACAATAAATAGTTAGCGTGGATTTACCTAGCCAGCAATTTTGGCAAACTCCAATACCTCAAATCGGTAGAATGTAGCATGAGGAGGGAACACACACAGGACAATAGTAATTAGTTTTGGATTGAATTTGAAAGCCGAATCCAAAGCCCGAAATCTTTGGCCTTTTATAAATATCATTTGTTCCACAAATTAATAACAAACTGATCCCAAATCCCTAGCCATTATGAAAAGATTGAGTCACGTAATAGACTAATGGTGTGTGATTTTCTTTTAAAGTTTTTCGGGGTGGTAAAATCTTCAAATAATATAAAAAGGAAAAGGCATATAAATTGGGTAAGACCAACATGCTCGGCAAGAAAGTAACCGGTCTTTCTGAAATACGACACCAAGTCAGCGTGGATGGTACGGTCTCACATGGTTTTGTAGCAAGTAGGCAACAAAACTTGTCTAACCCCCCACGTGTGATGAGCCCTCATTTCTCATGCAATATCCAAACCTAGCCTATACGCCTATATCTATCTATTCAAATATATATATATATATATATATATATATACGCACATATGTGTGTGCGTGTGTAGTTAATGTCTAAATATAATAATATTAATTTGTGGTATGAGGGGTAGCGAATCAATGTGATGAAGCATATATTTATAAACTCTAACTTATTTTTCTATTTATTTGTTTTTTTTTTTCGAGTGGTTGGATTGGATGAAACAACAAATTAATCATTTCAAGGAAAAAAATATACGAATAGCATTTAATAATTTTGTAATTTGGCATTATTTCACTAATTAATGTAGGGATGCTACACGTATAGAGAACTTAATTAAATAAAAAGTTAGAATAATGCAACGTCAATTTATAAATCATAAAGCACAACTGATTAGTTTTTTGTTAAATATTCTCGAAAACTAACATCTTCCTTAAATATACACTGAATAAGTTTTATCATTTGAAATTTCACTTTTAAGTTCAATAAACTTATGAAGTGACTTCATGATGTAAAGAATTCCAACCAAAAAGATTTCCCGGATTCTCATGTGTTGTTGAATTTAAACTTCATTATTTTATAATATCAATTGAAGTAATTGAATAATTAGTCAATTCGTTAATTATTTGCACATTCTTTTCATAACTAATAAGTTAATTATTATCACGTACTATTATGGAAGTAATTGAATCACTTCGGTATTTTATGATATTTTTCAAAAGATTAAGTGTTAATTTAAATTGTTTTAAAAATTGAGTAGTCACTATAATTTCTCATTAAAAAACTACACATCCTTAAAATTAGGAGTGAAATTTTGCAATGGGCATTGGGTGATAAAAGGAGGAAAAAATATTTATAACTATATTGCTTTAAGGTTATTTTGGGAACAATAAAATATAATTAGATAATACAATTTAGGAAAAAAAAAAAAAAAGGAACGGTGCAAACTGATGGGAACTAACAGGACCCAACATCTAATTTAATTTGTGCTGACTTCTACCTACGAAATCTTATACCGAATCCATTTTGGGCTGGAAAACAGTTTTTGTTAAGATAGGAAAAGACTCACGTTGTTGTTTGTATCATCATAATTCATAACTTCCAAAGAATGAGTTGTACTTGTCGTTAGTCACATACTTATAATAATTAAAATATATTATCCTGATTTTACATTAAGCCCAACACCATATTAGTTGACGACTCACATGCTTGGAAGTCAGAATCGAGGTAAATAAAATTGTACATATTTATACATATATCATAACACCACTTAAAATAACCTCCCACTAAACATATATATCAGCTAAAATAAGGGCCAAAACTATTATAAGGATCGTAGTGTTTAAACTATTCGAGACTCCTTGTCGAATCATCCGGTAGTTCAGGTTCGTTATATATTTTTTGGTTATAAAATAAATAAAGCGTTTCCAATCTTGGATTTTAAGCAGTAAAGTTTTGGCAAACAAAAACCACGGGTATATTTTGAGTTATAGGTCGGTATTTTTACGTTTATTCTACACTACTCCTTTTATCCAAAAAAATTCTCAGTATTGTCCTTCTCACAGCCTATATAGACATGTATATATATAAAACTTATCCTTGGCATGAATTTCCGGATTTTTAGAAACTTTTTTTTTTTAAAAAAAGAGAAGTTATAGTGAATACTCAGTTTTTATCTCCTAATTTAAATTAATACCCAATTTTTAAAATAATATAAAAAAAAATTCCAAGTGATTGAATTACTTACATAGTGGTAAGTGATGGTAATTAACGTAGTTACCAAAAGTATGTGCAACTAATTAACGAATTGACTAGTTACTCAATTACTTCAAAAGTTTGGTATTTATTTTTATTGTCGTACAAATTATGGGTATTTTCCTTCTTCACCATTTAAAAATTTAGGATTTCTAGGTTAATGTTTATTTTTTAGGGTCAGTTGAGTAAATGGTCATTTTAGACTGTGTGTTTAAAAAAAAAATAGCCACAGTTTCAAAGAAACTAGCCATAAAATATTTTTTACACATGTAAGAAATTTATGATAATAAAAAATTGCACATAAAAATTGCTATCAGAAAATTTCTAACATGTGTAAAATATTTCTAAAAGGCCTAGTTTTTAAATTTTTTGAAACTGTAGCTATTTTTTAAATTTATTTTCTAAAAAGTGACTATTTTCTTAAAATTTCCTATACCGCAAATTTGTTTTTATTTTAAGTCACCTTTTAATGTGGTATTTAGAAAATAAAATAACGACATAAACTAGAAAGATAAATTTTGAGAGCGGAATAAATCATTGATATATATAAGAAATAAGCCTCTTATAATGGCAAAATAAACTAATTTATATCATTTATCTTGTGCATGCTCTTTTGTTATGGCTAATATTATATCACGTTAGCATGGCGGAGATGGAGTTGCTGAGGACCATCGTCGGCTGCGGGAAATAACAACGCAATGTGCGAGGAAGGTAAATTGTATGATTAATACTTAAGAATAAAAAATTGCATATATCGAAAGGAGTTACACTAATTGGGTTGACTGTTTTCGAAGTTTGTGGCCCGACCAGTAACGCAAAGCGTCGCCATCGCGGACGCAATAGGGGGTTGGATGTCGAGCGTTTCCTCGTAGAGAACCATCGGAAGAAGTTGTCTTTTACGTTCGACGAGAACGTACAAGGCTATCAACGACACGCGCGCCAATTTCAACTGCCATATTGGTTCGTGCGTGAGGGATCTTATGGATCCATCACTGGCACGATGGGATTTGTAGCGCAAGGACCTTCGAGACCAAGTATGGCACAAGACAAGGAATGCTTTTGAGATTGTAGACGACGTCGAGCATCGGACATTAGTGGATCGACATGGACAAAGGGTATTACGCGATTGGAAGAACGACCTGGTCGAGTAGAGAAAGGCGATGATCAGAGAGTTGGGCAACGACGAAGCGGGAGAGAAGATAAAGCATCTATCTGTGAAGACACAACAGTTCTTGGAGAAGTTGTTGTGATGGATACATTTAGATGAGTATAAGGTAATTTCATTCTTTCAATGACTAATGATTATTATTTATACCGAACATTTTAAGTAAAATTTATCTAACTCAATTGTATTTTGTTTAGAAAATGTCTAAGAGAAATTCACACAATCAGAATAAGGCACAGACAGTTAGTCAGCACGGATCGAAGTCAATCCCTAGGCTTCGATATGAGAAGGTTTGCAATAAATTTGGTTATATTTTTTTATTATATAAATTGTTAAATAAATTATTGTGTATGTTAGTAATGTATCTTTGTCGTATTTGTAGAGGGATGCAGCTGGACGCATGCAAAGTCCGAACGATTGTTTTCGCGATCGACATGTGACTCCTAAAGGCTGGAACAGTAACCGCGCTAGGCAACTTCATGTATAGCCTAGTTACTATATTTACATTGCAGTACTTCAATATTTTAAAAAAAAAATTACACAAGTTTTCTTATAAATTTTTTATTTTTTAGGAAAGCATGGTCGAGTCCCTTAGGGTTGCCTTGGATACTTTTTTAGTTGCCTTCAATAGTTTTTATGTTTACAAACTTTAATATCTAATGCTAGTACTTCGGCTTTTTATAATTTACTTCTGTTGGACATTATGTGTCAATGTTTCGATTATATACCTAACTATGTTTGCATTTCATAATTGGTTTTATAATGTAATTACTACTAATTACAAGTACATAATTTTATTATAAATAAAAAATTAATATTAAATTTATGCAGAATAAATATAAATTATAAATTAATTAAAAAAATTAAGAAAAAAAAAGGTATTGGCGACGACAATTTTTGAACTTGTCATCCATCATAATTTTTCTGACGACTCTATGGTGACGATAATTTAGTAGTGGGCGACAACAAGTCGTCGCCGATATTGGTGACGACATTTGTCATCGCCAGTAACTTTCAACGACGGAGATTCGGTGACGACACATGTCGTCACAATTATCGTCGCCGATGGTCTTTGACGACAACATTTTGACTTATGGCGATGACAAATGTCGTCGCCGAAACGCCTGTTTCTTGTAGTGGCATGCTTTTAGTAACTAAATTAATTACCACCACCTACCACTATGTAAGTAATTGAATAACTTGGATATTTTGTTATATTTTTTAAAAGACTGGGTATTAATTTAAATTGACTGTTAAAAATTAAGTTTTCACTAGTAGAATATAATGTATATACTTCCCCTATTGGATGATATATTACTAGGGAAAATTACACATCTATATTCTTTAGACATGATATTTACAAAAATATTTGACAAGATTAGAAATTAAAAAAAAAATTCTAACATTCCTTAATTAGATTTCAGATTTTTTTTAATTACAATTGTACCCTTAAAAGGAATACTCATTACCCGGTTCACTTTAATTATACCCTTAAAAAGAATACCCATTACCCTTAAAGGAATACCCATTACCCATCTCTGATTTTGGTTTGTTATTCCTTACTGTTTGTATTCATATGCTAAGTGTAAATATCATATTCACCTATAATATATTAACCAATAAATATTACATATTGTAACCATAACATTTACCGAGGAAAACTTTCTCAATTAGTTATGAAACATCTGTCACATAGGAATCTACAGTCAATCTTATATTTACCAGGAAATAATAACATATTATGCTGTAAATATAATATTGTCAATTTTATAATGTATATGTTGTCAATACTATAAATATAAAAAACATGTTTCACATATGAACAATATCAATATAGTAAATATTATATTATCCATGTAATATTATATAAACCAAAACTACTATAGATCACACATTAAACTCAAAAAATTTAATGAAAAATATTTGTTAGGTGAAGTTTCCATCCCAATGCAAACGAGATATTCAATAAATAATATATTGACTGGCATATATCATGCTTCCAAACAACAAATTCAGTAGTTTTTTAAAATGCAATATCATATTAGCAATACTGTAAATATGATATTAACCAAGAAATATTACATATACCGGAACTATAATATTTTTTCGTGATAATATTAATCAATTCCTATTATTAATCAATTATGAGAATGTTAATCAATTCCTATTATTTATTAATCAGCATACCTTTTTATTTTTAAATCCCACAATAATAGGAATTTTGTTTTGAGTTTTTTTGGGTAATATCCATTTCTAAAATTGGATTTTTTTTAGAAACTGGGTCTAGAGTCATCTTTAGTAATTACACACCTTATAGAATATTAATGTAAAAACCCTAATATAGAAATTAGATTTGTAAATATCTAATTTAAGGGGACTAGTTATAATATTCTCCCATATTACTAACAAACTCTTCTAAGTAGTTAAATCACGAAGATTCAGAATTATTATTGTTTTAAGATATTTTTTATTTTTAACTTGTTTGGAAACCCCTTAATTTTATTTGATGAATACATATATAGAGTAAACATAGAGTAAAAAGTTAACTAGCAGGCCACGTCAAGTAAATATTGACTTTGTCCTCATTCGGGTATATTTTTTTTATTAATTATGTCAGACTTAACCATATAGGAAATGGACTGTATATTTAGGGAGATTTTGAAAAATATCATTTTTTTTACATACTAATAATTTCTACCCTTTTGTATTGAAGTTTTAATTTTTATCCTCTTCTTTCTTATACCAATAAAAGGTGGCAATTGAACATATACACTACTTAAGAGATAGCTTAATAATGGTAAATCAAATTAGTGCATTCTTTATTTTACTTCTATATTATTATTGTAGTGTATTTGGGAGTTGGCATATATTTTTGGAAAGTATATTTTATTCTGATATGATTTTTAAGTTTATGATGTTCTGCGTTATTGATAAAGCAAAAGATTATGCTTCGAAGTTCAAAGATTCTCGAGATGATGTTGAATCGGTGTTCTAAAGAATTTTCCTTCCTAGATTCTATGGAACTATTCCACGTGGTGTTACGTTGGGTGTTCTAGAAAACTTGCGCTCTTTATTTTCTTGAACTCTCAAGATACAATTCTTCGATATTTCAAACGAAGATTGCAGAAGATATTTGACTTCCAGGAATCGGGAGTGTGAAGGTTTCGGACATATATAAGCAAAGTTTGCCAACACCTTTAAGAAGAAAAATAAGCCCCTCAATGCAACGTGGAGCAAACAAGATTCTGATTGCAGTAAGGAAGAAGAATTTGACTTTGTTTTGTTGATTCTGCTTTCAAATATGATTATACAAGTGTTGCACGAGCTGAAAGTTCTTCAGGTGTTTCTTATAGTTTCTGAAATAATGTTCCAAGTGGTAGTCAAACACGCAGTTATGAAAGTAGTGATGATGAGGACCTCACAAAAGAGGCATTGATTCAAGCGTACAGATTGCTGCATTTCAAGTGGGTTGAACTGATCAAAGTAAATGAGAAGTTGTCCAGCCAAGCTATTCAATAAAAATGTAAAAGAACAATCACAAGAAGACCATTATCAATTTGGAGTCAATATTGAAATAGAGTTATGATAAGGAAGCAGAGCTCAGTGCATAACTGAAGAATGTGATGAAATCGGTAAAAATGCTAAATTCGGGATCCTCTAAATTGGATAAAATTTTGGCTACAGGGAGGTTAGATAAGGAACACTTTATCTTTGTTATACTGGAAAGACAGATGGTGGACAAACTATATTTGTTAAAGTAAGCACATTTGGAGTCAAGAAGATTAAGATGTGAAGGAGGAAAGACGTGTTCCAACATCATATAGAACACATGATGTGACACTAGGAAGAACACCCACTATGACACTAGGAGGAATGAGATAAAAGAGAATTATTCCAATATGTCACTACTGCTATAAAATAGGACACATCAGGCCACAATGTTATCAATATCTAGTAGATATAAGGAGAATTGACAAGTAGAAGAGACAAATAAGAGGTCAACCCAGCAAGTATGAGTGAAGAAGTAGAATTTACACTGTAATATAGCAAGTACTTCTTTAAAAGCCGTGGAAGAGATCGAAATCAACAAGAAAATTTTTCGTCGAAAGCATATAGCTAGCATGCACAAGGAGTTAGATCTATCTGATGATGTTTATAAAGAAGTTTTAGAGGATGATCCTAAATAGTCCAGAAACAAGTTCCATGAAATTCTCAAGATGTTCCAGCCTCAGCTGTTGATACTAAAAGATGTGATCAGGCTCATATTTCAACTACCGAGATCGATATAGGGGGAGTTAAAGAGGGAAAACGGAACGAGGCAAAAAGAGGGAGTATTCCCTCGTTCTTAGTATACCTTTGTCTTTTCTTGACAAAAAGTATAGTATATATTGAACCAAGACATTTGTTGAATTTTGATGTTTTTGCTGACTTTATTTGTGGGTTTTATCAAAAAGAAAACAAAAAAACAAAACAAAACAAAAACAAAAACAAAAAACAAAAAACAAAGGGGGAGATTGTTAGTATATTTGAGTGTTGTCTTGTAATTTTTTTTTTTTTAGCAAAACATGTTCAAATATGATTTTTCATTTTATGCTATTCTGGTATCAATCACAGAACAAGAGATTATACTTTGAAGATTCTGGAGATAATGTTTAGTCTGATGTTCCAAAGAGTGTTCCTTCCTAGATTTTGTGAAAATTTTTTGTGGTGTTCTACCTGGTGTTCCATTGGGGTGTTCCAGATAATGTTCGGTATTGATTTTGTTGAAATTTCAATATACGATGTTTTGATATTTCAAATGAAGATTGCAGAAAGATATTTGACTTTTAGAGTTATATTATTTCGCCCGATTGCAACTAGATTCAGCTACAATTTGAGGAGATATAGGTAGCTTGTCCTGTAGAAAAGAAATTATGAGAGCTATTGATTTGGTTGATGAGCTAGTCGGATTTTCTATAAAAGGAAAGTTCATCTTTGTAATTCGTTGACAAGCAAAAGAATTTGGACGTTTCTGCACTTAGTTCGAAAACTAGATAAGTGTTCTTCATCAAAATTCCAATCACTGTCTATGTTTAATAAGATGGTTTTGGGAAGCTGTTGACTTCCAATTTGGTGCGATTTGGATGATATATCTTACTATACAAATTCATGAAGGTTTCCTCTTATTGTCGGTTAAGCTTATCCGTTTCAATTGAGAGAATTTGACCACGTTTATTATGGGGAGTTTGGTGTTCTTCATATGGAAAGTTTCCTATTTTCCTAAACCTTCTTCTATTCAGTTTGTTTCCTCAGTTTGATAGTACCAAATTATTCTACTGACATGAAAGAATGCAGTAGAAAGCTTATGAATTATCAGAGAGATGATCGTATATTTCCAGAGAGTTCTTGTGCGCTTTGTGTGTGGATTAAGAGATAAACACTTGTGAGTTCATCTTGTGAGAGTGAAACACTGATTTCTCAGGTGTGTGAATTATAAGACGAAGGAATCTCGTCAGGGTATAGATTAATCAGTTTACGGGGGTGACGAGAACATAAAATAGGAGGGAGTCAATTCTTATATAAGACCGTTGTCCTTGTTTTGAAAGTTTTAGTGGATCTTTCTCATCTAAACGTGGCCTTACAAATTTTTCTGTGTCATTTACTTTCGTAGCTGGACTCGTATCTTTACTATTCATACGTATATTACATGTATGTGATTGCACTTGTGGTATTCTATTTGAGTGTTCCAACTAATTCAAAACACTAATAGAGAACACTAACTAACAAAATAGTTCTTTCAGTTGTTATTATTTTTTATTTTATACTCTCAACATTTTCTTACACCAGTAGTGTTGGCCATCGGACAAACACAATATATAGATGCGAATATATAAAACGAAATATATATTAGGAGTCCAACATGTGACTGTATAGCGTATATGTACAATATTTCGAACATATTAAGCCTCTTACTCTTATATTAGGAGTCCAACATGTGACTATAAAGTTGTTATGATCACCGATTAAATATGACATTTCACTTATCATATAAGTTGGTATTAAAAAATAGATAAAAGAGCATGGTATGTTCTAGGATTATTTTAAAGAAAAATAAAAACTTTAAGTCAAAAAATTTGTAGAAACATTATGAAATCTGAGAAAGAATTATAATGTTATCATTTTAAAACTCCTGCAATAGTGAGATGTTAGTTTCAAGTATGAGAATGTAGGCAATTCTGTAACAAAGAAATAGATAAGGAATGTACGCCAACATGTGACAAAGAAAATATAGTTCTAACGAATATAAAAATAATTGTTACTTTTCAAATTAATTCGTTTAACTTTTTAACTTAACATCTATTTAGTAGCCTATTATAATTAGGATAACTAGTGTACTACAGTTACTCTTAATCATTCACTTTTATTAGATGTAGAGACGTGAGGAATGAATAACAACTTATTACGCACCTTTAAGGACAGTAATTTTCTGATTTCCTAGATGTGTCGAATAGCACATATAATCTGAATTTTAACAGTTGCATCGTTTTCATCTAAATTCACCTTCATTGAAATAGATTTCTGAGGACAGTATGGAATAACTTTTTTCTTTGTCAGTCATTAAATTCCTTGTGTCTGCAGAGATATGTTCTTCGAAGTTATTTATCATAACATATATATACAAACAAAACTCACATTTAATACTTCATATATATGTCGTTCTAACCCCAGCTAGCTTAAATTTTCCGCTAGCCTGGCAATCGTCAAACGGCTCTTTTTCAGGTAAAGTAAAGAAACTAAATTACAAGTGACTGTGACCAAACGATAAGGATCAGAAAGTGTCCAACAATTAGCCTACAAAGTCATTATAGCTTCGTATACGACAACAACTTGTACACGCATATATGTATATATATACATTTTCTG
This sequence comes from Boehmeria nivea var. tenacissima, assembly GCA_018132145.1. Taxonomy (NCBI): domain Eukaryota; kingdom Viridiplantae; phylum Streptophyta; class Magnoliopsida; order Rosales; family Urticaceae; genus Boehmeria; species Boehmeria nivea. The sequence goes on from CM030881.1 coordinate 4,159,295, forward strand.
CGTAAATTCCTACATGTGTGTGTTGATTTATAGTGATTACATGCACTGAATTGATAATGACTGCCGGAATAAAGATCGAAAACGACGTAAGATTCATCCAAAAATTAATATAATTTTTTGTTTCGTCACTAACGATATATCATGACATTATTAGTAAATTAAATTTGTCAGTTATAATTCAAATATTATGATTATAACTATTACATAAATTAAATTCTTTTAGCCGATACAGCACCTATGGAATGGGACATATATTCGCTATCATCGTACACACAGCTGCGAGTTGTGAGTTGCCACACGCGCTTTCCACGTGGCAATGGCCTTTTGCGGGGCCCACAGGTCATGTGGACGCCCATGCTGTGTTTCATGTGGCGGTGGTGCAATTGTTCAAGCCCTCACTTTCTGCTCTTCATTGTTTTCCTTTTTTTTTTCTTTTTTTTTTTTGAGGCAAATAAACAAATGGAAGTTAGGAAAAGTCTTTCAATATCTCAATGGCCTTTGAGAAAAACAGTGAATTGGATCCAAAAGGGTATGTATTATTGCGACTAGCTAAGACGGAAAGAGAAAAGAAAAAAAGGATAGGATCCAACTAGAAAGGTAGGGACACAAATTTCTTTTTCTATCTATTTATCCATTTATTTTTGTTGAGAATGAACCAGTGTGGAAATTTGCTGCCCAAAATCAATTGCTTTTGTGGACTCACTAGCTAGCTATACTTTTTTGTTGTATTGTACTACTGATTACTCAGTCTCTAACTCATCAAGTATTTATTTATTTATTCTCTAAAATTTCAAATTTGGGTCCTACGTAGCAAAGGAAAAGTGGACCCAAATGTGACATTAACCACTCTCTACCTACAGAGCCTTAATACCTTTTTCAGAGACTTTACCAGGCAGCGACTGACCATGTAATATGTGTGAATGTGTGGCTGATAAAGCTTCAAGAGTACTGCAGATATTCTGTCCCCACCAAAATGGTTCGAACTTGAGTGCTCTATTTTCAATAAACACGCACACTTTCTCTTATGTTTATCGAAGAAGTTATATGGCTGTGATATCAGACTTTTAGGGAATTTCTCTTACAATTCTATAGATATATATGGCTTATATAAAACTTAACGTCAAGAAATAGTAATTTCTATATTCCACAAAAATGTTTCAAATTTTGTAGTACTTTCCCACATGTCATCACAAATTAATACACACACTGGATAGGAAAACGGGACCAAAAAATTGTAATACTAGAAAAGGAAGAAATAATGCACATATTATTCCACGACTCAGTTTCGTAAGTAAATATTTTTTTTAGAGAATTTATTTTTAAAAAATAATTACAGTTATTAGAAAAATTAAAAAATAATTATAAAAAATTTATATTTATCATTAAAAAATTGCACATAAAATTTATTTTAAAAATTTTTTTACCAAAACATAAAATTTATGATGACTAATTTTTAAACATTTTAAAACATAGATTATTTTCTTAAATTATTCCCAAAAAATAACTATTTTTTAAAAATTTTCTTTTTCGTCTAATTGTACTCAAATGTGGCGCAGTACTGTTTTAACTTTCTGAATGAACATGTTAAAGAGTATATACTTTACTGTAGGTTGTGAAAATAATATGTTAAATAAAAACAGCTGAGTGAGTCAACAATAGACCACTATTTGTAGTGATAGATAAAGTTAATGCATGCGTGATCAGTGTGGAGTTTCAATTGACTGAAACACTAAAAATATTGGTCCTAATTGGAATATTATATTGTTGTCATTTAACGATTGCCTACCTTTTACTATTTAATTCCTTCTCTTTGAGTGTAAGTATTGATAAAAGATTAAAACAAAACGACACAGATTCTTGCAGAATTTATATATGACTCCATACAATCGCTAGGGTTTTATGGTAAGAAATAATGATTTATACCAATCATCAGTCAATATTAAAGATATATAGTTCCGTGTACCTTTAGTACTACTTGATATTCAATATTCTTTTGGTTTAATTTTGGGTCCATTATGAATTATTAAGAATATATATATGTGCCAGTTAAGGATTTAGTCATTTTTCAGTTTATATTTTACAAAAATAGCCCACGTTTTACAATATTAGCAAAATAACCATCAGGTCAACATTTAAAAATTTATAACTAAATAAATAAAATTTGTGACTAAACAAATAAAATACAGAGTCATAAAATTTGTGGCTATAGTCACAAAATTTTAAAAAATTTAAAATAAACACAATAAAAAACTAAGCATCCATTAACAAAATAACTAACTCACAAATGAATGTTTGCCTATACAACCAATTTCACAAAATTTATTACTAAATAAAAAATATCTTATAAATAACAAAAAAAAAATAAAACAGGCAGTCATAGAAGTTATAAATTTTATGACTAGAGACACAAAATTTTAGACAATATTGTCTGCAACAAACAATAAAAATTAAATTAAAAAAACTACTGACTACAATCTAAAAAATCTAGACACGAATATATGACTATTTTGCTAATAAAAGCAAACATAAGCTAATTGTTAAAAACTAACAAAATATATGGCTATTTATGATAAAAATCGTATATATATATATATATATATATATATATATATATATCAATACGTTATAACCATGAAATGTAGTTGTTTTATATCATCACATGGTTATACCATAAAGAAGTACTTGATGTAAGATGTTGTCTGTACATATATGCAATATTGCGCATGAACATAAAAGATTAGATAATTTGTGCAGCCAATGTACATTAGAGTTCTTAATGTGTCAATGTCATTATAATATATTATGAGTTATTGTTGATGGTATAAGCAAAAGATTATTTTGCAATTAGGTAACGATCCAATAATTAATAAATTGGTCCTGAGCTATGCATATAGGTTAACGTATAGTCATATATAATGTAACATATGGACAAATATGGGGTGGGAGGTGAAAATGATCTGTAGTTAATTTCCAAGAAGAAGGAAAAAAAAAAAAAAAAAGAAAAAAAAACGAGTGGTTCTATTCTCATGATCGTGGCTTGCATGATTCTTGAGAATAATGCAGGTTTGGACCAGTCGCATTAAACTTCGTTTGGCACAATATTATTGCATATATGACTAAACAAGCCGTGAGTATGTTACACATTATGTATTCGGATTTATGTATAGAGATCGCAATGTTCTTATGATTACAAAAAGGGTATGATCTGGTGAAAAACTTCTTCAGGAGTGTCATGCATAAATATGAGTTATAGAGGAGTATATTTTTGTGTGTTTAAGTGAGGAATGTGTTTTCGATAAGATAAGGGTATATTGATTAAGTTTTCGTGCAAGTTGGGGAGATTGGACCAAATCACGGATCAGAATAAATACATGCAAACAAAACTTAATCAAGAAATTGAGAGAGAGAGAGAGAGAGAGAGAGAGAGAGAGAGAAGGGATATCGTTGTCAATGTGTAGGGTGAACCACGGACATGAGCCAAAGAGTGGACCAATACCATCTCTGGCTGGGGACCATTAATTAATTAGGAAATTGTTGAAACTTGATAGAGACAATGTGCAAAAATTAGTCATCAGCATAGTTATAACTAATATGCCTCACGAGCTTCCCTTTTATATGTAAATTTAGCTTTCTCATATTCTTGTCGAAGATCCGTATATCCATAGCACCAATTTTTGATCATTTCACCCCAATTTTCTCCACTCTTGAATCAATTGTCATCTGTAATAGCCTTTCAGATATCCTCGAGTTGATAGGTCGAACCCTTAAAGTAGAAAAACAAATTTTTTGGGAATTAATTTCAAAAATTAACAAATTAAATCCGTCGAGATTTGATCAAATCAATTAATGCGCAACGGAAAGATTAACATGGTAAATTAAATAAACAATTTAATCAAAACTAGTAAAGTGGATCGCGTGCACATGTTGTATGACAAGAAATTTAAACAATTAATTATCTCATAATTAAAAGGAGTGGTAATGAAAAATTTTACCCATTGATTGGGTGAGTTGAATTTTTGAGTCCTTCGATTGGTCATCGTACTTTGTGAGACCGCTAAAGCTGGGCTGACTTATCCTACGTCCACAAAGAATTTACCAGCCTAGGCCAGAATAGGGGAGAAAATCTTTCTTTACTTTAAAGGCTAGAGATAATTTTTCTGAATTTTTGCATACCAAAACTTGAAATTACTTAGAATGTTATGTGTGCTACTAGAGCACAAATATATAGGGCTAGGGATATGGGTGGGCGGCAACAATGAGGAATTATCCTCATTAGGAAATTTTCAATTTAAAAATTAGGAAATCCCAAAAAACTATTTAAAAAAATATAATTATTTTTGTACTCAAACTACGAAACAATGAAACAAGTCATTTTCTAATTTTGAACGAATTTGGCTGGCCATGTAGTAGAAAAATAGGGTGAGATTGATCTCATACTTATTACTAGAACATCTTAGCTCGATTTATTGAGACGGAGCGAAGATCTTGGACCCATGAATCTGAGCTCCAGTGAAGTTGGGCATATAAACTAATGCTATTAAATTAATTTTTTCGTTTATTAATCTTGAATTTCACAAATATTAATTATTCGAAGTCGTTTTGAATAATCTATTGATATGATCATTGTATTATAGTCAATCTTTCACTAATAGTTCATAATCAGAGTCATGTGAAATAATCGTTTTGTTCCTCGATTATTTCTTATTCCTTAACTATCAGTGAGTTTACTAGTAAACGGTTAATTTATAATTACTTATAAATTAGAGCGTTCAAATTGTTTAGTTCTTGAAGTCAACACTCAAGGGAACCATTTTAACTATATAGTTGTTATTTCATTATTGTATTTCACATTCACAGCATCAGTGACTTCCAAAATCAAAGTGTTGGGCCTCGTCGCTTTTTGAGCCGTAACGAGCAAATAAAAAATGTAACCCCACAAAATTTTAAGCGGTCAACTTTTTGCCCGAAGCACGAAAATGTATCATGGATTCTAAATTTCGCAGTTATAAATAAATAATGCTTGCTTCAGTCATATTATCTCTTTATTCCTCAAAGTATACATATCAATGTGTATAAGAAGTTATTTAAAGGATAGCTATGTTAAGAAAGCCTAAAATTAGAAAATAACTCGGAAAAGTAATAACCTCGTCTTAGCTGATAAATTTCGTTATTCGAAGGAAACAATGATAGATCCGCTTTAAGGTCTATACAATTATTATTATGGCCTAAAAGTGATTCAAGTATGATTTTGGGATCAAACAACGAAGAATTTAGAATTTGCACCGAGAGCCATTGAACTTTTAAAAAATTACAAATTGGTCCCTAAAGTGGAGAAATTAAGTAAATGGTCACCAAATAAAAACCTGATTTGATGGGAGGCTAATATGGATATAATTAGTCTAGGAATAAAATTTTAAGGACAAACAATCTATATCGAATTAGTTACAATCAAATTTCGACGCAATTAGTATCAAATCGTAAAATAAGGAAAAAATAGAAAATTAGTTCAGAAAAATCTAAAAAATTCTAGAAAAGCTTTTTTTTTATTATAAAGGAGAGGAATCAACAAAGAGATTTCAAAAATAAAATCCGGATCGAAATCGGATTACTCACAAGGACTAAAATGCTAAAATTTTCACACGAAGAGGCATTTTTGCAAACTTTAAGGACAACTTTTTAGTAGCCCACTTTTGCATAGAAATGATTACTTTTCAGTTTTTACCATTTGAAGAAGCCATGGTTGCTAAAAGTTTGAGGTGTCAAGCATAGGTTGGATCTAGTTAGAACTTGGTTACTTTGGACCTAAGTTTTGAGTTCAAACCAAATGGAATAGTTTGACTAACGAAGCCATCAAATTTCATTGAGTATGTAGCAAGAAAGCTAATGTTGGTGTCAAGATTGGAAGCCTTGACAAAGCAAGATGTCATTAACCATGCTAAGGTGTCAAATTAGTGAAAATAAGGGTCAAAACAAAATCGTGTTCAAGGAAAGGGAAAATTACTCGAAGATTTCTACAAAAGTAAAAATCATGCTCTTAAAGTACTTCTAGATTTTCAGGAGTTAACCTGGCATGAATTTGTGATTATGAGCTCTCTCCATCTTTGATATTAAGAAGTAAGGGATATGCATGCTCAAAAAGAACAAGAAAAATAGAGACAAGAAAAAGCATGAAAGAAGAATTTAAGCTTGAACACGAAAAAAAAAAAATTAGAACTTGAGTATCAAGATTTTGCATGAGTAATTTTCGAGCAATCTAATGATTAAAACATTATTTTAGACTTGTGTATGACTTGTGAGAAGTGTTAGATTGCAAAGAAATCAGTTTGGAAAAAAGTTTTGTCGATACGTATTCAAAAGTGAAAAAATTAAGCTAAGAAGCTAAAATTTTAATATAAGAAGTTTCTATGGAATTTCAGTGTTCAAACATGATTCATGTGTCATATATGATATGTGTGTTAAGTTGATTTTGCCAGAATCAAGTTTTGGTGAAAGTTTGGTCAATGTGTAAAAGTTGGAATTTTGCTTAAAATTGGCTAAAAAGAACCTAAGGGGTCAAATTTTTAAAATAAACCATTTCTTTAGGATCCAAATTAAAGAAATAGGATCCAAATTAAATAATCGGATAAGGTTACAGAAACTTAAGGATGAAGTTAAGGTTCAAATATCCTTAAATGATTTTTAATAATGTAAATATCTTTAGGATCCGAGCCAGAACTAAGTGTGCTACAAGTGCCGAAACCATATTTGAGACGAAGATGGATGCTGGACCCGAGTCGGACCCAAATGCATGACAAAGACAGAACACTGTAAGTCGCAATGCACCTACGACATTAAGATCGTATGTGTTTGAATGATTGATAGGATGTCTTATACTTCTCCCGGTAGTAAAACACACAGGCGCGTCTCTAAAACAGTATTGATTAGGGAAAGATATATTCTAAATCTAAACTAGCTATGACTCATAAAACTCAGCAAAGTTTCACATTGGAACTAATGATGTATGATCACTAGAGCATCTTTTGATTATGTTGCCACCTATAAACGAGTAACTGCCCTCAGACCAGTAGGTTGAGGTTTCCAGAGGATCATTAGAGCCGACGTAAGTAACCGTCGGATTCAAGAACGAGCGGAACGTCGGGGTTATTCTGGACTAACGTCCCGAACAACCATAACCACCCGATATGGGTTAAGTTTGTGATACCTCGGGATTTAACCCAGAGATGAACGATTTTTCCTCTGACGTCTGATTATGTGGCTCAGTTTCCTGATATGATAAGGACCGGGGGTTGTTGATTGACAGTCAACAACATAGGCTCAGTATACAGTCATAAAGTTACAGAGTCACCGTGATGTAAAAGAGCGGGAGATATAAGGAAGAATGAAGAAAAGCTTTATGGTGTCGATGGCACTAAAGTGAGTAATCACTTCAGAACTCATTGTAAGACTCAGGTTCAGTTCCGAAGCAGAGTCGAGTATATAGGTCGGGAGATGCTCCGTCAGGTGAGCTGGCCCACTCCCCGCCGGCACGCCAGCATAAGCATAATAGAAGCACCATCAGTGGATCCCAGACATAAGAGAAGAGAAAGAATGATCGAACAAAGTACGACCAAGGCCGGAACGATCAGAAGAAGAACAAGTTAGAATAAAAAAAATTTCGTGAAGGAACTAGTCAGTATTAGTTTCTATATATTGTTTCCTTATGATAGAATAAGTTTTAAATCACCTGGTATGGGATGGGCAGAAGTTTCTGCATTAGAATCCTGCTAGGGTTATTGTGAACGTTATAAATGTCATGGCATATGCATAATATTAATTAGTTAGTTTCATGCTTACTGAGTTTAGCAACTCATTAAGTATCTTGATGTTGTAGATAAAAGGGAAAATAAAGATCGAGTAAGTACAGAAAAGGATGCTGAGGCGAAGAAGAACACATGTGGACCAAACCAGTGGAAAAGTTGAACAACCCGGCTCATAATATGTTTTGTGTTAGTTTTGTAATAATTGGTAAAATCAAATGTAAAGATATACTTTTAATGTTTATGATCTGCAATGTCAAAAAAAATATATAAAAAATACAACAACAAAAACGCATGCGTATATTCTAATATTATATTTTGAGACTTATGAATTTAAGTATGTTGAAAGAATAGCTAGTAAAGATTTCGCGGCTCGTAGTGACGGGTTGTGACAAAAAATCCCGTCAATGACCTCGATTCGAATATTTGTAACGAAACTTAAATAAAAATTCTAGAATAAAGTCGGTCCAAGTCATATATAATTTTTATTATATAAAATCTCTCAACTCTAGTGTCATATACACTGGCATACCGGATGAGTTGGTCACGTTACAGTATTAGTGAGTACCGATCAAGGTGATCCTTACTCCTTGATCTATCACGGAGCTATCTAAATACGTCAACCTATAATCTTAATCATCTTGTACGTAAAACTCTTTACATATTAAAATTATAGTTCATGTCAACATATTATGGATTTTATTAAACACTCAATTTTATAACAAAATAAAACAAATAACTACTTCTTTGATTTATTTCAATATGATATTAGTTACATATGATTTTTTGGGAATATTCCAAACAAACTCTCACATTCTCTAAAGTAGATAGGACATGTATCTAAGACTAATTCCTAGTAGGTGTTGGTTGAAAGCCCTTTTTTGGCAGTATCTTGGTTGAAAGCCTATTTTGAAACCGACTATGCATGATCTCTCTAATACGGTGATACTTCTACTCAATATAATTGCCCCTTTTAGGGCTTCTCAATTCTTTTGAATTAGATATTGCTTCATTATTGTACAATAGAATGTTAGTGCCTTATCAATATTTGAAACAACTTTCGAATCAATGTATAACTTCTTAAGCCAGACCAATTCCTTTGCTGCTTTAACAAGCGGCTACATATTCAGTGTCCTTGGTTGAGTCTGCTATGCTGGATTGTTTAACACTTCTCCAAACAATTACTGCTCCACGAAGGATAAAACTAAACCAGAGGTCACCTTTTTCTAGTCCTTGTTTGACTAAAAGTCAGAGTTAGTGTAACCTAAGGGATTAAAATATCAACCTTAGTGAACAAGCATGAAGTTTCTCATTCTCTTGAGATACTTGAGGATGTTCTTCATTGTTGTCCAACGCTCCATCCTATGATTTGACTTCAACCAACTAACAACTCCAAGTGCGAAATAAATGTTCGATCTTGTGCACATCATAGCCTACATCAAATTCCCAATTGCAGATGCATAATCAACTCGTATCATGCCCACTTCTTCTTGGGGTGTCTCGATAAACTGCTCCCTAGAAAGGTGAACTCCATGTCGGGTTAGCAAAAGACCCTTCTTGGAACTTTTTATCACAAGCAAGAGAGCACCTTATTAATATAAGATACTTGAGATAGTGCTAGGAGTTTGTTCTTCCTATCCCAAATGCATAGAATCCCAAGAACATAATCAACTTCTTCTAAATCTTTCATTTTAAATTACTTAGCCAGCCATGCCTTGACCGCAAATAACTTTTCTACATCATTACCAATGAGTAGATTATGATCTATGTAAAGAACCAAAAACACCACATGTCCGTTGTTACTGACCTTGTATACACCAGGCGTAGCAACGCTCTACTCAAAACTATAGGTCTTGATCGTTTTATCAAACCTAAGGTTCCAAGACTTAGATGCTTGCTTCAACCCATAAATGAATTTAAGTAGCTTGTAGACTTTTTGCACTTGGTCTTTCAACTTGAACCCTTCTAGTTGATCCATACAGATAGATAGACTACTCATGATAGCCATTCAGAAAGACTACATTGACATCAGTAGACAAAATCTCGTAATCGAGAGTGGTGATGTGACTATAATTCCAAATATTTCTTTATTCAATATTCTCACAATCAAAATAATTTTATTAATAATTTATAGTTTATTTATTGGCTTTTGTGTTCTATAGGTCTAATTTGAGGTTGCACGTAAAACTAAGCCATCACACGACAAAAAGAGACAAGAATGTGCAAGGAAAAATATATAGACAATTCACAATGGAAATATCTTGGTAATTTCAAATTATATTAAATATATTTTAAAGAGCTTTCTAATAGTACGTCATATGCATCAATCAGAGTTAAAACAAAAAAGTTATGATGAATCAAAAGTTAGTGAGCAACATATCCAAAATAAAAATTTATGGGCGTCGTGACACCCCTAAATAGCATCACAGCACTATGACGTTATAATGCTCCGAAAATCCTATTTTGACCGAATTTCGAAGCCATAATGCCTAGAACTATAAATATAATCTTAGAAATTACGAAAAAAAAAACTTTTGGGCAATCAAAACGCACCAGAGAAGAAGAAACAAGACCGAGATGAAGTGGAGTCAGACAAATTACCGCATGGAGTCCGACGGCGACACTACTTTTCTCTTTTCTCTCCTAATTTCTTTATGTTCTTATTATATATTGAGTTGCTGATCTTCCTTTTCTACTCAAGAGTTCTTGAAACCCTAGCATAATAGTTGTGAACATTTGCTGATTTTAATAATAATTTTGAGGTTATTTAATTATATTTCTTTAATTTACATTGTTTGTGATTGAGATTATTAATGGTCCCGTTAATTATCTTGATTGCTTGCATACTGCTAGATTAGGGATAATAATTTGTCATCTTGACTTCTTAATCATAGTAGCAAATTGTGAGTCGAGTGCGTGTTTAGTTGCAATATAGAATCAAAACTCGACTAGTTGGTTCGGTGTGACACACTTAATGCATTGTTTAGGTTATTTGCCGAGCGTAGTGGAGTAATCTAAAAAAAGAGGGATTGATTAGGCACATGAGTAATTAATCTATATTAGAAAAGATTTAGTAACATCGACCTAAGATTTGAATAAACAGTGTGAACATGAATATAGCTAGTGGTGGATTGAGGCCCTTGACTCGTGTCTTTATTATTGATCTTACCTATTTTATTTCAGCAACTCTTATTTATTTAATCACTTTACAACCCTCTTTGTTTACTGTTCATTTAGTTTTAATATCAGCGACTGCAACTGTGTCTCTGTGGTATCGACCATTACTCTTCGTTTACTAGTTCTAGTGTAGGTAACCGTGAATTATATGGTTAAATTTGTCGTATCTAACGACACTGTCAAATTTTTGGAGCCATCGCTAGGGACATGGCAATAGCAACCGCTGGTAACTTTTAGTTCTTTTAATTTACTTGTTTAATCTGATTCTCTCATCTTGTTTCCAGTTGATCAAATGCAACGAGGAGCTTAATGTCAATTCATCCTATATGATTTCACATCTAAAGTGATTTGTAGTTTCGTTCAACATGACTCAGAGTTTTATTTTAAAGCATGATAGATGTAACGACCCGACTTTTTTGGACCATTACATTACCTTAAGGCAAAAAAATCGTAACTTATTATTTCATATACATATACTTTAAAAAGAACATAATAATGATTTAAACAATAGTAACACAATTTATTACTTTAAAAACTTATTTAACATAATTTTCAAATGTATAAAATGATATAATACTTATCTTAAAACATGATTGATAAAAGTATTAGATAAAAACATTTATTTGCAAAAATATTTTGTGACTTTACCATTTTCCACCTCGCAAGTCTTGCACCGCCGTTGCACAATCCAACATCACACCATAGGTTTTAACCTATAGTAAGAAGGAAAAACATGTGAGCTAAAAGGCCAAGGAATTACAATTATTTTGTCACAAAACATAGTTTATGTAATGCATGACAATTTTTTTTTCTTATTATTCATTCATCATCTAATATCATCTTTCATCCTAGAGGATCCCTATCATAGTGTACGTACCTCATGAAACGCCCTCGATTAATAGCCAACGAAAGTGTACAAGTCCTCACGACTCAGGCTAAAATATCGTAAACATATCATGAAACCGTCTCCTTAATGCCCTTAGTTCGACATTGTAACGACCCGAATTTTCGAGTCATCAAACTTACGTATCTTAATTACTAAAATCTTGTAAAAATACCTACTATTTTTTTAAACTTATAATTAACTCAAACTTGTTTATAAAAGAAGATGTCTCGTGAATTAAAATAATAAAACCTTGACATAAAATAAGTTCACACATCTTAAGTTTCATACTTACGTATAGAAAATAAAAATATAAAATATCTCATATAAATAATTTGCGAAAGATAGTAGTTTTCATAACCCTCGCCTCGCCACCTCAAGCACTGTTGAAGTCCAACCCATGGTAAGTCACACAATAGGTTTCTTACCTACACTACGGACAAAAAACGAAGTGAGCTAAAAGCCTAGTGACATACAATTAATACTCACAAAACATGATATGCAACGCATGACCAAATTCGTTTCAATTATTTAATCTATTACTAATCATTTCTAGAGGATCCTCATCATATAAGTGTACATACTGAGTTGCGCGCCAAACCAATAAGCGACGAGGGTGTACAGGTCCTCGACGACTATGGATCCGTCATATCATATCTTTTCATAAATACCGCCCTATATTTCCCTTAGGTCGACTCAATGGACGGTATCATAACCTCACTTGCGATGGTGGTACGACACAGTGTTTAAACTTATGTTTCACTTATTAAATCTTGTTTCCTCCAACGTGATATAGCATAAAATAACGTAGCTCATCATATCATCATATTGTTCATAACATGGTCTAATGAAACTTGCTTAGCGATTATAAACAAGGTCATGAACGTCAATTCATAATCATATTCATCAGCATACATGACATCATCATACACATGAAAACATAACATTATCATGACAAAGCATATCATTTTTTTAACTAATCCCTACTGTAGTTAGATTGTACTCACCTTGGTTTTTCAAAAACTGAAACTTTTCGTACTTCGGTGCTTGGTCATTTCGGCGCTCTAACACCTATGATCATGACATAAGGTCAAAACTAGTCATTAAGAGAATTCCTTAACCTAAATCAACTCTCTAAGGTTTGATTCTAAGTAACGCTTGGCGATTAACATTAAAATATTTATTGATAAAAAATTTTAAAACGATTACATGGTAACGTAAAGGTGTTCATCAAAATATCCCCAGATTCACTAGACGACTAATAAAACTTAATTATAAAATTCAGTTAATAAAATTAAATAATTTGACATATATTAAAATTTTAGATTAGACCCTATACTTTTAATAAAATTACAATTTCGTCCTTATAGAAAGAATTTCGACGAAACTATCTTTTATAAAATTATCCCAAATTTTATAGGTTATTAATATACATGAATATAATTATTTTTCTCTTCATCATCATTTTAAAATTCGAATTTAAAACTTACCAAAAATAGAAACAAATTTAAGGATTCAATTTTAATTCTATAATATTATTAATTACGCTCAAAATCCGGAAAAATATTTTGAAGTAACTCCCCATTATTTTAAAATATCTACAACTTTCCAGTTATAAATTTTAAAAAAAATCAACTCATAATGTTGTTCTCTCACAAGGCAGAAATAAATATATTGCTAAAATATAGTTTTGATTAATTTAGAGACAGATTTGGAAAAAATAATATTTCTGAAAAGTTGTTCTAAATTAAATTTTCTACATTTTCTTCTCAATATTAAATACCCAGATATGACGTTAAAGTGATCAAAATATTGAAAAACCTTCAACTACTCAATATATCTAGAAAGACTATACCGAGCACATCATGATTCCGAAATTTTAAAAATTAATTTACACATCAATAAATTCCAAAATTTAATATTTAATATCTACACAAATATATTGATTCGTAAAAAATTTATTTTTGATAGAAACATTTGTTCCATACATAAAATATCACCCCTTATATGTATTTATTTTAAAACTACCGTACTAGAAAAGTAAATCTGCGCAACTTATGCATCCGGATTTTTATAGAAGAATATACTTATTATCTAGGTCTGAAATTTAATAAGCATGAAGCAGACATAATAATATATGTTCATAAATTTTTTTCTTAATTTTTAGAGCCTTATTAAGTTTTGAAACAATATGCCCAAAATCTGGCAGAAAGCACCAATAAATTTTCAGCATCCGAAATTTTCATTTTTACATCTAAAACATGACTCTAAAAATTTTAATCGTGCTAGATTTCAACCCTCAACAACCTAGATCTCGTATACACATATTAGGACTTCAATATTTACCTAGGGTCTATTCTTCTTGAGCCCTTCGATTCTTCTATCTACGTCAACCGTTGCCTTCGAACGCTTCGGAGAAAAAAAGGTACCACTTAAAAACCAAATTAAAATTAGACTTGAAATCAACTTTTGAGATGATAAAATCTTACTTGAAAGTTGAAATGGAGTCTCTAAATCACTACTATATGGTCGGCCTTCTTAGAGAAATTTCTTGAATTTTCTCTCCTTTGTTTCTCTCTTTTTCTTCCTTTTTCTCTAGACTTTTTTTTTTTCTTTTGTGTTTCTTGAATAATATGGCTGATTATATCTCAGCCTTCTGTTTTTGTTTTTTTTTTTTTTTACTCCTAATGAGTGTAGAGGGTGGTGTATTAGCCTTCTGTTTCTCTCTTTTTCTTCCTTTTTCTCTAGACTTTTTTTTTTCTTTTGTGTTTCCTGAATAATATGGCTGATTATATCTCAGCCTTCTGTTTTTGTTTTTGTTTTTGTCTTTTTGTTTTTCTTTTTCTCTAGACTTTTTTTTTTCTTTTGTGTTTCTTGAATAATATGGCTGATTATATTTCAGCCTTCTTTTTTGTTTTTTTTTTTTTGACTCCTAATGGGCGTAGAGGGTGGTGTATTAGGGAAGAAAATTAGTTTCTATTATTGCCTTTAAGGCCCCTAATAAAAAAAAATCACCCAAGTTACCATTTTCGGTTTGCACCTTATTTGGTAAATCTTGCAATGTATTTGGACTTAAACTTGGCTTTATTCACCCTTAAAATGCTATTTCGAAAACTATTTTTAGCATCGTGACCATATGTAAAACTACATGTAGTTTTGCCGCTTTTTTCGTAAAACTACGTGTAATTTTCGCACCTACTGAACCAACTTTGTCCGATCCTTCAATAAATAAATTAAATATTTATTTATTGAAATATAGTTCTTGTTATATAAATTTATTATTAAATTTGGTGCATTCAAAAAAAATACATCAAATTAACTATGTTCAGTGGGTGCGAAAACTACACTTAGTTTTGCGAAAAAGCGGCAAAACTACATGTAGTTTTATAAATGGTCACGGTGCTAAAAATAATTTTAGAAATAGCATTTTAAAGGTTAATACATTCAAGATTAAGTCCTAATACATTACATGATTTACCAAATAAGGTTCAAACTGAAAATAGTAACTTGGGTGATTTTTTTCATTAGGGGCATTAAGAGGCAGTAGTGGGAATTAATTTTCTTCCCTAATACACCACCCTCTACGCCCATTAGGAGTAAAAAAAAAAGGTTGAGATATAATCAGCCATATTATTCAAGAAACACAAAAGAAAAAAAAAAGTCTATAGAAAAAGCAAGAAAAAGAGAGAAAGAAAGGAGAGAAAATTCAAGAAATTTCTCTAAGGAGGCCGAATCTATAGTAGTGATTTAGAGACTCCATTTCAACCTTAAACTAAGATATTATCATCTCAAAAATTTATTTCGAGTCTAGTTTTGATTCGATTTTTACGTAGTACGTTTTTTTCTCCGAAGCGTTCGAAGGCAACGATGCAACGGTTGACGTCGATAGAAGAATCGAAGGGCTCAAGAAGAATCGACCCTAGGTAAACATATTGAAGCCCTAATATGTGTATAAGAGATCTAGGTTGTTGAGGGTTGAAATCTAGCATGATTAAAATTTTTAGAGTCATGTTTTATATGCAAAAATGAAAATTTCGGATGCTGAAAATTTATTGGTGCTTTCTGCCAGATTTTGGACGTATTATTTTATGACCTAATAAGGCTCTAAAAATTAAGAAAAAAATCTTAAACGTATATTATTATGTCTCTTTAATGCCTATTAAATTTTTGATCTAGCTAATATGTATATTCTTCTATAAAAATCCGGATGCATAAGTTGCGCAGATATGCTTTTCTAGTATGGCAGTTTAAAAAAAAAAATACATATAAGCGGTTATATTTTATGTATGAAACAAATGTTTCTACCAAAATAAATTTTCAGTGAATCAATATATTTGTGCAGATATTACATATTAAATTTTAGAATTTATTGATTTGTAAAATAATTTTTAAAATTTCGGAACCATGATATGCTTGGTATAGTCTTTCTGGATAGATTGAGTATTTGAAGGTTTTTCAATATTTTAATTATTTTAACGTTATATCTCGGTTTTTCATATGAAGTATAAAATGTAGAAAATTTAATTTAGAATAACTTTTCAGAAATATTATTTTTGCCAAATCTATCTCTAAATTAATCAAAACCGTATTTTAGCAATATATTTATTTCTGTCTTGATAAAGAACATTATTATGCGTTGATTTTTTTAAGAAATTTATAACTAGAAAGCTGGAGATATTTGAAAAAAATGAGGAGTTACTTCAGAATATTTTCCCGGATTTTGAGTGTAATTAATAATATTATGGAATGAAAATTCAATCCTTAAATTCGTTTCTATTTTTGGTAACTTTTATATTCGAATTTTAAAATAATGATGAAGAGAAAAATAATTATTTTTATGTAAAATTTGGGATAATTTTATAGTAGGACAGTTTTGTCAAAATTCTTTCTCTAAGGACTAAATTGTAATTTTATTAAAAGTATAGGGGCTAATCTGAAATTTCAATATAGGTCAAATTATTTAATTTTAATAAATGAATTTATAATTAAGTTTTATTTAGTCGTCCAGTGATTCTGGGGATGTCTTGATGAACACCTTTACGTTACTATGTCATCGTTTTAAAACTTTTTATCACGAAATTTTTTAATGTTAATTGCCAAGCCTTACTTGGAATCAAACCTTAGAGAATTGATTTAGGTTAAGGGATTCTCCAAATGACTAGTTTTGACCTTATGTCATGATCCTAGGTGTTAGAGCGCCGAGGTGACCAACCACCGAAGTATGAAAAGTCTAAGTGTTTGAACAACCAAGGTGAGACAATCTCACTCTAGTATGGATTAGTTAAAAAAATGATATGCTTTGCCATTATAATGTTATGTTTTCATGTGTATGATGATGTCATGTATGATGATGAATATGATTATGAATTGATGTTCATAACCTTGTTTATAATCGCTAAGCAAGTTTCATTGAACCATGTTATGAACAATATGATGATATGATGAGCTACGTTATTTAATGATATGTCACGTTGTATATCACAAGATTTAATAAGTGAAACATAAGTTTAAACACCGTGTCGTACCACCCTCAGAAGTGAGGTCATGATACCGTCCCTTGAGTCGACCTAAGGGCAATATAGGGCGGTATTTATGAAAAGATATGATATGATGGATCCATGGTCGTCTAGGACCTGTACACCCTCATCGCCCATTGGTTCGGCGCGCAACTCATTACGTACACTTATATGATGGGGATTCTGTATAAACGATTAGTAATAGATTAAATAATCGAAACTAATTTGGTCATGTATTGCATATCATGTTTTGTGAGTATTAATTGTATGTCACTTGGCTTTTAGCTAACTTTGTTTTTCGTCCGTGCTGTAGGTAAGAAACCTATGGTGTGATGTACCATGGGTTGGACTTCGACAGTGCAGCGAGGCGAGGGTTATGAAAATCACTATCTTCCGTAAATTATTTTTATAAGATATTTTTATTTTTATTTTCTATGCGTAAGTATGAAACTTAAGATGTGTGAACTTATTTTATGTCAAGGTTTTATTATTTTAATTCACGAGACCTCTTCTTTTATAAATAAGTTAGAGTTAATTATAAGTTTAAAAAAAATAGTTGGTATTTTTACAAGATTTTAGTAATTAAGATAAGTAAGTTTGATGACTCAAAAAGTCGGGTCGTTACAGTTGGTGTCAAAGTGTCGGTGCCACATAAGGGAGGAAGGTCGAGCTGACTTCGCTTCCCACTATGTCGAAGGCGAAGCCTTTTTCTAGTGGGCAAGCTAGTACGACGCTTCCTCTGACGGTAGCTGGGCAGAGTTGTGTCAGACCTTGAGAGGTTACTTCAACCCGTACGCGGTTGAGCAACGAAGGAGAAGGGCGGAATACAAATGAAGATGTCGGGTTTGGGATACACTTCCTGGCGAAGGAGACCAAGATTATGTCCTCCGCTTTAATGAGAACATTGTCCAAGTCTCACCTTAAGACGTAAATGATATGGAGCTAATAGATCTTTTTCGAGTAGGCCTATCAGAGGATTTACGAGCTGCGATAGAATATCCACCGGTCCTCCCAGACATCAGCAGAAGTATGAGTATTATTTTGTACGTCATAAGGTATTTTGACACGCCAGCAGGACCAGTCAACACTGCAACCCCTCTACCCGAAGCTGATGAAGGAGGAGCCCCTACGAAGGATGAGAGTGAAGAAGAAGAAGACCCATCTGAGGATGAAGCCGACAATGGAAATTAAATTTTAGTTTAAAATTTATTTTTAATATTATTATTATGGATGGATTGTTTTAAATGAACTATGTTAGCATTTTCTTATGATATGTTATGTGACGAGCTATGATTGCTTTATGATTTCATGAATAATCTATTAAGTTATATTTCTTATAAATAAAAGAAATATTATGGATGATGCTTAGAGTTATGATGTTGTAAGAAGTTTTTAACAACCAAGTTTGAAACTATGGAAAGATATTAACATGAGGAATTTACCCCCTTAACAGAAGTTGAGAAATGGAGCCGATTCACCAAACTAGAGCTGAGAGACATGCTGCTCAGAATCCAGCTGGGGAATAAGAAAACCAAGCAGCTCAACTAGCGGTTGGACAAAGTGTGACTGCCCCAGTGGCTGGTCGTGGATGAGGAAGTGGAGCTACTCCGAGAGGAGGGAGGGGTAGAGGCCGAGGTAGAGCAAACGTTGATACCCCTATCCCTGAACCAGTTGGTCAACCTCAAGCCCAGCCGAACTTGGCATACCTAGTGGTGGCACTCCAGCAACGTTTGGAGGCCCAAGAAGTGGTCATGCAGAAATTAAGAGCTGAACTACAACAGATAAGGGTCGGCTAGATCTAACACGCTGCCCCTCAAGATGTACCGCCTCCTCAGCTTGTACCATATCCTATTGTGAACCCCGTCGCTGTAGCGCCCCCTAGAGGGGATTTGTATAAGAAATTTAGGCGTATGCGTGCGCCCGAGTTTAAAGGATCATCTGATCCCTTAGTTGCTGATGAATGGCTGTCTATCCTACAAGTGATTCTCGACTTTATGAATCTAACAGATCAAGAGAAGGTGTGTTGTGCCTCATTCGTGCTAAAGAAGGTCGCTCGATACTGGTGGGAAACAGGGGCGTTGAGGAGAAAAGTCGATGGCATGAGTTAGAATGACTTTGTGGTGGAAATCAACACGAAGTTTTTTAACATGAGAGCGATGAATGCACAACAAAGATATTTTAATAATTTGAAGCAAGGGAGCATGATGGTGACTGAGGCAGTCACTAAGTTTAACCAATCAGCACGACTTTGTCCTCACCTCTTGCGTACTGAAGAAGAACGGGTTAGAAGAATGATGGAAATGTTCAAGCCCAAGCTTTTAATGGCAATTGACAGTGGGAACCAGCCCCCTGTTACAGTAGCAGATTGTGTCGAACGGGCAATGAGAGCCGAGTACTGTTTGGCCCAAGTCTAGGAAGAACATGCTCAATTCTTCAAGGCTCGTAAAGAGAGAAAACTAAGGAGAAGCAGAATGGGGATCACAAGAAATCCCAAGGAGGTGGGACCAACAATCATAATAGGCCTAAAAATCAGAATACCAACCAGTACAACAACAACACCAACAATGGTCACAATAACAAGAATAGAGGGAAACCTAATGGGAACCAGTCCCACGAGAACCGAAATATACAACAGAGGACAAATAATTTTACTCCCCATCTGCCATGCAAGACTTGTGGCAAGAATCACCCAGAGAATATTGTAGGGGAACCTTGATTTGCTTTGCTTGCAGACAGAGCAGGCATTTTGTCAAAGATTACCCCAAGCAGAACCAGATACAAAACAATCAATTCCAATAGAGGAATTCAGCACCACGTCTAAATGCCATGCAACCCACCTTGGAAGGACCTCAGATCTTGCGAGGCAGATTGGAGGCACATCCACCACAAGCACAGCTATACGCGTATACCAACGCAGATGCTATGGCCAGTACCTCTAATGTCGTAGCAGGTCAGCCCTCTCTCGCCTCCTATGACGTGTATGCGCTCTTTGATTCTGGTGCTACTCATTTCTTTATTTCAACTAAACTGGCATTAAGTATAAGTAGTGATAAGGATAGAACCTCAAGGATTCTTAGGACATCTCTACCTTCGGGTGACATTTTATTATCGGAATTTTTCTTGAGATAAATTCTGATAACGATCAAGGGCGTCACCTTAAAGGTTGATCTTATTGCAACTTTGATGTCATTGTAGGAATGGATTTCTTAGGAAGGAACAACGCGATCATCGACTGCTATCACCGAAAGATTACTTTCAAGCCAAGCAATGGTGAAAAGTTTGCCTTTAAAAGAAGGTCGCTGTTGAATCATAAAATGATAATCTCGTCCATGCAAGCACAAAGAATGTTGGCCAACGGATGTACAGGCCTCTTAGCGTCGGCTGTGGATAAAAGTAAGGAGAAGAAGTTAGATCCGACGGAAGTACCAGTAGTAAGGGAATTTATAAAAGTATTTCCCGAGGAGTTTCCAGGTTTGCCCCCATCGCAAGAAATCTCTTTCAAAATTGAGCTACTACTCGGAAAGGGACCAATATCGAAGGCACCTTACCGTATGGCTCCTGCCGAGTTGAAGGAACTCCAAACACAGCTTCAAGAACTTTTAGATAAAGGTTTCATCCGCCTTAGTCATTCCCCGTGGGGCGCGCCAGTTTTGTTTGTCAAAAAGAAAGATGGAACCCTTTGGATGTGCATTGATTATAGAGAGCTCAACTAGGTGACCATAAAGAATAAATACTTCCAAGGATCGATGACCTATTCAACTAACTTAAGGGAGCGTCAGTCTTCTCAAAGATCGACCTCCACTCTGGCTATCATCAGTTGAGGGTAAAGGAGGGCGACATCACAAAGACAGCATTTAGGTCACGATACGGCCATTATGAGTTCACGGTAATACCGTTCGGACTCACAAACGTCCCCGCAGCGTTTATGGACCTTATGAACAGAATCTACCGTGAGTATTTGGATAAGTTTGTCATCATTTTCATCGACGATATTCTTATCTACTCGAGGAATCAAGACGAACACCAAGAGCATTTGAGACTAGCGCTCCAGACCTTAAAGGAACATCAATTATACGCCAAATTCTCAAAGTGTGAATTTTGGCAGAGTAAAGTCCAGTTTCTCGGACACGTGGTTTCTACTGAGGGAATATCTGTAGACTCTGCGAAGATCGAAGCGGTGAATGATTGGAAGGCACCGCGAAGTGTCGCCGAAGTTAAGAGTTTTCTCGGCTTAGCAGGCTACAATAGAAGATTCGTCGAATGATTTTCAAAGATAGCAGCCCCGCTTACTGCCCTCACTGGAAAAAGAAAGAAGTATGAATGGAATGAGAAGTATGAAGAGAGTTTTTGTGAACTGAAACGTAGACTGACGACCGCACCAATACTTATAATTCCAACAAGTGGTGAAGCATTGGTCATTTTTGGCGACGCCTCAAAGGTGGGACTTGGTGCAGTTCTGATGCAGAATGGAAAAGTAGTAGCCTATGCCTCAAGGCAGTTGAATGATCATGAGAGAAATTATCCGACACACGACCTAGAAATGGCAGCTGTGGTCTTTGCCTTGAAGATTTGGAGACACTACCTCTATGGGGTGAGATGTGAGATTTTCATAGACCATAAGAGCCTCAAGTATATCTTTACTCAGAAAGACCTCAACATGAGACAACGAAGGTGGCTCGAGTTGGTAAAAGACTATGAATATGAGATCCACTATCTCCCGGGGAAAGCGAATAGTGTCACGGATGCGCTGAGTAGAAAAGAAGAAGCCAAACTCATGTCTATGCATACCCTTCACCCAGAATTGCAAAGAGAGATCAATGAACTCGAAATCGAACTCATAGTAGGAAGCTTGACGAATCTGATAATCTAGCCCACTATTTTTGATGAAATGAAAGAAGCCCAAGCGCTCGATCCCGAGCTAGTCCATATAATGGAAAGAATTTGTGAAGGAAAAGGGAGGACTTTCACGCTTTTGGAGGATTGGATTTTACACCTAGAGGGAAGACTTTGCGTACCAAATGATGTACATATACGCAAATAGATACTCTCCAAAGCTTACGAGACACCTTATTCTGTCCACCCTGGGGCGACAAAGATGTACCAAGGTCTAAGAGAACATTTTTGGTGGAATGGAATGAAAAGGGATGTGGCTGAATACGTTAGTAAGTGTCTGACGTGTCAGAAGGTCAAAGCCGAGCATAAGCATCCCGCTGGCGAGTTGTAGCCCATAGAACTCTCATAATGGAAGTGAGACCAGATTACAATGGATTTTGTGGTAGGTCTACCAAGGACTATCGAAGGCTACGATGCGATTTGGGTTATTGTGGACCGACTGACTAAATCAGCTCCTTCATTCCAATCAAGGTTACATTCTCAGTAGAGAGAGTGGCTGAGATTTATATAGCTAGTATAGTACGACTTCATGGTGTACCTGCTTCGACTATTTCTGATCGAGATGCTCGTTTCACTTCACACTTTTGGAAGTGCGTGCAAAAAGCGTTAGGGACACAGCTAAAGTTCAGCACAGCTTTTCACCCTCAAACGGATGGTCAGTCAGAAAGAACCATTCAAAATTTGGAGGACATGTTATGAGCGGTGGGTCTTTGAATAAGAAGCCGCCATTGATTGAATTCTCGTACAATAACAGCTACCAAGCCTCCCTAGGCTCAGCTTCGTACGAGGCTTTGTATCGAAGGAAGTGTCGGTCTCCGGTTCACTGGTACGAAGTTGGACAATCTAGTCTTGAACAGATAGATTTTATGAGAGAGACAACAGAAGCGGTGAAAAAGATTCGACAACGACTTGAAACTACACAGAGTCGACAGAAGAGTTATGCCAACAAGTGACGAAGACCACTAGAATTCCAAGTGGGAGAAGCCGTGTTTCTCAAGGTGGCTCCACTAAAAGGTGTAATACGATTTGGAAAGAAAGGAAAGTTAAGTCCTAGATACGTGGGACCTTTTGAGATCATACAAAGAATCAGAAAAGTGGCATACAAGTTGGCCCTTAGCCCTGAATTGTCATCAATCCATTACGTGTTCCATATATCTATGCTGAAGAAATACGTGTCTGACCATCTCACGTCCTTAACCAAGAATCGATTGAGGTGCATGAAGATCTAACTTATGAAGAGAAGTTGGTAAAGATCATGAAGAAAGAATAAAAGGTACTAAGAAACAAAGTCATACCTTTGGTAAATGTGTTATGGCAAAATCACAAGATCGAGAAAGCTACTTGGGAGTGCGAGGATGATATGAAGGCTCACTATCCCGAGTTATTTTAATTTTTGGTACGAAAATTTTGTAAGTAGGGGAGATTGTAACAAGCAAGACTCCAAGTTCTTTTATTTCTTTCCTTTAATTTTCGGGACGAAAATTTTATAAGAAGGGGAGATTGTGACAACCTGACTTTGTCCGACCCTTTAATAAATAAATTAAATATTTATTTATTGGAATATAATTCTTGCTATCTAAATTTATTATTTAATTTGGTGTATTTAAAAAAATACATCAAATTATATAATAAATTTACATAACAAGAATTATAGTTCAATAAATTAATATTTAATTTACTTATTGAAGGGTCGGATAAAGTCGAGTTGTCACAATCTCTCCTTCTTATAAAATTTTCGTCCCAAAAATTGAAAGAAAGAAATAAAAGACTAGGAGTCTTGCTTGTTATAGACATAAGGAGAACGGGCGGTACGAAACAATTTTAACTTTGGTTATCACTTGATTAATTATAAGACATACATCATGATCACATAGACAATGAACTTTAAAACATCACAATCATTATTATAAAACATGAAATTGTAAACTTTGAAAACTTCTATCATGTAAACATTCTTCATTCATAACATGCATCACATTACATACATACGTCATATTATATATTACATAACATAAATATCTCTTTTGAACTACTTCGCACTGTAGTGAGGTTCTACTCACCATGAGTGAAACGTTCGAAGACTTGACGGCTAGGTACTGTCGAGAGCGGAAAAAATCTAATGTTATGAATTAACGTAACTATCTATATTAACCATAACTTCTAGCTAAGAATACTAACATTCTATATAGAGATATAGTTTCCACTTAAAAAATAGGTTGGTATAAAAATATTCTTTTAATAGAATTCTGAGCAATTAGTTAGATTTCTAATTTTAGGATACAAAGGTTGTTTTATTAAAATATGAGTTTTAACGGGGCAAAAACCAAATTAGCGCTAAATATAAGATTTTTTTTGTTATTCAATAAATATATATATATATATATAAATTATATATTTTTATTAGCATATGGCTATTTTAGGTATTCTATATTAAAAACCAGTACTAAAGTCTGGTATTTCTTTTTCAAAACACATCATTTTTTTCGCTATTTTTAGTGTATTAATGAATATGGTAAAATAAATAGCATTTCTTAAAAATTATAAATAAAATGTGCAATACAGACAAATTAGGCCACTAGAATAATTTGTATTTTCTTATATTATGTTATACGTGTATAAGTTTATACAATTTGTGTTTTTCTCAAAATGATGTTTAAATTGATCTTAGACGTTAAAGTAGATAATATAACATAGTATGACTGATTTATTTTGTACTAATTAGAATAATTTGTATTGTATTAAGCGTATTTTTCGTATATTATATGATAGTTTGAACATGCCCAATACCTTATTGTATTCTTACTACATACCATGAACAAAGCTTTTAAGGTGCACCAAATGTGCTCTTAGAACTTTTATATAAAAAAAAATGCATGTAATATCCTTTAATATGTGGGTATCATTAATGAATAATTATTCTTTAATGAATAGTGTGGAATAATCAAGAATATTCTAAAATAGTGCGATATTAATTATTTTTGTGGTGTGCTAATTTAATTTGACTCTACTTTTAATGTATGATAGTAGGATAGAAATTCATTAAGGAAAAAAATAATTAATATAGTACCCAAAAAGCAGGACATTTTTAGAATACCCTTTACCAACTAATCTCTTACTTTTACGACGACCTATAACAAACTCAAGACTCTAACAGGAAAAAAACGATAAACTCTCTGCTTTATTTTTCTTGCATTTCTATTCGCCATTACTAGCTAATCTATATGACGATGATCAATAAAAAAATCAGTGCAATTGTGAGAAAGTAGATCATTGTTGCTCTTAATAACAGAGACTCTTTGGCTTTTTAGATAACAAAAAAAGTATTAGCGGCTCCAACCATTCTTATCATGCGAAACATAAAGCAGAAAATTGTCAGAAAAAACTTTCTTAAAAACTATATTTAATTACTAAATAAGCACACAAGAACGTTAATTGTCGGACATTTATAGATGACATTTTCATTCAACGGAAAGATGCTTATTTTCTGTATATCTACTATTAGGTCAAAATCCTCAATGAGCCAAGAAAATATAAGTTCAAAAAAGCCCACGAGAGACAACCGAAGCCCAAAGGACCACAAAGAAAAGAAGGCGACTCACTCAACCACTTGGTCCTTGCCTGGCAAGGCGTTGAGCGGACTGCCGAACAACCGAAAGAAAACTTGCCGGCCGGATGAAAGACATTCAAGATGCTGGTCGGCCGGCGGGACATTTACGCGGCCAACTAGCAGCATGTTCACATGGCCAGCCAGTCCGAGATTGATCACCTGCCTACTCGGCTGACCTCCCATTCAAAGAGTTTTGTCAATAAAACTTGTCATTTGAAATAGTAACGGTTAACATAACCGCTACTACCATGATTTGCATTTACAATCCAAAAATCCAAAGGGAAAAATGAAAAACACAGATAGTATACAAGGTTACCCATGATGTTTGTCATATGGTCATACTTTCGACACTTTTTGAGCCGAAAATATAATCTGCCCTACTTTATTTTGAACACAAAATCAACTCATTTAAGCATGTTTTAATGAGCAGTTAGTCACTTATTTATGTCACCTATGACCTATATATGCTTTATTATCTTTCCTTTATTTTTGTGACTATTGGAAGCATTTATTTTGCACAAAATAAGCATTCAAAAACTGGTCCGTTTTTCCAATTTGAAGGGCTGTTTTCATAGCCTAAATGTCAATAAAACATGAAATTAAAACTTCCAAATGGTCCCCTAATGAGTATACTATAAATCACAATGGTTATTTTGACTTAGATATGGTGTTTAGGCTTCCACAATGACCCAAAATCACCGCATGGTCACCAATCCGAGCCTCTTTTGTTTATGTCATATTCTAATATTATTTTGTCTATGTTACTTTAATCTTATGTTTACATTAATGTTATATATGTTTTAGCCAATTTAGTTTAACCATATTTTGGGCCCATATGCTTTAATATAGTTTAGGCTCTATATATACTTTGATCCATGATTATTTGATTAACCAATATCATCATTCATGCATATTATACTAACTCATGATTAATCATAACTCATCTATTGCATCTATCTCATTATTATCCTTCTTATTATACTATACTATACAATACTGTATATATATACATACATACTTACTAGGTACTAATAAGTACTATGCTAACATACTAACATTCTAACATATATATATATATATATATATATGGCATTAACATATACTATATTATATATTATATATTAGGTACATAATAAGTACCATATTATACTACATACATTTATTTATAATATAAAACCGTCATTTTTTTATTTGACTTCGTGTTGTCCTAGTGACGTGATTTCGATTAGTGTATGTGGATTCGACCCATGTGTTATCCTGGTACTGTCTCATTTCTTAATTTATTCAGTCATTTACATTTCTGTAATTTACATTGCAGTCATTTAAATTCCTAAAATTCAGGCCCTCGTCCTGTGCTTTATTTTTTTTATTTCTTCTGCAAATTAGGCCCTCGTCCTGTGCTTTATTATCTTTATTTCTTCTGCAAATCAGGCCCTCGTCCTGTGTTTTATTTTCATTTATTTCTTTTACAAATCAGGCCCTCGTCCTGCGCATTATTTTCTTTATTTCTTCTACAATTTGCATTCCTGTAATTTACATTCCAATACTTTTCCTTTTCTTGTCTATTTGTGTATATGTACACTTGTCCATATACTCAAATACACCCTTTTACCCGACCGTCCATTACAAATACGGAGCGACGCGCTTAGTTAGTCCGTGTATCATATTGCGTGTCCAAAACCGTCATCTGTGAATTTGACCTTAAGTT
This sequence comes from Boehmeria nivea var. tenacissima, assembly GCA_018132145.1. Classification (NCBI taxonomy): domain Eukaryota; kingdom Viridiplantae; phylum Streptophyta; class Magnoliopsida; order Rosales; family Urticaceae; genus Boehmeria; species Boehmeria nivea. The sequence goes on from CM030881.1 coordinate 4,186,875, forward strand.
GTTCCGATGACATGACCTCGGTCGATGTAGGCGGATTTGACCACGTGTTGTCCCGATATAGTACCATTTCTATCGGTCGTTACTCAAGATCGTGGTGGTTACCATTACTCAGCCCGACATCCTTGGTGTAGCATCCACATTAACATAGGGTATCGTGTCGTGGTCTCGACCCGTCATATTATGATGCACACAACCGTTTGATGGAACGTTCTCATGCGTGTCCATTAAGTCAACAAGAATAGGGCGTCGTATGACATGATTACTTTGACATGGCATATGCGATGTATACAATCAAACCGTTTGGGAAAGTATCTCTATACACTTTATTCAAAGCCAACGGGTCTATATCCTACTTGCGCGTTTATTTTACCACTGATAATCACATATTTATACATCGTACTTATCATGGCAGACTAGCTATTCACATATATACTTTGTCATAGTATCGTACATTTGCTCAGGATACTTGTATGTGTGCTTTATTTGGTTCACTCATTTGTCTATTTGGTTACATGCTTTATTTAATTATCTAATTCACATTCATGTAATGTAACCATGCAAGGGCACACTTGCATCTTACGTGTTTATGTAATTACGTGAATCGTCCTAGACCTAGAAGCCGTCTCAAATGTATATGTTTTATCACGTAAATCGAAGAATTCACTGTCAATGATATCTTTGTGAATAACCATCCGTTTGTTTTCTTTCTCATCATCTTACTCTTCCACTCCCACATTATCATCCTCTAGGACCATGCTACTATCCTCCCGGATTCTATTACTGTCCTCCGGGACCACATCATATTATCGTCGTCCGAGACCATCTATATTGGCGTCCTCCGGGATCCCGCCCATTATAGGTGGATTATTGTGTTGCGCACACAAATGCATCCTTTGAGACCCATTCCTATGTGGCTTTATATGGTTACCACAAGGGTGTCTTGCAATAAAGATCCCCGGTGAACGCGATTTAACACATGTGTAAAGGATAATTCTCTACTATTTTGGCTACGTGAACCTATTTGTGCTCACTCACATTTCATCCTATGGCTCCAGCCTCGGCTTTATGCCCTAACATCATTACATAACGACCATCGTGCCTACCGCCGATTCTGGCTGCTACTGCCGATTTCGGCTGCTATCGCCGACAAGCTATTTTATCACTCTTTGACTATCATCTTGATTGCCTATCTGATCTATGACTTTTCTACATACATTTGACTGATTTATCATCTGATTAAGTGCTATATATTTAACTGCCAATTATGTGCTGAACTGTCGATTTTATGCTTTGTTGCATATTTATATTATAGCTATGTAATACATCGTTCCTTGATATCTTATCATTCGACTTGGCCCATTTTCATCATATATCACGAATTTCATACTTACATTTATAAGATTCCTTATTGCCTTGCACGGCCTGTACCGTAGTTGTTATCAGGGTTTCTTCAACCCGCCCGTCTTTTAGCTTTTGCAGATACTGATTCACATAGCGTAGGGTATGAGTGCCTTCGTTCGTGGTTGTCACACCAGCTCGCCATCCAGCATCTCATTGTAGGGGAAAGATCGTCACCAAGTTCGTCGAAAGTGGGTCGTCGATTCAAAATCCAGAGGCTTATCCAAATCTAGTACCTTATCCAACCAAGGCCAAAATTTGACGAGCCAGGCCCAATGCTCATCTCTAAGCCGTACGACGCAGATACAACACCCCACATCAAAGGCGACTCTGTTGGGGAAGTCAAAGAGCCCTCACATCAAAGGTGACTCCACTGGAGAGGTGAGCTACTCAAACTCTTGTTATGACTAAGTCTGGGCGTGAAGTGGAAAGACAAAACCAGGGTAAATATCTCCGGATGGCCGACGGAATTCTCAACAAGAGGAACCGATGCAAGTGATATGCAAGACATTCAAGCCATGAGGCAAGAGCAAGCAAACATACTCGGCTCACTACGAGACCTTCGCGACACTATTGAAGGCTCTAACAAAGAGGGGGACGACCCCTAACTTGCTCATATTTTGCCAGCGATTGATACTCAACAAAATCCCGATGTGCCACGGTATCCGTCGAAGATGGAAGCCCATCGGCAGTTCATGAACCCATTGGCAGTTGATAGCTAGCAATTATTTGCCCTATCAGCGCTCGTTACTCCGATGAAGCCCATCCTGATGTGAGCCTTTGATGCACAACACCATCAATCTATTACGGAAACCTACCAGCAGTTGCTTACATCGACAGCGGCGAATATTCGACAGTATGTTGCACCGAGCGTCATTGCAGCTGAGGTGAACCCCATCCCAACATTGGTTCCTGCAAAAAATTTTACTCAGCTTGCGATGGAAACCCACCAACAGTTGCCTACATCGTCAGCGGCAGATGATCAGCAATATCTTGCACCGAGAGTGATGAGGGATGTGGTAAATCCACCCTGACACATACTGCTGCTTTACAGCCTGCGACGAAACCCACTTGCAGTTACATACATCGACAGCGGCAGATATTAGAGAGTATCTTGCACCGAGCGTGACAGTGAGTGCAGTAAATCACGTCTTAGTACATGCTATTACTACATATTAACAGCTAGACCAACTTGTTCTCCAGATAGCTGTTGACAATGATAATCCCACTGTGAGGCATCTATTACAAGATGCTCTGGTTGCTAAGCATACTAATATGCAAATCTTACCCGCAGCGATGAATTATCAACAGTAGCAACATACTACTATGGCGCCTCGGGACTCTGCTCAGGGTACCCACATATTATTATATCTGATATACATCATTATAATCAGCGATGAGCTGAATCACATCATCAGGCGCCCATTTATCATGATCTTATCCCCAACGTGGAAGGACACTTACATAATACAATTTCATATCAGCAACATCAAGCTGCCTCTTCACAATATCAAAGCACTCCGGTGCTATATCAACAAGTTTATAACATTACAGAAGCTCGTCAGTTGGACCAACCTGTCATCAACCAGCCAACCGCCGATGCTCCTAATCAACAAACTGATCATTAAGTACGATGGCTGGACCAATCTGTCATTAACCAGCCAGCCGCCATTGCTTCTAATCAGCAAGCTAATCAAAATGCACGCTGATTGGACTAACCTGTCATCAACCAGTCAGTCGTTGTTGCTCCCAACTAATAAGCTGATCATTATGCACGTAGGCTGGACCAACATGTTATGAACCAGCCAGTCGACGTTGCTTAAAATCAGGGAGTTGTTCACAATGCACACCGATTGATCAACCTGTTATCAACCAGCTAGTCGTCGTTGTTTTTAATTAGTAAGCTATTCATAATGCACGATGACTGGACTAACCTGTCATCAAACTAGCCAGTCGCCGTTAATTTTAATCAGCAAGTTGTTCATAACGTACGCCAGTTGGATCAATCTGTCATCAACCAATTAACCGCCATTGCTCCTAACCAATAAGCTGATCATTATGCACGTTGGCTGGACCAACCTGTTATCAACCAGCCAGTCGTCGTTGCTTTAAATCAGCGAGTTGTTCACAACACACACCGACTGGATCAACCTGTCATTAACCAGCCAGTCCTCGTTGCTTTTAATCAACAAGCTATTCATAATAAACTGTTGGACCAACCTGTCATTAGCCAGCCAGTCGTCGTTGCTTTTAATTAGTAAGCTGTTCATAATGCACGTTGGCTAGACCAACCTGTCATCAACCAACCAGCCGCCGCTGCTTCCCAATTAACAAATTGTTCGTTATGGTCGCCGACTGGCCCAACCTGTTATCAACCAGCCAGTCACCGATGCTCACGATCAGCGAGGTATTCACAATGCCCGCCCGCTGGACCAACCTGTCATCAATTGCTTCCAATCAACAAGCTATTCATTATGCTCGCCGACTGGATTAACCTATTATTAACCAGCCAGCCGCCGACACTTCAAGCCAGCCTGAACAATCTGTTAATAGCCAACAGGCAGCTAATGAAAATAATCCCGCAACAATAATTTATAAGTGGTTGCACAATACAATAAATTCTCAGCAGCAGCAGACTGTTCTGGCACTTTAGGATCATTCCCTAATTATGGCAAACCTGCATGCAAATCATCAACAACAGCAAGTTGCCCATCATAATCAATTTTATCAATATCAACTTGCTCCTATGCAATATCAAGATACTTCAATACTGCAACAGCCACCTCAAATTGTCCTAGATGTTGATCGACAGCTCTAGATTGTTCCTATTACCTAAGAGTAATTCCAGTAATCCAAAGTCTACTATTTCAATAATAATGTTAAAAGATCAAGAGTCGTTCCTAAAACAAAATGATGTCATTGCGCTACTCGAATAAGAATTGAAAAATTCCTCAACGGATGATTTCAAGTTCATCCCATTGTCACCATAATCAATGGAGTTATTCCAGATGCCCTATCAACAAGAATACCAAAATCCATGCTTTGGTCACTTCGACAGAAGGAAAGGGAACGCGAAGGAGAACATCAGTCGCTTCATCGATTCACTTGGCCAACATGTTGAAAGTTATGATCTTCGGTTAAAGAAATTCTCCTAATCCCTTACCGATCGAGTATATACACTTGGTATACTACACTCACACAAGAATCTATCAAAACTTGGGACGAAATTGTGGCCAAGTTCTGCCGGAATTATTTTCAAAATGAAGAATATGCTATCATCATCCATCTCAGCAGCACGAAGAAAAGACACGACGAATGTGTGGAAGAACTTATAAAGAGATTCTGAGACCTTACTCTCGACTATTATGAAGAGAAAGACAAGCAAGTCTTGGCAAATATATGCATCAACAATATCATCGCTGAGTCCACCTTGAAAACCTTTCAATTAGTCAATTCTCCAAGCTAATTGAAGCCGCAAGAAAAATATCTGCCTTGGTGGAATTAACATCACCAAATCATAGTGGTCGAAAGTTTGACAAAATAGAAGCGCCACAAGTACTTGTAGAAAAATGTCTGTCACGATGGCATTAACATCACCAAATGATGGTGGTCGAAAGGTTGACAAAATGAAAGCGCCACAAGTACTTGTAGTTCCCAATAAGAAGTTAAAATTATCGCGGAAGCCTCAAGGCACTTATAAAAAAGAACGCAATGACTCATGCGAAGATGTGGAAACTGATTATCTTGTTGAAGAGTTCCAAAGACCATAGAATATTACATCTTATGTTGCTCATCGAGAAAGAAAGCGATCCCGCAGGTGTTCTGCAGTACTCAGAGGAACATAGTCCGCCATTATACCCAAAGAAACGAGTTCCCGATTGAGAATAAGAAGAAAAAAAAATGAGACGACAAAAAAAAAAATAATGCCAAAGAAAAAAAGGAGGTGTAAAGGGTACGACTCACCTCGAAGAGGGACGGTAATCGAAAGATGTTGCCGAAGCCGAGTCGAGCCCGATGCGTCTCCGATGCAGCAAATGACACAAGAGAAGGAAAGCCGAATGAAGACTCGGAATAAGGAATCCGGAACTGCCCTGTACAAAAGGAAGCACCATCGAAAAAGTTTCGGGCAAAATGTCGAAGAAATGTTGATACAAAAAAAAAATACATAATTAAAGAATGGTGAACGAAGAACCTCGAAGGAAGAAACTTACCGAAGGTAGGCTTTGAAAAGCCGAACCGGTTATGGACTCGGAAAGAACCTCAACAGCGACGGCGATGGCTGGTCTCAACGAATGGAAAGCAGATTGGAATAGTTTCGACAGAGACGATCGATGAGGACGAGCCAAACCCAAACGACGTCCACAATGGTGCCAACGGTCGGCCTCGACGATAGCTTCCGGGAAACGAACAGAACAAAGCTTGAAAAACTCTTGGCGACGACGGTAGCCGAACGAAAAAACAGAGCGCAAAGAACTCTAATGACGACGGTCGGCGAGCGAGAACCGAAGCCGAGGGACCTCGGCGGTGACGGTGATAGTTCACGGCAGCCGAACGGAACCGAACCCAAATGGGTTCACGACGACGGAGGCGACTAAAAGAAAAAAGGCGGTGGCTCTGAAAAAAAAAATTTCAGAATGAAATGAATAGTAATAATAAAATGCAAGACAATAGAAGAACGACTTACCTTAAACGAAGAGACCAGCCGGGAGTAGCCTCCGAGAGCCAAACGGGAAAGGGACCCGAAGGGTCGCGGGTTTCACGGTAACGGTGGCCGGCGAAAAGTAGCCACGAAAGACCTGCTATTAGAAGGCCTTGAGTTGAGAATATCTTTTCTCTCTCTTGGCTGAACAAGTGAAGAGATTTGGGGCTGAAATTTTTGAGCCCTGTGTATTTGAAAATGGCGAGGAAAGAAGTGTAGGGAGGCCTAAAAATTTTTGCAGAAGAAACCCAAGTCTTGTGAGCAGTCTTCTCCTACTTTCCTCACACTAAAATCGAGCAAAGCACGAAAAATGAAGGTCCCTTTCTCTCTTTCTCCCTATGCTCTGTGGCTCTTTCTCTTTCTTTGTTTCTGTCTTCTTTTGTGTCTTTGGTGTCGGTTAAGGAAAAGGAAAAGGAAGTCAAATGGGTTTAATTGGCAACAAGGGAAAATAAACCAATAAAATAATAGAAACCAAATACCAAAACTTTCCAAAAAGACCTATTATTTTAGAGTTCTTTTAAAAAGATAGCCTTGTCTTTACCACAATTAAACTGTGTTTGTGTTTGGAAAAATCATTCTAATCATTTTTTATAATTTCAAATAGTTTATAAATAGTTTAAAAAATAATTTTATTTTGTAAATTTTGATGTAGCATAAATGGTTGAGATTTAAAGATATTGTATAGGGATTTAGAAAGTAAAAAAAAATGATTGAAAAAATTAGAATGGAATGGAATGGTTTGAAGGATTGAAAAAAGTGAAAAAAAAAATGGAATTGAATGAAATGGATAGAATGGGTGGGGCAAACGGGGGTATTACGTATTAGAGTCAGTTAGCTAAATAGTTATTTTAGACTGTGTATTTTTAAAAAATAATCACAGTTTTAAAAAATTTAAAAACTAGCCATAAAAAATAAGAAATTTCTTACAATAACAAAAATACACATAAAATAATTATAAAAAATTTCTGACACTAGACAAAAATTTTATAAAATATTTCTTGTATGACTAATTTTAAAATTTTTTGAAACTGTGACTATTTTTAAAAATCATTTTGTAAACAGTGGCTATTTTCTTAAAATTCCCTAAACCACATTACTCATTTTTTTACCACGATCGAATGTTATACCATGACAGTGTGTGTTGGTTGATTTTTATATACATTGCTATATATGCACATGTATACCTTAGTATTATATATTAGAGAATGTTAAATAAATAGTACTTGGTCCAATGGTTTTAAAATTTTTGTAACTAATGCCCCCCTTAGCCATCTCAACCATTTTTTATTTTTAAAACTTTGGCCGAATATTATGAGGTAGTATATATATATATATATATATGATCCAATTTAATATATATATATATATGCATATGATACATGAATTAATTTATTTGTATATATACATGTATGGTCATATATTAAAAAAGGAAAAGTCGGTAGAACCTGATCTAGTTTTAAACCTTACAAAGTTAAGTCGATTAAGTCGGTGTCTTAGCAAAAGGAAATTTTTGCCTTACTGTAATTAGACATATTGTAGTCACTACGGCACATTTTTTAGAAGGGATAATATTATATCTAGTCCTAAATACATAAATATTTACAAATATAATTTTAGTTTTAGGATTTTTACATTAATGTTTTATAGAAGGTGAAATTATTAGAACTGGCATAAGATATATACCCGGATACTGAAATAAGAGAAACCCAAAGTAATTCAAATATTACCCACACACAATATTTGATTCTATTATTGTAGGATACGAAGACCCAAAAAAAAGTTGCTAACATAATAAATGATATTAATTGAAAATGATAATAATTTGAAAATATATGAATTGATTCTAGAAATATTGACAAGATATAATATTCCCTAAAACTTCTCTCCCAAAGCCAAGTAGTAATCGTTTCTTTTTTTTTTTTCCCGTAAAAACCTCTCTCAAAATCCAATCCTTTCTGCTACCTAGAGAAACAAACCCAAAAAAAACCCAAACATTATAGCGAGGACGAAGAACACCTCAAACAAAGGAGGGCCAGTGAAAAGGGAAATTGATCCTGGAAAGGATAAAAGCAGTGTTGCTGACGAAACTTTGAAATATCCCACTGCCAAACGTTCGAATGAACTTGCCGCCGGAACTTCCAAAGAAACTGGATTGGAAGCCGACGATGGTGATGTTGAGATGCCTGTAAGTTTTTTTGTTATTTCTGAGTCTATAAGATTTGTTTCAGAAATAAATTATTTTATGGAAAAATTACATATCTAAATTCCTTAAATGTGATATTTACAAAATTATTTGCCAAGATTAGATATTTAAATTAATAATCTATTTTTCCTTATTTATATTTCAGATATTTTTTTATTACATATATACCCTTCAATTGGGTACCCAGTGCTTTTATTTTCTTGCAATCAGTATCAATTTTTATTTTATTTTATTTTTTGCAAACATCAGTTTTCTTTTTATTTGTTTGATAATTGTTGATTTTCAGGGATTTAACGTTCACTGTCCCTGACTTCTTATCAAATTCAAACATAAATGACAAAACTGGATATACATATACACATATATACCCTAAGAGAAGATATTTACAGTATAATATTATTTTTGTTCACCTCATTTAACTGGTTAGATGAGTCATTATTTTTGTCTCTCTCACCAACATCATGTACCTCCATCATGAGCCTTTGAATGTCAAGAACCTCCCATCTTCGTTCGGCATCAGATTTGTACATATTATCTTTGTTAAGAAGTCGACCTTTTTTTCAAGTCTGATTATAGTAGGGTCTTCGGCTACTAGACTAATATTTCTAGTATTTTGATCCATTCTTTTCGTCTCTGATTCAAATGTGAGAGGATGATTTTCATATTTTATATTTGGCACTTCCTCAAAAGCTACATTTATTGTAGGCCTACGAAGATCTCTAGCAAGTATTAACATTTCTTCCACCGTCAACTTCAAAACAAGTACACAAACAAGCTATTAGAATATATCTGAGCAATCATTTTTCATATAAAAAATGATTATTTCTAAGAAAATATTATAATTCCTGCACATATTGGGTAAATATGATGTTACTAAGTAAATATTATTTTTTTACTTCGATAATATAGTATTTCTATCAACACAAGTAAATATGATGTTTCTAAGTTAATATTTATATCACCTTTTTTATGGTAAAGATCGCTTCTTCTAACTCCTCCCAGCTTGGTTGCTCGATAGCTGACCAATTCAAAACTCGGGGGGAAGTTCTAGCCACTCTTGTTGCATAACCGCGGTTCTTTAATAAGGGAATAGTCTCTTAAGCCCAAACTAGAATAGCATATGGGAACCCGCTTATACCTTTTCCGGTAACATCAATATTATATAGTCGGCTCTTCATATTTTTTTATAGTCAGTTGGTATGACAGCTTACCCCATGGGTATTTGTGAAAAAGTTCATCATTATCAAGCATGGCCATGTGCTCCAACTCAACTTGTGTTCCTTCTTGTTAAGCATTCACAAGGTTTAGCAGGATGTAAAGATTTGAAAGCTTAACCTTATCGTTTACGTCTGTTACCGTCTTCGAATCGTAAAGAACATTGAAATCTCTCATGTATATTTTTTTTACTTTGAAGTACTTTTTCAGCAACCGACAATCTTGGCTTCCATTGTGTCAATGAAAGGTAACGACCCACAATTTAGGCCAGTTATAACTGCAAAGTCTCTTATGGCGAATACCATCCTATTCCCTCAATATTAAAAACCAATTCATCTTCGCCTGCTTCTTTGCTTTGTCGTAGAATCAAGTGGCGAAGAAGTTGAGGGTTGAACTTTGCCAGAGGCATATCTAGAAATTGGCCGAAACATCCTTCCCGAAACAATGCTTTCTCTGCTGGATGTTCCAACATTCCCCGCACTGTTGTAATGCTCTCTATCTTTGAGTAGTTTGAAAATTTTTGTTTCCTCGTGGGCCACTTGCGCTTGTCAATTTCAAGTTCTCCAATCTATAAAGATAAATCATGACGCATTTGTTAAATAATATCTAATCAACATAATTCTAATCAAGCTTCTGCTAAAAATTAAACAACCCAAAACTCTGCAATATTTATGAAACATTTATATTCTGCAAAGTATAATATATTTTATAAACATTTGTCATCTAGTAAATACTGTAAATACTATATTGCTGAAGAAATAATATAGTGCCAATAAAATATTTTAGCCTTTCCGCATCAATAAAATATTTTCTAGTCAAACCATAATTCCAGAACAAAAACAAACTAGCAAAAAAAAAAAAAAAAACAAACAAACAAACAAAGAAACACTTTCAAATATCCGGCAGTAGGCAACACTTTCAATAATTTCAAGGAAACACATTTTCACATATAAACCATTCACACATCAAACAATCAAATTTTCAAAGGGTAACCCAATACTATAAATCCTCGTCAATAAAACCATGTATATAAAATAAGGGATAATATTATATCTAGTCCTAAATACATAAATATTTACAAATATAATTTTAGTTTTAGGATTTTTACATTAATGTTTTATAGAAGGTGGAATTATTAGAATTGGCATAAGATATATACCCGGATACTGAAATAAGAGAAACCCAAAGTAATTCAAATATTATCCAGACACAATATTTGATTCTATTATTGTGGGATACGAAGACCCAAAAAAAAGTTGCTAACATAATAAATGATATTAATTGAAAATGATAATAATTTGAAAATATATGAATTGATTCTAGAAATATTGACAAGATATAATATTCCCTAAAACTTCTCTCCTAAAGCCAAGCAGTAATCGTTTCTTTTTTTTTTTCGTAAAAACCTCTCTCAATATCCAATCCTTTCTGCTACCTAGAGAAACAAACCCAAAAAAAACCCAAACATTATAGCGAGGACGAAGAACACCTCAATCAAAGGAGGGCCAGTGAAAAGGAAAATTGATCCTGGAAAGGATAAAAGCAGTGTTGCTGACGATCCTTTGAAAGATCCCACAGCCAAACGTTCGAATGAACTTGCTGCCGGACCTTCCAAAGAAACTGGATTGGAAGCCGACGATAGTGATGTTGAGATGCCTGTAAGTTTTTTTGTTATTTCTGAGTCTATAAGATTTGTTTCAGAAATAAATTATTTTATATACATGGTTTTATTGACGAGGATTTATAGTATTGGGTTACCCTTTGAAAATTTGATTGTTTGATGTGTGAATGGTTTATATGTGAAAATGTGTTTACTTGAAATTATTGAAAGTGTTGCCTACTGCAGGATATTTGAAAGTGTTTCTTCTTTTTTTTTTTTTTGCTAGTTTGTTTTTGTTCTGGAATTATGTTTTGACTAGAAAATATTTTATTGATGCGGAAATGCGAAAATATTTTATTGCCACTATATTATTTCTTCAGCAATATAGTATTTACAGTATTTACTAGATGACAAATGTTTATAAAATATATTATACTTTGCAGAATATAAATGTTTCATAAATATTGCAGAGTTTTGGGTTGTTTAATTTTTAGCAGAAGCTTGATTAGAATTGTGTTGATTAGATATTATTTAACAAATGCGTCATGATTTATCTTTATAGATTGGAGAACTTGAAATTGACAAGCGCAAGTGGCCCACGAGGAAACAAAAATTTTCAAGCTACTCAAAGATAGAGAGCATTACAACAGTGCGGGGAATGTTGGAACATCCAGCAGAGAAAGCATTGTTTCGGGAAGGATGTTTCGGCCAATTTTTAAATATGCCTCTGGCAAAGTTCAACCCTCAACTTCTCCGCCACTTGATTCTATGACAAAGCAAAGAAGCAGGCGAAGATGAATTGGTTTTTAATATTGAGAGGAATAGGATGGTATTCGACATAAGAGACTTCGCAGTTATAACTGGCCTAAATTGTGGGTCGTTACCTTTCATTGACACAATGGGAAGCCAAGATTGTCGGTTGCTGAAAAAGTACTTCAAGGTAAAAAAAAATATACAGGAGAGATTTCAATGTTCTTTACGATTCGAAGACGGTAACAGGCGTAAACGATAAGGTTAAGCTTTCAAATCTTTACATCCTGTTAAACCTTGTGAATGCCTAACAAGAAGGATCACAAGTTGAGTTGGAGCACATGGCCATGCTTGATAATGATGAAGTTTTTCACAAATACCCATGGGGCAAGCTGTCATACCAACTGACTATAAAAAATATGAAGAGCCGACTATATAATATTGATGTTACCGGAAAAGGTATAAGCGGGTTCCCATATGCTATTCTAGTTTGGGCTTAAGAGACTATTCCCTTGTTAAAGAACCGCGGTTATGCAACAAGAGTGGCTAGAACTTCCCCCCGAGTTTTGAATTGGTCAGCTGTCGAGCAACCAAGCTGGGAGGAGTTAGAAGAAGCGATCTTTACCATAAAAAAAGGTGATATAAATATTAACTTAGAAACATCATATTTACTTGTGTTGATAGAAATACTATATTGTCGAAGTAAAAAAATAATATTTACTTAGTAACATCATATTTACCCAATATGTGCAGGAATTATAATATTTTCTTAGAAATAATCATTTTTTATATAAAAAATGATTGCTCAGATATGTTCTAATAGCTTGTTTGTGTACTTGTTTTGAAGTTGACGGTGGAAGAAATGTTACTTGCTACAGATCTTCGTAGGCCTACAATAAATGCAGCTTTTGAGGAAGTGCCAAATATTAAATATGAAAATCATCCTCTCACATTTGAATCAGAGACGAAAAGAATGGATCAAAATGCTAGAAATATTAGTCTAGTAGCCGAAGACCCTACTATAATCAAACGTGAAAAAAAGGTCGACTTCTTAACAAAGATAATATGTACAAATCTGATGCCGAACGAAGAAGGGAGGTTCCTGACATTCAAAGGTTCATGATGGAGGTATATGATGTTGGTGAGAGAGACAAAAATAATGACTCATCTAACCAGTTAAATGAGGTGAACAAAAATAATATTATACTGTAAATATCTTCTTTTAGGGTATATATGTGTATATATATATCCAGTTTTGTCATTTATATTTGAATTTGATAAGAAGTCAGAGACAGTGAATGTTAAATCTCTGAAAATCAACAATTATCAAACAAATAAAAAGGAAACTAATGTTTGAAAAAAAATAAAATAGAATAAAAATTGATACTGATTGCAAGAAAATAAAAGCACTGGGTACCCAATTGAAGGGTATATATGTAATAAAAAAATATCTGAAATATAAATAAGGAAAAATAGATTATTAATTTAAATATCTAATCTTGGCAAATAATTTTATAAATATCACATTTAAGGAATTTAGATATGTAATTTTTCCTTTTTAGACATGGCCGAACATCATACATCACTCTAATCATAAGCATATACATCGATATATATATAGTCCAATATATATATTTGTATATATGTACATTTATATGTCGATATTTATGGTAACATGACTGTATATAAGAAAAAAAATCACCAGTATATGCGTGTGTACATGTACATCGACTTATTTAGTTAGTATATATGCATATATATTCAAATAAATTATTTAGTCCCTTCGTCATTCTATTATAAAATTCATATCATCTACTTCTTATGATAAATATATAAGTATGGCATTGTGACTTTTGGTACCTCATCACTAACTATTTTAATTTGTCTCGTGGGCATGTTTGTGTTGACATACACGCTCGCTCGGGATACGGAGAAACAACACGACGGAAGTTGCTTATCCATTATGACTAACTTAATGGTTAAATTTTTTCCATTTAAGCATTAAACATGTGTATTATTGAGCAAACGGCTCGTCTCATTGCACTGCGCAACCTGTTCGCTCAAGGAGGCTAAATGTTGATGGTCAAAATTTAACAAAGCATAATTTGAGCCCAAGCCCGGAAAATAAATCATATGGGCCCCGAAGGCCTATCAAAGGTCCAACAAACCAATGTAAATATAAATTCACAATCTTGTAAAGATTAAATAATTATGTGCTAGTGCCTTCACTTTTATGAATATATTACCAAAATGACATATTTTACAACACGAAATATTTTATTTAAAAAATAATAATTAGCACACAATTATTTAATCCAAGGTCTCAAGCCTCTCAAGGTGCTATATTGGGTTTTGGAGTGGAAGGCATAAAATATAAAGTAAAACCAATAAATATGGTCATTCTTGAAAGTTTGTGAATTTACTTGAGAAATTCATAAGCATAATTTCAAAGTGGGATTTATTTAGTGGATTAAGGAATGAATAACCTCATTTTTTTAACTATTTCAACATCACAAGATATGTCATGATCAAATGTAATTAGGTCTAAGTTCATATCTCCCAAAAGTCCATAACCAAAAAATGGTTACTTTTCAAAAATAATCCATGATAAAATCCAATATTAATTTAGCCCAATTACGCCCATACTAACCTTAACTATTCATATACATGGTCATCCTATCATTATTTTACAATTTTAAAAGTCTAAATGCCAAGTCACCCAAACCAGCATAGTAGGCGGTTCATGATTGGTCGAAACTGCTGACCTATCGGCGGTTCTTTTTTGTCATCTTTTTTAAAAAATTCTTCCACCAAAACCATCTACATAGACTCCCTTTCAACCCCACCAACCCAGTTTCTAGAAAAAAAAATAGATAAGGATGAGCTTGCTTTGTTTTACTGAGTCACCAAGTAGCTTTTGCTTAGTCACCAAGCAATAAATGCTAATTTTGCATCAAAATACAGCTGCAACATCAATTATTTTATGATTAAAGTTAAGTCTCGATCCTATCCTAATTTTCTAGTTGAAAAAGTTACCTGAAAAGGCAAAAAAATGAATCGCCGAAAAAAAAAAGTTTTCAGAACACTAAAAGGAGCATGTAGGGGTCCCCACCACATAGTGGGACATCACGCAACACATATTCTACCCCACTTTAACACACATTCTCACTCCATAAGCTCCCACATATGCTACTATCTCCATGTCTCTCCAAAAGCTTCCAAAAAACCACTTTCTCTCACTAGAATTCTGATGAGTGAGCAATATACTCACTCATATATCATATTTTCCATCTTGAATTGTCGTAAATTCCTCAAAGTTTTGTGAGTGTACAGGTGAATTAAGTACATGTACGAAAATCGAGATGAAAAAGCACACAAAACGGAGCATTCTGGAGCAAAGGAAAACTGAAGAAAAAATACAGAGCCATCGCCGATCGATCGCGGTACATCAGCCGATCGATCGGTAGGAATTTCAAAGAACAGGAGCAAAAAGGCAGAGCGATCGCCGATCGATCGCGGCATACCAGCCGATCGATCGGCACTATTTCAGAAGATCGCCCGCAACATAGCCGATCGATCGTGACATAGCAGCCGATCGATTGGCCAACTCGTACGAAACCTAACATAGTCAGCGCCGATCGATCGCGAAACTGAGTCGATCGATCGGCAAAACCTCCTGATATATAACGGCGTCGTTTTCTAGACTTTTAAGACTCCAAATTTCCACCGAAATTAGGTCAAAGCATGTGCTCTATAAATAGAAGACAGATTTGGACGAAAGAGGGGAGGTTCACACAGAGAGAAACACCACAAGAAGCTCAAGAACACCAAGAGAAGGATTGGCTCTTCAAAAGGAAGATGAAGACGGATTCGCCTGCAAATCTCACCTGAGTTTTCTCTACTCTCATTATTTTCTTCTCTTGTATTTCTTGTAATCATTATGAACCCTAGTTTAGTTTATATATTTATTTGGTTGGTTTCAAGAGGCTAAATCTCTCTCTAGGAGAGATTAGCCGAACTCAATGTCGAATCTATTATAATTTTCATTAATAAATTGCTGTAATTACTCAATTCTCATGTTTGTGTTCTTGTTGGTTTATTTATTTCTATTTGCAATTGAGAGATTGGATAGAAACTCTAGATTCAATTAGGTTAAACTTGAGAGAGGCAATTTAATTGAATTGGGAATAACAAGAATCACAGCTTAGAAGCCATAAGGACCGAGAGGTGACTGGTAGTCTAAGTAGTCAAATTATAAATCGTAAGGACCGAAAGGTGATCGATTTATGATTCTAAGAATCGTGCGTGAATGTGTTCAATCTTAGCGAGCGGACGCGTGAGTTAGAATTGAATACATAATTAGGTCAATAAGCGAGAACTGCGACTTAGTTCTTAAATTCCTAGACTAGCATAGAATTGAGGATTGTGGTGAGATATTAAGGATAATTGAATTGAGGACACGTTGAGGGAAGCTAATCGATCCTAGGTTTATTTATAGTATTTTTGTTTACAGTTATTTTGTTTATTTATCTTTCATTATCTAAATTATTAGCCTAGATAAAGTAGACTTTTAGTATTCATAGTGCTTAGTTAATTGGGGTAGTTAGTTCTCTGTGGGAACGATATCCGGACTCTTCTGTCCACTTTATTACTTGAATGACCCGTGCACTTGCGGTTATAATTCGCGTGTGTTTTCGAGCGAACAAGTTTTTGGCGCCGTTGCCGGGGAACAAAACGGCCTAATTTGATTAACACTATGAAGAACGATAGAAACTTTAATCTAGGCATAAAAAAAAAGTTCATTTTTATTCAATTTAAATTTTTCTTTGATGTTATCTTGTTTTTGTTTTGCAGGAGCTTAAAAATGTGGGATCGACAAGAGATCTTACAGTTTGTCCAAAGGAATCACGAGCCTTACTGTCATGTGTGGGAGAGATACAAGGACCTCCTCCGGGACTTTCCTTACCACGGCTTCAACCGAGAGGTCAACTAATGAACTTCTTGGATGGGCTCACCACTGCAACACGAGAATGGGTGGAAGGAGGAACTTTCACCTCTTTCTACAATTTCACCACTGACGAAGCCTACCGGTATCTAGAAGATCTAGCCGGGTATGATTACCAACGTTGGAATCCTCCACAAGCGTATCAATGTTTTGAGGAGGAGATATACAACCCGGCGACATACCAAGATCCTCTAAGCTCGACAATGGAGTGAGAGCTTTGATTTAAGGTAGAGTGAGAGCTCGGGTCTCACGACGGACGTGGCTCTCAGGCAACCCTTGTCAAAGGCGCAAAGAAGGCCGGCGCTGGCGTAGCTCGATGCGAGAAAGGCGGTGCAAGGTCGCAGGGGTTGAATTGGCAGCTTAAATAACGAAACTTTATTTTTTATGGTTGTTTGCAAAATGCTTGAATTGTGAAGCTCTGTTTTTTTTTTTTTTCATTTCATTACGAGAATTGGAAATGTTTTGTTATTTTTCAGTTATGTGGTGGGAATGAGATGTTATTTGTCAATTAGATCTTAGTGAAGATAGTGAAAACAATTAAGGAAAGAGAGATTTTCTTTGGGTTGAGATGTTGAATTGGTAGGAGTTTTTTTCTTATATCAAAAGAATTTGAGAGAATGTGTAGTGTTCATCCTAGGTCCTTTAACTTTTCAAGCTATTAATTTCATGAAGGTAGTATAATAGATCGGTGTTTATTGCTTATTTGCTTTAGATTCAATCCCAGTTCCCAGTATAATACATTTTGATTGCTTATTTACTAAAGTGAGATTAAATGGTGGCTTTGATTGCTTTTTTACCAAAGTGAGATTAAATGGTGGCTTTGTTTGTAATCCATGGTGTGTTTTTTTTTTTTTTTTGAAAATAATGGAAATGTTTTGGTTCTGTGAGGCTTGGTGTTTTGGGTCGGCGTTATGGGCTCTATGAAGCCGATTCTGAAGAAGAAAGGGGGAAGAGATAAGTTAATATATATATATATTAAAAAATATATATATATATATATATATAATGAATAGTAAAAAGACCCAAATGTCCTTTGTAATTGGTCATGTGATACGCACATGTCAAATTCCGTTCAAGTTTTTTTATGGAAGTTATCAAATTGTAGTGATTTGTCAAAATTTTTGAAATCAGTGTGCAAAATGCCAAAAATAAAAGATTCAGGGGCAGATTGCTATATCCCGTAAAGTTCAGGGGGCACCAATGTAAATTACTCTATTTATGTTATAACTATGTGATACTTCGTCCGTTGATATCTTATCATTGGGCTTGGCCTATTTTCACCATATATTATGAATTTCATACTTACTTTTACAAGATTCCTTATCGGCTTGTATGGCTTGTACCGCAGTTGTTATTAGGGTTTCTTCAACCTGCCTATCTTTTCGCTTTTGCAGATACTAATTCACATAGCGTAGGGTAGGAATGCTTCCCTTCGTAGTTGTCACTCCAGCTCGCCATCCAGCATCTTGTCGTGGGGGAAAGATCGTCACTAGGATCGTCGAAAGCGGGCCGTCGATTCGAAATCTAGTGCCTTATCCAAATCTAATGCCGCTCATCTCTTTGTCGTACGACGCGGATACGACACCCCACATCAAAGGCGACTTCGCTGGGGAAGTCTTTAATTGTGGAATTGGGCCGAATCTGCGTATAGTAAATCTTTCAACACAAAAAAACTTCTACATCAAAGGCGACTCCGCTTAGGAAGTCTTTAATTGTAGAATTGGGCCGAATCTGCATACAGTAAGTCTTTCAAAACAAAAAAAAAAAAAAAAAACCTCCCCACATCAAAGGCGACTTCGCTAGGGAAGTTTTTAATTGTGGAATTGGGTTGAATCTACGTATAATAAGTATTTCAACATAAAGACCCAAACCCCCCCCCCCCCCCTGCCCTGCACATAATTTAATATATTTAGAAAGGATTACAATTTTCAAGTTGTTTTAAGCCAATTTTAAAAAATAAAAATAAAGAACTAAACTCTATGAAATTTAAGTTTCTAAGATATGATTTTAAGATGGTTTTAAAACAAAACCTATTTCATAGGTTGAAAATAACTTTTACGAAATTTGAAATGGTTTAAAAGATTATGTAGACCATTAATGTATTTCAAGATTTTAATAAAGTTTCAAATCTTTGTGATTTTATAAACACTAAATGTCTTTTATGATTTTAATTGATTTAAACCAAAGTATTTCTATGAATCAAAATTATTTTCATTTAAAAAAATATTTTCCTAGTAACTTTACGTTGTATTTTTTTTTAATGACTTTAAAATCATTTATGTGATAAGATTTTAATGTCTTTAGATAAAATATTTCTATTACGTTATGTTACGCTTATGTTAGAAAAATATTTTTTTTTCTCAAATGTATTTATGTTAGTTTCTTTATGATCATTTTAAAAATCTTTATGATAAGATCTCATGTTAAAGTATTTTTCTGCGACATTTATGCTAGAGAAAATTATTTTATTCAGTTTTGTATTTTATACATAAAAAAGGGTTAGCCCCGTGTTCCAGTGATTCTTTAAGAATTTGTGATTTACATTTAGCTATTACGAAGAATGCTAATGTGACGGTCTTATTAGGCAGATTGTAATAGATTTTTAGTAGAAAACCTAACGGAGATACATATAGCAAACATAGTTCGACGCAATGGTATACCTCTTTCAATTATCTCTAATCGAAACTATCAATCTCACTTCAAAGTTTTGGAGATGCATACAGAAAGAGCGGAGGACACAACTTAAATTTAGTACTGCGTTTCATTTCCAAACGGTAGATATTATGAGATGACTATTTAGACATTAGAAGATATGTTACGAACTTGCGTGGTGGATTTCGGCAAATCATGGAACAAGAAATTGCCAGTAGTTGGGTTCTTATACAACAACATCTACCAAGCTTCTCTGGGCATGACTCCGTACGAAGCTTTATATATGATATAAGGAAGTGACGATCACTAGTCCACTGGTATGAAACCGGACAATCTAGCATTGACCAAACGTATTTCGCAAGAGAAACGACAGAAGTAGCAAAGCTGATCCGGCAAAGACTCGAGACTGCTCAGAGTCAACAAAGAAACTATACCAATAAGAGAAAGAGACTCTGTGAGTTCTATGTTGGAGATATTGTGCCTTTGAAGGTATCACTACTATAGTGTGTGATACGGTTCAAAGATAAACCGAAATTAAGAGGATCTTTGAAAAACATCCCAACAAACCAGGAAAATAGCGTACAAGTCTAACCATAGCTCTTATTTTTCTTTAGTTCATGACGTGTTCTATGTGCCTTTGCTCAAGAAGTATGTGTTTGACCCGTTTCATATCTTGAGCCAAGGACTAAAAAAAGTGCAAGAAGAACTCACCTACTAAGAAAAAATGGTAAAGATCTTGGACAGAGAAAACGAGGTGTTAAGATTCAAGGTGAATGTCTTATGGAAGAATCGAAGATGGAAGAAGCTACTTGTGAGCGCGAGAATGACATGAGAGCTCAATACCAAGAATTATTTTAATTTTTAGTAAAAAAATTCTGTAAGGAGGGAAGGTAGCTCTTCAGTACACAACATGTTCCACGTGTTTATGCAAAAAAATATGTGCCCAACCCATCCCACTTACTGACCCAAGAATAAATAAAAGTCCACGAAGACCTGACTTACGAAGAAAAGCCAGAAAAAATCTTGGATAAACAAGATAAGATGTCGAGGAACAAGGTTATACCCTAGGTTAAGGTCTTATGGAGGAACCACAAGATAAATTAAGCCATGTGAGAAGGTGAAAATGATATGAAAGCTAAATATCCCGAGTTGTTTTGATACTCGGTACTTGATTTTTAAGGATGAAAATTTCTAAAGTAGATAGATTGTGAAACCCGACCGTTAATGAAATTTCAATTCAAATTTAATGTTTTTAAATGTTTAAAATTCAATGAATGGGAAATTTTCCCGACATTTATTTTATGATCATCACATTATATTTTAATGAAATTAGCGGTATAGTCGTGTCAGAGCAATTAAATTAAGTAAAATTTAAGTTTCTCACACTATGTTAGGCACTATTTTTAGGGTTTAAGAGGGAGATTTTATTCTTTTCAACTATCTCTAAGGAATCTAAATAGATTAGGAAGGATTGACAAAAAATTATTGCATTAACTATAACAGGAAATTGAACAAGATTTGTTTCCAATTTCATAAGAAGCAAAGGCAAAAGAAATCAAACAAAGTGGAAAGCTACAATAATTTTTTAATGTGGAGATTTGATGAGCAAGCAAGGAGAAGATATGGAAAACAATCAAGGGGAATCTTTTCCTTGTTCTCACCCTTTGTATGCACTCATTCTCCCTTATAAATAGAGCCTTTAGGTTTCAATTTTTCTCCACGCCAAAAATTGAGAGCTCAAGAAGAGAAAAAGAAAAAAAATTCTTAGGAAAATCTAAGAGAATTTAGAGAGAAAATTCTGAAGAAAATTGGAAAAAGGGCCAGCCATTGTAGAAGAAATTATGGTTGTCATTTTGCCAAATTACGGTAAGAAGAAATCTCATTATGTTTAAGTTTCAAAATGTTTACCTGAAGTTAACCCGTAACATGTTTGTCAGGAATAATGCGCTCGAATAACGTTATCAAAAGATTCAAACAATCGAGAAGCTAGGATTCAGTCCTGAAGTTCGTTCTTATGAATTAAGATATGGTTATGAATGTCAAAATGTTAATGTTAGGATTTTTTCACGAATTTTTGGTTTAAAAACATTGAAACTAAACCCGAATTAGGGTTATGCTTTTCTTCACTATTCTAGAAATTTTTACGGCCTGAGTTTTTGACGTTTTTGACAAACTTAGAGACCAAATTAGTTTTTTCGGCGTTAACCGAATGTCATGACCTGCCCGGAACGAGCCGTGACCTTTTTTTGTTAATAAACCATGCTTCCATATCATTTTAGGACAGCTTAAATTAAAAAACAAACAAAATAATAATAATACGATATAATCATGACCAATTTAAGAATTTAATGATACATAATTAATGTAAAAAAAAAAGGGAGAAATTAAAACTTTTCTCTTTCTGTCAAGAGCATCAAAATAACTTTACTATACTGGGTGCCAGCATTCTACAACTTTCATAGGTCGGGTCCATATGTACATTCACCGGCTCTCTCGAATTTCATCCGCCGTCCTACTCCATCTTCGGTCGCTTACCTGTAGCTACAACATAAGAAACACTTGATGAGATTTTACTCAGTAAGCAAAAATCTATCTACCCTATTCGTAATGCACGTGAAAATACATCATTATGCAACATACGATAATCACACAGAAATGATCTAACCGTCCCATACTAGTAGACCCTTACATTTTAAGGTACACATCGTTTATCATTACACAAACTTGGTTATGACATACATTATCTTTCTTTCTTAATTAAGTTACATGGGATTGAAAAATTCAAGGCGTAGAAAGGTTTAGTTTGCATCTCAGCTGGTTTGATCCAGAATCTTGATTCTCCCAAGCTTGTCTCAACTGGTTCAATCCAGCCATCTTGACATTGTTTAGATTTGTCTAGGATCCACTAATGGCCACAATAAATATAAGGTGCCAGTCGGGAACGGGAAAGATTCTCGATCATAAACTCCGTTGGTGTTGGGACAAGGTCACCGCAAAAACATATGCTTGGGACGTACCACCGTCGGTCTTTGGGAGTATCTGGCTGAGCCATCGACAATTTCAGGTTTTATCTGTTTTATTTGAGTAATCATACTTCAAGTGGATTATTATTTCACGAGAGACAGAAAGTCCTTTTGAGGATTTACCCGCTCCATACGAGCGAGTCTGAGCTTTAAAATCTTATATAGAATCCACATTAAAACCTCTGGGTAATTATCATAATATCGGGTCCAGAGATTTTTCATTCATTTTTAGTTACCATAAGCGTGTAAAAACTCATCTAACTTTTTAATTAATGAGGGCGATGGACCCATTATCTGTCGTCAACGTTTCATCTTTCCCTAGGTTCGGCCTAGTATCTAATTATCGTCGGACAATCAAGCATATTAAGGAAATATAAACAATATGATAATTAATTATTACAAAACCAAGCATAAAATACAGAACAACATTCATACGTAAAGCATCCTCGTTCTTATGTTGTAGGTGTTAGTTCTACTTATAGAATGCACGTACGAGGTTCGGTTGTCTTGATCTCACCTTCAAAGCTCGCGAGCCTGTAACGGTTACTTTTCCTTTTCCAGACAAAATAAACCTATTGAGAAAATAAAACTTTCTCTTTGTAAAACTTCCATTGAATATCCTTATACTAAGTCCTTAAATCCTAAGAACATGCTCGGGTAAGCCACAATTCTTAAAAACCTCTAACCTAAACAACACTTGGTTTTCCGGTCCTGATTGAGAAACTGCCTATTTTTCAGTTTCATCGACCGTTGCGAGAATATTTGTAAAATATTCCTTGAATGTTTAAAAAGTAAGAAACTAGTTGGGTTGGAAACTAGACTCAAAGCTCTTTCATTACAGTGGTTACATATATGGTTTTAGCACTTTATATTTTCCAAATATCGCCCAAAAATTAGGACTTCAGATTAGATTCTATAGCCTAGGCAGATTCTAAATCTGAGTTTGAAAAAGTTTAGTTAATTCAAGAAAAATCTTTTTTATGTGCTTCTTATTTGCGTATAAAGATAAACAAATATAGTTTAAGGAAAAAATATATGGTTATCATCAACGTGCCCAAACATTCTTGATGATGTGATTAATTTAAAAAGTATTCAGTTTCAAGAGAAATTTCTAAATCTAATTTTGGAAAATTTTAAATAATTCTAAAAAAATCCTTTTTACATGATTTTTATTTCTATAGAAAGCTAAAAGAGTATAGTTTGAGATAAAAATAGAAACTATATAAATAAAGGCCGTTACATAGCCAAAAATTAGAGTTTTCAGAGGCTGGTTGAGATTTTGTTCTAACCTTTGTTTAAACACCATTCTCTACCAACTTTCTTTAAAATCTCATGCATGCAATTATACAATAAAAGTCTAAGGGATTGTCATTTTTTTTTAATTCTACATCAACCATAAGTACACGTTAAAATATTAAACATAAACCCTGAGTATAAACTTTAAGATTCTAAAGTAACAACCCAACTGAAACATAATCTCAAAAGTTATCATACATGTGTAATCTAAGTGCATTCAACTTTGTCTATACCAGCATATAGTTTAACATCCTCTCAAAATACCTAGTCATGGAACTAATGAATGAATAAAAGAGATGTAAAGTTACTTCTTACCTATATTGAGCTTAATCTTCAAGCCCTTTCTTCTCTTAGCCTCTAGGACTAATGGTTGTATTTTATTATGAATAATACTTCTTTTTTTTTCTTTTTCTTTCTCCCTCTTTCTCTTCTTTTATTCCTCTTTGTTTCTCTCTAATCTCTTCTCTCTCTTGCTGGACAGCCTTGTTCTAAAGTGAAAGAGGGCTGCATCTCACTCTCACTTTTTATTCTAACCAAACCAAGCTTAGGAATTAACTAAAATTCATGACATTTGTCACACAAGCTCATGCATGGTGATAACTCCTCACAAAGGTCAACTTAGGGCGTAATGGTTGATAACTCAATCTTCTCATGCAGAAAAATCGTGCTAGCTACGGCCCTAAGTCTCCCTAAAGCCAAAATTTCTATTTTGCCCCTAAGAAACACGTTTTGATGCATTTTAGTCCCTCTCCAAAGCAACTATAATTTCTATAGCTCTACTGTAAAAAATATAATTTTATTCCACTAATATATACTAAAAAAAGCTATACTGAAAATTTTTAGGATTTCACGGGTCCATTTGTTATTATTTTGAAATTTTTCCGTTTGACATCGAAAAGATAATATTTCATAGAAATTGCCCTAAATAGGCATTGGAACGACCTCAAACTTTTCAAATGACCCCAAAAAAATTATTAACTATGATATTAAGTGTCAAAAGACTAATTCATAACTTATTTTGAGCACTTTCATTTTTGGGTCAAAAACGCAATTTCGAAAATTCTAGGCATTTTTTGAAAACTCGGGCCGTTGAATAATTTAACCATAGCAAGGTCATTTAAGGCATTTGATGAGCGAGCAAAATACTCACTCATATATCGCAAATTCAGGCTTGAATTGTTGTTTAATTCCTCATGTTTATGTTATTTGATGAGTTTTGTGAGTGTACAGGTGATTTAAGTTCAGATACGGAAATCGAGATGAAAAAGTTCACAAAATAGAGCATTTTGGAGCAAAGGAAAACAGGAAGAGAAAGACAAAGCCATCGCCGATCGATCACGGCATATAAGCCGATCGATCGGCAGGAGTTTCAGAGAAGACAAACAAAAAGGCAGAGAGCTTGCTGATCGATCGCGTCAAACTAGCCGATCGATCGGCCCAACTACGCGAGTCACACAGAATGAGCGACGATCGATCGTGGCGTCCGAGCCGATCGATCGTGAGCCCAATAAAATTCGAGACCGTATCAGCGCCGATCGATCGCGGGTTATCAGTCGATCGATCAGCCAATGCTCGTCACGCAATACGACGTCATTTTCCAAGCATTTTAGATTCCGAATTTCCTCCAAAAATAGGTCAGACCTTGTGCTCTATAAATAGAACACAGTTTGGACGAAAAGGAAAAGACTTTGGACACGGAGAAAACTCAAGAGAACAAGAAGAAGAAGATTGAGCATTCATCGGAGCTGAAGGATTCGCGAAGATCATCGATTTTCAGAGTTTTTCTTCACTCTTATTTCTTTATATCTTCTTCCCTTCTGATTCTATGTTTATCATGAACTCTAGAATTTGCTATTCGTTGTATATAATTATGAGAGGCTAAATCTCTCTATCTAGGAGAGATTGGCTGAACTCGATGTAGATTCTTTTCAATTATAAGTAATAAATTTCTGCAATATTCAGTTATATGCTTGTGATTCTTGCTGGTTTATTTTATTTTCTATTGCAATTGAAAGATTGAATAGAAGAAATTAGGTTTAATTTAATTAAACTCAAGAGAGAAAATTGGATTGAATCGAGAATAGTAAGAACCAAAACTTAGACATCATAAGGACCGAGAGGTGATTGGTAGTCTAGTGATAAATCGTAAGGACCGAGAGGTGATCGATTTAGAACTATAAGAGCTAAGCTTAATTGTATTTAATTCTAGCAAACGGATGCGTGAGTTAGGATTAAACACATAATTAGGTCAATAAGCGAGAGCTGCGACGTAATTTATAATCTCTTAGACTAGTATAAAATTGAAAATTGTGGTGAGGAATTAGTAATTGATTGAATTGAGGAAGCATCGAGGGAAGCCAATCGAACCTAGTATTTAGTTAATTGAGTGAATCCGTGAAAATTTAGTTATTTGTCATTTTAATTTAATTGTTTTATTTATTTTAATTTACAACATTCATTTGAATTCGATTTCTAAACAAAGTGATTCTTTATTAATAGTAGTAATTAGATATAGGAATTTGTTCTCCATGGGACGATATTCGGACTCACAATCCACTTTATTACTTGAACGACCCGTGCACTTGCGGTTACAATTCGCGTGTGTTTTCGAGCGAACAAGTTTTTAGCGCCGTTGCCGGGGAACAAAGCGTCTAATTTTGTTTAATACTACAATAAACGAGAATTATTTTGATTTAGAGCTTTATTTTTATTTAACTAACGTTTGCCGGTCTCTTTTGTGCTTTTGCTTCATAGGTGTATGCCAAGGTCAAGTAGTCAAGACATATTACTACTCGATCCAGAGATTGAACGCACACTCCGGTCGTTGAGAAAGATCAACAGCAACTTGTCATCCAAGTACACAATGGCTGACGACCTACCGACTGCGCAACAAGCACAAAATGCCAATGTTCTATAGGCTCAACAGGGGCAACAACCTCAGAATGAAGCCCGTACACTTCGAGACTACTTGAGGCCTGTAGTCAATGAAAACTATTCAGGGATTCGGCGACAGACCATCAATGCCAACAACTTTGAGTTGAAACCTGGATTGATCGCCATGGTGCAGCAGCAGTAGTTTGGGGGTTTGCCATCTGAAGATCCCCATAACCACCTATCGTCATTCTTGGAGCTGTGCGACACCGTAAAGTATAATGGTGTGCCCCATGACACAATCAAGCTATAATTGTTCCCGTTCTCCCTCCGGGACAAGGCTCGCACATGGTTACATGCTCTACCGAAAGGGTCCATTGAAACTTGGGACGTGATGGTGCAGAAGTTTCTCACAAGTTCTTCCCTCCACAGATGACTTCGCAGCTGAGAGTTGAGATAAGCCAATTCCGACAAGGGGAGAGCGAATCACTGTATGATGCTTGGGACAGGTTTAAGGACCTGTTAAGGAGGTATCCACAACACGGGTTCGAGCTTTGGTTTCAAGCTCAAACTTTCTACAACGGGTTGAACTATGCCACTAGGAGTATGGTGGATGCTGGAGCAGGTGGTTCCGTAATGAACAAAACAGCTGAAGAAGCTTGTGATTTATATGAAGAGATGGCCACAAGTCATTATCAGGAACCTTCAGACAGAAATATTGGTAGACGATTGCAGGGGTTTTATAAGTCGATCAATTGTCTGCAATTCAAGCACAAATTGCGTCCCTGACCAATCAACTTGCTAACCAGAAGGGGCCAACCATGGGACAAGTAGCGATGATGCAGGGCCATCCAGAACAGGTACAACATTCAGAGGAACAGTTTGGGGTAGAAGATGTTCAGTTTGTGGGGAACAGAAATTATTAGTTTCGACCAAACAATAATCTGCCTGTCCATTATCATCCAGGATTGAGGAACCACGAGAACTTCTCTTACAGCAACCCAAGAAATGCTCTTAATGCACCACCTCCTGGTTTCCAAGGGCAATCCTCCTCAAATTACACCATGCCTGTGGAAAAGAGGGCATCAACTCTGGAGGACAACCTCAACGCCTTCGTGAATGAATCAAGGAAGAGAATGGAGGCTTATGATAAGCGCTTCAACAGTTTGGAGATTCACTGCACGAACATGGGAGCCTCTATCAAAACTCTTGAAACTCAAATTGGACAATTGGTCATGGCAGTTAAGGAGCAAGCAACCCGATCTCTCTCAAATGATGCAGAGAACAATATAAGGGAATGCAAGGCAATCATGGTAAAGAGTGGCCCAAAAGTATAAGCGACAATGGAGAGCAATTGTGAGGTTACGGTTCTGACGAAAGCCAAGAAGGAAACACTCGCAAGGAGAGTTGAGAAGGAGCCATTTACGCCACGGAGAATAATGTTCCCTGACAATCCTCCGAAGATTACCACGCCACTCCCGTATCCTCAGCGCTTCAAGAAGAAGACCCTCGATGAACAATTCGCTAAGTTCCTTGAGGTGTTCAAGAAACTACACATCAACATTCTATTTGCAGACGCCTTGGAACACATGCTAAATTACGCAAAGTTCTTGAAGAAGATGATGGCAAAGAAGCACAAAGTGGAAGAGTTCAAGATGGTAAGTTTAACTGAGGAATGCAGCGCAATAGTCCAAAGAAAGCTACCGAAGAATGAGAAAGACCCCGGGAGCTTTACCATACCTTGCACGATCGGCGACACCACACTTACCAATGTGCTATGTAATTTGGGCGCAAGCATTAATTTAATGCCGCCATCGATCTTTAGGAAGCTTGGACTCCAAGAAGCAAAACCAACAACCATCGCACTACAAATGGCCGACCGCTCCATAGCCAAACAATAGGGAGTGATTGAAGATGTGCTCGTAAAAGTCGACAAGTTTATCAACTCGGTAGACTTTGTTGTATTAGATATAGGGGATGATAATGAGGTCCCACTAATCCTAGGATGACCATTCTTAGCAACGGGCAGAGCTTTAATCGACGTCGAAGGAGGTTGTCTTACGCTTCGAGTGGACAATGACCAAGTCTACTTTCACAAGTCTCACTCAGCCAAACCATATGAAATAAAGCCCATGAGAACACGAGATGAGGTAGATGCCATATTCGAGAACGCGATAAAAATATCTAAATTTGAAGGCAGGACCCTACAGAAAGAGCCAACCAAACCGGGTTCGATGACAAGACGTTTACGGTTATACCTCAAATGTCTGAAAAGGCGTGGCAAGACCCCGAATACCAAAGTTGTGCCAACAGCCGTTCCAGCCGCAGATGAAATTCACAAAAGGAAGCATCAATTCGCAGTAGAATTACTTCGGCAACAAAGAGAGCAGAATAACGAATGAAGATGCAACGTCAAGATGGACGTTAAACGGATCGGCTTCTCGGAAGGCAACCCGAGCGTTATTTTATGTTTTCGTTTTTCGGCTTAGTTTCTTTTTAATTTCTGTTATTTCTTTGTTTATTACGTTATTTTGATTTTCTAGTTGAAAATTCGATATGGATTACTAATATCTTTGTTTTTGGTTTCTAGATAAAAAAAAAAAAAAAAGAGGGGGGAGGGGGGGGGGGGGGGGGGGGGGGGGGGGGGCTACACAGATTCAACGCCGATCGATCGCACCAATTAGGCGATCAATCGCAGCTCATCTCCATCAGCGCACTTCACCAGGGCCGAGTCGTAGCCGATCGGTCGCGAGGAGACACCACTGATGGCCAATACGCGACCGATCGATCGTGGAATCTGCTGCGATCGATCTCGAGAGACGACTGAGGGCACCCGATCGATAGCCGATCGATCGCGAGGCTTTGGTCGATCGATCGGCGAGGCGCGCACAAGCCTAAAACGGCGCGTTTAAATGCTTTCAAGGGTTTTTAACCTCCAAAATTTCCCTACTTCGTCTAAACAACCTCTCATTCTCGATTTTGCTAAAAACCTCTCTCTCCTCCTCTCTCTTTCACCCAGCCGATCGTCCACCCCTCCTCTCTCTCCTTCTTCCATTACCGCACGCCGATCACCGCCCCCCATACAACACCCATTCTCACCCATCCACACCAATTCCCCCTCTCCCTCTCTTACCCAGCCATCGTTCCACCCCTTTTTCTCTCATTTGCCACCAGAACTTCCCCCACCAGAACTCAGCCCTTGCACCGCGCTCTCTCCTGCATTCCAACTCGATCAGCCATCCCGTCCTCAGCCGCGCCCTCTCTCGCCCCCCTCACGCACTCCTGTCGGGCACCGCTCTGCACCACCAACCCGGGTGCCGCTCAATCTCACTCGTCCGAGCTCCCGCCCTCCGCCACGTCCACGCGCATCTTCGACGCCGGCTATCTCTCGCTCTTCCGAGGTTTGCCATTTTTCTTCTCAGTGGCCTCTTGGTTGTCGGCACGTTTTGTTGGGTTGTGGTTATTCATTTTGGAATTCTAGCTGCAATATTTGTTCTGAGAGATTAGAAGTCGTGATTTTCGTGCATTATTGTGTGATCTTGCTTCGTTGGTTGTCATATTTGTGGGTTCGTTTTGTTGCTGCGGGTTTGCTTCGTGTGCGGTTATTTGTTGTGGTTGTCGAGATCGGTTATCGACTTCTCCGCCATGGCTAAAAGAAAGACTAGAGTGCCGTCCGAGATGGTGCGTCGACCCGCTGTGGCATTTTCCCAGGTGTTTGTCAATTCCGATGCTGAACGACTTTATAAACACTTTGTGCAGTCCAGCCAACCAACGCACGTGGAGTGTGACTTCGCTCCCGAGCCCAGCGACGGTCATTTGCAGGCTCAGATATGCTGGCTCGGCTGGCAATGGTTGTGTGATCAACCTTGAGCGGCCAATATGGTAGTGGTCTGGGAGTTCTACGCCAACGCTCACTTTAACAGACCGGGCAATGTCGTGTTGGTTCGCGGCAAGGACGTTTCCTTCAGCTCGGCAACCCTACGGAGCATTATCAACCTCCCTACTGTGGCGGATGACGATTTCCATCGCCTCTTACATGAAGGTGCCGACTATGAGGCTCTTTTGCAGGAGATGGGTTTTCCAGGCTCCTATTGGTCTTATTCGGCCTCCAACCCGACCAAGCCACTGCATGTCCGCGCCAACACTCTCAATCGCTTTGCGCATGCGTGGTATCATTTCATCCGCCACAATCTCATGCCGACCTCCCAGAGATCCGAGATAACCACTGACCGAGCACTCCTCACCTACTGCATATGCTCAGGACTGCCTCCTTCGCCGTGTTTCCGACATGCAGCAACGCCAGTACCACCTTGTCCAACACTTGCACGACCTGGAGGTGAACCTGCAGCACCAACCGCGGGAGCCATTCCTCGAGTACCTATTGCAGCCGTATCACAGCCCGTCCCTGGAACGACCCGACGATGGGTGGGATTCTTGGCCCGAATAGGCCCCCTTGAACCGCTTTATTTGAGACAGTGAGGACACTATCTATTCCAAGTTTTAGGGAGGGGATGGGAGGGGGGGGGGGGGGGGGGGGGGGGGGGGGGAGGGGGGAGGTGCTTTTCCATTGTATGGCAAGGCCACAGCGATCAGAGCGAGAGGAGTCACCATTCTATCCGTACTTTCTATTAGTTGTATTTCATTTATCGTTGAACTATTTCATTTTCGTTTATTTTATTTTAGGCTATTAGGTTTATTTTGAGTTAGCTTGGTTTCATTATGCATATTTACAAACTTTGCTATTGTATGAATTCTAACAAAGCGTTTAGTGTTTCTTTTATTTGTGCAATGGCGTGATTCGATGATGAGGACTGGCACGAAGTCGAGTCCTGCATTGTGTCGTAAGTTTCTCCCCTTCTTTGAGTATAACATTGATAGTAAACTTAGGATTTGGCTATTTCACCTTCTATGCACGCAATATCTTCTCTTGAAATTCGTCTGATGAATGTATGCAATAGAAGTTCTTTCTGATAATACTTGCTTGAGATCTCTAGAACCCGACCTTAGTAGTTTTTCGAGGCGAACTTCTAGTGACAAGAACTTGAGGAAATGATTAAGGCCATCATTTGGACCGTTTGAGCCTAAATAGCACACCTTTGACAATATGTCTTTGCACCAATAGTTTTGAGCCTATAACCACCATTTATTTCAGATTTTACAAACCTGTGACATTTACCCACTCACTAGCCTTACATTATCCACAATCACCCTTGTTCACCTAGACTACAGTGCTTAATTTCGTATAATGGAGAGTGAATATGGTAGCAATGTAAAGCCTTAAACCCAATTTCGTTACCCGTATCAACAAATAAAAAATATTGGATCACAAAAAAAAAAAGATACGAAAAGTTGAAAATAAGTGTATCCAATGTTCTAATTCAAAAGGGTAGTCAAAACGAAGTTTGGGGGAAGGGTTCGGGCGTGTTGGTAATCGGTTGGAAGAATTGAAAGGAAAAGAACGTGTAAAAAGATTCAGTGGTGTTGCCGTAAAAGCATGGGTCTAGGTGAACTTCGAGCTTAAAATTAACCTTCAACCTACCTTAGCCGAGGCCACAATATTACAAGCCGAAAAGCCCTTTTGATCCTCAGTTACTTGTGTTCTACATTAGTGGAGATTAGCGACGGGGTTGGGCTTATGGTGATTCTCTTCGGTATGAACCATTAAGTCTTCTTGAGTATGCAGTAGTCGGTTGGATGAAAGAGGAGTCGCACACACACACTTAAAAGGCCATTTCCGAGGTAAGCTCGATTTGTAAAAACTCTAGTTGGATGAGGACTTCGATACTACAAGTGAATCGGTGAAATGTCCCTGAGAGCTATCCATGCCATGCACGACAAAGAATCTGGATGTTGAAATTAGAATCATACGTTGCTTTGTTTTCATTTAGGATTACTCAGTTATTCATTCATTCATTTATCCAATTATTCATTCATTCATTCATGTTTAAGATATGAGTCATGCATCATAGAATTAAAATTTGAGCTTCATTGCTGCTTGAAGACAAGCAATGATTCAAGTTTGGGGGTGTGATGAGCGAGCAAAATACTCACTCATATATCGCAAATTCAGGCTTGAATTGTTGTTTAATTCCTCAAGTTTATGTTATTTGATGAGTTTCGTGAATATACAGGTGATTTAAGTTCAGATACGGAAATCGAGATGAAAAAGTACACAAAACGGAGCATTTTGGAGCAAAGGAAAACAAGAAGAGAAAGACAGAGCCATCGCCGAGCGATCGCGGCATATAAGCCGATCGATCGGCAGGAGTTTCAGAGAAGACAAACAAAAAGGCAGAGAGCTTGCCGATCAATCGCGTCAAACTAGCCGATCGATCGGCCCAACTACGCGAGTCACACAGAATGAGCGCCGGTCGATCGTGGCGTCCGAGCCGATCGATCGTGAGCCCAATAAAATTCGAGAACGTATCAGCGCCGATCGATCGCGGGTTATCAGCCGATCGATTGGCCAATGCTCGTCACACAATACGATGTCGTTTTCCAAGCGTTTTAGATTCCGAATTTCCTCCAAAATTAGGTCAAACCTTGTGCTCTATAAATAGAACACAGTTTGGACGAAAAGGAAAAGACTTTGGACACGGAGAAAACTCAAGAGAACAAGAAGAAGAAGATTGAGCATTCATCGGAGCTGAATGATTCACGAAGATCATCGATGTTCAGAGTTTTTCTTCACTCTTATTTGTTTATATCTTCTTCCCTTCTGATTCTATGTTTATAATGAACTCTAGAATTTGCTATTCGCTGTATATAATTATGAGAGGCTAAATCTCTCTGTCTAGGAGAGATTGACTGAACTCGATGTAGATTCTTTTCAATTATAAGTAATAAATTTCTACAATATTCAGTTATATGCTTGTGATTCTTGCTGGTTTATTTTATTTTCTGTTGCAATTGAAGGATTGAATAGAAGAAATTAGGTTTAATTTAATTAAACTCGAGAGAGGAAATTGGATTGAATCGGGAATAGTAAGAACCACAACTTAGACATCATAAGGACCGAGAGGTGATTGGTAGTCTACGTAGTCTAGTGATAAATCGTAAGGACCGAGAGGTGATCGATTTAGAACTATAAGAGCTGAGCTTAATTGTATTTAATTCTAGCAAACGGACGTGTGAGTTAGGATTAAACACATAATTAGATCAATAAGCGAGAGATGCGACGTAATTTATAATCTCTTAGAATAGTATAAAATTAAAAATTGTGGTGAGGAATTAGTAATTGATTGAATTGAGGAAGCATCGAGGGAAGCCAATCGAACCTAGTATTTAGTTAATTGAATGAATCCGTAAAAATTTAGTTATTTGTCATTTTAATTTAATTGTTTTGTTTATTTTAATTTACAACATTCATTTGAATTCGATTTCTAAACAAAGTGATTCTTTATTAATAGTAGTAATTAGATATAGGCATTTGTTCTCCGTGGGACGATATTCGGACTCACAATCTACTTTATTACTTGAACGACCCGTGCACTTGCGGTTACAATTCGCATATGTTTTCGAACGAACAGCATTCACTACTCATAATAATTTAATACGATCGCCTTAGAGGCACTTCTAATAACTTTGTAAAAATTATTGTTTTGCCCTTTGCGATGTAATTGTATCCATAATGATGACGTAGCACACTTAAAGAGCTAAACTTGATTAATTATCTTAACACATAACATGTTAATTACAAGATTGGGCACTTAGGTATATCGTCTGGTACACTTCAAGATGGCATGAAATTTTTCCGGGTTATACACTAAAGAAATTTAGAAAATTTAATTTTGAACAATTTTTTGTGAAATACGATTTTACTAATTCGGCCTCAAATTTCATATATATCACTATTTTTCAAGAGTACCGAATCTGCCTTATAAAGAAAGTCCATGATCCGTACGTTTTCTGGAAAAACTTGTAACTGGAAAGTTGTAGATCATTGAAAAATAATATAAGTTTGTTCAGAATATTTTTTTTTAAATTCCTTACTAATTTTTCTGTATCACAAAATTAAGATTTTTGCTCAAGAATTTATATATAATTTTAAACCAATTTATATATATTATTTCTCAAGACACCAATTTTCCCATATCACAAAAAACTCTTGTTAAGGACTAGTTTGGAAATGGTACGATAATGAAAAATTGAAACCCTCTGCCTAGAAAAATTAGTTTTTAAATGCGGTGTGCTTTGTGATCTCATTCATACTTATCATAGAATCTCGGAGAGTTTTGTCTAGGTAAGTTGGGCATGAAGTGAGACCATACTACCTTTTCCAACCGACCTGGGAACGTTTTGTTAATTACTATTGCGCCGCTACAAACCTATCCTTATTAAAAGAATAATTTTTATACAAAACTATTTTTGAAGTAGAAACTAAGTCTCTATACAGTGCTAGCCTTGTTAGTTAGAGATTAAGAACTACAACAAATACTTATGTTATTTTATGAAATTAGGTTTCCCACTCCCGACACTTCCTAGCCATTAATCACTCGAACTCTCGGCTCAAGGTGAGTACAAGTTCAGTATCGTATGAAGTAGTTCAAAAGAAAAATTATGTGATATAATGTTATATGTGACGTATGTTTTATGAAGCATGTTATGATGAAATATTTATATGATACAATTTTAAAGTTTGTGATATCATATTTTCACAATTTATAAACATGATTATGATCTTTTAAAGATCAATGACTATATGATCTTGATGCATGTCACTTAATATAATCAAGAGATAACTAAAGTTAAAACTATATCGTACCGCCTGTTCTTATTTTGTCGACCTAAGGGCATTAAAGAGACGATCTATGTGACAGTCTAATCCCGTGAGCATAAACAAAAAAAGGGCAAGGAATGGTAAGTTGTTTAATGAAGTTTTTGACTTTAGGGCATCTACACCCCAACGCTATTGCACTAAATTTGTTCTATTTTGGAGCGATTTGATACTCCACCCCAACGTCAAATTCTTGCTCTATTTTGGAGCAAATGAATAGTATTGCACTAAATTGGTGCAAAGGAACAGTGGATAGAGCACTCTTCTAGGTATTTTTTTAATTCATTTTTTTCTTCATGATTTTAAAAAATTATATTTTAATGGGCGTTTTATTTTAATGTGTGGTTAAATATTGTTGTATAATTTATAATATATTTGAATGTTAATTTACAATGTAAATAAATATATTTATTTTTAACATAAATATATTTGTGGAGTGAATATGGCAATTCAGAGAATTAATTTTTTGATTTTTACGTAGGGTGGTGGTTGTAATATTCTTTAAGAATTCTTGTCTATTTGTTTTTTTTTTATTTTATGTTACTGCGTTTAATTTTGAATGTAATGTCTAATTTTTTTTTTATGTTATTGCGTTTAATTTTGAATGTAATGTATGCTATTAATAAATTAATATAATTATTATATCTAATTCGCTTCATTACTTGCAATAACAATGTTAATTATTTTTATAATCATTTATTTCAATTGTATTATGAAAATAGTTTTTTAAGAATATAAATTGATTATTATAATAAGAAAAAAAAAGAATATGAGAAGACAATATTCTTTATAGAGAAAGATTTAGAGTAATGGGGTGGAGATAGTTGATAAATTTAGTGCAGAATTTGCTCCAAAATAGAGCAAAAGTTACTCTATTTTAGAGTTAGGAGTGTGGATGCCCTTAGTCATCGAAGACTTTTACACCCGCCTCGATTATTTGTTAAGCCGCTCCACGAGGTACGTACACTATAATGATAATCATCTAGTATGAAAGATTAAGTTAGATGATGAAATGAATGAATAATAAAGAAAAATGCTTCATTGCACTAGTGCCCCCTGAATTATACGGGTTGCTACACTTTGGTCCCCAAATTTTTTTTTTTGGCAATCAGCTCCCCATTCTCACAAAACCATTACAATTTAGCTCTTCCGTCTACTTTTAGACAGAACTTAGCATGCGCTTCTCACGTGAGCCATTTTTAAGGGTATTTTGGAAGTTTAAAACAAAAAAATTATTAAAGAAAAATAAAAAATGAAAAACTAATGTCTCTCCCTCAAATTGTCCTCCCTCTCATCTCTGCCTCTCTTCGTCTCTCACGTTTATGTCCGACTCCGTCCCTCTCCGTCCCTCTCCATCTCTCTCATCTTTGTCCCTCTCGAAGGAGGGAGGTGTTGGGTTCAAGTCGTAGGGCAGGGTTGTGGAGGTTCAAGGAGTCTGAGTGGAGGGCGGCGTGGGGGTTCGGAGCTCGAAGGTCGAGGATGGCACGATGCTTCGGTGCTCCAGGGTCGAGGGCGGCACAGGGGTTCAGCGCTCGAAGGTCGAAGGTCGAGAGCGGCGCAGTTGAGCTCGGAGGTCGGAGGGGTTCTCTTGGATTTGGGTCGCCGTGGTTTGGGGGTTTGTCGACATGGTTTGGGGAGTTCGTGGCAAGAAGATCTTCACTCTGATTTCGCTGTGCTGGGTCAAGATTTTGAGTCGCAATGGGTTGTCGCCATGGGGGGTTTGCAGTTTTGGCTGGACTGAGTCGCAGTCGGGTCGCCGTGGTTTGCAATTCTTCTAATCTTTTTTCCTTTTTGCAAATTGTTGATAACTTTTTTGTTTATTGTTCTGGGTTGATTTCTTTTCGCTGGTGTAGAGGGTTTGGTATTATTGTTGGAGGAGTAGTCAATGGAGGCTAGGTTCATGTTTGTGGATTTTTTATATGCCTTGGTTGTTCATTGGAGGCAGGGTATATGATGCGATGTTCATTTAGTTTCAATGGAGGCAGGGGTATATGGCTATTCATTTACCAACATAATAAAAAAAATTGTACATTTTTTTTTGGAGTCAATTAAAAGAACTGCTCAAATTTTTGTTGCACAAAGATGATGAACAAGAAAATGGCAAAACAATATAAATAATTGCCAAAATAGCATACGTAAGCTTTTTTTTTTTTTTTGTTAATAGCAAAATAATAAAAAAATTAAATGGCAATGGAAAGGCTTTATTGCAACCACCAGTAGAGTTGGGCTATTTAATTTCTTGTATGGATTTTTTTTTTTTTTTCAAGAATCATCTCTATACATGGGGGTTTAAGTTTTTTTGTTTTTCTTTATTTTTATTTTAAAAATTATATAAATGACTACAAATGCCTTTGCAGAATTGCTCACGTGGGGAATTTCTTCCACTTTTTTACGGTCGTTTGCAATTTGGATTACATTGCAACGAATTTTCAAATTCAAGGAGCCAATTGCCAAAACAAAAACAAAAAAAGTTGGGGTACCAAAGTATAGC
Organism: Boehmeria nivea var. tenacissima; assembly: GCA_018132145.1. Lineage (NCBI taxonomy): Eukaryota > Viridiplantae > Streptophyta > Magnoliopsida > Rosales > Urticaceae > Boehmeria > Boehmeria nivea. The sequence continues at coordinate 4,224,854 of CM030881.1, forward strand.
AACTCATATAATTCAAGGGGCACCAGTGCAATAAAGTCAAAAGAAAAATTTGTTATGCATTGCATATATTATGATTTATGTGAAAATAAATACTATTCACTGAGCTTTTTAAGTCACACGTTTATCTTTCGTACTATAAGTAAGAAACCTATGATGTGAATGCTAGATTGTACATCCGTGGTGCAAGGCAAGCGATGCAGGGAACGAAAAAGCTACACAAAATAATTTTTGAAATTTAAAGTTATCAAACTTATTATATATTTATTTGAGTTTCATGACAAGTCTTATGTGATTTTATATTTAGCAAATTATGTTTAAGACATATATATTTCTTAAGTAATAAATTATTATCATGTTCTTTTTACAAAGTATATAACTATATGTATATGGTAAGAAAATATTATTACGATTTTTTGTATAACTAGAGTAAAATTTAAACTAAAGTAACGATAAGAAAAGTCAGGTCGTTACATGAACAAATTAAAATTCAAAGAAAAAGTTGCATTTGGAATACAAGAAACTTATTCAATCAAACGGGAGATCAAGTACTTAGTTGGACAAGAAGCACCTTCCCGATCATGTTCAGGAAAATAAAACGCGAAAAGAAAAGCATAATCAAAGCCCACAACATTGTCTTATGGTTAAAAAAAAAAAAAAAGTTACAAAGCAGCATAGAAGTCCTCGTGCATTGCCTCAACGATAGTCATAGGTCATGGGGACACGATCCCTATTGGTAGGGCCTCCGTTGTCGTCAGAATTGTCAGAATCATTGATTCAAGGAGACCTCGTAGGAGCTTTCCCCAAATCCGCGATAATTGTCTCGACACTAACCGTCACATCGGGAAACTTGGTCTTGATCCACTTCACAGCATCTAAAGCCCCGCGCTGGTAATGATCAATAACATCTCTCTCAATCTGTGTGTGGACCTCAGCCAAAGCCTCCTTTCGGGCTCTCTCCGCTGCTTCTTGGATCTGAGCCTCCATATCCCCACGATTCATCTCGGCCTCTCGTAAACGACGGCGCAGGATGTTGTTCTCCTGACGAAGTGAATCACATTCGTCTCCCAACTCCTTCTCACGATCGTTCAAGGATCTCTCAAGGTAATCAACCCTAGCCTTCAACCTCTTGAGATCACGAGCCATTTCGTCTGAGCGTTGCATATCAATAGAAGAGGCTGAGAAATGTTTGATGTTGTGAGAAAAGCGCCCAGTCAACTGCGAGAAAAATAAACACATCAATCAACTCAAGAAAGGAAGAAAACACCAAAGCAAAAACAAAGAGAAGTCGAGACAATACGTACCAGAATAAAATCACGAAGCAAAGGATTCAAAGAAGCTTGCAAGCTGGGCGAGGAGACATCTTCAAAAGCTGAGCCCGGCAACAAAGGACCGACGTGCTTGTCGAAAGCTGAGAGCAACGAATCTGGCTGAGCAACAGGAGTGCGACTGGATCCGGCAACGGGGGCACCAACAGTTGCCCCTCTCGCCTGTGGAGCTGGAGGTGGCATAGCAGTTACCCGTTCAACCTCCCGACGGTGCTTGGAAGGAGTTCCGGTTGCCATCTCTAGACCTTTTCTCTTCTCAGAAGGACCAGGGGCCCCAACGCCTTCTCGGCCACGATCCCCCTCAGAACAACCACTATGGTGCACTCGGTCCCGCTGAGTAGAAGAATCTCGAACAGGCATGTCTGCAGGAAGAAAACACAAATAGAAGTTAACCAAAAAAAAAAGGGGGTCGAATACGCCAATATATACGTGTAAAATAAAATAAAATAAAATAAAGCTAAATGACCTATCCAAGCTTCCGGACCCCAGGTCACACTCTTGACACTTGTACGACCAAAAATACCAGGCCATCTACGATCCTCCACAGGAACCGATCTCAAGAAAGACTCCAAAGCAACAAGCGCCTCGTCGCGGGTGCCCTTACTACGAGGCAACCCTCGGATCATGGCATCACCGAAAGTGGAAGGAGCAGTCCCGATAGATGAAATCGGGATAAAAACCACTGAATGTCGCCATGAGTGGACCTTCCCGGGAAGATCTATAACGGGATTAACTTTCGCCGCACGAAAAGCGTAAATGCCTGGGACCCCGCATGGACGGATGGAAAAATAATCTAAAAACTCCGGCCAAGAAATCGTACGACCATGCTCCTTCCAAATCACCCAGCTGCCGATCAAACTCTTGTAAGAATTAGGGTGAAGTTGTACTGGGCAGATTTCAAAATACCTCAACGCATGTTGGATAAATGGATGGAGAGGAAGAGACATAGCAGATCGAATCTGCTCGCAAAAGACACCCACAAAGCCAGGAGGAGGATTGGAAAGCGACATACCCACTTCGGGAAGGCAAATCTCAATAGACTCGGGAATCCTGCACTTTTTCCGTAGTGCAGCGATGGTAAGAGGACGGGTGGGCTTCAAAGAACCAGCAATCTCATCAATAATAAAAGGACTGACCCTTGCGGAGCAAGGCATATCGTGTACTGCCTCGGGCTACTCTCTTGTCGGAGCGGAACGCCGTCGTATAACAAGCGGGCCTGAGTCTACACTCTCGGACTGTAACACCCTTCTGCTTTATCATTTAGTTTACAAACATATTCATTTAGTAGTTCTTATATGATGTTTAGCTTTTAAATTTTTGGGTAATTTGATGAGAACACAATGTGTTATAAGTTAAGATTTTAAATTTGTTTAGGTGTTAAATTTTACTGAAAAAGATTATGAGCTTTATTACGAGACTTAGAATCGTTGCTTTATTAATAATTTTTCGTAGTCTATCCATAATTTTTATTTAGCATATTGCATATCAATTTAAAAATCTTTGAATAAGCTTTACAACTGTATATCATATGCATCAATCAGATCAACGTAGAGAAAGTTATGGCTAATTACAGTTTAGTGCGAGAATCTGCCAACGAAAATGACACAGTTTTGCATGTTTTAGTGAAAAACGAGAAAGTTACGTAAATTATGTTTAGTTAAACCCCTAGCGTGATTTTAAACGCTCCTAGGGCCTCTAAACACTTCCAAATTGATTCTAAAGACCTAGAAGCCTAGAACTCAGTTCAAGACTTCCAAGAATAAAATTCTTTCTAATTGTACAGATAAATCATATTACTTATACTATATTATAATTTTCCTACGAGTTTCTAATTTAGGAATTTTCCTATGACTGTAGTGCATAGAGTACATATCTAGCTCGACACATATCCCTTGTAATTCTACGAACTCTTTTTTTTTTTTAGCACCTGTTCAAATTCCCAAGAAATGTGATACCATGCTCTAATACGAAGTTGTAGTGCCCCTAAATAGGGGTTAGGAGAAATAAAGGTTCAATAGTTAAAAATAAAATTTTTAAATAATAATACATTTTAAGATCCTTGAACTTTGAAATCTTTTACTAAATTATCAATGTTGCTCAAGAGGCTTCTGAGAATCAAATCGAAAAAATACCAATTGTAAATAATTATAAGGTCAGTTAAGTAAATAGCCATTTTAGACTGTATGTTTTAAAAAAATAGCCACAATTTTGAAAACTTAAAAAACTAGCCATAAAAATTTCTGACAATAAGAAAATTACAAATAAAAATTATTGTAAGAAAATTTTTAGCACGTGTAAAAAATTTCTTAAAAGGCTAATTCTTAAATTTTTTAAAACTATGGCAATTTTTTAAAATCATTTTATAAAAAGTGGCTATTTTCTTGAAATTCGAATAATTATAAAACCGTAATAAGAGTTCAGTTACATATTTATACAAATGCAAAATTTCTCAAAAATACAATTGGTATACTGATAGCATAAACTCTACGTAATCCTCTATACACAAAATTCCTTGGCTAACAGTTAGATGAAAATGAGAACCTCCTACTAAACTATGCAACTGCTCGATTAATAGATGACACTAACCGAACCAATCTACTACTGGACACACAACATTCATTGGACACCAGCTGAAAGAAAGAAGGAAAAGAGGGAATGAGCACAAAGTACTCAGCAAGAAAACCATTACAGAAACTCGTTTACAAAGCCATTAATTGGTTTGGTTATTAGAGTATCTAACAAATACTATTATTAATTACCAAGTATTTAATAAATGTCCACTTATTTAACAAAACATCCAAAAAAAAGAATGCAATCTCCGAGTAATATGATATTTCTCGCTGGGTTTGTTGGTCAAAGTACAGTAAGATAAGAATACCCGTAGGGTTAGAGGTCCAGTCGATGGTTCTCCACTGGTATCAGTAGCAACTCCTAAGTTCCCAAGAAAATGTTGTAGATCCGACTGCTTCTAACGTAACCCGGCTCAGCTCAAAACGTTGAGTGACTGATACACCACGACAGTCCTCTTCAACTTTTCATCAAACATTAAATATCAACATAGTGCATACTGCACAGTAGCTAGGGCTGTACAAAAAAAATCAAATAATCGAATCGTACCACATTAAACAATTGCACCGTACCAAAATTCAATGCCACATCAACAAAATAAAAAATTTAGTACGATAACCGAACCGATTATTGATAAGTGGTGCGGTTTTTAGTTTTCAAAAAATCATATTCGATTTAAACCGTACCGCACCGAATTTATAATATATACTATTAAATACTTTATTTTTCGAAAAGATTGAGATTAATTTACACACTCCATTGAGCTTAGACTCAATTTACACGAATGAAAAACATCACAAAGCATAATACTCCAAGACACAATCTCAAAACAATATAACTCATGTAAATGTGAAACAAGCATCGAAATCATAAGAACAAATTACAAGTTCCTCACATATTATGAGATTGTAAAAAGAGGAGGCCTAAAACACAACACAAAGACCCAATTAATCTACTCTTATTTGTAGAAATAAATTCACATGAACAAAGGTAATCTCTTTTGAACAACTAAATCAATAAAATGAATTTCACCACATAGTGTAAACGAATGACTAGAATTGTTTGGCTTTATCAATAGCATAAAGGAACCAAAATAAATTAGAAATTTTTTAAGATTATAATCCATTAGAAATCTTTCATATTAAAAGCCAAAATATATATAAGAACCCATTTCCTTCATTGAATTTTATGATTTGGAAACGAAACTAAGGCCGAAGAAAGCACAATGACATTTCTACAAATCCACACACAAATATATATAATGCAAACCTTAAACCAACAGAATTAATGACCCATATATATTTGAATGTCTATCAAAGAGTAAGAGACACGTAACTCCAAACAAAAAAAATCAAATAGTGAATATAGATCAAACCAAAAATAAATGGTTCTTAAAAGAAGTTGGACAAGAAGTGTTGGGTCAAAATTCCGCATAAGCCAAGAAAGCCCAAGTTAGAAGGCCCACCAAGAAGATGACCAAAACGCCAAAATGACTACAGTTAAAAAGAGCCCAGAAAACTTGCCGGCCGCTCAGAAGATGACGCCGCCGGCCGGCCGGCCGGTCGGAGGTCTACCCAGCCGGTCGGCGGAACATTACCTGGCCGGCCGGCGAACCGCTAATTCGACAAAACTCGTCATTTAAAGCAGATTATATCCAAGTCCGAGGAACACGAAGGTAACGAAATCTTAACACAAAAAAAAAAAAAAATAGTTCTTAAAATGAAGAGAAATGCAGATTATAAACTGTTTTAAAATCTTTCAATTTTGGTTAAGAAACAAACATACAAGACTCATTTCCTTCCATCAAGGGGTTCAAAAACAACTTGAGGAATTTACAAACAAAATAGCCCCAAATTCCAAGGCAAACACCGAAAGAAATTAAATCGAGCTAAATACAAGCACTAAATCGTTCTTCTAAGGCTCAGATACTCAAAAATCAAATATACAAGTTCAAGGTTCACCACATTAATACTCAAATGGAGAGGACAACAAAAACTAGAAAACCTAATCATATTTCACAGTTGAGATAAGAATAGAAAAGAAGTTGAGAAAGAACGAGAGAAATAATACCCATAAGGATTGAGAAGGGTGAGTGATGCGACGGTGATCTAGTTGTGCGTATAATGAAGGATTGAGAAGCTTGTGCTTTTTGCTTTTTATTTTTTATTTTTTTTTGGGCTCTTAGAAATAATTAGCAAAGAGAGTGGGAAAGAAGTGCCTTGCCCTTGGTTTGACAAAGAAAGATACAAATGAAGGATGAGAGGGATGTGGACGTGGGTTTAGAAAGGGAGCCATTTATTTTTGGGTCTTCGTAAAGCCCAATGATAGTTTAGAACAAAGCTTCCAGTGAGAAGATTAATAAAAGCCCAATGAGAAAAAAGGGAGGGAAAGAAAGGAGAAAAATAAATAATTCATGACCAACAAACAATTATAATGTAAGAAAAAAAATTACTAACCACTTTTATTATAACAAATTTTGAAACATATAAAAAGTTACGGTTGTTACAATAATTTTGTTGTTGATCATGACAAATATTTGGAATAATAATATACACAGGCCAAAAATCTTCCACAAGAAAAATGTACATGTAGAAGCTCTTACCTCCATAAGTTTCCCTCTAAAATAGCTTAACCGTCAATTCATACAAAATTGGAGAATGTAGATATCCCAAATTTAGACACAACTATCCTGACCATAGAGCTAAGTACCACATACATTTTTCATCTTTCTCTGCCGTGATTAATAGGCTCTCGTCCTGCGTTTTATTCTTTGGTTCTTTGATTCTTTTGGTGCTTGTCAATATTGAACATCTTATTTCTGTATTCTAGTTTAATTTTCTATAGTTAAAAAAAAATGACAAACCTATCAAAGATTGAAGAAGCTAGCTGTGATTCACCAACAAGCAATAGAAACTCCGGGCTATGCTCTTCTCCTGAGGTTGTTCAACTAATCCAAAAGGTACTAGATAGACATGTGAAATCATCGTAACACATTAATATTCCTATGTTCCTATATTTATGAATATGTCTGTTGGTATGTGCATAACTCATCCTAAATATATATGTACATATTGATCAGGTGATTGCGGAGATGATAGGCACGTATTTCTTGATATTTTCTGGGTGTGGCTCAATTGTTGTGAACAAGATTCATGGGTCAGTGACATTTCCGGGGATTTGTGTAGTTTGGGGTTTAACTGTAATGGTCATGATTTACTCTCTCGGTCACATCTCCGGCGCTCACTTCAACCCGGCCGTCACTATAACTTTCGCCATCTTCAAACACTTTCCTATTAAACAGGCATACCTTTCTTCTCCACATTAATTCAATTAACTTCATTACAATATGACAGCTTAATTATAAGCCTTGGCAGTATTGTATATCGTCGAGAGGTCCATATATGTACGATTCGAAATATTATATATTATATGTTTATTCGAAAATACAATAAAAAGTCATCTTAAAAAAATAAACAGAAAAATTATCAGGTGAGGTTTGGTTTTTTTTTTTATGGTAAAAGTAATTATAGATCATCGGATTTACGTTTTCAATTAGTCCTACATCTTAAAAAGGTAATTTAACGATCCCCACTAAAAAAAAAAAAAACCACTGGAGCATCCAAACAAAAAAAAAACACTCATTTTGTAATACAAAAAAATAAAAATAAAAATAAAAATAAAAAATAAAAAACTCTATTTATCAAAATGATTACAAATTTCAAATATATCTAACTAAATATTCTAAGATTTTTAAGTTTTTTAAACTTTGATTCATCACGTTTCGATACGTGACATTTTTTTTATAATTGCATTTAAGGGCTTTTTTTTAGGGATTTTGAGAAATTTTTAAAATTTTTATTGAAAGGCTTTTTTTAAGGATTTTTGAAAAAAAATTAAAGAAAAAATATCAATTAATTTTTTAATATACCTTATTATTTTTTCTTTATAATTTTTTACTTGAAAAATTTACAAGTGTTCTACACGCACTTTGCACGTGCTACAAAACTAGTGGTTTGTAAAAGATTCCAGTCACCTTGTGTGATATATCATAGATATTACGAATATTTAAACAGTATCATTCTGTTTACAACTTGAACAAAAATAGTAAACAGGAATTTTCTTGTCATTGTCAAATACTTTTTATTTTAACATAATTGCATCTTCTCGTCAATTAAAATTATACACAAGGTATATTTTTGACCCGTTTAAAAATAATAAACAAAGTATTGATCAGGTATAATGGAAAACAGAGATTTTTAGTTTCAAAAATAAAAAGTTTTTTTTAATTGTTTTTTCCTTGGCTTTATTCAGTTACGTAGGAGCAATTCTCAAATATATAACATAAATGTAATACCAGTGGATATTTAGTGCAAACGTATTCATCTTTTAGATTAATTAACTGCAATATTCATATTACTATGTTATGTTGAAAAACGATTCTAAAGCCGAAGAGAAACGGCATTCATAAAAGATGCTAACTATTTAATTAATAACCATCAATATATAAGTTTTCATAAACTAGGCGTAGAAAATTATTAATGTAACATACTGGTAGATAGCATAGAGTCAATTAGGTAAATAGTTATTTTAGACTTTATGTTTTTAAAAAATAGCTATTTTAGATTTTATGTTTTAAAAAAATAGCCACAATTTCAAAAAATTTAAAAACTGGTAATAACACATGTAAAAATTTTCTGACAATAATAAAATTATACATAAAAATTACTGTAGGAAATTTTCTAACACGTGCAAAAAATTTCTAAAAGAGTTATTTTTTAAATATTTTGAAACTGTGGCTATGTTTTAAAATCATTTTTTAAAATGTAACTATTTTCTTAAAATTCCCCGATAGTAGGGCATAACACCTGAATATCAAATTGTCATTGAATAATATGCATGTTAGTAGAAATAATACTGTAAACAAATATAATGATATATATATATATATATATATATACATGCAGGTGCCTCTGTACATAACTGCGCAATTGTTAGCAGCGATTCTTGCGAGTGAAACGTTATTCCTTCTGTTTGAAGTGACAGAGGAATCTTATTTTGGAACAGCACCTTCTGGCTCTAATATTCAATCTCTTGTTTTCGAGATTATAACATCATCTCTTTTAATGTTTGTTATTTCTGGAGTCGCCACTGACAACAGAGCGGTTGGTCTTTTTAAACTTTTTCTTTTTAGTAGAATCTGTTTCCTATAATTGCATAAGTCCCATATAATTTTCCGCTGTAATCTTGTTTTCACGAAATGCTTGATTTTCTAATTAGATTATCACTTTTCACACCCGATTGATTTTTTTTTTCTCTCTTTTTTAGATAAAACTAACAAGTTGATTTTTTTTTTTTTAACAATTTGATCCTCATCGTTCCTTGCGCTCTAGATTGGAGAATTGGCAGGAATTGCTGTTGGAATGACAATACTACTAAATGTCTTTGTTGCCGGGTAAATAATTAACAAGCACTCACGGCCTTTAATATACCATTTACTTTCTTTGTTTCTCGTATCAGATTCTTATAGTAAAAATTAGCTGAAATTATTCAGGCTAGAGTAGTTTATATCAATTAATAATTAAGAGATTATTAAGTAAATAATCATTTTTGAATGATGTGTTATGAAAATAGCCAACATTTCGATTAATTAAAGAAATTGTATTTTGCATTGATTTCACCTATTTTGTATTCCTTAATTATTAATTTCTTAAAATTTTGAAATTTTGATCATTTTTTTTTGCGACATAGATTAAAAAATGGTTAAATAGCAAAAATACGTATTAATTAAAAATGTAGTGAAAAATTACAAGAATAAGAAGTTTTTAACAATTCATTGTAAGAAATGTTCGATTTTAAAAAGCGTTTGAAAAATGACAGGAAAATTGTTGACTTCGCAAAAACTTTGTTTATTTTTGCTGATATTTCTATTTAAACTTAATTAATATTGTATTTCTAAAGTAAATTTTTATATTTACTTGGTGACTTTTTACTTGTCAATAGATAGTTACTCCATTTTTTTTTAAGTTTATCATAATTAATAGAAAATATGTCAGGTGACTGGTCTAATTTTTTCTCTTTCTATGACAAACTTTATATGAAAGTGTCATTTTTCTATAAATTTTTTTAAAACAATCTATACGAATTATAACTTATGCAGGCCAGTTTCTGGGGCGTCCATGAACCCAGCCAGGAGTATTGGGCCAGCAATTGTGATGAAAAAGTACAAAGGATTATGGATTTACATTATAGGCCCGATTGTCGGAACTATATTGGGTGGTGGGACCTACAATTTGATCAGATTTACAGACAAACCACTGCGTGAGATCACCAGAAGCTCTTCCTTTCTAAGGAGCATGCCCAGAACTGTGTCTCGCTGATTAGCCGTATTTTTTCAATCATATCCATTCCCTTTTTCATGTGAATACCAAAAGGGTATAAGTAGGATTTTTTTTAAATATAATTCCCCACCCCCCCTTCCTCCCTTGAAAGTGGCATGCGTAAGTTAGTATGTTTTGTTATTGTAGTGCGACTTTTTTTTTAACACCTTTACAGCATGTTAGGTCCACTATGTTATGTTTATACTATAATGAATTTGTATTATACTTTGTGTAAATCGTATATTGTATCAAGACATCAGCGACAAAATTCAGAAAATAGTCTTGTCGTGATACGTTCACATTAATTTATACTTCTTGTCAAACACGGTAAACTATATTTGAAGTCCACATATTTTATTTTAAGGTTTTAATCATAAAAATAGCAGGTTTTGACCAAATCAACTTACGACGTCGTTTTTTTTATTTTTTATTTTTATTTTTTTCTAACAAGTTTGGATTTCATTAGAAGGAGAGGAGCAAATTCCGCAGTTGTGCATGAAAGTCAATTAAACTTGATGGGCCCATCGCACTATGTGCAAGTGCCCATTTACAAAAAAGATCAGCTGATGTATTGAAAACTCTTGCCCATTTTTTTTATGCCTTTCTCACTCTTGTACTCTCCAAAATTTCTGAGGAGATTTGCTTCATCACGCTGTACCGCAGCCACAATTTCAGAGAGATGATTGAAAGCAATAGGCGTCAACATGGATCCAATCTTGGGTTTCAATCCTTCTCTAAACTTGACGCACCGAGCAACAGGTTCGACCATTGATTGAAGGTCATACCTAGACAGATCAAAGAAACGAGCCTGACATTCTAAGACGGTCATGTCCCCTTGAACTAGTCGGCTTAACTCAGCTATCTTATCATGTCTGAACGTCTCAGTAATAAATATTGTCCTGAATAGTTCCTCGAACTCTGTCCAAGTAAGCCTTGAAGCATCTTGACAACTCTCTTGGACTTCCCACCATTCTAGCACAGAACCTTGGAAGAGATAAGCTGCAAATTTCACCCTGAATTATTCTGGCACTCCTATCACATTGAAGTCCCTCACAACCACCTTAAGTCAATCATGTGCTTCTGCAGGGGTTTGTTGTTCATTTAGGATACGAGAACCCAAGCCCTTGAAACTTTTAAGAAGTTCCAATTTGTTTCCTCCTTGATTTGGTCCTCTAGGAGCCCTTGGGGAATTCTCAAAAGCATTGGCTATAGCTCTTGCTCGGCCCGCATTGGCTGGAGCTTGTCCTCCACCTCGAATTCTTGGTGGCATGATTTATTGTATAAAATTTTATCCAAGGATTATTTTTCGATGACAAGGTCCTCTTAAGAAAAAACAAAACACAAGAATTTTTTTTTTTTCTGGTGCTACACTCCAAAGGTTTATCGAACCTTGGTTCTGATACCAAAAATTGTAACACCCCTATCCGGGGTTTGCGCAATGAAGAGTAATACTCAAGTGAACTTAATTTTCAAACAACACTTTAAATCTAATTAAAAATCACAAGTGAGAAAAAATCAACAAATGCCCTAGGGTCTTAAATCATTTCAACGGTAACTACAACCAAATAGTTTGATAAAGTTTAATAACTCCAAAATCCAAAGTATAATGTAGCAATACAAAATAAGACCTGTCGTCATTCAATAATCCTACATCATTCAAATATTATACAGTCATCCTAAAATATCACAAAAGATCAAATCTTACAAGAAGAAGATCTCAAAAAGAGAGTAGAAGTCTCAGGCCAAATTCCACCAAAGCAAACCACAGCTCACAATATTTCTACTGCTCCTCAATACTTTGCACCTCTCTTGAGGGGGAGAAAAAGTACGGGTGAGCTAAACACGCTTAGTAAGAATCACCAATACTCATCTTTCGATTTTTATAACCATAATTATGATGACTTCCTGGTTAGGTTTCAACAGATACAAGTACAACCAATACAAGTATGTCTCAACTGAAATACTTCGTTTTACAAATCTATTTTTTCATACATAATACATAGTACAAAGAGATATAATCACGCATTTCAGTTATGTTAACACAGTAACAAACCCTGTAGATTAGAACCCCCAACGGTAACATAGACCTGTGCTGAGACTAGAACTGTATGCGGACTGTGCCAAAATAAACCACATATGATAACAGAACAACCAAGAGTCATACTATCGTTTCATTTCAACCAAACCATTCATTTCAATATCAGAAAAATAACATCATACTTCAAGTCATATATAGGTATATAAAATATCATGTATATAGCTTGTTTTTCTAATGTTCTCGAAAGTCTTCTTTGGCTATGATCCGATTAAGCTTTGAATTAACCAAAAATCCTAACCGAATGCAATCTCATCAAACAGAGTTCACCGTTGAATTCAAGAAGCCAAAACAAGGAGCGAGAACACACACACTCACCAAAAGTGGCCGAAGAATTTAACGGTCAACGACATGGTCAACGCCGGTCAACGGGATGATGACGGCTGCGATGAGGTGAGTCTTCCATAGTTCTTGACGTCCCGAGTTCAATGGTAAGGTTAAAAAGGCCTAATTTTACCATTAAGTACACAAATAACAACCACTTAGCTCTCAAACTTTTCGATACAAAAACTAAGTTTTCAGCTAGCTAAATCACTAAATTTATTGAGGTATTTTACTAACAAAAATTCTAAGTGGATTGGAACAATAAATTTTGAATAAAAAGGGGTATCTCACCAGAGATCGAAAAATGGTGGCGGTGGCTACTATTTCGGTGACTTTTTCGGCAACTCCAATGACAATCAAGTTGCCCTCCAAACTCTCCTCGCCGCCGTGAACACAATATCGCAAGAATCACCTCAACTGGAGCCCGGATGAAGAAGTTATCCCTCTTCAAAGTTTGCAAATTTCCGACAACATTCCGGCCAACTCCGCCCACCACAGTGAGCAAGCTTGGTCTTAACGGATTCCTCTCATCGCGAGCTTTCATAGACACTAAGTTTGCAAAAAATGAAGCTCCATAGATCAAGATGTGATGATTCAAAGTTAGGGTTTGAGGAAAGAAAAAAAATGAAGAAAGAAAGCGAGAGAGAACGACGGGAGAGTGAGGAAGAGAAAGGGAAAAGATAGGTTTTTAATATGGGACTATATAAGTTCTAAAAATTAGAGTTTGGCCCCTCGGTTTGATAAAATTATAAAATTTTCCCCACATTTCAACATTTCTTATAAATAAACCTACAAAACAAAATATTAAATAAATGGGTCTTACAGGTAAAGGCTTGATACAATATATTTTCGAGGCCGCCTCTCTATCAAATTGAGCATGAACCAAATCTTGGTTCCATTGCTTGGTTCCTGGAATGAACAAGTTTTCAACCTTACCAAATACCTAATCTTGGAATCCATTAGGGATGAAAGAGTTTAGATGACCAGTAAACTCGATCTTTGGTATCCAAGGAGAATTCCAAATGTTGATAGTGGACCCATCTCCCACTAGAAAGCAAGCTCCTTGTCTAGTTCCACTCCAAAGATAGGAATCCGTTCACCGCTGAGACCTATTTCTAAGGTACTTTGCTCGTAGGACATTGAAGGCCAGACTTGATTTGGGGCACACTAAATTCAAAGCCAGCTTAGCTACCAGTGCACAATTCATATCTTCAAATTTTTGAAAACCCAAGCCCTCGCAAACCTCTGGCTGACAAATAGAACTCCAACTGACTAGTTTGAGAGATCTCATAGAATTTGCATTACTCTTCCACCAGAATTCCCTGTTAATCGCATCCATCTCCTTGCAAAGTCGAGTGGGAATGATAAAGGAGCTCAAAGTATAGATTGGTACCGCAGCTGTCGCAACTTGAATTAAAGTAGAACCACCAGCCCTTGCAAGGAATTTTGTCTTCCAACATTCAATTCGCTTTAGCAAATTCTCCTTGAGAAAGAAGAAATCATTGTAATGATTTTTGGATAGAATTAATGGATTGCCCGCGTATCTTGCTGAAGTATCCATGTCTCCCATGTCCAAAATATGTCGAATAGCCGTGCGAAGATGCTCGTTGATGAGTGCAATTAAATATACTCATTTATCCTTGAATTTTAAAAAAACCCGAAGCGAATCCTCTAGTTTTAAATGGTTTGATATTGTTTTTGAGCTTTTATAGGTTCAATTGATCAAACAACAAAAGATGCCATTTATTGGAGTAAATTGATAAAAAAAAATGGCATAATACGCGCTTTCGCACACCCTCAGAACCACCCCGAGTCCCAACGTATGCCCACAGCCATACCGAGCCTCCTCACATCACAAAATCAAACCAAAATGCCAAATTAGAACAAAAATGCGCGATCTGATCGCGGCGCGATGTACAAAATTTTTTCTTCATTTTTCTTCATCGCGCCGTGACCAAATCCTTCATCGCGCTGTGACCTCTCCAGAATTTTTCTTCATCGTGTCGTGACCAACAGGACGAAACCCTCTACATGTGCCTAACACATGCCCAAAACGTCCTCCAACATAATTTTTAGCCGTTGGATACAAAATGAAGGGTGGAGATGAGAGTAAGAACACTAGGGCATTATTATTTGGAGGGGGAGCTCGAATTTGAGAAGAAAAGGCCATTTTTTGAGATTTTTGGGAGACACACAAGAGAGCTTGGGGAAGAGGACCTCAATGGAGCTTGGAAGCTTGTGAACCACCATTGTCATGAGCTCTTGAGCTTATTTGTGTTTGATTTTCTTTCTCTCCATCTTTTATTTATTTTGTATTAAATATTATGTTTGTGGATTTATATTTTGGTTATTTTTAATTGTGAAAATCTTGTGATTGGGTTGTGGTTCAAGGGATGAGGTCATCTCCTTCTTGAACTCATGATGAACCATTTTAATTGATTTGTGATTGTTGAGCACTCTTGTTTGGGCATTGTTAGGACTTAGTGCTTTCATTTTCATTGTGGTATTTTATCCAACACCATAATACATTCAATTGTCATTGGGTTGTTTTGCAATGTATTTGGATGAATTAGTTTGTTTGAGTGAGCTTGAGAGGGTCATAATGCAAGCGATAACCGACAATGTTCAATTTCATATTTGTGAGTCCGAGAGGAGATCAAATATCTAACGGTTTATAATGAGGTGTTTAATTTATAATTCACTTGTTAGCTTAATAGAGATGTTAGTTGATAAGGGTATCATAGAACTCGTTCAACGCCCGAGAGGGGTAACGGGCGTCACTAGAACTCTAGACCGACAAGGGTGTGAAACGTCATTAATTGAACATATTGGGGATTTATGAGGGACGGGAGAGAGAACCAAAAATTCCTTGAACCCACTTTTATTTATTGTTTTCCATCAATTTAATTGATTGCCTAGTTGAAGTTAATCTTAGTTTTAATTTAATATTTCGCATTCACCTTATTAGTCTAGATAGCAAGTAGGACGAGCGAGGCAATACTCGATTCTTCTTTCTGACCCAATCAATCCTTGTGGAGACGATATCCGGACTCAAAGTCCACTTTATTACTTGTACGACCTGTATACTTACGGAAAATTCGCTATCAAGTCAACATTACGAGAGAATAAAATGGATGATTTGTTGCAATTTAGAAGCTGACCCAACCAAGAATAATATGTGGCGATACATCATTTTAGGACCTCGACCTCTTGCAATGAAGCACGACAGAACAGAAAAGTCTCATCCGCATACATTAAGTGTGAGACCGAGGGAGCGTTCTGCGTAATTTTGATCCCATGTAAGTTACCAAGGTGTTCCTCCCTAAGCAGCATTTGCGAGAACACTTCACTGCACAAGATAAAGATATACAGGGATAATGGATCTCCCTGACGAATACCTCGTTTTGGCATGAAATCTCTCGCCAGACTTCCATTAAGCATTACCTGAAACAAAACATATTTGATTCCAAACATAATTAGATTTGAAGCAGCTTGGTCAAAACTATGAGCTAAGAACCACCTCAATGAAGTTCTATTCGAGGCGGTCGTAGACTTTATTCATATCAATTTTAACTGCCATGAGACCTTTCTTTCCTTTCTTGTCCTTGATTGTATGCACCAATTCTTCAGCAAGAAGAGAACTTTTTGCTATCCATCTTGCATTGACAAAAGCCGATTGGTGAGGCGAGATCAAACTTCCCAGAACTGTTCGAAGTCTATTGGCAAGGAGCTTTGAGATTATCTTATAACATAAATTACACATACTAATATGCCAAAAATGGTCGAATTGTGAAGCTATTTCTCTCTTTGGTATCAAGGCAATAAACGTTCTATTAATCCCCTTAACAAAATGCTTATTAACAAAAAAATCTTTCACAAAGTTAACAACCCCGTCTCCTACAATATCTAAAAATTCCTTGTAGAAACATCCCGAGAAACCATCCGAGCTGCGACTTGACTTTTCGGACCATTACTTTACTTAACTTTAGGAGGAAAAATCATGATAATTTTATTTTATTTAAAAAAAAACATAAACTTAAACTCTATAAACATTAATACCTTCAAGAAAAATAACTTCTTTATTATTTGAGAATCATAATGTCATAAGCTTATTTTGCTAAACATAGAATAACATAATACTTGTCTTTGAAACTGAAATAAATACTTAGTAAAATAAATGACTTGAAATTTTACGAAAAATGACTCTAGTGGCTTTCCATAACTCGCCTTGCTTGCCTCACACCGCCATTTGCACAATCCAGCTATCACACCATAGGTTTCTTACCTAGTACGAAGGAAAAATGTGTGAGCTAGATGCCCAGTGAGTAACAACTATTTTCTCACAAAACTAAATTATGCAATGCGTGACAATTCACTTTTTATTATTCATACATAGTTTTTCTTAATCTTTCATCTTACTTTACTTTTCATTTTAGAGGCTCTTCATCATGGTGTCGTACCTCGTAGAGCGCACTCGACTAATAGTCAACGAGGGTATACAAGTCCTCGAATACTAAGGCCAAAACTTCATTAAACTTTCATTAAAACCGTCTCATTAATGCCATTTGGTCGACATAAGAACGGGCGACACGATACAGTTTTAACTTTCGTTATCACTTGATTAAGTGACATCTTCATGATTATATAAATTTTTGAAAAATAAAATACCATCATAATCATGCTTCATAATAACTTAAGCATGATATCATACTTCTTTAAAACATTCATCATATATAACATAACATCACATCATCATTCATCATAAAATAATTTCGTCACATCAAACATTGCATTATATTTTCTTTTTGAACTACTTCTTACTGCAGTGAGGTTGTACTCACTTTGAGTCGAGAGTTTGGGAGTTTTCGTAACTTGATAGTGTTGGGAGCAGACGGAACCTAAATCCAAGAATTGTGTAAGTGTCAAAACTAATCGTGATTTTATCTTAAGGACACTAACATACTAGGAAAAATGGCAGTTTAAAAATATACTTGTATAAAACGTTATTCTAACAAAGGTGAGTTTACATCAGTGTTATAGTAATTACCGAAACGTTCCCAAGTCGATTAGGAAGGGTGCTATGGCCTCGCTTCAAACCCAGCTTGCCTATACAGAATTCCCTGAGGTTCCTAGATAAATATAGAGGAGATCAAAAAACACGTCTTATTTAAGAACCAATCTTCCTAGACAGAGCGTTTCAGTTTTCCTAGATAGCACCATCTTAAAATAATCCTTATCAAAAATTTTTAATTAATATACTTAGAAAAAGTAGGTAATTTCTTTAAGAAAATAAGTTAGGAATTTAATATAAATTCTTTTGAAAGTTTAAAAAATTTCGTGGTATATAAAATTTGAAATTAAATATAGAAAAACTCTCTAAATAGACTCGCGTTATTATAGTTAAACACTTTTTCAGAAAATGCTCGGTTAATACACTTTCTTTATAAGGCATACTTGACTATTTATGAAAATCGCCATGTATACGAAAATTCAGGCCGAATTTGAAAAAAATCATATTTCAAAAAACTCGTTAAAAATTACATTTCCTATATTTCTTTAGTTATCATCAAAAACCGATTTGGCCTCCAGATGAGTCAAAAACGTCATAAACAGCATTTTCAAAAAAATAAGAAAAATAAGAACTTAAACTGGGTTCTAGCATGAAGGTTCTAACATATAGGAAACCCTAAGATAGATATTCCAACATTCATACTAGATTAAAAATCATAAACACAAATCTCGGGATTGGTCTAGCTTCGTGCGTTTTGACTCGTTCAAAATTGCCCTCGAACGCGTAAATCCTAATGAATACGATTCGGATTAAAACTCGAAGAAGGATAAATTAAAGCTTAATATTACAAGACTTCCTTTTACCTTAGTCTCAGCAAAGTAACATTCTAATTTCTTCCTCTAATAGCCGACTCTTCCTTCCATCTTTCCTCCAAAAATTCTCTCTAAGGATCGCTCAGAATTTCTACAAAGCTTCGTTTTCTCTCTGTGTTTTTTTTTTTTTTTTTGTGCTTGAGTTCTCAAGGTTTGGTATGAGTGAAAAAGTGAAGCCAAGGCCTCTATTTATAGGGGAGAATGACACCCATTAGGTGAAAAAAAAAAAAAAAAGAAAAGGATTTTCCTTGCTTTGTTTCCCATATTTTTCACTTTTCCAAAATCTTAACATTTTTTTTTTTTTTGTGATTTCCTTTGACTTTTCTCTAAGCAAAATTTGACAACATCTTGGCTTTTTCCTTCATGGAGTTGGCGTCCATAACCGTTCCTTCTTCCTCTTAATTTTTCAAAATTTGTTTCATAAAGTCTCACCTATGACCTATCATAAATATTTTTTTTTCCTATTCGGTAAAATCCTATGTAATATTTCATAATCTCCTCTTTATTCTCTCTTGAATTTTGAGGAAATAAAATCTCCTTACCATTGACTAAAAATGGCACCAATTATATCTAAAGGGGTTAAAAATTTAATTAATTTTATTGCCCCGATAAACCCTAAAATTGCTATAAAGCCCTAAACTACATGAAGTTTTTTTTTTTGAGCCAAACTATATGTCGTTTTTGCTAGTGAATCATGCTCCGACACTATATCTTTTTTATCATCATTTTATGTGACGAAATATATATAAATATATATATATATAATATCGGGACCAATTCCCGTTCATTTTATGAAAAATTATAAACGTTACATGGAAATGAAAAAGACCAGGTTTTACATGGGCCCTGGCTTTGAGTGGATGAAGCTGCCACACAACCCTCATAATGTCCTCTCTATCTGGAACCCCACTCAGCTTTGCATTGGCTGCTAAGTCAACTTTCGATTCAATCAGGTTTTCCAAATTATCTGGGAAAAGAGGGTTGGAAGATTGAAAGAGCTTGGAAAACTCGCTAACAACAAAATTGCCTAACTTCATACGACCCGAGACAAAACTCCCTCTTCCATCCTCCAAGCGCCAAATGTGATTACGTTTACGATGAATGACCGTGAAGGCATGGAAAATTTTAGTATTCGCATCACCTTTACGGAGCCAAAGTTCCCGTGACTTCTGCTTCCATATACTTTGCAAGTTTTCCATTGTTTTGAGGTATTCACGCTGCAGTGAAGCTTCCTTAGACAAGTTGTCTTGTGTGGAAGGCCTCTTCTGTATTTCACCTATTTCTGTTAGTGTATTTGAGTGTTGGCATGTATTTTGCCAAAACACAGGTGTTTTCAGATAGGTGTTTTTCATTGGTATTTCAACATCGGCTACATTTAGCAAGTATTTTTTTTTTTTTTGCATCAAAAGGATCTTGGATCTGATATGGATCAGATGATTTGTATGATCTGACCACTTATTCTCTGAATATTCTTTGTATGAAAAGTGTATTTTCGTCCATGACGAATAGAGGATCAATCTAGACGTGATTATGGTCAAAAGGGAAACGTTTCACTCGGTGTTTCAAAAGGTATTACAACACCTTGTATAATTTTGGCAAGTGTGAATTTGTAATTGATTGCCTGATTGATTTACTTTGATTTTGAGAGAGCTGGAATTATTTACTTGAGCTGTCATCTTTTCTCATTGATCTCTCTATGTTTGGTATGTTGATATTCGTCATTAAGTTGAGAGATTGCATTCGGTCAACTTTGGTGAGAATCTGCCTGGGTGTTCTTGAGGGTATTGCTCAGAGACAGGTTTACACACCCCGTCTGAATGAAAAATGAAAGTTTCTAGAAGATTGTTTACCAAACTTTTGATGATTATTTCTACAACTCATACACGTTCATCTCTAATAATCTCTCTTAATGTTGAAATATTTCATAAGTAATGAAGATTATTAGACACAATTAATTGGATAATTAATGTGTTCTTTTCATGGAAAGCCTTCAACAACCTTTGGCTCTTTTATTCTCCGTTGAAGACATTTTTCATTGATCTCTTTCGTTTTGTATTTTTGAGAGTTTGTACTTTTTTGGGTTTGAGAGAAAAGTGAGAAAGCGAGAGAGCGTGTGTATGTTTTCCTTCTTGTGAGAGAAGAGTGTATTCGGTGAGGGTATTTTTATACGTGTTTCAAGATTGTAAACAGATTGTACTGGGTATCACACGGGAGTGTACTGTGAAGGACGAGGGGATCTCGTCAAGGGTAGATCACTAGGTCAAAGGGGTAATTGCGGAAGAGAGTGTAGGGATTCTGTAAGTCCTTGTTTGGACGTTTCTAGTGGATCTTTTGCATCTGGGCATGGCTCCGTAGACGTAGGCGTTGTCGAACTGGGTAACCAATTCTCCCGTGTCATTTTATTATTCTGCTCATTTTTTATTCTACACCCTGTGATGTTTATCTCGTTTTAGTAATACCCTGTGTTCTTTGTTGGTGTTTCTAATATTAACAAAGAACACCTACTAACAAACACTTACTCTAAGTGAGATCCGAGGTATTTTTAGATCCGTTTTGATGAGATGGACTTTCTCAGAGAAAGAGGCTCTGTACAACGTCTACCATTGCTTGATGAAACAAAATACTCTTATTGGAAAGCACGCATGAAGGCGTTCATCAAGTCAGTTGACGAAAAAGCATGGAAGACTATTTTAACTGGTTGGGATCATCCCATGACAAAGAATGATAAAAGAGAATATGTGCCCAAGCCCGAGGTTAAGTGGACTGCGAATGAAGATAAGTTGGCGAATAACAACTCTAAAGCCTTGAACGCCATCTTTAATGTTGTAGATGCTATCAAAATGATTTCAATATGCGAGACAGTAAAGAAGCATGGGAAATCTTCCGAACAGCGCACGAGGTACGGATATCGTGAAATTATCTAAATTACATATTCTTACAACTCATTTTGAGAATCTCAGGATGAAAGAGGATGAGTCCATTAGTGATTTTAACGGTAGATTGTGTGACATCGCCAATGAAGCTTTTTCTTTAGGAGAAAAGTATTTAGAAAAGAAGCTTGTATGAAAGATGCTCAGATCTCTTCCGAAGAGGTTTGCATATAAAGTTACAGCTACTGAAGAAGCAAAAGACATTCGAAGAATGAATGGGCTCATTGAGAACCTTTGAGATGAACCTCGACGAAGAAAAATGTGAGTAGAAGTCTAAAGGGATCGCGTTGCAAGTTGAAAGCTATGCAGAGGAGATGGACTTAGTTTGTCATGATGACAATGATCTGGCTGAATCAATTGTTAAGATAATCAAGAGATTGAACAGAAGCAACATAATCGGTTTGAGATGTAGAGATCTGGATAGTATCTCAACCGGTGTTCCAACATCCAAAAGGAACACATCTAGTAATGCTGAAAGTTTTAATGCAGAATCAAAAAATAGATTTGGTAGAGGAAATGGTTCATAATTCCATGTGAAGAATAAAGGGATCTAATGCCGAGAATGTGAAGGTTTCGGTCACATGCAAGTTTAGTGTGCTAATGTCTTAAAAAGGAAGAACAAGTCTATGAATGCTATTTGGAGTAATAGAGATTCATATTACTAGAAAGATGATGAATCTAATTTTATTGCTTTTGCTACTAGATCTTATGCTTCAGGTTCTAGAGAAATTGATGCTTCCTCTAGTGATATCTCTGGTGTTTCAGGGGGTGTTCAAACATTGGTGTACGAAAGCAGTGATGATGAAGATCTCACAGAAGAAGAGTTGATACAAGCCTACCGGTTGATTTATATTAAGTGAACCGAACTGACAAAAGTCTATGAGAAGATGTCAGCCCAAATTCAACAATCTAACATTGAGAAAAATAATCTTCAAAAGACTGTCTCAGATTTGGAGTCTAAACTCAAGGAGAGTCAAGACAATGTTGCAACACTCAACGGAGAGCTAGAAAGTATGAAGAGATCGGTAAAGATGTTGAATTCTGGTTCTTCTAAACTTGATGAAATTTTGGTTGCAGGAAGATTAGATAAAGAACATTTTGGTCTTGGTTGTACTGGAAACTCAACTGATAGTAAAACTGTATTTGTCAAATGGAGCACTTTTGATGTAAAGAATGATGAAGATCTGAAAGCTGGTGTTGATACACCGGCGAGAACACCGGCTGTCATTACATTTGGAAGAGTGGGTGTTGCAACACCAAGTAGAACAACTACTACATCACCAGGGAAGAAGAAAGAAAAGCGATGGATTCCAATATGCCACGACTGCAACAGAAGAGAACATATCACACAACGATGATATCAATACTTTGCAGATTTGAGAAGAGCAAAACAAGAGAGATTTCCACCTCACAGGCCAGTGAAACAGGAATGTGTGAAGAAATCTAATAGCAAGTGTTATATTGCAAGAACTCCTGTCAAAGCTGTGGAAGAGATCAACATTAAAGAAAAGATTTTTCGTGAGAAGTATGTAGCTCACATGCAGGGGGAGTTAGACCTCTGTGGTGATGTTATCTCTGATGTTCCAATCTCAGTTGTTGATACTTCAGGTGATCAGGTTAGTGCTTCAACTACCCGTACTGATGTAGGGAGAGCTGAAGAATCAAGCGGGAAGTAGGCAGATATGGGGAGAATTCACTCGTTCTTGATATTCCTTTGCCCTTTCTTGGCAAAAAGGGTGAGTAAATACTAGTTTGTGGAGTTTTGCCAAAAAAATACCAAAGGGGAGATTATTAGTGTATTTGAGTGTTGGCATGTAATTTGGCAAAAGACAGGTGTTTTCAGATAGGTGTTTTTCATTGCTGTTTCAACATCGGCTCTATTTGGAAAGTATATTTTTGGCATCAAAAGGATCTTTGATCTGATATGGATGAGATGATATGCATGATCTGACCACTTATTCCCTGAATATTCTTCGTATGAAAAGTGTGTTTTCGTCCTTGATGAATAGAGGATGAATCTGGATGTGATTTGGTCAAAAGGGAAAAGTTTCACTTAGTATTTCAAAAGGTGTTACAACACCTTGTATATTTTTGGCAAGTGTCAATTTGTAATTGATTGCTTTATTAATTTGCTTTGATTTTGAGAGAGCTTGAATTATTTGCTTGAGCTGTCATCTTTTCTCACTGATCTCTCTATGTTTGGAATGTTGATATTCGTCATTAAGTTGAGAGATTGCATTCGTTCAAGTTTGGTGAGAATCTGCCTGGGTGTTCTTGAGGGTGTTGCTTAGAGACGGGTTGAGACACCCCGTCTGGCTCATGGAAAAGGAAAGTTTCTAGAAGATTGTTGACCAATCTTTTGATGATTATCTCTACAGCTCATACACATTCATCTCTGATCATCTCTCTTAATGTAGAAATATTTCATGAGTAATGAAGATTATTACACACAATTAATTGGAAATTAATATATTCTTTTCATGGAAAGCCTTCATCAACCTTTGGCTCTTTATTCTCTGTTGAAGAAATTTTTCATTTTGTATTCTTGAGAGTTTGTACATTTCTGGGTTTGAGAGAAAAGTGACAAATAGAGAGAGTGTGTGTATGTATTCTTTCTTGTGAGAGAAGAGTGTATTCGGTGAGGATGTTTTTATGGGTGTTCTAGGATTGTAAACAGATTATACTGGGTGTCACACGAGAGTGTGCTGTAAAGGACGGGAGGATCTCATCAAGGATAGATCACTAGGTCAAAGGGGTAACGACAGAAGAGAGTGAAGGGATTGCAATCTTTATACCGACCAAGATCTTATGCCAGTAGATACGAGGTTTGCAGAATCTTGGATTAGCAAAGACTTTACAATGTCATTGTTTGTTGATTTATCACCATCACTTATAACCTTTTTCTTATTGACCGAAGGGTTATGAGTAGATTTTTCTTCTTCCTAGGAATTCAGAATTTGAATAAACTCTGGCATGGATGTTCTCGTCGGATCATCGAAAACATCCACCTAAATCCCAGGCTGAGTGTCAACGGCGTGGTCTAAAAAAACCTTCTGCTCTCCTGAAGTCCGGTGTAGGCATCCTTCGGTTGCTTCTAGAGCCTGACGGCTCCCCCGTATTCCATCCCTTGACCGAGAGATTTTGAAATAGCCAATTCGTCACATCCATCGCCACCACCACAGCCGAGGAGAAGCACGTTGCAATCTCTGACCTTGCTTTAATCCACGAACCATACGTTGGCACCATTTTCCCCGCTGGGGACACACCATACTTATTGTAGCTTGACATTCCTTGGCTTCTTGGTTGAATATACCACACTTAAAGCAAATCTCAGGAGGATTCTCATACTTAAAATGGATCCATCTTTGTTTGCCATTCAGGAGATTGAGAAAGAAACCTGACTGAAAAGGATAGTCTAAAAGGATATCCACACCCATCCTCAGAAAACCTTGACGAATTATAGCTTTAGTTTTTTTCATTTTAGTTAGATAAGGGAGAGGTAACTCATGAACTCTTACCCTGCAAATAGCAAGACGAAATGTTTCAAAAGTCCATTCCCCATCTTTCGGCATTTATCTTATATTGAGTAGGTCACCATTGATATACCAAGGCCTTCTTTGTAAAACAAAGAACAATCATTCTCATTATCAAACCAAAAGGCTATCGTACCAGATTTGAGCTCCGACATTCTCCAAGGACCGGACGTATCCCACATTCTAGTAAGGTGGCTACGAAGTATCGGTGATGACAACTTCCTTATCCCCACAAATCTTATAATAACCGCCGTCTTTCTGAATGGACAAAGCTTTCGGAGGATCAATATTCTCCTGGACATCCTTTTCTGCTCCATGACCTCCTTTGTCTACGTTGCTAGACATTCTCTTGTACAGCATACATCGTTTACAGTTGAAAAAAAGCTCACAAGCTTAAACCCTCAAGCAAAGGAGGAAAGCTCCAATAGAGAGAGAAAAATAAGCAGAAAACACGTCGTTTTGGTTGAAATTAGAAATAAGCAACTCCCACATATATATTACGGTTATAATTCTCTATCTTAAGAGTAGTGATGTGACTTATATAAGTTATTCAAAGAGAGAGACTCCAAATAAATATATGGATGCATATGCATACAAAAGGTATGCATTAAACTAAAGTTATGTAGAGTTAGATGATTATTAGTTTCATTCATAAACCAATAACGCATGGATAGCCTTTGATGTGGTATATTAAACCAAGAAAGTGTACTTGATCTCATATCATGGGATGCATCTTTTAATATAATGTATCTTTTGATATACAATCAATGAGAGTGCCAAGGGCACAAGCAATTAACTTTGTATGATAGATGTATGTACACATTAAGGATGGGACGCTACTCATCTTTAAGAAACTGTAACTCTACAAGAGTAAACAATATCCTTACTTGAGTTGTCCAAAAATGATAATCAACTGGCCCGATCACTTTTTAAATTGTATTAGTGTGTTTTTGTGTTGTCATATTTTTTACAAAACATGTTCTGGTTGAGTTCGATACTCTAGCACTGATCACGGATCAAGAGTTCTTACATTTAAGTTTCTAGAACATTATGTTCATACCGTTGTTCTTAAACATGTTATGTTCGGATTCAGTTGAATTTCTACGGGTATTCCATGTGATGTTGCACCGGTCGTTCCAGAAGATGTTCGCTTTGAATTTTATGGATTTGGTGAACATCTTAAGATAAATCTAGCAGAATATTATCTATAAGAAGTCAATGATGTTTTATAATCTTCACTTAAATTGAATCGTATCTTGGAGATTTCATCAAATTTCAAAATATCTTGATGAAACATCTTCTAGAACACCCAGCAGAACAGAAACAAAAACTTTCACGGAATCTCAAATGTTCCAAAATCTTTAAGAAACGATGTCTTGCTCAAATATTGACGCCAGAGAATCATGATTTGAATAAAATCAAACAAAATAAATTTTTCTATAAATATCCCAACACAAAAATATACTAACAATCTCCTCCTCTCATATATTTGGTAAAATACCAAAACTCTAAAAAGTAAAAAAAGAAAAACAAACTAATTCCCCATAAATAAAATATTTGTTGTGAAAATAGTAATATATATATATATTAGAACAAAACATAAATTAAATGCAGAGAGAGAAATTTTATTAGTCATTGTATTTATATTTTTGTACACATATTTTCTCCTCACTTCTCTCTCTTTTCTTTCGCTATTTCTTTCACTCTCAGTTAGTCGTGTGTGCCTTCAATTGGCTTGCCCATAACTTCATAAATCAACACCTATTTATAGGTATTGTGACTGCTTGCTTTGCCCTTTGAATCATGAGCCCCTTTGATATTTTAAGTGTATTTTGGATATACTAAATAAAATAGAAAAATAGGAATTTATTTTTGGAAAAAATATTTGTCCTAATTTTCCTATGGTGGCCAAATATTATAGCAAAGAAAATGGAAGGAAAAAATTTCCTAAATCCCATTCTTCTTTATTTAAATTATTAGATAGTTATTTGGTCAAATATTATTTTTTGAAAATAATACAAAAGGGATATATTTCCTATCTTTGAAATTGAGAAACATCTCAATCCTATTCCACATCTGAATGCTGAATTTTGCCCCACCATGTGGCTATAAATATGTCACTTGTTGCAAGCCAAAATAACCTAAATTCATTCCATGTGTTGGAGTACCAAAACTCTGACATTTTCTCTCTAGCCTTAAGAAAAGAAAAAAAATTTATTCCCTCATTCTCTAGCCATAATCGCCGCCCCTTATAGCAAGATAAGATAAATTTTTTCTTCTCTTGTTTTGTTAGAAAAATAATAGAGAGAGCCCACACTCGTGTTCTAGTGAGATCTAAGAATTGGAGCGCAAGATTGTGGTGTGAAGTGACCGATAAACTCTTTGTGAGCGTATGATAAAAATTAGCCCAAACTTGGCGGTCTCACAACGTAGGTGCCCGATCAAAGTAATTAAGAAAATCAAAGGAAGCCTATGGTATAATTTTTTTTCTAACCCATAATTTAATCATGTGATAATTATTTTGAAATTTTTTTATAACTCAATATGTTTACGAGATCCACTTTGTCGCTTCCAATTAATCGTTAATTGAATTACCACATTATTTTATTCTGTTGCGCATATCTAATTTGATCAAAATTGTATATTTTATCGAGTTAATGTAATCTAAAAACCAACGACTGGTATCAGAGCCAGGTTATGTTACATATTATTTTACAACTTTGTTGCATGATATGTTTAGGATGGGCACAATTATTTTATATTAGATTGATTGTCAATATGTTGTTGTTTTCATGCGATGAATGTTTGAATGTATTGATGAAGTTGATAATTAATTATATGGTTCCTTTAGAATTTATTTTTCGGCTTTAGATCAAATTATTCGCCCAATTTGAACAGGCTAGGATTTTATGTAATTTAATTTTAAATCAAATTATGAATATTTGCTAATCATAATCAATTGAATAATTATTTCTCTAGAAGTTGACAATTCGCAAATGTGATAATTAATTTCTCTCTAACATAAAATATCATAAATTCAATAAACAAATCTCATCTCTTGTCTCCCTGATTGAATTTATTAAATCAGCATTGCACGCAAGAATTCACACATCACATAGATGAGATTGCTATCTTTAGTCAATCATACAATAAAGTCATTTAATTATGCAGCTACAATCTCATTCTCCTCTCTCGAATATTGAATGAAATTCAGAAAATCAGTCACAAAGTGTGCAGGCTCATGATAGTATTAAGAACTTAATTAAACGATCATCAAGATTGCAATAAACATCAATTAATTAATTGGAAAAGCAAACAAATCACAAATAGGTTCGGCTACATAGTAGCCTTAGATAGAGAAAACTAGTTCAAAATAAAAATAAAAGAAATAGCTATAAACAATTGGTTCATAAATAACAAGGGATAAAATAAAAGAATGAACAAATCGTGGTGATGAAGAACGGCTCGGTCTCCGGCAAAACGTCCTCTATGTCTCTCTTTGGCTTCAAAGCTTCTCTCTCTCCTCAAAAGTCCACTCTTTTTGGATGAATGACAACCTCCTTGTATATCAATGGGTGAAATTAGGTCAAAAATCCTTTTTCGCACTTGATTTGGGCTTCTAAAGAGAGCTCGGGCCCAACCATTCTCGCATTGGGCGCTGCAGCGCCATGCATTGGGCACCGCATCACTGGGCTTTTCTCCATGTGGCATTGCAGCGTCTTTTTTCCTGTATTACAACGCCCTTTTTCATGTGCTACGGCACCTAGATGATTTGCTTCCTCACTCATGATGACGTTGTGGCTCAGTGTGTTGGGTGCTGCAACGCTTCTTTGTTCTAGCAACCCTTCTTGTCTTGTGTTGCTTCTGTGACAACCCGACTTTTCAGATCATCACTTTAACATATACTTTATACTTATACTTTATACTTATACTTTGGTGTGGAAAGTAGAGACATTTTTTTTGGTACTTATACTTAATACAAACGTCATCTTTATTATTTGGATACCATAACAATAATTGTTTAAAAGGAAAATATAATCATATTAATAAATAATAATATTTGTCGGAATGGAATACTCACTTATAAAATACTTTATAAGGCGGAAGATTTCTTTATTAATGGTTCACATTGCCCACCGCACAATCCATCCTCAAACCATAAGTTTCTTACCTATAATATGAAGGAAAAACTTGGTGAGCTAAAGCTCAGTGAATACAATTATTTTCTCACAAAAACATAATATGCATGACAATTTAGTCTTCATTAGACATTACATAGTTTTACTTTAACATGCTATAACTTCTTCTTAGAGGATCTTCATCATGGTGTCGTACCTCGTGGAGCGCGCTCAGCCAATAGTCAGCGAGGGTAGCAAGTCCTCGGTGAGTAAGGCAGAAACATACATAACATGAAAAACCATCTCCTTAATGCCGTTGGGTTGACACAATGAGAACGGGCGGTACGACACAGCTTTTAACTTGGTTATCACTTGTTTAATTAAGTGACATACTTCATGATAATATAAATTGAACATCATAACTTGAACATCATAGTCATGCTTATAACTTGTAAAAATATAAAACATGAAAACATACTTGAAACATTTTAACATGCAATACATCATCATAACATCATCATGAAAATATTTACATCACATAGTATTGCATAACATTTTATTTTGAACTACTTCGTACTCTAGTGAGATTGTAGTCACCTCAAGTGAAGAGTCCTAACAAGAGCTGTTTGTATTGTGTCGGGAGCTAGCAGGCAAACCTAAATATAAACTAATTGTAAGTGTCATGAATTAACTATACTAACGTCTCATCTAAAGGGACGGATATCTTTAAAAATGAGCTTTATAAAATCATTTCCATATATATAACAAGTCCATAACGGTGCGTTAGTAATTACTGAAACGTCCCCAGGCTGATTTGGAAGAGTGCTATGGCCCCGCTTTAAGCCCAACTTACCTAGATTGAACTCCCCGAGGTTCCTAGGTAAGTGTGGAGTGGATCACAAAGCAGCTCTTATTTAAGAACAAATCTTTCTAGAACATGTCGTTGCAGTTTTTCATATCGTCCTATTGTAGACTCATTTTTATTAATAATTTAAATAAAAATAGATTTTATTAGAAAATTAATAAAATATACCATGTAATAAAATTTCATAGTCAAGGGGTCTAGAGACTGAATTTGACAAAATTTTCTGAAGAGATTCCCCTTATTTTCTAAAAACAAGAAACTTTTCACTTATAAGCGTTTTCTAAAAACCTACCGATTATATACTTTCTTCATAAAGCCATTGTAACGAATTAAGAAAATTGTATAATATCAGGTCAGGGAGACCGAATTTCCAAAAATGCTATTACGCAAAACTTTCATAAAATTAAATTTTCTACAGTTATGTCTCTAATGATAAAATCAAATTTCAGCTTCTAAGTTCGTCAAAATGGCAGAATATCGATTTTTAAGGAAAATAAACGTGGAATTTAAATTCGGGTTTTAAATCTCGAAATTCTAACACGTAAGAATCCTAATTTCGATATTCTAGAATTCAAGGTGACTAGAATGCAAACCTTCGAATTCGCTTTTGAGTGTTCTTGGTTTTTCTTCGAGTTCACATGAACGCTCGAATCCTATAATCGATAACTTCGAGTTAGCCTTGATCAAAAGAAAAATTAGACTTAAACGTGCGAGGCTTTCGATATACCTTAACCTCGGCGAAGTAAACCTTCAAATCTTTCTACTAAGCTAATCCTCTTCTCAAGAACACTTTTAAATTTTTCTTCAGAGTTTCTATTCTTCTCTCTCTCTCTCTCTCTCTCTCTCTCTCTCTCTCTCTCTCTCTCTTTTTCTTTGAAGTTCTCAGATTTTGGTGTGAGGAATGAGTGAGGCCTAAGCCTCTATTTATAGGGGGAGTTGGTTCCTATACAGGAAAGGAAAGGGGAGATATTCTATCATTAATTCTCCCAATCTTTGACTTATTCTCAAAATCTCCTAATTTCCCTTTTATGGCTGATTCTGTTGACTTTCCTCTACATTAATTGAATGAAAAAATCTCATCCATTATAGCCTCAAAATTTTGCCCATATCCTCTTGACTCCCTCTGGATTTGTCAAAAATTTTGTTTCCTAGAGTGCGCATTTGACTTATCTTGAGTTGATACAGAAATCCTATATGATTTCTTATGATATTCACTTGGATATATGAGGAAATAAAATCCTCTCTATTCACACTATACTTGGTGCCAATATGCAGCCATAGGGGATAAAATTCTAATTTATTTTATTGCCCCGTAGTTTCCTTACATTTGCTTGTTTGTCCTAAACATGTAGTTTACTCTAGTCAAACTACATGTCGTTTTTTGTTATTAACTTGCTCCGACACTATACCATTACTTATCATTTTATGTGACGTAAAAACATATATAAAGGTTCGGGACGAAAATTCCCATTCATTTATTTAATTTTCATAAACGTTACATGTAATAAAAAGGTCGAGTTTTACAGCATCACTTTTTTCTATTTGACTCCAATGTGGCCTAATAACAAAAAATCAACTAATAATTACTCTTTTTTCACCATTTTAGATATGTTCTTGATATAAAAACACTGTTGATCCCGTGCAAATTATAATCACAAATGTGGCTCATCAAGAGACACGCCCGAATGGCGCCCTGGTGGCGAACACACGTGCATAAGTGATAGATGCATTTTTGCATCTATTTTACTATGTTACATTGGTTGCTTTTGTGTTTAGATGGTTGATTGTGTTTATATTTTATGCAAGATCACGTGTTTTGGTAGTTTGTGAGTTGTTTTTGCAGGTTTTATTATTAAAAATGTGAAAATCAAGTGAAACGGGCAAAAACTGAGAAAAACGACATCCAATAGGGGAAAACGACACTCAAAAATGACATGTCGTATGGATTCAAGAAGAAAACTAGAAGAATGCCAAAAATCCACACGAGACTTGGGGCCGCACCGCTGGCGCCGCAGTACCCAAGTTGAAACTACCCAGAATTCCAAGGGCGTTATAGCCCTAGCGCCGCAATGGCAGCCCGTTAAATTGCAAAAAGTGGGCTTTTCAGGCCCAATCCGTACCAGAATTGGCCTAATTTTCAATAACAGCTGCCGAAACTATAAATACCAAATTTTGTACGACAAAAGACATCAAAAAAATAAGAAAACAAAGAGTTTGAGGAGCTTAACATTGGAGGAAGACACTGAAGATTAGAGGCGTTCAAGCTTTTGTGGCTTCCGAGTTCTATCTCCTTTCCACTTTTCTTTATGATTTTCTGTATTTTCTACTTTAGCATGTGTAGCTAGATTTCTTATTTGATTAAAGGAAAACTCATAAACCCAAATCCTTTATGTTTTGCATTTAGTGTGACATATTTCAATTCAATGAAGTTGATTGATTTTCTCTGCGTTTATTGTTAATATTAATTGCTTTTGTTGTTTGGGTGGCCAACTTAATAATTAAGAAATTAATTGGTGTTAAAATTTAATCGTTGATCCGTGTCATTGTCTAGGTTTGATTATACGTAGCAATTTACAATACGGTAATTGTAAAGAGTAAATCAACATAAATTAAAGGATTCAAACTTATGCAATTCTTGCTTAGAGTGTTTAAATCTTCATAACTTAATGCTTTAGTTTGATTAAATTTAGAGAGCTTATTGACACATCTCGTCCGACCCCCGATAATTTTCTCGATGCTAATGGGCATTTTTGGGAGGTTCCACAAAGGAACGGAGTGTTCTAGAGCATTCTAGAAGGGTCTAGCATGTTCTAGCATGGCCTAGACTTGTCTACAACAAGCTAGAGTAATATAAAAGCATGGAGGAGCATGTGGAGCTATCTAGAACACTATAGGACTTTGTAAATATGCCTTGTTGCATAGATAACTCTAGAGATTGCTAGGCTTATAAAGAGTAGGACTTAGCTAAAAACTTCTAGGCTTGTAAATGTACACAACTCTCTAGAATTTTCCATAAGCTTAGCCATTGCCTATAAATAGGGGAAGACCCCTCATTTGTATCCAACCAACCAAAGTTGTAACACTTGAGTACTCTAACACAAAGCTTTCTTTCCAACTTTCTCTATTTGCCTTTACCTTGTCTAATTGCCAAGCCTTTGCCAATTTTCCCTTTTGCCTAACACTTAGACATTTCTAAGCCAATTTTGCCTTTGTTTGTGAGAACCCTTGAGTCGAGTAAGGCTGACTTAGTGCGAGAGTCGTGCTAAAGCCGGACGTGACATTGTTGCAAAGAACAAGTCCGTGACAAGTGGTATCAGAGCCTTGTTGCACTATTGCAAATGAGGGTGTCGTAGGGTCTGAGATCATCGAGGGGTCGCAGCAAGAACGTGAGCGTGAGGAGTAGCCCACACCCTGTCCTCAGCGTGGCAAGTCAATGGACATCCTAGCAAGCATAGACGCGCGCATCCAGTAGGTAGAGAATGGCATTAATAGCGTCGACGTTCACTTCGAAGGCATGGACCAATGGTTCAAAGGCGTGCCATTAAGGAGTGCATGACAAAGCTTGAGGAGTCCTACAAGAAGGACTTGGGAAGGCTCGAGGCCGAGATGGGTCGTATGCGCGGAGCATATGGACGGGAGCTGCAACTCGCGCTTCAACAACTGGAGCAAGTCACGACCAACCTTGATGTATGCAAGAGGGCCTTTGTGACAGGGCTAGCACAATAACTAGTCATTGTCGAGGCACGAAGGATCGACGTGCCAAAGCCGAAGAGCTTTGCGGGATCTTGCAATGCCCGCGAAGTGGACACCTTTTTGTGGGGTTTGGAACAATACATTGGGGCATCAGGCATCGTTGAGGAAGCCACCAAAGTCCAAACCGCCGCACTCTATCTCACAGACACCGCCATGCTATGGTGGTAGAAAAGGCAAGAAGATGTGCAAAGAGGGACGTGCACCATTGCCACATTCGACGAGTTCAAGGCGGAGTTAAAACGACAATTCTATCCCGAGAATGCCGAAGACGAAGCACGATGCTGTCTAAGGAGATTGAAGCAATCAGGCACGATCCGTGATTATGTGAAGGACTTCACAAGTCTAGTGCTCGAGATCCCTAACGTGAGAGATAAGGACTCACTCTTCTACTTCATGGATGGGCTCAATCATGGGCAAAGACGGAGCTTAGGCGACGGGGAGTAAAAGACTTAGCAAGTGCTATTGCCGCCGCCGAAAGTTTGATCGACTATAGCTCAAAGGAGTCCAACAAGCCCAAGGAGAAGAAGAGAGGCTCAACTAAAGGTGGGGAAGCACACACACAAAGCCCGCGCAAGGAAAGCTCAGGATCTCAAGGCTTATCTAAGCCAATGGACGATAAGAGCAAGCTTAAACAGGACAAGGGCGGATCAGCCACTAATGTAAAATGCTTCCTTTACGATGGCCTGCACTACATCAAGGATTGCCCCGCCAGACGTGCCATTAGTGCCATAACGGCAACGCCAAATCTGCCCCAAGCCGAGGGTAACAATGATGATGGCAATAGTGGTGCATACATAGGGTCGTTATAGGTCGTTACACATAGTGGTGCACCAAAAGTACAAGCTGAGGGGCTACTTTATGTGGACGCCTTCATCAATGGGAAACCCGTCACTGCCATGGTTGACACGGGGGCGTCACACAACTTCGTGTCCATCGAAGAATCTCGAAGGCTTGGTTTAAAGACCATTAATGGAGGGGGCTCCATCAAGACCGTGAACTCGGTGGCCCGACGTATCCAAGGCGTTACAACCGGAGTACAAACGAAGCTTGGAACATGGAACGGGCCAATCGATTACTCGGTGGTACCAATGGATGACTTCAAAGTTGTTCTTGGTCTAGAGTTTTTCTATAAGGTACGAGCATTCCCTATCCTTTTCGCCAACTCGATGTGTATAGTTGATGGTGAAAATTCTTGCATGGTGCCGACGGTCTGGGCACCCAAGCAAGATGTCAAAATGCTTTCCGCTATGTAATTTAAGAAGGGCATGCGATGGGACGAGGAGAGCTACTTAGCAATCCTTAAAGTGTATGATGATGAGGAGTTGTCAAATGGGGACGAGGTGCCTACCGAAGTGCAAGACGTCCTTGATGAGTTCAAAGACGTCATGCCAAATGAGTTGCCCAAGAAACTCCCACCTCGGAGGGAGGTGGATCATCAAATCGAGTTGGTGCCTAGTGCCAAGCCACTCGCCATGAGTCCCTACCATATGGCACCGCCCGAGCTCGTAGAGATGCGAAAGCAACTTGAAGATTTGCTCTATGCGGGATTCATTTGCCCATCTATGGCCCCGTATGGTGCACCGGTGTTGTTCCAAAAGAAGAAGGACGGATCGTTGCGCATGTGTATCGACTACCAAGCGTTGAACAATGTTACTATCAAGAACAGGTACCCCATTCCTTTGGTGGCAGATCTCTTTGATCTACTAGGGCATGCGAAGTACTTCACTAAGCTCTACTTGCACTCGTGGTATTATCAAGTCCGCATTGTGGAAAGAGACGACCTAAAAACAATATGCATAACAAGGTACGGGTCCTATGAATTTCTTGTTATGCCTTTTGGACTCACCAATGCACCGGCCAATTTTCGTACTTTGATGAATAAGATCTTCTGCCCCTACCTTGATCGATTCGTGGTCTTCTACCTCGACAACATTGTGGTGTATAGCAACACATTAGAGGAGCACAAGCAAGACTTGAGAGAAGTGTTCAAGGTGTTGCGAGAAAATGAGCTATACATCAAGAAGGAGAAATGCTCCTTTGCTCAACCAGA
This sequence comes from Boehmeria nivea var. tenacissima, assembly GCA_018132145.1. Lineage (NCBI taxonomy): Eukaryota > Viridiplantae > Streptophyta > Magnoliopsida > Rosales > Urticaceae > Boehmeria > Boehmeria nivea. The sequence continues at coordinate 4,260,675 of CM030881.1, forward strand.
AGTGTTATTTTTGGGACACAAGATCAAGGAAGGATGGCTCATGATGGAGACGGCCATGGTGGAAGCTATTCAAGCATGGGAGCCGCCCACCAAAGTGCCGGAGCTTAGATTCTTCCTCGGGCTAGTCAATTACTATAGGCGTTTCATTAAGGGCTACTCAAGCATAGCCGTGCCACTCACGGATTTACTAAAGAAGAACAAGCCTTGGGTATGGAGTGATAAGTGCCAACGGGCCTTTGAAGAGTTAAAGTAGGCCGTGTACGAGGAATCCGTGCTCGTACTTCCCGACCACACAGAGCCATTCGAAGTGCACACCGATGCCTCGGACTTTGCTATGGAAGGCGTCTTGATGCAAGAAGGCCATCCGATAACGTTCGAAAGCCGCAAGCTAAATGACACGGAACAACGCTATACGGTGCAAGAAAAAGAGATGACTGCTGTTGTCCATTGTTTGAGGGTGTGGAGACACTACCTCTTGGGCGCGCAGTTTCTAGTATTAACAGACAACGTGGCCACTAGCTACTTCCATACGCAAAAGAAGCTAAGTCCAAAGCAAGCTTGGTGGCAAGACTTCCTGGCTGAGTTTGATTATGTTATGGATTACAAGCCGGGAAAAGCTAATGTGGTTGCAAATGCCTTAAGTTGCAAGGCCATTTTCGCTTCATTTAGCCAAGTCACAAGCCCATTGCTTGGTCGAATCAAGGAGGGACTTGCCCAAGAGACACTAGCCAAGACCATCATTTCTATGGTGCATGAAGGAAAAACCCAAAGATTTTGGCTAGACGACGGATTGCTCTACACCAAACGCAACCATCTTTATGTTCCAAAATGGGACAACCTATGGCGCGAGCTCATTAAGGAATGCCACAATTCCTTATAGGCCGGCCACCCCGGGATAAGACGCACACCTGCGTTATTAAAGGCATCGTACTACTGGCCATAAATACGAGATGATGTCGAAGGCTACGTGCGAACGTGCCTTGTGTGCCAGCAGGACAAGGTCGAGCAACAACAACTTGGAGGGTTGCTCGAGCCCTTGCCAACTCATAAGAGACCTTGGGAAAGTGCCTCTATGGACTTTATCGTCTCATTGCCTAAATTCGAAGGGTTTGGAAGCATAATGGTCGTGGTGGACCGTTTCAGCAAGTATGCTACTTTATCCCAGCCCCAGCAGATTGCACATCGAAGGAGGTGGCACGATTATTCCTTCGCAATATTGTTAAGCTTTGGGGAGTGCCCGAAAGCATCGTAAGTGATTGTGACCCATGCTTCACTGGACATTTTTGGACGGAATTATTCAAACTCTTAGGGTCACAACTCAACTTCTCAACAAGCTTTCATCCCCAAAGTGATGGGCAAACTGAGCGGTTAAATACCCTCCTGGAGCTAGACTTGCGGCAATATTTGAGTGCTAATCAAAGGGATTGGGCTAAGTTGCTTGATGTGGCTCAATTCTCTTTCAATTTGTAAACAAGTGAGTCCACAAGCAAGAGTCCATTTGAAATTTTCATGGGGCAACAACCGGCAATACCAAGTTCCCTTGCCACATCCTATGAAGGAAAGAGTCCGGCAGCATTCAAGTTTGCCAAGTCTTGGCACGAACAAGCCGAAGTAGCTCGTGTCTACCTTCACAAGGCCGCCAAGCAAATGAAGAAATGGGCGGATAAGTAGCGAAGGCATGCGGAGTTTCAAGTCGGAGACTTAGTCCTTGTGAAACTCTTGCCACAACAATTCAAAGACTTCCGCAAGATGCACAAGGGCTTAATTCGAAGGTACGAGGGATATTTTCCCGTCATCAAGCGTGTTGGGAATGTGTCTTACAAACTTCAACTCCCGCCAAAGCTTAAAATCTACACTGTCTTCCATGTGAGCCTACTTAAGCCATATCATGAGGATGGGGAAGATCCTTCCCGAGGAGTGTCTTCAAGGGCGCCAACAACGGTAGTCACTTTCTTCGACAAGGATGTCAAAGCCATCCTTGCCGATAGGGTTGTTCGAAAGCGTGGCATCCCACCTTCCATTGAATACTTTATCAAGTGGAAGAGTTTGCCTATGAGTGAGGCAAGTTGGGAATCAGAAGACTCATTTTGGCAATTTAAGGCTCACATTGATCGCTTTAAGGCTGAAAACGCAACAAGGACATCGCCGGATTAGGTAGGGGACGATGACACGTCCCGTCCAACCCCGATAATTTTCTCGATGCTAATGGGCCTTTTTGGGAGGTTCCACGAAGGAACAGAGTATTCCAGAGCATTCTAGAAGGGTCCAGCATGTTCTAGCATGGCCTAGACATATCTACAACAAGCTAGAGTAATATGGAAGCATGAAGGAGCATGTAGAGCTATCTAGAACACTCTAGGACTTTGTAAATATGCCTTATTGAATAGATAACTCTAGAGATTGCTAGGCTTGGAAAGAGTAGGACTTAGCTAGAAGCTTCTAGGCTTGTAAATGTCCACAACTCTCTAGAATTTTCCATAAGCTTGGCCATTGCCTATAAATAGGGGAAGACCCCCTCATTTGTATCCAACCAACCAAAGTTGTAACACTTGAGTGCTATAATACAAAGCTATCTTTTCAACTTTCTCTCTTTGCTTTGCGTTGTCTAAGTGCCAAACCTTTGCCAATTTTCCCTTTTGTCAATACTTAGGCATTTCTAAGCCAACTTTGCCTTTGTTTGTGAGAACTCTTAAGTCGAGTAAGGCTGACTTAGTGCGAGAGTCGTGCTAAGGCCAGACGTGACGTTGTTGCAAAGAACAAGTCCGTGACATTATTCTAGGTTGTCAAATTAAAAAGAACTAAATAAAGAGCTTATTTTGTTTAGTGAAGAGTGTTTAGAGCTTGTTAAACATTTACAATACTAACATCATTGATTGAACTTGAAAGTAACATAGCAAAGTTATATTGGTATTCGTGGTGGGAAGCAACCTTTAATCAAAACTTTACTTCACTGTATTACTCATTTATTTAACTTCTTTGAAATTAGATCTTTCATTTAATTTCTTATTATTCAAATACAATCCCCATTTTAGCAATAAAGTAGTATATCGAATTGGTTAGTTCTCAGTGGGATCGACCCTTATTCCCATTATATTACGTTTGTAGTGTATAGGAATGAGGTTCTAAATTTGGTGAATTACAACGCTCATCAAATTTTGGCGCCATTGCTGGGGAGCTAGCCATATTTAGCTTATTATTTTGTTGCAAATTTTTGTTTTCTGCATTTACTTTTTTTTTTCATTTTTCTTTCTCTTCCTGCGTAGGTGTTTATGTCTGAAGGGGTTATCGAGGAACGTTCGGAACAAGTGAAGGCGTATATACAGTCCACACCTTACTCTAAGAACAATACAGCCGACATTCCCGCTTCATCCTCCACATTTGAGCACACATTACCACTGGAGTACATCCGAGCCATTTATGTGCCACTTCTCCCGTCCGACAGCTCTATTTCAAGCAACGAAGAGGAAGTTATGACACTACAAGAGCAGCGCACATTGAAAGAATTGGCGGCGCCGGTTTTAGACCAACAACCGTTATGTATTATGTACCCGGTACTCAAGACCGTATTTGAACTCAAGTCCGGCATTATTTATCTGTTGCCAACATTCCATGGACACACCGGAGAAGATCCGAAAAAACATTTGAAGGAGTTTCATGTTGTTTGCTCAAGTATGAAACCCGCCGGCATCTCAAAGAAACAAGTCAAGTTGAGGGCTTTCCCATTCACTTTAACGGATTCCGCTGAAGGGTGGCTCTATTACTTTCAGTCCGGATCTATCAACACATGGACCGAGATGGTAAAAATATTCTTAGAGAAATATTTCCCTACCTCGAAGGCCATATCTATTTGAAAGGAGATTTGTGGGATCCGTCAACTTAGTGGGGAGACATTATATGAGTATTAGGAGCGGTTTAAGCGCCTCTGCGCTAGTTGTCCACATCACCAAATTTCAGAACAACTACTCATCCAATATTTTTGCGAAGCTCTTCTCCCTATGGACCGAAACATGATTGACGCGGCTAGTGGCAGAGCACTAGTTAACAATACAATAGAGCAAGCGCGTTAATTGACTGCAAATATGGCAGCGTACTCACAACAATTTGGGACAAGATTAAGCACTCCTTCAATGCCAACTCACAAGGTCAATGATGTTAGTGTATCATCACTTGAACAACAAATCGCTAATCTAACCTCATTGGTGCAAAACATGGCAACTGGTGGCATTTCAACACAAATGGTGTGTGGGATATGTTCTACCATAGGACATCCAGCCGATGCATGTCCCACACTCCAAACCGATGAAGCCGAGCAAGTGAATTTTATAGGCAGATTTCCCGGACAACAACACAATGACCCCTTCTCCAACACGTACAATGAAGGATGGAGGAATCATCCCAACTTAAGTTATGGGAATCAACGCCCTAGTGCATTTCAAGGCAATACTAATAGACCCCTAGGCTTCAATAAACAGAGGCCGAATCCATCTAATCAAGGCTCTAACTCTTCCCTTGAAGAGATGATTCAAACTTTGGTTTTGAGCAACACTCAATTCCAACAAAATGTCAAAGCATACATGCAAAAGATGGATAGTCACCTACAGAAGACGGATGTCCACATGCGACACTTAGAGAATCAGATTGGACAACTTGCGACTACAGTGAGCCGGCATAAAGTGCAACACTCAGGTAAACTACCATCACAAACGGTAGTGAAGCCAAGGGAAAGTGTAACCCCATGTTTGCCCGATGTTTGCCCCCCACGCGCCCCCCCCCCCCCCCCCCCCCCCCCCCCCTCTTTTTTTACCCATTCTATTTTTTCATTTTTTTCAACATTCCTAATCCTCCAAACCATTCCATTCTATTTCAATTTTTTTTTTCAACTTTCCAAATCCCTATAAAATATATTTAAATCTCAACCATTCATACCACCTCAAAATTCGCAAAGTCAAACCATTCTTACATTATTTTATTCAAATTATTTTTAAACTATTCCAAATTATTTTCAAACAATTTTTTCCATCCCAAAGAATGGGGTGGAAAGGGCAAAATGGTTGCCCCAAATAAACGGTAAGTGAGGTAGCCACAAGAAGTGGAAAACAATAAGTGTCTACCATACATGATGAAGACACCACAAACAAGGATGACAATCCCAGCACTTCACAAGGGGGAACCCCTCAGGTAAATCCCTCAAAACCTTGTGTTTCTTCTCATATTATTTCCTCCCTTTTCTTTGCAGGTTTAAATCACCAAAGAATAAGGAGAGCGAGAAAGAACTTCTCGAGACATTTCGCAAGGTTGAGATAAGCATACCTCTCCTTGATGCAATAAAACAAGTTCCACGATATGCGAAGTTCCTCCTGGAACTTTGTACCAACAAAAGGTGTCTCAAGGGGAACGAGAAGGTTACCGTTGATGAGAATGTGTCAGCTGTGATCCAAAAGAAGATGCCAACCAAATGCAAGGATCCCGGCACATTCACCATCCCGTGCAAAATAGGTAACACAAGGTTTGAACGAGCTATGCTAGATTTAGGAGCATCTATAAATGTTATGCCGTATTCTATTTATGCTTCATTAAATCTTGGACTATTAGAGGAAACTGGCATAATTATTCAACTTGTCGGTAGATCTAACACCTATCCTAAAGGGGTAGTTGAAGATGTTGGTGCAGGTGAACGAATTGGTGTTTCTCACAGAGTTCTACGTCCTTGATATGGAGGATGATAAGTCACCCAACTCTACTCCAATATTGTTAGAGAGACCATTTTTGAAGATAACAAGGGCCAGGATAGATGTCCATGATGGGCCCTTAACCATGGAATTCGATAAGAAAACTATTCGCTTCAATATTTTTGAAGCAATGCGATATCCATCGGATGTTCATTCTTTATGTGTAATTGACATTACTGATTCTCTAGTGCAGGATGTTGTAGGTGATTTTTTGCCCGATGTCGTGGATTAAGGGGCATAGTCCGCGAAGAGTAATGACTGCGCGGTAAAACCCCTATTGACAGCACAGCATCACCACGTTATCAAGGAAGCTTCCCTCGAGGAGGTAATGAGCGAGGATTGTCGAAGACGACCTTTGATTTTTTACCCCTGAGAATGGCCAGTAAAGGCGTCATCGAAGGTGGTGCCAATTTTGTGACATGACCCTCGGAGAGGGATTAATGGACAAGAAGATCGCAGAACCTTGGAGATGGTCTAGTCTTGCAAAGCTAGTCTCGGAGAGGGACCAAGGACTTCACGGGCAACGGAGGGTTCAACCCGTGAAGCTGGCGATCCCCGACCCGAGCTGGAGTCTGTGCATATTGCAATTTAGGTCTCTCTTTTGTAATGATTAGCTACCCCTGATTGTGGGATGCCTTACAGGTACTGTAGACGCTCATATTCCCAATGTAATTAATTGGCAACCCAATCCTGTAATTCAAGAGAGGTATGGCTGATTGTGTTTTAGGTCACCTAATCCCCTGAATTAAGGGATGGGATGTGAAAACCCTACAACCATACCCTTTCTCTCTCCAAGTCTATAAAAGGAGAAGAAGGGGAAGGGATAAAGGGATGGAAGATCTTTTGGTCGGAATTCTTTGTAAAAAACCACTAGAAATATCAGAAAGAGTGGATATAGGCTATTTCTCTAGAGGAGGGCCGAACCACTTACAAACTTTTCGTCTTATTTCGTCTTCCCGGCCAGTACTTCTCTTTTCATTGCCGCACCACAACCTATAGGTACGGATCACGGTGTTGGTTTAAATTTTACACAAACAGCTTGGCACTAGAAAGAGGGCTGACTTTGATCGAAGAACGATAGCGCCCACCACCAGGAGTCGCGATAAGAGTCTGAAGGCTGTCGAGCAAGAGCTGCTCGAGCGGAGGTTGAAGAACGTGGAGGATTTCATGTCACACATGAGCGGCATGATGGACACTCTGGCTCAGAATCAGAGTCAGCCGCTCTTCCTCATCGACGAGGAGTAGGTCGACGTACTCCAGACGTGGTAGCAAGTGAATCAGAGGAAAATTGCGATCGAGTTGGCCACCGGAGGTGGCGACACGGCAGAACGGGAGAGGTCCGGCGGCGAGTCGGATGCCGAAGCTCGTAACCCACGCAACCAGAGAGACACGCCACTATGGAGGACTGCGGCCAACTCCAAAGGAGTGCGACCGCCGGCCGCCTGAGCCGGAGGTTCAGGAGCGACCACAAGGGCAAAAAACTCGGGCCATAGCGGGTCCATTTTTGAAAGACCCCCGGTCGCAGACCAGCTTCGTGATGGTTCGGCTACCACTGCCACCAGCGAACAAACCCAGACAACCCAGGAACTCTCGCCTGCGGAGAACGAACGTCTTCGAGGGCTCCTCAACGGGAGAGCCCGTGATGGTATTCTAGACGGAGATTTCACTCCCCTGACTGAGGATATCATCAACGCCCCCATTCCCGATCGACGCAGGTTACCAAAGGTGACCTTGTTCGATGGGACCGGGGACCCTATCGATCATCTGGGAGTCTATTCCTCATGGTCGCGTGCTTATGGCTATTCGGAAGCCATCAAGTACTGGCTCTTTGATACCACACTCGCGGGCAAAGCCCGAAGGTGGTGGTATCGTCTGCCAGCTAACTTTATTGCAAGTTTGCATGATCTACGAGCGAGGTTTGCCTCACAATTCTCAGGGGGTCGAAGACACCTCAAGATTCTTGCTCACCTCTCTCGAGTTAAGCAGGGAGATAGAGAAACCCTACAGGCTTAGCTGAAGAGTTTCACCAAAGCCACGGTGGAGATGGGCCATCTGTCTGACGATGCCCTGTTGTTGGCTGCTAGTTTCGGGGTGCATGAGAATATGCCCTTCGCGTTTTCAATCAACAAGAAACCGCCTCGGCGTATTCGGATTTCCTGGAACGGGCCGAGAATTACGTCAATTCTGAAGCCCTGACTTCGAAGAAGTCTGGGGCTACGAAGACCTTCCGAGGAAACCCCGAAGAGGACCGGCGGAAGGAGATGAAAAGGCATGTGGAGCGTCCTACGGGCGCTAGCTACAGGCCTTCAAGGAGAAGAGGCCCTGAGATTCGGGGACAAGGTTTAAGGCGAACCGGGCTCGTAAGCCCCGGTATGGAAAGTACCAAGAGCTTACTGCCTCGATAGAGGAGATCTTCTTCAATTCGCGGAGCGAGGTTCACTTCTGCCTTCCTATACCGATTAAGGGGAATGTGCCGGAGAAGCACAAGGACAAGTTCTGCTTGTTCCATAATGATACCGGGCATACCACCGAAACCTGCTTCGACCTGAAGGATGAGATAGAATATCTCATTCGCCGAGGAAAGCTCACGGGGTATCGAAAAGACGCGGACTGCAGAGTAAGGAATCCGCTCAATTGGAAAATCGAGGGTGAGATCCGTACGATCTTGGGAGGTCCTTATCTAGGAGGGCAATCTCAACGGGCGATGAAGGACTACGCCCGAGAGGTGCGACAGAGGGTTTTCCAAGTCGCAAAGGTATCTTTGCAACCCACTTGGAGACCCGTAAACAAGCTCACGTTCACAAACACGGATGCTGAAGGTGTTCGGTTTCCGCACCACGACTCCCTGTTCTTTACCGCAATGATCGGGAACCATCTGGTCCACCGGTGTCTTATTGACGACGACAGTTCGGTAGACATCCTGTACTTGGACGTTCTGGAAAAAATGAGGATTAGCCCCTAGAGCCTACGAGCAGCTGCGAGCCCGCTCTATGGCTTCATAGGAGATTCAATCTTCCCGGAGGAAAGTATAGAATTAGCTGTTTCATTCGGAGAAGAGCCGAAGAAATCGACCGCTATGTTCAATTTCACGGTGGTCAAGGGTGGATCTTCCTACAACGCCATCCTCGGGCGTCCGACCCTTATGGCCATGAAGGCGATGACTTCAATCTACCACATCTACCTAAAGTTTCCCACACCCCGTGGCATCAGAATCGTCCGGGAGAATCAGTATAAGGCTCGGATTTATTACATAACAAGCATCAGATCGGCTCCCGCTGACTCAAAAGGAAAGCAGACAGTCGGGGAAGCAGGGTTAGCTGAAGAAGCCTATACAATCGAGGTTCCTGAGGTCCGGTGTAAATTGGATCCCCGATTGCCCGTCCAATAGCAATTAACGAGCCCAGCGGAAGATACCGAGAAAGTAGGCATAGACGGCCTCGACTCATCTCGTAGAATCAAGATCGCGACTCTGCTTAGTCCAGAAGTGCGCAAGGTCGTCATCGTCTACGGAGGAATCGAGATGTGTTTGCATGGAGTCATAGTGATATGAAGGGGATAGACCCCGAACTTGTATGCCACCGTCTCAATATCGACCATCAGGTCCCGAGCCGACGACAGAAGAGGAGACCCCTCGATCCAGAGAGAGCCGAAGCGCTTAAAGACGAAGTCGATAAGTTCAACAGGGCCGGATTCATTCGCGAAGCAAAGTACTCGGCCTGGGTTTCGAACCCCGTCTTGGTCCCTAAGCTGGATGGGAGATGGAGATGCTATGTGGACTTTACCAATCTCAACGAAGCTTGTCGAAATGACAGCTTTCCCGTGCCTTGAATTGACCAGATGGTCGACGCAACCGCGGGTCATGAACTCCTCAGCTTCATGGACGCATATTCGGGGTACAACCAGATCCCCATGTTCCACCGTGACGAGGAACATATGGCATTCATCACCGACAGCGGACTTTATAGTTACAAGGTTATGCCCTTCGGCTTGAAGAATGCAGAAACGACTTACCAGAGGCTGGTAAATAAAAGCTTCGCGGAGTTACTGGGAGTCTCAATTGTCAAGCGTGTAGTTGCGCGAGATCATGTCACGTACCTAGATCAAACCTTCTTTATCCTTTGACAAACCAATATGATGCTCAATCCGAGCACGTGCCTCTTCGCAGTCAGAGCTGGAAAGTTCTTAGGCTTCATGGTCAGTCAACGAGGAATAGAGGCTATCCTGGAGAAAATCCAAGCCATCCTCGACATGGGGTCCCCTCTAAGAGGGCAAGAATTCCAGAAGCTCACGGGGTATATCGCTGCACGGTTTGTCTCTCGTTTAATCGACAAGTGTCTCTATTTCTTCAACGTTCTTCGTGGCAGTAAGGAGTTTGCCTGGACCAAGGAAAGTGAACGAGCCTTCCATGAGCTCAAGGTCTACCTTGGGCATGCCCCGATTTTGGCGAAGCCATTATTAGGGGAGAAGCTTTTCACTTACCTCGCAGTGTCGGAGCATGCAGTCAGTTCAGTACTTATCAAGGAAGCAGTTTGAGTGCAAGTACCGGTGTATTACATCAGCAAACGTCTCCTCGACGTTGAACTCATATACCCTGAGCTGGAACGACCCACCCTCGCCCCTTGTCATCTCGACCAGGAAGCTGCGTCATTACTTCCTAGTTCATCCGATGGTCATACTCACTAATCACCCGATAAAACAAGTGCTGCGCAGACCGGAGGCCTCGGGCAGACTTGTGAAATGGGCGGTCGACTTAACACAGTTTGACATCTTGTATCAATCGCGGACCGCAATCAAGGGGCAAGCCCTAATGGACTTCATTGCTGAGTTCACCTTTTCTTCGGAAGAGGATTGGGATGGGCAGATGGAGCCCCTAAAGTGGAAGCTGTACGTGGATGGATCCTCAAACGAAAACGGCTAAAGAGCAGGGCTTATGCTGATCAGCCCCGAGAATCATCGCATCAGCAGCGCACTACGATTCACCTTCAAGGCCTCGAACACTGAGGCAGAGTATGAAGCGCTGCTAGCCAGCCTTAGACTCGCCAGAGAACTTCAGGTAGATTCACTTCTAATTTTTAGCGACTCAAAGTTAGTTGTCTCTCAAATTTCAGGCGAGTTCCTAGCCCGCAATGACAGGATGGTGGCTTTATGGAGAAGGTTAAAGCAGAACTTCAAAACTTCTCCAAGCATAAAATAAAGCACATCAACCACAAGGATAATTCGAACGCGGACGCCCTAGCAAAACTTGCTACCAGCAGAGATGCGGAGCTTTTTCACCTGGTCCCGATCGAAATTATCCCCGAGTAAAGCATTGCGAAGCGAGACTTGGTAGGAGCGATTGACCTAAAGCCTTCGTAGATGGATGATATTGTCTTCTATCTAAAGGAGGATAAGCTGCAACAAGACCGAGAACTGGCCCAGAGGGTTAGGTACCATGCTGAGCACTACTTACTGCTAAACGACAAGTTATACAAGAGAGGAGTTTCAGCTCCGCTACTTTGATGCCTTAACAACAAAAAAGCCAAGAAAGTACTCAATGAGATCCACGACAAAGTTTGTGTGGGAATCATGCTAGGGGGCAATCCCTTGCACACAAGGCTCTGTTGCAGGGATTCTATTGGCCCACGATGAAGCAGGATGCCGCCGATTACGCGAAGAAGTGCGATAAGTGCCAGAGGTACTCTGCGCTTATTCGGGCTCACCCAGAGCGGCTCACGGTTATTTTTTTCCTGTGGCCTTTCGCGAAGTGGGGAGTCGACATCATTATTTCGCTACCGACGGTGCCGGAAAGGCTCAAGTTTGCCGTCGTCGCAGTGGATTACTTTACCAAGTGGGCCGAGGCCGTTCCCTTATCTACTATAACTGAGAAGAACCTGTCGAAGTTTATCCGCAAATACATCATCTATAGGTTCGGGATACCTCAGTCCCTGGTGTCGGACAGTGCTCTCCAGTTCGATAAGTAGGCAATGCGGAACCTCTGTGATAAGCTCGGCATCAACAAGGACTTCTCAGCACCATACCATCCGCAAAGTAATGGCCAGGTCGAGGCCGTCAACAAGATCATCAAAGTCACCTTGAAAAGACGTCTTGGCTCACTTAAAGGATGATGGGCCGCGGAGCTGCTTTTAGTTCTTTGGAGTTATCACACTACGGCCAGAACGACCACTGGAGAAACTCTATTCTCCACGGCTTACGACATTGAAGCGATGATCCCGCAGAAGTGAAAGTTCCTTCGTTTCGATATGAAAATTTCGACGAGGAATCCAAACTTCACTCCTGGCCGCGGAGAAAAATATGATCGAGGAGTAGAGAGAGATCGTGAGAGTCCGAATGTAGGCCCAGAAGCAGCGGATGACGAGGTATTATGACTCTAAAATGAAAGAGATAAAGTTTAAGGTTGGGGACACCGTCCTCAGACAAGTATTTCAAAACACCAAAGAGCCAGGAGCTGGGGCACTCGGATATTCATTAGAGGGACCCTATCAAGTCACCGAGACTTTGTGATCGGGGGCATAACGACTCGCGAACCTCGCCGAGGTCCTGATTATACATCATTGGAATGCGGAGCATCTCAAAAAGTATTACCAGTAGGCTCCCCTCGCTTATAATTTATTTTTCCTCTTGTGTCATCATTCTTTTGTAATTCAGCAATTATTAATAAAATTCAGCAAGTTCGGTGCCAAGTCTTTTGTTCTCGTTAAAAAAAAAAGTCTGCGTAGTCGACTATAAACTCATAAAAGCTCAATGTATAGATGAATGAACGGCGGAGCGGACGATTCCTAGAAACACTGTCCTCGACGGTCTCCTTGACCACAGAAGCGCTCAAGGAAATGAGACGGAGGGGGGGAGGGGGAGAGGGGGGGAGGCACCCGGGGTACCACAAAGAAATAAGTGCGCCCTATAGGTACTTCAAAGATGTGTGAGCCTAGAACGCGTGGGTCCGGAGGACTTACGTAGGCTTTAATCGTTGAAGCTTCCTGCCACACAAAGGTTTGTCTTGTCAGGCCATTTCCTTAAGAGAAAGAAACATGTTCGGGGACTAACTTGGGAAGTATTTGGATAATTTTCTCTTGGAACCCTTTTATTCTTCGAAGAAGATAGAAGACTTAGGTATGCTTAAAGGAGGAGCTCCGAGGTGTGAAAAACTTATGATAATTTTGAAAAAATTGGACTAAGTTTGATCACCGAAGCGTATAAGTAAAGAGGCCACACCCTATTCAGAAGCATCGGGGACTGTTGTGAGTAATAGGGTGCATTCAAATTACGTTGGCTATTAAATATGACCAAGGTCATTCCTTCGGAGAGGAAGCTTGGTTCGGGATAATCCTTCGAAAAAAGGAAGAACCTAGAGTGACTTGGAGCATTCTTCGAAGGAAAGTATGTTCGAGTTACGGTTTAATTAGTCACATAATTTGTTTTTGTTGTGACCCTCGGAGAGGGCATGATTGGAGTTGTGATCCTCGAAGAGGATACTGTTTATTTTAACATTGTCGATCCCGTAGGGACTTGATCGTGTTAGTCAAGTAGAAAACAAAGAGCTGTGAACTGTATAAGAAATAAATAGACACTTTGGTAAAAGTGAAAACTAAGTTCTATTTATTTGTGAGAGACTACAAGAGATGGGCGTCCGAAAGAAGGACCCCGAATAAAACTGAAAATAAAGTACAAAGACGGAGGCGGCTAACTAGGTGGTGGCGGCGGTCGAGGAAGAGTGCGCCTGACTTCTTCGAAGAAGTTCCTCGAGATGAATTGCCTTGAGCTTATCCAACACCTGATTAGCACCATCAATGGTGGCCAGCTTGATCTCATTTTAGAAGCCCTCGCTCTGGTGAAAATCAGAGACCCATTGTTGTCTCTTCAATTCGACGAAGCCGTCGAAAGCAAGGCTGTTTTTGTAGTCGGCCTCTGCAGAGCAGATTCTGGCTCTGGCACTGTTGAGATCAGCCTCGGTCCTGTTGAGAGTGCCTCGGGCGGTTTTAAGCTCGCCTTTGAGCGCTTGGATCCTCGTCTCAACTGCCACTCTCAGGTCCTTTTCATCCTTGAGCGCCACTTAGAAAGCTGCTTTCTCAGAGAGAAAGTTCTCTTTGCGAAGGCGGCGCTCTTCCTCGAGGGCCTTCCACACATCTTCTTGCTGTAACTTCGCCTGATTCAGCTACGCCTCAAACCTGGCCGCTGCCTCTGAGCGAGACGCTCTCTCTTTTTCTAGCTCTCCCCGGAGTTTGGCCACCTCCTCAGCGTGTTCTCTCCTGCTGTCTCTAGAGCTCCTCAGGCTATCGTTGGCAAGCTCCATCATGTTTGTTGAAAGACCCACTTGGGAGGAGGCCTCGTGGAGCTTGGCGGCTAGCTTCTCATTCATTTCGCGAAGATAAAGTAGGGTTTCCCTGCCTTGGGTAAAGATGGCCTTGGACCTCCGGGAGTTGGCAAAGTTGGCGAGGAAAGCCTGGAACAAACAAGGCGGTTAGAAATGAGCGTGTTAATTCTCCAAAGGAAAGAGCCTTAGTAAATCTTACCCTCGAGAGCAACCGCATCCCCTCGCGATTGCTGGCTTGAAGGGGCTCTTCGGACAGCCGCTTGAAGTTTTCCTCTGACCAGATCTCGTCCAGTATAGGACCGAGATCGGAGACCCAGGGGAAAGACCCCGAAGGAGTGTATGAACCCTCACCGTAAGGGGTCCCGGCCGGAGGAACGATAAAATCCTCTAGGGGATCCTTGGGAGGGACTGTCCTCTCAAGGGATCCTGGGTAACCTCGGCGAACTCTCTCCTCAAGGTCTCCCCCACTGGGGTCCTGGGGGATGATAGAGCTGATGGAGCCGCCACCTCCGTGCGCTGGGTGTCACTCTCCTTCGAGGGTGAAGTTCCCGGAGGAGGAGCACCTTCCACTATTTTTTTCCCATTGTCTTTGCCCCGGGCGAAAGATTTAGGGACAGGGGTTTGACGTTCTAAGTTCCCCGCTGAAGGCAAGGGCCCCAATCGGCCAAACAACTCATCTGCAAGCACAAAACAAATTAGTTTCAGCTGATAAAGTTTGTTATTTTACGTCATTGTTGATTTTATAGATAAACAACTGCTTACCATGGTCGAGGATGATGGGAGCTGAGGGCCTCAACCTGGGCAGAGTTTAGGTCAAGGATCTGGCAGGCGAAGTCTACCTCGAAGAAGCCGGGTCCGCTTGCCCTTCCCCTAGGAAATCCTCGACACTTAGAAAAGGATCTTCCACCAGGACAGGCGGCGGGCTTGGTGCAACCAGAGGTTGTCCTTCGCAGAAGATCTCCTCCGTGGCATTGAGCGCCTGCCGTGCAGCTTCGCAAAAGAAAACTCCCTTGGGTGTCTTCGTTGAGGGAATCTCCAAAGGCGCTTGCGTGTCATCTGACTCGTTGGAAACGCCGGTCTGAGAGGGTGGAGCGACCTCGGGAGTCGACCTGGACTCCATCCGCGATCTTTTCTTCCTCACCAGAGACTTCGGAGGAGCCTCATCCTCATCTTCGGCCTCTACTATCGGAGGCGGTGGAACTGCGGGCTAGGAAGAGGCAGGCCTATTCGAAGAAGAGCCCGCGCTCTTTCTCTTCGGGCCTGGTCTATGCCCGCGGAGCTGGTCTGGGTCCAACTCCATGCGAGTGGAAATCCACCCATGGGCAACCAAGTTGTCATTGGTGACGAAGGCCCGGACGTCTCTACCCTCCTCAGGGTAGGCGGGGGCAATTTGGATCCGCTCGCCTTGGTCTTGGGTCACCGGTGTACGAAGGAAGGATTCTACACAAACACGGATGTTAGACAAGAGAATGCAGTAGGCAGAAGATAGAAAGGTAAGTAAGAAGCTTACCAGGAACATTGTAGTTCCTCGGGACAGGTTGGGCTCCCTCCACGGAGCTAAAAGGGTCGAAGTTCTCTCCAACCCAGAAATTCCTGTCCTTCTATCCCTTGCAGGAGGATGACAAGTTGGTCATTATAATCTTCTTCTTCTCCCAAGGAGCCAAGAAGAAGTACCAAACCTCTGACTTCTTGGAGGAGGGCTTATAGAGGTAGCAGACCTCATTTACGGCGAGGTCGACCTCAAACAGCATTCTCCACAAGATGTGCATCCCCGCCATGATCTTATAGACATTCGGGTTCAGCTGTCTCGACGAGAGGCCCTAATGGGCTAGGACTCCTCGGACGAAGGGGTGCAAAGGGAGCCGTGCCCCGTGCTTCATTATGGCATTGTTGAAGGCCACCAGTTAATGCGGCGGGCGGTTAGAGCGCTCATCCGTGGACATCGCTTAGGTGGTTATATCCCTGGGCAAATAGAACTGCTCCCGAATGTGCTTCACGTCATCTTCAGAGCACGTGGAGACGTTGCTCTCCGCGACGATGATGGGCCAGGGCGACGCAAGAACAAGGTCTTTGGCCGCGATCGTTTTCGCTCTTGGAGGCAGCTGTGGAGTGGCTGTCGTCTGGCGCAGCTCGACAGGCGTAGCCTCGACCACCCGTGAAGCGGAAGCCGAGGGTGTGGGCCTTCAAGCTGCGGTTTCGGAGGACCGCGATGCCGGGCCACCTGCCACGATCGCCGGAGAAGGAACCAGAGCGGCCGAAGTCTTATTCACCGCTCCCTTCTTCTTCTTCGTTCCCGTTTCCGCCGTCGGGGGCAGTGACGGCGAGGGCGCCACTAGCGAAGCCGGAGGCGTACGTTCTGACTGCTCGGACGAGGGTATGGACCCAGACCGAGCACCCGATGAAGACGATGCGAAATCGCCAGACATTTTTTTTTTGAGAAGGTAACCCAGAAAAACCCTCAAAATATCTACGCCCAACACCGTTCGGAGAATGGAAATTTGAAGTGAGTTTGAGGAACTTACCGATGAACTGAGAATGAAGACGGCGGAGGGGGTTCAACGAAGCTTTCTGGAGACGAAGAACTGGCGACGGAGTCGCTTGGGGTTTCGGAGAGCACGTGAGTTTCAGAAAAATAACGATTTGTTTGAAAGTTTGAAAAGTTCTCGAAATGAAGGAGAATGGGAGATTTATAGGAATAGGGGAAGGCGAAGAGGCAAAGCGCCGTTTCACCTTCTCCCCCGAAGATAAATCTGGAACGTTCATTTCGAATCTTCTCCTCTTCATCCAACGGTCAGGGATTTTCGAAGAGAATCTCATCATGACCTGATGTCAGCAGAATCCCATCGAAACGGCATAATACCCTAAAGGTGTCCGAACATCTAACGTCCGTCATTCAAGCGGCGCAATTTTTCGGGAAGGGAAGCGTCCCAATGAAGGAATACCAAAAGGCACGGTTCGTACTTTCGGGATTGGGGGACGGATGTTGTATGTGATTTTTTGCCCGAGGTCATAGATTCGGGGGCGTAGTCCCCGAAGAACAACGATTGCGAGGTAAAATCCCCATTGACAGCACAACATCGCCACGTCATCAAGGAAGCTTCGCTCGAGGAGGTAAGGAGTGAGGATTGTCGAAGATGAACCTCGATTTTATACCCCTGAGGATTGTCACTGAAGGTGGTGCCAATTTTGTGACAAGACCCTCGGAAAGGGATTAATAGACAAGAAGACTGCAGAGCCTTGGAGATGGTCCAGTCCCGCGAAGCTAGCCTCAGAGAGGAAGCAAGAACTTCACCGGCAACGAGGGGTTCAACTCGCGAAGCTGGCGATCCCCGACCCGAGCTGGAGTCTGCGTATATTGTAGTTTAGGTCTCACTTTTGTAATAATCAGCTACCCCCGATTGTGGGATGTCTGATAGGTACTGTAGACACTCATATTCCCAATGTAATTAGTTGGCAACCCAATCCCATAATTCAAGGGAGGTATGGCTGATTGTGTTTTAGGTCACCTAATCCCCTGAATTAAGGGATGGGATGTGAAAACCCTACAATCACACCCTCTCTCTCTCTCCAAGTCTATAAAAGGAGAAGAAGGGGAAGGGATAAAGGGTTGGAAGATCTTTTGGTCGGAATTCTTTGTCAAAAACCACCGAAAATATCATAAACAGTGGATGTAGGCTATTTCTCCGGAGGAGGGTTGAACAACTTACAAACTCTTCGTCTAATTTCTTCTTCCCGACCAGTACTTCCCTTTTCATTGCCGCACCACAACCTAGAGGTGCGGATCACGGCGTTGGTTTAAATTCTACACCAACACAGGACATGCATAATTTACACGGAGAAGACATGGTAGAAGTGGCAATCATAGAACACACCAAGGAGGAGCGCGCCCGCTTTTCTCAAATAGAAGCTTGGAGGGGCGTGGGGCATATTTATGGACGCTGATGGTTTGACCAAGAAGACGTCGGTGATAATAAAGAAGGAAGTGATTATGGGAAGCAGAAGCGGGTAGCTCTTAACACGACGACATGGAGAGATGGGTGTAGACTCGTGGGACGTAAGTGTTCTCATCCTTCACTTGTTCTTTATTGTATTCATTGAGGACAATGAAGAGTTTAAGTGTCGGGGAGGGGGGGTGTAGGTAGTAGTTTATTTCAGAAGCTTGTTATTAGGATTGCATTTCATTCTCGTATTTTTGCACTTAAGTTTAAGATTCATTTTTAGGTTCTATTTTGTTATGATTAGGAAAGCATGCTTAGAAAATATCCTAAGTTCCGTTCTTAGCTGATGATGATATTTAATTGTGAATTTAATGTTTTGAAGAAGATTCGTGCGATAGTCTTTATTCTATGTGCTTGAATGAGTGTGTTTGACTTAGTTGAATTCTTTTGAATGAATAAACATATTTTTTTATCACTCTTTGACTGTATTTGTTTGATTATGACTCTTGGATCACTATAAAACACCGAAAACTCTAGAACTTGTACGATTGACACTTGAGGCGAAATCCTAGGATTGGTCATACTAAAGGGATGATTTAGGCCATTATTTGGACGTTTCAGCCTTTCAAGCCCACCCTTAAATATACTTTCATCGCAACCCGAATTGAGCAAAATAAAAACCATTTTTTTTTTTGTATAACCACACAATTGACTGTAGCCTTATTAATCATTGTATCACTCACCTTTTACTCACTCTAGCACTTGAGATAATAATAAAAAAAATGTTTGATAGTGTATTGAGGGAAAATTAGTGAGAGTATTTTGAGAAGCAAAGTTATGGATGCACATTGGGAAATACATGACATACACACAAAAGAAATAAAAAAAAATTTTAAAAAAATCTTTGTTTGTGTGTGTGTAAAATTTTGGTGAAAAAGTGCAATCAAAATAATTGTGATGGTATCATGAGAAATATTTCGAGGGAAGTAGTTATCGAAAGAGGTTGTGGGTGCTTGGAGTGAGATTAGTCACTTTTAATCTAAATTTTCGAGCCTTACTCAAGCCTTACATTGTAAGCCTAAGAAAAACCTATTGACCCTTGGTTTGATTAAACTACATTAGTTGAGAGTGTCATGAAATATGAACATATTAAGTCTTAGGTGATAATAAGGTGATCCGTTGATATGATTTAGTAAATTAAGTTTTAAGAGTGTGATCAAATGTGTTTGTTCAGGATAGAGGTTTTGTTGAGTTAAAGTGCACAAATTCAAAAATTCTAGAAGCGAGACTATCAATCGGTGATTCGACATTCATTGCATTCAAATTCCTAGAGGCATTAACGAGAACAGTGATTAGGTGATACTATAAGCATGTTGCATTTATGTCTAGCTTACACAATTATTTTTTGAAATGGGTAGCGTAGGTCTTGCTCGAGGACTATTAGCAAGTGTGGGGGAGTTGGGTAGATGCATTTTTGCATCTATTTTACTATGATAACATGCTTGATTTTGTGTTTAGATGGTTGATTGCATGTATATTTTATACAAGATCACGTGTTTTTGTAGTTTGTGAGTTGTTTGTGCAGGTTTTATCATTAAAACGGTGAAAATCTAGTGAAACGGGCAAGAATTGAGAAAAACGACATCCAATAGGGTGAAAACGACACTCAAAAACAACAAGTCGTATGGATTCAAGAAGAAAACTAGAAGAATGCCAAAAATCCACCCGAGACTCGGGGTTGCAGCGCTGGCGACATAGTGCCCAAGTTGAAACTGCCCATAATTCTAAGGGTGCTGCAGCGCCAGCCCGATAAATTGCAGAAAGTAGGCTTTTCAGACCCGATCCGCACCAGAATTGACCTAATTTTCACCAACAGCTGCCAAAACTATAAATACCAAATTTTGCACGACAAAGGACATCAGAAAAATCAGAAAACAAAGAGTTTGTTGGAGGAGAAGACATTGAAGATTGGAGGCGTTCAAGCTTTTGTGGCTTTCGAGTTCTATCTCTCTTCTACTTTTCTACATGATTTTTTATATTTTCTACTTTAGTATGTGTAGCTAGATTTCTTATTTGATTAAAGGTAAACTCATAAACCTGAATTCTTTATGTTTTGCATTTAGTGTTACATATTTTAATTCAATGAAGTTGATTGATTTTCTCTGCGTTTATTGTTAATATTGATTGCTTTTGTTGTTTGGGTGACCAACTAAATAACGTCAAATATAACACTTTTATCTTTTTGAGTGCCAAATTTAGCATTAATATTTGCATTTGCATTTGCATTGAAGATAATATTAGTACCTCTTAATAATCTATACGCTGAATAGTGTGTTCGTAATACCTTCTAATAATCTATATGCTGAATAGTGTGTTCGTAATACCTTTTAATAATCTATATGCTGAATAGTGTGTTCTTAATACCTTTTAATAATCTATACGCTGAATAGTGTGTTCTTTTTATTTTCACTTTATGTGTTTATAGTATAAAATTTGAAGAATAAATTAAAAATATAAATTATGAGACATGAGTCAGAGATTATAAGAGGGTATTAACCGAGTTTAGACCGACACAAAACACTCCTATAGTCTTCCCATCGAGTGCGCGGGTCCTACCCCGAAGTTGGAGCCAAGCCTTGAAGCAGCAGCTTGATCAACATCAAGGACTGCCCACTGCCCGTGCCATCAAGAACCACCTCCTTGCTGCTGCCCTCTAATTCTGCCCTCAGCGCCTGCGATCAAATACAGATGGCAGCTTCCGCTATGAGACTCATGTCTGGCCCACTTCCTCCGCTGCTCCCTCCCACCACCATTTGCACTCCCTCACGCCACAGACTTGTTCTTCCCCATCACCAGGTTTTGTGTTCGATTTGATTTGCTACTCTCACTAGTAGAAAACGAGAGACTCTATAAGTTGACCTTTTTGTTTTTTTTTTTTTTGTTTTTTTTGTTTTTTTTGTTTTTTTTCACTTTTCTCTCTTGACACTTGAGATCAGTATTTAAGCTACAGGGTTTCCCTTTTTACTTTCGCCTTTTAAATTTTTGCAAATGCTATTGCTGATTAGATTCCTATCTGAGCTTCTTTTACTAGGGAAAAAAAAAAAAGTAATGTTTTTCTGGGTCTTTTTACAAATTTTTTCTGTTTTGCAATATGCTTTTGCACATGAAATAATGAAAGTATCTAATTTCTCTGTTCGGACTGAGAACTCGATGCCAATCTGTGAGTAGAGGGATTTTTATTCAATGTACCTGCCACACTATGCAAAAAAAAAAAAAAAACGTTTTCCTGATCCTGCAAAATCTGTCATTTTATGAACCAGTTATTTTGCACGTTCATACAACCATTGATTATAAATCTAACCATTTGGATCAGACATTTAATTATGATGCCGATTTGACAATGCTTGCCTTGTCTATTAAGCCCTTAGGTTTAATATTTATGTAATACTTTTCTGAGTTGAATGCTGGTTTGAACATGTATTACACATTCTTACTTTTGGTATGTAAATTCAACTCAAAGTTTCGTTTCTTCGGAAAGTTTCTTCATGCTGGATTGCTGATGTGGTTAAAAAAATGCCAAATTTTTTGTACCTTATCTGAATTTCAAAAGCATTGATCGTTTCGAAGGTCTTGTTTTCTTTGTGAAAGTAATGTCTGGTTTGTTATCTGGACAGAAGATCGTATTGCAAATTTCATCAACTCTCGTGATAGTCTGTTTCGAACTTGAGTACTTGGTGATGTTGTTGATTATTTCCCATTGATTTTGAGTAACCTTCAAGAGATAGTACTAGAGAACTGATGCTCAATTCTGTTGAAATGCCGCAGACTGTTTTTCACATCCTTTTAAAAGCATGAAGTACTCTTTCACTGGTCTTTCTTTTGAAAAATCATAATTAGTCGGGGATAAAAATCACGGCGAAGAATCCTCTATTATAAAAAATCAGGTTAATAGTGTTTGTTCAAGAAAAATCATTACTTGTTGAAATGCTGGGCCGTGAAGACAGAGTGCATTCCTGTTTAAAGACAGAGAATGCAACACATCTAGTTGTCGATTAGAACTTTCTCCGAGATGAACTCTATTTAGTTTCTTCCTTTATATTTCAGGTGGAAAATGGGGAGGAACAAACACAAAAAGCTCTGAAAGCCTTTTCTGTTTCGCGACGAGATATGATATGCTTGACTGCTCAGACACTGACCGCTGCCACATTCTGGCCGGCAGAACCCGCCGAAGCTCGTGTCAGCAGGTCCGAAATCAAGAGAAAGTTACTGGAGAAGCTGAAGCAACTGAGGGAAAAGGCAGGGTTTGCCAAACCAAAAGAAGACGATGAGAAAAACCCATACCCCCAGCCACCTTCAACGAAGGACGAAGCGCTTCAAACTTCAACACCATCTCCGAATCCTCTAGACAACCCGGTTAGAACTCTGGTGGAATCTGTGTTCCCTTGAAGCAAAAGCAATTAGTAAAAGCCAACTCTATGCTTTTGTTTCATTAATAAGGCACTTCCAAATTCACAATTCCATCTGATAGAGTGAATCCAAGATGTTCAAATTATGTGCTTTCTTTTAACATGTTGTGGCTGCTAGGATTTTTGTAATGTTGTTGAAACTACTCGTAATAAGAATTTTTATTTTAGACAAACATTTTTCTTTTTATGCTAAAAGGATACTAAGTTGTGATTATGAGTAATAATAATAATAATACAAGGGTCACTAGATTAAACAGTCAAATATCAGTAGATTTTTCAAAATATGACTCAGATTTATTGTAAGGCCATCCTTAAATATTTGTTACAACTACTGAACTTGAACTTGGAATACGGAACCAACGATAAATAGTACGGTGTCAAAAATGGCAACTACTATAAGCCGGAAAACAGACAATGGAGCAGAAAAAGATAAAAGTCAATTGATCTTCTTGTCCATGTTGGCAATCAGTTTGCGCATCTGGAATCTCCAAACCATGAAATAAGCCAATCCGAGGCCAACCAAGATGTATATCCAAACCCGCTCGTCGGCGTTCTCCTTCTCCGACCTCAACTCCTCTATCCCGAACACCTCCCGGCTCGAATTCCCCATCATGCCCTCCCACACATGGCCGTATACCACGTACACCCTGTCGTCCCTGCCAACGGCCAAGGACGTCGGAAATCGGTCCTCATCAAGGTCAATCTTGTCAAACACCACGCCTTCGGCCCAGCTGTCCTGGCTCTTGAGGACCCACAACTGCTTCAGCGACACCACGAAAACAACCCCGTCGCTGCGAATGGCGATCCCGTCGGCCATAGGCAAGTCTTCATTCAGCAGGACTTGCCGCGCTGTGCCATCGTCTTCGCTCACCTGGTATTAGAAATTTAGTTCATTAAACATGTTTGAGGAGAAAATTTTAGTACCACTTAGGCTAACATACTAAATCAATAAATCAATTAGTTCATAAAGATATATTTTAAATGATTCAACAGTTAAAATTTTGATTCATTCTACTTAATTATCCGTTCAATAATTTGAAAAAAAAAAAAAAAGATGATTATGGTTGAAAGCTCAATACCTTGAACATCTTGCCCGTATTGCTCTGCACGACGAGGAGATATCCTTTGCTGACGTAAGCGACGCCATTAAGGCCGCAGAAGCTGAACCTTGAATCCACTACGACCGGGTGGGCCGAGAAGGCCGGCGATGCTGAGAAGATCGAGGCCTCGCCCTTCTCGTTGACCTTCCAGATGAAGTTGCCGGCGGAGTTGGTGACGTAGGCGTTGCCGGCGGAGTCCACTGCGACGGCGTTGGCGATCTGCCGCGGCGGGTCTGCGGCGGAAGAGGGGAGGAGCGAGAGGAAGAGGCGGCGGTGGGTGCGGAGGTCGTAGGCGGCGAGGGCGCTGAAGGCGGGGAGCGGCGCGGCGGCGGTGACGGCGGCGAGGAGGCGGTTGCGCGCGGAGTCGACGGCGAGGCCGAGGAAGGTGGCGTTGGGCGGGAGGTCGGGGTCGGAGATGAGGGTCTCGGTCACGCCGGCGTCGGAGACGGAGACGATGGTGCGATCGCGGATGGAGCCGGCGAGGAAGTGCTGGGCGGCGGGGTCGTAGGCGAGGCCCTCCGGGTAGAGGTCTTTGGATCTGAAGCTGATTGTGTGGGGCCTACTGGCCTGAGTCTGGGCCGGCAGTGGGCCCACAAGGACGGAGAGCGCGATAATGACGATGATGATCGGTTGTGATCGGAGCTGAATCATGATTGGATTGGATTGGCTTAGGATTGCTGTAAAGTGGGATTTTTGATTCTCAGGTGGGAATTGGGAAGGAGTGGAAGGGATTTTATAGTGTTGTGTGTGTTGGATATTTTGAAAAGGCTGTTTCTTGTTGGAGGAGTCAGTAGATTACTAGATGGCTTTTTGGCCAAGCAGGCTTTCTTTTGATTTTTGCTAATGTCAAACAGGCTTTGTTATTTGTAAGTTTCCGAAGAGAAGAATTCTAATGTTTTGGTTTTTGTTTTTCCAAAGTAGAGCATGAGATGAATCGGAAGTTGGGATGAAAGATGGTATGGTATGGTATGGTGCGTATTGCGTGATAAACTAATAATATTTGATTGCCTGCAAAAAAAAAAAAAAAAAAAAAAAATCTAATAATATTTGATTTTTTTTTTTTTCCCTAGAGTCTACTCTCCAATTTTAGGAACCCTATTTTTAATTATTTATAGTATATATTAAGATGGTACACGGTGCATTGCGAACAATTTGATAAATATTAGCGAAAATATAGACTGTAAATTAATTCCCCAATGTTTCATTCTGAATTTAAGCATAATTTTTTTTAGAGATTTTTGGGCAATTGGCCTGTTTTTCCCCAATCTTTTAAGTAAATGGCCTAACTTTCCATTATTTAAGTTATTAGCCCCTTCTTATTTTTTGGTGATTCACCCAATTTATGAATTGTCTCTTTTACCCTTGCTTCTAATACTCAGTCACTTTAGCTTTTCGTTTTTTTTTTTCCCGTTTTTTCAGTTGTCTCTGTTTCCTTCTTCCTCTTCTATTTTGCTGTTCATTTTCTTGGTTACCAAACACCATCTCAAAATCTCAAATCGATGGAGGCTTAGAATCCGAAGGAAGATAGCTTCGAACTCGCTAAAGCCGACGGCGAGAAATCGCGTTCGGCGGCCTTGAGGAATCGGCGGCGGGGAATCGTGTTCGACGACGACGGCGGCGGCGAGGAATCGTGTTCAACGACGACGGCGGCGAGGAATCGTGTTCGACGGCGCCGACGAGGATACCGGAGAGACTTCCATGTTTGTTCACATTTTAATCTTCGTTGTTTGCATTTTA
Organism: Boehmeria nivea var. tenacissima; assembly: GCA_018132145.1. Taxonomy (NCBI): domain Eukaryota; kingdom Viridiplantae; phylum Streptophyta; class Magnoliopsida; order Rosales; family Urticaceae; genus Boehmeria; species Boehmeria nivea. Next base: position 4,285,953 of record CM030881.1, read on the forward strand.
ATTTTCTGATTTGCTTTTGTTTTGTGATTTCTGATTGCTTTAATTTTCTGATTTCTGGTTTTCCTTTTTCTGATTCCCATCAATGACCGATCGTGTTCCTTTTTCTTGTTTTCTTTTTTTTCTTTACTTTTGATTTTGCTCAATGCTCTTTTTTTGTGCTTCTGCTTCATGAAGCATTTTTTATTTTTTTACCCTGCAATGTTTCATCAATCTTATTCATTATTTGCGTTCATAATTTTCCTTCCTGATTGTTGTTTCATCAATTTTGCTTCCATTATGTGTTTGTTTTGTTTCTCTTAATGTTACTTGACGTATCATTTACTGTTACGTTATCTATCTATTTTGCTATATCTTTGTGACCCTCATTTTCATTCCTATGCAGCAATGTTGAGCCTTGGTTTCTGATTTCTGTTTTTTTTCCCCCCCGATTTCTGGTTTTGTTTTCCAATTCCGATCAATACTTTTTTTCTCTCATTCCAATCAATGCCCGATCATGTTCCTTTTTCTTGTTTTCTTCTTTCTTTTTTACTTTTGATTTTGATCAATGCTTGTTTTTTGTTTGACTCTTGCTCTTTTTTTGTTCTTTTGGTTCATGAAGCATTTTTTATTTTTTTCCCCTTCAATGTTTCATCAATCTTGTTCATTATTTGCGTTAATAATTTTCCTTTCTCATTTTTGTTTCATCAACTTTGCAACCATTATGTGTTTGTGTTGTTTCTCTTAATGTTACTTGACGTTTCATTTATTGTTACGTCAGCTATCTATTTTGCTATATCTTTGTGACTCTTATTTCCATACTTATGTAGCAATGTTGAGCCTTGATTGTGTGAGTTCTGCTGGTTCTGGTCCTAGTGGGAGTAGTTCGAGTTCTCGTATGCCCTTGCTTGGTAAGTATATTTCGTAACATAGGTTGTTACATTATTTTTATAATATTATCTAATGTAGAACGTTTATTTTTTCTTTTGTAGAAATTCATAACCTGGATAATAGTGCTGCAACGAGTTCTCATTCTTATATTTCTGAAGGTACAATTCGTTTTTTTTAATTGTGTTGCTTTTTATTTGTTTTTTAATAGTGTGTTATACTATGTAACATTTGATGTTACATGTTGTAACAATGTTTGTTACTACAGGTTTGGGTGTTACAATTGAGCTCAATGTTGCACCGGAAAATATTGAAAACTCGACAGAAGCAGATCATATGTTCGTAGATAATGTCAATATTGAAAACATTCCTTCTTTCTTCGATGTCAAGGTTAATAATATGTTCACAACGAAAGAGAATTTGTTGACTATCATGCGAAAAATTGCGATCATTAACAACTTTGAGTTCGTTGTTGATAAGTCGAGTCAGTCACGAGTTTACTTGTCTTGTTCTGTTGGTACTTGTTCATGGAAGTTTAGAGCAAGGTCTTTGAATGGAAACAAAAATATTTAAAAAATTACTCATTATGTAAACAAGCACTCTTGCTTGCTAGACATATCTCATAATAATCATAGGCAAGCGTCTTGTTCCTTTGTTAGTGCTTGTTTGAAAAAAAAAAATTGTCGATGAGTCGGTTGCTGAAAAGTTCACTCCGAAAGACATCATTTTATTGATGCGAAAGGACCATGGCGTCGACATTAGCTACTACAAAGCTTGGAAAGGACGTGAACTTGCACTGAATGCGATGAGGGGCAATGCTGAAGATTCATACAAGAATTTACCAATCATTTCAGCTGCGTTGAAGGAGACAAATGAAGGTCCATCATGTTATATTTTTTTGTTTTTTGTTTATAGAGAAAATACCCTAAATGACCCCTGGGTTTATGGGTAATACCACGTCCCCTCCTTCAGTTTACTATAATTCCTTAGTCACCCTTAAGTTTTTAAGTTTGGTTCAAATTTAACCCCTTCGTTGACTTGGCGTTGAAAAATGATGCAAAATGTCAATAATATCCCTACACAAAACTACATCGTTTTTGCCTAAAATCAATAAACTCATCAGGGTATCTTTTTATTCTTGTAACCAAACAATACACGTGATGGTATTGATTTCAAAAGATTCAGAGAAAAAAAAAAAAAAAAAAAAACTTCTGGAACGCAACTTCAGCCCCTATACCGATGAAACCCTCAACCTCAACCGACAAACCCAAACCTCACCGACGAAGCCCCCGCCTCCACACGACCCCGACAACCAAAACCCACCTCCGACCACCGCCCCCGCCTCCGTCTTCGTGCCCGAACCCCGACCCCCGCCTCCCGCCTCCCCCTCTACCTCCGTCCCCGAACCCCTCTACCTCCAACCCCCTCCGCCTCCCGCCTCCCGCCTCACCCTCCTCCGCCTCCCGCCTCCTCCTCCGCTCCCGAGCCCCGAAACCCGCCTCCGCCTCCGCCCCCGAAATCCACAGACACAGTTTGACTTCACGCTAATTAACACGACTGTTGATTAAGACAAACCAACTAATTAAACAAATAACCTTTTATTTTTCTTTAGGGTTAATAAAATTAGGGCAACACAAAACTTGGCACCGTGTTATTAAAAAATAAATAAATAAAAATTTTCAAACCTGGGCGAGGCGGCGATCATGACGATCTTGGAGAAGAGGTCGGGGCGGGTGATGGAGGCGATGGCGCCGACCATTCCGGAGAGGGAGTGGCCGACGAAGACGCAGGACCGGACGCCGATTTCCTCGAGAATGGAGAGCAAGTCGTAGGCGAAGCCCTCGAGGGTTGAACCCCGACCCCCGCCTCCAAACCCCACCATCGCTCCCAAATTTCCGACCCCCGCCTCCGCCCATGAACCCCGACCCCGACCCCAGCCTTAGCCCCACCACCCACGAACCCCTTGATCTCCCGACCTCCGCCTCACGACCCACGCCCCCGACCCTCGAGACCCTGCCGACAAACCCCCCAAGCCTCTGCCTCAGAGTTTTCTTTTTTTTTTTTTCTTTCATAATCCGATCCCTTTTTTTTTTTTCCTTTCATTTGGCTTTTGATAATAGGGATAAAGTTATACCTAGACTAGAATAACTTATTTGGCAATTCTTACCGTGTATAACTGATGTGGCAATAAGGGTATTTTTGGAATTATAAAAAAAATTCACTAGATTTTCAATGCCAAGTCAACGAATGGGTTAAATTTGAACCGAACTTAAAAACTTAAGGGTGACTAAGGAATTATAGTAAACTGAAGGAGGGGACGTGGTATTACCCATAAACCCAGGGGTCATTTAAGGTATTTTCCCTTTTATGTTTTGTTATTGTGCTGTCTGTTTTTGTAACTATGTTTGTTACTTACTGTATCACATATTGTAACTTTTGATATGTTTTTAGTTCTTTTTTTTTTTCTCTTTGCTTGTTTTGTTTTATTGTTTTGTTGTTGTGCATCTGTTATTATACCTATGCTTGTTACTGATTTTTTAAAAGAATGAAATTTGGATGGTTATGTTTTAGGTGGTATAGCCTTATATATGAAAAGAAAATATATGTTCTATTGTAATTTAGTAACATTGAATGTTACAGAATGTATCAATTTTTGTTACTTATTTTTAGTAATCTTAAGATCGTCAGTTTTTGGCATTATCTTCTTTTTTACAATCTGACGATGTTTAGTAACATTGAAAATATATCTTGTAACAAGAAATATATTTGTCACGATCAGGGTCTTCACTGACATTTTGTAACAAGAAATGTTACTGTTTGTAACAATAAAAATTAGAAGTTTAAAATTTTCATATGTTAAACTTTCTTTCTTGTTTTCTGTTTTGTTATTACGTATCTGTTATTGTAACTATGTTTGTTACGGCCTGTAACACATATTGTAACATTTTTCTTTCTTATTTTGCAGGATCTTATTCTGATTTTATGGTTGACAATGATGGCAAATTTAGATATTTTTTCTTCAGTTTCGGTGCCTCGATAGCAGGGTGGCATTTTTGTCGACCAGTTATATATGTGGATGGCACTTTCCTGAAGTGCAAATATAAAGGCACTATGTTATTAGCTGCTTCATTGGATGGCGATAATCACATTTTTTCGCTGGGGTTTGGAATTGTTGATTCTGAGAATGATGCCGCTTGGCTCTGGTTCTTCGAGAATTTGAAGAAGGCACTTGGAGATCGGGATGAGTTGGTGATAATATCTGATCGGAACTCCAGCATCCCGAAGGCCATATGAGAAATATTCCCAAACGCTCATCACGGGATATGCACACAGCATTTGGTCATGAATTTGAGCTCAAAGTTCAAGAATGCTGCTATTGAGCCGATCTTCAGGAATTGTGCAAAGGCTTACTCGTTAGAGGAGTACAAGTTCTATATGGATGCATTGAGAGGGATCAACCCAGCAATTGAGGACTACCTCATTCTTGCAAATCCCTCGAAGTGGGCTCGTTCTCATTTCGAGAGGAAGTGGTACAATGTTATGACGATGAACATTTCCGAATGCATGAATTCGATTCTCAACAATGCAAGAAGTAGGCCTATCTGTTCTGTTGTTGAGGCATTTAGAAAATTGTTGGAAAGATGGTTTTTTGATCGTCGGACGAGCAGTCAAGCTTGCAGGTCGTTGTTGACAGTTTGGGCTGAGGTTCTATTGCATACACAAGAGGAAATTGCGTGCACAATGAATGTAAGTATTATTAGGTATTAAGTGTTTTCTTTATTTATTTTTTTTAGTATTATACAGTGTGTATCTTTTCTTGTTATTTCATGTAACATTTTTTGTTACTTCTCCAGATTGATCCTATCAACGATACAGAATTTGAGGACTATGACAAAGGCGTACAAGAAATTGTTAATATTATTAACAAGTCTTGTTCATGTAGGATTTGGCAGCTTGAAGACTTCCCTTGTTGTCATGTGATTGCTGCGTTATGGAAGAAAAAGCTCAGTGCAAGGTCCTTTGTTTCTCCATACTACACAAAGGAGGCATTTGTAGGCACTTATAGTGGCAGTATATACCCCAGCGGGCTTGATTTATTTTCTAACAATCCCTACACAGATCAGGCTTGTTCTGATGTATTACCACCAGATGAAAAGAGACCTCGAGGGAGGCCGAAGAAGAAGAGATTTCCATCAGTTGGAGAGAACGCTTCAAAGCGCTTGCAGTGCAGTAGTTGTGGGAGGGTCGGACACAACAAGCGATCTTGCAGAAAGGAAGGACCAATCAATGCCCAACAAGCACCAAAAAAGAAATGTGTTCAATTATACTGAAATAACATTTCTCTTTATGTTTTGTGACTATTCTTCTTGTGACATTAGTTCATATTTTTTTATGTTAATATCTGGATTGTTATTTTTTAGGTGGTTTAATTCTTTGGCAATTGGGAAAAATATATTGATTCAAATTATTTTTTATTTGTTAACGTTTTAGTTACATTTAATGTTTCATACAGTAACATGATTTTTTCTGTTTCATTAATAGTAAATACGTTAACATTAATATTTATTATATGTATCAAGATTTATTATAGATCGTTACAATGTCTGAAATTTCTTTTACAATATCTTTTGGTTTATTTAATCTACAAAGAAAATATATGTTATATAGTGATTTGGTAACATAGAATGTTCCAGAATGTATCAATATTAGTTATTAATTTTTGCTAATCTTATGATGTTCAATCTTTTGGCATCGCATGTTTTTTGGATTGACCAGGGTCTTCACTGACATTTTGTGTATCCAATTGGCTATTTAGATTATTTAGAAGAATAACGTTCATTCTTATTAGTATTTTTGTTTTCCAATATACGAAGAACAATGAAAAATTGAAACACAAATTGTAACAAGAAATGTTACTGTTTGTAACAATAAAAGTTACAAGTTTAACATAGACAAAGTTATAAACTACTTTTACTTTTAGCTTATCTAACAAACTATTTTTATTGTAAATAATTTATTGATTTTAGTAATACGTTTCTACTGTTTTTATTTTCATTTTATGTTAAATGTGTTTGTAACAGTGTATGTTAATCAAAATTGAAACAAGTACAACGAAAAATAGAAATACAAATTGTAACAAGAAATGTTACCGTTTGTAACAATAAAAGTTACAAGTTTAAGATGAAACGATTAATATATTTTTTTAATTTTTGATTGGGTGATCTGAGTGTCATAAGCCTCTAAATACATATCTAATATTCTAGAAGTCTAAGTAAGCTATAATTAGTAACTAAGAGTTATAATAAGATGAACAATATAAAAAATAAAATATGATTAGGTAGTTTGTAGCTTCGCAAAACATAGTTAGAAGTTTAATTAGGTTGGGATTCATTTCTTCCTCCTAAATTGGTAGGTCATAGTCTTCTCTTTTGGCTTTGGTGCTGCTTTTTCTGTTACTTTGGTTGGTGTTGGTTCCTTTGGCTTCGCTGCTGCTTTTCCTTTGGCTTTGGTTGGTGTGAAAAATTGAAACACAAATTGTAACAAGAAATGTTACTGTTTGTAACAATAAAAGTTACAAGTTTAACATGTACAAAGTTGTAAACTATTTTTATTTTTAGCTTATCTAACAAACTATTTTTATTGTAGATAATTTATTAATTTTAGTAATATGTTTCTACTATTTTTATTTACATTTTATATTAAATGTGTTTGTAACAATGTATGATAACCAAAATTGAAATAAGTACAATGAAAATTAGAAACACAAATTGTAACAAAAAATGTTACTGTTTGTAACAATAAAAGTTACTAGTTTAACATGAAACGATTAATATATTTCTTTAATTTTTGATTGGGTGATCTGAATGTCATAAGCCTCTAAATACATATCTAATATGCTAGAAGTCTAAGTAAGCTATAATTAGTAACTAAGAGTTATAATAAGATGAACAATATAAAAAATAAAATATGATTAGGTAGTTTGTAGCTTCGCAAAATATGATTGGTAGTATGATTGGTAGGTCAATGTCTTCTCCTTTGGCTTTGGTGCTGCTTTCTCTGTTGGTTTGGTTGGTGTTGGTTCCTTTGGCTTCGCCGCTTCTTTTCCCTTGGCTTTGGTTGGTGTTTGTACATCGTCCTTTTTGGGTTGCTGGCTGTCTTTTTCCCCAAAGATGCTATCTTGTGAATCCAGTAGTTTGAAGCTTGGTGTGCCACTTCCAGCTTCTTGTTTCTTCTCAGCGGGTGTTGGTTTTGAAGGCTCTGCAGCTGAGCCAAACTGTGTTGTATAAGGCTCTATTATGATCTTGCTCTACTTTTTTTGTCTTTTTGCCTGCTGTTGGTTTGGCATTGGCTCCTTGTCTAGTGCAGCTTTTAGTACCTGTGAATATTAATTAAAGCAACATAAGATATATATTTGTTCTAATGTAACATATAATGTTACTAGATGTAACATTTTATGTTCTGAAAGTAAATGAAGTTAATGTAACATATAATGTTACTAGATGTAATATTTTATGTAACATATAATCCAATTTCAAGTTTTATAAGTGTTAGCATCTTTCGTAGCTTGTACAGTTGGTTCTTCAGCAGTGTTAGCATCTTTCGTAGCTTGTACAGTTGGTTCTTCTGCAGTATTAGCATCATGGGTTGGTTGTATAGTTGTCTGTATGGAAAGAAAAAAAATTATTAATAAAGACAACTTGTAATAACTAGAAAAGTTACAAGTTTAACCTGGACGAGATTCTCAGGTTGCTGGTTTTGAGCCTGCTCTTGTTCTAAATGTTGTTGCTCTTCTTGTTTCTTTCTCATCATCTCCTGTTATTCAATTCATAGCTGAGGTGTTAATTGTTGTCCAACTAGAAGGTAATTTCTATGATGCTTTGAATATTTATGATAAAGTAATTGTTACCTCTTTTTCTATTGTGTGTTTTTGTAACAATTCATCAAGCCTTCTGATGTCTCTAATGTCAAAGTCTGACATTTGAGAGAAAGATGGCGGATCTGTCATTGTTGGTGGAGTCAGATATCTTGGTTCAGAATCGGGCTTGTTTAACAAGGCAAGAATGGCTGTGAGCTTGATGTCCATGTCCACTTGCTGCTGTTTCATCTCAGTTTGGATCACTTGAAGTTCCTTAAGCATATCTATCATGCTTGCTAGTGTTTGATTGGTCCTGGAGGATGGAATATCAGCAAATACATCGTCTTCAGAAAAGATCGATTCATCATTCATTGCATTAGTGGTTGTTTTATCGTTGTTGTCGTTGCGCTCATTCAACAAAAAGCTGTCCATGTAGTATTGTTGGTTTTCTTCCTCGGTTGGTATTATCTTTTGTACCCGCAGCTGTAATTATAACCATGGTTAGGTTTTTGATAGTAACAAGTTTATATAATGAAATTGTTACAGAAAGTAACAGTTTTTGATACTTACTTTGTTCGACTCGAATACTTCTACCTCAAGCTCTCTCCAACTTGATCGTCCTGCATACTTCCAGTTGAGGAATCGCTGTGGGTAGTGAGTCTCATTTCTCACAGCAAATTTATGCTCCTCAAGAAGTGGGAGCGTCTCAAAGACGAACGCAGCAACAGCATATGGGAATCCTCCCAAGTGATATCCCGTTGGTAACGGGTTATCACCAGTTTGATTGTTCCTGACCGCATTCTTGAAGTATTTGACAGTTTCCTTGAGCACAACAGTCCCCACGGATGCAAGTAGAAATCGTTCAAATTGTCAAGCAAGTGGACATGCTCCATATCTATTTGAGCATAGGATTCCCTTGGAAGAAGGACATCTTCCAAAAAGTATAGGTTGACAAGCTTTACCAAATCCTCATCTGGTATATTCTCCGCCGAAGTGAAGACCCTCCATATTTATGCTTAACACTCGTGCACAACTGAATTTAAAAGTGTGGTAATAATTTATTTTTGCATTGTAAAGTAGCAATTTCTGTCACTTAGCTAGGTAGGAAAATGAATTTTATTTTATTTTTTAAATAAAATTTTCATTGAAACTGAAAAGTTGTACAATGTAAACGTAGGGAACAAGGTGTCTATCCGATTGAAAAGAATTACAATCAGAAACTTATAAGATCTTTCCAACGAAGTATAATCAGCGAAAATGGATTTTCTTTGCAAGAGCCCTAAAATTTTGTTTGCCTTTGTGCATTGAGAAGCTAAAATGGTTTGTTTGTAGTAAAGGAGCAGTTATATTTTGCATATATCCTTCTCTGAATCATATAGGTCTATTTTATGGTTGGAAAGCACTACTCAAATTATAGACTAATCCAATTCTTCTCCAACAGTTAGGTGACTTTGTGTATGATGTCATACATGGGATTGTGATAGTTAAGATTTCTTATAGTATACTTGATGCATACTGGACTGTTTTCAGTTAAAATCTCTTACTCCTTCGGGTACTCGTATTAGATTCTCCGCAGGTCCTGCTGCCCTGGCATACTGCACCTTTCATATAATTTGATTGCTTCTTCCATGCGAATATTTGTCTTATCGTATCTACATGTTTTTTAATCTTCTTTGATTGGGGGATGTAGGTTGAGGACATCCATCTGAACGTTGGCACTGGAACAAATTTAGGTGGAAGCATAATTCAAGATGTGAAGGGCGTCTCTGTTGTAATTCAGAGATCTCTCCGTGACTTATTTCATCAAATACCAAACACTGAAATCAAAATCAAGGTAATACATTTCTATCAGCCAAAGTGTTTTGTTGTTACTTTTTTTTCTGATTTCCTTCACGTTTTAGATAATTGTAAGTTTATTTGTTCTAAGTTATGAATTTGGAAGATGTAATGTATTTTTAATTTCAGTCCTTATGACTGTAGGTTGTTTTGCCTTTCTATCTTTTGTATTTATCTTTTTTTCCTTCTGATAACAGCTGGTCCTTTTCAGTGTACTGTTCTCCCATTATTAGATAATTTTCTTATAGAAAAAATTGTTCTGCATGTGAAACTTAAAGAGTCACAAATGAAAACTGTGAGTTTTTAGGAAGGAAAATTGAGAAGAATAATATTGTGGAAGTAGTGATTTCATAGTAGAAGAGAGAACTAAGAAGAAGAAGAATTAATAGAAGTAATGAGAGAAAAGTTGAGAAAAGAGGAGGAAGAAGAAGAACAATAAACTTTATTGACTACATCTTTGTAGAATTGGTTGAATTACATTAGTGTGGCATAACCCACTGTTTATAATAGCAACCTAAATAATAAAGTCCTAATTGAATTCTAACTTATTGAAATCCTAATTGAATTGCACTTACGTGAAATACTAAAACAATTAAACCTAATATAAAGAATCCTATTAGGATAATGAATGACGAAATTTTAAATAAAACAAATAAGGATAACTTTACAATTTAGATAAATGTATAACTTATCTCATATTTAATTGGATAAGCTCTACACTTAAATAAATTGATAACATAATTTAAAAATCTAAACTACGTTTTCCCACACGGTTAGTCTCAGTAGTAGGGAGTCCCAAAGACCTTATCAAAAGAAACCACAACAAAAAGTCATTACTCACTAAAATAACTATTAACCAGAACTCAATAGTTAGGCAACCAGACACAGCAAAATTAAAATTAAAAAAAAAAACTGAAATATATTAGTTAAAACAAATTCATGGCATTCATTTGTTATGAAAACAATTGTAACTCAAGAACTAACATGAAATAAACTGGATATATCAAAGTGAAGAAATTCTGAATATTCTTCTTGAATTGAACAAAGAGATTTACAACCTAATATAGACCTGAGTGGCTGGCATTCCAGACCACCAAAAAAGGAAACAGAATTCCTTTTTAATTAGGAATTACACTAAAACAGGAAAGTGAACTTAATACAATAATTAATTCAGCAAAAACAGAAACTAAATTTAATCTTTTCTAAATAAATAAAAATAAATAAAGCTTCCTAACTATTCACAAGGGTCGATCCCTTTTCTACACTCCCCCTCAAGCTGGGTTGTATATGTTATACAAACCAAGCTTGGAGTTCAACTCATCAAAACTAACCCTTGTAAGTGCCTTAGTAAGAACATCAGCAATCTGCTGTTTTGTTGGGATATAGCTAAGCTGAACAATCCCATTATTGACCTTCTCTGAGATGAAGTGTCGATCAATCTCAATGTGTTTTGTTCTATCGTGGTGTACAGGATTTTTGGCTATGCTAATAGCTGCTTGACTGTCACTGAACATCTTGACTGAGTCCTGCATCTCAACTTTAAGTTCGCTTAATACTCTTTGCAGCCACATTCCTTCACATATTCCAAGTGCAAGAGCACGGTATTCTGACTCTGCACTACTCCGAGAGACAACAGATTGCTTTTTACTTCTCCAAGTGACGAGATTGCCCCAAACATAGGAGCAGTAGCCAGTAGTTGATCTCCTATCAGTTTGCTCTCCTGCCCAACTAGCATCAGTATAGATTTCAACATCGTGGTTTTCACATTTTCTGAATAGTAAACCATGTCCAGGAGTCATCTTCAAATACCTCAGAATCCTGTTTACTGCCTCTAAATGATCCTCAGTTGGATTATTCATGTGTTGACTGACTACACTGACCGAATAAGCAATATCAGGTCTAGTGTGAGAAAGATAGATGAGTCTTCCCAGAATCTAACAAACTGACTATAACATTTTCAGGAATTATACGACCAAGTAACAATAATTGTTACTACATGTTACATACAAAGTAACAAATGAAGTTTGTAGACAAGCTAACCTGATTTGTCTCTTGATTGTCTGGGTTGTTGGTGTCCTCTATTGTAACTTTTTTTTGTCGCTTCTGTGGCGTGCTGGGGAATCTTCTTCAGGTTCCTTCTGTGATTTTTGTGCCGTCACATTTGATGTTTGTGCTGCCTTTCCTTTTTTCGTTGCGGGCTACAACATGTAAGAAAATCATAACATAGTTATTATCAAATATATAGTTCATTTAAAGCTATATAAATATATATAACAAAGTGTGCTTCTGCTTAGTAAAATTCGAGCAAACATTGAACATTAAATAACATTCATTGTTACATTAAGTAACAAATACTGTAACAAATAAGGATTAGCATGTAAGATACACTTTTTTTTCCCGTATTAGGCTGATTAGAGGTCCTTTTTAGCTGCTCTGTTGAGTTCATTTCACTCTGATCGTCATGTTCTTCCTCTATAATCTAAAATAATAATTGTAGAAACAGAGACATAACAATTACAAAATAACAAATTATGTTACATTGAATAACATAAAAAGATACATAAAATTATTAGAACAGAAACACAACATAATAATATTTGTATGGTGTTACCTCTACATCTTTTTGTTTTAGTGTTTTCTTTTTTCTTGCCTTTGTCATCTGAAAAAAAAAAAGAAAAAAAAGAGTGATCAGTGTAACCATCATTCTTTTTTTTTTTTTTTTTTTTTTGCTGTGAAACTGAGATTAAATAACTTATTCTAGTTAGTGTTCTAGCAAGCTATGCAAACTGGGTAGAATATATCATTTATTATAATAAGATAACAAATCAACCTAATATTAGGGGTAGCAACACTAATGCCTAGTTAAGCATATTTAATTTTCACAATAGATGTTCTTTTCTCAAAGGTGGACCGTGCAGAGTCTACTGATTTACTAATCAATTTTCACTATGTGTATTCATAATCCAACTGTTGTGATCTCAGAAGTACAATCATCATAATAAAAAAGCTATGATATATCAAAAGTCTAAACATAATAATATAGATACTTAAAAAATAACCACCCAAACAAACAACGAATGTAAAACTAGAAAGAAACATTTTGTTACAAAAGATCTTAACCATTAATTAATAGCAAATTAAGTAACAATCAGTGTTACATTAAGTAACAAATACTGTAACAAATAAGGATTAGCATGTAAGATACACCTCTTTTCCCGTATTAGGCTGATTAGAGGTCCTTTTTGACTGCTCTGTTTAGTTCATTTCACCCTGATCGTCATGTTCTTCCTCTATAATCTAAAATAATAATTGTAGAAACAGAGACATAACAATTACAAAATAACAAATTATGTTACATTAAATAACATAAAAAGATACATAAAATTATGAACAGAAACATAACATAATAATACTTGTATGGTGTTACCTCTACATCTTTTTGTTTTAGTGTTTTATTTTTTCTTGCTTTTGTCATATGAAAAAAAAAAAGAAAAAAAAAAGAGTAATTACCATTAACTAACAGCAAATTAAGAAATCATTCATCACACTAGAAGACCCAAAAAAAAAAAAGCCCTCTCTGGTATGACCTCGATTCCACGAGAACCACAGGCTACAAATTAATATTAATTGGCTTGGCAAAAATAATAAAAATACTAGATTACTAATTAGAGAAAATAGTTAGTCATCACATTGTGTTGGTTTGAGAAAACTCCGGCAGATTCTTCCTAACCATGAAAATAATTCTCTCTCTGTTTCACACACACACAGAATACAAACAGCTTTGACAGCCCACAATATCATATATATAGCTATATACTATACAATGACAAGGGTTTCTTCTAGCTTAGCAGTGTTCGAACTTTCAAAAACAAAAAAAAAATTGCCAGAGACCGTGCAGAGCTATACAGTGCTATAATATAACTATAGAAACACAGCTTTTTTTTAATCTCAACTCAATAGTTATAGGACCTCAATATTTTTGCCCTTTATCATACTGACTGGCTCTGGTTTGTCAAGATTAATGAATTTGTTTCTCTTACCGTTTTTTGGATGGGAAGCTCGAAGGGGAGGACGAAGGAGATGCAGCGACGAGTAAGGCGGCCGAGACGGTGAAGGAGGGGACAAGCAAGGCGACAGAGGCGGTGAAGAGCGTCGGGGAGAATGTGAAGAGCTGCGCAGCGAAGGAGAAAACGGAGGCGGCGACGAGCAAGGCAGCCGAGACGGTGAAGGAGTGGACAAGCAAGGCGGCAGAAGCGGTGAAGAGCGCGTCGAAGATGGCGAAGGAGACGGGGCAGAAGCTCAAGGAGACGGTGGTGGGCACGGCCGAGGATGGGGTCAGGGCGATGAGGGCGAAGCCAAGGGAGGTTAAGGTCGGGTAGTTGAGATTTTAGGGTTTGTTCGCCGGTTTCTATGGTGCCGTTCGCCGGATTTTATAGAGGTTGTCATCGGAGTTCTTGGAATCGTCGGAGTCGGCTGAGAAGGAGATGTTTTTCGAGAACGATATTTTATTTTAGGGTTCGACTGAGAATGGGGGAACGGTGGGTTTGTTTCATCAGGGCTATTTTTGGTAATTCGGATCCGTGAATTTGGGCCACCAGGCCAATAACTTAATATTGAGATAGTTGGGCCAATATCTTAAATGATGGTATCTCAACAGGCCATTAACCAAACGGGCTCTTTTTTTTATTCGAGAAAACTAAGTAAATGGCCATTTTTTCAACACATGCTCTAGAAAATAGCCATGATTTTAAAAAATTAAAGAAATAGTCATCATCCTATTTAACTCGGTTTTTTTTTAAAGGAAATTATAGAAAATAACCAAAAAAAGATTTTCGTTTTTAAAATATAGCTCATGTTTCAAAAAATTAAAAAAATAGCCATGTTACGAATTGTATAACAGAAAAGTATCACACCAAATATTACACATCTGTAAACATTTGTAAGATATTTTGTAACACTTCAAGTTTTACTCATTATTTTTTGAAGTGTTAAATAATATCTTACAAATATTTACAAATGTATAAATATTTATTTGACAGTTTTTGTTACAAAATTATTTACAGTAGCTTGTGATGCATCTCAATAGGACTCGGTGGCATCGATGACTCGGGAGTGATCTACAATTTTAAAGAAAACGTCAAATTACATAAATAATATATGTAACTCATAATGTTACTGAACTAATACCATCCTGAATTTATGGTCAGCTATGGATCTCGTCCCGAGTTGACTCTAAGCTACCTGCTTTCCTCGATTGTTCCTCATAGCAGTTGCATAACGCTGCAATACTAAAAAGTTAAAAATTTCAACGACAAACAAAAATAAAAATGAAATGATATGATAATATATTACCTTGACTTGGTCTGCAACCTATCAATCACACAAGTGGTTCTAGTCGACCACGCTGCGGACGTTACTAGGTGGTCTAGCGCGAGTCCTATCCGGATCTTCATCACCATCTTCATTTATCCAGTGATTCTTCTTATCATTCTTGGTGCGTGTCTAGGTCGTGTGTAATTGGGTGTCCACAGTGAGCACAAACCTAGGGTTGTCAGTGAGAATAGCAAATCTCGCCTGAAAAAATAATGCATGCTATTAAATTTCTCACAATTAAAAATAAATAAATTCAATTAATTCTAATTTATGCTACTTACAGCTAGGCTATGAATCATCCATGCCTTAACGTCGGCTGGCACATCCATTCAGAAATGGTACTGCATCGGGCAATCTTGCCAGACGACGATGCTGCATTCGATCGCAAATCACACTGCTGACTGACCAACGAACTTCAGTGTGTGCTCGTCTGGCAGAAGCGTAATGCGTGAACCGGGGAGAGCCTTAACTAAATTCACTGCGTCTTGACGTTTCACATTTGGACTGCGTCTTCTTGGAGCATCTGTAAAATAATTTAAACGTATAATTGTTAAAATATTAATTTTAAATATATTGTATACATTGTAAAGAATTTTGTATGTACCAGTACTCTCAAGCTCGGTCGAATCCCGTCGAATAAGTATGTGACGTGGTCATGTAAGCTCCTGAGCTGAAGTAGACGACGAAGAAGATTCGGTGCTGCATCCTGACGGAAGGAACGGTCGGCATATAGGATCGTCGCCAGATCCACCTCCAGCAGCGGCAGTGGCCATACAGACAATCAGAAACAATAACATAGTCACCTGCAACCAATTATTAAAAAAAAATTACAATACAATTTATAATGTCTTCAAATAAATATAATTTAATAGATATATATAGTATAATAGTACACCTCGTTAGCACATTCATCCTTTCTCGTCGTTATTATTTATTATTTAATTATTATTAAAAAATTGTATTTATTTAATTTTTTTTTATATATTTTGATATTATTTATCTAAACATATTGTAAAAATCTAACTAACAATAATAGTTAACAAATAATAAAACAAAACAAATTAAATAATAAAAATATTTAAAAATAAATAAAATAGTTGTCAAATAAATTTATCGGCGAGTGAAACAACGGACGGTGGCGGAGCTCCGGGGGGCAGTAGGGGCACGGCGGCGTGGAGGCAGCGGGAGAGCGGCGGAGTGGCATGGGCGCGGGCTCGGGGGAGCAGCGGCATTGGCATCAGGGCTCACGGGGGCGGAGGCTCGGGGTTCTCAGAGGTGCGGCAGTGGGGAACACCTGAGCTCGGGGGCGCGACAGCGGGGGCTTATGGGCTCGGGGCTCGAGGGAGGAAGGGAGGGAGATAAAGAGAGCAGAGGGATCGAGGGAGAGAGATGGAGAGAGAGACGGGAAAAAGGGAAGTCATACCTAACATAGTTCTAAAGGCTCTTCCGCGAGTGAATATTAACTCGTAGAGACGTCTTTTCCGCGAGTGAAATATCAGTTACGAAAAGTGAAGTTATTATCGCGGCAAATAATCTTCCTCGGGATCCAATCACGACAGTTGTGAATTTATGCGCGACTGAAATTTCACTCGCAGAAAGTATATCCGCGAGTGAATTTTTAGTCGCAAAGTGTTATGTGAAATCTGAAAAGATCGCGTCTTTTCGTTACCAGAAGTTATCCGCGATTGAAATATCACTCACAGATAACACTTTCAATGAGTGAATATTCATTTGTGGATAATGTTGGGGTTGGCGGGAAATTTTGGTGCCGAAAATTGTAAATCGACGAGGTTTTTTACGGCCATAACATATCCGCGATTGATCTGTCAGTCGCATATCAGTCGTGGATAATTACTACTAAACAGCGGGAATGTTTCCCTCTATTCGCGACTTACAAATCAGACGCGGATAGTTGTTGCCAGTACGCGCGAAATTTCCCCTCCACTTTTTAACTATCCGCGACTGATTATTTTTATAAATCAGTCGCGGATAGTCTGACAAAAATTCCCGATTTCAGAAGCCTTTTCGCGACTGATGATTTCTAAAATCAGTCGCGAAAAGTCATTTTCCGTGACTGATTCTATCAGTCGTAGATAGGTGCACTCACGGATGCACCTGTTTCTAGTAGTGGCCATCCAACCTCTCCATCTGACACTCTCGTCATCATCTCCCAGTCATCTTAGGTATTAATCTCTCCCTCTCTCTCTCTCTCTCTCTCTCTCTCTCTCTCTCTCTCTCTCTCTCTCTCTCTCTCTCTCTCTCTCTCTCTCACATGTATTGAGGCTGATTTCGATGGTTTTTCTCCATCGTTGTAGTTGTCGTCGTCTTCTCCGATCTGGCTTCTTTGTTGAGTATTGTATCTCACTGCTTCAATGTCTGTTTTTCAAAGTTGAGATTTTTAAGCTGCTTGATCTCGTTTCTGTGGTTTGAGCTACATGGTGTTGCTCAAGTTTGCCTTTTTTTTTTTTTTTTTAAGTTTTGGATTTGGTATTGTAACCCCGGCCCCCGGGATTATCTTTTACGGTACTTTTTCGATAGACGGGATACTCGTTTTTTTTTTTGTAATTAACGTCCCATCGATAATTAATTTATATCCCGTCTTGCATTATCCAATTTATAGTTGCAATACTTGTGTTTGATTTCTTACTGGCCATTTAATTTGAAATTGACTCCTTAAAGTGCAAAATTGCACCTTGAGTCCCCGAACTCTTAAGAAATTATAAAATTGGCCCAATTTAAAAAAGTGACCCTTTTTGGATTGTAATATATTTTTAAGGTTACAATATGATTTATAATCAAATAATTGTCCTTAGTGATGTTATTATGGCCAGCAATGCACTTGAAGATAGTGAAGCTACCAAGACGAACAATTGAGTACTTGTGGAAGAGAATAAAAGACCTTTGCTTTTATTTTGTTATTTGAGTTATTTTATGTAATTTTCATTAAACAATTGTTTAAATAAGTGTTAGAATAATCTAGGATACTTTTAGGATCATCTAGGCTTGTGTTAGGGGAGTTTTGCCGAAGAAGATGAGGCTTAACCGATCGTCCCCGTGTCCTAGCCGAACGATCGCACAAGGGTGGAGTTCGGGCAGAGGCTGCGCCAGTCGATCGCCCCATGCTGGCCGAACGTTCGCGCATAGGCGAGCGAAGTTGGGCAGAGACAGCGCCGATCGATCGGCGCTTATAGCCGATCGATCACGGGATCAGCCAATCAATCGCCCGAGCTGCCGATCGACCGCGCGCACGCGAGGAAAAATCGCCCAGCTTTAATTTCACGTGTTTTGGTTATTTATTTTTAGCAATTTTGAATTTATTTAGATTTATTTCAGAATTTTAATTATTTTAGTTTCTAATTAGGGTTGTAAAAATTATCAAGCCTATTTAAAGGCCAATATCAATGAGAAGAAGTAGACGACGTTATTTGCAAAACGCCTTTGAGGTTTTCTTCTTGAGTTTGTCTCGGAACCTTGAATCGTTCAAGTCCAACACTTGACAATTCGTCTTGAACTTATCAAACGGCCCTTCCGCAACCGTTTATGGCGTTCCTCAGTCCATTAACTTATCAATGGCTATTCCGCATCCGATGTGGCATCGCAACAAGCATCCTAATCGAGTCTTTTGATGGGATTCCTATCCAGTCCGTGTCGTCCAACAAGAAAACGATCGTCAACCCGGTTCTCGCTACGAGGATCGCATCAATTGGTATCAGAGCTTCGGCTTTTTCTTGTTTGGATTTCTATCAATTTCACTAAATTGTTTATAGTTATCTATCTAGGGTTTTTGTTTTTGTTCTTATTGGATTCTTGAATTTCTTTCTTTGAAATTCTAGAATCATTATTCCTTCTTAAAAATTTCGTTCGAGTCCTAGTTTTTCTTTGTCAATTCTATCTTTCCTTTCTTCTTGAGTTGTGTGAGTGTCATATACCAAAAAAAAAAAGAGAGAGAAAGAAGAAGAACGTACGGCATAAAAAAAGAAGAAAAGGAAATTTGTCGTTCATTATATATATATATATAGGAATGTTTTTGGAGTTGTGTTTACTGAGTTTTTTTTTTAGTCGAATTGCGATTGCCTTTCGTCTTTTAACTATTTGTGGATTGAATTGAGTCTGCGAACGTTGTGTGTTTGGGTCGTTTAAAGTGTCAAAGTCGTCAAGTTTCCATCTTAGTGCTTCAGTACTTTCAAGTTTTCGAGCGGCTTAGTGAGAAAATGAGCGGTAAAAGGCACGAGTGGTGAGATTAATTGAGGGTAAAAGCCAATGGATTGAGTGATAAACACGAGCGACATCTTGAGCGTTTACATCCTTAAGAGTGAAACACGTGAGGGAGTGTTGTGAGGTCTTTCCTTTCAATTTTATACTAACCATGTCAGGAAGCGATAACGAAGGGGCACGTGGCGAACATAGGCAACCGGGCGAACAACGTTTCATGATGGAAGCTATAACAGGCCAATTGAGGGCTTTAATGCGAGAGATGGAGGGTATACGAGAAGAGATGGGGAAGATGAGAGCGTAACGTGGGCATAAGGCGAATGCGGGATGAAGAGATCACATCGCTCCTCGACAACAACGAGCACGACCACAGGAAAGGTGGGAAAACGTGGAGGAAGAGTTCGAGGAGAACGATTATGATGAGGGTGGACCCGATAGGTGGTGGTATGATCAAGGACTCCGTAATAATCGGAGAGTATATGACAACCTTGGGAGCATCAAGTTGAAGATCCCCGAGTTCAAAGGCAAAAAGATCCCGAGGCCTACTTGGAGTGGGAAAAGAGGATCGAGAACATCTTCGGCATCCACCACTATTCCGACAGAAAGAAGGTTAAACTCGCAGTCACTGAGTTTATTGAATTTGCGCTTACATTGTGGGATCAAATTACTACAAACAGGAGGAGAAACCGAGAGCCACCCATGAAGTCTTGGGAGGACATGAAGGCTCTCATGAGAAAACGGTTTGTGCCGGCGCACTATTTCCGCGAGCTTCATAAACGTTTTCTACGCTTGACTCAAGGCAACAAGAGCGTGGAAGATTATCACCAGGAGATGGAGCTATTGATGATCCACCTCGGCCTAGAGGAGGATGTAGAGGTGACTATGGCGAGGTTCTTAGCGGGCATGAACACCGAGATTACCAACGAAGTGGAGGTGCACCATTACATGGAGATGGAAGAACTAGTCCACAAGGTGATCCAAGTGGAGAAACAATTCAAGTCGGGTGGAAGGAGAAGCAGATTTAGCGATTAACCCGCTTGGAAACCTTCTAATCCCAAGAAGGAAGAAGAAAGCACGGTGATTCCAACCAAACCGGAGAGCAAGCCATCCAGTTCAACTCCTACAAACCAACAATCGAGGTACAATTAAAAACTCTACTTCTTGGAACCGTGATATCAAATGTTTCAAGTGTTAGGGGCGTGGTCATATTGCAAGTCAATGTCCGAACACACGGACGATATTGTTGCGGCCCGACGGAGAATATGAGACCGATGAAGAGGAGAAGAAGAATCATGGGGAGGAGTTGGAGGTCGAGGAAGTCCGGGAGGCAATAGGGTTAGTGGCGGTAATAAGGAGAGCCTTGAGCACCCAAGCAAGAAGTCATGATGATGATGCGCAACGGGAGAATATTTTCTATACGCGATGCAAGGTGAAGGATAAAGTTTGCAGCTTGATTATATATGGTGGGAGTTGCACCAATGCGGCAAGCGAGGCTTTGGTGGAGAAACTATCTCTACCGATGTTAAAACATCCCCGACCCTACTAGTTATAGTGGTTCAATGACAGTGGCGGTATGATAGTAACCCACCAAGTGTTGGTGTCATTTCAGATCGGCAAATACGAAGACGAGGTACTATGTTATGTAGTACCTATGGAGGCGACACACATCTTACTTGGCTGACCGTGGCAATTTAATCGGCGTGTTATAGACGATTGCTAGACCAAAAAATATACCATACCATACAGGGGCAAGTCGATTGCTCTTGTACCATTGACACCTAGTCAAGTCCTCGAAGACCAAAGGTTCCTTCAGAGTGAGCATGAGAGTAGAGCGCTTGAAAAGAAAAGGTTTCGAGAGAAAAGAGTGAGCCAAAAGAGAATGAGCCAGAAAGAGTGAGTGAAACACATAGTAAGGGAAAACAAGAGAGAAAAGAAAAACACACAATCAATGGTGCGGAAAGAAAAGAGAGTCAAAAGAAAAGTTTCCTCCTTAGAAAAAGTGAGAGTTTTCCTATTATCATGTTTTCTCTTTTGCAGGAAATTGAAGCGGAACCGATGGAAGCCAAGCTATCCGAACCATTATGCGCTGAGTCCATGTGAAGAAAGAGGAGCTATAAGGAACATCACAATGTTGTGTTAGAACCCGAAGATTGGGTTTGGATACCAGAAGAGTATGACTCAGACTCATCTTTCAATGTCGCTGAACTTCCTTCTTATGTTACAAATTCGGATCTGAGGTCAAATCCCTTTGAAGAGGAGGAGAATGATGCGATCATGGCCAGCAATGCACGTGAAGATAGTGAAGCTACCAAGACGATCAATTGAGTGCTTGTGGAAGAGAATAAAAGACCTTTACTTTTATTTTGTTATTTGAGTTATTTTATGTAATTTTCATTAAACAATTTTTTAAATAAGTGTTAGAATAATTTGGGACACTTTTAGGATCATCTAGGCTTGTGTTAGGGGAGTTTTGCCGAAGGAGATGAGGCTCAGCCGATCGTTCGTGTGTCATAGCCGAATGATCGCGCAAGGATGGAGTTCGAGCAGAGGCTGCGCCGGTCGATGGCCCTATGCTGGCCGAACGTTCGCGCGTAGGCGAGCGAAGTTCGGCAGAGACGGCACTGATCGATCGTCGCTTATAGCCGATGGATCGCGGGATCAGCCGATGGATCGCCCGGAGCTGCCGATCAATCGCGCGCACGCAAAGAAAAATCGCCTATATTTAATTTCACCCGTTTTGGTTGTTTTTTTTAGCAATTTCGAATTTATTAAGATTTATTTCAGAATTTTAATTATTTTAGTTTCCAATTAGGGTTGTAAAAATTATCAAGCCTATTTAAAGGCCAATATCAATGAGAAGAAGTAGACCACGTTATTTGTAAAATACCTTTGAGGTTTTCTTCCTGAGTTTGTCTCGGAACCTTGAATCGTTCAAGTCTAACACTTGACGATTCGTCTTGAACTTATCAAACGGCCCTTCCGCAACCGTTTGTGGCGTTCCTCACTCCATTGACTTATCAACAGCTATTCCGCATCCGTTGTGGCGTCGCAACAAGCATCCTAATCGAGTCTTTTAATGGGATTCCTATCTAGTCCGTGTCGTCCAACAAGAAAACGATCGTCAACCCGGTTCTCGCTACGAGGATCGCATAACTTAGTTTCAAATTTGAGACTATTCCAAGTTAAAATGAAGTCAGAATAAACCGTGTAAAGACGATTAAAGAAAGGGAAGGGGCTCAGAACGACCATTGCTAATTTCATATTTGACTTCTAAACAATATTTTAGAAGTTTCTAGTGATATAGGTAAGTCTCGTTAAGTTTCGAGTTAAACAAAACTCGAATTAGGTTAAAACCCCGATCGATGGCTCGAAAAAAGGGAGTTTAGGTCTCTTCGTGTGAGACGGGCCTCAAGAAAGGTTCCTGACCTCTCGGGCCAGCCAATAACCATTAGTGGGCTCGGAGAGCTAAGAAATAATTCTAGGCACAAAACAAAGGCAAAAACCGTGGGCCCAAGTGTGTGAAAATGGTTGAGTGCTTTAATTGTTTAAGTGGAATAATCAATGAACGAATGAAATAAATCCAAGGATTTTTTCATTGGTGGCACATTTGAACCAACCAAAAAGAAATTGGCTGATTATGGGCGCCATTTTGGAGAGAGAGAAAGGAAAATGAAAAGTCTCCAACTCAATACTCCTGATGAATCCTAGCCTTGGGATTTAAAAATCTTAACCACCAAGTTTAAATCACGGGCCAAGATTGATTTGAATTACCAATTTAATAATATTATTAGAATTAAAATTTGGAGAATATGAATGAATGATGTTCGGCCATTGAGGAGAAGAGAGAGAGGGGAAAAAGTGATTAAGTTGCTTGGAGAACGCAACTTAATGATAAGGGCTTTGAGAATTGAAAAGTTTCCTCTAGGTGAATCACAACCATAGGATTGGTTGATGAAAAAGGTTGAGGGCAAGGATGAAACATGGGACTTAACAATTGTTTTAATTGAGAATTTAAAAGAATTAGAAGAAAGAGAGTGTAAAAATTCGGTCAAGAGAGAGAGAAACACAAGTGAAATTCTCTCTAAAACTCTCTTAAGTATCAATAAGTTTTTGACCTTTAAGCTCCTATTTTTTCTTTTCCTTTCCAAAATCTTGAGAGAAAAACCGTGGAGATAGAGAGAGAAAAGAGAAAAGAGAAAGCTTGAGAGAGAAAGAGAAAGCAAGAAAAGAAACAAAAGATTTGAGAGTGAGAGAGTGGCCGAGCAAGATTAACCTAAGGAGCTTAAGGAAATATAACAAGTCTTCACATCGCTCAAGGGTTAGATATATACCTAGCTTTTCGGATTTCTTTGATTGTCCTTCGGCGTGCTTTCTTCTTGGCCGAATGGTCACCTAGGTTTTGCCCCAAACCACTACTCGTGGTTTTCTACTTCTTAGAGCAGAATAATAAGAAGGCTTGTTTAGGTTTTTGGAGTACAAAACGTGGAGAAAAAGGCTAGTTTGAGTTGTAATTGTTGCATGGCCTCTATATGGTTAAGTTTTGCCGAACACTAGTTTAAAGAAGCTAGATCGGCTAGCTTCCAGATATTTCAACTTTTGTTCGGTTGTGATTGTTTGTTTGGTTTGCTTGCATGTCTAAAGTTTGGCTTCTTTGTGGCCGTAACCCTTCACTTTTTGGTTTCGTCTTTTGATTGGTTGCATGGCTGCCTAGATATGTTTCAAAGGTAAAAATATTTTCAAAATCACCATGCACACGACGGTTTCCAATGGACCGAAGTGTAACCGTTCAAAGGATAAAATTTGGTAAATCTCTTCTAAAAATCCGAATCCAAACTTCTGTGATTATCATGGTTTGTTTTACTCATTATTTGATTGTTTAGTTACTGTTTTTAATTAATTTTTATGTTCAAAATTAAATGGTAACCGAAAAGACACAATGAAACGAGTGTCTCAGTTAAAACCCGTAAAAACAGTTCGAAAGCGCTTCGCTTGAGAATCGTTCTCGCGCGGGAATCAAGCCCCAATGAAAGGTTACACAAAAGGAGTGAAAAATCTTCTTAGAACCTAGAAGAAAATTTATCTTATTGTTAATAATGAGATTTGGAAAAAGTTGAAAAAAATGTTTCAACTGAAAACAACGGTTTCGCGAGATATCGCGAAACTAGTTTAAAAAACACCATGTTTTATAAGTTGGAAATTGTGCACCCTTTTTCTATTATCAATAAAGGTTTGGAATCAAATATATATGCCTATCCAAATTTCAAGCTTGCTGCCCTTAAACAATTTTAAAAGCAATAAAAGAACGTGTTAAAATTAAAGGCTTAAAAAGACGTTTCACAACTTAGCCGAAATCAAAGGTTCGATGAAATCTCAAACTAATGTAAAATAGGTATCGAGACTTAAATGGACTTAGTCCAGCCCAAACATAATGAGATGAGAACCATAGTTTTTCAAATTAAGTAAAACGGGTTTTTTTCAAATGAAGCGAGACTCGGTTTCCTTGAAACCGAGCAATTTCTCTTAAGAAACGATTAAATCGCATTTGAACCACTATACCAGGCCCAACCATATTTGTAAAAGGTGTCCTAGTTGATAAAGTACTTAATGAACAATTTTTAAATAAAGTAAGCTTATTAACTAAGCTTAGTGTTCAAAAGTATTTTGGCAGAAAACATTAAAACGGACAAAATTTCCGTCTTAGAGATGTTTAAAATACCAAGGCCATTTTGGGCCTTGCCTTAGCCTTTGAAGCCCAAAACTTATTGGGCCAAAATGTTTGTAATTGGAAAGGCCATTTTTGGGCCTTTACTTTGTTGAAAACCCAAACCATTGGTGGGCCTAACAACAAGGAAGCTGTGAAGGTCATTTTTGGCCTTGTTCTAGCCCGAAGCCCAAATTTATCGTTTGGGCCTCGAAAGTAGTTAAGGCCCATATGAATTGAAACCTAACGTGTAAGAAGGCCTTGAACCTAATAGTGGGCCACTTAAAGTAGCCCAATTAAAGTAAGTCATTAGAAAGCCCATCGAGTTAAAAATAGACTTCCCTAAGCTCAGACAGACTTTGAATAGTCTGAAGATTTTAAAAGACGAGAAACCGTCTAGGAAAGTTTAAGACATAAAATCGAGCACTTAGGAATTAACTCTTAATAGTTCGCTCTCGTGTTTACGAGACGTGCAAACTAACGAGACCATGTCTTTTGTTCAAGGACAAGGAGACAAGAAGGTGGCAGAGCTCGGAACAAGTTCCCGAAAAGACTTTGGAACCACTGTAATGCCTACAATGGTAAGTGGCGATGAACCTACGGCACCGAGTATATATGTGAAATGTTTGCTAGGGTTGCATTAGTACTTAATGAATAAATATTGTGTAACTGCTGTATCTTTGTGCTGTGTAGTATTTCAACTATAATAGCGAAGGAAAACCCTAGCATAAATAAAGTAACGTGTATAAATAGATATAATCTAATCTTTAGATTAGACTTTCATAAGCCTCAATAAGAGAGAGTAAGCTGTAATAAAATTAATTAGTACGATTTCACTCGTACCCGATCTCCACTGAATTTATAACTCAAGTGTGAGAAGAAGGTCGGCTTTAAGCCGAACTTATAATTAAAAGAGTAACAGCTTAATGACAAAGGAAAGCAACCTCAAGCCACTAATAATAACCAAGGCTGTGGATTCCAAGGTAATGGCTGAATCATTAATTATTAAAGAACGAGTAATTCCTTAAGAAAAGTAAAAAGAATTAGACATCGATCCCTGAGGTCGAAAAAACATGATACTAACGGCACAGTCGGGTTCTTAACCGTGCGTTGTGCCTTACGGACTGTGGTCCGTCAGAATAATCTTGTAGGAAAACATACCCAGTTTATTGTATGTTTGTTGTGAACCCCTCGAACGACTAGATCAAGGGTCTCGTACCCAAACACAAGAGGCCTAAGTGTGGGACTCGTGAGTAGTCTATTAATGTGATATCTTCAAAGATAAATAAGTCTAAATGAAATCCAAGGCCCCTCGCAATGTCCCATTTTTCTTAATGAGTTAACAAAGGATAAACAACGAGAAAACCACAGTCTGCTGTGTGATCAGACAAGGGGGTTCAAACATACTTGTCATTTCAGCCTGCTGCATGAACGAGCAAGGGAATGGTTATCAGTTCGAGAGTCCCGATTCCTCGACAACGAGATGAGAGGACAATAATCTGAAACAAGCCTCAATCCTCTGACAGGAGTCGATAAGAGGTAAATGAATACAATCTAAATATTAAAATAAATAAAAGTCGATGGTACCGCTTGGCTCTAATAAAGAGAGAGCCTTGGTCCCGAAAGAAAGAGCCCTGCTCCCTGAGGTGAGCGCATACCTCACGCAAAGCTGGCCAGTTGAGTGTGAGACGGAGTCCGAAGGACTGTCGGGAGATAGGTCTCCCCGCCTGCGCGCTAGAGAAATCGCGGTGACTATTAGTGGATCCCAGACTTGAAGAAAGTGTCAAGCTCGAGTAAATGAGTAAATAACGTATCCTCTAGAAGGACTATAAAGAAGCATGGTGGGTCCATAACTGATCACGAGGCCTTGAAGATACGAGAAGCGCTGCTGTGTGCAAGAAACTCGGTAGCGTTACCGAGTTATCTCCTCAAAGTAAGGTGAATCAGGGGCGTTATGCGGGTATGTGTAGGGGTGTGCACCCAACCCGACAACCCGATCAACCCGTGACCCAACCCGACAACCCAACACGAACTAACCCGACCCGAACTAACCCGAACACAATTTGGGTTCAACCCAACCCAACCCGATATTTGTAGGGTTGGGTTGGGACTCAACCTTTCAGGTTTCGGGTTAACCCAACCCAACCCGACTTTTATTAAAAATATAAAAAATATATATGTAATCTATTTATTTATCTTATTTACTATTAGTTATTATTTATTTGTGTAATGAATTTTAGTTTTTTTTCATGAAGATGCTCACTATTAGTTTTTTTTGTTGATATAGGTTAATTTTACTTTCATTTTATCATTTTATTATGTACACAACATTAAATTTTATGGATTTTTTTTTCAAAAAAAAAAAAAAAAGGTCAACCCGATCAACCTAACCCGACCACTTAACGGGTTGGGTTGGGTTGGGTTGATATTTTCGTAGGGTTGGGTTGGGTTGGAATTTTGTCAACCCGACGTGATCGGGTTGGGTTGGGTTGAAGGGGCTAACCCGTCCAACCCAACCCGTGCACAGCCCTAGGTATGTGTAGTGTAACAAGATCGAGCTACCTCGCGTAGTAAGCTCGGTTGTGTGAACCGAGTACGAAGTACTCGGCTGTGAAAAAGTGAGAATCGAGAGACATGGGAATACACGAGGGTAATAGGTCAACTTTGTTACATATGCTGTGTAAAGGACCTTAGTCGGTATGGGACAGGTAACCCCTCTGTGTCTATGTTGTAATATGTGAAATTGTGATGAATATCATTTAGGGTAGACTAGTTCGCCCTTACTGAGTTTATCAACTCATAAGTTTCTCGATGTTGTAGGTAAGAAGCCGTTGAAGACAGACGAATAGGAGCTAACGGAGATGGTGTGTGTGGCAAACGTTGAAGATGAATACATGTGGCAATATATTCCGCACTTTTGTTATATTATAAATAATTTATGTTTTTGATACTGGGACGAGATCCCGAGAGCTCTAAGACTTAATTATGTAATATTATGATGGCAATAGACTCCATGTGAGTCATATCTTATTTTGATACCGGGACCTGATCCCGAGGACTCCCTAAATATGTATGTAATATTATGGTAGCTACTTTGCTCTAACAACCTTAATACGTTATAAGTATTATCCATGATAACGACTTCTGCGTTATATATATATATATATGTATATACACACACACACATAGAATTTTTGCTTTTAAAAGTTTTAAAAGAGGATGAGAAGGAGTTTGTACTCTCATGTTGTGGCCCCGGCTGAGCCGGCGGGTCGTGACAGGTATAGATTTTGTCTTTTTCTTTTCTATTTTTTTTTTCATGCTTTGAGTGAATTAATATTGAGTTTCTTTGGTTTTGGTTTCCTTTTGGGAAATGTGTGGCTAAATCAGTTGTCACTATGCATCGATTCTGTCAAGGAAGAGTGTTTTTTTCTTTCTCTCCTCTCTCTAAAAAAGACTCATTTTTTGTTATTATCACTTTAAATTAAAAAAAGAGTAAATTTTCAGTTTAATAATTGTTGCTCTTTACTGTTGGTTTTTGTTTTTGAAATTTTTTTACTATCATTATAATAACATATTCCAGTTTAATAATTGTTGTTCTTTACTAGGGGTATATTTGTCCACAACATTACATTCCTATGTTTAACCAATCAATGTGATTCAACACTCTACAAATCTTAATTAAAGTTATAATTCACAACCAAACGCTATAATCTAAGATTCCTGTATATGTGATTACCTTAAAAAGATTCCTGGGTATCTTATTACTGAAGATTACCGTGTACCAAACGACTCCTTAATAATCTATACCCCAAGTGGTGTGCTCCTTTTATTTCTACATACGTTTGTAGTGAACTTTTGCGGTATAAATTAAAAGTGCAACACATATGCCAAGAATAGGGCATTCCTCAAAATCTCCCGTCCAAAAATAGGTCTAAGTTAATGAGACAATCAGGTAAAAAATTAAGAAAAAATTCATTACAAAAAGTCAAACAAGAATCCCTAAAGAGAAAACTAAATTGATTTAGGAAAGTGCTGACAAATTTTAGAAAATATTCCCTTCATTCTCAGCCCCAAAATTTGTGCTCTACCTCTGAGAATTAGGTTGAATTTGATTCTCTTCATTGTGAACAAGTCTCATACAAACTTAAATAGAGAAAATGAAAGGAGAGAAAAAGTGAAAGAAATTTTGAGCGAAAAAGAGAACAAGAGAGGCCAACCTATAGAGTGAACTTTCAAGACTTGTTATATGCAAATTACGGTAATAGGACACCTCTCTTGTGATTTGTACGATTATATTGGAATTTGGATTAATTCGGGTCTCGGTGGTGTAGGAAATCGTGCTTCAGGAGAAGGATCGAGGCTATCAAGGATAAGCATAAAACTCTCACACCAAACCCCTTAGATCAAACTAGACTTATTTAATAATGTTTAGTCTCTGTCCCGTATGAATTGTGAGTATGGATCGCCATTAGAACGTTAGTTCGATAAGCTCGGTCAGGGTTTCGCAATGATTAGATTTTGACTAGATTTCTAGTACTGTTACTATCACCAAAATATTTTATTTTTAGTAGATTTTTTTTTAATTTATATATGAGTCTAATTTATGCATAAAAATTCCTGAAAATTTTTTATAAGTGTTTTTTTTGGTTAATAATAATTCGAACGAACAATTGTTTGAAGGGTTTCGACCATTCTGGGAAGATCTGAGTTTTGGTGATTTTTTGACATTTAAGACGCCAAACCGAAAATTGAGCATAGGACAAGAAATATTTAAAATTTAGTTTTGAACAAATTTGTAGTTTTCAATTTCTGCAAATTCAGTTGTTAAGATGGTCAAATTTCCCAGTTTAGTTCTGTGCCAAATTATTGATTTTAAAAGAACTATATGATGCATAAGTTTTCTATAAAACGTCAAAACAATAAAGTTGTAGATCTATTAAATATATTACGAGTCTCTTCAAATATTTTTGAAAAATTCTAACTGTTTAATTCGGTTTTGAATTTCTACAAATTTGATTGTTATGATGATCAAATTTTCAATTTAAGTTTTGGACTAAATCATTGATTGTGAAAGAGCTATATGATACATATATATTCTGCAAAATGTCAAAACAATAAATTTGTAGATCTATTAAATATATTGTGAGTCTCTTTAGCATAGTAAATACACCAAAATTTCAATTATGCTCCTGGTATTAATTGTCATTTTGTAGCAAGTTAGAAATTGATTTTAGACATGGTCCAGACCAAAAATTACTTGTTTTTACATGTAGTAGTAATTTAGAAGTTTCGATAGAAATCTGTTGACGGACGCCTTTTGTCATAAATTTGTAATTAGGGGTCCAAATTATGATTTTTGAAAAATTATATGTCAAGACTATAAAATTTAGTTTATGGCGGATTTGAGAAATTCGAGTTGGAGTTAGATTAAATGGGTTACGTGATTTGAGGTTTAACATTAGAATATATTTATAGGTTTTATCCGCCGTTATAATAAATCTATTATGTTCGAGGAATTCAAGGCATTTGAACTAAAAGGTAAATACAACCTCACTATTGTTTGAATTATTTTTATGATATGTGTCAAGACTATAGAATTTAGTTCATAGCGGATTTGAGAAATTCGAGTTGGAGTTTGATTAAATGGGTTACATGATTTGAGGTTTAACATTAGAATATATTTATAGGTGTTGTCCTCTGTTATAATAAATCTATCAAGTTTGAGCAATTGTAAGCATTCGAACAAATAAGGTAAATACAACCTCATTATTTTTTGAATTATTTCAAAAATAAAATTATGATATTATGCTTTAGATGATGATGTG
Source organism: Boehmeria nivea var. tenacissima (assembly GCA_018132145.1). Classification (NCBI taxonomy): domain Eukaryota; kingdom Viridiplantae; phylum Streptophyta; class Magnoliopsida; order Rosales; family Urticaceae; genus Boehmeria; species Boehmeria nivea. Next base: position 4,316,620 of record CM030881.1, read on the forward strand.
TGCTTTCATTGAATGAATATCATGATTTTCGTATTTATGCACGATATGAAGTGATGATGTTTATTAATATGGTGATTTAAGTCAAGTTATGTTTTTCACGAGAAAGATATTACGATAAGATGTTCATGATGGTACTATATATGGTTACTTTAGCGTTATGAATCATGATGAAGATATATGATATGATAGACATGGTATGATTTATGTTTTAATGTCATGATGCATGTCACCTAGTTAAGCAATTGAATATAAGCTAATAATATGTGTCATACTACCCTCTAAGTGAGGCTTTCACGAAGCCTTTCATTGAGATGATCTAAGGGTAATATAGGTATGGCTTATACGATTATGTTTACAAGTGTTGTGATGTCGTATCTTTAGTTTACCTAAGAAAAATATTGGCATGGTTTTAATGTTTATATTATGATGGACTATTAGTCATCAACGACGTGTGCACCCCTCGCCGTCCATTGGTCAAGCACGTTACCCGGTACGTACACAAACATTATAAGGATCCTCTAGGAAAGCTTAGTAATAGATTATAAAATATGATAATACATAATTTGTCATGCATTGCCTAGCATGTTTTTGTGAGAAAATAATTGTTACTCATTGTGCCTCTAGCTCATATGTTTTTCTTTCATACTATAGGTAAGCTACAACATGATGAATGATGGGTTGTGTGATGGCGAGTCTGGGACGCAAGGCAAGAAAAATGAGAAACCACGAGATTTCTTTCATGATAAAAAAACAAAGAGACCTAATTTTTTTACTCAAATAATTTTCGTGTATGAGCCCAATTTTTTACTGAAATTTTTTTTGAGTCTTTTAAGTAACATAGCTATCATTTTGGTTTTAATCATGTTTGACTCTATTTAAAAATAAAATAAAACGGGTCGGCCCCTTTGAATTAATTATGAAAATGGATTTTGATAAGTTTAAGAAAATAAATTGGAGTATTTCTCATGAATATTTTATAGAAATTTAAGTAAGCTAAAGCTTTAAAATTCGGGTCGTTACATTTGATATTAGAGCGATTTTCATGCCACTCTACCTCACTACCCGGCACAAGGTCGATGCAACCCAAGCAAATTTTTAAAACTTTATGTTTTCTCTTTGTTTAGTACTAACTATAGAATTATTATAGACGAAAACAGTGACATGTACGCAAAAAAGAAGACTGAGACCGTAAGGCGACTTAGACTTTTAGAGTGTAGGACCTTTTGTCTTCGACGGGAGTAGCTCAAGCAGGCTTTTGGCATGAAAGCACATGAAAAACACGCTATTCTCTACTTGTTCATGTGGACGAACACCCTTGCATGGATCTAGTTTCTTGTAGCTAAAGGGTTAGGCTTTAGCGTGGTGGGAGTGTCATTAAGGCACCTCGGCTAATGATTCTTTAGGCGGGATGGGTGAGGCGTTGCACCATCGATTTAATGTTGCATTTGACTTCAAGATATGAGGATTAACCTACATCATGCCCCCAAGGCATTGTGAGCAAGGAACCCCAACAAAACAGTCAAAGTGTACACATGTCGCTTTAAGGAGCAGATTTTTAATTGGCCACGTTAATCTACAAAGTTTTAGTTTCTCAAAAATGACTTTAACATGATTTTAAACTAACATAGCATATAAAAAAAATATGATGAAAATATAATAATGTATATTTTTGTTAAATTTAAAAAAAATTGATTTTTTTGTTTTTTTGTTATTTTGAATAATTGGACGGTTAAATTTATCATTTAATATAAACATAGGGGTTCTTTTAAAAATTTTCAAACGTAAAAAATAAAAATAAAAGCCTAGAACAAAGAAAACAAATAAAAAAAATTATGATAAAAAAAGTATATGACAATGGGTGTCGAAAGATCAAGAAAAATATCTAGAATCCAACAATGTCAAGAAATTTATTTTTCGAGATTATTACGTAAAAAAAAAAAGCTGTTGAAACGATTAAAATAAAAAAATGAAAAGGAAAGAGAGATGAGAGAGAAATTGTAAAAAAGCCCCCAAAACCTAAAAACTTTCTCAAAAACCCCTAAAAGAGGCCCTTAAAAACAATTTTTTAAGGGAAATTTATTTTAAAAGAAAAAGTAGGGGACGTCTCGTTTCGTTCACAGAGGACGCAATGTGTCACCCCTCCTTAGCCGTTTCTTGGAAGTGTGTAAGAAACTTATTGATTCTTAGTATACTTGTATAGATTTTTTATTATTTTTGAATAATTGAAGGATTAAATTTATCATTTAATATAAATACATGGGCTGTTTTATAATTTTTCAAACTTAAAAAATTAAAATAAAAGCTTAGAACAATGAAAACAATAGTTATGATAAAAAAAAAAGAGTATATGATAATGAGTGTTAAAAGATCGAGAAAAATATTTTGAATACAGCCATGTCAAGAAACTTATTTTTTGATATCATTACATCTAAAAAATAGCTATTGAAACGATTAAAACAAAAAAAAAAGAAAAAGGAAAAGAAAGTGAGAGAGAAGAGAGAAATTGGAAAAAAAAAACCCCAAAATTTGAGCAAAAGCCCTGAAAATTTTCTCAAAACCCAAGAGGCCCTTAAATGTAATTTTTTTAAGCAGCGACGTCGCTCCTTCCTTAGCCGTTTCTTGGAAGTGTGGAAGAAACTTATTGATTCTTAATATACTTTTACAGATTACAATTTCTAATTGATTTTAAGCTGAATTTTTTTAATTTAAATCGCTTAATTCGATCAAGTTTAAGCTCCCAAGATATTATTGTAAATACTTTTAAATGAAAATTGATTCGTAAGTTGAGAATGTCTTTTATAAAGTTAAAAATTGTTTAAATGATCTTTTATACTATTGATGTATTTTAAGATTTTTAAGAATGTTTAAAAATTTTAGTGATTTATTGAACACTAAAAATCTTTAATGATTTTTTAAGTGATTTAAACTAAAGTATTTTTACGAAACAAAAATATTTTAATAAAACATTTATTTTTTAAAGAAAATAAAAAAATATTTTTTCTAGTAAATTTATGTTATTTCTTTCAATGATATTTAAAACAATTATGCGATGAGATTTTTATGTCACTAGAGAAAACTATGTATATTATGTTACGTTATGTTTATGTTAGAAAAGTATTTTTTTTTTACTTAGAAAATAAAAATATTTTCACAAAAAAAATTATGTTGATTTCTTTATGATGACTTTAAAAGTCTTTAAAAGTAGATTTTATGTTAGAGTATTTTTATGTGACTATTATGCTAGAGAAAAGTATTTGATTAAGTTTTTATATATTATGTAATATTTATTACGACGAACAAAGAACAAATAATTTGGACCCATGTTTGTACGATTAATTTCATGAAGGATTTGTGATCTACATTTAGTTTATTATGAAGAATGCTAATTTGGCAGCCCTACTAGGCGGATCACAACAGATTTTTTTGGTAGAAAAGCTGACCGAGATATATAAAGCAAACATAGTTCGGCTTCATGGTGTAGCTATTTTCAATTATCTCTGATCGAGATGGCCATTTCGCTTCACATTTTTTGAAGCGCATATAGAATGCATTGGGGACAGAACCTAAGTTTAGCATTGCTTTTCATCCCAAGATGGATGGTCAGTCTGTGAGGACCATTTAGACATCAGAAGACTTGTTACCAGCTTGTGTCGTGTACTTTAGTGGTACTAGGAATAAGATGCTGTCACTTAGATAATTCTTATACAACAACATCTATCAAGCCTCCTTAGACATAGCTCCGTAAGAGGCATGTTATGAGAGAAAGTGTTGATCCCTTATGCACAGATTTAAAGCCGAGGAAACTAGTCTTGAGAATAAAACTTTATAAGAGAAGCAATAAAAACGATGCAGAATATTCGAGAAACGACTGAAAATGCTTAAAGTCGATAGAAAAGCTATGCCGATAAGGGAATGAGACCCTTTGATTTCTAAGCTGGGGATGATGTGTTTCTAATGGTATCACTAGTATGATACATATTGGAAATAAAGGAAAATTGAGTCCTAGATATGTGGGACCTTTCGAGAATGTCCAAATAATCGAAAAAAATAGCGTACAAGTTAGTCATTACCCCCAGTTCTCATTAGTTCATGACGTGTTTCTTGTGTCTATGCTAAAGAAGTACATACCTGACCCGTCTACAAAGAAAAACATGAAGATTTGATCGAAGAATTTATCGAAGAACATGAAGATTTGATCTACAAAGAAAAACCAGTAAGAATCTCATACAACAAAAAAAAAAAGGTGTTACGAAACAAGGTTATCCCTCTGGTGAAGGTCTTGTTGACGGATCACAAGATAGAACAAGCCATTTGGGACTGTAAATGCAATATGAGGACTCGCTACTCCGAGTTGTTTTAAGTTTTGATATGCAAATTCTAAAAGAAAAGGGAGACCGAGTCATTTAAATTTTATGGGCAAAAACTATATAAGAAGAGAGATTGTGATATCCTGATTTTGTGACATCTATGATATTTATTTGAATTTAATTTTCTAATTGACTTTATTAGTAAATCTTATTACACTTTCATATTTTATTTTATGGGCAGTTTAATTCGAGAATTATCCACTGAAAAGAATTATGATAGATAATTATGATATTTTGAATGATGATTAAATGTTGTAATTTAAATGGAAAAACTATAACAGGTTTGTTGTAGTTAATGATTGTAAAAACTACGTGTAGTTTTACGTATAATAGCAAAATTACATGTAGTTTTATTTTACATCACACGATTTTATAAATGGCAAGAAAACTAGGTTATAGGCGCCATTTTTTAGGAGAATCATAGGGGATTATTTTCTCTTTATTTCATCCATAAGAATAGGAAAGTTTGATGAGAATCTCACCAAGAAAGGAATGTAATTCCTCTCGGCAAAACATACCAATTTGAGACTCATTTGAGAGAAAAATTATAGTAAGTAAATTTGGAAAAAATATTGGGTAAAAGGGCACTAAGTTGAGCAGCAACAATGCTATATTGTAGGTCCAAAAAAAAGTCTAAGTTTATGAGATAATTAGGCAAAAAATTAATACCATATTCACTAGAAAAAGTCAAACAAGAATCCGTGGAAAAGGAAACTAAAGCAATTTAGGAAATGGCTTGATTTTGGTCATGAAGTAAAAAAAAAATTGGACAAATTTCCTTCATTCTCAGCCCAAAAGTTCGTGCTCCCATTTTAGAGGTTTCAAGTTTCATACAAACTTGTAGAGATAGTATGAAAGGAGAGAAAAAAGGGAAAGAAAAGAGAGAGAAATTTTGAGGGTAAAAAAAAGAGACAAGGGAGGCCAACCGATAGAGAGAGTTTTCAAGGCTTTGTTCTTTGTATATTGAGGTAATAGAACATCTCTCTTTTGACTTGTACGATTATGTTCGAATTTAGATTAATTTGGGCATCCGTCTTGATAACCCAATCCTAGCAGCTTATGACATTTAAATAAATACTTCTTTTATATATTTAAAAATATTTCTTGTTATGTAGAATTATCTTTACGATTTATAAAGATTGTTAAATTACATGTTAATGAAGTTTAAGATATACAAGTAAGAAATCTTAATACTACTAAATAACGTAGTTTGCATGAAGAACTACAACAATTTGGGTGTAGTTTGATAGAAAAACTACAATAAAATTTTATGCTTGATAATTGTAAAATTAGTCGCGGTTTTGAGACAAGAGGCAAAATTAGATGTAGTTTTATTGGATGTCACGCGGTGCTAAAAATAGCATGAATTATAGCTACAATAGGCACCATTAATTCATAAAAAGTAAAGAATACGAAGGTTTGACAAGGTTTTCACCAAAAAAAGAAAGCATATTTTCCTGTTAGCAAAACCTACAAAATCGGGATTTATGAAAGGCAAAGTTTGTGTAAAAAATTGGAAGAAAATATTGAGTTAATGGGCAGCAGAAGGGGCAGATTTTTGACGAGGAGTTGAGCAAAGAATATTTCCAAATTCATTAGAAGGATAGTAAAAGAGGAATTATGTGAAAATGGAAACTAACTCGATTTTGGTGTGGAGTTGATTTTGGGTAATAACTAACCAATTAATGAAAAATATTCTCATTCTTTTCCAGCCCTCTTGGTCAACTATTATAGGGGAAATAAGACCAGTATTTTTCTCCTTCATAGCTGTTCTAAGGCTATAAAAAAAATTATAGAGAAAGAGAAGAAAAGACAAGAAATAGAGGAAAAAGTTGAGAGACAAAGAGGATAACAAGGCCGGCTGTTCTAGGGGTAGGGGATTTTTGGAGGCTTATTTCTCTGAAAATTAAGTTAAGGAAAATCCCTCTTATGGTTTAGCATTGTTATTTTCAAACCTTAACTAATTCAGTGTACGATCGTGTAGGAAAAGCACAAATCGGAAGAGTTCTACGAGACGTTTGAAGACCAAAGAGGTATAAATTTCATCCGAGACTTTTAAAATTATGTTAGGTTGAAAATTTATGAATTAGTTTCTATTTGATTTAAGTTTTAAATTCTGATTATCGGTTAGTGTCCTTTTTAGCACGATTAGAATTTCTAAAGTTACGTAGAAGTTCGATGAAACCTTTTCCGATGGTTCAACAGCTCAAACAATGCTTTTTGAATCTTTTTTTTAAGTCCCTATATGAGTTTTTCTTATGTATGTAAATTATTATAATATAACGACGCTGTGATTTATTTTTAAAAAATCCAAAACCGAACGTAGCTGGAACGATTTTGTAAACTATTATGTGCATATTCAGTTTAGGCAATTTTTGGATACCTTAGAGGCCAAATCGAACTATGATGATTAAGGAAAAATAGAAGAAATCCAATTTTGAACAACTTTCCAGTTTTGAGTTTCGACATATTCGATTTCTAAAATGGATAAAATCTCAGCCCAAGTCTCGATCTAAAATTTGATTTGTGAAGAATTTGTTTGATACACATATTTTATGTAAAAGTAAAAAAAAAAAATTAGAAGTTGTAGATTTTTTAAAATCGTTATGAGTCTCTTCAAAATATTTTTTCAAAAAACGAACCATTTAATAAATACTTATAAATGACAATTATGCCTTTGATTTTAATTGTTGGTTACAAACTAGTTGGAAACTAATTTTCGATGCGCTCTAGAAGCAAAAGTTGTTTGTTTTTACATCTACTAGTGATATGAAAATTTGGTTTGATTCTGTAATTGCGCATTTTTGTCAAAAAATAGCATTTTGGGGTCAAAACTATAATTTTTTTAAAGTTGTGTGTTGAAACTTTAAATTTTAATTTAGGGTAAGTTTTGGAAAATTTATTAAGGACTAGGTTAATCAGGTTAAGCGAAATAAGGATTGATGTTAGGTTATTGATTGTAGGTAGTGCGCCATTGTAACCAAGAATTTCTAACCTGAAGATTTATAAGTTTCGAATGAATCAAGGTGATCAGTATAGATTTGTTCAAAGAAAAATTATATGTCATGCCATATCATGATGAATTTATATTATGAAGTATATGTTCATGAGCCGTTGCATTGTGTTCAAATTTACTATATGATATGATAATGATGATGTTATGTTATAATATTTATAAGAATGAATATATGTCATACGATTATGAGAAAAGTTTTATGATGTACAACGATACTACCTTGAATGATCAAACTAGTATCATTGAACTATATTAAGAATGTTACAATGTGTTATGTTATGAAATGCTTTTATGTCACGATGTACGCTACATAATTTAACAAGTGAAACATAGGCTAATATCTCGTGTCGTACAATCCTGTCTACGTAAGGCTTTTCATGATGTCGTACCTTGAGTTAACCTAAGGGTAACATATAATTATTTTTATGTTTATATTATGATATGACTGAATCTTTAGTCGTCGAGGACCTGTACACCCTCATCGCTCATTGGTCCAACGCACAAACTAGTTTGTACACTCATATGGTGAGGATCCTCTAGGCATGAATTGTAATAGAATTAAATAAATGAGCATAAATAGTCATAGCATAACATTGTTTTGTGATAAATTAGTTGTTCCTCACTGAGCCTCTAGCGCACATGTTTTTTTTTTTTTTGGTACTGTAGGTAAGAAATCTATAGCATGAAAAGTCATGGGTCGTGCGGCGAAGGTGCGTGGGATGGCAAGGCACGAGAAATGGGAAACCACACAAATATTTTCGTAAATTATTAAAGACGTTTATTTAAATATATTCTTATAATATATTGTTTAAGTTTCTTTAATAGGCATATGTTTGGCCAAAGACTTGATTAAATATTCCCGCTGAAGTTAGCATGCCAAGCTTGAGGATAGAGACCGTTAGGGAAAATGTAGATAGCAACAACGAGCAACGACAAGGGGACCTAGACCTTATTGAAGAGAGGAGGGATCGAGAACTTCTCCGTCTAGCTTGTTACCAACAAGTAGCAGCCCGTTATTACAACAAGAAAGTCAAGCATCGAAACTTTCATAAAGAGACCTCGTATTACGCAAAGTACTTCAGAATACGAAAGAATAGAAAGAACGAAAGCTTGGCGCTAACTGAGAAGGATCCTATCGGGTCGAGCAGGTCGTCAAGCCAGCAGTTTATAGGCTCCACGAAATGGATGGCACAGGCATGCTATGCAGCCTGAACGCCCACTGCCTTCGAAAATATTACGTGTAGCATCTCACTCAACCTTTTTTTCTATGTTTACTTAATCGTTGTTTAGCTCGTTCTTTATTTTATTATCTTGCTTTGTTGATTTTTATTCGTATTTTTATGTCACGTTAGCTTGTTTGCCTTAGAGTGTTGTGTAACACATTAGGTTTTCTTTTTTGTTCGCTATTCTTATCGTTATTAAATCTAGTTTAGATAAGGAAATAAGGCTTGATAATCGAACTACGTACAGGCTTGATCCTATAAATGGGTATGTAGGCAGCCTGTAAATGTAACATCCCTAAATGAGGTTAGTTGACTTATTGAAATATTAAATAAAGTCTTCTAAATAAACGAAAAAGTAAAAATATCAACTTTAAATTTGTCCATGGGTCTTAACATAAAAATAAAAATAGTTATAATATCCACAGTTTAGTACATCACCACAAGAAAAGTAAAATTAAAAGTATTCATCGGCCACAAATACTATAATTAGATAATTATACAGTCATCTAGTTATAAAAGTCTAAACCAAAGACCTGAAATTAAACCTACACTTGAGAAGAAGCAAGAGGGGAAAATGTCTTCCAAGTCTCGAAAGGGAAACTGCTACGCCTCGTCAAAAAGGTCACATTGTACACCTCCTAGAAAGGGGGAGAAAAATGGGGTGAGCTCATCGAGCCCAGTAGAATACTATTACCAAATCTCTTTTTGTCAAACTTTTAATTTTTCTGATTATTCGTCAAGTGAATTTCTAACAAGTTGTATTATATTTAAACTAGATATATTTACCGTCAACTTATTCCAGAACTCTCACGAGTACATCTCAAAGCTCTCAGAAATCAAAGAAACTCTAGAACTAGAGGACAGTCGGTAGCAGTCAACAGGTATCGAGAACAACCCTAAATTCTCAAGAAAATGCCACAGGACCGACTACAGGTGGACCAAATATCCCTATCCATAACCTACACTAATTCTAGTACCTCGAGTACTGTGCCATGTCATCCAGATGCATACTGCGCAGTAGCCAGTCACTTGTCAACAGCAATCACAATCACAAACAAAAGTCACATCACACATCAGGGGCCAGCGTCCAAATCCATAATATCATAATCCATGCGATAATAGATTGAGGATTCACGCTCACGACCTCATAATCACAGCCTCAGTTGATTACAACAATAGTTAATTAATTGCTAAATTTCTCATTTACCATATGTAATTGAATAGTCAAATTAGGCATATTATATTATTTTGATCATAACACATGTTACTAATCAATTAGATACTCAAAAATAGCCCTAAATATCAATTTCTAACGTTCATAAAGCCTATTAGATTAAAGGGTGAAATCTGATAATAGAAACCCTACCTTGATATACGTGTAAGAGCGGTCAAATCGTTGACTTTTCTACCGGAGCCGAATCTCATGAAATGGAGGTCACTGCTGCGTTCGTCTCGTCGAACTGCTAGAGAACTGAAGCTGTCGGACGACCCGGTAGATCCACATGGCGAAGTCAACACACAAATCGACGTAGTTCTTGGTGTTAAATCTACACAAACGAAGATCACCGTTGCGATCAGTGCGTCAAAACAAGTCAAATAGTGGTGTCGGTTCAAGAATCGGAGATCCGGAAGCACGAGGTCCGTTTTCGACATAATCGATTTATGGCACGCAAAACGAGGCAGCTAACCGAGCATTTTTTGGACCTGCGAAAAGCTTACTCAACCAATTTCGACTCTTCTGAACCAGTGGTGAGGTCAATTTCAGCAAACAACAACCACAACATGTCTAATTTCATAAATAAAGTTCTAAACTTTAAAGAGAAATTAAACACTCACCGAGCGTCGGATCGGAGAAATTCTTGAGGGATTTTGTTACTCACAACGTCCTCTACAAAACCCACTACTCAATTTCAACAAGGGTAGCCAGCAACGACGAGCGACGGCAGCGGGCGGCGGTGATGGCGGCTGCATGGTTTTCGGTGATAAACGGCGGCGATGCGGCAACTCCTCCTCCAGTCTAGTAGTTTGGACCCTCCCGAGCACAGTGGCGGTACACGTTTCCCCAAAATCTGCTCAAAAATAGGAAAATCTACGCAACCCACAAAAACCAAACTTTCCGGGTAGTTTTTGGGCCAACTCTGTTCGTTTTCAGTGACAAACCATCACTCAAATTGTTCCTCTTGTTGAGAGCTTTACAACGATACATTGTATGCGTCAATCAAACACCAGATGAGAAAGTTATGGGCATTTGAAGTTTCAGGAATTTTTTTTGAAAAACTTTTAGAGGAGAGAGAGAGAAAGTTCGAATTTGAGAGAGAGAGAGAGAGAGAGAGAGAGAGAGAGAGAGAGGTGGAGTGACAGAAAGAAGAAGAAGAGAAGGAAGAAAGAGAAAGGGAAAAAGGAAAAAGGGTGATGTGACAAAGTTTGGTGAAATGGGTTTAATTTATGGACCAAAATGTGAAATAAACGGAACAAAAAAAAATTATAAAAAGCCAACATAGAAATAGAGGTCACTTACTGTAAATCGAGTCGGCATAAACCATGTTCTAGCTTTACCATGGCCTTTTTCACGAAACTTTATCGTAAGAAATTCGACAACAATATTGATTACCTAACAATAGACAAAATTGTTTACAAATAACATAATGAAAGACCTTCGATATGTTCTTCAACTATCTTAACATTATTGTTTAGCATTATGTCAGCAACAATATATTCATGTTACCTCATCGCAACTAATTTCCTGATTCTCATCTCCCATATGGTAAATTATGTTCCTACACCACAAAGACATTACATGCTATAGGAGCACATATGTTATCAATGAAACGAAAGGTCAGAATTAAATGTGCAACACTAACCTCGCTTTGAACCCAACTCTTAGGTTTGAGAGACAAAAGGCCATTTCTACATGACTGCGTTACAGGAGTATCGACTATTACTTCACTGCAATAAAGTTGGGATATAAGTTATAGCTAAAGTTGAAAAAATGGTAAACGGATACGGATTATCCTTTTTCGTATAAAAACGAATACGGATATCCGTATCCGTAAAAAAAAATGGATACGAAAACGGATATCCATATCCGTTTACAGTTTTGTTTTTTTTATTTTTTTGTTTTTACTTTGTTTTAACCGTTGTATTGATTATCCAACGGTCCAGGAATTTTTTTAAAAATTAAAATAAAAACTAAAATCGGATATCCGTTTTAAAAACGGATTTTAAAAAATCCGTATCCGTTTTTTTTTTTTTTTTTTTTTTTTTTTTTTTTGCAAATACAAATTCGGATATCCGTATTTTCACCTCTAGTTATAGCCGTAAACGTGATAATAATTACATTACTTTGTAACTATATACAACCACCAGAATTATAGGATAAATGTTTGTTACCTTAGGTCTAGTGACTCATCAAATATGTAGTCTAGGAGGTGCACATGATCTAAGCCAAGTAGTGCCTTTGATAAAGTAAATGGACCAGCGTCATATAGTTCAGGCATAGTACGAGTCTCTAACTCTCGCTTTAAAGAAGAATTCACCTCACATAATTGCGATCTTCCAATGTATAGACCCCTTCTCAATATATAATCCTCATGCTTTCCTTGTGGCTATGAAAAAAAGCCGCAGTTTAAGTTATCCTAACTATTTTATAATTATATCTTTAGATTGCAAGATAAAAAATGTACAAAACACATAAAAAGTGAACATAAAATCAGAACCATCATTACCACAAAAAAAAAAAAAAAAACCCTATAAACCTTGGCAAAGCTGCTGTTGCTGCTATTAGATGGCAAAGCTGCTGACCTTCTTGCATTACGGATTCGCGGCTTCGAGATCTTTGGTGCTGGTGTTCTAACCTCCAGAATTTTATCCTCTACATCACACTCTACCCCACCCTTCATGCTACAAGATGATTTCTTATTAATGCAAGAATCCAAATAGCTTTCTTCTCTTACAAATGCATTTTGTAAAAGACAAGTATTGGCCTTTGATAAATCATCTTCTTGCACATTCTTCAGCTCATCAGCGCTCTTCACCACAAATTCCAGTTCCACACCATGATAATCTTTCATTTTGAAATCCCAACCAACCGTTGGTTTCGCACCGTTTATTTATGTACTAATTTATGAATACTTATTTTGCTTGCTCTCACTCAATATTCTGGACTTGGGTGATACATCATCCTTCATTTCATTCATCTTAAAAACCTGCTATGAGAACTAACGGGATCATCAACAAATCATATGCTACTAAAGTATTCAATGATAAAATCAATAGTTTTTCAAACAATATTTCATCAATACCTCTGTATTTAGTTCATTGGTCAAATCAATAACAACATTAGCAGATGAAGGATTGCACTTATCTTCATAGACCAACTCTGCCATTGGCTTAGAGTCCATATTTAATGAAACAAAATTGTAACTATCCTCACCATGCTATTCACCATCGTTACCTACTTTGATGTCGGTATCGTTAAAATATTTCCTACATTGGCAATTTAGTTTCGACAAAATAATCTGTTGAAATCTCTTGCGTTCTACCTCTTGCCGTTTAATTTCACGATGGAGAAAAATTACTTCCTTAACCAATTTGCACATCTCCTCCTTCATGTCCCATACATCATTGCCACCTCCAGACATTTCCAAAATGAAATGTAATCAATGATTGTCTGATTTATCACAACAGGGCAAAAAAGTTGTTAGCCACCGACGTCAATAAAAGTTTGTAACTTTCAAATCACAACACAACACTTATGAGAATGGGTAAATTGATAACTTTATTGCAGACAAGCACACAAATAAACATTAATTAAGTTGTCTAAAAAAAATACCTCGGTACCAAAATACATATATCTGCTGAAGACGACCACGAAGTAGACCCAGTAATAATCAACTCTGCTCCACACATTATTCAGGAAAACCGACGGTAATGCGAAGTCACCCTATTCCGTTCATCGTCATGTGGAGACGTACTATTCTATTCCTTCATCACCTTATCCAGCGCTTAAGTTATGTTAATGCGGCGGAGTTCGATTTAGTCTCCATAAATCTAATAATCGCGATACTCCCGTCTTCTTACTCTAATGAAGACCTAAGATAACTTTACCAATTTGTTTGAAATTTAAAATAAGGAAATAACGCCGTAAACCTTGTGCAATTCATTCTCTGCGAACATCATCTGTATATATGAGATCAATATTTGATCAGACTACACATTTTTGTGGGGCCTACCGTTCCCCATTCGTTCCCCATGATAATATTCTCCATGTGAGAGGCGTCCTTACTCCTTTCTTCTTTACCAAAAAAAAAATCATTTTCTTTCATTTTATTTTTTATTTTTTTTTACCTTTTATTTTCCCGCTTATCAAACATAGTATTAAACTGAATTGGCTCATTTTTTTCATATCATAAACCAAGCAAGTTTTCCCCCATCTGAATCTAATCTAATCTAATCTAACTACCTTTACTAAGGCTTGATCCGTTTCTAAAAGATTGTAAACAGGCTGCAAATGAGCAACACTTGGCGCTCTAAATTTTTTTCTTCTCATTTCTTACTTTTTTCCCTTTTTTATTTTCTTCTCGCTTCCCTTTTCAGCTTCCCCTTCTCTCTCTCTCTCTCTCTCTCTCGTTCTTCTCCCTTTTTTCTTTCATTGGTTTTCTTCGCAAAAAGGAGACCGCTGCTTGGTCGCCGGTGCGTTGGTCGGTAAACTTCGCAAGTAAAACCGTCGTTTGCTGCTTATGTTCGCCGAGAACTTCTCGCACAAAAAAAAAAGGGCCCGTTGCCTGGTCGCCGGTGGGTTGGTCGGGGAACTCGCAAGTAATACCGGCGCTTGCTCCTCATGGTCGTGGAGAACTTCTCGGGCGAACTTCTTAGGTACAATTGGACACTGTTTTTTATGAGATAAAAAGCCCAATTTTCTTTATCTTTGGCCTCCAAATGGTCTGATTTACCAGTAATTTTTGGGTGTTCTTTGTGCTTTCTTGTTGTGCCAACGGTAGGCATTTGTTTGGAAAAAAACAAACAAACAAAAGTTATGATATTTTTCTTGCTAACCAGATTGCTTTTCGTCTTCGTATTCCGAGTTTAACCTCGTTTTGTAAGGAATGATAAACAAAATTTATTGATCTTTAAACCCCTAACCATATTTTCAGAATTTATTTGTCTTCAAACTCCTAACCATTTTTCGCTTTAATTTCACGATGCTTTTTTGGGTGTTCTTTGAAATCATGCTTGGTGGTTGTGTCGATGGTGGGTGTTTGTTGAGAGGGAAAAACAAAGAAAAAAACTTCTGCTCTTTTGCCTGCTAACCAGATTCCAGCTCTAATTTTTTAGTATTGTTCATCTTCGAAATCATGCTAGCTGTAAAAAATCGTGTAACCCGAAAGCTCAGCGGGAGTTGTTATTTATCGTTCGTAGAAGCCAATCGCTGGCCATCCTATGAAGCCCATTAGAGGTTTGGTTCTTTGCAAACAAAAAATGAATAGAAGATAGTGTGCTTTCCCTATTTAAATGGATATGTAAGTGTTTGGGGTTTGGGCATCAACAAGAAATCGGCAAACTTATGACTTTAATAATAGCAAAGAATGTCAACATTGGTGATCGTAATGCAACTTCGACTATTTGTTTGTGTGAGATGCTAGATTATGGATGTTTGTACCAGCTTTTTTACTTGTTTGATCTTGCGGCAAAATAGTCTTCTATTCCTCCTAGAAAAAAAGTGTTCTTGCCTCTTTGTTTTACTATATTATGTGAAAATAGCTAATGCTAAGTTGATTCATTAAAAAAGCAACAAATGACCGGTGTCTCATTTTTGGTTTATTCTGTGTGAGGTTGCATGCCTAGCAAGTCTGATGTTTTATTATTTTTATTTGTGAGCTAATGTTCTTGCCATTATATATGTGTTTGGTGAATGATGGTTTCTAAACTTCGCTGCATAAACATCTCTGTTCAGCTTTGCATTGGCGAATCATGATTGAAAAAGTCATGTTTCTTCTCTTTTGCATCTATGGTGTTGTTCCTATGTCCAAAATGTGATGTGTGGTTAAATTTTACGTGTTTGTGTGATGCCATTTTTTTTTTGTTCCTATTTCAGGCTCGAGATGTAATTGTCCCTAGAGTTTAGCTTCTTGTTTTATTCGGGTAATGGTCTAAATTTTTGCCTCAAAGATGCTTTAAAAATATTATTCAAAGTGCTACTAAAAAAATCCATTTTCAAACTATTGCCTTTCAAAATAATTTCTCATTATATCAACGCGCCTACTACCTGGTCTTATTTTAGCGTATACTGCCAAGGTTTACTTTACATATTAGCTTATTAGTATATTGATCGAAGAGTTTACTGTGTGGTCAACATCATTAGCAAGAAATATATATATATATTATTGCATTGGCATCTTGTTGAGTGGGCTGGATGAGTAGTTGATGTTGTTGCGGATATGGGGGAAAGGACGGTGGCGGATCGTGTTGCTTTGAAAAAAGTGGCAATTTATGAGCAAAGTAAGCACGCAGGAGGGGTGTGCGCTAAAAGAGGCCACCCTTTCGAGGTCGATTGTGGTGGTGAGGTTGCTCATCGTGGCGTTGCCTTCGTTTCAAGAGTTAATGGTGATAATTTAAGTGCAGGTATTGGGATTGGTGGAGAAAGTCATGAGATTGATAATAAATAATTAGCAGCAATTGCGTGGAAAAATCGTCGGCTGTGGTTAAGCCTGAAAAGGATGGGGCGTAAAAAGCATGTCCCGATGAATGTTGGAAATAGATTGATGGTTGGTGATTTGGGTTTGAACAAGTTTTTAGGAAGTCAGGAAATTAATAACAGACAATTGACAGCAGCTGCACGAAAAAATCGTCGGGCATTATTAAGCCAAAAAAGGATTAAGCGTGAAAAACATGTTAAGAGGAATGTGAGAATGGAGCTGTGGTTGGAGATACGGAGTTCAACCTGCTAACATGGCATAAACGTAATAAGCGACGGAGGGCAACATGTGCGAACAGAGAAAGACTTCGATTAGTAGAGTATCATGATAGTAATAGGGTTGATTGTTTAGATTTTAGAGGGTCTAATGCAGGTATGCTATTTGTTGTTGCTGGTTGTTACTGGTTCCCCATAAAAACTTTGTTCATATTTTATTGCGTTTGATTTGATTTCCCTGCTTTTGCATTTTCTGTGGAAAACATGAGTTTTTTTTCCTTCTAATTTTTTGATATTATTATTTTTTTGCAATGGGCAATCGTAGAGATGATTATCAAACATGGCCTTCTACCATATTTGGATTTGCTTGTTTTAATGGTTCAGGTAGTTTCTAAAAACATTCCTTTGTTCATTGTGTGTTTGGCCATTCTTGTGTTATGGAAGTCAAATTCTATCTTATTAAGTATTGTTCCTTATATTTCTCATGCTTTACCCAACGCTTCTCTTTTGCAATTGGTTTTTCTATTTTCTAGCTCTTGGGGAAGGATTGAGCCTTTTTATTCGCATTATACTTTTCAATTTTTTGCAACACAATTTTTTGCTCTACATATCGATTCTTTCGGAAAAAAATAACTCTTGATAGTGCCTTTTTTTTCTTTCTTTACGTAAGGAGTATTTGTTTATATGCTCCCTTAAATTAAATTGAAGGGTTAATTTCATCATTTCCCCCTGTATTTTAACCCGAATCTCAAATCGCCCCATGTACTTCAATTTGTTACATCCGTTCCCCCTATACTCTTAAAACGTTTCAAATGTGTCCTTCCGTTAACTTTTCCATCCAAAGTTGTTATTTTCCATCCAAAGTTGCCATGTGTCACATAATTGGAGAGGTTTTTGTGCATTTGTAAGTGAAATTATGTTTTTGCCACTGTTTGATACTTTTCTTTCTCAAGTTTTTTTTTTTTGTGCTAGAAACACTTGATTAAAAAAAATGGTGAAATAGGCAAATACCCAGAATTTATATAACAATAAAAATAAATACCCAAACTTTTGAAGTAATTGAGTTTCTAGTCAATTTGTGAATTACTTGCACATGCTTTTGGTAACAAAGTGAATTACCACCACTTACCACTGTGTAAGTAATTGCATCTTTTGGATAGTTGGTTACATTTTTCAAAAGATTAGGTAATAACTTACATTAAGTTTTAAAAATTGGGTATTCACTATAATTTCTCTAAAAAAAATTAATTTTTTTCTTCAGCTAAAAATTTGATAATTTTTAGTTTTATATTTTTTTTTTGGTGCTAAAAACACTTGATTGAAGAATTTTTTTTTTTCAATCAAGTGTTTCTAGCAAAAAAAAAAAAAGAAAAAACTTTAAAAGAAAAAACATATCAAATAGGTGCGAAAAACATAATTTCACCTACAAATGCACAAAAACCTATCTATAAATATGTGACATGTGGCAATTTTGGATGGAAAATGACAATTTTGGATGAAAAAGTTGACGGAAGGGAAAATTTGAGACGTTTTAAAAGTATAGGGGGAACGGATGTAATAAATTAAAGTACGGGGGGCAATTTGAGATTCAAGTTAAAGTAGAGGGGGAAATGGTGAAATTAATCCTAAATTTAATTGCGCAAAAAAGCATTTTAACATGCATGGAATGTAAACAAAAAGTTGTTTTTTGATAATATCAATCAATGTGCATCCTGGGAAATTAACTGTCTCTTTTTGGTAAAGGCCATGGTCTTTTCTTGCATGGTGACAATAGGCCAGTCAAATAATTTCTTTTTTGTTTCTTAGCAATCTGTTGTCCGTTTATTATTTTGGTTATTTTGGAGTTCACATTGGCAATATTCTCCATAATTGTATTAATTGTTGCTTGACCGTTTTGTTTTTGCCCTATTTTTTTTTTTTACTTGATGTCTCTGCTTTCCTTACGTTTGAAAAGGACTAAGTTTTTTTTTATTGTTTCGGGATACAGAAGTTGACGTTCGATATGTTGATGGTGCTTCATCTTCATCTACTAACGTTGTTAGTGATATCTTACTTAAAGGTGTACAATTTGTTATCAGTAGACGTTTATACATTTTTTTATTTCTTGCCCGTCTGCACTTTTCATATTTTTATGACATTTAATGACACTAGACTCCTATCTTTTACCAGAGCATGGCATCAATTTTAAAAATGCGGCTGATGGCGCTGATGGATTTGTACCTGATGTTGATTTTCGATCAGGTGGGGTTGGTGATCGAAATCATTTCCACTATAGTTTGTTTTAGTATATGTGTTTGAATCTTGTAAATTGTAATTAATGGCCATTTTCAAAGTTTGTTTTAGAAAAAAAATAATCGATGATTTGAAATTTTAAGAGAATAGCCATGATAAATTGTATTGCTATGCCAATTCAGTTTGTCATTGCAAATGTTATATTAAATTTTATTATGGTAATACCTCTACGTACCGCTTATTATTTTGTTTTAGAGAAAAAAAAAATTAGGACTCTAGATGCTATTGAAAAACTCACTGTCAATACGTTTTTACCTAATGCAGCTATTTATTTCCTGCGTTCAAACATATCAATTTTTTCTCTCGCATTTACCATGATAGGTCTGCATGGTTAAGTGGACCATGCAAGTGAGGTAGAAGTTCATGACTTGATTTTAAACAAGTTATATAATACAAGCATCAATTTTTGATATGCAAGGAGTTGTAGTGTTTCTTTACTCAGTTGTTTGTGACGATGATAATGCTATAGACTATAGTTATACATTAGCCTTGGGGTTTACAATATATGATGGGCAAATAGTCATATTGTATACTTTGTTTTCTTCACGAATTCGTTTAGTTTAGAAGAATATTGGTTAGACAAATAGTTGTATTGTACCTTTTGTTTTCTTCATGATCGTGATTGAAACTCTTTTATCGCTTTTTTTTCCTTTTCTAAGAAACTCTTTTACCAATTATTACTTCTTTGTTATGTCGAAAAACTTGTTTTCGCTTCTTCGCCAAAGGTAGCTTCGTTGTTAGAAAGAGAGAATATTTGCATACTGGTTGTATGGAAAAAATTACTAAAAAATTCAGTTTTTTTTTTTTTTTTTTGTTATTGAGCAGCGCCTCAGCCTTATTCGAGCCTGTCTCTTACTCAATAAAAGTAAAAGGCTTTGCTGAAGAGCCAAAGAAAAAGATGGAGGAAGAAAGTAGTCGATTTGGAAAGGGTGCTTACAGAACCTCATTTCTTGCGACCGTCCATCCTTTGTGAACTTTGTGGGGCTAGGAAATTTGAATATGAAAGCAAGGGATTCTGCTGCTCAAACGGAGAGGTAGTTTTGAAGTTAAATGACACACCCACTGAATTGTATGAATTATTCACTTCTCTCTCAGATGAAGCTAAAGAATTCAAAACAAGTGTTCGTGTTTACAACAGTAATTTTGCTTTTGCTTCATTGGGCGTCAAGTGTGATGAAGATTTATGCAAAATGAACAGGGCGTGTACACCTTCAGAGTTCAGGGTCAAATTCATCATATTATTAAGCAACTTATCCCAGTTGATAGGCCTCCGGCATTCTTGCAGTTGTATTCCTATGATACTAATCACGAGCTACAACACCGCCTAAATTTTTCTGATCAAGTGACGCCATAAATGATAAGTAGAATTAGTGATATCCTAAAAGCAAATCCCTATTGCCAATTCTTTCGTCGCTTGGGAGATCTATCCGATTTGGAAAGTCAAAAAATACGAATCAAGTGTGATGCCGGCCTAGATCAATGAGTTTATAATGCTCATTCCGCATCTCAAGTTGCTGCAATATGGGTTTGCGGTGATTCATCTTCCGGTGTCACAATCCGTGATATTGTTGTTTCAGCCCATGGTGGAGATGCCCATAGAATCCATTATTATTTTTGATGGTGCGCAGCCTCGAATTTGAGAAAGCAAGAAATTCTTTGTAGGTTATTAAGAGTTGATCGTTTACTTCAAACATAAAAGGAGGGGCTGGTGGTTTGCATATTCATCTATCTTTGTAAATTTTGTCGTTCTCATACCATGAAATCAATATTTGTTCATTTCAATTTGTTGCTTGCCTCACTTTATTTTTTGTTTCAACTCTTGTCCAACGACCACCTTGGACCTTTTGGTTGTTAGAGCGTTTGATCCCAATGCCATATGCCTTCATCTCTGTAGTTCACCATTTACTATCAACTTTTTCTCAATTTTATCCGCACGGGTGCTCTTTTCGCACATGGTCATGGCTTATTTACATAAAAGTATATGGCTTATTTTCACTCTCAATATTATATTTCCTATCTACATTAAAGTATTTGGCTTATTTTATCTCTTTAATAGTTTATTATATTGCCTTAGGTTTTTTCAGGGTGTTAGCAAATTTCGTTCACTTTCTTTTTTCGTTTCATTATAGAATACCTATGCCTAAATACAAAAAAATTAATTGTCTCATATTTGCAAACGAAATAAAGAAATACCAGCATCATGTATAAAAAAATACTTACACTTCTTCCTTTGCCCATTTTTTTTAAATGAAAATATTCACACTTTCTTCATCTGAAACTAAATGTCCAAATTTTATTTTATGATTGATGTTCGAAGATAAATGGGTGAGGTAAAACTATTAAATCAACACAACTATAGCGTAAAAAATTTTATATATGAAAAGGGACGTCTGCTTAAGAAAAACTTGTGATATATTATTAAATAAGATAAGATAAGTCATTTGATCATTCTGTATATGTATCTTTAAAGAGCTCATATAAATAACATTTTTACAATTTGATTTTCAAATATGATATTTTGAAATTTAAAATACAGTGTTAATAAAGATGACTTGCTTTTAGAGCCGGCAAAACGGTTACCGGAACCGTTACCGGAACCATTTTTCACGGTTTCCGGTTAACGATTTCGGTCTTATCGTTACCGAAGTTTACCGAAGTTTAACGGTAACGGTAACGGTAAGACCGTTACCGGAAACCGTTTTCCGTTTATTTTTTTTTCCGGTTTTATTTTGAAGTTTTAGAAGTTTAATTTTTATAAGTTTTGTTATAAGTTAGTTTTTGTTTATTTTGTAGTTTTACACTTGTAATTGTTTTGTTTTATTATTTTTTGGTTTTAGTTTTATAAGTATTATGAAAATTGAGCAATTCTTTTCAATTTTGGTCTAAAAATTATTTTCAATTGTATTAAATGACATGAAATTAATAAATGAAATGAAATAAAAACTTGGTTCATAGTAAATGAACATTATTACAAAATGAAATATAAGTAATTGAACACTTTCTATTCTGCGGGGGGATCGTTTACATATAAGTTATCAAAATAGTCGGCAAGTTCACCTGTGTTGGCGACATTTTCTTGTAGCCGTCGAGCGGCTTGATCTCAATCCTTCGTTAACGTTGTTATCTCCACCATATCAGACTTAAGTGACATCCGTCTGTCATCGAGAATACGACCGCAGGAGCTAAAGGCGGACTCCGACGACACAGTAGAGACGGGGACTGCTAGGATGTCCCGGGCAAACCTCGCGAGAATTGGGAACGTCGACTCGTGTGATTTCCACCACTGTAGAATGTTGAAATCCTGTTCCGTCATATTTACCCAAGATATGTTGAGGTAGCGACGAACTTCTACACTTTGTGACAATGGAGATGAAGACGACGAAGAACTCGCTTGCTGTGCGTTCCTTCTAGCCTGGAGTCTGGATATTGAGCACTTCATTGGCGAAGGATGTGGGGCTGGTATGGCATCTGGCAGTTGCGTTTCTCCTCCTCTAAACTCGTCCTCGTACGTCTTGTAGAATGCTAAGAACTTTTCCGTCGCGTCGTTGCATATTCTCTCTGCTGTCCCTTCTAGCTGCTTCATGTTTTCTTCAATTACTTTAAGGACTTCCAACGCGGGTCTAAAATTAGACCAAAGCTATAGAGGTATGGAATGTTCTCCCAATACTTCTTATACATTGCTTCCATTCTTCTCACAGCGAGTTGCAACAAAGGAAGTTCTCTGTTAGCCGAGAAAGATTCAGTAAACTCTAATAGTGAATGTAAAGCGATGTTACTTGTAGGAGTGTAAACAACAGATAAGTTAACGGTATGATTCTAAAAAGTTTTAAGGAAAGAATGAAAAATTGAGCAAACAGTCCAGTCGTCCTCCGTTAGGCTATCTGCGCCAAGCTCGTTATGTATCCACGCTGTGAACACATGTTTGTAAGGAAGAATACTCTCGATCATCAAGTACGTTGAATTCCACCGCGTTGGAACATCCAATGAGAATGTCCGCTGTGGTAGACAGTTGTGCCTACAATAACGTCTA
Source organism: Boehmeria nivea var. tenacissima (assembly GCA_018132145.1). Lineage (NCBI taxonomy): Eukaryota > Viridiplantae > Streptophyta > Magnoliopsida > Rosales > Urticaceae > Boehmeria > Boehmeria nivea. The sequence goes on from CM030881.1 coordinate 4,339,457, forward strand.
AAAGATGCAATACGGATGTTAGAAGATTTCAAATACGAAATTGCATATCGAAGTCGATGGATTTGGTCCTCTATCTCCTTAAGGCCGGCTTTCACTATCAAGTTAATGATGTGGCATGCACATCTTTGATGCAACAACGAGTCATGGTGTCCGCTAACTAACGGGCGCAATATCTCAATGGCTATATCGTTTGCCGATGCGTTGTCCATGGTGAATGCTATGACACGGTTCTGTAAAGTATAATCCTCTAACACGTTAACTATACGCTGTGCAATGTTAACTCCTGTGTGTCCAACATCAAGTAAACGAAAACCTATAATGCGTTTGTTTAAAACCCAATCGTTATCTACGTAATGAATCACTGCACTAATGTAATCTTCCCTAGCTCTACCTGACCAAACATCAGAAGTAAATGCAACGTTAAATGTTCCATTCTCTAATTCTTTAACTAGAGCAGCTCATCTCTTTCTGTAATATTTTTCTAAATCACTCCTAATTGTATTCCTAGTGACGGGTTGATAATTTTGAACCAAACTCCTAACATACTCAATGTGGGAGGGATGTTCTCCTAAACTAATTGGCATGTCCGCACCCACAATGTATTTTACTAATACTTCCCTATATGCTTGGGGGTCGAAACAACTTACCTGGGAGGAAGGCCCAGCGTGTGCTGGGATGCCGGCAGCTCCCGTTCCTGTCGCCGCCGATGCCGCTGCTGCTAGACGATCATGTTCGGCTTGGCACCTTCTATGGTGATTTTTGAGTGCCGTTGTGCCCGTCGTGGAGTTCGCGATGAATTTCCTTCGGCATAATTTACACCACGCCCAACAAATTTGTGTGCCATCCGCTGCACATTCGTAAGCATGATCAAAATGTTGCCACACCTCCGAGCGTAGCTTCTTCCTCCGAGGAGGCACCGATGACGAAGGGTTCACCGTTGCCGCCGGCGGTTCGTCCTCCTCCTCCTCCGCCGGACGCTGTGAATCGTCTATGTTCGGGGCCGGCTCTTCATGTAAATGAGGAAGATGAGCGGGAGGAGGAGGAGGAGGAGCAACAGGAAAATCATAACTGTAATCGCCACCAATCATGCTTGAACTTCCACCTAACGGTTGCTCGAGTAACGCTTGCAAATGCGCCATATTCGGTGATGCGTTCAAATCCACTTCATCTCCCGGGTCTGTGAAGTCGGAAAATTCGGATTCCCGCATCTAACGCCGGCGAGGACGAGAAGTTGGAGTGCGCTCGTGAGCCATAGTTTCTAATATTGTGTAAATAAATAATTAATAAATTTTAAACTTTATAAATTATTATATTATAAATTTATATATAATATTTGGGAATTTTTGAGAATTTGTTGGGAATTTTTTGGATTTTACAAAGGATTAGAATAAGAAGAAGAAGAAGAAGAAGAAGAGGATGAGAAGTTGTAGATTTTGAAATTTAGGGGGGGGGGGGGGGGGGGGGGGGGGGGGAGGGTGTTTATAGGAGAGTGGCAAGGGAAGGGAGAGAGATGGGCGGAGGGGGAGAGGCCAAAAGGCCTCCAACGGTCATAAGACCGTTTAAATTTTTTTTTTCTTTTCCTCAAACGGTCAAAAAGACCGTTGGAAGGGGATTGATTGAGTCCTTTGGATTTCAATCCAACGGCTCTCGTTTAAAAAAAAAAAAAATTCAAAACGATTAACGGTCCGGTAACGATTAACCGTTAACCGTTTGATTCCGATAACGGTTAACCGTTACCGGAATTAACAGTAACGGTAACAGATAATCCGTTATCCGTTACCGATTTGCCACCGTTACTTGCTTTTGCTCTCTAATACTTTTTTCTATTATTATTTATACTTGACATTAATACATTTGAAACAGATTTTTACAAAAGTTTTCTTTTAAGAAAAAGACACACGTCCGCGCGTGTTTTAAACTAGTTCTGAAATAAGGCAGATGGCCTTGCGAGCCCATAAGAGCCACGTGGCAGCACTAACTTCAACGCATCAGCAATTAATCAGTGGCAATTCCGTAATAACAATTTAACTTACTAATCGGACCCCACAAGGCACAAGTTGCTTTTTTGACAAATAAAATCAACTCCGGGACAGCATAAGAAAGAGAGAAAAAAAATCTCCCAATAAAAGAAAAAAAAAAAATCTAAGACCACAAACAGAAAGTAGTCCCAAGTCTGACAAGTGACAAATAACAAAGCATTCCGGAACCTTCCGGAACATGAATGGCCAAATATATTTCCCAGCACGACTCTATTTCTTTGATATACAAAACCGGCATAACCTATGATAATTTCGACTATAAAAGCGCACTAGTTCCTTCCATTCCATTCCATTCCTCGACCAAAACTTGAAAAAGAAAAACGAATTCAATCGGAGGGAGTTTCAGTTTTGGAGGAGAATCAGAGATGGACGGCTACGATGTCTCTGCATTTCGTGGATCGGCTTCGTATTATGGAGTGCTTGGGGTTGCTTCAGACTCTTCTAGTGAAGAAATTAGGCGTGCTTATCGTAAGCTTGCTTTGGTACGTATCAACTAATCGTCTAATTTGAAGTCTGCTCTTAATTTGGTTTGAGTTTTGATTAATTGTTTTTTTTTTTTTTTTAATTTATGGTTCAGAAATGGCATCCGGATCGGTGGACGAGGTGTCCTTCTGTGTTGGGTGAGGCCAAGAGAAAGTTCCAGCAAATCCAAGAAGCTTATTCAGGTATATATTATATATATATATATATATATGTATATATAACTACTAGTTTTGAATGTCACTGGTCTGTTACTGTTGTATTGAGTTTTTTTTAAGTGATTGTTTCTCTGTGGGATTCTTCAGTGTTGTCAGATAAGAAGAAGAGGAAGATATACGATGCGGGCTTGTATGATCCTCGCGACGAAGAAGACGAGGGCTTTTATGATTTCTTCCAAGAAATGGTGTCTCTCATGGCTCAAACCAGGAAAGAGGTATGAGATCAATAATTAAAAAAAAAAAAAAAATTATATGCACTCGTCCTCTTGAATCACATTAAGATCTAGTTAAATTCTCAAATTTTTTTTTAATTCAAAGCATTGAAAACGTTTGGATCTAAATAAGATGACTTAGAATCAGTTTATTTTGAATTTGATGAACAAATAATTTAGGTACATATGCAATATGTAATTTCGCCTAGTTTATTTGACAGTACTCTGTTTAAGTGAGTCTTTTTGCGTGCAATGCAGGAGAAGAGCTACAGCCTAGAGGAATTGCAGGCAATGTTGGTAGAGATGGCCAAAGGTTTCGAGTCTCCGCCTGCGTTCCACGGGGCATCGTCGGGTTTCGAAGATTCCAGGTGTTCGAAGAGGGCACATTTCAACACAGGAATTGGGGTTTTCGGCGCAAGTGGTTATTTCAGCTGAGGAAGAAACGAGAGGCTAGAGAATAACATTTTCAAGCTCACACAAGTTGTGAAAGAGAAGAGAGTTATTGTGTCTGTCTCTTTTTCCCTCTCTGATTTTGAAAGATGATAACTTGCCAAACACGTCTCACAGCTAGCACTTTTTGGTGTTAAAAAAAGTATGAAAATGGTCTCAAAGTCTTGGTGCTAGTTAGAGTCGAAGGGTGGCCATGACTTGTTTTAGTTTGTTACTTGATCATGTGAGCTTGGGAGCTTAATTTTGATTGCTCTCTGGAATGTACTATTGTATATAGTTCTAATAAAAGATTGTGAATGGATGAGTCTAGTTTTGGCTGCAAGATTGTGCGCTTAATTTACCGAATGAGCTCCACGATTACATGTTATATGTGGACGAACATACATACATCTTCTTACACTTAAATTGTAGTTTATTTACTGGACTGTTCAGCAGCATTTTTGTGTACATACCAACATAAATTAACCCCATGTTTGCATAAATCATTCCACTTATTTTATTTCATTCCATATTATTCTAAACTATTCAACTTCTAATCTTACAAACTATTTGATTTTATTCCTTTTTTTTTTTCAACCCTTTTTTTTAATTTTTCAAATCCCTACTCAATATATTTAAATCTTAACCATTTATACCACCTCGAAATTTACGAAGTCAAATCATTCAACATTATTTTTTTTTCAAACCATTCCAAACTATTTTTATACTATTTTTTCCATCCAAAAAAATGAGATGGAATGGACAAAATGTCCACCCCAAACATGAGCTAAAATTGCACAAGTGATTGCATTTGTATTATTCATTTATAATATGATCGTGCTTTTCTATTTTATTTGTTGTTCTGTCTTTGCTAGTGCCTTGTGCAGTTGTTTGTTGTGTTGCTCATGATAGGGCAATGCGTTGTATAATAATAATAATAATAATAATAATAATAATCGGGAATTGCAAAAGCATATTGTTTCAAAGTATCACTTTTTTTTAGTATAAAAACGAGCCCAAATGCCTGCGCATTGTTGCTGTTTTTTCTTGTATGAATTCGTAAAAAATAATAATATTCGGAAATTATAAAAGGTTGTATAAGGTAAGAAGAATAAATAGTTATTAAATTTAGAGATTTTTAGCTAAATAGCATGTTTTTAGTTTTAGTTTTAAGATATTGACCTGAGTTTGTCATAATTAAGTTATTAGTTACCAGGCCCATTCAAATACATCAAGACTGCATAAGATACTTATGTTCGTCCAAATTTTGTTGCAATCTGTAACAAATATTGTTACAGATTGTAATAATTTTTGTTACAATAAGTAACAACTTTTGATACATATATGTAACAAAATGTCTAAATTTTATTACACATTCGTTTATTACGATATATATTAACATTTGTTACATGTCGTAACAAAGTTTGTTACAATCCGTACCAAATTTTGTTACACATTTTGTTACAGATATTTGCCAATTTTTAGCCAAAAAAAAAAATTCTTCTATTAAATTACTTATAACTCACCATTAATTTTTGTTTTCTTACCACCGGTCTTCTTCTTTTTATTTCAATTTTTTACTTTTGAATATTTTTAATGCATTCTTTAATTAACTATGTTGGACCAAATCTTGGACCAATACCAGAAGGCCCACGTAACGGAACAAGCCCAACACCAAAGGCCAAACATCCACCGGCCCGAGCACAACAACCCAACCGGCGCGACGCCGCTCCCATATCTAGTCGGCGCAACACCGCCCCTGCCTGGCCGGCGCAACACCGCCCTCACATGGCCGGCCTAATGCCGGCCCGCCTGGCCGGTGCAAAGCCGCCCCTGTCTGGCCGGCCTAACGCCGCGCCACCTAGCCGGCGCAATGCCGCTCGCCTGGCCGGCCTAACGCCGCCCCCGCCTGGCTAGCGCAACGACGCCCCTGCTTGGCCAGCCTAACGCCGCCCCGCCTGGCTGGCCGGCCTAACGCCGCCCCCGCCTGGCCGGCCTAACGCCGCCCCATTGGCACGGCGTGCCGCCGCCTCCACAACGCGGCGTCCTGCCGCCTCCACAACACGGCGTCCTGCCGTCCCATGCAATACGGCGTCCCACCACCCACGCAGCCCGGCTCCCCGCCAGATCCTTGCGGACCACTAAGTCCACTATTGACGATTCAACGAGAAACGTGGGACCTCTTTCCCACAAACGGAAACCACTCTCGATAACTACCTGAGCCACTTCTTCACATCGCCTCAAAAAATGATAGAAGGACGTGGTTAGAAAAACGGTTAATTCTATACTTATAAATACCGCCTCCCACGAGGTGCGATGGGATCCAACTCCGGATAACACAACCATACACGAAAAAAAGGTACAAAAACCTCAAACTCTCTGTGCCGGAGACATCCATCTCCGGCACCCCCATTTTATCTCTATATAGAACTACGGTGGCTTGATTGCCTCAAGAGATACGTAGGCAGCCCGGTCTCAGGTCCAGTCACAAATCCAAATTACACATGTTTTGTCCACAAATTCAGCGTTCATCATCAAATCAACATCAAGCTCTATCTCTCCGACCTGTGGTTCAACGCTCGCTCGTTCAAGGTACGCGGCAACGTGTCCCGTTTTAGTTGGTGACGAAAAAATGCAACAACATTAAATGCATCAACAAACTAGAATGGCTTGTTGATCATCAACTTATATAATTTTAATTCCAAACAAACTTTATATCACAGAACAAGCATTTGCATTAAAAGCAAAATGCTTAAAGAGTTTTTTCACATAACAATGATAATAAGCTGTTACTTTTTGCTGTCTTCATATATTTTCCAACAGGCACTTCAATCCAATTGCCACCAACTTCGTTGCAATCGACCATAAAAGGGAGAGAAAAGAGGAACATTGCTTTCATACGTTATGAAGCTCTTTATATCCAAACCATCAATTTGTATACCTCTATCTCGAATACATGCCAAATAATCAAACCTGCAGCACCTGTACTTCGACAGCACCACACCAAATCTGAGCAACACAGCCGCAGAGGTACCTCGCTCCGGTCGGAGACGTCGATTCCTCGGGGCTCTTGGACCACGAGCGAACTCATTGAGTCCGGTGAGATCAGCGACTCGCCGCAGCAGAGAGAGGCCAAGTGACCATGGATCGACTTCGCGGTCTTGTACGCGAGTTGCTGGAAGATGATTGATTTCGCTGGGGCTTGGAATAGAGAAGAACAATTTGACGACATACTTCTCGATACGAACCAGAGAATCGAGAATCGAGGACCGATTACTCATAGCCAAGCTGGTTTGGGTCAGCGAAGAGCGAGCTCAACCGGAAGAGATAGAGAAACGATAGAGGAGAGGGAAAGGGCAGAGAGAAAACGGAAGGCAAGGAAAAGATGGGCTTTGGGCTTTTAGGAAGAAAAAGTCTGGTGAAGTGTGTTTTGAAGTGAGGGTATTTTAGTCTAATCAAGTATAGAATTTAACTCTAATGGCTAATAACTCAATTTTTAAAAATATAGGCCATTTCTTTAAAACATAAATCATAAAATGGCCAAAAGCCTAACAAACCTTGAATTTAAATAAATTATAGTTATTATAATTTTTAAAACTTTATTTGAATAAATATTCAATTTTTTGAAAAATATAACAAAGTATTCAAATGAATCAGTTACTTATGTAACACTAATTTGTGATAATTGAGTGAGTCGTAATAATATGTTCAATTATTTTAAAAATTTAGGCATTTATTTTATATTATAAATTTTAGGTATTTTTTAACGTCACATTTAAATTCATATACAAATGTGTAGTTTGTTATATCTAATTGGGGGCAAAAAGGTAAATTTACAAGTGTACTATAGAGCCTAAAGTAGTTCGCCGCTACCTTTGAGTAATATAGTAAAACCGCTTGAGTATATATATATATATATATATATATATATATATATATTTGTCTAATTGATATAAGGGTAACTTTAGAGGATCATAATTTTTTGCCAAAAAAATTGTTATAATGATGCGATTTAGTTTAGGGTGCTTCTATTGGCACCCATTAATTTACTCTCTACACCCTTCAAATTAAAATTCATTTTTAAAATTTTAAAATAAATATTTATATTTTTATTGTTCCACAAAGTACCCTTACAGTTACAACTATAAAAATTTATTTTTCACTAAATAGCTTGAAAGTCCTAACAATTTTCCATCCTCGTCTCCTAGTCTTTCAGGATTTGAACTTTTATATATTTAGAAAGAAAAAAAATTTCCTGAAATGCGATTCTTATTTGAAACAATTTGCCACGGGTCCATACACAGCACACACCCCAAAAACACACACAACCTCAGAACCTCTACTGTAATCTTTTCTCAATGCACATATCACCCGCCCACATCTATAAAGCCATACTCAGACTCTTTTGATTTTTTTTTTTGTTTTTTGTTTTTTTTACTGGGGTGGGGTAAGCCAGGAAATAGAAAAAGCATAAGGGATCACTAAAGAAAAGAATTATGACTAGATATGGATCCCAGAGATGGAGGCAGAAGTGCACGGGGATTTAAAAAAAGGAGAAGTCAAGAAGAATGAGAAAAATTGGGCAGTTGAATTTTGACGGTTTATAGAAGAGAACCAAAAAAAAAAAAACTATAGAAGTTTAAGGGTATTTTTGGAATAAAAAAGATAAAAATACATAATTTAGAAATTAAATTAAAAAATTTAATTTAAAGGGTGTAAAGAGCAAACTAAGGGGTGTAGATAGAAGCATCCTTTAGTTTATTAGTTACCAAACACAGTTATAAATGCTCATATTTTCATTTTACCTAATATACAATTGTCATTTCATTTTGATCAATTTTTTTTGTAAACATTTTATCATGTATCATTTCTCTTGATATAAATATACATACCCAAAAGAAAATAAAAGAAATAAAAAGTAACAGATAGTAAGGCTGAAAAATAAGGTTAATTATTTAGTATATTAGTGGGGATAATAATAACGTTCTTTTTTGTTATTCTGCCGCAGTGACAACTAATTTTAATACATCAATTTAAAGTGATGTACAACATAAAGGCTCAAAAATAATATCAATAAAACAACAAAAAAATATTACAATATTAGTGATATTATATAATAATATATAAAATGAGATCTATTGGTGTAAAATTTGAACTAACGACAAGATCTGCACCTCTGAAAGTGATGCGCCAATGAAAATGAACAGTTGGTCGGAAAAAATAGAGAGACATGATTTTTAGAGTGGTTCGGCCCTCTTCCGGAGTAATAGCCTACGTCCACTGAGATTTTTTATTTGGTTATTTGAAATTCCAATTTACAATTGACCAACCTCCTCTTCTGTTTCGTCATTTCCTTTATATAGTCGTGGAATGACGGTTCAGAAGAAGGAAAGCATAACGCACAATCCCATAAATCTCAGGATTAATTAAAGTAAATGTGCAATTATTTCTCCCTAAAGACTCGGATCTCAACGGTTATATCAATCGTGAGTCTTACGAGCTTAGCTACAGAATATCCCACGATCGGGGCTAGAAAAGCATAACAAAAGAAAGACCTAAACTACCACGCGTGGATTTCATCTTTGATCGGGGGTCACCAGCTTCGCGGGTCGAGATTTCCGTCTTGAGTGAAGTCCTTGTTTCCTCTCCGAGGCTAGCTTCGTGGGGGTGGATCATCTTCGAAGATCTGCGGCCTTCTTGTCCGTCAATCTCTCTCTGAGGGTCTTGTCATAAAATCGACACCACCTTCGGTGGTGCTTTTCTAGCTTGTCTTCGTGGGTGTAACATCAAGGATCATCTTTGACAATCCTCATCCATTCTTCGTCCGGGGAAAGCTCCTGTGATGACGCGACATTGCTTTGCTGCTGGAATCGGGGGCTTGTGTTCGCATTAAATGTGCCTTGGAGTCGCGATGCTTCTTGTCATCTCGAAGCTGCTGGATTCCTCTTGCGGGATCCTCCGCGGGTTTCTTTTTCTCCTTCTGTTGGTCCCTTTCGGGGTTCTCTCGGGAAGTCTTCATGGCCCCCGACTCATTCGAAGTCAAGGCCTTGGCGTTGATGTAGTTCCTGGCTCGATCTAGGAAATCTAAGTACGTCCGTAGCAGTTTCTTATTTATAGAAAACGCGAATAGAGTTTCTTCGGGAACTGCGGAGTTCGCAGCCAGTAGCAGAGCATCATCAGACAAATGTCCTACCTCCACTGTGGCCTTGGTGAATCTCTTCAGCCAGGACCGGAGGGTCTCGTCGTCCATCTGTTTAACTTGAGAGAGGTAAGCTGGATTCTTGAGGTGCCTCCGGCCCCCCAAGAATTGCGAAGCGAACTTTGCCCTCAGATCCTGCCAACTCGCGATTGAGGGTGGTATCGAATAGTTGGCACTTAATGGCATCAGAATAGCCATAAGCGTGGGCCCAGGAGGAGTAAACCCCCAGGTGGTCAAAAGGATCCCCGATCCCATCGAATAGGCTCACCTTCGGCAGCCTAAATCGATCGGGGATAGGGCCAGCGAGAATGTCTTCGGTCAGGGGAGTGAAATCCCTGTCCAAAATTCCATCGCGGGTGGTCCCGTTAAAGAGCCCTCGAAGACGCTCGATCTCCGCGGGTGAGAACTCCTGGGTTGCCAAGGTCTGCCTGCTAGTGGCGGTGGTAGCCGACCCATCGCGGAGTCGATCTACGACCGGGAGTCGCGCACCTCCGATGCGGACCTTGGGTTGTTCAGGGGCACGTCTTACTGGCTCCCGCAGAAGTAGGCCCAGCCTGTCAAGGACGGATCTGGACTGGGCCGACTCTTCAACTGCGACGACGGTAGGTCGCGAACCTCCGGTTCGGACCACCGGTGGCCGCGCACCTCCAGTGCTGGCCGCGAGCTCGTGCGCCATCGTAGTTCTGCGACTGCAGGGGTTGTGGGTCTCATCCTCGGACCCATCAACAGACTTCTCCTCCGGATCGACCTCAGTGGTGCCTCCGGCAGCCACTTCGAACGAGGCCTTCTTTCGCTCCGCCTAGAGCCGCGCCCGGAGCACATATGCTTGCTCGCTGTCGGTGAAGAGCAGCGGCCGACTTTGGTTTTGAACCACAGTCTCTACCAGGCCACTCATACACGCCATGGAATTCTCCATTCGCCGCAGCCTTTCCTTGAGCAGCTCTTGCTTGGAGGTCATTGGGCTCTTTCCATTGCGTCTGGTCGTAGGCGCCATTGATCTCTGATCAAATGAGACTATTCCAATTTCCAGAAGATTGGAAGAAAGCCCTCCTTCTAGTGCCAATCTGTTAGTATAAAATTTGAACCAACGACAAGATCCGCACCTCTGAGAATGATGCGGCAATGAAAATGAACAGTTAGTCAGAAAAAATAGAGAGACAGGATTTTTAGAGTGGTTCGGCCCTTCTCCGCAATAATAGCCTACATCCACTGAGATTTTTTATTTGGTTATTAGGAATTCCAATTTACAATTGGCCAACATCCTCTTCTGTTCCGTCCTTTCCTTTATATAGTCGTAGAATCACGGTTGAGAAGAAGGAAAGCATAAAGCACGATCCCAAAATTCTCAGGATTAATTAAATTAAATACGCAATTATTTCTCTCTAAAGACTCGCATCTCAACGGTTATATCAATCGCGAGTCTTACGGGCTTAGCTACAGAATATCCCACGATCGGGGCTAGAAAAATGGAACAAAAGAAAGACCTAAACTATCACGCGTAGACTTCATCTTTGATCAGGGGTTACCAGCCTCGCAGGTCGAGATTTTCGTCTTGAGTGAAGTCCTTGTTTCCTCTCCGAGGCTAGCTTTGCAGGGGTGGATCATCTTTGAGGATTCGCAGCCTTCTTGTCCGTCAATCCCTTTCTGAGGATCTTGTCATAAAATCGACACCACCTTCGGTGGTGCTTTTCCGGCTTATCTTCGTGGGTGTTAGATCAAGGATCCTCTTCGACAATCCTCGTCCAATCTTCGTCCGGGGGAAGCTCCTGTGATGACGTGGCATTACTTTGTTGCTGGAATCGGGGGCTTGTGTTTGCATTAAATGTGTCTTGGAGACTTCGCCCCCGAAGCTACATTCGCTGACGAAAAATCACTTACAACAAGATCAATTGTGATTTATTAAAAAAAAAAGACTTTTAATATCAAATATGTGTTTTAATAAGGTAACATATCTTAATGAAAAAGAAAAAATAAACATAAAAAATAATACCAAGAAATAAAGAAAAAATAGCAGAGGTATAATCAGATTATAAAAAATAAAATTAGATCAATGGTGTTGTTTAAAAAAATATTGTATAAAAAGAATGAAAATAGTGGCTAAAATTGTTTAGAAAAGAAAGAAAAACAAGTAGAAATAAAAGTGACGAAGATCAAATGTTTAAAATAATTCAAAGAAATTTTTTTAAAGATAAAAAAGTGCTATTAAAATTAATAATAAAAAAGATGTCAAAATATTTTTTTTAAAACAACATATATATAAAAAAATGAAAAAATACAAATAAAAAAATATAGTACCATATTATGGATGTCATTAGATTGCAAAAAAAAAAAAAAAGAAAAAAAAAGAGAGAAATAAGTCAATAAATAATGAGAAATTATATTAAATAGTTGTTTTTAAAAAAGGAATATTGTATATTTTTTAAATTTTATCATTTTATAATTTAATACTTAATTTTATTATTGTATTATGTTCGATTTTGTTTTGTAAATAAATTTTCTATTAGTTATTGATTTTTTTTTAATGTTTTTAGAAGTATGGTTGGTCTTTAAAACTGTTCCGCTAAAATTTATTATTTTCGGTCAATTAATTAATTAATGTATTTTTTTTGAAAGCTTATTCAAATTAGTCCATATTTTAAAAAATTAAAAAATAATCTTTATTACTAATAATATGCTTAGATTAACTCGATGTCTTATAACTACTTTGTTGCTATATTTTGAGAATTAAAAATATTTTTAATCTCAACTACTTTACCTAACTCACTCTTAAATTACCAATTAGAAAATTGAAATTTTTGGATCATATACACATAACCGCAATATAAATTAAAATGAATAATTTATAACTCGAACATTTAAAAGTGTAGGAAAAAAAGCCATGGCTTTGTTTCAAATAATAAGTGTTACTTAATCCTTTTAGGACTAATTAAGGATTTAGCCATTCTGCGATCTATGTGTTAGAAATATAGCCAAAATTTTGAAATATTAGTAAAATAGTCATCACGTCAACATCTTAAAATTTATAATAAAAAAATAAAATTTATGACTAAATATTATATGTAACAATTAATAAAAACTAAATTAAAAAAAAAACTAATATCTACAGTCTTAAAAATCAAGATACGAATATATAGTTATATTAATAATAAAAATAAATATAGGTTAGATATTTAAATGCACGTCTATTTCATATAAAAACCGATCATTTTAATGCTCTCAAACGACCACAAACAGAGCTCTTTTTATTTTTTACTTAAAAAAAAAAGGAAAAGTACGGAACAAAGAGTAAAGACACGTTGCCGTCTAAGAATAAGAACGTTCGAGATAACAATTGTCTCAACAATCTCAAAGAAGAAGCAAAGGAAATAGTTTGGGGCAGAGAAGAAGAGCCAATGGCAACAGAGCTTAGGCTTGTTTTTGTGGCTTGTCTGTTGTTCACACTCTTGGGTTTGTATTTTTTTTCTCTTTATCTCTGTCTAGATTCTACTACGTTGTTTCTCTTTGGTATTATTGTTTTCACAGGGTTCAATGTACAGTGTTTCAGCTCAATTTTTGATCCCATTTTCTGTCTTTGTGCTGTTGATTAGATCTTCTTTTCTTTCTTTTTTTTTTTTTTGGTTGTTGTTGTTGGATTGTTTGTTTAGTGAAATTTCTGTTAGAGCAAAACCCAGATTGAGAAGAACAAAAAAGAGAGAGAAGCAGAGATTGACAAAATAATACTATTGAGCTAGAAAAGGGAAAAAAATGAAAGAACAACATGTCAAGCGAAAAAAAAGAGCCTTACTCACGTCCGACGGGCGACGGCTTATAATCACTTTGGACAGGTGGGCCCGCGTGCGTCAGTGGATAGCCTTTCCAGCCAATCACGTCCGAGTTTCAAGCAGGAGGGGATAAAGTTACCGAAAAACCCTTGAATGCTGAGTAGCTGAATGGGGCAATAACATAATTGTGCTAAGTTTTAAGTTCTAATTACCCAAAAAAAAAAACCATTATTGATTTTCGATTTAAGTACGTAATTTAAAAAGGACATAATTATAATTTTAAAAAGTACTATAAATGCTATAGTATTTTGCACCCTCATTTTAGTAATATACTAGTTAAATGCGCGCGTTAAATTTGATTTTTTAATCGATCTGAAAAAAAAAATTTGATGTAAAATAATTTATGTTATTTTAAATTTATTTATAATAAAAAAAGATAAAAATAAAAATTATTATAAAAAAAATAAAAATTATTTGAAATTTAATAAAAATGAATTAAATATCAAAAGAATATGTTTTTCAAAAAAAATAGAAGTCTTAATTAAAATGAATTTTAAAACAAAACTTATAAAAATATGACATGATTAAAAAGTTTAAAAATTATTTGATATAAGAAGTTTTTTCTAACAAATTAGAAAATAAAGTAAAAAAAAAAAAAGCCAAAAGAAAATATAGGAAGGAAAAAAAAACTTTTATATATTGTATAGGCTGAAGAGGAGATAAAAAAAAACCCAACGGAAAAGAAAATGGAGAAAAAAAAAAGAAAAGGAAAAATGAAATTAAAAAAAAAGAGTGGGGGGTGTGCACGTGCCAAAGGGAGAGTGAGGGCATCAGGGGACAGCCCCTGAAACACGGGCCCCACGCATGCGGGCCGGTGTCAGGGGCAAATTTTTTTGCTCCTAAGTCCCTATACTAAACATTTTCATCCTTTTATTTACATTTAAGTCCTTGAGTTTTTATAAAATTATGAAATAGCCTAACTTTTTAAAAAATATTTCACTCTAACCAATAAAAAAATGCATTTTTTTTACAAAAAAGCCAAAAAAAGGCCATAAAACCGCTTGAAAAAAAAAAAGGACGAAACGCCCACTGAAAACGCATTGGGGCTTTTATTATTTGTATAGGATAATAATATGAACAAAAATTAAAAATGTAACAAAAGACATAGATTATTATGTAACTTTTTAAATTATAATGTAACTTTTTAAATTATAAAAAGACATTTTAAATGCTATTTGATAATTATATGTCAATTGATCTGTTTTTTTTATTATATATTTTTATTGCGCAAAAATAGAAGTAAAAATTATAAATAGAAAGACACTTTTTAAAATTCAAAAAAAGAAAATAAAGGAAATTGCAAAACTATGCTATTCTTAGTGGTATTTAATAGTCTATGCCTTATGTTGTGTGTTTCTTTTGTTTATACTCTATATTTTTAGTATAAATTTTGAAGTATAAATTAAAAGTCCAGTACATATGCGTTATGAATTATCAATTAAAAAAATTCATTCCTCAAGATAAAAAAAAAAATTAAATGATATGACCTGCAAAAGTCGGCCTCTAACACAAATAAAATAGATAAAGATGAATGAAGATATACTTACGTGTGTTGTTAGGGATATACATGTAGAGCCACTGTACTAATACAAATTAGAAAGCAAAAAATCTTTAAAAAAAAAAAAATCCTAAACTATTCATTTGTTTGATTCTCCTAGAGAATGAGTCGCTCGTTAGGCCATAGTCTGTCCAATCCCACTCCCTAGTTTGTCATTGCTCTTTAGCCCAGCCCAATTTTGTTTCTTCCATACACATCTCTAATATATACAATCAATCAATTAATGTTTGTCTTTTTTAAATGTTGACAAGTTGCCATTATTGACCAGAGCGTTTAAAACCCCTCAATGATAGGGGTAAATAAAATGAGTATTATCTTTTGAGTGAAGCAGGTAAATACTCAGAATTTATATAACAATAAAAATAAATACTTAAGTTTTTGAAGTAATTGAGTTTCTAGTCAATTTGTGAATTATTTGCACATGCTTTTGGTAATTAAATGAATTACCACCACTTAGTACTGTGTAAGTAATTGAATCATTTGGGTAATTTATTATATTTTTCAAAAGACTTGGTAATAACTTACATTAAGTTTTAAAAATTGGATATTCACTATAATTTCTCTAAAATGAATATAATAAAAGCGGCTTGAGAGTCAAATATGTTAGGAAAAAAAAAAACAATACCATTATATATATATATATATATATATATATTGAATAAGAATATTAAGCAATCAAATATCAAAATATCAAATATCAAAATATCAATATCAATATTAACTTTCTTATTTGGGTGAATTAAATAATACTATAGTATGTTTGGTTAGGTAGATGTAGAGTAGGAATGATGAAGAGAGTAAGAAGGATAGAGAATGTGAAAGATAAAAATGATTTTTGTAATCTTTCAAATTATTAGTAGGAGAGATTGAGAGTTTGAAGGATGTATAGTAATTATTTGTACAATTAGTATATTATTTATTTATATTATTTGCTATTGAATGAAATTGAGGGTAAAATAACCTTTTCATGGATTAAAGTGGTGGAGAAGATGAATCATTTCACTAAGAAAATGATGCAATGTTGTGGGCCCGGAAGGAGAGCATTTCCCTCCACCCCTCTCCCTCCATCCTCTCCTCCCTTCCACAAAATAAAAGAATTTCACTTCTCCCTCCACCTTCCACCACTCCATCCAACCAAACATAAAAGTATGAAATTTCAAATACCCATAATTAATTTTGTGATGCGCCAGACCTGAAAATGTTTCATTGATGCTCCACGTAAAAAGACCACTTGTCGGGTAATCTTATTGTAATAGGGAAAAGTTTCCAGTCAAGTAACTTTATGTGCAGACGAGCACATAGTACGAGGCCCATGTGATGTCTAATTCGATAATTTAGTTAAATAAAAAAATACATATAATACACGAATTACGAGCTTTAGTGGGATAAATTTGTAATTTTGATACTGCCAAGAAAATAAAATTTGAGAATCTAAAAAGTAGTATGGTATCAACACAAAGTAAATAAAATTTGAGAATCTAAAAAGTAGTATGGTATCAACACAAAGTAACAGTAAGAAAGGCAAAAGAAACGCAATCAAAGCACAAAGTAATAGGTCCATATACAAAACAATGTCGTTTGTGTCATCTAATTTGAAAGATAATATAATTAAAAAAATAATTGCATGACCAAATTAGTCGTAACATAATACAGGGGAAGGATTCTCCGCATGATAAATTGATGGTGAATTTGCAGAGAAACAACGTGTGTTCCTGGCAGATGTATTCCAGCTTGGGGCGGAGCGTGTACTCTATGTGACATTGGCTGCTGAGGCCAGCAAGGTGATCAACAACACCTGTTTGGTCGGAGCAAGATAATATATATCCAAGTTTCGGAGAATCCACTTTGGTCGTCAGAATTTAAGCCCCTATTATATGCTTACTAACAAATTCGCCATAAGACCTTCATTGCTTATTCTTCATCCCTATGTGATTTGCGAATTCAATCTTTGGCCTTTTCTCTCTACTTTGTCGATGATGATTCAACGGTTCTTTTATTTACTTTTTTTTTTAATTTTAGCTGGTACCAGGTTTTCACAATTTCAAGCACACCCCTATCTGCCCCTATTATACCTAAATCATCCCTGACCATTGATATCAAAAAGTAATGCCACGTAATAATAATGAACGATACAAATTTTAGTGGCGCACTAATGATTCCAAATGCAACTAGAGCACTAAAGAAAGGTCAAATACTCGAATATAAGAAGTTTTAATGAAAATTAATAACTTTCGATATTTAAATTTGATTTACGTTTTTATTGATTCCCAAAAGAGACTTCTATAATGGCACCTATATATATATATATTTTGTGCACACCTCTCATTTATAAATGTATAATAAATATATATTTATGTTTCAATAATAACCACATGAAAGATTACATAAATATACACTTTGATAATAAAATCTTTTTTTTTTTCTGTTAAACCCTTAAAGTTAACAAAAATTATATTTAATGGACTAATTATTGAATTGTAAGATAATTAGAAGGTGAGAGAATAATAAATGGGAGGTTTTTGAGTTCTTATAAAGGGTTTATTTAGTAAAGGGGTGAGAAGAAAAAAAATGGGTGTTATTAGAAGCTACCACAAATATATCATTGCAAATCTAATATTTTAATTATTTAAATATATATATATATATATATTTTAATCAAAGCGGGCGACTAACATTATGTCGAAGCCATTTCGGCACTTATATAAGCCAAAATACATGGAGGAGTTTTCTCCAGTCAGTAACAATCGAAAGAAGAAGAAAAAGCAAATTGGACAAGTGAATGAGCCACTTTATTTCCCTTACGAGAAATAGAATGACACGCACCACCGCTATTATTAAAAAAAAAATCTAATGTCTTGAATGACAATCTCCTCCACTGATTTATTCCTAGAACTGAGAATGGCCTTAACCGCATTATCCGAGTCACTTTCTACCATCGCAACTCTAAGACTGCTATCAATAGCAAATCGATATCCGTCCCTAACAGCAATAATCTCTACCAGTAGAAGAGAATGACATCCCTAGATTTGGTTAGCAAAAGGACCAAAAGCCACCCCATTGCAGTCCCGAATCACTCCTCTGATCCCTGAGCAGTCCTGTTGGTCCCGCACTACATCATCCACGTTTAGTTGGAGTGAGCCCAAAGCAGGCGGAGTCCACTTAAAGGCCTTGCCTTCATTGCCATGTATTTTGGGAATCACCGTGAGAGCCTTCTGAGCTTCGTGATAGTCGCACAACAACTGCCCTGCCCCTTCTATGATTGATATTGGTTCCCTGCTTGGAAGACCATGAGCACACTTGTTCCGTTCATTCCAGATACACCGTAAAACCATACAAAAAGTTTCAAAATCTGCTTTTCTAAGAGATCCAGAGAGCTGTACCAAAATAACGTCAAAAGGAGAAGGGTCGCATCCATTGATCTTATCCCAAAACGCTGTTCTTTCCCATACCTCAGCAACCCTGCCACATTGAATAAGAACGTGGAAGGCGGTCTTACCTTCAACTTGACACCAACTACATCGAGGAGCAACTGGCACGTAGTGGAGCCCCAAATTGAAGTTTGTGGGAAGAATTTCATAAAAAACACCTCCTTATAAATAGCTTCACCTTCGGCGGAATTCGAAGGCCACACAGACTCAGACTCTTCCACCATTTGGATACTTCATCATTTGATGATCCACCCACTTGAGACTTGTTAACTATCAGGTTTTATATCTCTATCATACAAAATATTCACCTTTCTCGTCATAGTGCCAAATAAGTGAATCTTCACATCTAAAAATTCTTATTGGGACTTTAAGGACGTCAATATGATCTATCGGCCAGAGATATCATTCCAAAGCCTCTATATTCCATCAATTCTCAGCTCCACTGATCAACTCTTTCACTCGCACTTCAGCCTGTGTTGGTGACGGTCTTGTAACCGACAAGAAGGAATGAGGCCGTGGTAACCAAGGATCACTAAATACTGCTACCCTTTCACCATTCCCAATCTTCCACTACACTCCTAACTTCAACAATTCTCGTCCCCATATAATACTCCGCCAAGTGAACGAGGGATTATAGCCTAAATTAGCAGAAAGAAAAGTACTTATGTGGAAATATTTACCTTTGAGGATCACCCTCCATGCCTGTTTAGCGAGCATCACTTGGTTGAAAGCCTCAAGGTCTCTAAAGCCGAATCCACCTTCGTGCTTTGGCTTACAGAGTAACTCCCATTTTTTCCAATGTAAGATTCTGGAATCACTATCTCCTCCCCTCCAATATCTAGAAACTAGCTATTGCATCTCTAAACATAGGGACTTCGGAAGCCGGAATAAACCCATCGTGTAAATAGGAATTGCAAAAGCGACTGCCTTAATCAATACTTCTCGCTCTGCTAAAAAGATGACCTTTCAATGTCTGAAGCTCTTTTCAATGGCGCACCTTAATTGCTGCAAAGGTCGCCTTCCTGTTACGGCCTATCAACGTAGGAAGACCCAAGAATTTTTCATGTGTCAATACAGCATCTAGCCCTAATATCCCCTGAATGGATTGTAGAAGATCCTCTTTGACGTTTGGACTGAAGGAAATAACTGATTTGTTGAAATTCACCATTTGCCCTGAAGCCTTTTCGTAATTCATTAAGATTTGCTTCACCACTGTACATTCGTCTTGATTAGCTTTCCAGAAAACCAAGCTGTCATCTGCAAAGCATAGGTGTGAGACCCATGGACCAGCTCGTGAACTCGAAAATTCTTGCATAATCTCGTCCCTTTCCGTACTATAAAACAAAGCCGATAAGCCTTGGGCACATAGTAGAAACAAGTAAGGTGAGAGAGGATAACCTTGTCTCAAAATCCGTTGTGATATGAGCTTCACATATGACACCTCATTCACAAGAAATAAGAAAGAGACCGTTGAAATGCAGCCCATGACTAACAAAGTCATCTCTCCGAGAAACCCAGCCTCCACATCATTGCTTTAATAAAGCTCCACTCTACCCTATCATACGCCTTACTCATATCTAATTTGAGTGCTAACCAACCCTTTTTGACATGTTTTCTCTGCCTCATGATGTGCATCAATTCAAAAGCAGCCAAGACATTATCTGATATCAACCTTCCAGGAACAAAAGCACTCTGGTTTTCTACGATTAAGTCTCCAAGAACGATCTTGAGTCGATTAGCAATGGTTTTGGTGATAATTTTGTACACCATATTACACAGACTAATGGGCCTAAAATCAAAAACTTTACGTGGCTGCTGAACTTTCGGGATTAGGCAAATATTAGTAGAGTTGATGTCTGCCACTGATTGTCCACCCGTAAGCACATATCAACTACCGGCCCCCTAATCGTCAGCCAATTCTATTGCAAAAAAAGGCCGTGTGGAATCCGTCTGGCCCCGGGGCTTTGTTGCTTCCCAACCCCAAATATTTGTAATTCCTTGTATAATCAATTTCAATAAAAAAAAGATAATCGGTATTGGTTATTTATATTTGAACTTTACTATAATTAATAGCCTTGACCTCTTCCATTTTTTATTTCCTAATATGTTGTATATTAAGTATAAAAAAAAAACACATATTATTGGCGGCATTCTTTCCAAAACATTTACATCTTCTCGATTTAAAGAGAAGAGTAACCACATGATTTGCTCGGTTATGATTTTCTCAACAAGGTTAGAAATTCTTTAACGATTGACAAGTTTAGCTTTGTTGTGAGTCCTTATGTTTTAAAGTTTTGATATCATGAGCATTTGTCGAACTTGTGTGCTTGGACTTCCAAATTATCTAAATTATTGTACGTGCTATGAGTTTCTAAACCTCTGTTCAATTTTGTATTATGTTAGTTTATGATGTTGACACATTTTCACCAAAATGCTCAACATACATTTGTTCTAAGTTAACCTGACAACGATTTTTTGTGTTTAAATAATTTTTCAATTGAATAAGTATATGGTCGGGAATTGTTATGCTGTGCTACACTTATCTTCAATATGGTAGTATATTTGTAATATCATAACATATTGTTTCAGGATAAAACCTTTATACACACATGAATCGGAAATGGACAATGATCTTACTTCTAGTAATAATGTCATGGGGCGTGGCTTGGAGCAATTAAATACAACTAATGCCGAACGTGAACCCGCACTAGTAGAATCTTGTCGACAACTTAAGACACCCTATGGTTAAGGATATTAACAAACTGTGATTTTTGCTAAAAGCCACGCTAAATATGTTGTAAAAGAAATCAAGTTATTAATACAATCACGACCCTTTAAGGATAAAAGAGATTGAAAATACAGCAAAGTCAAGGGTGGAAAGATATTGCAACCCCAAGCTTAAGCCAATTTGGTAAGAAATCAAGGTTAGTCAATAATATACATTTATATACATATATGTACATGTATATTTATATACGTGTACTACATTAAAAATATACTACACATAAAAAATGAAAGACTTATACATGTTTCAACTCTTAGAATAAAAGGAGGTACACCTTAAAAAGATCTCATGGGGCACCTTATTAAAAGATTTCTAAAATGACTATCCAATGCCCTATAAATTAGCCCCTCGGCAACAGATATATGACAGTGAAAAAAAAAAAAGAACATAGACGAAGTAATCACTCCAAAAGCAAGTTTGCAAGCCATAAGAAAAATACAGGTTATGAGAAGGGATCTAATGGAGGCCAAAAGGTGCAATCCTTTTACCTAAAAAAAAGGGGCTTATCCCTAATCGATGGCTGATTGTATGCTTTTTAACATATTTTCCAATTCTTATATGCGATTATTAATATAATAGACTCCGAACTAAATAGAGATAATAATAAAAAAAGCGCATAAGTATGTGAGTAGGATAAGGGTATATATATGGGTATATGTATATATTCAGTATATTAGGAGTTTTGACTCGTCGCACCGTCTAAATGTTGTGACAGCTAAGGCTCCCTTTCTTACTATTAAGACTATCTCTCTCCTTATTAGTACACCGATTTAAATATATAGGAGGGAACATTATTATTTCTCCTCATAGCCAGCCCTTTTCCGCTCCTTTTTCAATTCCCTTATGAATATACACTTTCTTTATACATCTACACGTATAGTATATACATAACATGTGAAAAGAAAAAATTTATGAGTATATGGGTACATTAATATATATTAAGAATTTTGTAGTTGCACCTTTCAAAGATAAAATCCTTTGACCACTCAAGCTCTTTTTCCAACAAATGAGATTATATCTTCCCCTCATTAACATACATAAACTCACATATAGGAAGAAACATTTTTTTTCTTTTCTCTCTCGTCACTTGTTGAACGTAATTACGATCACGTATACGTATGTGTTATAAACATATAATACAGTAGAAACATATAACTGCTACTATTTACGCTTCTAATACATTGCTTTTTAATAAAATAAGATGTACGAAAGATACAATATATGTACCTTTTGTATAGGGACTATTGTTTCTGGATAAAACCTTTACATACACATGGATCGAAGATGGACAATGATCTTACTTCCGGGAATATTGTCATGGGGCGTGGCTTGGAGCGATTAAATACAACTAATGCTGAACGTGGACCCGCACCAGGAGAATCATTTTGACAACTTAAGACACCCTATAGTAAAGGATATTAACAAACTGTGATTTTTGCTAAATGCCACACTTATTATTTTGCAAAAGAAATCAAGTTATTAATACATTTATTACCCTTTAAGGATAAAAGAGATTGAAAATACAACAAAGATTGGAAAGATATTGCAACCCCAAGCTTAAGTCAATTTAGTGCGAATGTCAAGGTAAGTCAATAATTACATTTATATACCTACATGTACATGTATATTTATCCACGTGTACTATATAAAATATATATTACACATAAAGAAGGAAACACTTATACATGTTTCAACTCTCAAAAGGGCCCTTGACAAACGGAAGTGCACTTTAAAATGATATCATGGGGCACCTTATTAAAAAATTCCTAAAATGACTACCCAATGCCATATAAATCAGCCCCTCGGCAATAGATGGAGGATAGAGAAAAAAATAAGAACATAAAGGAAGCAATCACTCCATAATATTCGCTTAGGGAACACATCCTCATCATCATAACCATAAAAATTAATGTAGCTCTAGTATCATCTCCATACAAAGACCGAAGAAAAATATCGAAGCGAAAGGTGTTGTCAGTGATTTTTCGTCACCCCATATGTCCGAGGGTGGTATCCTATTCATTTTCAAGAAGTCCAGAAACCCCGACTCTAACGAACCAAGCGAAAGTCACTACTCCGTGGGAATACCCTTCAGGGAAAGGACAGGAGAAGATTATCGGAGATGATCCACGATCCTACGCCCCCGGAAGTAAAACATCATAAGGAAAACTTCCAGAAAGCCTTCCTGATGAGGGGCCGATATTTAAAGACGGAGTCCTCAAAGGCGATCTACCCCCGAAGGAGGCTGCCGCGAAAGGAGGACCATTCGACGGAGACTCGGCTCTCGGAGTTATCGACCCTCGGACATAGAACGTTTGACCGTGGGATCACAGACCTCAATTATTCTCCCCCGAGCAAGGAATTCACTGTAGCAACAGACTTATCCTGCCGCAGTCAGGATAACTGCGCTCGGCAGGTGGGCAGCTTTATTAGGTGAACCAAACCCGTGACTTAGGGGATTTGACATTTTGTCCTTTCTCAACTATAACTCTCTTCTTCGCTTATAAGAGAAGGAGGAGTGAAAGAGGAGAGGGAGGAAAAAAGATAGAAAAACGAAAGACAATACTCTGTAAAACTCTCAGTACAAAAATATATCAAAAAACACAGTGGACGTAGGCTATTACTCAAAAGAGGGCCGAACCACTTAAAAAACTTTCTCCGCGTAATTATTTTACTCAAATACTTGTGTTACTTTTCATTGCCGCATCACATACTAGAGGTGCGGATCACGGCGTTGGTTCAAATTTTACACCAACAGCTTGGCGCTAGAAGGAGGGCCTGAACCTCCGAGCAGGCCCTCCCTTTCCAGTTTTTCTTTCAAACTTTTTTCCAGGAGTCTCGTCGTTACCCATGATCGAAGATCGTGATGCCGACGACCTGACAAACGGAAAAGAAACCCCTTATATCCTAAGTTGGATAACAGTTAGCGTAAAAGAAAGAGCGTCCAAAACCCCACGTCCCGGATGAAACAGCATGGTGAAGATCTTCGGTTCATCACCACCAGCATCCGCAGTTCATCACCGGCAAGGGAGGAACGGACGAGCTCCAGGCGCGGCTTCGGGCAAAGGGGAGCGAGCCGCAGCTGTGGTGGCTGCCGAGGACATCACGGAAACGGACCCGGAGCCAACCACCTGGCGGATCGCACGCTCAGGCCGGCCACCATCGCAACTGGAGCTCTGGCGATAAACCATCCGGAGGACTGGCGATGGACCTTCCGGAGGCCCCGAAGTACAGGAGCACATCCGTTAATGGCCCAAACCGGAAGATCACGACCAGCAAAAGAGTTCTACTCTTTCCGCATAAGGCGAGCTGGGTCTTTACCCCCAAGAACCACTGAGGCATGCTCCGTCGCAGACGGAGGATCGCCTCGGATGGTCTCGACACCAGACGATGACCCAGTTCCGCAAACGACCGCAGGCTGGAGGACTGCGGGAGTTAGCCTCGCCTCTCCCACCTCTTCCCGGCCCTCGGCGTTAATGCACCCCGAGGTTGTTATTTGGACGAAGACCACTGGCGCAGAAGAGATGGAGATAAACCAGAGATCTCTGACCGCATCCGAGGTTGTCGGGGCATTTCAGATTCTCAAGGAGAGGCGGCCGCATCCTCTTGCCCAACACGAAATGTCCTCGTACGCGCCATGCACGGTTCGGGGTAAGCCAACAAAATGTCGGCGGGACAATAGCCCCCGAAGGTGCTATCGAGGCCACCCAAAAGGATATTTCCGTTATCATGGCCAACCACCAGACCCGCGAATCTCGCTTGAACAGGAGATTGGCGAGAAAAACAGTCGCCACAACGACCAAACTCGAGACCCGCACCAGAAGGACCACCACAGCCGAATAACCCGAGAAAGGGCATCATCGTCTGTATAAGTGGCCCCGCGGCCCAACAGTGCTGGGTTTGATCGGAGGATGTCCCCGAAGATAGCCAACTGCCTCCTCGAATCACATCTCCGACAATCCCCTCTTGCTCACTCACCAAACGCCGTCGTTTTCGCTCCTCGCCTAGTACAGTACGGCCAGTACTCTCTGGTTAACTCGGAACACCCTCAGGCACTCCGAGCATGGCTCCAGGCGTGCCAAAACGAAGAGACGGCTCGATCGATCACCAAAGAACATCTGACGGCAACCGAGTCGCCCGCGATCAGGAGATATCCGCGGGGTGAGGGTCCGGAGGGATCTTGCCTCGCAGCCAGTTAGCCGGCAAAGACCGCAAACCCGATGTATGAAGGATAGAACCGCGAAGCGGATGAATCCTATAAGCATCATTCAACGGCTCTGTTTGACCGCGGAGCGCTCAGGCCGCTTGGGAATGACCGGGGTACCAGAAAGAAATAGATGCGCTCTATAGGTACCTCGAAGGCGAGCAAAACTGGAACGCGCAAATTCTGAAAGGTTTGCGTAGATTTTACTCGCTGAGGCTTCCCACCGCCCAAAGGTGAATCTTGTCAGGTCTCTCTCTTGATGAAACCCTGTTCGGAGATTAACTTAGGAAGCTGGACCAACTGTCTCCTAGAACCATTCTACCCTTCGGAGGAGGTAGAAGACCTAGATGCACTTAAAGGAGGAACTCCGAGGCGGAAGGGACTAGAATCTCTCAAAGAATGGTCAAAATCGCCGGTGGATTAAGACGAAAGGCCCTGCCCCATTCAAAAGCACCGGGGACCACTGCGAACAATGGGGTACTAGCAAATTTCGATGAATACAAGGTCTGACCGAGTTTACCTCAGAAGAAGCCTGGTTCGGGATAATCCTTCGAAGGAGGAACAACCCGCAACTAAACAGCGCATTCACGGAGGTATGCTCCGGTCCCGATCTGGTACCTAATCGTCTAAATTGCTAATTATAACCATCGGAGAGGGCATGATACAGACGAGTTGTAGTCCTCGTAGAGGACACGACGAGCGACTATAGGAATGATCCCGGAGGGACTTGATCCTACAGTCGGAGGTCACAGCGTGAAACAGGTAGTATTTAAACCTTAAACTTTAAATACTTCGCATAACCAATTATCTTTTTATAGGTAACCACTGTGTTCCACCATCGAAAGAGACACGGACGGACTACCCCGGTAAAGCGGGGTTCGAGAGGTTGCTGGAGCCAACGGATTCATGCCCAGAAGGACGATTGATTCCATAGAGATCAAACACCGTTTCTCTAATAGAGAAATCAAGGACGGCGAAGATTCGGCGCAGCTGAAGTTGTTTCTGCATAAGGCTTCCTTCGCGGCAGGAGACACATCCCTAGTGGATTGGCTTCAGCCAGGATGAAATCCCAAGCAACGCGACTCGCGCCACTGGGATTGGGGGGCAGATGTTGTCAGTGATTTTTCGTCACCCCATATGTCCGAGGGTGGTATCCTATTCATTTTCAAGAAGTCCAGAAACCCCGACTCTAACGAACCAAGCGAAAGTCACTACTCCGTGGGAACACCCTTCAGGGAAAGGACAGGAGAAGATTATCGGAGATGATCCCCGATCCTACGCCCCCGGAAGTAAAACATCATAAGGAAAACTTCCAGAAAGCCTTCCTGATGAGGGGCCGATATTTAAAGACGGAGTCCTCAAAGGCGATCTACCCCCGAAGGAGGCTGCCGCGAAAGGAGGACCATTCGACGGAGACTCGGCTCTCGGAGTTATCAACCCTCGGACATAGAACGTTTGACCGTGGGATCACAGACCTCAATTATTCTCCCCCGAGCAAGGAATTCACTGTAGCAACAGACTTATCCTGCCGCAGTCAGGATAACTGCGCTCGGCAGGTGGGCAGCTTTATTAGGTGAACCAAACCCGTGACTTAGGGGATTTGACATTTTGTCCTTTCTCAACTATAACTCTCTTCTTCGCTTATAAGAGAAGGAGGAGTGAAAGAGGAGAGGGAGGAAAAAAGAGAGAAAAACGAAAGACAATACTCTGTAAAACTCTCAGTACAAAAATATATCAAAAAACACAGTGGACGTAGGCTATTACTCAAAAGAGGGCCGAACCACTTAAAAAACTTTCTCCGCGTAATTATTTTACTCAAATACTTGTGTTACTTTTCATTGCCGCATCACATACTAGAGGTGCGGATCACGGCGTTGGTTCAAATTTTACACCAACAAAAGGATGTGTAGCGCAAGGGCGGCCAACTGAGCAGAATGCCGGGCCGAGTGGGCGTGGAACCTCGCAGGAAGCCAGACGAACGGTCGGATGGGGGTCTATTCATGCAGGCGGTCGGTCATACCGACGATATCTATATCTTTTTCTCACTGTCTGCAATGTAATCATGCTTCCGATGTCAGCCATTTAACAAAGGAACTCTGCCCTCTCATCACGCTTGTCGACACCATTTTCACTAGTAAAAAGAACATGTGGTTAACTGAATGGATCACTGGATTCTAGCGACATGTCATATTTAAGCGTCATTATAAGTGTTGAGATTCTGTCATGCTTCTGCTTGCTATGAGGTGGTAACTGTGGTTTCTAGGTTGAGAACTCTTGCGACTGATACTCTACGATCACCCTCCTTCTAACGCCAAAATGTTGACGAAATTTTTCGTCATCAAGTGAAACGGGACGCGTGTCCGCCTATGTTGAACCACGGGCCGCAGAGATGAGTTTGAATGTTGACTTGGTGATGAACTTAGAAATGGTTGGTAATTTGAGTTTGTGAATATATCCAGTCTCTTAGCCCAGGCTGCCTACGTATCCCCTGAGGGGATCAAGCCACCGTAGTTCTTGTTTGAGGCAAAATGGAGGGTGCTGGGGGTATCCCGGAACTGAGAGTTTGAGATTTTATACCTTTTGTTGGTGGATGTTTGTGTAGAGATTTTTCAGGACTGACCTGTTTCTTTTTTCTTTTTCTCCTTTTCGGGACTTCTTTTTCTCTCGCTGGAGGTGGTATAATGGAATCCACAACCTTCTCATCAACCACATTTTCAGCAATTATGCAGTTAGTTGTGGGTTATCACGTTCGTACTGTAAGAACGTGGGTTTGGGGACCTCGTGACAGTTATTTGCCAGTAGCAATATTTGCTGTGCCGGGTGAGTATGGTAGACTTCCAGGCAGCTGACTAGGTAGGTGAAAAGGCGATGGGTTGCCAGAAAGGCGGCCAGCTGGGTAGGCAAAAAGACGGCAGGCCGGGGGTGTAACTGGCTGGCCTTCTTAGGCGCACTGATATGTGAATGCTCATAAGCTCTTTGCTATTTGTCAGAATGACGCATATGATATATCGTTGGAAAGCTCTTTCAAAGATATATCGAATGATATACAATATGCTATACTTTGGGGACAAAATTAGTCTGCTGACGGACTGCCGGTTAGGCTAGCCGGTGGACTGCTGCGCGCCAATCTTTGAACGCTCATAACTTCTTTTTTACTTGTCGGAATGGCGTATATAATACATCGTTGGAAAGCTCTTTCGAAGATATTTCTCATGATATGAAATATTCTATAGTTTGACAAAAAAATTAGGTCACCGAATGGCCGGGTATAGTCTGGTCGGCGTACTGTCGGTCGGCCGGGTGAGTGGCACCGGCAGGGTAAGTGGCGCCAGCTGGGTAGGTGACGTCGGTCGGGTAGGTGGCGCCGACTTGGTAGGTAGGTAGTGCCGGCGGAGTAAGTGGCACCAGCTGGGTAGGTAGGTGGTGCTGGCCAGGTTGGTATAGCCGGTAGTCTGTCGGCCGAGTAGATCTGGCTGGTTGGATGTCAAGTTACTGGAGTTTTGTCCAATTTGTCGACTATTCTCCGTTGAGCTAGTCTCCTTGGGTTCATTGAGCCTTGTGAAAATTTGGCCCAACGAACCCAAAATATATTTTAGTTTTTAGCTTCTTTTAATACAATAATATGTTAGTGCCTATATCATCGTATTTTTATTTATTTATTTTTAAATTTTGGTTACTTTTACTTTGGTCTTACCCATCAGTGGAGTCGGGTCTGTGATTGGGTGTAACTTAAGAAGTATATTATAGTATAATTTATTAGGTGAGTGAATAGAATTAATATATCTTAAATAAAAATATAATATTAGACCCTACTTTGATTACGTATGTAAATAACCCCATCTCTAATAGGTCTTACTTGGGTGTCACGTCAGGATTTATATTAATATTTTTGGACTCATTCACCTAATGAGAAAGATAAAAGTAAGAACAGAGAAAGTTCATGTTGTTGGATTTATTATTAAGTTCAAGCTTAATTTAGGCCATCATACAATTCATGTCATTTTTTATTGAGAGAATTTCAAAATAAAGTCATTCTTGATGCCACTTAATAATCTATACCCTATGTGGTGTGCTCCATTCATTTCCACTATATGTTTGTAGTGTAAATTTTGGGGTATAAATTAAAAGTGCAACACACATGAGGTATAGATTATCATGGCGTCAAGAATTGGGTATTCCTCAAAATCCTCCTTTTTTATTAGTAAATTATTTTTTTATAAAAGATAGGACCGTAAGAGCGTCGGCCGAGACTAAAATTACTTTTTGTTTTTCCTACTATCGTCCTAGAAATTGAACCAAGAAACATGCAGCTGTAAACATTAGTTATTTATCATATGAGGTATGCCCCTAAGCTTATTAGTAAATTATTATATTGACTTCTTATATAAATTTTTTTATTTTGTAGAAAAAAAGGCAATTACATTAAAGAGAAATTATAGTGAATACCCAATTTTTAAAACTTAATGTAAGTTATTACCCATTCTTTTGAAAAATGTAACCAACTACCAAAAAGATGCAATTACTTACACAGTAGTAAGTGGTGGTAATTCACTTTGTTACCAAAAGCATGTGCAAGTAATTCACAAATTGACTAGAAACTCAATTACTTCGAAAGTTTGAGTATTTATTTTTATTGTTATATAAATTCTGGGTATTTCCCTACTTCACCCTACATTAAATTTACTATTGAAAACTAAAAAGGATTGTAGATTGTAATGTATTTTTTAGAGTGACAACTTTCTAAAAACGTCTTCCACAAAATGGCATTTTTGAAAATTCTATTAGTACTGAGAACATATTATTTTAACAAAAGAAGGTTCCGAGATCAAGACAACAATTTTGGCACCAAATGAATGGATTTGAATAATTAATTCAGTTAAGTTTAAAATAGTAATATTATTATTGCCAAATTATTGGAGGGCCTGAGAAAGGTTGCTTTTAAGGGAGTGGGACGGTGAGTTTTTAGTTAAATATCTTCCAATTTACTCAACTTTCTCTGCATATAATATTCCGTATTCCTAACCTTTTGTCTCTCTTTTCAGACATTTCTTTAGAGCTAAGCTCAAGTTGGTGTTTATATCTCGTTATGCATTATTACTTATACTAGGATTTTAATATCTCTATGGTTTTATTTTTTTATTTTTTATTTTTTGGGAAATAATTTTGAATGGTCACACTCACATTTTAAGATATGGGACCCACCGAAAAGATGAATCCGACGGTCCAGAATTTTTTTTCTACCACAAAAAAAATCCATCACAGAAGTATCCTTGTTTTTTAGTTTTTTTTTTTTTAGTTTTTTAGTTTAGTTTTTTTTTTGTTTTTTGTTTTTTTTTTTGGAATTACTCTGAGCTGTTGAATTAACTGATTGACAGAGATTTACCTCCGACATACATTAATTAATATTGGCTATAGCCTTGAAAATTGCTGAGTATAGAATCTTCTACAAATTTTTGCGGTCAATGCCTTAACCACTGGTATTGTTGATAGCACTATTGATACTTTTTGCTGTGCGTGTTAGTCAGTTTTATTTTCTACGTTTGGTTGAGATGAGACCCTACAATTTTTTTGGCAATTAAGCTCTATGAGAAAACAGCTCTGAACTAATTTATTACCATCTATATTCCAAACTTCGTCATATTTCTTTATCAATTGGGACTGAAAATAGACAATGCATTTTCTTGGGTATGGCTATATCAATTATTGGATTACTTAAGACTCCCTTGAAAGAAGGCTAAAAATGGGAGTGAAGGGCCGTACGTGTACATGACTTCATATGTGTGTATTTTAATTGCAAATTGGAATCTCTAACAGTTTAAAGAGTACATTGACGGGGTACAATAAATTCCCATTTTTCAATTACTATATTGTTATGTGGGAAATTATAATAAATAGTCAATTTTTTAAGCTTGAATTTCGGGATAATTATTGTTGCGAAATAAAAAAAACAGTCATTGTAACAATTTTCACAACATAAAGAATTAAAAAAAATTATAGCATTGAAAATTTAAGAGCAATATAAAATTGAGGTGAGTCCATCATAAAAATAAATTAAAGTTATATGTTTTTATAAATATAACACATGTTTCAAAATATTAAAAAAATAACCAAAAAAAACCATATATTTTCGTTATAATTTTTCATGAAGGTTATTATTTTAATATTTTACTAGATATGCTTTTTTCTAAAAAATATTTTAAAACTAAAATTGTGTTATTTACTGTAATTTCTCATAAAATTATAAGGATGGTCTATTATTTATTTATTTTTTTTTTGTATTTTCAAAACTATACTATTAATTTTAAAAGGGAATTTTAAGAAAATAGCCACTGTTTACAAAATGATTTTAAAAAATAGTCACAGTTTAAAAAAATTTAAAAACTAGCAATGTAAGAAATTTCAGACAAAATTTTTGTCTGATGTCAGAAATTTCTGACAATATTTTTATGTGTATTTTTGTTATTATCAGAAATTTCTTATAGTTTTATGACTAGTTTTTAAATTTTTTAAAACTATGGCTATTTTTTAAAAACACACAGTTCAAAATGATTATTTACCTAACTGACCCTATTTAAAAACCCATATACAAATTGACCAATTTATGTAATTAATTAATGGGAGAATTTCAAAATAAAGGCATTCTTGATACCACTTAATAATCTATACCCCATGTGGTGTGCTCTCTTCATTTTCACTCTATATTTGTAGTGTAAATTTTGGGATATAAATTAAAAGTACAATACACATGGGATATAGATTATCATTATGTCAGGAATGGGGTATTTCTCAAAATTCCCCTTAATTAATTATATATGTATTTTCGAAGGTGCATATACTTGCATACAATACACGTAAAAATAATTTGATAAAAGCGCAACAACTCGTTCTCTTTTCCATGATAGACAATCTAATCAGCTGGTACACCGATGATATAGGCAACATGCACAATTCCCATGGAACAAAGTTGATGATCATCTACATAAACAAATGCTTTATTCCCTCTCACCTTTATGTTCAAATCAGCTGGATTTTCATTCATTTATAGGCTGTCCATAACCCCAAATTCTTTTAAGTTATAGCTTTATACACACTCAGAGCAAGGAATACGATTCCCCGATACGTATAGTCGTATATATAACTTTGATCTCTCTGTTCAATAATTATCCTCTTTCCCTTTGCTTGACAATTCATTTTCAAACAACATAATGCCTCACTAGAAAACATTATATAATCAATTCAAGATTGCATTATTTAAAGAAAAAACGTAGAGCACACAACAGATTGCATAAATCATCACCAAAAAAAAAAAAAGTTGCATATTTCATTATTCAAAATGAGCCATGCAAATGTTAAGATAACCCAAATTGTACAATGATTAATGCAAAAAAATACACACTAAAATAAAACAACGTTATTGAATACGTGGTGGGTCCCACAATTTGGACCATCCACATGCAGTGCGATTCCCTTGTTGGAAAAGCTACAAATCCCTATTGGTACTCATGGAAAGCCCACAATAACACGCCTCTCTCTCCTCCTTTTTTCCTCATTCCCCATCTCAAAACTCTAAAATCCACCAAACTCATCCACCCCCATAAGCCCCTTATTAGTCAATTACAGTTCCATGCACCTAATGACGTAATAAAACCGCATTCCCACAAAAATATTCACACTTGAGCCTAATCTTATTTCTTATTCTCATCATTAAACGCTCTAAAATTCTCTCTAGCTCAGACACCCCACAAACCCCCAAAATCAATATATTTGAATCCACACCCAAATATTAATCATAAACGAAATGAATCGCTCCAAGACTGCGATGGTTCTAACGCTCTCTGTTCTATTGATTTCAGCCATGTCAGCTCTCAATCCGGTCAACGGATTGGAGTCAGTTGCTAGGAAGCTTGGCGATCAAGGGGACGGAGAAAAATGCACGCCATGCAGCCAAACGCCGCCTCCGCCACCGCCTCCGTCGCCGTGCCCTCCGCCACCGTCCCCGCCTCAACCTCCCAAGAAGCCGCCTTCGCCGCCTTCCCCGACGAGCCCGTACTGCCCTCCGCCGCCCGCCGCGCCGTTCATTTACATAACCGGCCCGCCCGGCCAGCAGCTGTACCCTATTGATCAAGACTTCAATTACAATGGTGCCGCCAAGAGTAGTCCAATCATGGCAAGTTTAGTAATTTTGGTGGCTTGTGGAATATTTGGATTGTTTGGCCGGCCATGATTAGATCTCAAAGTGCTTGGAATTTTTACATACATATAAAGATCGTGTTCATGAAGGGTTAGAAAATTAAGGAGAATTAAGGAAAGTTTTGTGCCCACAAAAGGTGAATTACTTTATAAATTTGTATTTCTTTTTCCAGTGATTAATTAGTGGGAGACTTAATATTCTACCTCAACTAGTCATCAATAACTTTTCAACTTCATGTTTTTTTTTTTTTTTCGACTTGTGTTAATAATGATCAGTCTCATCGGAAATTGTATTGAAGGTTTAATTTCTATTTTTTTTTTCCTACTCATCTTTAATCAATAAAGATGTTGATCTAACTTTTTGTACTTTTTTTTTTTGCTCCGTTACTGTTCCTATTTGTCACGAGAAAATATTTTATTATAAGTACGTAGACCGTAGTGCAAATATTGTTGAAATAATTTTTGGATGGTGGGTTTTGATCTTCAATTGGGAAGGGTTGAAAATATGAGATTAAGATTAGTATTCATGTGTATAAAATTATTAATATTATTTTTGGATCCTCATATCTATCACATGTTGATGAACTAGCGGAATTAATCTTCCAGCTGCAAGCTAGCTAGATAGCTTTCATTTTCCTGTCCACTAACGTCTTAATTAAAGACTTAGCTCTCAATTTGGACCCATACACACCCTTATAGTCATGGTGACGTGAAAAAGAAACGACCTCCATTGTACACGTTGCAGGCACCAAAGTATTGATCTGGGTGCTTTTAATTATTTTTAATATTATAAATTGTTGAAGTGCTAGCCAATATAACATGGCAAAACCTGGCCACTTTCTTCATTTCCATTCCACCGAAATACTCAAAAGAGCAAAGTACTGTATATGTGATCATTTATTTAGTTATTTGTTTACTTTAAATTGAGTGAAATTTCTAAAGATGGGTTGATCACATTTATTTTATGTAAATAAATAGATCAAGTCTTATCGTAGTCTCTTATTTCAATTAGTTAATTTTAAAAAACTAAACTCATCGAAGTAACATATGATATGACGTTTATTTTATTGAAATCACCAAAATAATATATGATATGGCGTTTAGATATAAAATAACTGATGAAAAAAAAAAAATACTAACAACACATCACTTATTTATCGTGTAAAGTTTCAATTATTATTTTAATAGATTATTAAAAAAAAAAACCTTATTGAACAAACCTACATATTCCGATCATAACATCCGTATAAGGATCTATTTAAGGGCCATTGGGGGCTCTGACCCTCTTTGAAAATTAATTTTAAAATTGTCTTTACCCCTAAAATTTAAGGATCTTTTCAAATATGCCTTTTTTTGTGTCCCCATTGATTTTTGTTATTTATTTATTTGTATATAATTTTTTTTATAAAAATTTTCATTTTCCCCATAATAAGTCTTCTTGTTAAATATTTTTCCACCAATTTTAAAATGTACCAAACTAATAATAAAAAGCACCATTTAAGTTTTAGATATTAGTGTACTTAAACTTGAAAATTCAATGAAGAAATGGTTCATTTATATTTTAAATAAAAATTCTACGAAAAAAGTGATATAAGATCGTAAGGTACAATAACAATACTCTATTATTGTAGCTTCTCATACAGAAAACGCCTTATATAATATTACAAGTGATTTGCCTAACAACGTCGAACCATAAATTAGGCGTAATCAATACTTCTTAAGCTTTTATTATCATTTTCTTTTCCTTTTAGGTGAAAGTATCTAGCCTTTATTATCCCTATAGGCGCATATGCATGTGAAAGCTACATGTTAGTTAATATGCGTAAGCTGTGATCAATTGATTCTCATAAAAATATATTTAAAAAAAACACTCATAAGAAATATGATGACTATAGAAACTATAATATATATGCCAAACATAAATCAAGAAATTTGAGGAATCAATTGCCCAACGTTTGCCAATATGCGTCCAAGAGAATATGATCATAAACTCTAATTAATATCAAATAGGATGATGTCTATATCATCACGGCCAAGTAAAATAAAAAATAAAAAAATGAGCTCTATATTTTTTAAGATACTGAAGTTGTCATGTGCACTTTTTAAATAATAAAAGAAATCGTTGCATTTTGTTTCGTCTTTTTTTTTTTTTAAAGAAAAAAACGGACCAAATATGAACTTGAGAGTATATTTCGATAAATGAGTCACAAATAAATATGAGTAATTTGCACTGGTGCCCCCTGAATTTCACGGAGTATGGCAATCTGTCCCTTAAACATTAATTTTTTGGCAAATTGCACCTTAAACTCGAAATTTTTGGCAAATCTTTAGAAATCGATAATGGGCATCCAATTTTGAACGGAATTCTCCGCCCATTTGCCCTACTCGTGATTTGAAGAGGGCATTTCTAATAGTACCCTTAATGTTCTTGCTCATGACCCATTTCAAAGCATTTACCTTTATTTAATTTATAAATTAATAATAAAAAAAGAAAAAAAATATATTCTGATTCTCTCTCCTTGTAAAAGAAAAATATTCAACAAACAAAATTCCTAAGGCCAAAAATTCCTCAACCAAACTGTTTATGTCTCTCAAAATATTCCTCAACCAAAATGTTTGTGTCTCTCAAAAAAATTATCAACCAAAATGTTTATTCAACCAAAAGATTTAGCAACCAAAATGTCTCTCAAAAAATTCCTCAGCCAAAAAATTCCGCCCGCCCCATGACCTCCGTTCCTCATCCCCGTGACCGCCCGTCCTTGTCGTGCTCCGGTAGTGGTAGGAGCTGTAACGGTAACAACGATAGCCATCTTATAGGGATCAGGTACAAAAGCAAAGGATATTTGTCCATCTCTCTCAGGGTGGAGCGACTCCAGCGGATGCGGGACCCCGATTGTGCCGCCAGATTGTAGGTAAGACGGCCGATGACACATCGGACTTGGAGGCCTCAGCGGTGGTGGGTATCCCGGGGATTGGTCAAGCCAGAGCTGCGCAGAGGGCGGCGAGCATCTCGGAGCTAGTCCTCGAGAGGCGCAAGCGAGGCCAGATCTCAGGGCAACGAGCGCGAGAGGCGGGGCCCGTGAGACCCAGAGCGGAGCGGGCCAGAAGAAAGACGGCGCGGGCTAGAAGGCTGATCAAGAAGGCTGCCCCGGACGGTCAGCAGCCATCCAGCGCCGCCGTAGATGGCTACCTGGCGTCCAAACGGCTGCCTGGTGTCCGGCGCCGCTATGGACGGCTGTTAGCCATCCGATTTCATCATTATCTATGCTTGGTAGTCCCGAATATTTAACATCACGCTCCTCCTGGCCAAATAAATTATGAGAATTAATATTACACTCTACTCTGGTCGTCTATAAATAGCCCAATAATTTCGAGATCAAAGAGACTCCAAAAATAAATAAAAAATAAAAAAAGCATAGAATTCAATTAATCTCAAGTCTTTGCCAATTGTTATTTGTTATTTTATTCTTTCGTTATTCTTTGTCATTGAATTTTCATATTGTATTACATGTGTGTTAGTTGTTGTAAAATTCCACATCAACCGTTACCAAATGGCAGGCCTTGATTTTAGGCGGAAAAAAAAAAAAAAAACCTATCGCAGGCTTTGGCACATGGTTTGTGTGAGCAAAGAGTACGTACATGTGTTGAAGTAACTGAAGTTCTCCCAATCACCTGATCTTGATTTCAGAGCTAATTCCTTTCTGATAAAGTGTCAGATGTCAGTGCCTTAGATGATCATCTTCGGTTTCACCAAACCAAGTGGTCCCCACAAACTACCTCTATTTTTTTTTTCATCATACAATTCTCTCTCCGTATATATGATTTTGATCATTATTATTAGTGGGTCATAAAAACGGTAAGTTAATGGGACTCCTTGGCAGCTTTCTCAGTGAGCTAATATTGTCCTTGGCCTTTACTCAACCCAACTAACAATCTATTGGCTCTCGGTCGTTTTTTTGTTTTATGTATAGGTCTTGAGAATTATTATTTCAAAGAATATATAACTTTAGCCGATCTCTCTTTGATAGCCGGAAGAGTGTTACTAATAATTAGTGTTTAGACTCTAGGTTGTTGTGCACGCCAAACGTATGGCCCACCGGAAAAATTAGATGGTGCTCATCGATATTATAAATAAGTAATTGATATGGACATATGGAGTAAACAAGGGAAAATGGGACAATTGAGGTATAGAATTTTTTAACCTTTTATTTTTCATCTACATATTTTAACACTTTTATTTATTTTATTATTTTATTTTGCCCTCCATTTTCTTATGAATATATTATAGTGAATACCTTAATTTTTAACACTTAATTTAAATTAATACTTAATTTTTTGAAAAATATAATAACCACTTGTTTGGAATGATCATTTCACCAATTCCATGTCATTCTTTGGGATGGAAAAAACGGTTTGGGAAAATAATATAGAATGGTTTGAATTTATAAATTTCGATGTGATTTAAATAGTTGAGATTTAAAGATGTTGTATAGGGATTTAGAAAGTTGAAAAAATGGTTGAAAAAAATAAAATGGAATGTGATAGATTGTAAGATTAGAAAAGTTGAAAAAAAAAATGAAAAAAATGGAATGGGTAAAATGGAAAACCAAACATGGGGTAAAATATTCAAGTGATTTAATTACATAGTAATAGCTAATGATAATTAACTTAGTTATTAAAAATATGGGCAAATAATTAATAAATTAACTAATTACTTAATTACTTTAAAATTTTGGATATTTATTTATATCAATGTGTGCATTTTAGATATTTTCTTACTTTACCCTTGTTTATGTCACCGTAATTCTACCAGTCAACTTTTTGTATTTATATTGAGTTTTTACCATATATAAGAAATCACTCTAAATCTAGATACAATATGTATGTGACATTTAGAGAAAATATATTCATCGATAGTGAGTCTTCATGGCTGAATTGGTTTTAAATTTTCTTAATTTATTTATTAAATGTTTTCAGGGTTATTATTGAATATTGATGATAGATCTTTATTATACCTATTTTATAAATAGGATACTCAATAGGGGAACGTCTTAATAATGGACCCGTTGAACTATGAAAAAAAAAAAAAAACACTTAAAATCTTGTAGAACTCATCTTCCTCGTATGTGATGAGTAGTGGTTGTGGTGACGAGCACCTTTTTCGAAGGTTCCACACCTCCAAAGAGCCATCGGAATAACATAAATAAAAGGAAAAATTCTAATTTAGTTAATGTGTTTTACCAAAAATTCAATTTTGTCCTTCTGTTTTTAGTAATTACAAAACAGTCCCTTTGTTTGTCAAAATGTGTCTATTCTATACTCCGAGCTCGATTTTTGACGAATATATTTTACGGAATTTGACAATATTCCAAAAATACCCTCAACTAAAACAATGATTAAATGAAACGCAGCCATTTTAGATGGGGGTAAACTTGGTAGCTCAGGCATTAATTTGATAAGGTGGTATATAATAAATATATTTTAACAAACAGAGGGACCGTTTTATAATTACAAAAAACAGAAGGATAAAATTGGATTTTTTTTATAAAACACAGGGAGTAAATTAGATTTTTCCCTAAATAAAAATGGTAGAGGACTATTAGAATTTTTCCTCTGCTTCTCCTAGTTTCGTTTGGTGTTTTTTTTAATTAGAACCATTTTTTTTGTTTTCAGGATTCAAAGCGTAAATTAATTGAAAGGTGTTTGCAGCGCTATTAAACACATAAGAAATGAAAGACTGAATATTTTATTGTATATGAATGAAATATTGATATGGTGTTATTTTATATATATATATATATATATATATTGATATAAAAATATTGTTATTCAACCCGCTCACATTTAGAGCATCTATGAGTTAAAATGTGGTTATATTAATTATTGTTGGATTTTGCAGGTCTAACAAGGAGCATGTGCGCAAAACAAACAAGAATGAGGCTTAAAGAACAAAAAATAAAAAAACTAAGAGAAAGCGACGCGATGATAAAGCATAGGAAAAAATTATTTCGGGGTGCTGCGATGCCTTATTGGAGCGATGTGGCGATGCCCCGATATCAGACCCGTGTATGTTTAGTAATGCCACGGTGCTATTCAAGTAACAGCGTGGCGCCTCCATATGATTTTTGATTTAAAACTATTATTTTGACCTAAATTGAACAAAAAACCCAAAGGAGTATAAATAGAGCTTTAAGAACCATGAGAGGACACTTTTGACCACTTAACCATCGGTGGAGGATTGGAGATGGAGCAAGAGAAGCGGAGCCGGAGTGCTTGATTCTGAACGTTTGTCGACTAATTAACTAAAACTTGAGGTTTTTCCTTTCTTATTCTTTGAATTGTCTATTAATACTAATTCATATTGTTAAAGAGCTCGTTTATTTTATCAACTACTTTCAAATGGCTAGATTAGGGTTTAGGCTTCATAATATTAAATTCATGATTCTAGTAACAAGACTGTAAAAGACACATAGTTACTTGCACTATAGAAGCGAGCCTAGATTAGATTTTTCACGTGGGATACTTGATTTAGACAAATCAACTCTTTGCTTAAGACTTCATTTATATTATTATTAGCGCGTGTTGGAATAATTCATTGTGGGGGATAGAGACTCTTTGCTCACGTTTACATTAATCGGTTTTAACCTTTTTTTTTTAACGTTTGTTCATTTAATTACTTGCAACTCTCTTATTTTAATTAAGTTTATTAATATATTAGTGATATGCAACCGTGACCCTAAGGATTCTACTCTTACTTTATATTGTACTAGTTTTAGTGTAAGGACTGTGAGGTTTAAATTTGACGTATCTAACTACACCGTCAAACTTATGGTCCTATTTCTTGTGAAGGAAATAAGAAGCACTAATATTTCTCATTTATTTCATTTTACTTTGATTAATTTAATTTTCCCTACTTTATCTCTAGGTGTTTATGTTAGATGAGGAGTACACTAATAGGCTTCAACGTTTTTGAGAATATTTCAAGGAATTTTAAAAATAGGATCTTACCAGCTCGTCTCAACTTGATATACTGAAGATGAAGGTAACTTCTTGAAACCTTATTCAAGGAATTAACACCTTTCATACTCCCTCAATGGTTGATCAAAAAGTCATGGTCAATAATAGTCCTATCCTAAAGAAGTTGGCAGCACCAGTTTTTGATCAACAACTATTGTGTATATAACTTATGGATACTGATGTGAAATTTGAACTTAGTTTGGGCTTATTCGTCTATTGCCCAGATTCCACGGATTATGTTGAGAACATATGAATAAGCATCTCACCAAGATCAACATGATTTTCTCAAACATGAAGCCAACTATAAGAAGAAAAACATGTATAATCTTTACCATCTTCATTTGCAGATTATGCAATGCAGTGACTCTACTATCTTCAATGGGTTTTAACCATTATATGGATAGAGATGAAAGGACAATTTTTAAAGAAATATTTCCCTGCCTTTAAGGCCACCCTTCTGTAAAGAAATTTGCTGAATTTGACAACTCAGCAGGGAAACATTGCACAAATATTTGAAGCGTTTCAATAAGGTCCACGCTAGTTGCTCGCATGAACAAATATTGGAACAACTTCTAGTCCAATACTTATATGAAGGCCTACTACCAATGAAAAAGAGTACGATTAATGCAATTAATGGAGACACTTTGGTTTACAAGATGCCAGATACAATATAGAAATTAATTGCAAACATGACGGTCAATGTTTAACGATTTGATTATCATTAAACCTCTTCATAGTGGGTTATTGACGTTAACACTTCATCACACTTCATCACCTAAACAACAATTAGCAACATCACCTCATTGGTGCAATGAATTGCTACAAGAAATTCCCCATAGTTCAAGGCTTGTAAAATATGTTCAATGGTTGGGCATGCGATATATTTATGCCCAGTGTTGCAAACCAACGTAATGGAGAAAGTGAACACCGTCAGGGGATTTTTGAAATAACCTTTCTCCAACACATACAAACTAACATGAAGGATTCACCCCAATATGACTTATGGAAACCATCAACACTAAGGGTCCTCGGAAGGGTTAACGAATCTCTTGCACGGGTACAATTAATAATGAGGTCAACAATTGTTATACGGCATCCTACGGACGGTGAAGCATAGAAAGACTTTAATAGGAGATTCCTTACTTTTGCTGTAGATGCACATAGTGCAACTGACAGATTTAATACCTTTGCTAATATGGCGATTTCTTATAGTATGTGGTTGGTTGTTTTGACGACCTCTAATATCCCCTCTTGGTTGTGTATGAAATTTTATACGTGACGATGATGTTGTTAATTCATAGTTCATTGTCACCAAGCAAAGACATAGACGTCTTCCTTTGTCCTTTAGTAGATGAGTTGATGGAGGTATGGTCTGGAGGTGTTGTAGTTCGAGAATCTACGTCTTATAAGAACTTTAAGTTGTGAACCGTATTGTTGTGGGCCACTAATTATTTTCCTACTTGAAGCAGTTCATTCGGATGGAATGAACAGAATTACAAGGCTTGTCCAACATTCAATGATGATATGCCTAGTATCAGAAGTAGAAGCAAAATAATTTATATTGGTCGCAAGCGGTGGCTTTCGGTAACCCTCCCTTATTTGAGAAGTAAAAAATTTGATGCAAAATCTGAGAAAACCAACTCTGTCTCGACCTAGAACAACTAGAAAAATAGTTGATCAACTTTGTAGAATGCTGACAAGAACTCTAGAGAAACATCAACAATTCGAGGGCTAGAATCGTAATCATGAGCCTCATAAGTTAAATTGGTTGAAGAAGAGTATTTTCTTTGA
The DNA here is from genome assembly GCA_018132145.1 of Boehmeria nivea var. tenacissima. Taxonomy (NCBI): domain Eukaryota; kingdom Viridiplantae; phylum Streptophyta; class Magnoliopsida; order Rosales; family Urticaceae; genus Boehmeria; species Boehmeria nivea. The sequence goes on from CM030881.1 coordinate 4,381,825, forward strand.
ATTAGAGTACGGGTCAAATTACTCATTTAAGCATAATTTGGTCATGAATATTGAGAAGAATGTATGCGATACTGTCGTATGTATTGTATTTAAAATCGATGAAAAGACCAAGGATTTAGGGTTTCGGCCTAAATTGCACCTTTAAAAAAAAAGTCAATCGATAATACAAACCACATCATAAATTCACAATGACTATTTTAGGACGCAAAGGTTTTCCAGTTTCTTCACGTCAACTCGTTTCCCTAAAGGTTTTGCCACAAAGATAAAGAAGAATGTGCTAGCGATGTTGAAGATAAGATATCGGGGTTGAAGTCACATGATTGTCATGTCATCATAATGGTTGATTGCATAAGGGAATCGACCGTACTTGGCGAAGAAGACACGAAGCACTACAATCGAGTTGATTTGTGCTCGTAAATTGTGTGTCAAATAAGACTTATAAGACACACATGATAACAAAATTACAAGAGGTTGCAACCAAGGAGGTCCTGCTCAGACTCCGTGGATGTATCATATTGAAAGATACATTAAGGCTCCTAATAAGTACATTTACCATTGGACAGAAGGATCTATAGTGGAAGATTATGTTGTTATACAAAGCTTTAACATTATGCTCAATATACTTTCCCAAACTCAAAACATAGTTCAATCAACAAGATAGACATTTAAGTTGAAGAGGAGGAACGAAAGAAGGTGGAATGATACATATTAAACAACTATTGAGAGACTGATGACTTAAAATAGTAAGTTGAATTTCAAAATATTTTTGCTAAAATAAAATCTTCAAATGGCAACAGGTTACTAGCATAATTTATGATTGTCTAGAGAGAACCTGTAATGACCCGAATTTCAAAAGTACTATGCCAGTTAATTAATTTGTATTTTTTGCCTCAATTGTGAGCAATTTGTAAAATTGGTTAGTTTAATCAAATCAGGTCAATTTGGAACTATGAGTGAAATTATAAAATTGGCATGATTATTTTGCAGTTTCGAATTTTAGATGTGTTAGGAATTTGTGTTTGTTTCAAGAAGGATATTAAAATTCCTAAGTTTTTGTGTTCAAATAACGTGTGCAATTTTAATATTTCTTGGAAAAATTTTAATGTATTTTCGTTTGTCAATTTTTAGCCCAATTTGAGCCCAAGCCCATTAGGGTTTCATTCTCTTCTCTTCTTCCCCCTCACAGCCGGCCAAGGCCCCTCCCCACCCCCACAAATTTTCCTTCTTTCTTTTCTCCTTTCTCTCTCCCTCTGCCGAGCATCCTCCGCCCCTGTCGTCGGCCGGCCCAACCCCCGCCGGTGGTGCCGCCTCTCCCCCTCGCGCGCTCAGTCCGCGCCTCGCGTAGCCCTCGCCAGCGCTGGCCCCGCGACGTCCGCGAGCGCGTCCCCGAGCCTCCGCGCTTCGCTCCCTCCTGCTCCCGAGTCCGGCCGCTCGGCCTGGCGCCGCCCGAGCTCGCTCCGTCTCTGCACGGCCCCTCCGCGCGGCCCGGCCACGATTCGAGCCGCCTCCTGCCGCGCTAGCCCTCAGCCCGCAGCTCCGCAGCCCCGCGCGCAGTCGGCCTCGTCGACGTCCCCTTTGCGCTGCCCCGAGAGACCCCGGCGAGCGCAGCTCTCCCCTCCGCCGGCGAGCTTCGCCCAAGCCTCGCTAGGCCTCCTCCGCCCCTCGCCCGGCTCGTGCGTGGTCAGCCGACGCTGGCCCAGCTCAGCCCGAGCTCTGCCTCGTCGGAACTCCTCCTCGCGCAGCCCGCGCAACCCTTGTGAGCCTAACCTCTCTCGCGCCGCCTCGGGCGCGCTCAACACTGACCCAGGCCTCCGCGCGCCTCGCCGGAGCCTCCGCGCGCCGACCCAGCCCTCCGTGCGCCTCCTCCTCAACTCCGGCGAGCCTCCGCCCAGCCGCCTTGCCGTCGGCACTGCCCACCACCGCGCGAGGACCTCGCTGGCCGCGGCTTTTCTCCGCCCAGCAGCTTCTCGCTTTCGCGCTCAGCCCCGTGCTGCTCGCGCTCCTAGCGCAGGCGCCGCTGCGACCCGCGCTCCCTGCCTGCCCATAACTGCCGCTCGCCGTCCCTCGCCCAGCGGCACGAGGCTCGATCTGCGTGAGCCCAGCTCGGTGGGCCTCCGACGAAGCCCGCAGCCCTCGTCTCGCAGTCGCGCCACTCCTCGTCAAGCCGGCTACTATTCGTGTTCGGTGAGCCTCGAACCCTTGATGCCACTAAATATCGATAGTGTTGGATTGCGTTTTCCCAATATTGTCGGGCTCGCTAGTGTATTTGTTGGTCGATTGGTTGTTATTCGCAAGTTGCTTAGTTTTGAGTTAACATAAGACTAAAATTTCGAGATGCTCGTGGTTTTACCATTGGTCTCATCGAGATGGTTTGTGTGTTTTTCTTAACAATATATTTGTGTTAAGTTCAAAAGTGTGTTTGTGCGTATTCTAGAATATTTACGCGATTGTGTGAAATTGTGCCAACGCTTTGAAGTTGTTTATGGTTGTGATCCTTTTGAATTACCATGACGATTTTACAATTTTGGAGTTTTTGACAATTTACGAGTTTTTCAATTTAATGACTTTCAATGTGTGGTATGCTCGGGCCTAGACTTGAAACTTTATTGTGCAATGGTTTTGAGGTTTGACCATGTGTCTTGAATGAGATTTTATCTTTGAGTGGGCACTCGACTTCCCTTGAAACACTTAGTTAATAAACTTTAAAAAGGACTTTTCCTTCATTAGATTGGAGATTTTGTTTTCCTAAATATATATATATATATAAAGAGAGTGCAGAAAAGAAAAAGGGATTATTTTTATTCGATCGTGTTGGATTGTATTTTAATAATACCCCTTTTGATCCTTAAACGAATTATTGGATCGGGTTGCAGGACCAAGCATTTCGTGTCATGTTTTTCAATTAAGTTCGAGGTTTAAATTGCTTAAGCTTTAAAAATCCAAGACCGTCTTTAAGTGATTCAATCTTTATTCCTTCAAACTGTGCAGGAATGCCAACAAAACTAGTTTGGACTCACAACCACATCGCCGTCTTTCGCTGAAGGTAAAAGCGGGCGATCAAGGACAAATTCAAGTTCATGAAGAGATTATTTTAAATAGTTGAATTTTTAGTTCTTTAGACCTATGTGGGATCCGAGCCTTTAAGGCTCGAGAATTAATGTTATTTTGATATGTTGAAACGTCTTTGATAGCATGTTGAACTATTTTGGTTGTTGTTGTGATGGACTGTGACCGAAATTAGTTCGGTGCTGGGTTGAAATTAGGTGAAGGCTTCAGTCGGGATATCCGAAAAACAGGGGAAACTCTGCCGGATTTTCGGCTCGAAGTTTAGATGCTTAGTAAAGCTAAGTTGGAAACTAATTACATTAAAGAATCCATTTCTCGTCAAATTAAATCAATCAATATACTCGTTGGCTACAGGTTAACGTATAAAACTAAGTCACTGATGAACGGGACGAGGATACTTCAAATTACAATTTGATATCCGTTTGTCCGCTCTTGGTTAAAGACCAGCTTGAGTAGCCCGTCAATCCTTTGAGCAATTCTTTGATTTATGTATAGTGGAAAGTGGCTTTTGACCCTATTACTCGCGTGTTGGACAGATTTGTCGCACGACGAGTTTCAAGGGAGGACGCCACTAGGAGAGAGTCACAAGGACCGAGGCTTAGGACCTCAGGTAAGTAGATCTCCACTGTGACACAAATATACTAAGTGGATCTCCACTGTGACACGAATATACGTTACCATGCTTGAATATATTATGCATGTATTGAGATTATATAAAGCGTGCGATGCTTCCAAAATTGTGGCTGTTAAACTATGTGAATCTCTATTCTAGCCAGGGCCATGCATATACGCTCTTGATTATGTTAGTCTCATTTTGTACAACGGGCCTGCAGGTATGGGACTGTAGGTTCGTTTGTGATATGTTGTGTTTGTCTAGGTGTATATTGGTGTGTGCATTCATTTATATGTTTATCTGTCTGTGGGTATGGGACTACAGATATAAAAATTATCCAACTTCGTGGTTCAGGTTCTAGTGTAGGGTGTGTGGCTGTTTGTGTCTGTATATGTTAGTTTGACTTAATTGTCGGTGGGTATGGGACCACAGACATAAAACTATTTATGTTGTTGTTGAGATCTTATTGCAGGATGAGCTGAATTTCAGAGAGATGCAAGGGGATTGAGGGCTTGATTCGAACGATTCCTCTTCGTCGCTGTGAACGTTCCAGATAGGCTCAAAGAGTCCGAGAAGTCGAATCGAATGGTTGCGAACGTTCTAGCTAGGCTCTAGGAGTCCGAAGAGTCGAGTCGAACGATTCCTCATCGTCACTGTGAGCGTCCTAGATAGACTCAAGAAACGGCTTGAAATAAGGCCCAGCCCGAGCGGAAACACTATTAAGTTTTGGAAGGATCGGATGTAAAGTAAAAGCCAAGAGTTGCAGAGGCACCGTATGTTTTTGAAGGGCCCGGAAGGAGGCCGCGATTATGATCGGTTCTGAGATCGCCCGACGGGGCCATTGTCTGTGTGAGGTTTTGGAACGACCCGATGGGTCTCGAGGAGGTCGGTAGACGACCTTCCTCTTCATATGCTGTGTGCTGCGATTTTGATCGATTCCGAGATCGCCCGACAGGGCCATTGTCTGTGTGAGGTTTCGGAATGACCCGATGGGCTCGAGGAGGTCGCTAGACGACCTTCCTCTTCATATGTTGTGTGCTGCGATTTTGATCGATTCCGAGATCGCCCGACGGGGCCATTGTCTATGTGAGGTTTCGGAACGACTCGCAGAGGGTCCAGAGTCGTATTAGTTCTAGAACAACCTTTAATGGGTCTAAATGTATCTTAAAATCTAGAACAACCCGTAATGGGTCTAAATGTGTATTCAATTATAAAAACGACCCGCGAATGGGTCCAGATGTGTATTAAATTCTAGAGCGACCCGTAAGAGGTCTAGAATGTTAATAACTTCTAGAACAACCCGCGAAGGCGTTTAGATATATGTATAAATTCTAGAACGACCCGTGCGAGGTCTAGAGAAGGGGTGAGGCTGACGAGACCCCCCCGATATTATAGAATCAAGAATTCTTACATAGTAAGTGTGCACACGTATTTTTTTTTAAGCTAAGTCAGAGAGTTGGAAACTTGAGCGAGATTAGAACAAATTATGAGATTGACTTTTGAGTCGAGATTAATGGATCGTTAAGCCTGACCTCGTTCCATGCTACAACTCTTTTGCAGGTATTGTATCCCGCGTAGGTTCAGTACCATATCGTTGAAATCTACTTCGCTGGCAAGGTTGCTTAAGAGTGACGTTTACTCTTCGGACTATGACGACTCGATCGTCGAGTCCGTCCTTTTCTTAGATTATTGTGTTGTGATATCTATTGGTTGTATGTTATCTGCAGACTTAGCAATTTATTTATTTAATCTACTTACTGGGCTATTGGCTCATTAGTGTGCTTGTGTCGTAGGTAAGATGAAAGAAACGAAAGGGCGAAGCGACAACGACGGGAATAACAAGTGTATACGGGACCGACCTGTAAGATCTTACGTGGACTACCGGCTAATCGTTGGCAAAGAAAATATTTTAAATTTCGCAATATTTGTAAAGTATAAAATTAAACCCACTTTAATTATAGTGAGGATTGATAAACCTCGTGCTCGGTATTAGAAATTGGATTATGTAACTCAAATTATCAAATTTATCCGTATTTTTCGGAACTAAAACTCCGTTTTGAGTTTTGGGATGTTACAGAACCCTAAAGAATTTGCAGATGCCAAAATCTCTGACTTAAAAAGGCACATGAATGCTCCTTTTCGAGTTGGTTCTCGAGCCGATTTTTTACACTAAAGGCGAAGAATGTCAGCAATTATCCGCGATGATGTGTTGTTGCTAATATCAGCAATTACATTTTGTCATTGCCAAGAGCTTTAGGAACAAAATAATGACGATGACGCATGTCGTTGCCAAAATTATGGGCGACGACTTTTGGACCTACGGCAATGACATGTCGTCACCAAAACACTTAGTTTTTTTATTTTTTTTTTCAGTACTAATCTATAACTATTATATAAAGGCCAGTGCGTTTACTGTAAACGAAGACACAATTTACTACTCATTTAGAGGTTAACTTTTTTTTTTTTTGCTCCACCATACGTCACCCTCCTGTTTCTCCCCCGCAAGCCAAAAAAAGCCTCACCAAGGGACGACACGTGGCGTCTCCTGCAGACGACATGTGGTGTCCCCTATTTTTTTCTTTTTTTAAAAAATTTTTCCTTTAAAAAAATTACATTTAAGGGCCAATTTTGGGCGTTTTTGAAAAATTTTAGAGGGCTTTTTTGCAAACTTAAGGAGATTTTTTTGCAAAATTATAAATTTTAGAGGACTTTTTTACAAATTCACTCTTTCTTTTTTACTTTTCTGTTTCAATTGTTATGACATGTATTTTTTTTAATGTAATGATCTTGAAATTTTTTTTTCTTGGCATGGTTGGATTCAGAATATTTTTCTCAATCTTTTGACACCCATTGCATGTATTTTTTTTTTTTTACCGTAGCTATTTTTTTATTTATTTTATTTGTTCTAAGCTTTTATTTTTATTTTTTAAGTTTGAAATTTTTTTAAAAAACTCTTGTATTTATATTAAATGATAATTTTAACCTACAAATTATTTAAAATAACAAAAATATCAAGTTTTTTTAAAAAATTTAACAAAAATATAATTAGTAAAAGTTTCCACTTGCTGAATAAACAGTTCCTGTAATAACCAAAACATAACAAAAGCTGGTGGATTAGAATTCAAGCATCGAAACTTTCAATTTCGGTTTTGATGATCTTTAACTAAATAAGTTTCTCATCACTTTCTAAACTAACTAATTAAATGGAATTGTAATAATTACCTCGCGTCGATGTTAGCTAATAGGATTATTATTATTATTTTTTATTTTTTTTGCTATGGGCGAATAATAGGATTCTAATGCATTGTCTTTCATAACCATACTTATATTTATGGCAATCTTTTTAGACTTTTCCAATTCTAAATAAGTGTCATGTTGACTAATGTAACGCTGTGAAATAGCTTTTGATAATTGTATAATAGTGAAATAAGGCCTAATATTACTGAGGTAAAACTCATATAGGCATTTAGGGGTTTTGATCTCTTTTCTTTCTTTTAGCAACCATTTCATCACTGAAAAAATAGGAAAAAATAAAGCTTACAAAAATAAATTAGTGGGAGGGTACAGGGAAAAAAAACAAACAAGAGAGCAAAAATAAATTAGTGAGTGAGTTTACTAAATAAATAAATAAATCTAGTGAGTGAGTGAGAAATGATAATTGAAGAATGAAATAAACATACTCTAGTAAGTTATAGAATTATGGGAAATTTTAGAATTTTTGGGGGTGTTATTTTTAATTTAAATTTAGTGTGTGTTCAAAAAAGTGGTGTGAAGAGCTAAGAAGAGTGTGTATTTTTGAGCTATATCGTTTTAATAAATACTTCATATTTAGAAATTTAGGAATATAGTCTATAATTGACTTATTTATCATTTAAATAAATATAATTACTATAAAAGTTTGTAAATTTATTAGACCTAATTGACTAAGTGTACTTTGTTTACAATGTAAATTTTGTGTACTTCTCCATTTCATCCAAAATGTTATAATAATAATAATTTTATTTTAAGGAAAATTGTAGGAAATTAATAGCACAATGATTTTATACATTTGCAAGAGATAACATATGTTTCAAATATTCAAAAAATAACACTTGTGAAGAATTTTATAGCAACAAAATCTTTACAAAATTTTTAATATTTTAAATTTTTATAATAAAAGCTCAATTTTTAAATAATTTTTTACAAATATGTCAATATTTTCATAAATCGCCCTTTATTTAACAAATATTTGCTAATATTTAATACTAATTCATCCCTAATGTTTTTCCTTACCAATTATATGGGATTCTATTAATGTTGGAAAAAATTTTGGCCTATGTGAAGAGAAATTTCATAGCCTGAGTTCAATGTACAGAAAACGACGTATAGAAAAGTTTGGCACACTATTTTGTAGTCATCCAGTCTGTTTGGTTGACAATTCTAAAGAAAAACCAGCCTGTACTGTTTGGACTAGAGAGAAAAGCAATTATAGGGTTGAGATATACATAAACTGATCATGATATTCTCTAAATTATATAATGTAGCAAATCATTAGGACATTATTCTTACTATAACAAAATCTTAACTAGTATGGGATTAAAATGAGTGAAAAAGTTTTAAGACACTTCCTGGAAAGTTATAATAAATTAAAGAATCTATTTCTTATCTTGTCATGCACTTTCTGCGTTTTTACGCATAAAGGGAATTCCATTTTTCCTTTTCTTTTCACTTTTCTCGATAACAAATACAAGAGAAAGGGAGTAATTACTATCACGTGGCTTTGTCTTGTTCATTTAGGAAAATAACAACTTTTAACACTTTGGACAACAACATTGAGACAAATTTTTTAATTGCATCCCACACAGCATTTGAATTGCAATATGAATTTGTATTTGTATTTTAAAATAGTGCTGGGATATAAATATTTTTATTTAGGTTTATCATATAAATGTTCAAACTAATATTTAAATAACATTTGAGATTATTACATAAAATAATGTAAGGAAAATTGCTGTATCTAGCACATATTTATTTAGGTTTTCAGAAAATAACACATATTTTAAAAAAAAAATCTTAACACATTTGTATTAAATTGTTTAACATTTCAAAGTTTACTCTTAAAATTTGAAATGTTAGACAATTGTCAACAAATGTGTTAATATTTTGAGATTTTTAAGGATTTAGCTAAATTTCTTGTTAAACTTTTAACAATTAGTCATAGCTTCACGAAATTAAGAAATTAGTCATTTTCATCGTGTAACAAAATTTGTTACACATATATCAAAATTTGTTACGCAAGTATAAAAAATTATTACACGTGTATCAAATTTTGTTACACATGGTGTATCAAAATTTGTTATACGTGTATCAAAATTTGTTATAGTTGTATCAAATTTTATTACTCGATAAAAATGACTAATTCCTTAATTTCATAAACTATTGTTAAATTCTTAAAACTTGAGACCACAATATTTTTGTCATAAAATTCTTAAAAAGTTCTATATATTTTTTTAAAATTTTAATGTGATATTTTAAAAGTCTCATTTAACGTTGGTCACCTTAAATACTATTCCTATACTTACCATAACTTTTCAAATATGCTAAATTCAGGTGATTTATTTTATTTTTATTGTTGTATCTTAATATTTAAATTTAAATTTAAATAAAATCTAAAAGATGATGGACAAAGAATAATGGATTCTACACAAAACAAATTCATATAGAAAAACAACGTGTAATTGTGGTACTTGTGGAAATAAATAAAAAAAAACATGTAATTTAGTTTACTGTTGGATAATGCTAAATGGCCAGAATTTTTTGCTAAAAAAATTAGTCAGAATGATTTGTGAAGTTTTTATTGTATGTAATCAAACCAAATAAATGAGATATGTGTTTCATTATAAAATAACAGTACATGTTATGTCAGTCAACTATTTATCTGGCTAAAATTTCTGATCCGGTAGCATCTTTTTTTATTTATTTATTGTTTACGCAATGGATGGTAAATTGAAACAATAATAGACATTAAATAGAGAACATAAGCTTAATTGCTTGCAAATATATTATCAAACCGTGAATTAAGTATAGAGTGTAGACATTGTATTGGCAATTTGCTTAGAATAATATGCAATTATTATTATTATTTTCAATATAATTATTGCCCAGTGAATTGAGGGATTAATTAGGATTTACAAGGGACTGAAGGAAAAAACAAATGAGGTATACATTCTGCCATACGTATGTGTGTTAAGTGGATTTTGGAATCTTTGGTAGCTATAACTACTACTATACGCCAAACGAGTGTTATATATAATATTACACACTGATTAGATGACTTTTCCACCGACACAATGAGGCTGCTGAAATTTGCCCACCTAATTTTACTTTTTTCTTACTTACCAAGCGGGATAAATGACTCGTATATTCAATGAATAGGAAAAAAAAAAGAGAAATAGAATAAAAATAATTTAAATTATTTTTTCATATTTGGAGATAAACTTTAATCTTCAGAGATAACTTGGCGAATTTGAAATCTGTTAATAATTTGTCAGTTAAAATTGATACAATAATAATATTTTTAAAATTAACATATACTTAAAATAACTGAAGTTTGATTAAAAACTACTAATAAATCAGTACGTGATAGTCAGCGAGATTAGAAGATATAAGCTCTAAATTGTCACACTTTTTTGAATTGTCTCAAGACATGACAAACACACAGATAACTACGAAGCTCAAGACTATCTATTAGACTTTAATTTTCTTCCTCTTTCTCATATAGTCTGTGTGTCATGAATTAATGGATAGAAAACTATTAGGTTTAAAATTTTTTGGACAAATGTATTCCACTTGAAAAAACAAATATTAATCATCATATTAAATTTTTTAAATAAAAAATTAATATGATAGTCTTATAATAGAATATATTGTATAATATAACATTACTTTAGTGAAGAATCTTGCATAAATTATAGTTGGAAAAGTTGTGAAAGAACCGTTTTGTTAGTAGGTGTTCCTTGTTGGTGACAGAACACTTCCAAGGAACACAGGCAATTACTAAAACCGAGATGGTAAAATAAACGAGTGAACAGTGACGTGAACAGTAACAAAAAATGCAACAAATAATAAAATGCGACACAAGGAAATTGGTTACGCAGTTCGGCTTTCGCCTACGTCTGCGGGGCCTCGCCCAGATGAAACGATCCACTAGAAATCTCAAAACGAGAATGCTCGGACTTATACAAGACTTTGACTCCCTCTCAATCTTCGTCGCCGTCTCCTCGTCACTCCTAGCGATCTACCCTTGACGAGATCCCCTCGCCTTACAAACAAACCCTTGACGAGATCCCCTCGTATACAAATCACACATCCCGTGTAATCTCTCACCAATTTCCCGTTACAAAGTTCACTCAACCATATACACTCACCAGCACGGTTTATAGAACACCGTGTGAACACCACTCACCAGAGTGTAAACATGAACCAGAAAATAAACCCAGAAAAGTATAAAAGCACTCAGCTCTCTCCAGGTAATTCACGTCAGTTTTCTCTTCAAATGATCAGATAATATAGATGAGGAAGATGACCTGATGACCAAGAATAATCTCCAAAAGGAAAGACAATAAAGATGCAATAATAACTTGGTCAAAGATGATTATTTTCGGATCAACATAATCATCAATGTCACCAGCAATATCTTCACGCGTTCCAGCTCTGTGTTCGATCACCGCGTGATATATAAGGTAACAAATCTTCCAGGTCAGCTTTTCACACACGGACTTGCCATATCGAGACTTCGTGTTCGAACTCCGCGTGATATATAAGGAAACAAATCCTCCGGTCAGCTCAGCACACGCGGACTTACCAAATAGAAACTCCGTGTTCGAATACCGCGTGATATAAAAGGAAAGTTCTTGATTTAATTGCTACGAAAATCACCAAGCATCCTTGACTTTCCATTGAGAGAAAATATATCACACCATGAATGATCAACACCTATTAATGCTGAATAATATATCCAGAATAAAAGATGATTCAATCAGATAAATGGATACTTGAAATCAGAGGAATGAGATCAAGAAAATCCAACAGAATCGTCCAAGACAACCAATATTCACTTGCCAGATATATTCAGTGTTCGAACACTGCGTGCGACACCCGCAAGAAAACACCGCAACTCATCCAAAAAGCACAACAATCTTCAAGATTAGACATAGGCAATCAAAAATATCATCAATCAATGTAATGTGATTTTGTCAATTAAAATGCCAATCAACAAAAACACTAACAATCTCCCCCTTTGGCATTTTTGATTGGCAAAACCCCAGAAACTAACACATTCTCCCCCTTTTTGCCAAGAAAAGGCAAAGGAATATAAAAAACGATGGAATTCTCCCCCTTTCTTCATGCTTCTTACTTGATTCTTCAGCTCCCCCTATATCGAAACGGGTAGTAGAATTATTAACCTGAACACTTGTTGGAACATTAGAAACGACATCACCACAAAGGTTTAACTCCCCCTGCATATCAGCTACTTGCTTCCCACGAAAAATCTTCTCTTTAACATTCATATCTTCCACAGCCTTCAGAGAAATGCAAGCCATATTGCAGTGTAAATTTGACTTTTCCATCCACACTTGTTTAGTTGATCTCCGGCTATGTGACGTCTTCTTTCCAACTTTTCTTAGATCTGCAAGATACTGATAACATCGTGGCCTGATATGTCCTCTTTTGTTGCAGTAGTGGCAAGTTGGAATCCATCGCTTTTCTCTCACCCTTCCTGATGATGTAGTAGTTGTTCTGCCTGGTGTTGCAACAGATGTAACGACAACTGGTGTTCTCACTGGTGTAGCAACACTTGCTTTTCCAGATTTCATAACTGTAGGTGTTCTGACTGGTGTTTCAATAGGTCTTTTGCCCTTCACAACTTCTTCTTTATTGACTCCAGATGCACTACCTTTGACAAATACTGTCTGACTGCTTCCTGTCTGTCCGGTATACCCAAGACCAAAATGCTCTTTCTCTGTTCTTCCTGCAGCCAAGATTTCATCCAATTTAGAAGAACCAGAATTTAACATCTTTACCAATTTTTTTAATTTCTCAAGTTCTCCCTTGAGTGTTTCAACAATATCTTGACTCTCTTTGAGTTTAGACTCCAAGTCTAAATTTATCTTCTGCATATTGTTCTTCTCAATGTTGGATTGTTTAATTTGGACAGACATCTTCTCACAGATTTTTGTCAATTCGGTCCACTTGGTATAAATCAACCGGTAGGCTTGTATCAACTCTTCTTCAGTTAGGTCTTCATCATCGCTGCTTTCGCAAGTCAGTGTTGGAACACTTTTAGTGACACCTGCCGTGTTCTTTGAGAGACCAGCACCACCATCTCCACCTGCATCATCAGTTCTAGAAGCAAAAGCAATAAAATTAGATTCATCATCTATGTAGTAATCTGAATCTCCATCACTCCAAGTAGCATTCATCGACTTGTTTTTCTTCTTCAGTGTGTTTGCACACTCAGCTTGTATATGACCGAAACCTTCACATTCTCGACATTGAATCCCTTTATTCTTCTCATAAGATTCTGAATTATTTCCTCCACCGAACCTGCTTCTTGTTCCTGCATTAAATTTTTCAACATTAGTGGAGGTGTTCCTTCTGGGTGTTGGAACACTGCTTGAAATTCTACCCGCATCGTTGCTTCTTGGACCACTTCGGTTGCTTTTGTTTAGCCTCTTAATGATCTTAGCAATTGATTCAACAAGATCATCATCATCACAAATTGAGTCTGTCTTCTCGTCATGACTTTCGACTTGAAATGCGATCCCTTGAGCCTTTTTATCACCTTTCTCTTCTTCGAGATTCATCTCAAACGTTCGAAGAGATCCCATCAACTCCTCGAGCTTCATGCTTCTGACGTCCTTGGCCTCTTCTATCGCTGTAACTTTATACGCAAATCTCTTTGGAAGAGATCTAAGCGTCTTTCTAACAAGCTTTTCTTCTGAGAACTTTTCACCAAGCGCAAAGGCTTCATTGGCAATGTCGCACAATCTAGAGTTGAAATCAGTGATGGACTCTTCCTCTTTCATCCTAAGATTCTCAAAACGAGTGGTAAGAATCTGTAATTTAGAGAGTTTAACGGTATTGGTACCTTCGTGAGCAGTTTGAAGGATTTCCCATGCTTCTTTAGCCGTTTCGCATGTCGAAATCAGCTTGAACTGGTTCGCATCAACGGCATTGAAAATGGCGTTCAAGGCTTTCGAATTGTTATTCGCCAGCTTATCTTCATTTGCAGTCCATTCAACCTCGGGCTTTAGCACAGATTCTCTTTTATCGTTCCTTGTCATAGGATGATCCCAACCAGTCAAAATCGCCTTCCATGCTTTCTCATCAACTGACTTGATGAACGCCTTCATTCGTGCTTTCCAATAGGAATAATTTGTACCATCAAGCAATGGTGGACGTTGAACGGAGCCTCCTTCTCTGAGAAAGTCCATCTCGTCAAAACGGATCTGAAAAACCACGGATCTCGCTTAAAGCACAAGCGACCCGCTCTGATACCAATTGAAAGAACCGTTTTGTTAGTAGGTGTTCCTTGTTGGTGACAGAACACTTCCAAGGAACACAGGCAATTACTAAAACCGAGATGGTAAAATAAACGAGTGAACAGTGACGTGAACAGTAACAAAAAATGCAACAAATAATAAAATGCGACACAAGGAAATTGGTTACGCAGTTCGGCTTTCGCCTACGTCTGCGGGGCCTCGCCCAGATGAAACGATCCACTAGAAATCTCAAAACGAGAATGCTCGGACTTATACAAGACTTTGACTCCCTCTCAATCTTCGTCGCCGTCTCCTCGTCACTCCTAGCGATCTACCCTTGACGAGATCCCCTCGCCTTACAAACAAACCCTTGACGAGATCCCCTCGTATACAAATCACACATCCCGTGTAATCTCTCACCAATTTCCCGTTACAAAGTTCACTCAACCATATACACTCACCAGCACGGTTTATAGAACACCGTGTGAACACCACTCACCAGAGTGTAAACATGAACCAGAAAATAAACCCAGAAAAGTATAAAAGCACTCAGCTCTCTCCAGGTAATTCACGTCAGTTTTCTCTTCAAATGATCAGATAATATAGATGAGGAAGATGACCTGATGACCAAGAATAATCTCCAAAAGGAAAGACAATAAAGATGCAATAATAACTTGGTCAAAGATGATTATTTTCGGATCAACATAATCATCAATGTCACCAGCAATATCTTCACGCGTTCCAGCTCTGTGTTCGATCACCGCGTGATATATAAGGTAACAAATCTTCCAGGTCAGCTTTTCACACACGGACTTGCCATATCGAGACTTCGTGTTCGAACTCCGCGTGATATATAAGGAAACAAATCCTCCGGTCAGCTCAGCACACGCGGACTTACCAAATAGAAACTCCGTGTTCGAATACCGCGTGATATAAAAGGAAAGTTCTTGATTTAATTGCTACGAAAATCACCAAGCATCCTTGACTTTCCATTGAGAGAAAATATATCACACCATGAATGATCAACACCTATTAATGCTGAATAATATATCCAGAATAAAAGATGATTCAATCAGATAAATGGATACTTGAAATCAGAGGAATGAGATCAAGAAAATCCAACAGAATCGTCCAAGACAACCAATCTTCACTTGCCAGATATATTCAGTGTTCGAACACTGCGTGCGACACCCGCAAGAAAACACCGCAACTCATCCAAAAAGCACAACAATCTTCAAGATTAGACATAGGCAATCAAAAATATCATCAATCAATGTAATGTGATTTTGTCAATTAAAATGCCAATCAACAAAAACACTAACAAGTTGGAACTTTGTATATAAGCTTCTACCCTTCTTTAATACAAGCCAATAAACTAGTTGCATGTGGTGATGAGTTCATGATGGGTTTTTGGGCGACACGTCCAGTCCCTTGACGTATGCTTTTCAATATTTTTGTTTGTTGCTTCAAGATTGAATTTTGAAAAAATAATGGTAGTCCGTCTTTAAAATCATATAATAATTGGTATGAAGGTCGCCATATTTGACGCTTCAAAACTCCAGTAACCACTCTCACCTGTATCTCTCTCTGATAAGATTCTATTGACAAGTATATGCACAATATTAACTAAAAAAATATACTTACAAACTAGATCCGCATGGACATGAAAACTTAAGAAAACTAAGAAACAAAGAGAAGTCTATAGCATAAAAATAATTAAATATTTAAACTTCAGTATTTTATATTCGTTCTATAAATATTATAGGGGGATTTTGAGGAATGCCCAATTTTTGGCACAATAATAATCTATATCCCATGTGTGTTGCACTTTTAATTTATACCTAAAAATTTATACTACAAACTTAGCGTGGAAATAAAAGGAGCACACCAAATAGGGTATAGATTATTAAGTGGTATATCACGAATGACTTTATTTTGAAATTCTCTTAATATTATATATTATTGTTTATATAGTAATGGTGGGCCAAGTGTTCATAAAGCCCAATACGCCCGTGGAGAGTCAGCATGGAAAAAAGTCAACAAGCCCGGCGATAGTCATTCAACGTAATGCCAACTTGGTTGACGAAGACGCCAGCCCATCTGGCAGCTAGTCCAGCTAGCATGCCAATTGGCAAAATGGCAGGCCATCAAGGCGCTGGCTCAATTGGGGAAAGATGCGGGCCTGCTCGATGGCTGGCTTAGTCGGCGTACCAATCGGCAAAATGTCGACCCCTACAGAGGGTAGCCTAGCGGGCACCTAGGCCAGCGCATCCGCCGGTCTACCCAACAACTAGCCTAACAAGTAAAATTCATGTTATTCTAACAGAGACCCCAACCCAACGTCAAGTCAATATTCTTTAGACGATTAACAATTATCATTACTTAACTATTAACCGTAGTTTATGCGAAAATCGGTCACAAAAACCCCACGAATACTTAGTCTAAATGGGGAAGTCCACAACCTCCACAATGAGCAACCGCCAACGTGACTGAAATGGAGGTCATGGAATACATTCTTGATGCCTATAAATACCACCTCCCACGAGGTGCAAAGATATCGCAATTATAAACACTTAAAACAATAAAACACTTACAAATTCCATATTGTTCATTTTCTGATTTACCTTGACTTGCTTGAGCGTCAGAACGCCCGCGCTTAGATTACTCCCAATGTCCACATCACACATTTCTATTTGGTTAGCAGAACTAGATTACATCATAATGTTGTTCAATTCACCTACAGCGCGTGGTTCAACATGAATATGAGCTAAGAAAACGGCCTTGTGCTGATATGAAAAATAACATAAATATTTTGGCACTAGAAGGAGGGCCCTGATAAAGTGACAATTACAGGGTTCTCAAACAAACAAAGTACATACCTAGAAGACACTATTGCTACCAAAAATATAACTAAAGATCTCAGTGTGGCGATCACCAGCGAGAGTGAACTGACCACCTACAAGAACGAAAATGCAACCTACTGGAGCTAGAAGATACTGTAAACAACATGGCAACAACTATGACTAAGTTCTCTGAAAGATTTGAAGTAATGCCATGCCATTTGTGTAGAATGCTCCAATTATGGGTGAAATTCCCAATGGAAGAGGTGCCGACCCCAATCACCTAGTGAGACGTAGACACCCAACAAGATATCACCAAAATTCTACAAGAATACATATAACAATGAGGGTTGATTCTCATCAAACTAATGTGTTCGAATGCATGAAGATGAGGTCAAAAGTACTTGGGTATTGAGTGGGTCAAGGAGGCACGAACATGATGATCTAAGAAACCATATTAACCAAAGACAAGGTATAGCACTTGGACGCCTCGGGCGCAATATGGCTGGTAACATGCAAGCTGGCTCAAGAAACAACCCTCTGATCAACCAAGTTAAAGCGGGAAATGGTCAAAGCCCCTAGTCAATAGCGCTCAACGATTATGATAGGCAATTACTTTGCCAGATTGAAAAACTGGAAAAAAAAGGAGGACGACATAGAAGGAGACATAAGAGATATGATTCAGGATAAGGAACCTCTATTTACTGTAGAAATTATTGCTGAGGAGCAT
The DNA here is from genome assembly GCA_018132145.1 of Boehmeria nivea var. tenacissima. Lineage (NCBI taxonomy): Eukaryota > Viridiplantae > Streptophyta > Magnoliopsida > Rosales > Urticaceae > Boehmeria > Boehmeria nivea. The sequence continues at coordinate 4,399,597 of CM030881.1, forward strand.
CCCAAAGACTTCAAGATGTCGACTTTTAAACAATATGGCAATAAAGGCAATCTTGTGACCAAAGTCTATACTCCATGGAATAAAGTAAGAGATCGGATTCCAATGTAGATTTAGGACCAAAATCTACTTACTCGACCAAAACCAATAAAGGGAGACCCGAATAAGAGAGACTGCTCACTATACTGTCATTTTCACAACGACTATTCTCACTTGACAACGTAATGAATTTAGTTAAGCTGACAGAGTTTGATCATTGGGCAATCAAGAAAAAATCGTCGGGTACAGTAGCCTACACAAATAGGAAGTAACCAACAAGTGGAATAAGCAGGGAAACAATATTTGTAAAATATTCGAACAATATTTGGTAGGCCGACAATGAGGGACCCTACTTGAGAATGAAAGATCTATGCATAGGAAGATAGGGGCATATATGAAGGGCAACATGTTAACATAACCGAGAACCTCTCCAAGATCTGAAAAATGGAATTTGTTGAAATCACATTTATCAACAGTGAGGTGCAAAAAAATAATTCATCCCCATAATGACGCCTTAGTGGTATCGCTGGAAATCGTAAATAACTTGGTTCATCGGATACTTATCGACAATGGAGCTTCGTTGACGTACTTATGGAAGGTGTGTTGAACAAAATGAAACTGGGAGAGGAAACATTAACTCTGAGAAAGACTCCTTTATATGATTTGCTGGAAAACAGGTCGACGCTAACGAATAAATCACTGTCCTAGTAACCATGGGAGATGTCCCCCATCAAGTGGCAAGGATGAAAAGTTTGGAGAACTATATTAATTCTTAGTTCTTTTTAAGGCCAACGAAAAACATCCCTAATAATTTCTTGTAATGTCTTAGACTTATCTACTCACTGCAAATCCCATATTCTGATATCCTAGAAATTTTTTGGAGTCATGCAACATAATCACGTTGTTAAATTTTTTAGAGCTCCACACGGGACGCCTTAAGGGTTTATGGATCACTAGAAGTGAATCTTAGACGGTGGGACAACAAACAGGTCACCGAGAAACTCTTCTAGGTATATTCTCGTCTCGTGTGCTGTCGCCCTAGCGTTAACCGTCAATCTCGACTAACGGGTATGTCTTTGACTAGATCGAAAATCCGACAGAGTTTTTCCTGTTTTTCAGACTTCCCGGTCGAAGCCTTGACCCAATATCACACTGAACTTAGTTTGATCACAATATTGTCAACAACAATCACGCATACAATTTTCTCGATATACCATAACTTATTCAAGACATAACAATATTTCAACTTCGAGCTGCAGCAGCTCGAATCCCACACAAGAGCAATTAATAACAAGTTGAGAAATAAAATTGACTTTTAAAATGATAGCATTTTGAAACTAGAATTTGTCTTTGGCCATTCGCTTACCTTTAGTGAACGATAGGACGTCCAAAACTGCTTCGTCGGCGATCCTGCATAACTTGAAATAACGAGGATCTGTAAGGATAAATATTATCAGAATAAAAGCTTTAACAAAACAAGCTTCGATCTTAACTCGAAATCATAACATAGGAACTAAAACTCATGGCTCGACCTAAACAACTTAGTTAAAGTCCCATACCGACATAAGCACTCCTATTTCACAACTTAGTCAAAACGAAATTTCACAGTATCTCAAGAAAAAACTTTTTCAAGAAAAAACCTTTTTTATATTGCCAAGTCCCGAAATCAAGGTCAAACGAAGAAACTAGCAATATACACTAACCACCCTCTCCACAACTAGCAAATTTAGTTTCGAAGAAAAACCAAAATAAATACTATTGATAATATTCTGCTGGTAAAAATCACAATTCCCATCAAAGTTCCAAGTTAGAGCACCAATTTTCCCAACCAAATAACTTTCCAAAACCTCACAACAAGTTCAAGCCATACTCAAATAAATTCACAAAGTACTTTTTAACAACAAAACCATCATAATAAACGCTTGGACATCGAAACACCTAGTTTCGCACAAACACGCATTAACTAGAATAATAGTATGTTCGAGCATAGTCATAATCTCATCAAAACTAAACTCGTCGAAGTAAACTTTTGGGCTCAACTAGGACGAGCTCACCTCAAGTAACGGGTCAGATGTGTGTCACTTAATTAATCTAGTGATAACGAAAGTTAAAACTGTGTCGTACCGCTGTCCTCCTTGTGTCAACAAAAGGGCATTAAGAGGGACGATTTTTAATGAAAAGTTATGATGTTTTTTGCCTTAGTCACGAGAACCTTGTACACCCCCAAAAACTATTGTTTGAGCGCTCTCCTCGAGGTATGTACACCAAGATGAGGACCCTCTAAGATGAAAGATAAAGCAAGATTAAAGTTAAAAGAAAATTGATGTCTGAATAATGAAGAATAATTTATCATGCATTGCATAAACTGTATTTAGTGAGAAAATAGTTGTTATTCACTGGGTTTTTTGCTCATTTGTTTTTCTTTCGTACTGTAGATAAGAAACTTACGGCGTGATCGCCGGATTTTGCAAATGGCAGTGCAAGGCGAGTTATGAAAAGCCACAAAATTAATTTATGCAAAACCAAGTTATTTAATTTATTAAGTTTTATTTAGTTTCAAGACAAGTATTATTTTATGACAATTATATCATAATATATTTCTCAATAATAAATTATGTTATTTGAAAGTATTACGATATTTTTTCATGAAGTATAGTATACGATAAAAAAAATTATTAAAATTTTTCTTTTAAAGTAATGTAACGGTCCGAAAAGTCGAGTCGTTACAAGATCCCCTCGTCCTACCCAACACAGTCCCGAGTGAACACCCAGTACAATCTATTTTCAGTTTAACAATACTTATAAGAACACCCTCATCGAATACACTCCCCTTTCCCAAGAGGGAATACAAACAAAACTCTCTCTCTCTCTCTCTCTCTCTCTCTCTCTCTCTCTCTCTCTCTCTCTCTCTCTCTCTCTCTCTCTCTCTCAAACTCAGAAAATACAAACTCTCAAGAATACAATGAAAACGCTAAATGAAAAACGACTTCAGGAGGAGAATAAAAGATCATGGCTTGGAGAAGACATTCCATAAGAAGACCACATTAATTATCTAATTAAATATGTCAAATTATCCTCATGACTCATGGAATATTTTCATCATAAAGAGGGAAGATTAGTAAGATAAGAACGTGTATGAGTTGTACAGATTTCATCACAAACTTGGTCAACAATCTTCTAGAAAGAAAAACTTTCCCATGAAACTTGCTGGTGTTCCATCTTTTCAGGAAGAACACCTCTAAGAATACCCAAGTAGTTTTTCACCAAAGTTGACCGAATTCAATCTCTCAACTTAATGACGAGAATCAATATACCAAACGTTGACAAGTCAGAGAATAAAGATGGCGGCTCAAACAATTAATTTTAGATCTCTCAAAATCATAGCAAATCAATCAAGCAGATCCACACTTACCAAATATATACAAGGTGCTGTAACACCTTTTGAAGCACCGAGTGAAACTTTTCCCTTTTAACATGCTAACACCAAGACACTAACACCAAGGATTACTCTGCAGTACACATACTACCTTATTGGTACTCATATATATTGGTGCATGAAATAGAATCCTACTCTAATTACAATGACCCAATAATTTTGTATTACTAATCGTAAAGCAAAAATGATTTCTAAATTAAGTGAAACAAAGACTTAAGCTAATTAGACTCCTATCTTCAGCAGGACTTCTATGAACATCCAAGATTTTTAATAATTACGAGTTATGTCCAACAATCTCCGACTTGAAGACTTGTTTCTCAATCATCAAGAATATACCCCAGACTTGTCTCAGGCTTCGTGATCTTAAAACCAATAATTGTGTTTTTCAAACGAAGTTCATTTGGGACCTGACATTTATAGATTCCATGGCCAACTTGTTTCTGCGTTCTTGCTACTTCTCCAATCGGTGTACTCCACAGAACTCTGGGGTATTCTTATCAATATGGCCTGGTTTGAAGCTTGTTTTTACTTAACTCATGCTGGACACTAGCTGGATTGTTGCAGATAACTAATAAATGGAGTTTCGAACCAAGTATTTGATCGGATACTTCATATTGGATTAGATAACTACTGACGATTCAGTGCGACTATCTCGGATTTTAGTAGCAATATAATTTATGTTACGTGCCAGGGATTCTTAGTAATAATTATTCCTGATATTCTTAATGATATTGGCAATTATGTGATTTCATAAGGAGAGCCTGATAGAGTGATAGGATCCTCTGGAAAAAAATTAGTAAATGCATTTGTTTAATGTCAAAAGTTGTACGATTTAGAACTTTCTTTAGTTTCTAATCTTAGTTGGGGTAAAGAAGTCTGGGCTAAATTTATTCCATCCATATGATCTATTCTGCTCCTAAAAATTCTTCATAGGCAACGGAGGAGGAAGTATAGGGTAGACGGATCCAAATGGCTAGCTGTTATGGATTTTGTTACTCGGCTTCTAAGAGCTTTGATCACTTATTTTGGAGCTGTCCATTTGCGCAATTCCTATGGTCGGATATGTATGGAAATTCCGCAAGAGGTCTCTTTTGTTTGAATTTTGTGATTGATTGTTACAATGTGTTTAAAAAATTGTAAGATAATAACACTTTCACCTTATACTTAACATGGTAAGTTGGTTAATTTTATTTAGAAGCTATCATGTTTTTTAAAAAAATTTTTTTTATTCATTTACTTAGCACATTCCTTCTTATTATTATTATTATTATTTTTTGCCAATATGCATTTCTAATCATTCTATCTTTTTTGTGGTTTCGTTTTTATTACAACTTTATGTTCTATTCAGTTTTCGTGGGATTATTTTTATGTTTTGCAGTTTTTATATTATAATGAGAGTAAAGTAATGTATATTTTTATATATATGTTTGGTAAGTCAATATATAATCATATAAACGCTTATATATATGACTTAAGGCTCAAGCTAAAGATATTTGTTAAAAAAAAAGTTAAAAAATAACGAAATAACGAACTCTCTTATGAGTGAGTTTTTTTTTATTTGATATTTTGAACAAATGAAAAAAGAAGTTAGAGATAAAGAGATAAAGAAAACTAAAAAATAATAATAATAAAAGTAATGAAGTACGTGTAAAAAAGGGAAGTTGATTATAGAGAATTTTTTGGACTAAGGTGTAAAAGTTTGTTTAAAATTTATAGAAGAGTGGGGGGGGGGGGGGGGGGGGGGGGGGGGGGGGGGGGGGGGTGAGGGTGATAGGTTTTAATACGCACCCTTCCGCTAATCGGGCACATATTATCCAAATGAGAAATTATGGTGAATACCTAATTTTTAAAACTTAATGTAAGTTATTACACAATCTTTTGAAAAATGTAACAAACTATCCAAATGATTCAATTACTTACACAGTAGTAAGTGGTGGTAATTCACTTAGTTACCAAAAACATATGCAAGTAATTCACAAATTGACTAGAAACTTAATTACTTGAAAAGTTTGTGTATTTTTTTTATTGTTAAATAAATTCTGGGTATTTACCTAGTTCACCATATACAAATCAGCTCCCTTTTATATAGATGTCATTTATTATTATGCATCCTTGTATTTTAGTCAGTATTACTGAAATTTTGATAAAATATAGGTTTGTGTATATGTATATTGCTTGAACCCAAAAAAAAAAAAAAAACCGTCATTTCTTTATCTTCTCAATCCACACCCATATACTATTACTCATAAGTCAATAACTGAGTGTTGCAAAGTCTAGTGTTATATCAAACCCAATCAACCGAAATCACATATAAGAGAACTAATATATAAGAGAACTAAGAACATGAAGATAAATGTACAAAAAAAATATTAATTTCTTAATTAATCGAAATATTAATTATCTCTTTAAAACAACATTCAAAATAGATATTTACTTAATTATTTCTTTTTTTTTTCATATTAAACAATTTAATATGGTATATATGTGAATACCCATATTATTAAATGTTACAATGATAATTTTCCTTCTATATCAATTAGTTATCTCATGAATTTTCTTATAGCGCTTAATGACATGGGGACCATGTGACAAATGCTTGGTCTACAAAGGCTTGCTATCTCTTTCTTTCCCCCCTATAGATGGCTCAAATTTTCAACTCCTTTTATTTCCCTATTAGTGTCATGACAAAAGAGCCTCTCCTAACATAGACTCTTTCAATATAGGTCATAATTCACACTCTCCCACTTTATCCTTTTTCCATTTGCTCAATACCTCCTAATTCCCTCCGTTTTTCCCACTTTCCTCCTAAACACCACAATGGCCAAACCCTCAAACCAACTCCTCCTTTCCACTCTCCTCTTGACCTCCTTAGCTCTCACCTTCCCTAAAAGAACAATCTCCGACGTGCCGTGCCAGTACCCGTGCTACCCGCCCCCGATGGGCACCACCGTCACGCCGACAACCCCGTCCACAACGTCGCCGTCAGGGGTTTCCGGCTACCAGCCCCCTAGCGGAGGGGTCTACCCTACGCCGAGCGGGTACAATCCGTACAACAACCCTCCGCCTAATTACGGTGGATACTACGGTGGACAGCCTCCACCGGATCCTATTCTCCCCTACTTCCCGTTCTACTACAAGAAACCTATTCACAGTTCACCAGATGATCAGTCATACTCTTCGTCAACTAGGCCTACTCTTATTGGAAGATCAGCTCAATTTCTAATGGTCTTGCTGTTTTTCTGCTTTTTTTTTTTATTAATTACACTATAGATCTTTGATCATTTTGGTTAGTTCATCAATGTATTTTAAAGTTAATCTGCAAGGAAATCAGAGTTTCTGTTTATTGAGCTATGTGTGGTTCTCTGTGGCAAATATAATTTTACATATGTCGACCTTGTAGTTTGGCCTTGGGTATTTTATCAACTAGGAGATGGGTGGTACTCTGTATTCAAGAACTAGACTTTTTGTCCTGTTAGTGTGAAATATAATTAATTATATGCATATTTTCGTATTTTGGCACTTTATAACTTCACCATTATTTTATAAGTGGGGTTGAGTGATTATGGGCTCAATGAGACTGAATAATCATGATTCCGTAAATTTTCACCTTATTTTCCGGGTTCTCTCTCACTCATTATTGCCACTACTAGAGAGTATACATTTTTTTTCCTCATGAAAATTATTAAAAAATAACATGAACTTCCCAATTTCTGATACTTACATGATGTTGCTTGGGTCAACTATTTAAATCATTTAATATTATTTAAATTTATTTTAGCAATAATTTATTATTAAAGGTAAAAAAAAAAAAAATCTCAATAGTGCTAAACCATCAAAATCATTTACTCAAATATAGCATTAGAGTTAATTTATATAAGAACTTTAAAGGTAGCATTGATTCTAAATTTCTATTCATTTTTAAGTACAAGACTCAAATTCTTCTTTTCATTTTTTATGCTATCTTTTTGTCTAACAACAAGCACTTCTCTTCATTTAATATTCTTTTTCCGTAATTTATTTTTTATTATTTTTTATATTTTAATAAACTACTTAAAGTTTTTCGGGGCAGTAAATAACTTGCATTTCGGTGAATGAAGAGACAAACGGGCAAAATTTATTTTTATGTAGAAAGCAAAATTAGAACTCGATCTATCATTAATAACTTGGATTTCAGCACTACAATTGTCCTCGTAGAATAAGATCTACGCTTTTTTTATAAGTTAAAAGACATGTCAAGACTTGTGCATGTCACTCCAATAACAAAATAACCGACCACAACAATAATGATCGCTGATACTTAACAAGTGGTCGCCGATAATTTTTGGTGATCATATTAATGACTATATTTGTCGTCGCTGAATGCTTGTTGCTGATAATTATCAATGACCACAGATATGTGATCAACGATACTAGCGACCACAATAGTGGTTGCTAAAAACTTGTTGATGGTCGTCAATGTTTGCTCAAAAAACTCATAATTTTAATTGTTTACACATATTTTCAGCAACCGCACATTTAAATTTTCTAGTCGCCTATATTATTTATTATATTTTACAATTTTAATATTTTATTTTTAATTAATATTCATTCTAATTATTATTATGATCAATCCTACAGATTTAGTTTTAGTAATATCAAATATAAGCCGCATTAATAAAGTTTAATTTATAATCAATTAATAAGCAATATTAAATGTAATCAAAACACGTTCTCAAAACTCACATATAATACAACTAGGCATGGAATTTTGGAATTCCATGGAATAAATAGTGCATTCCATGGAATTCCATGGAATAAACTATTCATTCCATGGAATTCCATAGAATGAACCTTTCCATGGAATAACATGGAACAAACCGGGTAAAATCCCGGGCAAATCTCTCTCTCTCTCTCTCTCTCTCTCTCTCTCTCTCTCTCTCTGCCGCATAGTGTCCAAGTTGGACAGTCCAACTGTCCATGACTAAAAAAAGTCATGGAAAACTAGGTAAATCCCGGGCAAAAGATGGAATTGCCGGGCAAATATATTTATTCCAAATTTTTTAGGTAATTCCGGGTATATACCCGGTTTACCATCTGGGTAATTTTCGGGTAATACCCGGATTTTACCCGGTAATTTTATCAGGTAAATTTTTACCCGGTACTGTTTATTCCATATTTACATGCCTAAATACAACCAAAACACGTACATAGAAGTCATATGTAAGTCACATAATATATGCAAAATCTCTCTTATCTCTCTCTTTCTCTCTCTCTCTCTCTCTCTCACACACACACACACACACACACACATATATATATATATATATATATATTATCTAGAGGTTGGAAAAATTTGCAAAGTTGTCATCTCCGCGATGGTTGCCCTACACCGACAACTGCTGAGGCGGTTTTGGATCGGGTAGAACTGGCATCTATAACGGTGGATTCTACTTGAAGCACACCATCCGCTATGGAGCAACAACACAAATATTATCCAAGAGATACTTTAGTTGTGCCTGCAATGTATTGAGCTGGTCTTGATATCCTGGGGATCGGAAGATGGGGCCTGCGACTAACTAGACTGGGAAGAAATACTGGCATGTCAATCTCCAGTACAGACGCTTTGCTTGATCTTGGTCTCATGCTCATCTGATGACCTTGATCCGACACAACGATGTCGTGCATGGTCTCAGTGTTTGTGCGCTGCTGAATCGGATATTGCATCTGCTATTGCATTTGCTGCAATGTGTCAGCTTCTCCTCTTGCGAACAATATAACAATTAGTAGTTATAATCATCGATAATCATAGTGTAGATATTGCCTTTTTATTTTTTAAGACACGCACTTACATGAGCATAGAATGTAGATAATCTGCATTTGAGAGTCGCTTATCTTTCTTTTGATGTCGCTCCCATAATTGTTGATCAAGTTATAAAGTCATCATTTCACGTCCTTATATTGCATAGAATGCAAAGTTTTAAATATATTTAATACAACACTAAATTTGTATTATAGTGTTAAGCGTTTTACGTTAGCAAATCGATACGCGACGAATGACTTGCCACCATGCTGAGGTAAACGACCTCCAAGTGGTATAGCCGGGGGAGGGGAAGGAGTAGTATGGGGTATGGGAATCAAAAATGGTGCCAGTCGACGGACGTAGAAGGAGTGGGGCCCGGAGGAGCAATAGGGCACAGGGACGGGTGTGGTTGCAGAAGAAGTAGGCCGCACGAAAAAAAAAAGGGATGGACAGAGGAGGAGGGCGTTAGGGGAGTGGGGGAGCGGTCAGCGGTGGCAGAGAGAGGGATAGAGATATCTAATTAAGTTTCAGTTATAAGAGTCTTTAAAATCATTATTTTTTGCATCCACAATTCTAGTGTTGGTTGCCAATTAAAAAATACTTTCAGCGACCATTGGTCGCCATAAGAATTAATTAAAAAATACTTTAGCGACTAATGGTGTGAACCCCGACTCCCCAAAGTCCAAAAAATGTTATGATGAATAAACCGCTGTGTATTTATTGTAAATTATAATGAGTACAAGAATATTTTATTTACATAAGAATCATCGCGAGTCCGAAATCCTAATTTGACTAATTAAGGCGCGATTAGTTAAATGACTGAGATAAGAGTTACTAAGTAATTGGTTATATCAAGGAATGAGTTTAATATTAGATCTTGGTGACTAAAACAACGATTTTTGTTTAAGAATTCTTGTTGTTGCCAAAATTTGCACGACGATCCCGAAATTTTACAAAAATTACGTTTTGGCCCAAATTTAGAAAAAATAGAGAAAATGGTTGCCAATGAAGAAATTAAATTGTTTTTGAGCTAGTGTCATTAAATTAAGCTCTAGCATAAAGTTTGAGATCATTTTGAGGTCAAACGAAGAAGTTACGATGAAATTTCGGTAAAAACTATTATTTCGGGACCGAAATCATAACACCTAGAAAAAAAAAAAGAGGAACTGAGCTATATAAACTCTGAAAATTTACATAGTATCTAATAATTGGATAAAGAAGATGAGTAATGAAAGGAATTATGCTAGAAGGGCTACGAAGTCAGCTTAGAAGCGTAACAAGGTATTATGTTGATAAGAGTTATTTCGGTGGACTTAAATGCAAATTTCTTAAAAAAAGTAAGCACGACGCGCCTCACATTCACATGGCTAAGAATGAGCTGGCCTTTAGACATTATATCTGATCTTAAGTTGGCTTTGTTGGCATAAGTTAAGTAAGAGGTGTCAAATTTCAAGCTTGAGATGAAAAGGCGATTACCTTAACGTGATGTAGTCGTGACACACCAACTAGCTTAGCCTTTTATATAAATAAGAAGCCCTTGAATGAATTTAGAACATAATTAAAGTGTAGAACGTGAGAAAAAATGGCAAGAGAAAGAAAAGAGAGAGAAGAAGAAGGAGAATAAGAAGTTGAATATAAATGAAAAGGCTTGGTTTATAGAAAGCTAGGTAAGTGATTGATACTTTTTCTTGTAATATGATTTATTTTAAGTTTCAAAATAAGTATTGTTCGTGTAAATTTAAACCAACATCGCAATCCACACCTCTAGGGTGTGATGCTGCAATGAAATATATAATTGGCCGGAAAAAGTAAAGAAACAGAGTTTTTAGAGTGGTTTAGCCCTCCTCCGGAGTAATAGCTTACGTCCACTGAGAATGTTATTTCGAATACTCTAATTACAAGTAAAATTTGATTAATCGCTTCACCAGTCCCGTCCTTCCCCTTTTATAGTCGAAGAATGACGGTTTGGAGAAGGAAACATAATGCACGATCCCTTAAATCTCGCGAGTAATGCCTGAAATAAATGTGCAGTTATGGAGCGGTTATTTCTCCCTAAAGACTCGGAGATTGAATATCTAAACGGTTATATGAATCGCGAGTCTTACGGACTTAAGTACAGTACATCCTATGACGGAGGCTAGAAAAGCAGAACGGAAATAAAGACCTGAACTAAGTCGCGTGGACTTCATCTTCATTCGGGGGTCACCAACTTCGCGGGTCAAGCCCTCTGCCTTGAGTGAAGTCTTTACTTTCTCCGAGGATAGCTTGGTGGGGTCAGATCATCTTCGATGATCCGCGGTCTTCTTGCCCGTCAATCTATCTTTGAGGGTCTTGTAATAAACTTAACACCACCTTCGGTGGTGTTTTTCCTGCCTTTCGTCGTGGGTATAAGATTGAGGATCATCTTCGACGATCCTCATCCAGTCTTCTAGGGTCGCTATCATGATGATGTAGCATCCATTTCAGTTAGGATCGAGGGCTTGTGCTCGCATTAAATGCTCCTCGGGGACTCCTCCCCCGAGGCTACGTTCGCTGACGAAAAGTAACTTATAACAAGTATTATTTCATATTTCTTGCTTGAACATAAAGAAAATATGGTGGATTCAAATGATCTTTAAGCTAAAAGGGTTGAACATAAGAAGGAAAAGAAATCATAAAAGGTAGAATTCTTTTCCTCAAAACCATAGATTTGTACAAGTGTGTTTCAAGATGGTTTGGAATAAAATATGATGTTGATGTTGAATTGAGTTGCTGATTGAGAATTGATGAGTTTATGACAAAAAGGAATGGATATCCTTGTTTGAGAAAGGATTTTCCATAGTTGAATTAAGGCTGAACATGTTATGCTTAATCATAGGATTAAATGAACTAATTTTTGTGTTTTGAGTTGAAAATGAATTAAACATTCAATGTTGAAAAGTTTTGTTCATGTTTAGTGTGATTGAAAGTGTTTAAGTTGTGAAAAACCCTTAAAAATGGGTTTGGAGGTGGAATAGCACGTTTTAGTGCCAAAATAGCATCATCCGAGCAGCCTGGGCGCTGCTTGTGTGCCCATTGCGCGTAGTGTGTACACCAGATGCGCACACCAGGCGCGCTGCCAGCACCCAGCGCACCTGTGGGCGACGTGTGTGGCCCCTGGTGCCTCGTGCATGGCCAGCACGAACTAGATGCGCCCAAAATTGACCTAATTCTAATATTTTCATGATATATATGTAATTATTACTTAATAAAATGAGTTTAAATCAATATGAAATAATTTGAAGTGTAAGTTCAGCTAGTCAATGGACTAAATAAGGTTTTATTTCATTGGTCAAGGAACTCGGAAAAGTCCCGGACCCGAATACCTTGAAACCTAATTCGAACGGCCGAGATCAACAAACAAGTGATCTATGTAAGTGGGCGATGAATCTACAACCTATTTCGTGCTGGGTTTATGTGCAGTTCATTATTTTTGCTTAATTCGATAGTGATTTTAAGAATAGGCCCGAGCCCTGGTAATGTGAATTTAGTAAAGATAAACCGGGATTACTCCTGTATTAAATAATACGTAGTACGGGTCGTGTCCCGATAGGTAAATCGGATAGGCTAAAAGTACAGTGAGCCTTGTTTTTTTGATATGAAACAACCCTTTTACGATGAAATAACCTTAGGTCCTCGAACCAAAGGTAAGAGAGGATTATGAGACGGGCATCATTAATTGTCGAATTCAAGCCCCAGCATGACTTCCTAGTGACTTCGGATTCACATCCTAAGCGCTAATGTAATTGAAATGTCGAATGATATTGTTGACTACAAGGGTAGGAATTTAACCCAAAACCAAGAAAATATGCATTGTGGCTCGGTTATCTGAAATGATAAGCTACTGGGTGTTGTTGATTTTTAGTAAACAACATACAGTAGAATTCTAAAACGATGTCAATGGTACCAGCGTCCTTTGAGACAACAACTCCTCTTACAAGCCAATGAAAAGGAAAGTAATGATGAAATGCATTGGCATAGCTTGCTCCGTGGGTTATAGTAGAGAGATGCTCTGAAAGGTGAGCTGACCTACTCCCCGCTTAGCGCCATTAAAGTAAAGTTATATGGTACTATTAGTGGATCCTGGACGATAATAGAAATGAAATCAAAATCGTCGAGACATCTAATGGAATGACTAAGGCGAACGCTAAGAAAGTATGAACTGTTATTGATAGGTCTAGAAGCAGGAGTTAATCGGTATGGGACAGTTGATTTCTTTCTACTTGTTATTGTGATTTAAATAAATGTTCATTGTATTATTGTAATGTTATATCGGCACGACTCATATATTAGTTAGTTCGTCACTTACTGAGTTTAGCAACTCACTGTGTTTCTTGATCTTGTAGATAAAAGTAAGCTCCAAACGAAATGACGTGGGATCTTTGAGCACTGGAGAACATGCATGTAGACAAAACCAATGACATCAACGATTCTATACACGTACCTCATATATATATATATATATTGATGAATATATATATACACACATATGTATATGACATAAATATCTATGTTTAATGTAATGACTCTATGTTGTAAGAAATAAATAAAATACACATGCATTATTTTACATATATTATGTTGAGATTTATGAATGATGAAAAAGCTATTACGGCTTGTGTTAGCGGGTCGTGACAATTGGTCGCCAATTATTTTCCATCACAAGAATTCCATGGGAACCAATAATTTTCTCTTTGAATTTAGTGCCTTTTTTATTATAAGCGACCATAAATGGTCGCTGATTTTTCTCTATAAAAAAAAAATAAATTTGGTTGCCCATAGAATATGGTCTCTGATTATGTCAAATCAGTGACCATAAAAAGTGATTGCTGATTTTGTGGTCGTGGATACCATTTTTTGTTGTAGTGAGTAGACGACTTGTTAATTTTTTTTTATTTGTTTTCTAAGTTGAAAATCTAGGAACACATTTCAATAGCATTCATAAACATTTTTAGTTTTAGAGGATTACTATCAACTTTATCCTTTCAAGGAAACTTTTCTAATCCCAATGCGTGGTGGACTTTTTTTCATCATTAACATCACTTAGGAGCACATGAGAGTGTTCTTCATTTGAGACATTTGTAGTGCCACGTGTCAGTTTTTAGAAGCTCCAACTATATCAAGCAAACCAACAGAAAGCCCAAGGGAGCACTGATGAGTGTGTATTTTATACACTCATCGTATGTATTTTTCAGCTTATATTGATTTGCTTTACTCAAATTTTGTGTAATTTTTATGTATTTTGTGAAGTTGTGCTTAACATTTATTCAAGAAAATTTAAGTAAAAATATGCCAATATTGAAGATGAAATAATAAAGAATAAAAACTTTTTAACATATTTTTTTAAGTCAAGGTTTTAAGCTACAGATGATATAGCGCTCAAAACGGGCGTTAAAGCACTTAGGAATGGTGTTTAGTGCAAAGATCGCCCAAGTGGATGATAAATCGTATGAGCTACGTTGCCCACAACCTCTACAAAACTGCAACCACGTCTGAGTGAAACGGCGTGTGATACCGTACCTTTTTACTTTAATGTAATATTCAGGAATGTTTTAATAAAAATGAGCAGGAAATCTTCCGGATGTTTATTTTATCACATTTATATGTTTTAGTAAATTTAACTAGTAAAGTCGTGTCAGAGCTTTTAATGATCGAAGAAACGATATGTAATTTTGAGAAAAATTGCATATAGTTTAGTTGAAGAAACGACATATAGTTTAGTTGAAGAAATGACATATAGTTTAAGGCTTGAGGAAATACTACAAGTAATTTTGATGATAGAAGAACTTAGGAAAGTTTGACAAAGGATGTTACAAAATAGGTAAGTTTTTCTTTTAACAAAAGTTACCATTTTAGGTTAGGTCAGTATGTGATATTTTGAAAAGTATTTTTGGACAAATCAAGAAGAGATATGTGTCATTTATACAAGAAAAAGGGACAAGCTTCGTGTCCAAATTTGTAAGAAGGAAAGTCAAAGAAATCAAACCAAAAAGAAGTTATCAATAATTTTGGGAAAATAAGGATTTAGAAAACAAGTAAGGAAATTCTTTTCCTTTATCTCACCCCCCTTATGTGCCCACCTCTCTTATAAATAGAGCCTCTTGGCTTCACTTTTTCCTCACACCAAAACTTGAGAGCAAGCCAAAAAAAAAAAAAAGTTAAACTCTACGGAGATTTTGAGAGAACATAGAGAAGTCTTTGTAGAAGAATTAGAGGAAGAGGCAGGCTATCAAAGGAGAAATTATAATTTTTACTCTACTGAGATTAAGGTAAAAAGAAGTCCTGTAATATTTGAGTTATGATTCTTTTATTCGAGGTTAACCCGAATCGTGTTTGTTAGGACACACGCATTCGAGGACGGTTTCGAAGGAATTAAAGGCACAAGAAGCTAGAATCAATCCTGAGGTTTGCTGTCATAACTATCATTTGTTTTGAATGTTAAAATACTCATGTTAGGGTTTTCTATGAATTTTTAGTTCAAAAACCTTCAAACTAAACCCGGATTGCGTTATTATTTTTCTTACTTTTCTGGAAAAAAATTCACCGTCTGTTTTTATGACGTTTTTCTTTTTGACATACTTAGAGGCCAAATCGTTTTTATCATTAAATATAGAAAATTTGGCCTCTATTTTCGTGTATTTCCCGATTTCTCGAGACTGTCGAATCTGCCTTATAAAGAAAGTCTAAGATATGTATATTGTCTGTAAAAACCTATGACTGGAAAGTTGTAGATCTTTGAAAAATAATATGAGTTTATTCAGCACATTTTTTCATATTCTTTACTAATTTTCCTGTATTATGAAATTAAGATTTTTATTTAATATTTAATTTTAAACCAATTTTAAATATACTTACTTGAAAGAAACACTTTTAATAAGGACTAGTTGGCTAAGGTACGACAATGGAAAACTAAAACGCTCTGTCTAAAAAGATTGATTTTTGAATAAGGTGTGCTTTGTGATCTTCTCCACAGTTATCTGGGAACCTCGGGGTGTTCTATCTAGGTAAGTTAGGCTTCAAGCGAGACCATAGTACCATTTTTAATCGATCTGGGAACGTTTTGGTGATTACAATCGTACCGCTACAAACTTATCTTTATTCATATCTCTATAGAACTTTAGTGTTTTTAGTTAGAGTTTATGTTTAGAGTAGATATTTATGTTAAGTCCATGAAATTAGGTTCTTACCGCTGCCGACACTGTCAACCGTTAATCTCTATAGCTCTCGACTCAAGGTGAGTACAAATGAAGTAGTTAAAAAAGAAAATGTTATGCAATGTTTGATGTGACAAAATTATTTTACGATGAATGATGATATGATGATATGTTATATGATGAATGTTTACATGATGAAAGGTTTCAAAGTTTACGATATCATGTTTTTTGATAATGATTTATATACATGATTATGCTGTTTTTAAATTTCAATGACTTTACAATCATGAAGCATGTTACTGAAATAATTAAGTGATAACGAAAGTTAAAATTATATCATTTCGCCCGTTCTCCTTGTGTAGACCAAAGTGCATTAAGGAGGCAGTTTTTAATGAAAAGTTATAATGTTTTTGGCGTTAGTCGCGAGGACCTAGTATACCCTCATTGACTATCGGTCTAGCGCGTTTCACGAGGTACGTACACTATGATAATGATCCTCTATGATGAAAGATAAAGCGAGATGAAAGTTAAAGAAAATTGATGTGTAAATAATAAAGAATAATTTGTCATGCATTGCATAAGTTTTGTTTTGTGAGAGAATAGTTGTTACTCACTGGCTTCTAGCTCAGATGTTTTTCCTTCGTACTGTAGGTAAAAAACCTATGATTTGAGTTTTGGATTGTACTACGGTGGTACAAGGCGAACGAGGCGAGCATGGGAAAACTACGTAAACTATCTTCCGTTAATTAAAAGTAATTTATTTATTTTAAGTATTCAAGTTTCATATGAATTTATTTTAAGTCTGGAGACAAATATTATATGTTATAGTTATAACATTTACGAAGAATAAGTTTTCTTAAGTTATTAATAGTGTTATTGTTTTACAAGTTTATGTATGTATATTTATGAAGTATATGTTTTATGTTGGAAAAAAAATTATTATGATTTTCCTCCTAAACTTAAGTAAAGTGTAAGTACAGTAACGGTCCGAAAAGTCGGGTCACTACAGTTAGTATCAGAGCGGTTTTCCTACCATCCTACCTCGCTACCTCGCAGAAGACTGTCAACACAATTCAAGTAAGTTTTTATGTTCTTTATTTTCTTTACATTTTATTTTTCTTCGAACAGACGTAAGGTCGTAGACACCATGGTAGTGTCTGTCAAACTTATAAAAGAGGACATGATGACAACTAAAGCTTTCAGAGCTATTAAGACCTCTATTTTTGATGGAAGTGATCTTAACAAGGTTGTCGCTTGGATCTATGAGATGGATGGTCTATTCAAAGCTGCCATGTACTCAAGAGATTCTACAAGACCCTAACCATTACACAGCTCAGAAGTAGAGTATTAGAATGGTGGATCTGGAAGCAAGACACCTCGGAACATGATGATTGGACTATGATGTGCATAGTCCTAATGAGTCGCTATATGGGAACGACTCTAGAAGCTGAACGAAGAAGCCATTACTTAGTAAACTGGACCTCTTGGCAACGACATTTTGGAAAATCCGTGGAAGAGTACGTGGAACGATTCAGGGCTCAAATCTTGAGGCTAGCCCCTCCAGATGAAAGCCAAAATGATTTGATTTGGCTATTTAAGAAGGGATTGCCACATACAATAAGAACACTTTTTCACCCACAATTTTAAACAGTGTAGAAGCTGTTATTAATGATTCTTTAGAGATAGCAAGCAGGCTCGACATCGACGAAGAAGTTCAGGAGTTCACGCCCATGGATTGAAGACGAAAAAAAGGAATTAAAGATTTGGAACTTGTGTTTAGATTGATTTAAGAATGATTTAAGGATTTAAGTCCAATAAAGGCCCTTGCTGTCATTTTATGTATAAGTTCATTTTTCATGAAATAAAAGTTTGATTCTCTTTCGAATCATATGATATGTAGTATATGAAGTACGAAAAATTGGTCTTTTCTGTTGATAAAGTATAATTTGTTTCAACATTAAGAGATGGAACGAATTCATTAGATAAGAAGAATGACTGCTCTGGCAGTGGCTAAAGTAGCTGCACCTGAAGCTATTACTGAAAAAGCTACACCTGGAGGTGTGGCTAGACAAGAAGCTACTCCTCAAGGAAGAGGAAGGGAGGAAGAAACGCCCTTAGAGCTACATGAGAAAGAGGTCGTGACAGAGAAAATGTCGCTGTGGCACTAGCAGCCCTACCACCCGCTTAACCAGACGTTGTTGTATTGCTCAATACAATGCAACAATGGTTGGAATCCCAAGAAACTATGATGAAAGTCATACTTGATTTTATGAATGTTGCTAATAGAGATAAGGTGAAGTGCAAGTCCTTTGTACTGAAGAAGGATGCACGCTAACTTAAGAAGAAGTGTGTATCAGATGACCTGGCTGAATTCGTGGAAGAATTCAACGCCAAATTCTTTATCAGAAAGGCTATGAGTACCCAACAAAAAGAGTTCAATGAACTCAAGTAAGAAAACATGGCCGTGGCCGAAGCAGTCACCAAGTTTACCCAACTGGCTACGCTATGTCCCCGTTTGGTACCTACGGAGGAAGAGAGGGTTAGAAGGATGATGAAGATGTTTAAGCCCAATCTAGCTATGGCTATTGGTAGTAGTTCTGAACCTTTAACCACTGTGGCTGATTGTGCAACCCGTGCACTCAGGACATAATATCGAATGATACAGGTCAAGGAAGAATGAGCCCATTTTCACAAGGCTTAGATAGAGGGAATGAATCGAGAGAAGAATGGAAACAAGAGGCCCCAAGGAGGAGGAAACAATAACTACGATGGGCCAATGAACTAATGAAACAACCCGCCCCAGACGGGCAATAATAACAGGAAATGATGCCTTTAAGCATAAGTAGTACTAGTGATAGGATCTCATGACTTCTAAGAACAGCCTTGCCTTCGGGCGAAATTATTTTATCAAATTCTTTCTACGACAAGTTTCGATGATAATAAATGGTGTTATACTACGCGCTAACTTAATAGCGATTGAGATGAAAGAGTTCGATGTCATTATGAGAATGGATTTCCTAGGGAAGCACAAGACAATCATTGCTTGCAGATACCGAATGTCACTTTTAGGTCCAAGGATGTGAGAAGTTTTCTTTTAAGGGAAGATCACTACTCAATCCCAAGATTGTAATCGGCTATTCAAGCTCAGATGATGCTATCAAATGGATGTATGGGTTTTCTAGTCTCGACAATGGACAATATAAAAGAGATTATGTTAGACCCGATTAACGTACTGGTCGTAAAGGATTTTGCGGATGTCTTTCTAGAATATTTGCCAGGATTACTCCCCGAACGAGAAATTTCTTTCGAAACCAAATTACTACCTGGAATGTGACCCAAATCGTATGGCTTCTGCCGAACTGAAGAAACTTCATACCCAACTTCAAGAGTTATTGTACAAGGGTTTAATCCGCCCCAGTTACTCTCTATGGGGTCCTCTAGTTTTATATGTCAAGAAGAAAGATGGGAGTTTCAGGATTATATGCATTGACTATAGAGAGTTGTACAAGGTAATAGTCAATAACAAGTACCTAGTCCCAAGGATTAATGACTTGTTCGACCAGTTGAAGGGTGCGTCAATCATTTTGAAATTCAACCTCTGATCCGGCTATCATCAGCTAAGAGTAGAGGATGGAGACATTGCCAAGACTGCCTTTAGGACTCGATATGGTCATTACGAGTTCACAGTCAAGCCGTTTGGACTCACAAATGCTCATGCCGCACTTATGGACTTAATGAACTGTCTTTCTAAAGTATTTAGACAAATTCAAACTAATGTTCATCGACGACATCCACATCTATGCAAGGAATTAGAAGAGCATGAAGAGTGGGAAGAACACTTAAGGTTGATATTTCAGTTGCTAAAAGAACATCAATTGTATGCCAAGTTCTCTAAGTATGAATTTTGGCTAAGTAAAGTCCATTTCCTAGGGCACATAGTGTCTGCTGAAGGGATATTGGTAGACCCCGCTAAGATTGAAGCAGTTAAAGATTGGAAGGCCCCACAAAGTGTTATGAAGATTAAAAGTTTCCTCGGCTTAGCGGGCTATTACAGAAGATTTGTAGAAGGATTTTCTAAAATAGCAACACCGTTAACCGCCCTCACTCGGAAATGAAAAAAAAGAAAGTTTTCAAGAACTAAACTGACGTCTGACAAATGCACTAATTTTGATAATTTTGACCAGTGGCAAACTGTAAGTCACTTATAGCGATGCCTCGAAGGTCGGAGATTGTGCCGTCTTAATGTAAAACGGGAAGATAGTAGCCTCTGCCTCAAGACGATTGAAAGATCACGAGTAGAATTCCTCTATGCACGATTTAGAGATGGCTGATGTGGTCTTTGCCTTAAAGATCTGGCAAGATTAACTCTATAGGGTAAGGTATGAGATCTATACAGATCACAAGAGTCGTAAGGATATCTTTACTTAGAAATAGCTCAATATGAGGTAACGAAGACGACTCGAGCTGGTCAAGATTATGATTGTGAAATCCTCTACCATCCGAGGAAAGAAAATAGTGTGGCCGATACACTAAGTAGGAAGGAAGAAGACAGACTTATGGCTATACATGTTTTTCACCCAAAGTTACATGAAGAGATAGATGAGCTAGAACTAGAGGTTGTATTGGAAAGTTTTGAAAACTTAACAATTCAACCAACCATAATAGATGGAATGAAGATAGCTCAAGCACTTGATACGGATTTGGTGAAGATAGTGAGTGAGATTCACTAAGGAAAGGAAACCTCATTCACACTCTCCGAAGATGGGATTCTACACTAGGAAGGACGGCTCTGTGTGCTAAATGATGAAAGAATAAAGAAGCAAATACTCTCTGAGGCACACGACACGCCTTATTCAGCCCATACAAGAGAAACAAAGATGTATCAAGGCTTAAATGAGCATTTTTGGTGGAATGGGATGAAGAAATATGTAGTTGGATATGTTAGTAAGTGCTTGACTTGTCAAAAAGTCAAGACTGAACATAGACATCCTGCTGGTGAATTACAACCCATAGAGCTTTCAGAATGGAAATGAGACCATGTCACCATGGAGTTTATGGTGGGATTGCCTAGAACAGTCGAATGATATGATGCTGTATAGGTCGTTGTCGATTGGTTAACCAAGTCAGCTCATTTTATACTGATCAAAGTCACTTTCTAAAAAGGTGTTTTTGAAGTTATCTCCATTTCGAGGGTTAATGAGATTTGGCAAGAAGGGAAAACTCAGGCCGATATTCATTGGACCATTCGAGATCCTCGATCGAGTAGGAACTACGGCATACCGCTTAGCCTTGCCACCCTCAATGTCAGTTGCGCACGATGTATTTCATGTCTCTATGCTCTGAAAGTACAATAGAGATTCTTCGCACGTGCTGAAATACCAAGAAATAGAGAATACACCTATGGTTTAGTACGAATTACAACCGACCAAGATTTTGGATAAAAAGGAAAAGGTGTTAAGGAATAAGGTTATCTCCTTGGTCAAGGTTTTATGGAAGAGTTATTCTTCAGAAGAGGCTACATAGGAATTGGAAATTGTGATGCGAAAGAAGTACCCAACACTTTTCTAAGTTTCGAGGACGAAACTTTCGTAAGGGGGAGGGAATTGTAACCGCCGGTTTCATGTTATGCATAATTTGTAAAGCACGGCCAAGGCCGGATTAGTGTTCTTCGCATCTCAAATGTAAAGAAGATATTATAGTTTAATAAAATACTCAATTCTACTCTTCCATTATGATTTTAGATTTAATTAAGAATATTTCTTTTAAGTTCGGCACCAAAATCCCGACTCAAAACCTAATCGAGCCGAACTCTCGGATTTTACCAGGAATGCATAAAGGGTGACCTCTGACATCAATTAAGGAATTATAAAGTCAAGACACGATTAGTAGTACCTCGGGAAGATACTCAAGCTCAGAAAAGCAAGAAGTGCATAATTGCAAATAAGCCCCCGAACTTTTAGAAAATTGTATTTTGGCCCAATTTTTTTGACTTTATAAGAAAATGACCTCGTTTGAAAAAAAAAATGTTTTATATCAAAGTTTATTTGGATAAATCAAGCTCAAATATCAAGTTTTGGACATATCCGAACTCAAACGAACCCGTATAGAGGAGATTTCTGCACAATCGGGTAAAATTGTAAAATGCAGAAAAAATAGTTGTGAGTGCCGAAAAATCATGAAAATTTGAGGAAAACCTTATTTTATTATAAGGAAAGGATTTGTAAAATAAATTAGGTCAAAGAGGTCAATAAAAATTATAGAATTACACTTTCATTGCAGAATTGTGGCTGATCAGTGTGAGTTGTCAAGTTAGATTCATGCTTGGAGCAAGGTGGCATTTAGTTTAAGAGTAATGGTGGCAAAACTTTAGCTAGGTGTCAAAATAAAGCCTTAAACTCACTCCTTGAGTTGTTTAACTCAACCTTGATCTAATGGAACCTTGGAGTCCAACCTTTATAGCTGAAAAGAGGAGAGAGAAAGTCACTTTTATCGCCTAAATTCAGAAGCTAAACTGAGAAAAGAGAGAATCCAAAGAAAGCTTGAAATTAGAGAGAATTTTCCTAAGTATTTAAGGAGAAAAGAAAAGCTCTTGTGAAGAGATTTGCACTCTTCAAGTACATTGTAAGAAAGTCAGATCCTAAGTGTGTCTCTCTTTTCTCATGATTTCACATTTAAACGATGTGTTGTTCAAGAGTTTCAAGGATCAAGTGAAGTTGAAGTCTTTTGAGATCACTTGTGGTAGGATCTCTACTTCTCTCCTCTTATCCTAATCTATTTGAGAATATATGAAGATGATACTGAGGTTCATGGTTGCATGTTTAAGTTTTGAGTATGCTAACTGAAAGTTAAGAAAATGTAAGTTTTTGTAAAAAGGATCACTCTTGGTAAAATTAGGATATAGATCATGAAAATGAATTCAATATCATGAAATAAGTTATCCTTGATGTTCATGTGTGTATTTTCATGGTTTTCAAGCATGTTTGTACATTTTTAGAACTTTGGAGAAGGTTAGAAATCAACCAAATCCGGGTCACCAACATTCTACAAAAGAAAGCAGAATGCTGGTGTACACCAAGTAGTCGACCAGTTTACCAAGCGGTTGACCGGTTCCTCAATTTTCACGTTTAAGAAATTTACATTCCGAACCATTTGTCTTCTATCAAAGCTCTATACTATTCCATGCCTCCATACTATTTTTAAATGCATAATGTTATACTAAATAAAGGTTTTTAATGAAAAATTACAGGATTGAACAAGAGATTGCATATGAATCAAAAGTAAAGTTTCAAAATAATAAGTTATGAGTATTTTTCTGCATCATGAAACTGTTATTGACAAATTAACTAAGATAAGTCAAAATGAACATGAAATTAGTTTTATACATGCATTATACATTTGTCAAACTTTTCAAAGAGTCATTTCATGAGCAGTTTTAGAAATTGATAAAACTTTTGGTTAAGCATAGCTCAATAAAACTTTGCATGTGTAAGGCAGCTAGAGTTTTTTGGATTTCTGGGAAAATATAAGTTAGCAAAATCTAAAATTTACTTTCTATAATAAATTAGACTTAATAAATTTTGCATAGAATCAAGAATCAACTGATTTGGAATTGTCAGTCAAAAGATATGAATTTTCAAAGTTTCTACAAAAACTGGTTTAAAATCAGTTAGTTTTCAAGCTACTGATTTCGGGCCCTTCATGACCCATATTAAAATTCCAAAACATACAACGCAACTATTGTAAAGAAAGCCCTTTGAGTCTAGTTTCCAATTCCACCAGTTTCGTGTCGATCCGACTCCGGAACAAAAATTTATTCTCATTCTCATGGAGGGTGTCGGATAAGTTTTTATGCTAAGTGTCCAGCATGAAACGGTCGACCGTTTCTTAAAGCGGTCGACTAGTTGCTGCAGAACACTAGTAAATAGGTTCTAAAATCAGCCTGTTGAACCAAATTATACACCCTTTTGTAACGAACATGCAACACGAACTTGTTAGCTTGTGGTACAATTAGAAACCAAGTAGAGAAGTGAATTTTGACACCTTTGAATTGCACCTTTAGCAGCAAAACTTGTGAGGCATATCATGCGCGGAAAATAGCTGCAAAAGGAAAAAGGAACAAGCATAGGCTGCAAGAGCCATAATTGGCACATCAATTTGTAAGTGACAATGCACTTACGGTACCATGACGTGTGATGTTTGTTAAGACTTTTTGTGCATTGTAATATGATGATAAAACGTGTTTTTATTTATATTTCTTGTAGTAAGGAATACTTAGGCCCGAACTATGATTAATGTAATTAATCAAGATAAATGGTCAATAAAACTTAGCACAGTTTTGACCGTTAAGCTAAAAAGTTGAGTATAGCCTAAGAGATAAGAAACCGAGCCTTGTTATATTGTAAGCATTTCACGTTTAAACTATCTCGTGTCTTCGGACCGATAGATGACGAGAGTTACGATCAGTTGTCGTATCAATGCCAGATTCAAATCTCGAGCGAGTCGATGCAAGGGGCAGGGTTAGTGTCCCGAGACCCAAGATCAAGTTCCTTCATAGGATAATGTTAAATTAAAGTACACAGGTTTTCACCCCGAACATGTAACTCTCAGGAAACATGGATCGGAATCGCCTTTTTTATAAGGCTCCGGGGAAGCCAAAAGCTCAATATGTCGAAAAAACAAAGTCAACCGTACCACTGTCCCACAAGGGGACTATATAAAACTCCTCTTTAAAAGGTGAGAAGATGCGTCTTCCACTCCGAGCACTTCAGCTACTGTTGCTCGAGGAGATTAGCGGTCGGGAGATACTTCAGATAAGCTAGGCCCACTCCTGCTAGGGGGCCTAATGAAAGTTAAAAGTAAAAATGCGGTTACTGTTAGTGGATCTCAGACTACAAGGAAGTTAAAAAACAAGCGCCAAGAAGTTCCTTAGAATGGCTGAGGCGTAACGTAAAGGCTAAAGATAAAGAAATGTTTGAAGGGGGTATGGGACGGGTGACACTCTATACATAAGTTAGTCTTAAAATAATTCTGAATTGTTGTATC
Organism: Boehmeria nivea var. tenacissima; assembly: GCA_018132145.1. Lineage (NCBI taxonomy): Eukaryota > Viridiplantae > Streptophyta > Magnoliopsida > Rosales > Urticaceae > Boehmeria > Boehmeria nivea. Next base: position 4,425,062 of record CM030881.1, read on the forward strand.
TATCTGGATTTATTGTAACGTACATATCATGATATATCATGCCATGACCTGTAAGATTCGTTAGTTCGTCCTTACTGAGTTTAGCAACTCATTAGGTTCTTGATGTTGTTGACAGGGGAAAGATGAAGGTAGAATAAGTTCAGCACTCGGAGCCAGAGACGGGTGTGTGTGGCACAGAATGAATGAAGACCCGGCACATATATATGTTATGTTGGTTTTGAAAAGAACATGTAATGAAAGACTGTGAACACAACTATTTCAATGTAAATACGTGTATATTATATATAAAAAAAACTGCGCACTATGTTATATTATTATTTTGTGCTGTATGGATTTAAGTAACGTAAATATATGTATATAAAGAAAAAGAGTCACGCTCGCGGCAGCGGGTTGTGACATTCCCAAGTAGCTACATTATGTGACAATCTTATCAAGGAACCCATAAGTCGGCATGAGGGCCAACTAGAAGGATGTGGCTCGTGGTTACCTGTTCTCCCCCAAGCGTCGATACAGGTATGTTGTCATAGATACTTCTGCCCAAGATTTCCACGTCATTATTGTAATAATCAAAATAATATTTTGCCTTTACCACAAGATACGCGTACGACAGGATCACGAGGATGAGAGGTTAAATCAGCCTCCTCGATATGCAGTGGTGTTTAACTGCATATCCATCCAATATGGTGCGAAGTTTCCACTATAACCTTCCATCCTCGAGATGTTAATCCATTAAAACTTTTTTCCTACACAACTATACTCGATCGCCTACAGGACTATGTTGTGTAGTCTTATCTTGTGAAGGCAATATAGTTCCTTAGGCCTAATGCCTCGAATATTCATAAGGTTATACCATCTATATACGTGCCCGTATGAGACGGGGTTTTACTACTTCAATCAGCAGAAGGTCCTTGTGACCTTCCTATACTTGGAGTTCCCGGTTTCTAATAAGGGTTGAATGGATGCAACTTCTCGATCGGCAGGAATTTCGACTCTAAGAGCTCGCGCCCGAGTATAATCCACTGCCTCAAGTATGTAGATACATAAATAGTAGAGCCAGCCCTTGAGACACATTCCCGAAGAGGTCATCCCCGATGCGGTGGTTGTTGAGCTCCCTACCAGGCTACAACACACAATCTCCACTTTTGCATACTGCACTTCAGCCCCCGACTAGGAGAGCACCCTTAGCCTCTCAATTAAGGATCGCCATGCCAACTGCATCCAAGCGACCTCAGTAGTAAGTTTCTATTTCCTCTCTGTGCTTGCGTTTTATCATCTTACTTAGAAAACTCCATCTTGTTTTTATCATTTTTATCATCTTATTTTTATCATCCGTGTTCTCGCGAATCAATCAAACATGCTCATCCTTACGCTCTAGGATGAAAAGCTAAAGAAGAAGGTTTTCGAGCTGTACGGGGAGCTAAAGCACTTCAGGCAAAAATCGCTAAAGAAGAAGTTCAAACCCTTATCGAGAGACTGAACTAGCCTTACTCCTAGAGCAGCTCCTATTAGTGAAAATAGCTAATCACGCGAAAAGTGTGACTGAGGATTTTTTCTATCTGTTGACTTACGCTTAGGCCCTTAACTCTTGGTCTTCTATGTATGTCCTGCCACCATGTCCAATGGTGAATAAACTTTGGTCTAAGACATTATACATAATGAGAACAAGGATACTAATTGGGGGTATTGATCCGCGATGTTATAGCTTAAGTGCCCATTAGTCAACTGTCGCTTAAAACGCATTTTACTTACGTCTAGGTCCAGACAAGACCTTTTTTTGTGAGGACATCTAAGACCTCGAGAACCGCATAAAATTAACACAAGAATAAAACTAAATTAAAATTTGTTTAAAACATAACGTCGCGGCCTAATGTCAGTATTACAAGAAATTTGTTATCAAAAGAAAAGACTAAAAACTTTGATATTAATAATAGTGCTTGAGGTGCTCAATGTTCCAGGGATACTTCTCTATGTGGCTTGAGAGCTCAGCGAGACGATTAGTCCCTAGTCGCATGACCTTTATGATCTGGGTAGGGCCTTCCTAAGTTGCTCCTAGGTTGCCTGCACTTTGTTCCATCATATGTTGGAATACCTAGGGGAGGACAATATCCTGACCTTGAATCGTCGAATTCATGAAATTGCAATAGCTCGCCCTTCTTTGCTTTTAAACGATCATTCGTGGGCGAGCCTCTTCTCGTTGTTCTTTAATTATAATTTTTTTCGTGAGGAGAACGTTGTTCAACTCCTTCTTGAAATTTTTGTACTTAAAGGAGGGCACTTTAACATTTACAATAAGCATTTACTTTACTCCTTAAACCATTAAAAAGGGGGTTCTCCCATGGAAATACGAGTAATGGTGCTATAACCCCGTAGTATAAGGTATAGTTGCTCTTTCCACTTTCCTTGGTGTTGATCAAGTCATCACTTGAGGTTTATTTTAACTACCTTTTTGACAGCCTTGACTTATTACTATGAGGGTGCAAAGGCGCTGACCAGTTATTCCTAATGTTGTACCACTTACAATCAACTTTTGCCTTGGTGTTGTCCAATTGTAGGGTAGTGTCAGATACAGAGGAATAACGAATCCAAAACTTGTATTTGATGATTTTCTCTATAAACTTGGCAAGGTTCTCCTCAGTGATCCATGTAAGAGGCAGAGCGTCATCCCACTTTGTAAGTAATCTACTATGACGATGTCGATTCCCCACTTGAAAAAGGGCCATTGTAAGAAAACAATAGTAAGGAGCTTGGGATGGGCTTTGATATGGGTGACCTCTAACATTTGTCACTCTTCTTTGTGTAGTCAATTGCGTCCATTCTTATAGTTAGCTAGTAGTATCCTTATCGTAGAGCTTTGTAGGCGAGATATTTCTCCCATTATGATTATCCCATACCCCATCGTGAATCTCCTTGAGGACTTCTTTTGGATCTGAGAGGGTCAAGCAACGAAGAACTTATAAAGTTTCCCACTGTAAATGAGGAACTTCTTCCCGTGGTATCTGACTCTTGTTGTTTGATCTCTCTCTTCCGACAACTTGTCATTTTGTAAATAGTCTACAATCTTGTCCATCTAACTAGGATCAGGGTCTACTTCCATGATAATTATTTTCATTGTGATTCTCATCTATGGAATCACTTTGATTGGGATCATCTTGAGTAGATCAGAGTCTCTTCTTATATAAGGCTTTGCCAGAACATTTGTGTTTGAATTTTATCTTGAAAAATGTGGATTAATCAATGCTTAGAAAACTTCTTGAGCTCTATATTCACCTGCTTGAGAAAGGCAGCTATGTATTCGTTGCTTGGAACTCTCTAGAGATGCGTCTAACTCCTAGTTATGAATCGTAGAAAACGTTAATGGAGCCTGACTCTAATTTTCTCTCAAGAAGCAATCCTGCGATGAAAGCCTTAAACTCAGCTTCGTTATTTGAGGCTTTGAAAGAGAATCTGAATGCAATACTAATTTGGTCATTTCTGTGGCTAATGAAAATTTGTCCATAGCCAAATCCGTTCTCGTTGGCTGATCTGTCCACATAAAGCTTCCACTATGGTTTCTCATCCTAATGGTCTCGATGTTCATTCTTAGGGAAAGTGAACTCCGTGTTGAAATCTACAAGTGCTTGGCCTTTAAGTGCGGTCCTTGCAGGCTATATATTATATAGAATTGTGTAAGCTTGATAGCCCATTTATGAAGATGTATAGACACCTAAGGCTTTTGTAGCACTTTCCTGATAAGGTAATTCATCAAGACCACAACTGGGTACCCGAGGAAGTAGTGCCTCAAATTCGTTGAGATAGCAAGCGCCAAATTTTCACCAAAGAGTTGCTTCGAGACATACTAGGCCAGGATTTGAACCCAAGCCACTTCTTTGATTAGCACCAAGCTGATCGCGGCTTCAAATACCGCGAGGTAGGTCACCAACTTCTCGCCGGCTATGGGCTTAGAGAAGAGTGGGGCTTGACCCAAATATGTTTCAAGTCCTATAAGGCTTTCTCACAATACTCTGTTAGGTTAAATACCTTACTTCCATGAAGAGCATTAAAGAAAGGGAGACACTTATCTATTGAGCGTGAGATGAAGCAATTAAGGGCAATGACTCATCCCAGCATCTTCTGGATACCTTCCCTAGCTTGGGTAATTTCATATCAATGATCACCTAAATCTTCTCATGATTTGCTTCTATGCCCCTCTAGTTGACTAAGAATACAAAGAACTTATCAGCCTTTACTGCAAATGCACACTTCTCAGGATTTAGCCTCTTCTCGAGCTGACGTAGGATTGTTGTTGGCCTTCATGCTCTTCACAAGCATGTCAATGACATAAATCTCCACTGTGTGATCTATCAATTCGGCGAACATTTTATTCGTCAACTATTGATAGGTTGCTCCCATATTCATAAGAGCAAAAGGCATTAAGTTTTAGCTGTTAATCCATTGGCTGATGATGAATATAGTATTATTCTTATCATATAATAACATCAGGATCTTGTTATACCCCAAATGTCCATTCATAAAGCTTAGAAGCTCATGACCAGTGGCTGTGTCCAACATTTGATCAATTTGGGGCAGTGAGAGAACTGTGTTTAGGGTAAACTGCATACAAGTTGTTTAAATCGATAAATGCCCACAATTTTTCATTAGGCTTCCGAACCAGAATGAGGTTTAAAACCCAATCTGGTTACTTGACTTCCCGAACGAACCCGTTGCGCTCAAGTTTGACGACCTTCACTTTAAGTACTCGGTAACGCTTGGGGTTGAGGGCTATTCACTTCTACCTCTTAGAAGGATGGCCACGATCAATATCGAGCCTGTGATACATAACGTCCGGATCTATCCCGACCATATGTTTGTGGCTCTAAGTGAATACGTCCTTGTTTCTCTTGAGACATTCGATTGTTCGTGTCCTATTCTCTAGAGATAGTCCAATTCCAATCTTCATCATCCTGTGTGGTTTCTTCTTGTCTAGTTGGACTTCCTCTAGTTGTTCGAGAAGTCACGACACTTGCTCCTTGGTGGGTTGTCGCAAGTCCAAGTTTTTAGGAATATTCCACAAAAATAAGATGTATTAAATATTTTTGAGAATAAATAAAAGAAGCAGTTATTCGTGAGTTTTGTTTGTTTTATTTTACTATAAAGTTGAATATGTATTAAAATCCCAAATACGTTAATTAAACTATACTTTTAGTATGTAAATAGTCTTTCATAAAAGAAGAATAAATTAGACGTTAACTTATTTAGATTAGTCCATGATAGATCAAAGAAGCAGGATCTCTTTTGTCAGAATTCACTAATACCATACATTACGTTATGAACGTGACCGTCTGATCTGCATGGTCAGTGTGTGCAACACAAGAGTAGAGGTATTCTATATAATAATCATTATATAGAACTTAGACTGATCTTATTCTAGAATCTTTATCTAAGTGCCATTATAAAGATTTGAGTCAAGGTCAGTAGATGATCATTTGACGGTAGATCTAAATCCTGAGTAATTCATAGACTCTTCACTTTGATTGACGGGTCCTTTTATTTTCTTACTTTAGTCCAAGAAGCATCTGAGCCCAATACTTGCATATTAGGAGCTTGCAATTCATTATTGTTGGGAATGTGAATTACAAATATGGAATTTAGCACAATAAAGTCAAAGTAGTTCCCTTAAGTGTTGAATTCTAGAACTGAACGGTATGAACGTTGTAATTCTTGGGTAATTACGAATTAACTGTTTACTATAGTACTTAAGGACTAAGATATAATCGAGGGGTAAAACGGTAAATTCACCTAGCACTGATTATTATATATTTAGTGAATGATCGACAATCATGCAACGATAAAATCAATCGATAATTGAAAACATTTTCAAATAAATAATATCCTTGTAATTCGATAGTATAGTTTTAGATTTTTAGTGGAGCAATCTCGAGATTAATAAATGGAGAATTCAATAGAAGAGTTTTAATTTAATTTTCAAGTTAATTAGAACTTGGATTCACGAGTTCATGGTTCCCTCTCCGTCTCAATAAATCGATGTAGAATTCTCAAAGAATAATTAAGAATTAATTATTTAATTTCTCACTATAATTTATATATGTTCATTAGACCACAATTATGAGAAATATCACAAGGAGATCCCTTCTTTTGTAAGTGCGAATTTTAGGGCAATTTAAAGAAATTTTTTATTTTGTAATTTATTATTAAATTAAAAATTAATGAATAAATTAAATACAAGATATTTACAAGATATATTTATGAGTTAAATATTAATTTAAGAGCTTTTGATAATTATCTAATTAGTAGATAATTACCCATTTGAACTAAATTTGAGATAAATCCTAATTGGATTAGGATTTGAAAAATCAAATCCTTTGTTAAGAAAGTGGGCACAAATTATGACTACAGAGAAAGAATGAGATATTTCTCATCAACTCAAATTATAGTGTTTTTTTAGTACACTAACAAATTAAGAAAACGGGACTTATTATTGGCAATATTTTCCTCCAACACTTGGCCGGCCACCGATAGTGGAAATTGGGAGAGAAATTGTTACCTTAATTCCTAATAGAGTTTTTTTGTTCTAGTGCCCTCTGACCTTTACGAGATATGGCAACTTGCGCCCTAACCTTTTATTTTTTGGCATTACACCCTGACTTCAAAATTCTTGGCCAACCGCTACAAATCGATAACGAACGTTAGTTTTTAATAAAAAATGACATGTGCGTGTCACATGACTAAATATTAAGTAATTCATTAGTTTTCTTCCTCCTCTTTCTTCTTCTTCCCCAATAGTCTAAAAAACAAACTTGATTACTCAAACTAAAATTGCACATCAAAGTACCATTAATTATCATACAAATCAAATGAATACCAATATATAAAAAGATTAATAATAATAAAAAACATCCATAAACTAACATATATCAACTTAATCTGTCCCTCACTTTTCCCGTCAAAACCACCCCCCAAAGAACTCAACATTCAACCCACACCATCACAGAACCCCCAAATTAAAGGCCCCAAAGAACTCAACTTTCAACTTGGAGACAAGGAAAGCGGTGATGTCCGCGACGGTGACGGCTTCTGCTGTACGAGTTACAAGACCTGGTCTCCTCGAGTCTACCCATAAATTGACATGAAAGTGTAGTAGTTTATGCAAATTAAATAAATCAATTTTTTTGCCACGTAATTAAATAAATCAATTAAACGAACTTATTTACTTACCAAAGTCGCCGTGTAATTCTGTCCTTGTACTTTGGCTCATCTTCGCTCAACTGTACCACTTCAACCTTTAAAGTGCTTTGATTTTTTATCACCGTAACTTCTTGATCATTTGGAGGCGGTTTTGTTATCTCTTTCACCAATAACATTAGTTTTTCCTTCAAAAGTAAAAGCTAGCTGTTTTTTCGTGCAATAACATTGGGAAACGTAGCTTTGCGACAACTTTCGTTTACTCAAAGGCAAAGTATTGTATAAAAACTACCAAAGCATAATTGTCTACAGAGAAGGAAAAAAAACATTTTTAGTACATCTATATTAAGCCTTTTTCGGTTGTTTAGAGCAATAAAGGCTCTAAAGAACTACATTACTTTAAGGAAAAGCCCCCATAACAGCCCTCGCATCAAACGCTGCACCGTCATACCCTTCCTCGTGCGCAGAAGTGATGCCCCAGATTTCAATCCAACCTAGGTCGCTGATGCCCCGCTCCCCTTGCTGCCATGCCATCGAACCACAACCTGAGATCCCCGACCAACCCCGCTCCTCATGCTGCCACGCCGCTCTAATCCCGACTCGAGATCATTGATAAATCCCGCTCCCCAAATCGTCGATGCCCCCGTTCCCCCTGCCTCCACTACTCAAAGACTCGAACGCCAAGTTGAGATCACTGACAAACTCTGCTCCCCTGGATTACTAAAGCCCCGCTCCCTCTGCTGCCACGTTGCTCGTTGCCCCAAAGCCAACTGATCTTCGAGCAAAAAAATTTGTGCAAGTTTTTATTTGACAGGGAAAAAAAAAGAAAAAGAAAAATACTTTTAAGAGGGGAGAGGAGGAAATTGAGTAAGGAAAAAAAAATACAAAAATAAGAATCTTGAAATTACCCAAACACCTATAATAGTTAGTCACGTGGAATGTACATGTCAATTTCCGTCCAAAGATTTGATGGAAGTTACCAATTTGTAGTAATCTGTCAAAAATTTCAAAGTCAGGGTGCAAACTGCCAAAAATATAAGGTTAGGGTGCACGTTACCACACCGTGTAAAGGTCAGGGGGCACCAGTATAAAAAACTCTTCCTAATATGCATACACATAATAATTATTTGATAATTATTTTTTTAAATAGTTTTTTGGATTCTATTTTTTTAATTGTAAATTTCCTGAGGGATAATTTCCTTTAGTGGCCGAAATTCCCACGCCGTAGCCCTTTAAACATGTGCTCTAGTAGCACACAAATTAATTTAGGCAATTCCAATAATTGGTCTGCCAAAACATTGCTAAATTCTCTCTAGGTTTAAGAAAAAATAGATTCTTCTCCTCCTCTTATAGCATAAATCGGCCAGGCCTATAGCAAGAGAAGGGAAAATTTTCTTCTCTTGTTTTGTATGAGATCAATTGAGCGAGCCCATATTCAAGTCTTTGACATGATCTGAGAATTTGAATGGAAGACCTTGGTATCGAAAGCTTGATCGGTAAATCATTGTGAGCATATTACAAAACTAGCACAACCTTAGCGGTCTCACAATGTATGGTGACTAAATCAAGTGTTTGCGGATTCAAGGGATTATATGGTATAATTTTTTTGTTCTTATTCTATTTAATTATATGATATTTATTCTTATAAAAATTTCTGTAATTCAATATGTTCATGAGACCCACATTTCTAGTTTAGTTTAAATTGTTTACTTGATTACTATGTTACCGCTACTCATTATCTTATTTGATCAAAATTGCAAAATTATTTTATTTGTGAAATTGAATATCAAACACAAGTCGCTTTCTACAGCTACCATTACCACCAGCTGCAGCCTAGAGTAGTTGATCCCCTCCCTAAAATATTATATGTCGCACATTCTCGTGTCGTACTGGTTGTCACGTACGACCCCGACTACATTCCTTGTCGGGAACTTTATGCAGAGGTGGTAAATAGACACGACGATTCTTAATTTTGAGAGAATAGGTCTCCAGATGATAGCATTGTACGTTGACATTCTCTTCACCACCTTGAACTCGATCATGGAAGCGGTTTGCCAACGAGCGTCTCCTAAGATAACGGCTAAGTCGACTCATCCCTCAAGGTAAATTAAATCTCCCGTGAACTCTTGTAGCGGGGTCACCGCATGCCTCATGCTCTTGAAGTCTAACCCTATTACCTCGATGGCATTCTTGTGTCAAATATCTACCGAGCTACCTTTCTTGACGAGACAACGATGAATGATATGGTTCCTAATCACGGCCTTGATCACCAAGTGATTATGATGTGGAAAATATACACATGTAGCATCTATCTCGCTAAACGTGATCAACTCGGTCGCGTACGTTTGCTGCTAAATTGAGTTCACGCGATCACACACATTCTAGCGCCGTAGATGATAGGCCTTGCGAGCCTCGTCTTTCATTAGATCTCGCGAATAGCCTCTCAGGGGCGAGCTTGTTTGTGAGCACCTTGGTTACGAAATGGTTTACATTCTTCAAGCTGAATGTCACATATAAGACTTTCCATCTCATCGTAAGGGTCAAAGCACTCTAGATTGGTATGCCTAGTCTTACGATAGTATCAGTGGTAGTAGCTCTGATCTCGCCTTGTCAGACTCTCTTGATGGGATTTGGCCTCTTGAAACAGTACTGGTTGTGGGCCTGATTATAAACTTTTTATACGGTCATAATGAGAGTGGGGTAGCAGTTATACCGACCTGCTCTTTAGGCTTGTTGAGTTGCCTACTGAGGTTGTGGAAAGGGTTGACGACAGCCGTCTTCTCGCCTATTATTTAAACCTCAAGATTTTTTAAATCATGAGAAGTTATCTCTGCAAGGCTTGGTATCAACGGTGGCCTACTTTCCCTACTTTTCCCGGTCTCCTTAGGAGGTATTGTTTGAGCTCTAGTAATTGTAAAGTTGACCTGCTCGAAATTAATTTAATTCATTGTATGGATAAGAAACTCGTTGAAGGTCTTTTGTGGTTTCTTACAAATCGATAAGGCAAATCTCGATTCAAACAAAATACAACAGGATGCTGCTATGAGCGCGTTATCGTTAGTGCAGTCCATTATTGAGTTCTTCGCCTTGTGAAGTAATTGACCCACTATCGCAAGGTTTCACTCTAGCACTACTTTTCTTGCATAGGTAGCGCCTTGTTTTTCATTGAAACCTCTGCCCCGACAAAGGTTGTTATGAAGGACCGTCTCAGCTCGCCCCACGAGTTAACAGATGCTACTAGGATTCACATGAAACATGCCCTAAATTACCAGACAGGGTCGAGTCATAGGCATGCCATAAAGCTGTAACAATGTGGTGAACTTTCCCAAGTATCTTACAGATCCATGATCCAAACATAGTTAGAGATGGTTGACATCTTAAACCACTCAAGGAAAGGTGTCACCGTCACTTTCGTCGAAAAGTTGTTGCTTGTTTCCAGTATGATATCTTCATATAGAGACCTATATCATGGTGCAGCTCATCCACAAAAAGATGGGAGACACGAGTTCCGCTAGTTGCAGTGCCGCCGATGGTAACCTTTGTACTAGCGTGAGTGTTTGCGCGGTGCCATGATTATGGCCAATCCAGCAACTACGAGGTTATTCTCGAGCCAATCAAACACTTCACAACTCAGCAAACACTGATCCATGCATCGATTGGCATGGTCCTCGTTCGCCGAGCTGTTGTTATTGGGCTTCCGCTTCTATGGCAAACTACGCTCGCCTATGAGCCGCCATCTGTTGTCGTTGTCTTTGGCTTAGCTTGCATGTTCTGGAGGTTGCCGTCCCGAGGTTATGTTCTGATCGCTAAGTCATTCTACGATGGGCAAAGACGGAATTCTTAGGTCGGCGTCAAGGTCTGTGGAATTTTAATTCCATCTAGGATGGTCCGCCTCATTCCTCTCTGGGCATTAGTCCTTGACCTCTAGCGTCATGAGCTGAATCTTTCCACGCTCGCTCGTGGAGTATTTGCTCCTATTGCTTCGGTGTGTGTGTGTCACTGGTCCATTGATGAGCTCGTGGAGTATTTGCTCCTATTGTGTTGTAGCTCGAAGATGATTTCTTGAATTTTGGATATTCCATTGATTAGCTCGGCAATCTGCTCTGCCAGAGCTTGTTGGTCGGTTCGGAGTTGTTTTCTCTTGGATGCAAAAGTAGGTTTCTTTCAACTGTCCATTGTTAATTCTAGATTCTCTATTTCAAGAGGTTAAGGATAAAGGTGTTTAGTGTTTGTGGATGCTTCGTGTTTCGGGGTTGGATTGGATTTAGGTCCTCCTTCAAGCACCAATAAGTTGATTCTGGAATTTCATCAATACGGTGGAAAAACTATGGGGGACCTGCAGGAAAGAAGAACTATGACCACCTTAACTTAGTCAAGGTGGTGTAATTTTTTTTCTCTTAAGATATTTGCAGGATAGTCTTAGGGTGGAAAAATGACCATTATTCCCCAATTTACCTCTTTTGGACCCTCGTATACTGCATGTTGTGTCAAGTTTCTTGAATTTCGTTAAATTGGGCTGAAATTGTCAGCTCACTTTTCCCTGATAGAGGTTTCTATCACGTGGGTAATTTGCTCCTACACGTTTGTTAACTCATTAGGAACTGCAGAGATCTCGTTCAATCTATGCGAGGGTGGTTGATAAGAGATTTATGGATTTAGATATTCTTGGAACTTATGAATCAGGATGTTTACATCTATGTGGAGGACTATTCTCGGGGTAAGTCTCTCCTCAAGAGTTACTGTCTGCGAGGCTTCGTCCCTTGCGAATTGAGGGCTTAGTGATATATTTTCCAAGGAACGGACGTTGTCCTCAGGATAACATGTTTGTGCGAGGAATACCCACATATTAATCGGAAAAAGTAAATATTGTGATCTTAGTATGATTTTTTAATTTTATTTTTTTACAGCTCGCCCTCACATTATTGACTCTTTATCTATTTATTTATTTATTTGTTGGGTTGGTTCAGATATAGGCAGCTGGTCTTATAATGGTATATAAATCGTAGTACCTATCGTTAGGTGGAATTCAATGCGTGCTTTAGTTTATTACTATTTTCTACCTTGTAACTTTGGTATTCCAAGTCATCATATTGATCAAAATTATTTTTTGTATTTTCCATTTAATCATTGGCGTAACCATAAGGGTGCATTTGGGAATAAGGGATCAAGAAAAAATCGAATGAGATAGGATTAAATTAGTACTTATCTCATGATGTGTGTGGAATTATATTAGACTACATTCAGGGTTAACCATTTTAGGAGTACGTGAGTCCCACTTTGAAGATAAATTTTATTTAAATTATTTTGATAGCTTTTGATGTATTTTAATGTTTTTCTTAATAATTACAATTAAATCCACGACAATATACAAGATAGTATTAAATATAATTCAATTTTATACAACATATTATATCAACTTCAATCTTATCTAGAGTATCAAAGGTGGTGGAAAAATTGAATGAAATAAAATGTATTTAAGTATCTTTGAATGATTTTTTTCTTTTGGGTTACTTTTGGTGCATTAACATTTTGATGCATTATAATGCATTTACGTTTGCAAATGCATTTCATTGGTGTTATTGATGTTTTGGTTGCCTATATTCGTTTATGGGCTTTGATTATAATTGTCCCGCCATTAAATGGCTATACATTTGGAACTTAATTTTGTTCAATCTATATTATTATTATCCTAATCTTTTATCTAACAACAGGTATCCTAAAAGATTATACGATATTGTGATTTCTAAAAAATTTCATCGATAACTGCGTAGATTGAAATATGTTGACTTTTATTTTAGAGCAGTGTTAGGTAGATAAACTTTTTTTTTTTCAATTTTTTTAAAAATTAGTTAAATAGTTGGTATGTCAAGCATTATCCTATATTTTATTATTATCAGAGATTATTTGGTAAGTAGTTTAAACTAATTAATTAAAAATTGTAAATAATATTTATTTGAGTTGAAAATGTCAAAATTTTATATTTGCGGTTAAAAATTTAAATTAGTTTTTGGTTGCACTATTTGATCTGCGATTTAAGAGAGAAAATTTGAATTTAAAATACATAAAATTATTTCTTAACGAAAAATATTTAAATTCAACTTTTTATTTTATTTTAACAGAACTATCATCTAAAACTGTTACTGTTTTTTTCCTACGATGTCATTGAAGTACCATTACAAATTACTCACACAACGTTTTTCCATCATAAATTTGATGTTTTCTCGAGATTCGATCATGTTTGATTCGATCAGAAGGATTTCACATGTACTATTCCTGTAATTACCAGTGAGTCAAACCTCCGCACGTGTCAAGTTTGTAGCAGATAGAGATTAGTAGAAGTTGCACGATTAAAACAAGTGATAACCAACAGCTATATATGCACAGACATAAAAAAATACTAATATAAATAATAAAAGAAAAAAAGGAAAAAAAAAAAAAAAAAAAGAGCCTTTGTCGTTTAGCCTCCTTATCTTTTATAAAACAATCTTCGACTCTAGGTCTGGGACTCACATAATTTTGGGATCCTTTTTACTTATCAGGTACAAATCTAATTCTTCATCTGGTTCTCACCTTTTCATTTATATATGTATTTACTCTGTCTTTACTTTGTTCAAATCAATACTTGTCTTAATATGTTGTAATTTTTTCCATCTTCAGTTGGTTCCTCTAATATATGTATATATATACATATATATGCGAGATAAGAATATCAAAGTCACATGTTTAACAAAAACAACAAGGCCATATCAAACGGGTGAGTTGATTCCATGCTGTGCTTGTCATGTGAACAGTCCTTTTTTCGCAATTTATCTTCGTTTCGTTGTCTGTTCGACCTGAATTTATGAAGAGCATTAGATAACTTACTCAGAAAATATTCCAGCCCTAGATGAGGTACTCAGAAAATAAACTGGGCTTGTTCAATTATAATATTTTTTAGATGATCTGATCTAACTTAAGATCAATCGAATATGCTATAAATGTGCAGATTTTATTTATAAACACATGTACATATATAATATATATACCTTAACTAGACTTTTTGTGTGTTTACATCTGAATATTTGAAAACTTATCAAAGCAAATAATTATGAAAAATAGATGTAAGTGATTGGAGATGCAATATTAAAAGTTTGTTCAACTATAATATATATATATATATATATATATATTATGTTTTTAGTGGTTATATAAATCGACATAAAAACGCAGCCAAACTAATTTAAAAGCGTATTCCAATTAAATTTTGGATGTATATATATATATATACATATATATATTAAAATAAATTTATGTTTACATACTTATATGTGTACCATCCACCGTAATATTTTTTGTTTAAGCACCTCAATAAGTTGTGTATATATATATATATATATATTATGAGGCAAAAATTCGAACGAGGAAAAATAATGGTTATGCATGTTAAAATAAATTAGGAAACCGAAATTCTAGGTTCCCTTAAAAAACAAAAAAAAAATTGTTGGTATAAATAATTTTGGCATTTGACAGTAAAAGAAAGAAGTGCTATAGCTAGAGATAAAATCTAGGTGAAGTCCCTCAGCTTCTGACGTATATGTACAAATAACAACGAGGGACCATTTTGAAAATAAGTGATACTAATTATACTAAATATTGATGTACGTTAGGTCACAATAACCAGAGAAGGTATTAAATTTTTTTTGTTTGTATAGTTATAGGAACCTCCATAAAACTAGGAGAGAGATTTTTTTCTTCGTCTGAAAGGATAGCAACAATTTAACAACAGCCAAAAAGAAAAAAGAAAAAAAAATAGAAACAAAGAAACACACACTTATTCACGTCCATCCACCGGCTGATGAAAGCATAATTTAAAGTGAAGTGATCAAATTAAAAGAAAGAGAAGCTTCCTCTTTAAAGGTACAACTCCAACCAAAACGTCCTAATGATAAGATCTTGCAAAAAACAATAAAAACTAAGTAATCTTTTGTTTGACATTACCGCTGAAACAAGATCTTTCTACTTTTGCTTAATTAATTAAGTGAAATAATGATTGAGATAGTGTTTCTTTAGTAATTTTGGAAATCATTTTGGTGTTCTTAGAATTAATTCTATTGTTCATATAGGTGAACAACACAGATAATTCATAAACTCTTGTATATTATATATATATATATATATATATATATATAATTGAATCCTAGAGGACATTTTTCCGTCAAAGCAAGGAAAAAAAAAAAAAAAGAAGAGGTTTCCCATCTCAAAATCATAAAAGGAGAAAACACTAGTGCTGATCTAAATTGTAGGTCGAACGGATAATGAAACAAAGGTAAGAGCAAGGATTGTTTATCTGACAAGGATTTTGCATGGAATTATGTTACACCCGCAATTTTTCCGATTTCATGGTAAAAATTACACCTAGTATATATAATACAATACCAGCCATGCACATCCAGAAACCTCCTTTTCTTCAGGTATTATCTATACTTCTTTATTTCATTCTCATTGTTTGATTTCTCTCTAGTACAGGATATCTTTCTAAGCCTCTAATAAAAAAACATAATTATCATTGTTCATCAATTTGACTCAAAGAATAACATTCTACTCTCAAATTCATGTAAGCCCTTTTTGAATCGGGATATAACGTTTATGAAGTTTTTGTTGATTCAACCTTCATCAAGAAAAGACAAAGATGCAAATAGATCGTGCAATGCTTATGTACGATCTATATTCAATATATTATTATTTTTGAAAGAATAATTGCAATCAGAACTCATCTAGAAATATTAGACAGCATGGGCATATTTTTGAATAAAATTTAAATATAATTATATTTTAACATTCGACCATCGACTTAATTACAAATTAGTATTATTATTTTTTAAATGAAACAGCCCTTTAGGAATGCATCCTAACAAAACTTAATTATGAATTAGTGTGCTAATAGTAAGAAAAATAAATTAATACTATAGATGTTGGGCTATGAAGCATTTTGAAAGTTTTAGATAATGTTTAATTAACTAATAAATTTATTACTGTAGAAAATTAAAGTAAGATTATTACTTTTTCATTAAAGAAAATTTCCGAAAAATTCTTAGAAAGAATTGTATGAAAATTATGATATTTTAAAATTTTATTGGGAACAAAAGGCAATACACAATCAAATTGTATACGAAAATTTTACAAAAGTTAAGCAGAGAGAGAGAGGGGGGAAAGGCAAAAAGGAGGACATATTGAAAATATTTTTTAAACTAATTAATTACAGGTAAAAATATAAATTTTAAGATTATATTGTTGTCATAATATATGAATATTGTAAAAATAAAAAGTTCTTCAGCGCTAAACTAAATTTAAGATAAATTTAAACCACACTAATTTGAGTGACGAGTTTAGAATTTTAAAATTGCCGCTATAAAATTAAGATACTGCCTTTAAACATGATTACAACAGTGCCATTATTAGTTCTTGCTGGTAGTTTTGTTTAATAAATTTTAAATTAATAAAATGGAACTATTATTAACAATTACGTTAGCATAAGAATGTTAGAGTACAACACAATATTGATTTGCTAAATTTAATAATTTGGTAACATAACATGTTAAATATACCACTGGCACATACTACTGCAATGGAGATCATCTAATGAGAGAAAAAAAAAATTAAATAAAAAAGCTATGATGAGACCCTGCATATCGTTGGTTTCTCGTTCTAGTTTTTTCTTTCGTTATTTATTATGTTTTAAGATAAGTCATGGGTAAAGACTTGTTTCACAGATCTTTTATCGGATTGTTGTTGGATTGCGGGTGATAATTCTAATCTTCTGTTTCGGATCGATAATTATGGAATAGTCATTCAATTTTTTAAATCGGTTTAAAATTATACTTTTGTGTTGACCAAAACTGAAAACTTTTCTAAATGTCGAAACTACCCTTCTAAAAGTTTATTAATCCAACCTCTAATATTTTTAAAAATTACACCCATACCCAATATTTTAATTTTCTTTTCTAATCTAACTTTGTCACATTTACTCTTTTCTATCTCTGTCTTTCATCTCTCGTCTCTCGTCACTCATGTCCCATCTCTCTCTCTCTCTCTCTCTCTCTCTCTCTCTCTCTCTCTCTCTCTCTCTCTCTCTCTCTCTCTCTCTCTCTCTCTTTGGATGGGAACGAGGTTACCAGATCGTAGAGGAGCGAAGCTGCGGAGATGCAGAGGAGCGTGGTAGCCTGATTCACGGAGGCTATTGGGGTGGTTCGCTAGGTTTGTGGGGTCAGCAGTTTGATACGTAGGGTCAGTAGTTCAGAGGCTTGTGGGGTTCCGGGTGCTCGGGGGTCATTGGTTCGGTGGACGTTGGTTCGACGGTCATGGGTTTGAGGTCGTGGATTCAGCAGTAGTGGGGTCGTGGGTTCGGGGGTCGCATATTAGGTGGTTGCGGGGTTTGGGGTTTCAGGGGGTTTGAGGTTCACCGGGGTTCGCTCAATTCACTGGTGTTCATGGGGTTGGCAGAGGTCGGGGGTTCGCAGAGGAGAACCAGGGGTCAAATAGGAGCGTCGGTGGTCGTAGATGAGCGGGGGTCAGGGTTCGCGGAGGAGCGCGGGGGGTCACGAGTGAGCGGAGGTCAGGGGTAAGGGGTTCGCAGTGGGACGTCGAGGGTCGTGGGTGAGTAGGTGTCGGGATTCGGATAGGGAGATCGCCAGGGGATTCGGGCGCCGAGGGGTTCATAGCGAGGTCGGGGGGTTCGGACGTCAAGGCGGCTTTCACGGCGAGGTCGGGGGTTCGGCCGTTGATGTCTGGGGTTCACATTTGGTTTTAATTAAAACAAATTTGGTCCTTTGTTGATTTCTTTTTAATTATAAATGAATGATAAAAGAGAATAAAAAGATGAGATAAGGAGTTTAAATGTAATTTTAAAAAATACTGTTGGTTCATTTAATTATTACTATGAAGGTTAGTTTTGTCTTTTAGAAAAAATTCTAAGTTTTGGTCAACGCAAAAGGATAATTTTAGACCGATTTGAAAAACTGAAGGATTATTCCATAATTATCTAAAACATAGGGATAAAATCATATTTTCAGAAAAACTCAGGAACTATTTTAGAATTTTCTTTTTATTTTATTGGTCCTGTCCATTTGCTCAATTTCTTAGGGCGGATGTGCTTGGTAAATTCGGCATGTGTGAAACTCGACCTTTTCGACTTAATGTAATGATCACCAATATTTTAATAAAATGAATGAAAACTCTTCCCAATGTTTATTTCGTCACACTTTATATGTTTTAGTTTAATTAAAGGTAAAGTCATGTCAAAGCTTTTAATGATCGAAGAAACGACATGTAATTTCGAGAAAAACTACATGTAGTTAAGTTGAAGAAATGACACGTAGGTTAAGGCTTAAGGAAGAACTACAAGTAGTTTCGATGATTGAAGAAATTAGGAAGATTTGACAAAGGATGTTACAAACTAGGTAAACTTTTGCTCTTAACAAAAGTTACCGTATTAAGTTAGGTCAAAATGTGAGATTTAGGAAAGTATTTTTGGACAAATCAAGAGTGATGTAGGAGCATTTTAGGCGCTATTTATATGAAGGAAGTAGGCAACATTGTGTCCAAATTTGTATACAGGAAAGTCAAAGAAATCAAACGAAAAAGGAAGTTACCGAAAATTTTGGGAACGAAAGGATTTGGGAAACAAGCAAGGGAATTTTTTTTCCTTTCCCTCACCTCCCTTATGCGGCACCTCCCCTATAAATAGAGCCTTTTGGCTTCACTTTTTTCTCACACCAAAACTTAAGAGCAAGCACAAAAAAAAAAAAGAAAAAAAAAAGAAAAGAAACAGAAACCTTGCGAAGATTTTGAGAGAACTTAGAGACGTCTTTGGAGAAGAATTAGAGGAAGAGGCCGGCTATCAAAGAATAAATTAGAGTTGTTACTATGTCGAGATTAACGTAAAAGAAGTCCCGCAATGTTTGATTTATGATTATTTTATTCAAGGTTAACCCGTATACTGTTCGTTAGGATACACGTGTTTGAGGACAGTTTTGAAGGAATTAAAGCAATAAGAAACTAGGATCAATCCCGAGATTTTCTTTCATAACTATCATTTGTTTTGAATGTTAGACTACTCATGTTAGGGTTTTCTATGAATTTTTAGTTCAAGAAGCTTCAAACTAAACCCAGATTAGGTTATTGTTTTTCTTACTTTTCTGGAAAAATTTTCACATTCCGTGTTTGCGATGTTTTTTGACATACTTAGAGGCGAAATCGTTTTTTAAAGTTTACGATATCATGTTTTATGATAATGATTTATAAACATGCTTATGATATTTTTAAAGTTCAATGACTTTAAAATCATGAAGCGTGTCACTTAAATCATCAAGTGATAACGTAAGTTAAAATTGTGTCGTAACAGCCTTTCTTCTTGTGTCAACCAAAGGGTATTAAGTAGATGATTTAATGAAAAGTTAAGATATTTTGACCTTGGTCCTTGAGGACTTGTACATCGTCGTTGACTATTGGTTGAGTGCGCTCCACGAGGTACGTACACCATGATGAGGATCCTCTAAGATGAAAGATAAAGCAAGATGAAAGTTAAAGAAAATTGATGAATAAATAATGAAGAATAATTTGTCATGCAATACATAAGTTTTGTTTTCTAATAAAATAGTTATTACTCAATGGGCTTCTAGCTCACACGTTTTTCCTTCGTACTGTAGGTAAGAAACCTATGGTTTGAGTTCTGAATTGTGCTACAGCAAGGTGAGCGAGGCCTGCAAAGAAAAACTACGCAAACTATCTTCTGCTAATTAAAAGTTATTTATTTATTATTTTAAGTATTCAAGTTTAGTATGAATTTGTTTTAAGTCTTGAGACAAATATTATATGTTATGGCTATGACATGTACGAGGAATAAGTTTTCTTAAGCTATGAATAATGTTGTTTTTTTTATTTATAAATAGTGTTATTGTTTAAGAGTTTATGTATGTCTATTTATAAAGTATAAGTTTTATGTTTGAAAAAAAAAAATTATTCTGATTTTCCTCCTAAAGTTAAGTAAAGTCTAAGTTTAGTAACATTTCGAAAAGTCTGGTCGTTAAAGCAAGAGACCTTTTAATGGGAACAACTTTGACAATTTTTTTTTCGTGGCTATGGCATTTAACACGAGTTCATAGATTTTGTCCCTTTGGAAAATTGCGATTGCAGTGGTTTGCGACATTATTTTGTTTTCCAGGATTAAGCGAGTCTTCGAGAATTCTTCGACATTAGTTTATTCAGCTAAGGCCTTGATTTAGGTAGTTGTCAATACTGCTGGGACTCTTGCTATTGGGGTGATCCACAATGACGTGGATGATTGGGCAATCATTAATCACTTGGGCATTACTAGTCGGTTTCAGAGGCCTTCCGTCATCAAGGAAGTTCACTTGCTTTTTCCATTGCCACGATGGTTAAAGTGAAGTATTAATGGTTCCGCGAGAGGTTTTCCCGGTCGTGGGGGGTGGGGGCATCTTTCGAACCTCTCGTGGCTTCACTAAAGCTTGTTTCTCTTGGTGGATAGGTATTTGCTTTGTTTTTGAAGCCAAATTGATGAGTTTATTCTTTGCAGTTGAGAAGGCGTACGAACTCAATCGGCACAACATCTGGATAGAGACGGACTCTACGTATATCGTTCATCTATTCAATAGGGGTATTGGGAAAGTTTCTGGGACTTTTCATAGCAGTTGGTCTAGAGCGGTCTACAGGGCGAAAAAGTTGAACATTATAGTTTCAAACATTTTTAGAGAAGGTAACAACGTTGCAAATCATCTTGCTTCAAAGGCTTCTTCGTCGCAATGTCAACATTGGTGGACGACGATTCCAGAGAATTAGGCTTCAACAACCTATAGAGACCATATTGGTCTCCCTTACTTTATATTTTCTTATTCATTTGCATGGGTCATGCACTTTTTACTCTCTTTGGACTTTTCCGTCTTGATTTTTCTGGAGAAAGGTTTTAACTAGATACCACTTCCATGGGTAGACCCTACAGGATATTTTTTTTTATTTCCTTTTTTTTTTTGTTTTTTCTTTGCGCTTATTGGGGTTTCTTGGAACATTTTGTATTTTCATTTATTTTTAATAATATGTTCGTCTTTTATAGAGGAAGACATGAAGGATAATCAACATAGTTGGTAAGTCTTCATGTTTTCAGGCGTGTGCCAACTTTATTGGGATACGTTCTTATAAGGGATAATTATTCAAAAAAAAAAGGGGTAAATACTAAAGAGTGAAACCGATTTTATTTTACCTCTTGCCCTACTGAAGATCAAAACAAAATAAGTGCAAGTAAAAATATAAGCTTCTTGCTGTGCTATGCTCCTTAAAGTGATTTGCTCATTCTAGATATCTTTTAATAAGAAACGATTCTCATTATTTTACTTATTTTCTTTGTATTAATTTTTCTTTTATATATTCAAATTCCCTTGATCTTACGAGCCACAGCTTTGAATTATTCTAGATGAATGATGTAAATTTATTTTAATCATGGTATATAATTGTTACAATATTCATTTCGTCGTCATCTTTTCTAAGAAGAAATTGAGCAACTAAACCCTCTCATATTTGTTGATAAGTATTTCGAATGCACATTTGACATTTACTAATTCACTTAATTAATTATATATCTATATATGAGTAACGTAATTTCTAGTAAAATCATCGAAACAAATTTCAAGTTTTTGTTTATCTTTTTGGATGAAAGGACAAAATAAATTAAGTGGGAAGACCAATGAATGCAGCAATAGAAAACTTAATTTAAAATAGAAAACTGGTTTCAGAGCCATGCTTTATTATTAATTTTTTTTTTCGGGGGAATATTATGTTTATGGCATCGATCGCTTATAATAATTGATTTTGCAAATAATGTTAAAGGCTTTCTACGATCAGAGAGGTTAGTGGTCCCGATTATTGTCTTGGTAAGTATGTTTTGTACCGTTGGTTTAGTTTCTCTATATTAGGGAAAACAACTTAATCCCTTGCTTAGATTTCTAATGTTTATGGATTGTATGCTTTCTCGGTATAAATTTAGCCCACTCGACTTGTACAACTTCTAGTTTTGAGACTACGAAAATACAAACGCTAAAGAAATTATAATAGAAAATTTTGCATTAGCCATAGACGATGAGTGGGAAATCCCAAGAATGAAAAGAAATCAAATTAAAAATCTTTGAAGTTTAGTTGATGTTAGGATATTTATTGTCGGCATATTAGTTTTGGTAAACCGTATATGTGTTTAAAGCTAATATTTAGATAATATATTGTCTATATATCGTCTACGATTTTTTTGCACAAATTTCGGATCAAATTTTATTTTTTCTAAAGATTCTGCACGAGGTGATTCTCAAGACGTACTAGAAGATGTTCATTACTTCGGATTTCGTGGAGGCGATTGAAATCTTTAAGATTCGAGTTGCTGTTTAATTATGAGAGGCTAATTCTCTCTTTCTAAGAGAGATTGACCGAACTCGATGTTGATTCTTTTTAATTATAAATAATAAATTTATGCAATATTCAGTTTTTATGCTTGTGATTCTTGCTGGTTTATTTTATCTTCTGTTATAATTGAGAGATTGAACAGAAGAATTTATGTTTAATTTAATTCAACTCGAGAGAGGAAATTGGATTGAATCGGGAATAGTAAGAACCACAATTTAGACACCATAAGGACCGAGAGGTGATTGGTAGTCTAGGTAGTCTAGTTATAAATCGTAAGGACCGAGAGGTGATCGATTTAGAACTATAAGAGTTGAGCTTAAATGTATTTAATTCTAGCAAGCGGACGCGTAAGTTAGGATCAAATACATAATTAGGTCAATAAGCGAGAGCTGCGACATAATTTATAATCTCTTAGACTAGCATAAAATTGAAAGTTGTGGTGAGGAGTTAGTAATTGATTGAATTGAGGAAGCATCGAGGGAAGCCAATCGAACCTAGTATTTAGTTAATTGAGTGAATCCGTGAAAATTTAGTTATTTGTCATTTTAGTTTAATTGTTTTGTTTATTTTAATTCACAACATTCATTTAAATTCGATTTCTAAACAAAGTGATTCTTTATTAATAGTAGTAATTAGATATAGGCATTTGTTCTCCGTGGAACGATATTCGGACTCACAATCCACTTTATTACTTGAACAACCCGTGCACTTGCGGTTACAATTCGCATGTGTTTTCGAGCGAACAACAATATATTTGACCCTACGGAGATCGTATATTGTCAAGTTTTCTGATTTTCCATGAATCATGGAGATGATAGCTAGGTGGCATGCAAATATGGAAGGACATCTTCTTCCTTTGGGCATGTGTTGAATAACTCTTTGGAGTTTTTTTTTTTTCCTATGAGATTGTGATCTGAAGAGTTTATTTGTAGAGAGTGTTTATTGTGTTTCGTTTTTCTCCATTGTATTTTAAGAGAACATCTTTTATTTTATGGGTTATTGAGAGAATTGGTGAAACTGAGCCTCGGAAGAGGCTCTTGTGGAAACGATGAGATCTCGGACACATGCAGAGATTGTAGTAATGTTCACGAAGGAGATGAAGGGAAAAAAATGACGGAGTTAGGAGGGAGTCTTACTAGTATAAGACTGGTTGTACACGTTTCTATTTGTGAACCTCTTTCCATAAACTAGGCGAGGCCCCATAAATGTAGTAAACATGCCGAACTGCGTTATCAATTATCGTGCCTATTTACTTGCTTCATTTTATTTACAATTTGAGCGTTCGTTCTTTATTTTTTAAATTATTGCTCGGGTGTACCAACCTGCCATGGCACAATATGTAGATAACCCGTCAAGTACACCTTTACAGGTTGCTCGTTTTGCAATTGGTATCAGAGTGGGTCACTCTAATTCATTCAGTGTGATCCTAGGGGATACTATTATATTTATTTTATTGTGGTGGACTCTTTGAAGGAAGGTGGTGCAGTTGGTCATCGCCATTGCTCGATGGGTCAAACTACTTATACTGAAAAGCGAGGATGAAAGTTTTTATAAAAGCGCTAGATGATAGAACATGCAAATCTGTAACCCCACGAAATTTAAGCCAGTCAACTTTTTGGCCAAAGTCTGAAATATATTATGAATTGTAAATTTTACAGTTATAAATAAATAACGCTTGCTTAAGTCAAAATTATCTCGTTATCCTCTAAATATACATACCAATATATATAGAAAATTTATTTTAAGGATTAGGTTAAGAAAGTCTAAAATTATAAAATTACTCGGAAAATGATAACCGAGTCTTAGCCGACAAATTCGTTATTCGAAGGGAGTAACAATAGATGAGTTTCAAGGTCTGAACAAGTAGTGTTATTGCCTAAAAGTGATTCAAGTATGATTTCAGGATCAAACAATGAAGAACTTAGAATTTGAACCGAGACCCATTATACTTTTGAAAAATTCCAAATATGTCCCTAAGATGAAAAAATTAAGTAAATGGTCACCGGATCTAAAACTAATTTAAGGAAAGGCTTTAATGGTTATAATTAGCATAGAAATAAAGTTTCAAGACCAAACGATCTATATCGAATTAGTTATGATGAAATTCCGACAGTGTTAATACCTAAACGTAAAATAAGGAAAAAATAGCAAATGAGTTTTGAAAAATCCCAAAAAAGTATAGAAAGGCTTCTTTTATCATAAAAGAGAGAAATCCACAAAGATATTTCAACGATAAATTCAAATATGAATCAAAATTCTTGCAGGGACTAAAACGCAAAATTGTACACCCGAAGGGCATTTTTGTAAAATTTTTAATCAGCCTTTTTACGGCTCATTTTTGAATGGGAAAGAGTGTCAAGGAGCTGTCATTACATGGTGAACTTAAACTTGTCACAATATTGAGGTGTCCAGGCATGATTGGTTCAAGTTGGAACTTTGTTACTTTTAACCAAGTTTTGAGTTCAAATAAAATGGAATTGGTTTGAGTAACTAGCCATTAAAGAATTCATCCAGCTGAAGCTACTAAGTTGAAATGTGTTGGCAAAAGATAAGCACCTTGACAAGATAAAGTGGCAAGGATTTAGATTAAGTAGCAATTTGTTTAACTAATTAGCTTGTTTACAAAGGTTAAGAGGGTGACAGGTGGAAATGCAAGATTCCAAGCTGAAATTCAGCTTAAGTATACTGCAGAAGGTAGACAGCCTTTGTTAGCTACTGGAAAACAAAGAGACTAGAGAATAAAGAAAGACAAGAAAGAAAGAAAGCAAGAGAGAAAGAAAGAAACGAAGAAAACGAAAAAAAAAATAAAGGTAAGATCTAAATAGAATTGGTTCTTCCATGGTATTCTTATAATGTTTCTTTTCTTCAAATATAAAGTGTGTTCATGTTCATGCAAGATAAAGAAAAGCAAGAGCAAAGAATCGGTTACAAGGAAATGAAAGAGCTAAAAGATTTTTACAAGGGTAAAAGTCTTGCTCTTAAAGTACTTAAAGAATTTCAAGATATGACCTTGCATGAATTTGTAAATATAAGCTCTCTATCCTGGATGATATGAAGTATAGGATATGCATGCTTAAAAAGAACAAGATAAATGAAAACAAGTAAAAGCATACAAGAAGATTTAAGTTTGACCACTTTTGTGAGATATTTAAATTGGGTACCAAGATTTTTTGTGAATAATTTTCCAAGCATTCTAAACGTTGAAACATGATCTGAGACCTATTTTATGACTTGTAAGTGTTAGACTTCAATGAAATTAGTTTGGAAATTTTTTTTTGTTAATACCTACTCAAAAAGTGGGAAAACTGAACTAAAAAGCTAAAATTTTGATATAAGAAGTTTCTAGGGAATTTCAGTGCTCAAACATGATCCATGAGTCATATATTATATGTGTGTGAAGTTGATTTAGTTAGAACCAAGCTTTGGTGGAAGTTTGATCAAATCTTAAAATTTTGCTTGGAATTGGCTCAAAAAAACCTATGTGGCTAAATATGAAAATAAAATACTTCATAAGGAAATCAAGTTTATTCAATGATCAATATGATATTAAGACTTGTCAGTGGTATTAGTTTGGTTAAAGTTTTAAGAAAATTAAAGTTTTGTTAAGTTGATGTTTTGGAATAAAAGGTAAGATTTTAAGCAAACCGGGTCAAATTTAAAAATAAATTTTGGCCAACATGTGTTTAAAGTCATACATATCATAATGGAGAGTTTTTTAAAGTTAGACAGTGTTTTCAAGTGTGTTTTAATCAAATTGGAGCGAAAAATCAGCAAGCAAAAACTAGAAAACTATTCTTGCAGCAATAGGCGCACATGGGGCCATCTGGCTCATGCGAAAACCTTATGGTGCATGCATGGTGCTTTGTGCGCACACGGGCGAACACAGGGCCATCCACATCTAGCGCGCACACAGGTTGCCCTAAATGCAGCGCCCAACGCCCCCCTCAACACGGGAACGAGTTGGATCCAACCAACTTTGCCCAGAATTTATTTTGTGCCGCACAAGAAAAAATTTACACGTGCCAAATGTATTAAAATAATATATAAACAAGTTTTTATGTACGCGTATGATGTCAGAAGATGGTTTGAGGTATCCTACACTTAATTAAAGAAATTGGATCCTAAACTAAATGTGACTCATAAAACTGAGTAAGGTTTCACAACAACCTGATATGAGTTTAAGTTTGAGAAACCTCGGGATTTAACCCGAAGATGAACGATTTTCCTCTAATATGTGATCTTATGGCTCGGTTTCCTGAAATGATAAGGACCGAGGGTTGTTGATTGACAGTCAAAAACATAGGCTCACTATATGATCAAAAAGTTACAGAGTCACCATGAAATAGAAGAATCGGAGACATAAAGAAGAATGAGAAAACTTTATGGTGCTAATAGTACTAAAGTAAGAAATCACATCTAAACTCATCGTTAGACTCGGGTTAAAGTCTGGAGTCGAGTCAAGTATGTAGGCCGGGAGATGCTCTATCAGGTGAGCTAGCCCACTCACTACCAGCGCGGCAACAGAATCAGAACAGAACGGAGGTATCATCAGTGGATTCCTAACACAAGAAAAGAGAAAGAACAGTCAAATTAAGTACGACCAACGTCGAAGTGATCAGGCGAAGAAGAAGTTAGAATCAAAAAATGTTCAATGAAGGAACTAGTTGGTGTAGGATAAGTAGTTTTTAAATATTTGTTTCCTTAGAATAAAATAAGTTTTAAATAACCTGGTAGAGGACGGGTGAATATTGCTGCATTAGAATCCTACTAGGATTATCTCGAATATTATGAATGTAATGGCATATGCATATTATTGTTTAGTAGTTTCGCGCTTACGGAGTTTAGAACTCATTAAGTATCTTGATGTTGTAGATAAAGAAAGACAAAGATCGACTAAGCAAGGAAAAGGACGCCGAGTTAATGAAGAACACATGTGTACCGGACTAGTGGGAAGAGTTGAACGACCCGGCTCATATTATGTTTTTATGTTGGTTTTGCAAAATTTGTTAAAACCATAGATAAAGATATACTTTTAATGTTATGTTCCAGAATCTTAAAAAAATACAATAAAAAAGCAGGTGTGTATTCTAATATTATATTTTGAGATTGACGGATTTAAGTATGTATAAGAATCGCTAGTAAAGACGTCGCGGCTTGTGGTGACGGGTCGTGACAACGTGTTTGGCATCAGAGCCATGTTTTATTTTTTTCTGCCGACTCGCCACATGTGTTTCTTCGACGACTACAGATACTTAGGATGAGGTTATGTTCTCTTTATTAAAATAAATATATACTATATATATAAGAGACTAATCTTATCATAGGCTATTTGATTATAGGATGTAAGAAGTTAGCCAGGAGTCGAGTAAGCAAGAAGCAGATTCCGCACAAGAGAGCGCCTTATGACCAATACCTACACCCAAAGTACGGGTAGATTATATGAATATGATTACATAAAATGCACGAGTTTACTCCGAAGAATAGGATATCGTGACGCTTGATGACTGGGATAAGTAGACTCTTAATTGGATGGAAATTGCTCTAATTCCTGAAGATTATCGAGTACATGTAGGCAAGAGGCTCCTTAGAGGACCGACTCTAAGATATTGTAGAGAGTGGTGAGTAAATTTGGACGAATAGACGATTGGTTTATTTTCAATTGACTCTATCCGCGAATTTTGATTACACGGATCAGCTAAGAGAATGGAATCGAAAAATCTCACAAGTTAGACAACGTAAGGGGGAATTGATGCAAGAGTATAGAGATCGATTCTATACTGAGATTGTGAATACTTGCCCTGAAGGACACGTTATCAGTAAAATTGTTGCCATCCAAGTTTTCAGTATCGAGATACATTCATTCTACAAACTATCCCCACCAGTCCCTGCCTTCTACAGTTTTTTGCAAGTACTACAACTCTAAAAGGATAACGATGCTCGGCTGCATCGTCTGCCACTCCATGATCCTGACCCCGACTATGATTCGAATCCTCCTGAGCCGGTGGCATCGGCAGTTGTTGTAGTAGAAAGTGTCGATATTAGTGACTCGTCGGAAGAGGAGAAGACCCAGAAGAATACCCTTCAATTAAAGTGAATCGTAAAGAAGAAGAGGATGCGGAGGAAGGCTCCTCGGAAGAGGAAAATGATCTAGAAGAGAACCCGGATTACGACCCACGTAATGACTAGGACAGAAGTAGCAAACTAAACTTAGTAAAATATCTATAAAAAAAATAGAGGATTTTTGGATGTAATTAGTACTCTTTAAAACAGCGGCTAACATCTTTTTCCTGACTCCTACATATATGAGAAATTGAGTTAAGGCTTGTAAATAGAAAACTTTGATCAGATGCATATACGCAATGTAGAATATATGAAGTTTAACGAAATAAAGTATTTTGTTTTATGCTTGATTAGTAGTATTGATATACTTGTATATGGAAATAAAGAATGAATGATAAGCTATACAATCTATCTAAGGGTGTGTTTGGTTGGGTGGATAGAGAGTAGGAAGGATGTAGAGTGTGAGTGATGGAGATGATTATAATAATCCTTCAAGTTTTTTTGTTGGAAAGAATGACAGATGAAGGGATTTATAGTAATTATGTGTGTAATGACTATATTGTCCATTTTATTATTTATTATTAATTTAAAGGATAAAATGGACGTTTTTTTAACTAAAAATGATGAAGAAGTTGCATCCTTTCACTTATGGAAGGATGCAATTTGGTAGGTCCGGAGGGAGAGCCTTTCCCTCCATTCCTCTCCCTCCATCATCTCCTCTCTCCTACCAAATAAGGAATTTAACCTCTTCCTCTACATCTCCATCCACTCACCAACCCATCCTTCCAACCAAACATACCCTAAAGTTGCATGAACAAAAGAAAGTGAGAAATAAAAAGAAAGAGAACTTACCTCTGTATATGTCATGACATGAAGGTAGCACACTAGAAACAATTCAACATGATGTAAAGGCCAACAATTGCAGTAGTCAACAAGGAACTGAATGAACTTTGACATATAGTAGAAGAGAAAGTTAGCGAAGCTCAGTGTAAAGACGAGTAGTTTCAACAACAGAACAAGCTGCTTACACAACTCTTTAACCATACGAACAACTTGGCATCGTCGCCACCATAAGAGGCCCAGGATCAACGAGAACCTAATGCTTAACCTGTGCAGGGTCAGCATAATCCCTCAACTACTGCAGTTCTGCCACCGGAAGAAAATTCATTTATCACATGCCCTGCAGAGGAGCTTGTGTACGAAAAGTTCGCTGCCAGAAAACGCCTAGGTTTGATGGGGTTACAACCCTGCCCAGGTAGAAGATTGGATCAAAAGACACCAACATATCTTTCAATACATGAGGTTAACTGAGCTTGAGCGTGTAGCTTGCGCAGTAAATCAGTAAGATAAAGGAGCGATGTGTTGGTGAAAGTGGTGATCTAGACTGAAGATGTAGAAATGATGACTTTGGCACGATTCGCGCAATTATTCCAAGAGAAATATTTGAATGAGCCAGACTTGCGGCGAAAGTTCGAGAGTTTATGGATTTGAGACAATGGAATATGGCGACAGCTGAGTATGTAGCAAAATTCGAAGAACTTGCAGGTACGCACCCCAGATAATTTCTTCTAACAACACCAGGAAAATGAAGTTTATGCATGGATTAAGGTTGGACATAGTTAAGCAAGTTGATAGTAGAGAGACAAGACCAAGTCCTAAGCAAATAAAATTCAAAGAGCGATTTGTATCTCCAGGTAGGATGCAACAAGAAAGAAAGTCACGACAGCTAAGATAGAAAGTTTGCTCCAGCTGCAAAAGAACGAATGGTAGAGAATGTCATACCGGATCAAGAGCATGTTATAATTGTCGTCAGGAAGGTAACTTTGCAAAAGAATGCCGAAACTCAACTAAACAAGGAATCACCGTCGGGAAACAAGGTCCAATCCAATGCCTGGGTTTACAACTTGGAGGAAGGAGACGTCAAAGTAGGACCTTAAACCAATGTGACAGGTAAGCTTCCTATTGCAAATCTATCTCTTTATACGCTCATAGATTTCAGTGCCAGACATTTTTTTTATTTCAAGAAAAGTTGTTGACAAACTATCAGGGCTCACTAGAAAAGAATTAACTCATCTGTTTATAACGGTTACACCTGCGGGAGATATGTACGAGTCCATGTACTGGTAAAAGAACGTACCCATCCACATTAAGCATAATATTCTTTACGCCAATTTAATCGCTATTGAGATGAGCGATTATGACATAATCCTAAGGATGGATTGGCTTAGTACACCATGTTGTGAATGACTGCCTGAAGAAACGAGTATTGTTCCGACCTCCTGAGAAGGAAGAACTTGAATTTGGAGGAACGTTATCAGCTCTTAAACCAAAAATATTACTGCAGAGAAAATGTTGTAGTACTTAGCAAATGTCATGGACAAGTCAAAAAAGAGAAGACAGAATCCAATGACCTACCTGTTGTGAGGAAATACATTTCAGTATTTCCCGAAGATTTACCAAGACTACCACTAGAAAAAAAAAAAGTGGAGTTTTCGATCGAGTTATTTTCTGTAACAGCATCGGTCTCAAAGGTGCCTTTATCGGTTAACTACAGCCAAGCTGAAAGAATTGAAGACTCAATTTGAGGATTTGATCGAGAAAGGGTTCATTCGACCTAGTCACTCACCTTGGGGAGCTCCGATTCTGTTTGTTCGTAAGAAATATGGCACTTTGAGACTGTGCATCAACTACAAGGCATTAGCACAATTTGACAATTAAGAACAAGTATCCCTTTCTAAGGATCGACGATATGTTTGCTCAACTCGTCGAATCGACAGTTTTCTCGAAGATTGATCGTAGATCGGGATACCATCCACTGAAAGTACAAGACGAGGATGTGCCAAAGATGGCTTTTCGAACTCAATATGGACATTACCAGTTCCTAGTAATGTCATTTGGGTTAACAGTATCAGAGCAGAACATAGGTACCATCGGGGGATCCTAGACACAAGAAATGATAAAGAACAATCAATTAAAGTATGACCAAGGTCAGAACGATCAGATGAAGAACGAGCTATAATAAGAAATTTTCAGTGAAGGAACTAGATGGTGTGAGACAACTGGTTTTTTATATATTTGTTTCCTTAGTATAGAATAAGTTTTAAATCACCTAGTATAGGACGGGTGAATGTTGTTGCATTAGAATCTTGCTAAGATTATTCGAATGTTATGAATGTCGTTAGTTTTGCTCTTACTGAGTTTAGCAACTCATTAAGTATCTTGATGTTATAGATAAAGAAAGACAAAGATAAAGTAAGTAATGAAGAGGATGACGAGTCAAACAAGAACACATGTGGAATAGACCAGTCGTAAGAGTGGAACGACCCGTCTTATATTACGTTTTTATGTTGGTTTTGTAAAATTTGATAAAAACATATATAAAGATGTACTTTTAATATCATGTTCCGTAATGTAAAAAAAA
This sequence comes from Boehmeria nivea var. tenacissima, assembly GCA_018132145.1. NCBI lineage: Eukaryota > Viridiplantae > Streptophyta > Magnoliopsida > Rosales > Urticaceae > Boehmeria > Boehmeria nivea. Next base: position 4,457,160 of record CM030881.1, read on the forward strand.
AACACAACAAATATGCATACGTGTATTTTAATATCATATTTTGTAATTTAAGGATTTAAGTATGTATAGGAATAGCTAGTAAAGATGTCGCAGCTCGTGGTGACAAGTCCTGACAAATTAGCTAAGTAGAGGTAGGAGATCCTTCAAACGGCGTACGAAGGGAAAGACACCGTTAAGTTGTCAAGATTACAATTCTTGACCTCCAAATTTAAGAATCTCAAGATGTGCAAGGGGGAGACCTATTTGAAATTTAATGCTCGGCTATGTGATATAGGCAATGAGGCGTTCGCTCTCGGTGTGAAGATGTTCGAAGAATAGCTCGTGAAGAAAACCCAACGATCATTACCAAAAAAGTTCACATAGAAGGTGACAATCATAGATGAGGCCAAAGAAAAGCAGAACATGAATCTTAAAGAATTGATGGGATCTATTGACATATTTGAAATGAATTTGGAAGAAGAACAGGCTAACACGAAAAGTAAAGGGATTGCGTAGAAAGCCTATACTGAAATAGATGACTTGGAGTCAAGGTATGATGATGAAGAAGACCTGGTTCAATCATTTGCAATGATGTCTAAGAATGTAGGACGTGTTATAAAGAGGCTAAATAGGAAATCCAACAATTGTGTTCGATAGCATGTTCCTGTACTCCATAAATATCAAAAATTGCAATACTAAGGAAGAACAAGCCTGCAGAACTAGGTTCAGATTTATGAAATAGAAGATCTGGAATTCAGTATCATGAATATTATGGTATTGCCAAATCTATCTGATTGTGCCAACAGATTGAAGAAGAACATTAAGTCCTTGAACACATTACAGAGTGATAACATGTCCCGCAGCATATTAGAGAAGATGTTCAGCCTAGTGATCTTGAATATGTTCTAGCTCATGAGAGTGATAGTAGTGATAGATAGAATCTTACTGAGGAAGTCATAATTGAGCCTTTGAAGGTCATGTATGAAAAGTGAGTGCAGGTTGTCAAGGTGAATAAGAAGCTCACAAAGCAGATTGCTCAACTCAACACTAAGAAGAGTTATTAGTGAAGAAGATTTTATTACTTGAAGGTGATCTTGCTAAAAGTAGGAAGATTCAAGGTGATCTCAGTGGGGAACTAGAACATATTAAGAAATCCATTAGGATGCTTAACTCAGGGTCCTCAAAACTGGACCAAATTCTTACTGTTGGGAAGACTATATGTGATCATGTAGGTATCAGTTATAAAGGATAAAGTTCTGGCACAAGGACCGTATTTGTTAAAGCATCTCAAGTTAAGGAACCAGATGTGATCAAGAGACAGACTGGAGCACATAACACATTCTGGAACATCAGACAAGAAGTGAATTACGGTTTGTCATTACTGTGAGCGTGTTGGGCATATTAGACCCTGGTGATTTAGTACTTGGCGGATGTAAGAAAGATTGGTGAGAAGAAGTCATGATGTGACAAGGCTATCGAACAAGTTTGGAGAAAGAAAGATGATGTTCAATGCTATGTTGCGTACACGTCATTGAAGGCAGGTGAAGAACATGATTGGTATCTTGATAGTAAGTGTTCCAGACACATTACTAGAGAGACTAACTTTTTGAAAACATACAATCATACCCGACCAGACATGTAACATTTAGAGATGGCGTCAAAAGGAAAAGTTATTGAAAAGATATATATGGTTTGCCCAAGCTTGAAGATGTGCTTCTTGTAGAGGAAACGTTGGCGAATCTAATTAATATCAGTCAACTTTGTAATCAATATCTGATTGTGAAGTTCACAAGAGGCAAATGCATGGTCATGGATCATGCCAATCAAAATACTATGAAGATACATGGTCTTTTGATAATTGTTATCTCTTAACACCTCTTGGAACATGTTTTAGAACATTGACTGATGACACCGAGCTATTGCCCGAAGCTTGTAGCAAATGAATTTTTGGAGCCTAAGAATAGTTGTTTCTATAGGAGCTATTCGAGGTAGAGATGACAAAACAGGACCGGGCCTAATGGGCCTGCACGAAGCATGGCATGACTTTTAGTAGCACAGTACAACACGATACGATAATTAGCGGGTTTAAGCACGACACGATAAGTTGGTAGGCGGGCGTTGGACAAGGTTTAAAGGCACGAAGCACAATAAGACACGAGCACGATTGATAGCACAGTACGAGCAGGTCAAAGCACGGTATAAATTTGCTTAAAATTTATATTTGCTATTACATATTTTGTATATATAGTTCAAGTTGGCAAGATGAAGAAGATGTCCCACAAGATGAACAACCACATAGTGACCACCTGTGTTCTTGAGCTAATTCATATGGATCTCATGGGTCCCCATGCAAGTGGAGAGTGTTGGAGGCAAAAGATATCTATTTGTATGCGTTGATGATTTCTAACATTATTGTTGGGTGGATTTTATAGGTGAAAAATCAGATACATCTCGAGTGATCGAGACTTTGTGCACTTGACTAAGCAGGAAGAAAGGTTGCAAGATTGAGAAGATTAAGAATTACAAGTAATCATCAGAGAGAGTTTGAGAACGTATCTTTGCTTAGTTTTGTGATAAAGACGACATAGCCCATGAGTTTTCTGATCTAAAATGCCTCAACAAAATGGCGTTGTAGACAGGAAGAATAGAACACTTGAAGAAATAGTGCATGTAATGCACAATGCTAAGGGGGTTCCAAAGAAGTTCTGGGCGAAAGTGATGAACATCGCGTGCTACATCATTAATCGCGTGTATTTAAAGCTCGACATTAGCATGACTCCAAATGTAATTTGGAAAGGAAGAAATCCGAACTTGAAGTATTTTCATATATTGGTAGTGTGTACTATGTTATGAATGACAAAAATCAACAGAGCTAGCTAGATGCAAAGAGTGACAAAGAGATATTCCTCGGCTATCCTACCAATAGTCGTGCCTATAGGGTGTTCAACAGCTCACCAAGACTGTTACGGAGTCTATCAATGTTGTGGTGGATGATGTCGAAGAAGATGTGACAACGGTGATAAATCAATGTGGCTTGTTGGAATTTGAAGTTGATAATCAAGGTGATTAATCAAATGCTCCCGCTAATGTTCCTACATATATAGAGGCAAATGTTCCAATAAATGTTCATGGATATCTCCTTTAACGCCTGCCTAACCTAACCATACAATTAATGTATGATTAAGTTAAGTAGAGTTACCTCTTCATAAATTATATGATTAAGTTAAGCAGAGTTACCTTTTCATAAATAAGATTCATTTCCTTCTCAAAATAGAGGGCAAATTTGAACTTTATGAAACTTTCTACGCATTATAGAAAACTATATGAATTATGATAAAACAGTGCCACACAATCACAAACCGATCCAAGTAATCCTTGAAAGATCTATTCATTAGATCCATGAATGTCGTAGGCGCATTTGTCAGTCCAAAAGGCATAACTAAAAATTCATAATATCCGTACCTCGTTATGAAAGATGTCTTTTGAATGTCTTATTCTTTAACCTTTAACTGATGATAACCAGATCGCAATTCAATCTCGAAAAATAATTATGCCCCCTTGGAGTTGATCAAACAAGTCATCAACTATTGGCAATGGATATCTGTTCTTTATGGTGACTTTATTTAACTCCCGCTAATCTATACACAATCTCATTGTACCATCTTTATTCTAAACAAAAAGCACTGGAACTCCCCGTGGTTAGAAACTAGGACGTATAAATTTTTTGTCCAACAATTCTTCTAATTGGACATTCAACTCCTTTAATTCTATTGAAGCCATCCGATATGGAGCTTTCAAGATTAGTGCTATTCTAGGACATAAATCAATTATAAATTTAATCTCTTTGTTAGGCGGTAACCCTAATAAATCTTCCGGAAACACCGCAAGGAATTCTTGAACTACTTGAACATCTTCTATATTTAAATTACAACTTAGTATCCACAAAGCATGTTTCTTGCGACAAAAAGAATAAAAAACGCATCAAACACTTAAATTTTTAAACTTATTTGATGATCAAACCTTGTTGACCTCAAAACAGAATTATAAGACTTGGTAAAATATTATTAGGTCAAAAAGACTAAAACATATTGCACTTTGCGATAAATAGGGACCCTAAACGGCACAATTTCGATGAAACTAGATTGTTTCGGTTGAAAAATCAATCTTTAATCTTTAAAACAATTTGGGCAGCATCTCCCCTATTTTATTAACTTAACAAAACCTTGCAATCAAGAATAATAACCTATTTTATCCAAAGCATCAGTAAGAAAAAAACCAAAGCTCGAACAGTACAAACTAGTTCCGCTCACGTCCAACTCGGTTCAAACCATCAAACCAGTAGCAAACACACTTATTTAGATTTCACACTTCAATAACCATTTTAAACATCATTTAAGTCACACAAAACATCATAAGAAGTGAAACAAAGCAATCTGTGTCAAAATATAACAATCTTGCAAAAACAAGCTTAACTTAGCCTCGTTTCGGCTCTTTCTGATTCTCAGCATTGAAAATGATTAGCCAAGCCACCATACAACTATAAAATACATCAAATTATGTAATCAAATAAATATAAAACAATTTACATTCCATCAAATCAAGGGCATGTTTGAAGCTCAAAATTCCTAAAAGAAACCGAATGAAATCGGACGAAGCTTTTCGATTATCTAGAGTACTTTTCGATTCCTCCACAAAATCCCTAACTTTCCAAAGCTTAAGACACCTTCCTAACATATTAAATACAGTATCCAAAGTCTCAAAATCATTAAAGAACTTATAATTTTCAAATTGGAATGAAAAAGCTCAAATACAAAAAACTAGCTAACCGTTCTCACTATAATGCCTCTAGCTTGTGATTTCTAGCTCCGAATCAAGTTCTAGCACTTGGAAATGGTTAGTTTTTGGCAAAGGAAGCTTTTTCTATGTTTTTTTCCTCTTAGAGATGAAGCTTTAGTCAGACTTGAGAAGGAAATAAAATTTTATTTATTTAGTTTTAACCACATTGACGGAAATATTGCTATAGTCCCACTTCAAGCCCACCATTCCTAGGCAGGACTCTTTGAGGTTCGCAGGAAAGTATGGTGGGAATCTCAAAACAATCATTGTTAAAATATCAATATTCGTTAACCAATTTCTTTTTTGACAGAACAAAAGTTTAGTTTTTACCACTACATAACCACACAAGTATCCTTTAAATTTTATTTATTTATTTTTAATTTTTTAAGAAGAAGAAAAAGGAACCCTAAATATAAAGTTTTAGGAAAGTTGACTAAATCAGATACTAATCAAAACCTAACATCTAATAATAATGAAAATTAGAATAAAACAATAAATGATAATTATTATAGGCAAAAATAAATAGGGAAACAAAGAAGAAAAATTGACTATAATTTAAAAATACACTTGAAAAATAAATAAACAAAAGAAAATAAAAAAGAGAACTTACATCTTTGTCGTTCCCAGCAAGTAATTGATCATCCTACATCTCTGGCAACGACATCAAAATTTGATCATGCCTAATTTGTGTAATAGCTAAAGCGGTCGTAGTACCACAACGACAATTGAGTTGTCCCCACAAGGAGGTGAAAAAAAAACACAATATACTTGAGACAAGCGTTAAGAGGCAAAATTAAAATTTAAAAATAAAAAGGTCGAAAGTATTGAAAATTTAGAAGCAAAAGAATGAAAATAAATAAAATAGACAATCAATGAGGAAAATTAACAATGCTTCGGGAGTCACTCAATTGCTTTATTTCAGTTACACCAATTTCGAATCCAATTTATTACTCAATTTCGAGTTTCACATCTCAAACAAGTAACTAAAAATATATCATAAAATCTGAAATTAAACAAATATACTTTATTATGAAAAAAGTTCTTTAAATTAAAAATAACAAATATAAATTTCATTGATTATCCTAAATCGGCGATAGGTCAAAATGGACAACAACGCATTAAAGGATTAATAAAACAAAATAAACATTCAATCACTTATTTTATAAGCAATTTCTAAATCGACAATATGTCAATTAGACAACATTGTAGTGAAAGAATAACTCAAAGATTATGCAAATCAATGGACTTAATATCTCTAGAAATCACATAAATCTGGCAAGACTAAATTTATATGAAAAATAAAAGAACATAATTTTTTACAAAATAAATAAGGACTTAGAACATAATCGAAATTTAACCTTGAAGCACATAAGAGTAGATAAGAAAGTGGAGACTTTCAAATCTAAATAAGGTTTCTACCTCGAAGTCAAAGAAAGAAAGAGACGCCAAGCAAATGGATCTTTCAAAAGAATAGACTAGTATATAAGAAAGTGGAGACTTTACAAAAGAAATGAGTTGATTATGAAAAGACTTTCTCTCTTGTAGCCAATCTTAAGACTATTGACATCCTCTTATCCATAGCAGTCGTTATCGATTACGACATCGAGCATATGGATTATAAGACACCCTTTTCGAAGAGCTATCGTGAGTAGTCTATTTATATGAAATAAGCAAAAGGGTCAAGATGAAAGACGATAACAAAAACTCTACGATCTACTTAAGTCCATTTAAAAGCAAAAGAAAGCATCTAGGTCTTTGACTTTGAGTTTCAGGAGATGTTAAAGATCTATGGTTTGAGAAGAGCGTTGATGAGCCTTGTGTATACAAACTAATTAAAGGCAGAAGTGTGGTGTTCTTGGTATTTTATATAGATGATATCTTACTCATTGAGAATGATGTAAAAGTGTTATCTGAAGTAAAGGCAAAGTTTGCCGAGCAATTCAATATGAAGGATTCAGGAGAGGCGAGTCATATTCTTGGATTCTAGATTGTTCGGATAGATTGTCTCAAGCATGCTATATTGATAAGCTGCTAGCTCGTTTTTCAATGCAAAAGTCTATATAGGGTCTCTTGCTGACTCGAGATATTGAATTCACCTCTCTAAGGAGTAGTGTCCCAAAACACCCCTAGAATAAGATAACATGAGATAGGTCCCATATGTGTATGCAGTTGGGAGTTTAATGTACGCAATGCTATGCACTAGACCTGATATCTGCTATGCAGTAGGATCTGATAGTCAGCACCACTCAAATTGAAGCATGGAACACTAGACCGTAGTATAGCACATTCTCAAGTATTTTAGAAGAATGAGGAATCTCATACTTGTATACTCAAGTGGGGAGCTGAATCCTTTACATTACACTCACTAACTTTTATTCAAACAACGACTCGTGGAAGTCAACATTCGAATCAGTGTTTCACCTTAGTGGAGCAGCAGTTGTTTGAAGATGTGTTAAATAATTTATCATTGCATAATCAACCATTGAGTCTGATTGCATAGCCTCTTGGGCTTAATAAGTTCTATTTTGATCTGAAATATTTTCTAGACCTGGATAAGCCACTATGACTCTACTGTGACAACAGTGGAACAAAGACTAACTCGTAAGAACTTAGAAGCCACAAGAAGGGCAAGCCCATCTAGATTAAGTATCACCTAATAAGAGAGAGCATGTGCATAGTCGAGATTGCATCACTCCATAACTTAGAGGACCCTTTTACTAAAACACTGCGGAAGAGGATAAACAACAAGCATTTTCTAGGAATTAGTCTTAGAGACATATCCCATCAACTTTAGAGCAAGTGAGATAATGTTAGCAATATGTCTTTTTTAATGACATGTAATAAAGATTTTCTAAAAGTAAATAATAGACCTAGTTATTTGTGAATGTTGCCTATTTTATTTTATTTTATGTTTATTAATAATCCATAACATGTTGACATTAATAATAATTTTAGTGTATAATGATATTAATAAAAGATTATTAAAATTCGATATATTTAAATAGGTCTGATATATATCACGGAGTAAGGATTTCCTTAATCGGTATTTACTAATATAGTCCACGACGTTATGAAAATGACGGTCTTATCTGGACAGTAAATGTATGTGATATTAGAGTAGAGGTATTTTATATAATTAAGATGATGTGTGACTTTTTGATTTGCTATAATTAGCCCAACAAGCAATTCGGCCTAATACTTGCATTTTGAAAGTTTGTACAATTCACTAACACTAGAAGTGTGATTTACATATATGGAATTCACAACTATAAGGTAGAATAGTTCCCTTAATTGTTGACATCTTGAAATAAACGGTTTGAGCTCTCTAGTTAACAATTCATTTATGAACTAATCGTATACGGGTGAACTTAATGGTACTTAAGGAATAAGAAATAATTGAGGGATAAAATGATAATTTCACATGCTCCGATTATGAGCCAACAGTAAAGGATTAGCGATCATGTAATGATTAAATCAATGGGTAACTCAAACGACTTCGAATAAGTGTTATACTTGAAATTTGAGAGTTCAATCTAAGATTTTTTGAGTAATTAAGTGATTAATAAATGAATAAATTCTTTTGAGAGTTTTAGTTAATTTTTCTAAGTTTGTTATTGCTCGGAATCATATGTCCATAGTTTTCGCTCTGTCTCAATAAATCGAGCTAAGATGTTCAAAAAATAGTTGAGTGATACTTATTAAATGATTTATTTTTTCAGAATAATCCAATATTCATTTTTTGGACCACGGAAATAAAAATATCACAAAGAGAACCCTCTTTATAGTAGGTTCCATGTATGGCTGATTTTTTAGATAATTTTATTATTTTGTAATTTTGATAATTTAATTATAAAAATTTTCAAATTATTGAAAAAATTATTTGTGAGATATTTACTATAGATATGTAAAAGTTAAATATTTATTTAATAATTTTTATAATATATAATCAATAAATAATTTTCTATTCAAATTAAATATGATGTATTTTAAATTGATTTATCCTAATCAGAACGGGATTAGAAAAATCAAATCCCCTTGATCATGATGATGGGTGAATTTTATGATGGAGGATAGATAATGAGAAAGTATCCTACCTCTCAATTTAAGTATATTTCTGATACACTTTGGTGGGCCATACTTCAGTTCGAAGCCCAAGGCCCGTCTTGGAGGTCATAAGTTGACAATGGGCTGGCTCGGCCGAAGGCCCAAGTAAGAAGAGCGACAAAACGGACATCGGAGAAGAAGACCCGCGACACGGGGAGCTGGCAATGCCGTCCCGGGCACCCAACACCCATCCTGCGCCGCTGTGGGCCCTGCATCCCACGCGCCCAGCGCCCTACGCCTTGCACGCCCATCGCCCAGCGCACCGCGCCCTGTGCCCTGCGCCCAGCGCCCCACGCTCGTGTGGGCGACCACCCTTCGCCCATGTTGGCAACAACCCGACGCCCAAGTAGGCAACCACCCCATGCCCGCCGCCGTGGGCATTCGTCCATCGCCCGACGAAATGGCCATCGCCCGATGCCATGGGTGGTTGCCCGATGCTATAGGCGGTCACCCGTCGCCTACCGCCCATGGGCGGTCGCTTCTCGCCCCAGTGGGCGACCACCGCGTTGCCCGAGTGGCCACCCACCGCCGGTCGCCCGCCGCCGGTCGCCCATGGACGGTCGCCCATCGCCCGAGTAAGCGACCACCCCGTCGCCCGTGTGGGCGACCACCGCGTTGCCCGAGTGGGCGACCACCCCGTCGCCTGCGTGGGCGGTCGCCCGTCTCTCCTTGCCGCTTGTTTCGGAACCATTAATTTCCGACTTCAAGCTTCCAAAAATAGAATAGCGCACATATTTTTGTGTATGGCAATAAATAGCTAAGAACGATCAAATAAAAGAAGAATGTCAATTTCTCTCTGAGAATTACTATTTCCTCTAAGTATCATTGCTTTTTGTCTCTTTTGTTCTCACATACTTTACACGTATTAGTTGGTGCAAAAAAATGCATCAATATTTTGGCGCTAGAAGGAGGGCCTTGTGCGGTTAGCAGTCCCGAGGTCTACCCAGTAATTTTCAACACTTCACGGCAAATCTTAATCGATTCTCAAACAATGACGGGCGAAGCTCATTCGTTGAGCTTGGAGAACGAGATTGAAGCATCCGAGATCGCAGCACCAACCGTCCCTCGAGGAAGAGGCCGACCACGCCGTCCCCGGACATCGACGAACCCCCAGCCCGTCGCCCGACGGATCAACAGGTTGGAAGGCGCATTGTTGAATTTGTCGAACGTGATGGTGCTCCGATCCCCACCGCATCGAGACCCCTCAACACGCAAGACAACTCGATCGGCCACGAAGGTCAAGACCCGACCCAAACGGCCTATGGTGAATAAGCGGCTCGACGCACGAGGAATCCGGAGGCATCACAAAGCAGGACGAGGGGAGAATCCCAAGTTTACTCGAGTCTCTGTCTTCGACCGACTCGAAACTGAAAACGAAGACGAGACGGATAGAACCTGGACTCCAGATGTGGTTGGAAGTGCTGCGGATCTCCGCGACCACATAAACCAACGACGGGAGGAGCCCTCACCCGACTAGGACAAAACCCCACACTTATCCGCCAGTCCGCCTTGAGGAGAATTGATGCCAATCCTCAAGATAGCAGAGTGTCGCGCGTGTCTGCAGCCCACACCATCAATCGGGCTCCGGCCTGCCTGCCCCTGTAGAGAATTTGGAAGAGGTCGTGCACCAATTAATACGGCAAGAATAGGGGACGCACGACGCAATCGAGGGAATCGAATCCCCTTTTACCGAACAAGTTTTGGCTGAGCCATTTCCCGAAGACTTCAAGATGCCGGTCATGAAACTATACGAAGGATTGACGGACCCGATCAACCAATTCGAAAGCTACCGCACATGGATGAATGTACGAAGAGCAAGCCCCAACATCAAATGCCAGGCATTCGGACTTACTTTGACGGGAGCCACGTTAGAGTGGTTTATAGTCTCCAACCAAGGTCGATAGCCTCTCTCGACCAATTAAGGACAGAGTTTGTGAGCCGGTTTATCGGCCAAAAGACGCACAAGAACGACAAGACTTACCTCTGGTTGTTGAAGCCGGGAAAGAACGAGAGCTTGAAGGACTACATTCGACGATTCACTAAGGAGATCAACACCTTGGAGAAGTTCACTGACAGAGACGCCATTGCCGCCTTACGGGAAGGTTTACAATAAGGCGAGTTATTAAGGTCAATGATTCGAAAAGAACCCAAAACGTTCAACGAATTCCTCAACCGCACACATGAATACATTAAAGTCGATGACTACCTTCAGACCCGACTAGAACATAATGAAGAAAAGAAACGGGCAAGCGAAACCGAGGCGGAAGAAACCAAGAAACAAAAGAAAAATTAACATCGAGTTTGCATAGGACATCACGATACTCGCAAAAAAAAAAAGTCGAATTCGCTCGCGAACCTGAAAACCAAGCAACTACCCATGGCAGCGCGAGTCCCGGTGTTGATGACATGTTTTGTCCATTACGAGCGCTACAGCCGGCGGCCGCCCATGGCGAAGCATGCCTCTCATCGCCCATGCCAAGCGCTGCAGCATACAGCCGCCCAAGGCGAGCCCATGCTCTGGCTCCCGGTGCCTATGCGGTGCGCTATAGCCAACACAGCGCTGCTCCCGCACAAGCCCACGCGTCTCCGTACGCCCATATGGCCATATGTACGTCACCAAATGTCACCGAGCGACTCTTGCGGCCGCGCGCACGTTCACGCGTACTCATCGTATGCAACTATGGGTATATGTGCCGCCGCGTGCCGCCTTGAGCCACCATGAGCGCCTTGAGCCGCCATGTGCCGCCGCGTGGCGCCATAAGCCTCCGTGTGCTGCTGCGTGCCACCATGTGCCACCTTGAGCCGCCATGTGCGGCCACAAACGCCTTGAGCCGCCATGTGCCGCTGTGTGCTGCCATGTGCCGCCGCGTGCTGCCGCGTATTGCCATAAGCCGCCGTGTGCTGCTGCGTGCCGCCATGTGTCACCTTGAGCCGCTATGAGTGCCTTGAGCCGTCGTGTGCCGCCGCGTGCCTCTTTGTGCCGCTGCGTGCCGTCATAAGCCGCTGTGTTCTGCTGCGTTCTGCCATGTACCGCCTTGAGTCGCAGTGTGCCGCCTTGAGCCGTCGTGTACGGCCTTGTGCCACCGCGTGCCGCCATAAGCCACCGTGTGCTGCTGCGTGCTGCCATGAGCGCCTTGAGCCACCGTGTGCTGCCGCGTGCCGCCATAAACCGCCGCGTGCTGCCATGTGCTGCCTGGAGCGGCCATGAGCACCTTGAGCCGCAGTGTGCCGCCTTGTGCCACCGCGTACCGCCATAAGCCGCCGTGTGCTGCTGCGTGCCGCCATGTGCCGCCTTGAGTCGCCATGAGCGCCTTGAGCCGCTATAAGCCGCCATTTGCTGCTGCGTGCTGCCATGAGCCGTCTTGAGCCGACGTGTGTCGCCATTCGCCACCGCATGTGCCTACGTGCACCATCATGTGCGCCTAGGTACAACACAACAAAAATACCTACTACGTGTAGGCAACAAAATACCTGCAACATGTAGGCGCGAAAAGACCTCCTACGGGTAGGTACCAAAAGACCTACCACGTGTAGGCAACAAAAAGACCTACTACGTGTAGGCAACAAAAGACCTACTACATGTAGGCGCGAAAAGTCCTCCTCGGCACAAAAAGACCTACTACGTGTAGGCAACAAAAAGACCTACTACGTGTAGGCAACAAAAGACCTCCTACGTGTGGGCGCGAAAAGACCTCCTATGGGTAGGCACCAAAAGACCTACCACGTGTAGGCAACAAAAAGACCTACTACGTATAGGCAACAAAAGACCTACTACGTGTAGGCGCGAATAGTCCTCCTACGGGTAGGCACAAAAAGACCTACTACGTGTAGGCAACAAAAAGACCTACTACGTATAGGCAACAAAAGACCTCCTACATGTAGGTGCGAAAAGACCTCCTACGGGTAGGCACAAAAAGACCTACTACGTGTAGGCGGAAAAAGACCACCTACGGGTAGGCACAAAAAGACCTACTACGTGTAGGCACCACAAAAGACCTATCACGTGTGGGCAACAAAATGACCTACTACGAGTAGGCACAAAAATACCTACTATGTGTAGGTGCGAAAAGTCCTCCTACGGGTAGGCACAGAAAAACCTACTACGTGTAAGCACCACAAAAAATCAACTACGAATAGGCAACAAAAAACGTACCACAAAAAGACCTACTACGTGTATGCTACAAAAAGACCTACTACGTGTACGCAACAAAAGACCTACTACGTGTAGGCGCGAAAAGACCTCCTACGGGTAGGCACAAAAAGACCTAGTACGTGTAGGCGCGAAAAGACCTCCTACAGATAGGCACGAAAAGACCTACTACGTGTAGGCACCACAAAAGGCCTACTACGAGTAGGCACAAAAAGACCTACTACGAGCAGGCACAAAAAGACCTACTATATATAGGCGCGAAAAGACCTCCTAACAGTAGGCACAAAATGACCTACTACGTGTAGGCACCACAAAAAACCTACTACGGGTAGGCAACGAAAAACCTACTACAATAGACCGACTACGTGTTAAAACAAAAAAACAAAAAACCTTGCATGTCTCCCCGTGCCGCTTGTTTCGGAACCATTAATTTCTGACTTCAAGCTTCCAAAAATAGAATAATGCGCATATTTTCGTGTATGGCTATAAATAGCTAAGAACGATCAAATAAAAGAAGAATGTCAATTTCTCTCTGAGAATTATTATTTCCTCTGAGTATCTTTGTTTTTTCTCTCTTTTACTCTTACGTACTTTACACGTGTTAGTTGGTGCAAAAAATTGCATCAACACACTTAATTAAAGAAAAATAAGAATTTATTTTTTGGAAATATCCCTCCCTACTTTTACTCTTTAGTGGGCGGCATTGTTGGCCCAAATTAGGGTTGAATTAGTTTCTATATTTCTTAATTTGAATAAAAAAAAATTATGAGATCAATATATTTTTTAAAGGTTGGGATTTTTTCTAATTTTAAAGTTGGGAAATTTCCGTGAGGATAAAATCCTCCCTTGTGCTGCCCCAATTCCTCTCCCCTGTCACATAAATATTTTATCTAGTAGCACACAAATAGGGCGAATCAATTCTAGATTTTCCTCTCGAAAACTCTCTCTTTCTTGAAAAAGAAAAATGTGTTTTTCCCTTCCATCATGCACCTAAAACCGCCGGCCCCCTTAATCAATTGAAGAGAAAATTTTCATTCTCTTGTATTGTGTGTGAAAATGATAGCGTGCCTACATTCGACTCCTAGCCTCGATTTGAGATTTAGAGACAAAGATTGTGGTGTCGAATCATTGATCGGAAAATTTTTTGTGAACGTAAAAAAGTTAGCCCAAACTTTACGATGTCACAAAGTACGATGTCAATCGAAGGAGGCTTAATCTACCGGCGGCTTAATCTCTACATAGTTATATGATAATAAATTGAAATTATTCCCAACACTCAAGTCATATGTGATTTAAAATAAAAAAATAAAAAAAAACAAACCTCAAATCTTCTGTTTGACAACACTAATAATAATGTGCAGATTAGAATCATAGGTTACGTATATAAATTATTTTATATAATCCTCGAGAGGATCGTTCATAGTTTGTCTTACTAATATAGCGCACAATTGATCACGTTTAATTACCTACTGAAAAAGGTCTCGCTGAAAATTCAATATAACTCACTCTAAATAGCCAACAACTTTAGAAATCAAATATAGACTAACGACTCACCGAAATAATAATAATAAAAAAAAGACGACTAATTTAGATTAAATACTAGTGGCCAATATACGAAACACTATGTTTACATACGACAACTTCATATTTATGTACGTCATGATGCACATCTTGAAATAATCTAACAAAGTCGTTTAATGGTTTCTTCATAACTTATAAAAGTTATAGCAATATTTTACAAGTGACAAATTCAATATATATATATATATATATCATGGAATCTTCAAAAGCTATTCCATTTTCTATGTCTACATGTAAACTTGCTTATGAGAATCGTAAACTAATATTTTTCATTTTGAAAATAAAAGGCCACATTTTATGGAAGGGATTTGAAAAGGACATGAGAGTTAGTGAGGTGGAGACAGCCAGAATTTAAAAGCTAAATACTTGAAGAATTTTTCCAACTTGGCTGCTATTGGATGGTTCAACAAATTGACATTCACTAACATCATTCAAAAGGGTTTTAATATATATCATAATTAATCCCACTTTTGTAACTACAGCGTTATGTTGCTTGCCGTGGAAACTCATTCAACTATAACAGTGTAAGTGAATGGATAAAAACCTAAAAAAAAAAAAAATTACTCAATCCTCAACTCAGAAGTCTATTAATTCCATGGTCCAAAACATACGGCAAATTCAAGACTTCTCTCCCCCTCTCTCATCTTATTTCCATATAAATTAATACACTATTCTTCGTAGATGTATTCATAGGGGATTTTGCTTCGGATACCAAACAACAATATTAACACAATTCCATATCAGGAAGAAGAAACTAGTTCATAGGCAACATGCAACAAGCAAAGGGGTTAAAAGTCAGGGTAGAAGGCACGAGAAATACTCATAATGCCGTTATAGTAGTCTTAGTATTCTTAGTGTTGGCGACGGACTCAGCGTTGCCGGTGAGTGGCAGCCGAGCGATATTGACGCATTCGAAGGGAAAGGACTACAAGAGCTTGATGGAAAGCATGCTTCCGAGAGGGCCGGTGCCTCCTTCAGGGCCATCTCCATGCCATAACAGGCTTAGCCCTTTCCGCTACAACAAACTTTCCATTCCTGATGATTACATCATTTGTCCCTAATAATAATAGTAATCATCATGGATTTGTTTTACTCATCTCTCATTATTTCGTTTTTTTTTTTTCATGTAGTTGATTAGATTTTGGAAGATATGTGAATTAAGTTCATGCCATATCTTCCTACATACTTTCATTGGCCTTTAATTCCTACATATTTTTAAGGAAATTTATGTGTACGTTTGTGTATGATCATATTGATATTAAACATTATAGTTAGAGAAAACAAAACAAAAATATTATTAGGAAATTTCGAAATATATGCTTTGTGACAGAAAGGTTGATGTTCTCATAGTCCTTTTGATTTAAGAATTAAAATCGTGCGGATCCAGAAATTACATGCGTACAATGACTTTATGCCTGCAGTTTTCGCATTTTGTTTATTTCCATTAAAATTTCCATAGTCATGAAACTTTAAAAACCGATTATGAATAACTTCTTGCGTTAATTCAACCAAAAAAGAAAAATATTGATTGTGTTATGATTACATATTATACGGGATACACATTAATGAGGCACACATGTGTAATAACAATATATAACGCACGGTTTTCATCATTAGATAAAATCTAACGGTTGCCAAAAACAGAGGTCCATAGCCATCTAATACTTACGATGATGGCACACAAAGGAAATTTAGGAGTTGTGATCGTACACCTACGCCCCACAGCCGAATAGGAGTGCGCACGAGCCCACGATCGCCCACATGCGCCCCCACACGCGCACAGCCGGCAAAGCGCTCCCACGTGCGTGCATAGCCAGCACAGTGCACCCATGAGCGCCCCAAGGCGCCCCCGCGAGCCAACAGCCTGCACCACGCACGCACAGCCGCCGCAGCGCACCAATGCAGCACTGCGGCACCACTATCGCACCCCGAAGTGCACATTTTTGGGAGGCCGCGACACTCATCAGTAGCTTCGAGCGCCGCAGTGCCGCGTGGGCCAAGATGCTACAATAGAGCAGTGCCGTGGTGCTGCGTGGTGGGCGCTCGAAAAGGTCGAACTGCTCCGAAAAGGCCTGAAACAACCCGAAGACTCTCAAATTTCGTTCCTTGAACACTAAAACTATAAAAGGGACATAAAAACACTGAAAGAGGGGAAGGAATGAGGCGAAGAGAGCGATTCCAAGGCTAGAGAGATGAGATTTTGCCGAAATCAAACGACGAAGTAATCCTTCACCGTCGAGATTCAGAGTCTCATACTTTCCATCATGAACTCTCATTTTTATATGCTTAAGTTGTGTTTGATTATGTTCTAAATTTCTTTAGCTATAGCTACGATGTAGCCGAACCAACGAACAATGTATTTTCCTGCTTTATGTTTATTTCAATTATGGTGATTATTCTTATACAAGTTTACTGCTTTTTTGAAAATTGGTCAATTCATGAATGAACTTAGGTCTTAATTAGAAAATCGAAAAAAGATAATTAAGACGGACAAAATATAAGAACAAGATAAATTGATGTTGATGACTAAAGATAGCCAATGCAGTTTGTGAGTTTGTGTGGTATTTGAATTCTTATAAGCAATGCAGGTGTAGTGATGTAATTTGAAAGTCGAGAGAGGATAATTGATTTACTAGATTTAGGATCATTATTACTTGAGAAAAATTAATGGGTATGTAACGCCCACCTAGTAACTATACTAGTAAATTTGACCTTTGATGAGTGTTACGTCTATATTCTATAACCTATACATATATAGCTCTTTTAAAAAAAATTCGGAAAAATTTGAACTTTTGAACGTGTATGTGATAAAGCAAACTCAGAAACATAACATAGTTACTTATATTACATTATATACATATCAAAGTAATTATAATCTATCAGTAAACGTGTACTACACATATTATACAGATATCGTTTCAAAAAATTTGCCCAACAGATCATCATTAATATATACAAGCTTCACGACGTCAAAACGCACCCGCCAACCTTTAAGTGTAACCTACTGCTGTGCATTCTCACCTGCATCATAAGAACTATATGAGCCAATGCTCAGTGAGTAAAAGTTATGCAATTATGTGAATGCCATACTTGTATTCCATTCTTTACATAGTTCTTGAGACTATTTATGTAGATGCATCTTTCTTTCTGTACGGACAGGCAGCCGATAATCATAGACCAGTGGTCTTGGCCACAATAAGTGTCCCAAAGCTTTCAATAAATTTCTTATCTGACGGCCTTGGTCGCAGAGTACTAACTGTGAGCGTTAAACTAAATCTTAGTAGTACCACAGAGGGATACTAACTTCCGAAACTTTTTTTTTTTAACATTTTCCCTCAACTGCTGGAGGGTGCCAAACCCACATAAAGTCTTTTATCTGAAAACGAACTCAAACGCTAGGGACCCAACTTGAACTTAGATGTGCTAAAGGCTGTATATTTAAAGTTTCTTATTAGAAATAATCTATAGTACTCTTAATACTCTTAGGATATTTATATATTTTTAGGCATTATTCGTGTCATGCTTATCAGATTAATTAAAAACTATATTGATCTGTATAAAATATATTGATATTAGTAAAAGTTACCTTCTAGCTATTAAAAGAAAGATAACAAGCTGTTGACTATACATATAAATGTCACATAATAGTAGACTAGCACTTATACATAATAGAAAACCCATCAAACATAATACTTTGAACTTAAACAACCCAATAGCCTATCACTCTTTTAAAAGATCCACGTCTTGGTCACTAATTTTACAAACATTTATATTAGGGCTGCTCATCGGTCGGGCGGGCGGGTGCCGAGAGCTAAAACATCATAACCGACGGCGGGCGGGTATGGGGAAATTCCTACCGAGTTTCGACCGTATTTGTACGGGCGGGTGGCGGACGGGTGCACGGAAGGGCGGTCGGGTGGGCGGTCGGGTAAGCGGGTACGGGCCCAATTGTGGGCCTGGTGGATCAAGTTTTGATTTGCAAAATTTTCTCTCCTATTCAATGTCTATGAGAACAAGAAGGAAAAAAAAAAAAAAAAAACTTCCACACTTGCTCCAATTTTACAGCCGAGAAGACATGCCTTCTGTTTTTTATTAAATTTTTTGTCTGTCCCTCCTTTGCAAGTTCAGTTTGATGTGGTTATGCTAAATCCACAAAAAGCTTGTGTCGTCGTTGCTGTGTTAGCACCGACCGATTGCCAGAGAAGAATGAGAGAGTAAGATGCGGCAGCACTCGCCGTTGCCGATGATTGAGAGTAAGATGCGGCAGCACTCGCCGTTGCCAAAAAGCCCAACAGCGAGTGAGCGATGCGGCAGCACTCGCCGTTGCCGATGATTGAGAGGCGCGAGCATGATGGAGAAAGAGAAACAGGGGGTTCATATGAGAAACAGGGGGTTCATATATATATATATATATATATATATATATATACACGGAGAGCATCGGGCGGGCGGGTTTCGTCCGATATGAAAACAACACACCCGCCATCCGCCCGTTTATAAAGCACCGTCGGGCGGGTGCCGTCCGAGACTTACCGGGGAGGGATTTCACCCGCCCAAACGGGCGGGTGGCCGGTCGGATTTTCGGGTGGCCGGTCGGGTACAATATTGTGTGCACCCCTAATTTATATATTCATCATCACAAGAATTTCTTTAAGACAACCTCTAAAGCTCTAGTTCAATACACTTACACATGCACAATCATATAATATACGTATATACACATAAATAGTACACATCGAAATTACTTCCAAATCAGAAATTATTTCTAACGTATTTAATCATTAAACAAGTAATACAAACACACACACACACACACTTAATATATTCAATTAAATTGATAAACTGGTTATAGTGTGTATATAATACATAGAAGCATATACTTATATTGATAAATCTTGTTTGTAAAATGAGTGGTTTATGATTAAGTAATAAAACTTGTTTCTAATTTGGAGATTCTAAAAAAAACAATACCCATACTCATCTAATAGAGATTTATAACTTCCAACTCATAATTTACTCTTCAAGAATTCTAAGTACATGTGTGTATATATATACACATATATATATAAGTATATAAAAAAAGGAAAAAAGTAATATGCTAACCGTAAAATTTTAAGTGGAGGAGTTAATGCTTTCTTTTATAATACTCATCTCATAATTTTTCTCTTGGTGTGTTTGTCGAGTTTGTCGAAGAGAATTGAGGAAAATGTGTTTGGTCGAAGAGTAAAACATAATAAAATAAAAAAGAGACTTTTCTACTTGTAAGTTAGCAAGGTAAGTCGGTTAATTAATATTTATCCTTATTTATTTTTATATATATTATAAATATAATATTGTTAAATAAATAAGATTATTATTTGTATCTATATCATGTGTATTATAAATAAATAATTTAATTGACTCTGGAGTACAATAAAAATAATGATCATAGGATAAATAATTATATAATTATAAAATAAACACTTGCACCCAATTAAAAGAATAATTGATAATATATATATATATATATATATATATATATATTCCACCCTTTTAGCACATCAAGTCCCCCCCTTTTTTATTAAAACCATGTTCTTGTACGTTTTCAAGATAAATCAACATAATTATAATTGTGATAATCACAAACGCACTTTAGATGTGATATTATAGTTAATTAATTATGTGGAATTTTTGGACCTCACAGGGTATATATATGAGTTCTTCATCATCATCTGAAGTGAGTGTTAATGTGAATTGAGGTTGGTACTAGTCATTATTAGGTTCGGTGAGATTGGATGCTCTAGGTTTTAGCATATTGATATTCAACTACACCATCGTTCTCATGGTTATCTTTTGCAATTAATTAGTTTAGTTAGTTCATTCTTTTAGAGTAATTTGGCAATGATTTCAATTCTTCAAATAGCAATATATTAGAGTAATTTTGGTAATTAATTCACAAGTCCTCGAGTGATCGACGCTTACATTCATCACTTTATTACTTATACATGACACGGGCACTTGCGTTCACATTTTTTTGCCACTGTTATTCCTCATTTTGTTTATAAGTCTGTGACGTATTATGAGAACATGATAGGGTCCCGAGACCCTGTATTTAAAAGAAGTCCAGTGGCTCTTTTTATTTTGAGAAAGATATTTAAACTCTGTAGTGCCTATAAAAAATGAGCTCGTTATGTTCTAAAGTTATTTTGTGCTTTAAATTTTTGAGTAAATAATTGTTGTAACGACCCGACTTTTTCGAGTCGTTACGTATTACAATCTTCAATCATTTTCTGAAATTTTTCGTAATAATTTTTTTTTATAAAATACTTTTAGAATTTACTTATAAACATTGCCGGCTATTTTTTTTAAGTAACAAAATATTAAATCCAAACATCATAAAACATATTATTATTTCAACTTAAAATCTCATTAAAATGGTTTGGCCAACTTCATAGGCCCACATAATTTAAAGAAATTAATAACAATAATAAAACGATAAATAAATCTTTGAATCATAGTCTTCAAATCTTTGCGGAAGTATATAAGTGGTTAGCCAGTTCCCCTCGCCTCGCATCCTCGACACTGCCACCGCACAACCCATCACATTTTCATGCCATAGGTTTCTTACCTACAGTACGAACGAAAAACCTTTTGGTGAGCTAAAAGCCCAGTGAGTTACAACTATTTTCCCACAAAATAAGCTATGCAATGCATGACCGTTTAGTCTCAATTATTCTTTCTTTCATTCTAACTTTCTAATTTTCATTCTCATTCTCTTTCTTATTCTCGTTCTTATTCTCATTTTTTTTCTTTCTATAGGATCCCCTTGTGTGTACACACCGAGCGCGCTTGACCAATGGACGACGAGGGGTGCACATGTCCTCGGCGACCAAGTGTCCATTCTTTCTTTCTCACTCCCGTCGTTGCCTCTCGGTGGCTCGGGGTTTATGAGTGCTAGTAACTATACCTATATTGCCCTTAAGTCGACTCAAGGTAACGGCATCATATGAACCTCACATAGGAGGGTGGTACGACACGTCTTGCTAATTTAAGTCTCACTTGTTTATTTAATTGACATGCAATTGACAACAAAATAAATAACACAATTTGCATAAAGAATAACATTCATTCATTCTTTTCATAAACAAAATATCATGAAACACTTCTTCTTTCTCATTCTTCTATTTCTTAAAAACATCAGATAATAAACTGACACATGTAAAACATTCAATTCATAAGCAAACAACACAATCATATAATTCATGACATGGCATAACTTCTAATTTTCCTTGAAACTAATTCGTACTGCAGTGAGGTTGAACTCACATTGCTTCTTTTTCCTTTGAAGACTAGAAAATAGCTTAAGTCTAATTTTGTTCTCGGCGTCGTCCGAAATCTTCATGGCTAAAGATCTCTTCGAAATTCCTCTTTTTGACGTTCGTTGTCTTAATTTCAAATTCTTGATATGAATCTCTTAAGAAAATCAGCTTCTAACTTCTTCTCCTTCTCCTTTCTTTTTCTTTTCTCTCTCTTTTCTCTTTAGGGTTTCTCACATTTCTTTTAAGCGTGTGTGAAAAATGAAAGTAGAATAAGAAAAGTATGAATATATATGAGGCCTAAAATAGAATAAGAAAAGTATGAATATTTATGAGGCCTAAAATCCCTAATAGTAGCCGGCCTCTTTTTTCTAACCTTTAGGCCTTTCTTTTTTTTTTTTTAAACTAAATATTTTATTTATATATTATCTATATATATCGTTATATATATATAGGAACCAAACAAAAATTTCGGTATGCAAAATCTTAAATAAATATACATACTTCGTAACCATATACAAAATCTTTAATTGATATATTTAAATATATTATACATGTATAGATAGGTATGTGAACTAAAATTTAGTAACCAAACTTTAAACATTATATAAATATTATATATATATATATATAAATAAGTATTCAAATCTGTTTAGGAATTTGAAGTTGTATATACATATATATCCAAATATATCGTAGTTTCTTCTTTTTTTTAATTATCTTTTAAGAAATATAATATAATTAATACTCATAAATCTCTCATAATATGTGTTTATTAGGTGAGTATTTATTTCCTAAATATCTTCTCAATTCTCCACTAACTATTTCTTTTAAAATTTGAATTTGAAAAATATCTCTTTAAAAATAATAAAATTTTCCGATAATTATTCACGTAATCTACTTGAATTTAAATAGTTGAAATAATTTCTCATCCCCAAAATTCATTCAAATATGCTTATAAAAATTATGAGGATATCATAATCTCCCCTTCTTATAAAATTTTCGTCCACGAAAATTGATGTAGTTAAAGAAAAGAAGGATTGTCTCCGCTTCTTACACGATTGTTGTTGCTAAAATATAATAACAATAAAATTCAACATTCGATCTCCATTTCTCTAGCATATCTCTAGTCTTTCCATTATATTTTCATAGCCTTCGTTGCTTCCCCTATGAAATCTATCTTTTCTAAACTAGATTCGCCAACTTTGAAACAATGCACAAGTGATCAACATTAATTTTCATTGAGCGCCTTGTAAGGTGGCATGTCAATGGAGGCTTGGTGACTATTCTTGTAAGAGAATTATATTAATGATTGTCGCTTATTCTGACTCTCCAAGTCTCCTGTTTAGATATAGTATATTGTCCTACGAGCGAGCGAAGGACGTTTCCTTTACATCACGAATATCGTCAATTATCTAAACTAGTCCGGGATTAAGTGCTTGGGCGCTTTTCATCCTGTAAAAAAAAATAATCATAATAATAATTGTGGGTTGGAGCGTTATGTTAGCCAATCCACATACTATGAGTTCGATTTCCAACTAGTTTACTTCTCATTATAACGTGGTGGCAGGGCTTGTATTGACATAAGTATCGCATTCTCCTTTCTACTAAGGGCATCAAGTACTTTGTTTGCTTTGCCATAGTGATAGTGAATTTTATGATCATAATCTTTGACCAATTCGAGCTATCTTTGTTCTCTTATATACGGGTCTTTTTGCACGGAGATGTACTTCAAGCTCTTGGTCGATATAAATTTCATATTTAACCACATACAAATAGTGTTGTCAAACTTTCAGCGCGAATAATACGAAAACTAGTTCTAGGACGTGTGTGGGGTAGTTCTTTACACGTCGACAAGTCCATTTTTTTTTTGGCATCACTATAAATCCCCATAGCTTCTCCACTTGTTGGAAATTTGAGTATAAGCGCAGACTTTAATCTCCGTTTTAATTCTTGGAAGCTTTCTTCATACTTCTCTGTCCACTTATAGTTTTTCCCTTTAAGGGTAAGAGTGGTGAGCGAGGCAACGATCTTGGAGAATCCTTCTATAACTCTCCTACGCTAGACTGAGGAAACTTCTCCGCTATATTACGCAATTGGGTGCCTTCCAATCACTCATTGCCTCTAATATATATTTTTTTTGCAAGGCTAACTAAACCTCCATCCTTCACACTTAGAGATTTTGGCATTCAACCGATCATGCTTTAAAGTGTTGTGAGCAATCCTCAAATGCTCATTTTGCTTTCCCGATTCCTTGAATAAATGAGTACATCATCAATGAAGACCATGATAAACTTGTCACAACCGATGGGAGAAAATCCATGCATCTATTTGACAGCATCCTTCAGGCTTGTATTGACGAAATCCTCATCTTAAATTTTTTGCAGTGATCTTTCATCAAAGGCGAACACCTTTACTTCTATGAGTTTAAAATTAACCCTAAATTGTCGATAGTCAATGACCGCACTACTACTTCTTAGAAAAATCTATTCCTAAACATCGAAGTCCATTATCTCAATGACAATAAGATTACTCATAATTCTTTATTATAATCGTTATCAGAACTTGTCGTTGACAATATTTCGATAGAAAGACTTCTCTTAACGGTAAGATCATTCTAAAAATTTTATGCATTCTACCTACTTTACTACTTATTTTCTTTGCCAGATCATGCGACACAAAAGAATAAGCAAACCCGAATCAAATAATACGTAAGCTTCATGTTGAGCCAAAGAAAGCTAACCTGCTGCAACGTTTAACGTGCTAGCTAGGGCGTCTGTATTTGTATATGCATAAATTTGAGCTTGAGTTGTTGGGGCTTCCAATCGTCCTTGAGAGATTAAGGGTCCATCTATTGCCGCTTTCATGGAGTTAAGGTGTGGAGGGTTTCGCAACTCAAATTATCTCATCGGTGTTGGATTCTGTGTAGGATAATCCTTGGAAAAATGTCCGCTTTTGCCACATGTGTAGCAATTAAGCATTCCCCACTTGCACTCTCCCGGGTGGGTCTTTCCACAGTTCTTGCAAGCTTGAAACGGGGTGACATTTTTTGTCCTTGCTTGCACGTTTCTATTATTATCTTGGTGATTTCCATCTTGGTTCCCTCTCTTCGTTGAGCCATTATTATTATGTTGGCTGTTGTTTTGATTATTACCGCTGTTGTTGCGGTTGGTTTTTCCCATATGATTGTTCGGTCCCCTTCCTTGAAACCTTCCATTGTTCTCAGCAGGCTGTTTGGCTTGATTTCTTTCTTCCTTGAGGGCCTTGTAGAATTCGGCTCGCTCCTCTTTCACTTGCGCGAGGCGGTACTCCGCTCTCAGTGCGCATTCTACACATTCAGCCACAGTCATCCGTCTAACTCTTTCATCTTCATTTGGAACAAGGTGTGGGCAAAGTCGTGCCAATTGGTTAAATTTTCTCACGGCATCAGTCACCGTCATCGTCCCTTGTTTCAAGTTGTTGAACTCTTGTTGTTGGGCATTCATCGCCCTCATGTTGAAGAATTTCTTGTTAAATTCTCCAACGAAGTCCGCCCAAGTCATCTCATTGACATTTCTCCTCATTGCTACAGTTTCTCACCAATACCGTGCATCCTTCTTCAGTACAAAGGACGCACAGCGGACCTTTTCTTGATTTGTAACATTCATAAAGTCCAGGATTACTTGTAAACCAGATAACCATTCATCGGCAACCAATGGATCAGAAGATCCTTCAAACTCCGGCGCGCACATACGACGGAATCTCTCAAATAAGTCTTGTCTTATTACAGCTTGGGCATTGAGGTATGCACCAGGTTGAGGCACAAGCTGTGCAGGATGTACTTCTTGAGGTGGAGCTTGCTGGTATTGGTCGTCTCTCTGTTATTGCAATTGGGCTCTCAGTCCCTGCATTTCCCCTTCTTGCGCTTCTAAGCGCTGTTAGAGTGCTACCACCAGAGCAACTAGATCTTGTTGATCCTGGGGTTGTCCAACCGGTGCCGGATTTGGGGCAGCGACATTGGCCCTTTTGCGGCCTCTTCCTCTTGTCGCTCTAGGAGCAGCTCCCCTTCCTCTTCCCCGGACTCTTTCGAGAACCACTTCTCCTTCTCCAACTGCATCTTGTGCAGCGTCGTTTTCTCTTCCCCTAGCCATCGTCTGAGCAGTACGGCGGACAGCTCTGGTTTGATGTCTTGCTTCCATCTTTCTCATATTAGTATTGGTCCATGTATACTAATATGGTTACTTGATATCATGCATGTCACAACTCTAGACTAATGTATCAATATTTATTTATAATGTGACATAATTTCATCCAATAATACAGCATTCACATGATCTAAATGTATAATGCATAAACCTCTTCTTATTTCCATAATAAGCTCATTTCACTCACTAATGAAATCATTGAATACTTGATTTTAAGTTATCATGTCCTTATTGCGATCATAACATCCTTTATTTATAGTAACTTATATAAAGAAAGTCCAAGTCTAAATTTTAATTCCCATCGTTGGCTTCGTCCTCGGACTAGTATTCTTCTTCCTCATCGTCTTCTTTTCTCATCGGAGCAGGTTCGTTCTCAATATGTTGCACTAGTTCTTGATGTCTATACACATACTAAACAATCTTAATAAAATTATATATGTCGGCCCAAGGTGCGACATAATCCATCATATGTTGTTTCGCTTCAGGTATCCCATTCGAAAAGAGATATGGCAACTTTTTTTTTTTTGGGACTGAATATTCATGACTTGCCTCCTAAAATAGAATGGATATGTAACGACCCAAAAACTAACACGTAAAAGGAAATATAAATAAACAATAAACATAAGAGATTTATCAATTTTCAAGTCCCAAAAATACGGCAGAATTTGAAACTTTTTACATAACAATAAGAAAATACATTTAAATGCCTAACACGGGATGTAACCGTGACCACACGACCATCAAAAGAGTTTTCACGTGGGATTTTCAAAACAAATACATCAACTCTCAAAATAATTGCCAACGGCTAGCCGGCGGTATACCCGACTCTCCCAAGGTCGGTCCCGTATGCACTCGCCGTTATCCTTCCATGTCGCCTGGTTTTCCAGCTTCCCCTTCAACTTACCTGCAACACGAGCACACTAGTGAGCTAATAGCCCAATAAGTGGATTAAAGATGTATAATACTTTACATCGAGACTTATTTAAACATATGCGCATAGAATTTATAATTGAGTCAGAATAAGTGTACCCTCCTCTAAAATCGAGCCTCCGGCGGCTCGATCATGGCTATACCTCAAGACCATCCAATATTGGATTCAACACAAGACTCTAGAATTCAATCTCCCTGATTGAGTTACATGTGCACACGACTTTCATATTTAGAGGATCCTTATTAACTTTTAACTGGGCCCGCTGAATCATGCCGAAGAATAACTCACCGACCTCCACGAGGTCCCTTGGGTCGCTCCGAAATCTAACATGGCTGCTGGCCCCGTCGGGCTATTTCGGAACCAAATCATGATCGCGGCCCCGTCGGGCCCTACACAAGTGATGAAGGTACTCACACAGAGGAAGGTCGTCCACCTACCTCCCCTAGGCCCTCAGGCCGTCCCGAAACATGATAAGTGGCCCCGTCGGGCTATTTCGGAACCGATCATGACTTGCGGCCTCGTCAGGCCCTACCCGTACACATACAGTGTTTTCACCCCTCTTGGCTTGTCTTAGAGTTTCTCTCTTACCTGCAATAAATTCTCAACAACAACAGAAATAGTTTTATGTCTGTGGTCCCATACCCACAGACAGGAGACTCATGCACGCAATCACACATGTACCTAAAATATATGCAAACTCGCAACCCCATAATTGCGAGTTAGAAGACAGGGTATAAGCACGTGAGCCCATACTCACGCACCTAGGAAACTAAACATCATAATTGACATTTCACGATATCACAACAAGGAGAAACAATCAAACAAGGTAAAGCCTACTCGTGTTACAGAGGAGATCCACTTACTTGAGGTCCTAAGCTCCTCGCTTCAGTCCTCGAAATCCTTTCCCTAGGGGCGTCTCTTCTCGTGCTTTGTGTGAGATGCTTCTGTTCCACACGAGCAATTAATGATCAACGCCAAGGTTTACCACTAAATACAGGAGAGGAAGAACTTGGAATTGGTGGACTCGAAGAATGTGACTCTAGTTGGTGGAACGGTTAATAATTCATTAAGAAAGCCCATCTAAGGTTGTTTCCGTCCTAAGTGTTGTCATTGGATTAGTTTATGTGAAGAAAAAGGTTCTTAGCCTTACATGTACCATGATTAAATCAATAAAAGTGCCTAGGCTTCGAGCAGAAAATCCGGCAGAGTTTCCCCTGTTTTTCGGATATCCCGGCCGAAGCCTTCACCTAATATCAACCCAGCACCGAACTAATTTCGGTCACAATCCATCATAACAATACTAGAGTCATTTAACACAATATCAAGGCATTTCCAAAATTTCATAACAACAATTATTCTCGAGCCTCAAAGGCTAAACTCATAACATAATTCTCCAGGATTCCAACAGTATCCTAACTCAAGTCACACTTCCAATGTTGTATTATTTTACAACAAGAACTCGATTTTTGGCCGCTTGGTTATACCTTTAGTATACGACGGTGAGGGGTCGTGCGTCCTTAAACACTTCGGTGGTGATCCTGCACAATTTGGCATAATACAATGATCGAATCAATTTTCGAACTAAATGAAACACGATGGGAAACACTCGGAATTGTGACCCAAACTTATAACTCATTCACATTTGAATGGTCTACTTGCCAAAATACAACTTCACACGGTTGAATAACCAATAACGCGCATAATATTCTTTTTGAAACGGCTCATTCAACTATTTGATTTTTGACGACTAAATCTCCAAATCAAACTTTCAAAACAATATCACTTGGCAATTTTATTTTTATTTTTATTTTTTTTCCAAAACCACGTCTAAAAGAGAAAATTAAGTTTTCGCTCGTCTAAGCACGGATAAATCAGGAGACTCAACGATTACAAATATAGTGCGAAAAATAAACACTTAAACGCGTGAAGTTTGCCGCACAAAAACGAATTCCCAACTTTTCGCTACTAAATTAGCACACTTTAAGGTGTCAAAAACTCAAGGTAAACCGAATTAAAAACGACCTCTAGGCGTCTAACAAGTTCAAGCCCATAATGATACGATTCTTGAACGCAAACTAATTTCATTCACCCACAACACGTAGCATAAATCTCATTACAATCCTCACGAAAACAAGCGGTAGACAAGATAAAACTTCGTCAAAATCCTAACCGACGAAAAATCAAGTATTTCTCAACAACCACAAAGGTAACGAGGCTCACCAAACTTGAGCAATTGCGGCTCAAAGAAGCGCGTTGCGGCTGTCGAGAAATTTCCGCGGCGGAGTGAAGGGACGACGAGCTCTAAACATAAACGAAAACAAGAATTAACCCGCTGAAATTAAAGATCCAAGTTGAACATTCAACGTCAACGCGGCAGACACGAAGCTTACCTCGGTGTCGGCTCGGTAACGTGATGAAAAGGGGTTCAACGGGAGGAGGGGTACGATTGCTGCCCGGAGGTGACCACGGCACGACGAGGGTCGGCGGGGTTACGCGGCGGCGCGGGAGGGGCTGGCCGGAGCTGAGGTGGCCGGCAGCAGGAGGAGCTCGCGCGGAGGAGCTCGGATGCGGTGTGCGGAGGCTGGGTCGGCGCGGCGACAGCGAGCTCTCCGGCTGGGCTGCGCGCGCGAGACAGGGAAGGCTTGGGCTGAGCGCTCTCGCACTTGGCGAGGTCGGGCGCGGCTTGGTCGACGCCGGCAGCGCGCGCGGAGGTTGGGCGAGCTCGACGGAGAGGCGCGCGGAGGCTCGCGCTGGCGGAGCTGCGCGTGCGGGATGGAGCTCGGGGCCGAGCGGTGCTGGCGTCGGGACAGCACCGGATGCTGTGCGCGCGAGCTGGGCGGAGGAGCTGCAGCACCGGCAGGGGGAAAAAGGCTGGTTGGCCGGCGGAGAGAGGGAGAGAGAGAGGAAAGGAAAGAAGAAGAAGAAAAAGAAAATTTTTGTGAGGAAGGGAGGGAGTTTTGGGTCGGCTGTGGGTGGAGAAAGGGAGAAAAGAACAATGCCCTAATGGGCTTGGGCTTAATTGGGCCAAAATGGCCGAAAATTGACCACGAAAATACAACAAATTTTTTCGAGAAATTTAAAATTGTACACGTTATTTGAAAACGTAAACTTAGGAATTTAAATATCATTTTCGAATCAAACATAAATTCCTAACACGTCTAACTTTTAAAATTGTAAGATAACCATGCTAATTTCATAATTTCTCTCATAGTTTCAATTTATCAGATTTGACGAAACTGACCAATTTTACAATTGGTCACAACTGAGGTAGAAATAAAAATGAATTAATTAGCACAGTGATATTAAATTCATGCCATTACAATCCTACCCCCTTACAAAAATTTCGTCCTCGAAACTTAGAACAAGTGAGGGTATTACTTGAAGTGACATGAGCGTACCCGTGCTCTTTCGGCTTAAGGCGTCCGCTACCTTGTTAGCTTTCCCAGGGTGATAATGAATGTCACAGTCATAATCCTTGACGAGCTCTAACCAACTCCCTTGGCGCACATTAAGGTCTCTTTGGGTAAAGATGTATTTCAGACTTTTGTGGTCTGTAAAGATGTCGCAGTGAATCCCATAAAGGTAATGCCTCCATTTCTTCAATGCGAACACAACCGCCGCCAGTAAGTCATGGGTAGGGTAGCGGGTCTCGTAATCTTTAAGTTGTCTCGATGCGTAAGCTACCACTTTACCGTGCTGCATCAATAACACACCCAATCCCAGTTTCGAGGCATCACAATAAAGCACAAACCCAGTAGTTCCCGTAGGAATTGTCAAGACTGGGGCCGATGTGAGACGCCTCTTGAGTTCTTGAAAGCTCTCTTCGCATGCCGGAGTCTAAGAAAATTTGGTATTCTTCCTCGTTAGGCGAGTCAAAGGTATAGCGAGTTTAGAAAATCCCTCAATGAAACGCCTATAATACCCTGCTAGACCCAAGAAACTACGAACTTCTGTGACAGTCGTGGGCTGTTTGCATGAACTCACGGCTTCGATCTTAGACGGATCCACTGAGATCCCCTCTTTAGAGACCATGTGTCCCAAAAATGAGACCTTTTCCAGCCAAAACTCGCACTTCTTGAACTTTGCGTAAAGCTTTTTCTCAGCTAGCCTAAGCAAAACAGCTTTCAAGTGCTCCTCATGCTCCTCTTTCGTCTTCGAATAGACGAGAATATCGTCAATAAAGACTATGACGAACTTGTCAAGATAGTCCTCGAAAACACGGTTCATCAGATCCATGAACGCTGCCGGAGCGTTAGTGAGTCCAAAGGACATCACCAAGAATTCATAGTGGCCATAACGAGTGCGGAAAGCGGTTTTGGGTACATCTTCCTCGCGTATCTTTAGCTGGTGATATCCCGATCGTAAATCGATCTTCGAGAACACTGACGACCCTTGAAGTTGGTCGAACAAGTCCTCGATTCTGGGAAGGGGATATTTGTTCTTTATGGTTAGCTTGTTCAATTCCCGATAATCTATGCATAAACGCATAGATCCATCCTTCTTCCTGACAAAAAGCACCGGTGCCCCCAACGGTGAATGACTGGGTCTTATGAAACCCTTGTCCAGCAACTCTTGTAGTTGGATCTTCAATTCTTTCAATTCTGCCGGGGCCATTCGATACGGCGACTTGGATACCGGGGCGGTACCGGGTAATAGTTCGATGACGAACTCAATTTCACGCTCAGGAGGTAACCCTGGAAGGTCTTCGGGAAAGACGTGGAGGAAATTCTTCACGACCGGGATATCCGAAGCTTGACGCGTGTCTTCTTGGGACAAATCTACGATGTGGGCGAGGAAGCCCTGACAACCACCGTCAAGCATCTTACGTGCTTGAAGAGCAGAGATCAAGGGTATGGTCAACCCCCTAGGTGACCCTTTAAACTCAAAACTTTCTGCTCCAGGGGGTCGAAAAAGTACACTATTTCTCTTACAGTCAATAGTAGCATGGTACTTGGATAACCAATCCATGCCTAGAATGATATCAAAGTCCCGCATCTCGAGGACTACTAGATTCACAGCTAACTCGCGACCACTTAAAAAGATGGGAACATCTTGGAACCAAAACCTAGACTGCATGATCTCACCCGACGGTGTAGCCGTCACAAAAGGCTGGGCCAAATCCTCTGGTTTTCTATCTAGTTTCTTTACAAAACCACCCGCAATGAAGGAGTGGGATGCCCCCGAGTCTATAAGGACATAAGCAGTAGTGTTAGCTATAGAGATCTGACGTGTGACAACGGTTGAAGGTCCTGCAGCCACCTCCCCTTCAGTAATAGCAAAAACTCGGGCATTCGGCTTCGCTTGATTCTCACCCTGGCCTCGTTGACCTCGAGCTTGGGCACTTGGTTCTCTGCACTCCCTCGCAAAGTGTCCCAACTTGCCACAGTTGTAACATCCCCGGTCATTACTCCGGCACTCTCCACGATGGTACCTGCCGCATTTGGCACAAAGGGGCACATTAGCATCATTCTTCTTTGCTTGAACGGCCCGATCAGCAGGATTGGGTCCTGACTTGCGCTTGCCACCAGAGTTGTTCCTTCCAGACTGATTGGAACGCTGATTGTGACTCGATCGCTGATCATCGCTAGGGCGCCGCGGTGGGTAGTTACCGCGATACGAGCGGCCGAAGCGAGATCTATTCTGAGTATTATCGGATCGAGGCAGATCCGACTTAGGTTTCTTCTCCTCCTTGGTCACCCAAGTTTCTGAGCGCAGGGCTCGTTGGACAGCATCCACGTAGCTAGCAGGTCCTTCTCTGCCCGTATCAACGAAACGAGCTATGTCGGAGTTCAAACCCCTCATGAACTTGTTCTTACGGCTCGTATCGGTAGCTACAATGTCTGGTGCAAATCTGGCCAACTGATCAAATTTTAAGACATAGTCTGCAACATTCAGCTTTCCTTGACGGAGATTAATGACGGCCTCACTGAAGTACTTCTCATGAAAGACTCGTTGCAAATCAGCCCAAGTCATGGTACTGACATCCCGAGTCTGCTTCACTACACTCCACCAATATCGCGCGTCTTTATTGAGCATAAAGACAGCACACGAAACTTTCTCATGATCTGAGATTTGCATCATCTCAAAGATAAGTTCTACGCGACTTATCCATTCTTCAGCAGCTAGAGGATCCGGAGCACCATCAAACGATGGAGGTTGGGCCCTACGAAACCTCTCGTAGACCGCCTCCAAGGTCATATGTGGCACCGGTACTTCTTGGGCATAAACCAGTTGTGCCAAACCCGGTGCTGCAGGTCGAATCGCCGGAGCGTGAGCATGCATCATCGGGGGATATTGTGGCATGCCCGGAATATGATGACCCGCGGGGTGAGGGGCGTTCACTTCAGGGTCAGGGTACACTGCTGCCCTGTCTTGTACTGGAGGGCCTTCCGCGGGAATCGCCGCTGCCCCCGGATGGACTGCCTCGGCTTCTGGAACCGGGTCTGGGTACTCGGGCAGTCCCTCGCCCTCAACTTGCCCTTGGGCATCAATCGGAGGTGGGGGGGGGGGGGAGGGGTAAGGCCCCACGTCCCATGTGCTCCATTAGGCGATTTAGAACCTCCGTTTGCTGTCGCTGGATTTCAGCTTGGCGTTCCATGGCCTCACGAAGGTCGGCCACCGCCCTCGACAGATTTGGTCTCGTCATAGTCAAAGAGAAAGAAAAAGCCAAGCGACCTGAGTCAATGCACTAAGGTTAAAAATCATTATATGACCAGAAAAAGGGTGTAAGGTACAAGACAATCATCATAATAGAATCAGGGATGAGTCATGTTATCATCACATAGCACTAACAAATATTAATTAACCATACATAATTGTAATGCAAAAGGAGCTATATAAGCATCACTACAAAATAAAAATCCTTCATAGAGGATGACACAACACATAGCTAGTAAAACTTAGTTTCTACCACAATTAGCCAACATAAGAGTGCTAACTATTAGTTGCTACTTGCGTCATTTCTGCTCCAGCAAGGTACAAAGCTAAGCTACTTTAAACTCATACACATACGACTACCCTAGGGCTTTGAAGTTGGGGTTAGTGTCTCCACCAATACGATCTAACTATCATCCTCGTCGGGGTCATCCTCCTCCTCAGAAGTGTCCTCCATCGTCGGCGTATCGCTGCCGGCTCGGAAGTCGTCCATGTACGCGCCCATCTCACCGATATACTGACGCTCCAGGCGCATCGCTACATCTCTAATGGAAGTCAGGCTCTCTAAAGTGGCAGGCGAACCATGAGGACGAAAAGGGGCCATCAGGCCTCGATAATAAATCTCGTGCAGCCGGGACTGCGACAGGACCGTAGGGCTATCCTCCACTATCTCATGCATGAAACGCCTATGATACTTGGACACTCGCTCCCTCTGCTTCTCTCCCCACGTCCTCACCGCTTCGTCCCACACTCGGCGACGACTGAGAGGGTCGAATGACTGCTGCAACGCCTGACAGAACGACTGCCAATTGTAGCCCGCGGCTCCTCCTGGCCTCCTAATGACAGTCCTCCACCAACTAAGTGGTTCGTCCCTCAAGAACCCGACTGCAATAGAAATCCAAAGGTCACGGGAGACTCCATCTTCCTCCATCCTAATCTCGAACATATTGATCCAATCACGAACGGTCATGGAGGCATCCTGTGTTAGAGCTGGAAAATGTTCCCTACGCAGAAGATTAGTGATGTCAGCCATAAATTGGCGGGTCGCGCTGATGGAAGACTGCGGCTATTGGCTGTGGCCCTCGCCTGGAGAGGATGGTGGAACCGGGGGCCTACTGCCTGAGCGACTGCGCTCTCTCGTGGGCTGGCTAGAGTTCTGAGACTCATCTCTCTCTCCTCGTCCTGCCATCGTAGAGTAAAATCCTGCAAGTATTTCAACCCAAATCAACAAGGTATAGCTCGTGAAGTTAAAGGAAAGGCACTCACAGTGGCGACAATGAGGGAATCACAGTTGTGCATACGGGATTGTCTGCAGAACCGGCTAAATCTTCGCTCTGATACCAACTTTGTAACGACCCAAAAACTAACACGTAAAAGGAAATATAAATTCACAATAAACATAAGAGATTTATCAATTTTCAAGTCCCAAAAATACGGTAGAATTTGAAACTTTTTACATAACAATAAGAAAATACATTTAAATGCCTAACACGGGATGTAACCGTGACCACACGACCATCAAAAGAGTTTTCACGTGGGATTTTCAAAATAAATACATCAACTCTCAAAATAATTGCCAACGGCTAGCCGGCGGTATACCCGACTCTCCCAAGGTCGGTCCCGTATGCACTCGCCGTTATCCTTCCATGTCGCCTAGTTTTCCAGCTTCCCCTTCAACTTACCTGCAACACGAGCACACTAGTGAGCTAATAGCCCAATAAGTGGATTAAAGATGTATAATACTTTACATCGAGACTTATTTAAACATTTGCGCATAGAATTTATAATTGAGTCAGAATAAGTCTACCCTCCTCTAAAATCGAGCCTCCGGCGGCTCGATCATGGCTATACCTCAAGACCATCCAATATTAGATTCAACACAAGACTCTAGAATTCAATCTCCCTGATTGAGTTACATGTGCACACGACTTTCATATTTAGAGGATCCTTATTAACTTTTAACTGGGCCCGCTGAATCATGCCGAAGAATAACTCACCGACCTCCACGAGGTCCCTCGGGTCGCTCCGAAATCTAACATGGCTGCTGGCCCCGTCGGGCTATTTCGGAACCAAATCATGATCGCGGCCCCGTCGGGCCCTACACAAGTGATCAAGGTACTCACACAGAGGAAGGTCGTCCACCGACCTCCCCTAGGCCCTCAGGCCGTCCCGAAACATGATAAGTGGCCCCGTCGGGCTATTTCGGAACCGATCATGACTTGCGGCCTCGTCCGGCCCTACCCGTACACATACAGTGTTTTCACCCCTCTTGGCTTGTCTTAGAGTTTCTCTCTTACCTGCAATAAATTCTCAACAACAACAGAAATAGTTTTATGTCTGTGGTCCCATACCCACAGACAGGAGAGTCATGCACGCAATCACACATGTACCTAAAATATATGCAGACTCGCAACCCCATAATTGCGAGTTAGAAGACAGGGTATAAGCACGTGAGCCCATACTCACGCACCTAGGAAACTAAACATCATAATTGACATTTCACGATATCACAACAAGGAGAAACAATCAAACAAGGTAAAGCCTACTCGTGTTACAGAGGAGATCCACTTACTTGAGGTCCTAAGCTCCTCGCTTCGGTCCTCGAAATCCTTTCCCTAGGGGCGTCTCTTCTCGTGCTTTGTGTGAGATGCTTCTGTTCCACACGAGCAATTAATGATCAACGCCAAGGTTTACCACTAAATACAGGAGAGGAAGAACTTGGAATTGGTGGACTCGAAGAATGTGACTCTAGTTGGTGGAACGGTTAATAATTCATTAAGAAAGCCCATCTAAGGTTGTTTCCGTCCTAAGTGTTGTCATTGGATTAGTTTATGTGAGGAAAAAGGTTCTTAGCCTTACATGTACCATGATTAAATCAATAAAAGTGCCTAGGCTTCGAGCCGAAAATCCGGCAGAGTTTCCCCTGTTTTTCGGATATCCCAGCCGAAGCCTTTACCTAATATCAATCCAGCACCGAACTAATTTCGGTCACAATCCATCATAACAATACTAGAGTCATTTAACACAATATCAAGGCATTTCCAAAATTTCATAACAACAATTATTCTCGAGCCTCAAAGGCTAAACTCATAACATAATTCTCCAGGATTCCAACAATATCCTAACTCAAGTCACACTTCCAATGTTGTATCATTTTACAACAAGAACTCGATTTTTGGCCGCTTGGTTATACCTTTAGTATACGACGGTGAGGGGTCGTGCTGTAAAGCCCAAAATTTTATTTTTGGATTAATTTGTAATGAAAAATTATTTTTGGGGATTTTTATAAATTTTCAGAGTTTGGGGGGTTAAAACCACAATTTTTGGAATATTTATCAGCCCATTAAGCTCTCTCTCTCCTCATTCTCCCACTTTCTCGTGCTCTCTCCCTCACTAATACACCCATTTTTCGTCCTCCACCGTACCCACTTTGAGCGCACTTTCCGACCACCACGGCGAGAGTCGGAGTAAGCCGCCACCGGAGAGTCGAAGTGCAAATGACGGGGAGCACCGAGGACCCACCGTCCGACCTAGGGGACGTCGTGGCTCGCCGGAAATCGAAGGCAAAGTTCAGAAAAACTCACGGCGGAGTTTTTGGTTGCCGGAAATTTGGAGAGCCGTAACTTTTCTGTCCGAACTCCGATTGACGTGATTCTTGTTGCATTGGATTCCTTGTGAAGAGTACTACAAGATTGAAAAATATTGTGGTCAAATTCCACCTGGAAGGTTGTCACCGGAGCTTCGCCGGAAAACGGAATTTTTGAACTTCCGGCTTAGATCCCGGTTACCTCTGGAAGATTTTGGGAAAACGGCTGCCGCCACGGTATTCGGGGAGTCGAGAGCTTCAAAGCCCAGCCTTCTTTCGCCGGATTCGCCGTCGTCAGACGCCGTTGACCACCGTTGACTCCGGCGTTGACCGGTCAACTTTCCGGTCAAATTGGGTAAGCGAATTCTCGGACATCGTTTCGATATCCTAAACGCAATGGTGAACTCGGTTTGATCAAATTCTATTTGAGCAGGAAATTCGGTCGATTTAAAGTTTCTTTCCGACACGGATACGGGAGAAAATTAGCGGGAATTGGCGATCCGTAGATTTTGCTAACCTTTTGGTTGGTCCAAAGAGGTAGGGATTCTATTACTCGTTTTTCGTGAGATGTTTTGCAAATAAACGGTAATTTGGAAAGAAAATGAAAACTAAAATTATATTATTTTGTTATATATTTATGTATCACTTGTGAAAAGTTGGTTGTTGTTTTGTAATGACATGATTATTTATGAATTGCTGCATGGTTGTTGGAAAATGAGAAAGTTAGTGTGTGTTGAAATTATTTGTTCACATGGGATTCACATCGGCACAGTGCACGTGCCGCTAGTTACTGCGCAGACTAGGTCCGGGAGGTATTGAGTCCTCACGGGGTGAGTCATGGTATGAGGTTGGCCAGTCCACGTTAGTGGACCCTCGTGCCACATGTG
Source organism: Boehmeria nivea var. tenacissima (assembly GCA_018132145.1). Taxonomy (NCBI): domain Eukaryota; kingdom Viridiplantae; phylum Streptophyta; class Magnoliopsida; order Rosales; family Urticaceae; genus Boehmeria; species Boehmeria nivea. The sequence continues at coordinate 4,495,347 of CM030881.1, forward strand.
GGTTGACGATTTGGATGTTTATTACATTTTATATCAGTTTGTGATTTTGATATGATTTTAAATAGAGAAAAGAGAAACATCCATATTATACACACTAATGAAATTATATATATATATATATATATGTTATTATTTTGTAAACTCTAACCATGCAGGTTTATTTTCAAAATAAAAACGGTAAAACCGAAAAGTGAGTAATTGTTTCTCTACTGGGCGCGTAGCTCACCCTTTATTTTTCCCCCCTCAGGCAGAGTTCAGTGTAATATTCCTGACGGGAGGTGATTGGAGCGTTGGACGGAAGTTAAGCTCGGATTTCTAATCTCTAACGGTATTAACCTTTTGAGTGTAAGAATCTTACTATTTTTTGATGACTGTACGAGTTTATTTGGACTCTTGGTGCTTATCCAATGATGACTGGTCATGTTGCTTTTATTTTACGTATACTTGGTGCTACACTAAACTGTGGAATTTATGTTGTTTATTTCTAAGTTTTGTATGTTTGAATTTTTTTGAAATTCCCCGGGGAAAACCGTTTGACACGTTTATGACATGTGTTTTAAACTTTAAATCTAATGTTTTAAATAACTATTTTCACTCTTAAACTCTAACCCCCATATAGGGCGTTACAGATTTGGTATCAGAGCCGAGGTTCGGTAAACCTTGGGAGTGTAGCACCATTTTCTTATTTATTTCATTTGTTTTTTTAAAATTTTAAAAGCATGGCCTTGTCATTGGAAAGCACACCTTTGGATAAAATTCTCCACAGTCAAAGTAAAATGCCACCTAGAATTCGAGGTAGAGGAATAAGGCAAGCGAATGCGGGACAAGGTCCAGATGTCAGGGATGTGTTCGGTGATGCCCCACGAGCTCCTAGGGTGCAGAATTATAGACAAGAGGACGATGTCTTAGGACGATTCCTTACGGTGACTCTTGCTCCTTTTTGAGAGAGAATATGATCCCCGAAGCGGTTGGTAAATGATTGAAGGAGGTTATGCGAACCTTCAGACTAGCGGTGGTGCTAGAAAATTTTCAAGTTGAATTTGCAGCATTTTGTTGCGGGGTTCGGCGTTAGAATAGTGGGAGCTGCATGAGGAATATTATGACACTAACAATCTTACTTGGGATGAGTTCGAATGACTATTCAGAAAAAATTACATTCCTGAGGCCCACAAACTTATGATGATAGCTCAGTTCAGTCGGCTAGTCCAGGAGGATATGACAGTAGCTGAACATCATGCTCGCTTCATCAATCTTTCTCAATACGATCCTAGCGTCGTGGCTAATCTCATTCACGGTGTATCAAGTTCAGAGAAGTGTTAGGACCAAACATTCGATCTCAGTTAACGGCCTTCTCGTTTACAAAATTCAATCAGTTATTTTCTACTGCACAGCGCATAGAAAATGACATCTTGCGGAAGACGGAAGAAATGGAGAAGGACAAGAACTCTGGCACAAAAAAAAATAAAAAAATAAAATATAAAAATAAAAAAAAAGTGTCAATGCAAGGGCAAGGATCGCAAGGAAATGCTACTAGTGGCAGCAGTGGATCTTCTAGAAGTGGTCGTTTCATACCCTATGCTTGCTACTCTTGTGGTCAGGCGGGTCATCGTAAACGAGTATCCCCTAAGGCGACAACAAACTTTGTTGGCTGGAGAAGGGCAACAAGGAAGTCAAATTGGTTCAGTGTCTTAGGGAAATCAAAGTAGGCAGTCCCGACCTATCGGTTTCTACAACAAGCTCTGCAAAATCTTGGTTTTATGACACCACAATCGAGATGACATCTTCTACAGTACTACTATCAGCCACAACCTTAAGGATCGGGTTTCTAACAAAATCAAGCCACACCTTTTGCTCAAAGGGCGTCTGAAGGTCAAGTTTGGTCATCATCAAATGGGATGTGCTAGTTCAAGCAGTAGACATAGAAGCAGGGGTAGAGAAGGCAATGGGAATGAGATGACCTAGGGCCAAGGTTATGCAGTTATCGAGGCTCGTGCTGAGAATACTGTTGCGGATGATATGATTCTTGTCTCTCATTCTTGAGCTCATGTATTGTTCGATGCTGGTTATACCCACTCTTTATTATCTATGTCATTTTGTACTAGTTTGCAATTAAAAATGAATTTATCTACCTCTCCATTGTTACTTACTACGCCGATGGGCAGAGTGGACGAGGTCTAGATGATATGCATGTCTCGCTGTGTGGTTATTGAAAACCCCAAGTTTTTTACAAATCTTTTTGTGATACCTATAAGTGGGTGGATGTCATCTTAAGTATGGATTGGTTGTCCAAATACTAAGCAACAGTAGATTGTTTTAGGCGGCGAATTATTCTTATCACCAATGACGGACAACTCATCGAGTACTTAGCTAAGTCAGGAATCATAACTTCTTATCCTTTACTCAAGGTATGCGTAGGGGGTAGGAAGAATTTAGAGTGTCTGGGAATGATCTTTGCACTCGATGGAGAGTTGGGTACTACGAGTCCCTCTCTTGTTGATGTGGTGGAAAGTTTATTGGATGTTTTTCCAAACAAGTTGTCGGGCTTTCCACTAGATAGAGAGGTTGAGTTTTGCATTGATTTGATTCCCGGTATCTCTCTTGTTTCCATCCCTCCATATCGCATGGCTCCTGCCGAGTTAGTTGAGTTGAGGAAGCATTTAGACGAGTTGTTAAAGAAAGGGTTCATGCGTTTTAGTGTGTCCCCTTAGGGAGCGTCCAAAGACTGTGTTAGAAATCCGAAGCTTTCCCGGATTGGCGGGATATTATAGGCGATTGTTGAAAACTTTTCTCAAATAGCCGCCCTAATGACGAGACGTACAAAGAAGAATGTTAAGTTTGTATGGGATAATGATTGTGAAAGGGGATTTAAGGAACTAAAGTGTCGACTTACTAGCGCAAATGTTTTGGTGGTGCCCAATTGTGATGAATCTTATACAGTTCATACTGATGCTTCTAGAAGTGAGTTAGGTTGTATCTTAATACAACATGGGCAAGTAATTGCTAACGCATCGAGACAACTCAAGCCACATGAGAAAAATTATCCTACTCACGATCTAGAGTTAGCTGCGGTAATATTTGCCTTAAAATTTTAGAGGTGTTACCCTTATGGTGCTAGATTCGAACTGTACACTGATCATCAGAGTCTCAAGTATTTGTTTACCCAAAGAAACCTCAATCTGAGACAACGAAGGTAGGTTGAGTACATGGAGGACTATGTGTTCGATTCCCAATATCACCTCAGCAAGGCAAATGTCGTCACAGATGCTCTCAGTCGAAAGAATCAAGGGATAGTTGCAAGTATAGTTTTAGAAAATTGGAAAAACATGATTTGCAATTTTGTTAAGAGGGCGATCGAGCGTATGTTTGCAAGATAGTAGCTACTCATCTTTCCAGCAGGTGAAGCAAGGCCAATGACAAGATAAAGAACTCCGTAAAAATTTGGAATCAGCTTCAGAATGGAGAGTAGATGGACAAATGGAAGGTAGGGCATGACGGGTTTCTCTTTTACAATAGGAAACTTGTAGTGCTTGTGGACCCTTACCTTCGGGATCATGTATTAAGTGAAGCTCATCACTCTAGATTCTCGGTGCATGGAAGTACCAAAAAGGTACAAAGACATTAAGTGTCAGTTTATGGTGGCGTGCGATGAAACGCAATGTAGCCCAATTCATTTTCAAGTGTATGGTTTGTCAGCAAGTTAAGGCGGAACATCAGAAATCGGGTGGAACTCTTCAACTCTTACCTATTCCTGAGTAGAAGTGGAACCACATGACTATGGATTTTGTTACTAGCTTACCTCAGACACGTCAGAAGCACGATACTGTTTGAGTGGTTGTGGATAGACTGACTAAGACAGGTGGATTTCTTCCAATCAGGACAGATTACTCAATTTCTAAGTTGAATCGCTTAAATGTTCAGCACATAATTAGATTACATGGTGTGTTAGTTTCAATTGTATCAGATAGAGCTTTCAGGTTCACCTCAAACTTTTGGAGGGGTTTGCAGAAACATTTGGGTACCGAGTTAAGCTTCAGTACTGCATTTCACCCTCAGACGAACGGTCAATCTGAAAGAGTTATTCAGATCCTTGAAGACTTGATTCGTTGTTGTAAGCTTCGTTGTTGTACACTAGACTTTGGAGGCAGTTGGAGTGAACATTTACCGTTGGTGGAGTTTTCCTACAATAACAGTTACCGAGCTAGTATAGGGATGGCTCCCTATGAAGCATTGTATGGTAGGCCTTGTAGATCTCTATTGTGTTGGACGGAGGCGGAAGAACGTCTGGCGCTTGGGCCAGAGTTGATACAAGAGACCACCGATATAGTCAGGATTATCCGCGACCGTCTTTGAGTTGCACAAAGTCGCTAAAAGAGTTATTCTAATACAAGAAAGCGACCCTTAGAGTTTGTGGTGGGTGACTTTGTCGTTCTAAAGGTGACCACAAAACGCGGTGGGTCTCGCTATCGCATTAAGTGAAAGCTTTGTGCAAATGTGAAATTCCGTTGGTCAAAGTTCTAGGGCAACACCATGGTGTGCATGAAGCTACATGGGAGCTCAAGTCGGAGATGTTAGAATGTTTTTCCCATCCTTTCTTGTGATTTGATGTGTTGTAATTTCGAGTGCAAAATTTCTTAAGGGGGGAGGTATTGTAAAGCCCAAAATTTTATTTTTCGATTAATTTACAATGAAAAATTATTTTTCGGGATTTTTATAAATTTTCAGAGTTTGGGGGGTTGAAAACACAATTTTTGGAATATTTATCAGCCCATTAAGCTCTCTCTCTCCTCATTCTCCCACTTTCTCGTGCTCTCTCCCTCACTAATATACCCATTTTTCGTCCTCCACCGTACCCACTTTGAGCGCACTTTCCGACCACCACGGCAAGAGTCGGAGTAAGCAGCCACCGGAGAGTCGAAGTGCAAATGACGGGGAGCACCGAGGACCCACCGTCCGACCTTGGGGACGTCGTGGCTCGCCGGAAATCGAAGGCAAAGTTCAGAAAAACTCACAGCGGAGTTTTTGGTTGCCGGAACTTTGGAGAGCCGTAACTTTTCCGTCCGAACTCCGATTGATGTGATTCTTGTTGCATTGGATTCCTTGTCAAATTCCACCGGGAAGGTTGTCGCTGGAGCTTCGCCGGAAAACGGAATTTTTGAACTTCCGGCTTAGATCCCGGTTACCTCGGGAAGATTTTGGGAAAACGGCTGCCACCACGGTATTCGGGGAGTCGAGAGCTTCAAAGCCCAGCCTTCTTTCGCCGGATTCACCGTCGCCAGACGCCGTTGACCACCGTTGACTCCGGCATTGACCGGTCAACTTTCCGGTCAAATAGGGTAAGCGAATTCTCGGACATCGTTTCGATATCCTAAACGCAATGGTGAACTCGGTTTGATCAAATTCTATTTGAGCAGGAAATTCGGTCGACTCAAAGTTTCTTTTCAACACGGATACGGGAGAAAATTAGCGGGAATTGGCGATCCGTAGATTTTGCTAACCTTTTGGTTGGTCCAAAGAGGTAGGGATTCTATTACTCGTTTTTCGTGAGATGTTTTGCAAATAAACGGTAATTTGGAAAGAAAATGAAAACTAAAATTATATTATTTTGTTATATATTTATGTATCACTTGTGAAAAGTTGGTTGTTGTTTTGTAATGACATGATTATTTATGAATTGCTGCATGGTTGTTGGAAAATGAGAAAGTTAGTGTGTGTTGAAATTATTTGTTCACATGGGATTCACATCGGCACAGTGCACGTGCCGCTAGTTACTGCGCAGGCTAGGTCCGGGAGGTATCGAGTCCTCACGGGGTGAGTCATGGTATGGGGTTGGCCAGTCCACGTTAGTGGACCCTCGTGCCACATGTGGGTTGACGATTTGGATGTTTATTACGTTTTATATTAGTTTGTGATTTTGATATGATTTTAAATAGAGAAAAGAGAAACATCCATATTATACACACTAATGAAATTATATATATATATATATATATATATGTTATTATTTTGTAAACTCTAACCATGCAGGTTTATTTTCAAAATAAAAACGGTAAAACCGAAAAGTGAGTAATTGTTTCTCTACTGGGCGCGTAGCTCACCCTTTATTTTTCCTCCCTCAGGCAGAGTTCAGTGTAATATTCCTGACGGGAGGTGATTGGAGCGTTGGACGGAAGTTAAGCTCGGATTTCTAATCCCTAACGGTATTAACCTTTTGAGTGTAAGAATCTTACTATTTGATTTTTGACGACTAAATCTCCAAATCAAACTTTCAAAACAATATCACTTGGCAATTTTATTTTTATTTTTATTTTTATTTTTTTCCAAAACCACGTCTAAAAGAGAAAATTAAGTTTCCGCTCGTCTAAGCACGGATAAATCAGGAGACTCAACGATTACAAATATAGTGCGAAAAATAAACACTTAAACGCGTGAAGTTTGCCGCACAAAAACGAATTCCCAACTTTTCGCTACTAAATTAGCACACTTTTAGGTGTCAAAAACTCAAGGTAAACCGAATTAAAAACGACCTCTAGGCGTCTAACAAGTTCAAGCCCATAATGATACGATTCTTGAACGCAAACTAATTTCATTCACCCATAACACGTAGCATAAATCTCATTACAATCCTCACGAAAACAAGCGATAGACAAGATAAAACTTCGTCAAAATCCTAACCGACGAAAAATCAAGTATTTCTCAACAACCACAAAGGTAACGAGGCTCACCAAACGAAAACATAAACGAAAACAAGAATTAACCCGCTGAAATTAAAGATCCAAGTTGAACATTCAACGTCAACGCGGCGGACACGAAGCTTACCTCGGTGTCGGCTCGGTAACGTGATGAAAAGGGGTTCAACGCGAGGAGGGGTACGATTGCTGCCCGGAGGTGACCACGGCACGACGAGGGTCGGCGGGGTTACGCGGCTACACGGGAGGGGCTGGCCGGAGCTGAGGTGGCCGGCAGCAGGCGGAGCTCGCGCGGAGGAGCTCGGCTGCGGTGTGCGGAGGCTGGGTCGGCGCGGCGGAGCTCGGCGCGGAGGAGCTCGGTGCGGAGGAGGTCGGAGCGGAGGAGCTCGGTGCGGCGACAGCGAGCTCTCCGGCTGGGCTGCGCGCGCGAGACCGGGGAGGCTTGGGCTGAGCGCTCTCGCACTTGGCGAGGTCGGGCGCGGCTTGGTCGACGCCGGCAGCGCGCGCGGAGGCTGGGCGAGCTCGACAGAGAGGCGCGCGGAGGCTCGCGCTGGCGGAGCTGCGCGTGCGGGCTGGAGCTCAGGGCCGAGCGGTGCTGGCGGCGGGACGGCACCGGACGCTGTGCGCGCGAGCTGGGCGGAGGAGCTGCAGCACCGGCAGGGGGAAAAAGGCTGGTTGGCCGGCGGAGAGAGGGAGAGAGAGAGGAAAGGAAAGAAGAAGAAGAAAAAGAAAATTTTTGTGAGGAAGGGGGGGAGTTTTGGTCGGCTGTGGGTGGAGAAAGGGAGAAAAGAACAATGCCCTAATGGGCTTGGGCTTAATTGGGCCAAAATGGCCGAAAATTGACCACGAAAATACAACAAATTTTTCCGAGAAATTTAAAATTGCACACGTTATTTGAAAACGTAAACTTAGGAATTTAAATATCATTTTCGAATCAAACATAAATTCCTAACACGTCTAACTTTTAAAATTGTAAGATAACCATGCTAATTTCATAATTTCTCTCATAGTTCCAATTTATCAGATTTGACGAAATTGACCAATTTTACAAATTGGTCACAACTGAGGTAGAAATACAAATTAATTAATTAGCACAGTGATATTAAATTCATGTCATTACAGGATATTCTTCTATATTTTCATTGTGATTCTACCCCTAATGAGCTAAGCGGGCCTGAAATAATCTCATCGTTCTCTCTTGCTTCAAAACGATAGCATCAAATCGTCAGCGTTAAGCCCATGTCGTCAAGGAAGAGTGGGCCAGAGTGCCCCGTTGTTGAATCTTCCATACCAAAGTTTGGCATGTTAATTACATTGAGGCAAACTTCATGGGGAGATGCTCGTCCACGTGAAAAGCGTTCCACTCCCATAAAAAAATATAAAAAAAAATTAGGGGCTATAGCTCCCCTAAAGGCCTTAGACCTTCTGTCATCTTTCTTTCTTTAAGCGCGTGTAACCATATTTGTCTACACTAATCTCATTCGTAAGTATAATCTAGAAGGAAAAGAAAATAAAAACTAGAAGCTTACTTGAGTTGTGACGATTAGCCTTATGTCGAGAAGCGAGGATGGATGGCAGGATCTGTAACGACCCGACTTTTTCGAGTCGTTACGTATTACAAACTTCAATTATTTTCTGAAATTTTTCGTAATAATTTTTTTTATAAAATACTTTTAGAATTTACTTATAAATATTGCCGGCTATTTTTTTTAAATAACAAAATATTAAATCCAAACATCATAAAACATATTATTATTTCAACTTAAAATCTCATTAAAATGGTTTGGCCAACTTCATAGGCCCACATAATTTAAATAAATTAATAACAATAATAAAACGATAAATAAATCTTTGAATCATAGTCTTCAAATCTTTGCGGAAGTATATAAGTGGTTAGCCAGTTCCCCTCGCCTCGCATCCTCGACACTGCCACCGCACAACCCATCACATTTTCATGCCATAGGTTTCTTACTTACAGTACGAACGAAAAACCTTTTGGTGAGCTAAAAGCCCAGTGAGTTACAACTATTTTCCCACAAAATAAGCTATGCAATGCATGACCATTTAGTCTCAATTATTCTTTCTTTTATTCTAACTTTCTAATTTTCATTCTCATTCTCTTTCTTATTCTCGTTCTTATTCTCATTTTCTTTCTTTCTATAGGATCCCCTTGTGTGTGCGCACCGAGCGCGCTTGACCAATGGACGACGAGGGGTGCACATGTCCTCGGCGATCAAGTGTCCATTCTTTCTTTCTCACTCCCGTCGTTGCCTCTCGGTGGCTCGGGGTTTATGAGTGCTAGTAACTGTACCTATATTGCCCTTAAGTCGACTCAAGGTAATGGCATCATATGAACCTCACATAGGAGGGTGGTACGACACGTCTTGCTAATTTAAGTCTCACTTGTTTATTTAATTGACATGCAATTGACAACAAAATAAATAACACAATTTGCATAAAGAACAACATTCATTCATTCTTTTCATAAGCAAAATATCATGAAATACTTGTTCTTTCTCATTCTTCTATTTCTTAAAAACATCAGATAATAAACTGACACATGTAAAACATTCAATTCATAAGCAAACAACACAATCATATAATTACTGACATGGCATAACTTCTAATTTTCTTTGAAACTAATTCGTACTGTAGTGAGGTTGAACGCACCTTGCTTCTTTTTCCTTTGAAGAGTAGAAAATAGCTTAAGTCTAATCTTGTTCTCGGCGTCATCCGAAACCTTCGTGGCTAAAGATCTCTTCGAAATTCCTCTTTTTGACGTTCGTTGTCTTAATTTCAAACTCTTGATATGAATCTCTTAAGAAAATCAGCTTCTAACTTCTTCTCCTTCTCGTTTCTTTTTCTTTTCTCTCTACTTTCTCTTTAGGATTTCTCACTTTTTTTTTTAAGCGTGTGTGAAAAATGAAAGTAGAATAAGAAAAGTATGAATATATATGAGGCCTAAAATAAGAAAAGTATGAATATATATGAGGCCTAAAATCTCTAATGGTAGCCGGCCTCTTTTTCCTAACCTTTAGGCCTTTCTTTTTTTTTTTTTTAACTAAATATTTTATTTATATATTATCTATATATATCGTTATATATATATATATATATAGGAACCAAACAAAAATTTCGGTATACAAAATCTTAAATAAATATACATACTTCGTAACCATATACAAAATCTTTAATTGATATATTTAAATATATTATACATGTATAGATAGGTATGTGAACTAAAATTTAGTAACCGAACTTTAAACATTATATAAATATTATATATATATGTATATATATATATATATATATATATATATATAAATAAGAATTCAAATCTGTTTAGAAATTTGAAGTTGTATATACATATATATCCAAATATATCGTAGTTTCTTCTTTTTTTTTTAATTATCTTTTAAGTAATATAATATAATTAATACTCATAATATGTATTTATTAGGGGAATATTTATTTCTTAAATTTCTTCTCAATTATCTCCACTAACTATTTCTTTTAAAATTTGAATTTGAAAAATATCTCTTTAAAAATAATAAAATTTTCTGATAATTAATCACGTAATCTACTTGAATTTAAATAGTAGGAATAATTTCTCATCCCCAAAATTTATTCAAATATGCTTATAAAAATTATGAGGATATCACAATTGTAGCAAGAGAAAAGTTCCCCTGTCGTGGCCTTGGCCGAGAGTGTGGGTCGTGCCAGATTTGAAAAATCAATTTTCTTTTCTACAAGGATGGGCACATATTAGGGTTAAGGTGAGAGAATGTGAAAGTTTCCAATAATCTCAATTTGATTTTATTTTTACTAAACTTAATAAATTGAGAAAGTAGCGATTTATTTATTGGAAATAGTTTTCACTATCTTCTTATATATGGCTAACCATCATGTGTTCAAATCTGATTAGGATGTATTTCATCGAACATAAAAACAATAACATGGTAAATTTATTTAATTTATAAAATTGAACAACTAACAACCTTGACACTGAGTTCAAAGAATACCTACGAGTTAATGAGACTCTATGAAGGCTTTTAGCACCGCGGACTCCATATAAAAACTAGAGTTGCAGTGAGACGTAGTTGTACATTGTTAGATATTTTTAGGTCTGTGCTTAGCTATTTCTTGTTACGTATATACTTTTGAGGATATGTGTTATGTAGGGGAAATGATATTTTAAATTTTGTGTTGTTAAACCCGTTTAGTCAGGGTGTTCCTTTGCGTGTTACAGACACCCGTTGGGACACTAGAAAAGGATAAAATAAATACGAGGAACAGTAAAATAAACAGTGCAGAATGTAAAGAAATTGAGACACGGGAATTATTTATGCAGTTCGGCTTCACCTACATCTGCGAGGCCACGTCCAATTGAGAAAGATCCACTAGTAAAGTGTTGAAATGAGTACAATCGAACTTTCACACGTTAGGACTCCCTCCTACAACGAGTCGCCGCCTACCCGTACTCCTAGTGATCTAAACCCGTCAAGATCCCCTTGTCTTTTACAATTCACACATCTTGTGTTTGTCTCACAATAAAAAAATAATTCTCTCAAGCTCACAATACAATAAAATTCACTCAATATGTCTCTAATGAACATCATGTACATTTTCTCTTCAACATAAAGCTTTCTTTCTATACTGCACCAAAGCGAATGGGTAACTTCCTTTGAGAGAAAAGGAAACTTTCCCTTTTCCAAACTCAAAAATAGCTCCATAATGGTCGAATTGATGCAACAATATTTCCTTTTATTTTTGGGTAACATTGTGCCCTGGTGTGGTAAAAACGTGCTTTCTCGGTTTCTCAAAATACTGTTTCCAAAAATCAACAGTGTGACACCCATTGTAACACCTGATGTAACACATGTCCAGATTTCTTCAACAAAGTATCTAAATCTGTCCAGTGAATAAAAACGACCATCTAGATAGAAATGATTTTGCTAAACAAAATGCAAACAACAAAAAACCTAACAATCTCCCCCTTGGCATTTTAGTTTGGCAAAACTAATAAATAAATATATATATATATATATATATATATATTTATACACTACTACTCCCCTTCAACAATACTATCATTTTTTGCCAACAAAAGGACAAAGACAAAAGGTACGTCAAACCACACACACAGTCAAGAACTTGAATTATCCAAGAGTGGGAACACCGTGTGGAACACTATAAAAGACACCATCAAGAATTCCAAATATCTAAAGAAGAAAAAAAAATCTCTTTCTTCCTCACTGTAATAGTTCTCTTCTAAGGAGTTGTCCTGGGAAGCTTGATTCACAAACGGAAGCATATCTGTTCGTAGGCGACCCGAAGGTGGCAATGAGAGGTTTATTTTCTAGCCCTTAATATAGGAAGTTTTTTGCATAAAAAATACCACCTATTTTTAGAATGACTATATAAAAAACTTCAGGCCTCGAAGAAAAGTTGACTTAAAAGAAATTCAAAGTGATATTATCATCCCGTAACTAACAATAGTTGTTGAGATTAGAGAATAACAAGATTAACACATTTTAGTCTTGAAATCACGAAACCTAAACATAGTGGGAGAGCTATCAAATCACACAGTTCCTACTGAAACGACAGTGAAACAAATGTTGTAGTAACCGATACCAATAATGATGACCTGCATCGTACGTTGATGCAATTAAAGGCATTGACAAGCTTAAATTTCCTCCAACTCTATTTGGGAGCTTATAGATGCACCTGAGAATGTTAGGTCATTGGATGCAAATGGATGGTAAATAAGAAAATTGAGTCAATGAAAAAGTAAAGACTTTCAAGGCTAGACTCATAGTAAAAGGCTATACACAAAATAAATGAGTCGATTTTGAAGAGATTTTCTCTTTCGTGGTCATGCTCAAATCTATTTGCATCATTATATCCACAATAGACCGCTGTCGATTACCATATCTTGCAAATGGATGTCAAGACAGCTATTCTGAATAACTATCTTGAGATGTGTATCTATATGGAATATCTATAAGGGTTTAAGATGACACACCAAGAGAAGCAAGAGTGTAATCTAGTTAAGTCCATAAGCAAGCATCTAGGTCTTGGACCCTTAGGTCTAATAAGACCATCAAAACTTATAGTTTTGATCAGAATGTTGATGAGCATTGCGATTAAAAGCTCATTAAAATTGAAGTGTAGTGTTTTTCGATAATTTATGTATTTAACTCTTACTAATAATGTTTTAAGAATGTTATCTGAAGTAAAACCTTGATTTCCAAGCAACCCATATGAAGGATTGGGAGAAGCGATATATTTTCTTTATAGCTAGATTATTCAAGATAGGAAGAACAAACTCATAGCATTTTTTGAAGCATCTCATATTGATAAGGTGCTAACTAGCTTTATGATGCAAAACTCCAATAAGGGTCTATTATCGCACTGACATAGAGTTCACATATCTAAGGAGTAGTCTCCTAAGACGCCCCAAGAAGAAGAGGACATGAGACAGGTTCCACGTGCATCTGCAGTTGAGAGTCTGAGGCATGCTATATTGTCCACCATACCAAACATCTTCTTTTAAATTGGAGTTGTTAATTGGTCCCAATCAAGCCTAGGGTTAGAGCAATTAGGGGAATGAGAAATTTCATGCTTGTGTATCCAGGTGGAGACCTAATTCCCTTAGGTTGCACAAACTCTGAGTTGAAGTTTGATACAGACTCTAGGAAGATGGCGTCTGGATCAGTATTTACTCTTGGTGGAGCAACTTTGCCTGGAGAACTGTTGAATAATTGAGTATTGTAGACTCAATCATGGACCGCTTGTGAAGCAGCTAAGGAATCGATATAGTTGAAGAAGTTCTACACTGATATTGAAGTTGTTCCAAACATTGATCACCTGCTTACGCTTAATTGTCACAATAATAGAGTATTCGTCAGTTCAAAAGAGTATAGAATCCACAAGAGGGACGAGCACATCATGACGAAGTATCAACTTATCAAGGAGATCGTGCATAGCAGATAAGATTGCATAAGATGGTAACCCGGGAATACTGATACTATGACACTGCTAGAAAGGGTATTCGATGAACCGGCATGGAATAGGTCTTACAGACATGTCCCATCTGCTTTAGGGCAAGTGGTAAATTGTTCGAATTAGGCACCTAAAATCAAATGTAACAAACATTTTATTTAAATAAATCAAACGAGTTATTTGTGTGATAAATGCACAAAAGTATACTTTTGATGTGCTTAATTATATAAATTTACTAGAATTGTTTAAATATTAATAAATATTTTCATGATTTTTAATGATTATTATTTTTGTTGAGAAATATTTGTTTTACTTTGTTATAATATTTTTATAATTAAATTTGGTTTAATTTTATTTTCAAGATTCAAATAGAAGGCATTTGGGTTAAAATACAAAAAGAGTGCAAAAACCCATCAGCCAAATTAGCCGACAAAGTAGGCCCCACACACCACGGCCCAATCAAAGGCCACGTTCGTGCGCCACGCGGGTGGACAACCCTGCCCCCTTCTTCCACGCGCGCTTCACACGCTTCCAGCCAACCTCAACGCCCAGCAGGCACATTTCATCCACCCAGTAGGCACGCAAGTGGTGCGCATATCTAGCCCTTCAACCAGTAGTTAGCCCCGCAGCAGCGTTCCAGCCAATCCGCGCAAAACTAAGTGTGCGCATGTGGGCCCATGCTCAACCCGTCAACCCAATCACCACGTGACACGTGTTGTGGGCCCCGATCTTCTCCCAACTTGGTCATCCCTATCAAGCTTCAATGAATCACCGCATGTCACGTCAACTTTGCTTCCCAAAGCGTACAAATTAGCTTTTCCCACGTAGCAAGCCCGAGCCCAATGTTCCTCATTGTGGAATTTATATCAAGCTCCAAATTTATCAATTTAATTCCCAAAATATCTCCAAAAATTAATAGAAATAACTAAATTTTATATTTCCCTTTTCATATTACCTTTTCTTTTACTAGCCTCTCTTAGACACTATAAATAAAGATGTTGGCTAGCATTTTTACAACCTTACAAATAAGCAATTTATTTCAATAAAGTTCTCATATTTCTTTCTATAATTTTGTGTGAGAATGTATTGGAAGCTAGGCTAAATTCCTGGCAAGGCTAGGGATGAACTCAATTGTGGAGCTTCATCGTCTCAATTTTGATTCCAAATTGTGCTCTTAAAGGTTTGATTTTTGTTATGAATTAAGTTCTTATATATTTTGTGAAATATTATGTTCTTTTATTTTTCATATGAATTTAGTCATGCTTAATTTATATGAGTTTTAGAGAATATTAATTGTTGTGAGTTGTTCTTTTACTACAATATTGTCAAATTGATATATTGTCGATTTACGAATGCTTATAGAATATGTGATTGAATGTTTATTTTGTTTGATTCGTCATTTATTGCGTTATGATCAATTTGATATATCGTCGATTTAGTATAGTTAATGAAATTTATGTTCGTTGTTTTAATCGAAAAAAATTTTCATAATAAAATACTTTTGTTTAATTTTAAATTTTTAATGTTATATTTTCCAGTTGTTTGTTTAAGATGTGAAATTTGCAATTGAGTAATAAATTGAAATCGAGATTGGTGTCACGGACGCGAAGCAATTGAGTGACCCTCAAAGCCTTGTTAATTTTTCTCATTGATTGTCTAATTAATTTTATTCCTTCTTTGATTCTAAATATTCACAAGTTTCAATCTCTTTACTTTTAAGTTTTACTTTTGTCTCTTAATGTTTGTCTCGAGTCTTATTAGTTGTCTATATTTTTACCTCCTCATGAAGACGATTCCGCTTTTATTGTTCTAGCAATGATCACTTTACCTTTTGCACAATTTGGGTGATCAGATTTTGGCGCCGTTGCCGGAGAGGTGCGACAATCAATTACTTTCCTTGAATGACAAGAGGTTATTTTACTTAATTCTTTTAGTTTTGTAGATTCTTATTTCAATATAATATATTAGTTATATGTGAAGTTACTGTTTATTTTTGTAGCTATATGTATTTGTTTTGCTTAGTTATATATAATTATATATAGTCGTACAATTCTAATGAAAAAAAAAAAATCGTTTCTATTTTAGTTTTTTTTTTTACTGTTTCGTAACTATCTATATAAATATATATATTAGGTGATATATATTAGTATTAACATTGTTTTTGTTTCTTTTAGTATTTAGTTATTTATTTATTTTCGTTTGGTAGTTTATTTTTCAATTTTTTTTAATTTCAACGAAAAAACGTCTTACCATCTTAATTTTGTTTCCCTTGTTAATTGCATTTTTAGTATTGATTTTTAGGTTTACTTTTCTTCATATTTCCTTTTTAGATATTTTTTGTTAGTTTCCTTTAAAATTTGTTTCCTTGTTTATTTTTTTCTAGAACAATTATCATTTTATTTTCTCTATTTTAGTTTCTATTACTCTTATATTCTAGGTTGTAGTTAGTATCCTCTTTAAGTCAATTTTCCTAAAACCTTAGATTTAGGTTTCTCTGTTCCTTTTTCTCTTGGAAATAAAATTTAAAAATTAAAAAAAAATTGAAAGGATACTTTTGTGTTTGTGTAGTGGGAGAATCCAAGTTCAGATCTGTCAAAAAAACAATTGCGTAAAGGAGATAGGTCTTTTAATAAGGTTTACTTTGCGATCTCCTTCATATTTTCTTGGGAACCTCGGGGAATTCTGTGCAGAAAAGTTGAGCCCAAATAGGGACCATAGAAAGCAAGTTCAGTTCTGTCAAAAAAGCAATTGCCTAAGGGAGATTAGTTTTTTATTAAGGTTACTTTGCCATCTCCTTCATACTTTATTAGGAACCTCAGAGAATTCTGTCTAAGAAAGTTAGGCCTAAAGTGGGACCATCGCATCCTTTCAAGTCAACCTGGGAACGTTCTCGGTGTATACTTTCTATATTATTCTACATTTTTTTAAAGAAAAACAAAAAAAAAAGAACAAAAACACACCCAAAAAAAAAAAAGAAACACTTGAGGTGAATGAATCTATATAGAGACGAGCTAGTAGATTTGCTAAAAAGTCAACTGAGGAACTTCATATTTAAGGCTTACCTAAATTGTTGTCTCCGTCTTCTATTCCTTCTTCTTCGTCCTCTCCTTCTACTCATTCATTTACACTTCCAAACCCAAAATCTATGTTGCAACACGAAGACAACCCACAGAAGACAATGATGGAATATTTTAACCCAACGCGGACGGCCACTCCATCATGCATAATGTTTCCCCCTAACGTACTACAAATGGATTTCAAGCCCAGAATGATCCAACTTTTACCAACTTTTCACGGGTTAGAGAACTAAACTCCTTTTGTACATATTAGGGAATTCAAAGAGATGATGGACTTTCTATAGCCGTGTTGATGCCATAAACTCTATTAGGTTGAAGTTCTTCCCCTTCTCCCGAAAAGACAAGGGTAAGCTTTGACTCAATTCGTTTAGACCTGGGTCAATTGGTTCGTGGGAGGAGATGACAATGATTTCTTCATGAAATACTTTATGCACAATAAGATCAATAGTCTAACACAACAGATCTCCATTTTTCTCTCAGAAAGAAAGTGAAACTCAAACCAAAGCTTGGGATAGGTTTCGAGATCTATTAAATTCTTGCCCATATCACAGGTTCGAAACATGGCACATTGTCAGCTATTTCTTTGAACGACTCACAGTGCAAGAGCGCCTGTTCATTGAGAAAATATGAAACAGAGAATTTCTCCAAAAAGATCCCGACAAGGCAATAAGGTATGTGATTGACCTCGCCGGAAAATCTCACACCTAGAGTGAACAGAGTATTTCTGAAGGCACTAGTAGCTCTCGACCAATTAGAATGTATCATCTTAGACAAGAGGAAAATTGCAACTTGAAGTAGCAGTTTGAAAACCTAGCAAAGCAACTTGAGGCCCTCAAATCCAAAGGTAGTAGAAGAATCCATACGATCACCAGGGTGGAATCATCCAACACATGCTTCGTCTGCGGAGGGGAAGACACCAAGCTCAAGATTGTACAACTTACAGTGAGATGAGGGGCGTATACGAGAAATAGTGTAATATCTTGGGAAATTTCAAGAAGCCCTACTCACCCTGCACTAAAACTTATAATCCTAACTGGCGGAACTTGAGTTGGAGGGATTCTCATCAACAAGCATAATCATCTGGGAACAAATAGAAATCTGACCATTAGGCTAACCTACCAAGGGGATATTCTACACCGCAATACAATGCACAACCAAAAAGGAGCCCACTTGAGGACAAATTGAAAGCAATCATGGATACACAATAAGTAATAAACCAAAAGTTTGAGTCTGTCCTCACGCAATTGGTGGAAGAGAACAAGGAGATTAAAAGCCAAATCACCAAAGTAAGTAGTTCCTTACGATTCAGGAGCGCAGTAAGTTTCCTTCCCAGCCTCAATCGAACCCAAAGGGAGTTCAAATGGTAGAGACCTCGAACACTTTTGCTCAAAATATTAAGGAGGTCACTGTCATAACTACTCGAAGCGACAAGCAAATCAAACCATTTAAAGCTACCACTTCAAGTAATAAAAACGACGCTGCACAAACTAAAGACCCAAAGACTCCGGTACGAGTGCCATTCCAACAAGCTCTTCAATCTAGGAAAGTAATATAGAACCAAGGTGAGATCTTTGAACACTTGCAACAAGTAAAAGTAAATCTTTCATTGTTGCATGTGATCAAATAAGTGCCGACTTATGCCAAAGTGCTAAAGGATATATGCACCATGAAAAAGCACCACCATGTCAAGAAAGCTAAATTATTGTTCGAGCAAGTTAGTGCGGTCATCGAGCAAAAGAAACTGCCTAAGTACAAAGACCGTTGTTGTCCCATAATTTCTTGCTACATTGGAACACAATTTTTCGGCCAAGCATTACTAGACTTGAGAGCAAGTGTGAACCTCATGCCCTTATTCTATCTACTTGCGACTAGGAGTAAGAGAGCTCAAACCTACTTCAGTAGTGCAGCAGCTGGCCGCCAGATCCGTAAGAAAGCCACGAGACATAATTGAAGATGTATTGCTACAAATCAACAAGTTTTATTACCCTGTTGACTTTCTTATATTGGATACTCAAACTCCGGTTGACACAGAGTCAAAGATCGCCATCATTCTAGGAAGACCTTTCCTTGCCACGTCAAATGTTCTTATTAATTATAGGAATGGTCTTATGAAGATTTCTTTCTCAAACATGACTTTGAAAGTAAATGTTTTCAACATCACCAAACAACTGCAGGATGATGACGAGTGCATTAACACATACATGATAGACACACTCGTCGAATAAGAGGTTGAGTTTTGGAAGAATCCCGATTCCTTCCACAATTTTGGTCGTTCTGATACTGATGAGTTAGAAGAAATTTCAGCTTTATTTGATGACTCACAGGATTGATGAACTAAGTTTTGGCAACCATGCTTTGAAGAGCTACCAAAAGAAAGAGTAAAACCAAAACCATCAACTGAGACGACTCCTAACCTCAAGTTAGCTCAACCTCTTTACGGTCTTTAATAGGCCTGCACAAACTCGTCGAATTTCTGACCCTGATGCAGCCGCGACCGAGAAACCGACCGACGAGTTGGCCAACATGACCGATCGATTGGGTGGCGGACGAAAATTGTCTGAGTTACCGTTGTATTCGGTCGGGGTCGGGTTTGCGTTTTGGTCATCAGTCGATACCCGACCCGACCGAGCATGAGGCTATTCGAATATTTTTGTTTCATTTTCATTTTTCATCTTGTCTTAGTTCTTACTTGCGCCGCTTCCTTCCTTCCAACGCCGTTCTCCATCACGTCGAGCCATCGTCGGCCGCAACTGAAGCCGACGCCGTAGCCTCTGGCCTCCGCGACTCTGCTATCTCATCTCTCATCTAATCACTGCTCTGTGTCTCTCTCTCTATTTTTTGTCTCTCTGCTCCAAATCTCCATTTATCGCGCTCTCTGCTCTCGTTCTGGCTCTCATCTTCATCTTGGCTTTCTATGTTTGAGTGACTCATTCAAAGCCCACCCGATCGCCGCCCGACTGCCAGCCGACCGCCGCTCAACCGAGGATTTATCGGTTAATTTTGGATTTTTGCAACGCCATAACCAACCGAGCTCGAGTTCATACATTTGGGCTTCGAAACCCGCCCGACCAACCGATGTGCAGGCCTAGTCTTTAACATGCATTATTAGGAGCTGATAATACTTTTCCCGTGATCATATCGTCTAAACTCTTCGCATCTCAAGAGTACCGATTAATTAACATGTTGAGTGCTCATAAACACTCATTAGGTTAGACGATTGCTGACATAAAAGGTATCAACCCCTTAATTTGCTCTCACCATATTCATCTTGAAGAAAGGGGCCAATCCAAAATAAGACCCGCAAAGAAGGCTCAACCCAAGGATAAATGAAGAGTCAAGAACGAAGTCCTAAAATTGTTGGATATTGGGATTATATTCCCAGTCTTGGATAGCAAATAGGTTAGTCCAATACAAGTGGGTCAAAGGAAATAGAAAGTCACTGTAGTGGAGAATGAAAATAAGGGCTCCTGTCCCTACAAAGGTCGTGACGGGTTAGCATATGTGCATTGACTATCACAAGCTTAACGCTACCACCCGCAAGGATAACTTTCCACTTCGATTCATCGACCAAATTCTGGAACGGGTCACTAGTCATCCTTTTTATTGCTTTCCTTGATGGGTATTCGGGATACTCTCAAATAGAGATCGCTTTAGAAGATGAGGATGATACCATCTTCACATGTCCTTTTGGCATATATGCTTTTCGACGTATACTATTTGGACTGTGCAATGCTCTGGCCATGCTTCAAAGGTATATGATGAGCATATTCAGTGACGTGGTCGAGAAATGTATGAAAGTATTCATGCATGATTTGACCGTAGTTGTTCTTCAAAGATGCATTGAGAAGGGTATTGTGCTCAACTGGAAAAAGTCTCATTTTGCATTCTTCTAGGGCACATTGTTTCTGAAATAGGGATTGAGGTAAATCAATCCAAGATTGAACTAGTCTCTAAGTTGCCTACCCTGAAGTGCGTTAAGAACGTTCACTCATTTCTCAGGCATGCTAGATTTTACAAGATATTCATACCAAACTTTTCAGCCATATCTAGACCATGATGCAACCTCTTGGAAAAAGATGCCACGTTCTACTGGACATAAGAGTGTAAAGATGTTTTTCGGATACTCACGGCTAAACTGACTTCCGCCCCCATCATGCAATCACCCGATTGGAGCTTACCGTTCGAGATTATGTGTTACGTAAGCGATTTTGCTTTGGGGCCGTCCTTTTCCAAAGAAGGGAAGAGAGACCCTTCGATGTATATTATGCAAGAAGAACTCTAAACAGTGCTCAAATAAACTATTGGACTACTGAGAAAGAGTTGCTTGCTGTGGTTTTTGCACTTGACAAATTCTGTGTGTATTTGATTGGTTCACCTACCACGGTTTTCACAGATCATGCTTTCCTAAAGTACCTCCTTTCAAAAAAGCATGCTAAGGTACGACTTATTAGGTGGATCCTTCTATTGTAGGAATTTGATTTGACCATTAAGGACAAGAAGGGAGTTGAAAATGTAGTGGCGGACCATCTATCTCGGCTTGACTTCAATCACTCTTCCGACGGTCTCACCATAAAAGATGACTTCTCAAATGCACATCTCTTCGTCATCACAAACATGCCATGGTACACTCACATAGTTAACTACTTGCTGACGGGCGAAATTCCATCTGATTGGAGTGCGCAAGACAAGTGCAAGTTTATGGTCGAGGTTCGTAATTTCTACTAGGACGATCCTTATCTTTATAAGTATTGCTCTGACAAATAATTAGACGATGGATTCTTGAGGACGACGTTACTAGTGTCCTGAACTTTTACCACAACGATGCATGTGCTGGTCATTTTTTTTTCATGAAGAAGACCACGACAAAAATCTTACACTGTGATCTTTAGTCCACTTTGTTCAAACACACTGATCGTTTCTGTCGTTCATGCGAGCGGTGCTAGAAGTTAGGAGCTCTTACTCGTCATCACATGATGCCTTTGAACGCAATTCTAGTAATTGAAGTATTTAATTGTTGGAGGATAGACTTCATAGGGCCATTTCCACCTTTTTCTAACCTCTACATTCTCCTCACTGTGGATTATGTTTCCAAGTGGGTTGAAGCCGCACCGTGCCATTCCAACGATAATGCAGTTGTGATAAATTTCATAAAGAAAAATGTGTTATCTTAGTTCGGTACTCCTCGTGCAATCATTAGTGAAAAAAATACCCATTTCTGTAATCGATCTTTCGAGGCACTGATGCACAAGTACGGCTTCATCCATAAGGTTTCGACTTCCTACCATCCACAGACAAACAGGCAAGTCGAACTGGCAAATAAGGAGACCAAGAAAATCTTTGGAAAGACGGTCATTCTAGACTGCAAGGATTGGTCCTTATGACTTTCAAATGCTCTTTAGGCCTATTGTACCGCAAACAAATCCCCCATTGGGATGTCTCCTTATAGGCTTGTTTACGGCAAAGCTAGCTATTTACCTATCAAATTAGAACATAGAGCTTATTGGGCAACCAAAGCTTTTAATTTTGTTCTTAGTGTCGGAGGTATCAACAGAAAGCTCCAGTTATCGAAGCTCGAGGAGTTACGGAATGGCGCTTATGGTAATTCCAAGATCTACGAGGAAAAAATGAAGGCGGCTCACGACAAGCAGATCCTGAGAAAGAATATTGAGCCAAATCAACGGGTATATCTTTATGATTCTCGTCTGCATCTCCACCCAAGAAAGTTGAGGTCCCGATATGGACTAGTCCATGTGTGGTGCAACGAGTCTTTCCCAAAGGTGTTGTTGAAGTCAAAGATTCTAAAAATGGGAGAGTATTCAAAGTAAATAGCCAAAGATTGAAGCACTATATTAAGCGGTTGCCTGAGCCTAAAGAGATCACTCTAGTGGCACTAGTTTACTCATCCGAGTAGTCTGATCGCACCGTTATCCTTTTGTACCATACTTTTCATGTTATATTATTTTTTTCTTATTTTTAGTTTGCATTTTTTTCTTTTTGGATATTTATTTTTCAAGAATTTTGAGTTGTATGTATTGTGATATAGTCGCCATCTAGGTGTCATCTTTACCTTACTCTCTTTCACTTTGTATATTTTGAGACATTGAGGACACTGTCTGATTTTTGTTGGGGGTAGTGAACATATTAATGTATAAATAGTCTTTGTTTGTGAAATTTTTCGTGATTTTGCCTGAATATGATATCTATTTATTTATTTGGCATCAATTTTTGCTATCTTTTATTACTAGAAAATGGCTTTCAGAGTCTTTCTTAATGCATGTGCTAAACTTTGTGGTAAGATGGATGTTAAGACATTTGGCCTAGGGAAATTCTCATGTTTGGGTGTAATTTTTCTTGAGTGATACAAATGTGAGATTGAGAAAATGACTTTTAGAACTTTCATTGATCTTTAGAATTTATAAAATCAGTGCTTAAAATATCATTACATGGTTTGTGATTTTTTGGACATATGCTGAGGGATGAATTTTTGGTCAATTAGGAACATTCCCTTTTTAAAGAGCATTTATCATTGTACTGGATGAATTTTGTAAACTCATGAAACAGTGAAAAAAAAAAATAGAGAAAAAAGTATAAAAAAAAAGGAAAAATAAATAACAAAAAATTCTCTCTATCTCTCTTAAAAAATTCTATAGAGCACATACTACTTTTTCATATGTACTTCATTTATGGCTCTTACTCATTTATTATTATAGTTTTTCTAGTTGATCATTATGAAATACTAAAAGTTAGTTGTGATTTGATTAGTGGATTATTCTAAGTAGTTGATTAGCCTATCTTTTATCAATGATTGATTCAATTGCTTGTCCTAAATGTTTGCCTTCTTATTTGAGCGTGATTAATTAATTTTTCTGACTCCATGAGTGAAATCCTTTGAACTCAAAAATAAAGTCCCAAATACCTTTGAGGTTATGGAGTCGAGGCCTTACTTGTTGGATGTTTCGAACCCGATATGTTATGGTATGTGATAAGAAGGTTATGATTTAGAGCGCGCACACACACAAACTCTGTTGTTACGACCAAAATAATTTTGATAATAAATTTTGATGCTTACTAATTTTTTTGATTAAAATGCTCATGCACGTTCTAATAATTTTCTAAGACAGGACTATTTTCGCTGGAATTACTAAGAGACTAGTAATAAATTATTTGGGGCTTGTGATAAGTCCAGAAAAGAGCACTTTTAGTGTGCTTAATTATATAAATTTACTATAATTTTTTAAACATCAATTAATATTTTCATGCTTTCTAATGATTCTTATTTTTGTTGAAAATATTTATTTTAATTTGTTATAATTTAATTTATATTTAATTTTAGTTTAATTGTACTTTCACGATTAAAAATAAAAGGAATTTGTGCTAAAATTAATCAAATAGTGCAAAAACCCAAGTATGCCACATGGACAAATCATGGACTACATTCGTGTGCCACGCGGGCAGACAGCCATGCTGCCCTCTTCCATGAGCACTTTGCGCGCTTTCAACAGACCTCAGCGCCAGCAGGCGCAAATGGTTCGCGTTTCCACTCCTTCAACTAGCAGTAGGCAACGCAACAAAGTTCCTACCAATCTGCGCAAAGCTAAGTGCTTGTATGTGGGCTGAAGCTCAGCCCCTCAACCTGATCACCATATGCCACATGGTCAGCGAGACCTGATCTTCTCCCAACTTGGTCCACTCCAACAAGCCTGCAATGAATCACCGCATGCCACGTGGACTTTGCTTTCCAAAGTCTCCAATCAGTTTCTGCCACGTAGCAAGCCTAAGCACAATGTTCCTCAACGTGGAAATTTAGATCAAGCGCCAAATTTACCAATATAATTGCTAAAAGATCTCAAAAAATTAGTAAAAATTACTCATACTTTATATTTCCCTTTTTTTTATTAGTTTTCCTTTTACTAGCCTCTCATAAACACTATAAATTAATTTGTTAGCTAGAATTTTTGCAACCTTACGAATAGACAATTTATTTCAATAAACTTCTCATACTTGTCTCTAGAATTTTGTATGAGAATGTAATGGAGCCTAGGCTAAATTCCTAGTCCGGCTAAGGATGAACTCAATTGTGTAGCTTCATTGTCTCAATTTTGATTCAAAATTGTGTGCTTAAAGGTTATATTTTTATTCTGAATTTGTTATTATTTATTTTGTGAGAAATTATGTTCTTTTATTTTTCATATGAATTTAGTCATGCTTGATTGATGTGATTTTTAGATAATATTAATTCATTGATTTGCTTATTTTTGTGAGTTGTTCTTTTACTGTAATGTTGTCAAATTTATATATTGTTGATTTAGGAATGCTTATAGAATATGTGATTGAATGTTTATTTTGTTTGATTAATACTTTATTGCGTTATTATCAGTTTGATATATCGTTGATTTAGGATAGTCAATGAAATTTATGTTTGTCGTTTAATTGAAAGAACTTTTTCATAGTAAAATACTTTTGTTTGATTTTAGATTTTTAATATCAAAATTTTCGGCTGCCTTTTTGAGATGTGAAACTTGCAATTGAGTAATAAATAGAATCGAATTGGTGTCCGCAAAGCGAAGCAATTGAACGGCTCCCAAAACCTTGTTAATTTTTCTCACTGATTGTCTATTTAATTTTATTCGTTTTCTTTGATTCTAAAACTTTTATAAGTTTCGATCTCTTTACTTTTAAGTTTTAGTTTCGACACTTAAGGTTTCTCTCGAGTCCTATTGGTTGTCCATATATTCAGCTCTTCATCTAGATGACTCCGCTTTCACTAAGCTACCAACGACTACTTTCACTTTTGCACAATTTGGTCGTGATCATGAATTTTGTTTATTTTATTCTACACACAGTGACATGAGTTATAGTTTTAGTGTGTAAAATATTTTATAGAAAATAGGTTGAGTTATAGGTTGACGTATTTAAACTAGTCCTTGATAAATCAAGGCGTCCATTGCGTTTGAACGTGAACGTCCGATCCATATTGCTAATGTATGTGATACTAGAGTGGACGTATTTTGTATAATAAAGATTATACAGGACTTGAACCAACCTTATTCTATCATCTTTATTAAAGTACCGTTGTAAATATTTAAATCAAGGTCACTAGATGATCATATGAAATCTATTCTAAACACTGTGTAATTCATAGACTCTTTTGGATTAAGGGAACTTTTGATTTGCACGTTACAACCCAAAAAGAAACGAGGCCCAATATTTGCATTTTGAAAGTCCGTAATTGGCTCGTGTTGGAATATGAATTACAAGTATGAATTTAACAACCTGACTTTTTCAAGTCGTTGCTTAATATTTTCTTCAATCGTTTTCTGAAATTTCTTGTAATATTTTTTTAAATACTTTTAGAATTTACTTCTAAATACTACCTGGACATTTAAAAAAAAAGCATAATAGTAAATCAAAATATCATCAATCATATTATTATGTCAACTTAAAATCTCTTTGAAATAATTTTGCCAACTTCATAGGACCGTGCAATTTAAAAAAAGAATGATAACAATAATGACTATACTAAAATGATAAATAAATCTTAAATCATAGCCTTCAACTCTTTACGAAAATATTTAAGTGATTAGTCAGTTCTCCTAGCCTCTCATTCTCGACACTGCGCCATCGCATTTTCATACTATAAGTTTCTTATCAGTAGTACGAATGAAAAAAATTTAGTAAGCTAAAAGCCCAATGAGTTACAACTACTTTTCCACAAAATAATCTATGAAATGCATGACCATTTAGGCTCAATTATTCTTTCTTTCATTTTAACTTTCTAAATTTTATTCTCATTCTCTTTCTTATTTTTTTTGTATGGGAGCCCTCTATGTGTACGTACCAAGGTGCGTGCGCGACCAATGGACGACGGGATTTTGCAAATTCCTGACTACTACGTTCCTTTCTTTCTATCTTAGTTACCTATTCTCACCTGTCGTTGCCACTAGGCGTGACTCAGGGTATATGAGTGTTGTCAACTATACCCATATCATCATTTATCGACTCAAGGTAATAATAGTTGAGTAATTAAGAGGGGTGGTACGACAGGACTTATTAAATTAAGTCTCACTTTATTATTTAAGTGTCATGCAATGTGACAACGCAAATAAATAACATAAATTGCATAAATACCAACACTCGTTTATTCTTTCTATAAATTAAACATCATATTACACATCTTCTTTTTATTCTTTTCTTTCTTATAAACAGCACATAATAAATCGATCATGCAAAACATTCAGTTCACAAACAAACAACATAGTCATATAATTCATGACATGGAATAACTTATAATTTTCTTTTACACTAATTCTTACTATAGTGAGGTTTAACACATCTTAAATCTTTATCCTTTGATGTCTAGAAAATAACTTAAGTCTAATCTCGTTCTTTGCGACGTCCGAAACCCAAAATTTATAACGTGCGTAAGAATCTACACCAATCCAACTCATCAAATCCTATTCAGAACCGAATTTCTCTAAACTGTATAACTCTAAAAATTTACAGTTTTACATTGTACTTTACCAAAATTACGTTTTTTACCCTGAAAATAAATTTACAAAGAAAATACCCATCAACAAAATCATACTAAAATTTCAAGGATATTAATACATATAAAATTAAGAAACTTTTGCTTTTGGAACATATCAAAAATCGATTTATATCTTTCTAAAAACGATACTAAAAATCAGGGGAGAATAGTAATTTTGACTTATTTCAAAAAATAAGCGTTTTCTAAAAAAAATTCTCTGAAGAGACTAATAATATTTTTAAAAAAATCTAAAACTTTCTTTGTTGAGTTTTTATATTAGATGTGTATATCTTAGGATTTCTTCACAAAGTATATTTTGGATTTATACTTAGACTGCACGTTTGACCGTCTAATTGATTGAATTTTATGCACATGTATGAAAATATTTAAAAATTTTCAAATACAAATAAGACTGTTTAATACATGAATAATTTGAGGAACTCTGTCTTATTTCTAAATATGAAAAATCATAATCCGGTATAGGAAACAGCCATTCTAGTACCGATTCGAACACACAGTCTATCAAATCAGACCCTTAACTTTGTTATATCATCGTATAATCGTGTTCTAAGCTTTAGATGTAGATATTACCTTCATGGTTCAAAAACTCTTCGAAATCTCTAATTTTTTTACGTTCGTTTTCTGCACGAAACGCCTACGAATTAGTATAAATTTGAACACTTAAATTCTAAACCATAAAGGGGCTTTTTCTTACCGTAATTTTATATTCTTATTATGAAAATCTCTTAGGAAAATCAGCTTCTAACATCTTCTTTTTCTTCTTAATTCTTATTCTTTTCTCTATTTTCTCTCTACTTTTCTCAAGGGCTTCTCTCTACTTTTTCTTTTTTTGCGTGTAAAATAAAATTTAAACAGATGAAAAGATAATAATAATATTATATATATATATTTTTTATATATGTGTGGCCCTAAATCCTAATAAATATCATGGCCGACTTTTCCCCTAACTTTAGAGCATTTTCTCTTTTTTTTTTCTCAATTACTAAATATATTAACTATATTATATATATATATATGAATCGAATATAAATATAATATCTGTGCATATATACGAACTATAAAATTTTGTCGAACTCTCTCTATCTATAACCATATCATTAATATTATATATGTTCATGTTTCAAATACCAATTATGAAAATATTCAAACCATACCTATAAATTTCTCTTAATGTGTGCCTATTCAAAGGAGTATTTGTCTCTTAAATATTTCCTCAATTATCTACTCCTTATTATTTGATGATTATCTCAATTAACTCTATCTTTTAAAATTTTAATTTAACAAAATATCTCTCTAAAATAATAACATCTTCTAGTAATTATTCACATAATCTATCTCAATTTAATTAATAGGAATAATTAATCATCCCTAAAATTAATTTAAATATACGCATAAAATTATACGGATATCATAATGGAATTCAAATCTGTATAGTTAAAATTGTTCTTTTGAGTGTTGACGTTTGGAACTAAAATTCAAATTAATTACAACAATTATTTTAATTATAAGTGTTTGTGTAACGACCCAACTTTTCGAGCTATTATTTCTCTTAACTTTCTTAAAACACTCTCATGAAAAACCCTTAATTTTTTTTTTACATAAATTTTAAGTCTTTTCAAACTAATATAACAACAACCCAAAAGAGAAATTCAATAACAGAACTAATAAAGTCTAAAATATGCGGAATAAAATACGTGGTTTCTCACTCCTTATGCCTCGCTGTACCCACGTACCGTCACCGCATGCAGAGTGTCTTTGTGTTGAAAGACTTACTGTACGCAGATTAGGCCCAATTCCACAACTAAAGGCTTCCCCAGTGGAGTCATCTTTCGTACGGTAAAGAGATGAGCGTTGGGCCTGGCTCGTCAAATTTAGGCCTTGGGTCGGGTAGGGCACTAGATTTCAGATAAGGCACTGGATTTAGATTGGAGGCCCTCTTTTGACGAGCCCGACGGCATTTTTTTGTCACTACCTGCTTGCTCGGCTGAGGCCGCGATAGGAGAGTATAAACTCCTTTTCATATCTCGTTAACACTTTTAAAACACTTTCAACGACGTTGTCATATATATATATATATATATTTGTAATGTAGAAGTTTTAAACACCTTTCATAAGTAAAAGCCACTTGAGCGGAATGTAAATACGTTTTACACGTACGTAATAAATTCTCGGGATCTTGTCTCGGATTCAAAACAAAATATTGTCTTTCAAATAAAAAATACAAAAATATAACTTAAATGCCACGGGTCTTCACTTGCTCCTCGAGCATACCACACACATTACCCCTCGCCAGGTCCTAATCTTTGACTTTCACTGTCTTCTTACCTACAACACCTAGAAACTTGTGAGTTGATAAACTCAGTAAGGGCGAACTAGTCTACCCTAGATGATATGCACACATAATCACATTATGCAACATTCACATAGAGAGTCAGCCCTCCCATACCGACTAATACTCTTCACACAATAATTATTTCGATAATGACTTATTACCTATGCGTTTCCCATGACTCTCGATTCTTTCTTTTTCACAGTCGAGTACTTCATACTCGACTCACACACAAGAGCTACTTGTACGAGGTAACTCGTTTCACCACTTTACGTGCACCCGTATCATACCCCTAGTTCACCTTGCACCGGGGAGGTGACTCGGCCCTTGTTGGCGAGTCTCTTGCACACAGCACCTCCACATAACTACAACGCCTTGTGATAGGTTATGGACCCACCACGCTTCTTTATAGACCTTTTGGAGGTTTTGTCTTGTTAGACTCACTCTGGACTTAATGGTTCCACACGATAATCATTTTGTTAATTATTCGAGCTCGATACTTTTCTCAAGTTTGGGATCCACTAATAGTCTCTGCAATTTCTCTAGCGCGCATGCAGGGAGATGGCCTATCTTCTAGCAGTCCCTCAGACTTCATCTCACACTCAACTAGCCGGCTTTGTGTGAGGAATACGCTCACACTCTGGGAGCGAGGCTTTTTCTCTCAGAGCCAGGGTTCTCTTCTCTTGGAGCTAGGCAGTACCATCAACTTTTAATCGTTTCGATATTTAGATTGCATTCGTATACCTCTTATCTACTCCTATTAGAGGATTGAGGCTTATATTAGATTTTTATCCCTCCCATCTCCCTTTTAAGGAATAAGGGCTTTAAATCTGACATACTTTCCCCCGTTAGATCACATAGCAGACGAGAATTTAGTATGTTTGAACCCCCTTGTTTGATCACACGACAGACTGTGATTTTCTTGTTATTTATCCCCTTGTCGACTCGTTAAGATGACTGGGATATTGCAAGAGGCCTTGAATTTCATTTAGAATTATTAATCTTTGAAGACAACACAGTTAATGGACTACTCACAAGTCCCGAATGTTCGGCCTCTTGCGATTTAGTTTAAGAACCAAAAAATTAGTTCAATGAGGAGTTCACAATAAACGTACAATAGGCTTATAGGTTTTTCCCACAAGATTGCTTTAGATGTACCTTAGTCCATAAGGCACCGTACACGGGTGGAGACCTGGCTATGCCATTAGCTTTAGTATTTTCTTGATCAAAGATCGACATCAAACCTATTACGAGATTCTTTTTGCCCTTGTCAAACCATTAAGAGGACTGGGAAATTGCAAAAGGCCATAGATTTTGATTAGTTTCAATAATCTTAAATAACACAACAGTTAATGGACTACTCACGAGTCCCGAACGTTCGGCCTCTTGCGATTTGGGTTTGAGAACCCTTATTGTCTCGTTTAGAGATTTCATAGCAAATGCAACTACAATGCTTGGTGAAGTTTTGATTCTAACTCTCACTTTTGCTTTTATCATTTACCTTCCTTCTCTTATGATTATCAATTGAGAGTGCTCAGGTTAGAACCCGGCTTAGGTTTCTTGCACGGGTCGGAACCCAGTGAGGGTTTCAACACCGAATGAGGTCTGTTTCTTTAATGTGTCTTATTCATATTTTATTCAATTTTATACGAGACTTTCTTAGTTGGTTTGTAATATTATACTCATCTCTTTATTACTCTCTTCTAGGGTTTTCATCTTGCTATTATCCAATTTTAATGCCGCACAGCATATATATAGACACACAGTCTGTACCTGGGAATTCTAATGCAACCCTAGCAAACAAGCACAAACAAACAAACTCGGTGTCGTAGGTGCATCGCCACTTACTTGAGCGGGCATCCAAGCTATCCGAAATCGTCTTGGAAGTATGCTTCCGAGCTACGACCACTTTCTTGTTGACTTGTCCTTACATAATATAAAGATACGGTCTCGTTATTTCGCTTGTCTCGTTACATCGAGAGCGAAACTATTCTATTACTTTACACTTAATTGCTTGGGTATTCTAAATCGTATTTTTGACATAATAGGGCTGCCTTAAACACTAAGTAAGGCTAATCAAATCTTTAAATGGGTTTGGTGGCTAACTTGATACCCTAATGAGTGTTCTTGTGCATCTCGAGGCTTTTGAGCTACTCCGAACGTCGTATCGCACTATACTTAATTCTTAAGCGCGGGAATTAGTCTAATATATTACTTGGCCATTTCTTTAGGTCTATATTAAAATATAAGACCATTTTAACCCTTTTCCAAAATACGGTGTACCTTATAAAAACATTGCTACATTTGTTTTAGTTGTTCAAAACGTGTTGTGTCCGCTTTAAGGAAAATACTCGGTTTCAAGGAAAACAAGTCCACGTTTTGATTGAAAATACTTTGTAAGCTCATTTTAACTTTCAATATTCTCATATCATTGTGTCTTTTCGGTCACCAATTGATAAATATTTCAAAATATATTTAAAAACAGTAACTAAATGATCAATTAAGAAATAATAAAATCCATATTAATGTACACAAGGTTGAGGTTCGGATCTTTGAGGAAAGTCATCAAATTTTATCTTTCTTAGTTGTTAACACTTCGGTCCGTTGGAAACCGTCATGTGCATGTTTGTTTTCAAAACCATTTCACATTTTTAGCACATAAAAGCGAACATGAAAACAAGAACATAGAAAAAACAAGAAATGGAGAGTGACGGCCAAGGATGGCCGAACCCTAGACATGCACACACACACGTATCTAGCCGAACACAAGTTGAAATATCAGGAAACTAGCCTTTCTAGCTTCGTTAAACTTGTGTTCGACAAACTTTAAACCAAAAGAGGCCACGCAAAACAATTGCAACTCAAAGTCCTAAATGGTTATTCTAAAGGGAAACCTAAGGCTATAAACGAAACCTCACACCACTCAAGGTTAAAGGTATACCTAGCTCTTGGTTCGGGGTTGTCCTTATTGTGCTACCTCCTTGGCCGGATTGTTCTTGAGGGTTTGGCTCTAAAACCACCACTTGTGGTTCTTTGACCTCTTAGAGCAGAATATAAGAAAGGTTTTGGTTAGGCTTTTGAGACACAAAAGCATTAAAAAGATTAGAGCAAGGACACGGTTTTAACTTGATTGGACTTAGGGTTTTCGAAGCCTCCTTCTTGCTTCTTCTTCTTCTTGCTCGGCTTCTCTCTCTCTCTGAAGCCATTTCTTTTCCTTCCTCTCTCTCTCTCTCTAAGCCTTTTCTTTTCTTTGTTCTCTCTATCTCCCACGGTTTTTCTCTCAATGTTTTGGAAAAGAAAAAGCAAAAATAGGAACTAAGGGGTCTAAAATCCTTTTATATGTGTGAGAGTTTCCAGAGAGAATTGTTTGCTTTCTCGCTATCTCCTTTTCGAATTCCCTCTCTTTCCCTCCTTTAATTATTTCAAATCCTCAATTAAAAATAATTAATCAATTCCATCACTCATCTCAGCCCTCCGTCGCTTTGGTATTCTTATCCAAAGGTTGAGACTTTAAAAGAGCATAAAGCTCTCGTCTTTTCACCTTCTATTTCTCTCTCCTCTTTCCTCATCAATACGTTATCTTCCCACACTATAATGAACGAATTTTTCCTCTCCTTGGTGGCCGAACCTTCTCTCTCATACTCTCTTGATATTTGCTCCAATTAAATAATAATTGAACGGTACTTCAAATAAATCTTCGCCCTTGGTTCAACCTTGGTGATTAAGCATTCTAAATCTAATGGTTAGGATTAAACAAGAGCAACAACACTCATGGCTTTTCAATTTCCCTTCTCTCTCCTCTGATTTCACGCCTAATATTGTCGAACCTCTGATTGGTTGGTTCAAACCAACCACCAATCACAAAATCCTTTGAATTATTTTATTGGTCGTCACTTTTGCACTTAATAGTATATGTTGGAATAATAATTCCTGAAACCACTTGCGCCCACAGTTTGTGCTCTTAGTTTTGGGCCTTGGATTAATTTCTATGGGCAAAGCCCACTTGGTGGCTGTAGTGGACGGTTTTGGGCTAGTTCCAGGGGTCGGGAATAGTTCTCGAGGCCCATTTTTGCATGTATCACTAAAATGCCATTTCTTGGTCTACTGTTTATGGTTTCCACCTAATTCGATTTCTTTTTAACCCGAGACCTCTCTATGTCGCAAATGAATTCTAAGAATATATTTTAAAAGTCAACTTTAATTTAATAGTTGTCGTTCTGAGCTTGTTCCATTCTTTAACTGGGTTTACACGATTTTTCTCGTCTTTTCGAGTTTAAACTGTTCCGGCTTCGTTCTAGCTCGGAATGGTTTCAAATTTAAAAATAAGGTTAATGATATGATCATAAATCATATTGTGGCTTAGAAACAGATCACAACCCAAAAAGGGTAATTTTTCTAAATCGGGCCAAATTCGTAATTATTTGAAAGTTCGCGTTTTATGGAGCCAAATTCAAATCTAATGGCCTCTAAGAGTTCAAACACAATTATTCCAATTGTAAATTGGATAATGTAATAATGAGAATAAATTCTAATTTCGAGACAACATATTAATTTAATTATTGAAACGTCGATAATTGATTGACATTTATCTATTTCTATCAAGGGAGTACGGTAGAAGGATAAACTCAGGGGTCAGGGTTACATTCTTTTCCCACAATGAGATGATGGATGGCGAGTTGGAGTCACAACCACGAAGGGAAGCACCCCTACCCTACAATATGTGAATCAGTATCTGCAAAAAGTGAAAAGACGGGCAGACAGAAGAAACCCGATACTAACTGCGACACAGGCCGTGTAAGCCGATAAGAAAACTTGTGAAAGTAAGTCTAAAATACTTAATATATGATAAAATGGGCCAAGTCCAATGTTAAGATTATCAAGATGCAATATATCATATAGTTATAATGTGAATATGCAACAGAGCATAAAATCGACAGTTCAACATATAATCGGCGGTTGAATATGACACATGTAAGCATGTGATAAATCAACCATATACACATCGACCAGCCACAAATAAGATAGGCAATTTAAATGATTGTCAAAGAGTGAAGAAATAGCCTATCGGCGGTAGCAGCCAAAATCGATGGTAGCAGCCAAAATCGACGGTAGGCACGATGGCCATTATGTAACGATGTTAAGGCATGAAGCCGAGGCCGGAGCTATAGAATGATGGACCACAAGTAGATTTATGCAATCTGAATAATGGAGAATTATCCTTTATGCATTTTTCAAATCACGTTTACCGATGATCTTTATTACAAAATACCCTTGTGGTAACCATAGAAAGCCACACAGGAATTGGTCTCAGATGACATATTTGTATGGAAAACACAGTAATCCACTCACAATGGGTGGTCCCAGACGACACAAAGGTAGATGGTCCTAGAGGACGATAATATGATATGGTCTCGGAGGACAGTATTAGAATCCCGAAGGATAGTAGCATGGTCCCAGAGGACGATAATGTATGAGTGGACGAGTAAGATGAGAAGAAAGAAAACCAGTGGAGCATTATTAACAAGGATATCATTGACAATAAATTTCTCGATTTACGTGATAAAACACATGCATTTGGGACGGCTTTTAAGTCTAGGGCGATGCACGTAATCACGTAACCATATAAGATGCAAACGGGCCCTAGCATGGTTATACTACATGAATATAACAGATAAGTAAGATAAGTAATCAAAATGATTAAGTAAAGCGTGTAAACAAATGGACAATGAATGAATAAAATAAAACAAATAGGCGAGTATCATAAGCATATGCATGACAGCATGACAACGTATATATGTATGAATAGTTAATATGTCGTGGCACATGCGATGTATAAATATGCAACTATCGGCAGTAAGATAAACGTGCAAGTATGATATACACCTGTTGGCTTCAAATAAAATGTATAGGGATACTTCACCAAATGGTTTGACTGTATACATCGTATATGTCATGGCAAAGTAATCATGTCATTGGACGCCCTATTCCTGTTGACTTAATGGAGACGCATGGGAACGTTCCATCAAACGGTTGTGTGCATCATAATGTGCAAGTCGAGACCACGACACGATGTCCCATGTTAATGTGGATGCTACACCAAAGATATGGGGTCGAGTAACGGTAACCGCCACAGTCTTGGGTAACGGCCGATAGAAATGGTACGATGTCGGGACAATATATTTCTATCGATGTCGGGACAATACGTAGTCAAATCCGCCTAAATCGACCGAATTGACATCATCGTGACAATTCAAAGTTAAATCCACAGATGACGATTTTAGGCACGTACTACAATACATGGGCTAGCTAAGCGTGTCGCTCTGCGTCCATATTCTACGGCCAGGTAAAAGGGTCTATTTGAGTATATAAACAAGTGTACATATTTTCAAATACACAAGAAAGAGAAAAGTACTAGAATATAAATTGCGGGAATATAAATTACGAAAATGTAAGTTGTAGAAGAAATAAAGAAAATAAAGCACAGGACGAGGGCTAATTTGCAAAAAAAAATAAAGAAAATAAAACACAGGACGAGTGCCTGATTTGCAAAAAAAATAAAGAAAATAAAGCACAGGACGAGGGCCTAATTTGCAAGAATTTAAATGACTGAAATGTAAATTGCAGAAATGTAAATCACTGAATAAATAAAGAAATGGTACAGTGTCGAGACAACACATGGGTCAAATCCACATACACTAACCAGGGTCACATCATTGGGACAACACGAAGTCAAATCCACAAATGACAGTTTTTTATTGTAAATAAACATATATATATATATATATAGTATAATATGGTACATACTATGTACCTAATATATAATATATAATATAGTAGGTGTTAGTGCCGTATTAAGGCGTATATAGTATATATATGTATATAAATATTAGAGGGTTAGTATGTTAGCATGGTACTTATTAGTACCAAGTAAGTATGTTTATATATATAGTATAGTATAGTATAATATCGTAATATAGTATAATAGTATAGTATAATATAATATCATAGTATAATAAGAAGGATGATAATGAGATAGATATAATGGGTGAGTTATGAATTAGTATAATATGCGTAGATGATAATATGGGCTAATCAAATAATCATGGATCAAAGTAAAATATAAAGGGCCTAAACTATGTGAAAGCATATGGGCCTAAAATATGATTAAGCTAAGTAGACTAAGACAAGTATAACATTAATGTATGCATATGATTAAAATAACATTGACAAAGCAACATTAAAACATGACATAAACACAATAGGCTCGGATTGATGACAATGATGTGGTGGTTTTCGGTCATTTTTTAAGCCTAAACTACATATTTAAGTCAAAATAACCATTGGGTTTTATAGTATACTCATTAAGGGACTATTTGGAAGTGTGAGTTTCTTGTGTTATTGACATTTAAGCAATGAAAACGGCCCTCAAAACGGAAAAACGGGTAGTTTCTTAAATAATATTTATTTTGTACAAAATAAGTGCCTCTAATGACCATAAAAATAAAAGGGAGGGTAATATAGTATTTATAGACCATGGGTAACATAAATAAGTGACTAATAACTCATTGAAACACATGTAAGTGGGCTCATTTTGTGATCAACATAAAAGGGCAGATTGTATTTTTAGTCTAAAAAGTGTCAAAATGTGATCATGTGGTGAGGTAAGGCACAATATAACCACATAATGCATGCCTAAAGAATTACCAAATTTGGAGTAATAAAATGTGACAAATATTATTACACCCAAAAAGTGGTACTAGAACGGTATTGAAATAAAGTATGAAAATAGTAAACAAATAATGACATAATGAAAATAACAACCATGGTGAAACTAAAATATTTATTTTTAATATGAAAATGGTTGCCGAAATTTCGATAGAGTAATAGCTATATTTTTTAAGATATCCCAAAAATTTGAAAAAGTGTGGCTTTAGAACATAAATTAGACAAAATATTTGTTATATTCGCTACGAAAATTCTAGCAGAGTAACGGTAGGAGTTTTCCAAATTTTCTGAGAATTTCAGCAGCATAACGGCGTATTTTTAGAAATGCCTCAAAAATTCAAAAGAGTAACACTAAGACATAATTTTATCATAAAAGACATAATAAGGGCATAATGAAGCATAAACAGCCGGCCAAAAATAGAAAAAATTTAGTAACAAAATGCAAATGTAGTAAAATGACATAATAATAAGGCATAAGATAAATAAGCATGGAAATAGCATAAGTGGGCACAAAATACTAAGTAAAAGAGTGAGAGAAAATATAAAGTAAAGTAAAGGAGTAGAAATAACCTCCTAATAGTGATAAATAAGGGATTGAACATCACTATGTTAAAAAGTGTATAATAAATGCCATGTATGGAAGGATTTTGACTATTTTGAATTATGGAGACCATGTGGGGACAAAAAAAATGATTGAAAATAGCTTTAAGAAGACTAAAAGCTGCTGGAAATGATTGGGAGAAGTTGGTGGAAAAAGGTGCTTTTTAGAGGATTTTGGTTGGAGAAAAT
Organism: Boehmeria nivea var. tenacissima; assembly: GCA_018132145.1. Taxonomy (NCBI): domain Eukaryota; kingdom Viridiplantae; phylum Streptophyta; class Magnoliopsida; order Rosales; family Urticaceae; genus Boehmeria; species Boehmeria nivea. The sequence goes on from CM030881.1 coordinate 4,533,507, forward strand.
CTAGAGAGAGAAATGTTAGTAAGGATCCTTTAAATTTGAAAGTCGTGTGCACACGCAACTCAATCAAGCATATTGGGTTCAAGAGTTTTGTGATGAATCCAACAATTGATGGTATTGAGATAGAGTCATGATCGAATCACCGAGACTCGATTTAGAGGAGGATAGTCTTATTTTAATTCATTGATAAATTCTATGCGCAAATATTTGAATAAGTCTTGATGTAAAGTATTATACATCCTTAATCCACTTATTCGGCTATTTGATGACTAGTGTGCTCGTGTTACAGGTAAGTTGAATGGGAAGATTGAAAGCTAGGCGACAAGGAAGGAGGACGACGAGTGCATACAGGACCGACTTTGAGAGCGTCGGGTATATCGCTAGCTAGCCGTTAGCAACTATTTTGGGAATTGATGTTTTTTTTTTGTTTTGAAAAAGCCACGTATAAACTCTTTTAATAGTCGTTTGGTCACGGTTGTAAGCCGTGTTAGGCATTTAAATGTATTTTTCTGTTGTTATATAAAAAGTTCAAATTCTACCATATTTTTAGGACTTGTAAAATTCTAATTTATATATGTCTTATACAGTTTACGTTACTTTATACATGTAAGTTTTGGGTCGTTACAAAATAAGAGGTAAACGAATGCAATCTAATTCTCGAAACGAATAAAAGTCGATGGTACCGTCTAGCTATTCAGCCCTGGCAGCGAGAGAGAGAGCCCACTCCCCCGCTCCATGAAGATTAGCGTATTCCTCACACAAAGCCGGCCAGTTGAGTGTGAGATAAAGTTCGAGCGACTGCCGGGAGATAGGCTAATTCCCCGCTTGCGAGCTAGAGAAATTACGATGACCATAAGTGGATCCCAGACTTAAGAAAAGCGTCGAGCTCAAATAAATAGCGAAACGATTGTTGCGTAAAATCATTAAGTCTGGAACGAGTCTGAGAAGACACATCCTCTAAAAGGACTATAAAGAAGCGTGGTGTGTCCATAACCTATCACAAGGCCTTGCAGATACGGTGAGGTGCGGTGTGCAAGAGACTCGCCATCGAAGAACGAGTTGCCTACTCAGTGCACGGAAAATCAAGGGTAATATACGGGTATGCATAGTACAATAAGATCGAGCTACCTAGGAAGCTCGGGTGAGTGAACCGAGTACGAAGTACTCAGTGCTGAAAGAGTAAGAGTTGACTGACATGGAAAACACGGGGGTAATAGATCACCTTTGTTATGTTTGCTATGTAAACGGAGTTAACCAGTATAGGATGGCTAATCCTGTGTGTATGCTGTGATGTGAATCTGTTTGCATATCTTTTAGGGTAGACTAGTTCGCCCATATTGAGTTTATAAACTCATAGATTTTTCAGTGTTGTAGATAGGAAGCCGATGAAGTCAGACGAGTAGGAGCTGGCGGACATGGTGTGTGTGGCACATGTTGAAGATGAATACACGTGGCAGTATATTCCGCACTTTTGTTTAAGATATAAACAATTTATAGTTTTTGATGTCGGGATGAGATCCTAAGGATTTTAAGATTTGGTTGCTGTAATATTGTGGTAATAGACTCCATGTGAGTCATATTCTATTTTGAAACCGGGACACGATCCTGTGGATTCCTAAAAGTATAAGTATGTAATATTATGGTAGCAACTATGCTTGAACAACCGTATTATGTTATAAGTACTAATTATGGCAAAGACTACCACATTATAAAAATATATATACAGAAATTTCAGTTTAAGTTTTAAAAGAGTTTACGAGAGTATGAAAAAGAATTTGTAATATCCTGTCGCGGCCCCAGCCGAGTCGGTGGGTTGTGACAAAATGATGTAAAAGCTAATATCTAATTAAAAGTTTCAATATGTTTTCTATAATATTTACTTTCAGACCCACCATAAGAATTTAATAAATCATTTAATACATGAGGCGTTTGACTTAACAAAGGTAGTTTTATTTTCTAATATTTAAATTAAATTAAATTTTGGTACTGTACTTTCATGAGACCTTTCTTCAAACAAAAATAAAACTATAAAAAAAATGCCCCACAATATTTGAAAGTATATATACAATCTCCAAAATCTAAATATGGTGGATTTGATAATATTGCTTCATCTGACGTTTCTTTTGCATGTTAGAGAGGAAATTTTCTTCTAGCAGAATTAAAACAATCATTATCATTATTCAGATATTCAACATTTGATGTCATACACTCTATGTTGTTCTTGTTTTTTCGACTTTTTTTACTTTTAGGAGTCTAATTATATGGTACTTCATTTGCTCTTTTCTTTCACATTTGACTTGTAATGGCTGCTGTCTGGATCGACGATTATCCCCACAGGTCAACACGAGTCTTTCCAGCATGCTTTGTCCTCACTCGCATACTTCTCGAGAAAACTTCCCAAGAGGTCACCCATCTTGAAATTGATCCAAGTCAAGCATACTTAACTTCAAAGTTCTTACGATATGAGCTTCCGAAAATAAGATGCATCTTGTTGACATAAGTAGTACCATCATATCTTTTAAGCCTCTCATCAATCGTATTGTCCTATACCAGCACGACCTCGGAACCTTTACGTTAGACCATTACTTACCCAGGCGATGCAGGATTGCACAACTGACCATGTCTTGCCCTCTTTTTGGCTCAAGTGATTATGATTGTCACAATAACCCCTCCTTTTGGGGCCTGACGTCCTTGTCGGCTGTCGGCCACGTTTCTGGCTTGGTCAAGGCTCTGATATCAGTTGTAACAGCTCCTTTTTGGATCAGCAACTGTCCCCACCGGTCAATAGGGGTATTTCCAGCATGTTTTGTCCTCACTCGTGCGCTTCCCGAGAAAACTTCTCAGGAGATCACCCATCCTTAAATTGCTCCGGGTCAAGCACACACTTTAGAGTTTTTACGAGATGGGCTCCCGAAAAGAAGATGCATCTTATTGACATAGATAGTACTATCATATCTTTTAAGCCTCTCCTCAATCGTACTGCCTCATACTAGCACGACCTCAAAACCTTTACATTAGACCATTACCTACCCAAGCATTGCGACATTGCACGACCCTGTCTTCCCTTCTTTTTGGCTCAAGGGATTATGACTGTAACATCACTGTTGTACAAAAAGGAAAAAGGAACATGTAAAATGGAAAAAAAAACACCCAAAAAATCGTAAATATCATATTTTAAATGGAAAATACTATACAATAGCCCTGAATTTTTATGAAATACCATGAATACTCCATTAGTTTACCATAAAACCAAAAACACCCTATAGTATTTTCATTCAAACCAAAATTATCCCTTATTTTGACTGAGCATTGAAAAAATGTCGAATTTTTTCTATTATTCCACAAATACCCCCATTTCCACGTTAATTATTTCTGATTGGAATGGCCAATTCATCAACTCCAATTTAAGGTTATTCCAAAACTCTTAGTTATTCCAAGTAAGTTGTTCCAAAAAATTAAGCTTTGTTTTTTGTTTTTTAAAAAATAGAGCCTCCTCCTGAAGTCTTCATAGATGACGGAGAAGATATTGACGTCAGTGACAACGACGGCGACGTTAAAATAGATGATGGCGATGGAGAAAAGAGATCAAATGAAGATTCTTGAAGCTTTCTCTTATTGATCTCACTATCTTTACCTCTGTCACACACTTTTTTCCGTGACTTGCCGAGGGCGCCAAGCAGGGACGGCCAAGACCCAAGTCTGAGGCAAGAGAACTAGCATTATCCAAAGAGATGGCATGCACGGCGATGTGACGTGCGAGGCAGAACGGATGTGTGTGAACAGGAGGCATCTAAGCCAATGGGTAACTTTGTTCGATACGACAGTGCCGAGACAAGTCGAGTGTTTACAGGTCAGCACTCGAGACGAAAGCCAATCATGTCTAGTCGGGCACGATTGGATGTTCTTCGAAAAGTGCCTTTCTCCAGTCATTTGTCGGGAACACCCACTATCAAAGTACCAATCATGTTGTTAACATGCCTTCGATGATGTGTATGCAACATAAGAACAAACATCACCTTGCTTCCACTTACTTGTCTGGTACTCTTCTTTCCTCCTGGATTATTTTCACAAATCTTTCTTAGATCTGTTACGTACTAGAAACATCGACGTCTGATATGGTCAACACATTCATAGTAATGACATGCCGTGACCCACTTTCTACCAGATCCTTCAAAACATGTTCCAGTCTTTCTCTGGATCACCTTTAGTTTATTCACTTGTGCCGCCGGAACAAAAACACTTTTCGAACCTCAACTTTCTCCTTTTATAGCCTAGGCCCTTATGATCCCTAATAGCCTTCACAGACGAAAGAATTTGATCCAATTTTGTGGACCTCGAGTTAAGCATTCTTATATTTTTCTTCACATGTTCCAGCTCCCCACTTAGACCACCTTTAATCTTCTTACTCTTAGTCAGATCACCTTCAAGTAGAATACTCTTCTTCAACAGATCATTCTTCTCAATGTTGAGCTGAGCATCTTGCTTTGTGGGCTTCTCATTTATCTTGACCACTTGCACTAACTTTTGATACATTATCAAGTAAGATTCAATTATGGCTTCGTCAGTAAGCTCTTCTTCATCGCTATTGTCTTTGTCATGTGCTGGAACTTTATCAGGATCACCGAACTGAACATCTTCTGGAACATATTGTGAGCCATGTCGTGGGACATCTTCAAAACTTGGCTTGTCTACTGCAGAACGAGTGGCCAGAGCTACATGGTGCCTAACATGATCTTCCTCTACTTTGCTCCCATCATATTCTTCATCACTCTATGTGGTGCTGAAGGACTTGTTGTTCATCTTCAATGTATTAGCACACTTAGATTGGATATGGCCAAAACCATCACATTCATGACACTGTATTCTAGATCTCTTATTTCTCAAATTTGGTGTTGGTTCTGCAACCTTGAACTTCCTTGGAAGGTTGTAGTTTCTGGTGTTTTGTGAAGTACCGGGAACACGCTGTGGAACAGCACTGCTGCATCTCCTGTTCATCATCTTCATAACACATCCCATATTCTTCGATTGCATTTGAAATTATTCGACCAAGTCTTTATCATCATCATCCCTTGAGTCCAATTCGTCTCTTTTTGTATCGGTTTTCAACATGATCCCCTTGTTTTTCTTCTCGTCCTGTTCTTCAAAGTTCATCTCGAATTTGTGAAGAGAACGCATTAATTCTTGTAGCTTAATGGACCATACGTCTTTGGCCTCTTTTATGATCGTCAGCTTGTATGCCAACCTCTTCGACAATGATCTAAGGGTCTTCCTCATGAGCTTTCATGAACATCTCGTTGGCTATGTCGCACAACTGAGCATTAAACTCTCATATTGTCTCCTCATCATGCATCTTGAGATTCTCAAATTTCGTGGTCAAGATTTATAGTCTCAAGAACCTATTAATGCTCGTCCTTTCGTAGACCGTCTGTAGGATCTTTCATGCCTTCTTGGTTGATTCTTACGTAGAGATATGCTTGAATTGATTCGGGTCCATTGCATCGAAGATTGCATTGAGAGATTTTAAATTGTAACTGGTTCTTTATATGTCCATTCTAATTCAAGCTTTGGAGTGGATTTTCCTTCTCTGTCTGTGACCATTGGTTGAGTCCATCTGCCTAACATCGATCTCCAAGCTCTCTCATCCAAAGCTTTGATGAATGCTTTAATTCTCGCCTTCCAATATGAGTAGTTTTGTCAGGACCCAGCTCTCTCGGCCAGAGGCCGCGACAACGGTTCTTTTCTCTTTACTACTATTAATCTTACTTAAAACGTAAAACACAAATTACTTTCTAACATAACGAGCTCGTATTTTTTTTATGCTGCAGAAGTTAAAGTACTTTTCTAAATCAAAATACTGTCTCCTGACTTCTCTTGAGTTCAGGGAAAGAGACACCACTTTATCTCAAGTTCGGGGCCTCAGGATCTATTCCCGGTCACAATATCACATCTTTGTTGTCAAAATACAGAATGCGGAACTTAAAACATATATGCCATAGGTTTTTTCTCTTCTTGGGTTGCCATACACATCGTCCACTGCCAGTAGCTCTACTTCTATAGATCTTCTGATATAGCTTTTCCCTTACCTATAACACCAAAGAAAAACTAATGAGTTGATAAACTCAGTAAGGGCAAAACTACTATATCTTAACGATGCAATACAATGCAACAAGGATTCATATATGCAACAACAATTCACAATGCAAGAGATAGAGAGTTTGATCGTCTTCGGACGAACAAACCCTAACAAACTATTCTTTTTATGAGTCACCACATATGGGATTAACTCTTCTTTCTTTCTTTCTTTTGTCTGGGATCCACTGGTGGAAGCCGCTTTTGTCTCAATACTGAGGCACGCCACGGGAGATGCCCAAATCTCCTGACAATCAATAATATAGCTCTCTCTTAGAGCCGGCGGTTCTATCGACTTACGTTCTACTATATTTTTACATTATGACCTGTCGTCCACTCTCTCGGAGGATTAGGGTCTAAGAAGAGTTGTTAGTTTCTCTAACAAAAAAAGGTCATATGAAACCGGGCTCTTCTAGAGTCCCGGGGTTTTAACCTCTTGTATCGGGGTACCAAGACCTATGACAATGAATTCATCGGGCTTTCTAGGATCAAAAAACAACAAGACTTGGTTGTCTTTCTAGCCCTAAACTTGCTCGGGTCAAAACCCGGCTCCAATTCTTTCACGGACCGTAGTCCAACTTTCATAATGTTTTAGTTACGTTTTATTCTAGAGACAAAGCTCTAATTAATTACTTTTTCTTCCATTCACTTTCTTTTCTCTCTCTTTTGCTTTCTTTCTAAGGCTTGGTATGGCTTTTTACTTCTTTTAGTTTCACAATACACAGTTATATTCGAACGATACGGTTATCGGGAATAGCAAGTAAAAGCCTAACAAACAAGCATACATAAGTACAAATACACAACTTGGTGTCATAGCTGCATTGCCCCTTACCTTGTGTAAGCAATAGAGTTTCTCCGAGCTTGTCTTAAGCAACGCTCCGACCACTTCTCCGTCCTCTAGCCCTTTCAATCCTCTAGCCCTTTCAATAGAAAAGGAATCAAGCCTCGTTAGTTCGCTTGTCTCGTCAACCGAGAGCGAAACTAATTCTTATGTTAAATGTTCTAATGCTCGGGACTTTCTACACTATCTTATTACCAAGGCGGGGCTGCCTAGGTAACTTAATCAAGGTTTATTTAACCATACTTAGGTTCGGGATTATTCCGAACACTAATTGGTACTCCCGACGCGCCTCGGGAGCTTACCGAGCAATCCCGAGGGTCAATTTGTACTATTCACTATTTACGGTTTGGGAATTTATCTAAATTTCTTACTTGGCCATTCTTAGGTCTAACATATGATTTCTAAGACCATTTGATTTATTTAAGACCATGAAAATCCTTTTAGGGCTTTAAGAAGTTTACTTTTTAAAAATCATTGTCAACTTGGCTCGGGTTTGACTTTTCGGATTTTAAAGGTCCAAACCCGAGTCTTGGCCAAAACAAACTAAATATCAATCATATTTAATTTCTAAAATTATTTTCTAAAGGTATAAAGACTAAAAGTCCATGTTCAAAATCTCAACTTTGAAAACGACACATTTTTCTAGCTCACTCACGGTTTTGTTCAAACAGATCATGTAGCGTCTTTTCTTTTTAAACCTCTTTATTTTATTTATAAAAACACATTAAGAATAGTAGACTAAAGTATTTAAAAGAGATCTTAATGATCTACATAAATTTGCTGAAGAGCATTAAAGCTTAAGTTCTCAAAGTTTACCAAAGTCTAAAAACTCACTTCTCACTTATCGTAAACTTAAGATTTTGATCGGGCATTTACCGTACAAAATTCATTTTGATATTTGTCTTTTCAAATCTCTAAAACACTTTGAGGGAAGAGGCTTTTAGAGCCTAAAATCATTTTATAATTTCATTTCAAAGTGTTCAAATAGTTTAAGAACTCAATGTGGTCGGATTTTACATTTAGCTCATTTTTATAAAAAAAATTCTCTACGGTTGTCACGACTGTTCGTTGGAAACCCTCGTGCTCGTAAAACCTTTTGTAATCAGTTTAATCCCTTCATCAAGACGTAAATAAGCATAATCTAAAGCATGCAAGAAGATAAATAGGAATCTAAAAGCGAGCACGGCCGTGGTTCACGCTCACGAGCACAAAAACCCGCCATGCAAGCTTAGAAAAATCCGCCTAGCCTTATAGAGCTTAGGTTCGGATTTTCACTAACTTTAGCAATCTAAAGAACTCTAATTACTACAACACATTTTCATCAACCAAATACATTCAAAGACTTAACCAAAGAAAGCTATACTCAAAACTAATTAAAATCTCACAAGGGTTTTAAGAAAGATACCTAAGTTCAAGGATTGAACTTTTGCTCTTTCTCTTGTGTAGTTGACCAACCTCCTTCTAGGATTTTTCTTCCAAAACTCCTTCTTGATGACCTTTAACACTTGAGGGCAGAGGTGAAAGAAAATGTTTAGAAGTGTTTTTAAGAAACTAAAACCATAGGAAAAGCTAGCTAAATTACCTTAGGTTTAGGCTTGGAAAAATGGCTTTAACTTGTAGGCTTTTTCTTCTTCCTTTCCTTGAGCAAATCCACCCCTCTCTCTCTATTTCTCTTGCACTTTTTCTTTCCTCTTCTCTCTAACCCTAAGCACAGTTTTCCTCTCTATTTGGCTGAGCAAAATAAAAAAAATGAGACCTTGTGGTCTTAGTATCCCTTTTATAGACAAATTGGGAAGCTTGTTGAGTAAGCTTACTTAACTACGCTAGTCTCTCTCTCTCTCTCTTCTTCAAATCCAACTATGGTTAGTTAATTTTCCTCCAACTTTATCCAAAAACATAAATTGTTAATTGATCTAATATGGGCTGCATAATTTTTGGCCATTGATTTCACTTGGTATCTCATCTAAGGGCTAGGATGTAGCAAGAGTAAGTTTTTATGCTTTAACTTTTGTGACACTTGTCAAAAGCTCCTCAAACTTGACCAACACCTTGCCACAACCCCTTTCCTATCAAATAATGACTCAAAGATGACTAAGGGCTGGTGAAATTCGGATTTACTCTCAAATATTACACCATTTTACTTAACTTATGCTACTAGTGCTTCGAATATAAATATTAGAGAAAATCTATTTCTCACTTAGTATGGCCTACGGTTTTGCACTAATAAATTGGGAAAATTATTTTTCCTCATCAATTACTAGTAGAATAATATTTATCTACTGTTCTGGGATTGATTGCTATTAGGAAAAATCCGAGGAACCTGTGTTCACAGTAACGGTGACTAAACCGTAATTATTTTGACTTACCGTAATCTATATTTCTTAGTCTTGAATTCTATTGTCCCGTGACTTAAAGAGACTCTTATTTGTTTCTAATAACATCTAAAAATATAATTAGAAGTTAGGTTTAACTCTTTGCGGTCATTTTTGAGCTCCATCACGATTTTTCCGTTCTTTATAGTAAAATCCTGATTTTTATTGAAATATTCTCGTTTTGGCTTCTTTTTAGCTTTAAATGACTCCAAACTTTAAACTAAGGCCTATTATCTGACTTAAAGTCATTTTATTGCCTAAAAAAAATGTTACGACCCTCGCCTATTGCCCTGAGACATAAAGAGACTCTTATTTGTTTCTAATAACCTCTAAAAATATAATTAGAAGTTAGATTTAATTCTTTGCGGTCGTTTTTGAGCTCCATCACGATTTTTCCGTTCTTTACAGTAAAATCCTTATTTTTACCGAAATATTCTCGTTTCAGCTTCGTTTTAGCTCGAAATGACTCCAAACTTTAAACTAAGGCCTATTATCTGACTTTAAGTCATTTTATAGTCTAAAAAAATGTTATGGCTGTCGAGGGTCGTTTTTTTTAATTTAAGCCAAAATATAATTTTCTAAAAGTTCAGGAGCTATTGTGCAATTTTTATAAAATTAATCCAAACTTTGCTTTATGACCACTATTATAATAAACTTATTTCTTAATGGATAAAATAAGTAATGAAAGTGAAATTTAATACTTTATTCGATGATTCGAGACGACATTCATAAAAATGTCGGAGTTCAAAAAAATACAATTCATTCTTCGAGAATTTTATCTCGGCATGGAGTCAGTGGGTAACTCCGGGGTCGGGGGTTACAAGTTTGATCCATCGAGCAACGGCAGACGAACAATTGCACCTTCTTCCTTCATAGACTCCATCTCAACAAAATAAACAGAAAAGTACCCTTATGGATCATACTCAACAAATTAGAGTGACCTACTCTGATAACAATTGAAAACACGTCTAACCTGTTAAGAAGATCAAGCAGTTATTCTACATAGTGTTCTACGACAGACAAGAACTACTACAGAACAATTTACGAAATAATAATAAAAGGCGTGTAAATTGTAAATAAATGTAGAAAATAAATAACACCAAAGATGGTAATGCGGTTCGAAAATTTTGCCTACGTCCGCGGGGGCTCGTCCCAAGTAACAAGAAACAAAGAATAAGGAAACTAAACCCTAATTCTAGTGATGTCCTTCCTTATTTGTTAGCCACGTTTAATTATGTAACGAGCCAACTTTTCGGAGCGTTACTTTACTTAAAAATTTACTTTACTTAGATAGAAAAATCGAGACATTTTTTTAAACATATGCTTATACTTTAAAAAGAACATAAAACACTTTTAAGGATTATAACATAATTTATTATTTTGAAATAGATTAAACATAATTGTCATAAAATAATACTTGTCTTGAAAATAACATTGACAAAAAAAACTACATCATAACTTCTATTTGCATAAATATTTCCGTGGCTTTCCATAACCCATCTTGCTCGCCTTGTACCGCCGTTGCACATTTTAGCTATCACACCATAGGTTTCTTACCTACAATACAAAAGAAAAATGCGTGAGCTAAAAAGCCCAATAAAATAGCTATTTTTTTACAAAAAGATTTATGCATTACATGATAAATTTTTCTTCATTATTTATACATGTCGTCATCTAACTTTATCTTTCATCCTGGAGGATCCTCATCATGGTGTACGTACCTCGTAGAGCGCGCTCGACCAATAGTCAACAAGAGTGTACAACGTCCTCGTGTCTAAGGCTAAAACATTGTAAACATATCGTGAAACAGTCTCCTTAACACCCTTAGGTTGACACAAAAATAACAGACACATTTCATTAAATCATCCCCTTAATGCCCTTAGGTCGACACAAAGAGAACGGGCGGTACGACATAGTTTTATTTTTAGTTATCATTTGATTAATTAAGTGACATGCATCATTATCATAAAAATATTGAGCTTTAAATATAAAAATAATCACGTTTATAATTTGTGAAAATATGATATCAAAAACTTTAAAACTTTGTCATATAAACATTTCATCATAACATGCTTCATAAAACATACGTCACATAAAACATTGCATCACATAATTTTTCTTTGAACTAACTACTTCGTACTGTAGTAAGGTTGTACTCGCCTTAGGACAAGAGTTTGTTGAGTAGAGGTTTGGTAATATCGGAAGCGTAATCTAAAATCATAATTTGGCGTAAGTATAGATTCTAATTCTTAACTTCTATCTAAACGACTAACTTTTTAAAATGACGTAGTTTCTACTTTAAAAACGGTTTTGTTTAAAAAATATTTTTAAAAGGAATAAGTTATAACGGTGTGATAATATTTACCGTTACGCTCTCAAGTCGATTGAGAATAGTACTATGGTCTCGTTTCAAGGCCAACTTTCCTAGACATAATTCCCCAAGGTTCCTAGGTAAATATGGCGAAGATCACAAAGTACGCCTAATTTAATAATCAATCTTTCTAGACAGAGCGTTGTTGGTTTTCTATGTCACACAATTGCAACCAAGTCCCCATTAAAAGTTTTATTTACAATTAAAGACATTAGAATAATAAATGGGTTAATTTCTTTTTTGAAAATAGATTTTTAACTAAGGTGCTAAATTTTGGTTGAATTATTAATTTAATATTTTAGAAAAATCCGTAGAGAATCTCGAAAAACATGCTAAAGAACCCCCTTATTTATGAAAAATCTACAACTTTTCAGTTATGAGTTCTTATAAAAAAAACATGTGTAAATCGGACTTCCTACACAAAGCAGACTCGGCAGTTTTGAAAAATTAGGATAAACACGAGATTTAAGGCCGAATTTTGAAAAATCATATTTCGCTAAACTTATCCAAAATTTATTTACTTAACATCAAAATCTGATCCGTCTGTTAAACTACTGTAAAAGTCACCGAGTCTGGACTGCGCAAACTGTCTCGTGTCGGAACAGTTCGCGTAGCCTCAGTTCCGGATTTTTCATAATTATTTTGTCGCTCTGAAAAATCTAAAAATTTATATAGTTTCAATGGACTCATAAAGGAACACGTGTGAATTTTCTTGAGTGCAGAAAAAATCGTTTCATTAGACAGAAAAATCAAAACAGCGGGAGGTAGCATAAAAACCATGTATTTAGGCCTAAAGGGGATAGTATAGAAAATTCGTGGAAACCCTAAAGATTGGGAATCTAAAAATCTTAATTTAGTATAAGGTCATGAGAGTGAATCTCAAAATGGGTGTTTAGTTTGCACGAGACTCGATTCCCTGATTTCGCTCTTCGAACGCACTTTTTTTCCTAATGAACACTATATCGGGTTAGCCTTGGATTAAAATTTCAGAACTTGGATGTAAAGGAGTTTGTTTATACCTTCAATTAGGCAGAGTAACTTCTCTAGATATTCTATGATGGCCGGCTATCTCATGAAATTTCTTCAGAGTGTCTCTAAAATTCTCTCAGAGTTTTTCTCTTTCTTTTTCTCTGTACTGCTAGAGCATTAAATTTTTGGTGTCATGGAAAGTGAGGCCTAAAGGCCCTATTTATAGCCAAAGTGGCGCCTAGGGTTAGAGAGAAATGGGGAGGATATTTTGCTCCTAATTCTGATAAGACTCAGTAAACTCAGGCCTAGTCAAAACCAAACTATCGTATAATTCTAACTCTTAACTATTTATTCTTATTTAATTTAAATCCTTAGAGATGAATAAGGAGATAAAATCTCCACCTGTTTACACCTAAATGACGTCATTTATAGGGGCTTGGAGGCTCTTAGGGCTTCAAAATTCGTACAAGGGGCTTTAAATAGACCTAATTTACGAAACAATGACGTTTTGACGTATGCCTTCAAACAGGGTTTAGGGGACAGGTTAAATTTCGCATTAATGTCTCTTCTATTTTTCAATAAGATTTAACACCGAAAAGGTTTGAAATCTTCATTTTTTAAAATACATCTCATTCTCATAAAAATTGTAACCTTTTAGGTAGTTACCCTCATTTAACATCATGTGACGTTAAATAAAACTACATGTTACTTACTCCTAAACTACTTGTAATTTTTTACAAACTACATGTAGTTTGACTTACAATTATTTCTTGATACATTGCTTCAACTTAACGCTCTGACAATTACCGTTAATTTTCATAAAACATAACATGTGATGCAGTAAAATGAATATTGAGAAAATAATCTCTTGCATTAAATTCAATTATTGAAATCATTACACAGGGATAAAAAGTTGTGTTATCACAAACTCCCTTGATTCATGGCAAGACTTTGGCAAAATCTAGCCATATTCAATCTTCTTGAAGTCAAGCACAATCAGCAGAATCGAATATATCACTAACAACTCCGAATCATGGAGATTATAACCGCATCTATAAAATCTGCTAACGAGAAACATCTGCTGGATCATCTCATAGTCACCTCGCTGGAATCATCAAATCATCAAAATCTGCTCAGAATTTGTGCTAGAAAATCTTAGATAATATATATAAAATATATCATCTGAAATTAAAAATGATCTTCATCAGATAATTTTCTTTTATGTGCGCCTCTCCAAATCTCCTGAAATCATGGCATAATCTAGGCGTAAATCTGACGGATATGACTCTTTGAGAATTCAAGTCAACGATTCTCTCAAATCTTTGTTTTAAACTACACAAGATCATATCTCAAAGCATATCCGACTTCTACAAAATCCGGAGCGAACGACTTCTGTATCATTCGGTGGAACACTTGTAGAAGTTCCACTTAAACTAATCGAGAACACCAGAATGAATCTTAAATGTTTGTTTGGGAGGAAAAAAGGTAAAAATGAAGATTGAATAAAAAGAGAATTGGCATTGTTAATGTATTTAGTGTTGACATGTTATTTTTGGCAAAATATATTTTTGTTTAAAGCTAATATTTGATTTCATGTAGTCTTATGATTTTCAAGCGTTGATCACAGAGGGAAAAAAAATCATTTATCACGGTGTTTAAAAGCTGATGTGGTAATGTACACTGTTGGACATTACTTATAGTGAACCATCTAATGGTTTGGTAACTTTTATAATTCAATCAAATGTTGATAAAGCTTTAAGGTGCACGATAACTATCTTAGGTGTATTTGAGGAGAATAAAACTCTTATTCCCTTTCTTTTAGTTTTCTATTTTTCTTGTTTATCATCTTCCCCAATTCGGAGATTCTTGAAAAAAGTGTATTAGATTAAAAAAAATAAACCCTATGAGGAAAAAAAAAAAAAAGAAAAAGAAAACCCAAATCTTATTGATATTTTTTTCTGTTTTTTATTATGTTAATTTCAACTTTAAGAATGAACTCGGAGAATAAAAAATCTCTATAAGAATGAAGTGTTTGACTATGGTCACGATAACGATGATGCCAACAACGCTCGTATAACTCCGACGACAATCTTAATGTGAACTTCGAGTACAAAGTCTTTGATTTCACTAAACACTGATCTAGATGATTTGAAATTTGAAATGAATTCAAAGAAAATATCAGTATATTGGTTCTTTTGCATGGAGGCCAAAAATCTCTTTGACTAATAATGAAAAATATTCCAAAACCCATTATTTACTTTTAACCAAACATCACATTCTAATGAAATTCTCTTGGGAAAACCATCTGGGCAGCGACCAAATTGCTATTTTGGACGAAGACCACCTCGACCAACTATCAAATGCTCTTCTTCTAATCATCTTGAACAAAGTCCTCCATGTGAAAACCTTTGTCTAATGTCTTTCGAGTTGAGACGTTCTCTTCCGCAATAGAGAGTCGCAACGGTTGACGCCATCGTAGCAACAACCGCCTAACCTAACAATGCAACATAAGTATAATTAAGCTAAGTAAGGTATTTTTCTCTGCCCAAAAAATTGTCCACACCTAAAGCCAGAGAGAATTATTTTTTCTTCCACTATCGTTGTGAGAATCAAATAGAAAAGCCCACCTTTTTATTCTCTGTTAATTTTAGAGATCGGTTTGGAAGGTCGTGGTGTCGATTTAGCAACTCGTAAGTCATTTCAAACGTTCTTCGTAGCCCAACCTCGGCGGTTTTCAAACGCTAGATTCTTAGAGGAGTTAATTGAGACCATGTTCATCGTGGTAAACTTATGTTTCTTTATGCTTTAATTTAATTTAATTTATGTGATGAATTGAATTGAATTGAATTGAATTAGGGTTGTTAGTCTTTTTGATTAAACATGAAAAAATATGGTTTTTTTGGATTCTATGCTCATTCTCAATATATGATATCATATGATTATGATTATTATTCATTTAATTTGATTGGTTTGATTAACATGGTAAATCTTGTTTTAAAATATATTGCCAGTTTGGCATTGTTTATAAAGCCTGCTTTTACATTATGAAAGAATCTATAAGCAGAAAAGGTGTTTGGTAAACCAGTATCTAAGAGAAGCAGGTAACCGCTTTTGTTTCTACTCAGTGTATTTTGAAAAGCAAGTAAATGATGCTTTTCAATAACCGAATCTGCTTCTCAGATATAAAATACTAAATTGTCCTTAATAACCACCTGATTTCCCTTTTCTTTTACGTTGTTCCTTTGTTTTTAGCGTGATCCTATTTCCTAACAAATAGTCATTAGATATGCAAAGGATCATACCAGAATAGAACTAAATTCACGGAATTCATGTACTCAAGGGTATTCAATTTCCTATTACATATATTAATTAATTATAGTTATTTAATTAACAAAAATACATGAAAAAAATTATTTCATATCCTCCATCTGTTACGCATTGAAAATGATGACAATAATAATGTTCATAATAATGCATAAAATTTATACGTTAGTATAAAAATATATTTTTATACATAAATAAAAAAATAAATATTAATTTTATAAATCTATGTTAAATTATATGGATATTTTGATAATTATACATCTTTACCGCAGTTTTAAAAATGTAGTTTACCTAACGCCTTACTTGTTTATAACTTCAGCAACTTCTTTTTGCAGCATAGTTTAAAGCACTTCTTTTATAAGCACAGCAACGCCAAACTAGCACATACACTTCCGCACGTAGCATAGATTTCCTCCACAAGAGACACATACAAAGAACATTTGACCATTGTTGCCAAAATAACATCCAGGTTCAACAGTTACGAAATTAA
Source organism: Boehmeria nivea var. tenacissima (assembly GCA_018132145.1). Taxonomy (NCBI): domain Eukaryota; kingdom Viridiplantae; phylum Streptophyta; class Magnoliopsida; order Rosales; family Urticaceae; genus Boehmeria; species Boehmeria nivea. The sequence goes on from CM030881.1 coordinate 4,550,000, forward strand.
ACAGCCATAAAGAAATTTTCATGAAAAGAAGATTTCTCCATGTCAAACAAAATATTCAATGTTGTAGGTGGATTTTCGTCTGAGGTTGTATCCTCAGGGGTGAGACCCGATGTCTGTGCCCCATCGCCACGTCATCGAGGAGGCAGTTGTTGGGGGAGACGAAAGCGAGAAGGTGGTCGAAGAACGCCTTCACTCCAGCATTCGTGAGGATGGTTGATGGTAGTGGGGGCCATCTTGTCACAAGACCCGAGAAAAGGAAAGGACTAGTCAAGATTCGGGGGGCTCGACCCGCAGGGCTGGAGACCCCCGATCGCGGATGAAGTCTGCGTAACCTTTAGTATAGGTTTATTCCGGTGATGATCGATTGATCACTCCAGATTGTAGGGATGTCTGACAGTTACTGTAGACATCCCGTTTCCAATGTACGACTGCTGTTAGTAGGTAACCCACTCCCATAATTCAGGGAAGGGATGGTCGGAGGTGTGTTTAGGTCACCTAATCCCGAAAATTAAGGGATGGTTTGTCAAACTTCATTAGTGTAACCTTTCCATTTCTCCTCTGGATAGCATATAAAAGGAAGAGGAAGAGAATGGAGAGGCGGTTGGGAGAATTTTTGCTTAGAATTCTCTGTAAAACAATATACCATTAAATCCTACACTAAAGTGGATGTAGGCTATTACTCCGGTAAGGGGGCCGAACTACTCCAAACTCTGTGTGTTAATATTATTATCCCAAAATTCATCCCATTTCATCGCCGCATCACAACCTAGAAGTGCGGATCACGACGTTGGTTCAAATTCCACACCAATAGCTTGGCGCTAGAAGGAGGGCTACCTGAACCTCCGCTCGTCTTGCCATAAATTCTCCCCCTTCTGTTCGGGTTGACCACCCTGTTATTTGATCGACGATCAATGGCACCCAACCTGAGGAGTAGCGGCAAGAATCCTATGACCTCCGAGCAGGAGGTGCTCGAGGACCAAATCCGGCGCATGGAAGTTTCCATGGGGAGAATGGTCGGATTGGTGCAGAGCCGGAGCCCTCCCCCACTGTTGACTGATGCGAAGCAGGCTGACGTGCTCCGCGCCCGGCGTAGAGTTGGCGACGGAGATGCGGCCGCTGTGCTTGATGCTCTAGGCACCACCGCGGTGGCCCACAATGAGGACTCCATGGCAGCCTCGCGCACCCGTGTTTCCCGTCGTCGGAGAACTGCGCCGACCCAAGGTCCCGTCACCCGCTCCAGAGGAGTGCGGTCGCCGGCTGATCAAGCTAGACCTTTCCGTCCTGATGCCGAGGGTGGAGCGCCAGCCTAGCCGGGCTCAGTCTTTAATAGGCTCGGCCCTATGCCGCGGAATATCACAGAGCACGCGTCCGCACATGCGGGGGTCCGCATCGAAGGTGCGCGGCTCCCGGTGTGGGAGCGACTCTGTGAGGGTTCGACCATCACTGCTACATGCAGGCAAACGGCGGGGACGCAGGAGTTCTCACCTGCGAAAAATCGCGCGCTTGCGAGGAATTCTAGGTGGGGTCTCTCATGACGGCATCTTGGATGGGGATTTCACACCCCTCACAAAATACCTTCTCGCAACCCCCGTCCCCGACCGTCTCAGGCTGCCGAAAGCCTCTAGACTTGGCTCCAGAGGTTCACCAAGGCCACTATAGATGTGGGGCATTGTCTGATGATGCCTTGCTCCTAGCCGCGAGCTCCGCAGTGCGTGAAGACACTCCCTTTGCGTTCTCGATCAGTAAGAAGCCTCATTGGGCGTACTCAGACTTCCTGGATCGAGCTAGGAACTACATTAAAGTTGAAGCATCGACTTCGAAGAAGTCCGGATCCGCATAGACCTCCCGGGGAAACCTTAAATGTAACAGCTGGAAGAAGATGAAAAGGCTCGTCGAGCTCCCCGCAACCGACATCCGGCACGCCCGCGACTCAGGCCCGGGGATGAACCGATCTCGCAGACCACAATACGATAGGTACCAAGAGCTCACTGCCTCAATCGAGGAGATTTTCGTCAACTCGCGGAGCGAGATTGACTTTCTACCACCGGCGCCACTAAAGGGGAAGGTGCCTGAAAAGCACAAGGACAAGTTCTGCTTGTACCACAACGCGGCCGGGCACACGACCGCAACCTTTTTTGACCTCAAGGATGAGATAGAATATCTCATTCGTCGAGGAAAGCTCAGGAGATATCGCAAGGACGCGGACTGAGGTGCGAGGAATCCGCCCAACCGAGAAATCGAAGGTGAGATTTATACGATCGCGGGAGGGCCTTATCTCGGGGGACGCTCTCAGCGGTCAATGAAGGATTACGTCCGGGTGGTGCAACAGAAACAGTCCGGTAGAATCTTTCAAGTCGCTGAAGCATCTTCACCGCCCCCTCAAAGAAACGTGCGCGATCTCAAGTTCACGGACGCGGATGCCGAGGGTGTCCGGTTCCCTCATCACGATCTTTTGGTCATTTCCTCTATGATCGGGTGTAAACCCCATCCCGGGAGTTATACTACTCACTCAAAGCCGGGGTGTAAATATTATGAAGGATTATAATATAGCCTTTTGTTTTAACATTTTCAAATATTATCTCGAATCATAAATAAAGAATAAAATTCTGATTTCTTGTTCAATGCATAAATTAGAAAAATATGCCTTGCAAAACTGTGGGTTTAAAAATAAGGTTCGGCTTAATTTTGACTTAATTCCACAAAAGCCCTAAACTTTTAAAAAAAATTACATTTTTGTCCCAAATTATGTAAAAACGACAATGTATGGATGAATTCACTTTCTAAGGCTAGGAAATGACTCAAAGTCACATAATTAGCCTTCGTTTGAAATTTGAAGTCATTCCGAGCTAAAACAAATCCGAAACGAGAAGATTTCGGTAAAGTCGTGAAATTACCGTAAACAACGGGAAATTCACAGAGAGCGAGCTGAAACGACCACTACAATTTTGAAATAAGAATTATATTCCTATGAAAGAAATACATTCAAGTCAATCATAGCCTCGTTAAAGTCTCGGCAACATAGAAATGCATAAATGTAGAAAGTTGAGAAACACAGCAAAAATAAAAAGAGGACGGTATGGTCACCGTCGCGTCCAAAGCAACTCTCGGAATTTTCCCGAGGGTAGCACAGCCTTAGATCAATAAATATATGTTATTAGATTAATTAGACAGTGACGGAGATATAATCTGTCAATTTTTTTAGACTGGAACCGTCCCACACAGTATTGGAAAATACTGAAAATACGACGGTTCGTATTTTGGTGATTAGTAGTGTCGGAACAATATTATTAGTGGAAAAATTCGACCATGGTGTAGCAATATTAGCTAAATAAGCTGAATTAAAGTGAGAGATTAGTTCCAAGAGTGAGACAAAAGAATAATACAAAAATGTGGAGTGAAGAGGCATAGTGTAATGATAATGCTCTTCCTTACTTTGAGCCATTGGATGAGCTAATTTTTGAACTAATGGCCAAGATTTGTGCAGCCAATTAATTAAACAAATTAATAAATAATAAAATTTGAATGAAAATTGAGAAGGAGAGAGAGGGAGGGTCGGATTTTAGAGAGAGAGAGAGAGAGAGAGAGAGAGAGAGAGAGAGAGAGAGGGAGAGAGAGAGAGAGAGAGAGAGAGAGAGAGAGAGAGAGAGAAAGTGTAGATTAAGAGCTTGTTAACCAAGCTTCTCATTTGCCTATAAATAGAACCCATACACTTCTTGTTATCATTTTACACCCTCATTTCTGAAAAATAGAGAGAGAGGCCCAGCAAGAGAGAGAGAGAGGAGAGAAAGAAAAGAGTTTTGGAGTTGGAGAGAGAGAGGTGGTCGGTTTTTGCAAGAAGGAGAAGAAGAGTAAAAGCTTTCAAGCTTCATAGTCACACTAAGGTAAAGCACTAGTTTGCATGTACTCTAAATTCGGTTTTTCCTTCTTGAATACTCTCCTAAAAAAAGCTTTCTTCTCTATCCTAGACCACTTAAAGGTCCACAAGATTTGATCTTGGAAGATTAAACCTTAGAGAAGCTCGGCTATATTAGGAAGAAAAGAGAAAGTTGAAAATTTGTGCTTGAGAACTTAGGTAAGCTTTTCAAGAATGACATGCATGGTTGTTTTGATGAATTTCTCTTACCTCTGACCCTCATCCTCATTGTCTCTCCTCTGTCCTAGACCATCATAGCATCAAGCTTTGATCTTGAGGTGGAGAAAGAAGGAGCAAGCCGAGCACAACACATAGAACACTACCAAAATCTCAACCTAGAAAAGTTAGGTATAAAAACCTCTAAACCTTATGATCTCAGTTAGTTTGAGCTTAGTTTTCATTTATGTTAAGTCTCTGGATGCATTTGGTGAGAAATGTTGTAATAGCTTAGTTGCATGTTAGCATGCTTGATGGTAGGTCCGAGCTAAACTAGAATCCCTAGCTTTCGAAGCTCGTGTGTGTATGTGCATGGTGTTTTGTGGTGTTGTGTGTGTGTCTCGGCCATGCATTTTTGCTTTGGGCCATTTTTATCTTTTACATGCTTTAATATCTGTCCTTGCATGCTTTGATAAAGGGATGAAAGTATTTTTAAAAGGGTTTAAGGTACGATGATTTCCAACGGATCGTCGTACCGAAACCGCGAGAACCATAGAAAGCACGAACTAGGATTTTAAATGATTCCGAACCTAAGCTCTTTGAGAAATTTAAAATGGACTATGAACCCCATCTTCATATTCTTATTCTCTGCCCTTAATGTATTTAAGAGTTAGAAAAATAGATTTTTCAAAATAAAGACGCTACATGATCGGTTTGGTGAAACCGCGAGTAGTTCGGGAAAATGCGCCGTTTTAAAAGATAGTATGGTAATGAATATTGTAACGCTTTGATGACGGTGAATATAAGGATGATAAATACCCTTAATTACCTAGAAGCTACTGTCCATTTAATGTAATTAGCATGGGTAAAAAGAACGCCGAAGGTCTTGGCCTCAAATGGCGAGTTCTAAACCCTAACGCTAGTGTAGTAACAAAACGACCTTAATATAACTAACTCTATCAACATGGAGTTTTGACGCTTCGATGACGGTGAATATAAGGATGATAAATACCCTTGAATACCTAGAAGCTACTGCCATAGTAAAGAAAGATTTCAAAACCTAAAACGTTGCGTTCTAGTGAAACCAAATGTCGAGTTAAACGAACGCTTTGAAATCTAAAGAATTAGAGTAAAATTTGTTAATCCTTATACTATGAATTAATGATTTTAAAGGGACGATGAAGGAGAAAAATTTGCTCAAGTAGACCAACGCTCGGTCCAGACTCGTAGTCCGTGAAAGTTTTATCCCGAGCGTAAGTCAACCGTATCATTTGATTAGGACACTCTTGAGTAGAGTTACTAAGACTATATTGAAGAGTCCTGAGCATTATTGTGTCTAAGTTACAAATTAGTTTCACTCTCAGTCAATGAAATAAGTGAACTAACGAGAGTAGTTCCTTTTTATTGAAAGGACTAAAGAAGAACAAGTGGTCGGAGCTCGCAAGTGACAGTCGAAGAAATTCGAGAGATTAAACGCTTACACAAGGTAAGTGGCAATGCACATACAGCACCAAGTTGTGTGTGAATGTGCTCGTGTGTTAGGCTATTACTTACATATCTCTAAACGCTTAACTATATGCATGCTTTGTTTAAAAGAAGTAAAGAAGCCGAAGTAAAACCCTAGAATGAGAAACAAAAAGTGAAAGAGAAAATATGAACATAAAAGAATGTACAATGTACTGTCATGTCTTGTTATGTGATAATACTAGAATAAGACAAAATAAAATATTAATACTGTCGGACTTTGAACCGTGCATGTAATGATGCCGGGTTCTAAACCGGGTAAGATTAGGGCTAAAACACAACCGAGCCATGTTGTTGTTAGTTCTAGAAATCCTGAAATAGTACGTGCGGGTCATAGTACCCCGAGACAAGAGGCCAAAACTCCGAGGACTCTTGAGCAGTCCAAATGTTGTGTTATATGTTATCGTTAGAAAACTCCAACGCCTCTTATCTAGTTCCTGATCCTCCAAGAGAGAGAGATCAAGATGGAACGTAAAAGAATAGAAAACGAAATTAACGCCGATGGTACTGCCAGGCTCCTAGTGAGTGCTGTCCCTCGGGACAATGTCATTGTTAAATATATAGGAGACTTGGCCCTCCCTCCGTGGTGCGCATACTTAGAAAGAAGCAGTTACCATCAGTGGATCCTAGACATCAATCACGTAAGCGTAACTTCTACTGCAATGGCAGTAAAAGCAGAACACTAGAAAGAAAGAAAGAAGAGTAGCCTCCAGAAGTGACAACTCACAGAAAGAATGGTAACAGTAGAGTTTGATCGTCCCGAGACGATCAGACTCTTTTCATTATTGCATTTTGGTTTGAATGGATTGTATTGTTGTTGCATTGCATTGCATATCTAAGATAGTATAGTTTTCCCTTATTGAGTTTATAAACTCATTAGTTTCCTTGGTGTTGTAGGTAAGGGAAAGGCTAAAGCTGACCGGTGACAGGACTACAAGCTGGCGGCGGGCGGTGTGTGTGGTATTTTAGAAGAAGAAATGAATCCCCGTGGCATATTATATGTGCTTAATTCCGCATTATATTTTGAGAACATTGTTGTAATATTGAGACCGAGACTGAATCCCAAGGCCCCGAACTTGAGAGAAAACGGTGGCTCCTTTTTCCTGAACTCATGGGAAGTCAGGTAGATGTGCTTTGGCTAAGAAAAGAGATTTAAACTTCCGCATTACAAATAAGAGAAAAAAAAAAAAAAAAGAAGAGGACCCCTCCGAGCACGACACCGATATGGAACTCGACATAACACTGATCAGGTGCCACACCAGGACGATTAGATGACTTTAGGCTTTACTGCCTAGATAGGATTTGTACGCTCGATGAAGCGCATTTTGTAACGACCTTGACTTTTGCTCTATGAGAAGCAACCCTATTACCATTACTATTCGGCTATTATAACTCTATTTTCTTTTGCAGTACGTTATGTAATTGGGTAAATTTTGAACGGAAGGACTCGTAGCCTACACTTACATATTCCCAATTTAATAGAAAGAATAAAAAATTTACAAGTATTATGATCCAAGTATTGCTATGATCAATTACCACCGAAATATATATATATATATACATACATATATTTGTACAAACGAACGTTTGTCTATGTTTGATTCTTTGTTATAAGCCAGAAATTACCACACTTATATGATAAAAAAAAATTCCATTCAATCTTGGTTGCTTGCTTGTTTAATAATAATAAGTAATTTAAGGAAGTTGACAAAGTCAAGGGACTAACGAAATGCGTGCATGTAGGTTACCATCGAAAACCCATAAATTATGCCACCTAGAGCAATTCCAGCTGCTGTTCGCCGTGAACTGGATGAAGTCCACCGAATGCTACAAGAGCAGCATAACACTGCACAGCAAAGAGACGAGTTGATCCATACGCAAAATGCGACCCTCGAACAACTCCTCACTCGCCTCAACGACTGGGCTAGGCAACCTCCTGTGCCCCCGGCATCGGTTGCCCAAGACCTACCAGTACTTAATCAACCGGCCCACCTAGCCGTAAACCAAGGGGAGCCTGAAGCCCCTAGAGGAGTCAACCAAGTTGGAGAACCAACTTATGAAAGGTTTAGGCGCCAGAAGCCACCTCGATTCGACAGGACCCCCGATCCCGTGACCGCTGAATGGATCAAGCGCCTTCAGCATATTTTCAAATCTATGGGACTTACCGATGCTGAGAAAGTAGCTTGCGCCATTAACCAATTGAATAAAGAGGCAATGTGTTGGTGGAAAGTAGTTGCACAAACTGAGGATGTTAACGTCGTGACTTGGGAACGCTTTGCGAGGCTTTTTCACGACAAGTACCTTGGTGAAGCCCGTCTAGCTAGCAAAGCTAGAGAATTCGTGGACCTCCGACAAGGAGCAATGTCTGTGGCAGAATACACTGCCGAATTTGACGAACTAGCACGGTTTGCACCAATCATAGTTCCCACAGATGATGCAAGAAAGATGAAGTATGTGCTCGGACGGCGAACCGAGATAGTCAAACAAGTGGATAGCGGTAGGGAAGGACCTCATTCCTACGCTGATGCAGTACAGAGAGCCCTTTGCAATGACGGATGGGACAAGCCAGGAACCAAGGAAGTGACGAACAAGACTGACCACCCGGTCAGTGGATATACTAGAAACAATAAGTATGAAAAGAAGGGACATTTTCAGTCCCGTTCGAGAAGTTTTCACAGGGACAACCAATACAACTTTAGGAAGCGAAACTTCAGCAAGGAAGAACCCAGCCAAAGGAATAAGGATCGAGGAAGAAGTAGAAACCCCAAGAAGGGACATAACAGAACAGATAATAGGAGTGTGAAAGGGCGTTAGACGCCGCGAGAAGAGAATGACGGAGAGAAAATGTTCGTAGTGTCACAGTGCTCGAAATGCCACAAAGCCCACTCTGGAAAGTGTCGTTACGAAACGACCCATGGCTGCTACAATTGTGGCCAAGAGGGCCATATTGCCCGCAACTGCAAGAAGCCACCTGCTAAGGCGCCAGAATCAACACCTCGCAGTCGGCCAAATGCGAGGGTTTATAGCTTGAATGAGGAAGATATCGAAGATGGCCCTTCCACATCCGTTGCAGGTCATCTACTAGTCTCAAACCATGAATTTATACACTCATCGGCTCAAGAGCGACACACTCATATATTGCAAAACGCCTTAGCGATAAACTAGAGGGTTGTAGAAAGACCCTAGGTACTCCTTTTGTCACGGTCACTCCCGCAGGGGATGTTTAAAAGTCCACAGCCTGGTTTAAGGATGTACCCATTAGAGTCGAAAATTCCACTCTTTTTGCAAATTTAATTGAGATCGAAATGCGTGATTTCGATGTAATACTTGGCATGGATTAGCTTACCGTTCATTATGCAGTGATCGATTGTCGAAAGAAGCTTGTACGCTTCAACCCGCCAAACACAAAACTATTTGAGTTTCAGGGGACTCAGCGCAGTCGGCTAGCGCCGACGATATCTACGCTTCAAGCATGAAGGTTGCTCGACCGCGGATGTCAAGGGTACTTGGCCAACGTTGTTGATCGAACAAAAGAACGAGAGACAGTGCCGAAAGACATACCGGTGGTTCGAGAGTACTTGTTAGTATTTCCAAACGACCTTTCAGGGTTGTCACCTTATCGAGAGATCGAATTCTGTATTGAATTGATTCCCGAAACCACACCTATCTCTCGAGCCCCGTATCGGCTAGCCCCAGCTGAACTGAAAGAATTAAAGGCTCAACTTGAAGAGTTGATCGAGAAAGGCCTTATCCGGCCGAGTCACTCCCCGTGGGGAGCACCGGTCTTATTTGTTAGAAAGAAAGATGGCTATGTATTGATTACCGGGAAATCAACAAGCCAACCATAAAGAACAAGTACCAACTTCCACGAATCGACGACCTATTCGACCAATTAGCCGGATCCGCTGTATTTTCCAAGATCGATCTGAGGTCCGGCTATCATCAGTTTAAGATCCGAGAAGAAGATATGCCAAAGACCGCTTTCCGCACTAGATACGGACATCATGAGTTCCTAGTGATGCCATGGGCCTCACCAATGCTCCCGCAGTGTTTATGGACTTAATGAACCGAGTTTTTGAAGATTACTTGGATAAGTTCGCCATCGTCTTCATTGACGACATTTTAATTTATTCTAGGAGTAGAGAAGAACACGTTCAACACCTTCGATCAGTGCTGCAACGGCTCCAATCTAAAAAGCTCTATGCCAAGTTCAAGAAGTGTGAGTTTTGGCTCGATAAGGTCGTCTTTCTGGGCCACGTCGTCTCCAAGAAAGGAATTGCAGTAGACCCTACCAAGATTGAAGCCGTTACGAATTGGCAACGACCGAAGAACGTAACAAAAGTAAGGAGCTTCTTGGGACTAGCCGGATACTATCGTAGATTCGTCGAAGGGTTCACAAAGATAGCTAACCCACTGACAGCCTTAACCCGCAAGGAGCATAAATATGCTTGGACAGAGCCATACGAAGGAAGCTTCCAGGAGCTGAAGAAATGATTAACCACCGCACCCGTCCTGACGATACCGCAAGGAGTTATCGGATTCGCCATTTACTGCGATGCTTCGAAGTTAGGATTAGGAGCCGTACTGATGCAACACGGCAAGGTGATCGCTTACGCCTCGCGTCAACTGAAGGATTATAAGACGAGATACCCCACGCATGATATGGATTTAGCCGCTGTGGTATTCGCATTGAAGACGTGGCGACACCACCTATATTGGGTACACTGCGACATTTACACTGACCACAAAACCTTGAAATATCTTTTCACACAAAAACAACTAAATGTACACCAAGGACGATGGTTGGAAGTCCTCACCGACTACGATTTCACTATCCATTACCATCCAGGCAAGGAAAATAAAGTTGCGGATACATTAAGTCGAAAGCCCACTGGAACCCTAGCAGTGTTGCAAAGACTCCCGAAGGAGCTACTCAAGGAAATAATGGACTTTGACTTAGTGATAGTGTGCAGAAAATTAGCTAGTCTCCAAGTACGACCAATAATATTAAATAAAATACAAGAGGCACAACTCCTGGATAAATTCTTGAAAGACGTCCGAAAAAGGATAAAGAACAAGCCTCAATTAGATTTTTTCGAAGATCAAAGCAGGACGTTGACATTTAAGGGACGAGTGTGCGTCCCGAATGTCCCCGATATTAGAGGGAGACTCCTTGAAGAAGCTCACCAAACACCTTATTCAGTACACCCAGGAGTCACGAAGATGTATCAAGACCTGAAACGGTGATATTGATGGCTAGGCATGAAAAGGAATGTGGTGGAATTTGTAGAAAAATGCCTTACCTGCCAACAAGTTAAGGCAGAACATCAGAGACCGGCAGGGGCATTACAGCCACTAGAGATCCTAGAGTAGAAGTGGGACCAAATAACGATGGACTTCGTCTCCGGCTTGCCCAAAACTCGACAAAATCATGACTCTGTCTGGGTCATCGTTTATCGTCTCACCAAGACTGCTCACTTCTTTCCAGTTAACACTACCGACACGATGGAAAAACTAGCAGAACTGTATGTTCAAAACATCGTTAGGCTTCACGGAGTGCCAAAATTAATAGTCTCAGATCGAGATAGCCGCTTCACCTCTAAGTTTTGGAGAAGCCTACAGAACGCCCTTGAACCAAGCTCAAGTTCAGCACCGCATACCACCCTCAGACGGATGGACAGTCTGAACGAACGATACAAATACTAGAAGACCTGCTCAGAGCATGCGCGGTAGACTTCCAACGGACCTGGGAGAAGTTCCTTCCGTTGGCCGAATTTGCGTATAGTAACAGTTATCAAGCCACAATCAAGATGGCACCATACGAGGCCCTGTACGGAAGAAAGTGTCGTTCCCCAATACATTAGGACGAAGCAGAAGAGAGAAAATACTTAGGCCCTGAGTTAGTGGAACAGGCCACCGAGGCAATCAAGAATATTCGAGAGCGGATGAAGACAGCTCAGAGCCGACAAAGGAGCTATGCCGACAGGAGAAGGCGTCCTCTGGAATTTGAAGTCGGAGACAAGGTATTTTAGAAAATATCTCCAGCAAGAGGAATTACGAGGTTTCGTAAGAAAGGAAAGTTAAACCCGCGGTACATCGGGCCCTTGAAGTCTTAGAAAGAGTAGGCAAGGTAGCATATCGACTAGCATTACAACCTGCAATGGCTTCAATCCATGATGTGTCCTACGTATCTATGTTGCGTAAGTACATAGCAGACCCCGCACACATTTTAAAGTACCCTGAAGTTAAGATCACGAGAGATCTCAAACACGAAGTGCAAACTGAAAAGATTCTAGACCGCATCGATAAGTAGCTAAAGAATAAGACGATCCCCATAGTCAAGATACAGTGGAAAGGCCGCACAGTTGAAGAAGCGATGTGGGAGTTAAAGAGTGAGATTCGAGAACGATACCCGACTTTGTTCTGAGTTTCGAGGATGAAACTTTTTATATTAGTTAGGGATTGTAAACCCCATCCCGGGAGTTATCCCACTCACTCAAAGCCAGGGTGTAAATATTATGAAAGAATATAATATAGCCCTTTGTTTTAACATTTTCAAATGTTATCTCGAATCATATATAAAGAATGAAATTCTGATTTCTTGTTCATTGCATACATTAGAAAAATATACCTTGCAAAACAGTGGGTTTAAAAATAAAGTTCGGCTTAGTTTTGACTTAATTGCACAAAAGCCCTGAACTTTCAAAAAATTATATTACTCAAAGTCACATAATTAGCCTTCGTTTGAAATTTGAAGTCATTTCGAGCTAAAACGAATACGAAACGAGAAGATTTTAGTAAAGTCGTGAAATTACCGTTAATAACGGGAAATTCACAGAGAGCGAGCTGAAACGACCACTAGAATTTTGAAATAAGAATTATATTCCTATGAAAGGAATACATTCAAGTCAATCATAGCCTCCTTAAAGTCTCAGCAACATAGAAATGCAGAAATGTAGAAAGTTGAGAAACACAGCAAAAATAAAAAGAGGACGGTATAGTCACCGTCGCGTCTAAAGCAACTTTCGAAATTTTCCCGAGGGTAGCACAGCCTTAGATCAGTAAATATATGTTATTAGATTAATTAGACAGTGACGGAGATATAATCTGTCAATTGTTTTAGACTGGAACCGTCCCACACAGTATTGGAAAATATTGAAAATACGACGGTTCGTATTTTGGTGATTAGCAGTGTCGGAACAATATTATTAGTGAAAAAATTCGACCATGGTGCAGCAGTATTAGCTAAATAAGCTGAATTAAAATGGACCAACCAGGTGAGAGATTAGTGCCAAGAGTGAGACAAAAGAATAAGACAAAAATATGGGGTGAAGAGGCATAGTGTAATGATAATACTCTTCCTTACTTTGAGCCATTGGATGAGTTAATTTTTGAACTATGGCCAAGATTTGTGCAGCCAATTAATTAAACGAATTAATATATAAAAAAATCTAAATGGAAATTGAGAAGGAGAGAGAGGGAGGGTCGGATTTTAGAGAGAGAGAGAGAGAGTGTGTGTGTGTGTGTGTGTGTGTGTGTAAATTAAGAGCTTGTTAACCAAGCTTCTCATTTGCCTATAAATAGAACCCATACACTTCTTGTTCTCATTTTACACTCTCATTTCTGAAAAATAGAGAGAAAGGCCGAGCAAGAGAGAGAGAGAGGAGAGAAAGAAAAGAGTTTTGGAGTTGGAGAGAGAGAGGTGGTCGGTTTTTGCAAGAAGGAGAAGAAGAGTAAAACTCGTAGTCCGTGAAAGTTCTATCCCGAGCCTAAGTCAACTGTATGATTTGATTAGGACACTCTCGAGTAGAGTTACTAAGACTATATATAAGAGTCGTGAGCATTACTGTGTCTAAGTTAGAAGATTAGTTTCGCTCTCAGTCAATGAAATAAGCGAACTAATGAGAGTAGTTCCTTTTTATTGAAAGGACTAAAGAAGAACAAGTGGTCGGAGCTCGCAAGTGACACTCGAAGAAATTCGAGAGACTCATCGCTTACACAAGGTAAGTGGCAATGCACCTACAGCACCAAGTTGTGTGTGAATGTGCTCGTATGTTAGGCTATTACTTACACATCTCGAAACGCTTAACTATATGCATGCTTTGTTTAAAAGAAGTAAAGAAGCCGAAGTAAAACCCTAGAATGAGAAACAAAAAGTGAAAGAGAAAATACGAACATAAAAGAATGTACAATGTACTATCATGTCTTGTTATGTGATAATACTAGAATAAGACAAAATAAAATGTTAATACTGTCGGACTTTGAACCGTGCGTGTAATGATGCCGGGTTCTAACCCGAGTAAGATTAGGGCTAAAACGCAACCGAGCCTTAGTTCTAGAAATCCCGAAATAGTACGTTCGGGTCATAGTACCCCGAGACAAGAGGCCAAAACTTCGACGACTCTTGAGCAGTCCAAATGTTGTATTATATGTTATCGTTAGAAAACTCCAACGCCTCTTATCTAGTTCCTGATCCTCCAAGAGAGAGAGATCATGATGGAACGTAAAAGAATAGAAAACGAAATTAACGTCGATGTTCCTGCCAGGCTCCTAGGGAGAGCTATCCCTCGGGACAATGTCATTGTTGAATATATGGGAGACTTGGCCCTCTCCCCGTAGTGCGCACAATTAGAAAGAAGCAGTTACCATCAATGGATCCCAGACATCAATCACGTAAGCGTAACTTCTACTACAATGGTAGTAAGAGTAGAACACTAGTAAGAAAGAAAGAAGAGTAGCCTCCAGAAGTGGCAACTCACAGAAAGAATGGTAACAGTAGAGTTTGATCGTCCCGAGACGATCAGATTTGATCGTCCCGAGACGATCAGACTCTTTTCATTATTGCATTTTGGTTTGAATGGATTGTATTATTGTTGCATTGCATTGCATATCTAAGATAGTATAGTTTTCCCTTACTGAGTTTATAAACTCATTAGTTTCCTTGGTGTTGTAGGTAAGGAAAAAGCTAAAGCTGAACGGTGACAGGACTACGAGCTGGCGGCGGGCGGTGTGTGTGGTATTTTAGAAGAAGAAATGAATCCCCGTGGCATATTATATGTTTTTAATTCCGCATTATATTTTGAGAACATTGTTGTAATATTGAGACCGGGACTGAATCCCGAGGCCCTAAACTTGAGAGAAAATGGTGGCTCTTTTTTCCTGAACTCAAGGAAAGTCAGGTAGATGTGCTTTGACTAAGAAAAGAGATTTAAACTTCTGCATTACAAAAAAGAAAAAAAAATACGAGCTCGTTACTTTATAAAGTAGTTTATGTTTTACGTATTTAAGTAAGATTATAGTATATAATAGAAAGAAAACCCCTCTGTCGCGGCCTACGTCCTAGCGCTGTGTCGTGACATCAGGAATCATCTTGTCCACCGATGCCTGATTCATGATAGCAGTTCGGTAAACATCCTGTACCTGGACATCCTCGATAAGGTAAGGATTAGTTCCCGAAGCCTGCGAGCGCCGCGAGCCCGCTGCACGGCTTCACTGGAGATTCTGTCTTCCCGGAGGGAAGCATAGAGTTGGCCGTCTCGTTTGGCGAGGAGCCGATGAGATCAACCGCCATGTCTAACTTCATGGTGGTCAAGGGTAAGTCTTCATACAACACCATCCTTGGGCGTCCGACCCTTGTGGCCATGAAAGCGGTAACATCTATCTACCACCTCTGCCTGAAGTTTCCGACACCCCGTGGCGTCGGAGTCGTCCAGGGTAATCAGTATGAAGCTCGAATGTGTTACACGACCAGCGTCAGGTCGGCCACCGCTGACCCAAGAGGAAAGCGGACCACCGGGGATGCGGGGCTGAAAGAGGGCGAAACCCTTACGATCGAGGTTCCCGAGGCACGTTGCGAATTGGACCCCCGATTGCTAGTCCAATAGCAATTAGCGGGCCCGGTCGAGGACACCGAGGAAGTAGAAATAGACCCCGGCACGCCTCGCAGAATTAAGATTAGGACTTCGCTAAATCCAGAAGTGCGCGAGGCTGTAATTGCTTGTATTCGACAAAATCGAGACGTGTTTGCATGGAGTCACAACGACATGAAAGGCATCGATCCCGATCTTATGTGCCATCGTTTCAACGTCGATCCTCGGATCCCGACTCGACGCCAAAAGAGCAGACCACTTGAACCCAAAAGAGCCCAAGCACTTAAAGACGAAGTTGATAAGCTCATCAGGGCCGGGTTTATTCGTGAAGCGAAGTACCGATCTGGGTTTCAAACCCAATTCTGGTCCCAAAACCAGATAAGAGATGGAGATGCCACGTGGACTTCACCAACCTTAACGAGGCCTGTCCGAAGGATAGCTTTCCTGTGCCGCGATCCGAACAGATGGTCGATGCGACTGCAGGCCATTAGCTTCTCAGCTTCATGGACGCCTATTCTAGGTATAACCAAATTCCCATGTTTCCCCGAGACGAAGAGCACACGGCGTTCATCATCGACCGTGGGCTTTATTGCTACAAGGTCATGCCCTTCGGTTTAAAGAACGCGGGGGCAACCTATCAATAACTGGTAAACAAGATCTTCGCGGAGCTACTAGGAACATCAATGGAGGTCTACATCAACGATATGCTAGTCAAGAGCACAGTAGCACAAGATCATGTTGCACATCTGGATCAGACCTTCTCCATCCTTCGACAAACTAATATGATGCTAAACCCGAGCAAATGTACTTTTGCTGTAAGGGCTGCGAAGTTACTAGGCTTCATGGTGAGCCAGCGCGGGATCGAGGCTAACTCGAAAAAGACCCAGGCCATCCTCAACATGGGATCTCCTCGAAGAGGGAAAGAAATCCAAAAGCTAACGGGGTACATCGCTGCGCTAAACAGGTTTGTCTCCCGGTCTACTGATAAATGTCTCCCTTTTTTCAACATTCTTAGGGGCAGCAAAGAGTTTGCCTAGACTGAAGAGTGTGAACGAACCTTTCAAGATCTCAAGACTTATCTCGGGCATGCTCCGCTCTTGGCAAAGCCATTGACGGGAGAAAGGCTTTTCATATGCCTCGCGGTGTCCGAACATACGGCGAGTTCAAGGAGGTAGTCAGGGTGCAGGTGCCGGTGTACTACGTTAGCAAGCGTCTCCTCGATACTGAGCGAAGTTATCCTGAGCTCGAACGACTCGCCCTCACTCTCATCACCTCAACCAGAAAGTTGCAGCATTACTTATTGGCCCACCCGGTGCTTGTATTCACCAACCACCCGTTGAAACAGGTGTTGTGCAGACCATAGATCTCAGGTAGGCTGGTAAAGTGGGCAGTCGAGTTGACGCAGTTCGACATCCTTTATCAGCCGCGAACCGCGATAAAAGGTCAAGCGTTAGCGGACTTCATTGCCGAGTTCACCTTTCCTTCGAATGAGGATCGGGATCAACAAATGGAGCCCCCGAGATGGAAGCTCTTCGTGGATGGATCCTCAAACAAGAACGGTTCTGGAACGTGGCTCATGCTAATCAACTCCGAGAACCACTGCATCAGCAGCGCCTTGCGCTTCACCTTCAGAGCCTCGAACAATGAAGCAGAGTATGAAGTGTTGCTAGCCGGCCTCAGACTAGCCAGAGAACTTCAAGTGGACTCACTCCAGGTTTTTAATGATTCAAGACTGGTCGTCTCTCAGATTTCAAGCGAGTTCCATGCCCGCGATGCCAGGATGGCAGCCTACTTGGAGAAGGTTAAAGCTCAACTTCAAAACTTCTCCAGGAATGAGGTGAAACATATCGATCGCGAAGCTAGCGACTAGCAGGGACTCGGATCTCCTTTGCTTAGTCCGGATCGAAATCATACCCGAACCAAGTATTGCGAAGCAAGGCTTGGTGGAGGCAATCGACTCAGAACCTTCGTGGATGGATGATATCGTCGTCTATCTGAATGAGGATAAGCAGCCAGAAGATCGGGACCTGGCCCGAAGGGTCAGGTACCATGCTGAACACTACTTGTTGCTTAACGACAAGTTGTATAAGGGAGGAGTTTCAACCCCGCTGCTTTGATGCCTCAACGACAAGGAGGCCAAGGAAATCCTCAGTGAAATTCACGACATATTTTATGGAAATCATGCTGGGGGGCAGACCCTCGTACAGAAAGCATTGTTGCAGGGATTCTATTGGCCAACAATGAAGCGAGATGCCGCAGACTACGCACAGAAATACGAAAAGTGTCATAGATACTCTGCGCTTATTCAGGTTCATCCGGAGCGGCTAACGGCTATTTTCGGCCCGTGGGGAATTGACATCATCGGTCCGCTGCCAACAGCGCCAGGAGGCCTCTAGTTCGCCGTCGTAGCGATGGATTACTTCACCAAATGGGCCAAGGTCATTCCCTTGTCCATCATCACCGAGAAAAACTTAACTAAGTTTATCCGCGAGCATATCATCAACAGGTTCGGAATACTCAATCCCTGGTTTCAGACAATGCTCTAAAGTTTGATAATCAGGCAGTTAGGGACCTCTGTGATCAGCTCGGCATCAGCAAAGACTTCTCAGCACCGTACCATCCGCAGAGTAACGGCCAAGTCGAGGCCGTCAACAAGATCATTAAAACCACCTTGAATAGACGCCTCGACTCTCTCAAGGGACGATGGGTCGCGGAGTTGCCTTTGGTTCTTTGGAGTAATCGCACCACAACCAGAACTACTACCGGAGAAACTCCGTTCTCAATGGCTTACGGCACTGAAGCGATGATCTCCGCGGAAGTTAGAGTTCCCTCGTTTCGATATAAAATTTTAACGAGAAAACTAACACTTCCCTCTTGGCCACGGAGAGAGATACAATCGAAGAGCGGAGAGAGGTCGCGAGGGTTCGGATGGAAGCCCAGAAGCAATGCATAGCAAGGTACTATGACTCCAGGGTGAGAGAGAGAAAATTCAAGGTCGGGGACACCGTCCTCAGACAAAATTTTCAGAACACTAAGGAACTAAGAGCTGGGGCGCTTGAATATTCGTGGGAGGGACCCTACTAGTTCACCGAGGTTCTACGATCGGGAGCATACCGACTCGCGAAACTTGTTGGGGTCCCGATCAGACATCCTTGGAATGCGGAGCATCTAAAAAAATATTACCAGTAGGCTCCCCTCGCCCGTAATTTACTCTCCCTCTTGTATTGCCACTTTTGTAATTCAATGATAAATGAATGAAAGTTCAGCAAGTTTGTTACCGAGCATGTTGTGTAAAAAAAATTTATTAAGAAAGTTTGCGAAGTAGACTTTAAACTCATAAGAGTCTGCTAAGTAGACTATAAACTCGGTGTATAAATGAAAGAACTGCGAAGCAGAAAATTCCTACAAGCACCACCCCTGACTGTCTTCTTGACCGGGGGGGGGGGGGGGGGGGGGGGGGGGGAGGGGGGGGGAGGGGGGGGGAGGGGGGACGGGGCACCCGGGGTACCACACGGAAATAGGTACGCCCTATAGGTACCTCGAAGACGTGCGAAGCTAGAACGCGTGGGTACAAAGGGCTCACGTAGGCTTTAATCATTGAAACTTCCTACCACACAAAGGTTAATCTTGTCAGGCTATCCCTTCGAAGAAGAAAATCTGTTCGGGGATTAACTTGGGAATTTTAGCTAATTTTCTCCTAGAACCATTCTATTCTTCGAAGAAGATAAAAGACCTAGGTGCGCTTAAAGGAAGAACTCCGAGGCATGAGAGACAGGAAAACTGTTTGATCGCCAAAGCATATAAGTCAAGAGGCCACACTCTGTTCAGAAGCATCGGGTACCATCGCGAGTAATAGAGTACTTTAAAATTGTGTCAACTATTAGATTTGTCCAATAACATTCCCTCAAAGAAGGAGCTTGGACTGGGATAATCCTTTAAAGAATGAAAAACCCGGAGTAACTCAAAGCATCTTTCAGAGAAAGCCAGGTTCGAGTTATGATCTAAATAGTCGCGTAATATTAAATATGACCCTTGGAGAGGGCATAGTTCAGGATTTGATCCCGGAGGGATTTAATCGTTAATTATTAGTTTTGAACTGTATACAATATAAATAGACACATGAGCAATCCAACTCAATCTTATTTATTCAAAAAAAGATTACAAGAGGTGGGCGTCCAAACTGAGGACCTCGAGTAGAAAGAAAATCAAAATGAAACCCAAAAGCTAAGACGGCCGCTGTTGGGGCGGCTGCTGCTGACGGCGCGGGAACTCGCGCCTAACCTCTTCGACGAAGTTCTACTCGGGGTGGAGGGCCTTGAGTTTGTCCAGCATGCGGTTAGCTCCGTCGAGGGTAGCAAACTTGATCTCATTACAGTAGCCCTCACTTTAATGAAAATCGGAGATCCATCATTGTCTCATTAGCTCGACGTAATTATCAAAAGCGGGGTTGTTTTTGTAGTCAGCTACCGCGGTGCGGATCCTAGCCCTAGCCCCGTTGAGATCGGCTTCAGTTCGGCTAAGCACACCACGAGCGATTTTGAGCTTGCCCTCGAGTGCCTGGATCCTCGTTTCAGCTGCACCTCTTAAGCCCATCTCCTCCTCAAGCGCTGCCTCGAACGCTACTTTCTCGGAGAGAGAGCTCTCTTCATGGAGGCGACGCTCTTCCTCCAAAACTTTCCACGCCTCTTCCTGCTGCCTCTTTGCCCGAGCTAGCCTAAGATCAAACTCGGCTTTTGCCTCTGCGCGAGCTACTCTCTCTTTTTTCAACTCTCCCCGAAGTTTGGCCACCTCTTCCGTGTTTTCTCTCATGCAGTCCCTGGAGCTCCTGAGGCTTTCATTTGCAGCTCCATCATTTTCGTAGAAATGTCCGCCTGGACAGAGATATCCCGAAGCTTGGCAGCAAGCCCCTCTTTTTCTTCACGAAGGCGAAGCAAAGCATCCCTACCTTTGGCGAAAATCGCCTTAGACCTTCGGGAGTAGGTAAAGTTGGCGAGGAAAGCCTGCATCAATCAGAGCAGTTATTAATGAGCGGGTTAGACGTTCAAGAGAGAGATTCGTCAAATCTTACCTTCACGAGCAGCCGCACACCATCTCTGTCACCTGCTTGGAGCAGTTCCTCAGAAAGCTGCCTGAAGTTCTCCTCGAACCAGATCTCGTCCAGCATAGGACCGAGTTCGGGCATCTAAGAAAAAGACCTCGAGAGGATATGCGACCCCTCGCCAAAGGAGGTCCCCGCAGAAGGAACTGTAAACTCCTCCAAGGGATCCCTGATAGGGGCAGAACCCTCGGACGGATCCTGAGGAGCCCCAACGCACTCCGCCCTCGGGCCTCCGTGGCTGGGCTCTGGAAGAGGATGGATCCGCTGCGCTGGCCTGGGTAGTATCGCTCTCCTTCGGTGGCGTGGGTTTCGAAGGAGTAGCGTCTTCCGCCACTTGCTTCCCCTTGGCCTTGTCCCCGGTGAAAGATTCGGGGACAGGGGCTGAACGGTCGGGGGGCCCAGCCGAAGGCGGGGACCCCAAAAGGCCAAAAAGCTCATTTGCAAGCAAGAAACAAGTTAGTATCGACTGATAGTAGAGATGGATACAACTGTAGTTTTGCATAGAAGGCAATTGCTTACCATCGTCAAGGACGATGGGGGCAGAACGTCTCAACTCTGGAAGGGTTTGGGTTGAGGGCTCGGCAGATTTCGTCTGTCTTAGTTGATCGTCCATCCCCAATGGAGCCGGACCTGCTTGCTCCACCGCAAAATCCTCGACACTCAGCAGAGTATCTTGTACCAGGACAGACGGGGGGCTCAGAGCCACCGGAGGAGGTTCATAGAAAATCTCCTTTGTGGCAACAAGCACCGTCTGGGCAGCCTCGCCAAAGAAAACCCCCTTGCGGGTAGCCGCCAGGGAATTCTCCTGAGGCGCCTGAGAGTTCTCGGACTCTGGTATGGACGTGGTGGGAGGCGCCTCGGAATCCTTGGCGCTTGGAGCCGCCCCGATCTGAGGAGACAGAACTCCCTCGCCCAAGGAGGTAGGGACAGGAGAGGAAACGACCTCAGGAGTCGGCCTAGACTCCGTCCGCGATCGTTTAGACCTCGCTAAACGCTCCTCTTCGCCTCCGGATTCCACTGCCGAAGGCAGCAGGGCCGCGAATTTGGAAGACGCGGGCGTCTTCAAAGACGAGGCCACACTTTTCCTTTTCGACGGCCAGGAGGCAGCGGCTGTCTTCGGCTCAACGGCCTGAGTCGAAGGCACCGCTGCAACCTTCGTTTTCTTCGGGCCAGATTTTTGCCCACGGAGCTGGTTCGGGTCCAACTCCATTCGGATTGAGATCCACCCGTGCTCCACCAGGTTGTCCTCAGTGACGAGGGCCCGTACGTCTCTTCCCTTGTCAGGATAGGCAAGGGCAATCGTGATCTGCTCGCCTTGCTCTTGGGACACCGAAGTGTGAAAGAAGGATTCTGAGCGCAAACCCAGAAGTTAGCAAGAGTGCAGCAAGAAATTAAAAGGGGGAATGCTAAGCGAGATACTTAACAGGAACGTTGTAATTCCTCGGGACGGGCCTTGCTCCCTCCACGAAGCTGAAGAGGTCGAAGTTCCCCCCGATCCAGAAATTCGTTCCATCCCTCGCAGGATGATGACAAGTTCGTCATCATTATCTTCCTCTTCTCCCAATGAGCTAGGAATAAGTACCCCACCTCGGACTTCTTGAAGGAGGGTTTGTAGAGGAAGCAGACCTTCTCCCTGGTGAGGTCAACCCCGAACAGCAGCCCCCACAAGATGTGCTTCCCCGCTATAATCTTGTATGCGTTCGGGTTCAGCTGGCTTAGCGATAGTCCTCAGTGTGAGAGGACATCGCGGACAGGGAGATGCAGCGGGAGCCGCGCCCCGTGTTTCATTATGGCCTTGTTAAAGGCCACCAGATAATGGGACGAGCGGTTGGAACGTTCATCCAAGGACATCGCCCGGGTGGTGATGTCCCTTAGCAAGTAGAATTGCTCCCTAATATGTTTAACGTCATTCTCGAAGCAAGTAGAGACTCTGGTCTCCGCGACAATGGTCGAATAGCGCGACGTGACTACGGGATTGTCAGCCGCGAACGTTTGTGCGCCTGGTGGCGGCTGCGGGGTGGCCGTCATCTTCAGCAGTTCAACAGGCATAGCCTCGATTACCCGTGAGCCCGAGGCCGGGGGCTTGGACTGTGTGGCCGCAACCCCCGAGGATCGCGTGGCCGGGCCACTTGCCGAGGTCGCCGGAGAAGAAGTCGGAGCGGCTGGACCCTTCTTCACTTTTCCTCTCTTTTTCTTCATCCATGCCGCCGCTGCCGAAGGCGTTGCCGACGAGGGCGCCACAGGCGAAGCCGATGGCGAGGGGTCGGAGAGCTCGGAAGAAAGCGCAGACCCAAACCGAGCACTGGAAAAGGATGATGTAGAGTTGTCGGACATTTTTCTAAAAAAGAAAAATCCCAATCAATCACTTCCAAACCCCAAAATACTTAAAGACGATGAAATCATGTACCGCCCGAAAGTAAAAGTATAAGACGGGTTCGAAGAACTTACCAATGCTGAGTGAACGGGTGAGGAAGGAGAATGCCGGTGAAAACTTCAAACGACGGAGACTTGAGAGAGAACTCGTCAGAATATCGAGAAATCAGTAAGCTCGAAGTTTTTCAGAGAAATGGCGTGTAAAGAGAAAGTTCGTGAAGTGTGAGAATGGAGGGAATTTATAGGCGAAGAGGCGAAGTCTCTTCGCGTCTTTTCGCCCTAAACCCCGAGTGCAATTCTGGAGCATCGGATTGGAATCTTCTCCTCCTCATCTAACGGCCAGGAATTTTTGAAGAGAATCTTATGATCACCTTACGTCAGCGCATCCCGTCGACGAAGGTGGGATCTTAGAGAGTGCCAGGGCATTAACTTCTTGTCACTCGAAAGGCACGACTTTTCAGGAAAGAAGCGTCCCAAAGAATGAATCCCAAAGGGTGCGGCATGTACCCTCGGGGATTAGGGGGCAGATGTTGTAGGTGGATTTTCGTCTGAGGTTGTATCCTCGGAGGGGAGACCCGATGTCTGCACCGTATTACCACGTCATCGAGCAAGCAATTGTTGGGGGAGATGGAAGCGAGAAGGTGGTCGAAGAACGCCTTCACTCCAGCATTCGTGAGGATGGTTGATGGGGGCTCCTCCGAAGGTGGGTCCCGTCTTCTCACAAGACCTGAGAAGAGGAAAGGACTAGTCGAGATTCGGGGGGCTCGATCCGCGGGGTTGGAGATCCCCGATCACAGATGAAGTCCGCGTAACCTTTAGTCTAGGTTTATTCTGGTGATGATCGATTGATCACTCTCGATTGTAGGGATGTCTGACAGTTACTGTAGACATCCCGTTTCCAATGTACGACTGCTGTTAGTAGGTAACCCACTCTCATAATTCAGGAAATTAAGGGATGGTTTGTCAGACCTCATTAATGTAACATTTCCCTCTCTCCTTTGGATAGCATATGAAAGGAAGAGGAAGAGAAGGGAGAGAGGGTTGGAAGAAATTTTGCCTTGAATTCTCTGTAAAACAGTATACCATTAAACCCTACACTAAAGTGGATGTAGGCTATTACTCCAGTAAGGGGGCCGAACCACTCTAAACTCTATGTGTTAATATTATTATCGCTAAATTCATCTTATGTCATCGCCGCATCACAACCTAGAGGTGCGGATCACGGCGTTGGTTCAAATTCCACACCAATATTCAGCATTATCCAAATCACATGAATCAAAAGTCAACGATTTTCTGAATCGAACTTGCCAAATATAGTCAGTATTTGAACATCGATGACGAATCGTCAAAGCATAATATCTTGCTTCACGATCAACGTCAGACTATCATTGTAACGACCCAAAACTCAAAATAGTATTTTAGTTCCGAAAAATACAGAAAAATTTGAACTTTTTAAATTAAGTTACATAAGCAAGCTTTTAATACCAAGTATGAGGTTCATCAATCCTCACCATAACCAAAATGGATTTAGTTTTAACCTTTACAAAATATTGCGGAATTTAAAACTTTTCTTTGCTAACGATTAGCTTGTAGTCCACATAAGGTTCAATAGGTCGGTCCCGTATACACTGCTATTCCCGTCATTGTCACCTCGCCCTTTTGCTTTCATGATAATATACCTGTGACACGAGCACGCTAGTGAGCTAACAGCCCAGTAAGTAGATTGAATACAGATATTGCTAAGTCTACACATAAGCAATATAATCACCAAAATAGGGTGCCATATCACAACAGTCTAACATAAAGACAGACTCGAGGATCAAGACATCACAGTCCGGAAGATTAGAGTCGCTCTACAGCAAATTCGTCTGCAAAGTAGACTTAGTAATAGGGCGTTAAAGCTCCAAAAGGCTTACTTGCGAAGGAGCTGTAACACGACACTAGGTCGGGCTTGACGACTAATTACTCTCGACTTAAGAGTATAATTCGCCCTTATCAAATAATGCTTACATTCACGATTCCCAATCCATCATATACGGTGCATGTCCACACAATTCACCATCCTACGGATTCCTTAATCCTATTAAGTACAACGTGATGTCTCCCTACAAATCTAAACCCCTAGCAGGTTATTTCAAAACCCCAACAAATTTAGGCAAGTCTAATCCGTTGCGGTTCGTTATAGAACTTGCATAGCTCTAGATCCTTTTGTGGGTCGTCATCAAACTCACACAATTCCATACCCTTTACTGGTCGTTCTAGATTTCATATGACTCTGAACTCTCTACAGGTCGTTCTAGGACTAATATAACCCTGGATCCTCTATCGGTTGTTCCAAAACTACTATGATTTTAGACCCTCTGCGGATCGATCCAAAACTCTTCACGACCAGTGGTTTCGTCGAACTGTTTCGGATTGATTGCATAATCAACCCATCGGGCCGATCTGGATCGTCAAAATCACAACTATAGGGAAGGCCACAACTCTCCCCCCTAGGCCCCTTGGGTCATTCTAAAAGGTCGTCTGCCTTCCTCCTCAAGGCCCCCTCAGGTCGTTCCAGAACCTTTCATGGCTAGTGGCCCCGTCGGGCCACTAGGAACTGAATCATGATCGCGGTCCTATTGGGCCGTACCTGGATGGTCAAACTAAATATGCAGAGGAAGGTCGTTAGCCGACCTCCTCAAGGCCCATCGGGCCAATCCAAAACATAGCCAGTGGCCCCGTCTGGTTATTTCAGAACCGATCATGAATCGCAGCCCCGTCGGGCCCTACCCAGATACATACGATGCTCCCGCACCCTCTTCGCGTTATATCAAGCCATTCCAGAACTTATGAGTGCCTCCGCTCGGGCTGGGCCTTATTTCAGGCCGTTCCTTGAGTTTATCTGGGACGTTCACATTGACGAGGAGGAATCGTTCGAGTCGACCCTTCGAACTCCTTGAGCCTATCTAAAACCTTCACAGCAACAAGAAGGAATCCTTCGACTCGACTCCTCAGACTCTTTGAGCCTATCTGCAACATTCACAGCAACGAAGAAGAATCGTTCGACTTGACTTCTCAGACCCTTTGCGCCTCTCTGGAATTTTGCTCATCCTGTAATATCTCAACAACAAAAGTTAAGTAATTATATGTCTGTGGTCCCATATCCACCGACACATAAGTCATACCAACATATACACATGCAAGCGAACACGCGCCCTACATGTAACCTCAGCCTCTGGGGTTATCCTTCTATAGTACTTTTCTGATAAATTAGATACATGCCTTTGTATTATCGACTCTTCGATAAT
This sequence comes from Boehmeria nivea var. tenacissima, assembly GCA_018132145.1. Taxonomy (NCBI): domain Eukaryota; kingdom Viridiplantae; phylum Streptophyta; class Magnoliopsida; order Rosales; family Urticaceae; genus Boehmeria; species Boehmeria nivea. Next base: position 4,576,223 of record CM030881.1, read on the forward strand.
TAATTTATATCTTGTCTTGCGATTGGAACTCACTCTCAGTGATGCATTATTCAATTTATAATTGGAATACTTGTGTTTGAATTCCTAGTAGCCGTTGAATTTGAAATTGACTGCTTAAAGTGCAAAATTTGCACCGTAAGTCCCCGAACTCTCAATTTAGAAAAATAACCCTTTTGGGTTGTAATCTGTTTCTAAGCTTACAATATGACTTATCATATAATTAATCTTAGTTTTAAATTTAAGACCATTCCGATTTAAAACGAAGTCGGAACGACTTAAACTCGAAAAGTCGAGAAAGACCGTGTAAACGCGGTTAAAGAATGGAACGAGCTCCGAACGACCACTAAAAAATTAATATTTAACTTCTAAATAGTATTTTAGAAGTTTCTAGTGTCCTAGGTAAGTCTCATTAAGTATCGGGTTGAACGGAATTCAAATTAGGTCAAAACCCCGATCGTCTGCTTGTAAAAAAGGACGTTTAGGTCATTCGTGCTAAATGGGCCTCGAGAATGATCCCCGACCTTCAGTCCAGCCCATTACCACCCCTAAACAACAAGTAGTAGGCTTGGAGTGTGAGAAATAATTTTAGGCCTATTTCCAAGCCCAAAACTATGGGCCTAAGTTTGTGAAGTTTGGTTGAGTATTTTAACGAGTTTAGTGGAATAAGTGGTGAACCAGTGAAATAAATCTAAGGATTTTTTCATTGGTGGCACATTTAGGGGTGCAATTGAGTCAATCGAAGCCTAGCTTTGAAATGCTCAGGCTCGGCTCGTTAGGTTTTTTTCGAGCTCGAGCTCGATAAATTGGGAAAATAAGGCTCGAGCTCGGCTTGAGCTCGATGCGCTCTTCTTTGAGATCTCCGTGAAGGAAAGCGTTTGGATCATCTAAAGTACCCGATGGGGTGTGAACAAAGCTCGAGCTCGACTCGGGCTCGGCTCGTTAATTAAGCTCGTTAGAGTTTTTTTGAGCTCGAGCTCGTTTAGAGCTCGAAAAAGCTCAATTTTAGCTCGAGCTCGAGACAAGCTCGTTTTGCGCTCGAGTTCGTCGGAGAGGCTGCCGGAGAGAGGACTAAGAGAGAAAAAAAATGTTATACAACATTCCATAACCACTGTGAGAGAAAGATAAACCAGAGCACAGCGCTTGGCTGGGCGGTGATGGAGGGCAGGGAGGCGTGCGGAGGCTCGGGCACTTCGCGGATGTCGTCACAGAGTCAGCTTTGGAGGAGGTTGCGAGCACGGGGCTGGACCAGCGCTAGAGGGCAGCGCTCGCGATGCTTAGGAGCGCGCGAGGCTTGGCTAGGTGGCACTGGAGGGCTGGGAGGCGCGCAGAGGCTCGGGCACTGTGCGGATGTCGTCCCAGAGTCGGCACTGTTGGGGGCTACGCGGACGGGGTTGGGCTGGTGCTCGGGGGCAGCACTGGCGAGGCTCGGGAGCGCACGGGCACGCAGACGAGGGCTGGGGCCGACGGCTGAGAGAGGAAGGAATGGCTGAGAGAGGGAGAGAGAGAAGAAAAAAAAAAAGAAAACTTGAGAGAGGGAGGGATGGGAGGTGATTGTCGGCTAGGAGGGGGAAGGGAAGGGGAAAGATGAAGCCCTAATGAGCTTGGGCTCATTTTAAGAAAAAATGTTATGTTATAATTTTATAAAAATAATATTTTTATATTACAATATAATTATTGTATTACATATAATATAATATGAAATTCTAGTTTATTATATTTTTTATGTTATAAGTTTATAAAAATAATTTTTTATAATATAAATATATAATATATATGTCATGACCCGTCGGCTCAGCCGCAACCGCGACGGGAGAGTCCAAACTCATTTTCAAACTCTCGTAAACTCATTTAAACTTTGAAAGCGGAAATTTTGTGTTTTTTTTTTAAATACGGAAGTCTTTACTTTAGATAATACTTAAAGTTGTTGGAGCATAGATGCTGTCATAATATTACATACTTATAATATAGGAGTCCTCGGGATCACGTCCATGTCTCAAATAAAATATGACTCACATAGTCTTTTGTCGTCATGATATTACATATCAAAGCCTTAAAGCCCTCAGGATCTCGTCCCGGCAAAAAAAAACATATATTGTTTATATTAAGATAAAAGTGCGAAAAATATTGCCACAGGTATTCATCTTAACGGTTACCACACATACCATCTCCGCCAGCTCCTACTCGTCGATCTTCCTTGGCTTTTTACCTACAACACCGAGAACTTATGAGTTAAAAAACTCAGTAAGGGCAAACTAGTCTACCCTAAATGGTATGCATCACAAGTTCACATATTACAACAATCACACAGAGAGGGGTTAGCCGTCCCATACCGACTAACACCCCTTTACACAACAAATGCAACAAAGTTGTCCTATTACCCTTGTGTATTCCTATATCTCTCAATTCTCACTTTTTCACAGCCGAGTACGAACAGTCGAGCTTCCTATGCAAGGCAACTCTATCTCGTTGCACTAAGCATACTCGCATCACCCTGATTCACCTTGCTCTGAGGAGACAACTCGACTTCATTGTCAAGTCTCTTACACACAGCTTCACTCCTCGTATCGTCAAGGCCTCATGATCGATTATGGACCCACCACGTTTATTTATAGTCGTTCTGGAGGAATGTCTCGTTAGACTCTCTCCGAACTTAATAGTTTCACACAGCAATCATTTCGTTATTTAATTTATCGAGCTCGACATCTTGTCAAGTCTGGGATCCACTGATGGTCACCGTGATTTCTCTAGCGCGCAGGCGAGGAGATGATCAATCTCCCGGCAGTCACAGAGACTTTGTCTCACACTCAACTGGCCGGCTTGTGTGAGGAATAAGCTCAATCTCAGGGAGCAGGGCTCTCTCTCTCTGAGCCAGGGCACTCTTCTCTTGGAGCCGAGCGGTACCATCGACTTTTATTTCAATATTTAGATTGTATTCGTTTACCTGTTATCAACTCCTGTCGGAGGATTGAGGCTTAGTTCAGATTTTTGTCCCTCCCATCTTGTTTACCGAGGAATCGGGACTTTAAATCTGATATACTTTCTCTCGTCAGATCATGAAGCAGACAGGAATTTAGTATGTTTGAATCCCCTTGTCAGATCACACAACAGACTGAGATTTAGTATGTTTGAACCCCCTTGTCAGATCACACAGCAGACTGAGGTTTCACAAGAAGCCTTTTTACAATTTTAGTTTATGATTTTAATGCACCGAATATACTTCTCACGAGTCACACACTTTGGCCTCTTGCATCTGGGTTCAAGACCCGTGATTTAATCGTTTGAGGGGTTCACAGCAAACACACATTAGGCTGGGTAGGTTTTCCTACAAGATTATTTTGACGGACCACAGTCCGTAAGGCATAGCGCACGAGAAGGACCCGGCTATGCCATTAGCATTATGATTTACTGATCTCAGGGATCGATATCTAATTCTTTTCTCAATCCTTTAATAAGAATTTAATGATTTACTCATTCTTTAGTAAATCAAAGGTTCAGCCTCTACTTTGGCATTCACAGCCTTAGTTGTTACTGGCGGCTCAAGGCCGTTTTCTTTTGTCTTTAAGCTGTTTGTCTTTCAATTATAGGTTTGGCTTAAGGCCGACCTTCTTCTCGCACTTGAGTTGTAAACTCAGTGGAGATTGAGTTCGAGCGAATGCGCACCGATGAGTTTCATTACAGTTTATTTTCTCTTATTGAGGCTTATGAAAATATAATCTAAAAATTAGATTATTTCTAGTTACGAACATTTTATTCGTATTTTATTCATGCTATAGTTCTCTTTCGACTAATATAGTTTATACACTACACAGTACAAAGATATAGCATTCACACAGCATTTATTAACAAAATACCAATGCACCCTAGCAAACATTTCACACATATATACACTTGGTGTCGTAGGTGCATCGCCACTTACTATGGTAGGCGTTGCGGCATTTCCGAGGTCTTTCCGGGAACTTGTTCTGAGCTCTGACCACCTTCTCGTCTTTTTTATCCTTGAACCGAAGACATGGTCTCGTTAGTTTGCCCATCTCGTAAACACGAGAGCGAACTATAAGAGTTAATTCCTAAGTGCTCGGGTTTCCATCTTAAACTTTCCTAGACGGTCGCTCGTCTTTTGAAATCTTTGGACTATTCAAAGTCCGTCTGAGCTTAGGAAAGTCTAACTTAAACTTGATGGATTTCCTACTGAATTACTTTAATTGGACTACTTAGAGTGGCCCACTACAAGGTTCAAGACCTTGATACATAGTGACCTTAGCCACTTATGAGGCCCAAATAGGTAATTTATGCTTCGGGCTAAAATAAGGCCCAAAGTGGCCTTCACAGCTTCCTTGCTGTTAGTGGCCTTCAACAAGGTGAAGGCCCAAAGTGGCCTTCACAATTTAAAACAGTTTGGCCCAACAAGCTTTGGGCTTTTAAAAACTAAGAGAAGGCCCAAAATGGCCATGACATTTTAAACGTCTCTAAGACGGGACACTTGGTCCGTTTTAACGTTTTTACAAAATACTTTTGAACACTAAGCTTAATCAATAAGCTCTCTTTTATTTAAAAGGTGTTCGTTAAATCCTTTTTCAATTAGGATATAATTTACAAAACGTTCTTGGGCTCGGTTGAGTGGTTTTCACGCACTATAACTGTTTCTAAAAAAAATGCTCGGTTTCAAGGAAACCGAGTCTCGTTTCGTTTGAAAAGCCCGTTTAGCTCAATTTAAACAACTATGGTTCTCATCTCACTATGTATAGGCTGGACTAAGTCCATTTAAGTCTCAACACCCGTTTTACATTAGTTTGAGACTTCCTCGAACCTTCAATTTTAACTACGTTATGAAAACGTCGTTTTGAGCCCTTAAACTTGACTCGTTCTTTTTATCATTCTAAAAATTATTTAAGGGCAGTAAGCTTTACATTGAAAAGCATTTATGTTTGATTTCCAAACCTAACTTGATAGTAGAAAATTGGTACACAATTTTCTATTTATAAAATCATGGCGTTTTTTAAACTAGTTTCGTGACATCACGCAAAAGCGTCATTTTTGGTAAAACGTTGTTCTTCACTTTTTCCGAATCTCATTATTAACACTAAAACAGGTTTCTTCTAGGTTCTAAGGAGATTTTTCACTCCTTTTTGAAACCTTTCATCGAAGCTTTAAATCCCGCACGAAAACGACTCTCAAGCTAAACGCTTTCGAACCGTTTTCATGGGTTTTGACCGAGACACTTGTCTCTAAGTGTCTTTTCGGTTTCCATTTGGTTTTTAACACAAACGTTAATTAAAAACAGTAGCTAAAACATTCAAACAAAAAATAAAACAAACCATGATAATTTTCACAAACTTCGATTCGGATTTTTACAAGAAATTTACCAAATTTTATCTTTTGGATGGTTTTACTTCGGTTCGTTGAAAACCGTCGTGTGTATGGAGATTTTGAAAACATTTTAACATTTTAAACACAAATAAACAGCCATGAAAACACATCAACGACAATCAATCACAAGAAATCCGAACCCCAGACATGTAAACCAAATAAACAACACAAACACAACCGAACACGAGTTGAAATATCCGGAAGCTAGCCGATCTAGCTTCCTTAAACTCGTGTTTAGCAACTTAAACCTTAAAGAGGCCTTGCATGCTTACAACTCAAACCTATTACATCCATGGTTAAACTAAAGAGCTTAAGGGAAAGAAAGAACCTCTCGTCACTCTAGGGTTTAGTGAATATACCTAGCTTCGAATTTTTTTGAGCTTTCCTTCGGCGTGTCCTAGCTTTGGCCGAGTAGTCTCTAGGGTTTGCCTCCAAAACCACCACGTGTGGTTTCCTCACTCTTAGAGCACAATATAAGGGAGGTTTTGGTTAGGTTATCGGAGTATAAAAGTGTGGAGAAAAGGGCTAGCCAAGGTCATAGATTTTTACCTTAACGAACTAGGATTTCGAAGCTTTTCTCCTTGCTTCTTCTTCCCCTTTCCTTGCTCGGCTCTTCTCTCACTCTAGCCTCTATTTTCTTTTCTTTTCTTTGCTTTATTTCTCTCAAAGCTTTCTCTATTCTTTTCTCTTTAACTATCCCACGGATTTTCTCTCAAAATTTTGGAAAAGGAAGAGCAAAATGAGAGACTAAAGGTCTAAAATCCTTTTATACTTGAGAGAGTTTTAGAGAGAGTTTCACTTGTGTCTCTCTCTCTGTTGGCCGAAATTTACACTCTCTCTCCTCTCCAAATATTTTAATTCCTAAATAAATCCAATTGATAAGTTTCAAGTCTCATCCTAGCTCTCAATCTCTACCATCAACCCATCCTACGGTTGAGATTTATCAAGAGGAAAACTTTTCACTTTTCAAGGCTCTCATTATTATGTTGCATTCTCCAAGCAACGTAATAACTATTCCCACTCTCTCTCTTCTCCTCAATGGCCGGATATCATTCATGCATATTCTCTAAGATTTTAATTCCAAAAAAGCTAATTAATTGGTAATTCCAATCAATCTTGGCTATTGATTCAAACTTGGTGATTAAGGGATTCAAATCCTATGGCTAGGATTTAACAAGAGTAAAAACACTAAGGCTTTTCATTTTCCCTTCTCTTTTCTTCAAAATGGCGCCCACGATGGCCCATTTTCTGATTGGTTGGGTTAAATGTGCCACTAATGGAAAAAATCCTTGGATTTATTTTATTGGTTCATTACTTATCCCACTTAACCCATTTAAACACTCAACCAATTTCTCTCACTTGGGGCCCACAGTTTTCACTTTGATTTTGGGCCTAAAATTATTTCTTAACACACCAAGCCCACTAAGGGTCAAATAGGGACGGTTATGGGCTGGCCCGAGGGGTCGAGAACCTTTCTCGAGGCTCTTGAAGAGGTCTAAACGCCCCTATTTCGAACTATCGGTCGAAGTTTTGACCTAATTCACATTCCGTCTAACCCGAGACTTAACGAGACTTTCTTACAACACTAGAAACTTCTAAAATACTGTTTAGAAGTCAAATATCAAATTTATATGTGGTTGTTCTGAGCTCGTTCCCTTTCTTAGACGTGTTTTCACGATTTTTCTCGACTTTTCGAGTTTAAGCCGTTTCGGCTTCATTTAACTCGAAATGATTTCAAATTTGAAACTAGGGTTAATTATATGATTATAAATCATATTGAAACCTCAAAAACATATTACAACCAAAAAAGGGTCATTTTTTTCTAAATTTGGCTAATTTACAATTTCTTAAAAGTTCGGGGACTCGCGGTGCAATCTTTCACTTTAAGGAGTCGATTTCAAATTCAAAGGACACTAAGACATTAAGCACATGTATTCCAATTATAAATTTGATCAAGCAATGATGGGAGTGAGTTCTAATCGCAAGACGAGATATAATTAATTTTAACGAAGGGTCGTTAATTATAAAAACGACTAACTCGTTTGTCGGAAAAGTACTGTATGGGATATCCCTGGGGTAGGGGTTACAATATATTTATTGTATTATATATTTATATATAATATAAAACGAGCCTGTTCGCGAGCTCGTAAACGAGCCTGTTTGCGAGCTCATAAATGAGCATGTTCATGAACATATAATCGAGCCTGTTTATGAGCTTCAACAAGCCGAGCTTTAGTTAGTTCAAGCTCTGTTCATTTATTATTCGAGCCCTAAAATCATATTCAAGCTCGGCTCGTTTACACAACGAGCCGAACACGAACGAGCTTTTATCGGGCCGAACACCGAGCTACTCACGAACGGCTTACACCCCTAGGCACATTTAACCCAACGAACTAGAAAAATGGTCATTATGCGCGCTATTTTGAAGAAATAAAAGGAAAATTGAAAGGTTTTTCACCTTAGGTACTCTTGATAAATCCTAGCCATAGGATTTGATATACTTAATCACCAAGTTTAAATCAAGGGTCAAGATTTGATTGAGATAACCAATTAAATTAAAGTTGTTGGAATTAATATTTGGAGAATATGGATGAGTAAGGTTTGGCCATTGAAGAGAAGAGAGAGAGAAGGAATAATTCATTAAGTTGCTTGGAGAAATGCAACTTAATGTTGAGAACCTTGAAAATGAAAAGTTTCATCTTAATAAACTACAACCGTAGGATTGATTGATGTAAAGAATTAACGGCCAATATGAGCCATAGAACTTAATAATTATTTTAAATGAGGAATTAAAATAATTGGAAGAGAGAGAGAGGAGAAATTCAGCCAAGGAGAGAGAGAAACACAAGAGCAATTCTCTCTAGAAACTCTCAAACATATAAAAGGATTTTAGACCTTAAAGCTCCCATTTTCGCTTTTCCTTTCCAAAATTTTGAGAGAAAAACCGTGGAAAAGAGAAAGAGAAAAGAAAAGAGAAAGCTTTGAGAGAGAGAGAGAGAGAGAGAGAGAGAGAGAGAAAAGAAAAGAAAAACAAGTTTGAGAGAGAGAGAGAGCGAGAGAAAAACCTAGCAAGAGAACAAGAAGCAAAGGAGAGCTTTGAAACCCTAAGTCCAACCAATCGTGACTTACTCTAGTTCTTTCCATACTTTTGAGTCTTAAAAACCTAACCAAAACCTTCTCTATATTCTGCTCTAAGAGGTTGAACAACCACACAAGGTGGTTTGGAGACAAACCCTGGAAGACCATTTGACCAAGGAGGAACCATGCCAAGGGAAAGCTCAAAACCCGAAAGCTAGGTATAAATCTCTAACCATGAGTAAAGTGAGACTACATACCTAGCCATAAGTTTCTTTTAGATTAACCATAACTATATCTAGGTTTTGAGTTGTAATTGTTTTGCATGGCCTCTATTGGGTCTAAGTTTGCCGAACACAAGTTTAAGGAAACTAGAAAGGCTAGCTTCTGGATATTTCAACTTGTATTCGGTTTGATTTGGTCGGCCACCTTTTGGCCGTGACCCTTCATTTCTTGTTTTTTCTTTTTGATTGATTGCATGGCTGCCTCTATATGTTTCAAATGTGAAAATGATTTCAAAACCACCATGCACACGACGGTTTCCAACGGACCGAAGTGTAACCATCAAAAAGATAAAATTTGGTAACTTTCCTCAAAAAAAAAAAACCGAACCTAAACATTTGTAAATTGAAATGGATTGTTTGATTTATTATTTGATTATTTAGTTACTGTTTTGTTTTACATTTTGTGTTAGAAATTAAATGGTAACCGAAAAGACACGATGAAACGAGTGTCTCAGTTAAAATCCGTAAAAACGGTTCAAAAGCGTTTAGCTTGAGAATTTTTTTCATGTAAGATTGAAGCTTCGATGAAAGGTTACAAAGGAGGAGTGAAAAATCTCCTTAGAACCTAGAAGCTACTTTTCTTATTGTTAATAATGAGATTGGGAAAAAGTTAAAAGCAACGTTTAACCAAAAACGACGGTTTTGCGAGATATCGTGAAACTAGTTTCAAAAACGCCATGTTTTTACAAGTTAGAAATTGTGCGCTTTGTCTACACCTCCAGGAATGATTGAAATCAAACAAGTATGTCTTTTCAAATGTTAAGCTTGCTTCCCTCCTACAATTTTAAGAACAATAAAAGAACAAATTAAAACTAAAGGCTCAAGCGACGTTTTCACAACTTAACCAAACTCGAAGGTTCGATGAAATCTCAAACTAATGTAAAATGGGTGTTGTCACTTAAATGGCCTTTGTCCAGCCCAAACATAGTGAAATGAGAACCATAGTTGATTAAATTGAATTAAACGGGCTTTTCAAACGAAGCAAGACTCGGATTCCATTAACACCAAGCATTTCTCATTAAAAACGGTTATATCGCGTTTGAACCCGTATAGCAAGCCCAAGAATATTTTGTAAAATATATCCTAGTTGAAAGAATATTAATGAACACATTTTAAATAAAGAAGGCCTATTAACTAAGCTTAGTGTTCAAAAAAAATTTGCGAAAACATTAAAATGGACAAACTTCTCGTCTTAAAAGACGTTTAAAATACCAAGGCCATTTGGGCCTTGCCTTAGTCTTTGAAGCCCAAACCTTATTAGGCCTAACAGTTTTGAAACTGTGAAGGCCATTTTGGGCCTTTACCTTGTTAAAAGCTCAAATCTTAGTGGGCCTAGCAGCAAGGAAGCTGTAAAGGCTATTTTGAGCCTTGTTATAGGCGAAGCCCAAATCACCCTTTTGGGCCTCGTAAGTGGCTAAGGCCCATATGATTCAGAGCCAAATGTGTAATAGGGCCTTTAACCTAAATGTTGGCTCACTTAAGGTGGCCCAATCAAAGTGAGCCCATCGGAAAGCCGTTTGGTCTATAATTAGACATTCTCTAAGCCCAGACGGATTTTTAAATAGTTCGAAGATTTCAAACGACGAGAGACCAATTAATTTTTAACAGTTCACTCTCGTGTTTATGAGACGGGCAAACTAACGAGACCATATCTTCTGTTCAAGGACAAGGAGACAAGAAGGTGGTCGGAGCTCATAACAAGTTCCTAAGAAGACCTCGGAACCGTTGTAATGCCAACAAAGGTAAGTGGCAATGCAGCTACGGCACCGAGTAATGTGTGAATTATATGCTAAGGTTGCATTAGTGATTTATAAATAAATGTTGTGTAACTACTATGACTTTGTGTTGCATAGTGCTTAAACTATAATAGCCGAAGAAGAACCCTAGCTCGTTTAAATCGTGAATAAAATATAATGAAACTAGAAATGATCTAAGCTTTAAAATAAAATTACATAAGTCTCAATAGTTGTAAATAAGACACATTGGTATGAGTTCGCTCGTACACAACCTTCACCAAGTTTTCTAACTCAGGTGCGAGAAGGACGACGGCATTGCGCCGTGCGTCCATACTACTAAATAAAGATAAACAGCTTAATGAAAAAGGAAAGAGGCATGGAGCCACCGTTATTAAACTAAGGCTGTGAGTATAAAAGATGAGGTGAAAACATTAACTACTAAAGAATGAGTAATTCTTTAAAGAACTTGAAAATGAGCGTGATGTCCATCATTGGATCGATAGAGCTTTGTAATCAACGGCATAGCCGGGTTTCTACCCGTGCACAGTGCCTCTCGGATTGTGGTCTATCAAAGCAATCTTGTAGAAAAACTTACCCAGCCTAATTGTATGTTTGTTGTGCAACCACTCAACGAACTAGATCTAGTGTCTCGTACCCAAATGCAAGAGGCCAAAGGGTGGGACTCGTGAGAAGTCCATTCATTTCTTTAAACCCTCAAACTAAAACTGTAAACAAGTCTCTTGTGAAATCCCGGTCTGCTGTGTGATCAGACAAGAGGGTTTAAACATACTTGAAATCCCGGTCTGCTGTGACGGATTCAGAGTCTCAAATTCCTCAAGAGCGGGATGGAAGGAGAGAAATCTAAAATGACCGTCAGTCCTCTAACAGGAGTAGACAGAGGTATACGAATGCAATCTAAATATTATAATGAATAAAAGTCGATGGTACTGTCCAGCTCCAAATAGAGAGAGAGCCTTGGCTCCGAGAGAAAGAGCCCCGCTCCCAGAAGGTGAGCTTATTCCTCACACAAAGCCGGCCTTAAGTGTGAGACGAAGTCCGAGTGACTGCTGGGAGATTGGCCGTCTTCCCGCCTGCGTGCTAAAGAAACTGCGGGGACCATCACTGGATCCCAGACTTGAGAAAATTATCGAGCTCGAATAAACAATTAATTGTTGTGTGAAACCATGAAGTCCGAAGTGAGTCTGACAAGAAAAATCCCCCAGAAGGACTATAAAGATGCGTGGTGGGTCCATAACCTATCACAAGGCCTTGTAGTTACGAGGAGTAGCGCTGTGAACGTGAGAGAAAGTCTCGTCGTTACTAGGGCTGAGTTACCTCCTCAGTGCAAGGTTAACTGGAATTAAGCGGGTGTGCGTAAAACAGTGAGAACGAGCTACCTTGTATATATAGCTCTTATTTGTGGACCGAGTACGAAGTACTCAGCTGTAAAAAAGAAAGAGTTGAGAGACATGGAAAAACACAGGGGTAATAGATCATCTTTGTTATGTTTGCTGTGCAAAGAGTGTTAATCGGTATGGGATGGCTAATTCTCTTTGTGTATGCTGTATAATGTGAATCTATGATGCATATCATTTAGAGTAGACTAGTTCGCCCTTACTGAGTTTAGCAACACATATATTTTCTCGGTGTTGTCGGTAAGAAGCCGATGAAGTATGATGAGTAGGATCTGGCGGAGATGGTGTGTGTGGTATACGATGAAGATGAAGACCCGTGGCATTGTATTTTCGCACTTTTGTTTAATTATAAACAGTATATGTTTTTGACACCTAGACGAGATCCCGACGACTTTAAGACTTGGATGATTGTAATATTATGATGATAGACTCCATGAAAGCCACAATATATAAGAAGGCAATAAGTTATTTCCGATCGTTCGCTTAAACCTTCGGTGTGTATGACAGCGGAGGATCTTGCGTCCAATTTGCTTTATATGTGGTCCTGCACCACTCGAAAAGACGAGAATTTAAAAAGTAAGTATATAACTGAAAACGACTTATCATGATAAGAGCTTTAACAAAACAAACTCCAAATCAAACTAGAAAACACATCATTGGCATTTGAAAAGTCTAATCCAACCCATAACAGCTCTACTACATATGGACCGAACTGACCGTCCTAATTTCGCAGCCTTAGGTTTAAAACGACGATCATATGCTCAATTTATGAAAATCCCAAGTAATTTAAGGTGAAAACCATTTTGAGATTCCTAATCACAAAACCCAAATGTTCTTGAGAATTTAATAAATAAATCAATCATTCTCTCCTTTTTTTCTTTTTTTTTTTTTACAAAATCAACACAAATGGGTTGTCGAGTGAAATCAAGCCGACATAATCACAAATTCTCTAAAAATATAAAACTAACTTTAAAAATCACCAACGGCACCAAAATCAACCAAGTTAACAATTTACTAAACCCGTAAAATCACTTCGCACTATATATTGCAATGTTTAGTTTCTAATAGAGATTTTGCTTAAACGCGAAACTTTCAATGTTTAAAGTCATTGAACCACAATACAAAGTAAGAATTTGTGCAAAAACATGTTGACTACCTACTTAACGATTTTGCAAAATATTTAGTTTCAAAAGACGACCCAATAATTTATACACCCCTATGCTTGAAATCGACTCTTTATCCAATAGAAATTTTGAGCTTTTGAACAAAATAGCCAACCCAATAATTTATACACAGAAACACATGCAATCATTTTCAAACTCAACGTGAATAAACCATAAAAACAGGAACATTAACATTATCTCAACCACACATTATTGCACACGACTAGAAAAATATATCACAAGCTAAATACTTAAAGGTCTAAAATGGGATAAAGCAAAATAAGAGGTCTCAAGACGAGCTCAAAGCTCACCTAGCGTGAGCAATGGTGGCTCGCAGTGTCTCAAAGAGGCAGTGGAGAGGTCGTGTTGGCTCAGGCAACGGTGAGGTGGCGGCATGGAATTGCCAGAGCAATTCGAAGGCTCCGGATGTCACGAGGAAGTGCTACGCCACGCGTGGAAGCAACGGCGCATTGAGTTCGTGCCCGAGCAAGCGTTCTACGAGAATGATAGACAATGTCGCACGGGGAGGCGGTAGAGCAGGTCCGAGCCAGGTCAGAGTGGCACGGAGCGGCGGGTTGTGGGCCCAAGTTAGTGCACGAGGCGAAGCTCCGATGAGCTCAATGGGGCTGTGGACGATGCATCGAGGCGGGCTCGGGTGTGACAAAACCTCGAGGAGGAAGCGTGCCTGGCAGGAGGCGCGCGAAGCACGTGCCAAGATCCGACTGCCGGAGTTCGTACGCGGGAGGCACGAGATGAGACTCGCCAAAGCTGGACAGAGGCGAGGCTTAGGCGTAGAGGAGGTCGAGCGGCCTGCGGGGGCGCGGCTCAGCAAGGTCTCCGGGGCTGTGCGCCGAACCTCGCACGAAGACAGGCTGGGCTGCGTGGGGAAAAAGACGCGGCCATCGGGTTTCTCACACGGGGGAAGAGCGGTGATGAGGCAACGGCTTGAGTTACGCCGAGATCGGGTGTGACGGGAAGAGGCGCAGGGCTGGGCTTGCCGCAAAGGAAGGTCGCGCGATGGCCGAGCCTCGCCGGAGCTAAACGCGGGCCTGAGCGCACTGGCGAGGGGCTACGGGGTGAAAGAAAGCCGCGTCCTGCAGTGTCCTCACGTGGTGATGGGCTGTGCGAACGGCGAGAGGGCTGGGCAAAAATTCGCTGGAGTTGTGGAGGAGGCTGGCCGGAGCTGGTCGTCAGTGGAAATGAGATAAGAGAGAGAAATGAGGAGAGAGAGAGAGAGAGAGAGAGAGAGAGAGAGAGAGAGAGAGATGGGGGAGTTGGGCAGTTAATTGGGGATGGGTGGGAGGGGAGGGAGCAGTGAGGGAAAAGAGATAAAACCCTAGGTGAAAATTGGGCCTTTAAAGTTTGGTCAAATTGGCCAATTAGAATAAGGGTTTGGTAAAATTTTTAAAAATTAAGGAAATACATTAATGAGCTAAACTTGAAAAGTTAAGAATTTTGATATCAATCTCGAGTTGAAAATTAATTCCTAACATGTCAAAAAAAATTTCAAAAAATGTAAACATAATAATATTTGCATTACTATTTTCAAAATTAAAAATTGGCCAAATTTGACGAAATTGAAATAATTTCCTTTAAGATTAAACATAATCAAGATAATATTACAAGTAAATTTATCTCGAAAATAGAAACTATATATTTGTAATAGTGGTCTTAGTTCAGACTATTATAATCATGAACTAAGAAGTCATATTAAAAATATGTTTTACTAAAAATAAATGCCAATACTCAAATACAATGATAAAATATCGCATTGTGAATGGTAGTAAAAAGATTAGACCATTGGAATTTTTTCAAAAACCTACTTATAGTAATCCAATCTCAGCGTCAATTTCATCCGATTATAAAGCGATATTCTCAAAATTTTCTCAACCATTTCAACTTTATTCTTTGTCATTTGCTATCCAAATTCAATAATGTTAGCTCAAACCAAAAGTTCATAAGTACGATTGAGATATTTACCGACTGATTGTAAGTCCTTACTCCTTAGTGAGGAAATTTGGGAACCAGAAGTGACGGAAAACTTTGGCGGATTTTCATTCCTAGTCAATGTCAATTTGATGGCCAAAGCCGACCATGCCTGAGAAGAACACAAAATGTACAATACAAAAGCTGAACAATTAAAAAAAAAAAAAAAAAAAAAAAAAAACTCCCCTCATATTTCATTAGCCAAATCATTGTAGTGTCAGTCCAATCTTCACTTCAACTGCTTAAGGATAATGTTAAAGATATCCCACCATAAAATTAATGAAAACTCTGAAGTTAAAAAAAAAAAAAATAGATTAGTGGCTAGTTTTGTTCTTTAGGTGGATGATGACATTTCAGTTGCATCATGCTTAAATATTTGAAGATTAACAGTTATAAAAACATATACTAGATAGTTAATATTTTTAAAGCTTTTTTTTTATTTCCCAAAAGTTGTATTCTTTATTATTATTTTTTACTTTCCTCCAATACCGTTTTTAACGACAAATTGACATAAGCTATTTGTCATATACATTTATAAATTAGTGAATGAGTTCCCATTAGACCATATTTTATAGCTTGAGGATACGTACTTTGTGGGGCCTTTGTGCGCCTAATTTAACAAAGCATGATTAACATATTTAATGTTGTAGAAAACTAATAATAAAGAAGAGTGACATAAGAATTTTTAAATGAATTAATCAAATAACATATCTTTGATCACATGGAGATGAGTCATGAATGATGATGATGATGAAAATTGTCTAGGGGCGGCTTGCCTCTTTATATGCCCACTATCCTTATGGCGACTATGTCTTCGTAGGAATGATGTAACTTTTAGGACAAAGTGTGGGCTGTCCATCCATGTAAGACTTTTCAATAAATTCCAATTTGGGCAACCAAAATGAGCATGCATAAGAATAGATGTTTTTAATCTTTTCAATAAAGAAGATTAGATTCCTTTTTTTCCCTTCATTATTAGATGTTTTTCTTTTTTCTTTTTTTCTCTCCAAAATACAACTTATAAACGTAGATAGTGCATCATCAAAATTGTATTACAAGAATAGATGCATTACTTAGCAAATTATATAACATTTTACTATCACTGTATGATTTTTTGACAAGTTGAGTATACAAAAGTTATACTTCGCTAGAAATTTTACCTTCTGCAAAGTGAAATTCTAGTCATGTAGTACTACTTTTATACATACGGTGATCAATATAGGTTATAAAATAAATTTATTTATTTCTCTCTTTTTTAATGTATAATATCTATAATCTTTCCCAAAAAAAGCCGGTTTGCTCCTATTTCCGTCCCAACGTTTCATCCAAAATGACAGCTGCTTTTTTTTTTTTTCCATTGTGCTTTTTCTTTCTTGTTTTTTGATTATTTTTTGCTAAAAAGTGCCCCTCTAATTTGTTATATTTGGGCCCTTATACTTTCACCTACTTTCACCCATTGTATTATACTTTTTTTGCTCTTTTTTTTTTGTTTTTTTTTTAATTTGTGTTGTTCGTAAAATTGATACTCTAAAGAAGGACTAAAAAATAATTAATCTTTTTCTTATGAACTCTTCTCTTATAAGGACTAACAAATAATAATTATTTTTTTAGCCCTATTTTCTCTCTCTTCTTTTTTCTTTTTAATTTAAATTCTCTCTATTTTGTCGCTCGGGTCTCATAAAAATTTCCATCGTCAACGTAGGTTGTATTGTTTTGAGAAATTATAAGAAATGATCATTATGCTTATGTGATTTAAAATTATAGTAATTCTCTTCAATTATTAAAAATAGTCATCAAGTAGTTATAAGTGATAAAGATCATCTATATATTGCTATTAGACTCTGAATATTTTCTTAATTTTTTGAAACATGGGCTAAAATTAAAAAAAATTGAAAAATGGACTATTAGCTTATAAATACTTTTTCTTATTTTATTTTTGCTTGAAAAAATTGTAATATGGTGAAGATTACAAATATATGTAAAGTAAAGAAAAATTATCGTTTTATTCCTTAATCAAAGACATATATAATTTTTTTGGATTGTTTTCTGGCAACATTTGCATCGTCGATGAAGATAAATATATATATATATATATATGCCTAAAAAATTTACAATAAATAATTATTATATTTTTAATTTGTTACAAATTTTTTTCATCTTCTCTCTCTGTTTTTTTTTTTAAATAATTTTTTTACTCACTCGTATGAAGTCGGCCATAATTGTTTTCTATATATTAAACCCGTATGTTTAATGATTGTTTTATCACATGTTTTTTTTTATAATTATTTGCCTACTTTTTCTCTCTTATAATTCTGTCATTCTTTCTATATTTGAATTCTCTTTTTCTTTTCGATCAAGTCTTACAAAAATTTCCAATCATAATTTTTTAATTTTTTTTTTATTTATACACTTGTTGTACTTTTCTCAATTGATTTTTTATTTTATTTTTGTTATTAATAAAACAAATAAATAGCCATATTTTTATGTATATTTTTAACAATTAGCCTATGTTTGTTTTTATTAGCAAAATAGCCATACATTTGTATCTAGATTTTTGAGACTGTAGTCATTAATTTTTTGAATTCTGTTTTTATTGCTTGTTGCAGACAATATTGTCTAAAATTTTGTGTCTTTAGTCATGAAATTTGTGAATTATTTGACTGCATATATTTTTTGCTATTTATAAGATATTTTTTATTTAATAATAAGTTTTATAAAATTGGTTGTATAGGCAATCATTTATTTGTGAGTTGGTTATTTTATTAATGGATGTTTAAATTTTTTATTGCGTTTATTTCAAATTTTCTAAAATTTTGTGACTATAGTCACAAATGTTATGACTGTATATTTTATTTATTTAGTCACAGATTTTGTTTCTTTAGTCATAGATTTTTAGATGTTGACTTGATGGCTATTTTGCTAATCTTTCAAAACGTGGGCTATATCTTTAAAACATATATTGTAGAATGGCTAAATCCTTAACTGACCCTTAATAAAACTAAAAATTTTTAACAAGATTTTTAATTCAAAAAATTTCATATTTAAAAAAAATAAAAATTTATAAATTATAAAAATTTAGTTGCAATTTTTTTAATATTTAGGTGTGTCAGTTAGGTAAATAGTTATTTTGGATTGTATTTAAAAAAAATAGCCATAGTTTCAAAAAATTTAAAAATTAGCCATAAAACTGTAAGAAATTTCTGACAATAACAAAAATATACATAAAAATACTGTCAAAAATTTCAGCCACTAGTGAAAATTTTTTTACATGACTAGTTTTTAAATTTTTTGAAACTGTAGTTATTTTTTAAAATCATTTTATAAACCGTGGCTATTTTCTTAAAATTCCTTATGTAGTTTTATTTTACTTTCTTATATATATTTTGCAAGAATTTATACGCGCAACGTGCGTGCTTCAACTACTATTTTAGGAAAAATGTGGGTACTGCAATAGTTTACCAAAGAAAACGCCAAGAAGAAGATGAAAAGAGAATTGCATAAAGTTGCCAATATCTTTCGGCAAAGCCATAGGCACTCACTCCACCACTTTGCAGATGTTGCCTTCCCACCAAACCAACGCCAAACAATTACTCACCAAACCCCTTGGCTTGCTTGTAGCTTTGTCCTAGATAATACATGCCCACCTCACTCTTTTCTTGTTTCTTCTCATGTTTGAGGATTGACTAATCACATCAAGAAAGATGAAACGATTCTACTTTCTCCATTCTCATCTAGGCTGAAAAAAAGAAAGAAAAAGAAAAAGTTAATTAGGTAAATAGTTATTTTAAACTGTGTATTTTTAAAAAATAATCACAGTTTTAAAAGTTTTAAAAACTAGTCATAAAATTGTAAAAAATTTCTGAGAATGATAAAAATACACATAAAAAAATTGCAGAAATTTCTAACACTAAGCAAAAATTTTGTAAGAAATTTCTTACATGGCTAGTTTTAAATTTTTTGAAACTGTGATTATTTTTTAAAATCATTTTGTAAACAATGACTATTTTCTTAAAATTCCAAAGAAAAAAAAAGGCACTTCAACAACATTTTTCATATCTAAATGTTCAAATAGGGAAATATTTTTTCAAATGTTGATTAGAATAGAGATGAATATTGAAATACTAATAAAGACCGACAAATATTCATTTATATATATATATATATGTCTATAAAGTAGGTAAAATGATATCAAAATATTTTTGGTACCTTTTAAATTAATTTTACTGCAAATTTTGGTTTTTTATTGTATTCATTTTATATTATAACAAATTCAATAATTATTTTTGCAAAAACTTTGGCAATACCTATATGATTCTTAGTACAATAACTTTGTACCGATCAAGTTATTACTTAGTTTAATTATGCGTACCGAACGGTCAAAACAGAGGAAGCAAGCCACGACGAACAACATTCTCACAGCCACATATAAATCCCTCGCTACTAGTTGGACTTTACAATTCAATAGCTTGGTTTGACTTTATCAAAAAAAAAAAAACTTTTAATTTCAATAAATGAATCCGTCGCCACTCGGTTGGACCTTACAATTCAATAGCTTATTATATAATCTTACAATTCAATAGCTTATTATATAATCTTACAATTCAATAGCTTATTATATAATCTAAAGGAATATGTATCTCAATAATAGTGTTATGAACGCTAAAAACGAAAGTCTCGCAAAAAGGGGAAAAAAGTGCTATTATCAAGCGTTTCCCGCAGGACGTAAAATCTCGCAAGGCCAGAAGAACTTAAAACAACGAGAGCCTCAATGATTTAATTCAGACCCGCCTTATCAGACCGCGAGATGAGCTTACTTTCATGATCTGGCGCACTTGATAAGAGAAGAGGAACCAAAATCTTTCGGGTGATATAAATAGAGGAAGTGAGTAAATAATTTTTTTTATAATATCAACTTACCAATTTTTGTACAGTTTGATATATTGAAAAAAGTTCATCGCTCTGATTGAGGTAGAGCGATATTGACTAACATTTTCTGCAGGCCCCCAAAGTTTGACCTTATATTCTCTATTGCCAAAGTTTCAGCATCAACAGATTGATACTAGAATGAGGGCATGTAGCCCTTCTATTTTTTTACCACTCAATAGCCACTAAAAACTGATCACATTTCCAACCTCTCACCAAACAACAGCCTTGCAACAACGACCGACAGGAAGAAGGCTACCCGGGTATTCAAGGGAAATCAGCCTTAAAATTAATTTCCTAGAAGATCAAATCGACGAGCTCACTAAGGGAATGGCTCAGCTGTTGGAGATTATCATGCAGCTACAGCACAACCAGCCAACACGACACATGCCGGAGCAGCAGGATCGCATGCTCTGAGAGTGAGCACAACAAGACAGAAGTCATAAACAAGAATGGCATGAGGCTGAGAACAAACAACCAAACGAGAAGCAGGGGACCGTCCCTGACGGCACTGGAACCCAATTGTAATGGACTGAACCAAGACAATTGTTACAAGTATTTAATTTTGATATTTGAGACAAATTGCTTGAAATATTATCTTGGTTGAGTTTAATTTTGAGGGGGAGTTTCTCAGTTTAGTCAATTCTGGCCAACTTTGAATCATGTAAATAGTAATACAAATGTTAATATTTTGCATTTTTGAAATTTTGGACTTGTTAGGAATTGATTTTCATCTTGAAAGTGATACTAAAATTCCTAACTTTTCAAGTTCAATTTATAAATGCAATTTCTTAATTTTTAGAAATTTCACCACTTATTTATTCTAATTGGCCCATTTGACCCAACCCTAAAAGCCCAATATATTTAGGGCTCATCATATTTTCCCTCCCTCTCCCCCCTCACCAGCCGACACCTCTACCCTTTCTTTCTCTCCATTTTCTTGTCTGCCACTCCTGCCCAAGCCACCTCCGCACAGCTCCGATCGACGCGCCACGAGAATCCTAGCCGTTGTTGCCCTGCGAAACCCCCGTGATCGCGCGCCCCTCCGCGCAAGCCCAGCGTGCTGCGCCGGCCTTCCTTCGCACCGCGTGGAGCCGGCGAGCCCACGCCTAGGTCGTGCTCCTCTGCGCGCACAGCACCGACGAGCCTCGCCCTGCGCCTTGTGGCACTCTATCGCAGTGCCGACCGCCTCCTTGTCGTGCCCCCGCTCCCAGCCCGCGCCGGACCTCGCGGCTCCCCATTGTCCTCTGCTTCAACAGCCCGACGATCAGCCACACCACCCAGCCTGTGCCGCCTCCGTGCGCTGCTCGAGGCGTTCGTCCTTGCTTCGCTAGCTCCGAGCCACGCCGAGCTCCGCCTCCTCACTCGCGTAACGTTCTCCTGTCAACCGTGCCTCATCGCTGGGACACTGCTCCGCCTCATCGATTTGTGCGAGCCCAAGCCTCGGCGAGCCTCTGCGTATGGCTCCACCTCGCCTCATCGCAAATTCCATCACATCACGCCTCTACGTCCTACTCCAGACGTCGCCGTCTCTCTTCCGCATGTCGTTGAGCCACTTTGCAGACCCTCACCGAGTTCGAGCAGCATGAACTCTACCACTATGTTGTTGCTCTTACCCATCTCTGCTGCATGTTGTGCTCTGCACCGCCTCTACCTACGGCCACCCGAGGTGAGCCTCAAGTTCGAGCTAAACTTGATAAATTAATCGTATTTAGCTTTAAGCTTCTGTCGTGAATTAGTGTATTAGTTTGTTGCTTAAGCTTTGTTCCAAGACCTTAGCAATTTTCGTGCCTATGTTTGGTTTGAAATATCGCGGCGAACTTATGACTTTGGTTTCATTGGCCATTTTGGAACTAACCTTATAAATTGGAGCGATTTTGGTTTTACGTGTGTTGGTTGAATATAGTATCTTATTTCATAAAAATGGTTATGTTGACCCAAGCGTATAATTATAATAATAAAAAGGAAAATGAATGGATTTTTTTATTGTGTAACGTGCATATGGTTCGTGCTAATTTTAAATAAGTTTGGAGTTTGAATTAATACTTCGAAGCTCACTTTGGTGTTTTTCTATATTTTATAGCTTACGAAATTGTGATCGTAGTTGACTTAGTGTCTTGGTTGCGTTGATATTGTGTGGTTCTTGACGTTGTTTAGCCTTGAGAATTCTACCCTTGAGAATTATGTATGAGTGGTTTCGTTTGGGTCGGCTCACATGTTTTTTTTTTTTTAATCTATATTAGTGTGGCTTCAAACTTGTTTTTATTGTCTTGGTAAATTATTTTGGTGAGTAAATTTATGTGAAGGCTAAATAAAAAAAAAGAATGGTTAGTTTATACATTTTGCTAAATTCTTCATGGTCACTTTGGTTTTTGTAAATTGGAATCGTAAAGGGGATTTTACTTCAAATTACTTGCAAATCTCATGCATTGAGCAAAAGACCATCGTTTTGACAACTAAATTTAGGATATTAGAACGACTGGTTCAGTTTAGAAGATAATCGAGTCGTTCTGACCAAATCAAATTCTCAATCGTCTATGTTGAGCTTTCTAGTTAACTCAGGGCTTGTTTTGAAGTTCTCTTTTCGATAAGTCATTCGAGCTATTTCACAATTTTTTTTATAGGTTCTCATATCCTTGAGCTTTGCAGGCTCGTTGATGAAACGATTTCGGCTTCGCGATCCTTTAACTATCCTTCGCCGAAGGTAAAGCGAGCGGTCGAGAACAAATTCAAGTTTACAAAGAGTTTTAAATAAATGATTTTTAGTTCTTTGTCCCCATGTTAGTTGCTCTTGTGTGGGATCCGAGCCTTTGAGGCTTGGTGTTTAATTATGATTATGTTTTGAAATCAATTGTGATAATTGTGAGATATTTCAATGTGGGTGTTGTTGATAGCAAATTGTGATCGAACAGAGTTTGGTGCTGGGTTGATTTTTAGGTGAAGGCTTCGGTCGGGATATCCGAAAAATAGGAGAAATTTTGCCAGATTTATGGCTCGAACTTTAAACACTTTATATGACTAAGTCATAAGCCAATTAGGTCAAAGAATTTCTTTCTCACCTAAACTAGTCAAGTGACATATCTGTTAGTCGAGATTGACGGTTAGTGATAAAGTGATGACACTCAGAATGAGAATATCTCTAGAAGGATTTCTTGACGAACCGTCTGTCATCCTATCGTCTAGAGTTCCCTTCTATTAGTCCATCAATCCTTTGAGTCTCATTATCACGAATGATTGGTAAACCTAAGCATTGACCGTCTATTTCTCGTGTTAGATAGAAGTGCCACACATCAAGCTTCAAGGAGGGAGCTACTGAGGAAAGATCGCCAGGACCTAGGCGAGAGACTTAGGACCTCCGTTAAGCGGATCCCCACTGTGGCATAAGTAGACTTTACCTTGTATGGTTACCTTTGGGTACATGTATGATTACTCTCTTGATGCATGATGGATTCAATATTGTCGGATCTTATTGTTATTGTTGTTGATTGCTTTTAGGTGCGTGAGTATAGGATCACATCCCTACTTGTCTTGTTTGGTTAGCAAATCTGCAAGTATGAGATTGTAGATTTGTTTGTCTTATTTTGCTACTTATGTGTGTGTTGGCTGTATGTGTTTTCTTTGAATGTGTTTATCTATCAGTGGGTATGGGACCACAGACATAAAACTTCAGGATAACAGCGTGTTAATCGATTCAAGTTACGTGTTAAGTTCGGATTAGACTATAAGGGACTTAAAAGAGGCCAGGGTGGAAGACCTTCTTCACGATGCAATAAAGATGTCCTGATAGGCCCGCGAATGGCCCAGGGAGTCAAGTCGAGTAACTCTTCCTCATTGTAACAAAGACTTCCAGATAGGTTTCCAAGAGGGCCCGATAAGGTTATCCAATCAATCACTTCTATTGTATTACCTTAGTATCTGGATTAGGCCTGCTTGAGAGATTAGACAAGCTAATCTTTTTAATAGTAGTCTAGGAGCGTATTTTAGCGTGCCCGAAGAAATATTAAGGTAGTTCAAGGTAATAACTTGAAATATATATATTTATGTGTATGAGTATTTGTTTGTATGTGTGCATGTTTGTGTGTGTGTGGTTGCATGTCTGTGGGTACGGGACCATGGACACTGAAATTTCATGTATTGGTTGAAGTGATTTGCGTTAGTTGGATTGAGTGAGTTTAGATTGGCCTGAAATGAGGCCAAACCTAGACGGGGGCGTGCTAGAGTTCTGGAACAGCCTGAAAGAAGGCCTAGCCCAAACAAGGGCACACTAGAGTTTCGGAGCAGCCTGAAAGGAGACCTGACCCGATGGGACAGTTGCTGCGATAGGTTCTGAAACGGCCCGACGGGGCCATTAATTGCAAAAGGTTTTAGAACAGCCTATTGGGATGTAAGAAGGACGGCAGCGGCCCATTTGATGATTCAGATCTGTCTGATGGGGTAAAGTGCAGCAACGAATTTCAAAACAATCCAACGAGGTCACCCACTACAAAAGGTTTCAGAAAGGGCAGAGAGGCCCAAAAAAGGATGAGTCCTCACAATTATAAAGAATATCGGGACGGTCTGATATTCTTTAAAATTGCATGTTCAAGGGGCCAAGATTCATAGCATGTCCCGGATTATCCCGACGGGATGATTGCGCAATCAGTTCTTAAACAGTCCGACAGGACCACTAGTCTTAAAAGGTTTAGGAATGACCCGTAAGAAGTCTAAATATGTTTAAGTTCTAGAACGATCTACAAAAGGGGTCTATATGTGTTTAAGTTCTAGAACGACCTGCGAAGGGGCCTATATGTGTTTAAGTTAGAACGACCTGCCGCGAATGGGTCTAGATGTGAATCGTGTCAACACGTACCTTTATAAACTAAGTTAGAGAATTGTGAACTTGAGTGAGATTAAAGAAAGACAGAGATTGACTCTTGAATCAAGAGTAATTGGTTTTTAAGTTCGACCTCATTTCATGTCACAACTCTTTTGCAGGTATCGTACTCCGTGTAGTTTTAGCATCATATTTCTGAAATTTACTCCGCAAGAAAGGTTGTTAAAGACTGAATTTTACTCTTCGGACTACGATGACTCAATCTCCGAGTTCGTCCTTTTATTGTGTTGTGATATTATGTGTTTTGACTGTTGTGTTACTTATAGAATTAGCAATCTCTGTATCTAATCTACTTACAGGGCAATTAGCTCACCAGTGTGCTCTTGTCGCAGGTTGAATTAAAATGAAGCTTAAATGGTTAGGTGTTCCTTGTTAGTGACAGAACACTTCCAAGGAACACATGCAATAACTAAAACCGAGATGGTAAAAAAAAAAAACGAGTGAACAGTGACGTAAACAGTAACCAAAAAGTGCAGCAAATAAATAAAATGACACAAAGAAATTGGTTACGTAGTTCGGCTTTCGTCTACGTCTGCGGGGCCTCGCCCAGATGAAACGATCAACTAGAAATATCAAAACGAGAATGCTCGGACTTATACAAGACTTCGACTCCCTTTCAATCTTCGTCGCCGTCTCCTCATCACTCCTAGTGATCTACCCTTAATGAGATCCCCTCTCCTTACAAACAAACCCTTGACGAGATTCTCTGGTCTACAAATCACACATCCCGTGTAATCTCTCACTAATTTCTCGTTACAAAAGTTCACTCAAACATATACTCTCACCAGCACGGTTTATAGAACACCGTGTGTACACCACTCACCAGAGTGTAAACATAAACATAGAAATTCACAAAGCACTCAACTCACTCACTCTCTTCAGGTGACTCTCGTCCTTTTATTCTTCAAAAAAATAGATGAAATAGATGGGGAAGATGACTAGATGACCATGAATAATCTCCAAAAGAAAAGGCAATAAAGAAGCAATAATAACTTGGCCAACGATGATTATTTTCGGATCAACATAATCATCAATGTTAACAGCTTATATCTTCATGCGTGCCAGCTCTGTGTTTGATCACCGCGTGATATATAAGGAAACAAATCTTCCAGGTCAGCTCTTCATACACGGACTTGCCATAAAGACTTTGTGTTCGAACTCCGCGTGAGTATAAAAAGAAATACAATCAAGACAACTATCAAACTTGCCAAATATACATCAGGCGTCGCAACACCGCGTGAAACACATAAGGAAAGTTCCAAACTTATTTGGCAAGAGAATATCCGAAAAATACAAAGCATCATTGACTTTCTATTGAGAGAAAGTCATATCATATCATGCATAGTCATCACCCATTAATACCGAATAATATATTCAGAATAATGAAATGAATCAATAATCCGACGAATGAAATCAAGAAAATCAATCAAATTCGTCCAAGTCAACCAATCTTCACTTGCCAGATAAATTCAGTATTCGAAAACTTCATGTGACACCCGTGAGAAATACCCTAACTCATCCAAAAACCACACCAATCTTCAAGATTAGACATAGGTAATAAAAAATATCATCAAACAATAAAATGTGATTTTGTCAATTAAAATGCCAATAATCAAAGCACTAACAGATACGTTGGAAATAACCTTGTTTGTGCTAGCCTAGGGAACCCAGTGCCGCAAGCAAACCACAATGCCCATGGAAATATTGTCAACACCATCGGCAGCATCGCAACCAGTGGCACGTGTGCTTCCGATCCCGTCATGGATGAGATACGATGAAATATAGACATCCTCATAATCATGGGTGAGAAATGCCATCGCGGCGACCTATAAGGCTCGAACTCGATGTCTCAATCCCAGTGACCCACAAAGCTCAAACCCCGACGACCTCAAATTGTGATCCTCAAATGTCGTTGGTTGCCTCGACCCCTACGAGGCTATATGGGCTTGTGGTGGCTGACGGTGTTTGGGTTTGGTATGAGGTTTCGGACGTGTTTGGTCTTGCTGGGAGTTGTGGAGGTTAGGACGAGATCTTTGGCGAAGACTTTGTCTTCTTGTAGTTGGGTGCACGGAGATAATGGTGATGACCTCCGGCAAGACAAATTTGTCTCTTTTTTTTTTAATAATCTGGGTTTTGCTTATGCGCAGTGTTTGGATGCAATAATAGAAGGGATTCTTTATATGTTTATTGGTGATAAGGCCAAAACAACGTAGTTTTGTAATTGGACATTATAGGTATTTTACACTATTCCTCAACGCTAAGTCAACAGAAGGACTAAAATTGGATTAAAATAAAAATAAAAAAATAAAAAAAATAAAAAAAACTTCAGGGATATTTTGGT
Organism: Boehmeria nivea var. tenacissima; assembly: GCA_018132145.1. Taxonomy (NCBI): domain Eukaryota; kingdom Viridiplantae; phylum Streptophyta; class Magnoliopsida; order Rosales; family Urticaceae; genus Boehmeria; species Boehmeria nivea. Next base: position 4,603,386 of record CM030881.1, read on the forward strand.
TTCCAATAAACTGAGTGAGTATTCGTGGTATTTCGTGAAAACCAAAGCATTATTTATGGTATATTCTCATAAAATAAAACTAAAAAAAATTTATTGCCAACAATAAGCAATACAATTAGAATGGTGCACGCCACTTTTTCTACCATTGATTTTCCAATCAGTCATAAAATATGTTTTCCAACCGTGGGTTTATTTTACTTTTTCGCGTATAAGAATTGTTTAATAATTTTTACTATATGCTAGTGTCATGGCAGCAGCTCCGCACGTGCCATGATTTCTTTAAAACTTAATAAATAATAAAATACAAAAATAAGAAAAAAAAATTATAAAAATTTTATGATTTAAAAAATATAGAAAAAATTATTTTTTAAATAAAAAAATTATAAAATGAGATAATAATAAAATTAAAAAATATTATGATTTCAATAGAGGAAATACAAAATTTGTTGTTTTGAGATTTTTAAGGATTTAACCAAACACTTGAGTGATTTTTAGGATTTAATCATAGTTTCATGAATTTAAAGATTTAGTCGTTAGACACGTGTAACATAATATCTTACATGTAACATTTTATGTTTATGTTACACATGTGTTAAGGCTAAACCCTTAATTTCATGAAACTATGGCTAAATCCTTCAAACTTTACCTTTAAAATAAATAATTTCTTAACCGGCCCTAGTTTTTTTTTTTTTATAGCCTCTTTTTTATGCACATTCAATTTTAGGTTATACTTTTTCTCATTCAGTTATTTTTTAAAGACAACGGTTATGTTCGTCAATATTGCTATACTAAAAAGGATAATTATTATTATTATTATTATTTTACTTTTGCCCCTCCTTTAGATGAAGGACTTAAAAATAATTATTTTTGTTAATTTTAAGTTATTTTGTCATCACTCTTTTTTGTTTCTTTGTATATAAATTCATTTGTTCTGTTGTTGAGGTTCTATTAAAATTGTTTTCTCGCGGCCATCTCTTGTAATTTCTTCTATTTAAAAAAAAAAAAATTAGAGACTCATCGTACTATAATTATTTTTCTTTTTCGATTTATTTTTCAAAAATGCTTTGCAATGAATAAAACAAATATATGGGTAAAATAATAATTATTGTTTTTACTCTTTTTTATATTTCCTTTTTTTCTTTTTTTTATTTTAATTTAAAATTCTCTTTATTTGTTGCTTGTGTCTCAAAAAAATGTTTTGCCGCGGTCGTGGGTCGTTTTTTTCATCTTTAGATACCCTTTATATTATCTATACAACTCTTAAAAGAATCTAGGGGGCTTGGACGTTTCGTCCGAGCATGGACGAAACGTTTCGGCCCCCGTTTTTTTTGCGCTTTTTTCGGCCGAGCATGGACGAAACGTTTCGGCCCCCCTTTTTTTTTTTGCATTTTTTTCGGCCGAAACGCCGAAAAACGCGTTTTTTTAGGGGGTGAAATGAAATTTTTTTCCAAAAATTAGGTCATTATATAATTTAATAAAATAATAGGGACTGAAATGAAATTAAATAGGACTAAAATGTAAAAAAAGGGAATTTCGTGCAAAAAAAAAAAAATTGCCCCAGTCGCGGGCCCGCGTGCGTGGGGCCCGCGTGTCACGGGAGTCCCACCCCCTTTTCTGGCGCGTGCAAACCACGCGCCAGGCTTTTTTTTTTTTTTTCCTCAGTTTTTTTGCTCTTTTTTTTTTCAGTTTTTTTTGTTTTTTTTTCCCAATTTTTTTGCTTTTTTCTTTTTTTTATTCTTCTTCTTTTCTTTTTTTTCCTTTTTGTTTCTTTCTTTTATTCAATTATTTTTTCAAGCTTTCTTTTTTAATTTTATTCCCTCTTTTATTTTTATTTTAATCTTATATTTTTTTTTCATCTTTTTATCTCTCAAATTTTTTTTATAATGACACAATATTTTTATTTTTTTTTATTATTATCTTGTTTAATAATTTTATAATTTTGTCTTACAATTTAAAAAATTATTTTTTATATTATTTTTTAAATTTTTATAATATTTTTTCTTTAATTTTCATTTATTTTATAATTTAGTATTAAAAAAAAACTTACACGTGCGGAGCACGTGCTTAAAACTAGTACTTTAAAAAAAATGGTGTTATTCGTGAACATTACATATATTATATATATGCGGAAAAAAAAAAGATTTTTCCCTTTTAATATTTAATCTTAAGACATTCATTGTCTTTTTTCCCTCATTTGATTTTATTTAAGTTTTATGTTGTTGGCAAAGATAAAAAAAAAAAATATATATATATATATATATGTGCCTGAAAGGAAGCTAAAGTTTAGATTTTCGTTAACTTTTGTTATGCATAGCCAAAAAAAAGATAGGGTCAGTTAGATAAATAGCTATTTTTTACTGTGTATTCTTAAAAAAAAGCCACAGTTTCAAAAAATTTAAAAACTGGTCATAAAATATGTAAAAAATTTCTGATAATTACAAAAATACACATAAAATTCCTGTCAGAAATTTTTGACACGTGTGAGAAATTTTATTAAAAATTTTTAAAATGGCTAATTTTTAAATTTTCTGAAACTGTAGCTATTTCTTAAAATTATTTTGTCAACAATGGCTATTTTATTAAAATTTCCAAAAAGGATATACTTTCTTAACAAAATTTTTTTAAAAAAATTTACAAATTTAAGAATTATATATAAATTTAATTGTAATTTTTTTTTCCAAATCTTTGTTTTTATTTTATTTTCATATATAAATAAAAACAAGTTTTTTTTTTTTTAATTTCACAAGCGCAAGTGCTTTTATTAGTAAATATCAAAATAAAGCTGTTCACCATCATTTTTTTCCTAATCCTAGTATTTCACCGTCATTTATATCAACTTTACGTATTTCTGATACCATACTGAATAGTCCATTGTTCTTTGTTGACTTGCTCATTAGTGGATTGCAAATTTGCAATTGTTTTCCAATTAGATGATTGGTGAATCAAGAAAACTATTTAAATTTCATGTTAAATATATAATGAACGTTTTAAAAATTTTGAAAAATAATTTTTTTAGTAATTATAGTTAGAGTCAATTAATTAAGAGTCAGTTAGGTAAATAATCATTTTGAAATGTGTGTTTTTTAAAAAATAACCACAGTTTTAAACAATTTAAAAACTAGCCATAAAACTATAAGAAATTTCTGACACTAACAAAAATACACATAAAAATATTGTCAGAAATTTCTGACACTAGGCAAAAATTTTGTAAGAAATTTTTTACATGGCTAGTTTTAAATTTTTTTAAAACTGTGACTATTTTTTAAAATCATTTTGTAAACGGTGGCTATTTTTTAAAAATTTCCTTTAATTATTAATAGGCAAAATTTTTTTAAAAAAAAATTAGCATATATTTTTGACAAACTAAAATAGAAAAAAAGTGAAAATTTAGTAACTAGCTATTTTTAATGATGTTTTAAGAAAATAGCCAATATTTTGATTAATTAAAGTATTACCTATTTTTTTTAAGTACATAATGATGTTCATTTACTTTTATGCTTTTAATTCTATTATGTATTAGTGGTTGATAACTTGATTATTTAAAACATTACCCATTTCTTTAACACACAGAATAAGAAATTGCCAAATACCTAATAGGTCGATAAAAATATATTAAAAAAAAACCAAGGTTCAATAGCAAGACACAATAATGATGAATGATGCTTTGAAGAAAAAAAATAGTCAATGATTTCATTAATTAAGAAAATAGTATTGTGATTTTATTTTTATATCTTTAGTTTTTTTCAATAGCTAATGATTAGTATATATAATAAGGATGGTAGTCATATCTCGTCTTGATGAAAGTTATGATATAATTTTTGCGTAATTTCTTTGTCCGACGCGAATCAAGAATCTAACCACCTTTACATGTAACAAATAAGATAAAATATATTATAACAAGAGATCTTTTTGTTAAGACTTCAATAAATAAGTGTACTTTTATCATTTCGGTAAAATATATAGAGACTTTATAATTTTGTGAAACACTACAAAGTGAAAATGAAAAAACTTAAACAAAAGAAAAATAAAACGATTTAAATAAAACAAAACGATTGGAGAAAAAAAAAAGAGAGAAGAGGAGAGAATATGAATTGCACAAAAATCCCTAAGAATTTATGGAAAAAACCCTATAAATTTGCACAAAACCCCTAAAAGAATAGCTCGCTCGCTCGCTTATTGCGCCTCTTCACGAGCCTACATTTATTCTTGTATTGTAGCTTATGATTATGATTATCCTCGTCTATGTTTTTTAATTTATTTTCTATTCTAAATTCTAGTGAGTATACAATACTGACTAATATTTAGTTTGGTAAGATACACAATTAGGAAGCAACGAAATTTAAAGATAAAAACCCTAACAATGCTCTCCTCCAAAAAGAAAACCTCCCCACATCGCCACTCACCTGCGATTGATCCTTACGCTGCCCACACCTGTTTGCGACTGAGCTGGACCTGACTTTACTGTGTTATCCCCTTGGGTGCTCGACTCTCGAGTCTTGAGTACCCCAAACTTTCCCTTGAACATTGTTTTCTCGACCTAGTGTCTTAAGAAATACAGTTCCCCCCGACTCTTTTCTCCCCTTTCTTTCCGTATTTGGGCGGTTCCTTCTCTGAGGTTTTCCTTTGTGAGCTCCTTACCCTGTGCTTTTTGCAGATCTAGGGCCTATTTCCAAATTGCAACAATCAAAAGCTAGACGACTAAACCCTCCCTTTGCGGACCGGTCGTCCTAAACAAACTTTATCTTAGACCTTGACCCAGACTATGGTGAAGCTACTATTAGTGCTTGAAAGCTTCTTGTTGCAGAGGTTGTCGCTAAAAAATCAATGTCCAAGGGTCTCCTTCTGTCGGTTTAAAAGAGAATTTGGAAACTCAAAAATGGTTGGAAGTTTTCGGAGCTCAAATAGGGGCGTTTCTGTATAGACTTTGAGAATGAGCTGGATTGCGATTGGGTCTTTGAGAAATGCCCTTGGGTCATTGATGGAGCGCTTCTCAATCTGAAATGTTAGCCTGAAAGTGGGGTATGGGAAGAAGTTGACTTCTCCATGGCTCTATTGACGGTCAAGACTAAAGGCCTTCTCCTACCCTTCCTTACACATGCCAATATGGTCAAAATTGTCGCTATAGCGGGGTCGTTGGCGGATACCCCACCTCTGGATTCCTGAATATGGATTAAAAGGGACCATTCGTAATAAAGAGCCTCTATTTGCAGACTTTTGGTCCAGCTTAAGTATGAGAAACTCCCAACCATGTGCTTTAGATGTAGGGTGGTTGGTCATGATAAGCGAGAATGCAAAGCTTTCCTGGCTACTATCCAAAAAGGGAATAATGAACCCGTCCCTCTATATGGTACGTGGCTTAGTGTGGATTGCCCAGAAGGCTCGTGTTTCTCTGTTGCGTTGAAGGCTGATCTGGCGAAGCAAACCTTGTCTACTGCAGAGTCCTTAAAGAATATGAACCTTAACGATCCAATACTGCCTGCTGATTCTAATCCTATTTTTTCTGGGAGTAGTTTGTGATACAGAACGATGTCAACCAGTTCCCCCCGTTCAAAAGGGAAATGCAGCTCTAGTGGCCCCCTCTACTAATGTCCAGCTTGTTGTTCAAAATGAAGGTAGCATCCCTGTTGTTTCTTCTGGCACCTCTTCGATTCTGCCCTCGGAAATTAGTCCCTCTGCTGAGGCACGACAAGACAGCCCACATGAGAAGATTTGCAAGTCTCGAAGCCCACATCAATTCCTCGAATCATCTCTCATTCGCTGGTCGATGTCTCCTAAAGGTTGCTACTTCCTTGACCTCTTCAGACAAGTAGAAATGGTTCCCACTTTTAAACCTGCTAGCTCGTACTTAATTATCCTCCTCAATTGAATGACCAATTGCGATTCCTTTTAGGATCCAAGAAAAGGCGAGTGCAGGAATTGCTTTTATCCATCGCATCACAGGATGATGGAGATCGCTACATCCTTGATCATGGGCTCCCAGCTCTCATAGAAGAGGGTCTCGAAGTGGAAATTGCTTTAGGTCCTACTGATAAGTCAAAAAGGCGTAGAATATCTATCCGCTCCTTGCGGGCAAAAGGGAGATTGGGCTCCAATGCCGAGCATCTGAAGCAGACGCTTACTGATCATTCTTCTGTTACTTAGGATTTTCATATGGCCGAGGAGGCGGGCCTTACCATGCCCTCTTCGGCCCTATGAGGTTCCTAGCTTGGAACTGTAAGGGCGTGATCCGTGCCCCTACAGAGAAAGCACTCTGGGAGATCATTCGACTCTAGACCCCGGATGTGCTCTTCCTCATGGAGATGAAGGCTGACGATTTACGAATAACGTCCTTATCTAGGCGTCTTGGTTTCTTTGACTGCTTTGTGATTAATGCTAAGAATTGTGCAGGGGATCGCGCTCTCATGTGGAAGCAGAGAGTTAATCCAGTCTGCTCTTCGTCTTCTAGATACGATATCAAAGCTGTCATCCCAGGTGAAGGAAGAGGTGAAGTGTGGCTCCTAGTCTGCTGCCATGCTCCCCTGTACATGCGAAACAAACCTATTTTCTAGAATTCTCTAAAGGAATTCGTTACTGATTTTGAAGGGGCGTGGACTTGTATGGGAACCTTAATGCTGTGTTGGATCCTCTAGAGAAAGAAGGGGGCAGACCTTGTACGGAGGTAGATTCCCGTTTTCTTCGGAATTTCATGGAAAATACAGGTGGTGTCAACTTGGGCTTTGTGGGGAATCGCCTTATGTAGACTAACAAGAATTCAGTGGGGGGTTCCCTGATCCAGGAAAGACTCTACCGGGTTGTTTCTAACCTCTTTGGTGCATCAACTTTCCTAATACGAAGGTGTTGAACCTTCCAATCTGTGCCTCAGACCACGCACTAATCCTACTGGATCTTTTTCATAGTCGCCAAAACATAGTACCCCATTCCGGTTTATTTCTGCCTGGACTAAGCATCCGGAATGCAAATAGGTTGTTCACTCAGCTTGGCAGGTTAATTGTGGGGGTTCCCAAGGGAAGACTTGGGTACAAGACAGAGAACACCAAAAAAGCCTTAGCTTGGTGGAACAGGAATGTGTTTGGTAACTGCTTTACCAAGTTGTGGCTCTTGGAAAATGAGCTGGCTTTAATCCAAAATGATCCGCCCACCTCGAAAAACCTAAAAAAGAAAGCTGCAATCCAACTAGAGCTACAGTTAGTGTCAGATTCTATTGAAGAATTATGGCGACAGAAGTCCCGGGTTGAGTGGTTGGGCAATGGAGACCGTAATAATAGATACTACCATGCCTCGATGGTTATCTGACATCGTTGGAATCACATATCTGGTCTTAAAGGGACTAATGGGCGTTGGGCTAGATCACGTTCTGATTTAACCCAACTTATTCAGGATAGCTTCAAGCACATGCTCACACCCTATAGCGGACCTTAGCTTGTTGATCTCCCCGGTACTCTCCCAAAAAGACAACACAAAGTTCTTATCTCTGTTATCTTTCGAGGAAGTCCACGAGACGTTTTTCGCAATGGGGTCGCCAGAAGCTCCAGGGCCTGATGATTTCCCGGCACTTTTTTACAAGGAACATTGGCCGACCGTGGGGAAACAACTTCATCTCATGGTCCAAGAATTCTTCTCATCGGGTTCCTTCCGAAGGCGTCTCAACAAAACTTTCATTGCCCTCATCCCCAAGAGGCCTAACTCGGAGAATGTTGACCACCTAAGACCCATCAGCCTCTGTAACGTTGACCACGTTGCCTACAAGGTGGTCTCCCAAGATTCTTGCGAACCGTCTGCGGCTTCAACTTTATAGCATTGAATTTAATTACTAAATACATACTTATGGATGAGTTATTATATATTCCATGATATTATCACTATTTTGCATTCCAAGCATAAGTCCTGCTTATTCTATTACAAATCATGGATCTTATGTCTTAACCTCTTAACTTGTATAGCCTGTACTACGGCCATCATCGAGTTTTCTACAACCTGTTTGTCTTTTTCATTTCTTGCAGATACTGACTCACTAGGAAGGTGGATAGCGGAGAATTATATCCTGGCTCATGAAATCATGCATGTCATGAAACAGAAACAAGGGAAGGGCAGCGTCATGGGGGTTTAGTTGGACATGTCGAAACTTACGACATGATTGAATGGGGCTTCTTGAGGATTGTCTTGTGTGCTTTTGGATTCTCAGATAGGTCTTTGGGCCTTATTTTGCATTGTGTCTCCTCGGTTTCATTACAAGTCTTGCTCAATGGGAGTCTTCTTAAGAGTTTTGTCCCAGAAAGAGGGCTTAGACAGGGAGATCCTTTATCTCCTTATCTCTTTATCATATGTGCTGAGGTCCTCCCCCGCCTGCTCCATCAAGAACAAGAGATGGGCGATCTGAGTGGTATTCTAGTAGCTCCTTCAGCCCCCCTATTACGCACCTCATGTTTGAAGACGACGTGTTTCTCTTCGGCCGCGTTGATGAAACAAATGCAAATGCAATGAACAGGAGCCTTGCTGTATACCAATTATGGTCAGGTAAGCAACTTAACTTAGATAAATCATCGTTTGTCTTCTTCCCAAATTATTTGTAGTGAGAACGATCAAGAATACTTCAAGTCCTCGGAATGAAAGAGATGAAAGGCGATGGGAAGTACCTTGGGAACCCCCTCATCTTTTCTCAAAATAGATGCACTAACTTCGCTTCCTCAAGAAAAAAATCCTATTTCGTTTGGAAGGGTGGCAGAGTAAGCTTCTCTCGCGTGCCGGGAGGACGGTCTTGATCTCCTCTGTCCTTAATACAATGCCTTTGTACACCATGTCGACCTTCCGAGTTCCTTCCTACATTTGTAATGATATGGACGCCATTTTGAGGAGATTCTAGTGGAAGGGAGAAATAGGTTATCAACGGTTCTTTGCAATCAAAGTATGGAAGGATATTTGCTTGCCCAAGAGGGTTGGGGGCCTCGGAATCAGACATTTTCACACATCAATGGAGCTTTGCTGTCGAAGTTTGCTTGGGCGATTATGTTGCCAGGCAAGGGTATTTGCTATGAAATCCTCAAATCAAAATACTGCAGATCCGGATCCTTCCTCCATGTTTCACCTTCTCCATTTGATTCACAAGTTTGGAACAGTTAAGGATTTAATTTTCAAAGGCATAGGCTGGTTGGTGGGTTCAGGGTCGCAGATTCGCATTGCTAACGATGTTTGGACAAATTTCCACGACACACCTATTCCCCCGCCTACCTACCAAAGCGACAAAGTCTTGGTTGAGTCTCAACCAATCCTTGTCTCTGACCTGATCACGAATGAAGGTAGCAGTAGATTATGGGATTCTAATAAAGTTCACCTCTGGTTTCCACAGGGGGTTGCAACGGATATCCTTAATACTAGACTACTACCTATGGAGGAAGAGGATAGACCTATCTGGCAGGCGAGCAGAAATGGGAAATTCTCAGTGAAAAGTACTTACTGGCTTTCCACAGGGACCTTGAGCGAACATGAACTCCTCTTCTGGAAGATACTATGGAAAGTAAACTTACAGGAACGCCTCAAATTAATGTTTGGAGGGTTGTATCTGGCTGTTTCCAGGTGAGGTCGAAGCTCCCCTAATCCCTTGCTAGAGACTCTTCGTGCCTTCTTTGCTCAGGCAACGACGAGACAGTCCTACACATCTTCGCTTTCTGCCTCTTGGCTCAAGCTCTTTTGTTCTTGTCACCTAGGGGTATCTCCCCAGTTCCCTCTACCGTCTCCTCTGAGCTTCAACTCTCTAAATTCATGATTTCTCCACCGCAAGCTCTTTCAGATCTGGCAGAACAAAAATAATTAATGACCTTTGCTACACTACTAGTAGATATTGTTTGGAGGGCTAGGAATGAGATCACTCTTCATGGAAGCCCCATTGACAGGTTTGCTGTCACATAGGATCCGCTGCGGTATGTGGGAATGAGTACACAATTGGGTTTCGCAACCTAACTCCGTCGAAAGTTCTTTGCCCCATAATCCTGTTCAAACACCGCTGATATGGAAGCCTCCTGAGCCAGGTTGGATCAAGATTAACGTCGATGCCACTTTCAAGGATTTGCACACTGCTATCGGACTCATTGCTCGGAACCATGGCGGTTAAGTTTGTGATATTGACCTCACAGGCAGGCTCTCGTCGGCTGCTGAAGCTGAAGTTTGGGCTTTTGAGATTGACCTCAGCTAGGTGATTCGCAAAGGCTGGGAACGAGTTATTATTCAGTCTGATGCAAAGTCCTTATGCGATGCTTTTAATGCAGGAGTATTTCCTCAAGATTGGCGCACCAATGCCATCTTTGCTATGACGTTAAACTTTTAAAAGTTTATAATTTAGTTCAACTCTCTTGGGTTCCTAGACATCTGAACTCTGCTGCTCATGCTCTTTGTGCATGGGCATTACGTTCATATTTCTCAAGTTAATTGGGAGGCACTCCCTGACGTAGTTGCCAACCTATAGACTCTGTAATTTTGTTTCTTTTGGTTTCATTGAATGAAATATCTTGACATTTTTCCATAAAAAAAAACCCCCCTAAAAGAGGGCCCCTTGTGTAAAATGCAAAAAAAAAAAAAAGGAAAAAAAGGTTTTGGGACACACGCGCATGTCAACCAGAAAAAAAAGAGAGAAGAAAATGAAAAAAAAAAATAAAATTGGGGGTTGGAACGAGCATTTCGACCATAACATGGGTTATTGTCGAAAACATTATTCCAATCCCTCCATTTCTAATTTATTTAGCAAGGATAAACATATAAATTTTAAATACATTTAAAAGGGCTGTGAAACATGTCTTAATCGTGTGCATCACTTATTTAATAAACTTGTCTTAGTGGATCTTAATGCACTTTATCGTATTAATCATGTTCCATGTTATGATAGCTTAAACTCATTAATTTCTTTTGTAATCGTGTCTAAACGTAAATAGCCAATCCTAAATTTAATGACTAAATGTTTGAGAACAACTAATTTCTAGAAGGGGAAAAAAAAGTAAACTTTACAAATTTAAGAAATATCCCTCTAAATAAAAAAGTAATCACCCAATTGTTAGGTGAAGTTTGTGGGTTTCATGTGCAAAAAACTGTACTAAGATACACATTCCTTATTAAATTTACGATTTTTATAATAAATAACAATATATTTATGTTTGTTTTTAACAGTTAGCCTATATTTGCTTTTATTAGCAAAATAGCCATACATTCGTGTTTAGATTTTTGATACTACAGTCATTAGTTTTTTGACTTATATTTTTATTGTTTGTTGCAGACAATATTGTCTAAAATTATGTGTCACTAGTCATGAAATTTGTGACTTCTTTGGCTGCATATTTTTCTGCTATTTATAAGATATTTTTTATTTAAAAATAAGTTTTGTGAAATTGATTGTATAGGCAATCATTTATTTGTAAGTTTGTTATTTTGCTAATGGATGTTTAATTTTTTTGTTGTATTTATTTCAAATTTTTTGAAATTTTATGACTATACTCACAAATTTTATGACTGTTTATTTTATTTATTTAGTCACAAATTTTATTTCTTTAATCATAAATTTTTAGATGTTGACCGGATGGCTATTTTACTAATTTTTTAAAACGTGGGCTATATCTTTAAAACACGAACCGCAAAATAGCTAAATCTTTAACTGGCTCTTAAATTTAACTGTGGTATCAGCAAAAAATCAATTCAAAAACCATTTATTTTACACCTAACAAAAATTTGAGCTAAAAACTAAAAAATAAAATAAAATAAAAGGCTATAAAAGTGGGTCAAAATGGACCACTCGCATTTGAGCCACCAAAGACTCCGTCACCATGTTCTAGACGTTGTCAACGGCGTTCTTCATGCACGCGCCGTCATGGAGCGTATAAGAAAATTCCACTAATACTCGAGAAAACCCATCAAAGCACGCCACAGTATAAAAAACAACTACAGAGAAAAATAATAAAATCCCAATCCTCACAATTATCCTTTTATATTATTACTCAACAAAATCCATTTGGTCCCCAAAAAATTCTTCTAAAAACCTCTCTTTTAGATTCTGACGAATCAACGGAGAGATTTCTCGAGTCTGAACATCCAGAAACGAAAAAGAGAAAATCAAACATTTCCACTACTTCACAACAAACCTCGAAGAAAAAAAGAAGAGAATTAAATCAAAATGATATAAAGAAATCAAATGAATCAAAATGGACTTTAGAACTATAGTTGTTAAAACCTGACCAATCTCCACCCAAAAGGCATGCTCAATTGCTCCGTAATCCATGATAAATGTGTTTATTAAAAAAAATAAAATAAAAAAAATGTCCGAGAAATTCATTAAACACAACAAATAATTTATGAATTGTTTGAATTGCAATCTCAATAAAAAATTTATGGTTTAAATTATATTTCTATAATAATTATGCCCACAAAAAATTAAATTTAAGCTATATTATTATAATAAAATGTAGTTTGGTTTTTTTTTTTTTCAGAAAAGCCTTAAAAAAAAATATTTTTTTGCTTGAATAAAATTAGGGAAATTGTAAGAAATTGCCAAAAAAAATTTCGTTTTTAAAGTCCAGCCTATGTTTCAAAAAATTAAAAAAATAGCCATATTACGAATTGTATAACAGAAAAGTGTCACACAAAATATAACATATTTGTAAGATATTTTGTAACACTTTAAGTTTTACTCATTATTTTTTAAAGTGTTAAATAATATCTTATAAATATTTATAAATTTATTATATTTTATATGACACTTTTCTGTTATATAATTCATAACATGACTATCTCTTTAATTTTTTGATACACAGACTATCATTTAAAATAAATATTTAATTTTGACATATTTTTACAACTCACCATAAAAATAATAGTATTATTTGTTTGCCTGTGGGTGCTTTCCGAAACAATATTTTAATGGGGAACGAGGGCTGGTGGAGCAAAAAAGAGAGAGAAAAGGATAGTTAAAGAGAGAGAGAGAGAGAGAGAGAGAGAGAGAGTGATTGGAACGAGGGAAAATGAAAAGGAAATGAAAGAAAAGGAAAAGAAAATAGAGCTAGAAAGTCGAAGACAACGATGGTGAAAATCAAAGGAAATACAAAAGCGAAGAGAGTGTTTGAGATTCGAGCTCATTCCGTTAGAAATGGAACCTTCTCTGTTCTCCTTCTTTTCCTCCTTTTGATTCTCATTCTTCCTCGTCTCTAGGGTTTCCTTTTTTTTTTTTTTGGCAGAGATCATAATATAAAATAACTATGGTATTAAACAATTAGCGAAAAGATTAATAGTAATTAAATAATTAAGTATTTAGCTTGTTGAATTTCTTGTTATCATTATTATTCGTTTCTCGGGCTTCACTGTTGCTTGTCACGCACTTCTTCTTCTTCTAGTCTCGTCTCGTCTCGTCTCGTCTGCTTTTTTTTTTTTAATTTTATTTTTGGTTATGTATCGCTGGAGATTTGGATTGTACGCAAAACATACGCGTGGGAGATTAGGGTTTCGCGATCTTCGTCTGTGTGATTCGCGTCGTTCTGATGCTCGAATCGGCTGTGCGATGTGCGATTGAGGAATCTGGGATCGGTTAACAGTTTTTTTTTTTTTTTTGGAGGTTGTGATTTTAGAGTTTGTTCGTCTCTGAAGTGTCTGTGTGGTTGTGAGTTTTGTTTTGTCACTGAACTGGTTGTTGTTGTTCTGATACATGTTAAAAACCTTTTCGTTGTTGAATGGTTTGGCTGTGTAAATAGAGCTAGATTTGTGCAATCGTGTATCGTCCATTTGTCCTCCTTGGAAATATTTTGTGATCCTTGCAGGATTTGTTTCTTTTTCCAATTTTAGAAAAGGAAAAAAAAAAGAAAAAAAAAAAAGTAAACTAAAGTCAAAATCAGTTTTTAAGCCCATATAACACACATCAAAATCCAAAAATCGCCCACCGTTTTTATCGTGGGTTTGTCCTTGCCAAAAATAATTTTTGATCTAGAGTTCATACCAGAGTTTCTAAGTAATTACTAATTAGCGTCCGAGGGTAGAGTTTTTTTTTTCTTCCCCGTTTTTTTTTTTTTGTTTGTGAAAAAAGTGAAATATACCAAATTTAGGAGAAGAGTGAGAACAATTTTTCTGGAAGGAGAGGGAGGAAGAGCTGGTTCCATAATTTTTGTTGGGTCATTTGTTCTATGGGAATACCTGATACTTCACTACTAGATCTGATATCAAAGGTTGGGTCTTGGCTTTATTGGGGAGGAGCTAGTGATTTACAGCGTTTTTCCGGCGAGTTTGAGATGCCTGATAAGAGTTGCAATATGTGTTGTGAATGCCATACAAACTTCACTGACGCTTGTCATAGACACCATTGCCAAAGTTGTGGCAGGTGGTTTTGTGAGAAGTGTATCCTGAGCTGTGAATCGCTTGTTATCGAATCAAGTGGTGTTAAGAGCAAAGGTGGTTCGGTTAGGGAGAGCACCGTCATGTGCTGCAAGTTGTGCTCCGAGATGCGAGTTAGAAGGGAAGTTGGGAGGAAGTACGGCGAGAAAGTACACCCTTCTGTTTCTCCCCAAGAGAGCCCCGAGCCGCCATCTCCGTGTTTTGGTGGTGAAAGAATCAACTGTCCTGCAGATGGCGAATCTATTCAGAGTGATTGTTTTTCGCGATATCTTGAAGCCCGTGAGTATGGGCGTTCTCCCCGTGCTGTGGCAAGCGCGAGTATGTCCTCGTTTAGTGCTCACCCATCTCCGGTATCCGTCCGTCGCTATTCCAGCAGGTAAACTTTGTTAAGTTTGTGGTGTTCTGCAAACTTTTGAAGTTCTTATTCAGTCATCTATATCTAGTTTATTAGTTGTAAGCACATTTGAAAATGCCTTTGGTCCAACTAGAGTTGTCCTTAGCGTCCTTGTCTTTTGTAGCGCCATCTATTTTGGACATCTATGCTTCTTAATTGGGCTTTCTTCATTATCAGTGTTATAATGATCTATCATGAAATTTCGACTTGTGTCACCTTGGTAATGGATCTTCTGATAATTTTTCTGTCCAGTTGTCTATTGTTATGAGTTACCTCTAATAGATGCATGATTGCATAATGATTTTTATTTTTTTTCCTATTGATGTAGGAGTGACGAAGAGGAGGCAGAGGATTCTGGGAAGCACTTTTATAGTCCTTCAAGTGAATACTTTCATGACAGTTCGGATATAGATTCAATTAGTTTTAGTGCTAGAAATGAGTCTTTTTCTCAGTCGGTGGAATCGAGTCCTTATGACAGCCCCTCTAGGATTGATTATACTTGTTATAGAGTTGAGCTTCCTGTACAGAAGATGGAAAGCCTTGTGTCTCGAAATCGTAGTCACTTTGGTCAAGAGCCTATTTTAAAAGGGCCTGACTCAATGACTGAGGATCCAAATAATACAGATGATTGTTCGGATGACTTGTCAACTTTACAAAACCAGTATGAGAGATCACAAAGGCCTCTGGACTTTGAATTCAATGGTCTTCTCTGGTATCCCCCACCTCCTGAAGACGAGAATGATGAGGCAGAAAATGGGCATTTTACGTATGACGATGAAGATGATGATATTGGGGACTCGGGTGCATTTTTTTCGTCAAGTGGCAGCCTTTCTAGTTTGTTTCCAGCAAAGGAGAAACAGAATGAAGACAACAAGGAACCTCTTAGAGCTGTGGTCCAGGGCCATTTTAGAGCCCTTGTGTCTCAGCTGTTACAAGGAGAAGGTATCAAAATTGGTCAAGAAAATGGAGTTGAGGATTGGCTTGACATAATTACAGCAATAGCATGGCAAGCTGCAAGTTTTGTGAAGCCAGATACTAGTAGAGGAGGCAGCATGGATCCTGGTGACTATGTTAAAGTTAAATGTGTAGCATCGGGAAGTCCAAGTGATAGGTATACCTTAGATTTTTTTTTCCACAGTAATTTCATTGTTATGTCCTTAATATTAACATCATGAAATGTATTTTTTTTTTTTTTGTGCATGCAGCATCCTTGTAAAAGGTGTAGTTTGTACCAAAAATATAAAGCACAAGCGCATGACCTCACAATACAAAAATCCTAGGCTAATTATTTTAGGAGGAGCATTGGAATATCAAAGAGTTCCAAATCAGTTGGCATCTTTTAATACTTTACTACAGCAGGTTTTTTCTAGTGTGCTGTTCTAGCGTGTATTAGAAATTAAAAATATACTTTGTTCGGCTTTTAATCTCTCTCTCTCTCTCTCTCTCTCTCTCTCTCTCTCTCTCTCTCTCTCTCTCTCTCTACATGTTTTTCTTTCAGGAAAATGATCATCTGAAAATGATCATCTCAAAAATTGAAGCTCTTCGCCCTAATGTTCTGTTGGTAGAGAAAAGTGTGTCTTCATATGCTCAAGAATATCTGCTGACAAAGGAAATTTCTTTAGTGCTGAACGTTAAAAAGCCATTACTGGAACGTATAGCCCGATGCACTGGTGCTCTCATTACACCATCCACTGATAGTATTTCTACCACTCGATCAGGTCACTGTGAACTATTCAAATTGGAAAAAGTTTCTGAAGAACACGAGACTGCCAGTCAGTTTAACAAGAAGCCATCAAAAACCTTGATGTTTTTTGAAGGGTGTCCGAGGCGTCTAGGCTGCACGGTAATGTTTTCCATCTGCAATCATTTTATTCATATATTTTTTTACCTTTCTTTTCTTTTTCCAAGAATGAAACTCGGTACTTCATTGCTCTTACGAAATTGTTGTGGTTTCTCTTTTAGGTCCTGTTAAAGGGCGCATGCCGCGAGGAACTAAAGAAGGTTAAACATGTTGTTCAATATGCTGTTTTTGCAGCCTATCATTTATCATTGGAGACTTCCTTCCTTGCTGATGAGGGTGCATCCCTACCAAAGATACGGCCAATTGCTTTCCAAGATAGATCTATAGATGACCCTGCAAATTCTGTGCTCCCTGATTCAATTGTTTCAACGGATACTGAAGTAGTCAAGGGTTCTTGTCATGATCACGAAATTCTTTCCCTCAATCCTGGACATGAAGGACTTGAATCATTTGCTAGGGATTTCAGCCTAGGACATGAACTTCCTTCTTCGACTGACTTTGTGGACTCTATGGTTGGAAACATACTCGCCAGTGCAAGCAATGATGATTTAGCATCTAACATGCATTTAGACTCCTCTTTAAATGAAAACATTGATAGAAATGAACCCAATCTACTCTCTGATATTGGAAGTCCTTCCCAACCAGAATTGCAAGTAACCTCACCTCAGGACGAGAGGCAACCTGAGGACTTATATGAGCTGACAAAATCAGATAGGGTTGATGAAAATGACGTTTCAAGTGAGTACTTCTCAGCCGCTGACACTCATCAAAGCATATTGGTATCTTTTTCTAGTCACTGTGTACTTAAAGGAACTGTTTGTGAACGCTCTCGGCTTATGCGCATAAAGTTTTATGGCTGTTTTGACAAGCCTCTTGGAAGATATTTACGTGATGATCTATTTGACCGGGTAATTTTTATTTTTATTTTTTAGCTAATTTTTTCGATTTTTGGGCATAAGTTAGTTGGAATTAACTCTTTTTTTATTATTGCCAGACATCATGCTGTAGATCTTGTAAAGAACCAGCTGAGTCCCATGTTTTATGCTATACCCATCAACAGGGAAACCTTACAATTAATGTTAGGTGCCTTCCTTCTCTAAAGCTACCTGGGGAACGAGATGGTAAAATATGGATGTGGCATCGTTGCTTGAGGTGTGCACATGTAGACGGGGTTCCACCAGCTACTCGTAGAGTAATTATGTCGGATGCTGCCTGGGGACTTTCTTTTGGCAAGTTTTTGGAACTTAGTTTTTCCAACCATGCAACTGCTAATCGCATTGCTAGTTGTGGCCATTCTTTGCAAAAGGACTGTCTTCGTTACTACGGGTATGATTGCTGCCTTTACAATTGGATTCTCTTTTACTTTTATGATTTTCGAGTGGAATGAAGGTAATTATTGAGCTAAGAAAACTTTCACGTAACAGATTCGGGAGCATGGTCGCATTCTTCCGGTATTCGCCTATTGATATCCTCTCTGTCCATCTTCCCCCATCGGTGCTTGAATTCAATGGCCATGTTCAACCAGAGTGGATAAGAAAAGAGGCAACTCAGGTTCAAGATTCCATTAATTTCCATATTGCTTTATTGAAGCATATTCACAAAATTGTTAATGTGAATCTAAATTGGGTTGTTACAAACTTTATGGCCATTCTAATATAATCTGCTTGTTTTCTGACAGCTTATGGGAAAAATGGAAACCCTGTATGCGGAAGTATCTGATGTACTTGATCATATGGACGATAAAAGTCAATCTTATGGACATGAATTTTCAGATACATGTGAGTTGCAGAACCACATAATGGAGTTGAAAGATCTCATGAAAAAGGAAAGAAATGATTATATTGTAAGTAGCAAGGGAAGTTTTGATATTTCTCTCTAATTTCTGAATCATGAATTGTTTTGTAGAAAGCTTGTACGCTTTCCAACAACTTTAGTGTCGCCAAGTATCTTTCAAACTTGGAATATCTTCCTTAATTTAGTTGTCTTCCTGAAAACAGGCAATGCTTCAACCTGCTTTTGTGGAGACATCACAAGAAGACCAAATTACTGTAGACATTTTGGAACTAAATCGCTTAAGGCGTTCGCTTCTAATTGGGTCACGTGTTTGGGATCGTCGATTTTATTTGCTTGACTCTCTTCTGAAAAGGAATTTTATTTCTGGGTCTACACAAGGGAATTTATCAATATTTCAACCAATACAGTTGAAAAGCAATTCATTTAAGGAGCGCATACCCGAAAATGTTTCTGAATGTTTGAAATTGCCAGACTTCCCTGGGAATGATCTTTTGTTGGAGCAGACACAGCCTAATATGCCAATCTGCTGTGAACCTTGTGTTCCTGAAGAGTGCAAACTGAGATCTTATTATTGTAACAACCAGGAGGAAACACATGCAGACGGAGGAATTGCCAAAGACATAACATCATTTGAAAACACACCTTCCCATGAGTCTACCCTTTCTGAGAGAATTGATTCTGCTTGGACAGGTACTGATCAACTTCCGGTGAAGGCTCAACCTCTGCATGCATCATGTGTAGATGGAATTCAAACTGGTCCTGTCAGGCAGGCAAGCCAAGGTGACAGTCTACCCATAAGAAGGCTTGCACTACCAGTGAGAGTCCATTCTTTCGATTCTGCATTGAGAGTCCAAGAAAGAATCCGGAAAGGATTGGGCCCATCTTCTCTGCATATGTCATCACTCAGATCTTTCCATGCTTGTGGAGATTACAGGAGTATGATCAGAGATCCAGTTTCTAGTGTAATAAGGACTTACTCCCAAATTTTACCTCAAGAGGTGAAGAAGTTAAATTTGATTTTAAGTTCCACGCCCTCGTTTATCTCCTCAGCTTCAAATATGTCTGAAGGCGTGCAGATGTTGCTCCCCCAGACGGGGCAGAGTGATGTAGTCATTGCTGTTTATGACAATGAACCCACCAGCATAATATCATATGCACTTAGTTCCAAGGAATATAATGACTGGGTTGCTGATAAGTCAAATGAGCATGAGGTCAGCTGGAATGCACATGAGCTCAGCAGAGAAGAATCTACATCTTCTGCTTTCTCAGCTTGGCAGTCTTTTGGCTCTATGGACTTGGATTATATACGCTTTGGAAGTGGAGCAGAAGATGCTGCTTCAAGCATGAGTTCCCTATTCACAGACCCCAAAAAATCTCCTCATTTGAGGCTTTCATTTGGGGATGATAAAGCGAAGTTTTCTGTTACGTGCTACTTTGCAGAATTGTTTGACTCTCTTAGAAAGAAATGCTGTCCTAGCGAAGTTGACTTTGTGCGATCCTTGAGCCGCTGCAGGAGATGGAGTGCGCAAG
Source organism: Boehmeria nivea var. tenacissima (assembly GCA_018132145.1). Taxonomy (NCBI): domain Eukaryota; kingdom Viridiplantae; phylum Streptophyta; class Magnoliopsida; order Rosales; family Urticaceae; genus Boehmeria; species Boehmeria nivea. The sequence goes on from CM030881.1 coordinate 4,623,254, forward strand.
GGGGTAAAAGCAATGTGTATTTTGCGAAGTCATTGGATGATAGATTCATTATGAAACAAGTCACTAAAACAGAGTTGGAATCCTTTGAGGAATTTGCACCTGAATATTTCAAATATCTGATAGATTCCCTCGACTCAGGAAGCCCAACTTGTCTTGCTAAAATTCTTGGTATATATCAGGTTCGTCTTGACAATCCATTAAAATGCTTATCCATTTTTTTCTGTGTGTTTACTGGTTTTTTCAATTGTCATTCTTGTCTTCATGTTCTTATTTTCTTGGTGTGTTGGCAGGTCTCAACCAAACACCTGAAAGGTGGAAGAGAAACCAAAATGGATTTGATGGTGATGGAGAACCTTTTCTTCAAGAGAAGTATCTCAAGGGTTTACGATCTCAAAGGCTCTGCTCGTTCTCGTTACAACTCTGATACAACTGGGGCAAACAAAGTATTATTGGACATGAATTTGTTGGAAACATTACGAACAAAACCCATTTTCCTTGGAAGCAAAGCAAAGAGAATCTTGGAAAGAGCTATTTGGAACGATACATCATTTTTGGCAGTAAGCTTTCTGTTTTGTCTCCCTGTTTCTGCATCTCCAATATCTCCATCAATGTTCAAATTTTGACTTGAAAGTTTCAATTTCCAAATTTTTTTCTTAGCCGATATGGGAAGTTCAACACGGAAATTTGGAATTAATTAGAGCTTATTTCACCTGTGCTCTTGAATACTGAGGCTATCTCAATTTACCTATTAACTTAGTTTCTTGAAATTGGAACTTGCCAAAGTAAAATAATTCACCTTATGTTGCACTTTCCACTGCATTCCCAACTAGAAATTTGGCCATTGCGATTTCTTGGATGAAACTCACCAATTTCTTGCCAATAAGTTTTTCTTGAAGGCACAGACGAAAATGAGTTTCAATATAAATCAACTTTCGAAGTCGTGAATTTGAGTTTTGAACGAGATTTAAGTGACGTCGTAGCTATGAGACATAAGAGAAATCAACCTTTCTCATAGTTGAACTCATTCTTTTTATTATTGTTAAATACGGGTACTGATTCCTACTGTGTTTTTATTGTTTGTGCAGTCCGTTGATGTGATGGACTACTCTCTCTTGGTCGGGGTGGACGAACAGCGCAAAGAGCTGGTGTTAGGGATTATAGATTTCATGAGACAGTACACATGGGACAAGCATTTGGAGACTTGGGTTAAGGCCTCAGGAATACTTGGTGGTCCAAAGAATGCCTCTCCCACAATTATTTCCCCTAAACAGTACAAAAAAAGGTTTCGAAAGGCAATGACTACATATTTTCTCACTGTACCTGATCAATGGTCTTCTTGAACAACTTGCATGATTGCATTCTTTTTTGTCCGCAAAGCATGTGCTCGCTAATAAAATATAGAAATGGGGTTCGACATTATCTCTGCTAAGATAAAAAAAAAAAAAAAAAAGAGAACGTGATCATCACCCTATTGATTCCTTTATAATTGTATATGTTTTGTTTTTTGTTTTTTAATTTTTAATTGTTGTTCTTTTGTACATTAGCTAAAGTTGCCCAAATCAGTGGCTAAAAGTCCGGAAGTGTGAAAGAATTGACAAAGTTATGCTTCTTCTTTTCGGCATTTCAAAGTTAAGCCCCATTATTAAATTGAGAAATTCTACGTGAAGAGATGTCTGTCAATAGAAAACAACTGCTAAATTTATTAAAAAGATAAATTTGATGGTTCAGAGTGGTTTTTCTAAAAAGAAAACTCAGCCACGAAATCTCTCATTAAATTGCACTGTAAATCATGTTCTTATACTTCTTTTGTCAACGTGAATCTGTGGATTAGCTCCTTTAATCGGGTTCAAAGCTTCCTTTTATGTTTTGAAATCGGTTGTCCTATTCATTTCATTTTATTGTCTTTTCAAGCTTCCTCTTTCCCTTTAACAATGCGGTATGCCAGGAGCACAACAATAAAGCATATAGGAGAAATTTGTTTATCAAATTTCATTTTGGGCATTTTACTGTAAAATTATGTCACTTTGATTATGATAGCTTCTCAGAAATTATATTTTATCTAAATAACATTAATAACTAAAATTTGCTAAAAGCAAGATACAAAGTTTGGGTCGTTTGCTAATCAAAATTTGTGATAATTTAACGACTGGAAGGAAAATTTAGCTATTAAGAAAATTTAGGGGAAGTTGAGCCCACCCAAGGCCAAAGCTGAATCTCTGGGTTTAAGAAGAGAAGTAAAAACTTTGATTTTTCGATAAATGATTAGACACTATATTTAAAAAGAACTTAATCATAATAAAAAAAATGATAATTATAACCAACAAACATATTAGTGCTATGTGTATTGGGGGGGCGCGTGGGTACGTCCTGGGTTTAAGAAGAGAAGTAAAAACTTTGATTTTTCAATAAATGATTGACACTATATTTAAAAAGAACTAAATAATAAAAAAATGATAATTATAATCAACAAAAATATTAGTGCTATGTGTATATAACGGTTTTTTTTTTCTTTTTTAAACTATGGTACATGTTTTAAAGTTTATATAAAGAGCTTTCTACATAAGTCACATTTGATAACTATGATGAGAAACATCTTTGTAATATTTGAACTGCCTTTAGAAAACTTTGCCAAACAGGGTCATTAATATCTCTGTTTTAGTGACTCATCATTTAAACTAATTTTTTTGATTGACTAACATTATTTTACTTTAAATGAAAATATTCCACAAATTATGTAGTTATTATTATGAGTATTTTATGGATATCACTTTTGACTATTAAGAGATTTCATTTTTTATTTGAGTTAATGATTCATTTGGTCCCTCTATTGTTAATAAAATATCAGTTTGGTCCTTGTATTTTCAATTTAGACAATAAAGTCCCTTATTTATTCAATTTGGAATAATCAAGTCCCTCTTACTAACAGGCGTTAAATTGTTAACGTGTTTTACCATGAGCATTTCACGTGGATACATTTTTAGGGTAATATGGTAAACTAACATATTTTTAGGGGAAATAAAGAGACAAGTGGAAAATGGGAAAATTTTAAGGGTTTATCATCAGTTGGGGATTTGGACGAGAAAAGCTGCAATTTCGCAAGATGAAGAAACTTTATGCTATTTTGGGATGCTTCAATCCAAGCAAAAGATTCTATTCAACAAAACAAACACCAGATTAGCCTCTTTTTTGAATTGTCAAGTGAATGGTGATATACATTTTCTGATTCTTAATCTGAATTTTTATTTTTAATAGTTACAAGCTAATTATTTAGAATTTGTTCAGTCTGTTAACTTAAATGTGTAAATTTTTTCACATCAAAGATTGTTAGTTTTTGGGTGTCTTCTATCTTTGCCATCTAGGAGATTTTAACCTCTAATGGCTAATAAATCCTGAGATGCTACTTAGTAGACAAGTGCACTTATTGGTAAAATTTTTGGGTTTTTAATTTTAGTTTGGTCTGGTATTCTTTTGGGGAATAATTTTTGGCTGTTTGGTATTTTATAAATTTTTTGACTTTGTTTAAATGGAATTTTATGGATTATACTTTTGGTTAATTAGCTTATTTTGATATGATTATGGTATGTAACTATGAATTTTCATTATCTTTATATTGAATTTTGTTTTTTTGTTTTTTGTTTTTTTTGTTTTTGTGTTTTTTTGGAATATCAGAGGCAAAGAAGAGAAATTGGGCGTAATTATCTTTCTTGAAAATGCCATATAAGACATGTGCAAGATATAAAGTGGTCATACTTGGTTTGTTGAAGAAGACAATAAATATAAATGCATAACTAGAAGATATTGAAGACTTTCACGAACAAATGGAGAAAATATGTAAATCCAACTTGAAAAACTACAAGTAGTTGGTTCTAGAGTCAAAGAGTAGAAATTGGTCTTCTTTCCATTGCACTGTTGATTTGTTTGGAGGAGTGAAAAACAGATAAGGAATTGAAGAAGAGTAGATGCTATTTGGATGTGTAAAGACTGGTGAGTTCTAAATTCCTAAAATAACACAAAACAAAAACTTTTGCAATGCGAAAAATACTCGAAATATCAATTCTCTTAAACTCATGTATTAACTAAAATATTTTTAAGCCACTAATCAAAAGGAAATTTTAGACTTCCTCACGATTAGTCCACAAACAACTCCCAAAATCTTTGAATTCATAACCCCGCAAAATAAGGATTTCAACATTAATCTTTTCGAGCATAAAGTTCGCAGTTAAAGGAATAAGACCAACCAATTAACCAAACCAAGATTAATTCACCTAATACAAGTGTAGGCACAAGTCCAACCACCAAAAAAAAAGTTTATCAAGGCCCAAATAACTTCGAGACAATTTTGGCACAATCGCAAGTTTTCAATTCATAACTCGCTTCAAAATTGCCAACAAAATCACCAAAAACTCTAACAAGATCAACGTCGAGGTTGAAGTCAAAACGTCAATTTTTACACGAACACAGGCATTACAAAGAATCCACACATTTGTTCTAATCTCGCTAAGCTAATTGAAAGCAACAATTTGGATTTAAAACAACGCGACGATTAACTATACCGAGGATCATAACTTGCGAATCGAAATTAAACAAAATATCACCAATCATTACCAGCACAAACATAAGTTATCGTCGGGTTTGAAAACGAGTTTGAGGTATTACCTCAACGTGACTCGGAGCGTGCCCAAACACGGTGAAGGCAGCGAAGCGTCGCTGCGAATGGTTGGGCTCGGCGCTGCGATACGCGAAGGCGGGGCTGGAGGCACATGGCTCGCGAGGAGGCAGCGCGCAGGGCAAGGACGAGCAAATCGGGGCCGGAGCTGCGAGGGGCGGCGCACAAAGGCCCGGGGCTGGAAGAGCTCGCGCTCGCGATGGCGTGGGGCTGAGCGACGCGCACTGTGTGGGCCTGGGCAGCGCGAGTCATCGCCAGCGAAGCGAGTAGGCTTCTCGGGGATGAGCTTGCGACGAAGGGCCGACGTCGGAGGCTCGCCAAGCTGGGCTCACGCAGATCGGGGCCTCGTGCAGTGGGACGAGGGGCGGCGAGCGACGACTGGGCTCGCCGGAGTGTGCTCGCGACTGGGCGGCACAGGGGGAGCGCCGTCGGAGTTGCGCGGGGCTGCGGAGCTACGCGCTGAGGGCCGGCGCGGCAGGAGGCGGCTCGAGGCGGGATGGCACGGCACAGCGATTGAACTGGGCGCGGAGAAGAGGCCGCGGTGGGTCTCGCGCGGGGGAGAACCGGGCGGCGTTGCTCGAGCTCGTGCGGCTTGGGTCGCGTGAGGAGGCCGCGCGCGAAGAAGGCTGGGCGAGGCGGGGTCCGGCGCGGGAAGGCGCTGAGGCTCGGAGCGTGCTGGGTCGCGCGGATCGAGGCGCTGCGCGGCTGGATGAGAGGCGAAGGAAGCCCAGCGAAGCTCGGGCTGAGCTCGTCGGCGACGCGCGTAGAGGAGGCGAGAAGCGACGGCTTCCACCGGCGTGGTTGGGCAGAGGCGAACCGCGGGGGATCGCGAAGGAAGGCGCGGCGAGAGGGAGGCAATGCCGGCAGGGGCTGGGCTGGCCGGCGACAAGGGCGTGGAGTCACGGCGGAGAGAGAGAGGGAGAGAGAGAGTGTGTGAGGCTGAGAGATAGAGGGAGAGTGAGGGTGGCGGCTGGGAAGAAAGAAAAAAGGGAAAAAAGAAAATAAAGCCCTAGTGGGCTTGGGCTCAATTTTGGCCAAAAAGGCCCAAAAAATTTACCAACGGGAATGGTAAAAGTTCTCCGTGAAATAATAAAATTGCACACGTAATTTGGACAAATGAGAGTTAGGAATTTTAATATCGTTCTCGAAATAAAATAAACTCCTAACACATCAATTCAAAATTACAAAATATCCATCCAATTCCATAGTTTAAATCAGAACTCCAAATTGACCAGATTTAATGAAACTGACCAATTTTACAAATTGGTCATAACTGAGGCAAAAATACAAATTAATTAACTGGCACAGTGCTTTTAAATTCAGGTCATTACAATCCTACCCTCTTACAGAAGTTTCGTCCTCGAAACTTAGAACAAGTGAGGGTATTTCTCTCGCATAAAACTCTCAACTTCCCAAGTTGTCTCTCCTTCGGTATGGTTTTCCCTTTGTACCTTGACCGTTGGGATAGTCCTATGTCTCAACTCCTAGTCTTCTCGATCTAAAATTTTGCAAGGACTCCTCTTCATAGGTAACTTCAGGCTCGATGTCCAAGATTTCATGGCGCAGCACCTGACTAGGATTGGCCACGTGCTTCAACTGGATTCCCATGGCTTTGAGCAAGCCCTTTAAAATGCGAAAGTGAACCTAATATCTCTGTCTGAGACAGGGGGTACTGGCACTCCGTGGAGTCTCACTATCTAAATCTCCGCTAACCTATCCATGGAGTATGTCATTCGCATCGGCAACAAGTGCACTAACCTTGTGAGCCTATCTACAACCACCCAAGTGGCATCGCAATAAGGGCGAATCCAGTGGTCCCCGTGGGGATTGTCTTCACTGGAGCAGTTGTGAGACGCCCTTTGAGCTCTTGAAAGCTCTATTCACAAGCCGGAGTCAAAGAAAATTTGGTATTCTTTTACGTAAGGCGGGTTAAAGGTAGAGATAGTTTGGTGAACCCCTCTACAAATTGCCTATAGTACCCGGCTAAGCCCAAGAAACTACAAACTTCTGTAACCGTCATGGGCTATTTCTATGAACTCACAGCTTCAATCATAGGTGGATCCACCGAACTCCCTTCTTTAGATACTAAGTGACCAAGAAAAGAGACTATTTCCAACCAAAATTCACACTCCTTGAACTTTGCATAAGCCCTTTTCTCGGCTAATTTTTCCAAAACAACAAGCAAGTGCTTTTCATGCTTCTCCGTTGTCTTTGAATAAGCAAGAATATCATCGCTAAAAACTATAACAAACTTTTCAAGATAGTCTTCGAAGACGCAATGCATTAAAGTCGTACTACGGCTGAGGTATTAGTGAGTCTAAAGATCATCACCAAGGGTTCGCAGTGTCCGCAACGGATACGGAAAGCGGACTTGGGCAAATATTCATCGTGCCTTTAATTAGAGATAGTCCAATTGCAAGTCTTTACCTCAAGAACTGGTACGTTAGACCTCTACTAACCCACATTGTGAGGGATTGCGCAGCTTACCTCGTCTTGCCCTCATCTTGGCTCAAGGGATTGTGACTGACGCAATTACCCTCCTTTTCTAACATAGAGTACTAAGGCTCGTAACGGCGAGTGACCGGGTCTTATAAAACCCTTGTTGAACAGCTACTTAGCTGAATTTCAACCCATTTAATCCCGTACGGATCACACAATACAACGCCGTCGACATTGAGGTGGCACTCGATAATGACTCAATAATGAGCTCGATCTCAAGGTCGAGAGGTAATCTTGGAAGATTCTCGAAAAGGACATGAACAGAATTCTTTACAATCGAAATATTCAATTCCTGCTGCGTATCCTCATGGGACAGGTCCTAATGCGAGCGAGGAATCCCTGACAATCCTCATCAATCACCATTCGTAACCCACGAGCTGAGACGACGGGTATGACTAACCCCATTGATGACTCCACAAGCTTGGAGTTCTCCGTTCTAAGGGCTGTGAAGGGCACGTTATTCCCTCCACAATTCATCACCGAATGGTAAATGGGTTATCATTCCATGCTTATAATGTAATCAAAATTTCGCATCTCAAGGAAAAGAAATCTATAAGTAATTAACATCCTTTAGATAACCCAACTAATAAAAACCATAATACATCGTATACAACCATCCAAAGATAGTTATCACAGAGCACAGTAAAATTCAAATAGTTGAATCAACACAAAGCATTAGAAAAGGACAATTCGTATAATTCAAGATTTGGAAGTTATCAAGAAATAAACAAACCAAGCTTTTGAGAGGCTTGGATCTCTCCCACAAGAGTTGAGCTCTGCGATAACAAAATTTTACAAATAACCAATACGCTTACAGCATAATTCTTATATTCCAAACATTCATGTAAGCTAATTTAATTCATCACAAAATTTGATACGTAATTTATAAGCCAACCACTCTCATCACACACGACCAGACTTATTAGTAGGAATTCTACTATACGTCAACACTTATATTCTCTCTATTCTTACGCCTAGCATACGTGAGATGAACCGGTGGCCTAACACTCTTAACACAGGTCGAAGCTCTATAGTCTCATCTGTCAGGGTAGAAGCTTCGAACGATTAAGTTATCACGTTAACTGTCTAAGCTAACCTCTTAACAACGCTTTTCGTAATTGGAGTGAATCGCCTTAGTGCCTACTAGCGCCAACGTATTGGTACAAGCTCGATATGGGTCCCGTCTAAGTGTGTTGAAAGAGCCTTTAACCTCTCTTTAAATACTCTTTTCCACGCTTCCGCTGCGACACTCTGATAATCATAAAGATTGCGGGCATTTCTTCCCGATTAATGTTTGTGCGTCCCATGAAAAACAGATAGCTTAGCGCTTATCTTCTTGGGTAGTACGGAATTTGAACATCATCGAAGGATATTGATCAAGCCTCATAAAACCCATCGTACACACTTTCAAAATAATTCATCACTCTAATGCCTTTTTACCTGTCCTTGAGCATGAGTCGGTGGACGTGACAGTGTAGGAAAAGACTTACACTTTAAGTGTTCACGCGAGTTTTTTTTTTTTTTTAACTCGCGTTGTAACTGAGCCTACGATCTTACAACTGCACGAAACTTAGACCACTGCTCTTGATGGGACTGGCCTTAGGATGGTTACTTAGAAAAAGATGACAGCACGACGATTGGTTACTTTTTATTATTAATAAGTTATTTCGAAGAGAACCTATTATGCTCGGCTCAAGCAAAAAGGAAAGTGCTACGATTTTGTCAAGTAGAGTCTAATCGGCGCCTCAAAGAAAACTCTAGGCTGGGGCTCATCTGTGATTGATGTGTCTTTAATGACTTTCGTGCCTTTCGAAAATAGCCATCGCGTTCCTTCAAGTGATTTCGACAACCAACAACGGGAGAACTACCCATAATAGGAATTGATGCTAGTATCGAATAACATCAGGCCGATTTTGGCTTACTCGAGGCAACACGGGTTGTGGAGAACTACCACTCCGAACGAAAGCGTCTCTTAGACGGTCACACCGCGCCACAAGTCTCGGTTGGATCCTCTCGTCTCATCTTGCTCATACTATTTAAGTACACCTGCAACTAACATTACTAAATTAACATCTCATTGCTCATAAAGCATAATTAAGGGTTACTCACATTGGCGACAACGAAGGAACCACGTTTGTGCATATGGGGTTGTCTACAGGACCGGCTAAACCGTGGCTTTGATACCAACTTTGTAACGACCCAAAACTCCAAACGATATTTTAGTCTCGAAAAATACGGACAAATTTAAACTTTTTTTTTTAAATAAGTTACATAATTGAGCTTTTAATAACAAACATAAGGATTATCAATCCTCATCATAGCCAAAATAAATTTAACTTAAACATTTATAAATATGCGGAATTTAAAACATTCTTTGCCAACGATTAGCCGGTAGTCCACTGAGATTTTACAGGTCGGTCCCGTATACACTCGATGTTCCTGTCATTGTCGCCTCGCCCTTTTTGCATCGTGACAAGATACCTACGACACGAGCACACTAGTGAGCTATTAGCCCAGTAAGTGGATTAGATAGATGAATTGCTAAGTCTGCAGGTAACATACAATCAAGAGGTATCACAATATTATAATTCAACAAATGGATAGACTCGACGATCGAGTCGTCGTAGTTCGAAGACTAAACAACACTCTTAAATAATCTTGCCCGCAGAGTAGAATTCAGACATAATGTGCTGAACTTACGCGGGATAAAATACCTGCAAAGGAGTTGTGACATGTAACGAGGTCGGATTCAACGACCCAATAATCTCGATAAAGTTAATCTCATACTTTATTCTAATTTCACTCAAGTTCACAACTCTCTGACTTAGCTTATAAAAATATGTGTACACACGGTTTACTATTTAAGAATTCTTGATTCTATAATATTAAGGAGGTCGCATCGGCCTTACCCCTTCTTTAGACCTCTCACGGGTCATTCCAAAATTTAATACACATCTAAACCCGTTCGCGGGTTGTTCTAGAACTTATACAAATCTGGACCCTCTACGGGTCATTCTAGAACTAAGCAGCTCTGAACCCTCTGCGCTCGTTCGAGAAATAAACAACTCTGGACCCTCTGCGGGTCGTTCTAGAACTAAACAACTTTGGAACCTCTGCAGGTCGTTCTAGAAATAAACAACTCGGGACCCTCTACGGGTCGATCTAGAACTAAACTCTGGACCCTCTACGGTCGTTCGAGAAATAAACAACTCTGGACCCTCTGCGGGTCGTTCTAGAAATAAACAACTCGGGACCCTCTACGGGTCGATCTAGAACTAAACTCTGGACCCTCTGCGGGTCGTTCTAGAAATAAACAACTCGGGACCCTCTACGGGTCGTTCTAGAACTATACAACTCTGGACCCTCTGCGGGTCGATCTAGAACTAAACTCTGGACCCTCTGCGGGTCGTTCTAGAAATAAACAACTCGGGACCCTCTACGGGTCGTTCTAGAACTATACAACTCTGGACCCTCTGCGGGTCGTTCTAGAACTATACAACTCTGGACCCTCGGACCGTCCCGATATTCTTTATGATTGTGAGGACTCATCCCCTTGGGCCTCTCTGCCCATTCCGAAACCTTTTATGGCCAGTGACCCCGTCGGGTCGTTTCGGAATTCATTATTGCACTTTACCCCGTCGGGCCGATCCGGATCGTCACATCATAAACTGTGGGGAGGGCCGTGGCTCTCCTTCCCAAGACCCCTCGGGCCGTTCTGAAAGGTGGTTCGTTGACCTCCGCGAGGTCCCTCGGGTCGCTCCGAAATCTGTCATACAAGATGGCCCCGTCGGGCTATTTCGGAACCAAATCATGATCGCGGCCCCGTCGGGCCATACCCAAATGATCAAAGTAATGCGACAGAGGAAGGTCGTCCGCCGACCTCCCCAGGGCATCTCGGGCCGTCCCGAAACGAAATCAGTGGCCCCATCGGGCTGTTTCAGAACCGATCATGACTTGCGGCCCCGTCGGGCCCTACCCGTATACATGCAATGCTTTCGCTCGCTTTTTCTTGTCTTAGAGTTTTCTCTTTGACCTGCAATAAAGTCTCAACAACAACAGAAACAGTTTTATGCCTGTGGTCCCATACCCACCGACATATAAGTCATACTAACACATATACACACACAAACAGACACACACACCCTGCACAATAACCTGAACCACGAAGTTGAGTAGTTTTATGTCTGTGGTCCTATACCCACAGACAGATAAACATATACGTGAACACACAAGCCAATAAACATCTAGAAGGACACCACATATTATAACGAATCTACAGTCCCATACTTGCAGGCTCGTTGCACAAAACGAGACAAACATAGTCAAGAGCCCATACTCACGGCCCTAACTAGAATGGAGATTCACATAGTTTGACAGCCACAATTTTGGAAGCATCGAATGCTTAACATAATCTTAACATATGCACGATTAATTCAAGCAGGGTAAAGTATACTCGTGCCACAGTGGAGATCCACTTACCTGAGGTCCTAAGCCTCCCCGACTTGGTCCTCGCGGTTTTCCTCTCTTGACGTCCCTCTTTGGAGTATGTGGTGTGACACTTCTGTCGAATATGAGAATTAGAGGGTCAACATCGAAGTCCACTAAATATTCGAGAGGAATGAAACTTTAAGAGTTAATGGACTCATAGAATGGGACACTAGACAGTGGGTCGAGCAATGGTTCGTCGAGAAATCCCTCTAGGGGTATTCTCGTCCCGAATGTCGTTGACTTAACGCAACAATAAATCCAGACTATCGGGCCTTTCGTTTGACTAGATTAGGTGAGAAATGAGTTCCTTAAACTAATCGGTGTCTGACTTTATTTTATCACGTATTAAATATTCGAGCCGGAAATCCGGCAGAGTTTCCCCTGTTTTTCGGATATCCCGGCCGAAGCCTTCACCTAATTTCAACCCAACACCGAACTAATTTTGGTCACAATCCATCACAACAACCACACAGACAATTTTGTTCATTTATCATAATTAATTTCAAACGTAATCATAATTCCACACCGAGCCTCAGTGGCTCAATTCCCACACAAAAATAGTAGGCATCCAAACTAATTACAAAAGTCACATAAATGTTATCGAGATCTAATGTTCGGATCTTGTTTCTGATCGCCCACTTATACCTCTCGTAAAGGACGGTGAAGGGTTGTGTGTCCAAACTTGTTTCGTAGGCGATCCTGCAAAATTTAAAAGAATAGAAAAGATTGGATCATTTTAGAAAGCCTTAGTAATATTAGGCTCCGAGTTTAAAGAAAAACTAGACTTGCGACCACTTGGATTCGCGACCCGAAATCAATGACTACCCTTTTTTTTTTTATATATTTGAAAAATCTCAATCTCTTGCTTATTGGGACAATAGTTCGAATGCCCTTGAATTTCAACAAAGCGTTCGCAATTGAAAAGTTGTGCTACCTCGCTACACGCTCGGGTCATATTTCATTTTACAAACGACACCTCCTGGTGAGTTCTAAATTCCTAAAATAACACAAAACACAAACTTTTGCAATGCGAAAAATACTCGAAATATCAATTCTCTTAAACTCATGTATTAACTAAAATATTTTTAAGCCACTAATCAAAAGGAAATTTTAGACTTCCTCACGATTAGTCCACAAACAACTCCCAAAATCTTTGAATTCATAACCCCGCAAAATAAGGATTTCAACATTAATCTTTTCGAGCATAAAGTTCGCAGTTAAAGGAATAAGACCAACCAATTAACCAAACCAAGATTAATTCACCTAATACAAGTGTAGGCACAAGTCCAACCACCAAAAAAAAAGTTTATCAAGGCCCAAATAACTTCGAGACAATTTTGGCACAATCGCAAGTTTTCAATTCATAACTCGCTTCAAAATTGCCAACAAAATCACCAAAAACTCTAACAAGATCAACGTCGAGGTTGAAGTCAAAACGTCAATTTTTACACGAACACAGGCATTACAAAGAATCCACACATTTGTTCTAATCTCGCTAAGCTAATTGAAAGCAACAATTTGGATTTAAAACAACGCGACGATTAACTATACCGAGGATCATAACTTGCGAATCGAAATTAAACAAAATATCACCAATCATTACCAGCACAAACATAAGTTATCGTCGGGTTTGAAAACGAGTTTGAGGTATTACCTCAACGTGACTCGGAGCGTGCCCAAACACGGTGAAGGCAGCGAAGCGTCGCTGCGAATGGTTGGGCTCGGCGCTGCGATACGCGAAGGCGGGGCTGGAGGCACATGGCTCGCGAGGAGGCAGCGCGCAGGGCAAGGACGAGCAAATCGGGGCCGGAGCTGCGAGGGGCGGCGCACAAAGGCCCGGGGCTGGAAGAGCTCGCGCTCGCGATGGCGTGGGGCTGAGCGACGCGCACTGTGTGGGCCTGGGCAGCGCGAGTCATCGCCAGCGAAGCGAGTAGGCTTCTCGGGGATGAGCTTGCGACGAAGGGCCGACGTCGGAGGCTCGCCAAGCTGGGCTCACGCAGATCGGGGCCTCGTGCAGTGGGACGAGGGGCGGCGAGCGACGACTGGGCTCGCTGGAGTGTGCTCGCGACTGGGCGGCACAGGGGGAGCGCCGTCGGAGTTGCGCGGGGCTGCGGAGCTACGCGCTGAGGGCCGGCGCGGCAGGAGGCGGCTCGAGGCGGGATGGCACGGCACATCGATTGAACTGGGCGCGGAGAAGAGGCCGCGGTGGGTCTCGCGCGGGGGAGAACCGGGCGGCGTTGCTCGAGCTCGCGCGGCTTGGGTCACGTGAGGAGGCCGCGCGCGAAGAAGGCTGGGCGAGGCGGGGTCCGGCGCGGGAAGGCGCTGAGGCTCGGAGCGTGCTGGGTCGCGCGGATCGAGGCACTGCGCGGCTGGATGAGAGGCGAAGGAAGCCCAGCGAAGCTCGGGCTGAGCTCGTCGGCGACGCGCGTAGAGGAGGCGAGAAGCGACGGCTTCCACCGGCGTGGTTGGGCAGAGGCGAACCGCGGGGGATCGCGAAGGAAGGCGCGGCGAGAGGGAGGCAATGCCGGCAGGGGCTGGGCTGGCCGGCGACAAGGGCGTGGAGTCACGGCGGAGAGAGAGAGGGAGAGAGAGAGTGTGTGAGGCTGAGAGATAGAGGGAGAGTGAGGGTGGCGGCTGGGAAGAAAGGAAAAAAAAAAGGGAAAAAAGAAAATAAAGCCCTAGTGGGCTTGGGCTCAATTTTGGCCAAAAAGGCCCAAAAAAAATTTACCAACGGGAATGGTAAAAGTTCTCCGTGAAATAATAAAATTGCACACGTAATTTGGACAAATGAGAGTTAGGAATTTTAATATCGTTCTCGAAATAAAATAAACTCCTAACACATCAATTCAAAATTACAAAATATCCATCCAATTCCATAGTTTAAATCAGAACTCCAAATTGACCAGATTTAATGAAACTGACCAATTTTACAAATTGGTCATAACTGAGGCAAAAATACAAATTAATTAACTGGCACAGTGCTTTTAAATTCAGGTCATTACATCAACAGATTAGACAGGTAATCCTAGTTATCTGTTATAATAATATTAATATATTTGGTGTGACATGTGTGTGTTTTTCAAATTGTTTATAATCTTCATTTTTTTCTTTTTCATATTCTTGATTTACTGCTTTTTTTTTTCCCTTAGTTTGACTTGTTTTATTGGAAGATGGTTTACTGTAATCAATTTTCAACGTAAATTCTTTGTTCTACAACTCAAAAAACTGGTTGTAATTGATGATTGACACGAAACTAGTTTCAATGAAAAAAAAGAGTAACAAATCAAAACACATATGAAAAATCAAAGCAAGGTTCAATGAAGGGGAAAGAAAGAGACGAAGAACTCATGATCTTTGTGTAGCCGAGCATGAAATTCGATCGTAGACATGTTGTTTTCATCCCCAAAACTCTAACAACAATGGAGGCTATAAAAAATAGATTGAAAATAAATCCAAACAAAAACCCTATTTTAGTAAAAATAAGGCTAAAATGGTAAAAGTGACTCATAATTACAGCAAGTGGAAAGTCAATGGCAGACAACGTTTGAAATTAGACGGCTATTAGAGATAGGGTCTTAATTGATCCAAACTGAATAAATAAGAGACTTTATTGTCTAAATTGAAAACAAAGGGACCAAAGTGATATTTTATTAACAATAGAAGGACCAAATAAGTCATTATCTCTTTTTATTTTAGCTAATGGTTGAAAGTTTGTAAATCCCTATAGTAAATAAGAATATATTATTTCATTATTTCTACCACAATGTACATTTATAAATACCCCTATGTGTTCTTTACAAAGACACGTATAAATATAATATACTATGATAATGAGAAGAGCGCTCTTAATTTCTCTGTATGTTCTATTGTGTCTCTTTCTATTTCTTCTCTTGTATACTTTATTCAGTTTATCTTCTAGCAATTCCCATTAATTTTATAACACGTTATCGAAACGAGTCTCTAATCTATGTTTGTGTGTAGATTAATCAACTTGTGGTGAAAGAATTTCTTGTTGACGCTTTTATCTCATATCCTTCGAGTCATGTAGTAATATATTCTTATACATGTCTTTTGAGAAGAATATTTTATTTATTTATTTTGAGATAAAATATACATGTTTCTTATGTACGGGATTACAAAGTAGCCATATGTCTATTTCTATGATCAAATTTTGACATTTTGACATTTTTATTTTTTATTTTTTTTTATTCTATTGGCTACCATAATAATTGATTTTCTTGAAATGTTACTGTCTTTTCTACTTGTGAATTTTATTGTTATAAAAACCGAATATATATTAGCAATTGAATGAATTTCCTATTTGATTTATTGGCTATTGACAGTATATAAGCCAACCAAGTTAAAGAGAAAAGACCACTTCTGTATTTTCTTTAACTCTGTATATTGCATGAAGTAATATATATTGTCACGAAATTTTTTGATAGAATGTTTTATTGGATATACATATTCTCTGAAGTGAATATTCAATATTGACCCAAAGTAATATGGAACATTTATATTATAGAAAAGTGGTTTATTGGTTCTACATATTTTCCGAAGTATATATGTAAATGCTGATTTAATTTATATATTATCCAAAGTAATATATTTGTTATAGCCATGTGATGTTGCTTTTATATATTTCCTGAAGTGAACATAAAGTTATTAAAGGTTGGTCATAGTTAAGATATATGAAATTAGACATCCACAAAATCTCAAAGTTCTTATAAATAAATGACATGTATAAATAAGTAAATGAAAGTGAAAAAACTATAGATATGATATTTTTGACTTTACATATTACCCACATCTTTTATAAAAATTTTAATGGATTGGATTTTCATATTCTCCGAAGCGAATATGTGTATTATCTTATTATAAATCTGTAATGGTATCTAAAATGTAACCATATGAGATGTTCATGATTTTACAATTCTCTCATGGTTAAAGAAAAATAATTATTACTAATAGAAGTGAGTATATACCCTGTAAAAAATTACAAGAAAAAATATTAGTATTTTTCTTGTGATTAAGCAATGATTATACATATTCCCTTAAGATAATGTGCATATTTTACAAGGACAAAAGTATGGTTGTGATTTAAATACTTTTATAATTTAAGAAAATAATCACTATCACCTGAATTGATTATGTGTTTGAATAATTACATGACACAATGATTTTGATGGATTAAAAGAAAAATATCTAATTGACTTTTCTTATTCCATGAAGTGATTTTTTTTATTATTAAGTAATGAAATTAAAATTATAAAGTTTGTGCAACTATCATTCCTCGAAGTGAATGATCATTGTTTTAAAGTGAACAAAAAGAAAAAAAAATTAGCACATTTGTTTCTTAATGAATAGTCATATACATAATTTAGAGTGAATGTTATAAGATTCAACTGATTGTAACTTATGAAGTCCATAAATATTGACAAGCCAATAAAAGAGTTTGAAATTTTATTTAGATCGCTTTATACATTCCTTGAAGTGAGTGTTACGTTTATATAAATGACTATATATTCCTCGAAGTGAATATAATCTTATTTTAAATGGTGAAAATCTATATCAATGTTACTTAAATAACCATAACTATTCTCAAATGAGGATGTTACAAATTTTATTGCTATAAGAGTATTGTTTTAGCAAATCAATGCTCTTAATAGCTCATTTAACTTGATCTCTTATATTTTTTGAAAAAATATAAATATCGTAGAAGACACATTGATGACTATTAATATTCCTTGAAGTGAGTGTTATCATGTGTAATCAAGAATTAAAATAATGGTAAATAATGAAATATAATTATTTTCTTACTGTTGGTAATAAATTTTTCAATTTACCATGAGCATTTGAGATAGTGAATGTAAGAATTATTTTAAATTTATAAGCATATATAGTCTTATTTAGTTATTTATTAATTCTTGGGCTTTGTCCAACTATGCGGTGATTTAAATATTAGTCAACTAATATTTTGGGTTATAATGGCAAGCTAAAGTCTTACAAAGTCATCAACTTGACACCAATTTTATATTCCTTAAAGCGAATATTACAACATTAAAATGATCATGCATATTTTCTGAAGTAAATATATTAATGATGAACTCTAAAATAGTCAAAATGTATTTGACATTTTGATAAGACTCTTCTGAGTTCTCAAAATATTATATTGAATAGTGTCAAATAAATTCACTAGAAGTGAAACTATCATAAAAATGAGTCACAATAATTTATGAATTATTTTCATTGATAAGGTGATACAAAGACTTTAATATAAACATGTTGTATCTCTTGTTAGACCATCTCTAATGCAAATGTCAATGCCAATGCCAAATTTGGCACTAAAAAATGTAAAAATGCTATATTTGATATTTGATGCTCTAATGCACAAATGCTATTTCAAATGCTATTTTGTTATTTTATTATTTTTTAGTTGCAAGAACCAATAAAAGTAGTTGATGCTAACCGATAGTAAATAATACTACAAATAGTCGTAATGACTTCTTGGTAAGATGAAACTTTTTAAAATAAAATATTAGTTTTTAATTAAATGCCTAAAAGTTGACCAATCAATGCTCTATTTCAAATGTCAAAATTTAGCATTATGCTATACTAATTTGGCAACATGTATAGCACTTGTCAAATTTAGCATTGCATTGGAGAATGCTTTTTATGCCAAAATGCTAAATTTTGGTATTGGCATACAAATTTGACATTACATTGGAAATGCTCTTACGATGGAGAAATAAAATAAAGAATTATTGAATGTGCTTTCAATAATTTTACTATAGCTCCTGAAAGAGTTGATCTGTTGTACAATATTTGTTGACATGGTTAAAAAAATAAGAGAATTTGAAGCAAGGTGATAATACTCTATTGCTTTTATAGAGTACTTTGTTGAAATTATGGTATTAATGTTATTAATACATGACAACTTCAGAAAGTCACATATATGAGCACAAGAAGTGAATGTGATATGATTAATGATTGTGATGTAGATTATCACATACATGTAGTATGTGATACATAGTTAAACTTTGAAAAGGGAAAATGAGAGAAAAATAAACATGTTATATGTGATTTGAATATAATTATAAATTTGTTGACTTATTATTAGTCAATGGAAGTCACTATGATGACACTTATCAAAGCCACTAGAAGTGGGATATGTTGAATCACTCAAAAGGACTTACTATAAGAGTGAAATTTTCTTGGTGAATTTGTACGAGGTTTATTCATAATATGTCAAGCTCGACAAAAGTGAAAAAATAAACTCCTATATAGTAGTGCAATTGGTAATTGCTTACAACTTCATAAGAGATGAGTTTCATCTGATGATATTGAGCTTATTAAAAACCTTATGCCAGAAGCATGTATGAAAATAATTTTACGTTCTTTTCCAAATTATAATTAGAGAACTACAAGAGTTGTTATAGTGAACAAGAAGTCTATTTACTAAACGATATCTTTGAAAATTACTTAAAATTCCTACAAGCAAGTGTTGAATAGTACATAGAAAATAAATCTCGCCATCAGGAGGAGAGATATAGCAGTTGAATATGATCATCGCAGTAGTATTGTGAACCTGAAGTTCATAAAAATTATGCATTGCAATGCATATTAATATGAAAAGAAAGTAATTTTATAGCACAAATAAAGATTTTGATGCATAGTCTATTGAGTTTATGAGTCTAAGATACACTTGAAGCATTGAAGATATTTTAATTATAAATATTAAAATTCATTAGAAGTAGGGCCGTAAAAAAAAATTGAAAAACTGAAAACCAGTTATAAATAACCAAAAATTTGGGTTTTCTTTTTTCAAAATGCATTTCGGTTAAAAGACTGAACCGAAACCAAACATTCAGTTTGGTGTTCGGTTATAATTTTTTAATGTTCAGTTATAACCGAATTATAACCGATTATATATTATATATATATTTTTTGTTGTTTTAATTAGAAAATAGCGTGATGGTTGAGTGGAAACCTCCACACTCCCATATCTAGGGGTGGCAATTTGAGTCCGGACACGAGACACGACACGAACACGACACGAAATAAACGGGTCTGGGTCCACCCTTAATGGGTCTGGGTCTTAAACGGGTCGACACGATTAACACGATAATTAAATGGGTGAACACGACACGAACACGAAGACACGATTAAGAACGTTAAGACACGATTAATAAATAATTTTTAATATTTATATATATTTTCTTTAATTTTATATTCATTCTTATAAAATAGAACAACATATTTTGTTGATTTAGACATGTTATATATTTTTTTGATTGGTTTTGTAATTTTTTTCTTTATTGGACATACAGTCTTGTTAGTTTTGTTGTTGTTTCTATGTGTGGAATTATCTTTTTATTTTAATTTAGGTCATAAATGAGTTTAAAATTTAAATGAGTCGTATATGGATTGTAATACCATTAATATATGTTTATCATTAAGATATGATTATTAAATGGGTCTTAATGGGTCGTTAATGGGTAACACGACAAGACACGACACGAACACGACACGACACGATAAGTAAATACTACTAAATGGGTTGGGTCGGGTCTGGGTCTAAAAAAAGGTCAACACGATAAGACACGACACGAACACGATACGAGACAGGAATTGCCACCGTTTCTCACACTCCCAATCAAGGTTCAAGTCCCTGCAAAAGTTTTGTGAAATATTTTTCACAAAAAAAAGCTTGGTTAAGCAATTGGCACGGCTCGAACCTGTGAGGTGAGTGAATATAGAGACTTAAAGCCCCCAGAATACCACTTTGTCTGCATGCTTTATTTGTAATGTTATTTTGTAAAAAATATATATTATAATATATATTAGTTTTTTTAATAAATTCGATTATAACAGAATTTAACCGAACCGAAACTTGAATATTCGGTTTCAGTTTAGTTTGTTTTTAATGTTATTAAAACTGGTTTTCGGTTATATTTTATGAAAAACCGAATAATTCGATTCAAAAGATTTTTTTTGTGTCAAAAACCGAATCGAACCGAACCGATTTCAGCCCTAATTGGAAGAGAAAGATAACTATATTAGTGCTCTAAAATCACTATATACCCAAAGAGGTTATGAATTTTACACTGGCACTTTTAAAGTGACCAAACTCCCAAAAGAATTTAAATATAATCGATAGTATAAAAAATCATAGAAATTGTTAAAAGTCATGTACATTTAACTAATAAAAGAGAATTCTATGCGATATGTCAGTGGGAGAATAAGATTAAATACAACATAATATCGTCGGCATTATATGTTTGCATTTACAAATGATATTTTAAATTGAACGAGGATCGTAAATGTAATATGTCAAAAATTCGACGTAGATATGATTGGCTATGATTTAGAAAAAGATGCAATTAGTAAGTATTAAGGACCTGCAGTACATGTATTTGAACATGTAAGACTTATAAGGTATATGGGATATGAGGTTATTACGAAATAGTTTCTTAAAGAAACTTAAACAAAATATGAGTGGGTACTTATATATGTTGGATAAGCTATTACATTGATGAGCCTGACAAATTTCGTATGCGTTGTAGTTTATGTGAAAGTTTCAACATATCGATATTTGTATGAATTTAACATTTTACAGATTTAAAAATACATAAGCATGTAACACGCACTACATTTTGTAGAATTACAAAGATCGTTGTGTAGGGAAACTCTTGAAGAGTTAATATGCTTATAATAAGATGGGACAGAAATCTCATATAGAGTTATCTTGACTTGAACATCGAGGTTTATTGAAAGCTTATTCATTATTTATCATGTAAGAGAAAAGTCTAGAAGTACTTTCAGTTCAAATTACATATCCGTATATTATATTAGTTGTTTGATATTTTGAATAGACATAAATTCAATCAATCATAAGTAAGATGCATCATGGTGAAGTACCTTGAAATGCATATTTCTTGAATACTGATACCATCTCATATGTTGATGAGAATTATTAAAACTATCTAATCGATAGATACATCTTTTAGTTTTAAATATTAGAACTCATAAATATGCGTATGAATAGCAAATATGATTGAGATTGTCATATAGCATTTGTATCGAATACAACCAATATGTTGTATTATAAAATATTAGCTGAGCTCCTGAAGAGCAATTGATGTAATTGTAAAAATATAAATAATTTTATTTATGAGTCTCGAAGAGTTGTTGTTGTTGAATAATCTTAATATCATAAAAGATATGTGGATATGTCACATGGTTAAATAGTGAATAATAACATTTTAGACAATTAAAGATATTGGCATGAGAGGGAGACAAACACGTACGGTACTCTTTTTTCCTTTTTTCGGATTTTGTCCCATTGGGTTTTCTTGACAGGGTTTTTAATGAGGCAGTCCATTATGCGTGTAAAGAATGATGTACTCTTTTTCTTTCACTGGAATTTTTGTCCCGCTGGATTTTATCTAGTAAGGTTATAATGAGGCACGTTCTTTGTAAGGTGACATCCAAGACGAAGTGTTAGGAATCTATTTCTTATTTGAGCTAATGGTTGAAATTTTTTAAATCTCTATAGTAAATGAGAATATATTGTTTCCTTATTTCTACCACAATGTACATCTATAAATACCCCTATATGTTCTTTACAAAGACACATACAAATATAATAAACAATGATAATGAGAAGAGTGCTCTTAATTTCTCTATATGTAACAGTTGCAACATAGTATTTGAAGAAACTTAGCATCCGACCCATGATTTTATCCATCCAACAAAGAGAAAGCATGTGCACTTTATTTGGGCGGGTAATTTCCTTTGATGGATTGTGTAGATGTAAATTTTAATCATAATTCTTTTAATTATGAATTTAGAGTTGAGAGGACATATTTTTCCCTTAAGGTTTTATACAAGGATATCAGAATGCAAAAAAACTAGTTACAACAGGAGAAAAGCCTTGTGAACAATAACAAGGGCTACAAAATTATTCCACAATCTTTGTCGATTTCCATTCCAAAATCTTGGAATGTGAGAGAGACACCTATTCCTTCAACTCTTATGAACCTTTTGATGGCTAGAAAATGGAGGTTGGACGAAAGATTGCTTAGACGCTTAACATAAATATAAAACCTGACCAATTATTTCTTCATATATTCCATGATTGGAATGATAAAAATTATGAAAGCAATAACATCATTGCTTCGACTTGAAACGCGAAAAAGAACTATCATCAATTTTTTTTTTGGGTGCTAAAAACTTTCTAGTTAAACAAAAATATTTAACATTTTCAAACTAGTGAAAAAGTACCTTGTTTTGTAGGCAAAGTTCGCAAGGAATTTTCTTCCTCATATTTGAAGTTTTTTCCAATTAGTTATTATTATTATTATTATTAGTACATAATTTTCTCTACATAGCTGTAATTCTTCCTGCTCAATCATGTCCATAGTTTAAAAGCATAAAAATAAATAAAAGGTAAAGCGAGGGAATACTTAGAATTTATACTATAATAAAAATAAATACTTAAGTTTTTTAAGTAAATAAGTAACTAGCCAATCGATTAATTTATGGGTAAATTCTATAAATACTCTTTTTATGATTGGCGTTATTTCATATTGCCCCTTCATATTTAATTTGTTAGATCCGTTCCCCTGCACCATGAAAATGCACTACTAAGCTAATTCCGTCAAGAACTAAACGGAAATAAGACATGTGATCATCACATGAGATAAAAAACGAGGGTAGTTTGGTAAAATTAAAAAGATTTTTTATCCTCTATTTTTTGCAAGCAAAAAAAAAAAAAAATCCCTTTTCTCATCTTCCTCTGGTCATTAAGTTCTGTTGCTTTTTTTTTTTTTTTTTTCATTAATCTGCGATGCTCTCTCGTGGGTCTTTGTTCGTCTATGTTGATCAATACTTTCTTCCTTTGTAAAGTTGTCGTCCAAGAATCAGTAAATGATTAAACTATCTACTAATAATTTTTTTTGGCCTTCAAATGGAACAAATTACACCCAAACATGTTTATGTGTGTCCTTAGCTTAGATCCCTCGTTTGTGGCCTTTGAAATTGTGGCCGCTCTGAACCAACCATCCCAATTGATATCCTCCTGTCCTAATCTTTTTCACCAAAACAAAATCTGTATAAGAAAATTTGTGAATTAATTACACACGAAAAAAGATGATATGTGGTACACAACCAGACCACTTCGCACTTGACGGAGCACGAGTCGATCTACTTTAGGCGGCATGAGGCAACCTCAATGAGGCCAGCATCTTCAATAGCGGTTGGCGACTTTCTTCGACGATATTAACGACGATGGGAGAGCCCGACGATTCAGCCTCGCGAACCTCGACAATCCCAGCCTCTGATGCCACCAGCCTCGACGAACCCCAATGTCGCCAGCCCACGACGAACTACGACCGCCGACTCCCAACCTCGCAAACCCAGCCCCAGACGAACCCCGATGAACTCTGGCCGTCGACCACCGACCTCGCAACAGCCCCAGACAAAATTGAAGAACTCCGACGAGATTTGCAAATTGCCATCGACTCCAATCGATTTGCATCGAGAGTCAAAATCAAACTAGTGGAAAATTCAAATCGTGAAGCTCTAGGTGATCTTTTGCCAAAAACAGATATTTTCCTTCCTCTAGACACCATCTCATTCCTCACATTTTCCCTTCCCATAGTTGTCGTTGATTTCTTAACGTCACTAGTTTTGTTTCGGCTCAACTTTCTTCAGAGTTTAACCTTCTGCCGTATGCCATCAATAGTGCTCGCCAAATAGATACAAATACAATATTTTGGATGATCTATTTCACTGTTACAATATATATATATATATATTATCGTCAAACAATTCTCCTAATTTATCGGTCCTCTCCCGAACAAAGGCCTAGATTTTCCTAACTTTAAACCACAGGCCCCTCAATTGTCTCTTTTCTGGTGTCTAAGAACGCTGAAAGTCAGGGGGCCTTGGACTCTCGATATTCGTTACCTAGTTCCCTTAGTCGAAAGGACCTTTCCTTCTGGTGATCTAAGTGAAAGTAGACTGCTTGAGCTCTCCGAGATGGCAAGGAACAAGAGCTTTAATGTACTCAGGATTGACGATCAAGACAGGCTTCGAGTACTTCAAGCAAAATCTTCTCTTATTGAACATGACAAACGTACATGCGTGAGAAATCCTCTGGTATTCGTTCCTACATCTCTCATTCCCATTCGCTCCATTGAGTTCCTTTCATGCTCTTCCTTCCGTTTCGAATAACACTATGCGAAGTTCTACTTCCGGTCTTATTCTGGGCATCATTCCTCTTCAAGATGTAAGCGTCCTAGATTAAACAACGATGAATGCTCCTTAAAACCCTGATGGTTCCTTTTACTACCAAGTCAGTCGGAGGTACCGCGTAGTTCAGGAACATATGAATTGGGATTTCAGGAACTGAGGTATTCTTCCAAGAAAATTGAATTTTAGTTCTTCTGATTAAGATTGGGATTCTGAATGGGTTTCAAATTTCAAAATGCTCAAAGGCGGCAGAGTCATGTGAAGTGATATAACCAACCCCCATAAAATTGCTAATGCTATTATGAATATGTTGCACACCGTAGCCAACATTCAAAAACATTCGAGTTTGTCCATGAATACTATCTTCTCTATTTATAAGCTTTGTTTGATGAATGTGATTTCGCATGCAAAGCACTTTGCCTTTCTCAAACTAACAAAGCCACGATGAGAGAAGAAGTTCAAAATTTGAAGAAGTATTTCTCTGATTTCGTTCCGAGAAACGAGAAGAAGGCATTGGAATCTCGGGTAAATCAACCGGAGACTAAGAAGAACGCACTTATATTGGCGAACGAGCGTCTTCGGACTAGCAAACAATGCAATCGCCATAAAGAAAGAACTCTCTAACTTTTGTGCTTCTCGATTTAAAAGTGTTTCCAAAAAAGGTTATGATTCCAATTTGAAGAAGAAGACACTTGAGATTTGTGATTTCTCTAAGAGGGGTTTTGAATAAGCAGTTGCGAACCAACAAAAAATGGTGAATGATTCGGTAAAACTTTACCGACACCAGAAGAATAAATAGATTTTTTTGGGCTTTCAGCTCGAGTGGGGAACAACTAGCATGCTCCTTGCTGTGAGACATTCTCATCATCTGGATGCGCATTTCAAACGACTTAGGATCAATGGTAATTTATGTTTCGAGCACGTTGTTCCCTTAGTTGAAGAGGATAAGGATGACGATGGCAATAGAGGCAAGGAGAAAGATGTTGAAGAATTAGCAAGTGATTTTGACAAGAACACTTGAATCACTTTCATGTATTTTTGTATCTTGCTCCTAACTTGTAAAATCAAAAGCGTAATATATTTTATCTAACTAATAAAATATATTTGTGTACAATTTTGTTCTTAAATTCATGTTATTTCATAAATCATTTATTTTATTTTATCTATGATACTGTAAAGAATAGTTAATTCAACTTATCTCTTCCCGTGCATTCGATTCTTCTCTTTATGTTTGTACGTCGCTTGGAATCCTTGACTAAGATGTTTCTGTACATCTTTAGGAATCCTTCACTGAGATGCTTCTCTTTGTATGTTTAGATCAATCCTGCTCCGTTCGCCATGTTTTGCTTGTTTTTCATTGTATCCATAAATCACTCTTTGTGCTTCGGCTCAGTTTCTTGCTAGAATAATTTATGTTTAGACCAATTTCCTTTGTATGAATGACTTTTTTGTAGATCGATTTTTTTGCCAAATCTATCCTTTGGCATATCGATCTCACTCACCAAAATAATCTCTCTCCATATCATTTTGCCATATCTATCCTTTGCTATATCGATCTTGTAGTGCCCAAGTTTTTTAAGAGCATATCATGTCAATCATACCTAAAATGCATTTCATATTTATCACTTAGATTTCTTTCTATCATAGAACAAATGTGACATATAGTGTGCGATAAGACATTTAACTTATTCCTAGTGTTTTGTTCTAGAATATAAGCTTCGTAACCTTAAAGAATAGGTTATTAGATTTCTTTCTCTATTTAGAACCAAACAAAATAAAAATACAAGAAAATAGAAGGTAAATCAAAAGAAGAAGAATGGTTATTTCTAACTTAGCACGAGCTGGCTAAAATCGTCTTGCTTAGAACCGTTCG
Source organism: Boehmeria nivea var. tenacissima (assembly GCA_018132145.1). Classification (NCBI taxonomy): domain Eukaryota; kingdom Viridiplantae; phylum Streptophyta; class Magnoliopsida; order Rosales; family Urticaceae; genus Boehmeria; species Boehmeria nivea. The sequence goes on from CM030881.1 coordinate 4,650,037, forward strand.
ATGCTAGGTTTTGTGACCAAGCTAAGCTATGAAAATCTAAGGTCTCTACTTTGTATTCAGATTGATTTGAAATTTCTTTTACTTGATTCAAGCATTCAAAAGTATTTTTGGTTATGAGATAGGTTTCACCGAAGTACTATAGTTTGGTTTACGTAGAACCAAAACTAATGGTCAAACTTTATTCAAAGGGCTCTAAAGTAGGTTGCAACCTTTTGGAATGAGATAAAGTGTATTTTAGCATTATAAATGTGTATTAGTCATCTTGTTGTTGTTCACTTTAAGACACCTAGCAACAAAGTTAAAATTTCCACATGTGGCCTAAGTTTCTTTACAAGTAAGCTTTAGTTCATTAAGCTAGTTGCTCAAGTAATTTCACCTCCTTGTCCGACCATAGCTTATGTAGAGAAAAGAAAATCTTATTTAGGGTTCCTTTGAAAGATTTTAACCATTTTAGAGTGGTAGAAGTTAAATCGGAGCCATAGAACACAAGTTAGAACCGATACGGCGACAAAGGTACACTAGTTTATTTTTCTCTTAGGTTTTCTTTCTAAGTTAAGGAACATGACTTTTAGTTGAGTTTCTAAGTTATAAATATACTTTTTCAAGTGATTTGAAAGTGTGTTAGGTATTAGGAGCTTAGAGGTTTTATTGAGAAATCCTGAACAATGTTAGAAATTAGAAGGTTTCACCCGTTTTTTAATTGATTCTCTTAAACTTTTTAGCAACTAAATATGCCCTCTAGGTGGTTGTTGAAATGTCAACTATATTAGATTGATATAATAGTATTTTTAAATTCCTTTTATTATTGTATAACTCTTGCATGTTTATTTTAGTGAGTTATAATTAGATGGTACCGAATTTTGGCCCACGTAAATCTAGTTTTGCTCAACTAGTTTCTTTAGAGGTTTTACTTTGTTCTATTTGTATAAAAACCCTAAAATCAGTATGTTAACCATGTTTATAGTGATTTAGACTCTCCAATATATTTTTTAAATGATTGTTTGTTTTTAGGAGTTAAGGAAAAATTTGTGTTTTTGGTTATTGACCTAAGTGTACCGAAATACGTCAAATTTGTAACAGATTCGTGTACCGATTGGGAATTGTCATGAAATTGATTTATGCAGGCCCTAAATGAGGCTTTGGAATTAGAAAAATATCAATAATTAGGCAATATGCTGCCCGTTTGAAAACAAAACCGAAATGATAATGTTTTACTAAAAATAAGCTAGTTTTCCCTTTAGAACATTATTTCGAGTTTTCTTGCTAAAATTTATGAAGCTTATGCAATTCTAGTTTACCTTAAACCTTATTTCAATCTTTATTTCTATCCTAGGGTTAGTATTAAGTATTGAAATTTATGTTAAGAAATCCCTTACTTTACGTGTTCCAGGTGATATAACATACTTTGAACTTTGAGGATACTAATTCTTCTCTTCAAACCATCTTGTTTAGGAAGGAAAGGTAAGTAAAACTCACTCAATGACGTTACAAGGATAATACGTGCTATGTGTTTAATTTATGTTTCATGAATTACTATGTCTTTGATTATCACATGTGCATTCACGACATCACGTCTTTACGCATGTAAAAGTAAACGATTTTGTAAGTTGTACGAATTGTGAAACGATTCATTATACTGTATTATTCCATGTAGTCCTGGCAATATGGAGCAAACGGGTTTTCCGTTTCTGTTTTTGCCGGGTAAAACGGAAACGGGTACGAAAAACCCGTTTAAAAACGGGGCGGAATTCCGTTTCCTCAAAAAACGGGGAGGAAACCCGTAGTCTGCAACCCGGCCTTTTTTTTTTTTTTAAAAAATTAAATTTTATGTTTTGTAATGGAATTAGTATTTATAAAAATTGGTGTTTTATTGTAATTTGGTTGTTTTTCTTAAATTTGGTTGGTTAATTTTTTTCATTTTATTAATGTTATAAAATAAAATTAATTAGTATAAAATTATTTATACATTATGTCATTATGTACAAATTAAAAAAGGGGCTCATTAACAAAATGACTTGTCAAAATAACATCTTTCAACAAAATGACCCAACTATTAAAAATTAAGTTATTAGCCACCAAGCCCATGTGGATTGTCCAAAATACCCCTATTCGCCCAAATTTTGTTACAACCTGTATTAAATATTATTTCAGATTGTAATAATATTTATTACGACATGTAACAAATATTGATACAAATCGTAACAAACAAATGTGTTATAAAAATTAGATATTTCGCCCAAATTTTGTTACAATCTGTAATAAATATTATTACAGATTGTAATAATATTTGTTACGACATGTAACAAGTATTGATACAGATCGTAACAGACAAATATGTGATAAAAAATTATATATTTTGTTATATATGAGTATCAAAAGTTGTTACCTATTGTAAAAAAAATTGTTACAATCTGTAACAATATTTGTTACAGATTTTAATAAAATTTAGACGAACAAGGGTATTTTGGGTAGTCTTAATGTATGTGAATGTGCCTGGAGGCTAATAACTTAATTATGACAAACTCAGGTCAATTCCTTAAAACAAAGGCTAAAAACAGGCTATTTAGCTAAAAATGTCATTAAAAAGTCCTAAAAAGTTAAAAGAAATACCACACTTTATTGAAAATGTTATGAAAATTACAAAGTTAATTAAAATTACAATGAAAAAAAGCATCACAATGCAAAAAATAATAAAAATAAAACAATGAAAATAAAAATTGAATGAAAGTAAAAATGACAATTGAAAGAAAATGGAAAATTTAGAAATATTACAATGAGAAATACATAACTCTAATCTCGAGTAGATTGCGAATCATCCTCGATGTATAAGTTTTTGAAATATTCCATAACCTTCGCTGAACTCCTAGCTGTTTCTTGAGATCGCCTATCAGCTAATTCCCAATCTTATAGGATTGTCAGTATCTTAACAAGATCAGGTTTTAGTGATAGGCGGCGCTTATCGAGAATGAGACCGGAGGAATTGAAAGTCCATTCGGAAGAAACTAATGAGACGAGTACGCTTAAGACGTCCCTAGCAAAACGCGATAGGATCAGGAATGAAACTTGGTGCTCCTTCCACCACCTAAGGATGTCGAGATTGTGTAGTGCATGCTTAACCCAGCGTGAGTTGAGATATTTCTGGACTTCAATGTGTTAAGAGCCCGGACTTGACCTATTGTGTGATGACATTGACGACTGACTTGTACCGCATGTTGTAAGCATAGGGTATGTCCTCTTCACTAATAAGTCGTAATGGCTAACTTCCACCTTTGGGGGTTGGGTGTCCTTGTCACAAAATTTGTTTTCGTAAGAGTTGAAAACAACATAGAAATGAGTTTCAGTGTCTTTGTAAATTGTTTCAGTGTAAGGAATGCCCATATTTTCTCCAATAAGACGAAGTATATCAAAAAATTTGGTAAGTCGCATCCGCGGGTCTAATATGAAACCAAAAATAAGTACAAGTAAAGTATTGTTGTCCAATACCGCTTGAACTTTCCTTCCATATCAATAATTGCGGGTTTTAACAACAGATTATCCCTATGTTGTGCAAAACAAGTACATATTTCTAAAATCTCATGCAATGCTAAATGCGATGTAGGGTTGTAAACAACTAATAAAGAAACAGTAGCCAAATAAAATGTTTTCAGAAAACTATGCATCGCTTCAGCGATATCCCAATCCTCCTCCGTCATGACTTGTCCACCAAGCTCTGAGTTCCTTTCTGCAAGTTCCAGTCATCATCTACGTAATGAGCGACTATACTAATATAATCCTCCCTAAATCGCCCTGTGCACACATCCGAATTCCATCCCATGTTCGCAAGCAGGAGGGGGGGGGGGGGGGGGGGGTGGGGGGTGGGGGGAGGGGGAGGGGGGGGAGGCGTAGGGGGGTACTCTTATTGCTTCAAATTTTATTCTTTTTGATTGAGTATGTTGATCGGGTTCTGCACGGTTTCAAGTCTTGTATAATCTCAACGTGCTTCAAGACATGAGAGGGGTCACTCGCATACTTACTTAGCATGGAGACATAGAAGACATTATGTATGCCATACATAAAAGTCGGCAATAGAATTAGATAGCGCATTGCTCCTATTCGTTCAAATATTTTTGAGATATCCTATGAATCTGGGACTAAGCTTGCCCTTCTTATCAAATCTCACCATGCCCCTCATTGATGATGCCTTTAGATAATCTTGATCTCCTATTTAAAATTCAAGTGCTCGTCGATGATGGTCGGCGTAACTCTTCTGGCAGCTGTGCGAGGTCTTCATCCTTTGCTGAACCTTTTGAATAATCTCGATAACCAGGTAGACCAGTTCGGTCCCAAATGCCTTTTTTTTTACCCTTGTGCCAGTAGATTGATGTGCGACATTGTCTTCTGTATAAGGCTTATTGTGTCATAGCGATAGTGGCTTGATAATTATTATTGTAGGAGAATTTAGCTAGTGTAAGGGTTTTTGTCCCATGCTCCTAAAAAATCAAGAGTGCAAGCTCAAAGCATGTCTTATAATGTTTGAATCGTTTGCTTGGACTGCTCATCTATTAAGTGATGGTACTAAACTTCAGTTTCCTTGAGAGTGACCGCTGCAAGTTTTCCAAAAACTTGGAGGTAAAACGGCTATCCTGATTAGACGTTTTTGACATAGTGTTAGACCCTTGTTATGAGGTAGCGCGGCGGCATACGTCGTGTACGGCAAAATGGGGCCGAGGACACATTAAGGCGCCAAGGGTAGTAGTATTCACCAAGTATCACCATGTGAGCACCATAACGCCACATGGGCAGGCCGGGGCACCGAGCCATGCAGCAACATGTGGGCATGGACGGCTTAGCGCATGACGTAGACACGTCGGGTGCGCGGGCATGACCAGCGTGGCGGCCGCAGGGGTATTGGGCACAGACAACGCAGCGCGTCACAACAGGGAATGCTAATTCAAGGCAAGGCCAAGATATGCAAGGGTTGGGGGCTTGGTGGCGCATCTCGACGGAGAGAGATGCGCGGGCGTGGGCGCAGTGTGCGGTGCACCTTTTGGCCCATGTGGGCACTTTGCGCGGCCAGCGGACAACGGCAGCGTACGACTTGACGGTTGCGGATTTCGTAGGCGCATGGGGCAACGTGGCTAACGGAGTGGCGGAGTGACATGTCGAGAATTACGGGAAGTGGCAACTTGGCCTGCTAGCTATTCCGACACGTGCATCGACGTGTGGCAGAGTAGTGCGAATGTGGGCGCACAGGTGGCACACAGATGCATCGGGGAAGGACGTGGTATGGGACACGACCAAACACGTGTCAAGTTGCGATTCAGCAAACAAAATGTGGGAAAAGGCACTCAATGGGTAGTGGGCTTTGTAAATGGCTAAGTGGGGGACACTTGGCGGGGCTAGGTTGCTATGAAAACCCTACATGGTTGGGGGCATCAAGTACACCTTGTAAGCCTATAAATAGGCGTAGCTTAGAGTAGCTAAATAACCAAGTAGAAGGAGGGTCAAGTGTTGGGTTAAACACATCGGGTTTCCATTGTTTTAAGAACGGGTTAATAAAACAAAGGTTGGAACGGAGTTTCTGTAAACACTTGTGTGTATTGCTTTGAGTGAGTTTATTGTTACGCTAAGGCTGTGATAAAAGAGTTGGCTGAGACTAGGTTCGAGAAAAACTTAGTGCCATCACTCGGTATTTTGACATACTCAAAGTTAGCCCGTGTAACAAAGGGAAGCTTTGACGTGTATTGGAGGGGTTACAAGCGATGAATGACCTTCGAGATCGACTCAAACATTGGAGGACCTTGTGGGAATGCCAGATGTAGACAATGCAGACGGAACAGATGGTGGACCCAGCTTGGTGTCCAAATGGGTTCAATGTTGGAATATATAATGATATATATTATATATATTATAAACTTATTTTAAAAAATCCTTTAGAAAAGTAGCAAAACAAAAAAAAAAAAAAAGAAAAAAAAGGATATGCCAGCCTAATGATTAAAAGAAATAAGGTTATATATGTATAACCTTTATTACAAGATGCTTTCAATCTTTATTGAATTATGCCCCTTGGTGTTGATGGAAGAAGCCAAGACTTTGGCTATAAATAGCCTCCCCTCCGTCACATCCTACACACCATCAGTAGAGAAAAACAAGGAGAGAGGGAAGGAAAGAAGCAATGCTTCTTGAGAGCTTTGAGAGAAAAAAGTGCATAGAAGTTTGTCAAGAAAAATAGGAGTGTGTGGGAGGTCAAAATTGTAAGAGTGTTTGTGATATTGTGTAATGTTTGAGTGAGAAGTAAAATTATATTTTCTAATAGCATATTTTATTCCAACAAAGTGGTATCAGAGCGAGGTTATTAGGTCTCTTGATTTTTGAGTATGCTCTGTGGTTGTAGTTTTGACTGATCTTCCACATCTGAAAAAAATTCGTAAGATCTTATAAAATTAGTGAGTTGCAGATTTAAGTCCTCCTAAGGTTTTTGGGCGTGTCAGACTTATCCGTGTAGTCAAATTTTTTATCTCACTCAAATCATCGTAAATAGTGTTGTGGCATTTTTTTTTCCAATACTCAACAACAACAATTTTGATAATTGTAGTATCAAAATGAAGGCACTCCTTGGAGCACACGATGTTTGCGAGGTCGTAGAAAAAGGCTACAACGAGGTAAAAGATGAGTCGACAATATCCTCGACACAGAAGGATAATTTAAAAGGCTCAAGAAAGAAAGACAAGATGACTCTTTTCTTCATCTATCAAGCACTAGATGATGACGGTTTTGAGAAAATCTCAAATGCAGCATCTGCCAACGAAGCATCGGAGAAGCTTCAGACCTCTTACAAAGGAGAGGAGAAAGTGAAGCAGGTGCGTCTTCAAACTCTAAGAGGAGAGTTTGAATATCTCAATATGAAAGAAAATGAGCCAGTTTCTGACTACTGGTCTAGAGTTCTAGCCGTTACCAATGAACTAAAAAGGAACGGCGAGAAACTAGAAGATGTCAGAATCATTGAGAAGATACTCCGCTCTTTCGACTCAAAGTTTGAGACAATTGTTACTACAATGGAGGAAACAAAAGATTTGAACGAAATGACTATTGAAGAATTGATGGGATCATTACAAGCATATGAAGAAAAGAAGAAGAGGAAGCAGAACACCACGGATCAACAACTTCTCAAAACAGAAGTCAAAGACAAGATAGAAAGTCAAGGCAAGAAGCCAATTCAGTCGTGGTAGAGGACATGATCGAGGAAGAGGCCGTGGCAGAGGACGAGGAAGAGGCCGCGGTAGTGGATGAGGTTGGAGTTCTAACAATGACTTCAACAATTTTAACAACAATCAGAAGAGAGCAGAAAGCTCAATACGAGGCCGGGGAAGAGGCAATTACAACTCGAGATATGATAAGTCTCAAGTTGAATGCTACAATTGCCATAAGTTTGGTCACTATTCTAGGGAGTGTAGAGCTCCAAATAATAAAGTCGAAGAGAAGGCCAACTATGCCGAACAAAAAACTGAGGAGTATGGTACATTGCTACTAGCTCGAAATGCCGATGATGGAGCCCAAGAAAACACTTGGTGCCTTGACACTGGTGCAAGCAATCATATGTGCGGGAGAAAGAGCAGGTTTATGGAGCTTAATGAATTGGTGAGTCGAAATGTCTCGTTCAGAGATGATTCCAATATTCCAATCAAGGGAAAGGGCAGCATACTTATTCGCCTAAAAGACGGAAGACATCAATTTATTTCAAATGTCTATTATGTGCCCAACATGAAGAACAACATTTTGAGCTTGGGACAACTCTTAGAAAAAGGCTATGACATTCAAATGAATGACTGTAGTTTTTCTATAAGAGATGCAAACAATAATTTTATTGCAAAGATGCCAATGTCAAAGAATAGAATGTTTCTGATCAACATCCAAAGTGATGCGGCAAAATGTTTCAAGTCGTGTTACAAGGATTCTTTTTGGCTCTGAAATTTACGATTGTGTCATATTAATTTAAGAAGTTTGGAGCTGCTTTTGAAAAGGAAGATGGTGAATGGTTTACCCAGCATCAATCACCCAGATCAACTTTGTGAAGGCTTTCTTCTTGGAAAGCGATTTAGGAAAAGCTTTCCACAGGAATCTCACTCAAGAGCTGAAAAGCCACTCGAACTAATCCACATGATGTTTGTGGACCAATCAAGCCAAGCTTTTTTACTGGCAACAATTACTTTTTACTCTTCATTGATGATTTTTCAAGAAAGACCTGGGTTTATTTCTTGAAACAAAAATCTGAAGCCTTCAGTGCCTTTAAGAAATTCAAAGCAGCTGTCGAGAAAGAAAGTGGCTATGAGATCAAGGCCTTGAGATCTAATCGAGAAGGAGAATTCACTTCCAGTGAATTTCAAGAATTTTCTGAAGCCAACGGCATTCGACGACCTTTGACTGTTCCAAGATCGCCTCAACAAAATGGAGTCGCAAAAAGAAAGAACAGAACTGTTCTTGACATGGCACGAAGCATGCTTAAGAGCAAGAGAATGCCGAAAGAATTTTGGTCTGAAGCTGTAGCAACGGCTATCTTCTTGTCCAACCGAACACCGACAAGAAGTGTATGGAATAAAACTCCACAAGAAGCTTGAGCTAGGAATTTCTCACTTAAGAGTTTTTGGTAGCATTGCTTATGTTCATGTACCAGACGAAAGGAGGAGCAAGCTAGATGATAAAAGTGAGAAACTTGTTTTTATCGGGTATGACATGAATTCCAAAGGCTACAAGCTGTACAATCCAAGCAATGGAAAGACGATCATCAGCCGTGATGTAGAGTTTGATGAAGAAGGTGCATAGGATTTTGGCTCCCAAGAAAATGATTTAAACTTCTTCCCTGGTTTTGAGGAAGAAGAACAAGCAACAATAGAGCAATAAAGAGAAGAGCCTACTACAGCGCTTGTTTCACCGACACCAACCGATGATGGAAATTCACCACCATCTTTCTTGAAAGAAAGAAAAAAGAGCGTACAAAGAGTCTTCAAGAGACTTACGAAGTCACCGAGAGGCTTGACAATCTAACTTTTTTTTGTCTTTTTGTCGATTGTGAGCCGGTGAACTTCCAAGAAGCTGCGCAAGAAGAAAAATGGAGAACCGCAATGGATGAAGAAACTGAAGCCATAAAAAAGAATGACACATGGAAACTCGCTTCACTTCCAAAAGGTCACAAACCCATAGGTGTAAAATGGGTGTTCAAGTCAAATAAGAATGCGAAGAGAGAGATCGAAAAGCACAAAGCAAGACTAGTGGCAAAAGGCTACAGTCAGAAGGCGGGAATTAATTATGATGAAGTTTTTGCTCCCGTTGCTCGATTAGAGACTGTAAGGCTAATACTTTCTTTAGTTGCTCAGAATAAGTGGAAGATTCATCAGATGGATGTGAAGTCTGCTTTTCTGAATGGAGTTCTTGAAGAAGAAGTCTACATTGAGCAACCAATGGGTTATGTAGTGAAGGGACAAGAAGACAAAGTCTTAAAGTTGAAAAAGGCCCTTTACGGGTTGAAGCAAGCACCAAGAGCGTGGAATAGCCGAATCAACAAGTACCTTCAAGAGAATGATTACAAGAAATGTCCATATGAGCACGCTCTCTACATCAAGATCAAAGATCAAGATGTCATGATCATTTGTTTGTATGTTGATGATTTGATCTTCACAGGGAACAATCTAAACATGTTCAAAGACTTCAAAAATGCAATGACAAGGGAATTTGAGATGACTAATATTGGGCTCATGGCATACTATCTCGGGATTGAAGTCAAGCAAAAAGAAGACGGCATTTTTATTTCCCAAGAAAGTTATGCAAAGGAGATATTGAAGAAATTCAAGATGGACGATTGCAAGCTAATCAGTACACCGATCGAGTACGAAATTAAACTTTCCAAAGGCGAGGAAGTAGAAAACGTGGATCTGACACTCTTCAAGAGTCTCGTTGGAAGTCTGCGGTATTTGACGTGTACAAGGCCTAATATTCTCTATGCAACTAGACTTGTGAGTCGTTATATGGAAGCTCCAACGACTACTCATTTCAAGTCCGCTAAGAGAATACTTCGATACCTCAAAGGTACGATCAACTTTGGTTTGTTCTATTCAGTTTCTACTGATTACAAGCTTGTTGGTTACAACGACAGTGATTGGGCTGTAAACATTGATGATAGAAAAAGCACAACTGGTTTTGTGTTTTTTATGGGAAACACCGCATTCACTTGGTTATCAAAAAAGTAACTAATTGTTACACTCTCAACGTGCGAAGCTGAGTATATGGCTACTACTGCATGGACCTGTCATGCAATTTGGCTCAGAAATCTTTTGAAAGAATTAAGCATGTCCCAAATTGATCGAACAGATATTTGTGTCGACAACAAGTCAGCAATTGCTTTGGCAAAAAATCCAGTGTTTCATGATCGAACCAAGCATATCGATACTCTCTACCACTATATAAAGAGTGCATTGCTAGCGGTGAAGTGCAACTCAAGTTTGTCAAGTCTCGAGATCAAATCGCAGACATCTTTACAAAGCCATTGAAGCAAGAAGATTTTGTTATATTAAGAAACTCACTTGGTGTTGTAAAATAAGATTAAAGGGGGGTGTTGGAATATATAATGGTATATATTATAAACTTATTTTAAAAGATCCTTTAGGGAAGTAGCAAAACGAGAAAAAAAAAAGAAAAAAAAAGATATGCCAGCCAAATGATTAAAAGAAATAAGGTTATATATGTATAACCTTTATTACAAGATGCTTTCAATCTTTATTGAATTATGCCCCTTGGTGTTGATGGAAGAAGCCAAGACTTTGGCTATAAATAGCCTCCCCTCCCTCACATCCTACACACCATCAGTAGAGAAAAACAAGGAGAGAGGGAAAGAAAGAAGCAACACTTCTTGAGAGCTTTGAGAGAAAAAAGTGCGTAGAAGTTTGTCAAGAAAAATAGGAGTGTGTGGGAAGTCAAAATTGTAAGAGTGTTTGTGATATTGTGTAATGTTTGAGTGAGAAATAAAGTTATATTTTCTAGTAGCATATTTTATTCCAACATTCAACACGGTGAGCATATTTCAAGCGTGTCTTCTGCCCACGCAGAGCTCGTTTGAGATGTCGGGTCTCGGTTCGTGTCCGCAATGGAGGAGTTGCTATCCTTTGTCAACTAAGTGAATGAGCAATTCATGGAGCTGGAGGATGAAGTTGCCTTGATTAGGAGGGCTTTGAACAATTCGTCCACGGGAGACGTTGCTGCTTTAAAGGTTAAGGTGCCGGAACCAAAATCCTTCAACGGCAGCCGAAATGCCAAAGAGTTGGAGAACTTCTTGTGGGACGTCGAGTAATATTTCAAAGCAGACAAAGTACCAGGACTTGCATGGCAGATGATGCGAGTGCAGGCAGACTCGACATCGACACTTGGAAGATGCTTTGAAAAGAGTTGAAGGCTCAATTTCTACCTTACAATGCGGGCTGGATTGTAACGCAAGCTCTCAAAAATCTCAAGCACAACGGGACAATGCCAGAATATGTGACGAAATTTGCATCTCTCATGTTGGATATACATGGGATGTCCGAGGAGGACAAGTTGTTCAATTTCATTTCAGGTTTGCAGCCGTAGGCGCAGACGGAGTTGCGTAGGCACGGGGTGACGAATTTACCCACTGCCATGGCAGCGGCTGAAAGACTGGTGTACTTTGTGAACCTAGCGGGGAACTTTTGAGGGGAAGGGGTTCGAGAGCAACAAAGATGGCAAGCATCATGAAGGGAAAACTGGCAAATCTCACTAAGGCAGATCGGTTATGGAAGCAAGCAGGATCATGGGTGGTGGTGCTGCGGGTAACGGTAAGGGAAAGGGTTGTTACTTATGTAACATGCCGCACTTAGTGAGGGACTGTCAAAGAATGGAGAAGCTTACTGCTTTACTTCTGCTTGAAGGGGACAAGGAGAAGGAAGTAGACGAGAACGAGGAAAACGGCATTGCAAGGATGTCAGCTCTTCAACTGTTGGTATGTTAATCTTCGATTGAGCCCATCACGTCGTTGGGAGTGTTTGAGGTAACCTAAGTGCGACATCGAGGATCGGGGCAATGAGGGGCATGCTAGTTAGGCGTATGCTAAGATGGGATCGTGCAGCGGTGCACAAAAGAGATTGCGGAAGGGCGTGAGTTGGAGACGTTCGGCTAACTTTCTTGCAATATTATTTTGCTTTCGGGGGAGAAGGCAAAATTGGGCGAGGTTGGAGTTTGAAGTACGCCTTAAACTTTAACCGTCGACGAGTGCGTCGACATTCAATTGTTGGGTGTGGTTTGTTAGACCCTTGTTACGAGGTAGTGCAGCGGCATGCGTAGTGTACGACAAAATAGGGCTAAGGACACATGAGGATGCCAAGGGAATTAACATTCACCAAGTATTACCATGTGGGCAACAGAATGCCACATGGGCGGGCTAGGGCGCCGAGCCATGCAATAACATGCGGGCATGGGCTGCGTAGCGGACTGCAAAGGTGCGTCGGGTACGCGGGCATGGCCAGCGTGGCGGCCGTAGGGGCGCTGGGCACATGCAGCACAGCGCGTCAGAACAAGGAAGGCTAATTCAAGGCAAGGCCGAGATATGCGGAGGTTGCGGGTCAGGTGGCGTATCTCGACGGAGAGAGATACGCAAGTGTGGGCACAGTGTGCACCGCACCTTTCGGCCCACGTGGGCACTTTGCGCGGCCAGCGGACAAGGGCAGCACACGACTTGACGGTTGCGGATTTCGTGGGGGCATGGGGCGATATGGTTCACAGAGTGGCGGGGTGACATGCCGAGAATTGTGGGAAGTGGCAGCGTAGCCTGCTAGCTGTTCCGACATGTGCATAGACATGTGGAAGAGTAGTAGGGACATGGGCACATAGGTGGCACACAGATGTAGTGGGGAAGGACGTGGTATGGAACACGACCAAACACGTGTCAAGCTGCAAGGCACCAAACAGAACGTGGGCAAAGGCACTCAATGGGTAGTGGGCTTTGTAAATGGCTAAGTGGGGGGACACTTGGCGGGGCTAGCTTGCTTGCAAACCCCTATGTGGTTGGGGGTGCAACTACACCTTGTAAGCCTATAAATAGGAGTAGCTTCGAGTAGCTAATAACCATGTGAAAGAGGGGGTCAAGTGTTGGGTTAAACACATCGTGTTTCCATTGTTTTAAGAACGGGTTAATAAAACAGAGGTTGGAATGGAGTTTTCGTAAACTCTTGTGTGCTATCATTTACTTGATCCTTGTTGGTATTGCTTTGAATAAGTTTATTGTTACGCTAAGACTGTGAGAAAAGAGTTGGCTGAAACTAGGTTCGAGAAAAACTTAGTGCCATCAATCGGCGCTTTGACATACTCAAAGTTAGCCCGTGTGACACATAGGCACTATGTATCGCTCACTATCTTTTGGACGTACAGTTTGCCAATTCTTTTTTACGGCATACATTGTGCACACTGGGATAAAATGCGCTGATTACAATCCATATAGAGTAGTGATTCTTATTGCTTCGTGGCAGTCAAAACACAAACTCCATTGAGTTAATTCCATTTCCATTAAGTGATTTGCTAGTCTTTGGTGTTCTGCCTGCACTTGTTGGTAGGTGAGACGCCGTTCAACATAAGCAATTATATCCCTCTTCTTTTATTACCATTGGTATTTTTGCTTAAAATCTTAGTACATCTTGGTAGAGTAAGATGAAGGAAGAGTCACATGGTATGGGATGGGTTTTGGACTTGTCAGTTTCTTCTCTTATTGAGGCGATGTTGAGTTGGCCTCTTCATCTTTTTCTGCTTCACCCGTCTTTGAAGTTTGCTCGGCCACACCAATGGCGGTGCAAGTGTTGTTCTACTCATTAGAGTGATAGTACTCACATTCTTATAGGGGTTGACCACCATTGGTGAAGACAACTTTCCCCAAGAGTTGTAAGTGAGTTGGTGGTGCCAACCTACTATTATTGCTAGTTTACTGATTTGGTTAAACAAGAGTTGTAAATAAGTATCGGTCATTTGTATTTAGGCATTCATCTTTTGAATGTGGGCATAAGTTCTTTGTATGTAGATGAATGTTGTTGGTGGAGTTGAATCTGGCCGGTCATTAGAGTTTTTATCATCTCCTCTAATAAAGTGTTATACCCGGTGGCAGGGGTTTGTTGTCGGTTGTAGTATAGTTAGGCCCATTGTTGGTCATGCCCTAGCGAGAGATTGGTCGTTACTTGTAAAGGCCCTTGGCGTTGGTTCTTACTACTCAAGTTGCTCCTCCATGTGTGGTTGTAAGTTGTGGAAATGGTTGTCCTAGAAATATCCCTGCAGCAATTACCTATTACATCGTGCTGGTCTGAAGCACTGAGAATATATCTATTAGTTTCCCCATCGTAGAACATATGCCACAAGCCTTGACCTGTGATGTGTTTCATGTGGCAAATTATTGGACCAAGGTTATGAGATTTGGTATTTGTTGTTCAAGAGTTGAAGTGTTGACCCTATTAACGTGACGTCGAGGGGTTTCATGATAACTATATTGTTGAGAATTTATTGCCATATTGGCAATTAGTTGCCTCATTGCTTACAGAGTCTTGTACACTAGAGCACCGCTAGGTGCATCCATTAGTGATATTCATTCATAGAAATATTAGATGAGGAGTTGTTTCGAGATTTGACGTATTGGCAACTAGCCTAGAACTTCTTAAAGCACTCCAAGTACTTGTACAACGTCTTTCTATTTATTTGTTGAATCCTGCAAAATTCGTTGCAGATAGTAATGGCCTTCGAGGCAGGGAAGTACTTCTCTAAAACTAAAGCTTCATCTCGGTCCAGGGAGTGATCGAACCTAGAAGAAGATAATAGAGCCATTCCTTTGTAGAGTCTGCCATGGAGAAGGGAAAGAATTGCAATGTGATATCTTATTTAGTAAGTCCATCTGGTTTCATACTAGAGCATACAATGTGGAACACTGCGAGGTGCTTGTTCATGACCTTTTCGCTTATCTCAGGGAACTTGAGAAATAGATGAATAAGCCCGGATTTAAGCTCAAATCTATAACTAGTAGCTATGAGTTGGATGCATTAGCATGGGGATTTCCAACTCCTTATGCGTAGGGTTGTTATTATTGCTATAGGCCATGTCTTCCTCAGTGATTTTAGACAGAGAACGAGGCGTGTTGAGTCCTTGGAAAAGTAGTACATATTGACATTATATTACGGTGCTTCTAGTTTAGACAATTAGGCGTTCTACTTTCAAAACTACTTACAAAAGTCTCTAATCCGCTAAAGTTTGAAGGCGTACTTCTTGTCTGACATAAACATGAAGAAAAAGTGAGAAGAATGAGATTGAGCAAGATAAAACAAAAGAGATAAGAGGTATCAGTGTTCATTATTATAGGGTTCCTGGAAACAACGCTAAATTTTTTGATGGTGCATTAGATATACCAAATTTAACATCCACAATTCTCTACACTAATTACTAGCACAATTAAGAGCAAAGGTCGATCCATCAGAGATACATTTTCAAGCACAGATACTTAAATAAGAAAAAGTAAATAACAAGGGATTTTGCAATCGAAATCCATGAATAAAAACGATTAATTAATAGGTAAATTAATAAATAAAAAAAAACTAGTCAAGAGTTACAATCCACCACTAACAATGATTTTCTTATTCACGCTATTGATTATATTATCATATTGAGACTATAATCTTGTCCAATTTATGTTCTTTAAATGCGTGCCTAATAAATCTTTAACAATCTTATAACACGCATTGCAAATAAATTAAATGAAGCATTAAATAAAGATTCAAATGTCTATATTAAATATTCCACGCAGAAAATTCAATATAGGTTCAATCTTAAATTGTGAGTGAATGTGTGTCCTCCACAATTTGCTACTATGATCAAGAATGTAGGAATACAATTCCTAAACTCTAACCTAACACTATGAATGCAATCAAAAAAATTAACAGGCCCTTTAATCTACTTAATCACAATTAATGAAAAATATAAGCAAAGCGAATAAAGAACCTGAAATTTTATTACAAATCAATAAGCGTTCACAATTCATCAAGTTAAGGCTTCAAGAAATAATATAAAATTTTTAATATAAATTAAATAAAAAATTAAAGTGCTTCTAAATGAATCACATCCTATGATTTAATAATTTAAGTAACATTTAAAGTTTTCATTGTTGAATAAAAACTTAATTCTTAAATCAAATAGTTCGTATAAAGATATCAATAACCTTTTCTTTTCACTTACGAAAAGAATTATACATAAATTCTTAAATTATGACACGCATGTTATTTATATTAATATGAATATAGAAATGAAAGAATAAATTAATATCTTAAATACAACAAATTTAGCAACACATAATAAAATTAAATTACATAAAGATAAGAGAAAAAGAAGAGCTCGTGTTGCCGTTAGAATCAACCCAAAAAATCATCTGCCTTTACTTCGTTTCGCTTCATATTTCCTTGTCTATCAATTGTTGAGTATTCAAAAGGTGTATTTTGTGTCTTTTTAATCATTTATTTATAGTCCTCAGGTTTCCAGCTTCGAAATTAGATCAAAATCACCCTTTTCGAGGCAGTGTGATGTCATGGTGATGTGTCGCTGTATAAAGGGTGATGTGTCGCTTCTGAAATTTGCGGGGCAAAATTTTACAGGTGATGGATTGCTTTGTATAACGCCACGCTGCTTCTTGAATGCATCGCGTATGCATTGCTTTTTTTTTTTTCCTTCTTTTTTTAACTCGGCGGCAACATGTCGCTTCTTACGGGCCTCGGAAGCTCCATCTGGCGACACGTTGCTGTTTTAGGGTGACGCATCACACCATCCAATTTTCCATTCTTCACGTATTTGTCTTCATTTTATTCTCATTTCATGAACATATTCTTTATTTAACCTACAAAATTAAAAGCTCATATAATAGACCACATTTATACAAAAACACACAAAATTTGAGGTGATTTAAATATATATATATATATATATACAAATGTGAGTCTATCAATGTGGTATGGCAACGGTGAATTGAAAACTAGATATATTTTGCATTTGAAGTTTCTGTGAATTGCAACGTGAGCAGTCTATGAGACATTGAAGTAAGTTAGCATGATGGTCTATTACTTCAGATTTAGTAGCGTCACAACTGATTAAGTTAGGTTTTCCATACCTGCTGACGAGCAAGAAATAAGTATGGGAGAATTTTGTCTGTTTATATTTTTATATATTTGTTTTTTAATGATCTCACATTAAGGATATTTTAATGATTAATTTATTATATTTTCTTGCATGCGAAACCGAGGTAAAACAGGGTAAGAAGATTGCTGACACCTTACAACGAACATATCTTAATAAATTTATAAGATTCATATAACTTTTCCTATCAAATTAAAGATCTATGAAAATTTTTTCCAACAGTAAGTCATATATATCAATTGAAGTTATAACGAACAAGTTATAATAAATTGAAAATTTGCGTGCAGAATCCTCGATGCCGCACATGTCAGCACGCATTTGGGCGTCATTGTGCCAATCAGGCAGAATCGCATCGCCGTTACGCGCAATTTTTGCGAAAACCATAAAATTGACGCTAAAATCCCTATTTTGACAAATTTCAAGTCCAGACTTTGGATACTATAGATATAACATAAAGGACCACGACAAATAAATATGGAGCACTCAAATTTCATGAAAGAGTGTCTAATCAAAGTTGAGACGAAGCGTGACGAATGGAGCTGGAGCGATCTTTCACGGCTACATGAGTTTCCTACTCTTTTTCCTAATTTCTTTGTATTCTTAATTTTACAATGAGTGTCTAATTATTCTTTTAATCAAGGGTTCTTTAAACCCTAACTTGATTATTGTGCGTGCTGGTTGATTCAAATAATAAATTCGAGGTTGTTTGATTCTATTGCTTCATTTGTCATTGCTTGTGGTTGAGATTATTGAAGGGCCTCTAGATTCTTGATCAAAATAGCTAATTGTAAAGGATGTGAGTTCTCTTGCAATATAGGATCAGGCTTAGATTAGGTAATTCTGTGTACAACTTAGTGTCAATTTGGCATTGTTGTACTTATAAAAAAAAAGTACTGAAACTATGCTAAAGAAAGACACTGTTGAAGTTGTAAGCATGCTGAGTGTTTAGTTATTTTATTTTTGAAACTGTTGTTAAAATATTGTGTGCATGTAAAATTACAAAAAAAAAAATATTTTTAGAATATTAGTTAGTTGAATATGGGTATTTAATTAAGGATATTTTAGTAATTAAAAATGAAGAAGCACTTTCGGTTACTGAAAAGCTGCCTTTAACTTGCTTTTCAAATTATACTATGTCAAAGTAGAAACAATTACCTTCTTCTGTAAGATGCAGGCTTACCAAACGCATATGTCTGCTTTAGTTTATTTTATAATCTAAAAGCAGCTTCAAAAAGCAATGCCAAACTAGCCCGTAGTCTTTACTTAACCACTTGTTAAGGTTATTTAACACGCGTGTTGAAATAATCTTTATAAGAAGGATTAATTAGAAGCGTTATTGGTTAATCTTGATTAGAAAAAATTTGGTAATCTTAATACAACAATTGAATCAATTGTGTGAATGGGAAATCATAGCTAGGGTGGACAGAGGCTCCTGGCTCGTGCTTTGACTATTGATTTTTCCGTATTTGTTTTCTTGACATTTATTTACTTTGTCAATTGTAAACTCCCTTATCAATTGAAGTTGGTTGATCCTTTTATGAGTTTTAATTTTTTTTGTCCTTTGTAGTATTTTAGATTCGACTTTGGTGAAGATTGATGTGTAATTTTGTTCAAAAGACTAAACTAGAACAAACTTCAAATGATTTTTGGAAGAGGAGAGATAGAACTAGTGTTATTGCTTTGAACGAGCAAAAGAAAAAAGATGCACAGTATCCCCTGTAACGCAGCGGTTTTCTCTAAAAAATCGATATCCTTAACAAACAATAAAAGCCCCAATGCGTTTTCAGTGGGCATTTCTGCCTTTTTTTTTCAACGGTTTCGTGGCATTTTTTCGGGGTTTTTCGTAAAAAAAAAAAACTCGTTTTTTAAGGGTTAGATTGAAATTTATTTTTAAAAATTGGACTATTTCATAATTTTAAAAAAATTTAGGGACTCGAATGTAAATAAAAAGGACGAAAATGTTAAGTATAAGGACTTCAAAGAAAAAAGATTTGCCCCTGACACGGGCCTGCGTGCGTGGGGTCCGCGTGTCAGGGGCTGCCCCCCTCAAACTCGCACTCTCCATTTGGTGCGTGCTGTACACGCGCCAGCCCAATTTTTTTATTTTTTTTTAATTTCGTTTCCCCTTTTTTTTCCCCTCCATTTTCTTTTGCCTTTTCTCTTTCACGCGCGCGACGCGCGCTCGTTGACTAGTATATTTAAAAAGAAGTGAAAGTTATACCCATATATAATATGGATTTAATTTTAATAGGGACAGGGGAAAATTGAAAACAAAATAGATTATAATCATCTATGTCCGTTTTTTTTAATACTGTTTAAGGGCATTTGAGGCATTTTCAAATACATTACGGTTATTTTTTAATGGAAACTGGCCGATTTCAATCATAGGAAAATTTCAAGGGGGAGGATAAAGTTTAATTTAAACAGTGTTATTGGCATTTCGTCAAAAGTGAAGGTGCAGTTAATAGTACAGTTTTTTCTATTGTTCCATTTCAGCTTAATTTTATAGTTGAGACCTGGTGAGGATGAAGCAAGCGACGGTCATAAAGATATATATAGAATATACTCCAAGCTCAAAAGTTTCTAAAAATTGTAGTGTATGTATATATATATATATATAACCAAAAAAGTGATGTCGATGTTTCCCAAAACTAAAGCTAGCTGCTAGAAACTATCTACTACTTATACTGGTGTGGTCCAATAATAATATACAAAAGTAACAATATCGATCCCAATTGACGCCTTGGTTTGATGGAGAAATATATGCGGGCTGTAAAGGCATAGACATAATAAAGATGGACAAAATCTATTTTATTATGAGTATATTAACTATTAAGCCACAGCTATTTGGATCTCTCCTTCATTAATTGGTCGGAAACTCACTCGCTTCTGCAAGTGGGGGAAAAAAAAAAGAGTCAGTTTTTTTTTTTTTTCAAAGAAATGAAATTGAACTAGTCTACTTATTAATATGTCAAATAAAAATTCACCGCAACTTTAAATAGAAAATTTAACAATGCAAACCTAATCTTAATACAACACGCGTACACACACATATATCATACTCTATATATATATATATATATATATTATTTTGCTTAAATATCATATGTTGCAAAATTAAAATTCACGAAACCATTATAATGAAGTATGAAATTTCAAAAAAAATTCTTTATATTATTTCTCGTTAATTAATAGATGTCTATAGTACTATGTGGCATGATCATTTATAGTCGGGGCGAGAAAATTTGTCAATCAATATATATAACAATTCCAATATGTTCGTGAATGCACGTCAAAAAAAAAAATATATATATATATATATATATATTTCAAGAGGAACAATAACTTTTTTTTTCCCCTTTTCGAAACGAAAATAAGGCAGTTGCATATAGGAAATATTAAATTAAATTATCATTTCAAATGTCAAATGAAACTTTGAAAAATTTAAGTGAATTTTAGAGGATGAAAATTAAAAGAATAATCAAGTCAATCATCTGATAACAGAAATTTCCCTATTGACATATTAAAATAATGGTTCTTAATTAGTAATATAACACAAACATTGGCCTAATAAAAATATTGTAGTATTAACTAATGACTGGAACACTATTTTTCATTGAAAGTCAATGAATTTAATAGTTCCCGGCACCGTCCTTGTATGTTAAGAAGTTGAAGTGTGTGCCTTTGACTTGATGAAATATCTAGATCATAAAAAGTTATATATATATATAGCTTATTTGGCACCATGCATCAATATAATTACTCTTATAATAAATTTTAACTTGTTTTGTATTTGGAACCAAAGGTTAGATGAAATCAAAACCAATTGGAAACTATAAGTCACACATGAAAAATTTATGTGAGCTAAGGACTTGTAGCTGAATGTGTTAAGGAGTATAATAATGATGTGCCACTGAGTGTTTAATTATGCCGCACTTTGCATCGTCGCAAGGAGACATAGAATAACCACTTTTCGTCAACAAATTACAAGACAAATTTTTGGTTTTCCAATTCACATGGGATTTTTGTTTAAGTCTTAATCGAATAGAGTTGTTTGTAGAAAATCATGCCATTGCAACGTAATCAATGATATGGGGTGAAGATCTTGACCAAGCTAGTTCACATTATGCCTATGAATATTACCTTTGATTTATTACGCTCCCACATACGTACCGTATTTTAAAATTTACTAGGCGACTACGCTGACCAAGTACATTAAATTTATTCTTTAGTCATCCAATCTTATCAAATTTCGACATGAATATTATGTCGTAATTATCTCTTAGACTTTCTTAAGTATGAAACTAATCATTAAATTTTCTGAAATGCAAAATCGTTTTAGACTCAGCTTCTAATAAATATAGATTGAAAATTTTCAAATATTAGTTTTTAAATGTCATACTTATCCTTATTTATTAGCTATACTTTTTGATAGAACTTCGGGGGTAGCAAATGAATTTAAAGTAATTTTATAATCTTTAGAGTGAATTTTTTTAACATTTCTGGAAACCAAATATCAGCACTTTCGTATTTATGATGAAACTCAGGAAATAAACTAAAACATAATACCTTTTCAGATATCAAATAAGGTCACAATAATATTACAATATAATTACTAGTTGGAGAAAAGTTGTGTGTATAACGATAAACAATATTGTTTAGCTTGTGAAATGTCAAAAAAGAAAGGAAGTTTTTTTTCTAATTTTTTTTTCTAATTTTTTTTTCAAGATGTTGTGTCCTTTCTGATCATAAAGACAAACCGTGATTAACTGACCAATTGACCAAACTTATGGAACATTTGGCCGCCAAGGACGGGATTAATTGGTTGTTACACTCTTTTGACTTTTTCTATGGTTTGTATGATTATAACTAATAGGATGGTGAAGAAAGTTTGAAAGAGCTTTGCAAAGGGTCAACAAAGTTTAGCAAAAGGGTTCTCAAAAGTTGCGACGAATTTCTTAAAGCTTAGGGATAAGGAATCATGTGGTCTTAATTCTCTTATTGTTGATGAGAGCTAAAATAAAATAATTGACCTAAAAGTTAACATTATATTGGTAATTCAAACATGATCAATTTTTTAAAAAAGTGATATTCATCACGTGTTCGTGTTCTAATTAAACAGAACATATATGCGCTACTTTCAATGATATTGTTTAATCTTATATATATACCATGAACTCTCAAACCCGTATCATAAAAATGCATCAATAACCGACCTAATTGGACAAAGAATTTAAATGACAAAACAAATTATCTTAACAAATAATTATCGATCACGCGTTACTTCTTTTTTAACTAATCTAACATTAGCAATTTGCAGTTATGCAGGTGTGTCGAACTAATTTTATATGTAGCATTGAAATGAAAAGACGCCAAATATATAAGAAAAAATTCATGAAAAGTTGAGATATGAAAGTACACAAACAAACCTGGGTCCTCTTGGCATGACCACCAAGATTCAAATGCCCTTGTTGTTGATGCTTCACTACACCATTAATCCCATGATGACCACTTCCACTACTACTACTCGAACCACTAGAAATACTGCTACGATCTTCGTCACCATCATTGTCAACATTGCCATTCTTGAGAAGACAAAAATCAACGATCTTCTCGGCGGCATCGGCCCCGTCCCTGCTCTCCTTTATCAGCCTCGCAACTTCAGCCCTCGGCAGCCTCATCTTCACCCTCACTCCGCTCCCACCGCTGCTGTTCGTCGGCAGCTCCTCCTCCTCGGGCAGGACGCTCATCGGCTTCATTATGGAGAGGTCCGAAACCGACCTACGTGATAGCATTAGATTCTCGAGCCTGTCCTTGGCGCTCATGTTTATGCCCGAGCGGACTCTCCTCGTGACCTTCTCCGCCTTGGGAAGCTCCACGAGGAAGTAGAGCCGCTTCGGCTTCAGCTCTTGGCTTGGCTCGAGCGGCTTTGCTCGAGTCCCGTAGTGCTTGACGGCCTCCGATTCGAGCAAGACGTGGCCCGGGTAGTCCTTAACTACCTCGCCGGCTTGAATCGGGGTCTTAAGCTTGAACTCCTCGCCGTTTATTTTCATTACTTTGGCGGTCTTTTTGCTTCCCAAAGTGTTTCCCATTTCGGCTGAGAGAAAGTTAGTTATTATTATTTTTGAATAATTTGAGAAAGTACTAAGGAAGGGTCTGTTTTTTTGTGTTGTTTATTGCTATGTATAGTGGGATATTAGCAAGTGTGATATTGCGCTTCGACCAAACCCTATAAAAGCGGAAGTTTTTTGAGGAAAAATGAAAAACTAAGGCCAAAACTCTCACGAGGTTGTAGAGATTGTGGCGATGATGATTATATTGGTGGGTGTGAGAAAGAGACGTGGTTTTATTGGGTAGATGGGAAAGGGGTCATACTGTTGGTCAATATTCAATAAAGAATGCAAAGGTTTGAAATCTTATGGCTTATGGTTCTTTTTTTACTATTATTTTTTACAAAATCAAAAAGTATGCGTAAGCTATAGCTACCTATCCGATATAAATAAATAAAAATAAGTAGTATGAACGCTTGGCAAAGCAGGGTCAAAGTGTTTAGAAGTAAATCTACTGTAGCATATGTATGCCACTTTTTTTCACTGATTATAGGATAGAAATTAGAAGTGTATATTAGATATCTCTAATGTAAATGTCTATGTAAATGTTAAATTTGGCACTCAAAAAAGTAAAACTATTATATTTGACATTTGATACTCTAATGCATAAATACCCTATTTCAAATACTATTTTGTTATTTTATTATTTTATATTTATAAAATCAATAAAAGTAGTTGATGTTAATTGCAGATAATTATAATGACTTCTTGGTAAGTAAAAATATTTTTAAATAAAATATTTTTTTTTAATTAATTCCTAAAAGCTGACCAATCAATAATCTACTTCAAAAATAAAATTTTTTGTATTATGTTATATTTGGTGCCAAATTTAGCACCATACATAGCATTTGCCAAATTTGATATCAAGTTTGGCATTGCATTGGAGAATACTTTTTTTGCAATGGCACACATGTTGGTGTAGAATTTGAACCAACGACGAGATCCACACCTCTAGGATGTGATGCAGCAATGAAAATAAATGTTAGCCGGAAAAGTAAAAAGAGAGGAGTTTTTAGAGTGGTTCGGCCCTCATCCAGAGTAATAGCCTACGTCCACTATATAGTCATATTTCTCCTTCCTTTTTT
The DNA here is from genome assembly GCA_018132145.1 of Boehmeria nivea var. tenacissima. Lineage (NCBI taxonomy): Eukaryota > Viridiplantae > Streptophyta > Magnoliopsida > Rosales > Urticaceae > Boehmeria > Boehmeria nivea. The sequence continues at coordinate 4,674,413 of CM030881.1, forward strand.
TATTCCGATCCCCCCTGTCTCCTCTTATAGACCGAAGAAGGAGGCTACATGGAGAATGAAATAAAACATCTCATCCCCTATTTCACGGGTTTGGTTCACCTAATAAGGCTGCACATCTGTTGGGTGCAGATATCCTAAACTTTGAAAAAGATAAAGTTGCTGTTATAGTAAATCCCCTGTTCGGGGTTAAATAGGAGGGAAAACAATTAAGATCTAAGCTACCGCGAACAGATTCTCTATGACCGGGGGTCAATGGCTTTGCGGGCCGAGTTCGCCTTGAGAGATCTTTCCTCTGTGGTAAGCTTCTCGGGGATGGATTACCTTCAGGGATCCTTAGTCTTATTTTGTCCGCCAACTCCTCTTCGAGGGTCTTGCCAGGAGCTTGGCACTACCTCCGGCGGGATTTTCTATTTATATTCGGGGGTGTATGATCGAGGATCATCTTCGACAATCTTCGTTCGTCCTTCGCCCGGGGGAAGCTCCTGCGATGAGGTGGCATTGCTCTGTCGGTGTTTTCGGGGGCTTGTGCCTTCATCAAATGTGCCTCGAAGACTCCGCCCCCGAAGACACATTTGCTGACGTAAAATCACTGATAACAACACAAATTCGGCATTGTATTGGAAATACTCTTATTAGGGATATAAATTATTAATAGTGCATAAAATTTTCATAATATTTCGCGTTATAAATAAATGGATTTAGACATGGCATGAAATGATACTAGCCTGAAGTTGAACAAGTTTTTAGGCATAAAATAAGATGAACCACGATCACTATTAGACACAGAAAATGTGCACGCCAAAGGCATAGTTCAACTTTAAACTCGCCAAATATTTAATATCGCCTTTATTATATAAAATATTATATTTTCTTGATAATATTATTATTGAGTAAAGTTTTAATAGTATAACAATATTATTTTGCTTTTATTTGCCACTAGCTATCTCTTTATTTTATGTTGATCTTATAAATTTATTTCGTATGCATCAAGATAAATATAAAATTTATAATCTTATTTTATGTTGATCTTATAAATTTATTTCATATACATCAAGATAAATATAAATTTTATAATCAAGCAAAATCTTTTTTATGAATATGAAATAAGTATAAAAAATAAATAAAATGCACAGAGCATACCACGATGGGGCAAGCCACTACAAGAAAAATCAGTATCAGCGACTAAATTTTCGGGGATCAAAAACTTTTGGTCACCGATAATAAACTATCAACGACAACAGTTGGTTGCTGATAATAGTATTTGCGACCATTTATTTGGCACAAAAAAATTTCCCACTCACATTTCATTATCAGCGACCAAATTCGATCGGGATAATTTTCGCAGTAGACTCCGTGTCAAAGTGAAAATTATCCGCAATAAACTTTGGTCGCCAATAATTTTGGCGGAAAAATTCCCGCCAAAATGATAATTATTGGCGACCAACTTTTGTTGCCAATAATTTTGGCAGTAAAAACGCGGGAAAATAAAAATTATCAGCGACCAAAATTGGTTATCAGCGACCAAAAACACCCATAATATCGGCGACCAAATTATGTTATTAGTGACCAAAAACACCCATAATTTGGCAGAAAAATTTCTGTGAAAGTGAAAATTATCAGCGATAAAAAACACACATAATTTGGGAAAAATTCCCACCAAAGTGAAAACTATCGGCGATCAAATTTGGTCGGCGATAATTTGAATAATAATATCAGTGACCAAATTATGTTATGAGTGACCAAAATTTGGGTCGCCAATATTTGGACCCTTTAAAATCCTAAATTCGAGCTCCTTTTACAAAAATTCCCCCCCACCCCGCCCCCCCTCCCCCGCTGCTTTGTCGTCCCTCCGCCCACCCCATCGCCGCCACTCACGCGCCCGTCCCTCCGTCGTTGCCTCCGCCTATCCCCCTGCCGCCCCATCGCCGCCATCATCGTTGCTAGTTTTGAAACAATTTGTTTTTTGTTTTATGAATATTGTAGTTGTTTTAGGAATATTGTAATATTGTAATTTTATTGTTGTTGAATAATATCATTCGTGATTTGTAGTATAGATTTTGAAGATTGTGATTTTAGGTATTATGGTTGTGATTTGTGTATTAAAAAAATGATATAGCCATAATTTCATGAAATATTAAGGATTTAGCTGTAACATGTAACATTTTATATTACACTTGTAAAATAAATATGATACACGTATGTTACACGTGTAACATATCATAGTTACACGTATGCTATCTTTAATTTCATGAAACTATAGATAAATCCTAAAAACTAGTCAAAATTTGGTTAAATATTTAAAAATCTCTATTTTTATACGTAATAAATCAGCGGATGTTTTTTATATTTCGTAAAATACATTGGAGGATTGTGGTATATTTCGAACAAATAATTTGGTTTCTAGCTTCCTTTGAAAGGATAGTTTGCTACTTTATTAATGATGCTAGATATTACAACTTTCTCAATCGATGTATAATATTGAATAGATTATTCTGTATTCGTGAAGTAATTTTGAACTTACTTTTCGAACCTTTGATTAACAACTAACCTACTAATACTTGAGAGGACTAATGGTAATACGTCCATAATATTGCCTATATATATTATTTTATATACTCAAAAAAAAAAAAAGATTTTTCATCATTAGTGCGAAAAGGCTTACCAAAAGCCCGTGATGCGTGGAACAAAACATGATTACAAAATCAAACTTGAAAATAGATTTCTTTTTTTACGGTAATCGCGGCGGCCATATTCAACATTTTGATGTTGATTTTCTATTGACTACTACGGATCTTGACTTTGTCAAAAAATTTGTGAAATCACGTTATGAAAGATTCATTTGCATTTAAGTCACGTTCTTAACGGTTTTATTTCCACTTTGTACATAATTACCCTTTGAAGCTCTCTAGCTATTATGTTTCAAGATTTTTCCGCTGTGCCTGCCAATTTTTATCACGTTCCAAATATTATGTCTATAACTTTCATCTGATTATCTAGTTTGGGTCATGTGATTTCAAAGATCTAATGGTGTCTACCAGTATAACTATCGGTTTTAATTTGAATATAAAATCCACGCTCTTACTCACACAATGTATAAAAGTCAAAAATAATCTCCGGCTCATCATCTTGGAAGTTATTTCTTTTGGCAACAATTATGGATATTTACTTCTACAAGGAATGGAAATTTCGCTGAGTCTACATGCATAAACGTTTCTTTTCCTTTGCTTATGGCTCTTTTTGGGTATTAAATGCTATTAAAAATGCAATAACGTCTGATCAAATTTGGATACACAAATTTGGATCAAGGGTTTACATAGAATGATGGAAAGCAAAATCTACTTGTAACATAAGGGAAATATTTTTTTAATTGGACATGAAAGTAATTTTGTTTGGAAATTCTAGGTGTGTTTGTATAAGTATATGTATATATATAAGCAGACAAAATTAGCAGACCGAAGTTGAAATGCTAATGGTATAATTTCCGGTGTATTTCAAAATATTAATTTGTTCACAACATTCAAAGTAGGCTATTTTCAACCCTTGACTGCATTATATATGTTAGTATCATGTTTTTTCAACAATTTTTGTACTTTTACATGATCAAATATGTGTTTTTTTTTTTTTCAATAATTGTTCGCAAGAGTCAAAATAGCTTATATTAAACCTTTGATTGCATCACATATACGTGTCGAATCATGTTTCTTTCAACAATATATGTACTTTTACTTCATACTATTTGATTATTTTTTTCCTCCTTTTTTTTTTTGTGACTTTTCCTCTACATCGGTAGGTATGCCTTTTTCTTCAATTATCTTTCTTTTTTTTATGAAATATAAAAACTATATATTAGGAACGAATCTCAACTATGTTTACACACATGGGACTCACCCATTTTGTTGATTCTCTACTAATGATTCCACTAACATATAGTCTGAATTTATTATTAATAATAAAAAGAACACATAAGAGTTAAAAAAAAAAAAAAAACAATTCCGGAGGAAAATGAAGAAAATCTCAACAAGGGAATACAAGCAATGACATAAAAAGAAATTCTTCTAGTGCATTTCAAAGAATAGAGCTCAAACTCATACCTTACACGGATATTGATGATGTTGAAACTTCGTCGACGAGAGAATATTTGATGCAACCGATCGGGACATGTAAAAAAGTGTAAGTCAAGACCACTTTACCTCAGTAAAAGCAGCAGACTTTCTTTTAATGGATTATTTTGCAAGTAAATGGGTAAAATGGGATCGGGTGAGAATTTCTTTCGTACTACTCCTTTTATATCACCCGGTAGATTTGGACTCCTCTTCTCTGATCGGGTGCGCCAAATTAGGAAATTAACTTGATCTTTCAATCTAACCAGACGAATCAGAAATAAAACTGTGATTGTCAACCTAGCTATACATTAATAATGATTGACGTGAATCTGGACTCATTGCTTCCAACATAGTCAATCTATGATTCCCTCAATAGGATTAGGACGAGCTCAAATACGCTGAATAATGAGAATGACATCTAGTCGCAACTTCCATTCTTAGGATAAATATTCTCGAGCTTTTGGGGTTTTCAAGATTTTTTGTTTTCCAATCCCCAAGACGTTTATCCTCAGGACCTATTGCGTCATGCGAAAAACGTCTAATAACAGCTCCCCCTAGTCTCGAGCAGTTTAGCGTTTGTCGAGTCCTCGAGACACATTGTCACAGAGTGGTTAGAGCGTTTTCTCGAGGGACTAGTCCAATTAGAATGGAGCCCAATTCTGAATAAGTGAATCTTGAGTCCAGTTCCTAATCCTTTTTTATTTTTCGATTGCTTCTTATCCAATTTGAAGATTCAACTAGTTGGCAGGTCCCACAAAATGATCAAAGATTCTCATAAAGGGACCAATATAATCGGGATCAAGGCAAGTGTCCGCGTGTTCAAGTCCTTAGGGTTTCGTTTCCTTCGGTACTGGTGTAATAGCCTGAACCAAGACCACATTAACAAGTATTTAATATCTATTTCTTAGACAAAATTTCTCGTGATATTATCTTGATTTCGATTATTTTGAGGAAAGTTGGTTAGTTTTGTCAAATCTGCCCAGCTTTGGACCATGTAAAAATAACGGTACAAAAGATGTTATATTGACGTTTTTGAAATTTTAAAACTTGTTAGGAATTCAATTTCAATTTGAAATTGATTTTAAAATTCATAACTTCACTAGTTTAGCCAATTTGTGTTTTTTATAATTTTTGAAATATATATCATTTATTTAATTATTTTATGCAAATAATAAATAAATAAATAAAATCTATTTTATTTAATAGGGTTTTATTTTTCCACATCTCTTCCTTTTCCCTCTCCTCAACATTGTCACCCTCACCTCCTCCACCCCTCAAAAATTTCCTCAACCCTATCCCTGCCCAGGCCATCGTCGCCATTGCCCTCTACACCGGCGAACCCCTCTGCGCAAATTCCGCACAAGCACGCCGCACCCTCGCACAGCCCAGCGCTCCCCCCCACCGCGCCCTCACGTAGCCCAGCACTCCTCGGCGCTCAGCGCTCTGCACAACCTAGTACTCTTCTGCACCCAGCCTAGCACTCCCCGCGCCAGCGAGCTCCTCTACGCAGCCTAGCACTCCCCCGCGCTCAGCCCACGCCGAACCACACACCTCCACATCTGCTCCGTGTGCCAGACCTCGCGGCTCCCCGCTGCCCTCCACCCTCGCCTCGCCCGGCCTTTCCCGACCTCAATCTGCTCTCCTCCGTATGATCCCAACACCTCTAACCCTCATCCGCGCGCAACCCAATCGACCTGCTCAGGACTACGCGTTGAGCATCACGTGAGACCGACCACCCTCTTCGTCTCTACCTAACTCCTCCACGCGCTGCTCCCGTCGCGAGCCTCTACGCCTTCCCCTCCCGGCATAGCCCCGCACCGTGCCTCCATCTCTGCGCGTGAGCTCTATGACCTAAGCTCCGCCCCGCTCACGGTCACATCAAACTGAGTCCTAGTACCGCGAAGCCTAGCTGAGTTGCTCGTAGCTAGTGGAGCTTATTGTCGTCATTCTTTCATCGACTTTATCACTGCCATTGCGAGCCGTCGCCGCTCAAGCTAGGTGAGTCACTATGGCCGAAAATCGTTTACTTGTTATGATAAATTGTCGATGATTGTTTTAAATCCTATTGTTATTTATAGTTGGCTTGTTTATGTTGCGGCAAATGTATTAGTTTGAGTTAACATGTTTATGTTAGTTTGGTATTTTATTTTGTGTGTTGTGGCTGTGTTGGACTGGTATTTCGAGTTCTTTGTTATTATGAAATGTCGTGGATTTTTTTTTTTGGGAAATTAAAATTTTTGCAAGTGGTGTTATTTTAAACATGTAGCTCGAGATTTAAACAAACTCACGAGAATTATCAGTTGGGGTGGGTGTTTTTGCATAAATTAAAGGACGTTTGATCTAGTGGGTGAGTTAGCATGAGAATTGAGATTTTGCCAAATTAAGAAACTTTATAAAAGGATTTTTGGCAAGAAAATTGTATAACCTTGAAGATCATGGTTGCACGATCATTTTATGGAGATGAATTTTTGCAAATATACCCACTTGAACTTAAAACGAGTTATCGGATTGGGTCACGGATCCAAGTGTTCACAATTTGGTGTTTCATTGAACTCAAAACCCGAAATTGATTAGAGCTTTCTAACCTAGAACCGTCTTTAAGTGATTCCATTCCTTTTCTCCCTAATTTTATAGGATCGTCATCGAATCAAACATGGATGCACAACCCGCCTTCGTTGTCCAATGGAGGTATAAGCGAGCGATCGGAAATGACTAATAGCTTACTTAATGCAAAGAAGCTGAAGTATTGATTTTCGTTTCAATTTAAAAGTTGTAATTCTCGTTTGGGATCCGAGCCGCTGAGGCACGGTGTTGACTTATGATTATGTTCGAGTTTCGATTAACGATAAATTGTGAAAATACTGTGGTTATTGATGATGAGATTGTGACCGAACAGAGCTCGGTGCTGGGTTGATATTAGGTGAAAGCTTCGGCCAGGATGTCCGAAAAATATGGGAAACTTTGTCGGATTTGCGACTCGAAAATTTAATACTAAATAAAATAAAGTTCGAAACCGATTAGTTCAAAGAATTAATTTCTCACCTAATCTAGTTAAAAAAAAAACGGACCCATTAGTCTGGATTGGTGGTTCGTTAAGTCGACGATACCCGCGACGAGAATACCTCTAGAGGGATTTCTCGATGAATCGTATGTCGTCCTACTATATAGACTTCCCTTCTATTGGTCCATTGACCCTTAAAGTCTCATTTCTCGCGAATGATTAGTAAACCTAGATGTTGACCCTCTAATTCTCGTGTTGGACAGAAGTGCCACACATCAAGCTTCAAGGAGGGATGCCATTGAGGAAAGATCCCAAGGATCAAGGCGAGAGACTTAGGACCTCTGGTAAGTGGATCTCCAATGTGACACGAGTAGACTTTACTCTGCTTGAATTAATTGTGCGTGTGCTGAGATTATGTTAAGCATACGATGCTTCTAAAATTACGGCTGTTAAGCTGTGTGGATCTCCGTCCTCGCTAGGGCCGTAAATACGTGCTCTTGATCATGTTTGTCTTGTTTGTGCAACTAGCCTGCAGGTATGGGACTGTAGGTTTGTTTATTATACGTTGTGTTTTTTAGGTGTGTACTGGTGCGTGTGTTTATTTATATGTTTATCTAACGGTGTGTATGGGTCCACAAACATAAAACTACACAACTTTTGTGGTTAAGGTTCTAGTGTAGGGCGTATGTTCGTTTGCGTGTGTATATGTTGGTATGACTTATCTATCGGTGGGTATGGGACCACAGACATAAAACTACTTAATTTTTGTTGTTGAGATCTTATTGCATGATGAGCTAAATTCTAAAGAGGCACAAAGGGTCCGAGGAGTCGAGTCGAACGATTGCTCCTCGTTGCTGGGAATGTTCTAGATAGGCTCAAGGAGCTCGAGAAGTCGAGTCGAACGATTTCCCTTTATTGCTATGAATGTTCCAGATAGGCTCAAAGAGTTCGAAGAGTCGAGTCCAATGATTCTTACTTGTTGCTGTGAACGTTCTAGATAGGCTCAAGGAGTCTGAAGATTTGAGTCGAATGATTCCTCCTCGTCACTGTGAGCGTCCTAGATAGACTCAAAGGACGGCCTAAAATAAGGCCCAGCTCGAGCGGAGACACCCATAAGTTCTAGAATGGTCTGATATAAAGCCAAGGGTTACGGAAGCGCCGTGTGTTTCTAAACGGTTCAAAAGAGGGCTGCGATCATGATCAGTTCCGAGATTGCCCCACTATACCGTTGTTTGTGTCAGGTTTTAGAACTACCCAAGAGGTCTCGATGAGATCGGCGGACGACCTTCATCTCTATATGTTGTGTGTCGCGATCTTGATCGGTTCCGAGATCGCCCGATGGAGCCATTGTCTGTGTGAGGTTTTAGAATGATCCGAGGGGTCTCGAGGAGGTCGACGGGCAACCTTCTTCTCCATATGTTGTGTGCCGCGATCATAATCGGTTCCGAGATTTTTCGACGAGGCCATTATCTGTGTGAGGTTTCAGAACGACCCAAGGGGCCTTGAGGAGGTCGGCAAGCGACCTTCCGGATCGGCCTGAGGGGCCTAGAGAAAGAGAGCAATGGTCTTCCCCACAGTTTTGACTTTGACGATCCGGATCGGCCCGATGGGATGATTGCAAAATCAATCAGAAATAGTTTGACGGAACCACTGGATGTGAGGAGCTTCAGATCGACTAGCAGAGGGTCCAGAGTTGTAGTAGTTCTAAAATGACCCGTAGAGGGTCTAGATTTGTATTAGTCCTAGAACGACCTATAGAGAGTTTAGAGTTGTATGAAATCTAGAATGACCCGTAGAGGGTCTGGAACTGTGTAAATTTTGTCATGATCCACGAAAAGGTCTAGAGGCATGTAAGTTCTATAACGACCCGCAATGGGGTTAGACTTGCCTAAACTTGTTGGACTTTTAGAATAACCCGCCAGGGGTTTAGATTTATCCAGAGACGTCACATCGTACCTAACAGGATTAAGGAATCCTTATTATGGTAAATCGTGTGCACACGTACCATATATGATCGATTGGGAATTGTGAATGTTAGCATTATTTGATAAGGGAAAATTATACTCTCAAGTCGAGAGTAATTGGTCGTGAAGCCCGACCTAATATCGTGTGACAGCTCCTATGCAAGTAATGTGCCTTTCGGAGCTTTAACGCCCTATTACTAAGTCTACTCCGCAGACGAGTTTGCTGTAGAGCATCTCTAATCTTCCGGGCTGCGATGACTTGATCTTCAAGTCCGTCTTTATATTAGACTATTGTGATATGGCGCCCTATTTAGGCAATTATGTTGCTTGTGTGTAGACTTAGCAATATATGTATTCAATCTATTTACTAGGCTATTAGCTCACTAGTGTGCTCGTGTCGTAGGTATCTTGTAACGAAAGCAAAAAGATGAGGCGACAATGACGGGAATAGCGAGTGTATATAGGATCTACCTGTAAGACCTTATGTGGACTACTTGTTAATCGTTGGCAAAGAAAAATTTTAAATTCCGCAATATTTTGTAAAGGTTAAAATTAAATCCATTTTGGTTATAGTGAGGATTGAGGAACCTCATGCTTGGTATTAAAAGCTTGATTATGTAAAAGTTAAAAATTTCAAATTTGTCTGTATTTTTTTGAAACTAAAATACCGTTTTGAGTTTTGGGTCGTTACACCTGGTCCACCTAGTTCTTGTCTGCCTGATTTACTCGCTCTCGATTTAATGTTCTCTCTTTCAATAATCGAGACTAGAGTTCCTTACCTTTGTGACTGATAAGTTTTTGTTGCTCAGGCTTCGGTCATAGTCCACCATTGTGGACATAGTTCTCACCTCTTTTTTTTTTTTCCTCGTGGTGACAAATATTCATAAAAACTATCATAACATAAAATTATTTAATTAATTTTAATTATGAGTCAAATAATCAATCGTAAAATTAATTGTTAAGGGGTGAATCTACAACCTTTCAACCCTGAGCTTCCCGGTCGCCCTTGCGACTCTTCTTTGTCTCCCAAAGACATACAATTCCTGATTGGATGCTTTGTTATGAACTGATGTTAAAGGATGAGTTCATCTCTCTCCCTTCTCCTCCCTCTTTAATTGAGCAGATGCATTGAGTTTCTTCAAAATCGATATAGTCTTGGCCTTAGTCAATAACTCAGAAAAGGTCTTGGGTGGCCTTTTTCAGATGTAATAGGCAAATTGGGACTCGGGGAGAATACACCCGCAAGCTGCCACGAGCACATTGTCGTTGCTACAATCCATTATTGAGTTTTTTGTGTTGTTGAACTGGGTGACCCACTTCCTCAATGTCTCACCATTGCATTGCTTCACTTGAACATATAATGTCTTATTCTTTGGAGACCCTAGCCCTGATGAAGTTGGTCAAAAATGATTGTCTTAGATTATCCCAGGAATAGAAAGATAAATCTAGGAGCCTTTTAAACCAGCATTCAATATACCCGACTAAGGTTAAGTCAAAGGCTGTCACGACCCGTCCGGAACGGGCTGCGACCCTTTTTCCGTTCATAAACCATGCTTATATATATATCATTTTAGAATATTATAAATTCGAAGATGGGAAAATAATAATTATACAATATGGTCATGACCATTTTAAGACTTTAAAAGACATAATACATAATTAATGTCCAAAAATACGGCGGAATTAAAACTTTTCTCTTTCTGTCAAGAGAATCAAAATGACTTAAATATGCTGGGTGCCGGCATTCCATGCCATTCACAGGTCAGGTCCATATGTACATTCACCGGCTCTCTCGACTTTCATCCGCCGTCTTACTCCATTTTCGGTCTCTTACCTGTGTCTACAACACAAGAAACACCTAATGAGATTTTACTCAGTAAGTGGAAGTCTATCTACCCTATTCGCAATGCACGTGAAACAATATCATTATGCAACATACAAAAAGGATCTAACTGTCCCATACCAGTAAACCCTTACACTTAAGGTAAACACCATTGTACATACAATATCTTTCTTTCTTAATTAAGTTTACATCTCAGCTGGTTCAATCCAGATTCTTGATGCTTCTACATTTGTCTCAGCTGGTTCAATCCAGATTCTTGACATTATTTAGATTTATCTGGGATCCACTAATGGCCACCGCAATCATAAGGCGCCAGTCGGGAATGGGCCGAATTCCCGACCATAAACTCCATAGGTGTTGGGGACAACTCACCGCAAACGCATATGCCCGGGACGTACCACCGTCAGCCATCGAGTGTATCTGGCGGTGCCATCGATAATTTCACGTTTTATGCAGTTTTATTCACGTAATCATTCTTCAAGTGGTTTATTACTTCACGAGGGACATAAAGTCCTTTCGGAGATTTACCCGCTCCACACGAGCGGGCCTTCACATTAAAACCTTATATTTAATCCACATTCATAACTCCAGGCAATTATCATAATATCGGGTCTGGGGTATCTCATTCATTTTCAGTTAGCTTAGGCGGGTAAAACCCATCTAACTTTTTAAATTAACGAGGGCGTTGGACCCATTATCTGTTGTAAACTTTTCATCTTTACCCGGGTTCGGCCTAGTATCTAATTATCATCGGACAATCAAGCATATCAAGAAAACATAAACAAGACGATAATTAATTATTACAACCCGAGGCATAAAATACACAATAACAATCATGAGCAAAACATCTTCGTTCTTGTGTCGTAGGTGCCGATTCCACTTATAGTTGCCGAATCAGGGGTCTCAAACTTCGATTTGATTCCAAGGTCGTTCGTACAATACCGGGCTTTAATTTCCTTAACAATAAGAATGTTTATAGATTAGAAATTCTCTAAATATCCAAAAATATCAAAATTTTTAGTTTGAGTTCTCAAACGGGTTCAAACGAGCCTAAATAAATTGTTCGGGATGAAAAATGGCTCAATTGGGCCTAACGGATTTTTAGCCATCTATAGGGGACTTTTCAACCCCTAAACTTGTTTTAATGAATCCTATCTTGCTCAAAAACTATGTTGGTCACACAAACACTTGACAAAACGTGGACCGTTACATATAGAAAGCTTGTATCGACATGAAACCAACGGCATTGGAAATCATTTTCATGGATCTTTCAAAAGAGTTATGACATTCTAGGTTTCAGATTTTATACTTTTAAGAAAAATAGCCCGAAATCAGATCTTGAAAAGAGTTTCCAGCTTTTGGACAGATTTTTAACCCTTCTTTGAAAAATTCTAACTAATTCTAGAAAAATCGTTTTTTTGTGATTCTTAGTCCTGCTGGAAGATAAAGAAGTCTAATTTTTCGCAAAAATAATGATCTTAACAAAACTTCGTACATTTAGTACAGAATAAAAAAAATTCGTTACTGTATCCTTAGACATCACAATTAATCCTAAAACTTGCTAGAACGTCGACTGTTACGAGAACGAGTGCTAAAACTTGTACAAAGCTCGTATTGACACGAAACCAGTTGCTTTGGAAATTATTTTCATACATATTTCAAATGCGATACTGCTTTCTAGGTTTAAGATTTTCCAATTATTCCAAAAATGGCCCGAAATAAGAGTTTATTCAATAGAGTTCCAAAAAGGCAGATTCTTAAGCAAACTTTGAAAAATCATTCCTAATTATAGAAAAATCATTTTAGGGTGATTATTGATCCAATGGAAAGATTAACAAGTCTATTTTCAAGAAAAAATAAGTTTAAAGACAAAAGTCACTTAAGACTAAACTGAAAATTCCGTTTTTGACACTGTTTTGATGGAACATTCTAAATTTATTCTTTTGAACATCAATGACCAAAAATTCATACCAAAACCATTCTCAACTTAAGGTTATATCCTTAACAAGACTATACACATGACCAAAACAGTATCAAGTCTTAATCTTCTAATATTTATTTCACCTTGCCAAAGATTTTTCATATTCAACTCATGCATTTTCATGAAATATCAAAACTTGAGCTTAAAAGTGGATTTTACCTTAGCTTCCTCTTGGTCTTGATTTTCCTTTGCTTAACCTCAAGAACACCTATAAATTTCTCACAAGCAAGTACTAATCCATAAGCTCTATATGTTCTAGCTCATCAAAGTGATCAAAAGGTAGAAAAGAACACTAGTTCTTACCTTAAATCTCTAAGCTTTCTTTTCTTTCTTCCTCTTTCTCTTTTCTTCTTTCTCTTCTCTTCTCTTCTCTTCTTTTTTTTTTTCTCTCTTTCTCTCTACTCTCCTCTCTCTCTTTTCTGCTTGGTGGTCGAAGTTTGGCTGAAGTGAATGAGCATTTTACACTCTCATACTTGTTTTGACCAAACTTAGCCTAGAAATCATCTAAAATTCATGCCATTTGTCTCTTAATTCTCATGCATGATGACAACTCCGAAAATGGGGTCAACTTAGGGCTTAATAGTTGACAACTCAACCTTCACATGCAGAAAATTCGAGCTAGCCTCAGCCACAGCTGTTCTTAAAGCTGAAATTCCCATTTCGCCCCCGATAAATACGTTTTGTTGCATTTTAGTCCCTCTTTAAAGAAACTATCATTTTTGAAGCTATATTTGGAAACATCTAATTATATTCCACTAATATATACTAAAATAAGCTATACTAGAAATTTTTAGAATTTTACGCGTCCGTTTGCTATTTTTTCGGATTTTTCCCGTTTAACACCGAAAATGTGATATTTCGCCGAAATTGCCCTAAATAGGCATCGGAATGACCTCAAACTATTAAAATGACTTTAGAAATATGAATAAATATGATATTAGGTCTCAAAAGACCAATTCTTGACTTATTTTGAGCACTTTCATTTTTGGGCCAAAAGTGCAATTTTTGAAAGTTATGGGCACTTTTTTGAAAACTCGGGTCATTGAATAATTTTAACCATACCAAGGTTATTTAGGATATTCATTACTCAAAATAAGTCATTACGACCACCTTAGAGGTATTTTGATAAATTTTTAAAAAAATTACCGTTTTGCCCTTTGAAGCGTAATTGAATTTTTTGGGGTTGACAATCCCCTCCCCCTTACAAAAGTTTCGTCCTCGAAACTTAAAGCAATGTCGGGTAACTTCTCCCTCAATGCGAGTCTCCAGGTGGCTTCTTTGGTAGGGTAAATCTTCTGCTTCTCGATGTCCTCTTTTCGAGTTTATCTCCATCAATTGCTTAGTTGTTCGCTGTCATTCGATCTCCGCGTAATGTGAGCTTAGTCAGATTACGCCTACGATCGCCTCTTAACTATGGTTTCTAACTATATCGTATAAGATCTTATCGTTAATTCTCTTCGACATGGGCCTATACATGCATCTAGAGTGATACAAGGCTCCTACCAGAGCTGCTGCAAGAACACTTCTATCTTCTAGTCTATATAACTTGCTACATTGGTAGCGATAAGAGAGTGCAATACACTAGATTTAATAAACATGGTACCTGTCGCTGTGGTGGATGGTCCGGCTTCTGTTTCTCCTTCGCAAAGACTGTAAACCCTGGCATTGGGTCTTGGGTTGTTGTCCGTTCGTCTTTCTGCCCCTGCTTGGCTCGGGCAATCCCTTGCGTAGTGCCCTTCCTTCCCGCAGTTATAGCACTGGTTGCTTCGTATGCGACAGTCTCCGTTGTGAAATTTTCCGCACCTAATACAGGCTGCATCTTGAATTCTAGTGTATTGAGCCCCTTGACGAGGTTGCTGCCTCTGAGTCACATCGCTTGTCGAATGTTCTCTAGGTCATTTTTTGTTTCGACTATTAGTGTTGTCTCGGTTTGAATGTCCCCTCGCTTCTGCATGACTTTGATTTTGAGATTGTCCAGAGAAGTTCCTCTGGAATCTTCCAGGTTGGCTAGAGGATTGTCCCTGTCCAAAACTTTTATTTCTATTATCTTGTTTCGCCTCAGATCCTCCGACTCGATCCCCATAGGCTTCCCCGTCATACTTCCTATCCCAGCCGTCTTGACGTAAAGCCCGTTGAACGGCATCTCCATAGCTTTGGGGTCCAGTGGCCCCAGAGTCAACTTGCTTAACTATTTGAAGTCTCAATCCGTGCAAAAACTTGCTCATCCGGGCCTCATCTGTTGGCACAACATTTGGTGCAAAACGGGCGAGTTCTTCGAACTTCATGACGTACTCAGCTACGGATAAATTCCCTTGCCTCAAATCCATGAACTCATGCACCATTCTGGTTCGCACATCTTCCCCCAAGTACTTTTCATTATAAAGCTTTAGGAATTGGGCCCACGTCATAGTCGTGACGTCTTCCGTTTGGGCCACCAAGTCCCACCAATAACTGGCTCCCTTGACCAGTTGATTTACTGCACACATGACTTTTTCCTCATCGCTTAATCGCATGAAATTAAAGATTCGCTGGATTCGCTTGATCCAGTCTTCAGCAATCGAGGGGTCCGCAGACCCGTCGAAGGTTGGAGGTTGCTGGCGACGAAATCTCTCATACATTGGCTCAATCAGTGCCAAATTTTGTGGCGGCTCTGGGATTGCTGGTGCCGGATTGTGATCTGCCGGCACTTCAAGGGTGATTGGGTCATTGATAGGAGGAGGTTGTTCGTCGGCTGGCGGGGCTGGCCTCGGGCCTTGTTGCCCCAATTGTTGTACGAGGCGATTTATGAGCTCTGTCTGCTGCTGCAGCTGCTCGTCTCTCCTTCTCATCTCTTCAGCGTGACGCTCATCACGTTGGCGAGCATACTCTGCCTGTCTTTCCATGGCTTGACGCATAGCTTCTAAATCCCGAGTGACTTCAACTACTGAGCGACGGGGCGGCATGCTTGATGGGTTAAACTAGCTGCCTAGTAACACATATATAAAAGAATAACATACGTGTTACTAAATCGTAAAACTAAGTTCTAGAATCGAAAAATACTTACAGCGGTGAATGTCGAGGCCAGTGAGCTTGTACATATGGGTTTGTCTGTAGAAACGGCTAAACCTGGCTCTGATACCATAAAATTGTCACGACCCGCCCGGAACGGCCTGCGACCCTTTTTCCGTTCATAAACCATGCTTATATATATATCATTTTAGAATATTATAAATTTGAAGATGGGAAAATAATAATTATACAATATGGTCATGACCATTTTAAGACTTTAAAAGACATAATACATAATTAATGTCCAAAAATACGGCGGAATTAAAACTTTTCTCTTTCTGTCAAGAGAATCAAAATGACTTAAATATGCTGGGTGCCGGCATTCCATGCCATTCACAGGTCAGGTCCATATGTACATTCACCGGCTCTCTCGACTTTCATCCACCGTCTTACTCCATTTTCGGTCCCTTACCTGTGTCTACAACACAAGAAACACCTAATGAGATTTTACTCAGTAAGTGGAAGTCTATCTACCCTATTCGCAATGCACGTTAAACAATATCATTATGCAACATACAAAAAGGATCTAACTGTCCCATACCAATAAACCCTTACACTTAAGGTAAACACCATTGTACATACAATATCTTTCTTTCTTAATTAAGTTGACATCTCAGCTGGTTCAATCCAGATTCTTGATGCTTCTATATTTGTCTCAGCTGGTTCAATCCAGATTCTTGACATTATTTAGATTTATCTGGGATCCACTAATGGCCACCGCAATCATAAGGCGCCAGTCGGGAATGGTCCGAATTCCCGACCATAAACTCCATAGGTGTTGGGGACAACTCACCGCAAACACATATGCCCAGGACGTATCACCGTCAGCCATCGGGAGTATCTGACGGTGCCATCGATAATTTCACATTTTATGCAGTTTTATTCACGTAATCATTCTTCAAGTGGTTTATTATTTCACGAGGGACATAAAGTCCTTTCGGAGATTTACCCGCTCCACAGGAGCGGGCCTTCACATTAAAACCTTATATTTAATCCACATTCATAACTCCAGGCAATTATCATAATATCGGGTCTGGGGCATCTCATTCATTTTCAGTTAGCTTAAGCGGGTAAAACCCATCTAACTTTTTAAATTAACGAGGACGTTGGACCCATTATCTGTTGTAAACTTTTCACCTTTACCCAGGTTCGGCCTAGTATCTAATTATCGTCGGACAATCAAGCATATCAAGAAAACATAAACAAGACGATAATTAATTATTACAACCCGAGGCATAAAATACACAATAACAATCATGAGCAAAACATCTTCGTTCTTGTGTCGTAGGTGCCGATTCCACTTACAGTTGCCGAATCGGGGGTCGCAAACTTCGATTTGATTCCAAGGTCGTTCGTACAATACCGGGCTTTAATTTCCTTAACAATAAGAATGTTTATAGATTAGAAATTCTCTAAATATCTAAAAATAGATTAGAAAAATCGTTTTTTTGTGATTCTTAGTCCTGTTGGAAGATAAAGAAGTCTAATTTTCCGCAAAAATAATGATCTTAACAAAACTTCGTACATTTAGTACAGAATAGTAAAAATTCGTTACTGTATCCTTAGACATCACAATTAATCCTAAAACTTACTAAAACATCGACTGTTACGAGAACGAGTGCTAAAACTTGTACAAAGCTAGTATTGACACGAAACCAGTTGCTTTGGAAATTATTTTAATACATATTTCAAATGAGATACTGCTTTCTAGGTTTAAGGTTTTCCAATTATTCCAAAAATGGCCCGAAATAAGAGTTTATTCAAAAGAGTTCCAAAAAGGCAGATTCTTAAGCAAACTTTGAAAAATCATTCCTAATTATAGAAATATCATTTTAGGGTGATTCTTGATCCTATGGAAAGATTAACAAGTCTATTTTCAAGGAAAAATAAGCTTAAAGACAAAAGTCACTTAGGACTAAACTGAAAATTCCGTTTTTGACACTGTTTTGATGGAACATTCTAAATTTATTCTTTTCAACATCAATGACCAAAAATTCATACCAAAACCATTCTCAACTTAAGGTTATATCCTTAACAAGACTATACACATGACCAAAACAGTATCAAGTCTTAATCTTCTAATATTTATTTCACCTTGCCAAAGATTTTTCATATTCAACTCATGCATTTCCATGAAATATTAAAACTTGAGCTTAAAAGTGGATTTTACCTTAGCTTCCTCTTGGTCTTGATTTTCCTTTGCTTAACCTCAAGAACACCTATAAATTTCTCACAAGCAAGTACTAATCCATAAGCTCTACATGTTCTAGCTCATCAAAGTGATCAAAAGGTAGAAAAGAACACTAGTTCTTACCTTAAATCTCTAAGCTTTCTTTTCTTTCTTCCTCTTTCTCTTTTCTTCTTTCTCTTCTCTTCTCTTCTCTTCTTTTTTTTTTCTCTCTTTCTCTCTACTCTCCTCTCTCTCTTTTCTGCTTGGTGGTCGAAGTTTGGCTGAAGTGAATGAGCATTTTACACTCTCATACTTGTTTTGACCAAACTTAGCCTAGAAATCATCTAAAATTCATGCCATTTGTCTCTTAATTCTCATGCATGATGACAACTCCGAAAATGGGGTCAACTTAGGGCTTAATAGTTGACAAATCAACCTTCACATGCAGAAAATTCGAGCTAGCCTCAGCCACAGCTGTTCTTAAAGCTGAAATTCTCATTTTGCCCCCGAAAAATACGTTTTGTTGCATTTTAGTCCCTCTTTAAAGAAACTATCATTTTTGAAGCTCTATTTGGAAACATCTAATTATATTCCACTAATATATACTAAAATAAGCTATACTGGAAATTTTTAGAATTTTACGCGTCCGTTTGCTATTTTTTCGGATTTTTCCCGTTTAACACCGAAAATGTGATATTTCGCCGAAATTGCCCTAAATAGGCATCGGAATGACCTCAAACTATTAAAATGACTTTAGAAATATGTATAAATATGATATTAGGTCTCAAAAGATCAATTCTTGACTTATTTTGAGCACTTTCATTTTTGGGCCTAAAGTGCAATTTTTGAAAGTTATGGGCACTTTTTTGAAAACTCGGGTCATTGAATAATTTTAACCGTACCAAGGTTATTTAGGACATTCATTACTCAAAATAAGTCATTACGATCACCTTAGAGGTATTTTGATAAACTTTTAAAAAAATTACCGTTTTGCCCTTTGAAGCGTAATTGAATTTTTCGGGGTTGACAAAGGCCTATCACAAAATGTGTTAGTGGACACCGTATAGTCGCATACACGAGGCGAATTTTCCTAAGTGCTCCAATGGGTAAGTGGTCTCGTCATAGTGAGAGATGGTCGACATCTTGAACCTCTCAGGGAAAGGTGTCACCATAACTTCCGCCAAGATTGAGATGTTTGTTCCCAGCATGATATCTCTGACAAGATCGCTTCTTACCTTCATAAAGAGATCCACATATCTCGGCGAAGCTCGTCAACAACATGATTTGAAGCACGCGCACCGCTGGTTGCAGTGCTAATAATAGTGACGGCGGTATTCCTTTGAGCGTTCTACTTTGCTCGCGGCGTGGGGTTCGGCAGGCCAACACATCTAAAATTGTTCCCTATCCTATCAAAAACATTGTGGCCCCGTGAGCAATGGTTCTCTACTAGGGTGGTTGGAGCTTGCTGGCCGGCAGGGACTTACTCTTGTTGATGAGCTATTTGTATACGTCATCTCTGGCTTGATGCTTGGCTGTCACTCCTTAATTGTGAGTTGGCCGAGCCAATGTTATCGCCTGACTCCTCGCCAAATCATTGGCGATTAAGCAGGGAATATCTCAAATTGACGTTCTGGTCCACAAGGTTATAATCTTGTTAAGCACAATCAACCTGGCTCTTGTCCAATAGTTGGTTCTTAACCTCCCGCCATTCTAACTTGTGCACTCCTTCTTGATATGCTCAATCTTGGAGCATGCAATTCTGTTGCTCCAGCTTATGCTGCGTCGGCTTGTTGTGCTATAACTAAAGAACAATCTTCAACATTTATGCCATGTCTTTGGTGAGCTCAATGATTTGATCCATCAAAGCTTTTTTGTCGACTTGGGACTGCTTGCCCTTGGATGCACTGGTAGCTTTCTTTTAAGGCTATTTTTTCGGTGAGGAGTTGGAAAAGTGATTGGTTTTTTGTGGTTGTTGACAAATCAAAAAATAGAAAAGTTGTAGACATTTCCTCTAGCGCCAATATGTTGATACTGGAACTTTGTCAATAGTAGAATATTTGATGAAACTGATGGGGACCTGAAAAAAAAATGTTAGTCAAGATCGCCTTGCCTCAGTCAAAGCTGCAGACTTTCTTTCTTGGGATTATTTAGCTTGTAAATGGGTAAATTGGGACTGGTGCAAATTGCATACTCGTCATTCTCGTTTTATATCACCATAAGATTTGGACTCATCTTCTCTTAATGGGTGTGCCAAATCATGAAAGTAACATGCTTTTTTGGGCTGATGTGACAGATCTAAATTAAATTTGTGATCACCACACTAGCTATTTATTAATGTCCCTATTGACGTGAATCTGGTCTTATTGCTTCCAACGGGTCAATCTGTCATTCTGACCATTGCTTTTATAGGGATTGGGACATGCTCAAATGCGCTGAATAATGATAATGACATCTAGGCACGACTACCACTCTCGGGATAAATATCCTTGGATTTTTAGGGCCTTTGCGATTTTTTGTTTTGCAATCCTTGGGATGTTTATCTTGGACCTGTTGCATCGTGTAGAGAATGCCCGATAAAAAATATCACAGAGTCCAACTTCATTAAAAACCTTGAATTTAAACCCAATGGGAAAACCAATATGGGGGCAAAATAGTACCCAACTCTTTTATTCTTCTTATTTTATTAACTTTGTCATATTGGGATTTAAACTTTATTAAACTGTAATATTCATAATATTATATGGTGTATTAAATAAACATATCTAAAAAACTTAACGAGTATTGCATGATTTTGAAGACAATAATTAGTGCAAAAGACAAAGCAGCATTCTTCTTTCTCCAGTAATGGTCGTCATAAAAAGGGAAAAAAACTGAAGGAAATTTTGGGGATTTTTCGTTTTCCTTTTAGGTGTTATATATGAATGTTGCCTTGGCCTATCATGGATTTGAAGTTTGAACTTGTGCTTATAGTTTTAATATAGCCCACCAAGCACCAACCAAAAACTCCTGATGAGTTTAGCAGGAAAATATGGTTGCTTTTCCAATAAAGTTGCATATGTGACATATTCAAATGTATGATACCTTAAATGGTGTGTCCCACACATCAAAGTGCACAAAATGATAATAGTAACAGGAAAGATAGCAACTCTGACGCTCCAATTCTCATTTCTACCATGAAGTGTGATCAATGTGAGAGTGAGAAACAATGGTTAGAAAACTCTGCTGCAGAGAAACAACGGTCAAAACCCTACCAATTTCAATAATATTTTCATCAATCAAATATGTTAGTCATAGACGTAATGAGAGTCTAATCCGCGGTTTCACCTTAAATGCAATTTAGCCACATTATCCCTAGCCACATGTATAGTTCAAGAGCTTTTTTTTTTTGGGTCAGTTTTTGCTAGCATACGAAAATGGATTTTCTTGTCATTTGTCCTCTTTTCATTTTATATTAAATAATAAAACATTAAAAAAGGGAGAATTTTAAGAAAATATGCACTGTTTACAAAATGATTTTAAAAAATAGTCATAGTTTCAAAAAATTTACAAACTAGCCATGTCAGAAATTTCTAGCAAAATTTTTGCCCAATGTTAGAAATTTCTGACAGTATTTTTATGTGCATTTTTGTTATTGGTAGAAATTTCTTATAATTTTATGGTTAGTTTTTAAATTTTTTGAAACTGTGGTTACTTTTTAAAAACTGGCAGTCCAAAATGATTATTTGCCAGATTGATCCTAAAAAAAATAAATAAAATTAGTTTATACAAAATGACGCACTCATGCCTTGTATATATTTTTTTTGCATCGTAACAACAATATTCAGTAAGTTTACAAAATTAAGAAACAATAACTTTGAGTTAAATATATATATATATATGTATATATATAAATTCATTTTCACCTACCCAAACTATGATATCAAACTATAATAGTTTGGGTGAAAATGAAAAAGAAAAAAAGAAAAAGAAAGGTACTTTGAAAACAAAATAAAAGTTTAAAGCTGGAGATACCATTGTCATAAACTCATAATTGAGTAAACACAGAGAAGAATCATATATAGTTGTGTAATTGAGTTTTTAGTCCTTTTTATTCTTGACAATTGGGTTGTATTACTGTGAATTTTGGGACAGTTAAGGAAAAAAGAAATCAACAAAAAAATTTATAACATTGGTTGATTTTTTAATTAATTAATTAATACACTATCCCACAAGCTGTATGAAAGAAGGAAATCTTAAGAATATATCCTCAAAATTAGATGTAATAAATATTTTTTTTAAAGATTAAATTAAAGTAGTTATTTGTGAAATTTATTTTGGTTTAATTTTATTATAAAATTGAATTTTTATTAAAATATAAAATATATAAAGTAAATACGATTTTAGAATATGGACTTCTTGATTGTTGAGAGACTTGGACATAAACTTTTATTCCAGTTGAATTTAAAAACATTCATGCCTTCTGCCGTAATTGCTCGATGGTTGGCCATTCTCTAACGAATTGTAAAAGAAACCCCGAAACTCAGAAAGTTTATTCAAAAAACAAAAAATAAGAGTTTTAAAGAAAAATCTTCAAAACAGTTGCTGACCAACCAAGATGAGATCTTGAAGAACAAAAGAAATTCTATTTCGGCTTGAAATGAGAATCTGAATTCAAAGGACCTAACCATTACCGAAAATACTTGCTAGGAAACTATCAAGCAGTCGCCCTTCCCGGCTATGATTATTCATGACAATCCTATTGTTGAATTTTCTAGTGCATTATCTCGGTCAGAAAGATCCACGGAAGCCTTGATATCTGAGAAAGCTCTTGAAGTGGGAACAGTCTCGAATAATGAAAATGAATGAGCCAGATTTATCAGACCAGCCTGTTGAGCTAAACATGATCTCTAATTCGGATGGATTCAGATTTCGGTAGATCTTCCGGGTTATGTAATTCCAATTAACCCACTCATCTCTTCAAAGACCCCCTCTGAAATTGTTATTCATGAAGCAAACATTATCACGTCTAATTCTTGAGTGGATATGGCAGACACTAAGGAGGACATTCCAAAGCAAATTAAAGGCCCAAAAGGCAGGAAGAAACAACAAAAAACCTCTACGGCTTCCCACCCTAGAAGAGGTCATCCTCTCAATCCCTCTTTATGATTGTTTTCTTTCGGAACATTAGGGGCCTGGCTAACAAACACTATAGAGACGTTTTGTTTGATCACAATAAATAAATTTCTCCATATGTCGTTTGTTTAGCCAATAAGGATTCTAATTGCTTTGATACGTTTATTTAATATGAAATTGTTTGCTTACAATCTTAGAGATGACGTTTCTAAAATATAGATTTTAACAAAAAAGAACATTCACATACATAGTGTCTTCTCCAACACTGACCAAGTTACTCTAGATTTTGTGTCAGCTTCTAAGTCATTAGGAATTACTTTTGATGCTAATGTTCATGCTTCTGCTAGGCGTCGCTTATGGCAACTGTTTCCTTCTCTGGCTCCTCTAGACTCGCCCTGGCTTTTTATTGGGGATTTCAACACTATTCTTGCTGCACATGAAAGGAGCAGGGGTATTCTACCTAATAACTCATCCTCTTGTGACTTTTCAGAGATGAATGCTAATAATGAGCTTCATGAGATCCCCTTGAAGGGTGCAGCTTTCAATTGGGCGCGTAAATCTTTGAGAGGTAACATTGAATGCAAACTAGATCGGGCTCTCTGTAATGCAGTTTGGTTGGATTATTGGAACTGGCTCAATTGCTTCTCGCTTCCTCGCCATGCATCTGATCACAATCCTATTGTTCTTCAATTTTAAAAAACTCACAACGGGTTCCAGTGCCTTTTCGGTTTAAATCTATGTGGTTGGAGCATGAAAAGTTTGCTAAGTTCGGAGAGGAAAAATGGCGCTCGTACATCTCTTCAGGACAGCCATGAGTACGTTAACCTATAAGATTCGCCTTCTCAAAAAATATCTCAGAGATTGGAACACCAATGTCTTTTGTGACATTCATAAGTCTGTTGAGCTTGCAAAAATCAATCTTGAAGATATTCAAATAAAAATCACCAATGAGGGCTTTTAAGAGAATCTTTACAAGTCTGAGATCACTGCCCACTCCGCCCTTTCAAAAGTGCTCAACTCCCAAGCAGTATTTTTTAGAGAAAAATCTCGGCTTAATTGGCTTGATAGTGGTGACTAGAACTAATCTTCTTCCTACAAATTGCATGTAATAAGAAAACGATAAATACTGATCCAAGCTTGATCTCTATTCACCTAGTAGATTTTTTCAGAAATCTATTTAATGGCATATCTTTGGCTTCTAATGAAGACTTCTCTATTATACCTCAAGTTATCATGAAAATAGTTGATGTTAAGGATAATTCTTTCTTGATTGGTTTGCCTTCAAGAGATGAGATAAACGTCATGGTTTTCGGTATGAAAAGTTACAGCGCCCCTAGACCTGACTCCTTACTGAACAACCTGAACTCTAATTTTTTTATTTTAATTCCGAAGTCAGATTCAACAGTTTCTCCGGATAAGTTCTTACCAATCGTGCTTGGCAATTTTGTTTTTAAAGTTATCAATAAAATTCTGGCAAATTAGTTCAATATCATTACAGGTAAAATTATTACTCCCCACCAATTCAGATTTATTCGTGGTCGGCGTATTCAAGACTGTATTTCTCTTGCATCGAAAGCTTTCAATTGTCTGCATGGCTCACGTAATATAGTCATTCAAATAGATATTAAAAAGGCTTTTGATAATATGGACTGGTGTTTCATCATCAAACTCTTGGAGGGTTTCAGCTTCTCAAATACTTTTTGTACATGGATTTCCAACTTGTTCCTTTCTGCTAAATTATCAGTATTAGTTAATGGTTCCCCAGCTGGTTTTTTTAGTTGTTCTCAAGGTGTCAGACCAAGAGATCCGCTCTCTCCATTGCTTTTCAACATTGCAAAAGATTTTCTCAGCAGATATTTGACAATCCTCTACCATTCAGGAGAAATTACATATTGTTCAGCAGGGTGGAACTTTGATACACTCTCTCATCTTCTTTATACTGATGACAATTTATTATTTTTCTAGGCTTCGGTTTGCAATTTAAAAACCATAAAACTTGATTTTGATCTTTACTGCAAACTATTTGATCAGATGGTTATTATGGTGAAATCATTGATTTACTGGGGGAAAGCTATTTCTTCAATTACGAAAATACGATTCAACACTGTTTGGCCACTTATGTTGGGTTATGCGCCTTTCACTTATCTAAGGGTTCCTATTTTAAAAGGTAAACCCAAAAAGGCTCACCTGCTCCCTTTGAGTGACAGAGTCAAGGCTAAAATTTTTTGTTCGAATGGAAAATATTATCTGTTGGTGTGAAATTTGAACCAACGCCGTGATCCGTATCTCTAGCTTATGATACGGCAATGAACAGGAAGAATACAGTGGGAAATAGTAAACGCCGGTGGATTTGCAAGTGGTTCGACCCTCTTACAGAGTAAAAGTCTACGTCCACTGTTTATGAAATTTCTTGTAAAGTGTTTTACAGATTTTTTTTTTCCTTTTTTCCTCCAACCTCTTCTCCTTTCTCCTCCTCTCCCTCTTATAGGCTGTTCGGAGGAGAGAGGGAAGGTTACATTAATGACGCCTGACAAATTATCCCTTAAATCCCGGGATTAAGTGACCTTATCACACAGTTGACCATACCATCCCCTGAATTACGGGAGTGAGTTATCAACTAACTACCTACGTACATCAGAAACGGGACGTCTACAGTACCTGTCAGAAACCTTTAACATCGGGGTTGATCAATCATAACCATGCAGGCTCCAATCTTCAACCGGGGATCTCCAGCTTCGCGAGGAGACCTCTGGCTCGACTGATCTTCTACCTTCTTAGCGGTCGTCATCATAGGTCTAGCTCGTCCTCGGGCTCCTGGGGTTTTCGGCTTAACTGTCCTTCTCCGAGGACCTCGCTTCAAGTCGGGGTCTACCTTCGGTGGTGTCCCCACTCACCACGCTCGCGGATATAAGTTCGAGGGTGATCTTCGACGACCCTTGCTCCTGATGCCATTGATGTTGGCTCCCTTGATGACGTGGCGATACCGCGCCGTCACTCGGGTATTCTCTCTCGAGGTCGCATTCTATCAGGGGGTCACCCCCAATGCTAGTACCTCGGACGAAAATCAGCTTACAACATCTGCCCCCCAATCCCCGAGGGCACGTGTCGCGCCTTCTGGGATTCCTTATTTGGGATGCTTCTCTGCTGAAAAGCCGCGCCGTTTGAGTGACAGGGAGTTAATGCCCTGACACACTTTTTGAGACTCCACTTTTCCCGATGGCATATGCTGACGTCACGCATTAATTGACAATTATTGTCAAAAATCCCTAGCCGTTATATGATGATGGGAAGATTTCCATCCGACGCTCCAGAGATGTGCTCGAGGCTTGATGGTTAAATGACGCGAAGAGAGTTCGCCTCTTCGCCTCCTCACTTTGCCTATAAATTCCCTTCAACTTTCGCTTCACTCGCCATTACTCTCAAAACTTCGAGCTCAATTACCTCTCGACATTTCCACGAGCAAGTTCTAAAGTTTTCGGCATTCTGCAACTTTTTCCGGCACTTTTTACTCGCTCATTCATCATCGGTAAGCCCTCTAAACCCGTCTCAGGCTTTTGCTTTCTGGGTAGCCTAGGGTTTACCCGTTTCTGATTTTTTTCTTTTTGGGGTTTCAAAGTGTTTGACCGGAGCTTTCTTCTCTTCTCAGAAAAGATGTCTGTCAACTCGACGTCGTCCTCTTCCGGCGCCCGATTTGGGTCTGCGCCTTCATCCGAGCGCTCCGACCCTTCGCCACCGGCTTCGCTTGTGGCTCTCTCGCCGCCACCGGCCGGCAGCAGCAGCGGCAGCAGGGGCGAAGAAGAAGAAAGGGGGGAAAGGAAAAAGATTTATGCCGCTCCTACCTCATCTACGGCACCACCAGCGAGCGGCCTGGCCTCGCGGCCCTCAGGAGCCGCAGCGACACCGTCTAAACCCTCCGCTTCGAGCTTACAATTGGTCGAAGCGACGCCCGTTGAGACGAGGGAGACCTCAGCCGCTCCGCAGGCGCCGCCCGACGCCCGAACGATCATGGCGGACGAGCCCGTAATAGCGTCCCCGTCTCCCACCATCGCCGCAGAGGCCCGAATCTCCAACTGATCCCGGAGCGACGTGGAGCACATCCAGGAGCAGTTTCATTTGCCGGAGGACATTGTCACCTAAGCGATGTCCCGAAAGGAACGCTCCAACCGCCAACCCAGTTCCCGGGTAGCCTTTAATAAGGCTATCATGAAACACGGGGCGCGGTACTCCCGCTGCACCCCCTGGTCCGCGGGGTTCTAGTCCACTGGGGACTCGCTCCGAGTCAACTCAACCCCAACGCCTATAAGATAATGGCGGGGATGCACATCCTGTGGAAGATGTGGTTCGAGACTGACCCATCAGTGGAGGAGGTCTGCCACCTATACAAACCCTCCTCCAAGAAATCTGAGGCGGGCTACTTCTTCTTGGCACCATAGGAGAAGAAGAAGATCTTGATGACGAACTTGTCATTATCCTGCGAAGGATGGAAGGACAAGAATTTTTGGGTCGGGGGGAACTTCGACCCTTTTAGCTCCGTGGAGGGAGCAAAGCCCGTCCCGAGGAACTATAATGTTCCTGGTAAGTACTTTCCTTGACGTTCCCCCTCTTGTTTCATTTCATTCTACTTTTACAAACATGGTTCCGTGCTCAGTGACCTTCTTCCGCACCTCGGTGACCCGGGAGCAAGCCGAGCGAATTGCGACCGCCCTTGCATGTCCCGATGAGTGTCGAGACGTCCGGGCCCTCATCACCGAGGAAAACCTGGTAGAGTACGGGTGGATCTCCACTTGGATGGAGTTGGACCCGGACCAACTCTGTGGACAAAAACCGGCCCCGAAGAAGGCGAAGGCTAAGGTGGTGCCTTCGACCCAGGCCGGGCCATTGCTTTGCGGGTGGTATGGCGCGGAGAGTCTTTGATGCCGAACTGGTCACAGAGATCCCTCACAGCCTAGTTATCGAACTGAAGGGCGTTGTCCGAAACCAAGGAGTGAGGTATCCCAAACCTGTAAATGATGTGTTCGCGAATGAAATTTGTCAGGTTTTTCTCGGTGATAGCGGATAAGGGAATCGCCTTGGCCCATTTGGTGAAGTAATCGACAGCCAACACGACGAATTTAAGTCCTTCGGGCGCTATGGGCATCGGACCAATGATGTCGATTCCCTACTTCGCAAAGGGCCATGGATAGAAGATGACCGTGAGTCGTTCTGGATGAGCTCGGATGAGTGCAGAGTACCTCTAGCACTTATCTCATTTCCTTGCATACTCAGCGGCATCTTGCTTCATCATGAGCTAGTAGAATCCCCGTAACAATGCCTTGTGCGCGAGTGACTGCCCACTAGAATGGTTCCCGCAGACTCAGTCGTGGATCTCACTGAGGACTCGCTTGGCTTCTTCAACGTTGAGGCAGCCCTCTTTTGTAAAGTTTGCCGTTCAGCAGCAAGTAATGCTCAGCGTGATACTTGACCTTTCGTGCCAGATATCGATCTTCAGGCTGCCTATCTTCCTTCAAATAGATGATAATATCATCCATCCACGAGGGTTGTGCATCGATCGCCTCTATTCAGTGTTGCTTCGTGATACTTGGCTCAGAGATGATTTCGATCAGGACCAGGCAGAGAAGCTCCGCGTCTCGGCTTGTAGCTAACTTCGCCAGGGCGTCCGCATTCGCATTATTCTCGCGGTGAATGTTCTTCACTTCATGTCTTGAGAATTTTCGAAGCTCTGCCTTAACCTTTTCTAGGTAAGCTGCCATTCTATCATTGCGGGCTTGGAATTCGCTCAAAACTTGAGAGACCACCAACTTCGAATCACTATAGACCATAAGCGAATCTACTTGAAGCTCTTTGGCGAGTCTAAGGCTGGCAAGCAAGGCTTCGTACTCCGCTTCATTATTTGACGCCTTGAAGGTGAACCGTAGTGCGCTGCTGATCCGATGATTTTCGGGGCTAACCAGCATGAGTCCCGCCCCCGAACCATTCTCGTTCGAAGATCCATCCACGAAGAGCTTCCACTTCGGGGGCTCCTCTTGCCCATCCCGATCCTCCTCCGAAGAAAATGTGAACTCGACAATGAAATCTGCCAACGCTTGTGCCTTGATCGCCGTTTGAGGTTGGTACAGGATGTTGAATTGTGTCAATTCAACTGCCCACTTGACGAGTCTGCCCAAGGCCTCCGACCTGCGCAGAACTTGCTTCATCAGGTGATTGGTGAAAACTACCACCGGGTGAGCTAGGAAGTAGTGGCGAACTTTCCTAGTGGAGACGACGAGGGCAAGGGCGAGTCATTTCAACTCAGGATATCTGAGTTCGGCGTCGAGGAGGCGTTTGCTAACGTAGTAAACTGGTACCTGGACTCGAGCAGCCTCCTTGACCAGCACCGAACTGACC
Source organism: Boehmeria nivea var. tenacissima (assembly GCA_018132145.1). Classification (NCBI taxonomy): domain Eukaryota; kingdom Viridiplantae; phylum Streptophyta; class Magnoliopsida; order Rosales; family Urticaceae; genus Boehmeria; species Boehmeria nivea. The sequence goes on from CM030881.1 coordinate 4,704,019, forward strand.
GCATGTTGGGACACAGCGAGGTAAGTAAAAAGCTTTTCTCCCGACAATGGCTTCGCCAGAATCGGGGTATGTCCAAGGTAAACGTTAAGCTCCTCGAAGGCCCGTTCGCATTCGTCGGTCCATGCAAACTCTTTGCTACTGCGGAGAACATTGAAGAAAGGGAGAGGCATTTATCAATTGAATGGGAGACAAACCTGTTCAATGTGGCAACGCATCCCGTGAGCTTCTGGACTTCTTTTCCTCTTCGAGGAGGCCTCATGTCGATGATGGCTTGGATCTTCTCCGGGTAAGCCTCTATTCCTCGTTGGCTCATCATGAAACCTAAAAATTTTCCCGCTCTAACGGGGAAAGTGCACTTATTTGGGTTGAGCATCATGTTGGTCTGTCGAAGGACGGAGAAAGTCTGATCTAAGTGCTTGTCATGGTCCTATGCCACCGCACTTTTGACTAGCATGTCATCGATGTAAACCTCCATTGAGACTCCCAGTAACTCTGCGAAGATCTTGTTAACCAATCTCTGATAAGTTGCCCCTGTGTTTTTCAAGCCAAAGGGCATGACCTTGCAGCAATACAGCCCTCGGTCGGTGATGAACGCGGTATGCTCCTCGTCTCAATGGAACATGGGGATCTGGTTGTACCCCGAATATGCATCCATAAAGTTGAGGAGTTCGTGGCCTGTTGTGGCATCAACCATCTGGTCGATCCGGGGCACAGGGAAGCTGTCCTTTGGACAGGCCTCGTTGAGGTTGGTGAAGCCCACACAGCACTTCCACCTCCCGTCTGACTTTGGGACTAGAACTGGATTGGAGACCCAAGCCGGGTACTTCGCTTCGCAAACGAACCCGGCCCTGATGAGCCTGTCGACTTCGTCTTTAAGAGCTTGGGCTCTTTCGGGGTCGAGCGGCCTCTTCTTCTGCTGATGGGCCGGGATCCGAGGATCAACGTTGAGACGGTGGCACACCAAATCTGGGTCGACGCCCTTCATATCACTGTGGCTCCATGCAACCACGTCTAGATTTCTCCGTAGGCAGGCAATGATGGCCTCACGTATCTCGGGACTTAGCGAAGTCCCAATTTTAACTCTACGAGACGTGCCTAGGTCATCAATGTCCACCTCTTCTGTATCCTCGGCCGGGCCCGCTAGTTGCTATTAGACCGGCAAGCGAGGGTCCAGTTTACATCGAGCCTCCGATATGCTGATTGTGAGGGTTGCTTCTCCCAAAGCAGCCTTCTCGGCCGTCCGCTTTCCCTTCGAGCCAACGGGGACCGATTAGACGCTCGTCGTATAACACATCCGTGCTTCGTATTGATTCTCCTGGACGACTCCGACGCCACCCGGGGTAGGAAACTTGAGGCAGAGGTGGTAGATAGAAGTGACTGCTCTCATAGCCACGAGGGTAGGACGCCCGAGGATGGCGTTATAAGAAGACCTACCCTTGACCACCATGATGTTAGATATGGCGGTCGATCTCGTTGGTTCTACACCGAACAAAACGGCTAACTCTATGCTTCCCTCTGGGAAGATAGAGTCTCCGGTGAAGCCGTGCAACGAGCTCGCGGTCGCTCGCAAGCTCTGCGGATTGATCGTCATTTTGTCGAGGACATCCAAATATAGGATGTCCACTGAACTACCGTCATCGATAAGACAACGGTGGACAAGGTGGTTCCCGATCATTGCAGAGACGACCAAAGGATCGTGATGTGGGAACCGGACACCTTCGGCATCCGCGTCTGTGAATGTGAGCTGGCTTGTGGTTCTTCGAGGGGGTTGCGGAGACTGTCATGACACCTGGATCACTCATCGGGAGGGCTCCTGTCGCACTTCTCGAGCATAATCCTTCATAAACCGCTGAGAGCGCCCCCCAGGATAAGGGCCCCCCGCGATCGTCCAGATTTCGCCCTCGATCTCCCGATTGGGCAACTTTCGTTCTATGGGATTCGCTTCTTTGCGGTATCCCGAGAGCTTCCCTCGGTGGATGAGATATTCTATCTCATCCTTTAGGTCGAAGAATGTTGCGGTCGAATGCCTTGCGGCGTTGTGGTATAAACAGAATTTGTCCTTGTGCTTCTCTAGCACCTTCCCCTTTAAGGGTGCCGGGGGCCGGAAGTCAACCTCACTCTGTGAGCTGACAAAGATCTCCTCGATGGTGGCCGTGAGCTCTTGGTACCTGTCGTACCGCGGCCTGTGAGTTCGGACTGCCCCCGAACCTGAGCCGGAGTCGCGAGGCCTCTTCTTGTCTCGGTGCTGCCGATTGCTGCCCACCGGGGCCTCGACAGGCCTCTTCATCTTCTTCCGACGGTCCCCTATGGGGTTATCGCGGGATGTCTTCGAAGAACCAGACTTCTTCGAAGTCTACGCTTCTGCGTTGATGTAGTTCCTGGCTCGCCCCAGGAAGTCAGCGTACACCCGTGGGGGTTTTTTACTGATGGAGAACGCGAAGGGAGTATCCTCGCACACCGCGGAACTCGTGGCTAGAAGTAAGGCATCATCGGATAGATGCCCCACCTCTATCGTGGCCTTGGTGAACCTTTGGAGCCAAGCTTGGAGGCTCTCGCCTTCTCCCTGCTTAACTCGAGAAAGGTATGCCGGGTTCTTGAGGTGTCTACGGCCTCCTAAGAACTGTGCGGCGAACCTCATTCTCAGATCCTGCCAGCTCCCGATCGAATTGGCAGGGAGTCGGTATCACCATCGGCGGGCTTCACCCGCGAGGGTGGTATCGAAGAGTCTACACCTGATAGCTTCAGAATAGCCATAAGCGCGAGCCCACTAGGGTCCCCGCTTCCATCGAACAGGCTTACCTTCGGCAGCCTGAGACGATCGGGAATGGGGGTTGCCAGGAGGGTCTCTGTGAGCGGTGAAAAATCCTCATCCAAGATTCTGTCCTGCGACGGCTCGTCAAGGATCCCACGAAGACGCTCGATCTCCACGGGGGAGAATTCTTGGGTTTCCTCGGTCTGTCGGCTAGTAGCAGTGGTAATCGACTCTTCACGGAGACGCTCCCGCACCGGAAGTCGTGCACCTTCGGGGCGGACTCCAGCACATGTAGGCGCGTGCCCCGCGGTGCCCCGTGGCAAAGGGCCTAGCCTATTGAATACCGAGCCAGGCTGAACCATGCGTCTCGCCTTCAGTCTCGGGGCGCGAAGGTCCCGCTGGGTCCGCCGGCATCTGCACTCCTCCGGAGCGGGTGGTGGACTTCTGAGCCGGAGCATTCCTCCGTCGCCGGGAATTGTGGGCCTCGCGTGTGGGATCGCTACCCAAGTCCTCATCAAGAGTTGCAGTGACGTCGCCTGTGGTCCGAAGGTTGGCGGCTGCGTCGTCAGCCCTACGCCGTGCTCGGAGCACGTCTGCATGCTTTGCGTCAGTCAGAAGTAGCGGTGGGCTTTGGTTATGCACCAAAGTCTCTACTAATCCGGTCATTCTTGCCATGTACTCCTCCATGTGCTGGATTCGATCTTCGAGCATCTTCTGCTCAGAGGTTACGGGATTCTTGCCGCTGCTTCTTAGGTTGGGTGCCATTTGATCTCCGATCAGTTAGCGCGGTAGCCAACACAGGGAAGACGGGAAGAGAGTAACCACAAGGTCGGATGTTAAAAGCCGGCCCAACCCTCCTTCTAGCGCCAAGCTGTTGGTGTGAAATTTGAACCAACGCCATAATCCATATCTCTAGCTTATGATACGGCAAGGAACAGGAAGAATACGGTGGGAAATAGTAAACGCGGTGGATTTTCAAGTGGTTCGACCCTGCTACGGAGTGATAGTCTACGTCTATTGTTTATGGAATTTCTTGTAAAGTGTTTTACAGAGTTTTTTTCCCTTTTTTCCTCCGACCTCTTCTCATTTCTCTTCCTATCCCTTTTATAGGCTGTTCGGAGGAGAGAGGGAATGTTGCATTAATGACGCCTGACAAATTATCCCTTAAATCCCGGGATTAGGTGACCTTAACACACAATCGACCATACCCTCTCCTGAATTACGGGAGTGGATTACCAACTAACTACCTACGTACATCAGAAATGGGAAGTCTACAGTACTTGTCAGGCACCCTCAACATCGGGGTTAATTAACCATAACCATGCAGGCTCCAATCTTCAACCGGGGATCTCCAGCTTCGCGGAGAGACCTCTGGCTCGACTAATCTTCTAACTTCTTAGCGGTCATCATCGTAGGTCTAGCTCGTCCTCGGGCTCCTGGATTTCGGGCTTAACTGTCATTCTCCGAGGACCTCGCTTTAAGTCGGGGTCCACTTACCATGCTCGCGGATATAAGGTCGACGGTGATCTTCAACGACCCTTGCTCCTGATGCTGTTGATGTTGGCTCCCTTGATGACGTGGCGATGCCACGCTGTCACTCGGGCATTCTCTCTCGAAGTCGCATTCTATTTGGATGTCACCCCCGACGCTAGTACCTCAGATGAAAATCAGCTTGCAATATTTACCCCCCAATCCCCGAGGGCACGTGTGGCGCCCTTTGGGATTCTTTTTTTGGGACGCTACTCTACTGAAAAGTCGCGCCGTTTGAGTGACGGGCAGGTAATGCCCTGACACACTTTTTGAGACTCCGCCTTTTCCCGATGGCATATGCTGACGTCACGCATTAATTGCATTTTCTTCGAAAATCCCTGGCCGTTAAATGATGATAGGAAGATTCCCATCCGACGCTCCAGAGATGTACTCGAGGCTTGATGGTGAAACAACGCGAAGAGACTTCGCCTCTTCGCCTCCTCACTTTGCCTGTAAATTCCCTTCAACTTCCCATTTTTCGAACTTTCGCTTAACTTGCCTTTACTCTCAAAACTTCGAGCTCAATTACCTCTCGACATTTTCACGAGCAAGTTCTAAAGTTTCCGGCGTTCTGCAACTTTTTCCGGCGCTTTTTACTCGCTCATTTATCATCGGTAAGCCCTCTAAACTCGTCTCAGGCTTTTGCTTTCCGAGTAGCCTGGGGTTTACCCGTTTTTGAGTTTTTCTTTTTGGGGTTTCGAAGTGTTTGACCGGAGCTTTCTTCTCTTCTCAGAAAAGATATCTGTCAACTCGATATCGTCCTCTTCCGGTGCCCGATTTGGGTCTGCGCCTTCATCTGAGCGCTCCAACCATTCGCCACCGGCTTCGCCTATGGCTCCCTCGCCGCCACCGGCCCCGGCAGCGACAGCAGGGGCGAAGAAGAAGAAAGAGAAGAAGGCGAAAAAGACTTCGGCCGCTCCTACCTCATCTGCAGCGCCACTAGCGAGCGGCCTGGCCTCGCGGTCCTCGGGAGCCGCAGCCACACTATCTAAACCCTCGGCTTCGGGCTTGCAGATGGTCGAGGCGACGCCCGTTGAGACGAGGGAGACCTCAGCCGCTCCGCAGCCGCCGCCTGACACCCGAACGATCATGGCGACGAGCCCGTAATTGCGTCCCCGTCTCCCATCATCGCCGTGGAGGCTCGAATCTCCAGCTGCTCCCGGAGCGACGAGGAGCACATCCAGGAGCAGTTTCATTTGTTGGAGGACATTGCCACCTGGTCGATATCTCGAAAGGAACGCTCCAACCGCTCACCTAGTTCCTGGGTAGCCTTTAACAAGGCTATCATGAAATACGGGGCGCAGCTCTCGCTGCACCCCCTGGTCCGCGGGGTTCTAGTCTACTTGGGACTCGGCCCGAGTCAACTCAACCCCAACGTCTACAAGATAATAGCGGGGATGCACATCCTGTGGAAGATGTGGTTCGAGACTGACCCATCGGTGGAGGAGGTCTGCCACCTATACAAACCCTCCTCCAAGAAATCCGAGGCAGGCTACTTCTTCTTGGCACCGTGGGAGAAGAAGAAGATCCTGATGACGAACTTGTCATCATCCTGCGTAGGATGGAAGGACAAGAATTTTTGGGTTGGGGGGAACTTCGACCCTTTTAGCTCTGTGGAGGGAGCAAGGCCCGTCCCGAGGAACTACAATGTTCCTGGTAAGTACTTTCCTTGACGTTCCCCCTCTTGTTTCATTTCATGCTACTTTTACTAACATGGTTCCGTGCTCAGAGACCTTGCTCTGCACCTCGATGACCCGGGAGCAAGCCGAGCGAATCGCGACTGCCCTTGCATATCCCGATGAGGGCCGGGACGTCCGGGCCCTCTTCACTGAGGACAACCTGGTGGAGTACGGCTGGATCTCCACTCAGATGGAATTGGACCTGGACCAACTTCGTGGACAAAAACCGGCCCCGAAGAAGGCGACGACTGACGCCCCTCGGCCGCCGAAAAGAAAAATCTCAGCCGCAACCTCAGAGGAGGCTGTATCTGCCAAGCTTGCGACTCTACCGCCTCCAACGGTGAGACTTAGGGGCAAAGAAGAACAATCTGTGAGGCCTAAGCGACCGCGAACGGAGTCCAGATCAACTCCTGAGGTCGCTCGCCTCGCAGCTTCGGGCGAGGGAGTGAAATCTCCTCAGACTGGGGCGGCGTCAACTGCCAAGGACTCTAAGGCGCCTATGACCACGCTCGTCCCAGAGTCTGAAAACTCACAAGTGCCTCGGGAGAATTCCCCCAGGGCGGTCCGCGAGGGAGTTAGGCGGCTGAGAAGGCGTTTGTGGCGACGGAGGAAATTTTTCGCGAACCTCCTCTGGTTGCGCCAAGTCCCCCACCGGCCCTGGTCCAAGATCCTCTACTGAGCATCGAGGATTTCACGATGGAGCAAGCCGATCCGTCTCCTTCGGGGACGGTATCTCCACCGGGGCAGGCGACACCCGCTGGGCCTTTGACTCAACCCCTCTCAGTGTCGCATCATTCTGCTCCCATCGTCCTCGATGACGGTAAGCGATTGTCCTCACAAATCTATAGTACTAACCTGTATATTGCCTGCATATGAGCTTTTTGGGCTCCTGGGGTTCCCGCCTTCGGCGGGTGCCTCCCACCCCTCAATCCCCATCCCCGAATCTTCCGCCTGGGACAAGTCCAAGGGGAAACAAATAGCGGAAGACCCAACTCCTCCGCGATCACCCCCGAAGGAGAGCCACACCGCCTCAGCCGATACTGCGGGCCCATCCTACTCCAGAGATCCAGGCACTTAGATTCCTAGGGAAGAGCGTGCTGGGGCTTCTCAGGGTTCACCTGATCGCTCGGTCCTAGCTAGGGATCCCTTGGAGGATTTCTCCGTTTCTCCTGCGGGGACTCCTTTCGGCGAGGGGTCGCACATTCCTTCAGGGTCGTTCCCCTAGAATTTATCCTTGTGCTTCTCCGGCACCTTCCCCTTTAAGGGTGCCGGGGGCCGGAAGTCAACCTCACTCCGTGAGCTGACAAAGATCTCCTCGATGGTGGCCGTGAGCTCTTGGTACCTGTCGTACCGCGGCCTGCGAGTTCGGACTGCCCCCGAACCTGAGCCGGAGTCGCGAGGCCTCTTCTCGTCTCGGTGCTGTCGATTGCTACCCACCGGGGCCTCGACAGGCCTCTTCATCTCCTTCCGACGGTCCCCTTCGGGGTTGGCGCGGGATGTCTTCGAAGACCCAGACTTCTTCGAAGTCGACGCTTCTGCGTTAATGTAGTTCCTGGCTCGCCCCAGGAAGTCAGCATACACCTGTGGGGGATTTTTTGCTAATGGAGAACGCGAAGGGAGTGTCCTCGCGCACCGCGGAACTCATGGCTAGAAGTAAGGCATCATCAGATAGATGCCCCACGTCTATAGTTGCCTTGGTGAACCTTTGGAGCCAAGCTTGGAGGCTCTCGCCTTCTCCCTGCTTAACTCGAGAGAGGTATGCCTGGTTCTTGAGGTGTCTACAGCCTCCTAAGAACTGTGCGGCGAACCTCGTTCTCAGATCCTGCTAGCTCCCGATCGAATTGGCCGGGAGTCAATACCACCGTCGGCGGGCTTCACCCGCGAGGGTGGTATCGAAGAGTCTACACCTGATGGGTTCAGAATAGCCATAAGCACGAGCCCACGATGAGTAAATCGCCAGGTGGTCGGAAGGGTCCTTGCTTCCATTGAACAGGCTTACCTTCGGCAGCCTGAGACGATCCGGAACGGGGGTTGCCAGGAGGGTCTCCGTGAGCGGTGTAAAATCCCCATCCAAGATTCCGTCGTGCAACGGCTCGCCAAGGATCCCACGAAGACGCTCGGTCTGCCGGCTAGTAGCAGTGGTAACCGACTCTTCACGGAGACGCTCCCGCACCGTGAGTCGTGAACCTTCGGTGCGGACTCCAGCACATACAGGCGCGTGTCCCGCGGTGCTCCGTGGCAAAGGGCCTAGCCTATTAAATACCGAGCCGGGCTGAACCGCGCGTCTCGTCTTCGGTCGCGGGGCGCGAAGGTCCCGCTGGGTCCGCCGGCATATGCACTCCTCAGGAGCGGGCGGCGGACTTCTGAGCCGGAGCATTCCTCCGTCGGCGGGAATTGTGGGCCTCGCGTACGTGATCGCTACCCGAGTCCTCATCAAGAGTCGCAGTAACGTCGCCTGTGGTCCGGAGGTTGGCGGCTGCGTCGTTAGCCCTACGCCGTGCCCGGAGCACGTCTGCATGCTATGCGTCAGTCAGAAATGGCGGTGGGCTTTGGTTGTGCACCAAAGTCTCTACTTATCCGGTCATTCTTGCCATGTACTCCTCCATGCACCGGATTTGATCTTCGAGCATCTCCTGCACAGAGGTTACAGGATTCTTGCCGCTGCTTCTTAGGTTAGGTGCCATTTGATCTCCGATCAGTTAGCGCGGTAGCCAACACAGGAAAGACGGGAAGAGAGTAACCACAAGGTCGGATATTAAAAGCCGGCCCAGCCCTCCTTCTAGAGCCAAGCTGTTGGTGTGAAATTTGAACCAACGCCGTGATCCGTATCTCTAGCTTGTGATACGGCAATGAACAGGAAGAATACGGTGGGAAATAGTAAACGCCGGTGGATTTTCAAGTGGTTCGACCCTCCTCATCTCCACTGTTTATGGAATTTCTTGTAAAGTGTTTTACAGAGTTTTTTGTTTCCTTTTTTCCTCCAACCTCTTCTCCTTTCTCCTCATCTCCCTTTTATAGGCTGTTTGGAGGAGAGATGGAAGGTTGCATTAATGACGCCTGACAAATTATCTCTTAAATCTTGGGATTAGGTGACCTTAACACACAGTCGACCATACTCTCCCCTGAATTACGGGAGTGGGTTACCAACTAACTACCCACGTACATCAGAAACGGGACGTCTACAGTACCTGTCAGACACCTTCAACATCAGGGTTAATCAATCATAACCATGCAGGCTCCAATCTTCAACCGGGGATCTCCAGCTTCGCGGGGAGACCTCTGGCTCGACTGATCTTCTACCTTCTTAGCGGTCATCATCGTAGGTCTAGCTCGTCGTCGGGCTCCTGGGGTTTCCGGCCTAACTGTCCTTCTCCGAGGACCTCGCTTCAAGTCGGGGTCTACCTTCGGTGGTGTCCCCATTCACCACGCTCGCGGATATAAGTTCGAGGGTGATCTTCGACAACTCTTGCTCCTGATGCCGTTGATGTTGGCTCCCTTGATGACGTGGCGATGCCGCGCTGTCACTCAGGCATTCTCTCTCGAGGTCGCATTCTATCGGGGGGTCACCCCCGACGCTAGTACCTCAGACGAAAATCAGCTTACAATATTATCTATGGTTGGACGTTTGACTTTGATTAAATCAGTGATTGTCAGCTCTTGTACGCACTCTTTTTTTCATTTATAGATGGCCATCTTCTATTCTCAAAGATCTGAATTGTTGTATTAAGAATTTCCTCTAGACTGGCTCTATGTTTGATAGGAAAACAATTACAGTTGCTTGGAAGACATGATATGGGAGGATTTCTATGGGAGGATTGGGTTTTTGAGATTTAACTATTGCCAATAGAACTTGTCTTAAAAAATGAGCCTAGGATATTTTATCCACAAACAGTGGGGCCTCTCTTTTTTAACTTGTCTTAAAAAACGAGCCTGGGATATTTTATCCACAAACAGTGGGGCCTCTCTTTTCCTTAAAAACATATTGCTAGTTAACAGTTGGGACAAGAAAAAATAGGACCTAGTATCTTCTATTCTTTCTCGGAGGTAAGGGGGGAATCTAGATGGCTTCCAATAGAAAATTCAACTCTAGATTTTTGGCGAAGCAATTGGCTTGGTGAACCTTTGCTGGAATGTTACAAATCTCTAAGGATAAAGCTAGATTTATACATGGAACGATTTCAAATTTCAGGAATGATGGGTGGCCTATTCCAATAGCTTCTAAAGATTCTTATCCAAATCAATATAAACTTATCAGTCAGATCTCGTTAGGCAATCCTAACTCTGACAAATTGTTTTGGACTAAAACAAAAATTGGTGAAGCCACTAACAAATCCATATTTGATGACTATGTTGACAATTCTCAAGCCCCGGTTTGAAGCGAATTCATCTGAAAAAAATTTATCCTTCCACGGTTCTTGATTCAGCTGTGGAAAGCTTTATATGGTCACATTAGTACAAATGATAACATTTGTAAATGCGGTATCCCGATGCTGAGTATATGTCGTCTTTGTGAAGTTCATGTGGAAACTCTTGATCACTTATGGGTTCATTGTTGTTTTAGCAAAAGGCTTTGGGAGTTCATTGAGGAATGCTTTAGGCGCCTTTTAAATTTGTTATCTGACATTGCTAACTTATTTTCTCCAGCCCTTAAGGAAAGAGAGGTATTAAGCCAACAAGTCTTTGATCTTTGGTTGGCGGCTATTTCTTTTATTTACTAGGTAATTTAGCATTCACAGAATAAAATAATTTTTTATGATAGAAAACTGAACCTTGCATCCTGTAAAGCTTGGCTAGTTGTTGCAATTCAAGTTTTCAATCGTTCAATCACAGAACATATGTACAATTCTCAGGAAGAGCTACTAATCCTTCATAATTTGGGCATTATTGGTAATGCTAGACGTTGTCCTTCTATCATTCCAGCATTTTGGAATTTCCCCCAACAGAATTGGATCAAAGTTAATATTGATGGTGCAGCTTAAGGGGCCCCTAAACACTCGGGGTGTGGAGGTATTTTTAGGAACTGTCGAGGTTTCTCTAAAGGATGTTTCGCAAGATGTCTTGGCTTAAAATTGTCATTTAAGGAAAAAAAAAATTCTTGGCTTTATCATGGCTATTGAGATTACATTAAAGTTCAACTAGAACCCACTTTGGATTGAAACAGATTCATCATATATACGTTGTCTCCATTTTCTGAACCGGTTATCTCAACGTTCCATGGGAGATTAAAAGCAGATGGTCCAAAGCTCTAACTATCACGAAGTCACTTCGTGTTCAAGTCTCGCATATTTACAGAGAAGGAAATTTTCTAGCGGATAAACTGGCTTCCCTATCGACAACTCCGGAGTGTAACATATGGTGGTTCAGTCCGCCTGCTTTCTTAATTAGTCTTATGTATAGAGATATAGTTCCTTTGCCTTTTTTTTTATAGATTTCGAAACTTATAATCTCTAGATCAAGCACTCTATTTCCCCTTGCAGATTTTTCCTTATCGTTTTTTCTGTTTATGGTTTTAATAAGGCCTCATTGCACTTTGGATAGATCCTTAAGAGTTTTCTCTTCTAGTTTCGTTTACTATTGATTCTTTTTTTGCTTTCACGTTGTTTATTCCCCTTTTGGGGTTGTTCTTTTTGAATATTTGTTTATTTTTCTTTTATAATCGATTATCATGCAATGATTAAATCAGTGAACGATTCACAAAGTTTTCAAACAAATAACATTCATGTAATTCGAGAATTTAATCTCGGATTTTTAGTTGATTAATCTTGTAATTAACAAATATATGATTTAATTAAAGTGTTTTAATTTAATCTCCAACTTTATTCGAGCTCAGGTTCACGAGATCTTAGTCCCCACTCCGTCTCAATAAATCGAGCTAGGATTCTCAAAGAATAATTAAGTTAATTAAATTCATTCATTCATTCATTCATTGAGTTAAAGCCTTGTCTCGGGAGGGGCAATTTAACTGAATCGGGTATAATAAGAACATAACTTAGATGCCATAAGGATCGGGAGGTGACTGGTTGTCTAGGTAGTCGAATTGTAAATCGTAAGGACTGGGAGGTGATCGATTTAGGATTCTATGAATCGAGCTTAATGTGTTTAATTCTAGCTAGCAGATGCGTGAGTTAGGATTAGACGCATAATTAGGTCAATAAGCGAGAGCTGCGATGTAATTCATAAATTCCTAGACCAGCATAGAATTGATGATCGTAGAGAGGAGTTAGTGAGTAATTGAATAAAAGAGATATCAAGTTTGGCTAATCTCTCCTAGTGAGAGATTTAGTCTCTCATGGCTAACAATAAACTAATATAAACAATGGAGTTCATGTTCATAACCAGAAAAATAAGAGAAGAAGATATAAAGAATAAAGGATCAAAATAAACTCTAAGTCGACTAGTCTTCGATAGCTTTTTGAGTCTTTTTTCTCCACGTAACAACTTGTTCTTCTTCTTCTTGAGTTTCTTTGTGAGAATTTGAGTTTTTCTCTCTAAGGTCCTTTTTTTTCGTCCAAACTATGTTCTATTTATAGAGCACATGCTTTGACCTAATTTTGGTGGAAATTCGGAGTCTTAGAAGTTTGGAAAACGATGTCGTTTTGCATCAGAAGGTTTCGCCGATTGATCAGCTGAGTCCCGCGATCGATCGGCGACCACACCGTAAAGCTTCGTTGGATTTGGCCGATCGATCGGCTGCTATGCCGCGATCTATCGGCGCGTTACGGGGCAATCTTCTCAAGGTTCGTCCGATCGATCGGTTGTTATGGCGCGATTGATTGGCGATCACTCTGTCTCTTTCGGCCGACCTTGGAAATTCTGCCGATCGATCAGCTGCTTATGCCCGATCGATCGGTGATGGCTCGGTCCTTCTCCTTCAGTTCTCCTTTGCTCCAGATTGCTCCGTTTTGTGTGCTTTTTCATCTCGATTTTCGTACATGTGCTTAAATCACCAGTACACTCACAAAACTCATCAAATCTCATAAACTTGAGGAATTTAACAATAATTCACGATGGAAAATGTGATATATGAGTGAGTATTTTGCTCGCTCATCAATAATAATTTCATTTCTCAATATTATTTATATTTGTGTTTTAGATCACAAATATGAAAATTTCACAAGCAAGTCATTCCTTATGCAGCCGCCATTTATGAGGTAGTTTTGGAGAAAATTTTATTATTTTGTAATTTGATTAATAAACTTATAAACTAAATATGAAATATTACAAGATATATTTATAAGTTAAATGCTTAATAAGAGTTTTTTATAATTATTTAATTAGTAGATAATTGTTCAACTAAATAAATTATGAGATTTTTTTTTATTTAAATCTAAATGGGATTGTTGTAATTGATACCAACGATGATGATCATTCATTGTATTCCGATGTGAATAAAGATTCCAACAAAGAGAATAACTCGAAGTCATGAACCTAAAGATGAAGTGTATGTACTCCAACTCTGTCTGGGACCTTGTAGATTCATCTGAGAATGTCAGTCTCATAGAATGCAAATAGTCTTTAAAAGAGGAATTGACGAAAAAGTGGGGACTTTCAAGGCGACACTCGTAGCGAAAGGCCATACACAAAAGGAAGAAGTCAACACTGAAGAGACTTTCTCTCTTGTGTTTGCTCAAGTATATTCGCAACCTCTTATCCATATCAGCTGCTCTTTGTTATGAGATATGAAAGTTGGATGTCAATACCGCCTTTCTGAATGGCTATCTTGAGAATAAGAAGGGATCGAGGTCAAAGACCAAATGCAGAAAGTCTGTAAGCTACTTAAATCTATTTACGGACTTAAGCAAATATCTAGGTCTTAAAAGCTTAGGTTTTATGAGATGATCAAAACCTATGTAGATAATATCCTACTCATTGTGAAGGATGTAGGGAAGTTATATGAAATAAAAACCTGGTTAGCCGAGAGATTTGAAATGAAAGATTTGGAATAAGCGAGTTATGTTATTTGGATCCAGATTATTCGGGATATGAAGAACAAACTCCTAGTATTGTCTTAAGCATCTTATATTGATAAAGTGATCGCTCGCGTTACGATACAAAATTCCAAGAAGGGTCACTTGTCAACCCGACATGGAATTCACCTCTCTAAGGAGCAATCATTTAAGACGCCCCAAGAAAAACATGACATGAGATAGATCCTAAATGCGTCTACAATTGAGAGTCTAATATACGTTATGTTGTGCACTAGATCTGACATATGCTATATAGAGGGAGTTATTAGTCGATTTCAGTCATATCCACACATTGGACTGAAGTGAAGCACATCCTCAAGTACCTCAGGAGAACTAGAACCTTAATGCTTGTGTACTCAAGTAGAGACCTAAATCCCTTAGGTTTACACTGACCCTAACTTTCACTAAGACAAGGATTCGAGAAAATCAACATCCGGTTCAGTGTTTACCTTAGGTGGAGCAGCATGGGTTTGGAATATGCCCTCATCATATATAATAAATATGACCCATCTACTTTACGAAAAGTGACAGATTTTTAAGAATATGCCCTCAAAAACATATATGTAATATACATTTTTTTATATTAAATAAAAAATTAATTATTTGTGAATTTTTTTTGGTTTTATTTTACTATAAAATTGACTGCTTATTAAAATTCAAAATATGTTAACTAAACTATGATTTTAGTATGTAAATAATTTTACTTACAAGATGATTAAAATTATAGGTTAGAGTATTTAAACCAGTATGTGATAGATCAAAGGGTAAAGGATCTTTTTTATCGATATTCACTAATATTGTACAAATGTTATGAACATGACCGTATAATCGGGATAGACAGTATGTGTGATACTGGAATGTAAGTATTTTAGATAATATAGATTATATAAGACATGCATTGATCTTATTCTAAAATCTTTATTTAAGTAACGTTATAAATATTCAAATTTAGGTCAATAAATGATCATATGAATTTGATCTTAAATTCTTAGTAATTTACAAATTCCTTCTTTGCATTGATAGACTCTTTAATTTGCTTGTTTTGACCCAAATAGCAACTGTGTCTAGTACTTATTGTGGGAGTCCATAATATATTGTTGCTGGGAACATGGATTACATTTTTGGAATTCACAACCTCATGATTAAAGTAGTTCCCTTAAGTGTTGACTGCTGGAACTAAATAGTTTGAGCGCTCTAATTCATAAGTAATTATTAATTAACCGTTTATTAGTGAACTCAACAGTACTTAAAGATAAAGAAATAAGAGATAGGTAAAACGATAATTTTTCCCAACTACGATTATAAACCTTTACTGAAGCATCGACTATCATCCAATGATTATTTTAGTAAAAAATCCGCAAAGTATTTGAATAAATAACACATGTGTAAGTCAAGAGCTCAATCTCGAATTTTTAGTGGAGTAGTCTTGGGATTAATAAATAGATAATTTAATCAAAGAGTTTATATTTAGATCTCTAATTATTTGATTGGAGTTCTGCTTCGTCTCAATAGATCGAGCTAGAATTCTCAAAGAATGATTAAGAGCTAATAATTTCATTTCTCACAATTATTAATATTTTTATTTTAGACCACAAACATGGAAAATTTCACAAGATTGTGTAGGCACCATTTATAGGGTATTTTTAAGAGAATTTTATTATTTTTTAATTTGATAAGTTGATTGTTAAAATTACAAAATAATAAATAAATTAAATATGAGATATTTAAAAGTTAAATGTTAAAAAAATATTTTTGATAATTATCTATTAATTGATAATTTTTCAAGAAATATAAGAGATATTTTATTTTGATTTGAATCCTAATATGAAAAATAAAATCCCTTTTATTATCTCAATTTTAGTGTATTTTTTGATACACTCAATTAATTAGAAATGTGGATTTACTTTTTTGGAAAAATTCCCACCTATTTTTCTCTATATGTGCGGCCACAATATGTCATATTTAGGATAGGATTTGTTTTCTTAATGCCTAATTATAATACAAAAAATTATAGAGTTTTTTTGGTATTTAACCAAATTTTTGGGTAATTTTTTAGGATTTAGCCATAGTTTTACGAAATTATTGATTGAGCCATAACATGTAACATGTAACATATATACGTGTAAAAAATGTAACATTAAATGTAACGTTACATTTAATGTTACATTTTTTACACATATATATGTTACATGTTACAAAAAATGTTACAAGTTATGGTTAAATCCCTAATTTCGTGAAACTATAGCTAACTCCTTTAAACTTTACCTTTAAAATGACTAATTGCTTAATTGACCCAAAATTATTATATGATAATTAAATTATTTTTGAAAAATGTTTTTGGTATATTTCTTATTTTTGGAATTAGAAATTTATCAAAGTAATAATTCCGTTGTGTTGCCGCCCACCTCTTGCCCTAGCCCTATAAATTTGTGCTCTTGTTTTGTGTGAGCATATCAGGAGAGAGCCTACACTCAAGTCATAACTTTGATGTGAGAATAGGAGAGAGACTTTGGTTATTTTTAAAACATGTCTAAGTGACACGCATTCGGCTTTTCAATTTGAACATTACATAGAAAATCAGTTAATCTAGAATTTTGTTACTTGTACAATAGTGATTTGTATGACATTATCTGAGATCATAAATCAAAGGGCTACTTTATTAGCATTAGTTTTGAGTTCTTATCCATCCGTACAAATCATGAATGAATAGCACAAAAAGTTACAAGTGGCAATAAGAAGGATCTTTAAACAGAGATGGAAAAAGCTTTTCAATAATAAAGAATATTGTAACAGATAACGTATCAAATGAATATTTTACACACTCTTACAGAAGAATAAAAGAAAATAAATACATTAAAAAAAAAAGTATTGAGATTAGCTTTGCTATCTCAAGTACGTATTCTAAGCTTCACATCAGAATAGGGAACAGTGAATTTTCGTTCACAATAATAGAGAATTGGAAGGAGCCAAAAAAAAAAAAAAAATGGTACAATGAGGAAAAATTCTATGGTAGTAGCTACCTGTTAGAGCTGCTGTAACTTCCGAAGATGCTCCAACAGTGAAGTTGCCTTCCGTTTGGTTCTCTCGCTGCCGTTCTTTGCAAGCTCCGACAAGGGTATTACTGCGCCTAGCCTGCTTATGCAGGCAAGGTTCTCCGCGTCTCTCTTACACAAGGCAAGCAAAATGGCAGTTGCATTCTCCTTGTTGCGGGGCAGGCCAGTCCTCAGGAGATCTATCAAAACAGGTATTGTGCCAGCCTTCACTATAGCAACCTTTGCCTCTTGATGGCTAGCGAGAACCGACATGATGGTCAGGGCCTCGTCCACCATGGAATTGCCCGAATCTGTGAGCATGCCCAGCAGTGCCATTATGACTCCTGCCCTCACAGCCCTGCCTTTGTTTCCCTGATAAATGCACAGATTGAACAGTGCCGTTGCAGCATCTTTCTTCCCTCTCATGCTTCCGTTTTGGAGCAAATCAACCAATGCTGAGATTGCACCCGAGGCACCAATTATGATCTTGTTCTCGTCTGCAAGCGACAAGCTGAAAAGGGTTGCTGCAGCATTCTCTCTTGCTTCCATACTTCCGGCTCGGAGGACTTGGACAATGGAAGGAATGGCACCAGCAAGCATTATAAGCCCTTTGTTGTTTTCGTATATTGACAGGTTGAGTATTGAAGTTACTGCGTTCTCCTGCGTTGGCACATCGTCTGATGTTAAGAGGTTGACCAGAATCGGTATAGCACCTGCTTCGGCTATAAGGATTCTGTTATCTGTGCTTCTCTTGGAGAGCGATCGGATTTCAGTAGCAGCACCTCTACGCTCTTCAATGGACCGGCTAGACAGCATTCGGACCAGTGCTTCAATGGCAGCTATGTCCCCAGTCACGTCACGTAATGATCCGTCGCTCCTTTTCATTTTCCCATTCATCAATCCCGTTGGCTGCTCTATATTGTGCTTTTGACACCATTGATTGATTAGACTTCTCAAAACATAGTTTGGGGTTAGTGTAAGATGTTCGAGCTTCTGCTGGGTTTTTGGACATGTTTTGTGCCCACAATCAATCCATCTCTGGATGTACGATCTTTCATATGTCTACAAAAAAACATAAAGAGAGATAGCTGATGAGCATTGAAATCATCACTCGAGTGAGTTGACTTTTGAGATCCGCAGGTAAATCTCTATGAAATCACACAGAAATATACAAAAAGGAGTTTCTACTTCGTAAAGAAGTGTACCTGTCCTGTTGCCACAACAACAGGATCCCGCATAAGTTCCAAGGATATAGGACAAAGATAATCATCAGGAATCACGATAACATCTGGCTTCTTAATGTCACGTGAACCCTTATCATCTCGGTGCTCTTGCTCATCGGCATGATTGTCAATAGCCAAACACAAATCAGGAGTTGAACAAGAAATCCTCAGAATTTCAGGGTTGTTTCGTGTCTCATCCACACAAAGGCTATTCAAGCTATCACTTCTCAGAACATTGAACGCCTTGGCTGGAACATTATTATCCATACTAGTCCTCTGTTCTGTGTGCAATTCATTCACACATTTTTCTGATTCAACCTGAGTTTCTTTTTCCATTGGCTGTGATAAAGGGGATAACATTTTCTTTGAATTCATACATTCATATCTTTCCGTAGCTCTTCTCAATTGTGCTCTCACCAATGCAACCTAGTGAAAACCAAAATCAACAAGGAGCAAGCACAACTGCACAAACAGGACAATAAAATTCGGAACTACGATAATCAAATAACACTCAATCCTTACCTGCTCCTGAACCTCCTCTGAGATATCAAAGCGATCGTACGGCAAACTGGCCAATGCCTTCTCCAATTTCCATGTCACGCATTGGAATTGGAACGCGATCTTCTTTGTAGCTCCGTCCTTAAATCAAAGATTTAAAAACTTCAGGGATCAACTCTAGACATAGAGACAATCTTTAACAATGAATGTATATGATCTTCTTGTTTGACACAGTAATTTGTTTACCAATCACAACCATAAAAAATAAATAAATAAATAAAAAATAAATAAAAAGATTTTCGCTTATAGAGCTTTCATCACAATCGCGATCAACTACAAACAACATATTATCTAGCAAACCCTAGGGCCTAAATTGTTCGTTCTTCTCAGTGAGCTCAACTCGTTGGCATATCAACTAATTAATCGATGCTTTCTAGGCAAATAACCGAAATTGAAGAAGACCTATACATTCGGCATAACAGAAAGCCCGACTCAGTTCAGATCTAACTGTCTGAGATTAAGAAGCAAACACAGTCACGGAAATTATCTGTTTGTTTCTCGAGAAAGTAGACTCACAGAAAAATGATAACTCACAGATGGTACATTATCGGAATTGAAGCTGGTAGCGACCAAGACAAGGGATTTGGCGGCCTGGAGAGCAACCATAAGATCGGACCACCAAGAACATTTCGAAGAAGAGCTCGACGAAGAAGAAGAAGCCGAGGATTCATCGGACGGCCGATATTGGCCCGTGAAGTCCCTCACCTCCTCGAGCAAATGCGTGAGAAGAGCGATCCGACGGCCCAGATCCGTGCAGTCTTTCTTGAAAACGCCTCCTCCGGCGCCTCCGACGGACACTACGGCGACGTCGTTCACAAGCTTCAGAAGCTCCGGCGTACAATCGCCGCCGTCGCCGGCGACTGCGTCGGCCATTTCTCTCGCCGGCGTTTGTGGGAGCTGTGTTTTTTTGTGTATTTTTAACGGTTTTTGTGGGTTTTATTTAGTTATTATCTGATTTATCTCTCTGAGACAAAGGAAGAGAGAGACAGACAGATGTTTTTTTGGACAATACAATGCAATATCTACGAATAGCCATGGATTGGGCCGGTGTCTTGGACTTATGAGCTTTTGTTTATATTTTATTAATTATTCTTTTTTATATCCTATATTCTTCACGGGAGAATTTCAAAATAAAGTCATTCTTGATGCCACTTAATAATCTATACCCCATGTAGTGTGCTCGCTTCATTTCTACTCTATGTTTGTAGTGTAAATTTTGAGGTATAAATTAAAACTGCAACACACATGGGGTATAGATTATCATTGTGTCAAGAATGGGGTATTCCTCAAAATCCCCTATTTTTCTTTCAAAAATTATTAAGTGAAATACGTCCGTAGAAATACGATTTAAAGTTACAAAATTTAAGAGTAAATTTTAAGTGGTGAGATTTAATACGATCTGAAGTTGTAAAATTTATTTATTTTTCAAATGGTGAGACTTACTAAAAAAAATAAATCTTATGGTTAGAATCGTTTTTTCATTGATGAGCAACACTTAATAAAAATCTCTCTGTTTTAGTTTTGAAGGAAAATCATTATATCTTATATTTTATCCATACCCGTTATTTATGTTGGATATTAACGCTATCTTTAACCATTATTAAACAGGGGTTATAACGGTTCTTTTTATCTTGCAAAATTGAAAATAGCCTATTTTTCTCTATTGCGGTGTATTTTCGTTCGTACATATAAACTTGTTTATTATTCCTTTAATTATGATTATTTGCAGCGTTTTATTGTTACAATTAAAGTCTTATATTTGAGAAGCTTATTATAAAACGAAAAATGAGCGCTATATATAAATAAAAAAATAGAGTATTTTAATATATTTTAAAACTTGAGATACTTCGTATATATGTTATGGGTATTTATGTGTTGATGCTAAGAAACCAAAAATGACAAGATAATAGAAAGGAAAATTTTGATTAAATTAAGAGAGGGAATCTCCGGAGGAAGGAAAAGAAAACAAAAGGATACAGTTGGAGGTGGAATATTATAATTAGTTTTTTTTGTTTTTTTTAACAACTATATTACAACCCATAAAAATGAGAATTGAGGCCAACCAACTTTTTTTTCTTTTTTTTTTTCTTCTCTCTCTCATCAAACACAACAAACAACAATATAATTATACTTTAGTCCACTACTATTCCTATGGTCTCCTTGCTTGGGAGCCAGCCTGTACACTCGTTATTCTTTTTCCCTTTTCCTTACAAACGTTGTGTGCCTCCAATTCTTCTCTCTCTTTAATTTTTATATTCCAAGGAATCCACATAATTTACACCCCCCACAAAACCCATAAATATATATAGAATTATAGATCGGATAGCTTTTCTATCCATTATCTGATACTATTTGCAATATTTGGTGCTAAATATAATTCAATGAAAAGAAAAGTGCGTAAGAATATATATAGTGAGTTCTGTCTTTTTGTATCAGAAGACCTCATTAAAGATTAAAAACACCACATAATGAAATTAATAACTATAATTTTGTTAGTTTACAAGACCCAAAATGTCAAATTTTGTTTTGTTTTATTTCTTTATATATTATTATTATTTTCTTTTTCTTTTTTTGGGACAATGTCAAATAGATTTGACGTGGGAGCCAAATAGAGCGTAGCTGGAGCCAATATTTCTATTAGCAACAATTACGCCTTAACACAGAAGTTGATTTTGATATACTATATAGAAATATTTAGGGATGGAAGCTAGGAATATATATTTAATTTTTTTAGGGCATTAACGTTTTTTATTATTGTTATCACTCTTTGCCCCTTCTGTCTAACAACCAAAATGAGGAAGGAAAAAAAGTTTAAAGGAAGAAAAATATAGACTTTTGTACGAACTACGAAGCAGTGGCTCTTACGGAACAAACAAAAAATTGTTAAAAAATCAAAAATTATAAATGTCAATACCCAATTACTCGCCCTGCCGATCACGAGCCGCGACTTATTTTCTATTATCTTTACTCTTCTCTTACTTAAAAACTGTAAAACACAAATTTGTTTGATGAAGTAAATGTATTATTATTATTATTATTATTATTGTTGTTGTTGTTGTTGTTCAGAATTATGGACTGTAATAGTTATTATTTTTTAAAATTTATTGATTGTAATAGTTTTGATTTGTCATATTGAAATATGAAAATAGTGAATATGGAAATGTGTAAATATATTTGGTTTGGAAATATGAAATATGTTTGCTTTGGACATATATAGTGAATATGAAACTGTATATATTTGTTTGGAAACGCATCTAAATATGAGAATATGTTTTTCACTAGTGAATAAATGATTAAATTGAAATAATTTTACCAATATAATATATAATTAATAATATAAATTTAATCTATAATATTTCTTAAGAAAGTGAGTTTTCATCCTTGTTGTTTCGTCCAAACCGCAGGTTGGGTTTTGAACGTGTTTTTTTTGACGCGAAACGTAAATAAAATGCGTTTTTCTATGGACAAAAACAAAATCTTTTTTCAACAGTTGAGTTGTAATATAATTTACTTAAAATAAATGACGAAAACGCAATAATATAGGGACTAAAATAAAATAAAATAAAAATAGGGCTCAGATTAGTGGGACAGACCTTACAGGTGTGGGGCCTGAGGCTTGTTTGTAAATAATTTTATAAGATAGTTTAGAATTGAAATATCTTACAATTTTCTACTATAAAATAAGGCAATTCTACCACATTTTTGCCCTAACAAATATTTCTCTACTTTTTCACCCACATTTCACTTTCCCTCTTACTCCCCTTTACTCCCTCGGTCACTCTCACTCTTTCTCGTCTGTCTTTTTTTTTTTTTTAAATCGTATAAACTTCTAAGTACCATCACTTCTCCATTCGAGGTCTTTCTTACGCAAATGAGGTACAGTTGGAAAGCACTCAATGAGCCGCCCGTATTCCTTGCCACCACTTCCAACCTTGCATAGGACTACCATAACCAGATAAGTCCGACGACAATGATGCAAGCCACGTGCCTGGAAGCCGCCTTTATCATTGGAATTACACCAAAACACCACTGTTGTTGTCCCTCTCCGCCGTCACCTATAGCTGTCAGCCTCCAACCCCAAAATTGATTCAGAGCTTAAAGTACTCTTCATGGGCAACAAAAGTCCTCAACTGATTTTGAAATTCGATCACCAGTAAGTCCACGAGTCTGATGCCAAAATCTTAGAATTTTTTTTTTTCAAATTGAGGATGTTCTAGGTCGTGAATGATGAATTGGACTGCACCATTACATTCTAGAGGGTCAAAATTTGCTATTGAGGTGATTGTAGGTCAGGGTAATGCTTAGTAAAAATGGAATTTCGGGTAATTACCCGAAATTTTCTTACCCGAAAATCAGGGTAATTATCATAATTTTTTTTATTTTGATTAAATTCTTTTTTTTAGATTTTTGGTTTAAGTAATTTGTTTTTTTAAAAAAAACCATCAAATAAAATATTTAAAATGTTTGAAAAAAAAAAGAAAGAGAGAGAGAGGAGGGGAAAGGAAGTGAACCGGCAAAAAAGAAAAAAAAATAAAAATAAAAAGAAAGAAGGAAAAGGGAGAGAGAGAAAGAGAGATGGAGAGAGGAGGAGGTAGGCCATGAGAGAGAGAGAGAGGGTGAAATAAAGAGGTGAAATAAAGAGAGAGAGAGAAAGAAAAGGGATGTCTGCATCAAAATTTTTTTTTTTTTGGATAATTAGAAATTACCTGAATTTTTCGAGTAGTACCAACTTTGTTGGGTAAAAGTCCTCGAAATTACATGCTTAATGCTTAGTTCGTTGCTTGGTTTTGTGTGCAGAAACCAGTTTATGCTTATTTGGGATTTTTTGCAACTGGACTTTCAATTAAGAACTCCAAGCCACCGCTTAACTTTGTTTCAATTAACTAATCGCAATGGTGGTCTTTGTATTTTTCAAATTCCACTTTGGTTGCTATCTCATTTTGTGTGTCGACACTGATGTGCGGGTTTGATAAGTGCACGAAAGTGTACTTTTATTGTGCTTAATTGTATAAAATTACTAGAATTGTTTAATTATAAATGAATCTTTGCATGATTTTTAATGAATATAATGTTTATTAGAAAATATTTGTTTTAATTTATTTTAATTCTATAAATAATTAATGAGTCAGTTAGGTAAATAGTCATTTTGTACTGCGTGTTTTTTTAAAAAAGCCACAGTTTTAAAAAATTTTAAAACTAGCCATAAAATTGTAAGAAATGTCTGACAATAACAAAAATACACATAAAAACTGTCAGATATTTATGACATTAGGCAAAACTTTTGTCATAAATTTCTTAAATGACTAGTTTTAAAATTTTTTGAAACCATGGCTGTTTTTTAAAATCATTTTGTAAAGAGTGGCTATTTTCTTTAAATTTCCATAATTAATTTTATTTTGCAAGATTGGAAGTGATGCATCTCACATTCATCTCGTGATTGCATCTTTTTAGGTTCATTTCGTACATATTTAAGTCCATTTATGTTGTTCATTTTTTATTTAAATTGATTAAGTTAGTAATAAGATAATTAAATAAATTAACACATTCTTTTCAGGTTGTAATGTCAATAAGTGTTGTTTGATTGAATTCAGGTGAAAAATAAGGATTCGGCACGAGTTCTAGCCACAAAAATAACATTTGGCGCGATCTGGCATGCGCAAGAAGGCAAATCAGCATACAAAACGTTTGCCGGTTGTTCTTGGCAACCCGGCGAACGACCGGCTAGAAAATAGGAAGAAAAGCAAAACATTCGCCAGTCGCTCTTGGAAACCCGGCGAACGACCGCAAGAAGTAGCGCCGCGGAGCTAGTGCTGCATTACCGCGGCGCCAGTTTGCCCAGCAGTGTTCTTCGGCTGCCTAGATTTATAGGCAATAGTTGAAGACCCAGCGCCGCAGCGCCCGTGTCGCGACATTCCGATCCGAAACGCGCGTTTTAGCTTTTATGTGACCTAAAACACGTCTTATAAAAGCCAAATCACCCTAAATTCGACAGAGACCGGAATATACACCGATGCTCTGAGATTTTTGAGGGAAAAAGAGGAAGACTGAAGATTTGACGAAGACGGCGAACGATCGCGTGCCCGAAACGGACTCGTTTGACGTCGTCAACATCGTTTGATTTAATTTCTACTCTTGCTTTCATTATGAACTGATTAATTATGGATGTTACTTTTATTTCTATAACGAACTAAATTTCATGATCTAAGGCTACGATGTAGCCGAAACCAAAACCATGATTTAGCTGCTATTCCATTCATTCAATTAATTTGTTTATTGTTATTTGATGATTGTTTGATTATATACTTAATGCCTTCATGAGTGTGCCCGCCCTTATGATTGGATTTATGAGTTTTTATTCGAAATTCGAGAGAGGAGAATAGAATTATTGCGTAATAATTTAACAACACAATTGGTTTATTGACTAGAGATAGCGATAACAATCGTGTGACATTAGATTTCTAGGCTTAATGCTAGTTTAATTAATCGAACCAAAATTCGAGAGACGAGGTTGATTGTTAAACTTAGGATTGTTTATGTTCGAGAGATTAGACATTCATATTAGCAAATCGTCATCATCACAAGCAATAACACAATAATTCAAAAGGGTTAGCAAGAGATCATACCTAAGTGAGGTAAATCGTGTGTCTTAGATCATTTTACCATCGTATTATTAATATCTATTTTCTGCACTCTCTTTTATTTTTTCACAAAACAACAATTTATTAATCTTTCAAATAGTGAATTCGACTTATTAGTTTGGTAATCAACTATAGTCTTCGAGGGATCGATACACGGACTCTTTGTCCATTATATTACTTGTCGGCTCGTGCACTTGCATCGCTTTTTCATATCAAGTTTTTGGCGCCGTTGCCGAGGACTAGCATTGATATCGAACGAACGATCAAGTCATTAGTTTGAATTTTCGTCTATTAATTTCTGTTTTCTCTTCTTTTTATCGCAGGTTTAAGCGTAGGTCGGGCAGCACAGATTTCTTCCCGTTTGACAGTGAGATCGAGAAAATCGCCAGGCACTTACGCAAAGAAGTTCGTGAAGCAGCGGCTAGGCTTCCCAGGTTTGAATCTGTAGACCCAATCGATACCTCTGCCTTCACCACATACAAGAATCTCATGGTGGAGGAGCGCAATGTAGCACCGGCAGCTCAAGCCGCACAAGAGGAGGGCGGAACTCTTAGGGAATACATGCAGCCCTCCGTTGGCGGAATTCACTCGGCTATCCGCAAGCTAGCAATTGCCGCCAATAATTTTGAGATAAAGCCCGGGACGTTGCAGATGATAAAGTCGTCCGAATTTGGCGGGTTATCTACGGAGGACCCAAAAGGGCACATCTCTAGCTTCGTAGAGCTCTACGAGACGTTCAAGTACAACTGTGTTACTGATGACGCCGTCCGCCTCCGCATGTTCCCGTTCTTCTTGCGGGATGGCGCAAAGAGTTGGTTGAATTCTCTACCTGCTAACTTTACCACCACATGGGAAGACTTATGCCAGAAGTTCCTTAGTAAGTTCTTCCCATTTGAGAAGCAAGTTAAACTACGCAACGAGGTCGTCAACTTCGCTCAATATGATGGAGAAACACTTTATGAATCTTGGGGATGATTCAAAGAGCTTATCAGACATTGTCCGCAACATGGTCTACCCAGATGGATGCAAGTCCAAACCTTCTACAGCGGGTTGATACCGGAACAAGGAATCTTCTAAATGCCGCAGCAGGAGGTGCATTCATGAGTCGGACTGAAGAAGCTGCCTTCAACTTATTGGAAGAGAAGTCAATGAATAATGAAGGCAGTGGAGCAGATCGTACTATCATGAGGAGGCAAACACCAAGCCCAAACAATGATGCAATCAGGGCTTTAACAGAGCAAGTAGCGTTGCTAACACGGCAACTTCAAGGATCAACACTTGGAGTGAATTCTATTGCTACATGTCAGTAGTGCCATGGACCTCACCCGAGCGAGGCATGTTAGGAGGGTAATCCCATGGTAAGAGAGGGTTCGGATCAAGCCAATTACGTGGAAAACAGCAACAACAACGGCTATGGTAACACGTACAATCAGAGTTGGCGAAAACATCCGAATTTTTCTTGGAGGAACAACCAAAATGCCGCACCAGTCCAACAAGCGCCTCCACCACAAGACAAGACAAGCCATCTGGAAGATCTAATTGGCAAGATGGCTGAGTACACTATCAAATTTATGGATGAGATGAAGAATGCGCTTCAAAATCAATCAGCGCAAATTAGAAGTTTGGAAGCTCAAATCAGCCAACTTGCCATTGCTCAGAATGCTAGACCACATGGATCACTGCCAAGCAACACAGAAGTGAACCCAAAAGAGTAGTGCAATGCAATTTTCTTGAGGAGGGGAAAGAAATTGCAAGAGAGAGAAGTGTCAAAGCCCTCAAGACCGCAAAAGATTGAAGAACCTGCGGTAGAGAAAGAGTCTGATAAAGTGGTAACAAAGCCAGCTAGTGAAAAACCACCACCATAAAGTTTCCCATTCCAGCAGAGATTGAAACAAGGCAAGCTCGAGAAGCAGTTTGCGAAGTTTTTGGATGTTTTCAAGAAACTTTACATCAACATCGCCTTCGCCGAGGCATCAGAGAATATGCCGAGCTACGCCAAGTTCCTGAAGGAGATCCTATTAAAGAAGAGGAAGCTGGAGGAGTTCGAAACCGTGGCACTCATTGAAGAGTGTAGTGCGGTGATCCAGAAGAAGCTCTTGCCAAAGCTCAAGGACCTGGGGTCCTTCATAGTGCCTTGCGCTT
Organism: Boehmeria nivea var. tenacissima; assembly: GCA_018132145.1. Taxonomy (NCBI): domain Eukaryota; kingdom Viridiplantae; phylum Streptophyta; class Magnoliopsida; order Rosales; family Urticaceae; genus Boehmeria; species Boehmeria nivea. The sequence goes on from CM030881.1 coordinate 4,731,540, forward strand.
TTGGCGACAAGGTGTTCAAGAAGGCACTGTGCGATTTAGGAGCAAGCATAAATCTAATGCCTCTCTCGATCTACAAGTGGCTGAAGCTAAGAGAAGTAAAGCCCACCACTATCACTCTCCTGATGGCGAACATGACGATCAAGCACCCAAGGGGAGTTGTCGAGGACGTGCTAATAAGAGTGGGGAAATTTATCTTCTCCGTTGATTTTGTGGTACTCAACATGAAAGAAGATACCAACATCCCTATCATCTTGGGACACCCCTTCTTAGCCACAGGACGTGCTCTTATAGACGTCCAAAGAGGATAATTAAAGTTGTGAGTGCAAGGCGAAGAAGAGACCTTCAAGGTCTTCAAAGCTATGGAGCATCCCGATGCAGACGAGGTATTTTACATTGGAACATCATTTAGTCCACCGGCCCCCACTACCCCAGTAGTAACAAGAAAAAAGAAGAAAAGGCAGAAACATGAGAAATTGAAGCATGTGATCAAGGAGAACGTCACAGCTGTGATTGAGAAGCTGAAGAGGATGAGGTGCAGTAACATCAACACCTCAACAACAACCAAAGGGCGTCGTCCAAATAGACGGCGCCACACTGCAAGCGACTGATGGGTGGTACTCATCGAGGGAGAATTTCTATCCTTACTTTTTTATATTGCAAAATCTTAAGTGTGAGGGTAGAAATACATGATTCTTTTAGGTTTATTTCATGCATTTGTTCATTCTTTCTACGTTCAAGTTAATATTGCATTCACACATTGCATTTTAGGAACGTTGCTTTGCTAAATCGAGTCAAGTAGATTGAGTTGGGTGGATTAGTTGAAAATATTGTGTCGTGTATGCGTAGATTCTTGCATGTTATTGTTCGAATGATGTATTTGAATATTGTGTATTAGTGAAATCAAATAGTTTGGAATTACTTATCTCACTCTTAAACTCTCACACATTATGCTCCGTAGTCATGAAATTCTCAGTTAGGTCTTGAAGAAAATTTTAGCAAACACATTGTCCTAGAACTAGTTTGAAATCTCTCTCGAGGCGAAATCCTAGGTGAAGCACTTGTAGGAGAATGACGTAGGCCATCAATTTAGAACATTTGAGCCTTAATAGCCTACCCGAGCATACAATATCTATAGTTACCCCCTTTGAGCCTTGCTAATTTAAAACCGTTCTTTAATGACCTTAGCCAGCCTTAAAGAAAGACCATGTCAAAACCATTCACGTGAGCACATTGATACTCAAAATGCAAGAAAATGAATATAATACATGTCTGTAGAACCAAACACAAAAAAGCACTTGGCCAAGAAAAAGAAACTAGGCTTTGCATATAAAAAAAAAAATAGCCAAGTGTAGTTACATTCTCAACAAGGTTTCAATGACGGAACAAAGACAACAAAAAGTATCATTAAGAGAGAGCAACAAGAAAGAAGGTGACGAGGTTAGTAATCAATGTGCTTAGGTAGAAGAGCCACCAAGTCCAAAAATCCGAATTACCTTAGCCAAGGCCTAACAATACAAGACTAGAAAGCCCTATCGACTTCTACGGGTGCGAGGAAGAACGTAAGGATGATGAAGACACACTCTTAATCAATATCATCATGTCTTGTGTTTGTTTTTCTTCTATTTGGGACCGACACTTGATAATGATTGATGAAATAGCACACACACACGAGAAGGAGAGAGAGAGAGAGAATACATGACTAGGCCAGGAGATGTAGCTATGCACGATAGGATGGCACATATTCGACATAACTTTGTGAGCTTTTGTATGCATGTATATTGGCATTCGTTTGATAGGATGGTGTGTGATGCATTTCACATTCATCTCATGATGCATCATTTTAAGTTCATTTCGTACATATTTAAGTCCATTTATGTTAAATTCTTAAGCATTAGTTCATATTTGTTTAGTAGTCACATTTAGTTCATTTGTTCATATTTCATTTAAATTGATTAAGTTAGTAATAAGATAATTAAATAAATTCACACATTCGTTTCAAGTTATAATGTTAATAAGTGTTATTTGATTGAATTCAAGTGAAAAATAAGGATTCGGCACGAGTTCAAGCTACAAAAATAACATTTGGCGCGATCTGGCACGCGCAAGAAGGCAAATCAGCATGTAGAACATTCGCCGGTCGTTCCCGGCAACCCGGCGAACGACCGGCTGGAAAATAGGAAGAAAAGCAGAATGTTCGCCAATCGTTATTGGAAACCCGACGAACGACCGCCAGAAGTAGCGCCGCGGCGGTGCCCGTTTACCCAGAAGTGTTCTTCGGCTGCCCATATTTATGGGCAAGTGTTTAAGACCCCAGCTCCGTGGCGGAGAAAAGGCAGTGCCACGGCGCCGAAATGCGCATTTTAGCTTTTATGTTACCTAAAACATGTCCCATGAAAGCCAAATCACCCTAAATTCGGCAGAGACCGGAATATACACCAATTCTCTGACATTTTTGAGAGAAAAAGAGGAAGACTGATGATTTGGCTAAGACGACGAAGGATCGCGTGCCTGCGTTCGACGTCGTCAACATCGTTTGATATAATTTCTTCTCTTACTTTCATTATGAACAGATTAATTATGGATGTTTCTTTTATTTCAATTACGAACTAAATTTCATTGTCTAAGGCTACGATGTAGCCAAAACTGAAACCATGACTTAGTTGCTATTCCATTCATTTAATTAATGTGTTTATTGTTATTTGATGATTGTTTGATTATATACTTAATGCCTTCATGAGTGTGCGCGTCCTTATGATTGGATTTATGAGTTTTTATTCGAAATTCGAGAGAGGATGATAGAATTATAGCGTAATAATTGAACAGCACAATTGGTTTATTGACTAGAGATAGCGATAACAATCCTGTGACATTGGATTTCGAAGCTTAATGCGAGTTTAACTAATCAAACCAAAATTTGAGAGACGAGGTTGATTGTTAAACTTATGATTGTTTATGTTCGAGGGAAACAGACATTCATATTAGCAAATCGTCATCATCACAAGCAATAACACAATAATTCAAAAGGGTTAGCAAGAGATCATAGCTAGGTGAGGTGAATCGTGTGTCTTAGATCATTTTACCATCGTATTATTAATATCTATTTTCTGTACTCTCTTTTATTTTTTCACAAAACAACATTTTATTAATCTTTCAAAGAGTGAATTCGACTTATTAGTTTGGTAATCAATTATAGTCCTCGAGGGATCGATACACGGACTCTTTGTCCATTATATTACTTGTCGGCACGTGCACTTGCGTCGCTTTTGACTATCAGGAAGCAAAAGAAATTTGGACGTGATCAAATTTTGACGCCGTTACCGGGGAGGTGCTACGACCAGTTACTTGCCTTGAACGACAAGAGGTTTCCTAAATTCTTTTAGTTTATAGTTTCTTGTTTTAATTTGTCAAAAAAAAAATGGTTATATGTTAAGTCATTGTTTAGTTTCTTAGTTATATACGATAGTTTATATAAAAAAGTTATATAATAGTTTTTTTAGTTATATATATAGTCGTACATTTCTTAAAATAAAAAATAAAAAAACAGACAAAAAAATCGTTTCTGTTTTTTTTTCCTTCTTTTAAACTGTTACGTTATATATATATATATATATATATATATATATATATATATATATAATACAAGGTAATATACATAAGTATCAATACTCTTTTCTTTTCTTGGTTTAGTTTTCTTTTTTTTTTTTCATTTTTGTTTAGTATTTCCATTTTTTTTTCTCTTTTTGTTTTGGGTATTATCTTTATCATTTTGTTTTATTTCATTTGAAAAAAATAAAAAGAATTTTAAGAAAATAGTCACTGTTTACGAAATAATTTTAAAAAATAGTCACAGTTTAAAAAATTTAAAAACTAGACATGTAAGAAATTTCTGACAAAATTTTTTCCTAGTGTCAGAAATTTCTGACAATATTTTTAAGTATATTTTTGTTATTGTCAGAAATGTCTTACAGGTTTTATGGCTAGTTTTTAAATTTTTTGAAACTGTGGCTATTTTTTACAAATACACAGTCAAAATGGCTATTTACCTAACTGACTCAAGAAAAAAAAAGTCCTGCTAGCTTTATTTTAGTTTCTTGTTAATTGTCTTTTAGAATTATTTGTTAGGTTTACTTTCACTCTTGTTATTGTCCTTGTACATTTTAGAATTATAGCATATTTAGCAAATTTATATATTTTTGGTTAGTTTCCTTCAATTTTGTTTCTTTATTTATTTTTGCCTAGAATAATTATCATTTAATTTTCTCTATTTTAGTTTCCATTACATTTAGATTCTAGGTTGTAGTTAGTATATCTCTTTACTCAACCCTTCCTAAAACCTTAGATTTATGTTTCTCTTTTCCTCTTAGAAATAAAATTTAAAAAAATATATAATATAAGGTAATATACATTAGTATTAATATTTTTTTTCTTTTCTTCGTTTAGTATTCTTTTTTTTTTCATTTTTGTTTAGTTTTTCCATTTTTTTTCTCTTTTTCTTTTGGGTAGTTTCTTTATTATTTTATTTTATTTCATTTAAATTTTTTTTAAGAAAATAGCCACTGTTTACGAAATGATATTTAAAACTAGCCATAGTTTCAAAAAATTTAAAAACTATCCATGTATGAAATTTATGACAAAACTTTTGCCTAGTGTCAGAAATTTCTGATAGTATTTTTATGTGTATTTTTGTTATTGTCGGAAATTTCTTACAGTTTTATGGCTAGTTTTCAAATTTTTTGAAACGATGACTATTTTTTAAAAACATAGTCCAAAATGACTATTTACCTAACTGACAAAAAAAAAAAAAGTCATGCTTGCTTTATTTTAGTTTCTTGTTAATTGTCTTTTTAGAATTAATTGTTAGATTTTCTTTCACTCTTTTTATTTTCCTTGTACATTTTAGAATTATAGCATATTTATCTATCTATTTTTGGTTAGTTTCCTTCAATTTTGTTTATTTATTTATTTTTGCCTAGAATAATTGTCGTTTAATTTTCTCTATTTTAGTTTCCATTACTCTTAGATTCTAGGTTGTAGTTAGTATATCTCTTTAGTCAATCCTTCCTAAAACCTTAGATTTAGGTTTCTCTTTTACTTTTCCTCTTAAAAATAAAATTAAAAAAATAAAAAAAAATAAAAATTTTAAGGACATTTATGTGGTTTTGTAGTGGTAGAAACCAAGTTTTGTTCTGTCAAAAAAAAAGCATTTGCTTAAGGGAGATTGGTTTTTCAATATGATTTTTCAATAAGGTTTGCTTTGTGATCTCCTTCATACTTTCCTGAGAACCTCGGGGAGTTGTGTCTAGGAAAGGAAAGGTGGGCCTGAAGTGAGATCATAGCATCCTTTCTAGTCAACCTGAGAACATTCTAGGTGTATACTTTCTACACTATTCTACATTTGTCCTAAAACCAAAAAAAAAAAAAAAAACAACAACAACAACAACAACAAAACAAAACAAAACAAGAAAACAAAAACATTTTAGGTGAATTTCTATTCTTTCTTCTTTGTCCTCCCACACTTGCCAACTTAAAAGTCATGTCGCAACACGAGGACAACCCGCTGAAGACAATGATGGATTATATTCACCCAACGCGGATGGCTACCCCATTGTGCATCATCTTTCCCACTAATATGCCACAAATTGAATTCAAGCCCGGTATGATCCAACTTTTACCAACTTTTCATAGGGCTAGAGAGTGAGAACCCGTATGTGCATGTTAGGTCTTTCGAGGAGGTAGTGGCCACTTTCTATAGCTGCACTGAGGCCATAGACTCTATTAGGTTGAAATTTTTTCCATTCTCCCTCAAAGATAACGCTAAGTCTTGGCCAAACACCATTAGACCTAGGTCAATTGGTCATGGGACTAGACGACAAAGAGATTCTTCCACAAATATTTCGCATTCCATAAAACCAATGGCCTAAAACGACATATCTCCACTTTCTCCTAAAACGAAGGTGAAAGTCTAACCCACACTTGGGATAGGTTTAAAGATCTGTTGAATTCTTGTCCCTACCACGGGTTTGAGACATGGTGCCTTGTCAGCTACTTCTATGAGGGACTCACAATACGAGAGTGCCGATTCATTGAAGAGATGTGCTATGGAAAATTCCTACAAAAAGACCCCTGACTAGGCTTTCGAGTACCTAAGCAATCTAGCAGATAAATCCAACACTTGGAGCGAACCAAGTGCTACTGATGGCACAAATAGATCCCGAAAAAATGGAGTTTACCATCAAGGAGAAGAGACAAATCTTAATGTGCAGGTTGCAAACTTTACAAAGAAAATTGAGACCTTCAAATCCCAAAGTGGTAGAGGTATCCATGCAGTAGCCAAGGTGGAAACATACCTACATGCTTCGTATGCAGAGGAGTGGATCATCAACCATAAGATTGTGCAACTACAGTGAGATGAGGGGTATTTATGAGGAATAATTTAATACTTTAGGTTCTTACACGCCTTACTCTGAGAATTACAATCTAAGCTGGCAAAACCACTCAAGCTTCAAATAGAGGGATTCAAATCAACAAGCACATCCACCAAATTCATATTTTGCCCCTCAATACACTGCTCAATCGATGAAGAGTTCTCTTGAGGACATCTTGCATTCTTTTACTGAGGCTCAACACAAGACGAACCAAAAGTTCGAGGCTGTCATGACGCAATTGGTGGAGGAGAATAAAGAGATCAAGAGTCATCTCCTGAAGTTGACCAATGCCTTATCCATTCAAGAAAAAGGAAACACAACTTCTCAAGCTCGATCAAACCCAAAGGGACATGATCAAGTGGCACAAACTTCGAAGCCTCCGCTCAAGTCATCAAAGAGGTTAATGCCATAACCACTGTGATCGACACACTTGTCGACAAGGAAGATGAGCCAAAGATACTCAATCCAAGCTTCCTCAACTTTTCTGATTCTTGTGAGATAAGCATAAAGTCTCCAACATATGAAGATCACAAGATAAGAAGCTCGAGTTTTGGCATTCGCACTTCAAAAAGCCTCCACTCGAGAGAGATAAGCCAAACTCATTCAAGCTTTCACCTACCCTCGTATCCTTTTATTTTTAGTTATTTATTGCTTTAGTTACTTTTGTTATCTTTTTAGTTTGCATTTTGTTTTTGGAGATTTATTTTTCAGGAAATTCGAGCTTTATATCTATTGATATGGTCGCCATCCAGGTGTCTTCTTTTCCTTACTCTTTCACTTTGTATATTTTTAGACATTGAGGACACTGTCTGATTTTGGTTGGCGGGTGGTGAGCATATTCATGCATAAATAGTCTTTGTTTGTGAAAATTTTTGTGATTTTACCTGAGTATGATATCAATTTGTTTATTTTGCATCAATTTTTGCTATCTTTATTACTTGGAAGTAACTTTCAGAGTTTTTCTTTATGCACGTACTAAACCTTGTGGTAAGATGGATATTAACACATTTGGCCTAGAGAAATTCCAGGTTTAGGTGTTTTTTTTTTTAGAGACACACATATGTGAGATTGAGAAAACGACTTTTAGAACTTTCATTGACGTTTAGAATTGGTAAAATCATTGCTTAGAACATCATTACATGGTTTGTGGTTTGTTGGACATATGCTGGAGGGATGAATTTTTGGTCAATTAGGAACATTACTTTTTTTGAAGAGCCTTTATCATTGTATTGGATCAATTTTATAAAGTCATGTTCTAAAAAAAGAAAAAGAGACAAAAAAAAAGAAGAAAGAATAGAGAGAGAATTAAAAAAAAAAGAGAAAAAAAAATGATAGCTCTCTACAAAAAAAGAAAAAAAGGAGAAAAATAAAGGACATGACTATTTTCTTTATGTACTTGCATTGTATGGCTCTCATTCATTATTCTATATTTTCTTGTTGACCATTATGAAATCCCTAAAGTTGGTTATGGTTTGAATGGTGGATTATTCTAAGTAGTTGATTAACCTATCTTTTTATCAATGATTGTTTAATTGCTTGTCCTAACTATTTGCTTTCTCATATGAGCATAATTAATTCATTTTTTCGACTCCACGAGTGAAATACTTGAACTCAAAAAAAAAAAATCTCAAATACAAGTGAGGTTATGGAGTCGAGGCCTTACTTGGTGGATTTTTTGAAGCCGATGTGTTATGGTCTGCGGTAAGAAGGTTATAGTTTAGAGCGCACACACACAAACTCTGTTGTTATGATCGAAGTGATTTTGATAACAAATTTTGATGCTTACTAACCTTTTTGATTGTAATGCTCAGGCGACGTTGTAATTGTTTTCTATGACAGGATTGTTTCGCTTGAGTTGCTAGAGACTAGCAATAAGCTGGTTGGGGGTTGTGATAAATGCACGAAAGTGTACTTTTACTGTGCGTAATTGTATAAAATTACTAGAATTGTTTAATTATAAATGAATATTTCCATGATTATTAATGATTATAATATTTATTAGAAAATATTTTTTTAATTTATTTTAATTCTATAAATAATTAATTTTATTTTGCAAGATTGGAAGCAAAAGAAATTTGGGCGTGATCAGGGTCTAGTGAACTACTCGAGAGCCATAGTCTTTGAATACGAAGCCAAGACCGTCAATTGACTCGTTTTGACGAGCAGAGTCTAACTCCATTCGGCCAAATCCCCAGATTACAAGCTTATCAAGGTAGGAGTTCTATTACCGATTCTCGCATATTGAATTGGTTAGGAAATTTTAATATAATTAATTAAACTGATGATGTATGACAAGTCCTTATAAGTCTAGAAATATATTTTTTGACCTAGTTGAGGAGTAGTTTAGTATAATCGAATTGATAATCGAGAATCAAATGCGAATAATTTGACTAATTAACAAACAAGATAATAATTTTAATTTAATAATAAATAATAAGATCAATATTTACATCTCAATTTCTTAAAGTGACGATATGATTATAACGTAATGTATGTTACGTTCGTGACCTGGTATTTGATACGTCCATCGATATACGATGCCACACGTTATGTCCGATTACGGTTACGATTATGATGATTGATGCCGCTGACGAGTGGTTTACTACTGTGTAGTAGTGGTACGATTTTCGTAGATATGAGGCTCACACATGGCCAATAACATACCAGAAGTTAGGAGCTGACGTAGAGTGCCAAACATAAGTAAGTTATATTCGGCAATAGAGTTTCTTAATTGGCTCACCCTCCCCTTTTCTTTCCTCCCTTTCAATACGGGATGCAGTGTAGCCTGTCTGTTGAGGGTCTAAGTTGACTGCCTTGCTTGATGTTAGAATCTAAAGAAGACTTTTCTCCCTCTTTAGAATAAATAGGCTTTATGTTTCGGGAATTTAGCCACTTTTTAAAACAATAATTATAAAAAATAGTCACAGTTATAAAAATTTAAAAACTAGCTATTTCAGAAACTTCTTACATGTGTCAAAAAAATTTTACAGCAATTTTTATGTGTAATTTTGTTATTGTCAGAAATTTTTTACATGTGTTATCGCTAATTTTTAAATTTTTAAAACTGTTGCTATTTTTTAAAAATACACAGCCTAAAATAACTATTTACCTAACTGACCCTTATGTTTATTGTAAGAAATAGAATTTTTTTTATGTTTTTAAAAAATAACACATGTTTCAAAATATTAAAAATTAGCCACAGACACGAGTTTTATAACCAAAAAAAAAATATTTATACATTTGTAAGAATTTTTCTAACATATAGCTTTTACTCGTTAAATTTGAAATGTTAAAATTTTTCTTACAAATATTTAAATATATATTTTTTTAATTTTTTGTCATTAAATACATAACAGTGACTATTTTTTAATACTTTAAAACATCTGCTATTTTTTTAAAAAACTCATTCAATTTTGACATGTTTTTACAACTCAACCAAAAATATACCTCTTACTGACTAGTTGGTGTAAATATTTTAATATATCTATTCTTATTCTCACAGAAAAATTGTTTAAGTGACAATCTTTAACAAGAGTTAAAGATTAATCTGCGTGGCAATCCTAGTATTTAAGATTTTTAGAAATTTACATCACTTGTTTAACACAGTATTTTATTATAGATTTACTGTGGTATCTCAAACAAATAAAGGGACTACATTATTTTCTCTTGTAATTGTGCGTCAACATGAATTAACATAAGAGGGCAGGGTCACACAACAACTTTTCGCTCCATCCCCCAACACCATTTGAATCGTCAGTCTTGAGATTAAATTTATACAAACAAATAACAACAAAAGTTCAACCCAGTCAACTATTTCAATATTTGTGAAAGCTAAAGCTAAGCAAGCCCCAGTTAAGGACATAAAAAAATAAACAAGTGTTAAAGTGCAAACCTAAAGACTCAAATCTAAATCCATATTTTTTTTTATCTCAAGTACGTATTCTCAGCTTCACATCAGAAAGAGGAACAGTGCTTTTTCATTGACAATAATAGAATTGGCAGGAGCCTAAAAAAAATATATATATTGGTAAAATGAGTAAAAATTCTATGGTAGTAGCTACCTGTTAGAGCTGCTGTAACTTCCGAAGATGCTCCAACAGTGAAGTTGCCTTCCGTTTGGTCCTCTCGGTACCGTACTTTGCAAGCTCCGTCAAAGGTATTACTGCGCCTAGCCTGCTTATGCAGGCAAGGTTCTCGGTGTCTCTCTTACACAAGGCAAGCAAAATGGCAGTTGCATTCTCCTTGTTGCGGGGCAGACCAGTCCTAAGGAGATCTATCAAAACGGGTATTGTGCCAGCCTTAACTATAGCAACCTTTGCCTCCTGATGGCTAGCGAGAACCGACATGATGGTCAGGGCCTCGTCCACCATGGAATTGCCCGAATCTGTGAGCATGCTCAGCAGCGCCGTTATGACCCCTGCCCTCACAGCCCTGCCTTTGTTTCCCTGATAAATGCACAGATTGAACAATGCCGTTGCAGCATCTTTCTTCCCTCTCGTGCTTCCAATTTGGAGCAAATCAACCAATGCCGGGATTGCACCAGAGGCACCAATTATGATCTTGTTCTCGTCTGCAAGCGACAAGCTGAAAAGGGTTGCTGCAGCATTCTCTCTTGCTTCCATACTTCCAGCTCGGAGGACTTGGACAATGGAAGGAATGGCACCAGCAAGCATTATAAGCCCTTTGTTGTTTTCGTATATTGACAGGTTGAGAATTGAAGTTACTGCGTTCTCCTGCGTTGGCACATCGTCTGATGTTAAGAGGTTCACCAGAGTCGGTATAGCACCTGCTTCGGCTATAAGTATTCTGTTATCTGTGCTTCTTTTGGAGAGCGATCGTATTTCAGTAGCAGCACCTCTACGCTCTTCAATGGACTGGCTAGACAGCATGCGGACCAAAGCCTCAATGGCTGCTATGTCCCCGGTCACGTCGCGAAATGATCCGTCACTCCTTTTCATTTTCCCATTCATTAATCCCGTTGGCAGCTCTATATTGTGCTTTTGACACCATTGATTGATTAAGCTTCTCAAAACATAGTTTGGGGTTAGTGTCAGATGTTCGAGCTTCTGCTGGGTTTTTGGACATGTTTTGTTCCCACAATCAATCCATCTCTGGATGTACGATCTTTCATATGTCTACAAAAAAACACAGAGACAGATAGCTGATAGCATTGAAATCATCAATTGAGAGATCCGCAGGTAAATCTCTAAAAAATCACACAGAAACATACAAAAAGGAGTTTCTACTTCAAAAAGAACTATACCTGTCCTGTCGCCACAATAACAGGATCCCGCATAAGTTCCAAGGATATAGGACAAAGATAATCGTCAGGAATCACGACAACATCTGGCTTCTTGATGTCACGTGAGCCCTTATCATCTCGATTCTCTTGCTCATCGGCATGATTGTCAATAGCCAAACACAAATCAGGAGTTGAACAGGAGTTCCTCAGAATTGCTGGGTTGCTACGTGTCTCATCCACACAAAGGATATTCAAGCTATTACTTCTCAGAACATTGAACGCCTTGGCTGGAAAGTTATTAATCATACTAGTCCTCTGTTCTGTATGCAATTCATTCACATATTTTTCTGATTCAACCTGAGGTTCCTTTTCCATTGGCCGTGATAAATGAAATAACATTTTCCTTGAATTCATAGATCCATATCTTTCTGTAGCTCTTCTCAATTGTGCTCTCACCAATGCAACCTAGTGAAAACCAAACTCAATGAAGAACAAGCACAAACAGGTCGGAACCACGATAATCAAAGACACTCAATCCTTACCTGTTCCTGAACTTCCTCTGAGATATCAAAGCAATCATACGGCAAATTGGTCAATGCCTTCTCCAATTTACATGTCACGCATTGGAATTGGAACGCGATCTTCTTTGTAGCTCCGTCCTTAAATCAAAGATTTAACAGACTTCAGAGATCAACTCTAGACATAGAGACAATCTTTAACAATGCATGTATATGATCGTCTTGTTTGACACAGTAATTGATTTCCCTATCAAAATCATCAAACAAAACAAACAAAAAAAAAAAAAAAAGATTTCGCTTTCAGAGATTTCATCACAATCGCGATCAACAACAAACAACACAATATCTAGCAAACCCTAATTAATCGCTCAACAACACAACACAATATTTTCTTAAATCGTTCGTTCTTCTCAGTGAGCTCAACTCGTTGTCACATCAACTAATTAATCGATGCTTTCTAGGTAAATAACCGAAATTGAAGAAGACTATACATTCGGCATAATAGACAATCTCGGCTCAGTTCAGATCTAGCTGGCTGAGATTACGAAGAAAACACAGTCATGGAAAACTCTCTGTTTGTTTCTCGAGAAAGTACACTCGCGGAAAAATGAATACTCACAGATGGTACATTATCGGAATTGAAGCTGGTAGCGAGCAAGAGAAGGGATTTGGCGGCCTGGAGAGCAACCATGAGATCGGACGACCAAGAACCTCTCGAAGAAGAGCTCGACGAAGAAGACGCCGAGGATTCATCGGACGGCCGATATTGGCCCCTGAAGTCCCTCATCTCCTCGAGCAAGTGCGTGAGAAGAGCGATCCGACGGCCCAGATCCGTGCAGTCTTTCTTGAAAACGCCTCCTCCGGCGACTCCGACGGTCACTACGGCGACGTCGTTCACAAGCTTCAGAAGCTCCGGCGTACAATCGCCGCCGTCGCCGGCGGCTGCGACGGCCATTTCTCTCGCCGGCGTTTGTGGGAGCTTTGTTGTTGTGTGTATTTTTAACGGTTTTTGGGGGTTTTATTTAGTTATCATCTATCTGAGACAAGGAAGAGAGAGACAGACAGACGTTTTTTTGGACAATACAATGCAATATCTACGAATAGCCATGGATTGGGCCGGTGACTTGGACTTATGAACTTTGGTTTATATTTTAATTTTTTATTTATTTATTTTATTTATTTGCTGAGAGGTTTATATTTTAATTACCCATTTTTATGTCCTATATTTTCTTGGAAAAATTAAGTGGAAGAATACGTCCTTATTAGAAATACGATTTTAAGTTATAAAATTAGCTTTTTTAATTGGTGATATTAACTAAAAAATAAATAAATGTTATGGTTAGAATCGTTTTTTATTGATGAGCAATACTTACTTAAAGATGTCTATGTTTCAAAAGTATTAAAGATGTCTATGTTTCAATTGGGAAGAAAATCATTATCTTATATTTCATTTGTTATAAGATGTTCCTTGTAAGGTCGTTTTATTTCGGGGACATATGCCCGACCAACTCTAATTGTCAAATTTCGAGTTTCGAGTAGTGTAATATTCCAAGGAGCTCGTCCCTGGTGCAGGCACGACGCTCATGATCAATCGGATTTGAAAGGATTCTCATTGAATGGCTTGGGTAGCGAACCATCTTATCCCTTAAGCGGCACATCCATTCACTATTAGAAGATGATTCAACATAATCAAGTGTTCCCTTTCAGAATCAAAGGGTCGAATACGAATTGATTCTTGTCAAAGCAAAGAGTCTCAAGGACCAAATAAACATAGAGCCGCTTGGGACTAGGGGCCAACTGTTATCAGACGATCCAAGTAATGTCATTTTACCTTGGGGACATAATGCCCGACCAATATTTGTTGCAAATTTCGAGTTTTGATTAGCGCTAATATCCTGATGAGCAACCATATCGAGAAGCTAGTCCTTGGCACAGGGAACGACCATGTGGGTCACGACCTCGGGGTAGGTTGACCCTCGGGGTAAATGGATCTCAGGATTTATTGTAGTCCTCGTGTGGCGCGCCCTTTGCTAAAGACATTATTTTGAAAATTGCGGGACGAAATCTCAACCTGTTCACTCTTGAGCAGAGAGAATGACACTAGAACAATAGCTTTATGTGATGAAGTCTTAGAGGAGTAAATCAAGTCTCAAGGACTACGCTCCAAAGCCTGAAATCAAAGAAAAATAGCCTGCAAAAAGCTCCTAGTGTATAAAGCCCAAAGTCAAGTAAGACGTCGGGAGATGCCCACTTTTTCATACTCTAACGCTCCTCTACAAAACAAATTTTAAAAGAGAGAAAACCGCTCTGACCACAGGTAGAGCGGCTTTAAATCTATGTTTTTCTCAGCCCTAAGTATTTTCTCTCCCCTGTCTCATTCCAATAAATGGAGGACCGACATTTTTATCGTACAAGGTTTTAAAGAGAACCATGCTAATGGTTGACTGATAGTTGTTGTTATATGCGAACTCTATCAAGGTTAAGTACTTCCTCTAGGATACCTTAAAGTCGAGGATGCAAGCTCAGAGCATATCCTCGAGAATCTGAATAGTTTGCTCGCTCTGCCCATCGGTCTAGGGGTGGAAGATTATGCTAAACTTTAACTTGGTGCCTAGGCTCGCTGGAGACTCTTTAAAAAATTTGAGGTGAACCTCGTATCTCGATCCAATACGACAAAGATAAGAATCACATATAGTCTTACAATCTCTTGAACGTAAGTTTCAGCCAACTTATATAGTGTGTTAGTTGTCTTGACTGGAATAAAGCTTGTTGATTTGATCAAACGGTTAACAATAACCCAGATCGATTCATGTCCTTTGGTTGTCTTTGGCAATCCTAACACAAAATCCATCGCGACTTGTTCTCATTTCCATCTGGAATCATTAGAGGTTATAGTAAACCTGCTGGATTCTAGTGTTCTGCCTTAACCTGTTAACATGTAAAGAACTTCTCGACATATGCGACAATGTCATTCATTTCGGGCCACCAGACATTTTTTTTCTAGATCTTGGTACATTTTGGTGGCTATGGGGTGCACAGAGTATGGCGTTTGGTGTGCTTCTTCCAAAAATTAACACTTGATCTTGTCGTCTAGCAAACGTGAATTCTTCAATTGACCTTCAACATTCACACCCTCTCGATTGTAAAATCTTCACTTCTTTATTTTTATACTTAATATATTATTTCAAACAAATTTTCGTGGAACTCTCGTCCTTCCTTGATATTGGCGATGAGAGCGGCCTTAGTTGTATCGTAGAGAATCGTCCCAACATGAGTAGGAGACCAAACTCTTCGATTTTGCATCATAACTACTTCACCAATGGGTGTAGGACCATTAGAATTTCTATTGATTTATAGCTGAGGGCATCCACGACTTTGTTGGCCTTTCTAGAGTTGTAATATATGTTGCAACTGTAATCTATTGGCAACTACTTTGAATAGAGTTAAATGTATGGTAAGGGTAATGCTAGAATTCCATACAAATTATGATTGCGACATACACTATCACATTGCGAAGGCCAACAAAGTCACAGACGCCTTTATCCATAGATGAACTAGAACTCTAATGGCCTTACATGCATTGCCATAGCTGTTACGATGCAAAATCTATGAGTTTTGTATCCTACTTTTCTTGAAACGATGCAAGATCAAGGAATGATAGAAGTTTGGCAAATGTAAAGAATATATGAAGTGCGTAGAGAAAGTAGAGAAGATTTTCAAATCAAGAAATTTGTTTTAAATAATATATGAAGTGCAGAGAAAAAGAAGAAGATTTTAAATCAAGAAGGCTCAAATGTTAAAGATCAATGGTAAGCCACTACATGAAGGATTTCCAAGAATTATTGAAAATAGGGACGCTAGGAGACAATAGGAAAAAACCAAATGTTAGGGTTTACAGTCTTTCTGAGGGGGATGTGGTTTTAAGACCCTCCACGACGGTGACAAGTCAGTTCTCTGTTGCTAAACTCTCAGCGTCATACTGACTGATTCTGGTGCATCCCATCAATTCATAGCAGTTCATTCGTTGAATAACTTAAAATTGAAGAAAGAAGCCTTCTACATTTTATACGGTAACGGCTGCAAGAGACCTTTATGAGTCCACCGCTTAGTATAGAAGCCACTTAAGATTGGCGATAAAATTTTTTACGCTAATCTCATAGTTATAGAAATGAACGATTATAATGTAATTTTTGGCTTATGTTACAAATCAACCTAATATTTTGATAATTACAAACAAGATGAGTTTTTATTACTAATATGTTTGTCAAGTGTGATTGAAGCAAAATGTCAAAAATCTTGAAGCAAAATGTCAAAAGGATCAATATTGAAATGTCAATACATCAAGAAAAATCAAGCATGAAGAGAAAGCAAGACTAGGATATTCCAATGTTAGAGAAATCATACTCTAAGCACTTGATAATTTTTGGCTCAATGTTTTTATTAAAAATCTTTTTAACTCATTTACTTTGAAATCGAACAGATTATATTTAGGCCTTAATCTTTCACAGTCACATCTTATATTAAGGCAAAAGAATTCATGTTAAGAAAGTAAACTTACTTTGAATTTTTAAATTGAGCATTCTTATCTTACTTTATGAAAATTCAAAGTAAATTATTTAATCCTTTAATTATCTTTAAAACTATTTAAAGGATCATTTTATTAAGAAAATATTGCACTCAAAGTTTTATTTTAAGCACATTTTATATCGGTTCGTTTTTGTCTTAAAAGTCTTGTTTTTAGGCAAACTTTGACGAACCGGTCGACCGCTTTCACGAACTGGTTGACTACTTCTCCGGCAACAGACTCAAAAACGATCCGTTGCAAGTAGCCGTTTTATTGTCTGATTTGGCAATTAAAACGGTTGATCGATTAGCGAAGCGGTCGACCGTTTCAGTCACTGATTCAAACTTAAAGTTGTGTTGTTGAGTCATGTATAAAAAGTTTAAGTTCTATTTTGCCCATTCTAAGAAAGATAACGAAATATTATGATATTCTCTAAGCAAAATGCCTTACGAATCATTTTTCTTTGTTCTCTTGATTATTCTCTTACATTATTGTGCATCTTTTTCAAGAAAGAAACCAAAAACACTTTGTAGCCAATCATTGTCAAATACTTAAAGTGATTCTCTCATAGATTTGTCTTGTAATATTTTATATTTTGAGAGAGTTAGTGAGTTTCATTGTATTCATCACTTTTCCATACTATTCTTGTGAGACTTAGTCGAGGTTCCGACAAAGAGGCTTATCGAAGATCCAAAGTAACTTTGGTGGGTTTATTGTGAGGAGGATTGGGTAATCTTCGGGTGTGCCCATAAGGTGTTCGACAAATGTATATGGTAGATCGAGCCGAAAGTCGATCGTAATAGTATACAAAGGCCTTGATCGTGACGGAGAGCTTGGTAACCGAGGACGTATATCTTTTCGGATCGAACCTCCATAAACATATAGTTTGCATTCTCTTCTTCTTACTCTTTACTTATTTATTCCTCTTATCTTGTTCTTGAATATTTCCTAAAATTTATATTAGCACAACTCATTTAAGCATATTGAACTTTATTAATTAGTTTTACAAATTTTGATTTAATAGTATTTAGTTCAAAAACCAATTCACTCCCCCCCTCTTGGTTAGTCATTCTTGGGTCAACAGTAATTTTATGGATGTCCTAGATGAGAAAACATCTCGCGTTTACTGATTATCACCGAAAGAGGGTGCGATTTTAACCACCCTGTGGAGAAGAATTGGAGTTAAAAAGCATGCCAAGACACCGATCAATTTTAATAATGTCCGTAATTAGAGCAAAACAAAAGCTTAAGAATGGCTTTCAAGGTTAATTGACGAGTATTGTTGACATAACATTAGAATATAAGGATGAATCTCAAAATATACCAGTCGTCTAAGAATACTTATCAGTATTTCCCAATGATCTTCCAGGTTTACTAGAAGGTAGAGAGATTAAATTCTTTATCGAGCTCATTCCTTGAATAGCTGCAATCTCAAAGGCACCTTATCAAATGACATTGACAACTATAGGAAAGACCCAATTATAAGAATTAATCGATACGAGTGTTATTCGCTCGAGTAACTCTGCATGGAGGCCCAACTATTATTTGATAGAAAGAATGACAGAGTGTTATTGCTCTATATCAATTATCAGGAACAAAAAACGATCACTATAATGAACAATTACCTGCTTCCCAAGATCGATGACTTATTCGATTAGCTCGTATGAACGATAATTTTCTCAAAGATCGACCTCAGATTCGACTACCACAAATAAAAGGTTAGAGTTAAAGTCATCCCAAAGACAGCCTTGCGCACACACCACGACCACTACGAACTCTTGGTCATGTCTTTTGGACTCACTAGTGCTCAAGCTGTCTTCATGGCTTTAATGAATTAGGTATATGAAATTTATATCGATAAGTTCATCATCGTGTTTATCGATGATATCTTGATGTACTCAGAATACAAAAAAGAGCACAAACATCACTTGTGCTTAGTGCTAAAAAGATTGAAGGAGAAGCAACGCTACTCTAAATTACTCCAAATTCAAGCAATGTTAATTCACAATGGACAAAGTCATCTTTCGAGGCCATATAGTTTCTAAAGAGGGAATTATGGTGGACCCCGCTAAGGTTGAAGGCTGTGAGTTTTTTGAAACAACAAAAGAACATGATAGAGTTGATGAGTTTTCTCGATGTGGAATGATACTACTGTAGGTTTCTCGAGGGATTCATGAAACTAACTCTGCCTATGACCCTTTTGACTCGTAAATGACATAAGTTCTAATGGTCTGACTCGTACAAAAGGTGCTTCCAGAACTAAAAAAGGAAACTTACAATGGCACTCATTCTCACTATTCTAAAAGGCATCAAAGGGTTTGTAATATATTATGACACGTCAAAGTAAGGTCTTAGAGAAGTGTTAATGTAACACAAAAAAGTGACGGCATACGTATTCTGCTAGCTTAAGGACTACGACACCATAACCAATACATGATTTGGAGTTGGATGCAGTAGTCTTTGCGCTTAAAATTTGAAGGCACTACATCTTTTGAGTGCACTATGAAAGTTATACAGACCATGTGACACCCACGTACTTAACAACGTATTTAACGTTATAACCTATCTAGTTAAGCAAATGAGTGCTAATCTCATTCATATCATTCTTATAAACGTAATACAAAACGCAGAAGCAAACCTATTTTCTTAAAATAAACTGTGCAAAAGCTACCAAAAATATAAACAAGCATATCTTTCAAAACAAAGATAGGAAATTCTCAAACCATATTCTACTTAAAACATACTCATAACAAAATATAACTAGTTTTCTAAAAAATTATCCTACATGTTCTTCCTTTCTTGGCATATGAGCATTCTGAAGGCAAACGGGCGGCAGTTCAACCAACTTCTACTGTGTATGAGACTCGAAATCTGCATCACAAGAAACTATATGAGCTGACGCTCAGTAAGTAGAAACTTTCATTTTAGAAAATAATAAAAACACATAAAGGATTTATTATTATTATTGTACTCATTTACTCAGCATAAAACATCAATCTTTTCATCAATTATTTGGGCCCCATTTAAGTATAAATTTCAGCTTAACATCCGATAGGCCGTGAATTTTCGGAACCTGTTACTTACTGACCAGAATTTATGAAAGTTCATCCCTCTTAGAAACCTCATGCCAAGAGGAATTCACCTTCCCTTTACAAGAATTGTGGCTACCCTGTCTTGGCTTTTACACCTCAAGGGATTTGACCACCATGATTGGGTCCGCCGGTCTCCCGCGTCCCTTGCCTATCCAGATATCAAACCAAAACTGATACTTACATTTTAAGTGTCAAAACAATAGTACAATAACCTTTCATTTTCTATCTTGAAAACATATTCATGAACCATACAATATTATAAGATTCACACAATCTATCACATAATTCATTCAAGCACATAGAGCACATAACATATATTATTGCTTCCTGTGATGGTTTTGAAAAAGTAAGATTTCTACTTACCTCTTAGCGATCAACATGCTAGTGTAGAGGATCAATATCCTTGCCCAAACAATTGATGTGCTTGTCAACTTCATAATGTCAGACAATTCGCTTTTATAATGTTAGAATTTAATTACAACACTAGTATTGAAAAATAATCTTATTTGAAATTTTTACGACACTATTATTGTATTTTATGTTATTTTAATTTTACCTAGCAATCTCAACTTTTCATAACACATGGCAAGTAATAATCCACTTTACAAGTCTAAATATACAAAACAATGACTATTTTTTATAAATTTTTAATAATAGACAAATATTAGGGTAAAACCCTAACCACTTAATTCTAAGCTTAATATATAGTAAACTAAATATAAAACATAATTAAAACATGATTTTTACTCCAAAAGCTAAAAGAAAATTCAACTAGGCCAATTTAGGGTTTTATATCGAAACCTAATTTTTCCCGCACAAAGTAATTTAAAGAGGGTTTGAACTTACCTAAATTGAATTCACTGAACGAACGCTTCTAACTGAAGAAAAAGAGACGAAAGGTTGATTAAATGGACCAAAATGGAAAGAAATAACTTTTTCCTCTTTCTGCCATGTTTTCGTTCTCTTTCTCTGGTTTGTTTTTTTTTTTCTAATCATTTATGTGCAACACCGAAGGAGGAAATGAATATATAGGCCTTTGACATCTTGGGCTGGGCTTGACATCTTGGGCTGGGCTTTGGGCTTTGGGCTTGGGCAGTTGGGCTTTGCGCTTAAAAAATGTTCACGTGAGTTTTTTTTTTTTTTTTTACAAACTTGCTCACTGCCTTCTTTTTTTTTTTTTTTAAATAAAAACTTATAAAAGACATATTACTATAATTATACCAAATAATATAATGATATGCACAAATAAAAGCATGAGATATACTAATTATAACTATCACATAGTCAAAACTATATAATTTTAGACAAGTAACGTGCTTTGTTATTATTATTATTACTATTAATTACTAATTCACTTTCTTTTTTTTTTATTCTTATAAATGGTCCTTACACATCAATCTTCGGTATCAGATATCGTGCCCTACACTGCAAAACACTTTAATTATATTAACTTTCAATTAAATTTACTATTGCATAAAAATATTAATTGAGATCATTTAAGAAAAATATATCTAAATATAACTCACTAAGCATCCTAATTAGTTCTCTTCTTTTTATTTAATTATTTATTTATTTTTATTTTTATTTTTATTATTTTTTTTAAAGGGCATTACAATTTCCTCCCTCCTTATAAAATTTCGACCTCGAAATTTGACATACCGAAAAGGTGTGGATATTTGTTCCTAATCTCTTCTTCTCTTTCCCACGTAGCTTTCTTGATTGAGTGATTTCTCCACAATACTTTCACTAGCGAAATCTTCTTTGTCCTTAGTTCTTTTTCCTTCTTATCAAGGATCTGTACGGGTTGTTCCTCATATGCTAGATCAGCACTCAAATCCAAAGGTTTGTCCTTGAGAACATATGAGATGTCTGAGACATATTTCCTCAACATAGATACATGAAAGACATTGTGAACATTAGACAATTCTGGAGGAAGGGCTAATCTATAAGCTACGTCCCCAATTTTCTCAAGAATTTCAAAGGGTCCAATAAACCTTGGATTGAGCTTTCCTTTCTTTCCAAATCTCATCACACCTTTCATTGGAGCTATTTTGAGAAAAATATGATCTCCAACATTGAATTCCAATCTCCGTCTTCTTTTATCTGCGTAACTTTTCTGTCTACTTTGTGCCGTTTTCATTCTTTGACGGATTTTCTCCACCACTTCCGCTGTTTGCTGGACAAGTTCTGGGCCAATCAGCTTTCTTTCACCAACTTCACCCCAGTGAACAGGAGATCTATATTTTCTTCTGTAAAGCGCTTCATAAGTGGCCATTCCAATAGTTGTCTGGTAACTATTGTTATAAGTAAATTCTGCCAAGGTCAAATACTTATCCCAACTTCCTTTAAAGTCAAGTACACAAGCCCTAAGCATGTCTTCAAGAATCTGGATTACTCTTTCAGTCTGACCATCACTCTGGGATGATAAGCTGTACTAAAGGCTAATTTGGTTCCCATGGCTCTGTGCAAACTAGTCCAGAAAGCAGATGTAAACTTGGGATCTCTGTCCGAAACTATAGCATTTGGAACACCATGCAATCTTACAATCTCTTGGACATATAGTTGTGCATATTGATCCATAGTGTAAGTGGATTTCACAGGCAAGAAATGTGCAGATTTAGTGAGTCTATCCACAACTACCCATATGGAATCAAAACCCTTTAGAACTCTAGGAAGACCAATTATAAAGTCCATAGAGATATGCTCCCATTTCCATTCTGGAACTAACAGTGGAGTTAACAAGCCGGCTGGCCTCTGATGTTCTGCTTTGACTTGCTGACAAGTTAGGCATTGAGCAACAAATTCTGCTACATTCTTCTTCATATTTTGCCACCAGTAATGCTTCTTAAGGTCTCTATACATTTTCGTGCTTCCAGGGTGAACTGAATAGGGAGTTGAATGTGCTTCAGCCAAGATATCTCTCTTTATTCCTTCATTTTCAGGTACACATAATCTACCTCGGTACCTCAAGCTTCCGTCATCAGAAACATGAAAATCAGTGGTCTTTCCTTTCTGGATCTCATCCTTCTTTTCCTTTAAAAATTCATCGACTGTTTGGCCTTTCACAATTCTTTCCATCAAACTCTTGTGATCAGTGAAAATTTCACACTTCTCACCATAAAGATAATGTCTCCATATTTTTAGAGCAAAAACAACTGCAGCAAGCTCTAAATCATGGGTAGGATAATTCTTTTCATATTCTTTTAATTGTCTAGAGGCATACGCTACAACTTTTCCATGTTGCATCAGAACACAGCCAAGACCATTCTTAGATGCATCACTGTAAACTACAAATCCCCCTGATCCAGATGGTATAGTGAGTACGGGTGTCGTCACTAACCTCCGCTTTAATTCTTGAAAGCTTTTCTCACAAGCATCACTCCACTGAAACTTTACATTTTTTCTTGTTAACATGGTCAAGGAAGAGGCTATTTTAGAAAAACCTTCAACAAATCTTCGGTAATAACCAGCGAGGCCTAAGAAACTCCTCACTCCATGAACATTAGTTGGTCTAGGCCAATTACTTACTGCCTCTATCTTTCTAGGGTCCACTGAAATACCTTTCTTAGTAATTACATGCCCTAGGAATGCCACTTGCTCAAGTCAAAATTCACATTTCTTGAATTTAGCATATAGGCGATTTTTCCTGAGCGTTTTCAAGACTATTCTCAAGTGCTCCTCGTGTTCTTCTCTAGATCGAGAATAGACTAGAATATCATCGATAAATACAATCACAAACTGATCCAGAAAGTTCTTGAAGACTCGATTCATCAGATCCATAAAGGCCGCGGGTGCGTTTGTTGAACCAAACGGCATAACCAGAAATTCATAGTGTCCGTATCTGGTTCTGAAAGCCGTCTTGTGTATGTCTTCCTTCTTTATCTTCAGCTGATGATACCTAGATCTCAGATCAATCTTCGAAAATACAGAGGCTCCTTGAAGTTGATCAAAGAGATCATCTATTCTAGGCAAAGGGTATTTATTTTTAATAGTCACCTTATTGAGCTCCCTATAATCAATGCAAAGCCTAAGAGTACCGTCCTTTTTCTTCACAAACAATACAGGTGCACCCCATGGGGAAAAACTTGGCCTAATAAAATCCTTCTCCAACAATTCTTGCAGTTGGACTTTTAACTCCTTCAATTTCAGATGGCGCCATTCGGTATGGAGCTTTAGAAATAGGAGCTGTACCAGGGAGTAGATCAATAACAAACTCTATTTCTCTATCCGGCGGTAAACCTGGTAAATCTTCAGGAAATACATCCAGAAATTCGTTCACCACCGGTATATCTTCTGGTTTAGACTTCTGCTCGATTGAGGTATCCAAAACACAAGCCAAGTAAGCAACACAACCTTTATTGATCATCTTCATAGCCCTCATTGCTGAAATTATAGGACAAGTCTTCTTTTCGGAACTACTTCGAAACACAAACTCCTCCTGCCCAGGTGGATGGAATCGAACCATTTTCTTCTTACAGTTTATGGTGGCGCAGTATTTAGCTAACCAATCCATTCCTAAAATTACTTGAAAATCTTTCATTTCAAGCACTATTAAATCTGCATAAAGTACTGCTCCATCTATTTGAATCTGACAAGCTCTAATCATTTGATCTGAATTTAACACATCTCCAGAAGGAACTAAAACATTATACTCATCTTTTAATCTCTCAGATGGTATGCCCAGTTTTCTCACAAAAATTTGTGATATAAAAGAGTGAGTAGCTCCTGAATCTATCAACACATGTGCTAATTTACCCTGAATAAGAATATTACCTGAAATAACTGCTGGATTAGTTTCAGCTTCTTCACGAGTCATTGCAAAAACACACCCTGGAACCTTCTTTTGCTCCCCTTGAAGTGTAGGACAATCCTTCACATAATGTCCCGGTTTCCCATATTTGAAACATAGATTTGTACCCATGAAACACTTCCCCAAGTGGTTCTTCTGACAAGTTGGGCATTTAGGTTTCTCTGGTGCTGGAGCAGTTGTGAACCTAGGACGTTTGTTTTCTTGCTTTTGCTCTCCCTTCTTCTTATCAAACGGTCTCCATTGTCCTGGATTTCTTGGGGTAAAAGCGGGTCTCTTTAACTCCTTCCGCTTCTCAATATTCTTCTCGTCTTGTTCTGCTAGCAAGGCTTTATCAACTACTTTGTTGAACTCTGTTGCCTCAAACATGCGGACATCCCTTTTTATTTCTGGAATTAATCCACTCAGAAAACGATTCACTTTTTCTGCTTGATCATTAGCAATAAAAAGGACAAACCGAAAAAGTGATTCAAATTTTCTTACGTAGTCACTGACTGACATTCCTTCCTGTCTCAAATTGAAGAACTGTGAGACTTTCTCAGCTTTGGTATCAGCAGTGAAATACTTATCATAAAAGACTATTTTGAACCTTTCCCATGTAAGTTGCTCACCCGCCACAGCTACTTGAGTTACCTCCCACCAAATTCTAGCATCATTCTTCAACATATATACTGCACACGAAACTTTATCAGCATCACCGAGCCTCATATAATTAAATATGCACTCAAGTGATTTTATCTATTCTTCTGCTACCATTGGATCCGTCTCTCCATTAAACTCCTTCGGATGCAGCTTCATAAACTTCTCACAAATAGTAGCATTTTCAGAAACTTGTGGCGGTGGTGGTTGGTTTTGATTATTTCTTTGCTCTATCAGGCGGTCTATCTGTCCAGCTTGTCTCTCGACCAAACCAGTGAGATTTGTCAAGATCTGATTCATATCTACAGCCGGAGCCGGGGCTGGAGCTGGAGCTGGATCTGGTTGTTGAGCTGGCTCCCCCAGAGCATTCAAGTTTCTCCTTCGAGGAGGCATTTTCCCTATCTCCTGTAAAATTTCCATATCCAACCTTTTTGAACTAATGCTTAAATAAAATGCCCAATTTAATTTAAACTACTTGCTAAACAAATAACGAGAACATATAACATGCATATCACTTTTCTTCTCTTCTATTCTTAAAAAAAGTGACACACAACCTATTTGTTGATTGAATTGCTGCCTTGCAATGTTCATATGCCTTCGATGTCTTTAGAAACGCTTCAAACCTTTGCTCTGATACCAAACTGCGACACCCACGTACTTAACAACGTATTTATCGTTATAACATATCTAGTTAAGCAAATGAGTGCTAATCTCATTCATATCATTCTTATAAACGTAATACAAAACGCGGAAGCAAACCTATTTTCTTAAAATAAACTGTGCAAAAGCTACCAAAAATATAAACAAGCATATCTTTCAAAACAATGATAGGAAATTCTCAAACCATATTCTACTTAAAACATACTCATAACAAAATATAACTAGTTTTCTCAAAAATTATCCTACATGTTCTTCCTTTCTTGGCATATGAACATTCTGAAGGCAAACGGGTGGCAGTTCAACCAACTTCTACTGTGTATGAGACTCGAAATCTGCGTCACAAGAAACTATATGAGCTGACGCTCAGTAAGTAGAAACTTTCATTTTAGAAAATAATAAAAACACATAAAGGATTTATTATTATTATTATTGTACTCATTTACTCAGCATAAAACATCAATCTTTTCATCAATTATTTGGGCCCCATTTATGTATAAATTTCAGCTTAACATCCGATAGGCCGTGAGTTTTCGGAACCTGTTCTTTACTGACCAGAATTTATGAAAGTTCATCCCTCTTAGAAACCTCATGCCAAGAGAAATTCACCTTCCCTTTACAAGAATTGTGGCTACCTTGTCTTGGCTTTTACACCTCAAGGGATTTGACCACCATGATTGGGTCCGCCGGTCCCCCGCGTCCCTTGCCTATCCAGATATCAAACCAAAACTGATACTTACATTTTAAGTGTCAAAACAATAGTACAATAACCTTTCATTTTCTATCTTGAAAACATATTCATGAACCATACAATATTATAAGATTCACACAATCTATCACATAATTCATTCAAGCACATAGAGCACATAATATATATTATTGCTTCCTGTGATGGTTTTGAAAAAGTAAGATTTCTACTTACCTCTTAGCGATCAACAGGCTAGTGTAGAGGATCAATATCCTTGCCCAAACAATTGATGTGCTTGTCAACTTCACAATGTCAGACAATTCGCTTTTATAATGTTAGAATTTAATTACAACACTAGTATTGAAAAATAATCTTATTTGAAAGTTTTACGACACTATTATTATATTTTATGTTATTTTAGTTTTACCTAGCAATCTCAACTTTTCATAACACATGGCAAGTAATAATCCACTTTACAAGTCTAAATATACAAAACAATGACTATTTTTAATAAATTTTTAATAATAGACAAATATTAGGGCAAAATCCTAACTACTTAATTCTAAGCTTAATATATAGTAAACTAAATATAAAACATAATTAAAACATGATTTTTACTCCAAAAGCTAAAAGAAAATTCAACTAGTCCAATTTAGGGTTTTATATCGAAACCTAATTTTTCCCGCACAAAGTAATTTAAAGAGGGTTTGAACTTACCTAAATTGAATTCACTGAACGAAGGCTTCTAACTGAAGAAAAAGAGACGAAAGGGTGATAAAATGGACCAAAATGGAAAGAAATAACTTTTTCCTCTTTCTGCCATGTTTTCGTTCTCTTTCTCTGGTTTGTTTTTTTTTTTCTAATCGTTTATGTGCAACACCGAAAGAGGAAATGAATATATAGGCCTTTGACATCTTGGGCTGGGCTTGACATCTTGGGCTGGGCTTTGGGCTTGGGCAGTTGGGCTTTGGGCTTAAAAAATGTTCACGTGAGTTTTTTTTTTTAACAAACTTGCTCACTGCCTTCTTTTTTTTTTTTTAAATAAAAACTTATTAAAGACATATAACTATAATTATACCAAATAATATAATGATATGCACAAATAAAAGCATGAGATATACTAATTATAACTATCACATAGTCAAAACTATATAATTTTAGACAAGTAACATGCTTTGTGATTATTATTATTACTATTAATTACTAATTCACTTTCTTTCTTTTCTTTTTTTTTTTATTCTTATAAATGGTCCTTACACATCAATCATCGGCATTGGATATCGTGCCCTACACTGCAAAACACTTTAATTATATTAACTTTCAATTAAATTTACTATTGCATAAAAATATTAATTGAGATCATTTAAGCAAAATATATCTAAATATAACTCACTAAGCATCCTAATTAGTTCTCTTCTTTTTATTTAATTATTTATTTATTTTTATTTTTATTTTTATTTTTTTATTTTTATTTTTATTATTTTTTATAAAGGGCATTACAGACCATAAGACCCTTAAATATTTCTTCACTAACAAAGAGTTAAATGTACAACAAAGGAGATATTACTAATATATTACGATGGCAGCATACAAAACCACCCAAGAATGGCAAACAAAGTCGCAGATGCCCTCAGTCATACACCAACATGAACTCTGATGGGCCAACACGCATTGCTGAAGCAGTTACGACACGAAATGGAGGAGTATTATCTCCTGCTCATCTCAGGACAATTTTTTGCACTACAAATAAGGCCACTTCTCCTCAACAAAATCAGGGAAGGACAAGAGTTCGACAAAAAATTATCTGAAATAAAATATGAAGTAGGAAAGAAAGAATAGAATATTTTCAAATCAAAAGGGATGGAATACCGAAGGTCAATAGAAAGCTACTTAATGAATAATTGCCTAGAATTGTTAAACTAGGGGGGAGGTAGGGGGGAGGGGCTAAGAGATAACAAGCCGAAACTAAATGCTGGGATTTATAGTCTTTCCAAGGGGAGCGTGATTGGAGAACCCTACACGACGGTGAAAGGTAAGTTCTTAGTTGTCAACTTTTCTACACACATAGTTATTTCTAGTGCATTACATCTATTCATAGCTGCTCTTCTATTGAATAACTTAAAATGGAAGAATGAAACCTTCTCTCAACCTTTTATACACTACCACTAGCAGGTTATTTTTATGAGCCCACATCTTGGTTTAGGAACGTGAAATTTAATAATAGTAATAAAATTTGCAGTCACCAGTGCTCCAACAACCTTCATGGTTTTAATGAATCTAGTATTTTAAGTTTATATAAATAAGTTCATCATCGTGTTTATCGATGATATCTTGGTGTATGCAAAATCCCAAGAGGAGCATGAGCAACACTTGCGCTTAGTACTAGAAAGATTGAAGGAGAAGCAACCCTAGTTCTTAAACAGGCAATTACGTTGGACCCACAAAGTTTGAGGTAGTAAGTTTTTGGTAACAACCAAAGAACATGATGGAGGTGATGGGTTTCCTTGGGATAGCATGATATACCATATATTTGTTGAGAAATTCTCGAAACTAGCCCTCCCTATGACTCTTTTCACACATTAATGGCATAAGTTCTCATAGCCCGACTCGTGCAAAAGGAGCTTCTGGGAACTAAAAAGAAAATTGACAATGGCACCTGTTCTCACTATTCAGGAAGGCAGTGAAGGGTTTGGCATATATTGTGACATGGCAAAGCAAGACCTTGGAGCAATGTTAATGAAACAAAGAAAAGTGATGGCATATGTATCCCACTAGCTTAATGACTTCGAAATGTGATAATCGACGCATGATTTGGATTTGACTGCAGTAGTCTTTGTGACTAAAATTTGAAGGCACTACCACTTTGTGGTGCACTGGGATATTTATACGGACCATACGAACTTTAAATATTTGTTCACTAACAAAGAGTAAAATGTACGGTGATAATTCAGTTCTCTGTTGTCAGTATCTTATTCAATTGTTTGTTGTTAGCATCTTTGCAACACACAACAAATTCCAGTTCAATCATAGGCGCTCATTAAAATGGAAGAGAGAATTCTTCTCTTAAACTTTTTATATGATAACACCAGCAAGCAACCTTTAAGAGTCCACCTCTTGGTTTACGAGTATGAGAATAAATTTGGATATGGATGATGATAATGAAGATGGTGAAGGATCAGAATAATTATGTAGTGGAATAAATATTGTCTTTGTGGGTGTGTTGTTGTTTTGTTTTAGGTTTGAGAGAGATAGTAAAGTAGAATGAGAAAACTTCAATTTTTGTGTTATTGAAAAAAAGGTTTAATTACAATATTTTGAGTTTTTTATTTTATTTTTTGATGATTCTGGTAATGTGTGTGTGTGTGTGTGTTTTTTTTTTTTTAATATAGATTTTACTAGATTAGGGTATTATTGAAGTTTTAAAAAAATTTGTAGTATAATTTTGTTTTCATTTATATATGTATAGAGAATTAAGAACTGGAGGGTAATAATGTCATTTCATACCAACATTCATCACAAACTTATCCTTAAGGTATGTTTTAGAGACTACTTTAACAACACAGGGTTTGTTAGCAAATTTTCAAAAAAAGAAGGATTTTTTTGGAATCTAGCCAAAACTCAAGGATTTTTCAAGTATTGTCACTAATTAATAAAAACTTATTTAAAATATAATCAATTGATTAGCAAAAATGAATAAAATTTAAAAATTAAATTATTTAAAATAATTTATGATTAAATTTCAAAAAAATTATAATTATAATTTTCTCCTCGACTAAATTTGCAAATGCGGATAAATTGCCGCGCATACTATCTATGACCGATACACCAATTACAGATAGTTTCTGATGAACAATCAATTGCAGGTAGGTCGTCATTATTTGTGACTGATAAATTATCCCCTATAGTTTCTTCCATGACTAGATAACTACCACTAGCTTGCAACTGATATTTTCATTTGCACATACTCATTCATGACAGCTTTTGTGTTATCTAAGATTAAAAAATCATTCACGAATAGCGAAACTTTTTGCAGTGGGCTCTAAGTTTTTTAAATTAGCAAACTACATTTTTAGTTGAATGTGTGCACTTGTGGTCTCTTCTAATTGAATGTATATACTAAGGTTGTACAAAATTCGGTGCGGTTTAAAACTATGCCGAATAATTCCATTACCGAATTTTCGATTTCGAAAAATTGAAAACCGAAAACCGCACAGAATAATTAGGCCACCGAAATTTTTGGCCGCCGAATTTTCGGTCACCGAATTAAACCGGTTATTTAAAAATATTAAAATATATTAGATTTAATATATTATATATTAAATAATATAGAATATTAACAAAAAGAGCTCGTGGCATAATGGAAAGGTGATAGGTTTTAAGACCTAGCCCTTCCATAGAACATCATTGACACCAGAGTTGATTAATTGCTCATAATCTCTTAAATTCAGTAGATAATTTTTATTTTGGTGGTCACAATTTTTTTTTTGATACAATTTAATTTAGGATTTAGGGTTGATGCTCCTTCTGTTCAAAGAACAAATACGTGTAAATTAGTTTCTTTCTTTAGTATGTTGTTCCTTGTTTTCTAAATTTATTTGCAATCTTGTTATCAATTTCTTTAGTAACTATTGGTACCAATATAATCTGATAATTATCGAGAGCTGACTTTACTTCTCATTAAGTAAAGTGTGGTCAAGACTTAGAAGTACTTCAAGTTATATTCATTTTGTTCTTAGGTGTTCAATCTAAATTAATCTAATATAAGGATAGTTTAGATATAAAGCATCGACTATATTTTATTAGTCCTTTCTCTTAAAATAAAAATTTAAGCGTTTCAAATTTTGTAGTAACATATTATAAAAAAAATTATATATATATATATATATATATTAATTTGGTGCGGTTTCGGTTTAAACCGATTTCTATTTTTCTAAAATCGAAACCCACACTGTTTCTTCAAAATCGGTGCAGTCACTACACCGAAAATTCAGTTTGCTGACGTGGCACCGAATTTCGGTGCGGTGCGGTTTTTAAAAGCGGTTTAAACCAAAATTTCAATTGTCTTATATATGCCTAGTATACACAATGAATGATATCTTTTAATTTTCCCACTCTAGCGCCATAATCATCTATCAATTGTATTCAGATCAACCTATCATAGAGTAAAACTCGTCAGACCACTTGTCATCTCTTATCAACATTTCCTCCGATTCATATTCATGTCTTCATCTCGTTGTTCATCTTCCTCATCATTGCTTGATGTTTGCATGTTGCTCTTCTACTACATGTATTGAACTCGACTCTTTCATTTTTCGTATGCTAATATGTCTTGGAATGGATTTGTGTTGTTGACAGCCTCTTCGATTATTCTTTTGCTTGTTGTTCAATATGAGGAATTTTTCAAAAGTTATGTGCGAGCAATGAAAATTTATAATCATTCAATGCGCCATTGTCTAGCTAAGCTTCAAATAACATCTTTGTTCTTGGTCTTCTTCTTATTTTAATGTCTCAGTTCAAGTATTTATAATACGCCAACAAGATCTATCTTGATTGTGCGTAGGTCTTTGCTCTCCTCGATTGAATCCACCTTTGACTGAAATCTATGTGGTAGGAAGTCGAAAATCTTGTCAACTAGAAGTTCTTCATATGTGACCTGATACAAAAGCGGCATTAATGCTGTCAAAGAACCTTGAATGAAAATTAGAAAAAAATTTATTTTATCCTTGAAAATTTATCTGACGAAAATACTTATGCAACTTAAATTTTTTTAGATATTCACTTCCTTCATTGGAAACTTATAATCAAATATAATAGGCTTGATTAGCCAAACTCCATGTGGGAATTAGTCTCAACTGTATTGCAAATAACAACTAAAAATGACATTTAAACCTTTAGTATTTAAGGTTGCTTGACTATAGATTGTGGTATTCTATTCAACCATAGGTTTGGGTATTGGTGCTTCCCATCTTATATCTATACTAAGCCAAACATGTTTATATAATGAACTTAGAAAGGCTCTCACCCTTGATTTTCCAAAAAGTTAAATTTAGGCAACTAACTGAGGTGATCTAATCCTAAGAGCATTCGTCTCTCCTCATCGCAGCACTTGCTTTAACGTCGGCTGTATTCCCTCCAAGGTCATCGCTATAGCATCCATTCATGAAAACACTGTTAATGATTTATGTTTCGCTGACAAGCAAACAAATAAATAAATAAATGATTTGTAAAAACGCTGTTAATAATTTATGTTTCGTTAATAATTTTATTTTATAAACAGTTGTACATTACCACAATAGAACATTCATCTGACTATTTTTTGAGTAGGTGAACTTAGCCTAATTAGTCAAGGGTAACACTATTTATATTAATTTTATTTTAGAAAATTTCAGCCTCAACAAATTTCATTTATCTTCTTCTTATCATTTTGTGGTCTGTTAGTTTATTTGAGTATTGGCACGAATTTGAGAAAATATTTTGTGTTTGTTATGATATTTTTAGTTGATGACTGTATGGCATTAAGCATGGAGTAAGAGTTCTTTCATTGAAGGTTCTGAAGATGATGTTCAATCTAGCGTTATAGAGAATGTTCCTTCCATGATTCTGCGAAACTTGCTGTTGGTGTTCCACGTGTTGTTTGGCTAGGTTTTCCAGAATATGTTCCACTTTTGATTTGGTGGATTTGATTAATATCTAAAGATATGATCCTTAGTTGTATCAAGTGATTATCTTAAAGGCTTTTGACTTCTTAAAACTATTATTTAGCCAGATGTTCGTCCAAGTTGTACCACGGTGTAAGGCGATCTAGGTAGTGTCCATAAAAAGGGAAAAAAAAATTGAGAGTGTCCATGATTTGCTTGAGCTCGTCAAACTTTCTATGTCGGAAAAACATATCATTGTTACTTATTGACTAGAGAATGAATCTGGACTACAGTTTTGCTTAAACTTGACATATACTCTTAAAAGTTGTTCGTCATTGGCGTTCCAATACTATATGTTTATGGCAAGTTTATTTATGTAAAGAGTTGACATCTGAGTTGGATATCATGATTCCTGATGCACATATTAAGTGATGATTGCCCTTTACTCTTGTCAAGATTATTTGTTTATAATGACAAATTTTGACCAAGTTTATTGTTAGAGATTTTTTTTTTTTTTGCTTACATTGAATGTTTCTAAGCTTACTCAAAGTTATTGATCCTTTTATTCTTCACAACTTGCAGAACGTTTTTGGTATAAGAGCTAAGAGTATTAGTTAGTTTTGGTCTGGTTGTACTTTGAGCTTTGAGTTTCTAAATAATATAAGTAAAAAATGCTCATTGAGTCGATATTGTGAGTGGAAAGAAGAGTGTTATTTCATGGTGTTCTTTTTATTATAATTAGAATATTGTGTTATTTCATGGTATTCTTTTTATTATAATTAGAATATTAGTAGGTGTTTACACAGGAGTGTGAATTGTAAGACGATGAGATCTCATCAAGGTTCAATTGTAAGATAAGTGGATCTCGTTAAGATAGAGGTTCCCACTCTAACTTTTACTTTTGATCTCTTTTATCACATTTTGGTATTAGTCTTTTTCGTGTTTTTGTATGTATTCCAACACCTTTAAAGAAAAGCAGATAACAAAATGTTTCCTTCAGTGCCCCCCATGCCTGTTAGCGCCTTCTTGGAGCTAATGTTTCAACGTCATATGAATAAATATTGCAGAATGAAACTATATATATCATTGGGAAAGGAATAGAGAAAAACTGTTAGGGGTATTTAGAAAAATATAGAAAATAACAGGATACTGCCAACGGCAGAAGTAAGGTCGAGGCATCTAGGCACTGTCCTTATGGATAGATTGCGTCCCTCTCGGATAATATCCGGGTACAATTTAGGCTTCACGGCGGCCTAACCTCCAAGATTCAACAACCTGAGCTTCGTAAGAGTGTATTCGCAATATTTTGCTAGAACAACTATATGACTTTGAACCTCTAGCAAGAATAGACACGACACTATTTCATAAGTAGCTTATAAATCACAACTTTTTTATTTATGAACAAAAAATTAAACTCACGAAAAAAAACTCAAAGTATGAAAGAAAGCAAGAGGAAGAACAATAAACAAATAAGAGAATTCTTCTTTTGGTGTCTTGAACCCTTTGGCCATTACTTCTATTTATAGGCTCCAAAAGATGCTATTGGTTTGTCATTTACCGTAGAGACACATGTTAAACAAAATGTTATCAAAGCATATTCGGTGAGCTTTATTGCATGGGTGACTTGGACAACAAAACATACTTGTTCTTGAAGCATATATACAAATATTGTTGTATCTTGATGACTTGGATACAAAAAGAAAGGATGTCGGTAAAGAAAACTCTTGATGACATGGATATAACCATTTAGCACATTTTTTTTAATAAAAAGCCAACTCAAAATATTTAAAATATATATATAATAATATCACAACAAAAACTACTACGAAAATGGTTATTGCTAATATTTATGAAGGATATAAGATTGAGGTTTTTTAGGATATGATAACATTAACTATAATAGTAAGAGTTTTTTTTTTTTTTTTTTTTGGGAATAAATAACTATAACAGTACTTAATTGTGAGCCACATATGTTAACATCTGATGAAATATTTATGTATATCAATTACGATGATGTATATTACTAGTAAAATCATGATCAACTATTCGACTATTTTCCTCGTCATCCTCTTCATCTTGTGACGGATGTGATACAATCGGAAGATGCTCCAAGCTATGAGAAGAAGGCGCGGTGACAGTGGCAGTGGGAAGGTCAAAATTGGCAGCGAAACTGCTGATATTAATGAAATTATTGGAAGCCGAGGAGTTATTGGAGTAAGCAGGCTGTAGCACTCCCATGTTGTGTTGCTGCAACTGCGGCGGAGGCGGCAGCTGCTGCTGTTGCTGCGAGCTTTGAAGTGCATTTGCGAGTACGAATCGGCTGTTCATCAATTGGTTTTGAACCATGGCCAGCTCCGATTGCAAACATGACACCTAAAAATATAATACAATATTTAATATGTTCAAATTGTCTTATAATTTTTAAAAATGAAAATAAGTAATATCAAAATACAATTTAATTGTATCTCTAACAATAACTTCTTTTTATTTATTTCTTTGTTTGTTTATTTGTATGTGTGTTGTAATAGCTACAGATTCAAATATGTTAAAGAATATTCTTATATTATTTTTAAACGATATAATAACGTCATGCAACCAAACACTTATAATAGAAATTTATACAATATAACGTAATATAGTGTATTAAACATGTCATAATGTTACCTATGAAGAGAAAATGAGTAAAAGGCTTCAAACTCTACTTTCTAAGAACCAAATAAGTAAATAAAAAATAAATAAATAAACCCTCCAATTTCAAACATAAAACTTGTAAAATAAAATATATCAATCATTGATATATCAATAACCTTATTATAATGAAGATGTGTTACTTGCAGTTTTTTTCAAAAACATCTAATTTGAGTTTTTTAACCTAAGAAGAGTTTTGTACGAAATGTGTTTCAACGAGGTGAATAAAAAAAGGGCCAGTTAGGAAATTAGTTATTTTAAATATAAAGTTTGAAGGATTTAACCCTAAAATGTCAAAATTAAAGATTTAGCCATAATATACGTATAACATAATATGTTACATGCGATATACGTGTAACATAATATGTTAAAAGTATAATAATCAACTTTTATTTTTCAAAAAATTGGCCGCTACATTTTTACAAGATTGATTTAAAAAAAAAACAAATAATTTGGTTGTAATTTTTTTCTTAATCTTTTGACTATATACCTTAAAGATTTAGTTGTGTGCTATTGTAATTTTTAGCTTGGTTTTTTCTCAACCATTATATATTTTTAAAAAAAGTTTAGCGTTAATTTTTTTATTTATATATTAATTTCTAAGTTGTTTAATATATGTTTTAATTTTCATAGTTTTATTGAACGTCATGTTGATTTCGAAAGAAATCACTGCAATTCGTTGTAATTTTTTTTCTCCATTTTTTGACATAGTCTTTGTGTTATATTTTTTAGGGCAAGTTAATGATTTAACCATTTTGCAATCTGTGTTTTAGAAATATAGCATACGTTTTGAAATATTAGTAAAATAGCCATCAGGTCAATATCTAAAGATTTATGACCAAAGAAATAAAATTTGTGACACAATTTTAGACTATATTGTATGCAACAAACAATAAAAACTGAATAAAAAAAACTAATGAGTATAGTCTAAACAATTTAGACACGAATATATGGCTATTTTACTAAGAAAAGCAAACATAAACTAGATGTTTAAAACTAACATAAATTGATGACTATTTCATATAAAAATCGTATATATTTTTTAATACATGTTATTTTTGTTTTGTGTGCTTAGATGTTTTTTTTTTGTTTTTCTCATTTTTTAAAATGTTTTATATTCTACCATTTTTTTTTTCTATTTTGGTCTTGAAAAATTAATTTTCTAATTCTATATTTCCTTCGCACTTTTTTAGACCCATTTGCGATTTTTGAAAATGGAATGTCAAATTTTTTTTTATGTTCATTTCTACTAATTTTGAAGTTATTTTTAGCGATGTTAATCTTGATTTTTTTTTTCTACATGGTTCATTTCTTTTCCTCTATTTTATACAAATACTTTCTGGGCTTTGCAAATACTTATCATAAAGGGCAAGTTTTACGTCTACCCCTTTTACTTTAGGTGTTGTTTTACTTTTAGTCTCTATACTTTAAAACATCTTATTCACAATCTTTAAACAATAAAATCGAGTCACATTGTTCACTCCGTCTAAGTTTCGTCTAATTTTTGACAACTGGTAGACACTGGTCGTGTTTTGAAAGTAATAGGTGAGCATTGACAAGCGAAATTACTATTTTACCTTTTTTTTAATTGTAGAAATAAGATTTTCCATAATAGAAGCATTATTTAATCTATAATAGATATTCAAAAATTATTTTCTTACTATTGTTCATTTATTATTAAAAACACCCATAAATTTCAAATATTATTTACGCACATTTTAATAACCCAATTTAATAAAATTTTAACAAACATAACCCTAACATACATAATATTTCCTCTCAATATTTTCTCAAATTAAAACATAAATTTCCAAATTCTTAAATGGTTCTCATGAAAATCCCAAATTCAACCTAAGAAAACCCAGGAAGATCCCAAAATCCCTAAGAAATCCTATGCAGAATCCTCTTAGAATTTAGAAGCAGTGTTTTCTTCTAGTTCAGTTTTGTTGTACCCACCAACATTGGTTTCCAATACTCAACCCAAACCAGTATTCTCATCATCGTCGTCGCCGTTGCCAAAGATCAACGACCAGAGGTTCGCATAGCAGCGCGCAGTCAAGCTTGAGTCGCTCCATGCCGTTGCCGTGCACCCGTAAGCCTTCTAGGTGCCGACGATATTACGAGGAGGCTAAGGACGCGCGTGTGGCTCGCAAAGAGGTTCGCCATAACCAAGCGTTAGAGGTATTACCTTCTGCTTGGTCTCTATGGTAGGTGAACGACAAAGCTATGGCTTTTGGGACTATGAAAATCAAAGTTTCTGCGGTTTTTTTTAATAATTATTATTACTATTTGTTGGATTTGAAAGTCGAGGAAGAGGGATACGGACCCTATAACTCTGTTGAGGCGGTCACGGATGGGGTTTTGTTGAGGCTTTTGTAATGGGGATTTAGGAAATTGATGCGAATTGCTCTCTCTCTCTCTATATATATATATATATATAATTTTAGAATACTGGGGATGTTTATTTGTTAGAGATTTATTAAGATATATTTATTTGGTAGAGATTCATTAATTTGGGATATTAATGAAATTTTTAGAAAATTTATTGGTTAAATTTTATTTATTTGGACTATTAAGGGGATTTTATTATTTATTTACAACTTTACCCTTCTCAATAGACCACATGATGGTCACATGATAATTTTCTATGGGAAATTAGACGGAATCTTATGCAGAGGGATTAATTCGACACAATTTTGTAGTTTAAGGGTGGCGAATGTGACGTTTTTATGTACAAGGATTAAAATGAAACGACACCTAGAATACAAGGGACAAAAGTAATATTTATCTTATTATTAACATGGACTGTTAAGTAAATAGCAATTTTGAATGATGTGTTTCTAACAAATAGTCACAGTTTCAAAAAAATTTAAAAACTAACCATAAAAAATTTTTTAGAAAAAAAATTACACATAAAATTTATTGTAAATTTTTTTTACATGTTTAAGAAATTTTTTAAATGACTATTTTCATAATTTTTTACTGTAGTTATATTTTAAAATTATTTTTTAAATAGTGGTCAATTTCTTAAAATTCCCTTATTATAAAAGGATGTCTCTATGGTGGAGAAAGTTTTTCTTTGGGAGAATTTCAAAATAATGTCATTCTTGATACCACTTAATAATCTATATCTCACGTGATGTGCTCCTTTCATTTCCACTCTATGTTTGTAGTGTAAATTTTTTGGTATAAATTAAAAGTGCAACACACATGGGGTATAGATTATCATTGTGTTAAGAATGGGGTATTCTTCAAAATCTCCCTTTTTCTTTTCCCTTCATAGGGAACATATATGGGGCTAAGAATTGTTCAGAGAATTTTATTTTATTTATTTTTAACCATTTATTTTTACTTTATTAGTATTTAGACCTAATTTATTTAAAAATATTTGCACTTTTACCCCTAAAAGAAATGCGTTTTTTCCACCAAAATGCTAAAAAAAAAACCCAAGAAGTTGCTTTGAAAAAAATAGTAAATTAAAATTCAAATCCTAATATCTCATAATAAGTTTTAAGATCGTTGCCTACCATGGGGAACCAAAAACGTTTCCCACTACAGCCACTTTCATTATAAAATGTCGCTAAATATACATTTTAGTTAAAATTTTAAATGCAACTAATTCTAAAATGTTTTGTAGTGTCTCTTTATGTTTTTAAATTTATTATTGTATTTATGTTATTTGGAAAGAATTTTAAGTTTCATGTGATTTTGTTTGGCTAAGAATAATACCATTCAGATGTGTTTTTAATTAAATACGTTTTAAACATAATGTGTGCCTATGCACGTAGGCCGGATGATGCACAAGTATATGGTTTATGAGTGAATTAAAATGGCCGGAAAATTTTATTGGAAAATTTGCTAAAAATGAGTTGACACCCTATGTTTTAAATACCCACCTGCCACTGATGTACAATGATGGGGCAAGGGGGCACGTGCCCCCCTGAAAATTGAATATATATATATATATATATATATATAAGTAATATTAGTTTTATATATTATTAACGGCTCTTTAATGGGTAATTATAACATTATTTTATGGCTTTTTTTGAGATTTTTAAGAATTTAGTCAAATTTTTTGTTATTTTTTAAGGATTAGTTCTAGTTTCACGAAATTAAAGAATTAATCATTTTTATATTTGTTACGTGCGTATCAAATTTTGTTATGGGCATAACAAAATTTGATACAAAAATAGAAATTGCTAATTCTTTAATTTTGTGAAACTATAATTAAATTCTTAAAACATGAGCATAAAAATGATAAAAGCCTAATCTGTCTTTTTTTTTTTAAGTAGTTATCATACCATTTTTACTTTTCAGAATATATAAGTCCACGTTTTAGCAGCCAATATATTTAAACTATTTCTGTTATTTTGTGAAATAGCTATGTATAGCAGCTAATAAGTTGTTACTTTCGATGAACCTCAATTATTAATATATATATTTTTTATTTTGTCAATTAAAAATATTGAGTCTTTAGTTTGTGCCCATCTTGAATTTAATTTCTAGATCCATCACTTATAACGTATATATTTATTTAATTAATTACTGCCTCGTTATTTCCACTAAAAATTATGATCAAATATCGTATTCACAAATGTAATCGCAGAAACTCTTGAAGAACGCCAGACGATAATACTGATGGCATAATACTACATCGACTAATAATTTATAAATAAATAAATAAATATATATATATATATATATATATGTAAAACGTCCCATGTGTATCTTAAATCATGTTTACTATTTAGTACTAAATTCAATATATGTGTTTGTGCATGGCATACGTGTGCAAAAAATTACGTAGTGATGAATTAAATTAAAGAACCTGTTGCTGTAAAGCGAGTATGGTGGAAACACAGCCATAGACAGGGTCGGCCAGCCTAGCTTGGGCCTCGTAGCAAATAGTAACAACGGCATCGTGCCGCCGGCCAACCGGAATGTGCAACAGCAACTTCGACACATTGCTGGCGCCGAACACCTTGTGGACCGCAGCGAACCGCGCGGCCCCCTGGTCGGAGCCAAAGTGCGGGGCGAATATGCAGCCGCTGATGCACTTCCTCCTCAAGAACTTGCATGCCCCGCACGGGGCTGGTGCTGCCACCGCAACTGCTGCAGTACTGTTTGCCTGATTGTCTTCGGTAGCAGTACGCTTCGTCGCGCACTTTCGTCGGATTTGATCAGAAGCCTCAGTGGGGTCGGACATTGTTGAAGAGAACGAGTAGTTTGTGGAAAAAAAGAAAAAAAAAGAAAAAGATTGAGGCTGTGGGATTGGAAATTATGTGGAAATGGAAAATAGTATGTACATTAGTCTCGTGGGAGGCTTGTATTGTTAATGATGCCTTAATTAGCCATTCGAGAGAGAGAGAGAGAGAGAGAGAGAGAGAGAGAGAGAGAGAGACGTTACATTGGGTTGGTGAAATGTGAAAGAAACGGGAAGAGAGAGGTCATGTGCTAAATGACTGTTAGTTTTTCACATTATAATAATATAAGCATGTTTGTTGGACTTGGAAGGAATATATGTGTGTGTGTGTGTGTGTTAAGGATTTGAAGAAAGTAATTGTTGTTGTACGTGAGACACACAAGTCTTGTGCTGTCCGTGGATTAGTGACACTAATACCCTCACGATATGCTCCGCTTTAGATCATAAATATACATAATTTAATCATTTCTTTATATAAATGTAAATATATATATATATATATTATCCTTTTATAATCTTATCTAATCTAAATACTAATAAGAGTCTAAATACTAATGAGAGTGAGTTATGTAAAAGCAAAAAGCTCATGGACCCTTATCCAATGGTTGATGTTTTGTGTTTCATTTTAATCAAAGGGCTAAGAATGATTGTTTTAGGCCATGTGTCAAACCTATTGTATAATTCATTTCCTTTATTCATATCTTACATTTGTCTTTCAATCTGTACAATATTTGTAACAAAACTCCAACTATTTAATCTTGGTAACTAAAATAAAAAAGTAAAAAAAAAATTCTCTAATAGAGTTAAATAATAAATAATTTTGATAATGATATTAGTATTTATAGAAGACAAAAGATTAAAAACCTTTCAATAAAATATTCAAGTATATTTTATTATATATTATAAATTATAAATTATATGTGAGTCAATAGGTAGTGTTATTATTTGAAATACATATATATATATATATGTAATTCTATATATATATATATATATATATAAAAGTGAATTGAACATCTAAATATTTGTATTACAAACGAAATTCATAGAGTAGAAATTGATATTGAACATGAAAATTGAAAAGAATGGGAATAAATTTAAGATCACTTGGTAAATTTAAATGGTTAGAACATAATTTGCTATTTTAGATGTACTTTGATATTTGATTTTGTTAACTACTTAGATTCAGGCTTTTTGTTTTCTTAATTTTGAACCTTTAATAAGTTACTAATTACAATCAATAATTACTTGTTATAGAAAAATGTTACTCTGTAACACGTGCCTTAAGGCACGTGACAAGACCTAGTATATTAAAAGAAAGATCCCAACCCGCTCACTTAGCTGAGGCCGCAACAGAAGAGTACAAACTCATTTTTTTATACTCTTTTAACATCTTTAAAGCATTGTAAGTGGAAATTTCAAATATATATATTAAAGCGAAAGTCTTTGTCATATATAGGAAAATATGTACATACAAAATAAGATTGTTCAAATAGAGTTTACCATCATAGTATTACATAATCCAGATCTAAAAATCCTCGGGATCTCATCCCGGTATCAAAATCATATACTTTTTATACTATAGCAAAAGGATGGAATATGATGCCGCGGGTCTTCATCTCAATGCATACCACACACACAGTCCTTCGCCAGCTTCTATTCGTCAGTCTTCATAGGGTTCTTATCTACAACACCAAGAAATCTATGAATTGCTAAACTTAATAAGGGCGAACTAATCTACCCTAGAGTGATATGCAACACAACAAACAACATACATGTAGAAAAATATCGTCCTATACCATCTACTATTCTTCATACATCACACATTACAATTGTAACAATACTTACTACACTATTACCCTTATAATTCCCCATGTCTCTCCACTAATCTTTTTCACAGCCGAGTACTTCGTACTTGGCCAACACATAAGAGCTACCTATACAAGGTAGCAAATTCTCGCTAGTAGTCTCTCACCCAACTTATCCCTGTTTACCTTAAATAGTGAAGATGACTCAACGTTAATAGACGGCAAGTCGACCCTGCTTCTTCTCCCTGTTTACCTTAAATAGGGTTCACTTGCACACAGCTTCTTCTCTCATAATATAAAGGTCTTGTGTCGGGTCATTGACCCATCACGCATCTTTAGAGTCCTTCTAGAGGGTATGCCATGAGAGGCTCACTCCTAACTAATGGGTTCGTACAAGAATTGTCGTAACTGGGTTAACAATGATTCGAGCTCGATATCTAATTCGCAAGTCTGGGATCCACTTAGGATCACTGCAATTTCTTTAGCGCGTAGGCAGGGAGAAGGCCAATCTAAGCAGTCTTACAAAATTCATCCCACACTCAACTGGCCTGCTTTGTGTGAGGAATTAGTTCGCCCTTTCGGAGCAGGGCTCTCTTCACTTGAAGCGCCAGGCGGTACCATCGACATTTACTTGTTATAATATTTAGATTATATTCGTGTACCTCTATCTACTCCATTAGAGGATTGAGGCTTATTTCAGATTTTTGTCCTTCCGTCTCTTTCTTGAGGAATCGGGACTCGAAACCTATGATCCATCCCCTTGTCTGATCACACAGCAGACCAGTATTATGATCGAATCCCATTGTCTGATCACACAACAGACTGGAATATAGCAAGAAATATATGTAGTTTTAGAGTTCAGACACAGTAAATGGACTACTCATGAGTCCCACACACTTTTGACTTCTTGCTCTTGGGTTCGAGACCTTTGAATTGTTCGTAAATGGTTTTTACAACAAATCGCACAATTAGACTGGGTAGGTTTTGCTATAATTGTGGACTGGATGGACCTTATTTTGACAACAGCGGTCTTACGCCACTTTAATTGTTAATTACACTATTTTTCATCTAATTTTATTTTGAAGCTCGGCGTAATGCTAGCTCCCTTCTCACACCAGAGTTAAAAACTCGATGGAGGCTGTGTATGAGCAGACTCAAACCAAAGTGTTTTATCTATAGCTTATTCACTTTGTCGAGGCTTGGGTAAGTCTAATTTAAAGATTAGACCATTTTTAGTCTCTTATGCTTTATTTATAATTTTTATTCAAA
This sequence comes from Boehmeria nivea var. tenacissima, assembly GCA_018132145.1. NCBI lineage: Eukaryota > Viridiplantae > Streptophyta > Magnoliopsida > Rosales > Urticaceae > Boehmeria > Boehmeria nivea. The sequence goes on from CM030881.1 coordinate 4,775,781, forward strand.
CTAGGGTTCTTATCCGGTTATTATAATTTGAATGCTACGTAGCACATAATCATTGTAAGCACACAACATTTATCCGAAAATTAATAATGCAACCCTAGCAAGTAAAATCAAAACATATACTCGGTACCGTAGGTGCATCGCTGCTTACCTCTGTGGGTGTTATGGCAGTTCCGAGATCTTTTCGAAAACTTGCTCCGAGCTCCGACCACCTTCTTGTCTCCTTGTCTTTGAACATAAGACATGATCTCGTTAATTCGCTTGTCTCGTGAACACGAGAGCGAATTATTTGGAATTAAAATTTAAAGTACTCGATTCCTGACTCAAGCCTTTATAGACGAACTCTCGTTATTTGAAATCTTCAAACTACTTTGAGACCGCCTGGGCTTAGAGGATTTCAAATTAGAACTAAATAGACTTTCTAATAGGCTTTGCTTTAGTTGGGCTACCCTTAAGAGGCCCACTACTTAGATTCATGGCCCAGTTGCAAATTTGGGTCCTAAATCATATAAGTCTAAAAATAATCACGAGGCGCAATAATGATTTGGGCTTTAAGTTAAGATAAGGCCCAAAATGGCCTTCACAGTTTCTAAATTTGTTAGGTGTCTATTTTTAAGGAACTTACTTGGTTTTAAGAGCATCCGAGTCTTTGTTTAGTTTGAAAATATTTGTTTAATTCATTTTAACTTCAATGTTCTCATCCCAATGTGTTAGGGCTGGAACCAAGCCCATTTAAGTTACACACTCATTTTACACACTTTTGAGATTTTATCGAACTCGTATTTGTGGTTAAACTTTAAAAGGTCGTTTGAGTTTCTAACTTTAATTTGTACCATAATGTGTTATTAATAATTGTTTGGGCCTATAATAAGTCATAATAAAAATCTTTTGGCTTTGAAAATCTTTTGGTACAACTTTGCAAAATTACACAATCTTATGATTATTTTTCTCAAAGGCTCAATACAACTTGTATTATTCTCAAATCTTCCCTGAAACATACATTACAATCAAGAATTACTTCTAAATCATAACTTTCTTAAATCCCATTCTTCTTCAAGCAAATGTTTCATCTAGTTGGACTTTTAGCTCTTGCATTCTTTTTATTTACAAAACCATCACTACTAAAACGGAGGGCATCTGTGAGTCCAGTGTCCGTGACTGATCCTATCAGTCGCGAATAGTGACTTTCCGCGACTGATTTTGCAAAAAAATCAGTAGTGAATAGTTGAAATTTTGGGGAAATTGGGTGTTCTTATTCGCGAATAATTTTGTCTTCAAATCAGTCGCTGATAAGGAAAATAAAAGTAGGACCAATTCCTGTGAATTAGTGTGAACTATTCGCGATTGGTATTTCCTAAAAATCAGTCGTGGATAGTTGGCAGGAATTTTTTTTTGCTCCAATTTTGCGCACCATTCCCCAAACCTTTCCGCGCCTGAGTATTCAGTCGCGGATAGATGTTTCTGCGAGTGAAAATTCACTCAGTGATTAGTATCAAAAAAGTGAAAAGACGCGACCAACTCGCTTCCAATTTATTTTGTGGCAACTGATAGATTGGTCGCGGATACATTTATCCACGACTAAATTATCAGTCGCGGAAAGTTCAAATCGCGTCCTGAAGAAAAAAATCGGGACATTGTTACGCTTATTTTTTCGCGACTGAAAGTCTGTTTCGTGACTGATGCTTCAGTCACGGAAAGTCCTAGAAAATTGATAAGTCTTTCGACCATCTCTCCACTCTCCACTCTCTGCCTCTCTCTCTCTCATCACTCCCTCCCGCCAGCCTCTTCCTCACCGTCAGCATTTCTCTATCCCTGCTGCCCTCTCCCTCCCAACTGCCATCTCCCTCCTGCCCGCTCCTCCCTCCAATTCGCTCGAAAATACATGCGAATTTAACTGCAAGCGCACGGATCGTTCAAGTAATAAAGTGGACAGAAGAGTCCGAATATCGTTCCCACATAGAACTAACTAACCTAATTAACTAAGCACTATGAATACTAAATGTCTACTTTATCTAGGCTAGCAAATTAGATGAAGAATGATAAAAAAAAAACAAAATAAATGTAAACAAGAATACTATAAATAAAACGTAGGATCGATTAGCTTCTCACAATGTGTCCTATATTCAATTAGTCCTTAATATCTCAACACAATTCTCTATTCTATGCTAGTCTAAGAGTTTATGAATTATGTCGCAGCTCTCGCTTATTGACCTAATTATGCATTTGATCCTAACTCACGCTTCCGCTCGCTAGAATTAAATACATTAAAGCCCGACTCTTAGAATCTTAAATCGATCACCTCTCGGTCCTTACGATTTACAATTCGACTACCTAAACTACCAATCTCCTCTCGGTACTTATGGCGTCTAAGTTGTAATTCTTGTTATTCCCAATTCAATCAAATTGCCTTTCTCAAGTTTAATGAAATTGAATCTAGAGTTTCTATCAAATCTCTCAATTTCAAATAGAAATAAATAAACCAACAAGAATACAAACATGAGAATTGAGTAATCGCAGCAATTTATTAATGAAAATTATAATAGATTCGACATTGAGTTCGGCTAATCTCTCCTAGAGAGAGATTTAGCCTCTTGAAACCAAACATATAAGTATATAAAATAAACTAGGGTTCATAATGGCTACAAAAAATACAAGAGAAGAAAATAAAGAGAATAGAGAAAACTCAGGTGAGATTCGCAAGCAAATCTATCTTCATCACCTCTTTGAAGAGCCAATCCTTCTCTTGGTGTTCTTGAGCTTCTGTTGTGTTTCTCTGTGTGTGAACCTCCTTTTTCGACCAAAACATGAAATATTTATAGTCAAAGTGATTTGACCTAATTTCCCATCTTGAAACAAAAACGTGTTGTTTTTGCATCAGCCAAGTTTGGCGGTTGTTCGGCTGAGTTTGGCAAACGATCAGCTCATAAAAAGTCGATGCTGAAAATTGGCTGGGCTACCGTTCACCCAGATCAGAAGAACGACCGCCCAGCTTGGCGGTCAATCGTCCCAAGTTGGCGAACGACCGTGCCAAGGAGTTTTTTTTCACGATTCTTCACCCGAGTGGTTGTTCAGCTGGATTTTGGTGAAGAACCGGCGATGCCTCGGATTTTTCCTCCTTTTTGGCTATTTTTGGCGGTCGTTGGGCCCATGATAGGCGAATGACCAGCTCTTGCTCTTTCTCCTTGATTTTGCTTACTTCTTCTTCAAGATCTGTCTATTTTTTCGAGTTTCTTCGTCTCGATTTTCGTGTTTGTTCTCATATCACCTATACACTCACAAAACTCCTCAAAACACATAAAACTTGAGCAAATTACAACAATTCAAGATGAAAAATGTGATATATGAGTGAATATATTGCTCACGAATCACACCCTCAAACTTAAACCGTTGCTTGTCTTCAAGCCACAAAGCTCTAACAAGTGTATCATCATACCTGTTTTATTTATACATGATAGAAATAAAAAACTAAATGCAAAATGTAAATATGCAAAATTGCGAATGAATGTGTCTCGTAATCAGTATCTCGTATTTACATAATTAGAATTCCTTTGTAGAGCTTTTAGGAAAAATAAAGATTGTACATGTCTTTGTTTTGGTACATCTCTCTCCAATGCTTGAGTCCTTCGTGTGTGTGTGAGTTGTCTCTCCTCTATTAGTCTCAAAACATGGTTTCTCGCAAGTACAAGTAAGAGTCACATTTCTAGAATATGAATGAAGAACAGCCATAAGCCCGATTTTCGCACCATTCTCCACTAATGGAACACTTAAGAGTTGTAAAAGATCAAAAGGACTTTGTAGGCTTGTAATGATAGGCTCGGGCCAGGGATGAATGGAAATGGTGTATTTAGGCTCAAATCATCCTAGCTCTCTTCCAACGAATCGTCTCAATTGACATTGACGAGCTTAAGGTCCTCAAATACATCCCGATAGTAACCTTGCGAATGCTTCAAACTCTCACCCATTATCAACCTTTTTATGATTTCCCTTCCTTCATTCTATATTTTCTTTCTTTTGATCCTCCTCTAATGTTATTATTTTAGAGGGTTAAACTTGAATTTTTTTTTTTCGATGGTGAAGGAGGTTTTGATGTACATGGTCTTTTATGGGTGATGGCATTACCTTAATCATACAAGGTTAGCTATCCTAGCTAGGATGACAGTTTATGTTTCTTTTCTTGGCTAAGGATTTTGTTTTGGGTTTACCAAAGAAAAGGCTAATAAAGCTCAAAACGGGACACAAAGGTTTAAACATCAACAGGTTGACTATTTGGTTCAAGCAATTCAAATAAAGGCCTTGATCATCTCTCTCACAACTTTAAGTGTTCATATTTCACCTCAAAAAGTGCTAAAAAAGGTTCTACTGCTCACGAAACGAACTCTCAAAAGTACAAATTCAATTCCAATAGTTTACAAGACCTAAATACTTGAGACATAACTGCATAAAAATTTAAAGACATAAAGCATAATCGAAAGTATGAACCTCTCACTAATCAATTCACAATTACAAATTTTTAAAAGAGCTCATCAAAAGTCATTCATCCTATCAACGACTGAGAATACTAATACTAAACACAACAATCACTCCTAAAATGCAATGAAAATGAATGAAAAAAAACTAACTAAATGAAAAATAAGTAAGAATGAAAAAATAACTATATGAAAAATAAGTAAAAGATAGAATCGTGCCCCCAAACTTAAAATGGACAGTGTCCTCACTATCTACTATACTGCACAGGTTAAGAGTACTTACCTTGGGTTGCCTCCCAAGAAGCGTTACGTTTAACGTCCAGCTTGACTCGGTGTCACCACAAGTCTTCAAATAGTGGCTTTCGCCCATAGCACGTATCATACAACACGTCCCACGGGTTTCGGTCTTGAATGCCCTCAAGCTTGGCAAAATGTGGCTTTCTGAACATACGTGCAAATGGACTTCTCTTCAATTTGCGTGGGTGAGAGGTTTTGAAGGAATCTCCAAAAGATGGTGGTAGAGGCGTCGTCCATAAGTGATATTCACTTTTGAAATCTTCAACGGATGATGGCAACGTGATGTCGTGAGTCTTGGAAGGAGATGACTCATCCTCTAATTTATCAGACTTGATCATGGCTTTCGACAGCTTCGGCATGGAATCCTCATCAAATGTGAGAACATCATAATATTACCAAAGTCCACTCAGCATCTGATCGCTTTCACACTCTACCTCTTTTATCACGGTCTCGATGGAGTTGTAGGAGTCATACTCAAGGTTGACAACTCCTTTTGGATTTGATCGAGTTGGAGTTGTGCTCTTTTTAGTTCATCTCTCCTTCACATCACTGCAATTGTATCTTCTTCACGTATCGGTGTTGTTGACATGACCATCTGGAGATGATCCAGTTGATTCTGTAATTGACCAATTTGTTTTCTTCTTTGCTCTTCTTCATGAAGCCTTGTCACTTCCAAATATGATGTAGATTCGGTGTTGACCAATAGTGAGAGTCGCAAGCAAATCCATCTTTATCTCCTCTTTGAAGAGCCAATCCTTCGCTTAGTGTTCTTGAGCTTCTTGTGGTGTTTCTCTGTGTGTGAACCTACTTTTTCATCCAAAACATGATATATTTATAGCCAAAGTGATTTGACCTAATTTTCCATCTTGAAACAAAGTTAAAACGTATTGTTTTTGCATTAGCGAAGTTTGGCGGTTATTCCACTGAGTTTGGCAACCGATCGGCTCATAAAAGTCGATGCTGAGAATTGGCTGGGCTACCGTTCGTGAGAGACGGTATATGAACCACCTTGCCTTAAAAACCGGTTATTCGGTTAAAAACCCGATTTTTCGGTTTATAAATTCGGTTTTTTTGGTTAACAATTCGGTTTTTTGGTTTTTAACCGATTATTCGGTTAAAAATTCGATTGTTAGGTTAATTAGTGAGAAAGACCAAATAATCGAGCTTAATTTTCGTTTAATTCGGTTTTTAAGCACTTAATTTTTGATTTTTTTAAAAATTCGATTTTCGGTTATCGTTTTTAAAAATATCGGCTAATTTTTTCGATTTTTCGGTATCTTCAGTTTTAGTTTTCACACCCCTATATTCCTAATATAGTATAGGTAGTACCATCAAATCTTTTTAAGCGCTCTTTCACCGTATAGTCCCATGCTTGCACAATCTCAATGTGTCTTAGCTGTATAATCTCATACCTATGCAGCCTCGATTCCATTACAATAGACCTTCAGTATCCAAGCGGTGTAAGATTGCATAACTTACCTTGTCTTACTCTCTTTTGCGCTAAAGATATTGTGAATGTCACAAATAAATTGTAAAAATAAAAGTAGAAGATAGATAGACACAAGAAAAACGAAAGAAAAACTTACCCCCTATAAACAACTTATCTCTCGTGCTGTGGCGGTGAGCCCATTCAAGAAGTTCATTAGTTGACCCTCTCAGTTGAAGCTGTGGTAAGGAAAATTTCGGAGAAGGTTCTTATATCTCTCCCACAAACAGTAGTATAGTTCATCGTTCCCTTGCACAAATTGTAAGATCGTTTTTCGGTCCTACATCTTCAAGCTCCCACACAACAAAAACAGGATAGAATAAAAGAAAAAAAATTACACTAAATAATAAATTTTTCTTTTTGTTTTTATAATTTTTTTAATTATGCCTAGATTAAAGTTTCTATCTTTCTTCTCAGTGTTAATCAAATTAGGTCGTTTTGTTCCCCGACAACGGCGCCAAAAACTTGTTCGCTAAAAAACACACGCGAATTTAACCGCAAGCGCACGGATCGTTCAAGTAATAAAGTGGACAGAAGAGTCCGAATATCGTTCCCACGGAGAACTAACTAACCTAATTAACAAAGCACTATGAATACTAAATGTCTACTTTATCTAGGCTAGCAACTTAGATGAAGAATGATAAATAAATAAAAATAAATGTAAGCAAATCCATCTTTATCTGCTCTTTAAAGAGCCAATCCTTCTCTTGGTGTTCTTGAGCTTCTTGTGGTGTTTCTCTGTGTGTGAACCTCTTTTTTCGTCCAAAATATGATATATTTATAGGCCAAGTGATTTGACCTAATTTCTCATCTTGAAACGAAGTTAAAACATTGTCGTTTTTGCATCAGCAAAGTTAGGCGGTCGTTCGGCTGAGTTTGGCGAACGATCGGCTCATAAAAAGGCGATGCTGAAAATTGGCCGGGCTACCGTTCGCCTAGATTAGAAGAACGACTACCCAGCTTGGCGGTTGATCGCCCCAAGATGGCGAACGGCCGTCCCAAGGAGTTTTTTCCTGATTCTTCGATCGGGCAGTCGTTCGGCTGGATTTTAGCGAACGACTGGCGACGCCTCAGGTTTTTCCTTCTTTTTGACTGTTTTGGGCGGTCGTTCGACCCATGATAGGCGAACGACGGGCTCTTAATATTTTTCCTTGATTTTGCTTACTTCTACTTCAAGATTTGTCCCTTTTCTCGGGTTTTTTCATCTCGATTTTCGTGTTTATTCTTAAACCTCTTATACACTCACAAAATTCATCAAAACACACAAAACTTGAGGAAATTACAATAATTCAAGATGGAAAATGTGATATATGAGCGAGTATATTGCTCACTCACCACCTCCCCGCCGCCCTCTCCCTCCTGCTCCGTTGCTCTGATAGTCTGTCGGCCTGCCTGCTGTAGCCGACGATTCGCTTGCTCCGTCGGTCCGCCCACAGCCGTCGCTGTCCGCCATCGTCCGCCGCCGTATGCCGCTGCCTATGTCCGCTGCTAGTAAACAGTTTATTATTTTATTTTTAGTTTTTATTTTATTTTCATTTGTTATTATTAGTAAATAAATGTTAATTATATTTTATAATAATAATTATATGTTAATTAATTAATAAAATATTAAGTAAGTGTTAGATTAGTGAAATAATAATTAGTAAATAATCAAATTAGAATTAAAATATTAAATACTAAATAAATAATTTAAATAATAAAAATTAACTAATAATTAATATTAAGTTAGAATATAGATTAATAATTAAATGAGAAAATAAATTAATGATTTATTAATTTAATTGTAATTAATTATAAACTAATTAACTAATAATTACAAACGTAAATACTGATTAACTAATAACTACTAGCGTAAATAATAATTAATTAATAATTAATAACGAAAATAATAATTAATAACGATAATAATAATTAAATAGTCATTAATTTTAATAATTAATAAGTAAATAAAACTAACTAATAAGATAATTACTAACACGCTAATAACTTAAATGCAAATAAATTAATAACATAATTAGTAAAATAATTAATAATAATTAAATATTTTTATTACTTAATAAAATAATTAATAATAACTATATTATAAATAGTTAATAAAGTTCTTATGAAATTCACAGTGTAACAATGGATAAGAGTTGGACTAAGATGACGAAAAGAGTAAACAGACGGTATCTAGAATGAGCGAAGGAGTTTGCAAAAATGTCGAAATTATATGCTGACGATGAAGGGAGAGCATCATGTCCATGCACCAAGTGTTTGAATGCGAATGGTCAATCGACTGATATAATATTTCATCATATTGTTCAGTTTAGTTTTGATCAATTGTATGAAGTTTGGGTAAATAATGGTGAAATACTTCCGAGTTTTGAAGATATTGAAGAACATTATGAAGTGGACAGTGGTGGCGAAGAAGATAATGATTACATTGAAGACTTATTGCATGATGTTTTTCTAGGTTAAGACGATGAAGCTCGTAATAATGCCGATGAAGGGACCAATCGTAGTGCTCGACATGATGATCCTGATGTTGAGAAACTATTTGTCAATATGGAGAAGCCATTATTTCCAGGATGTGAAGATTTTTCAGTTTTGAGCTTCCTTTTGAGGATGATGCATGTGAAGGTAACATGTAAGATGTCGAACATAACAATGAATATGATGTTGCACTTGCTAAATGAAGCTTTTAAAATGACAATTTTGCCAAAGAATCATTATTTGATAAAAAATATATGCGCTCGCTTAGTTTGGGGTACTAGTCAATCAATGCATGTGAAAATTATTGTTCACTATTTTGGGAAAAAAAAATGAAGATATGCAGATCTATCCTATTTGTAAAAGTAGTCGTTGGGTGGAAAAGATGACTTCAGAAGGGAAAATAGTTCCTAAGAAGGTTATACGTTATTTTTCCGTTACTAGTATATTGAGATGACATCACATAAATTAATCAAAGAAGGATGGGGTTATGAGATATCCAAGTGATGGAGAGAGGCTTGGTCTTATTTTGACGTAACGTTTTCCGACTTCAAAAAAACCCGAAAAGTGTTTAACTTGGGTTAGGAAGTGATGGTTTTAACCAATTTGGAGCTATGAGCTTGTCTTAGAGTTGTGACCGGTGATGTTGATACCTTAGAAAATGCCGTCGTGGAGGACTATGACGGCTTTGTCCTTTACGATGGATTTGTTGATTAAGGGACCGAACTCACTAGGAATAGACATAGATGTCTATCTTCATCCGTTGATCGATGAATTGAGATTCTATGGCAAACGGGAGTCGAGACATATGATTGTGCGTCTAATGAAAAATCAACATGTGTGCTGCGCTTATGTGGACAGTGAATGACCTTTTTGCGTACATGTACCTATATGGTTGGAGTATAAGTGGCTACAAAGCATGTCCTACTTGCAAGGAAGATACAACTTATGTTCGTTTGAGAGACAAGTTATCGTATATAGGTCATCGACGGTTGTTTCTACCTGATCATCCTTGGAGGAAGTCGCGAGATTTTAACGGTAAGACAGAAAATAGAACATCTCCAATTGTAGGCACCGGAGAAGACTGCTTAAGGCCATTGAAAAATGTTTCTTCCGTGTTTGGAAAATTTGGATGAAAAAGAGAAAATGAGATTCGCATAATTTGAACAGGGCGAAGCGAAGCATTTTGTTTGAACTTCCTTATTGTGATAAATTATTATTGTGCCACAACATTGGTATCATGCATGTAGAAAAAAACATATGCGACTATTTGTTGGGAACAATATTAGACATTGCAGGAAAAACAAAGGACACCGATAAGGAAAGATTAGACTTAAAATATATTAATATTCGACTAGAGATTGACTTGATTGAATCCAATGGTCGATGTTCAAAACCTCCAGCAGCATATGTGTTGAGTCGGACAGAGAGAAGAACATTTTGTCGTTTTCTTAAGTCAGGACAGTTTCTGCATGGCTTTGCCTCAAATTTGAGCAGAAATTTTGCTGAAGTATGGTTTTAAATTGTACGACAGTCATATATTACTACAATGCATACTCCCAATCGACATTCGTCTTTTCCTTACAAAGCAAATATGAGACACATTGGTGGAGTTGGCATAATTTTTTCAAAAACTCACAGCACGAACATTAGATGTTCAAGATTTGAAGGCTTAAGATTATCTTGGCATAATGTAAATTGGAGCGCACATTTCCTCTGGTTTTTTTTTTTCACATTAATGGTTTTTTTGCGTATTCAACTTCCGCGAGAGGCAATTTTAGGAGGTTCAGTTCATTTTAGATGGATGTATCCTGTTGAGCAGTACTTAGGACATTTAAAGAAATACGTCCGCAATAAGACAAGACCAGAAGGCTCAATTATAGGAGGGTACATTGTTCAAGAGGCTATGATATTTTTATCTCAATCCTTGTGTGGGATTCAATCTAAATTTTCAATGTGCAAATGAGATGATGACAAACTGAAAAATAAAAGAAATTATGCGTTGGAAGTGTTTCGTTCGGTTGGTCATCTAATTGGGAAGATTGATTATAATTACTTATTGATAGATCTTTTGGACAAAGCAAAGTAGTTTATACTTAACAATTGTCGAGAAGTTGAACCATACTTAGAGTAAATAATCCAATTTTATGATTGTAGTTTCATTATTAACCTATGGAAAGATTATAATTTAAGTGTTTTGTTTGTAGTGAACACAAACCGATTTTACAAAACCAATCCACATTGTCGAATATTTACCAACTAGAGCAATCGTCATTTCCAACTTGGTTCGAAGAACAGGTAATAATAATGCTTAACATTTTATAACACTTCATTCAGTGTATATGCATATCTCATTTAAAATATTTAAACGCAATTGGTAAATTATACCATGATAATCCTTCAGAGGTATCAGATGAACTGTATGCACTATCTTGTGTTCCAGATGCTCGTGTCAACTCTTATAGTGCATATGTTGTCAATAGTGTTAAGTTCATAGTTAAGTCACGCGGTGATCGACGTCAAACCCAAAATTATTAGTGCAGGAACACATGCGGGTATTGAAGATGATTATTACGGATATTTGGAATCGATCATTGAGTTAGTCTACCTTAAAGACTATCATGTCGTGCTATTTAAATGCAATGATTAGATACAGATAGACGAAGAAAACACGTTATATATGAGCTTCATTTTATTAGTATCGATACAAGTCGTGAAGCGTACGATGAAGATCCTTCGTCTTTGCAACTCAAGTGCGCCAAGTATTTTATATTAACGATCTAGTAAGTCAAACCTAAATTAGAAAATTATCCAAAGATTAAATTGTAGACACTGGTGGGATATTCCTGATGACCACGAAGATGTGGAACATTTGTTGGACGAAATTGAATCACCGTCAGATTCGCATACTATATTGTTTGAAATGACCGACTTTAACAATGTAGTTTTTAATCGAGACGATGTGCCGACAGAAGTTGTAGATCGAGCTGTTGGTGTAGATGATGATTTTAGTGATGATGACACAGAAGCCGATGATACATTAAAAGAATACAATGATGAACCAATTACTGACAAAGATAGTGACGATAATAACACTACCATTGACTGCGAAGCGGTGCAATCACATGACGAGGAAGAATGAATCTGAAATACTAATCTTATATTATACTTAATATTAGATTAAAATCATTATACAATAAATTGTAATGTTTAATTTTGATATTTTGTTGCAGATCGAGATGTTGTTGTTTTTAATTATCTGTATGGCCACTGCTACTGCTGGAGGCGGATCTAGCGATGATCCCACATACCGACCGTGGGTTCTGCCAGGATGCGGTGACTCGTCGTCATCGTCTACGTTAGCTCCAATGTAAAGATGACTGTGGCGTAGACTCGTTCTAAAGGATCTAGCAGCATCTGAGAGTATTGGTACATATAAAAATATTTACAATATGTACAAAAATGTGACAATTAACGTTTTAACAAATATATGTTAAAAAAATTTAACAGAGACTCATAGAAGACACGGACCAAATGTAAACCATTTGGCTATAGCGGAACTGGTTGGTATTCTCCCGGGTTCACGCATCACGCTTCCGCTAGACGAGCACATACTGAAGTTTGTCAGACAATTAGCGGTGTAGTTTGCAACCGAGTGCGGCATTGTTATCCTGCGAGATTGTCTGATAGAGTACCATTTCTAGAAGGATGTGTCGGCCGAAGTGAAGGCGATGATGATTCATCGGCTAGCTGTAAGTACTATAAATTTTATTTTTAGCACTGGTGCCCCCTGACCTTTATGGGGTGTGGCAACCTGCCCCGTAATTTTTTTTATTTTTTGTAAATTGCACCTTGATTTTGAAATTTTTGACAAATCACTACAAATTAGAGACGGACGTCAAATAAATAACAAAAGTAGGCTTCCACGTGAGTAACACCTGATATCAATAAAGGGTATTTATGGTATTTTATAACTTTTATATATTTTATTAAAAAAATAAAAGTTGCAATTTTTTTTAAATCCTAAAATCTTTTCTCCTCCTTCTCATCTTCTTCATGACTACATCTATTATCAGGAAACAAAAATAAAAAAGCTTTCACATATCAAAGCTCCAAAATTTCAGAGTTTCAATTCAAAAAATTCAATAGAGAAATTTCACAAAAAACCCCACGATCCAAATTTTCAAAGATCCAAACTACAACCAAAAATCCAAATCCATACATTACAGGGGTTGTTTGAATCAGATGGGTTGGGTGTTCGGAGAAGGAGGGTTCCATTCTATAGTTATTTTTTGAGTTTTTTATATATAAATATATAGTCTATATATTGTCTGGATGAAAGGAATAATTGAGGGTCAAACTAAGGATGGGTTAGCGTGGTAGGTTGGGAGCAATAACGAACCATGTTGAGTGTGGTAGCAAGGTCGTGGTGGGTCGTCTAGGGTGTGGATCGCGAGGGAATCGAGTTGGTTCGCGGTGTAGATGTCGTGAACACTGTGGTAGAGTCTCTCCACGATTGGGTAGGTTCGAGGTTTCACGATGATATGAGTGAGGGTCGATCGAGATTTGGCGATCTTAGTTGGATTTGGGTAGGTTCGAGGTAGTGCGACGGTCGAATGTGGATGGATTTGGGGTGGGTGTGATGTCGGCTAGATTTGGGCTGGTTCGACGTCGTGCTGGGTTCAGGTTGTGGGCTGGTTTCGGCAGAGACGGTGTGTGATGGATCGGTTATTCGCACGTGTCATGAGGTTGCGATGATTTGAGATTTTACTGATCGAGATGGGGACTGGCGAGACCCACGTGCCCAGAACGACCCCGCAACCCTCGGTAAGATGCTACGACCACTCGGCAACCTCCTGACCCGCTGGAGAGACCTTGAGATCCTGACGTAACCCCGCAAATTTCGTCGAGATTTCGCAATCCCCTTTCGCCACCTTGTACCCACTCTACCCCAAAACCCCGCAGTTCACGCCTTTCCCACCATGTCACGTGGGTCCACTGACGTAGTACGTTGTCTGCGCCACCAACCCCCCTCCCCCCCAATCACCACCACCATAGGAAGAGTTGGTTATTTTTTCCCTCAAGTGTTACATAAAAAGGTTTATGGGTTTTTTTTTTTTTTTAGTTTTTATTGTTTATTATCAAGTTTCAGTTGTCTTAATGAGGCCATGGAGATTTATTTTATGTTTTCTTATATTATTAGTGTAGCTGCTAGTATTTGATTTGAAATGGTTGAATGCTTGTATTAATGTGTATATTTGGTGTTTGAGAGGAGGTTTGTTGAGTCAACAACAAGGCATAGGGAAAGATGATTAAAGGTGCAAAGAAAAAAAAAGAGAAGAGAAAGAATAAGAAGAATAAAGGGGTGGCAAAGAAAGACTTAATAAAATGACCAAAATGCCCTTATTAATTAGTCATGTCTGCAACACATGTTAAATTTCGTTCAATATTTTGACGGAAACTATCAATTTGTGGTGATTTGCCAAAAATTATGAAATCAAGGTGCAAAATATCAAAAATAAAAGATTATGGGTCAAGTTCCCAAACCCCGTAAAGGTCAGGGGGACACCAGTGCTAAAAATTCTTCATTTATTTATCTTTAATTATTTGAAATTAAATATGTTTTTATATACTCGGCAGGCGAGATTTGCTATCCAAATGGATAACGCTAGGTTTATGCTGATCGTCGACACCTAATTACACGTCACCTGGACGCACACAAGGAATGATCTGAAGTATCATTAGATAAATAAAGACGGTGTTGATGATCCGGACATGGCTCGATCGAGACCACCTAATAGCGTCCGCAGCGTACATGAATATAACAACTTATGCGATCGATTGGCTGAAGACCAAGCCAAGGTAATATAGTTTTTATATTATCTTTTATGGTTAATTATTAAAAAAAAAAACTAACTTTTAGTTTTGCAGCGTTATGCAGCGGCTATGAGGCAGAATCGAGCCAAGTAGCTCGATCAGAGTAGGCCCGGGGCCAGATCCATAGCTGATCATAAATTTAGGATGGTAAGAAATTATGAGTTGTAAATAATATTACATAACTGTTTCTTAGGAAAAAAATTATTAGTTATGTAACTTGACGATTTTTTGAAATTGTAGATCACTCTCGAGGCACCGATGCCACCGAGCTCTATTGAGATGCATCACAAGCTACACTATAGGGGTGGCTGGCAGAACGATCACACAAGAAAATAAAATGTAAGTCTGTTTTAGTTTCAAATTACCATTTTTAAGTTTATGTGACTTTAAAATACTAACTTATCTAATCTTATTTATTGAAGGAGGAGATTATTAGTCAATGTGATGAACTCCTATCTCAAATCCCGCTTGAGACGCAACTGACCCAGGGACAACATTTTGACTTGGAGGCCGATGCTTTTAGGAGAGTCTGCGAGAAAGATAAGAAAGTGCAGTCCAGCTGGATGGCGGGATTTGGGCAGTCTTAAAGAAGAAAGATCGCGTGGCACTGGCATTGGCACCGCAGTCTGGGCTGTCAGAGGCCTACGTTCTTAGAGAGCAGCTCGCCGAGATGAACCAACGACTTGCTGCAATTGAACGACAACTCAGGGAATCACAGCAGGAAGCAGCAACCGAAAGACATACAGTGGAGGAATGATGGCAGGCTAGTAATAAGAACTTTGAGAAGTTGACGGAGTTCCTGCGTGGCACGTTTTCTACCACCTTTAACCTCGAGCACACTACCAATGGCGCGAGCGGCGGTGCCACACAACAACCTTCTATGCCTCCTATTCTAGATGACATCCCGGACCCAGATTTAGATGACGATTAGATATATGTTTCAGACTTTTGTTTTTCAGACTTTTTTAGTTTAGTAGTTGTCACAATTGTTTTTATTATATACTCTATAACCATGTGTGTGTGTTTTTTTTATGTATTTATATTAGTTTTCTTATAATATAGAGTTATTTATATTTATGCCATTTTATTAACTAATTTCGTATGAAAAACAATTAATTAGAAATACAAAATATTAAAAATATTAAATCTGTATTTAAAAAATAATAATAAACACTTTTTGCAATTGAGATTTCACTCGTGGATAGGTTTGCGGGGAACTATCCGCAACTGACATTTCATTCGTAGATAGGTCGCCAGAACTTATCCACGAGTGAAATTTCACTTACCGATAGGTCGCCGAAACTTAACTGCGAGTGAAATTTTAATCGCTGAACGTTCAGGGCTATTTATTTGCGAGTAAGATTTTACTCGCGGATCGTTTCGGAGGACCTGTCTGGGAGTGACTATTTAGTAGCAGATTAACTTATCCGTGAGTGATATTTCGCTCACGGATAAGTTCACGGTAAATTTTACCCTCCCGCCAAAAATTTATCCGCAAATGAAAATTCAGTCGCGGATGCTTATCTGTGAGTAAGCATTCGCGACTGAATTGCCACTGATTATTTCAGCTACGTGTACCCTACCGCTACTAATTCTTCTTTTTCCGTAACTGATACCCTTTTTCCTACTAGTGCGTGCAAAACCTTGTCCATGTACAAACTAATTATAACAAATTTTTAAAACAGTTTGTAAGGCTCCAAAATATATAAAAATGCAGTTTAGAACATGATATCAACAACTTAAAGAACTAAAAAATTTGCAATTTCCTTAGCTACACATCTAGGGTTTCGGGTCTGTCATAAACTCTTGCTATTTTTTTTTTCTCCAAAACATTGTAAATCTTTAGGTTGTAGACATACACCTATATCATCTCACAAGATATAACATAGACATTATTTAAAACTCAATTTAGATTCACTAGAGTGTTCGGATTTCTTTGAAAGCATACGTGTAGATTTTGTTTCTAAAGAATACACATACAAACACCAATCTGTTGGAAATCGGTGTGCATGGCTCATTTTCTAGTTAAAAACCATGTATATTAGTGTGATGGTGCCATGCAAATTTAAATCCAACGCAAAGAAACCAAGAGGAAGCCATGGCTTAATGCCAAGGCTTAACAGAAGAAAAACACACCATCAACATGGTGACAAGCCGAGTATATTCACAACCCAGAAGCTAGATTATTTTCTAGCTTCCTTTGAGCATACGCATACTCGGCCAATCACCATAAAAAGGCACTCAAATAAAAAAAAAATCCACATACATGAGAATGTCTATCTACAACTTTGATTTCCAATGAATATAACTACAAAGAAAAATAATACTCATGAACCAAGGTCTAAAAAGTTTTATACCTAAAGTGCGCGGTCCTTAGGTTTTGGCTATTGGTGTTGAGTTGGTGTGGTCGGTTCTCCAAAATTACCTCTCCTCCAAAATCTCAATTGTCTAGTTTTTCAAAAATATGGTTATGAGAAAGGCTTAGAGAGATACTATATGAAATAAGAGAAAACCTATGGAGAGGTACGGATCCTATTTTCCTTAACCTTTTCTTGAGTCACACGGCTTTGCATGCACTCGAACTTCCTTGAAGTAGTTGGCCTCTCCTTCTTTCTCGTGAGTCATGAAGACATAACTATGCTCTTGTTAGGTTAAGATTAGGTAAAAGAAAGAGTTAGAAACAAACTAAGGTGGTGAGGTCTTTACCTTAACACCACCGAGTTAGAAACAAACTAAGGTGGTGAGGTTTTTACCTTAACACCACCACAACTTCTTCTTCTTCCTTTCTCTTCTTCTTTTCTTTTCTTGTCTTTCTCTCTTTTCCACGATTTTCTCTCTAGATTTTGAAGTGAAAATGGAAAGATAGAATACTAAAGGTCTTGATGGCTTATATATGGAGAGAGAAAACCAAGAAACAATTCCTTCCTCTTTCTTCCTTTCTATGTCGTGCCCTTCTCTTTCTCACTCTCTTTATTTTATTTTTATTTCAACACAACTATCACCAATAATTCTCAACCTTTGATTTAGTCTTCGCTACTTAATCTAAGCGTTTTTATTTGGTAAGAGTATAAAGCTCTTTGCCTTTTCACCTTCCACACTTCATTATGATTATTTTAGAACTTTAAGGCACATTAGTTGTGTAACTCCTTCTCTCTCTCTTCCTCTTTGGCCGAATCTCTCACCAATCGTCTTTTATTGGATTTTTTTATTTTATTTACAACAACTAGATATTAACTCTCCTCTCTTGAGATCTTAGCCCTTGATTTTTACTTAAGGTTTAAGAATCATCAATCCATGACTATGATTTTAGAAGAGAGATGAGAAGAGAAAGTCTTTTCACTATCTCTTCACAACTTCTCATTTTTCATTAATTGGCCACTACTTATCTCTTCTTCCCTCTCCATGGTTTTTTATTTCCAATTAAGTAATCCAATATCAATTTTGAGAGTGAATCTTGGCTCTTTCTTTGGCCCATGGATCTGGCTAATACAGTTTAGGGTTCAGCTTTTGTTGATGCTAGGCCCATTGGGGTAGAGATATAGCTGGCCATGGGCCGGGTTGTGGGCTTGGTGAGATTTCAAGGCCCGTTTCTTTTTTAACAAGTCAAAACGTTTGATTCTAACTTATCGAAATTAGTTTGACCTAATTGGTCCTATACGAAACCCGAGACTTTAATGAGACTTCTATGTCGCACGTTGACATCTTCCAAGTTGATATAAAAGCTCCGGCGGTCATTCGAGCTTGATTCGTGTTTTTTCAACCTAACGGTCTAAAACCCGTCCTTTTCGAGTTGAGCCATTACTGCTTCGTTTTATCTCAGAATGACCTCAATTTTAAAACGAACACTAAAATGGTGATTTAAAATTACTAATGAGCCTTAGAAACACAATTAATTCATAATAAGACATTTTTTTTTCTAAATGTGAGTCATCTTTGCATTTATCTAGAAATCTGGTGGCTTGAGATGCAAATTTTGCACAATCAATAAACATGATGTTCTTAAATACAATTTCTCTAGAATTAGCTAGTTTGCCAAAATGAAACAATAATTTAGTCCTTGGTAGTGAACTGATAGTTTCTAGGGCAACGATAATATCAGAAGAGTACGTGGAAATGATAACCTCGGGGGCTGGGGTTACACCCCATACGCTGTAGTTTGAATAGTGACATATTAAAAAGATTTTTATGCACTTAAAATTTGATTAAGAGTCCACTTTAAATATCTATCTTTATACTATGTTAAAGAAAATGTGATATTAAATAACTACTTATATCACCTCTTTACACGTGGAGGTGAATTTTGCATGTCAGTTTCAACCCTTATTACTGATGTCACTAGGTAACTCATCAAATAACAAAACTATTCCTTGCAATTCTAGTTGTTTGGTGGGAGGGTCTTTTTGGGGTTTGTGCATGTTTATGTATTACTAAGATCCCACTAAAATAAATAGAAGAGTGCAAGATTATGATAAAAAAAGTAATTCAAAAAGCCTATTTCCAACTGCTTCCTTATATTTTTTGCAAAAATATATTCAATTTCCAAAGTCATACATGCTAGAATTTCCTTCATGGAGGTACAAAAATTTTAAAACAAAAAAGTGTGACAGTTAGTCTCTAAATTTTGTATAACGTACTTAGACTATCTTTAATGTAAATGTTAATTTCGATACCAAATTAGGCACTAAAAGGTGAGAAAATATCATATTTTACATTGGTTTTTAATTTGTTCTCCAATTCACTAAATGACATTTTAAATGCTAAAAAGATTATTTTTATGTTAGTCCTTAATTTACTTGTAGTTATTTCTAAACTACAAACTACATGTAGTTTTCTAAAACTACAAGTCGTTTCTTCGTCGACTTAAGTCCTCCGACACAACTCTATCGTTAATCTTTCATTAAAATAAATAATATGACGATCATAACGTGAATATCTGGAAATTTTCGATTATTGAGTTCAAATGTTTAAGAATAATACATTGAAAATAAGAATGAAAAAATCGGGTGTCACAATCGTCCCACCTTAGAAATTTTTGTCCTCGAAAATTAACGTATCAAAAATCAAAATAGCTCAAGGTATTGAGCCGTCATATCTTCTTCACTTTCCCACGTGGCTTCCTCTATCTTGTGGTTCCTCCACAGGACCTTAACTAAGGGTATGACCTTGTTCCTCAACATCTTATAAAGTCTTACTCGTTTTTCTTTATATATGAGGCCTTCGTGGATTCTATCGATTCCTGAGTCAATATGTGGGATGGGTCAAGCACATATGTAGATGTGGAACATATTGTGTAAGAAGATAGCTCGGAACTGAGAGCTAACTTGTATATTACCTTCCCTCCTTATAGAATTTTGTACCATAGAATTTTGTATCAAAAATTAAAATAACTCTTGGTATTGAGCTCCCATGTCATTCTTGCACGCCCAAGTGGCTTCTTTTATCTTTGATTATTCCATTAGACATTCACAAGTGGAGTAACACTGAATCTTAACAGCTTGTTTTTTTGTGTCAAAGGTCTTCACGATTTTCTCTATATAGGCTAGGGCTTCTTGTACTTCTTTTAGTTCTTGGCTCGAGGTATGAAACAAGTCAAACAAGTACTTCTTGAGCGTAGACACATAGAACACGTTGTGAAGAATCAGAGCTATGGGGTAGACTTGTACGCTACTTTCCTTGTGTGTTGAGATATACTCAAAAGAACCCATATATATAAGACTTAATTTTGCTTTATCTTCGAACCGCACCACACATTTAGAATTCTAGGGGTCTTCTTCTTTTGTTCGCGTAACTCTTATGCCAACTTTGTGCAGTCTTGAGTCTCTGTCTGATCATCTTCACTGCCTCTGTTGTTTCTCATATAAAATCTGTATTCTCAATAGTAGGTTGTCCGGCTTCATGCCAGTGGACTGGATATCGTAACTTTCTTCGTATAGTGCTTCGTACGGGACCACGCCTTAGGAGATTTAATAGGTGGTGGCTTCTTATCTAATGATCTATCAAAATCCATCATGCAATGTTGTAACATATCTTATAATGCCTGAATAGTCATCTCTTACTGTCCACCTTTTTTGGGTGAAAAACGGTGCTAACCTTAGATTGTATCTTGAATGCCTTTCGTATGCAATTCTAAGAATGTGAAGTAAAATAGCCATTTGCTCGGGGATAATCATAGAAATATGGAGCTATTTTTTTTTCCCAGAATATATACTTTTTAAATTCCTTACTAATTTTCCAGTATTACGAAATTGAGATTTTTGCTCAATAATTTATATTTTATTTTAAACTATTTTTTAAAGAAAAAATAACCTACTTACTTTAGTATACTTATTTGAAAGAAAACTTTTTAATAAGGACCAGTTTTCAGTCTTTCTAAAATGCTCTGTTCAGAAAGATTGATTTTTAAATAAAGCGTGCTTTGTGATCATCTTCACATTTTCCTTGGAACCTCGAGGAGTTCTATCTAGGTAAATTGGCCTTGTAGCGAGACCATAGTACAATTCTCTATCGATTTATGAATATTTTAGTGATTACTATCATACCGCTATAAACTTAGCTTTATTGGAAAAATATTTGTATACAAACCTTTGTTTTAAAATGGAAAATACATCTCTCTAAAGAATGTTAGTATTTTTAGAGGTTATGGTTAGTATAGATACTTACGTTGATTTATGGAATTATATTTTTCACTCTTGACACTACGCAGTCGTAAATCTCACAGACCCTTAACTCGAGGTAAGTACCACCTCACTACAGTATGAGGTAGTTTAAAAGAAAAATTATGTTATGCAATGTTTTATGTGACGTATGTTTTATGAAGCATGTTATGATGAAATGTTTATATGACGAAGTTTTAAAGTATATAATATCATGTTTTCACAAATTATAAATATGAATATGATATTTTTAAAGCTCAATATTTTTCATGATCATGATGCATGTCACTTAATTAATCAAGTGATAACTAAAGTGAAACTATGTCGTACCGCCTGTTCTTTTTATATTGACCTAAGGGCATTAAGGAGACAGTTTGATAAAATGTTCATGTTCTCCTTGTGTTGACCTAAGGATATTAAGGAGACGGTTTCATTGATATGTTTACTATGCTTTGGCCTTAGTCGCGAGGACTTGTACACCATGGTCGATTATTGGTCGAGCGCGCTCCACGAGGTACGTGCACCAAGATAAGGATCTTCTAGGATGAAGGATATTGTTAGATAGTGAAATGAATGAATAATAAAGAATAAAATGTCATTGCATATACTGTGTTTTGTGAGAAAATAATTATTTTACTAGGCTTTTATCTCACAAGTTTTTCCTTCGTAATGTAGCTAAGAAACCTGTGGTTGAATGCTGCATTGTGCTACGGTGGTGCAAGGCAAGCGAGGCAAGGGAAGGGAAAGCTATGCAAATAATTTTGGCATCTTTAAGTTATTCAATCTATTAAGTAATTATTCAGTTTCAAGACAAGTTTTATGTTATTATGACATTATTTTTTCGTAAGTAATAAGTTATGTCACTATTCTTAAAAGAATTATTATGTCCTCTTTACAAAGTAATATGTTTAAAAAAAAATTATTACGATTTTTTCGCATGAATAAAGTAATGGTCTGAAAAGTTGGATCACTACACGGATAGTTACTTTTCGCGACTGATTGAATCAGTCGCGGATACCTGGCTCGCGGAAGCCCTTGATTTTAGTAGTGGGTGTGTTTTTTGTAAATGATTTTAAGACGAATAATAGTGAGCCAAAATTCATAAAATGAGCCCAAATATGAATTTTGATAAAGTTACTGTATATTTTGGAAATTTGGCAAATATATCCATGATTGGAAAATTATAAAAAATACCAGCTTTTGCTACTTTTTACAAAAATATCACTAGTTTAATTAATTAAAAAAATTTATTTAAAAAAATTAATTAAAAGGAATGAAAACTTTCATGAAAATGACATATCATAATTGTAGTAAAAAACTACATGTCGTATGGCTAAATGGCCGAAGAAAGCCTTGCAAAAATGACATGTCGTTTTTAGGCATCAATAATAGACATGGCATTTTTGGCATCTTCAACCTTTATACGGGCTGTTTTCTACCCGCTCGACCCATTTCACAACCCGAAATGAAACATTATAGTTTTCCAACATTTAGAATACCAAAATCAATTTTTCAAATATATAATAGAAATGTTAGAATTACATGTACCCAATGATTTCTAATAATATTTTGTCTAAAAAAATTACAAAATCCAAAACATGAAATCTTATAACTCCATGAGTAATAAAACAAACTTGCCGAACGTGAAGTTACTAAAGGATCGAAAACTAAAGATCCGAATGATCGTCATACCACCGGCCATTAGTGTTGGAATTATCACGCTGAATTTTGACTCTTTCATGCTCTCAGTTACTTTTGAGTATAGACGTACAGTGTATTATTTTTAAATAGGGAACTAAGCTTAGAAACCAAACCTCACATTTTATTGCCAAAACTTCAATGCAACTTAAAGGCCATCAATGAGACGTTACTAACAGAGTTTTAATGGTCATTATTGAAGAGCATTTCAAACAATATAATTCATACATCAATTCTGCAAACGTTTTTCTAATGAAGAGAAAACATCGCATTTCACCTAAATTAAAACCTAAACATTGTATATTTATTTAAACTAAAGTATAAAATTTAACTATATTTCATATTTTACTTCTTTTATAACTAAGCAATAAAATTTTCTCTAGTAAAATTTTTTTGCTCTAAACCAGCCTTAATATTTATAAAGTAAAGGCCATTATACTTAGCTGTTCACATGTCAAATATTTGTACATTGACATTATCGATGAATTTTGCATCTATATGCTTTTACATTAGACATATATCGTAAAGTAATAATATATTGCATAATTACACGATCATTCACAACGAAATAAACATCTCATAATGAGTCTGAACTCCCACCTTGAGTCGATATATTTTCCTCAGTCGTAAGAGTATGTATATATTTACTTATAACACAGATAAACCCTAGACAAGGATTAAATTCAAGTGTAATCAGTCTCTTGTAATTATCTCTCCTTTAATCATGCAAATCTCTTCGCTGTTAGACTTTTCGCCAAATAAAAGCCCTAACGAACGCATAATTATATGACAAACACTGACAGAACTGATGATGACTAACTGAAGAGTTGAAGAGTGGGTGACGAGCCAAGCGCTTCCGATTTGTCTTCTCCGAATTCCCGGTTATCACATAACTCTTTCTCTTCCAACATCTCGACATTAATATTATTAGCGACATCATGAATCGAATAGGAAATGGTAATTGTGAGGTCAAGGTTTAAATCAGGCTGCACAGTGGGCTGATCATCTTCTTCTAAGCAAGTTGGGGCATTTGAAACCTCGCCAATATCGCACTTGTTTCGAGGTTTCAACGCATTACTCGCCTCGGTTTTTACCGTTGATGAAAGTGGGTAATTACCTAAGGTTTGTGGTTCGACATTACGATTAGGTCGCAGGTGAGTGTGGCTTAATCGATGATTGTTTGGATCAACGCCCATTTTGAGGAGCTTTCTTCGGAGATGAGAGTTCCAATAATTCTTTATCTCGTTGTCCGTACGTCCGGGCAATCTTCCAGCAATTAGGGACCATCTAAAATCAATTTAACATATTAATTGACCATTTAACGAAAGTTTTGGATCTATAGTCGTAAAGTATTACCATCATTGAACATTTTGTATGTATTGAACAAATTATACGTCTAAGGGTGTACAATAAAATTTTTGTCTAATTATTTGGCGCAATTCTGTGACAGATTGTACAATCTGTCAGAATTGTACATGTCATTCTCACAACTCCTCCTTGTTCTTTTCTAATATACATATATATATATATATATATATATATTTGTTTGTTTTATATTTATGTGAGGTACGTGTTAATAGGAGGAAAACGAAAGCGATTGGATCTATTGTGTTTATTGAAAAAAAAAACCCAAAAAAAAAAAGTAAATACATGTACCGATTGCCTAAGAGGGCATGGAGTTTGATGATGAGATCTTCTTCGTCTTCGGAAAAATTGCCTCTTTTAAGGTCTGGCCGGAGATAGTTTATCCATCTCAGTCGACAACTTTTACCACACCGGAGCAGGCCTGAAACAATATTAAAAGAGAAAAAAAATAAATAAACCTAATCTAATTTAATACATATTGTAATTACACATTAACCATAGCCCATCAGAATGAACTATTATATCGAGATACAATAATCAAATTCCACGTTTATGTTAATTTCTGTGATCCAACCGATCTTCAAAAATTTTTTTTTTTCATTACCATTTTCTCTCTTCATATGCAATTTTTTATATTCGTAGAAACTTTTACACACACACACTCGTATATATAAATATAATTTTGAATGTGAATATTATATATATATATATATGTATTTACATCTGTATATACCTGCAGCCTTGGGAAGAGTTCTCCAGCAACCCTCACCGTGATTGTGAATGTAATCAATGAGCTTTTGGTCTTCTTGCTTAGACCATGCTCCTTTGTTTATACCTTGCTTCTCACAACAAGGTCTTCTCATATTGCATATATATATATATATGACTCCTATAACTAAAGCAATACTACTACGTCTTCCAGTGAACCCTAGCTAGCGACAGAAAGATATATGATATTTGTCAATATAGTTTGAGAAGAACAAGAAAATAGAAGAGTACTGACAGACCAAGAAGAGATTGGCATGGCAGGCAATACAAATATATATTGATGGGTGTAGTTATTGCTTAATTATGTACTATCTGAAATTAAAAGAAAAAAAAAAATGAGTAAAAGTTTTGACTTGGACCGGTTGTTTTGCTCATGCGTGAGTGCTTGTGGGTGAGCTTTGGATAGAGTGGTGGGTACTGTAGCCTTCTTATTGCGTGTCATTAGCTTATATGCTGTCTCTTTTTGTTTTTATTTGAATTTTGTTAAAAAATAAAGTTTTTAGGGCCCGTTTAGGAAACAATCGAATAGGAGATTTTTAAGAATGTCTCATTTTTAACACATTAATAATTTATACCTTATATATGTTGCACTTTTAACTTATATCTTAAATTTATACTATAAATATAGAGTAAAAAAAAAAAAAAGAGCACACCACTTGGGATATGAATTATTAAGTAATATAAATAATGACTTTATTTTAAAATTCTCTCAAATCTAAATCACATTCTACTGTAAGAACATAGTTTAAGTTTAACTTTTTATTACTGTAATTATATAGCAATTACATGGCTTAAACAAAAAACATATAATATTCTTATTGCAATCCAAACAACAAATAACCATCTTTTAAAATGAATTTATTGGTGGATTTTTAATTGGCAATTTGAAATTATTTTTCCTTAAAAAAATAGAAAATTTTCCCCTTTTAACATATGTTTTAAATAAATTGCTTGCGACTTATTTTGGTAAAAAAATATAGCGAAATTATAGTGAATACCCAATTTTTAAAACTTAATGTAAGTTATTACCCAATCTTTTAAAAAATGTAACCAACTATCTAAATAATTCAATTACTTACACAGTGATAAGTGGTGGTAATTCACTTAGTTACCAAAAGCATGTGCAAATAATTTACGAATTGACTAGAAACTCAATTACTTCAAAAGTTTGGGTATTTATTTTTATTGCTATATAAATTCTGGGTATTTTCCTACTTTACCCAAAAATATATTAAGGGATTGTAGATTTACTATTGTACCGTTCAATGTAATTGTTTCCATTTTTTATTTTATTGGTGATTGTTAGTTCCTCAATTTTTAAAAATTTAAGCATTTTTTTTTAAAATCCAATCCTGAAATTAAAAAGCTAAATCCCAAACAAACTAAAAAAAGAAAAGTTTATTTTTATTATCAGCCGCCTAAAATTATGAACAAGGAAAACTGTATCGATCACAATCTGAAAAAATTAGATGTAATAAATTCGAGAGTACATAAAAGTGTTGGATTTGAACCCAAACAAATAGAAAGCTAACTTCAAAGCCTGGAAGTAACATTACATTGGGCACATTTAGTTTGTTGTATTGTATTATGTTATACTGTATTATAGTGCTGTATTGTATTGTATTATTTTATATGCGCATATAATTATAATACAATTTGTGTATTGTATGTCTACAATATTACATAAAATAATGAAAAATAATTGTAGATATTAGAGTCGATAAACAGTCCGGAAGATTTCTTAGAGTCGATAAAATGATCGTATATAATACAATTTGTATCGTATAAAGTTTATTTTCGTAAAATGTAATACGTTACTATAGATTGAATTTATCAATACAATATTGTATTCTCTAATATCCTATACAATAAGAATATATATGCTCTAATATAGGCATAGATTCATAACTCTAAATATCTAAGTAGGGGCACAAAATTATATGATTATTATAAATAAATTAAAAGAAAAAAATTATATTTTAGAAATTATGTTGGATTAAATTGAATTTTTTTACAAAAAATTTTAGGTAAAAAGAAAAATTTTAAAAATAGCTCCGGTAATTTGACATATTCTCAAGTTGGCCTATAATGTATAAATTGTGTCAAATAAGCTGCTAAAGTTTAGCATGTCAGTTATATTGGGCCTCTATTAAATTAAGTGGATAGAGAAATCAGGTGGCAGTCATTTTTTTCTTTTTTCTAATTATTTTAGGATAAAATTTTCAAATAAACTCAAAAAATTTTAGAAATATAATTTAATACCCCAAATTTTATAAATATTAAAAAATCCAACTCCTTTTTTTTTTTTTCTCCTAACATCCACCGAATACTCTCCCCCTCTCCATCTTTTCAACCTCTATTCGTGTGATGATGGGTCTGAATCAGCAGTGGGCTGTCGGTGGCGTGGAAGGGGCGAGGCGAGATATAGAGTGCTTGAGCGATGGTTGGCTTGGCGACCGGAGCGGTAGAGGCACGGCGGAGCGTTCTCGTGCGGCGGTGGGTTTGGCGGTACGAACAGGGCGAGGATCGATGCAGAGGTCGGCTGTCCATAGCGATTGTACGAATCTATGTCGCGCCTCCTCGGAGCTTAAAGCTTGTGCATCCATGGCAGCTCCTCGGAGGTTAAAGCTCAGCCGACCATACCAGAATCACACATAGGCACATCCACCGAGCGAATACAATTTTTTATTTCTAAACTATAACTTCCCAGATGCACATAAAAAGACAAAAAAAAAAAAGAAAAAAAAAAAGAAAAAGAAGATACATGGAAGCAAAGCACAAAGAGACTTGACAGAGAGAAAATTGATCAAACAATTGATTCAATGAATCAAATCAAGCCCTGGGCTTGAAAGGAATGGATCTGATGACAATCGTTTCTAGATGATTGCACCTAGAGCAATATAATGCAACCTTTTCCAATAACAAAATATATATCCAATCACGTAAAAAAGTAGTGAAATTACTATAATAAAGTTTTATAAGAATTCAATAATTAAGGATAAGTGAATTAATTGCTAATTAGTTTCCTAAATTTTCTAAATATTAACGTCTATAATTTTAAAGTCAAGCAATGGAAATGATTATTTATTATGGTTTTTTTGAGCGGCTATAAGGATTGTTTATTAGAAAAATTACATAATAATTATATACATGGTGAAATTAAGTAATTTGTATGCTCTGAACAAAATGAAAATCATGAAGGTCAGACATGAGAGAGGTTGCATCAAAAAGTAGTATTAATAGAAGAAGTTATCACATGTTTTAACGTTTGACTGATAGTTCTATATGCATGTAGACAGCAGTACTAGAAATGTTGACTATATATATATATATATTTATTGATCCACATTATACACATATTGCCTTCATTTTATAAACTATATACGTGCAAACAAATTTGTCGTTTTATAGAGCATCTACATGGTTATATTTTATATGAAAAGAGAACTATTTCATTGAAATAGCAAGCCAAAGGAGGCAACAAAATGAATAGACATCAAAGCAATGAAGTCAAATGACGAAGAGAAGTAGAACTTAAACAGACAGTAGAACTAAAACATATGCATTATCCACCAAAACGCCGGCCCAAAACTTATTTAGCAAAGGAGTCCCGACTAAACCAGTTGCAGCAAACCAGTTTGCCAGATTGTGAGCACGGAAATTGGCCCCCCTTGAAGCACTTGAGAAGACCACTTCACGAATAGGTCTAAGGAAGTTTCTACCCACTACAAGAAAAATGATTATCAACGACCAAAATATCAGCGACCAAATTGTGGTCGTTGTTAATAATTGGGTGAACTACAGGTGACAAAGTATCAGCGACTAGATTTGGTCGCTGATATGAAAGTATCCGCGACCAACATTGGTTACTAAAAGTGTATGAGAGACCAAATTCTTGGCGTGAGAAAATTTTCTACCCCTGATTATTATCAACGACCAACTTTTGGTCGCTGATAATGGTGACAAAAAATATTCCCGCGTAACAAAAATTTTAAGGAAAAATCCCGCCAATTGAATATTAACAGTGACCAAAAGTGGTCGTTGATAATGGTGACAAAAAATAATCATGCGTAAACAAAAACTTTAGGGAAAAATTCTGCCAATTGAATACTATCACCGACCACGTTTTGTCGTTGATAAATTTTGGCAAAAAAATACCATGCAAACGAAAAAAGGTCGCCGATTTTTTTGCGCGAAGATATGACATTAAGTCATATCAGCGAGCAAAACGTCATTATCAGCGACCAAAATTGGTCGCTGATATTTGGGCCTTTTAAAAGCCCTCGAGCTTCTCTCTTTTATTTCGTCTCTCTTCTTCTTAAACTCTAAATCTCCGCCGCCCACTCCTCTGCGATCTCCCGCCGCCCCGCTGCAAACCGTCCCACCTCCGGGCAAGCCGTAGATCTCCGCCATGCCGCCCCGATGCCGGTCGTTATTGATAAGTTTTTTTATTTCTTTTGTTTCTTGTGTTTTTTTTTTTGTTAACTCATTTTTAATTTTCGAGCAATAGCCCCGTCACCGGCCGCCTTACCTATTGTCGCCACCAGTGCTGCCCCGCCTTCGGTCGCCTCTCCCATTGTCGTTGCCCATCCGCCGGCGTTTTGCTTCACCATCGGTAAGCTTTTTTTTTTTTTTTTTTTAAGATAATTCGTTTTTGATTTTTGGGCAACAGCTCCGCCGCCGGCGGCCTCGCACATTGCCGCCGCTGGCTCTGCCCCGCCTTTGGCCACCTCTCCCATTGTCTCCGCTCGCAGCCGGCCTTCGCATCACCACCGGTAAGCTTTTTGTTTTTTGTTTTTTTTTTTTGTTTTCCTTTTGTGTTTTGTTTTTTCTTTTTAAAGTTAATTTGTGTTTTAATTTGTGTTGGCCGCCTCTCCCGTTGTCACTGCTGGCACTTACTAGCCACCGGTCATTGCTTCGCCGCTAATAAGCTTTTTTTTTTCTTGATATTCTAATATCAGCGACCAAAACTTGGTCGCAAATATTTTTTGAATTCAAAAATCAAAACGAGTGAACTACGACAATAGCGACCAAAGTAATCAGTGAGCAAATGTGTTTGGTCGCTGATAAGTATCTGCGACCAGTTATCAGTGACTAAAATTTTGGTCGCTGATACTTATCAGCGGCCAAATATCGATTTTCAGCGACTAAAATTTTGGTCGCTGATAACACATATTGTTGTAGTGTTTAAATAACCACATATACAAGACCCAAGGGCCCGTATTCTCCTCTATGTTAATGGCAAAAACCATAATTGCACCAGCATCAATCTTGAAAATGTTAGAATGTTGCCTTAGAGAATAGGTTTTTGTAATATTATTTTGTAATATTATCATTTACTGATTAATAAAATAAGTACACACTTTTATTCATTTGTTTTGAATTTTATTTTACCTAAATATTCATTAAATATCCAAAATGTGTTATGAAACTAAATTTTGATATTTATAAGTATTTTATGAAATATCAAATTTATTTAGGGAGTGTTTGATAACACTTTTATTTTTTATTTTTTATTTTTTGTTTTTAAAAAGTGCACTTTTATTTTTAAAAATGCGTTGGGTAAATCTGTTTTCATTTTCTGTTTTTTTTTAATAGGAAACATGTTTTCAAAAATAGACGAAACAAAAAATTATTGCTTTCAAAATAAAAAAAAAATATCAAATCATAAGAATTTTTTTGTGTGTTTTCTTAATTCTAACTCTCACCATACTTCATCTTTTTGTTTTTTTATTTTTTCACGCCCTCTTTATCAGTTACAAACTATCATTTTATACTTTTTATTTTTCAAAACAAGTAACAAATAGATATTACCAAACATGTTTGTGTTTTTAAAAATTTTGAAAACAAAATAGCAAAAACACTTCAAAATTTTTGTGTTTAAAAGCAAAAAATAAAAATGTTACCAAACATAACTGTAGTTAACGCGTTTAAATCGATAGTCGGTGATTGATCAAGATTGGAGAGCTTGATCAAAAATCGCATATACGTGTAACATTGTTGGTGTAGTGACACCTAGTGAGAGCGTTCTATATAGTTAGACTAAACATGACTCGGACTGTCTCGTCACGAAGTATCGTTTAAGAACCGTTACTATACTCATGACTGTGTCACAATATGGTCATATGAGAGTTAATCTCAATCCTGAGTGGCCACAAACTCCTAGGTCACGTTTACTGGTTCATTGATTAATTTGTTCGTTAAGTACCATTATCGCAATGGGAACAAATACTTGCATTTTGAGAACTCGGAACGGGATCACTAGGGAATGAGGATTCCACAGACATGGAATCCAGCTTCCAATCATAACGGGAGTTCATATTGGTTCCTTTAAAGTGTCGATTTCTGGAACTGAATGATTGCGCGCACATCCACGATCTTATCATGAATGAATCATTCACTAGCGTTTAGTAGTGAAACAATAGTACTTAAGCAACAAGAAATGACCCGAGAGGTATAATGATAATTTAACCCTCTCGGGACATGAACCAATCTGGAGCATCAAATCTCATGTAATGATTATATTAGTGGACGTACTCATCGAGTAAATTATTCTGATAATTTCAAGAGTGCAATTTCGGATTTTTAGTAGAGTAACATCGGAGTTAATAAATTTACTTTTCTACTAAAGTGTTTTAGTTAATTATCTTAATTTACTGGAGCTTGAATTATTTGGTCTATGGTTCCAGAACCGAATTCGTAAAAATTAATAAAGAAAGTTTAAAATATAATAAATGTTGATTAATTATATAGTCTCACAAAATATAAATTAATTCTAGTTATTTATTTAAGTGTTAAATATATAATGGCAAGAATTAACTTAAATTCATATTTTGGTGGGAATTAATTTTCCTTCCATAATATTATAATTGGCGAATTTTGAGCATAAAATAAAAGGGGTTTTGTTTTAGTTTAATTATTTAAGTATTAACTAATTATCAATATTTTAGCAGAGCAGGAAAAAGTCTTGTTAGACTTTTTCCTACTAAATGGCACAACCTACA
The DNA here is from genome assembly GCA_018132145.1 of Boehmeria nivea var. tenacissima. Classification (NCBI taxonomy): domain Eukaryota; kingdom Viridiplantae; phylum Streptophyta; class Magnoliopsida; order Rosales; family Urticaceae; genus Boehmeria; species Boehmeria nivea. Next base: position 4,807,864 of record CM030881.1, read on the forward strand.
TAGATTTTCATCCCTTGATTTAATTAATTATTAATTAAAACAAATAGATAAATATTTATATTTAAATTTGATTTAAATAATATTTTATTTATTTAATTATGAGATAATTATGGAAAGGTGGGCTAAGATTTAGCCCACCACTTCTCTCTCCTCATTCTCTGATTGAAAAGCCCTTCTAGGGTTTTAGAAAAATTCAGCGTACTATTTTTTCTGAGCCATAATCTTAAGAGCGTTTTTACAGAGCTTTTCCTCGGAGAGAAAACTCTCTAGAACATTCGCTTCCCTCCCCTACTAAAAAGAAATTATTTCTCTTTCTCTGTTCTTATGAGATCTAGAAAAAGAAAGCCCACACTTTCTATTATTTGTTGATTTGGAGAACGGTCTGAAAGTTTGTAGTGTCGATTCGCCTTCAACAAACTTTAAGCCGTTTGAAGCGTTCATCCTAGCTCTACCTCAGCGGTCTTGAAACGCAAAGTTTTGGTGGAACCAAAATTAGACCTAATCGTCTTGGTATGTTTCGATCTCTTTTTCTATCTAATCTGTTTTAGTTTATGAGATAAATAAAACCAGATTGGTTGTATTTTCGTTGAGCATGAAATCATGATCCTTGTTTGTCTATGTTGATTTTTGATTTTAATATGGTATTCAGTTTTGAGCATGATATTCAATTTACAATATGATATTCTGTTCGCAATATGATACTGTGTTTTTCTTTCAATATGATTTGTTAGAATTGCATGAAGATTTTTTGAAATTCTCTCTTCCGCCTTCGCATAGATTATCCTTCAAAAAATGCATCACTAGAGTCTGGAGGTTAGTAGCAACCGCATAAGATAAGGCTTCCTTTAGTGCCAAGGCTTCCCCTAGTGTGGTAAATGATAGTTTGTCAATTTACAGCGAGTCTAAGTTTGATGTGTAAAACCCCGTATTTAAATGTAAAATATGTTAAAATATCATTATTTCTAGTTGTTTAATGTATGCAAGTTTAAAGGAGCAAAAATGAAGTAAGAAGCTACATTGAGAACGGATGGAAAAAGTTTAATTGACAACGGGTGAAAAAGAAAGCTAAAATTGACGTAGTTAGTGTGCTTATTGTATAGAATTCACATGTATCCATATGAGATACCTTATATGTGGCCTAACATTACAAGCTTATAAAGACCTACCAGCCCTTAGTTGTGGTAGTAACCTACATTAGCAGAGACAGTCTAGGGTGAGCGTATGGAATAATGGATTGTATATATGATACATTATTAACTTAGGTCTGCACAAATTGATCCAAGGGTGGAAGATTGAAAGAGATTGGCTACAACATACACACGTACACGAGAGACTAGAAGTGAGAGAAAATACAAAAGTGATTAAGATTCGACAATTATGTGAGGCTTGATTTCCTTCGAAGTTGGTCTACATTTTTCTAAATATATATGTTGTTGTTGACCTAAGGCATTCATGCATGAACCGTAACTTGAGAATCGTGGTTTATGGATTTAGAGAGTCATGTTTTTGTGGTGTCTTCTTTGATTTAAGTATGGAGGTATTTGGTAGTTCGTCAAATTACATTGAGTTTGATGTGTAAAACCCCAAAATTAAGTGTTAAAAGTGTTAAAATATGGTAAGAAACCAAATTGGCCCTAGTGCCGCGGCGCCACTGCGCTAGGAGCGCTTGTAAGCTCTCAAGGGGCTGCATCACCATTCCAACAGTGTTGCGGTGCCTAAACCCAGGTCTAAGCAAGTCCCCTGCTGCAGAACCGAAACCAAACCTAGAAAATGTAGCGCTGTACCGCGAGAAATGTAGGACCGCGGTGCCATACCTTTGCGAAAGAGCCCCAAAACATGTGAAAAAGCCCAAAATAACCACAATTGATATAAAAGTATAATGATAGCACAAAACATGAAGAAATAGAGACTTGGAGTAGCCAGAAGAGAGTGTTTAAGGCAAAAGCAATAAGTTGTGGATGAATTTAAGCGACGATGTCATCCTTCACCGTCACAAATTTGATTTTTCCTTCTTTCTCATTCTTTTATTTATGAACACATATTATTGGTTTAGTATGAATTTCGTTATGTGCTAATTTTCTTAGCTAGGGCTACAGTGTAGCCAAACTGAATTTGCTATGTAATTCTTTATTTCAAATGAATTGATGTTCTTTTCCAAGTATGGTGATCAAATAAAGTTGTTTATAATGCTTGCATGAAATTGACGACTTTGTGCATGAATTTAGGTCCTGAATTAAAGGTCAAGAGATATTAATTGAATTGTGTACTAATCAATTTGAAATAAAAAGAATATTAGGCTATAGATAGCTAATACGCATGAGTCGGATGTTGAATTCTTGTTTATAATATTAGCAATCTAATATTAGCATTAGACCAGTTGATGCTCGAGTCAGATTAGTTGATATAAAATTGAGTTTGTCATCATCATGAGATTATAACGTCATTGGATTGGAACTAAGTTTACTAGTAATTAGGTTCGGTGAAATTGGATGCCTAGTATTATTTAATATTGATTATAAACTATTGTTTTTAGTTATTACCCTCATTCTCACGTGTTAATTATTAATTTCATTATTTTTTTTGTTATTTTTAATCTCAAATATTTTTCTTTTATTAGTAATCTAGAATAAAGGGTTAAAGTAGCAAGTTACTTCATTCAAAGTCCTGATGGGAACGTTGTTCTTATCATTTATTAATGACGTGTGACAATTGTATACTTGCAACTTTTTGTGCAACAACCGACACATAAGGACCCACGGAGCAAGAAGTAATAGCAACAACACTCATTTAATCTCTCACGGTAATAGCCAAAAAGCAGATATACCCCTCATAGACACATCCAAATTAAACTTCATAAAACCTTAAAGGGAGCAATCTAACAAGGAGATAAGGCATCCCGAACAGAAGTAGGCCTAAGGGTCTTCAACGCATTGTGTGTTAAAAGTCAGGACAGTTGACACCATCTAGCCAATATCATAGGTCTTTCTACAGAAAAGGAGACCATTACTGTATGTCATATAGTATCAATCTCTCACGGTATGTCATATAGTATCAATTACTTAAGAGGCGAAAACAAATATGCCATATCATAGGAAAGATTGGGAAGCAAATATGGAGATAAGCTTGTAAAAAACTCCATCTATGGGTGAGAAGTGTGAAATGGCATCGTTAAGTGGTCATGGAAAAGTTGTCCAAAGTCATCAAACACATCGACATTTGACGAAAATATGAAGATTATATTGTTGCTCCAAATAGAGGCCAATAATGATCGTCAACAAAAAATTCGTTGAGCTAAAACCTTCAACATAGTAATATGCAAAAATAGACGTGGCACCAAAAAAACATGTTCTTTTGTTACAACCTCTAATCAAATTTAAATTCTCTGTTAAGATGATTCTTTTGATCAAGGTAAAAAGCTACTTTCACAGTAAAATTTCAAGAACTTGAAGCTAACCACCATTTGTCTTATAGACTGATATTTAGAAGGCAAATTTCAAGAATAGATTTAGCATCGGGTAAATTATTCTAGAAACCTTTCTAGAACTTAGAATTTACCGCTCAACCAACACAACTGAGAAATAAAGAGCCTTATGTAAAATACTTGGCTTTCATGGCATCAGCCCAAAGTACCTCATGATTAGAAGCAAGAAACCAATCCCAATGAGCTAGGAAAGCAGGATTGACATTATGTACTTGAGGAATCCCAAACCTCCTACACTCTTTGGGGCATAAATAGAGTTTTAACTCTTCAAACTACATCGTGTATTACCATTAAAAGTTGATCCCGCTAGTATTTCTTCAAAATACCAACGATTTTAGCGGCCGTTGAGATTAGGAATAAAGTTGTCATCATGCTATAAGCAGTAATAAGAGTAGCTCGTCCCACTTTAGAAAGCAATTTAGATTTCCACATAGACAATTCGATTTGGAAGTGGTCGAGCAAAAACGACAAATCATTATTGTTGGGTTTGGACAAAAACAACATAACAAGGTTCCATGCACATTCCTTAATTCTCGTGAAGCCTAGGACAATCTTAACTTTGATAGCCTTCCCCCAAGGTAAAAGTTTTATGAAATTATAACGACCCAAAACTCGAAATAGTATTTTGATAATAATACAAACAAAATTTGGTATTATTTATAAGATAAAGTAACGTTTTTCTTCTAAAAATACGGACAAATTTGAACTTTTACATTAATACATTAATTTAAATTCTTATTGTGCTTTCACAATAACCAAAAGGATAAGTAATAATCGTAAATTTAAAAAGTGCAGAAATGAAGATTATTCTTTGCCAACGATTATTTGGTAGTAATAACAATTTGCAGGCCAGTCATGTATACACTTCTTATCCCCGTCGCTATCACCTTGCCATTTTGTTTCCTTTTAACTTACTTGTAACACGAGCGCACTCGTAAGCTAATAGCCCAACATGTAGATTAGATACAGAGATTGCTACGTCTACCGATAATATGACAACCAAGAGATATCATATAACCACAATTAAATAAGAGGACAGACTAGACGGTCAAGTCGTTATAGTGTGGAGGGTAAAAGTCATTCTTTAATAACCTCACCCGCGAAGTAGATTTTAGAAGTAAGATACTAAAACTATGTGGTGGTATATAACAAGCAAATGAGTTGTGACCTGAAACGAGGTCGGACTTAACCACCAATTAATCTCGACACCAGAGTCAATCTCGTATTTTCTAATCTCACTTAAGTTCACAAATCTCTAATTATCTTATAAAGGTACGTTCGTACACGCCTTACTATTTAAGGATCCTTAATTCTATGATGTAAATTTGCCTGCCCTACCCCTTCTCTAGACCCATTGCTGGTTGTTCTGGAACATAGAAGCATCTAGACCCCTCGGGGGTCATTCCGAAACCTCTCACGACCAGTGGTCCTATCGGACAGTTTCAAGAAAGGGTAGTCCAGGACATGCTATAGATCTTGGCCTTTAGTGTCATCCTGGTATCCTATATAATTGTGAGGACTCGTCCTCCTTTGGGCCCCTCTGCTCTTTCCAAAACCGTTCGCAACCAGTGACCCCGTCCGGTCGTTTCGAAACTTGTTGCTGCACTTTATCTCGTCGGGCCGATCCAGATTGCCACATCATAAACTGTGAGGTGGACAGTCTACCAGCTCATCTTCTAGGCCACTTAGGCCGTTCCAAAACCTCTTCCGGCCAATGGCCCCGTCGGGCCGTTTCAAAACCTATTGCAGGATTTACCCCTTTGAGCCTATCAAGAAGTCTTTTACGACCGTGTGAAGTTGCTCGACTCGACTCTTCGAGCCCCTTAGTAAGTAGAGAAATTAATCTAACTATTTAAATAGTCACTACTACAGGGATACAAATAATTCAATCATAACAGATAAACATGAGATGGAGCATAATAAATATTAGGAATTCGGACCCAACATTAAAGATTAGTACATCGGATATTAATGTAATATCGCCTCACTTTCTCGGCCCCGTGTGAGCCATCCGAAAACATTATGATAAAGAGAAGGATTTTATTTCCTCACCTTCTTGGGCTCCATGCGAACATATCAAGATATTTGTATATTACAAGAAAATGGCATGATTGCCTCACCTTCCCAGGCCCCTTGGGAGCCATTCGAAAACATTATGATAAGGAGAAAAAATTTTTTGCTTTACCTTATCGGGCCCCTTGCGAGGCTATCCGGAAGTCTTTACGACATAAGGAGGAGTTGCACTACTCAACTATCTTTACGACATGAGGAAGAGTTGCACGACTCGACTGCTTGGGTCCTATTACGAGCCTATCTAGAGATCATTATCTCCTCATGAGGAGGGTCTTCTACCTTGGCCTTCTTTAAGTCCCTTGCAGACTGCTTAAAACTTAACACGCAACTTGAATCGACTAACATACTATTATCCTGAAGTTTTGTTTTTGTGGTACCATACCCCACCGATAGATAAAAACATTATAAGCATATACACACACACACAAGCAATAGAATGCGACAAACAGACCTACAATCTCATACATGTAGATTTTCTAACGAAACAAGATAAGTAGGGGCGTGAGCCCATACTCAGGCACCTTAAGAAAATAACACATTAATTCAATCTATAACACTAACTGAAACATAACACGCTAGTACAAAGTTCAAGCGAGCACACAAGCAGTCAAGCATGTTAAGTCTACTCGTGTCATAGTAGAGTTCCACTTCCCTGAGGTCCTAAGCCTCTTGCCCTGGTCCCCGGGGGTTTCTTAGTGGCGTCTCTTCTTAGAGTCCGATGTGTGGCACTTCTGTCCAACATAAGGATTAGAGGGTCAACGCTAAGATTTACAAGTCATTAGAGAGAGAAAACTCTAAAGGTCGATAAATCACTAAAAGTGAATCCTAGACGGTGAGATGATAGATGGGTCGTTGAAAAACTCCCCTAAGGGTATTCTCATCCCCTCTGTCGTTGCCTTAATGTTAACCTTCACTATCGACTAACGGGTATGTCGTTTGATGAGATTAGATGAGAAAGGAGTTCCTTGAGCTAATTGGTTTATGACTTAGTTTCACTAAGTATTCAATCTCTGAGTCGAAAAATGATAAAAGTACACCAATAGGCTAGATTTGCACAGAAGGAATTTTAATATGAATTCGGCACCAAATTTCCATTCTTGACATGCCTTAAACTTCAAAAGTACAAAATAACATTATGTGTACTAATATTTCTATACAATCAAGAGTTGGCAAGAATTGACAAAACTAACGAATTTTCCTCAAAATAAACATAACCAAAAAGCTATTATAAGCAATTTTTCTAAAAAAAAGAGTCAAAATTAATTACTCTTAAAATGGTCATGGTTCCGGACATTACAATCATGCTGCTGAGTTTTCAAAATTAACATGTTAGTAAACTATGAGCAATACACATTCATTCAAGCAGTGAACAAATTCCTCGGCAGCATTTAGAGTCACTAGGCGAAACAGAATCAGATTGTCATCAAAGGATTTGTGCGTAATCAGACAACCCCTACTGTACACCTTCATACCATTGAGATTGACAAGTTTCATAAACTGTTTCAGCAGCCTAAAGAGCAATTTACTGCATAAATTAAATAGATAAAGTGACAATGGGTCCCCTTGGCGCAATCTGTGAGAAGCTTTAAAAGCCCCACATTACTTCCATTCAAGAGATAAGAAAAGGTAGGAGCAGAGACACATTTCATCACCCAATTAATCCATTTGTCATGAAAAGCCGTATTGAATAAGGATATCTATAAGGAAGTTCCATTCAATCTTATCTTAACGTTGTTGTCCGCTATGGTACCACCATTCATGTGCTTCTTCTTCATTGAATGAATGATTTCAAGAGTTATAACAGTGTTGTCCGCTATGCTACGACCAACGACAATAATCGACTAAAGCGGCGAGATAAGCCTTGGCAAGAAAGTCTAAGGCATTTAGCTAAAATTTTGATGATTACTTCATAGATAAAGTTGCACAAACTGAATGGTTTATAATCATTAATGGTTGAAGGGTGCTCTTTTCAACAAGAAAATATATGTTCATATCAATGTCGGCTACGCACTGCTTGTAAAGAAAAAAGCATGCACAACAAGATGGCATATGGGCCCACAACGTTCCGGAATTCGCGATAACCCCAACCCCCCCTCCTCCTCCTCGAAAATTGTCCAGTCTGAGAAACTTTGACGGACCCAAACTGCAAATGATAATTTTTATTTTCAGAGGAGTTAGAATGGATGACATTTCCAATTTATCAACATTAGAAATGCATACTTTGTACATACTGCAAAGGAATTAAGAGAATCATATGAAAAATGGTATCAAATCTTCCAATAAAGGCACGTGCAATAGAGGGTCAATCACGAATTAAACTTCTGTCATGAGTCTTCACAAACTCAATGTAGTTTCGATAGCCTCGAATTATCATAGAAAGGTGGAAGAATGTAGTTTTATTATCACTTTGCCAATTCCATTAGACTTAAGACTTTTGGCACCATAAGATATTTTCCTGGGATAAGAGCTTCCCAATATCTGCCCACAACCCGTTTCTTGACATTCAAGTTATTGAGTGCGAGAAGATTGTTGTTTGATATGCAAAATCGAGAAGAATGGGGGTTGACGTCAAGTTTTTCTTTGTCGTGCTAGGATTCGGGAAGAATAGGAGAGACGAAACTCCAAACTCCACGAGTTTTTTTACAACGAACTTACAACGGGGATCACACGGCCAACACTATTCAAACTTAAAAGGGCTAGACGATTGAGTTGTCCACGAAGTATTCAAAACAAGCTCATCGTGACTGGAGAAAGCTGCCTGAACAGTACGAACTTATGCACAAGGCCAAAAAGCTCTCCAATTGACTATCGATATAACCTATTCAAGTATCGCATGGGAATATAGCCGACCACTCTCATTATTCGACCAAGTATAGAGCCTTCCATGAGCCCCTAAGTACATAAACCAATTGATTGGATAGCCCGACGAAATGTCTAGAAAATTGGCTAAGTGAAAACAATTGAGAAGACACCCAATAAGCCCATGACACCGTCCACCAATCACTTAAAGGGAACCAATCAACTACCGCCACCCCAAAATACGCAATATAGTAATAATCCACCAATATGACCAAAGGAAAACTCCACCAAGCTTCTTTATGAAGGTGATGAAAAAAAAAAAGGATGACCCAGAGTCTGAAGGAGCACATTACGGAGTTGCAAGATTCTTCCCCTTTGATGTCACTAGAGGAATGCAAAAAACCCTAGATGAGAAAAGAGGGAAAGGGTTACTAATTCGTTTTACTTTTAATTTTATTTGGTAATTTTAATTTAATAATTATTTATAGTGTGACGTAGGAAAATACTCAAATTTGCACGACAACAAAAATAATTATACAAGTTTTTGAAGTAATTGAGTAACTAGTCAATTCATTACTTACATGCACATATTTCTACCACTCATTCAATTACGTACCACTAATTACCACAATGTAAATAGTTGAATCACTTGGGTATTTTGTTATATTTTTCAAAAGATTAGGTATTTATTTAAAGAGATTTTTAAAGATTTAGCCAAATTTTTCGTTATTTTTTTAAGAATTAGCCATAATTTCACGAAATTAAGAAATTAGTCGTTTTCATTGTATATCAAAATTAGTTACACGAGTATAAAAAATTATTACACGTGTATCAAATTTTGTTACACGTATATCCAAATTTGTTACATGATGAAAATGAGTAATTTCTTAATTTCATGAAATTATGGTTAAATTCTTGAAACATGAGCCTAAAAATGGCTAAAAGCCAAATCTTCTCTTATTTAAATTCAACGTTTAAATTTCAATATTCGCTATAATTTATCTTTTTTATTTAATTTGAAATTTTATCTTTCATTTGTTTCAAAGTAATTGAGAATAATTAGCATTTGGAAATAGCTGGAGAGTTGCACATTCTTCATTATATTATTCACATGTTAGGAGACTAATTAGTTTTGACTCTCTAAAAAGAATATAAAATTGGATTTAATTGCACTATTTGTGTAAATATCACTCATTGTTTTATTGTGAAGTTCACAAGTTGTGTATAGTGAAAGAAATGTGTTTCCGACCCTAGATCGTTTGATGAGCACGTGAGTCACGTGCATTGAATAGTCCATATTCATGCACTTCAAGAAGATGGGTATGTAATTCTACGTACGGGTCATACCTACCCACCTTAAATCGGGATAGATATCCTAGAGAGCTTTGAGAACTTTAGATTGGATAAGAGTCACTAGATTTTTAAAAGCAAAATAAAAAGGATATTTGTGATAAAAGGAAAAACAAAATCAATAAGTTAAGAATATATGTTTTTTGGCAGCAGTTGCACCGGTAGAATAAAACACACAGCCAATAAGGATCTTCATCACCAACGTAATAATAATAATAGATCTTCATCACCAACATAATAATAATAATAATAATCTTGTAATGATCGACTGCATTTAACATTATATACCGGAGATTTAATATTAAAATTGGGCATAATAATATTACCAGTTAACATCTTAAGTATATGACAATAACAAGAACTAGAAATTAGTATATATATATATATATATATATATATAAATATATATATATATAGTTATTTTGGGATGTGACTTCACAGTTTCAAAAAATTCAAAAAATAGCTATAAAATTGTAAGAAATTTCTAAAAATAACAAAAATACATATAAAAATACTGTAATAAATTTCTAAAATTAGGCAAAAATTTTGTCAGAAATTTCTTAAATGGCTAGTTTTTAAATTTTTTAAAACTGTGGCTATTTTTTAAAATCATTTTATAAACAGTGGCTATTTTCTTAAAGTTCCATGTATAATATATATACTATTTACTTATGTTTATGGAGAAATTAGTTATTTCGTAAAGTAAAATTTATTTAATCAAGTATTTGATAAAAAGTACTAATTTACATAAATTATTATATCTCAATAATTTAAATAAATTGTAGTAGTAGGAATAATTTCTTCACAGAATAATAGGAAACGCAATAACGTAATGCAAGCCGGTGCGATTGAATTTTATTTTTTTTATTTTTATTTAAACTATCTAGAATTCATATGAAATCTCTGATATGGATGGCTTGACTTTGAGAAAAATGAGGAAAAGGGGATTAGTAAAAAGAACGACTAATTTTATTTCATATTAAAAATGAGCAAGCTAATAAAAATGAAATTACAAATATTAACTTTCCCTAACATGCAAGCATTAATTAAAACATTATAATTGGCAATAATGTAGATCTAAGACTTTACTACTCACTACTTAGCGTAGATCTAAGACTTAAATTAAAAAAAAAAGAAGGCATTTGGCATAAAAAAAAAATTAGCACATGTTTTAAAATATTAAAAGAATATCAATGTTGAGATTTTATGACAATTTTTTTTACACTTTTGTAAAAAAAAAAATTAATACTTCAGATTTTAACAAGTAAAAATTGAAATAATACAAAATTTCTTACGCAATGTGTGAATATATTTTTACTTGTTTTTATTATAAAATTTCTAACATGATTATTTTTTTAATATTTTGAAACATGTACTATTTTTTAAAAATGTGAAAAAATAATTATTTACTGCTATTTCAAAAACTTCAACATATAGATTGCCACGCAACAAGGTCTCTGTTGTCTATATATTCGTCTACACGATATTATTATTAAAAACGATGAATAAATACATGAAATTTTATTTACCACATGATGAGTAGAGATTTTATTCTATCACATTGGCAATATAATTTATATTTAATATCATTTGAACTTAAACTCTAGTTTTCCCAAATCACGTTAGACCAAAAGCTATATGAATAATTTATTTCTTCCCGTGTTAGAGTTAGCCTATACTATTAAGTAACAAAAACTAGAATAATTAAGCGATTTGCAGATTGGATCATCGGTTGTATATTCGTTAATAAGCAGCCGTGTATAGGGCGATAAAAGTGCTATGGTCGATATTTCGTGACGAACGAATTACTATCCCATTAAGAATAAGTTATTAAAAAGCTACGAATGTATGTAATTTGATAAGTAAACTTGATTATTTTGTGAGCTCACAATATCTAGCTGCCTTTCACTTTTATTTTCCTAAAAAGAGGAAAGCTACCTTGCTCTTCAACATTATTAGAGAGAACTGAATCAAAAAATGAGGCAATTATATGGCAAAATAACAATATCTAACAAAGTACAACGGCGTCTTTATTAAATATAGAACTCTTTTAAATATTCTATTACCAACAAATGTGACAATTAAAGTGTTGTGGACAGAATTAAACAGACTAAAAGATTAAATACAGGGTTTACAAGTGGCAGTAATCTAGCTTATAACAGAAGGAAACTAAAATCGATATTATAAATTACACGATTAAACTTGAGCCATGAGAAGCTAAGAAGTAGATAAAACATACATGACTTTGAAGCGCGTTCATGATATAAGAGAATTATTTTGGCAGCTGGGTCATGTCACATGCTATCTACCACCTGCCATATATCAATACAAGGGCGAAATTTTTATGATGTGATATGGTGGTAAGTAAGAGAGAGTTACTAGTGAAGCTTTACAGGTCAATCATAATTAGCTCTATTATATATATATATATATATATAATTTTTTTTTCGAGACTTTCATCCAAACGAGTTGCATGTCAAAACTCTCATTAGACCGAGATATATATATATATATATATATATATCGGTCCTACAAACTAAAGATTCTCGAATTAGTGTGTGAACCTTGAAGGAGAATGAAATGAAACAAAACACTACCATGCTCTAATGGCAAACTTTTAATGTCTTCAATTACAGTCGATAACTATAGGAGGATTTACGCTATCTATATAGCCAAAATTGAAAGATTTGAATAACTCTCAATCATAGCCATCTGCAGCCCTTTTTGTTTGATGGAAAATTTCAACCCCTCCCGGATTGCTATGCATTAAGCAGCCAAGGGATCAAAATTTATTGGTAAACAGCGGGAGAAGGCTCCAATAACTCTACCAAACTCAAAGTTAAACTTAGTTTTTTACTATGGCCACTGTTAATATTAGCCATCTCAACTCTAATTTAAAAATGAAAAAAAAAAATCAAAAGTAGATTGAGTAGTATATTTGTTGGAGTAGATTATAAATTGTGTATTAATTGGAAACCAAATGTCTCACATAGAAAGTTTGTAAGGGAATATTTGAAGGGTTCAAAAGGATATGTGAGCTAAGGCCTATTAATTGTGTGTGATAAAGAGTACTTATCACGAACCGTCCGATTGGGCTTTTAGAACCTTATTAGGCATACTTCACATGCATGCATTGTTGTGAAAAGATTGCCAATAGCTGCGATCTAACGATTAGATTTAGCTAACACATTTCTAAATTCTGATCCAATGGTCATATTAGATTGCCAATAGCCGACGTCTAAGGATTAAATTTGATTAGTACGTTTCCAAATTTAGATCCAACAATCATATTTAAGTAGCAGCAATTAATTCATAACCACGATCAAATTTAAGTGATCATCAGGTGGAAGTTATTGATATAGGTACCGCTGAATGCTAGCATTTGGATTTAATTGTCAATAGTTGGATTTAAGGATTAGATTCAGTTAGCAGGTTTTCATATTCAGATTAACAATTGATAACTACTTTGGGCAATTACTTTCAGTTGATAATTTGTAACTATTGTAATATTTGTGACTGTTGTGAAACAAAAACATTTTTTCCAGTTTTAAAATATAGTTTTACGTTTTGCCCTTGACTTGTAAATTATGGGATCAAAATTATAAATTTTGGAAAATTTTGTATCAAATTATAAATTTTCATATTAGAACAGTTTCGAGGAAGATCTTTGACTGTTAAAGGCAGATCTATATTTTGAACAAATTTTACCACGTTCTGGATAGAACTGGGTTTTGGCCCTAAGAGATTAAATGTAAGAAATTAAATGGTGAACAATTTTTGCGTTTAAGTTTCTACAAAATTTGACTTTAAGATTTTCAAATCAATGAATTACGATCTCATCTAAAACTACATTCATGAAGAAACTCTACTTTCAAAATTTTCTGTAAAAAGGCAGAGCATGAGAATTGAAGATTTTTGAAAAATATTATAAGTATAATTTTAGAAAATTTGTCCCAAAACTATAATATTAAAATATAATAAAATGATGAGTTTGCCCCTAACTTTTGTTGATAAATTAGAATACGTTTGAAGTCGATTTTTAAATTTTACTAGAAGGTAAAGTTTCTTAACTTTTTATGCATTTTCACTCTGAGAAGTTTGAATTAATTTGGTTGAAAGAGATGTTTGTCATATATTTTAATTGTGGGGTCAAAACTGTAATTTTAAAAAATCTTATGTCAAAATTATAAATTTTTAAATTAGAATAGTTTTAAGGAAGTTGAGTCTTAATAAGGTTTGATTAATAAGTTTGGTTAAGATTCTTACTACGAATTACGAGTTTTTAGGTTTTGAACATCGACAAGAACGATTAGTTAGATTTATAAACCATATATATATATATATATATATATATATATATATATATTTATTAAGAGTGAAGAAGGAGAATACTAAAAATTTATAAAACAATAAAAATAAATACTCAATAAGTAATTGAGTAACTAGGCAATGCATTAATTACTTGAGCATGTTTTTTGTCATTAAGTTAATTACTGTCAACTACTATTATGTAAGTAATAGAATATATCACCTGAGTATTTTTGTTATATATTTTTAAAAGACTTGGTATTAATTTAAATTAGATGTTAAAAATTGTGTATTCAACATAATTTCTCATTTTCTTAAGTGGTTACTTTTACATACGGGTGTATGCATAATGTTTTAATCATCAATAATGATTGAACAAAAAATTAAAATATGAGGGAATTGCAAAACAAGACTATTAAAGTGCCACTTAATAATTTATGCGTCAAGTGGTGTGCTTCATTTATTTTTACTATATATTTGTAATGTAAATTTTGAGGTATAAATTAAAAGTGTAATACACATGTAACATAGATTATAATTGTGTCAAAAGCGGGGTACTGCTCAAAATCCCCAGAGAGGGCTAGATTTTGTTAATGTTATATCCGCTCTAGCAACTCTTTGGAGACTAACTCGTTGTTTTTGTTTTTTAATTAAAGATTATGTTAGTTATTTAATTATTCAAATTTTCAATTGGAAAATAACTTCCAGCCGATCGTCGAGTACAGAAGAAGAATATCAGATCTGAGAAAAGAAGGGTCACATGCACATCTCAATGATTTTGGAGAAGAAGCAACTAGATAATTTAATGGATAAGCTTGCCTTCTCCGAGTCAGCCAAATATCAAGATTCTTTTTTTGTCATTTGTGTTTGAATTCTATACGTTTTGCTGTTTGTCTTTCATTTGTGTTTTAAGCAGTTTTTCTTGCGATGCTACCAACTCCATCAATCCGTCAAATGATTTCATTATGTAGTTTAGTAAGTATATATATATATATATATATATATATATATTTGTCTTATTGTTTTCCTTCATTCTCTTTTCATGCGCACTATTTTGTGGTATTATTATAATTGTCTTTGAGATAAATAAGGGTTTGGCTAGTAGCTTTTAGAGTCATTTATACAAATACCTTTTGATGTTTGCAAGTTATACCATGATCTTTTAAAACTTACATATTTGTCTTATGATGTTTGAAAATATTTTAAGTTCACCTCTTTTGTTTTAATTTGTTAAAAAAAAAATAGACAGAATTAGAGGGCATGAATACAAATTTTGAAAGATCAGAATGCAACTTCAACTTAAGAAGAAAATAAAACATAAGAGGATGTTTGTAAAAATAACTATAAAATTAGTTATTATAATTTTCGTACTTTTATAAGATGTTTAATGTTTTAAAAATTGTACAAATGTAACCTGATTACTGTTACGTTATTAATTTTGTCTCTTTTTTATTGTTTTTATTTACGTATTGTGAGGGTGGGGTATATTTATAAGTTTTCAAAACATCAAGGAGCAAATATTACAGTTTTAAAACAGTAAGTTACAATTTGTAAATTTAGCACAATATAAGTGGGTATTTGTATAAATAGCCCTAACTATTAACATATCTACTGGTTCGCAACAGAGTTCACAGCCTCGTTGAGAAGTCACGATAGTGTTTAAGTTACAGTGATCTTATCATCTTCAATTATCATTAATATTGTAGAACTTTGGGCTGCGGACGTGTGTGCTACAAGTGCTCACCAATCTCAATATATATATATATATTTATATATATATATATATATATATACACGTCTTAGCGAAAAGATTTCCGCACAAAGACTTGTTTTGGGGGTTCTCAACAAAAGTTGAGGGGTTTTAATCACGTTTTTGTTTTTTGTTTTTTGTTTTTTGTTTTTTTGTTTTTAATTGTTGTAACCATTGTATGTTAAACTTAATGGCCTGAGAAATTTTTTTTGAATAGCACTGGTTGGATTTAATTTATTTTTATTAATCTTTTACACTCAAATTGTTTTTTATATATATATATATTTATTTATTTATAGTGAAAATGTTGTTTTATTTTTTTCTTTTACTTTTATTTTTTTTTCTTTTTATTTTTGAAGTTTGACTAAAATTTAAAAGTGTCCCAAAATTTTTTGTCAAATAATAATGGCCCCTACTTAGGTTGAAATTACAAAAAGCCCTTATTGATTGAAATTTTATCAAAAATATATATTGTTTTTGCTTTTTGTTAATATTCTTTTAGGCAAACTTTATGTGGACTTAAAAAAATTTACTCCGCGAAACAATTTTACAAATTTTCTCGCGCGCGTTTAGAAACTAATATATACAGACGCCTACGCGTATGTAATGATACTTTTCTAGGAGTTTTTTTTTCTTTTTCTTTTTCTTTTTCTTTTTCCCTTTCCTCTATTATTATCTATGGAATATTAAATTGACTTAATAACTTAAAACTCCAAATTTGTAGCAAATATAAAAATAGAAAACGAGAAAAGTTCAATGGATACGATAATGTGTCCATGTGTTAGTTATGGAGCTATTAGCAACATGCTAGTGTATAATGGATCCAAAGAATATGGCATTATTAATTAACTTAAGTCTAGGGTACTTTAATTATTGTACTCATTAGGTAAATCACCATTTAGAGGTCCACATTTTTTAAAATGATTTACGATTATTAATTTATTTATTAGCAGCCACAAGTCCAACATTTAATTTATTGAAAAGACCAAAATACCCCCTCCTTCTTCTTCAGACCAGATTGAGATTCGAAACTCTGATGATTGTTCATCAAATGCGGGTTATAGAGCCAATGACGGCTACAACTACCTCTTCAAGATGGTGCTGATCGACGAGTCTCACATCAGAAAGTACAGCTTGGTTTCGCACCTCACCAAGAAAGCATTGTCAAAGTCCACCATTGGCGTCAAGTTTGCAACCAGGATCTTGAACATCGATGGCGAAGTCATCAAAGCTAAAATTTGGGAGACTGTTGGCCAAGAAAGGTCGCTCCTTTATTCTTTATCTTTTTCTTCTGGATTTCTGAAAGTTTTTTAGAGTTTTTTAGGCATTTAACCAAATTTTTGGGTAATGTTTTAAGATTTAGCCATAGTTTTACGAAATTAGGGATTTAGCCATAAAATATAATATTTTTTGTTACATTAAATATATATACGTGTAAAAGTGTAACATTTTATGTTACATGTTACAAAAAATGTTACATGCTATGGCTAAATCCCTAATTTCGTGAAACTATGGCTAAATCCTTCAAACTTTACCTTTAAAACGGCTAATTACTTAACTGGCCTTTTTTTTTTTTTTTGTTTCGTTTCAAAATTTTAGTGGAATTCAGGACTGGATTTAGTAGATTTTATACTATATGAAAATGTCTGCATTTTTCAAATTTTGTTTGTGATTGGGAGAGATTAGAGTTATTATGTGCGAATTTGTTCAAACCATAACAAAATTTATTACTATATGTATTGTAACAAATTTGTCGAGATTATAATAAATTTTGTTATGATATGTTATAAAAAATTTGTTATAGATTCTAATAAATTGCTACAATGTATGACAAAATTTGTTACAAACGTGTAACGAATTTATTATGATATCAAGGCATAATTTCTAAAAATAATTTTAAAATATGACTATTTGTTTAATATTTTTATTAGCTGGCTAGCTTAAAAATGTATTTTAAAAAGGGCCACTTGGCCAATTTTGTCTCAATTATTTAGTACTGTTAAATTACATACGCCTCTCATAGATACTTGTTTGTCGTCAAATATATATAGATATATATATATATTTATTTATTTCTTTATTTGTAGGCGTTGTTTGTGGTTAGTTGCTAATTGCACTACTTGACTTAAAACTTGTAAATATGGGCAGTTTGGTATTATTTTACTGCTTGAATAAATTATTATTAGTTGTTCTTAAAAAAAGTTATTTTAACAAAATTTATATTTTATAAAAAATGAAAAATATCTAAAAAAATATATATTGACAACAGCAACAGAATTTTAAATTAGTATCTGAATTTTTTAAACCACAAAAACTTCTTGTTGATATCAAACAATGAATAATTTTTTTCATTAAACGTTTAATTTTGCAACTGACTGTTGCAGAATGTAAAAGCAACACCTAGAAATAAGACTAAATTGCCTTTATATATGTCACTCTTTCAATTTGAAAAATGCAAAGGTATATGTTATCTTAAGAATCAGTTGAGATGGGTACAAATTGACAACGTAAAATCACAACAATGATAACTTAATAAAATGTCTTGCAAAAAAAAAAAAAGAAGATAATTTAATAAAAAATAACAATAAATAAACTGAAGCTAAATTGCCAATCCACTTATCAAGTAAAAAGATATGAGTATTTACGAAAAACTTGAACTGTACTGGGTGGCTGACGTTGGCTTGACCTAAATTTGTCATCAGGATTTGGTAAAAGTACCCAAAACAATTGTTTATAGCAATTAGCATCACGAACTTGTAAAACTTAGGCATTATATTAGTAACGGATCTTAAAATCTGGAAAAGAAAGCCAAAAATATTTGTGTTTGAGGGAAGGAAAAAAAAAAGAAAAGAAAGAAAGAGAAGAATCAAAGAATGGAAGAAAAAAAAATAGCCAATAAATTATCCAAATGCCCTTGATAGTTAGTAATGTGGTATGCATATGTCAATTTCAGTCCAAAAATCTAACCAAAATGATCAATTTGTTGTGATCATCTGTCGAGAATTTCAAAATCAAGGTTCAAAATACTAAAAATTAAAGGTTATGAGACAAATTGTCATTTTCCGTAAAAGTCAGGTGGCACTAGTGAAAAAACCGCCATATATAATTCTGCCCGTCTCAAAATAACATACAACTTTCTTTGGTTTCCTATGTTCCTTTCAGATTAGAGTGTCTACTGATTTTATAAACTTAGTTTACAATTTAGTTTAACCAAAAAAAAAAAAAAAAGGGTACAAAGTAAGGTAAAAAATGACTCTTTGGCTATTGTTTGTTGCAAGTGGTTTTACACCACCGGTTAGATGCAATGTTTTTTGCATATGGTTTTAGTTGTATGATAGGCATGGGCTTGGTTATAAATAACATTGTGGTCTATCTTGGCATTTTGAGAAGAATCGGTGGAGGAAGAAAACTGAGAGGGAAAAAAAAAAACAAAGCTTCTTAGAGAGAGAAAACAAAGCAAAGCGTTGTATAGTGAGTGGATTGTATGGAGAAAGAAAATATTGTAATTTGTAATAGTTGTGTGAGAGTTCAAATTGTAAGAGTATTATTATATTTGTGTAATAATATTTGAGTGAGAAATAAAATATCTCTTTTTCTAGCACATTTATTCCAACAAGTCAACCTCATTAAACTTACTTTTGATTTCCATACTTAAAAAAAAAAGTTTATGACCAAAGGACTTAATTTTAGAATTTGCTTAAGATTTTTTTAACGAATAATTTGTTTTTAATTAGTAGACAATTTAGCATGATTAATAAGCTATATATTATTAAAATGTAACCGATATATTGTCCACTATAAAAAAAAAAAAAAAGAAAAACGTACCAGTAACTTAAAAAATAATTATGAACATTTCCTTAAATAGGCTAAAAAAAATTGAATATCTCTCAAAATTTTTCCCCCCAAAAAAAAAAATAGTAATCAATTTCTGTTGCTTCCATAAATTTTAATCCAAAACTCTGAAAATCCTTTTTCATTGGTTTTATAAATTCAGTCGTCCAGCTTCATTTGCTTTTCTCAACAATCAACTTGGTCAATGTCTTGCCCACAATCTAAATGACACATAATATGATTTGAGTTTAATGCCTGTCATTATCTCTACAACCTTATGTTTCAACCTCCAGCTCAAAGATGTAATCGAGCCGAGCCAAGCTGAGTTTTCAAAAGCTCAAGCTCGGCTCGTCATAAAATTACCGAGCTCGAGCTCGATATATAAGAATTGGAATACGGAGCTCGAGGTCGGCTCGATTAGGAAGCTCGTTCGAGCTTTTTTCGAGCTCGAGCTCGTTTGAAGCTCGAAAAAATAGCTAGTTTTGAGTTCGATTTTTAATTATTTTTCTTGTAAAATTAAATTAAAAAAAAGGATTTCTTTACATAATTCATACAAACATATAATTTTTCTAGAAGCCTATAACCGAGCTCCTAAATGAGCCAGCTCACAAGCTTTTATGAGCCGAATATTTGTGTGCTTAAGCTCCGCTCATTTAAAACGAGCTCTAAAATGAAGCACGAGTTTGGCTCGTTTACATAAGGAGTCGAATACAAACGAGCTTTTATCGAGCCGAACTCCAAATAACTCGCGAGCAGCTTTGTTCGTTTACACCCTTACTTCATAATATCAATCATCCCATCCTTCCTTACCAACCAAGCGCACCTAAGAGAGGGAGAGAGAGAGAGAGAAAAAAAAAAAAAAAGCATACTCGGTGCCATTCTCAAGGATACATTGTACAGTGGGCTTGACTAAAACAAATATTTATACCAAAAAACAACAGGCACTAATATTTTTTTCTATTTTTTAAGATTCAAGATTGGAAAAAAAGAAGAAAAAAAATCATAATTAAATTTTCAACCACCTGTGAAGAAATGCAGCCGAAATTTGTCTCCGCATACACTGGTCGCCTAAATGAGAGATCAAGTACAAACAACAGTGAAGGAAATAAGCATTTATCATTTATAAACTAACAATTAACAACAAATGATCTTTCTTAATTCACTGACAGCTAGCACATGACCAAGTTGTAATACCAACTCTTTTTTTTTTTACTGTTTGGCTTAATGACAAAAGTTGACCCTTTAATTACAATCCAAGCAATGTGAATCAGCCTATGCAAGTCAGATATTGACTTGTTGGTTTATGTTCCATCAAGGTTTCGTATTCAATTTAAGACCAGAAATATAATTTAACTAACCTGAGTAGCAAATTGATATCCTGTGCCACCTGTCAAGTTGTAATTGATGCTTCTTTCAACGTCGCAAAAAATTTTACCTGGTCAGACGTTAGTGTGGCCTTTAAAGTCAATTCATCGTTCTACATTTAAGTTGTCATAATATCGACAATATATAAGACGTTGAAAAAGAATACACGTTACCAAAGATTTTCTTCAGGGTAGTGATGAACTATATTGGCCCTTTGTTTTCTTCTATTAAACATAAAAGAGAATCTAATAAAATACACTTGGTTGTTTCATATATATCAGAGATTTGTGTGTTGGTTCTATGGACTTATATACAGTTGAAAAAAGTTATAAAAAAACTTCCCTCATTTCTTAAAACTGCATGACCCTTGCTAAGAGAAGAACCCTGCAGAATTGTAGCCTAGTTTCTTCCAAGAAAATGTGGGTTCACTCCAGCCTTGTGACAAGCGATAACACCAATCGCTTCCTAAAAGTTGGAGACTTTAATCAACATCATAAGTTCAGTTGTTCAAACCAATACGTGTTTTTAATGTGTGTTTACATGAAAATTTTCAAATCCTGGAACCTTGTATCTAAAGGAAGAACAAATTTTTCTCTTACTGCAGACAAAGATAGTTGTCAACGAAATCTATTCCTTTGACGAAATTTCTCTAAAATGAGAGTATATCACTACAGGAAACAAGGTTTCTGGCGACGACATTTGTCGTCGCCATAGGTTAAAAAGTCATTGCCGAAAGGTTTTGGCGATGACAAATGGCGACGATGCTGAAGGCTCGTCGTTGAAGATTTTCGGTGACGACTTATGTCGTCGTCAATATCAGCGACGACATGTCATCGCCAATATCGGCGATGACATCTCATCGCCAAAATTCGTCGGAAGTGATGACGACAGTACTATTGGCGACGCCAATTTTGGAAGTTGTCGTCGCCGATAAGTGTTTTTTGTTAATAAATATTAATTTAATTTATAATTTTCATATTTTTTTAATTAAAAATTTATAATTCTCTTTCCAAATCATTTTTATAATAACAATTAATAATTAATACGAAATAGAAATTTCATTAATAGATAATAAATAACTAAAAGTAAATGCTTATGCACATGTCTAACAAGTATGTAAAGCACTAATAAACATAATTTAAGAATTCTAATATAATAAAACACATAAACATATATATAGAGTGCGCAACGTATATATAAGCATCTATGATAGTCTTAAGTCGGCATCATCGTCATCGTCCTCATCATCGCCGACATCACGCATCTCTTGATCTGCTGGCTCAGGTGGCTGTGGATTGGCTGATGTTGGAGGACCCACGGAGATAAAAGGCGATAAGGTGACAGTCGGAGCCTGGAAGTTTGGATTGATTCTCCGAAGCTCGTCGACCATGACTTGGTGCGATGCCATGAGTGAGACTCGAAAATAGCTAAGGCTTGTTTGAAGCTCATGCAGGAACGTTGGTTGCGGTGCTGGAGTCGATGTAGAGGGGACATCAACTAAATTTGTAGAGCCACTAGCATTCCGTGTGACTCACTTTGGCAGCGTAGGATTGATGCCGGTGGTGTGGTCACATCGTACTGGGAGCGTCTGTGTGATAATGTCGTCTGTGAGTCCACCATTTTCTCCTATTACAAAAGAGCAAATTCATAAGAAAATCTAAGATATGTCTTAATTAATTAAATATTTATTAATATAATTATAGTAATAAAGTTATCATACATGAATCTCCCTAGCGCGCTCGTTGTTCCACCCTTTCGGAGTCATGTGTCGCGAAATAATCAATCGGACTCTGCAAAATACAAAAACAAATTTCAAAAAACAATATTTTTATAAATATATTAATTTAATAAAACAAATATGATCAACTTTACTGCGAACCTTTTCAGATCGAAGTCTCGGGATTGACTTTGATCCGTACTGACTAACTGTCTACGCCTTATCCCGGTTGCATAAAATTATGTTTGATAAATTAAACTTAAAATGTATCATCTAGATTGAATACTCATTAAATAAATGAAGATACCTTATATTCATCTGAATGTATCCATTGCAACCACTTGTCTCAGAGCTCTTGTGTCTTGATAGATAGATGTTTTATCTTCTCTATGCTTCACATTTTGCTAATCATCCCTTTCCTCCACTCGACCAAGTCGTTCTTCCAATCGCGTAATGCTTTTTGTGCCTGTCAATCGACGGATGCTTGATGCTCAGCATCGTCTACAATCTAAAAAATATTGCGTGTCCTGTACCAAACCTAATCTCGAAGGTCCATGCGCTGCAAATCCCATCGTGCGAGTGATGGATCCATAAGATCCTTGACACATGAGCCAGTATGGTTGTTGAAGTTGGCGTACGTATCACTATGGTCATGTACGTCTTACCCTCAATGAAGGTAACAGACAACTTCTTTCCTAGATTCTCTATCATGAATCACTCGACATCCAAGCCCCCATTGCGTCCGTGATGACGCAGTTTGATGCTATCGAAAGGTCCCCCTACTATAAAACAAACAAAAAGAAATAAAAACTTAAGCATTTTACTATAGATTATGAGTATACATTGAATATACAATATTTACCTTCCTCGCATTGTGTTCTATTTTCACGCGACTGTGTGGGTCCTCGACACCTACATCTCCTCCAGGCGAACGAGATATCATATCAGCTATAACACGAAAGATCTGCGAATAATTAAAGAATTTATATTATATTCGTTAAATAAATAGCAACAAAACAATACTTTTATGTTTATATCTCGTTCTAAATCATTATATCTTATAAAAAATCATCTACTCATCATTTGATTATGAAACATCCGAAGAGACGTCGCCCTGTGTAACGACCCAAAACTCAAAACAGTATTTCAGTGTCGAAAAATACGGTCAAATTTGAACTTTTTTAATTAAGTTACAAAACCAAGCTTTTAATACTAAATATAAGGTTCACCATAACCAAAAATAGATTTAATTTTTACACTTTGCAAAATATTGCGGAATTTAAAGTATCTTTTCTTTGCCAACGATTAGCCGGTAATCCACGTAAGGTCTGACAGGTCGGTCCCGTATACACTCGCTATTCCCGTCATTGTCGCCCCTCGCCCTTTTTTGCTTTCATGACAAGATACCTGTGACACGAGTACACTGGTGAGCTATTAGCCCAGTAAGTAGATTAGATTAATAAATGGCTAAGTCGGCGGGTAACAAATAACCAGAAATGTCACAACACAAACATCTAATAAAAGGGCGGACTCGCCGATCGAGTCATCGTAGTCCGAAGAGTAGATATCACTCTTAAACAACCTTGCCCGCGAAATATATTTCAGAAATAGGTTGCTAAACATGCGCGGGGTATAATACCTGCAAAAGAGTTGTGATGTGGAATGGGGTCGGACTTAGTGACCCATAAACCTCGACTCAAAAGTCAATTTCATATTTAATTCTAATCTCACCCAAGTTCACAACTCTCTGACTCAGCTTATAAAAAGTACATGTGCACACGATTCACATCCAGACCCCTTATGGGTCCTTCTAAAACTTATACAAAATCTAGACCTCTCATGGGTCGTTCTAGAATTCAATACACATTTAGACCCAGTACGGGTTGTTCTAGAACTTATTCATAATCTAGACCTCTTACGGGTCATTATAGAATTTAATACACATTTATACCCGTTCACGGGTTATTCTAGAACTAATACGATTCTAGACCATCTGTGGGTCGATCCGAAACTCCTCACGACTGGGGTTCCGTCGGACTGTTTCGGATTGATTGCGCAATCATCCCATCAGGTTAATTCGGGACATGCTATGGATCTTGGCCCCTCGGACCGTCCCGATATTCTTTATGATTGTGAGTACTCATCCTCCTTGGGCTTCTATGCCCTTTCCGAAACCTTTTACGGCCAGTGACCCCGTCGGGTCGTTTCGGAATCCATTATTGCACTTTACCCCGTCGGGCCGATCCGGATCGTCACATCATAAACTGTGGGGAGGGCCGTGGCTCTCCTCCCCAAGGCCCTTCGAGCCGTTCTGAAAGGGGGTTCGTTGACCTCCGCGAGGTCCTTCGGGTCGCTCCGAAATCTGTCATACATGATGGCCCCGTCGGGCTATTTCGGAACCAAATCATGATCGAGGCCCCGTCGGGCACTACTCAAATGATCAAAATATTGCGACAGAGGAAGGTCGTCCGCCGACCTCCCCAAGGCCTCTTGGGCCGTCCCGAAACGAAATCAGTGGCCCCGTCGGGCTGTTTCGGAACCGATCATGACTTCCGGCCCCGTCGGGCCCTACCCGTATACATACAATGCTTTCGCTCCCTTTTTCTTGTCTTAGAGTTTTCTCTTTGACCTGCAATAAAGTCTCAACAACAACAGAAACAGTTTTATGCCTGTGGTCCCATACCCACCAGCAGATAAGTCATACTACTATATACACACATAAACCAGACATACACCATACACTAGGACCTGAACTACGAAGTTGAGTAGTTTTATGTCTGTGGTCCCATACCCACCGACAGATATGCATTTAAATAAATACACGTACCAGTACACACCTAGAAAACACAACCTATCATAAGCGAACCTACAGTCCCATACCTGCAGGCTCGTTGCACAAAAGAGACAAACATGATAAAAAGCCCGTATTCACGGCCTTAACAAGAAAAGAGATCCACACAGTCTAACAGCCACCATTTTAGAAGCATCGTATGCTTGATATAATCTCAACACATTCATAATTTATTCAAGCATTGTAAAGTTTGCTCGTGCCACAGTGGAGATCCACTTACCTTGGGTCCTAAGTCCCTCGCTCTGGTCCTCGAGGTCTTTCCCGAACGGCGTCCCTCCTTAGATTATGATGTGTGACACTTCTGTCCAACACAAGAGTCAGAGGGTCAACGCCAGAGTCTACTAGTCATTCGAGGGAAAGAAAACTCTAATAAGGATTGACGGATCACTTGAAGTGAATGCTAGATGGAGTGACAACAGACGGGTCGTCGAGAAACTCCTCTAGGGGTATTCTCGTCCCGTGTGTCATTGTCTTAACGCTAATCGTCAATCCCGACTAACAGGTATTTCGTTATATCAAATTAGGTGAGAAATGAAATTCTTTGCTTTAAATGGTCATTGACTTAGTCATAAAAAAGTATCTAAACTTCGAGCCGGAAATTCGGCAGAGTTTCTCCTGTTTTTAGGATATCCCGGCCGAAGCCTTCACCTAATTTCAACTTGGCACCGAACTAATTTCGGTCACAATCCATCACAATAACCACGCGGAATAATTTTCACAATAATAATCTCAAAACATAGTCATAATTCAACACCGAGCCTCTGTGGCTCGGATCCCACACAAAACAGTCACATAAGATGCCATTGAGTCTAATGCTTGGATCTTGTTTCCAACCGCCTGCTTATACCTTTAGAAAAAGGCGGTGAAGAGTCTAGCGTTCGAACTTGCGTTGTTGATGTTCCTGCGCAATGTACGAGAATAAAAAAATTCGAATCAAGTTTCGAACTTAAACAAAAGCAAGACACGAAACGCTCGGACCCGCGACTCGATACTCGTTTTAAGCTCAAACGGGCACGTTTACAAAAATGCAATCTAATACAACCAAGGCTCGTGCAATAAAACCAAATCCTCAAGATCACACAATTTCCTTTTTTATTAATTATCTTAATTTAAGAAAATTCTAAATCTCTTGCCAATTAAGACATTGATTCAAAGGCACTCGAATTACCAAGTTCAACAGGGCCACGAAACATGATAGAACACCAAGCCCATAAAAACATGCTAACTCATTTTAGCCCGTTTGTCGTGATATTTTAAGTCAATGATAACCAAAGTTTTTCAAGCCTTGGCATAATTTCGTCCAACCGAACGTTATACCAAAACACATGCAAAAGCACTTTTAAAGTCACTATAAACAGATCATCAAAAGCATGCCAACGGGCACAATTTTAACCTTGCCCTTATGTGTTTACCACAGTGAGTTTCAAAAACCAAACAACTCAAACATCATCATAGTTTTCACATAGTTTTCAAAATACGAATTCATATTACCCCTCTTGATAATTTCATTTTCCAAAATGACACAATCCCACGAATTTGACAATGCCAAAGTACTAAAAGTTGCAAGTTCAACACGTTTATAATTCACAAGACTCTGAAACGATTTATTATACCAATCTCTCAATGAGTTCAAGTCACACTTAAATGAATTCATTAAAACATGTGAGTCGACACAATCACAAATTAGTGTAAATAGGTTCTCACCACAAAATTCTAAAAATAGAAAAGTTTCACAAATAAACTAATGGAGGCATTAATCCGAGCACGACCAGCACAATCAAAAACTAACAATGCGCTGAAAATCATGACACCATTCAAAGCGCACAACGACGTCGTAACAAGCATGAGGTTTTTACCTCGGTGTCGGCTTGGATTTCGACGTGGCTGACTTAAGGCAAAATTGTCGAAGAGACGACGGCAGCGAGTTCGAGCTAAGCTAGGCGACACTCGGGCTCAAACGACAGATCAAGGTGGCCGTGAGCGAGGCGGGGCTAGGCCAAGCGGCACGAGGTGGCTGGCGGCGTAATGAATTCGTATTGCTAGGCCGCGTAAAGGGGCCTCGTGCGTCGTGGCGTAGAGGGAGCTCGCGGCGCGCCGACCTGAGCTGGGCAGAGGAGGAGTGCGAGGCTGGCGCAGAGCGCGCGCTCGAGGCGGCGCGGGGTCTCGCCGGGGCTGCTCAAAGACAGAGGTGCGCGCTGAGAAGTGCGGTGAGGCAGCTCGCGACGAGGGGCTGCGCCGGAGGCAGCGCGAGAGGCGAGCGGATCGGGGCCGAGGAATGCCGAGCAAGGGAGGGCAAAGCTGGGTCTCACCGAATCTGGGGTGTCGCAGTTGGTCGCCGGCGAGAGGAAGGTGCGCTGAGTCGCAACTGGGCGGAGCCGTCGGGGTCGGAGCGTCGGGCTTGGCTCGCTCGGGCCGCGACCAGAGGGGCAACAGGAAGGCCCCACGGCTGGAAGCCACACACAGATGTGCGCAGAGGCGAGCGGGGCTCGCAAGTGCTGGCGCGCGGAGGCGAGGCGGGGGCTGGAGCTGGGCGGGGGGGGGGGAGCACCGGCCGTGGGCTGGGTGCTGCGGCGAGCGGCAGCCCGACCAGGAGGGTGGTCGGCCAAAACGAGAGGAAGAAAAAGGAGAGAGAGAGAGAAGGAAAGGAAAACTTGATAGAGAGAGACGGAGGAGGAAAAGTGACGGCTAATGAGGGGGAGAGGAGAAAGAGATAAAGCCCTAGTGGGCTTGGGCTCGTTTTGGGCCAAAATGGCCAAAAAAATTACAAACGGAAATGGTAAAATTTCTCCGTGAAATATTAAAATTGCATCCGTAATTTGGACACCGAGACTTAGGAATTTTAAGATTATTCTCGAAATAAAATAAATTCCTAACACATCCAAAAATTCAAACTTGCAAAATATCAATACTAATTTCATAGTTTA
The DNA here is from genome assembly GCA_018132145.1 of Boehmeria nivea var. tenacissima. NCBI lineage: Eukaryota > Viridiplantae > Streptophyta > Magnoliopsida > Rosales > Urticaceae > Boehmeria > Boehmeria nivea. The sequence goes on from CM030881.1 coordinate 4,836,313, forward strand.
AATCATATTTCTAAATTGGCCAGATTTGACGAAACTGGCCAATTTTACAAATTGGTCACAACTGAGGCAAAAATACAATTTAATTAACTAGCACAGTGCTTTTAGATTCAGGTTATTACACCCTGTTCGTCGTCTGAATCATCAGAATCTTCATCATAAACATACTCAATGACTGTATCATCCACTTTAACGTCCTCATTTATATCTTCGTCATCAGTTTTTACTATGGATATTATTTCATCATCTAGCACAGCCGTTAGTGGAGCATCTTCTCGTTGATAAGAAATAGACTCAATATTTAGAAGCTCGACCAGCAATTCAAAGTTAAGAGGGGCAGAAGTCGTAGAATTCGGACTAAACAAATCATTGTTTTCTTCGATTTCGGGTAAATCCCAAAAATGACGGTGTGCAGACAAATGAGCTACCTTCCAATAAGGGCCATTTAAGAGATCTTATGTATAAAAAACTTGTTGCGCTTGAGTGCACAAGAAAAAATGATCATTCTTGTACCATTATACGTTCACGTAAACACTTGTAATATTTTGTACAACCTTCAGCCGTTTCTTTCGAGGGTCAGTATAAAACCATTCGCAACGAAACAATACTGCGTGACATCTTTCCAAATATTGCATCACTATGATTTTTTCAAGCTCACCGTGAAAAGGTTCTACGCCTATACCAGAAACATACACTCCACTATTCTGTGTCTTACGATTCAAATCACGGCTCTTGCACACATATTTGACCCCGTTTACAACACAAGCCGTATATGACAAAACTATTAGGAGTTACCTAGACACCAAAGAAAACAACTCGTTTGAAACTGTTCCGGGGTAGATGCTTCTCAACACACAAATCCGTCTTGAGAACTAATTCGAAAAGTTATGTTCATGTGCCTTTTGAATGTCGACGATTCCAACATTTTATAATTCTTTAAGGTGCTCACTGGGCAAAGACAAAATAAGTTATTATGTTTCAAATTAGACGGGACTAGATAAATAAAGAATGTGTTAAAATTCACTTACTGTTTAAAGTCGACAATCTCTGAACAATTATTTAAAATATACCTTTCTGCCTTTTGTCTTTCCTCGTTTTCAAGTTTTAAAGGAGTCGATTTTCCAATAGTCGACAAGATGAGAGAATACAAAGAATTCCCGTTGTTCATTATCCTCGATGTTGTCTCCTACATGCCGATCAGGTCGATTAAATCGTGTTTCAAGACCATGAAAGTATAGTGAACAGAACGTTAGAGCTTCACTAATGACATAACCTTCTACTATAGATCGTTCAGGTCTTGCTCGTTTATGAACATACTTCTTAGGGGCCCCAATGTTCCTTTTAATCGAATACATCCAACGACTTTGAACATGACCTCCATTTATCGCTTCCTCCGGAAAATGCAATACCAAGTGTACCATTATGTCAAAAAATGCTAGTAGAAATATCAACTCCATTTAATATAATATTGAAATTATGTATTATTGCGCCGCCTTCAAGTCGTGAACACGTAACGTATGTGCACAAATTAATTGGAAAACATCACAAAGATCAATTATGGTCTCCCGTTCCTCCTTTCTTAAGTACTTCCTAATATCGGGCGCAAGCAATCGCTCATCATGATATGACAATCATGTGACTTCAATCCTGATATCTTTCCATCATAATCGCTTACATTCATAATTAAATTCGCTGCGAAACCATCTGGGAAATGAACAGACTTGGTGTAGTTTACAAACTTTTTACGCTCTTGGACAGTCAATGTGAAATGAGCATATGGTTTATACCATCAATTGCCTTCTTTGTAAAGGTGCAACTCTGGTCAAATTCCCATGTCTTTTAACTGTAGATGAGCCTTATCTGTATCATTAGTCTTCCCCTCGAGGTTTAAAACGGTACACAAGAGGCTTTCACATATATTTTTTTCTATATGCATCACATCCAAGTTATGTTTAAATGACTGATGTTGCCAATTCTCTAGCTCGAAGAAAATACTCTTCTTAGACCAATTTAATTCATTTGGATCACGTTTACGCTTTTGTCCTCCATAATGTTGATGTTTCCCGGGAGTTCTTCTTGAGCTTCGCCGAAGTTGCTCAAATATTTCTGTAGTTGTCGTCGTCCGAGGTGTAGTTGCTTTCTCCGGTTTGTCGTTGAATTTTTTGCTCCTGCAATAAGGATGGTTTATCGGAAGTCAACGCCTATGACCAACATAAACTGTTTTGCTCCTACTTCTGACACTAAGCGTATATGCATTGCATGTTGGGCAAGCTTTGTAACCCTGGCCACTCCATCCCAATAAACTGTTCCTCACAGGAAAATCATTAATAGTCCACAATAAAGCAGCTCACAATCTGAACTTGTTATCATTGCGGGCATCACGGACCATAATCCCTTTTGACCATAACTCCTTCAACTCATCTACCAAAGGACGAAGTAACACATCTATGTCTTTGCCAAGTGATGACGGGCCTGGAATCAATAACGTCAACATTAAGTACGTTTCATTCATACATAACTAGGGAGGAATATTATATGTCGTTAGGGTAACTGGCCACACACTGTAAGGGATTGCTATATTATCAAACGGAGTAAAACTGTCAGCCACCAACCCAAGTGTAACATTGTGTGCGTTTGCTGCAAATGTAGGGAATCGTCTATAAAACTCTTTCCAAGCTTCACCATCAATAGGATGTCGCATAAAACCATCTTCTGTTGATCTACCATGTTGATGCCACTGCATATCTTTCGCGGTATGCTCTGAACTATACAATCTACCGAGACAATCCTTCAGGGGAAAGTAACGAAGCACTTTATGTGGAACGTTTTTTCCTTTCCCGATTCTTTCTACCCATCGAATCGTCTTACATATAGAACAACGTTGCAAATCTTCATTCTCTTTACAAAATAATGCACAATCGTATTTGCAAACATAGATTGACTGGTATCCGAGATCCAGACCCCGCAACTTCTTCTTTGCATCATAGTGTGAGTCTGGTTTTTTATTTCCGTCTGGATGGGAAATCTTAAGCAATTCTAGCAACTGATTGAACGAAGTATTCGTCAACTTATTCAACACTTTAATGTGCATCAATTTAACCATGAAATTCAAAGCGAACATCTTCGTACAACCAGGCCATAGATCAGCTTGTAGGTCGTCAAACAATTTCTCATACTTTATCAATTCATCATCGACAAGGTCACTACTACTGCTGTCATTCTCCTAATTGGTGAAAGATTCATGAACTAAATCCATAAAAACATCAGTAATCTCATCGGTTGGTGTGCTTGAGCTCGAAGGTTGAATAAAAGACGTCGGATAAACAGCATCTTCACCATGCCATATCCAATTCGTATAAATTGGACGAAAACCATAATCCATTGTATGTGCTTCAAGGACGTCTAAAGTGTGCAATTCTTTGTTGATGCATCTTCTACACGGACATTTTACTGTTCCATCTGAATTAAGATGACGGCCAACAATATCAAGGAATTGCAACATGCCGGTCCAGTACGCATCCGACGTTTGATTTCTCAATTGAATCCAATTCTTGTCTATCGTGATGGCTAATTGTGTCAACTTATTAACCGATTATTTTATTTTACACAATATTTGTGTTATTTATGTATTTTTAAAACATATATTTCTAATTTTAATAATTATTTTTTTCTGCTATTTATTAATGATTTAAATGTATTTAATTATTTATTAATTAAAGCATATATTTTCAGTTATAATAATTATTGTACATTTATCATAATATGTAATCATTTATTAAACATTTTTAATTGTAATTAATCTTCATTATTTATTAAAAATATGTTTTAATCATAATGTATAATAATATGTTTTAGTCATTATTTTTCTTAGAATTGCTATTAAATTTATGTACCATCCATAACGGATACGAAAAGGTAAAAAGTAAAATTATAATAAAATCAACATTCTTTACATATTATAGCAAACTCAACATAATATATCAAACATGTACAATAAATCTAAATTATCCTCTCTAAATTATCCAATTACATATCCAAAACTTCCAACAAATTGTCCACAGTATCAAACGTATCCAAAATATCAAATAATTCTAAAATTTTCAACAAATCAAAATGTCAAACATATCCAAATTTTATAAAATATATCCAAAATATATCAAAAATTTCCAACATATTATCCAACATATACAAAATCACATATCTCATAACTTTTTGTCTATTTTTTTTTTTTGTAATTTTAATTTAAACAACATGACACAGAATGTGTTATTATCGACAAACAAGAAATGTGGCGGAGGGAGGCGGACATTGGCGGGGACAGCAGACAGCGGCGGAGGACAGCAAGGACGGCCGGAGAGGAAAGCGGCAAAGGACGGCGAGGATGGCCGGACAGTAATGAAATGCTCTATAAAATGCTAGTATGTATTAAGAACTTGAAGTATCAATCCATTGCAGCCAAATGAAGAGAACACAGAGGAACAGTAGAAACAGCCAAAAGATTAGAGACACACATCGGTGAGGACGGTCGGAGAGAGGCTGCCAAAGAAGGACGGCGGCCCAAAGATATGGGGAACGGAGGCCCGGAGATGCGAGGAACGACGGCCCAGAGAGGCGGGGAATTCTAGCGTGGGGTTGAGGTAGGACAGGAGGGCAGAAGATTGCCAAAGTTTCATGAAGTAGGACTGGGAGAAGTGCGGATACGATGGGTGGAGAAAGGCGGCGTGGGGCTAGAAGGGGCGAAGGTAGGCCAGGGAATGCCAGCGTAGGGCCGGGAGGGGAGAGATATGGTTAGGAGGGGTGGGGAGGCGAAGAGAACGGCAACATTAACTCACTAGTGTGATGAGAAGACAAGTTTATATCTAAAACCACGTCGTCGCCAATGCAGAAAAGTCGTCGCCATTATGGCGATGACAACATGTTATCTACGAAACCGAAGTGTCGTTTTGTCAATGGCCACGACATGTCATCGCCAAAAATAATTGGTTTCGCTGGAAATTTTTGCGCCGATACGTTTGGCAACGACAAGCAAAAGTCGAAAAGCAATTTCTCCTCCTAATTCGTTGTCGCTGAATCTTCTGTGGCAATGATATATCGTCACCGATTATACGTATTCGGTGACAACAAATATCGTCGATGTGGTATATGAGGGAAACAATAAGAGTATGAAGGGAAATGCACTCTAATTCGATTATGAGAAGAGAGAGTATAACGATCCAAAACTTAAAATAATATTTTAATAATTATACTCGAATATCTAGAATGATTTGTATAATAGAGTAATATCTTTCATTCAAAAATATGATTGAATTTGAACTTGTCCAAAACTTTACCATGCGTCCGTTCAGGCCGGGCCTCCTTTCAAGTTGTTCTGAAACCATGCCATCGTTTGGGCCGAGCCTTCTTTAAGGCATTCTAGAACTTTATTATGCCGTCGTTAGGACCAGGCCTCCTTTCAAGCAGTTCTAGAACTTTACTATTCCTCTGTTCGGGCCGGGCTTCCTTTCAGGCCGTTCAAGAAATTTACCATGCCCCAGTTCGGGTCCGGCCTCCTTTTAGGCCTTTTCGAAACTTTCTATGCCCTCGTTCTGGTTGGGCTTCCTTTCAGGTCATTTTGGAATTTTACCATGCCCCGGTTCAGGTCGAGTCTCTTTTCATGCCGTTCTGAACTTTACCATGCCCCTGTTCGAGCCAAACCGATACTCGAGTATACCCCTACGCGGGCCAGGCCTTCTACAAGCTAATCCAAACTCAAATATGCCCCCATGCGGGCTAGGGCTCTGTACAGGCCAATCCTGTACTCAAGTATGTCCCCGTGCAGGCTAGGCCTCCGTACAAGCCAATCTCGTACTCGAGTATGCCCCTGTGCGGGCTAGGCCTCCGTACAGGCAAATTCGGTACTCGAGTATACCCCTGTGCGGGCTAGGCCTCCGTTTAGGCCTATCCGGTAATCGAGTATGCCCCCGTTTGGGCTAATTGAACTCACTCAATCGATAAGTGAAATTTAATGTCCATGGTCCTATTTATCAACGAACTAATTGAGCATGCTGGGGATTATCACTCGTAGATCAAAAATATACAAAACAACACTAAGCAATACTAACACACACATAATTTATCATCTAGTTTAACACGAGTTCGAGACTCACCATGCGTTAATGGCAGCGGCTTAGCGAGAGGGGAGCGACGCAGTTGTGAAACAGGAACCGCGGGACGGAGCTCTATTACGAACTCAGCGATGGCGCGGCAAGGGCGAAGGAGTCTCAACTTGCACGACCAGGGCTTGCTTGCGTCGGGATGCCAGAGCTGGTGCTAAAATCCTACAGTGGCGAGGGCGGCACGTAACGAGAGCTCGAGTGGCACAGGTTCGAGCTGCTCGTAGCATACTAGCGCGGAGCAGCAATAGAGGCTCGTCAAACTGGGCTTGCGCGGATCGGGGCCTCGTGCTCACCCACATTGCGTGGAGGTTGGGTTGTGTAGGGCGGTGAGGTGGGCAGTGTGGCACCAAGCAGAACGAGGCGGGGTGATGTCATTGCAGAGGGCCGCGTGACGCGGGGCGATACTCACTGGGATGGTGCGCGCTGGGTCTTGTACGAAGGAGTGCGACCTGGTTGCGAGCTCGTTGGGCAGTGCAGGCTGAGTGACCCGGTGAGGATGGTGAGCGGTGGCAGCTTAGATTCCTGTTGGAGCAGAGGCACGACTTGGGCTCATCGACGAGAGATGGACTAGGAATAGAGTGTAGGCTTTTGCCACTATGGGTAAGGCAGAGGCGAGGCGCGGAGGTCGGCGTAGCAGTAATACGGGAAGGCGCATTGCGCGAAGAAGGATTAGGCGGCGCGCGGAAGTCTAGGGTAGACGTATGAGAGCGTGGGGCCGTGCGGGTGTGGCGCATAGAGGAGCTTGCCGGCTTAAAAGGCGGCGGCAGTGGGTCTAGCGGTCGGGTGAAGTGAAGGAATGAAAAAGAGGGTAGGGGAGAGAGAGCCGTTTGAAGAGAGAGAGAAGAAGAGGAATAGAGATGAGATTGAGAGAGTGAACGAGAGAGAGAAAAAGGGGAATAGGGAATGACAGTTGTGAGAGGGAAATTTGGAAGAAAAATAAGCCCTAATTGATAGTGGGCATTAAAAATTAGGGTTTTTTATTTGGCAAAAACTAATAAATAAGTCGTACAATTTTCAAAAATTGTGAAATTGCACCTATAGACGAAACTCGAAAAGTTAGGAATTTAAATGTCAATTTTGAGTTGAAAATAAATTCGTAACTTGTCTTAAAATTCAAAATTACAAACATAATATTATTTGCACGATTAAGATTTTGCAAGATTTGATCAAAACTGAAGCAATTTCCCTTAAGAATAAACATAACCAAGATACTATTACAAGCGATTAGTCTAAAAATAGTAGAAATTAATTACTTGTAAAAATGATCTTGGTTCAGGGCATTAGAGAGAGAGAGAGAGAGAGAGAGAGAGAGAGAGCGTTAATTAGGAAGGGGCTGAGAGAATAAAATGTGAGCAGGGGTGTTTGAGGAGAGGGTAGAGAAGAATCTAGAGGATTGTGTACTGGAGAGAACATGACTCTCGAAATTCCTGCTAGTTGTCCCATCTCACTCAGATTTGAGCTTGATATCTTAAGTAATACAAATATTTCCTTTTCATTTTTATATGCGAGTTCTATCAAAGTGGCATCAGAGCATTCGATAGCTATGAAAAAGAACGATGAACAACTCAGTGTAATAGAGGAGCACGTCATCGCCATCCACAATGACGTTGGATCTATGCAGCATTAGTTGTCCCAAGTCACGGGCGCTTTGGTGACGATTATGGTGAAGATGGAGCAGATGTTGATCCACTGCTCGGATAAGGAGACGGTCACACCACTTTCTCCTATCAACAAGCCAAACCCCCTGGAGAGTTCGTTTGTGCTCCCCATATCTATCGCATCCGGTGGATCTCGTTGGTAATCCATGGGACCGCGACTTGAGATGGTTGTGTTCACGGGAGATAATCCGGAGGGGTGGATCTCTCGCGTTGAGCTCTACTTCATGGTGTGTCGTTTTACATAGGCGGAGAGACTTGAAGCAAGAGTAATTAGCCTTGGTGGCGAAGCCTTCGCTTGGTTCCAATGGACTGATGGCTATAGGTCGATGGCGATCTAGAAGATGCTATTCTCTGATAATTTAGATGTCTCAAGATGGGGACTCTTGTGAGACATTTCTTGTATTTAAGTAAGGCGACATTGTGTGGGAATATCGACAGTAGTTTGAGATCTTTGCTGCCCGCTGGCACAACTATTGGAACCAGTCTTGGAATCCAACTTCATTAATGGGCTCGGGCCGAACATCAAAGTAGAGGTTTGGATGATAACTCCCAAGGGTCTAGCCCAGATTATGGATTACGCTCGGAGGGTAGAAGAGCGTAACTTAGCCTTTAAGCAGGCCCAGCCCATCCCTTTCACTCTCGGCCGACGAGGCCTACCAATATGTTGGAACACTAGCCCATGATCCTTACCCTATTCATAGTGTAAGCTACCTAAACGACGACGACTCTCCAACACTAACCACACTTGTCCATCCCTGAGCGACAAACATAATGATTTTTCCTATCGAGACGCCCAATTTTGGCGGTTCACAGACGCCGAACTCTAACACAAGTACGAGAAGGGGCTCTATTACAAGTACGATGAGAAGTACTCTTTTGGCCACATATGAATGAACAAAGAGCTGTAGGTCTTAGTTATCCAAGAGGAGGCAATTGGCAACGATGATGTTGAGCAATTAATCTAGACGAAGCTAAGTCTATCAATGCTCTGGAACTAGTGGAACTATCCATGAATTCAATTGCAGGATTGACTATACCACATACGATGAAGGTTTGAGGAACGGTTGGCATTCATGAGGTGGTAGTCCTCTTCGATATCGGCGCTAGCCACAACTTCATTGCCACCGAGCTCATAGTAAGCTAGACATTTTGACCACCGACACGGTGAGGTACGGGGTCATTATAGGCCCGGACATTTCGGTGAAAGGGACGGGCATTTGCAAAAGTATCGTACTGTCATTCCCAGATGTCCAAGTGGTTGAAGACTTCATACCACTAGAACAAGGGAGTTCAGATGTTATCCTTAGAATGCTGTGGCTACGGACGTTAGGGGGGGCACAAGCTAATTGGGATGATTTGACATTGGAGTTTAAGATTGGCGATGCTACAGTCACCATGGCGGTGATCCTTCACTAAGCAAGACCCAAGTATCACTCAAGGCCATGCTAAAGAAACTATTGTTCGAAGGAGATGAGTTCTTGTAGAATTAGGGGCTAGATGAAGAAGTCGTCTACGAGACAGTACAAGTAGCGATTGCAAGCATTTTAGCTCATTTTGAGGCGATATTCATACCAACAGAGGGATTACCGCTAACCTGATCGAAGGACCTCACCATAACTTTATAAGAGGGGAAAGACCCGATTAGTGTAAGGCCTTTCCAATACCCTCATGTGCAAAACATGAGATTGGGCGGCTCATTGAGGAGAAGCTACAAGTGGATGTTATTCGAGCAAACACGAGCCCGATACTATTTGTGTGCAAGAAGGAGACAGTTGCCAGTTTTGTATAGATTAACACGCCCTCGCCAAAGGCACCGTGGCCGACTAATTTTCAATCCCAGTAATCGAAGAGTTCTTGGACAAGTTGCACGATGCTTTATTTTTTTCGAAGCTGGACCTCAAACCATGGTACCATTAGATTCTAGTGCAATCTGAAGACGTTCTCAACACGGCCTTCAGGATCCATAAGGGACACTACGAGTTTCTCGTAATGCTCTTCGAGCTTACCAATGTGCGGGCAACGTTTCAAACACCGATGGGTTGAATCTTCTGCCCGTCTCTTCGTAAGTTCGTGTTCGTGTTCGTCGATGACATTTTGGTATATAGCCCAACCTGGGAAGAGCACCTAAAATACTTGGAGGTGGTGTTGGACATCCTCTAACAAAACAAGCTGCATGATAACTACAAAAATGTGCTTTCTAAAAGATGAAGTTGGATTATTTAGGGCATCTAATCTCGGGTCACAGAGTGGCGGTGGACACCAATAACATTTAATCCATGGTCCGATGGGCGAGATCTCAGAAACTAAGTGAGTTACATGGATTCTTTTGTCAGGCCGATTGTTACCAAAATTTTGTCCCGGGATGCAGTAATATCACATGGCCTCTCACTGATCAGCTCAAGCGGGATAATTTTAATTGGATGGCCGATGCAAAGGTGGCCATCGAGAAGTTGAAGGCAGTGCTTTGTTCGACTCTGGTTCTGGTGCTCTCGGACTTCATGCAGCCCTTCGTGGTTGAGAGAGATGCCTCGGGGTATTGCTACAACCATGACTGTAGTATAAAATGAGGAGTTGTCGATTATGTAGTAAAATTTGCAATTTTCCAACATAACAAGTCTTCGGCACTCTTCCCAGTTGGATTACTTCATCCCCTACCCTTACCTAATAAGGTGTGGGATGATATGAACATGGACTTTGTCGAGGGCCTGCCAACGTCTGATAGTTACGATTCCATTTTTGTTGTTGTGGATTGAATGAGAGAATATGTGCATATCGTGGCACTACGATACTCGTATACGGCCCAATCTGTTGCACACCTATTTATTAAGGAGGTAGTGCTGTTATATGGCAGGCCCCGTCCAATCATTACAGACCATGACTATTTTGGACCGAGCTCTACAAACTCTAAGGCACAGTCTTACGTCAGAGTATGGCATACCACCCTAAGACCGATGGGAAATCCAAAATGGTTAATCGGGAGTTCGAAGTTTACATGCGATGCTTCGCCAGTGACAGACCAAGGCAGTGGGCTAGCTGGCTTCTTTGGGCCGAGTACTGGTACAACATGACGCATCATATAGTCGCAAACAATACACCCTTCAAGGTTCTTTACGATCGGGAGCCACCACTACTGATTCGATACGGAGCTAGAATAATGGTAGTTACTGGGGTAGAGCAACAATTGACCGAGAAAGATGCCATCCTTGAAGAGCTTAACAACCATATGTTGAGGGCACAAGTTCGAATGAAGGTGGTAGAAGATAAGAAGAGTCAAAAGATTCACTATGAGGTGGGCGACTTGGTTTTCCTTAAGCTACATCTATATCACTGGAAGTCTCCCTCACAGGGCCGAAATGAGAAATTGACGCCGCACTATTTCGGTCCTTACGAGGTACTGCAGCGGGTCATAGAGGTAGCACACAAGATCAAGCTTCCAGACACGACGATAATACATTTGGTGTTTCATGTGTCGCAACTTTGACGGGCAGCCGGAGCCTCGTATCTAACTCAACAACTTCCACCCCAACTGAGTGTGGACATGGAGCTGGTTGTCGAACCGGTAGTTTTGTTACGAGTCCAGCCTAGAGAAGGTGTCGATTTGGAAGTGTTGATTTATTGGAAGGGAATATCGGCGTTCAATTCCATTTGGGAGCGCTTCTAAGAGGCTTAGAATCATTCTCGAATACTACCTCAAGGACAAGGTGCTCTTGGGTGGCATGTATTGATAAGCCACCGATTTGTTTCACGTACGTGCGAAGATAGGAGAAGTCAAAGGCCATATCAACTGATAGGACTAATATGACAAATGAGGGAAACGTTGAGGTTAAGAAAGGAAATGCGCTGTTGTAAAACCGAACTTTTTTTTTTATAAATTCCTATTCCAATGTAATATTCATAAATGTTTGAATTTAATGAACGAGAGATTTTCCCGACATTCATGTTATGATCGTCACACAATTTTTTTTAATACAAATTAACAATAAATTTGTGTCGGAGCATTTAAGTGAAGGATGAAATGACATTTTGTTTTGAAGAAAACAAAATGTACTCGCTACGATATTACTTGTAACGATATCGTGCACTTGCAATTTCGCACATCAAGTTTTTGATGCCGTTGTCGGGACTTATTTCACGGTGACCGAGCAAAATAATTCTTTTACTAATTTAACTTCTTTTTCTTTATTTTTATTTTTATGCCTAATTTTTATTATATTTGTTTTTTCTCAAGATACTTTGAGATGTTTCATCGAAGGAAAATCTTGAGTTTTTCTCAACAAGACTCTGAACCGTTATCTAATGCTTGGGAAAGATTTCAAGGTTTAGTTTGTAGGTTTGCTATGCACAAATTCTCGAAGGAATGTTAACTAGAGATCTTCGTCAATGGCTTACGCAATGCAACAAGGAGTTGAATCGAGAGAGGTAATGGAATTACCTCCTTTTACCAACAGTCAATAGATGAAGCCTCCTGGATGATGGAGGACATGGTCGAGTATGACCAATGGAAGAGGATTCATTTGATGAACAACTACGGTTAGGAGAATGATTCAAGCATGAAAGGACCATGGATTGACATTGAGATGGGAAATGTTCTTCAAGAAGCTATGGGTCGATTGCCGAGTGTGACCAACCAATTTATGTTGGAAACCAAAGTCAATCTTCAACTTCAACAAATAGCTATGACAAGGTTGGGACTTCAAATTGACAGCCATATCGCAAAGCGCATGGTTGATGTAAAGGAAAACAATGTTGAAGATTATATGTCAATCTTGACAAGCTTCAACAAGAGTGTGCAAAACAAGGAACTATTCCCGAAGTTGTTGAACCAGTGCTATACAAATAAGTAGATGATCCACTTTGGCCAACATATTCGGCACCTACATGGAAAGTAATTCTCCAATCCAAAGAACAACAAGAAAAAGATAGTCATGTTGAGAGTACGAGCTACAAATAGAACTATCTTGCCAAGATTGAGGGAAAATCAACCCAAGAACCATGGGTAGTGTTGTATGTGACACTTACTATGGTAGAAAGCCACTCTTTGATGGGCATGTGCCTGACAACACCACCGCACTATCCGAAAGGCGTCATCATATCGATCAACGAGCTAATCATGCATAATTTTAGATGGGCGGTACCTGTCGAAGGGAGTGTTTATTCAAGTGTGGGGGTAGAAATAATTTTTTTTTTCTGTTTGTTTATTTGTTTATTGCATTTGAATAAATAGTTTTTTGTTACTAGGTTGAGTAGATTTTATTGGGTGAATTGAGAGCCAATGACAATATTTTCTTATATTTCCTTTCTTTTCTTGCTATATGTCATGTTGATTGATAGTGATGATTGTTGTATATTTGTAGAGTTGACTAGCTTTAAGAATTGTTTAACTTGCTTTTAATTTCCTCACAATTTAAGCACATAGCTGAGAATTCTCATGTTTAGGTTTTTTAGAGAACATGTGTGTAGACTCTCTCAAGGCGAAATCCTAGGTGAAACATGATTAAGAAAATGAGGTTGGCCATCCTTGACCCGTTTGAACCTTTCGTAGCCTACCCGAGTATAAAGCATAACCATAGTCACAATCTTGAGCCAATAAACACAAATCCTTTGTTGAGACCTTCACCTAGCCTAAAGGAAGACCATGTTGTGGTCCCTAACTTGAGCATATTGATTAAAATCATTAGAGCCGGAAGTAAAAGGGAAGATAACTTTAATAGATCATTGCTAGCACAAAAAAATAAAAACAAAAACAAAAACAAGCATACCGAGCCAAAAGAAATAGAGAAAGAAATCATTCTAAAAAAAAGGAGTATGCCGAGATTTAATAAGTGCTAGTGATGTGACAAGGTGAAGTTAGGTTATTGACAAAGGAAAGTAAAAAGAATGGTGACGTGTGTGGTAGTCAATGTGCTTAGATAATGAGCTCACACTTTAATCCAAATGAATCATACCTTAGCCGAGTCCTAACGATAGAAGCTTTAAAGTCCTACTGATTCTTGAGAGTGCGAGGTACATGATTCGTGGAGAGAGAGATTAGAACTAGCTTATGGAATAATGAGAACTAAATTTATCATCAAAATCATTAGGTTCTTCGTTGGCATACATTTATCCAAGACCGACAGCTGAAAACGACTGTCTAATTCACACACACACACAAGGAAATTAAGAGTATAAGACAACATGAACTTAGTTAGGATTCGAACATTGCATGGCATGATTCACTTATATTAACATGACGCTTTGTTTCTCTTACATATAGTTGTAATAAATTAGAGGCATCCATTTCATGAAACTCGACTTGTTTGCTTAGCTTAGAACTTAGAACTTGTTTAGTTTTGAAATTCCATTTAGGTTTTGCTCGAAGGTCAGCAAAAGGTAAGTGTGGGGGTGTGATGCATTTGCATTTGCCTTAGTTTTTATGTTTGTTTTGTTCAATAAAATCCAACTTAATTATTGGTTTGTGATGATATTTGACTAATATTTTCTTATATTTGGTCTTGTAGAGATTTGGTGCAAGTTGAAGAAAGTGCGGGTTAATTCCGAGCTAAAACGAGTTATTTTGTGGAAATATCGGGAGTGATGAAATCAAGACTTCTTACTTTGGTAAGAATTTTCTTCAAGAATTATGGATTTTTATTTATCAAATTATATTCCAAATTAAATATCTTCGAAGGAGCTTTCTAACGGTGTATCATATGCGCGATTTGGACTTATGACGAGAGAGATATAACTATTTGAAAATCGAAGCGCGCAGAAAACCGCCGCGGCGCTCCGAGAAAACCCATAATCGTTCCGTTCGCCGCGCTCAGCGCCGTTGCGCCATATGCCCGTACAAGTGCGCAAATGTGCGAGAAAGGCCCAAAACACACAAAAAATGCCCACAATAGCCCTAATTCGACCTAGACCTAAAATCAGACTATAAATACAACCAAAAACACTTAAAAACATATCAGAGAGACCATAATTAATCTTAGATACCATAATTCTTTGGTTGGAGCTTTTGGAGAGCAGGACAAGAGGCGTCTCCGCCACATAGCCGTTCCTCGTCGTTAAAACTGTTCTTTTTTTTTTGTTTTTTTTTTACTGTTTTGTTAATTCCATTCGTTACGGCTATGATGTAGCCAGACTATTTTACTATGAACAAGTTAATTTCAATTCAATTAGTATTTTTATTCCAGATTATGGTGATTGATTTGATTTATTCTTAATGTTTGCTTGTGTTTGGTCAACTCTTGCATGATATTTTGATTCTGATTAAAAATTCGAGAGATGCTAATTGTGATGTGCAAATAATCAAATTGACATGTGAAATTCTTTGACTAGAGATAGCTTAGTTTTCATGTGTGGTTTATAAAATTTGTGCTTAATGCATTTATGACTAGGAGACCGAAATTCGAGAGATGAGAGATCTTAGTTACGAATAGGATCGTAATTACTTGAGAAAGAATTATGATTAATTGAGTTGATTCGCCATCATCATAGGAATAGAAAATCAATTGGTTTAATTGACGGATACTAGTAAATTGTCTCGGTAAAGTCAACGCTCTAGGCTCTTTTATTATGATTTTTATCTTTTAATTTAGGGAATTTTAAGAAAATAGCCACTGTTTACAAAATAATTTTAAAAAATAGCCACAGTTTCAAAAAATTTAAAAACTAGCCCTTTCAGAAATTTCTGACACGTGTCAGAAATTTCTTACAGCACATTTTATGTGTAATTTTGTTATTGTCAGAAATTTCTTACAGTGTGTAATGGCTAGTTTTTAAATTTTTTGAAACTGTGGCTATTTTTTGAAAACACACAGTTCAAAATGGCTATTTACCTAACTGACCCTTTAATTTATTGTTTTATTTATTTATTTCTGTTTAGTTAATTTGTCATTATTCGTTTCTTGCATTGTTAAATTACTATTAGAATTAGAGTGGTTTGGTGATTTGTGCATAGGTGCTTGTGGGATCGACTCGTACTTGCTATGATATTGCTTGTAACAATATCGTGCACTTGTGATTTCACACATCAGCGCACATGCCTACAATGTTTGGTTTAACGTCGTCAGACGTAAACTAGAATTATTTTGCTGTATCAAGACTACTACCAATCCAACCCATTTCATGAAAAAAAAAAATGTGACCAATTAACCAACTAACAAAACTACTTGTTACAAATAACATCTTGTTGTTGCATCGAAATATATAAATATTGACTAATCTGACTAATATTGTACTTGGTAAAATGAAAAGGTTGAATAATTGAAAAATTAGATTATTCAAGAATACACATTGAATGGTAAGATTACACATTGAATTTCTGATACGGCTAGGCATATTGGGGTATCTACCCCTAGCTTTCGTCTCTAAGTGGCTTCTTATATCTTTGATTCTTCCATAGGACATTAACTAATGGAATGATGTTCAATCTTTACATCTTGTTTTCTGTGTCCAAGATCTTCACCATTTTCTCTTCGTAGGTAAGGGCTTCTTGTATTTGTTTTGGTTTTGGGCTTAGGATATAAGATGGGTCAAACACGTACTTCTTGAACATAGGCACTCAGAACACGTTGTGAACTAATGAAAAATCAGAGCTATGGGTAAAATTGGATGTTACTTTCCCTGTTTGTTGGGATGTTCTCGAAAGATCCCACATATTTAGGACTTAATTTCACTTTATTATCGAACCGTATCATACACTATAATACCTATACCCTCATATGCACGGCATCCCCAACTTAGAACTTACAGGGTCTCCTTCTCTTATTGGCAACTCTGAGCAATTTCAAGTATGTCTCCTCAAGAATAAATTGTTTGATTTCATACTAGTGGACCGGAGAGTGTCATTTTCTTCGTATAGTGCTTCGTCCGGGACTATGGCTTAAGAGGCGAGAACTCTATCAATGATGGCTCCTTATCTAATGATTCGTAAATATCTATAACACTGGCTTGTAAAATATCTTCTAATATCTGAATAGTCATCTCTGATTTTCCACTTTTTGGGAAGAAAAGCGGTGCTGGACTTAGGCTGTATACCGAACGCTTATGTAATTCTAGGAATGTGAAGTGAAAAAGCCATCTCCTTCGGATATAATCATAGAAACGCGAAGCTAAAATTTTTTTCTTCGTTCTTTGTAATACATAATATTTAAACTCAATAAAATATTTTTCTCTAACATAAACATCACGTAAATATACTTTAAAATAAAATCTTATTATACAGACTTTTAAAGTCATAATAAAGAAACTAATATAAATTCATTTGAGAAAACATATATATATATATTCTAACATAAACGTGTAACCCCCGGCCCGGGGGTTAACCGTTACAGTACTTTTTCGATAAACGTGTAGTCGTTGTTGTGGTCAACGACCTTCTTTAATTTAATTATATCTCGTCTTACAATTAGAACTCACTCCGATCGTTGCATTATCCAATTTATAATTGGAATACTTGGGCTTAATTTCTTAGTGACCATTAAATTTGAAATCGACTTATCGAATTTCAAAATGTCACCGTAAGCCCGTAAACTTTTAAGGAATTGTAAAAAAAAAAAAAAAAAAAAGGCCCATATAGAAGAATATTAATGTGCAATCTAGAAGTCTCATTAAAGTCTCAGGTTCCATACGAGACCAAGTAGGTCAAACCAAATTCTACAAGGTAGAATTAAGCTTTTTAAGCCCACTAAGAAGGAGGCGGACCTCGAAAGCCCACCAAGCCCATAACCCGGCCAATGGTCGGATAAGACTTGTGTCCAATGGGCTTAGTCTTGCCAAAGAGATAAACCCAATCCCAAATTGAGCCCGAAACCGTGACAAAAAATGAAAAAAAAAGGATGGAGAGAAAATTAAATTAGGAGTGAATTTGGTCAAAATGGTGGTCAATGGGAAAATCTTAGCCTTTTTATGATTGGTTGATAGATTAATCCAATCAATGCATATAGAGAAGGCCAAAAGAAAAGGTGTCATCATTGGCTTAAAGAAAATAAGAGAGGAATTGAAAAGACAAAGGTCTAGTCTTGCCAAGGAAATAAACCCAATCCCTAATTGAGCCCAAAACCGTGACATAAAAAAAAAAGGGATGGAGAGAAAATTAAATTAGGAGTGAATTTGGTCAAAATGGTGGCCAATGGGAAAATCTTAGCCTTTTTGTGATTGGTTGATAAATTAAGCCAATCATTGTATATAGAGAAGGCCAAAAGAAAGGTGTCATCATTGGCTTAAAGAAAATAAGAGAGGAATTGAAAAGACAAGGGTCTAGATGCTTTGTCTTATTATTAACCATTGGATCAAGATTGTCTTTCCAATCAAGGGTTGAGATGAGTCTTGGTGCTCAAGTGTGTTGCATGGAGTAGGAATTAAATGCCAAGTGGAGGAAACCGGGGTCACGGCAACAAAGCAGAAAGAAGTTGAGAGTGTGTAATTGAAAGTAGTGAGCAATGATGGTAAAACTAGGAAAACCAAAAGATTGCTCTTCCTAAAGCTCCACCATTGGATTAAAAAGGAAGTGGAGGCACCAAGGGTTGAGATTGGTTTGTGACTATAGAGAGATTAAATACAGAATTAAAATTTAAATTTTAGAAAGGGAGAGAGAGAGAGAGACATTCGGCAAGATGGAGAAAAAAAAAAAGAAAGTGAGAGATTACAACACTTTTCTCTCTCTCTCCATATATAAGGTTCACAACCTTTTTGTCTTCTATTTATACACTTCACCACCAAAACTCGAGAGAAAAAACGTGAGAGAGAATAAGAAAAGAAAAGGAAGAAAGAAAAAGAGAAGAAAAGGAGTGCTTGAAAGTGAATCTATCAACTTTGAGGTAAAGGATCAAGCCAAGTTCTCTTTTTCTACGTTGCATGTTCTCTCCTTAACCTTATTCTTCCTAACCTTCAAACTATGTTCTTCACCTTCGCTGAGCCTAGCAAGATAGAAGGGCAGCATGGTATAAGTGTGCATTGACGTGAAGAAGAGTAAGGGCCTACCAACACACATGGATCCAAGCCTAGCCAATCAATCCTAAAGGCCGAGAGCTAGGTATAACTCTTTTAGACCTTAGTATGAGCTTTTGCTAAACTTACTTCGTTTGGAAACTTTTAGGTTGTAAAGGGACATTTCTTTTAAGACCTTGATGAATAGTTTTCCTCGTTGTAAGGTGATTGGCCAAGCACATTGCATGGTGCTCGGCCTATCATCAAGCTCGTGTGCTTGTATGTTATCCTTGTGTTGTGTTCGGGTTTTGTTTGGACTTCGTTGTGAGTGAGTGAGTGTGTGTGTGCATGTGTGTGTGTTCGGCTATTTTCTCACTTTGTATGTGTTGGACTATCTCCAGATGCATGTCTCGGACACTCGTCATCACACACACTCGGTCTTAAAATTTGAAAACCAAACCATGCACACCGATTTCCAATGGATCGGCGTGCACGTTTCAAAAAAAAAAGGGTAGGATAAAAGCAAGTTGTCTGCTTGTGTTTTGCCGTACAATCTAAGAACATCTAAGCCAAGTTTTGGTTAATGAATTATATTTTTGTAATTTGATTCAAGTGCATGTTCACAACCTAGAGATTTACAAATATTTATTCAATCTAGCAAGGTTTTGAACAAACTTGAAAACCCTAATATGAATAGCCAAGGAAGTTGCAATCGTTGTGATTGTTTAAAATGCTTAATGACTTGGTACAAGCTGTTTTTTTCTTTTTTAAAAGACCTTACAAATGAATTTTGAAAATGGTATTAATTGGTTTTAACATAGGCTACGTCTATATGGTTTTCTCTTGAGAAAAAGAGTGAAATATTTCAAGACAAAAAAAATCCACTCAAACTAAACCTTTCCTTGGAAATTAATAGGGTTCAAATTGAAATAATTACAAATAGAAACCATTCATGTTGGAGTGTATGTTTTTATGGAAAAATTTAGAAAAAGCATAGTGTTCGTGTCCTTTAAAGTCGAAACCCGATTAATATTTTCCAAGCCAAACCTGAAGTCTAAGTTAGATGAAATCTCAAAGGTGTATCTCGGGTGTGAGACATAAATGGGCCAAGCCCAGCCCCAAACACATGGAGATGAGAACAAAAAAAAAAAGAGTGGACTAAATAAATCAATCTAGGTAACAACTAAGACTTGGACATCTTTTAGATCCGAGCAATTTTTCTTGGAACAAAAGTAAGTGGACGAATACCACGACTGGATTTAAAAGAACAGTGAAGGCTATCTTGGGCCTTCACCTTATTTGCGGCCTAACTGAGTTGTAAACTGTGAAGGCCACTTTGAGCCTTATTCTAAATCAAGGCCCAAATCTCCCTTTGGGCCTTGTACTTAAGTCTTATATTAAGATGGTTAGGGCCCGAATCCCTAATCGGGCCTTGGGCCTCAAGTATTAGGCTTCTTGATAGCAACCTAGCTAAGCAAAAATTTATTAGAAAACCCATTAAGCCTAATTAGATTCTCCTAGACGTCGACCCCCAAAGCATTTCGAATCCTTTGAACGCCCGAGCACTTAAGAGTTAATTCCAATCTTTTCATTCTCGTGCCACGAGATAAGCGGACTAGCGAGACCATGTCTTTTGTTCAAGGACAAGGAGACGGAAAGGTGATTGGAGCTCAAAGCAAGTCTCCAAAGAAATCTCGAAAGTACCGCGACACCCACTAAGGTAAGTGGCGATGCACCTACGGTACCGAGTGTATATATGTTTGAAATGTTTGCTAGGGTTGCATTAGTACCTTGTGACTAAATGATGAGTGAATACCATACTCTTGTGCTGCATAATGGATAAGCTATAATAGCCGAAAGAGAACCCTAGCGTGACTAAAGCTCGAATAAAACATTGTAAACATGTATAATCAAATCTTTAGATTAGATTTCATAAGCCTCAATAAGAGAGTACAAGATGTAATAAATCTCGTTAGTACGAGTTTGCTCGTACCTAAACTCTACCGAGTTCATAACTCGAGTGGGAGAAGAGGTCGGCTCTAAGCCGGACTTATAATTAAAAGTGAAACAGCTTAATAAGGCTTCATCCCCGGATAGGAGTCGATAAGGGGTACACAAATACAACCTAAATATCGAAATAAAATAAGTCGATGGTACCGCCTCGCTCCAAGAGAAGAGATCCCTAATCCCTTAGGGTGAGCTTATTCCTCACTCAAGCCGGCCAGTTGAGTGTGAGATGAAGTCTGTGTGACTACCATGAGAGTGATCGTCTCCCCGCCTACGCGCTAGAGAAATCGCGGTAACCATCAGTGGATCCTAGATTTGTCAAAGATGTCGAGCTCGATTAATTAAATAATAAAATGATTGCTGTGTGAAAACATTAAGTCCGGAGAGATTCTAACGAGACATTCCACCAAAAGGACTATAGGTAAGCGTGGTGGGTCAATAATCGATCACAAGGCCTTGACGATATGAGAAGCAAAGCTGTGTGCAAGAAACTCGCAAGTGAAGCCGAATTGTCTCCTTAGATCAAGGTGAATCAGGGGGTGATGCGAGTATGCTTAGTACAACGAGATAGAGCTACCTTGCGTAGGAAGTTCGGTTGTTTGAACCGTGTGCGAAGTACTCTACTGTGAAAAAGTGAGAATTAAGAGGCATGGGAATATACGAGGGTAATAGGACAAGTTTGTTACATTGTGGTGTAAAGGGGCGTTAGTCGGTATAGGACGGTTAAACCCTCTTTGTGTGCTTGTTGTAATATGTGAAATTGTGATGGATATAATCCAGGGTAGACTAGTCCTCTCTGCCAATGAAGATCGACGAGTAGGAGCTGGCAGAGATGGTGTGTGTGGTATCCGTTGAAGATGAATACCCGTGGCAATATTTTCCATTCTTTGTTATATTATAAACAATATATATTTTTGATGCTGAGACGAGATCCCGAGAACTTTATGACTTGGATATATAATATTATTATGGTAAAAGACTCTGCGTGAGTCCTATCCTATTTTGAGACCAGGACGTGATCCCGAGGACTCCTATATTACAAGTACAAATTTTATGGCAGTATTTATGCTCCAATAACTTCAAGTACTATCTATAGTAAAGACTTTCGCATTAAAAAAAATTACACAGAATTTCCGCTATCAGAGTTTTGAAAGAGTTTACGAGAGTATGAAAATGTGTTTGTACTCTCCTGTCACGGTCGCAGCCGAGCCGCCGGATCGTGACAAAACGTAACATGACATAATAGGAATAGTTTATCTAAAAATATTTAAATCTCATCACATAAATGCTTTCAAACCCATTGAAAGACAACATAAATTTATATGGGAAAGATTTATGAAAACAATATTGATTCATAGAAATTCTTTGGTTTAAATTACTTAAAATCATAAACGACATTTAGGGTAGAATATCACTAAGATTTTGAACCTTCTTAAAATCATAAAATACATTAATGATCTAAAGATTATTTAAATCATTTTAAATTTCATAAATGAGATTCTCGACTTATAAAACGGGTTTATTTTAAAACCATATCCTGGGAACTTAAACTTTATAAAGTTAAGTAATTCATCTAAAATATGCTAGAAACCACTGGAAAATTATAATCCTTTAAAAGAAATAACAACTTAGTTTAAAATCACGTTAAAAATTATTTTTAAGAAACCAAAACTTTGTTGATTGGCATATAAAAATATGCTCCTTTAAACAAAGTATGTATACTTTGAGTGTTTTGCTGTGGTTCTCTACTCACAATGCCGAACAGACGTGGTACAAGTCAATCATTCTCTCATTCTCCATAGATGTAACATCAAATTGATGGCGTAATGCCTCACTCATCTCGCGCTAAAATTCGTTAGCTAGGGTGCCTTGTTGACGCTCACACCATGCTGAAATTTGATCTTTTAGCTGCATCGAAACTAGATCCATGCAGAGGTACTCATCCACGTGACGAGTATTGAAGAGCGTGTGCTTTCATGCCAAAAGCTTGCTTGAGTCCTTCGTCGAGGACATGAGGTTTGAAAATTCTAAAGGCCTGAGTCGACTTATGACCTTCATTCTTCCTTTACGTACATTTCACAATTTCGTCTACACTAATGTCATCGTAAGTACTAAACAAAACTTAAACACTAAATTTTTTAAAACTTACTTGAATTGTACTGAACAGCCTTGTTCGAGGTGGCGAGATAGGATAACAAGAAAACCGCTACGATACTAACTGTAACGCCCTAGCTTTTCGGACCATTACTTTACCTTTAACTTTACTCTACTTTAGCGGGAAAAAAAAAATCGTAATAATTTTTTTTAAACATATTTACTTCATCAAAAGATATAATGATAATGCCTTTTAGAATAATAACTTCTTTATTACTTAAGAATCATAAATGTCATAAGCTTATTTTGCAATATATAGAATAATATAAAACTTCTCTTGAAACTGGATTAAATACTTAATAAATTATATAACTTGGTTTTGTGGAATAAAATTCGTGGCTTTCTATAACCCTCATCGCTCGCCTTACACTGCCGTTTGCATAATCCAGCTATCACACCATAGATTTTTTACCTACAGTACGAAGGATAACGTGTGAGCTAAAAACCCAGTGAATAACAATTATTTTCTCACAAAACATAGTTCATGGAATGCGTGAAAACTATTCTTAATTATTATTGCATCAATTTTCGTTTAACTTTCATCTTGCTTTATCTTTCATCTTACTTTATCCTTCATCTTAGAAGATCCTTATCTTGGTGCACGAACCTCGTGGAGTGCGCTCGACCAATAGTCAACTAGGGTGTGCAAGGTCCTTGCGACTAAGGCCAAAAGCATTGTAACTTTTCATTAAAAACCGTTCCCCTTAATGTCCTTTATTCGACACAAGGAGAACGGACGAAACGACACAGTTTTAACTTTCGTTATCACTTGATTAATTAAGTGACATAAATCATGATCATATAGAACTTCAAAACATCATAATCATGTGTTATAAATCATTATCATAAAATATGATATCGTAAACTTTGAAAACTTTAATCATGTAAACATTCATCAATCGTAATATTTTTCACATAACATATCATATTATACATTGCGTAACATAAATCTTTCTTTTGAAGTGCTTCGTACTACAGTGAGGTTGTACTCACCTTGAGTCGAGATTTCGGGAGATTAACAATTGACTATGTCGGAAGCGGCAAAACCTAATTCCATGTACTTAAAGTAAGTATTTATGCTAAACATAAACTCTAACTAAGAACACTAACATCCTAGAAAGGAGATAATTTTCACTTTAAATCAAAGGCCGTATAAAAATATGTATTCGAATAAAGATAAGTTTGTAACGGTACGGTAGTAATCACCGAAACGTTCCCAGGTCGATTGGGAATGGTATTATGGTCTTGCTTGAAGCCCAACTTACCTATACAGAACTCCCCGAGGTTCCCAGATAAGTGTGGAGGAGATCACTAAGCATGACTTATTTAAAAACCATTCTTTCTAGACAGAGCATTTTAGTTTTTCATGTTCGTACCTTAGTAAACTAGTCCTTATTAAAAGTTTTTCTTGCAAATAAGAATACTAAAATAAATTGGTTATTTTCTCTTTGAAAAATTGGTTCAAAATTAAATATAAAATATTGAGTAAAAATCTTAATTTTGTAATACAAGAAAATTGATAAGGAATCTGAAAAAAAATGTTCTGAATAAACTCTCATTTTTTTTCAACGATCAACAACTTTATAGTTATAGGATTTTACGGAAAACGTACCAATTTTTGCCTTTCTTTATAAAAAAAATTCGACAATCTTGTAAAATTGGGTTATATACGAAATTCGAAACTGAATTTGGAAAAATCACGTTTCCCATAAAATGTTCAAAATTGATTTTTTTTACATTTCCTCAGTTAATACCGAAAAACTGATTTGGCCTGTAAATTTTTGAAAAACGTCAAAACTCGGGCTGTAAACAAATTTCCAGAATAGTAGTGAAGAAAATCATAAACCTAACTCTTGTTTAGTTTGAAGATCTTTAGACTAAAAATTTGTAGAAAACCCTACCAATATTCTAACATTCATAATCTAGTCTTAAAACATAAAAACGCACCTCGAGAGTCGATATTCGCCTCTCGTTATCTTAATTCCATCGAAGCTGTCCTTTGAACGCTTTAATCCTAGTGAACACATTTTAGGTTAACCTCGAGTAAAGATTACGAAACTTAAACTTAATGGGACTTCTTTTTACCTTAAGAGTAACAACTCTAATTCCTTCTCTAATGGCCGGCCTCTTCTTCAACTTTTCTCCAAAAATTCTTTCTCAAATCTCTCAGAATTTCTACAAAGTTTTTTTTTGGTGCTTTCTCTAAAGTCTTGGTCTGAGGAAATAGTGAAGCCTAAAAGGCTCTATTTATAGGGGAGGTAGGCACATAAGGGGGGTGAGAGAAACGGAAAGAAATTTCTTGCTTGTTTCCCAAATCCTTAATTTCTCAAAAATTTTCGGTAACTTACTTTTTGGTTTGATTTCGTTGAGATAATTAAGGAGATAAAATTTCCTCCTGTTCACATTTAAATGGGGCCATTTAATGGGGCTTGGAGGCTCTTAGGGCTTAAAAATTCGCACAAGGGGTCTAATTTACGAAACTATATCGTTTTAACGTATGCCCTCAAAATTATGTCGTTTTCGTGGACTGGTTCGCGCACTAAACTTTCACCAGTCATAAAATTTTCTATGCCAATCTGATTCACACATATGATACACCGTTAAAAAGCTAATTGATAGATCTTTAAATTGATATGCAATGTGCTGTACAAAACTTGTATATAGACTAAGAATAATTTAGAAATATATCCACATGCTAAATCTCACAATAATGTATCTTTTTCAATCAAATTTATCACCTAAAACGTTAGAAATCATCATTTCTTAAAACACGTCTCATTCTCATAAAAATTATAACCTAAAAGTAGTTGCTCTCATTTAACATGATGTAACGTTAAATAAAACTACATGTCATTCCATAATTTACTTGTAGTTTTTCTTAACTACAAACTACACGCCGTTTCTTCATCCATTTAATTGCTCCGACACAACTCTACCATTAATCTTTCACTAAAATAAATATTGTGATGATCATAACATGAATATCGAGAAAAAATATCTCGTGCATTAAATTAGATTACTGGTAATCATTACATTGGAACAAAAGGTCGGGTTGTTACACACGGAATTCTCACTCACATTCCTATCTTTAAATAGCAAATCAAACTCTTGAAAAAGGACACACCGTATTAATCTCGGTTTGGCCTCATTCTTGGTTAGTTAGTATTTCAATGCAGTATGGTCAGAAAACACAATTATCGTAGTACCAAGAGATATGAGTCAAATTTCTCGAGGTTATACACGACGGCCAACAACTCTTTTTCAATGGTGGAGTAGTTGACTTGTGCATCGTTCAAGGTGCGGGAGGCATAGTAAATGACATATGGTAGGTTACCATCCCATTGTCCTAATACAGCTCCAACCGCGTAGTCACTTACATCACACATGACCTCGAATGGGAGGCCTCAATCCAGTGCCTGGATAATGGGCGTCGAGGTCAATGAAGCCTTCAATCTCTCAAAATTCTCCCTACATTTATCATCAAAATTGAAGGCACAGTCTTTTTGTAGCAACTTGCACAATGGTTGCGCTATCTTGGTGAATTCCTCGATAAACTTGCTATAGAAACCTACATGTCTAGGAAAAGCACGAATTTTTCGTACATTAGTGGGCGGGAGTAAGGGACAAATAAGATCAATTTGGTATTTATCTACCTCAATTCCTTTAGATGATATGATGTGTCCTAAAATTATGCCTTGATTTACCATGAAGTGATATTTTTCCCAATTAAGAACTAAATTTATTTCCATATCGTTTGAAGACAAGTGAGAGGTTGTTCCAACAATGAATGAACGAGTCACCATAAACACTAAAATCATCCATAAACACTCAATTATATTCTCTACATATTCGGAGAAGATACTTACCATACATCGTTGAAATATGACCGGTGCATTGCAAAGCCCAAAAGGCATGCATCTATAAGCAAAGGTACCAAATAGACAAGTGAAAGTTGTTTTGTCTTGGTCCTCTAGAGCAATCACTATTTGATTAAACTGGAGTACACATCTAAAAAAGCAATAGTGAGAGTATTCTGCTAACCTTTCTAGCATTTGGTCAATGAATGACAATGGGAATTGGTTCTTACGTGTGGCGGCGTTTAGTTTGCGGTGGTCTACGCAAATGCACCATCCCGTCTGAACTCGAACTCTTATTGGAACGACTTCATTATCTTTATTTTTTACCACTGTGACACCTGACTTTTTAGACACCGCTTGGACGGGGCTTACCCATTTGCTGTCAAAGATAGTATAAATGACCCCAACATCAAGAAGTTTCAAGATCTCCTTCTTCACCACTTATGTCATAGGAGGGTCCAGTCACCTTTGACCCTCCCTTGATGGTTTTTCTTCCTCTTCTAGAAGGATTTTGTGCATACACAATTATGGGCTTATTCCCTCGATGTTTGCTATTATCCACCCAATTGCCGTCTTGTCCTCTTGAAGCACTTTAATCAATTGTGCTTCATGTTGTGGTTCTAGACCCTTGGCTATGATCACCAGGAGTTTATTGTTGTCTCCCAAAAATACATATTTTAGGTCAACTCTACCGTAGAAGCTTGTTGCACTGAAGGTAACAAGTTTTTGTTGGTTAGTGGCAAATCTATGTAAGAAACTTCCATGTTACCTGTGGGGTGGATTGTGTCTAGAACATAAACCACTTCGATGATGTGGTTTTTCGTGATGACCTCTAAAATTTCCACCTATATCTTGTCTTCGCCATGTAAGTTGGAATCAATCACGTTAATTCCAAAGATGGAATGGACGTCGCTCGGATATCTCATCGTTTCAAAATATTCAAGCGTATCTTCTCTCCATCAAACTCTATCGTAAGCGACCCGTCATGTACGTCTATCTTTGTTCGGGCCATTTTAAGGAATGGTCGACCTAGGACGATTGATGTTGCATTGGGCGAAGTATTGTTTTCCATCTCGAAGACATAGAAATCCGTTGAGAAAACAAGCTCGTTTACCTACACCAAAACATCTTCAACTACCCCTTTAGGGAATGTATTAGAGCGATGTACTAGTTGAATTATAGCACTTGTTTCTTCTAATGGGCCTAGATTTAAAGAAGCATAAATTGAATAAGATATGATATTAATCAAAGCTCTTAAATCTAACATGGTTAAAACGAGTGTTACCTATGGTGCAAAGGATTGTGAATGTGGAGTACTGCCGACACATTCTCCGCCACACTTACCTTTTCATTCCCCTATAGCCGCCTTTTGTTGGTACAAAGATCTTTTAAGAACTTGGTGTAACGAGGGAATTGCTTGATATCATCAAGCAGAGGTATATTGACTTCCACTTTAGGGAAGACATCTAGAAGCTCGCGCTCATTTTCTTCCTTTTTCTTTGCTGCTAACCTGCTAGGAAACAGAGGTGGTGTTATATAATTAGGGACAGGGTTGGTTGTACTTACCTATTTTTCCTTTTCAACGTTCTACTTCTTGTCTTTATCCTTGTCTTAAGGCTGGCTTGCTGGAGGCCGTTCTTCCAGTTCTTTCCTAATCCTAAGTGTGACAGTGCTTGTATTATCCCTCGGGCTTACCATCATTTGTGATGGTAGTTTGCCCGAGCCTTGAGCTTTCATCTTGCTTATAGAGGTGACCGACTGTCCTATTTGTTTTTCCAATAGTTGTAGATGAGTGTGAGTCTTCTGAGCTTGGAGATCATTTTTTTGGGCAAGTTGTGTGTATTATTGTTGCAATTGAATTTGGCTCTGTTGCAATTGTGTTTGACCAGTCACCAAGGTCTTTATCAACTCTTCCACCGACGTATTCCCAGTGCTAGTCGGGTGCTAGAGGTTTCAGTACTGCTGGTTTCGCTGTTAATTGTACCATGATGGGCCGTTCATTGCGCCTAGTGAAAAGTTCTGACGTTGTTGGTTTTCATAACTCAGATTATGGTGGTTTTTTCATGAAGAATTATAGGTGTTGGACAATAGTTGACCTGGAAAGCCGCATATTGCATTAGCCTCTTCCACAGTGTCAGATCGCAGAGTGGGACACATATCAGTTGGGTGCCCTATCATTGCACATATGGCACAAGGTCTTGTCTGCAATGCGTTGCAAATGGCCAATTGTTATATCATGGTCATGAGGTTGGCCAATTGTTGCTCTATAGATGACGTTTGTACCTCATCAACCCGTTGTGGAGTGGGTCGGTGACGACCAAACTATTGAGAATTAGCTACCATGTTGGCAATCAATTATCGTGCTACATCTGGAGTTTTATTCACTACGGCACCACTACTAGCTGCATTTATTACGCTCTTTTCCATTGGTAAGAGTCCTTCATAAAAATATTGGATAAGAAGTTGTTCTAATATCAGATGGTGTGGATAGCTTGCACACAATTTCTTGAAGCGCTCCCAATACTCATAGAGTGTCTCGCCAGTCATTTGTCGAATCTCGCATATTTCCTTCTATCAAATATAGCAGTTGCTTTTGAGGCCGGGAAATACTTCTCTAAGAACTGACGCTTCACCTCAATCTATGTGGTGACTGACCCAGAAGGTAGGAAGTACAACCACTAGGCCTGCACATCGGGCGATCGGATAGTTATCGACGCAAAATTGTAGTACCCGAGCTCAGGCAGGTTACGGAAAGAGGCTACTGATTTTTGACCGAGAGATGGTCGGGCGGATGGCGGTCGGGTTGTCGGGGAGATCGGTCGGGTGGTGATTGGATATGCGGGTCTAAGGCAATAAAGGGACTGATTGAGCTTGTTCCAAAAATTATAAAATATGGACTTGTCAAACCTAAGACTACCTTGACTGCAATTGTACTTGTGTAAATATATTTGGTTGTCTATGTGTATATATATATATATATGCATATATATATATATATATATATATATAAAGACCATATATGTACGTGTTTGTATTATGAGAGGGTCGGCAATGGAGGTGGCGAGGCGCAGATGAGGGAGGGAGGCAGATTGAGGGTGAGAATAGACAATATAATAGCACAAGCATATTAATATAGGTATGATATAAATACATAAATATGTCGGTCGGGCGGGCATCATCCGAGCAGCTCAACCAATATCCGAACCTGTCTGTCGATGGGTGAAGTTCGGTCAGCTTTCGATTGTCACACCATCGGACGGTGATGGCGGCCGAGATTTTAGGCGGAGCATTGGTTGGTTTTACGTCCGGGTTTGATACCCGTAAAATTTGTGCAGGCCTAACAACCACTCATTTGCTGAATCGGCCATGGAGAATGAGAAAGCTCTAAGTGGAATTTATTCTTCAGTCACTCCATCTAGCTTCATACTCGCACAGACTATGTGAACTTCTGTCAAATGTTTATTTGGGTCTTCTCCACTTAACCCATGAAACTTTGGCAACAGGTGGATGAGTCTTGACTTGAGCTCGAAGCCTGCATCTGTTACTGAGAGTTGAATGGATAGTGGTTGTTGATCGAGCACTATGGCCGGCAACTCCTTGAGTGTTGGGTTGTGAATGGCACTGGCCATATCTTCCTCACTTGATTCTGATGGTGCTTGAGGGAAGCTTATTCCTTCAAAGAGATGGTAAGGATTAACCTTTTCTTCTGGTGCCCCATGATTGGGGAATTCGGCGTCTTCCCTTCGGATCTCCTTGTAAAAGTCTCAGATTCTTTGCAATCGGAACTGATATTCTTTGTTTGACATATACCTGAAAACAAAGAATAAACAAGATTAAGCACTCTTAGATAATAAAAGAAAATAAAATATGTGTTTGCTATTGTCGTATCCTTGGCAACGGCACCAAAAATTTGACGGTGTCGTTAGATACGCCAAATTTAACCTCACGATTTTCTACGCTAAACTTGTATAGAGACAAGTAAGGATCGATGCCATAAAGACATGGTTGCTCACACCGATATTAAATTAAACAAAGTAATTAAATGAAGGTTTTAAAAACAGATTGATGCAATACTTAAAAGAAAACAAAGTGAAATACGAGAAATAAATCAATGAGAAACATAGCCAAGAGGAGACTTTCAACCCTAATACGATTCATTTTTCACACTGTCGAGTTAATTAATTTCTTAAGGTTACCAATCTCTTCCAATATAGATTAATTATTCACGCGCCATTTAATCCCTATCAAGCAATTAGAATTAAGCATGAAGCAAGATATAAAGGCCTGAGCTAAGCAATCCACGCGGTAAAATTCAACCTAGGTTTGTTCTAAATCGTGATTGAACACGCGCTCTCCTCATAATTTGCTACCACACATTAGAATTAGTGATTGAGAATCGCAAATCCTAACCAGCAACGTCAATACAATTAAGCAAAACAATGGCCATTTAATCAACTTAATCATAAACAATAATCATAAAACATTAAAACAAACAACCTCAACTGAATTAATAAAATATCAACAGTTTTCACAAATCATCATTTTGGGCTTCAAGGGCCCCTTGACTACCAGGAAAATTAGCCACTTATATTCAATTTAAATCACAAAGGGAATTAAAGAGGAGAAGAAAGAAATTGAGTTGCCGGAGCGTCCACACGGTGGGTATTCAGCGTTGAATCCTCTCCTTCTTTCTTTTCCCTTCTTATTGTGTTGTTAAGTACTTAGAAGATGTATTTTTGTAGTTTTTAACTTCTATTTATAGTCCTCTCTCAATTGGCTTCGAATTAGGCCAAATTTTAGCTTTTTCGCAGTTGCTGACGTCATAGAGCCGCGGCTCTTCTTAATGGTGCCGCGGTGCCCGAGGAATCATGCATAACTTTTTCAAAGGTGGCACCGCGACGCTTAAGGAATGGCGCCGCGGTGCTAATGTATGGAGCCGCTGCTCTAAGAGATGTGCATCGGCGACCATGAAATGCCTTTCCTTTCGCGAGAAGTGTAGCGCCGCGGCGCCTTTGAGTAGGGACGCGGCGCTTGGGCTGATTTTCTCCGTTGGGCTTTGTTTTGCTCTATTTTCGCTCGTTGCTCAATTATAAACCTTAAACATTAAAATTTAACCAATTAGCCATGATATAGAATCCCAAATATTCTAAATGTGAGGAACTTCACTATGAAATGATTAAACATATGTGCCTCATCAGGGTTGAGAGAATAAAACATGAGACGATTCGTAGGAGAGGGTATAGAAGAATCTGGATTGTGTACTGGAGAGAAAATGACTCTTGAAATTACTGCTAGTTGTATTATCTCACTCAGATTAGAGCTTGATTTTATGAGTAATACAAACATTTCATTTTCATTTTCATACCTGAGTTCTATCAAAATATGATGAGTAAAAAGTTTGATAGAAGAACTACTGGATTGAAGAATAAATATAATATTTAAGACATGCTTACCGCTTCCATTGCAAGCTTATCTTGAGTACTATAAAAAGCTGTACATTTTCTTATGCAGCAATTTAAGTGGCTAACAAACTCCATGACAAATATTGACCTTACCAAGTCAATTTGCTATGCCCTTATAACAAAAAAAGTTTATCCACTGAAAATCATAAAAATATTAATGACAGTAGTCTCTGTTTGTACCTTGTTTTTTCATTTTTTGCAAAAGCAAAGAGAACCACCTCTCCATAAATTTCTATTGGGAGGATAACACTATCATCATCAATTACTAATACGCAACTCGTCTTTAAGTATAAAGATTTTATAAGTACATATTGTGGTGAAGGTGCATTACTTGGATCAGTAAGTTCCCATGGTAAGAACGTGTATCCCAACTCTCGTAAAGGAGTAACAATAAATAAGTGAGCATAACTAAGTATATCGTTGAACAAAAAGATTAGAACTGGAAAGCTTACATGTTCATTAAACATGAATGCACACAGAATGGGGAATTCTCTCAGATATCTTATTATTGCCTCCACACCTACAAAAATATCAATTTCCTGCCTGGAGACATATCAGACAGTAATTAGACATGTTGTTTGTGGAATAAAATCTCATTCTTGGATTACTTACGTATGAGGGTTCAGCCACTCACATGCTAAACGCGAGTAATAGAAAATAATCAAGAAATTATGCTATAAGCTTTCCTTGCTATTCTTGGTTATGTTAATCCGACACAATGTGTTGTGAGACCACTATGGTTGGGCTCGCGTTTGTCCTAAGCTCACAACGAATTTATAGGTCATTTCTCGACATCACAATCTTTCACTTTAATCTTTCTATTATTTTTCTTACACAACAAGAGAAGAAGAATTCTCCTCTTGCTAGGGTGGTCGGCAATTTAGGGTTAAGAGGGAGGGAAAGAATACTTTTTCTTTTCACAAAAACCTAGAGAGAATTTGAAAGAGTTTTAGCAATCCAAAGAATTACTTAGATTGTTTTATTTTAACACAAAAGATATATTTAGGCACAAGGTAGGGGAAAATTCAACAATAGAGGTGGAATGAGTTTATGAACTTCCCCAATTTTAAAAATAAAAAATATATCTTTTGATTATTTTCAAAAAATAATATTTAACAAAATTATTGTCTAATAATAATAGGGAAGAATAAGGAAATGGAAATTTTTTTCCCATTTTTCTTCCTCTAATATTCGGCCAAGCATAAAAAATAGGACAATTATTTTTCTCAAAAATAAATTCCTATTTTATTTAGTATATCTAAATATACTTAAACAAAGATAATTCTCATTCTCCTTATTGCTCTAAAATCTACCCATCACCTTGTTAAAAATGAATTGATTTTTCAAATCCTAAACTAATTATAATTTAAATAAAAATAAAATATCTCATATCTTATCTGAATTTGTAATTATCTATGAATTAGATAATTGTCATTTAACTCTCATTATATTTAATTCTTAAATATATGGATAAGTTAGGTAAATAGCCATTTTAGACTGTGTGTTTTTAAAAAATAGCCATATTTTCAAAAAAATTAAAAACTAGTTAAAAAACTATAAGAAATTTCTAACAATAACAAAAATACACATAAAAATACTGTTAAAAATTTCTGACACTAGACAAAAAATTTGTAAGAGATTTCTAACATGGCTAGTTTTTAATCATTTTCAAACTGTGACTATTTGTTAAAATCATTTTGTAAACAGTTACTATTTTCTTAAAATTCCTTACATATATTATTTATATATATATATTATAAATATCTCATGTTAAATCAACTATTAATTTGTAAATTTAATAATCTTATTATCCAATTATAAAATAATAAAATCTCTCTAATACGCCCCTTAAAATGGCGCCATCACAATGAGAGTTCACCTTGTAACATTTTTCTTATTTGTGGTAAAAACACAAATACCAATAATTATGAAAAAAATTAGCTATTAATTATTACAAGAGAATCCTAGTTTGACTTGTTGAGACGGAGCATGGTCCATAGAACCATGAACTCAAGCTTTCATAAACTTGAAAAATCAACTTAAAGCTCTTTAATATAAATCTCCGTTTATTTCTCAAGATTACTCCATTAAAAATCCAGGACTGAACTCTCGAATTACACATATATTATTTATATTAGCTCTGTAAGTTCTCCATTGATATAATCATTACATGATTATCGATCCTTCACAAAATGGTTGATAATCTTAGCCGGATAAATTACCATTTTACCCCTTGATTATGTCTTAGTTCTTATATACCATTGAGTTCACTAGTAAATCGTTAATTCGTAATTACATACAAACTTAACCGTTTAGTTCCATAAGTCAACGCATAAGGGAATTATTTTAATCATTCAGATGCGAATTTCGTATTTGTAATTCAAATTAGAAGCCTTTACAAATTGCGGGATCTTAAAATGCAAGTATTGTGCCTAATTACATTTGAGCTTTCATGAACAAATTATAGAACCCGTCAACCCATATATGGAGTCTATGAATTACTCAAGATTGAGATTAACTACCATATTGTCATCGCTTGACCTGGATCAGAAACTTAATAACGACACGTAAATGAAATTTCTACGATCAGGTTGGTCCAAGTGCTATATAATTTATATTATATAAAATACCTCGATTCTAGTATCTCATACACTGACCTTCCAGATTAGACGGTCGCGTTCATAACGTCATGGATAATATTAGTGTATACGGATTAGAGAGATTCATACTCTTTGATCAATCAATGACTAGTTTAAATATGTTAATTTATAATTTTAATCATTTCATATGTAAAATTCTTTACATATTATATTGTAAAAAATAGCCACAGTTTCAAAAAAATTTAAAACTAGCCACGTAAGAAATTTCTGATAAAATTTTTGCCTACAATCAGCAATTTCTGACATTATTTTTATGTGTATTTTTGTTATTCTCAAAAATTTCTTACACTTTTATGGCTAGTTTTTAAATTTTTTTAAACTGTTGCGAGTTTTTAAAAACACAGTCCAAAATGGCTATTTACCTAACTGAATTGTACTAACATATTTTGAAGTTTAATAAACTTTCATTTTATAATAAAATAAAATAAATAAAATTCACAAAAGATTACTTCTGTTGTTAATATTCAGAAAAATGTTCATAATACTTGATTTCAAGGGCATATTCCTAGCAATCCACCATATCAATTTTGAATCCTAATATTACCAAAACGTTATTTGATAGATCCACGTCACCGGCAACCACGAAGGCGCGGGACGGTGGTGGCGCAGCCCAAAGCAGCGGCCCAGCCACTGCAAACAATGGCCAGGAGCCATCGGCTGCCCGGGTACTACTAAGCGCACACATGCACTGCCCGAGTGTTGACAGGTTGCTAGAACAATTCCAGCAGCAAACCCGCACCACTGGGCGCGCACAGTGGCAATTGGAACGGTTTCAACAGTGTGGGTCGGTTGGTAGAGGGCGTGGGTTTGAGGAAGAGGAGCGACAGATGCACAGGGGTGGGTGACAGGCGCTATAAGACTCGGTTGGGGGCGTAGTGTTGCCCGACTTACGATTAGAAGCTTTGGTAGAGCGTTCGCCAGTGTCGGGTGGGGATTGCTCCAGCGACAACCGTGGTCTTCAGCCGAAACCGTAGGGTTTCAATACCCTAGGGGTTCAATACACTAGGTTTTGATCAAAATAATTTTGAACAAATTTACTTAAAATCCTAACCTGTTAAAACTGGGCGCGCAATTGATCTAAAGCCAAAAATAAAATTTCAAAGGAACCATATAATTAACGATCAACCTCAACCATACATTCAATCATTCATCGCATGAAAAACAATAATATGTTGATAATAAATTGCATAAAATTATGTTGTGCCCATCCTAAACATATCAAGCCTCAAAGAATTATAAACAATATGTAATATGACTGCTCTGAAACAAGCTGTTGGTAATCAGATTACAAAACCCAATAAAATTTGTAAGTTTGATCAAATCAAATATGTGTAGCTAAATAAATAAACGTGATAATTCAATTAACGATTAATTGAAAACAACAAAGTGAATCTCATGAACATATTTAGTTAAAAAAAAATTTTTAAACAATTATCACATAATAATTACTATGTGATCAAGAAATTATACAATTAATCGGATACCGTACGTGTGAGACTGCCAAGAATGGGCTCGCATTTATCCTATACTGTCACGACCCGCCGGCTCGGCCGCGGCCACGACAGAAGAGTCCAAACTCATTTTCAAACTCTCGTAAACTCTTTTAAACTTTGAAAGCGGAAATTCTGTGTATTTTTTTTAAATACGGAAGTCTTTAGTATAGATAATACTTAAAGTTGTTGAAGCATAGATGCTGCCATAATATTACATACTTGTAATATAGGAGTCCTCGGGATCACGTCCCGGTCTCAAAATAAAATACGACATACATAGAGTCTTTTGTCATCATGATATTACAGATCAAAGTCTTAAAGCCCTCGGGATCTCGTCCCAGCATAAAAAACATATGTTGTTTATAATAAGACAAAAGTGTGGAAAATATTGCCACGGGCATGCATATTCATGGTTACCACACACATCATCTCCACCATCTCCTACTCGTTGATCCTCGTCTGCTTCTTACCTATAACACCGAGAACCTATGAGTTGATAAACTCAGTAACGGCGAACTAGTCTACCCTAAATGGTATGCATCGCATGTTCACGTATTACGGTAATTACATAGAAAGGGGTTAGCCGTCTCATACCGACTAACACCCCTTTACACAAAAAATACATCAAAGTTGTCCTATTACCCTCGAGTATTCCCATGTGTCTCATTTCTCATTTTTTCACAGCCGTGTACCTCGTACTCGGTTCACACACTCGAACTTCCTACCCAAAGTAGCTCGATCACGTTGCACTAAGCACAATTGAATACACAAAGTAGCTCGCCTTGCTCTGAGGAGGCAACTCGACTACACTGGCGAGTCTCTTGCAAACAGCATCGCTCCTCGTATCGTCAAGACCTCATGATCGGTTATGGACCCAACACGCTTATTTATAGTATTTCTGGAGGAATGTCTCGT
This sequence comes from Boehmeria nivea var. tenacissima, assembly GCA_018132145.1. NCBI lineage: Eukaryota > Viridiplantae > Streptophyta > Magnoliopsida > Rosales > Urticaceae > Boehmeria > Boehmeria nivea. The sequence goes on from CM030881.1 coordinate 4,873,579, forward strand.
TAGACTCTCTCTGGACTTAATGGTTTCACGCAATAATCATTTTATTATTTAATTAATTTATCGAGCTCGAATCTTGTCACGTCTGGGATTCACTGATGGTCACCACGATTTCTCTAGCGCGCAGGTGGGGAGATGATCAATCTCCCAGTAGTCACACAGACTTCGTCTCACACTCAACCGGTCGGCTTGTGTGAGGAATAAGCTCACCCTCAGGGAGCAAGGCTCTCTCTCTCGGAGCCAAGGCTCTCTTCTCTTGGAGCCAAGCGGTACCATCGGCTTTTATTTCAATATTTAGATTGTATTCGTTTCCCTCCTATCGACTCCTTTTAGAGGATTGAGGCTTATTTCAAATTTCTGTCCCTCCTGTCTCGTTTACCGAGGAATCGGGACTTTAAATCTGATATACTTTCCCTCGTCAGATCACGAAGCTGACGAGGATTTGGTATGTTCGAATCCCCTTGTCAGATCGCACAGCAGACTGGGAGTTGGTATGTTTGAACCCCCTTGTCAGATCACACAGCAGACTGGGGTTTCACAAGAGGCTTCTTTACAATTTTAGTTTATGATTTTAATGCACCGAATGGACTTCTCACGAGTCCCACACGTTGGCCTCTTATATTTCGGTTCGAGACCCATCATTTAATCGTTCGAGGGGTTCACAACAAACATACATTAGGCTGGGTAGGTTTTCCTATAAGATTATTCTGACGGAACACAGTCCGTAAGGCATAGCGCACAGGGAGTACCGGGCTATGCCGTTAGCATTATGATTTACCGATCCTCGAGATCGATACCAAATTCCTTTCATAATCCTGTAATAAGTAATTATTCATGATGATTTACTCATTCTTTAGTAAATCAAAGGTTCAGCCTCTACTTTGGTATTCACAGCCTTAGTTTATTACTTGTAGCTCAAGGCCACTTCCCTTTGTCATTAAGCTGTTTCTCTTTCACTTATAGGTTTGGCTCAAATTCGACCTTCTTCTCGCACTTGAGTTGTGAACTCGGTAGAGATCCGAGTACGAGCGAACTCGTACTAATGAGATTTATTACAGCTTATTCTCTCTTATCGAGAATTATGAAATTCTAATCTAAAGATTAGATTATTTCTAACTCTGAACGTTTTATTCGTATTTTATTCATGCTAAGGTTCTCTTTCGGCTAATATGGTTTATTCACTACACGGCACAAAGATATAACATTCACACAACATTTTATTCAGAAAGTACTATGCAACCCTAGCAAACATTTCGCACATATATACACTTAGTGCCATAGGTGCATCCCCACTTACAGTTATAGGCGTTGCGGCGGTTCCAAGGTCTTTTCGGGAACTTGTTCTGAGCTTCGACCACATTCGTGTCTCCTTGTCCTTGAATAGAAGACATGGTCTCGTTAGTTTGGCCGTCTCACAAATACGAGACGAACTATCAATTAGTTAATCTCTAAGTGCTCGGGTTTCCATCTTAAACTTTCATAGACGGTCTCTCGTCTTTTGAAATCTTCGGACTGTTCAAAGTCCGTCTGAGCTTAAGAAAGTCAAATCCAAACTTGATGGATTTTCTACTGACTTACTTTGATTGGGCTACTTAAAGTGGCCCACTACAAGGTTCAAGGCCTTCTTACATATTTGGCCTCGATACAAATGGGCCTTAGCCAATTCTGAGGCCCAAACGGGTAACTTGGGTTTTCAACAAGGTGGAGGCCCAAAGTGGCCTTCGCAATTTAAAATAGTTTGGCCAAACAAGCTTTGGGCTTTAAAGAATAAGACAAGGCCCCAAATGGCCTTGACATTTTATACGTGTCTAAGACGGGATACTTATCCACTTAACATTTTCATAGAATGCTTTTGAACACTAAGCTTAATTCATAAGCTCTCTTTTATTTAAAAAGTGTTCGTTAAATCCTTTTTCAATTAGGATATATTTACAAAACGTTCTTGGGCTCGGTTTAGTGGTTTTCACGCATTATAACCGTTTCTTAATAGAAAATGCTCGGTTTCGAAGAAACCGAGTCTCGTTTCATTTGAAAAAGCCCGTTTAGTTCAATTTGAACAACTACGGTTCTCATCTCACTATGTATGGGCTGGACTAAGTCCATTTAAGTCTCAATACCCATTTTACATTAGTTTGAGACTTCCTCGAACCTTTGGTTTCGACTATGTTATGAAAACGCCGTTGAGCCCTTAAACTTAACTCGTTCTTTTATCATTCTTAAAATTGATTAAGGGCAGAAAGCTTTACATTTGAAATTCTTATATGTTTGATATTCAAACCTAACTTGATAGATGAAAATTGGTGCACAATTTTCAATTTATAAAATCATGGCGTTTTGAAACTAGTTTCGTGACATCACGCGAAAGCGTCGTTTTCGGTAAAACGTTGTTCTTCACTTTTTCCAATTCTCATTGGTAACACCAAAATAAGTTGCTTCTAGGTTCTAAGGAGATTTGTCATTCCTTTTCGAAACCTTTCATCGAAGCTTTAAATCTTGCATGAAAATGATTCTCGAGCTAAATGCTTTCAAACCGTTTTCATGGGTTTTGACCGAGACACTTATCTCACGGTGTCTTTTTGGTTTCCTTTTTGTTTTTATCATAAAAACTAATTCAAAACAGTAACTTAAACATTCAAACAACAATCAAACAAACCATGCTAATATTCACAAACTTGGATTCGGATTTTTACAAGAAATTTACCAAATTTTATCTTTTGAATGGTTTCACTTCGGTCCGTTGGAAACCGTCATGTGCATGGTGATTTTCAAAAATGTTTCAACATAAATAAGCAGCCATGCAAGGACATCAAAAGACAAACAAAAACTCAAGGTCACAAGAAATCTGAACCCTAGACATGCAAGCTAAATAAACAACACAAACATAACCGAGCACGAGTTGAAATATACGGAAGCTAGCCGATCTAGCTTCCTTAAACTCGTGCTCCGCAAACTTAAACCAATAGAGGACATGCAAACAATTACAACTCAAACCTATTTTATAGCCATGGTTAATCTAAAGGAGGCTTACGGAAAATTGAAAGATCCTCACGTCACTCTAGGATTTAGAGATTATACCTAGCTTTTGGTCCGGGATTTTCCTTGTTTCGCTACCTCCTTGGCCGGCTTGTTCTTGATGGTTTAGCTCCAAAACCACTACTTGTGGCTCCTTGTCCTCTTAGAGCAGAATATAAGGGAGGTTTTAGTTAGGTGTTTTGATACGTAAAATTATAGAAAGGCTAGAGCAAGGTTACGGTTTTACTTACCTTGGAGGAGCTAGGGATTCGAAGCGTTCCTTGCTTCTTCTTCTCCTTGCTCGGCCACTATCTCTAACTTTAGCCTCTAATTTCTTTTCTTTTTTTTACTTTCTTTGTTTCTCACTCAAAGTTTTCTCTTTTCTCTCTATAGCCCACGGTTTTCTCTCTCAAAATTTTGCCAAGGAAAAGCAAAAATGGGAGCTTAAGAGTCAAAAACCCTTTTATCCTTGAGAGAGTTTAGAGAGAGTTTCACTTGTGTGTCTCTCTCTCTTGGCCAAAATTTTGCACTCTCTCTCCTCTCCAATATTTTAATTCCTCAATAAATCCAATTGATAAGTTTCATGTCTCATCCTAGCCCTCAATCTCTTCCATCAACCTATCCTACGGTTGAGATTTACTTAGAGAAAACTTTTCATTTCTCTAGACACTCATCATTAAGTTGCATTCTCCAAGCAACTTAATGACTATTCCCACACTCTCTCTTCTCGTCAATGGCCGAACATTATTCATGCATATTCTCCAAGATTTTAATTCCAATAATGCTAATTAATTGATAATTCCAATCAATCTTGGCTATTGATTCAAACTTGATGGTTAAGGGATTCAAATCCTATGGCTAGGATTTAACAAAAGTAAAAACACCAAGGCTTTTCATTTTCCCTTCTCTTTTCTTCAAAATAGTGCCCATGAAAAAATCCTTGGATTTATTTCATTGGTTCATCACTTATCTCACTTAAACTATTTAAACACTCAACCATCTTTCCACACATTGGGCCCACGGTTTTAACTTTGATTTTGGGCCTAAATTTATTTCCTTAACACACTAAGCCCACTAATTGTTAATTACGGTTAGTTATGGTCTAGCTCGAAGGGTCGGGAACCTTTCTCGAGGCCCGTTTTTCTCGAAGAGGCCTAAACGCCCATATTCCGATCCATCGGTTGGAGTTTTGACCTAATTCAAATTCCAGCTAACCCGAGACTTAACGTGACTTTCTTATATCACTAGAAACTTCTAAACTACTGTTTAGAAGTCAAATATCAAATTATATGTGGTCGTTCTGAGCTCATTCTGTTTCTTTAACCGTGTTTACACGGTTTATCTCGACTTTTCGAGTTTAAGTCGTTTCGGCTTCGTTTTAACTAGGAATGGTTTCAAATTTAAAACTATGGTTAATTATATGATTATCATATTTTAACCTTAAAAACAGATTAAAACCCAAAAAAGGGTCTTTTTTTCTAAATTGGGCCAATTTTGTAATTTTTTAAAAGTTCAGGGACTCGCGGTACAAATTTGCACTTTCAAGGAGTCGATATCGAATTAATGGCCACTAAGAAAATGAGCACATGTATTCCAATTATAAATTGGATAATCCAATGATGGGAGTGAGTTCAAATCGCAAGACGAGGTATAATTAAATTAACGAAGGGTCGTTAATGACAAAAACGACTAACTTGTTTGTCGGATAAGTACTGTCAGGGATAACCCCGGGGGCAGGGGTTACATTAACTCACAACGAATTTATCGTTCAATTTTCAACACCTCGATCTTCGACTACAATTCTCAAATCTCACTAGAACACGAGTGTTGACTCTCTTTATTGTTTTTCTCACACAACAAGAGAAGAAAACTTTTCTCTCATCTTGCTAGGGTGGTTGGCGATTTAGGGTTAATAAGGAGGGACAAAAAACTTTTGCATTTTACAAAAACCTAGAGAGAATTTGGCAGAGTTTTAGCAATCCAAATATTGGAATGACTTAGGTTATTTTCCTTTGCCATGAAAGACTTAGGTTGTTTTCCTTTGCCACGAAAGGTAGGGTAAAATTCGTCAATAGAGGTGGAATAAGATTAGGAACGTTCGCAATTTCAAAACCTAGAATTATCCCTTTTAATTATTTTTAAAAATATTATTTAACCAAATAATTATCTAATAATAATAATAGACAAGAATAAGGATCAAGAAAACTTTTTTCTACCTTTTTTCTTCCTCTAATATTCAACCATGCATGAAAAATAGGGCAATTATTTTTCTAAAAAATAAATTTCTTTTTTCCTATTTTATTTAGAATATCTAAATATACCTAAAAAAAGATAACTCTCATTATCTTTCTTTCTCTAAAATTCGCCCATCACCTTGTTAACAAGTAATTGATTTTTTAATTCCTAAACTAATTATGATTTAAATCAAAATAAAATATCACATATCTTGTTTGAATTTTTAGTTATCTACTAATTAGATAATTATCATTTAACAGTTTTTCATATTTAACTCTTATATATATATATATATCATATTTAAATCAATTATTAATTTATAGTTTAATAATATAATTATCAAACTACAAAATGATAAAATCTCTCGAATATGCCCCTAATTAAAATGGCGCCATCCCAAAGAGGGATTTCCTTGTGACATTTTTCTTATATGTGGTAAAAAAACACAAATACCAATCATTTAGAGAAAATAATTAACTATTGATTATTCCATGGGAATCCTAGTTCAATTTATTGAGACGAAGCGTGGCAATGGACGTGAACTCAAGCTTCAATAAACTTGAAAAATTAAATTAAAACTCTTTAATATAATTATCTGTTTATTAATCTCAAGATTGTTCCATTAAAAATCAAGTACTAAGCTCTCGAATTAAACATGTGTTATTTAGATTAGCTCTACGAATTTTCTATTGATAAAATCGTTACATGATTGTCGATCCTTTATAAAATGGTTCATTAAATGCCAACTTGGTCTCCCGTTCCCATTATCGGCGACGACAATATTTAAATTTGTGGTCACCGATATTTTTATAAAAATTTATTATTTTATTTTTAATTAATATTTATTTATTAAAAGTATATATTTCATTGAACAACATACTAACTATTCCATTGAAAAACATAGTAATCATTTCATTAATCCATGACAATACCAAACTATTCCATTCAACAACATACTAATTATTCCATTGAAACATAACAAGCATTGAACAACAAATCAACAATAATCATCACAATACCAAATTATTCCATTGAGCCACAACAATACAAAATTACTCTATTGAACAATAACAAGCATTGAACAACAATAACCAATATTAATCCATCACAGTCCTATCAAATTAGCATTCACATCCAAAGCACTCAACAACACATTAATCCATCACAATCACATGATAAAAATTAATAGATTAAAGTTAGAGGCCATCGAGGCCAGAGGCAAAGGGAGTAAAGACCAGTGAGGTCGGAGGTGGGGGCGCGGGGTCTAAGATGTGGAAGACAGAGGGCGGAACGCCGGGCATGGGGTCTGAGATACGGAGGGCCAGAGGGCGAAAGCACGGGGTCCGAGGTATAAAAGGGCCGGAGGGCGGCAAAGCTGCTAGGCACAAGTAGCGGGGTAGAGGAGCGGAAACGCCAGAGGCGGGTGGGGGCACGAAAGGGCCGCAGGCTAGTGGAGGAAAGCGGCACAGTGTGGAGGGGGGTGGAGGAGCAGGACGCGAAGTGGGTAGGGGGCGGAGGACACGGGATAGGAGGGCAGCGGGCGGCGGAGGCGCGAGGTCAGGGGCGGAAGAACGAGGTGGGGTTCAGTGAGCTACTAAAGGGAGAAGAAGACAAGAAGTATTAAAGAGAGAATAAGAGTTTCCAAAAACTTATTTTACTTTGCGAAGGTTATATAAAAAGCGAATTTGGTATTTGGATATTTGTTGCATAAATGATCTGGTCAATCATGAATGATTGGTTATGCAACCCTGGAAATGGAAATTTTCTTTAAATGATGACGAGATAACAAAAAATTGAATTTCTTTGTTTTTATTAAATGTTCATGGAGTCTAAGGGTTGATCAATAGATTATTCAAAGTCTCACGAGAGGGCTTAAAACCTTTTTTTTTTTTGGCAACCACAACACTTTTATCAGCGACCACAAGTGGTTGCTGATTATTTTTTTTTAAGAAAGTCAAAAATTAAATTAAAAAATTAAAAAATAAAACTAATAAAAAATAATTTATAATTTATTTTCAGCAACCACTTGTGGTCGGTGATTATTTTTCCCAATAAAAATTTCGCGGGAACCACCATTTTCGCCAAAACATAATTCCATTTAATTATCAGCAACCATTTATGCATGGTCGCTGATATTTTTCCCTACAAAGGGAAAATATCCCGCGTAACTTTCGGTTGCTGATAGTATTTGGCGACCACTAATAGTCGCTAATAATGTATTTTCAGCAACTACTTGTGGTCGCTGATTATTTTTCCCAATAAAAATTATGCGGGTACCACCATTTTTTCTAAAACAATCCTTTTAATTATCGGCAACCATTTATGATCGCTGATATTTTTACCCATGGAAGGAAAATATCCCGCGTAACTTCTAGAAATTACCGATAATATTCGGCAACCACCAATGGTCGCTAATAATGTATTTTCGGTAACCACATGTGGTTGCTGATTTTCACGACAAATAAAAATAACGTTTCGGTCGCTTATTTTATTAGCGACCACTTGTGGTCGCTTATAATCAGATATCAGCGACCACAAATTATGGTCGCCAATAACGTGGTCGCCGATAAACATAATTCTTGTAGTGTAATTAGGTACCATTGAGTTAACTAGTGAATCGTTAATTCGTAATTACTTACAAAGGAAACCATTTTGGCAACATATAAATAAACCATTTAACTATTCAGTTGTGAATTTCATATATGTAATTGACATTCCCAGGCGTTATAAACTGCGGGATCCTAAAATGCAAGTATTGTGCCAAATTACATTTGGGTTTTAACAAACAAAATAAAAAGGAAATTTGATCTCATGTCACATTTGATATTCAAGTTTGCAACTTATGTCACTATTACATGTCATGCCACTTTTTTCACTATTAAATACTATGTTGCCCTTTCTCCCATCCGGTCTTCCTCATTAGTAAAAAAATAAGGGGCAATTCGGTCAAATCCACTACTGAAAAAGTGGTATGGACCGCAAACCCTCTTTAAGAGGCATTTTTCAAAACAAGCTGTCCAGAAGTGACATATTTCAAAATTTTTCCAAAATAAAGAACTCGTCAACCCATAGAAGGAGTTTATGTATTATTGAAGATTGATATCAATTATCATATGATCATCGCTTGACCTGAATCATAATCTTCATAATAATACTTAAATGAAGTTTCTATGATCAGGTCAGTCTGAGTAATATATAATTAATATAATATAAAATACCTTCATTCTAGTGTCCCGTACACTGACCTTTCGGATTAGACGTTTCGGATTAGACGGTCACTTTCATAATGTCATGGACAATATTAGTGAATACCGATAAGAGAGATCCATACTCTTTGATCTATTACGGACTAGTTTCAATTTGTTTATTTATAATTTTAACCCCCTCTTACGTAAAACTCTTTACATACTAAAATTATAATCGTATTAACATATTTTAGAATTTGATAAACATTGATTTTATAATAAGATACTATAAACAAAATAACAAATGACAACTTCTTTTATTAATATTTAGAAAAACGTTCAATAATCTAATTTTAAAGGCATATTCCTAACAATCCACCGTATCAATATCTCCAATCTCTTTTTGCATCACAAGGGTATTATCAAAATACCACGGCCCCATCGCCAGAACTCTTCTCCCCTCCCATGTTCGCTCAAAGGCGTAAAAGAAAACATCGTTGTTGACATTCCGGATCGACAAACCCCCCTCAACTCTCCAAATCTGGGTCAATGTTCGCTTGAAAGCCTCCCTATTGAAAGATCTTCGGGTCAACACCTTAGCCAAAAGGCAATACTGTCAGAATCTCCTTACCTTTCACAACCAATTCGTCACTCACCCCAAAACCCCTTCTTCATCAACGGTGATAACCAAAGAATTTCACTTTCCCATAATTTCTTCCATCTATTGACCATACGCCAAATCGCAAACCAACACAAGATAACACTGGAATAAAAACAAGACTAAGAAAGGAAAAGATGCCCAACTCTGCGAGAAAATCCTAACTCTCATAGAGGAGACCACCTAGACAGACCACTTGAGTCTTAGTGCCCCGTACGTATAATGTAACGCTATATATGTTAGAGTAATGCCCAAAAAGGAGACTAGTTTTGTTATTTTTAATTTGCTGATTAATAAAATAAGTAGAATTTTTCATGAATTTTTGAGATTTATTTTATTTATAAATATTCATCAATATCCATAACATATTATGTAACTGAAATTCTAGTATATAAGTTTGTTATATACAAAGGATTAGAATTTTGGTTAATATGTTTAAATGAGTTCGTGATTGATCAAGAGTGGGTGACTTGATCTGAAATCACATATGCGGTCCACTGACATATTAGATGCGATAACCTTATCCGGGTTGTCGGTGTGGTGACACTAAGTGGAAGCATTCTATATAATTAGATTATATAGGACATGGACCGACTCGATTCCGAAGTGTCGTTTAAGTACCAGTACGATACTCGTCTCGAAGTCATAAGATGATCATATGAGAATTGATCTTAATCCTGAGCAGCCACAGACCCCTAGGTTATGTTGACGGGCCTTTTGATTTGTTCGTTACGGTCCATGATTGATCTGGGCTAAATACTAGCATTTTGGAGGTCCGAAACATGATCACTGGGGAATGAGGTTTCATAAATGTGGAATCCAGCTTCTGATAAAAAGGAAGTTAAAATTGGTTCCCTTAATGTTTTGATTCTAGAATCGAACAATTGCGCGCACATTGATGATTAAGATCATAAATGAATTGTTTGCTAGTGAATCAATGGTACTTAGGGAACAAGATATGATCTGAGTGATGAACGTTATATTCACCAACTCATATCATGAACCAATCTGGAGGGTCGAATCTCATGAAATGATTATATCAATGGACAACTCACCGAGTAAATTATTCTAATAATTTCAGGAGTGCAATTCCGGGTTTTTAGTGGAGTAACCTCGAAATTAATAAATCAAATTTTTAAATAAAGAGTTTTAGTTAATTATTTGTTTTTATTAGAGCCTGAATTATTAGGTCCATGGTCCCCGAACCGACTCCATCAGATCGATAGAGATACTCTAATAATTAATGGTGATTAATTCTATTTTTCTCACATTTATTTGATTAATAGTTAATTCGATAATAGACAATTAATTTTAGTTATTTATTTAATTATTAAATAAATAATGGTTAAAATTAATTTAATTTAATTTTGGAGGGAATTATGAAAATAGTTTATTTTGGAGGCAATCAATTTAAATAAAATAGTTTTATTTAATTGTTAAATTATCCAAGAATTGGATAAATAAATAAATAAAAAGGAGGTATTTTGTAGAAATTCTAATTAGATTAGGATTTGTACAAATTTATTTAAAATAGGATAGTTATCCTATTTGTAATAGGATTCAAAATAACTAATCCTAATTGATTATCTAAAAGTTAGATAATTATCTATTTTGGATATTAAAAATAGAATTAGATTGCATTTAGAATTTGATTATATATATATATATATATAAATTTATGATATATATACATATATTAATAAGTTAAAATTGCAAACTTAGTTTTGAAAAGTTACCGATTAGTTTGATATTCGTATATACTAATATATATATATAATTATATTAAGATATATATGGATATAATGCATTTTGTTTTAAAAGGCTGCCGAACTTTTTCTAACCGATTATATATATATGATATACAATTATAATATATATATATATATATTTATATATATGATATTTTAATATATCCAAAATAAATAATAATAGGTATTATTTTTAATCCAAGTAGGACTTGGAGTATGCGTATTAAACACCTCCTTCTTCTCTCTATAAATAGGACCCTATTCTAAAGAGAAAAACCCAATTTTTGCTACACCAGCATATAAGCTCATAAGCCTTCTTGAGAGATTTTCTAGAGAGAGAAGCTCCCCTTATAATTATTCCTATAGCCTAATTATATACTAAAATAACGTGTGTGAGAAAAATTTTGAGTGAGCCCACACTCTCGTCTCTTCCCGATTCGAAGGCACGGTTTGGAAGATTGTGGTATCGGCAAAGCGAGGATTCCCAAAGGCCGATAAGTTCGTTTCGAGCGTTCTCTTAGCCCAACCTTGGCGGTCTTAAAACGCACGGCGTGAAGAGAAGAAGTCAATCACTAGAATCTTCTTGGAAATTCTTGATCTCTATAATTTATTTATGAAATAAATTTTGTGCATATTTGTATGCTTGTTTGCTTTTCTAATAAAATTATGAAAAGATCCTTGTTCTATTTTCTTGATGGTTTGATCAAAGTGTTTGATTATAAATTTTAGAAATTTTTCCGTCTTACATTGAACTTTTGTGTATTATTGCAAATTTTTTCCAACAACTGGTATTAGAGCGGTCTTAATTTTATTAGAAAATCAATTTAGAATGTGATTCTAATTGCATTATTGAATGGTACAATAATTGTTGATACATGATATGTATGTTTTGATTGATTGTCATATTGATGAATGAATCTTCGATTGGAATTGGTCGTTAATTGTGTAGTTCTTTTGGTTTAATTAGATTTGATGTTCGCCCTTAATTTGGGTTAGGAATTTTGTAATTTTATTTTATTTTATATTATGTAAATTTATAAAATTATGTAAATTTCACAATGATCATCAAATCAAATTCAAGAAGACATTGTAGGACAAAAACTTAGGGTTTGGTGAAACTCTAAGTGGTGGATTTTGGTGGCCAAAATTCTAGAATTTTGACCCTAGGATAGCCACCACCATAGGAGGCAAAAATCCTAGGTTAAGACTCTAGGGTTGATTGGCCAATGATGGGCCCTAAACCTAAGGTTTACAAACCCTAGGTTGCCTGGCCCATTATAATAGGCCCATAGGTTTGTGAAACCTATGTTGGCCCGATCCAAAATTAAGAGTATTTTAATTTTAGGTCAAATCCACAATGATGGACCCGAAGATGGACTTGGAGACGAAGCCCATGAAAGGGAGACTCGTTAGATTAGTTTTATTTTATATTATTTATTTATTTATAAACCAAAGGAACTCGGTCAATTCCAATATTTTTATTTTTATACTATATTTTTATATTATGTCATGCACGTCACATGTCATATAGTATAGGAGTGCCATTCAATATTATGTTCCGCTTGCATCATTTATTCATATTGTTAATACGATTAATATGTAAAATGAGTAAATGATGGATTGGTTATTTTTAAAGTGTTTAAATTTTGACCAATACAATTTGGGACTTATTCAATTAAAATTACCTAAGTTGTTAGGAGTAGATTTTATTGAATAAGTTGAGCGGAGCGAAAAGACTTTGTCAAAAAGACCGATAAGAGGTCTAAGGTTTGGAAGAATTTTAGCGGACCATTGTGACCCCCCTTCTTACTTAGAAGTTCTTTTTTGAAGTTTATAATTTCACGTAGCACTAATTAGGTTTAATTATACATGAGATGCTTTATAAACCAAAGATAAGTGCGTCACGAAAAGACATATTCTAAGCATATTTAAAAGGGTTTTAAATGGGTAGTTTAGAATCACATAGAATTTAATTCTACACTTTTTAAGTTAATAATTAGATTATAAACCTAAAATCAATTTCATCTAGTTAAATGTTAACTTAGGTTTAATAAAATACAACATTAATAGTGAGTTTATGGTCTCCATCGTTGATTTAGCACTGTGAGGGTCAAGCGGCGCCTTGAGGCGCTTCGATTTCGTCCCCCTACGGGTGGTGTCCGCTTGGCTCAATACCAAGGCTAGGTCTCGTATGATAGATTTTTTGGATGTATTTCAAGTGTAATCTACCCTACGGCGGCACATCTTGAGTTAAGTCTGAGAAATAGAAACGATGGGTTAACTCATAAGACAAATCAAATGTTGACTTGTCTGGCCAAACTTTCCCACTTCGGCATTTAATAGGCATAGAAATAACAGTTATTTTTGTCGTGCTTATTAATCGAGAAGAGTCTTGGTTTAATTAAATGAATAATTGACTTACCCTAAGGCGGCACTTTATTCATGGATAACCGAACTGTCGAGGGAATAATAACTTAAAAGGTTTTAGTATTTTTCCTGTTGCATTCATGCATACACATTTATTATTCTCGAAATCATGACGAATGTCTTGTCTCAAACTTTTTTAATTTCTATTTATTTTTATTATCAGCATTTTTAATATGTCGTTGGGAAACCGTATTACCGCGTTAGTGTCCAAAGATGTGCTAACTGGTGACAACTTGTCCAAATGGAAGAGTTCCAATAAGGACACAAATAAGCCCAAAAAAAAAGATTACAAAAAGCCCAAGAAGCAAAAGAGCAAAAGCATAGCAAAAATAGCAAAGGAAAGTGTTTCCATTGCGACGGTGGGGGATGCTGGAAAAGAAACTGTCCAGGCTACCTTGCTGAACTAGTCGAGAAAAAGAAGAATATCGATATGACCGATTTACATGTATTAGAAGAATTTTATGCTGAGGACACTTCCTTAACTTGGATAGTTGATTCAGGTGCAACTAATCATGTTTGTTCTTCTTTGCAATTGATTAGCTCTTGGAGAGAGCTTAAAGATGGAGATCTTACACTGAAAGTTGGCAATGGAGAGTCCGTTACAGCCAAAGTAGTGGGAGAATCTCGCCTCACCTTTGGAAATAAATTTTTAGTTTTAGAATCAGTTTATTTCATTCTATGTTTTAGTCGAAATTTGATTTCAGTTTCAGAACTTTGTAAACATTCCTTTTCAATATCTTTTAATAATAATTCGATTATTATTTCGCGAAATGGTTTGGAAATTTGTTCTGCAAACATGGAATATGGGCTTTATATTTTAAGACCAATGGAATCTTTCATCTTAATTACTGAAATATTTAGAGTAGCAAATCCTAAACTTAACAAGAAACCTAAAGTATCAAGTGATAGTGAAACATATCTATGGCATTTTATACTTGGTCATATTAGTCTAGATAGGATTAATAGACTAACAAAGGATGGTCCTTTGAGATAACTAAGAGTTGGTTCTCTACCTGTCTGTGAATCATGTTTAGAGGGCAAAATGACTAAAAGATCCTTTTCGTCTAAAGGAGAAAGAGCCAAAGAATCACTTGAGCTTGTTCATACAGATGTCTGCGGACCTTTGAATGTTCAAACTAGAGGTTGTTATGAGTACTTCCTCAATTTTATTGACGATTACTCTAGATATAGTTACATTTATCTAATGCAACGAAAATCTGAAACTTTTCAGAAGTTTCAGGAATTTCGTGCCGAGTCTGAAAAAGTGAGTATCTTGATACTGAGTTTACCGACCATCTCATTGAGAATAGGATTTTGCCGCAACTCTTGGCTCCTGGTGATCCGCAACAAAATGGTGTTGCAGAACGAAGGAACCGAACCTTATTAGACATGGTGAGATCCATGATAAGCTACTCTTCACTTCCAGTATCTTTCTGGGGCTATGCTATCAAGACAGCTGTCGACATTCTAAATGTCATTCCGACTAAATCTGTTTCTAAAACGCCTTTAGAGTTGTGGAATGGTCGTAAACCTAGTTTACGTCATTATCGCATATGGGGATGTCGGGCACACGTGCTGAAAAAGAAAACAAGCAAATTAGAGTCAAGAACAGAAGTGTGTATGTTCATTGGTTATCCAAAAGGCACGAGATGAGGTTTGTTTTATAGTCCTAAAGAAAAGAAGGTATTCGTGTCAACGCATGCCACTTTTCTTGAAAACGATTATATGACAAATTATAAACCTCGAAGTAAGGTTGTGCTCGAGGAAATGTTAGCACCCGCTTTTACTTTTCAACTAACAAGAGTTGTTGAGTTGAGAGAAGAAGAAGAAACCACAGTTCCTAATCAGGACGCTATAGGACCTAGACGTAGTGGGAGGAAAATAAGATTACCCGTCCGCTACCGTACTGAGGGGAATGTCATTGTTTCTGACACAAACGATGACGATCCAATGTCTTTTAGAGAGGCAATGGATGATCTTGATAAGGAGAAATGGCAAGAAGCCATGAATAAAGAGATGGAGTCCATGTACTCTAACTCAGTCTGGGAACTTGTAAATCCGCCTGAGGATGTCAGGACCATTGGATGCAATTAAGTGGATCAATAAGAAAAACAGAGGACCAAATGGGCAGGTCAAAACTTATAAAGCTAGACTTGTGGCAAAGGGTTATACCCAGAAAGAAGGGATTGACTATGAGGAAACCTTTTCTCCTGTTGCCATGCTCAAATCCATTCGAATTCTCTTATCCATAGCTGCCAGTCTCGATTACGAGATATGGCAAATAGATGTCAAGACGGCTTTTCTTAATGGCTATCTTAATGAGGACATTTATATGTCACAACTAGACAGATTCGTGGAAACGGGCCAAGAACAGAAAGTCTGTAAATTGCTTAAGTCCATTTATGGACCAAGCAAGCTTCTAGGTCCTGGAACCTACGGTTTGATGAAATCATCAAGACCTACAGTTTCGAACAAAATATTGATGAGCCTTGTATGTACAAACTCATCAATGAACATACTGTGATTTTTCTAGTTCTTTATGTTGATGACATTTTACTTATTGGGAATAATGTAAAAGTGTTAACAGAAGTAAAGAACTGACTGGCCGAGCAATTCCAAATGAAAGATTTGAGAGATGCTAGCTATGTTCTTGGTATCCAAATAATAATAGATAGAAAGAATAGGCTACTAGCACTGTCTCAGGCATCTTATATAGATAAGGTGCTTGCTCGTTTTTCGATGCAAAATTCTAAGAAAGGTCTATTGCAGACCCGTCATGGAATTTCCCTCTCTAAACAGCAGTGTCCTAAGATACCGCAGGAAGAAGAGGATATGAGACGAATTCCATATGCATCTGCAGTTAGAAGTCTAATGTATGCAATGCTATGCACTAGACCCGGCATCTGCTATGCAGTGGGAGTTGTTAGTCGGTACCAGTCAAATTCGGGACTAGAACATTGGATTGCGGTAAAATCCATTCGAATTCGGGACAAATCCATTCGAATTCTCTTATCCATAGCTGCCAGTCTCGATTACGAGATATGGCAAATAGATGTCAAGACGGCTTTTCTTAATGGCTATCTTAATGAGGACATTTATATGTCACAACTAGACAGATTCGTGGAAACGGGCCAAGAACAGAAAGTCTGTAAATTGCTTAAGTCCATTTATGGACCAAGCAAGCTTCTAGGTCCTGGAACCTACGGTTTGATGAAATCATCAAGACCTACAGTTTCGAACAAAATATTGATGAGCCTTGTATGTACAAACTCATCAATGAACATACTGTGCTTTTCTAGTTCTTTATGTTGATGACATTTTACTTATTGGGAATAATGTAAAAGTGTTAACAGAAGTAAAGAACTGACTGGCCGAGCAATTCCAAATGAAAGATTTGAGAGATGCTAGCTATGTTCTTGGTATCCAAATAATAAGGGATAGAAAGAATAGGCTACTAGCACTATCTCAGGCATCTTATATAGATAAGGTGCTTGCTCGTTTTTCGATGCAAAATTCTAAGAAAGGTATATTGCAGACCCGTCATGGAATTTCCCTCTCTAAACAGCAGTGTCCTAAGATACCGCAGGAAGAAGAGGATATGAGACGAATTCCATATGCATCTGCAGTTAGAAGTCTAATGTATGCAATGCTATGCACTAGACCCGGCATCTGCTATGCAGTGGGAGTTGTTAGTCGGTACCAGTCAAATTCGGGACAAGAACATTGGATTGCGGTAAAATCCATTCGAATTCGAGACAAATCCATTCGAATTCTCTTATCCATAGCTGCCAGTCTCGATTACGAGATATGGCAAATAGATGTCAAGACGGCTTTTCTTAATGGCTATCTTAATGAGGACATTTATATGTCACAACTAGACAGATTCGTGGAAACGGGCCAAGAACAGAAAGTCTGTAAATTGCTTAAGTCCATTTATGGACCAAGCAAGCTTCTAGGTCCTGGAACCTACGGTTTGATGAAATCATCAAGACCTACAGTTTCGAACAAAATATTGATGAGCCTTGTATGTACAAACTCATCAATGAACATACTGTGATTTTTCTAGTTCTTTATGTTGATGACATTTTACTTATTGGGAATAATGTAAAAGTGTTAACAGAAGTAAAGAACTGACTGGCCGAGCAATTCCAAATGAAAGATTTGAGAGATGCTAGCTATGTTCTTGGTATCCAAATAATAAGGGATAGAAAGAATAGGCTACTAGCACTGTCTCAGGCATCTTATATAGATAAGGTGCTTGCTCGTTTTTCGATGCAAAATTCTAAGAAAGGTCTATTGCAGACCCGTCATGGAATTTCCCTCTCTAAACAGCAGTGTCCTAAGATACCGCAGGAAGAAGAGGATATGAGACGAATTCCATATGCATCTGTAGTTAGAAGTCTAATGTATGCAATGCTATGCACTAGACCCGGCATCTGTTATGCAGTGGGAGTTGTTAGTCGGTACCAGTCAAATTTGGGACAAGAACATTGGATTGCGGTAAAATCCATTCGAATTCGGGACAAATCCATTCGAATTCTCTTATCCATAGCTGCCAGTCTCGATTACGAGATATGGCAAATAGATGTCAAGACGGCTTTTCTTAATGGCTATCTTAATGAGGACATTTATATGTCACAACTAGACAGATTCGTGGAAACGGGCCAAGAACAGAAAGTCTGTAAATTGCTTAAGTCCATTTATGGACCAAGCAAGCTTCTAGGTCCTGGAACCTACGGTTTGATGAAATCATCAAGACCTACAGTTTCGAACAAAATATTGATGAGCCTTGTATGTACAAATTCATCAATGAACATACTGTGATTTTTCTAGTTCTTATGTTGATGACATTTTACTTATTGGGAATAATGTAAAAGTGTTAACAGAAGTAAAGAACTGACTGGCCGAGCAATTCCAAATGAAAGATTTGAGAGATGCTAGCTATGTTCTTGGTATCCAAATAATAAGGGATAGAAAGAATAGGCTACTAGCACTGTCTCAGGCATCTTATATAGATAAGGTGCGTGCTCGTTTTTCGATGCAAAATTCTAAGAAAGGTCTATTGCAGACCCGTCATGGAATTTCCCTCTCTAAACAGCAGTGTCCTAAGATACCGCAGGAAGAAGAGGATATGAGACGAATTCCATATGCATCTGCAGTTAGAAGTCTAATGTATGCAATGCTATGCACTAGACCCGGCATCTGCTATGCAGTGGGAGTTGTTAGTCGGTACCAGTCAAATTCGGGACTAGAACATTGGATTGCGGTAAAATCCATTCGAATTCGGGACAAATCCATTCGAATTCTCTTATCCATAGCTGCCAGTCTCGATTACGAGATATGGCAAATAGATGTCAAGACGGCTTTTCTTAATGGCTATCTTAATGAGGATATTTATATGTCACAACTAGACAGATTCGTGGAAACGGACCAAGAACAGAAAGTCTGTAAATTGCTTAAGTCCATTTATGGACCAAGCAAGCTTCTAGGTCCTGGAACCTACGGTTTGATAAAATCATCAAGACCTACAGTTTCGAACAAAATATTGATGAGCCTTGTATGTACAAACTCATCAATGAACATACTGTGATTTTTCTAGTTCTTTATGTTGATGACATTTTACTTATTAGGAATAATATAAAAGTGTTAACAGAAGTAAAGAACTGACTGGCCGAGCAATTCCAAATGAAAGATTTGAGAGATGCTAGCTATGTTCTTGGTACCCAAATAATATGGGATAGAAAGAATAGGCTACTAGCACTATCTCAGGCATCTTATATAGATAAGGTGCTTGCTCGTTTTTCGATGCAAAATTCTAAGAAAGGTCTATTGCAGACCCGTCATGGAATTTCCCTCTCTAAACAGCAGTGTCCTAAGATACTGCAGGAAGAAGAGGATATGAGACGAATTCCATATGCATCTGCAGTTAGAAGTCTAATGTATGCAATGCTATGCACTAGACCCGGCATCTGCTATGCAGTGGGAGTTGTTAGTCGGTACTAGTCAAATTCGGGACAAGAACATTGGATTGCGGTAAAATCCATTCGAATTCGGGACAAATCCATTCGAATTCTCTTATCCATAGCTGCTAGTCTCGATTACGAGATATGACAAATAGATGTCAAGACGGCTTTTCTTAATGGCTATCTTAATGAGGACATTTATATGTCACAACTAGACAGATTCGTGGAAACGGGCCAAGAACAGAAAGTCTGTAAATTGCTTAAGTCCATTTATGGACCAAGCAAGCTTCTAGGTCCTGGAACCTACGGTTTGATGAAATCATCAAGACCTACAGTTTCGAACAAAATATTGATGAGCCTTGTATGTACAAACTCATCAATGAACATACTGTGATTTTTCTAGTTCTTTATGTTGATGACATTTTACTTATTGGGAATAATGTAAAAGTGTTAACAGAAGTAAAGAACTGACTGGCCGAGCAATTCCAAATGAAAGATTTGAGAGATGCTAGCTATGTTCTTGGTATCCAAATAATAAGGGATAGAAAGAATAGGCTACTAGCACTATCTCAGGCATCTTATATAGATAAGGTGCTTGCTCGTTTTTCGATGCAAAATTCTAAGAAAGGTCTATTGCAGACCCGTCATGGAATTTCCCTCTCTAAACAGCAGTGTCCTAAGATACCGCAGGAAGAAGAGGATATGAGACGAATTCCATATGCATCTGCAGTTAGAAGTCTAATGTATGCAATGCTATGCACTAGACCCGGCATCTGCTATGCAGTGGGAGTTGTTAGTCGGTACCAGAAAAATTCGGGACAAGAACATTGGATTGCGGTAAAATCCATTCGAATTCGGGACAAATCCATTCGAATTCTCTTATCCATAGCTGCCAGTCTCGATTACGAGATATGGCAAATAGATGTCAAGACGGCTTTTCTTAATGGCTATCTTAATGAGGATATTTATATGTCACAACTAGACAGATTCGTGGAAACGGGCCAAGAACAGAAAGTCTGTAAATTGCTTAAGTCCATTTATGGACCAAGCAAGCTTCTAGGTCCTGGAACCTACGGTTTGATGAAATCATCAAGACCTACAGTTTCGAACAAAATATTGATGAGCCTTGTATGTACAAACTCATCAATGAACATACTGTGATTTTTCTAGTTCTTTATGTTGATGACATTTTACTTATTGGGAATAATGTAAAAGTGTTAACAGAAGTAAAGAACTGACTGGCCGAGCAATTCCAAATGAAAGATTTGAGAGATGCTAGCTATGTTCTTGGTATCCAAATAATAAGGGATAGAAAGAATAGGCTACTAGCACTGTCTCAGGCATCTTATATAGATAAGGTGCTTGCTCGTTTTTCGATGCAAAATTCTAAGAAAGGTCTATTGCAGACCCGTCATGGAATTTCCCTCTCTAAACAGCAGTGTCCTAAGATACCGCAGGAAGAAGAGGATATGAGACGAATTCCATATGCATCTGCAGTTAGAAGTCTAATGTGCAATGCTATGCACTAGACCCGGCATCTGCTATGCAGTGGGAGTTGTTAGTCGGTACCAGTCAAATTCGGGACAAGAACATTGGATTGCGGTAAAACATGTTCTCAAGTATATAAGGAGAACAAGGGACTATATGCAGGTTTATTCAGGTGGTGACCTGAATTTACTAGGATACACTATTCCGATTTCCAATCGGATAAGGACTAACGAAAGTCGACGTCCGGTTCAGTGTTTACTCTTGGTGGTGGAGCAG
The DNA here is from genome assembly GCA_018132145.1 of Boehmeria nivea var. tenacissima. Taxonomy (NCBI): domain Eukaryota; kingdom Viridiplantae; phylum Streptophyta; class Magnoliopsida; order Rosales; family Urticaceae; genus Boehmeria; species Boehmeria nivea. The sequence goes on from CM030881.1 coordinate 4,894,568, forward strand.
TAGTCTGGAGAAGTATCAAACAATCTAGCATTGTTGATTCTACCATGTAGGCTGAATATATAGCCGCTTGTGAAGCAGCTAAAGAGGCAGTCTGGCTTAAGAAGTTTTTGACTGATCTGGAAGTCGTTCCAGGTATGGATAAACCAATCACACTTTTCTGTAATAACAGTGGTGCTGTGGCAAATTCCAAAGAACCTCGTAGCCATAAAAGAGGAAAGCATATAGAGAGGAAGTACCACCTCATTCGAGAGATCGTGCACTGGGGAGATGTCGCCGTCACGGAGATCCCAACGTTAGACAACCTAACAGATCCCTTCACCAAAACTCTAACAGAGAAGCAGTTCAATAAACACTTAGAGGGAATGGGTCTGAGAGAAATGTCTCATCTCCTTTAGGGCAAGTGGGAGGTTGTTAGAGTAATGCCCAAAAAGGAGACTAGTTTTGTTATTTTCAATTTGCTGATTAATAAAATAAGTAGAAATTTTCATGAATTTTTGAGACTTTATTTTATTTATGAATATTCATCAATATCCATATCATATTATGTAACTGAAATTCTAGTATATAAGTTTGTTATATACAAAGGATTAGAATTTTGGTTAATATGTTTAAATGAGTCCGTGATTGATCAAGAGTGGGTGACTTGATCCGAAATCACATATGCGGTCCACTGATATATTGGATGCGATAACCTTATCCGGGTTGTCGGTGTGGTGACACTAAGTGGAAGCATTCTATATAATTAGATTATATAGGACATGGACTAACTCGATTCCGAAGTGTCGTTTAAGTACCGTTACGATACTCGTCTCGAAGTCATAAGATGATCATATGAGAATTGATCTTAATCCTGAGCGGCCAAAGACCCCTAGGTTATGTTGACAGGCCTTTTGATTTGTTCGTTACGGTCCATGATTGATCTGGGCTAAATACTAGCATTTTGGAGGTCTGAAACATGATCACTAGGGAATGAGGTTTCATAGATATGGAATCCAGCTTCTGATAAAAAGGAAGTTAAAATTAGTTCCCTTAATGTGTTGATTCTGGAATCGAACAATTGTGCGCACATTGATGATTAAGATCATAAATGAATTGTTTGCTAGTGAATCAATGGTACTCAAAGAACAAGATATGATCTGAGTGGTAAACGGTATATTCACCAACTCATATCATGAACCAATCTGGAGGGTCGAATCTTATGAAATGATTATATCAATGGACAACTCACCGAGTAAATTATTCTAATAATTTTAGATGTGCAATTCCGAATTTTTAGTGGAGTAACCTCGGAATTAATAAATCAGATTGTTAAATAAAGAGTTTTAGTTAATTATTTATTTTTATTGGAGCCTGAATTATTAGGTCCATGGTCCCCGAACCGACTCCATCAGATCGATATAGATACTCTAACAATTAATGGTGATTAATTATATTTTTCTCACATTTATTGGATTAATAGTTAATTCGATAATAAACAATTAATTTTAGTTATTTATTTAATTGTTAAATAAATAATGGTTAAAATTAATTTAATTTAATTTTTGAGGAAATTATGAAAATAGTTTCTCGCCAAAATTAGTTTATTTTGGAAGCAATCAATTTAAATAAAATAGTTTTATTTAATTGTTAAATTATCCAAGAGTTGGATAAATAAATAAATAAAAAAAGAGGTATTTTGTAGAAATTCTAATTAGATTAGGATTTGTACAAATTTATTTAAAATTGGATAGTTATCCTATTTAGAATAGGATTCGAAATAACTAATCCTAATTGATTATCTAAAAGTTAGATAATTATCTATTTTGGATATTAAAAATATAATTAGATTCCATTTAGAATTTGATTATATATATATATATATAAAGAAATTTACGATATATATATATATATATTAATAAGTTAAAATCGCAAACTTAGTTTTTGAAAAGTTGCCGATTAGTTTGATATTCGTATATACTAATATATATATATATAATTATATTAAGATATATATGGATATAATGCATTTGGTTTTAAAAGGCTGCCGAACTTTATCTAATCGATTATATATATATGATATACGATTATAATATATATATATATATATATATTTATATATATGATATTTTAATATATCCAAAATAAATAATAATAGGTATTATTTTTAATCCAAGTAAGACTTGGAGTATGCGTATTAAACACCTCCTTATTCTCTTTATAAATAGGACCCTATTCTAGAGAGAAAAACTCAATTTTTGCTACACCAAGCATACAAGCTCATAAGCCTTCTTGAGAGATTTTCTAGAGAGAGAAGCTCCCCCTATAATTATTCCTATAGCCTAATTATACACTAAAGTAATGTGTGTCAGAAAAATTTAGAGTGAGCCCACACTCTCGTCTCTTCCCGATTCGGAGGCACGGTTTGGAAGATTGTGGTATTGGCAAAGCGAGGATTCCCAACCTTGGCGGTCTTGAAACGCACGGCGTGAAGAGAAGAAGTCAATCACTAGAATCTTCTTGGTAAAATTCTTGATCTCTATAATTTATTTATGAAATAAATTTTGTGCATATTTGTATGCTTGTTTTCTTTTCTAATAAAATTATGAAAAGATCCTTGTTCTATGTTCTTGATGGTTTGATTAAAGTATTTGATTATAAATTTTAGAATACCATATTTCCGCCTTACATAGAACTTTTGTATATTATTGCAAATTTTTTTCAACAATATATATACACTATGATGAAACGCATTATCCTAGAAGTTAATGCGTTGTCAATATGATTAATGAGCATGCATTAAGAAGAAACATTAATTATTGCAGTCAAATACTACATATTATAAATACGTTATCCTTCCAGCAAGATGATCTCCTGAGTGTTCAGAGATGGCACGTTTTAATACTTGTCTATGCAGTCCTGCGTAATTAAAATGAATAGAAGTCGCATGTATTAGCAATGTGAAAATGCTTCATGAGTACAACAATGTTACGTGAAAAAGAAAAGGGAATTTTAAGAAAATAGCCACTGTTTACAAAATGATTTTAAAAAATAGCTACAGTTCCAAAAAATTTAAAAATTAGCATTTTCAGAAATTTCTGACACGTATCAGAAATTTCTTATAGCACATTTTATGTGTTATTTTGTTATTGTCAGAAATTTCTTACATAGTGTAATGACTAGTTTTTAAATTTTTTGAAACTGTGGCTATTTTTTGAAAACACACAGTTAAAAATGGCTATTTACCTAACTGACCCAAAAGAAAAATAGCCCAAAATAATGTAGCTGTTTTAAATTATTTACCAGATAAAATCATTGTTGCACTTATCGTATACTAGTGTTCAATAGTAGTTCAATTGTTTTAATATAATACATGTCATGCAATTGCTTACACGACCTTAATACGTAGAAGAAAAAAGGTTTATCCATTATTTGGAAATAACATATATTACACACATATGACAAAAAAGTAATGTTGGAGATCCCATGACTTATTCAACATTTTTTGAAATCTCTAGCATTACTTGTCAAATAAATTCTAGCATTGCTCATCACATAAATTCTCTGTCTTTTCTTTTTTCTTTTGGAGAAAAACTAATAAATAACAAAATCAATATCACAATAAATAGTACAAAAATTAGTAGAAATAAAATAAACGATTATTAGGATTCAAGAAAATCAATTGCAAATAGATTAATTGTTAATATTTCAATTACCATTTCTCTGAATACCAAAGGGAGCTTCGAGGCATCCTCAACTGACCAATTTTAAGGGTCTCATCATTGCATTGTCTTCGTGATCCAATATCTACACATATATATATAGCAAAAGGCCAAGTTTTTTTACTACAATATTAATCAAAGAATGGAATAACTTTAGAAAGATACAGGCCATTGTGTTAAGAATTCCTGCATTTTATGAAAATATATTAATTATTTTTTATTAAAAAAAATATGGACAAAAATATGAGAAAACGGGTTTGCTACTCGTGTAATATGGGTGCTGAAAGACAGGGTGGAGCTAGAATTTTTCATGAGGGGACATGAGGTCTTTGAAAAATCCGTAGTTAGCCCAAGCGATTTGTGTTGAGGAGGACAGATGAGAAAAAACTACATGTAATTTTTACTTAATCACAAAACTTTCCTACAATATAAAAAGTTCAGTTGGGACCTGAGCCTCACGTCTCTCCGTACTGCTGGAAGACCCGTCCTGTTTCATTACAAAAAATGGGTCTCCTACACCCGTTTTCTCATATTCCCAAAAAACTGGTTCAGACATGGAACCGGGTTCCCATATTTGTAGGACTATAGACAACTGCCCTTCGACTCTTATGGTCTGACTGTGGCTCTAACTGGGACCAAAAAGAGCCAGTGGACAGACAAGATTCGAACGCTTTTTCAGACTCATTTACAAACAAAATTTGTTTGGTCCCATATAAGTGCCCTCCCGTGATTTTCCAAACCATAGAAAAAAGTCTCACATTAAGCAGTTTCCATGTAATTCTCGATTACCTCAACTTGAATCTTTGCCTAATTCTTCATGAAATTCCTAGAATAATTAGTCTTTTCTCTTTTGTTTTGTTTTGTTTTTTTTTTTTTTAATTTTCTTTTTTCCATTCTTTGGTTTCAAAAGCGCCATAAACTATAGAGTAATTGGCACCTGTGGCCCCTCAACTTATCGGGTTACTACACTTTGGCACCTTCTTTTTTTTTCCTGGCATTAAACTCCCTGAATTTGAAAATTGTTGCATTTTGCATCAAATTGAAAACGGAGATCCAATTTTAAACGGAATTCCGCACAACTTTCTCACGTGAGCTTTTATTTAAGGACATTTTAGTCACTTAACAATAAAAATATAATAAAATAAAACCAAAAAAATCCTATCTTCTTCTTCCTCACACCAACACCACCGTACCCAGACATTTCTAACAGAAACCAAAAACCCAAAAAATTAAAATAGAATTCAATCAAAACAAGCATTGGCCAGTTCAAGAATCTCAAGGGAAAAAAAAGTATCAAGGAAGAAAAAATGGTCTAAGAAGAGTATCGAATTAGTCTTTGGAAATGATCTCTCGTAATGCCAACCACCAATGAAAGTCATGAGCTGAACAGGGGTTACTGGAACTTACATTTACAGCACGTAATATGCCCACATTGAAAACCATTTTTTTTGTGCTCAACAAAACCAGATTGCAAGACAAAAACCAAAAACATATAAAGCTTCTAATAAGCCAAAGTCAGATTGCAAAGTCAAAATACCAAAACTGGTTCTCGTTGAGTCTTGGAGCTGGACGGCGAACTTCTTCCTCTGCCTCATCGCGCTCTCGCCACGACCGGCGACGGTGCCGGAACTGACGATCGGAATCGACCGGCCGGTACTCAGTCACTTCCATGTCGTCGTGGAATCTCCACCGTTCGTCTCTGCCGATCGTCGTCCAAGACCACCGCTCCGATCGGAATATCCGTATCCCGGCGTCGAAGGATTCGATCTCCGACTCTCTCGCGGCGAAAAGCCAACGCCTCGGTCGTCGCCGGCAATGTCGTCGCCGCCTCGGCAAGGGCGGCTTTCATCCTTTTCCGCGGCTCTCCGCTCAACCCCAAGAGCCCTGCCGCGCCGGAGATCGCCGTGAAGGTCATGGACTCGGGCTCCCTCAAGAACGAGCTCCTCTTCATCGCCGTGCTCGATTCCGCCCACGTCGTCTCGATGCTCGGCTTCTCCGCCGACCGCAATCGCCGCCGTGCTAGTCTTGCCCTCATTTCCTTGGCTGCCATTGACGACGATGCTTCCTTTCTTCGGCAGCGAAATCAGTCGGTGCAAGGTGGTGGCCAGAGAGGGAGAAGAAGTGTGGAGATGAGAAATAGAAGGGTGGGGGCTTGGTGGAAAGAAGGGTGTTTTGCTTTAGAAAAAAAAAATCTCCTGAAATAAGTTTTTGAAAGAAAAAAAAAAAAAAAAACCAGATGCAAGAACGAGGAGGGAGAAGAATGGGATAGCAAATGACAAATTTACCCTCAAATAAAGGGCCATGTGATAAGCACATGCCAAATTCCGTCCAATTTCGAACGGACGTTTTCGATTTAAGGTAAAATGCAACAATTTTCAAATTCAGGGAGTTTAATGCCAGGAAAAAAAAAGAAGGTGCCAAAGTGTCGCAGCTCGACAAGTTGAGGGGCCACAGGTGCCAATTACTCTAAACTATATTGTGTATACTTACGTGGCAATGGTAGACGTAGCCTGGCTCTGCGGTGGCATCGAACGGGTACGATGTGTTCGAGTGAATGTACGAAAACCTCACAAGAATCTTCGTCACGAAGCCGGGACTCATTTTGAACACATTCTTCCACCCACGCTCATGATATGGAACCTTCACTCTTTTGCCACGTGCGTATTTGCTGATGTGGCACTTGACCGCGTCATTGTGCTCTGTCATGCAGCTCTTGAACTCCTCCACGTCAACCAACTCCCTCTGCTCCAGTGCGACGAACAGCCCCAGATGTATGTGTAGCGGGTGATTGTCCTCCGTCAGATTGATCACCTCCCAGACCTCGGTGGTCCCCACCCTCGGTGTCTCCGTGGCTTTCGCCTCGTACGGCTTGGCATTCAAATAAAGATGAGTGGGCTCGTCGGTAGCGCTCGCATACTCATACATTGCGATGTAACGCGTGCGCGTTGAATCGGACAGATTAGGTTTAGGATAATTAACCAACTTTTTAGGAACTCCCCACGTGTCAACCTCCAGACCTTCGAGCACGACAAACTTCATCACCATGCTATTCGCCTCGTTCACCGGGTCACCGGACGGGTAAGGATACGCCGCGTCGTTAGCCAAAACGACACTTCTAGTCTTTGATTGTGAGAAATCGACGACGACGTCTGTGATCTCAGATGGCCCCAGCAAAACGGCTTTCGCGCTGACCGGCTTCTTAATGTACGCCGAGTCAGATCCCACGTGGACGAATCGCAAACCGTTAGTGAAGAAGAAACGAAAGAACCTCGCATTACTAGTGTTGATGATCCTAAACCTATACTTGCGCCGCCGCACCGTCATCCTCGGCCAGGCCTTTCCGTTGACGACAATGGCGTCGCCGAAGTACTCGGGCTGCCACTGCGGGTGGATTTCCGGGTTGTTCCCCGTACCGTTCATGTAAATCGAGCCATCAACGCGGAAGCTCCGGTCGAAGACAACGAGCACGCGGTCGAACTCGTCCCCGGCGGGGAGACCGAGGCGGTGCTCGGTGGCCGGATGGCGGATGACGTAGGCCCCGATGAGGCCCGCCAGGAGGTTGACGCGGGTCAGCCCCATGGCGTGGTCGTGGTACCAGAGGTTCCCGGGGTGCTGGAGGTTGCGGTAGCGGTAGGTCTTGCGGGACCAAGTGGGCCCCACCTGGGAGAAGCCCCTGGTGAACCATGAGTTGGAGTTGCCGTCGCTGGCGGGCTCGTCGATGCCGCCGTGGAGGTGGACCACCGTGGGGACGCCCCGCCGGTCGGACGGCTGCGCCGTCGGGATGGTTGGGTCCCACGGGAGGATGTGCTTGTCGGGGAGGTGATTGCGCCACGTCACGCGGGTCTCGATCCCCTGCAGAGCCTCTATGGTTGGGCCTGGTACGGTCGCGGTCTCTCTGGATTCCCCGTAGGCGAAGACCGGCGTTGGAGGAATGTCACGGTGGAATTTCTGCAAAAATAAAAACAAAAAATAAAATTATATAATCATATACATATGCATGTTTTTAATGCACTTGTGGAAACCATATATAAACACAACATTATATTTGTATCGCACTCTTTTTTTTTTTTTTTTTCCTATTATTAGCTATATGGCAAAAATGTAGTATTATTACTCATACTAAAGCCTCTGATATTTATATTGAAGAACAATTTTAGTAGTCAGTGGTTATAGTAAAGGTTGTTCAAAAGCAGTCAAGAAAGAAACCATCAAAGCCTTAAAAGCATAACGCTAGTAAATTTCCACTAAACGCTATTTCTTACATTGCAAAACCAAATTAAGTCTCCCAAAACGATCAAATAACATAATGGGGATGCACTTTAATTAAAGGTGAATAAAAAAAATTCTAAATGTGATGTGTTCTTTTAATTTTATTTTATGTTCGTAATGTATAAATTAAAAATATAACACAAATAAAATATGATTATTAATATTTCAAACAAAGGCATTCATCAAAATCCCCTTTAAATTATTTTAGTTACCCCATTTAGAAAGCACCATTCTTAAAGCTGTCAAAAAACACAGGGTTTGCTGAATGGTAAATTTATTGGGAATTAATCAATTTTAACTGAGGTATCTATCTCTTTTTTTTCTTTTTTTTTTTCTTTTTTAAGTAAGGACAAAAAATATTCCGCTAAACGAAAGAAGCACCAAATGACTATATTATCTCAACCGAACAAATTAAACAATTTAATTTTTGTATTTTTTTAATTTAATTGATTTATGTTGAAATAAAATCTCTAAAAGCTTCTTCGATTTTTTTCCCATCAATTCAGAAACAAATCATAAAAATAGTATGTATTTAGAAAACAAGATTGGACATCAAATTTTAAAGTACTTTTTCAGTTGACATACGCTGTCAACTAGAAATAGCCAGCTCGAATATCTTGTTAAAGAGACTTTTGGAAAATGTTTTCTAAAGGTTAAGAGTCTTTTGCCTATATTTGAAACCTGAAAGCTTCGAATAAATGAAGAGACTAATCAATTTATTAAATTTAATTTTAAGTCTAAATTCGGTTTAAAGTAAAAATAAAAATAAAAAAGGCGTAACACAAACTGAGTTTCAGCAAACAGTTATTTCAATTTAGTAATACATTATACATGTATAAAAGAAAAATTTTGGATGATGTATAGCTCTTTTCAATTACTTAATTGCAATAGAAAAATGCATGCGGCTCAAAGTTATTCGTTCAACTGTTATTTAACCAATACTCATATAGACATAATACTTTATTTAAAAATATTGAAATTATTAGTTAATAAATGTTTAATATTCATCATCTTTTTATTTGAAATCTCATGATGATGTGACATATATTATTTGGATGGAGATGAGTTGGATGTAAACTATGGTGAGAAAATTTTGTAAAGAGAAAGCAAATCATATACCAAGAATACAACTTGTAATTTAATTAATTTCCATTTTGCATATTTAAAACCTTTTCTTTTGCTATTTTACTCATAACTTCCATAAGCGAGTTATTTATTTTATTTTGTATCAAAGCTAGTCACCCAAAAAAAAAAAACGAAAAAAAAAAAAAAACGCCTCACTCTGTTTCATACCGAAGAAACAAAGCGAAAATTCTGTCACCCCAGAGCTTAAGAGTAATTAATTACAAATTAAACACGTTTTTTTTAAAATGACAGTGGCAAGAAGCCATGAGCTTTCAGACAACGGAAAAGGCAAAGAAGAAAGAAAGAGAATAACAGAAGAACCATTCGAATTTAAAAAAAAAAAAAGAAAAGAAAAAAAAGAAAAAGAAAAAAAAGAGAAGAATAAAAGAAAAAAAAAACGAATAAAAGAGCAAAATAAATATTTTTTTTTCAAACCTTATAATTACTTACCCATTCCTTGTAGAACATCCCGATATTGAGCGTCTTAGGTTTGGGAACTCCATTAACAACATCAAAACCTCTGATCTTAGGCATGTCTTGAAGCTCATCCACAAACATCTTCAGCTTCGATGGATTCAGTAACTTCTCTTCCTTATGAGCCCATGTTGATGTTAATATTAATAATAATACTAATAATATTAACAATAATATGTGATAACTATTAATTCTCTTCATTTTAGACAGATGAGAGAGGACTGAGAATAGTTTGAAGAAAAAATGAGACACTACTATGTACTATATATAATGGAAGAGAAATCAGTGGATATTTTGTTTGGTTATAATGAGAGAGAGAGCACACAAGATCTAATAGCGATTTTTGGTGACTAGGAATAGTTAAGCCTGACTTCTTTGGTCTATTTCATTTTTTTATTTTTTATTTTGTTTTGTTTTGTTCTACGTTCAGTGGGCTCGTGTGTCTTGGAACAATAAAGAGAGTGAAAATAATTGAAAGTTGGTAGATTGCACAGTGTCAAAATCCAGATCATAAATTAATCAAACTCGTATCAATAATTGTAGGGGATTTCTATTGCCACCCCCATTTCTACTCTCCACACCCTTTAAATAAAAATTAATTTTTTTTTATATTTTTAATCCTTTATTTGTATTTGTGTTGTTTTAAAAATACCTTTAAAAATATAAAAATTTGGTTTCTTATAATGACGATTTACCATTTTTTATTGTGATCTTATTTTTTTAGAATGTAGTTTTCTTTTTCTATTATCATTTGAGTATGAACATCGTTGTATTGTACACCATTTTTCCCCAAAACCAAACTTGCAGAGCCGCACACACTATTTTTTCAAAAATAATTTTCAATTTTCGTTGGTGTGTATAAAAAATGGTGTGTGCGGCATTACAAGTTTGGTTTTGGAAAAAGATGGTGTGCAGTACAACGAGATTCATACTCAAATAGGATACAGAAAAATAAAACTGCATCCTAAAAAAATAGGATCACAAATTAGGAATGGTTAACAGAAACCAAATTTTTATACTTTTAAAGGTATTTTTGAAACAACACAAATACAAATAAATGATTAAAAATATTAAAAAAAATTAATTTTTATTAGAGGGTGTAGAGAGCAGAAATGGGGGTGGCAATAGAAGCCCCCTAATTGTATTGTGTAACTAATAAGTTATTGTCTCATTTATGTTGGTCAATTTTTGTTGCGTAACATTTTTTTTTTGAAGAATTACATGTAATTACGTATTGAACCGCACATAGACCTTAATCATAATTTCATAACACTAGACTACCAAAGGAGTAGCCGTATGAACCATTACGTACTTAGGACTCAACTGCATTATAAATATACACCTCTATATAGGAGAAAAAAAACTCACTAGGATTTGAACATATGTCATCAACTTTTATATTAGAGGACTTTGTCACCCGAACTAACTCTCGAGGGTAATTTTTGTTGTGTAGCATTTCTCTGCCCAATAAATCATATATTTTTTGCCAAAAATATCTTCTCCGTTTCTAGTTACAGCACAAATGTGTATTTTACTTATATTTCGCAAAGTATTGGAGATATTATTGTGTATGGACCGAGTATAAAAGCATCATTATTATTAATAATGTATGTACACGGTACACTCTTCCAATGCCAAAGATTTTGGCATTAAGTCAAATTTTAACATTGCTTAAAATAAAATTTTAAAGTGGATTATGTATAGTAAATTAATGTTGATTATACATGACAATACATTATATAATTGGGATAAAAATGTCATTAGAGAGCGCCAACTTTGGAGTTCTTACGATCTTTGATATCGAATGTATTTCTTCCTATTTATTAAAAAAACCAACATCATGTATAAATTCTATAACTGTTAATTTGTTGTGATTAGACAACGAATAATTAGCTTGCTTTTCGGTAAACTCAATACCTCTGTTTTTTCTTTCTTTTGTTAATTGTTTTGCTTTGTTGCTAACTTGCTTGTCCTGCTTGTACAGTTGTACTGACAATGAAAGTTTGGGCAACTAATTAATTTCGTGTCCTCTACACTTACAAAAAATAATAAGAATTCTTGGCCTCAAGTCTAGGTACACAATCTTGGGTAAATCGACTTTTACAAGGTATGATATAAACTTAAATTATTTTATAAATCAATTTGACATCAAACACATGACTTTGACTTTAGGAAAGTTAAAAAACGATTTAAATGTTGAACTAAATCAGTAAAATTCCCTAATTTATTTTTGAGAAGATTTGAGTTTTAGCCATTTTTAAGTTCATGTTTTAAGAATTTAGTCGTAATTTTACAAAATTAAGGAATTAGTAAATTTCATTGTGTAACAAAATTTGTTACACTTCCCTAATTTCGTGAAACTATGAGTAATTCTTAAAAAAAAAACAAAAATTTGGCTAACTCCTTAAAAATCTCTTTATTTTTATCAAATTTGAACAAATTTTAAGGTTCCACCCATAGATCAACGAATAACTAAGAGACATTAATCAGACTTGGGTTACAAATTACGAAACTAATTTACTTGGTCAATTATAGATTAATCAAAAGATTCATGGCAATTCAAAACCATTTACGCTATCTAAATATCGTGACATGTAATCTTGCAACATCTATGACTATAAGCTGTAATATAGAATATTTAATAATACAGATATGCATAATAATGATGGCTTCTTATATTATTTCATGTTTTAACCGGTCAACTTTAAGAGAAAAATAAATAATGATATGGTTTGAACAGATCTGGAAGGAATAAGGATCGATTCAAAGCTGAACAACAAGTCATGTAAACCTCACTTTTGATTATTCTCTAATATTTTGCTATCTTTTCATTCTACAAAGCTATAATGATTATTTACTATGTCTAATTATTTTTTTGTACTTTTTTCTTAAAACAAGGACCACCACTTTTCATTCGAATCTTTTTCAGACACAAAAAGTAGTAACGTTATTTCTTTCTACGCAATAAGCAAGATTAATCCTAGCTTTAGGAGATTCTAGTGATGTATCCTAAATGGAAATTAAAAAAAAAGTAGAGGAAGATATGTATTACAAAAAAGCAATTAAAAGGCACAAAATTTCCAACTGGAATATTGACCATATAAATTTCCCTCATAACTTGACTTTTTGTTTTGTTTTGTTTTTTTTTGTATTTTTTTTTTTTTTTTGTTTTTGTTCTCTTTTATCAAAACTGAGATTCTGAGAAAGTACTGGCATGGTTTTTGTCCACAGAATTCAGTATCATTGGGCATAACGGCCAACCATATCACTACAAAAGTCTTGATCCAACTTTTCCTTGGATTTTAGCATGCCTTTTGTTCTAGCTTCTAGTAATTATCTTCAGGTACTGTTTGCTCGTTTAATAGTTGTGTAGAGAAAAAATGACTTGTTAAACTATTTGATTTTGTATATTTTTTTTTATTCTGCGACAAATGGTAAATAATAGTATTGTATTTTGGTTGAACAATTTACATTTGTAGTGTAACCAAGTAGTTGTAAACAAAGATTTCTACCTAACCAAATCGGAAAATAATAAGAATAACATTAAAAAGTTGATTGAATAATATATGAATTTTAATATAATTACCGAAGACAAATAATACAAAGTCAAAATTTTTATCGAGAAAATAGTAATCAGAATGACGTGACAATTATATATTGTGCATATTGTTGTGTTTTGTAACTAATGAGAATAAATCATATCATTCTATCCACTTAATTCTATAGCATTGCTCATAACCCAAACTCCTATACTAAAAAGTCTCGTTATTCTCATTAATTATACTTTGTCCCCTATCCCCATTATTAATATTTTAGTCAAGACTTGTACGAGTTCCTTGCTAAGGACTTGTCCTCCTCTTAAAAACTCATATTCCCCCTTGAGTTACAGATCGAATTATTAACGAAAATAATAGTGATTTTCAATTATTTCTAAGGTGTCTTATTCGATTTATATGTGTAAAAATTAGGACAAGGATTAGAATCAATTTATTTGAAGATGTATTATATATAAAACTTTGACTTTTAACCCATTCGAAAATGACTCAAAAGTTAAAGCATTGACCAAGTTAAAGGAAAAAAGGAAAAGAAAAAAAAAAAAAAAAAAAGGGAAGTTCACATTGGTATGGCTAGCTATTATTTTGCTTTTTATCAGGAGTGAGTGGCAATTGAGAATCCTTCATAATTCAAAATGGCTCATCATGCAATTTTATTAGGTTTGCATGATGTTGTCTCTTTAGGCCTTTTTACAAAGTAACTTTTATAATATCTTTAAAAGCTACTTAAACAAAGATAGAAATATTAATAATACACTTCTTTTTCCTAATCTATGCAATAAACTTCAATACATAACAGTTACTAGGTTTGGCACAAAGCTAAAAATTTCAGTCTCTCATGGAACAATGACTTCGAAAGAAAATTAGATATAATGCATCTTTGTGGATCTCCAAAGTGTACAACACTATATGCCATATAATGACAAGTGAGTGGTATGTTTGGTGAAACATTATTAGCAGTTAAGTTGTAAGTTGTAACCTAAAACGCGATCCAAGAAGAGATAAGAACAATCTTGGTTTTTTTCATATAGAAAAATCAGCTTTAGTGTTTGATCATGAATCCCATTTTAGGTTCAACACATATTTTATGGTAGGGTTGGCTATGACGAAGACACTCGATTTGTCATAGACTGCTAGTGGAACCTCCCACTTTCAGTCAAATAAATATGAATATATATACATAAACATCTTTGATAGCACAATGGACATACTTGGGACCCTAATGGCAATTTAAGCAATCTTGCGAGGACTTTTCCGCGACATCATTTTTTTTTTCTTTTATATTTCCCTCCTTTATTTTGGAACTTCTGAAGAATATTTGTGTTTCTTTTGTTATTTGTTTGATAGTGACCTATATTAGTATCCTTGTTACTTCTTCGTGTGGTTCAACGCACTGTTTCACATTCTTTAATCTATGGGATTTGGATTCCAGCTCTAACTCTGTCATATTCTATTGCCAGTGACGTGGTTTAAGTAAAAAAGAAGTGTCATTAATCAAATTTAAGGTTTGCTAATAAACCTAGGTGGGAAAGTGATACCTATCCACATCACCCTAACCAAATAACCAGTGTATACCTAGTACATTATAGTTTGACTAATTTAAATAATCCACTTACTCGTAGGAAACTAAATGCAATCAGCTTACTTTATATTTTCGGTTTTGGTTTGAACGTTACCCTTGGGTTACTTCGCTTACAAGAAATAATAATAATAACAATAATAATAATAAAGTATTTTTGAACCAACGCCCATACTTAATCTAACTTGTACACAAACTCAATCATTTTGTACGAGAAATTCCTCTAATTGCAGGTTTCGTGTTTTATGCGCAGTTGAATTACAAAATTCTAAATTAAAATAATTTTAATTTAATTTATTCGAACATCTTTTAATACAAGAATATATCAGGATCAAATTAATTATATCACATTTTTATTTTAAAATTGCAATCAATTCAAGTTCATATTGTGATATTTGAGAAACAACAAAAATTATGGCATAATTTTCATACATAAAATTTCAACAACGAGATTGTGAAATTTATTAAAATTGATAAGAAAATTTTGCCCCTTGTTTGGGATGGCCATTTTGGCCATTCCATTCTATTTTTTGGGATGGAAATGAGATGGAAAAAATGGTTTGGAATGGTTTGAAAATGGTTTGTAAAAGTGATGTAAGAATGGTTTGACTTTGTTAATTTCGAGGTGGTATGAATGGTTGAGATTTAAAGATATTGTATAGGGATTTAGAAAATTGAAAAAAATGGTTGAAAAAATGGGAATGGGATGGAATGGTTTGGAGGATTAGGAAAGTTGAAAAAAAAAAAAATAGAATGGAATGAGTGAAATGGATGGACCAAAATATTCACTTCTCCATACTGCCACGGCACCATCAAAATTGGGCTAGTATGTATGCTTGTAACGATTTTACTAGTCAATTGATAACCTCTTTGAAACCATGACCTTTCCTTTCTAATATCCACTCAAGATAAGATTAGAGAGTGGGCTCGATCTTAGGGTTTTCTCACACAATAAAAGAGAAGAAAATTTTCTTCCTTCCTTGCTGTTGGGCTAGCGTTTATTACAATTTTGGGAGGGATAAAAAAACAATTTTCTAGAACAATTTTGACAGAGGTATGAGAGAGAGAGCTTATAAGATGCTTATGACGTATTCTAAATATTACAATAATACATATTTATATGGTAAAAAACCTAATAACAGGTAAGCATTACCTTCCTTCTCTCAACATTTGAATATCCCAAAAAATAGAAAAAATTCCATTATTTGTATTATGAAATAACACAAAAATTACAGGTAATCAATGAGTTAGATTATTCGAAAAAACTTATATTCATATCTTTCCATTAAGCCGGTCAGCCGTACAAGTGTTTTTTGTGAGATTATTTCAAAAAATAAATCTCACAAAACTAACTCTACAATCATCTTTTAGTCAAATATAAATAATTTTTGTGTATGGAGTCAATGTTTTACTTAGACATTTTTACAGGTCTTTTAAGTAACATAACTATCGTATTAGTTTTAATTATGTTTGCCTCTGTCTGAAAATTATGAGTTGACTTTTGTTTTAATTACGAAAATGAATTTTTTTTTATGTTTATTACAAAATTTGTACTATTTATCATGAATAGTTTAAAGGAATTAAGTAAGTTAATGTCTTGAAAAGTTGTGTCGTTACACAGCAGTTGCATGTTCTCTTTGACAAGTGCACTAGCTCTTGAACACCATGATCAACGATTTGAAAGTGGGATGTGTTTACTAGATAAGCCTAGAAGTAATTAGATTCGTTTCTTACTCAGTATAAGTACTTCAACCAATTCCAAACTAGTAACTATTACTATAAAAAAATGAATAAGAATAATCCTTCAAATAACTTATTGTTATAGGGCGAGCTAATTCTTCTTGTTCATGTAAGAAATTATTGCCCATTCAGTAAGAGGCGTAGATCTGGAAGAGCTAGACACATGCTTTTTTTAAGAAGAGCCCTAAATGATTCAACCAATGCAACAACAGGTCAGTCTCTAGCTTCCTTCAAAATAGTACTCATACACTCGGATATGTTGGTTATCATTATATTGTATCTCCTACAATCAAAAAATTATCTATCTTACTTTCTATAATTTGATCCCATGAGATAACTTCGGATAGAAGGCCTAATAGCTTCAATTGGATGCATGTAGTACTCAAATTTATCCCTTTTATAGGCCTTCGCATAACGGTAAAAATACCATCGATATGAGTGGTTTTGAACCTCGATATCACATTTGCTAGAAGATGTTGTGTACATATCCCATGTACGGCTGCTGAAAACATTTTATCAACAGCCTTCGATATGCTACTATTACGCTAAAAAACTATGACAAGATCTCCTCTTTCACCAATTGCATTCTTGAGCCTCAAGAAAAACCACTCCCAAGAATTATCATTTTCACTATCAATTATTAAATTTTCCATAGGAAATATGCGGTTACCACCGTCTAAAGTGACAGCAAGTATCAAGGTGCCAAGATACTTAGACAAAAATCTATAAGTAATTGAAACAGTAAGTAACTAAATTTACATTAAAAATAAAAAATAAATGAATAAATAAAAGTACGTAAAATATAATCCAACTAATGTAATATTTACTTAAACATGAATTTCAAATCATAAAAAGCACAAACAAAATACACAACATACCTGGATGTTTTTCCAATAGTAGTTCAATGAATGAAGGCAATAGAGCATATGACTCTTAAGGACTTCCTCTAATAAATTGAAGAGCGTGATCACGAGTTTTTTGAGCTTTGTAATAGCAAATATCAACTCCAAATTTGTTATCCAATAATGACACAATGTCTTTTGGAAAGTGCGATCACCAATCCCTCTTAAAAATTCACTTTTAAGACATTAGCTCGTTACTTTGCTCGAGGCTTGTCTATGCTCTATAGAAGCTATGTCCAATTAACAAGTGTTGTTATTTACATACTTCTTTATGCGCCACATGTCACCACTACTAATGCTTTTCCTGGCCAAAAATATCCCATTACTTCTTTAAGTATGCATATGTATATATAAATATTATTTTACGGATTAGGTTAAGAAAGTTTAAAATTATGAAATAACTCAAAAAATAATAACCAAATCTCAGACGACAAATTACGTTATTTTGAACGGATCAAGGATAGAATAGTTTCAAGGTTTGAAAAAGTAGAATTGTGGCCTCTAAGTGATTCAAGTATGATTTCGGTTCAAACAATGAAGAACTAAAAATTTGCATCGAGAGCCTTTGAATTTTTAAATAATAATAAATTGGTCCCTATGATGAAAAATTAGGTATATGGACACCGGATCCAAACCTTGTTTGAAGGAAGGCTATTATGGATATAATTAGCCTAGAAATAAAGTTTCAACGCCAAACAATCTATATCGAATTAGTTATGATGAAATTCAAACGAAGTTAATACCTAACCGTAAAAGAAGAGAAAAATAATAAAAGAGTTCAGAAAAATCCCAATAATTTTAAAAATGTTTCTTTTATCACAAAATTTTGAAATCTACAAAGAGCTTTCAAAAATAAAATCCGAATAGGATTCGAAATGCTTTTCCTTTTTTGCTGGAAAACCTCTGTCAATTCATTCATTCATAATCATCTTGATAAACACATTAATAGCAGTTGGAATCTCATGTGGTTGAAAAGTTCCAATACAGGAACCGTTGAGAGCCAACTGACTTATAAGATCCGCAGGTCTATTACCTTCCCTTATAATCTAATAAAATTCAACATTAATAAAGAAATTACAAAGGCCTAGAATATGGTAAAAAACTGACCATCAGCTCCAATCTAGTGGTGGTGAAGCTTTTGACAAAGCCTCGATAGCAGTCTTGCAATATGATTCGATGATAAGATGAGCCCAACCCTGGATAATTGCTTCATCAAGAGCAACTTGAATGGCCCTCAATTTTGCTTCCAGAGGTGAGATCATCTTGCACTGTCTCACTGCGACTACGATTGCCTCCCCGAAAAAGTTATCGAATAAAGTTTCTGAATAGTAATCGAAATGCTTAAATGGACTCAAATGCAAAAAAAATCACTGGAAGGGGCATTTTTATGAATTTTTGAATCAGCCTTTCTGCAACTTGTTTGTGCATAGAAAAGAGTATCAAGGAGCTGTTAGTAAATTATGAATTGAAACTTGTCACAATATTGAGTTGTCAAGGCATGATTGGTTAAATTTGGAACTTGGTAAATTTGGAAACCAAGTTTTGAGTTCAAACCACATAGAATGAGTTCAAGTAACTAGCCATTAAGGAATTCATCCAGCAGCAGCAAATTAGCTAAAGTGTGTTGGTAAACAATAAGGACCTTAACAAGATGAGGTGGCAATGATTTAGCTTTATTGGCAATTTGTTTAACTAATAAGCTTGATTGCAAAGAGTGAGTGACGTGTGGAAAGGTAAGATTTAAAGTTGAATTTCAGCTTAAGTGTTCTGTAAAAAGGAGAGAAGAAAATTTTTGTGAGTTGCTGGAAAAGAAAACAGAGAAGAAAGAAAGAGAGAAGAAAAGAAAGAAAGAAAGAAAGAAAGAAAAAAAAGGAAAAGAACAAAGGTATGAACTTTATATATTTGGTTCTTTCATGACGTTCTTTTAATGCTTCTTTCCTTGAGGTCTTAAAGTGTGTTCATGTCTATGCAAGATAAGGAAAAGTAAGAGCAAATAATTGATTACATGGAAAGAGGGAAAAAAAAAAAAGAGCTAGAAGATTTCTACAAAGGTCAAAGTCTAGGTCATAAGGTATTTACAGCATTTCAAGATATCACCTTGCATGAATTTGTGAACGGACTTTGTCTTTTAAGTTATGATGTAAAGGATATGCATGCTGAAAAGGAACAAGAAAAATGATAACAAATAAAAGTATGTAAGAAGATTTTAAGTTTGACCACTTTGTAAGACATGAAACTTGCGTGTCAAAATTTTGTATAACTAATTTTCCAAGCAATTTAAAGGTTAAAACATAATCTCAGACCTGTTGTGACTTGTGAAAAGTGTTAGATTGTAAAAAAATTAGTTCGAAAAAAAGTGTGGTTAATACATACTCAAAAAGTGAAAAATTTGAAGTAAGAAGCTAAGGAATTTCAGTGTTCAAACATGATATGTGAGTCTTATATGATATGTGTGTAAAGTTTATTTGGTTAGAATCATACTTTGGTGAAAGTTTAGTCAAATTGTAAAAGTTGAAATTTGCTTGAAAGTGGTAAAAAAAAAAAAAAAGAAAAAAAGAACCTAAGTAGATGAATCTGAAAGTCAACCACTTCATAAGAAAATCAAGTTTATTCAATACTCAATATGGTATTTAATATTTGTGAGTGGTGTTAGTTTGGCTCAAGGTTCAAGAAAATAAAATTTTGATTAAGTTGAAGTTTTCGACTAAAATATAAGATTTTAAGCAAACTGGTCAAATTTATAAAGAAAAATTTTGGCCAACAAGTGTTTGAAGTCACATATATCATAATTAAAGGTTTTGTAAAGTTAGAAAATGTTTTGAAGTGGTTTTGAGTCAAGTTTGAGTAAAAAATAAGCAATCAAAACCGGAAATCTGGGTTCTAGCTGCAAAAGGCGCACAAGAGGCCCATCTGGCACGCGTATGGTGCTTTTGATGTGCGCATGGGGCCTTTTGTGGTGCACGTAGAGCTTTTGACGTGCATTCGGTGTATATCTTGCACATGCTGCACGCATCGGGCGTGTCCGTGGCGCATCTGGCGATCGCGCAAGCTACCCAGATGCGGCGGCCGATGCCTCCACAACATCAGAACAACCCGGACCCAACCAACTTCGTCCAAAATTGATTTTTTTTTTCCGCAAAAAAAGATTTGTACACATTTTAAATACCTTAAACTAATATTTACAGAAATTGTTGAGTCCAGCTATGACTTTTGGAAGATGGTTTCATGCATCCGACACTTAACTAAGGAAATTTGATTCTAAATTAATGACTGGATAATTTTATGGAAACCTAATGATGGAATTAAGGTTTGGCTAACCTTAAATGGTTTCTATTACTTCAATATCTTTAGGATACGAGTTAGAGATAACTGCGACATATAAGGGTGTCAGAACCGTAAGAACGACAACAAAAGTTAGGTCTGAGTCGGAGCTAAGTGTGACATATAAAGGTGCCGAAACGGTATGAACGACGAAGGCGAAAATTCGCGGTGCACCTATAACATCAAGAACGCATGTGATTGTATGGATGATAGGATGTCTTTTGTGTTTCTTCAATAGTAGAATACACAGGTGCGACCCTAAACACAGTTATTTTAGGCAAGAGTACTTTCAAGTCAATTTATTTATAACTCATAAAACTTACTGTATTTCTGTATTGAAAATCATGAACTATAACCTCCTGAGCCTCTTATGATTATGTTTCCTCCTTTATACAAGAAAATGACCACAAATCGTTACATTGAGGATTTCAAAGGATTGCTAGAGCCGACGTGAGTGACCACCGGATTCAAGTACGAGCGGAACATCGAGGTTGTTCCAGAGTCACATCCCGAACAATCACAACAACCTGATATGGGTTTTAAGTACGAAATATCTCAGGATTTAACCTGAAGATGAACGATTTTCTCTGATGTGTGATCATGTGGCTCGGTTTTCTAAAACGATAAGGAACAGGAGTTGTTAATTGACAGTTAGTAACATAGGCTCTGTGTATGATAAAAAAGTTACAGAGTCACCATGAGATAGATGAACGAGAGATATAATGAAGAATGAGAAAGACGTAATGGTGTCAATTGTACTAAGGTGAGCAATTACATAAGAACTCCTCGTAAGACTAGGGTTAAAGTCCAGAGCTGAGTCTAGTATGTAGGTTGGGAGATGCTGTACTTTGAGAGTTGGCCCAGTCCCCGTTGGCGCGCTATCAAAATCAAAATAAAGCAAAAGTACCATTAGTGGATCCCAGACACAAGATATGGGAAAGAACGATCAAATGAAGTATGATGAAAGTCGGAATGATCGGAGAAGGAACAAGTTAGCATCAGAATTTGTTCAATGAAGGAACTAGTTGGTATGGAACAACTAGTTTTTATATTTTTTTTTACTTAGAATAGAATAAGTTTTAAGTCACCCGATATGGGACGCGTGATTGTTGCTATATTAGAATCCTGCTAGGGTTTATACGAATGTTATGAATGTCATAGCATATGCCTAATAATATAGTTAGTTTCGTGCTTATTGAGTATAGTGACTCATTATGTATCTTGATGTTGTAGATAAAGAAAAGTCGAAAATCGAGTAAGTAAGGAAAAGGACGCCAAGTCAAAAATGAACACATATGGATCGGACCAATAAGAAGAGTTGAACGACCTGACTCGTATTATCTTATTATGTTGGTTTGTAAATGTTACTAAAACCTTATGTAAAGATGTACTTTGTTAGTAAAACCATATACAAAGATGTACTTTTGCAATTATATTCCCAATGTCAAAAAAAATGCATATTTGTATCTTTATACTATATTTCGAGATTTACGTATTTAACTATGTATAAGAATAGCTAGTAAAGACGTCGCGACTCGTGGTATCGGGTCATGATAGTGACCTTCAACTACACAACTCAATTTGACCCTTTCACAACAAAATCTCTTAGCCCTAAAATCAAAGTTCTCCTAATACTCACCATCTTCATCACTTTAACCAAATACTCTTTACTAAAAAAAATATGTTTTTCTCCTTCACATAAAAAAAAAGAGAAAAAAAACTTAGGGAAGTTTTCAAAGTCAAGATCATCGATGATAAGTGCATCGTGATCCGTCTCTTGAAATTTATCTTGAAAAAACTTTCTTCAGCTACTTCATGTGTCTATTTTCCACAAAAAAAACTATAGGAAAAAAATTGCGACATCTATCTTTTCGAACTAAAGTCTTGTAAACCGTTTCACATTTCTATCTGTTGGTGCGATTTTTCGTACCAACTCGTGTTCGACACGTGGCCGCTCCTCCTAGCTAGAACTCACGTTGAACCACGTGCGGTGGTGATTTGAGGTGATCTCCGGTTCTGCAAAAAAGACAGAAAAGCGTGACGGGGGGCACTGGGGTTGTTCCCAGTGCGGGCACTCTGACGCTCAAGCCAGTCAGGGTGAACCAGAGACTTTGAAGTGGAGTGTATATTTTGTGTTAGAATTGCGTTACCTCTTTGTTCGTCGGATTTGAATATTTATAGATATTCGGAGGTGGTCGGTTTTTCCCACTTCTCCTTCTTTTCCGGAACCCATTTTTAGTGTTTGGTCATGGGCGGTTTTTTGGAGTTCGTGGGGTTGTGGAGAGATTCCGAGTTTTTCTTGCTCAAACATCGGTAGTGGACTTAGTGGTCCGAAAGGGGCCGGCGGAGAGCCCGGTCGTGGGCGGCGGGATGCCGTCCAGCGTGGGCGGCGGCGGCGGGATGCCGTCCAGCGTGGGCGGCGGGATGCCGTCCAGCGTGGGCGGCGGGATGCCGTCCAGCGTGGGCGGCGGGATGCCGTCGAGCGTGGGCGGCGGGATGCCGTCCAGTGTGGGCGGCGGGATGCCGTCTAGCGTGGACGGCGTGATACCGTCTAGCGTGGGCGGCGTGATGCCGTCCAGCGTGGGCGGCGGCGGCGTGACGCCGTCTAGCGTGGGCGGCGGGATGCCGTCCAGCGTGGGCGGCGGGATGCCGTCCAGCGTGGGCGGCGGGATGCCGTCCAGCGTGGGCGGCGTGACGCCGTCCAGCGTGGGCGGCGAGGGCGTCACTCCCTCCAGCGTGGGCGGCGTGCACCTTGGAGCAGGGGCGGCGTGCGCCTTGTAACGGGGGCGGCGTGCGCCCTCTAGCGGGGGCGGCGTGCGCCTTGTAACGTGATTCCTTCAACGTGGGTTTTTTTGGTCTTCCTTATGGTCTTTCGAGGCTAACCCAAAATATGGCCCAACATCAGCCCCCCAGTTTCCGAGTGGCGCTTGTCGCACTAAGGAAACTAAAAAGTTTTCCTTCTTTTTATATTTATCTGCACAATTCTTATTGAGTATTTCGTTTGTGGCCTGTTGATTGATTTCCGAGTGGCGAAATATTTGATGAACATTTTTCTTCTTTGTGACTATTGTCTGTGAGCGTCATTGTTTGGGCTTGTCTACCGTCAACTTAATGACGTAATAACTCTGCTTTTTCGTCCATTAAATGACGTTGTGGTCTTCGTAGCTGGGGCGGCGTGCGCCTTGTAGCGGGGGCGGCGTGCGCCTTGAAGCGGAGGCGGCGTGCGCCCTCTAGCCGGGGCGGCGTGCGCCTTGATGCGGAGGCGGCGTGCACCACCTAGCGGGGGCGGCGTGCGCCTTGTAGCGGAGGCGGCGTGCGCCACCTAGCGGGGGCGGCGTGCGCCTTGTAGCGGAGGCGGCGTGCGCCCTCTAGCGGGGGCGGCGTGCGCCTTGATGCGGAGGCGGCGTGCGCCATCTAGCGGGGGCGGCGTGCGCCTTGATGCGGAGGCGGCGTGCGCTCTCTAGCGGGGGCGGCGTGCGCCTTGATGCGGGGGCGGCGTGCGCCCTTTAGTGGGGGCGGCGTGCGCCTTGATGCGGAGGCGGCGTGCGCCATCTAGAGGGGGCGGCGTGCGCCTTGTAGCGGGGGCGGCGTGCGCCCTCTAGCGGGGGCGGCGTGCGCCTTGATGCGGAGGCGGCGTGCGCCATCTAGCGGGGGCGGCGTGCGCCTTGATGCGGAGGCGGCGTGCGCCATCTAGCGGGGGCGGCGTGCGCCTTGATGCGGAGGCGGCGTGCGCCCTCTAGCGGGGGCGGCGTGCGCCTTGATGCGGGGGCGGCGTGCGCCTTGATGCGGGGGCGGCGTGCGCCTTGATGCGGGGGCGGCGTGCGCCTTGTAACGGGGGCGGCGTGCGCCTTGTAACGGGGGCGGCGTGCGCCCTCTAGCGGGGGCGGCGTTTTTTTTTTTTTTTTTTAATTTTATTTTGCATGTATCCCGCCCCCATGTTTTTCTTGATAACAAAAGTAAGAATAACAAGGATTTTGAGTGAGAATACTCGTTTTTCATTCATGTTCAAACGTGATTACAATGCTTAACCAAGATAACATAGATAACTTCGAATACTTTATATAAAAAGGGGAAACGTGACAATACAATCCTATCAAATTGAAAGTGACAATGCAGTTTTTTTTTTTTTTTTTTGAAACGTGAAATAACTGACTCGGCTGGAATTACTTGTAGTACTTTTTGGGTTGTGCAACATTCAGGTCAGTGTAATCTATGCACATTCTCCATTTCCCGTTGGCTTTTTTAACCCGAACTACGTTGGCTAACCAGTTCGGGTAAAAAGCTTCAGCGATAATTCCGGTGTCGAGTAGCTTTTGTACTTCCTCTTGGATCGCCACAATTTCTTGAAGAAAAGCTTTGATTTGGCCCTTTATCACCATTGGGAGTCCGGCTCCGACCTTGACCACCCTCTCGGGTTTAGCTTCGTCGAGGATCGCTTTTTCCACGTCCACGGCTGCTTCTCCTCTCCGAATGTTTTCCTCTCGTGAGTCAAGCTCACTTAGGGGACGTATCTGTTCCGGGTTGATTAGTGGATCAGGTGTTTCTTTGTTAAGTGAGGGCGGCGTGTTGCCGCCCAGCGTAGGCGGCGGGACGCCCTCCAGAGTGGGCGGCATAATGCCTTCCAGCGGGGGCGGCGTGTTGCCGCCCAGCGTAGGCGGCGGGACGCCCTCCAGAGTGGGCGGCGTAATGCCTTCCAGCGGGGGCGGCGTGTTGCCGCCCAGCGTAGGCGGCGGGACGCCCTCCAGCGTGGGCAGCGTGACGCCCTCCAGCGTAGGCGGCGTGACACCATTCAACAGGTTATCTTCAATTTGAAAGAGGGTCGATACTTGGCTTCTTTCCTTCCGTACCGCGGTGGCGTAGCATGTTCGGGCTTCAGATTGATCTCCTAGAATTACTCCGATACCTGAGGAGGTCGGAAATTTTACCGACAAATGGTACGTCGACGTTACCGCTTGCATCCCATTGAGGGTCGGACGTCCCAAAATAACGTTGTAGGCAGAGCATTGGTCAACAACAAGGAAGTCAATCATTTTTATCACTTGACGGGGTACTTCGCCCATGGTGACGGGGAGTGTAATCAATCCTTCGGCGTCCACGCGCTCTCCTGTAAAGCCGTACAAAGGTGTCTTCACCGGTCTTAATTTCGCTCCGTCAAGGTTCATTTTGTCTAAAGTTCCTTTGAACAGTACATCAACAGAACTCCCATTATCCACTAGAATGCGGTGTACCAAGTTATTGGCGATTTTTAACGAAACCACGAGAGCGTCATTGTGAGGGTGTCTCACTGTTCGCGCCTCTTCCTCAGTGAACGTAATTTCGGCAGCCTCTATTTTAGCCACTTTTGAGATGTGCTCGGTCATGTTGATGTAGTGGTTTTCGGCTACCCCTCTTACTTCCCGGGCGTAGGACTTCCTTTCTCTGACGGTATCTCCAGTTGCGGGCCCGCCAACGATAGTACGAATTTCTCGCAAATTTTGCTGACCCGCGGGTCCGGCTGGGTTGCTGTTGGGTGCCGGCTGCTGCGCGCGCCGGTGATCCTCAATCACTCGATCGACAAACTCAGCCAACTCTCCCTTTTGAATTAGAGCTTCTATCTGCTTTTTTAATTGGATACACTCCGTCGTGAGATGGCCGTGGTCATTATGGAACCGACAGAATTTGGAACGATCCCTTTTGTTGGGGTCTCCTCTCATCGGCTCTGGTGGAGTGAGCATGTTCCTACCCTCGATCTGCATCAAGATTTGTTCTCGAGATGTGTTCAAAGGAGTGTAATTTTGGAATTTCTCTGCCAGAAAAGGCCTTGGATTGTTCCTGATTGCCTTATCTTCTGTCCTCGCCTTTTTTACTTCGATTTTTTCTTCCGGATCGTCACTTCTTCATTTTATTTCTCCGTGGAATTCCTTTCGACTTTGAAAGTATTCTTCTTCATTCACAAACTCCTGTGCCCGAGCTATGAATTCAGCGAGGGTCTTGGGAGCTTTCCTTACCGCTGACTTGAGAAGTTCACCGTCTTGCAGCCCTTCGCGTAGATTGGTGACAGCTTCCGATTCGGTGAGCCCCTCTACCTTACTCGCACTCTTGATATACCTATCGAGGTATTTTTTCAGACTTTCAGTTTTTCCCTGTTTCACGGTCCACAGGTAGGACACGTCCTTCTTCCTTGTCCTTGCAGTGGCGAACCGGGCAAGGAATTCTTCTTTGAGTTGCTCATATGACGAGATGGATCCCGGCTTTAGACTTTGGAACCATTCGTATGCAGTGTCTGTTAAGGTCAACGGGAATGCTTGACATTTTATGTTCGGAGAAGCTCGCCTTATAGTCATCCAGGTCTGAAAGGTGGTCAAATGGTTAACTGGATTTCCTTCTCCGTCATATTGCTTTAGGGTCGGCATCTTGAAATCCTCCGGAAATTCTTCAGCGAGGATCTCGGCGGAAAATGGCGGTTCTGCGTCCTGCATCATGTCTTGGACATCACCGCTTCGGTTGCGTTCCCTTTCCAGCTTTTCTATCCGTTGGAGCAGTTGATGATTCGGGTCGTCGGGCATGACTGACCCGATTTGGTTACTTCCTCTACTCCGGGTCGGCTCGTTGTGGGGCCGGACCTCGGGCATGTTTCGGTGATTCCTTGCTCCGATGGGTCCAAGTCGGGCATGGGCCCCACCACGCTGTTGGTTGACTTGATCGCGAAGGTCAGTGGTCCCGTGGGTTCTCGACCCACTTGGTGCCCAAGAGCTCTCGACGACCTCTTCGGCCTCACCTCCCAGTTGGTTGAAAACCGACCCATTAGTGCGTCGTGACCCGGCGGGTACTCCGCCATTCGCTCCAGAGGGATTTTGTTGGTACTCTACCGGACGTCCTCGCCGAACAAAGCGTTCAGGGAAGCCTCCTCCTGCAACGGGGGCAGGTTGTGGAGGCTGCGCGTTTTCCGGTGCAATAGCACCCAACCTCTCTGCGAGGCGGGCCATGTTCTCGGCCATCGCGTTGACGGCGTCTTCCATTCGTTCAGCGCGGGTAGGCTGCCGGTTGATTCTGGCCGGTGGCCGCCTACGAGGCCGGCGTTGCGCCGGGGCCTCTTCCGCAGCAGTGCCCCGTTGGGTACCTTGTGTGTTTTGACTTGGCATGGTTATCGTTGTTGCTGGTTGAGAGCTCTTGCTTCTGATAACTCTACAAGGGCCCTCCTTCTAGCGCCAAAATGTTGGTGCGATTTTTCGTACCAACTCGTGTTCGACACGTGGCCGCTCCTCCTAGCTAGAACTCACGTTGAACCACGTGCGGTGGTGATTTGAGGTGATCTCCGGTTCTGCAAAAAAGACAGAAAAGCGTGACGGGGGGCACTGGGGTTGTTCCCAGTGCGGGCACTCCGACGCTCAAGCCAGTCAGGGTGAACCAGAGACTTTGAAGTAGAGTGTATATTTTGTATTAGAATTGCGTTACCTCTTTGTTCGTCGGATTTGAATATTTATAGATATTCGGAGGTGGTCGGTTTTTCCCACTTCTCCTTCTTTTCCGGAACCCATTTTTAGTGTTTGGTCATGGGCGGTTTTTTGGAGTTCGTGGGGTTGTGGAGAGATTCCGAGTTTTTCTTGCTCAAACATCGGTAGTGGACTTAGTGGTCCGAAAGGGGCCGGCGGAGAGCCGGGTCGTGGGCGGCGGGATGCCGTCCAGCGTGGGCGGCGTGATGCCGTCCAGCGTGGGCGGCGGCGGCGGGATGCCGTCCAGCGTGGGCGGCGGGATGCCGTCCAGCGTGGGCGGCGGGATGCCGTCCAGTGTGGGCGGCGTGATGCCGTCCAGCGTGGGCGGCGTGATGCCGTCCAGCGTGGGCGGCGGGATGCCGTCCAGCGTGGGCGGCGTGATGCCGTCTAGCGTGGCCGGCGGGATGCCGTCCAGTGTGGGCGGCGTGACGCCGTCTAGCGTGGGCGGCGTGATGCCGTCCAGCGTGGGCGGCGGCGGCGTGACGCCGTCTAGCGTGGGCGGCGGGATGCCGTCCAGTGTGGGCGGCGTGATGCCGTCTAGGGTGGGCGGCGGGATGCCGTCTAGTGTGGGCGGCGTGATGCCGTCCAGCGTGGGCGGTGTGACACCGTCTAGCGTGGGCGGCGAGGGCGTGACTCCCTCCAGCGTGGGCGGCGTGCACCTTGGAGCAGGGGCGGCGTGCGCCTTGTAACGGGGGCGGCGTGCGCCCTCTAGCGGGGGCGGCGTGCGCCTTGTAGCGTGATTCCTTCAACGTGGGTTTTTTTGGTCTTCCTTATGGTCTTTCGAGGCTAACCCAAAATATGGCCCAACATTCCTTCAATTTCAAAATACCATTGACTGGTGCTCCAAAGTCGAAACCAACCACTAACGTTATTGATCTAGTAAGGGGATCAAAGGTCAAATTCAAGTCAAAAATTAATGAATTACTCAATACCTCAAAATAGGCACTAAAATCAACCAACAATGACATAAACGCACAGTTTTCATACTTCATCGAACTGTTATACATTCTATTGTAAACAACAATGAATGATAGCTTATTCAAAGTTGTAAAAGAATAAGAATTTGAAAGCTAAGTAAGAAACTCAATTACTGCTGACAAGTAACTAGAGAAACAGAACAAGAAATTAAATCAATTACTTGAACAACATCTAAATAAAAAGATGATTACATGAATAGGATTTTAATAAACATAATCTAAATGAACCAGAGACAAAAAGTTAAAAAAAATAAAATAATCACATAAACAAAATATCAAACAAATAATAATAATTACATGAAAAAAAAAGTATGACTATTTCAAGATCTCATATATCAATTATTTAAATTGAATATTGTTATATCAATTTCTTAAACAAACAATCTCAATCAAATAACAACAAAAAAATATATACACAAATGAAAAGGACATGAAAACGAAAGAATTGTTTGTTTTGTTGAAGAAATTGCACAAAACGAGCAATACCAGTGGAAAAGTGAATTCCAGGGGAGAAGTAATTGTGAGACATGTTTGGCCATTGAAAAAGTAAAAGAAGTGAACCAGCTACAAAAGAGCCTAAAAGAATTCAAAAAATGCAAAATTAGAACTTTGAATCAACTAAGAAAAACGCTAAACAAAAATTAAAGCTTAAAAATCAACAAAAAAAGCCAAAACTGAATCAACAAAAAAAGCCAAAACTGCAGCAAAATTTTTATTTGGTTACTTAAAAAAAAGTAATTTAAAATATTTCAAAACATAATTACAAAGAAGAAACTATCGCAGAGAAATCAAATATAAAAATAAAGTTGATTGAAAACACAAATCCTCAAAATTGAACCATAGAGAAAGAAATCCGTTAGAAAATTTGGATAGTGTTTTGTCGAGAAGTGTTTGGAAGTTTAGAAAAGTTGATCCATAATACGTAAAAAAATGTTTAACTATATTCAGAGTCAAACTTATATCTATATATGTGTGCGTGTGTGTGTGTGAATATGTAAGAGTAGAAAGGTAAATGAATAGTTATAAAATAAATAATTTGGATAAATACTTGATTTTTTGTGAAGATTTGGTATCAATTTTAATTCATAAGTATAATTTTGACACCAGCTATAGTTTCTCATTTTCTTTTAGGGTAATCAAAATCATTAGTATTGAAGGCATTGTTTAAAAAGGGAAAATGCCTTATAAACTTTGAGTTTACCAAATTACCCAAAAAAAAAAAAACTCTTCAGTTTATCAAACTGAACAAAGTACCACAAATTTATAAAAAAAAATTTAAAAGCTATTAATTTTTATCCAATTTAAAAGGTTTCTTCCACGTTGTATACATTTTATGCACCATAGATAGTATACTACATGTAATTGCTTAGAAAACAAAAACCATAAAAGTAGTATTTTAGTTTTATCCATTAGTATACCACACCATCTACTTTTATTTTATCAATTCATTTTTTAAACAAAAATTATTGTAAATTAATTGCAGTTGAAAAGGAAAACAAAAAAAAACTATTTTTATCTACGATTGAACATAATTTTTTGGTGTTAAATGTAAGAAATGAATGACTGAAATAAGAATACATAATATAGTATAATAATATGTAAAAGTAGATATATACATATACTTTTAAAGCTATTGTATATCATGGAAAAATCTTCCTCCTTTTGTATTGTACTTTTTTAATTTGTAACATATTATTACACTATAAACAGAAAGTAGAAATTAAAATAACACGTTGCATAAGGTAAAAATAATAACGGTGCATCTATTATGTTCAGTCTTCATACTATCTCTCCTTCCCTTTCTTCCACTGTCACCCCATCATTAGATAATTACAAAATTGACCTAACTGGTGCACCACTTAATAATTTATGCGTCAAGTAGTATACTCGCTTGATTTGTACTATATGTTCATAACATAAAAGTATGTGTAGAAATTAAAAGTACAACACAAAAAAGATATAAATTAATAGTGTGTCAAAAAAATTAGCATTCGTCAAAATCTCCCTAGCTCATTTCGTTGCTCTTTCCGCTTCTCAATGCTCTAGTAATCTATATGGAGGACGATTTGGGCTGTCATGCAAGTTTTATTAGGCATGTTTATTCCAGTTACACTCTATTATGACCTTAAAGAATACAAATGTCATTTCTTCAGCCTGCGAAGACATTATGAAATGTCGTAGGTCTTCTCTCTTTATGGTTCTGAACTATATTTACAAAATAAACAGAATTAATTTTTTAAAAAAGTTAAAGAGAATTCTATTGGATCACTCTTTTTTAGGCATCTTCTATTTTTATCTTATCATATGTCAAATTTTTTTTTTATTAAAATACAAGGAGAACACCTACATAAGACAAAATAATTAATGATGAGTTATTTAAGAATTTCTATAATCATCTCAAAATATTGTGCTTCATGTAGTTTGTTTCAAAGTATTCTAGCTTTAACTTTTGTTACCTTCTATGGTTTTGGCGATTAGGGAAGCCCATTGTGGATTGTTCGATACTGCTACTGTATCTTCAAATTAAGGCGACACTTAGTCTAAAAATTTGGCTTATTGGGTTTCTTATCATCATAAGCATAATGTGTCTCATCTTTGATCACTTCCAAAATGCCAAAAGCAATTAATCCAATGAGAGAGTCAATCACTACCCGTTGACATACTCTAAAGTATTGTGCCAAAAGGGAATATCATGTAACAACAAAAAAGAATCAAACATGAATTTCATTGATATAATTCTCAAAGAATAACAATATCTAACATAAACATAAAGTTGGTCAGCTGGGCTAAAAAAATAATAATCACATTCTACGCAGTCCCGAACCCCTAACATGTGACAAATAAGTCTCTCGTGCTCAAGGGATCAACAATCAGGGGACTCGTAGAAATATGCTTTAGGACCACTTCCTTTTGCGCAACCATGTCTCAAATATAATGGTATCAAATGCCAATGTGTTTTGTTTTTCCATGATACTTAGGATCATTGATGTAGGCAATAGCATTTATACTATCATAGTGTATTGTGACAAGCTATGAAATACACGCAATAATACCAAGTTCCCCAATGAACCTCTTTAACCAAAAACCTTCTTGAATGACAGTCGCACAAGCAACATATGGTGATTCTATGATGGATAACACTATGCAAATCTATTTCTTGTTACTCTAAGATATAGCACTATTGCTAAGAAAGAAAGCATCAACTGAGGTTGATTTGTGCTTATTCAAGTTGACACCACAATCAGCGTCTCTATAGCCAACTAAGCGCAAATTTATCGCATGTTGGCAAAGCATGTAGTCTAACATCTCCTTGAGCTATCGAAGTATACGCATGACTGATTTCTAATGCATAACTCTAGGGTTAGATTTGAATCGACTAACTACTACTCTTTAGTTGCGATAATCATCTCCTTATTATTTTAGTCTAGTAGTATGTTGTTCACGTATAATGATAGAATAATGAAACTCTCAGTGGATTATCTGACGTACACATAGTGGTCTTCCTTGATCATCATTAACACCTTAGAGATAATGGCTTGATGGAATCTAAAATACTAATGTTTAAATGATTGCTAGTCAAAAATAGAACGTCGGAGCTTTTAAACTCTGCTCTCTTGACTTTTTACCTCAAAGCCTTTGGGTCGATCCACATATACCTCCTTATCTAGTCCTCCATTGAGAAATGCTATCTTGACATCCATTTTGGTAGAGTTCCAAGTTTAAATGCGCGACAATAGTAAGAAATAGGTGAATTAAGGAAATCTCACAGCCGATAAAAAGGTTTCCTCATAGTCTACACCCTCTTGTTGGTTGTAGCTTTTAGCCACAAGCTGAGCCTTATACCTATTAATGGATCCATCTACCTTGCATTTGACTCTTAGAACCGACTTGTTTCCTAGAATACGCTTGAGCGATAGATGAACCAAGTCCCAAACTTAATTTTCTTTACAGACTCCATCTCTTCAATCATTGCAGCTTTCCATTGGTCAGAAGAAAGGGATAAGAGAGCATCTTGATAATTTCTAGGCTTATCTTCATCTTGCATAGCACACATGAATGCTTCCCACTCAATCTCAAAATGACTACGTGGGATGCTAAAACGCTCGCTCATGCGTACTTGTGGACCATCAGAACTAGCGTCTAATGGTATACTCCCACTAGAGGGTGCACTCCCACTAGAAACAATGTCGCTCTCTATGTCTTGGGTCAAAACTTAAGGGCTAATTTCTAGTTATTTTATCTCATAGATTGTCTGCATCCCCTCTTCTTGGAAATTCCTCTCGAGAAAATTTATATCCCGTGACTAAATCTCAATTACACTTTCAATTTATATCCTGTGATTAAATCTCAATTACACTTTCATCAATGTTTTCACCAAACATCACATAGTCTTTTGACTCATCAGAATATCTAATGAAATTGCATTTTATGTGCTCTAGGGCCTTACTTCTCATGTTTATGAGAAGTAGTATAAATATATAACCAGCTGATCCCCATTGGCGCAAGTGGTCCAATGTAACTCCCTTCTGCTTTATCATTTAGTTTACGAACATATTCATTTAGTAGATCTTATATGATGTTTAGCCTTAAAGTTTTTAAGTAATTTGATAAGAACACAAAATGTGTTACAAGATAAGATTTTAGATCTATGTGGGTATAATGACCTGAAAACCCTATAGGTTAATGCTAATATAATTATTAATAAAATTAGCTTAAAGTATATATTTTGTCAAAAAAAAAAAGTATTGTAATAGATAAATTAATTAGATTTTAAATAATTTATTATATCCATATATATTGGTAGTAAATGTTACATTTGTAGTCTTATGCAGTGCAAATCGAATCACGGATCGGAAGTCGTCAATGTGATGATAGAAAATGAGTTGTGAAAATGTATTGATTATTTATTTTTTTATTTTATTTAAAAAAAACTAAATAAAATAATCTTGTATAGATATATCGATATATAGAACTTTGGTTTTAAATGTAAAATTTGTTCATAGATGTAATAATAATAATAATATAATAATAATAATAAGTACCCGAGTATAAATAATTATTCCTATAGATAATTATATATTCTTATAATTATCTTGCATCATTTATATATATCTAGAATAGACTAGAAATACTAGACTTGGCTGAGATAATACTAATCATTTTAATATATGAATATATATATATATATATATAATATTTCTAAGTCGGTGCTAGATTACGGTGTGTATATATTTTTACAAACACTACTACTTGTGTTTTCTCAACCGACAACTATCTTTCTCTCTTCACCTTAAAATTCTCTTTCGTTTACTCTCTGAATCTTCACGTTGAGATATTTGTAACAAATCATTCAAGAACCATACATGTGAGGTAATGAATCTCTAATAAGCTAACTATTTATTTCTTTTAATCAAGAAATAAAGACTTTCATTCACATGTCTCAATTTATGTAGATACATGGTTAAAAGTCAACGTTGGTGGGTTTTGTAGCTTCCTTTAAGAATATTAGTTTCCACTAAACAAATATATATATTATAAGAAGCCTATAAATAAGGTAATATAGTGTTGTCTTATTGGGTTTTCTCTTGCTTTTCATTAATCCTACAGTAGTTAGTTTTGTGTTGTTTATTAATATTAGTCAAAGCTAGAAAAAACAAATTGTGAGTTAAAATTTTTGGCTACATATATGTAGTAATTACTGAGCGTGTAGTTATATTAGTAACTAATATATATTTATTTAATTTAGTGTTTAGAGTATTGTATTTTGCCAATAATAAAGTTATATTAATTAGCCTGCGTAAATACACTCATGTATGAACAAGTACTACTATATTTATATAATTTCTTATAATCTATTTACAATTTGTGTATCTTTCCAATTGTGATTTAAATTAAATTTAGAAAAAAAAAATTATATACATCTATACTAGTTACATAAAGATCGGCCAGAACCACCTACGTGTATTACGAGGGAATAATTGTTTTAGATATTTGTTGTGTTGATTGCCCTTAATGGACCATATTACTGTGGCAATTTTAAACAACAGAATTTAAAAAATCAATATTTGTTGTTTGGTTATTCAAAGTTGTTCTCTTATATGGTATTGCACATGTATAAGTGGTATAAGAAATTTCAAATAAA
The DNA here is from genome assembly GCA_018132145.1 of Boehmeria nivea var. tenacissima. Classification (NCBI taxonomy): domain Eukaryota; kingdom Viridiplantae; phylum Streptophyta; class Magnoliopsida; order Rosales; family Urticaceae; genus Boehmeria; species Boehmeria nivea. The sequence continues at coordinate 4,929,821 of CM030881.1, forward strand.
TAACAAAATTTTTCATGGGATAAGGAATTGTGTACACATTGAAGGCCTTCTCGGACCGGATTATGATCAAACATTGTCTCATCTAGTCAAGTTAGAAAAGAGGTAAGTAAAATCTCACTCAACTGCGTTATAAGAACAATACATATTATGTATTTAATTTACATTTTGTGCATTACTATGTCTTTTATGATCACATGTGCATTCACGACATCACATTGTAACCCCGGCCTCCGGGGTTATCCTTTACAGTACTTTTCCGACAAACGAGTTAGTCGTTTTTGTAATTAACGACCCTTCATTAAATTAATTATACTCGTCTTGCGATTACAACTCACTCCCATCATTGCTTGATCCAATTTATAATTGGAATACATGTACTTAATGTCTTAGTGGTCATTGAATTTGAAATCGACTCCACAAAAGTGCAAAATTACACCGTGAGTCCCTGAACTTTTGAGAAATTATAAAATTGTCCCAACTTAGAAAAAAAATGACCATTTTTGGGTTGTAATATGTTTTTAAGGGTACAATATGATTTATACTCATATTATTAACCCTAGTTTCAAATTTGAAACCATTCTGAGTTGAAAAGAAGTCGAAACGGCTTAAACTCGAAAAGTCGAGATAAACCGTATAAACACGGTTAGAGAAAGGGAACAAGCTCAGAACGACCACTTATAAATTGATATTTAACTTCTAAACATTATTTTAGATTTTTCTAGTGACATAAGAAAGTCTCGTTAAGCCTCAGGTTAGACGGAAATTCAATTAGTTCAAAACTCCGACCAATGGCTCGAAATAGGGGCGTTTAGGCCTCTTCGAGAGAAATGGGCCTCGGGAAAGGTTTCCGACCCCTTGAGCCAGCCCAAAACCGTCCCCATTTGACTCTTAGTGGGCTTGGTGTGTTAAGAAATAATTTCTAGGCCCAATATCAAAGTGAAAACTGTTGGCCCCAAGTGAGAAAAATGGTTGAGTGCCTTAATGGCTTAAGTGGTGTAAAGTGATGAACTACTGAATTAAATCCAAGGATTTTTCATTGGTGGCACATTTAACCCAACCAATCAGATAATGGGCCATCATGGGCACCATTTTTTAAGAAAGAGAAGGGAAATGAAAATTTTTTAGTCTATTACTCATATTAGATCCTAGCCATTGGATTTGAATTCCTTAACCACCAAGTTTGAATCAATGGCCAAGAATTATTGGAATTACCAATTAAATGAGATTATTGGAATTAAAATCTTGGAGAATATACATGAATGATATTCGGCCATTTAGGAGAAGAGAGAGAAAAGAAAGAATCATTAAGTTGCTTGGAGAATGCAACTTAATGATGAGGGCCTTAAAAAGTAAAAATTTCCCTATTGATAAACTACAACCGTATGATTGATTTGTGTAAAGAATTAAGGGCTAAGATGGACTATAGGACTTACCAATTATTTTAATTGAGGAATTAAAATAATTAGAAGAGAGAGAGATAGGAAGTTTCGGCCAAGAGAGAGAGACACACAAGTGAAACTCTCTGAAGTATAAAAGTTCTTTTTGACTCTTAAGCTCCCATTTTTGTTTTTCCTTGGCAAAATTTGGGAGAAAAAACGTGGCATAGAGAGAGAAAAGAGAAAAGAGAGGACTTTGAGTGAGGAAGAAACAAAAGAAAAGAAAAGAAAATAGAGGCTGGAGTTAGAGATTGGCCGAGCAAGGAGAAGAAGAAGCAAGGAATGCTTCGAAACCCTAGTTTGCCAAGGTAAGAAACCCGTGGCCTTGGCTAGCCTTTTTCTCCACGTTTTTGTGCTCCCAAACCTTGTGCCATTCTGCTATAAGGGTTAGGAAACCAAACGTGATGGTTTGGAGCAAATCCAAGGTGACTATTCGGCCAACAAGGAAGCTCGCCAAAGGAAAGCTCAAAATCCGAGAGCTAGGTATACTCTCTAAACCCTAGAGTGACGTGAGGTTCTTTCTTTCCCTTAAGCTCATTGGATTAACCATGGATGTAATAGGTTTGATTTGTAAGTTTGCATGGCCTCTTTAAGGCTTAAGTTTGCCGAACACGAGTTTAAAGAAACTAGATCGGCTAGCTTCCGGATATTTCAACTCGTGTTCGGTTGTGTTTGTGTCGCTGTTTGGCTTGCATGTCGAGGGTTCGGATTTCCTGTGACCTTGAGCTTTTGTTTGTCTTTCGATGTCTTTTCATGGCTGCTCATTTGTGTTTCAAATTTTAAAATGTTCTCAAGATCTCCATGCACACGACGGTTTCCACGGACCGAAATGAAACCATTCGAAAAATAAAATTCAGTAAATTTCTTTTGAAAATCCGAGCAATCCGAGCCTAAGTATTTGTGAAATTATCATGGCTTGTTTGGTTGTTGTTTGAATTTTTTAGCTACAGTTTTTAATCAACTTTTATGTTAGAAATCAACTGGAAACCGAAAAGACACAATGAAATAAGTGTCTCGGTCAAAACCCGTGAAAACAATTCGAAAGCGTTTAGCTTGAGAATCGTTTTCGCGTGGGATTTAAAGCTTCGTTAAAAGGTTTCAAAAAGGAGTGAAAAATCTCCTTAGAACCTAGAAGCATCATACTTTAGTGATAACAATGAGATTTGGAAAAAGGTTAAGAAACAACGTTTTATCGAAAATAACGACGGTTTCGTGTGATGTCGCGGTTAAAATTGTGCACCAATTTTCTATTATCAAGATAGGTTTAGAAATCAAACATAAGTTCTTTTCAAATATAAAGCTTGCTACACTTAAGCAATTTTAACAACGATAAAAGAATGATTTACGTTTAAGGGCTCAAAACGACGTTTTCATAAGTAGTCGGAACCAAAGGTTCGAGGAGGTCTCAAACTAATGTAAAACGGGTGTTTAGTCCAACCCATACATAGTGAGATGAGAACCGTAATTGTTCGATTAAACTAAACGGGCTTTTTCAAATGATACGATACTCGGTTTCCTTGAAAACGAGCATTTTTCTTAAAAAACGGTTCTAGCACGTGTAAATCACTATACCGAGCCCAATAACATTTTGTAAAATGTATCCTAGTTTAAAAAGGATTTAATAAACACTTTTTAAATAAGGGAAGCTTATTAATTAAGCTTAGTGTTCAAAAGTATTTTTTGCGAAAACGTTAAAACGGACCAAGTGTCCCTTCTTAGAGACGTCTAAAAATGTCAAGGCCATTTTGGGCCTTACCTTAGTCTTTGAAGCCCAAAGCTTGCTGGGCCATACTGTTTTAAATTGTGAAGGTCATTTTGGGCCTTTACCTTGTTGAAAATCCAAATCCTTAGTGGGCCTAACAGCAAGGAAGCTGTGAGGGCAACTTTTGACCTTGTTTTAGCCCAAAGCTATTACCTATTTGGGCCTCAGAAGTAGCTAAGGCCCATATGTATCGAGGCCAAATATGTAAGAAGGCCTTGAACCTTGTAGTGGGCCATTTTAAGTAGCCCAATTAAAGTAAGTTAGTAGAAAATCCCTCAAGTTTAGACTTGACTTTCCTAAGTTCAGACGGACTTTGTATAGTCCGAAGATTTCAAAAGACGAGAGAGCGTCTAGGAAAGTTTAAGATGGAAACCCGAGCACTTCGAGATTAACTAATTGATAGTACGTCTCATGTTTACAAGACGGTCAAACTAACGAGACCATGTGTTCTATTCAAGGACAAGGAGACACGAAGGTGGTCGGAGCTCAGAACAAGTTCCCGAAAAGAACTCGGAACCGCTGCAACGCATGTAACAGTAAGTGGCGTTGCACCTATGGCACTGAGTGTATATATGTGTTAAATGTTTGCTAGGATTACATTAGTACTTCGTAACTAAATGTTGTGTAAATGTTATACTTTTGTGCTGCATAGTGCATAAACTACAATAGCCGAAAGGAAACCCTAGCATGAATAAAACATGAATAAAACTTTCATAGATAAAAATAATCTAATCTCTAAATTAGATTTTCATAAGCCTCAATTACAGAAAATAAGCTGCAATGAAACTTATCAGTACGAGTTTGCTCGTACTCGATCTCCACCGAGTTTACAACTCAAGAGCGAGAAATAGGTCGGCTCTAAGCTTAGAATTGAAAGAGAAATAGCTTAATGACAAAAGAAAACGAGATTGGGCTGCCAGTAATAACTAAGGCTGTAAATGCCAAGCTAGAGGCTGAATCTTTAAATTATTAAAGAGGAAGTAATTCTCTAAGAATCGTGAGAAGAATTAGACATCGATCCTTGATATCGGTAAATCATAATGCTAACGACACAACCGGGTCCTTACCCATGCGTTCTGCCTTACGGACTGTGATCCGTCAGAATAATCTTGTAGGAAAACCTACCTAACCTATTGTATGTTTACTGTGAACCCCTCGAACGATTAAATCAAAGGTCTCGAACCCAAATGCAAGAGGCCAAAGTGTGGGACTCGTGAGAAGTCCATTTGGTGCTATAAAACCATAAACTAAAATTATAAAGATGCCTCTTATGAAATCCCAGCCTGCTGTGTAATCTGACAAGGGGGTTCAAACATACTAAATCCCAGTCTGCTGTGTGATCTGACAAGGGGTTTTAAATATACTAAATCCCCGTCTGCTGCGTGAACTGACGAGGGAAAGTATATCATATTTAAAGTCCCGATTCCTCGGTAAACGAGACAAGAGGGACCAAAATCTGAAATAAGTCTCAATCCTCCGACAAGGGTCGATAGGAGGTAAACGAATACAATCTATATATTGAAACAAAAGTCGATGATACCGCTCGGCTCCAAGAGAAGATAGCCCTGGCTCCGAGAGAGAGAGAGCCCTGCTCCTTGAGGGTGAGCTTCTTCCTCACACAAGCCGGCCAGTTGAGTGTGAGAGGAAGTCTGTATGACTGCCGGGAGATAGGCCATCTCCCCTCCTGCGCGCTAGAGAAATCGCGGTGACCATTAGTGGATCCCAGACTTGACAAGATGTTGAGCTCGATAAAATTAAATTAAATAAAGAAATGAATTCTATGTGAAACCATTAAGTCCGGAGTGAGAGTCTATCAAGAAAAATCCTCTATAAGGACTATAAATAAGCGTGGTGGGTCCAGAACCGATCACGAGGCCTTGACGATACAAGGAGCGGAGCTGTGTGCAAAAGAATCGTCGGTGATGCCAATTTGTCTCCTCGGAAGGTGAATCAGGAAGTGATGCGAGTATGCTTAGTGCAACGAGATAGAGCTACCTTGCATAGGAAGCTCGGCTGTGTGAACCGAGTACGAAGTACTCGGCTGTGGAAAAGTGAGAATTGAGAGACATTGGAATGCACCAGGGTAATAGGACAACTTTGATGCATTTGCTGTGTAAAGGCGTATTAGTCGGTATGGGATGGCTAACCTCTCTCTGTGTGCTTTTTGTAATATGTGAACTTATGATGCATATCATTTAGGGTAGACTAGTTTTCCCTGACTGAATTTATCAACTCATAGGTTATCAGTGTTTTAGGTAAAAAGCCAACGAGGATTGATGAGTAGGAGCTGGCGGAGATGGTGTGTACGGTATCCGTTGAAGAGAATACCCGTGGCCATATATTTTTCGCACTTTTATTATATTATAAATAGTATATGTTTTGATACCGGGACGAGATCCCGAAAACTTTAAGACTTTGATATGTAATATTATGGCGGCATCTATAATCCACAAACATATCACGTTTTACAAGTCTCAACTATGATACAGACTTCCGCATTAATATATATATATATATATATATATATAATCTTTGCTTTCAAAGTTTAAAAGAGTTTACGAGAGTTTGAAAATGAGTTTGGACTCTCTTGTCGCAGCCGCGGCCGAGCCGGCAGGTCATGACACATCATTACATATGTAAAAGTAAATAATTTTTTAAGTTGCACGAATTATGAAACGAGTCATTGTACCTATTATTCCATGTCATATTTTGTTTATCAATTCCTTGCTGGGTTTGGGCAGGCGGCAGACCTGTCTCTGAAGTCCCGGCCAAAGGGTATATGTTCCGGCGCGGCGTGGAAAGTCCTTTGTCGATCGCAAAGGAACATGTGATTTATAAAACCCCACATGACATCGTTTATGTTTGTGACGTGTCACCATCCCTGATATGATTTATTTGGCCACCATGTAACAGGTCTTGCAAATAAAATCATCTACTGGCCTCAGCGATGAGTTGAGCACGATATGGGCCAACTAGGCGTTTTTAACTAGAATTGTTACGAAGATGTTTTATAAAATTTACGGAGCAATGACAAATAGAAAATAAAATATTTAAAATAATTCATATTTAGCATTTTTTTTACTTACTAGGCATTCACTCATCAATGTTCTTGTGATGCAGCGGATTGAAATTTACAATGAATGCTGAAGACATTGATTGGAGTGATCCCGAGTCCATGATCTGATGCATATTGGACGACTATGATCTTGTGACAAATTTTTGTGTGTTATTTACGTATTATATGTATATAATAACTAAACTATAGAGTACTTTTTTGTCAACGAGTACTTCTACATATATTTTGCAAAATACTTCCAATCCCCAACTAGGGTCTAGCTTAGCTAATACGTTTACAAATACTTTAGATGTATAAAAGCTTTACGGTGTCTTTATAAAATTAATTGAAAGTTTCAAATTGGTCTCAAGTTTTTATAGAGTTAAGTAAGATTAATAGTATTTAATCTAAGTATGCTTACAATATAATTAAGTGAGGAGGCGGAACAGTGAGTGTTAAATCTTATTGAAAAAATTAAAGAGATTTATTGTAAGACTTATAATCGTTGCTTTATTTATAGTCTATCCACAAGTTTTATATAGCATATTACATATCAATATAAAGATCTTTGGATAAGCTTTCCAACAGTATATCATATGTATCAATTGGACCAGTATAGAGAAAGTTATGACTAATTAAAGTTTAGTGGGCGAGTCTGCCCATGAAAACGACACAGTTTCGCATGCTTTAGCAAAAAACGATAGGGTTACGCAAAATAGGTCTATTTAAACACCTAGAGTGATTTTAAACGTCCAGAGAGCCAAACACCCCAAAATTGATTATTAAGACCTAGAAACCTAGAAATCACTTCATGGCTTCAAAGAATCAAATTCTTGCCAATTGTAAAGGTAAATCATATTACTTCTACCATACTGTGATCTTCCTATGAGTTTCTAGTTTAGAGATTTTATTCTACCAATTAGGGATTTATGATTTTTCTTTATTAGTGTTCTCTTCTCATCCACCTTAGGGTTTCTTTCCCATCAACCTTCATAAGCTACCATCACCAATTTTTTTTGTGCGTAAGAAACTAAAGTACATGTAAGTATACCTCTCACCTGCAACATATTTGTTCCAAAGAAAGATTTCAGATTTGATGTCATGTGTTATGTTTTGTAAAGTTTTTATTTATGTTAATGATTTTTTGATTTGATGGGTTATTATGTTTATGATTATAAATAGAATTTTAAAGGACCCATTGAATCTATCAAAGGCAAATCAAGAACTAAAGTAATTACATAAATTTGTAATTAGGGGCGAGTACCATATAGTTTATAGTTCGGGATAAATTTAGCCTGTGGGACAAGTCCCTTATAGTTGTACGTATAGTCTTTGGTGGGAGTTGAGGATCGCTACCTCTCTTTCATCAAAGTAGCACGCAACGGTACTTCGCCAAGAGCCTGTATAGAAAAGATTAACAGTAACTATGAAATTTGAGCTTTTCGTTATTTTTAAGGTTTTTCTTAAATTTTTGTTTTGTGAGAATTAGGTGTACTTACTAAGCTTTTTACTTACAAGTTATTCTTAAGTTAGGAAATTCTTGAAGCCTGTCAGCGAGAACATGCGGGTGATGGTGAACATCGGGTTTCGAAAACGGTCCTCGAATGCTTTAGTTGTCTTTTTAAATTATGTCTTATGAAATTTTATAAATTCTTATATGTTTGTCCTTTTTTTAAGTCCTAATTTGACGTTAGTCACTCGAAGTTTTTTATTCAATACGTTTTTTGTTATTTTTATTTAACGATTTGATTTCTTTCTTATTATAGTTTTTATTTAAATTATTAAATGTTACAATTATATATGCTAGTTATGTTAGCTGCAGCGCTCCCGCTAGGGGGGTGTTACAAATTTGGTATTAGAGCCAGGTTATTTCGAAATTCTATCACGTTATCTCTTCACATTCGCATTGACATCCTCCAAGTAAGTAGTTCTAACCGTAGAACATAAATAATAAGCTAAGTTAAGAGGTTTTAAAACCTTTTCTTGTTTATCAATGGTTGTCTTGTGGTCAAGAATGCGATCTAGCTATGTTTAGAAGTAAATGCCACTTAGTTAAAAATTATCCTTATCGAACAATGAACCCAACAATAATCCCAACAGAAGAAGCCTACATCTACTCCATCGATTAACAATGCATGGGTCTTTGCAATTACCAAAAAGGCTGTGGCAAGAGCTACGAATGTTGTAACAGACAAGTACAAAGCTACTATACTATGTCGTCACCAACAAGTGATTTTTGAATCTGAGAATGATGAGAAGTTTGAGTTTAAAGATAAACCTAAGAAGAAGACAAAAACGATTCTTATCTACGATACAAGCGCGTAAGCTTTTGGCTAATGGGTGTATCACTTGCTTGGCAAACATTGTAAATAGAAGTAAGAATGAGAATTTGACAATAGATGCGGTACCTATAGGCTATAGCCAAGCAGTTTCGTGAAGTTTTACCTAACGACTTGACTAGTTTCCGCCTAATCGAGAAATTAATTTTGAGATTGAACTATTACTGGGAACTACACCAACTTTTAAAGCTATTTATAGAATGATACCTACAGAGTTGAGGGAACTACATGAGCAATCACAAGAACTATTAAAAAAGGGGTTCATACGACCTAGTCACTCACCGGGGAGCCCCTATTTTGTTCGTGAAGAAAAAGAATGGGTCTTTGAGACTTTTCATAGACTACCGTGAACTCAATAAGAGGACAATCAGGCGCAAGTATCTGTTGCCATGGATTGATAATTTGTTTGATCAAATTAAAGGGTGCTTCGGTTTTCTTGAAAATTGATTTGTGATCAGGCTACCACCAAATTAAGATCAAGGATGGTGATATCTCTAAGACAGCATTCAGATCAAGATATGGTCATTATGAGTTCGTCATCATACCTTTTGGGTTAACTAATGCTCCAGCTGCCTTCATGGATTTAATGAATCGGTATTTAATGACCTCCTCAATAAATTTGTCAAGAAGAGCATGAAGAACACTTGAGGATAGTATTACAAAGACTAAGGGATCACCAATTGTTTGCAAAGTTCTCGAAGTGCGATTTTTGGTTGGATCGTATTACATTATTGGGTCATGTAATTTCAAAGGATGGAATAATGGTAGACCCAACAAAGATTGAAGCGGTCCGAGATTGGGAGACACCTAAGAATGTTAGTGACGTGCCAATCTTCTTGGGCTTAGTCGGCTATTTCAAGAAGTTTGTCGAAGGATTCTCAAAGATAGTCATGTCTTTGACTATGCTTACACGTAAAGGCAAGAAGTTTGTTTAGAATGATGAATGTGAACAAAACTTCCAAGAGCTTAAGAGGAGATTGACAAGCGCTCCAATATTAACATTACCTAATGGGAATGAATCCTTTAGCATTTATAGTGGCGCATCTAAAATGGGGCTTGGAGCAGTTCTTAAGCAAATGGACAAGGTCATTGCATATGCTTCTCACCAACTCAAGGACTACGAGAGAAACTACCCAACTCATTATTTAGAATTGGCAGTAGTTGTCACGACCTGCCGCAGCGAGCGGCGGCTCTTTCTCTTTATATACATATATTTACGTTGCCTAAATCCATACAGCACAAAATAATAATATAACATAGTGCGCTATTTTTTTATGTAAATAACATACACGTATTTACATTGAAATAGCTGTGATCACAGTCTTTCATTACATGTTCTTTTCAAAACCAACATAAACATATATATGTGCCGAGTCTTCATTCAGTATGTGCCACACATACCCGTCTCTAGCTCCGGGTGCTGAACTTATTCTATCTTCATCTTTCCCCTGTCTACAATATCAAGAACTTAATGAGTTGCTAAACTCAGTAAGGACAAACTAACTAATCTTACATGTCATGGCATGGTATATCATGATATGCACGTTACAAGAAATCCAGATAGATACAACATTTCAGAATTATTCTAAGACTAACATATGTATAGACTGTCACCCGTCCCATACCAGATGAACCCCTTCAAACATTCTTTATCTTTAGCCTTTACGTTACGCCTCAGCCATTCTAAGGGGTTTTTTAGCTCTTGTGTTTTAACTTCCTTGTAGTCTGGGATCCACTAACGGTAACTATATTTTTACTTTAACTTTCATTAGTCGCCCTGGTAGGAGTGGGCCTAGCTTATCTGAAACATCTCCCGACCGCTAATCTCCTCGAGCAACAGTAGCTGAAGTGCTCGGGGTGGAAGACGCATCTTCTCACCTTATAAAGAGGAGTTTCATATAGTCCCCTTGTGGGACAGCGGTACCGTTAACTTTGTTTTTTCGACATATTGAGTTTTCTGGCTTTCCCGGAGCTTTATCTAAAAGGCGATTCCGAACCATGTTTCTTGAGAGTTACATGTTCGGGGTGAAATCTCGTATACTTTACTTTAACATTGTCCTATGAAGGAACTTGATCTTGGGTCTCAGGACGCTACCCGGCCCATCGCGTCGACTCGCTCAGGATTTGAATCCGGCATTGGTACGACGACTGAGCGTAACTCTCGTCGTTTCTCAGTTTGAAGACACGAGATAGTTTAAACGTGTAATGCTTAACAACATAACAAGGCTCGGTTTCTTATCTCTTAGGCCATACTCTACTTTTTAGCTTAACGGTCAAAACCGTGCTAAGTTTTATTGAGCATTTATCTTGACTAATTGCATTAATCATGGTTCGTGCCTAAGTATTCATTAGTACCAGGAATATATATAACAACACATTTTATTATCATAATACAATGCACGAAAAGTCCTAACAAACATCACACATCTTGATGACGTAGGTGCATTATCACTTACAAGTTGATGCGCCAATAATGGCTCTCGCAGCCTATGCTTTTTCCTTGTTCTTTTTTAGCAATTTCTCGCGCACGATATGCCTCCACAAGTTTCGCTCCTAAGGGTGCAATTCAAAGGTGTCAAAATTCACTTGTCCACTTGGTTTCTAATTGTACCATAAGCTAACAAGTCCGTGATGCATGCTAGTTACAAACGGATGTATTTGGCTTAACAGGCTGATTTTAGAACCTATTTGCTAGTGTTTAGTAGAAACCGGTCGACCGCTTTGAAAAACGGTCGACCGTTTCATGCTGGACACTTAGCATAAAAACTAATCCGACACCCTTCACGAGAATGCGCATAACTTTCTGTTCCGGAGTCGGATCAACACGAAACTGGTGGCATTAGAAACTAGACTCAAAGGGCTTTCTTATAATTGTTGCATAGTAAGTTTTGGAATTTTAATATGGGTCCTAAAGGGCCCGAAATGAGTGGCTTGAAAACTAACTGGTTTTAAACCAGTTTTGTAGAAACTTTGAAAATTCATATCTTTTGACTCACAACTCCAAATCAGTTGATTCTTGATTCTATAGAAAACTTATTAAGTCTACTTTATTATAGACAGGTAAATTTTACATTTTGCTTACTGATATGTGCCCAAAAATTCAAAAACACAAGCTGCCTTACACATGCAAAGTGTTCTTGAGCTATACTTAACCAAAAATCATATTTTTGTGCTCAATTTGTAAAACTGCTTATGAGACGACTCTTTGGAAAGTTTGACAAGTGTATAATGCATGTATAAAACTAATCTCATGTTCATTTTGACTTATCTTGGTTAATTTGTCAAAAACAGTTTCATGATGTAGAAAAATACTCATAACTTATTATTTTGAAACTTTACTTTTGATTCACATGCAATCTCTTGTTCATTCCTGTAATTCTTTATTAAAAACGTTTGTTTAGTATAACATTATTCATGTAAAAATAGTATGGAGGCATGGAATAGTCTAGAGCTTTGATAGAATACAAAATTATTCGGAATGTAGATTTCTTAAACATGAAAATTGAGGACCAGATCGACCGCTTGGTGAACCGGTCGACCGCTTCATGTTACACCAGCATTCTGCAAAAGAAAGCAGAATTTGACACTTATCATGGTGACCCGGATTTGGTTGATTTCTAACCTTCTCCAAAGTTCTAAAAATGAAAAATTTCGTAAATAGCCCAAGTAGTTTGACACTTATCTTAAGTTGCACCTTAATGTATAAAACGTATCAAACAAGCCCCTGAAGATTTACCCGTCAATTATATTAACCCCTCCATAGTTAAATAGACGGAAAAGTGATGTGGCACTTATTTTTTTCTTTTTTTTTTATTATTTAATGAAATAATTTACAAACAAATCCGAAAGAATTTTATAATTTCACTTACTACCCCAATAATTTTATTCTTTATCTTTTAAACTCCAGTAATAATTAAATTAAACTCCATTAGATTTAAAATTTATCAGAAAAAAAAGGTTAGAAACTCTCTCTTTCTCTCTTTCCTCCCTCTCTTTCTATCAACACTTTGTGATGGGCTCGGTTGGGGGTAACGAATGGGGGTTGGAGGGGTGGCGCACGGTTGGGGTTGGGGTTGGGCTCGAAGTTTGGGGGTTGGAAGGGTAGGCTCAGTTAGGAGCTCGGCTCGGTTGGGGGTGGAAGCTGGGCTCGAAGTTTTGGAGGTTAGAGGGGTGGCGGCTTAGCTTGATTAGGGGTTGGAAGGATGGCGGCTCAGCTTAGGGGTTGGAGGGGTGGCGGCTGGGCTCAGCAGTTCGGAATGGTTTGGGTTCGAACGGTTTGGATCTAAGGTGTCAAATCGGTTTAGGGTTTCGAAGTGGGTTGGGTTCAGACGGTTCAGATTTAGGGCAGCAAAGGGATCAAGGTCCAAGGGTATGTTTAAGGGAGCGGCGGGATAGGCAAGGCGCAGTGCACACTGCGCCACTTGGCTCGGGCACAGCGGTGCCATCGCGCAATGAGCGCACCACCTCTCAAAGTTTGAGTCTTTTTCTCAAAAATTACGGTTTTGATTTTGCTTGGTTGTGATAGCTATCGCCTATATGAAGGGTGAAAAGAAAAAAAAAATTCATTTTTGATTTGGAGTTGGATTTAGTATTTTCTGGTTGTTGATATTTGATTGTTACATTGTAAAATTCATTATTGAAGGCTGAGAAATAGGTTGATGATTGTTGAACAATGTTGATGAGAATAAGGTTGAACAATGGTGGATCTAAACGTATTAGCAAAAAATGGTGGATCTAAATGTTTTTAAAAGATTTTTAGAGTTCAGTATTTGGTAAAATTTATTAAAATATTTGGGATGAATTTAAAAATTTTATCTTAAAGAAAGTAATAAGAAAATGTCAACTTTCCATCAATTTTAATAGACGGAGGGCTAATATAATTGACGGATCAAACTTGAGAGGCTTGTTTGATACGTTTTATATTTTAGGGTACAACTTGAGATAGGTGTTAAACTATGAGGGATATTTATGATATTTTTCCTTCTAAAAATGTACAAACATGCTTGAAAACCTTGGAAACACACACATGAACATCAAGGATAACTTATTTCATGATATTGAATACATTTTCATGATCTATATCCTAATTTTACCAAGAGTGATCCTTTTTACAAAAACTTACATTTTCTTAACTTTCACTTAGCATACTCAAAACTTAAACATGCAACCATGAACCTTAGTATCATCTTCATATATTCTCAAATAGATTAGGATAAGAGAAGAGAAGTAGAGATCCTACCTCAAGTGATTTGAAAAGACTTCTACTTCACTTGATCCTTGAAGCTCTTGAACAACACATCCTTTAAACGCGAAATCATGAGAAAAGAGAGACACACTTAGGATCTGATTTTCTTAAGATGAAATGAGAATTTGAGAAAGGTTCCTAGAGATCTTACCTTATACTTGAAGAGTGCAAATCTCTTCACAAGAGCTTTTCTTTTCTCCTTAAATACTTAGGAAAATTCTCTCTAACTTCAAGCTTTCTTTGGATTCTCTCTTTTCTCTGTTTAGCTTCTGAATTTAGGAGATAAAAGTGACTCTCTCTCTCCTCTTTTCAGCTATAAAGGTCGGACTCCATGGTTCCATTAGATCAAGGTTGAGTTAAACAACTCAAGGGGTGAGTTTAAGGCTTTATTTTGACACCTAGCTAAAGTTTTGCCACCATTACTCTTAAACTCAATGCCACCTTGCTCCAATCATTTATTTAACTTGAAAACTCACACCATTCAGCCACAATTCTGTGACTGAAGTGTAAATGGCTTGGTTTCGATCCAATTTAAAGCCAGTTACATGAACTAGTTTAGTTAAAATCCAAGTAAACTATGATTTTGACCAATTAGGTAAAAAACACCTCTTAATCTTCATGAAACTAAGCTTAATCTCCTCTTGACAACTCAAAATCCACTAATAAGTTTAGCCAAAAGCTGTAGTAAAGAATTTCCATTATTTGCACTTTTGCCCCAAATCTTAAAAAAGTTTACATTTTAGTCCTTCTGAGAAATTCGATAATTTTTATTGATCTCTTTGACCTAATTTCTTTTCAAAAATCCTTTTCTTATAATAAAATAAGGTCTTCCTCAAATTTTTCATAATTTTTTGCGCACTTAAAACTATTTTTTCCGTATTTTACAGTTTTGCTCGATTTTGCCGCAATCTCCTCTGTACGGGTTCGTTTGTGCTCAAAAAGGTCCAAAACTTGATATTTAAACTTGATTTATCCAAATGAACTTTGATCCAAATCATCTTTTCCAAATAAGGTCATTTTCTTATATAGTTCAAAAGTTGGGTCAAAATGTAATTTCCTAAAAGTTCAAGGGCTTATTTGTAATTATTCACTTCTTACTTTTTCGATCTTGAGTAATCTTCCCGAGGTACTACTAATCGTGTCTTGACTTTATAATTTCTTAATCGGGGTCGGAGGTCATCCTTTATGCATTCCCGGTAAAATCCGAGAGTTCGGCTCGATTAGGTTTTGAGTCGGGATTTCGGTGCGGAACTTAAAAGAAATATTCTTAATTAAATGTGAAATCATAATAGAAGAGTAGAATTAAGTATTATATTAAATTATAATATCTTCTTTATATTTGAGATGCGAAGCACACTGATTCGGCCTTGGCCGTTCTTTACAAAATATGCATAACATGAAACCGGGGGTTACAGTAGTAGTCTTTACACTCAAGATATGGAGACATTATTTTTACGGGGTACATTGTAAGATTTTCATGATCACCAGAGTCTAAAGTACTTATTCACGCTGAAAGAGTTAAATATGAGACAGAGGTGTTGGCTTGAGTTGGTGAAGGACTACAATTGTGAGATTTTTTTGTCATCCTGGAAAGGCCAACAAGGTAGCAGATGCTTTAAGTCGTAAGTCTTGCACTACATTGATGTCTTTATCGGAGATCAGTCCTATACTTAGAAAGGAAATACAAGAGTTTGGAATTGAATATTTAACAGGATAACTTTCTTTTATGACACTTGTCCCAACAGTTTTTGACAACATTCAACATAAACAAGAGCAAGTCCCCAAATTAATAAAGATTAAGATGAATGTTAGATATGGAAAAAGTGAGGGGTTTCAGCTCAATGAAGAAGATGTTCTCTACTTTGGGGACAGGCTGTGCATTCCAAACATTGAGGGCCTCTGTGAGACGCTCTTAACATAACAAACCTTATGCAATGCACCCAAGTTAAACAAAAATGCATACTGATATGAAGAGGAGTTTTTGGTGGCATAGAATGAAGCGAGATGTTGTTAGGTATACGATGACTTGTTTAACATGTCAACGAGTCAAGGCTGAGCACCAACGACCAGGAGGAAGCTTCAGCCCTTGCGGATCCTTGAGTGAAAGTGGGAAAGTATTTCAATGGATGTTATTCTTAGCCTACCAAAGACTACGGATGGTTATGATGCAATTTAGGTTATAGTAGATAGACTAACAAAGTCGGCTCACTTCCTACCAATCAGGATGACATTTTCATTGGAGCAGCTAGCCGAATCGTACTTAAAGGAAGTTTTGAGACTACATGGAGTCCCTAAATCTATTATTTATGATCGAGATAGTAGATTTACTTCATAATTTTGGAAGTGTGTTCAAGCCTCATTGGGGACAAAACTACAGTTTAGTACTACCTTTCATCCTCAAACTGATGGTCAGGCAGAGAGAACAAACCAAACATTAAAAGATATGCTCCGTGCATGTGCTTTGGATTTTAGGGGGAGTTAGAGTCAATACTTACCTCTTTCCGAATTCGCTTACAACAATAGTTTTCAAGCTACTATTGGTGTAGTGCATTATGAGGCTTTATATGGGAGGAAGTGTAGGTCGCCAATTTATTAGCGTGAAGCAGGAGAAAAGAAGATGATACAAGAGGAGTTTCATGCAAAGACAGATTTATCGAGAGCACAACAGAGGCTATTAAGCTAATCAGACAATGTATCGAGATGGCCCAAAGTTCATAAAAAAGCTATGATGATGTTCGTCGAAGGCCTCTCGAATTTGAGGTCGATCATTGAATGTTCATCAAGGGAGTCATGAGATTTGGGAAGAAAGAGAAACTAAGTCCTCGCTATGTAGGTCCATTTAAGGTTATTAAACAGATTGGTAAGATGGCTTACGAGTTAGAGATACCCGTAGATAAGAGTGCAATCCATAATGTCTTTCATGTATCTATGCTCAAGAAGTATGTTTCTGACCTTACTCAAGTGTTAGAACCTCAAAAAAAATGATGTTCAAGCCGATTTAAGCTACGAGGAAAAATCTGTTGAGATTCTCGACCGACATATTAAAAAGTTAAGGAACAAAGAGATTGCATTAGTAAAAGTTATTTGGCGTAACCATAAAGATGAAGAAGCTACTTGGGAAACCGAATAAGACATGAGGAAACATTACACTGAACTATTTTAAGTTTCGAGGATGAAACTTTTGTAAGCTGGGAGGAATTGTAACGCCTTTTTGCTTTATCGTTTAGTTTACAAACATATTCATTTAGTAGATCTTATATGAGGTTTAGCCTTTAAGTTTTTAGGTAATTTTATAAGAACGTGTTATAAGATAAGATTTTAGATTTGTTTGGGTGTTAAATCTTATTGAAAAACTTAAAGAGAATTATTGCGAGACTTAGAATCATTGCTTTATTAATAACTTTTCATAAGCTATCCATAAGTTTTATAAAGCATATTGTACATTAATTTAAACATATTTGAATAAGCTTTTCAACGGTGTATCATATTCGTCAATCAGATCAATATAGAGAAAGTTATGACTAATTAAAGTTTTGTGCGCGAGTCTGCCCACGAAAACGACACAGTTTCGCATGCTTTAGCGAAAAACGACAGTGTTACGCATATTAGGTCTATTTGAACCCCTAGTGCAATTTTAAACGCACATAGAGCCTCCAAATACTCCCAAATTGATTATTAAGACCTAGAAACTTAGAAATAACTTTATGACTTCCAAGAATCAAATTCTTTCCAACTGTAAAGGTAAATCATATTACTTCTACTATATTGTAATCTTCCTATGAATTTCTAGTATAGGAATTTATTTCTAGCAATTAGGGATGTATGATTTTTCTTGATTAGTGTTCTCTTCTCATCCACCTTAGGATTTCTTTCCCATCAACCTTTACCAATTTCTTTTGTGTGTAAGAAACTAAAGTACCTGTAAGTATACTTCTCACCTGCAACATGTTAGTTCTAAAGAAAGATTTGAGATTTGATGTCGTGTGTTATGTTTTGTAAATTTTTTGTATATGTTAATGATTCTTTTGATTTGATGGGTTATTTTGTTTATGATTATGAATATAATTTTAAAGTACCCATTGAATCTATCAAAGACAAATCAAGAACTAAAGAAATTACATGAATTTGTAATTAGGGGCGAGTACTATATAGTTTATAGTTCGGGATCAATTTATCCTGTAGGACAAGTCTTTTCTAAGTATAGTTATAGGCTTTGGTGAGAGTTGAGGATCGCTACCTCTATTTCATCAAAGCAACGCGCAACGGTACTTCGCCAAGGACCCATATAGAAAAGATGAATAGTAAATAATTGTGCATGACTATGAAATTTGAGCTTTTTCTTATTTTTAAGGTTGTTCTTAAATTCATGTTTTGTGAGAATTAGGTGTACTTACTAAGCTTTTCGCTTACAATTTATTCGCATGTTGCAGATTAAGTTAGAAAATTCTTGGAGCGTGTTAGCAAGGACGTGTGAGTGATGGCGAACGTCGGTATTAGGAAACGGTCTTCAACTGTTTTAATTGTCTTTTTAAATTATGTCTTATGAAATTTTACAAATTCTTATCTGTTATTCTTTTTTTTTTATGTTGTAATTTGACCTTAGTCACTCAAAGATTTTTATTTAATATTTTTTTCGCAATTTTTATTTAACGATTTGATTTCTTTATTGTTATGGGTTTTAGTTAAATTAGTAAATGTTACAATTATACATGCTAGTTATGCTAGTTGTAGCGCTCCCGCTGGGGGGGGTGTTACATCCAAGCTAGGCTTTCGTCTAGTCCACTGCTCATATGGGGTTGAAGGAACTGATTTTGAAGGCACGCGGCTAAGGATATAGACCACAATTAACAAAGCATCTCCCAGAAAGAGACTGGGAGATTAGCTTACACCATCATCAACCTAACCATTTCTAACAAAGTTCTATTCCTTCTCTCTGCAATATATTTTGTTGTGGAGTGCTTGGAATAGTCAATTGTCTCTCAATTCAATTTTCATCTCACAATTCATTGAATTGATCAGACAGAAACTCGCGGCCACGATTATGTCTCAAACTCTTATTCTTTTTGTCATTTTGGTTCTCTACCAAATTCTTGTAATGTCTAAAGTAATCCAATACTTACGACTTATGGGAAATAAGATATACTTGCCTGTAGCGCGTAAGTCATCAATAAATGTGATCAAATAGAAAGCTCCATGCCTTGTCCTAATATTCATTGGGTCACAAATACCAGGATGTACTAACTGCAGAGGAATCGATGCCGTTATAGCTTTTCTAAAATGTTTCATAACTGACTTTCCAACCTAACATTGTTCACAAATCGGCAATCCAACTTTAGCGATTTGGCTCGATAGGCCTTCTCTAACTAACTGATTCATTCTATCTTGCCCTATATAGCATAGTCTAGCATGCCATGTTTAGGTATTAACACCATTTGTACTAGTCAAATAAGAAACGACATTGTCATTATTATTTGAAGGGTTTTTTGCACATATGGACCTCAAATTTATCGCGTTGTGACACTTTGGCACCCTATATTTTTATTTTGAATTAACCCTCCTGAATTTAAAAATCGTAGCACTTTACCTCAAATTAAAAATATCCATCCAATTTTTGGACGGTATTTGACTTCATACAGGCTCATGACTCTATTAAAAGTGTATTCTAGTCATTTCATAATCATCTTCCTCAATCCATCGAATAGCCGACAAAACTTGGTTAATTATACTCCTTCATTCATAATGATATGCAAAACCATCAAACAAAAGAAGAAAAACAGAACAGCTCCATAGAAAAAAAAAAGTATAAACCATCTTTCTTATACCAAAATAATCCAACACCCCCATTTCCTTTTATATCATTAAATCAAAACTCATGTGTGCCAAAACTCAGGCGCAACAGTGCAGGACTTTGGCTCTTGTGCGACGACACGGTGGCGCGAGGGTTGAGTTCAGTTGGCTCGGGAGCGACTGGTGAGGAGTTTTGTCAACGCGAGAAGCTTCGGCAAGCAAAATTTGGTCTTTGGTTGTGCTATGCGGCTGTGCGGCGATACGACGGGAGCTTGTGCATTGGCAGCATAACGGCGCGGTGGTGTGACAAACTACGTTGCAACGGTTAAGGTTTCGTATAGGTATCGGGAGGAGAAAGAGAAGTATGTTATTAATAGAGAGAAGACAGAGAAAGGTTATTAGGTAGAGAAAGAGAGAAAGATAGTGTCGTCATATATGAGACTTGTATGTTTGTAGCTATAATGTGTCTGAGGTTAAGTTAGGATTAGAGAAATAATTTTAATTTTATGTTTGACGGACGTGAAGAAGAATTAGAGGAGAAAATAAAGAGACCAAGTTTTTTGAATATTTTTTGGAGTTTTGTTTTTTAATTTTGTCAAATGGACAAAATTCTCCTCATAAAAAAACTCACACGCAAAGCACCAGCAATATTGCATTAAATGTTGGACGAATGTTTTCAATTTAGGAGAAAGTGCTACGATTTTTAAACTTAGGGAGGTGAATGGCAAGCAAAAAAAAAAAAAGATAAGGTGTCAAAGAGTCACAACGCAATAAGTTAAAGGGCCATAGGTGCAAAAAACTCTCATTTGAATAATAAATAGGTTTTTTGCACCTATGGCCCCTTAATTTATCGGGTTTCTACACTTTGACACCCTTTTTTTTTTGGCATTAACCCCCTGAATATAAAAATAGTTCCATTTAGCCTCAAATTGAAAACGTCCGTCCAAAATTTAACGAAATTTGGCACGTGCTTCAAACGTGATAGCTTATTTTGGGGCGTATTCCGTCCAATTTTGGACGGAAGTTTTCAATTTGAGGCTAAATGCAACTATTTTTAAATTCAGGGGGTTTAATGCCAAAAAAAAAAAAAGACCGGGTGCCAAAGTGTAGAGACCCAATAAGTTGAGGGCCATAGGTGCAAAAAACCCTAATAAATATCCAAAACAATATTATGATCCATGGAAATATCAAAACTATAATAAATAATTTCCAAATAGAAATCGCAACCCATACGACTAGAATTAATATGAAACCCTAGTTTAAGCAAGCAAACAACTGAAACCAGATTATGCCAAACTTCCGGTTCATATAGAACATCTTACAGCAACAAAGTGCGTCCACCGTACAATTCTAGCTTGTAAGTACCAATGCCTAACACATCTACGTTATCTCCATTCCCCTTGTAAAGCCCTCAGCACCCTTTTTGAATCCGATAATACTCTATAAAACCGCCTTTGTGATGTGCTTGGTCGCTCCTAAATCAACAATCCAATAAGGATGTGAATGTGAATGAGTAACAATAACATGACTGCAAACGTTAATTGTGTGCTAATTAAAGTCAGAGAGCACCTTATTTGGTTTAGTGCAATCACAATCGAAATGCATTTCTTTGTCACAGTTGAAGCACTTGTTAGACTTTCGCTTTCCGCCTTGCTTGCCTTTTTTTTTCCTAAATGCTTTGTCTTTCTTAGGTGCAAGCACATTGCCAAATTTGTGCCTAGAGCTGTTATTCTTACACTTGGGCCTCCTTTTCCCGCGTCGAACATTTTCAACTACATTAGCGCTTCCAACACCTCTTGCAGCTCTTGTCGCTTCCAAGCATTCGGCTTCTAGTTCAAGTCGTAGCGCTAGTTCATCAAATGTTTTGATGTTCTCTTCATGTATCATGCTCGCCTTCATGGTTTCCTATGAACTTGGGTCTACTGCTCATAAGCTAGGTTGTTCCCAGCCGCTTTCAACTCCCGAATCATGGATGATATAGCCCTAAGATGTTGCTTCATCAAATGGTCCGAGCGCATCTTATAGGGGTCAAACCTCATTGTCAATCCGTGAAGTCTCGTAGCTGAGGTCCCACCAAACTTGAGCTTTGGGGCATCTTATATCTTACAAGCCATAGCAACTGTTCAAACTCGTCGATCAGGTCATTGTGCATGCTGCTTAACAATAAAGCGCATATCAATCCTTTTTAAGCCAACTCTGGTAGGTCCCTTGATCGCGTCGTGTTGAGCAGTGTTGCCACCCTCGAGTGCAGAGATCTGTTTACTTAAGGTTTCTAAAATCTCTCGCTCATCGAGAATATATAGGACTTTACGGTGCCATATGTCATATTGTCTGCATCTAATTTATCTCATTTGTTCAAGTCAGCAACAATACTCTTAGATGCCATATACTAGTGCGCAAAAGAATTATCAACATTTTAGCACAATACACAAAATATTTTGCACCACAAATTATAGACTAAACAATTTTCGCAAGTCATAAAATCGAAAATTCGCTAAGCTCATAATCATCTCTCATGTCAAGTGTCAATTATTAAATTTAAGTCTAAATTCATGCGCAAAATTGTATAGGAGAAAAAATCTACCACTATACTCCTACTAGATGTAATATATTAAACATATGTCTAATAGATATATCACCAAAAATAAACATGTGAACACAAGCATGCATAATAAGTAAATCAATAACATGCTATTCTAAATTATTTTTCATATTTATTTTATAAAATAAAAATAAGAAAGTGAACGTGATAAATAATTAAAATATGCATATACAAGAAAAAATCATCACAATTTATTTTAAATAAACTGCCAAAGAATATTTTATTTTATTATAAGCAATCAAAGTTTGAAAAAAAAATAAAAATAAATAAATAAATAAATAAAAACTTAAAGAAAATTTGGCTGAAAAGAGAATAAAGAATAGAAGTTTTTACATAATAAGTCAATATATGACTCTATATTACACAAATGTTTGGCTTTTATAAGTATTATTATATATATTCACTTTGCATAGGTGGCTATTTTCTAATGACATATTTACCCCTTAAACCCGGGTTTACCCGGTTCTAGTATAAATGCCGTTTTAAAACATTCAAAATTTTCAATTAGTTAAAAAACTATACGTTTATAGGTTATGTATACCTCATTATTGTTTATTATACATATACAGTAGCAACCTCAATGAAAAAATATGTAAAGTATAAACCTCAATTGAGTCTTATCACGGGCATTTTTCAACCCGTCTGTTTGGAAATACTCTTTTCAGTAAGCTTAAGCATTGTTAAGTTGCTATAAAGCAATTGAATATTCCAAGTAGTTGCAATGATTGACCTATGGATGAGTAATTTTTAGTTAGCTGTTGTCACAACAAGACAAAGTAACTTTTTTGCAAGACAAAGTAACTTTGGGAGTAGTTACTAAGTAGTTTGATTCTCATACGGTCAATAGACTATATCAGTTCCTTCACTTGTCCTTTACAATGCGATCAGCATCTTTTTCTCTCTACTTTTTGGTAACTTTTACTTGCTATAATTGGTTGCTTTGCTATACTAGTATACTTCATAACATTATGCAGGGATACTTCGTGTTTTTCGGTGTTGTTTAGATATTACAATAATTATATTAATAAAAAGTTAAATTTAAATTATATTTAATATAGTTTCGATTTAAATCCAAAAGAGCTCAAAAACAAAACTATTAAATTTTCGATTAAAATTAATAATATTTGTGTTGTTAAAAGACATTAAAAGAAGAGGCTACAATAGGTGATAAATTTTTGCACTATCGAAAGTACACGATTTATAATATTTTGAAAAATACATATTACATTCTTTATTTTTATATTATCGATTTATTTTTCAAATTTAAAATTAAAATTATAAATACTGTCAGAAATTTCTGACATTAGTCAAAAATTTTGTAAGAAATTTTTGACATTACTAGTTTTTAAATTTTTTGAAACTATGGCTAATTTTAAAAATTATTTTATAAACGGTGGCTATTTTCTTAAATTCCCTTTAAAATAATCATTTTATCATATATTTTATTTCGCTGCAATATTTTTTTATAATGTTAATTTAGCACATTGCACTAATAACGTAGAAGTTCTTCGGTGAATATTTTTGTGGTAGAAAATATTATTTTGGATCGTTAGATTTACCTTTTCAGTAAATTTTACATCTTGAAAAAATAAATCGGGCGACCAAAAATTATTACCACTATAAAAAATACCCATCAAAAAAAGTTCCTAAAAAAGGCCTTGGAAGAATTTTTACTCTTGTTAATATGCTATTTTAAATCATCATGGTTTTTTTTTTTTGGATAGCATACGATTATCAATCTAGACACGCGATCAATCATGGTGTTGGTTTAACATTTTCCGTCCTAGATCTATATATCAAATCCAAGTTTAAGACTCCCAATTTTTAAACATCTCTAAATTAAAATCTGCGAAACTATCTAGTTTTGATCCTTCCCAACTATTTACGAAAAAAAAAAAAAAAAACTCTCAAGACACCAATAATTGATAGATAATGACCACTAATTTTCATTGTTCTTAAATTGATGTAAAATATTTAAATTGACGATAACTATTTGGTCTAGTTATTTTTCCATTCAAATTTCAGACATTATCGTCTCAGTAATTTAGAATGACATTTTCATTAATCGTTAACTCTTTTATGGATCATTTGAAAAGACAATTCCATTGATCATCTTCTCTTTTATGGATCATTTGGTGAAGGATTTCGATCACAAAGTTTTAACTTGAGGATTCGTACTATACTATTGTTTGGCAAAAATCTATTTTAAAAAACTTAAAAACATTATTCCGACACTATTTCAAATACTCTTACAAAAAAAAAAAAACACTTTTTTTCCAATTCTCAATTCAAAATTTTCTCTTCAATCTTAATTCAAATAATGAAAATTAAACTACAATTTAAACACAAGTTTTTCACTTTATTAACACAAATAAAAAAATCCAATTTGTTTAGTTTAAATGGACCCTTAGAGATGTTTTAAAAATAGAACATCTTGGGATTCGACTTTTTAATGTGGGGCAAAGATGAAATTAACCGTTAGTTTAACTCAGCAAATCGCAACGTTCCCACTGAAACAAATTGAATAGCACAGCTGACAAAATAAGCGCATGTTTATAGCTATGTGGTCCTCTTGTCGGCCAACGCCACACAGATGGCCCACGTGCTAATCACGTGGTCTGTCTCTCTCTCTCTCTCTCTCTCTCTGTAGTCTGTACCTAACTCAACAGACGAGAAACAGAGCCAACGCATTGTCAAACCCACCATACACACATCTTTGCTTTGCTTCGTAACTATCTCTCTGCACAGTGTCATCATTTCTCTCTGAACACACTACACAGTACACTAACCAATGCCAACTTGTCTCTTTAGCTCAAAAAAATAATAAACCAAAAAAAAAGAAAGCAGAGACCATAGTCCATAGCCATAATGCATTATATTAACTAATAAATTATTATTTACTGCTACCACTAGTAGTCTAGAATTTGTGGCTAATGGTAATAAAACCACAAATTGAGTTCCAAAAAAAAAACAAAAAAAAAAAACATAAACACAATCAACATCATCATCTTAGTCTTATAGCACTACACAACAATAGATACTAGGAAACAGAACACAAACATATTAGCAAAGCTAACATAATATTTTAGTGCAACAATTACATGATTGAGCAGCCAGTGGTGTTCTCATCACTGAACATATGACTTGCAGAGCTGTCGCTGGCATAGTTAGGATCAGCATAGGGCTGAACTTGAGCTTGGTAGTAATAATAAGGACTGTTATTGTTATTGTTGTTGTTGTAGTGATGGTAATAGCCTGTGTTTGGAGGCACATATGGTGATCTCTGATACATCACTTGTGGCTGTTGCTGCATCATCATGGCTTGCCTGGCTTGCTGTTGCTGATGAAGGTTCATCATGTTCATCATCTGCTGTGATTGATTGTTGTTGAAGCCACTCATGTTGGCCTGAGAGTATTGTTGACCAAAGCCATTGCTGGGTTGTTGGATTTGGAAGCCTCCGAGGCCATTGGGAATGGCATGGCCTGTGTTGTTGTTGATGTTGTTAGGCCCTAAAGAAGGGACATTGCTTGAGAGATTGTTGTTGTTGTTGTTTCTTGGGACATTTCCATGGAAACCAGCCAAGTTCATCATTGTGTTGAGGTCATTGACCCTTCTTGCATCTCCTCCAAACTGGGGATGGTTGTTTGCAAGCTTAAGAGCAGCCATTGTCTTCTGATCAATGCCCATGTTGTTGTTGCTGTTGTTCTGATTTGGGTGTGCCTTTTTCCCATTTTGACCATTGTTGCTGTTGTTGTTGATCTTGACATTGTTTTGACCTCCTTTCTTTGCTTCATTAGCAGCTTCAGCTTCCATGGCTTGTTGCCTGAGCAGGCCAAGCTGGTTGACTTTCTCCCTGAGGAACCTGAGTTCGTCCTCGTCTTCGCCGCAGTCGTCGTCCTCGTCGTAATCGTCGTCGTAGTCTTCGCAGCCGAAAGGGGCAAACTTGTGGTTCTGGTTCTTGAATGCCTCGAGACCCTTCATCAAATTCAAGCCCTGCTTTTGGTTGTGCCCTTTGTTATTACTGTTATTGTTGTTCTTGTCTTCTTTGACGCAATTGTTATTGCCGTTGTTGTTCTTTTGTTTCTGGTTTTGGTTGGGCTTTTGAGACCAAAGCTCGGCGTGTTTACCAGCTCTAACAAGTTTTTTAATCAAAGTTGCAGAGTCAACACTTCCTAAGACTGTGACTTTCTGTTGCTCTGAATCAACGTTTACTTGGTAGACACCTAAAGGGCAACACAATATAATACACCAGACATTTTATTTATGATTTATCATTTGGAAATCAGAACCCAAAAAAGAGACGAAAAATTTTTAAAAAATGTTGTTTTATGACAATATTTGCCTACCGGATCATCAAGCTACTTCTAAGAGCAAAATTTTTGTGAGTTTAGAAAAGTAACGTGTTCTACCATTTCAGATTATAGAGCACAATCAATAAAACATTAGGCAAATGCCTAGCCTTTTTTTCCTTTTCTACTGTACTAAAACTTCTGAAACTTTAGGGTAATTCATCAACTCTTGAAGTTCTCGTTTTCTATTTTATTACTCTTTTAATGAATTCTTCATCCACACTACTTACTCAACTAGGCATTACAGTGTAGCAAAAAGGATCATCAAAGTGGCACCTCAGAGAAGGAAGAAGACAAGAGAAAGAGGGGAAAAAATCAAATCACAGCTAAAAGAACTAAAGAAGAGAAAAAAGTGTGTGTGTGTGTGTGTGTGAGAGAGAGAGAGAGAGAGAGAGAGAGAGAACCTTTAATTCTATGAAGGATTTTCTTCACTTTCTGCTTGCACCCATCACAATGTATGTTCACTCTGAGAACACAAGTCTGTAGAGATCCCAAAAATAAAAATATTTTTTATTAAAAAAAAAAAGCAGAGGAAAGGAAACAACAAACAAAACAAGGTAAAAAGAAGAATATTTAGGAAAAGACCACTACTCAAGAATGCTGTTTTCATGAGCATAGAGAGGGGTAAAAAATAAAAATAAAAACCATAATGAAGCCTCAAAGAAAGACAATAATGTGGATTTTTTAGATAGAAAGAAAGAAAGACCTGGATCTTGAGGAGCTTAAAGTCTTCTTCTTTATTCATTTCTTCGGTGCTGTTTGAATGAGAAGTTTCAATCTCTCCCTCTCTCTCTCTCTCTCTGCTTGAAAAGAGTTAAAAGGGATATATAGTATTAGTATCACACTCTCACACCTGAGCAAGCTGTGAGGTTAAAAGGGCTTCTGCTGTCAAATAGCAAATAAAAAAATGGCACATGAGTGTGAGCTTTTTTGAATGGATAGATCGGTAATATAATTATAGGCGTTTTCTTTAATGCTCCAATATTAATTTAGAGCACTGATGCGCCACGATTCTTACCTGCTATTGCCAGTGAAATTTGTCTTTTAGATTACTATAGCCGGTAACATTTAGGTTTAGGGTTATAGGTATGGCATTACCGATGTGCTATTGTGGTGGGTCCATGTGTTATTTTTGTTATTTTGTTGTAGGATTCGGATCAAATTGTAATTTTGAATAATTTTTAATTGGTTCAAAATTTATTGATATGACATAAGGTAGGCAAATGAGTAATTTCTCACTGTTTTATATTATTTTATTCTAATGTCAAAGAGTAACGGTACACATAGCAAAAGTAATGCTAACAATAGAAGAAGTAACGAAAAAAAGATGCTGAAATAGTGTTTAAAAGAGGTGTAGTTATCGACCCCTCATAAACTTAGTTTGAAATTTATAAATTAATGGACTTATTTTGGAGTAACACTAGTTGCACGCGAAGCTTGTCTAATTATTTTTAATTTATTATAATAAAAAAAAGACAGTTAACAAAAAGAAAAAAATACGAGAAATTGTGAAAAGCTCTTTTAAAATTTAAAAAAAAAAACTTACAAGCCTGTCTCCAAATTTTTTGTCTTTTTAAGAAAAGAAAATAAAAAGTATTTAAGATGTAAGAATTATTTTTATAACTTAATAATGTGAAATATATATAGAGAGAGTTTTGCGAGTAATAATTTTATCTTAGGGTGAGCCCAACAAAATATTAGACTAGCCGTGAGTCACGGATAATAATGGCCAGTATCTGAAAAAATTCCGTTAAGATTCCGACCAATGTTTTTCAGTGACTGTCTGACTGATGTGACTTATCCGCTACTAAATTATCAATGGTGGATACTTGGCGCCTCACGATTTTCCCCGCAAATGGCTGAGTATCCAAGACTGATTTATAAATAAACCAGCCTCGTATGGCAAAATAGCAGAGAAAAAATTCAAGACTGCCCGTGACTGATTTGTAAATAAACCAGCCTCGTATGGCAAAGTAACGGAGAAAAAATTCAAGACTATCCGTGATTGATTTTTTGGTATAATTAGTCTCAAATATTCACTTTGGCGACTGAATAAATTAGTCTCAGACACTTCAATCTCGAAAAATAATTTTTGTTTTGTTGGAGGAAAAGATTCATGGAGCATCTCATGAGTATTGAAAAAAAAAAATGGGGATATGTGGTGGTAGCGAAGGGATAGGCCTGATCCTCAGTCCACGACTAATTCCACGAGGGTGTGGGGGCAGAGCTCCCGCAATATGGACTTTCTCGAAAATTTTAGAAGAAATTTAATAAGCATAACAATAAAAAATAAATGAAGAAAAAAATAAAAAATTGTTTGAATTAAAATAAATGTATCAAAATGTGTGTCAAATGAATTAAAAAAAAATTATAACTAGCCATTATAAAGAAAACAAAATTAAAACCATACACATGCAAAAAAGACGTAAAACATGGACATGCAAAAAGAGGGCGGACATGTGCATACCCATATTTATAATTGGAGAACTAGTGATAGTGTGGTTAGGTTACAAATGTTTTGATTTTTTTTTTTTTTTTTGTTGCTCGTCGATAATAAAATGACGTAGAAGTTGGCAGACATCTATAAATTTACCTTAAATTTTTAAAAAGTTTCAATTATATCTTCTTTATGCCCTCCAAATTATTAAAATTTATAAATTTGCCTAAAATTTTGGAAAAAAATTTAATATTTCTATTATGTCACCAAAATTATTAAAATTTAAAATTTACCTTATATTTTAAAAATTTTCATTTATGTTCCCTCTAAAAAACTAAAAATAGTGATTGCATTTCTTTTTATATCTAATTGAATTTATCATTACATTTTCAAAATTAATAAAATAATTTTAATGCTTTTTATTTTCATATAATGCCCCCTTAAAAAAATTGTTGGCTCTCATATGTAAATATAAATTTATTTCCTCTGATCGTGTGGGTTTTAAGCTTTGGATTAAGTTAAACTATCTGTTAACTAAGATCTATTGGAGGTTTTTATTTTGCCAGAAGTATCGAATTAATATTTTGGATATTTTAGAAATATTACAACTTATGTTGATATTAAATTTTTAAATTCACGCATATGGGCAAGAATATAATTTTATATGCGGTAGGAATATTTTAATAAAAACCTGATTTTAATAATGAAGTGTAAGTAATGAAGAGATCAGAGTTAAAGCACTAATCGGTTACAAGTTTCTAAAAATTTTAGGCTACCCCTAGGTACCCCCACAGCCTACACGCTCCCTTGTTCATTGATTTTAAAATAAATCATTATTTTATGCCACTTCATGCCTTTTAATGGTTTAGATTTATTTTGGAGCATCAGTGCTCCTATTATAAAGTGTCTCATTACAGAAAGGATATTATATTATAAATGTAAATAAGAACTCAAATGCCACGACAATTGAGCAGAGTAGAGAGGATTAAAAAAAATAATAAAGATAAAAGCCAACAGAAAGGAGAAGACAACACTGACAGAGAGAGAGAGAAAGAGAGAGATGAAGATAAAAAGTCAGAGTAAGGGTTTAAAGAGTAAAATGTGGGAGCTTGTGGGACAAAGAAGAAAATAGAAAAGAAAAGATGTGAAGTGAAAAGTTTTTTTTTTTTTTTGCTCAGAACTCTGAAATGATGTGATTTAACGTTAAATACGGAGAGAGAGAAACAAGAGAGAGAAGAGGGGTCTGTTGAGAAAAACAATAAAAAGAAACAACAGCGACATGACAGGCCGACTTCTATCTCTCTACTCTTTGTCACATTTTAACACCCAAATAATTCGTTCCCCTCAAGTTCTCGTGAATTTATTTATTTATTTATTTTTGTGTTTGGATTTATTGAATAATGGTTCGTCTACGTGTATTGTTTGGATTGGTATTCAAATAACAAATTTTGGATTCAATACCTCTTTCCATCGTATTACTCTTAAAAATTTATTGTCTCTCTCTATGATCGTCTCTATGGCTATTCTTTTTAATTACTAGTCTTAAGCACGT
The DNA here is from genome assembly GCA_018132145.1 of Boehmeria nivea var. tenacissima. Lineage (NCBI taxonomy): Eukaryota > Viridiplantae > Streptophyta > Magnoliopsida > Rosales > Urticaceae > Boehmeria > Boehmeria nivea. The sequence goes on from CM030881.1 coordinate 4,960,386, forward strand.
GCTCAGCACGCGTAAGGTTTTTTTTTTAATACTAAATTATAAAATAAATGAAAATTAAAGAAAAAATATTATAAAAATTTAAAAAATAAAATAAAAAATAATTTATTGTGTCATTATAAAAAAAAATTGAGAGATAAAAAGATGAAAAAAATAATATAAGATTAAAATAAAAATAAAAGAGTGAATAAAATTAAAAAAGAAAGCTTGAAAAAATAATTGAATTAAAGAAAGAAACAAAAAGGAAAAAAAAAACAAGAAGAAGAATAAAAAAAAGAAAAAAGCAAAAAAAAAAGACACAAAAAGGAAAAAAAAAAAAAACAAGAAGAAGAATAAAAAAAAAGAAAAAAGCAAAAAATTGAAAAAAAAAAAAAAAAAGCCCGGCACGTGGTTTCCACGCGCCAGAAAAGGGGGTGGGACTCCCTTGACACGCGGGCCCCACGCACGCGGGCCTGCGTCAGGGGCTGTTTTTTTTTTTTGCATGAAAGTCTATTTTTTTTACATTTTAGTCCTATTTAATTTCATTTCAGTCCCTATTATTTCATTAAATTATATAATGACCCAATTTTTTTAAAAAAAATTCATTTTGTCCCTTAAAAAAATGTGTTTTTCGGTGTTTCGACCGAAAAAAATGCTAAAAAAACGGGGGCCGAAACGTTTCGTCCATGCTCGGACGAAACGTCCAAGCCCCCTAGATTCTTTTAAGAGTTGTACAGATTAGGACTCGACGAAAAACACAAAGAAAACAACAAACGTTCACTTCGTTTTACGATTCAAGCAAAAATATATATATATAATTCACTTGAACTTTTATTTTCTCAAATAAATCATTTTTCGATTGAATAAACGAACAAAAAACATACAAATCATTGTTGAAAATTGATATACTGATTCACGATTATGAATATATGTCCAAATTTTTACAAAATTCTTTTAGAAATTTTAAGATACAAAAACCTAATTTTCTAGTGCTAAAGAGAAGACTAAGAATATATTGTCACGTTAAAAATAAGTGTTGATTACATAATAAGAAACAAGCCTAATTTTAACTAAATTTTTTCATAGCCTAGTGTAGGCACGTGCGTTGAACGTAGGCGTGCCAATGTGGAATTACATAGCATTTTATGGAATAAACAGTACATTCTATGGAATGAACTGTACATTCCATGGAATTTATGTTGAAGAAATTTAACAATAAAGACAAAGAGTTTGGAATTATTTTGTGAATAGAGGCGTAGGAACTAATTTCCTTAAGGTGTTATTTGCCCCCACTTAGTGCTACGGGTTAATGGCAAATTGCCTCCCAAGATACAACTCTCACACACCATCTCACAGTAGCACACTTATGGATTATTAGAAAACGACAAATAAAACGTACATAAACTGAAAAACGTTTATTTAGTTTATTTGATTTAATTGTGACTGTTCACCAACGGTCACAACTGTTCAAACAATCACAACTGTTCCAACAGTTGCAACTGTTTAGATGTTAACCGAAAATAACTGTAAAATATAATTATTTAATATATCCAAAAGTTACTTAAATCTGACCGTTGGATCGCAACTCTTCGCAATCAACGATCCCGTTTTAATCTGAGAATAAAACAAAAATGAAAAATATTCGCTCCTATGCTCCTTGCGACGATGCGTATGTGCAAAGTGAGCCTCAGATGCGCCAATTGCACCCTAAACGCCCAATCGCACATCACGACGCTTCGCGCCGTTACGCGGTAGCGTGGTAAGGAGTATATTCCTTACCACACTCAACTATAAGCATTTAGCTCACTATCCCTTATAAACCCTTGAAGTCCTACATCCACTAACTATGTGGGACTTTGGGTTTCCCAAAGACTTTTGGTTTTCCCAATAATAAACCAAACTACAATCTAACTAACAATTTCATGGAATGAATCCATGGAATAGCCGGGTAATTACCCGGATTTTAAACTAAAAATAAATAAAATTAAGTTTTTTTTCTTTTTCATTTTTTTATAATTTTTTTAATAATAAGGTTTTTAAAAATTAAATTAAGTTTAATAATTATATTTTGTAGTAAATATTACAACTGATACTTAACTAAAATATTAGTAAAATCATTTAAGTAATTTAATAAAAAATAACTACTAATATTACTGCACTACGCACCACACTGCACTGCATATATAACTGTACAGTCTGCACTACACTGCATCATGTTGTCATTATGGAATGGTTATAACTTATCCGGGTAAATCACGGATAAAAGTCGGGCAAAAAGCATTCCAATTTTTTTTTTATTACAGGTAATTTTGGGTATATACCCGGATTTGTTATCCGAGTAATTTTCAGGTAATACCCGGAATTTATCCGAAAATTCCACCGGATAAATAATTACCCGGTATTGTTTATTTCAAGTTTTCACGCCTGGTTGCACGTGCATAGTTTTTGTTCTAAATTAATAGAGAACGATTAATTTAATTAACTTATATTTAAGTTATTTTATTTAATTTAATATATTCATTATGATTTAGAGAGAATAAATGTTATTATTGCCCGTTATGGGACTATAAACAGTAAAAGATAATTACATTGTTTTTACAATAATTTTGAATATGAGACCAAATTGAGTGTTTTTTTTTAGTTTATAAATTAATTATCAACTATTTATATATTTGCAAAAATTTAATGTAGAAATATTTTATGCAAATTATATATAAAATATATGTAAATTTTAAATGTATAGAAATTGTAGTATGTTTAGCTTGGTTTGATTATTTTAGAGAGTAAAATATATACCAAAATAAACAAAGAAATTTTAAGAAAATAGCCACTGTTTATAAAATAATTTTAAAAAAAAGCCACAGTTTCAAAAAATTTAAAAACTAGCCCTTTCAGAAATTTCTTACAGCTCATTTTGTGTGTAATTTTGTTATTGTCAGAAATTTCTTACAGTGTATTATGGCTAGTTTTTAAATTTTTTCAAACTGTGGCTATTTTTTGAAAACACACAGTCCAAAATGGCTATTTACCTAACTGACCCAATAAACAATTAAGTTTAAAAAATATCAAACGATAACAAATTGTTAGTAATCAATTTTAACCGCTAGTAAAAACGGTTTGGTCTCATTAGTTTGATGAACACACCTAATATGATATATAGTTATATAACATTGAAAAAAGTATATGGATAAATTAATAACAAGTTAATCTATTAAGAAATTAATTTCTCAAAAATTTCATAATTTGCTAAGTTTAAAAAAATTGTTGATCTTGATATTAATAATTTATTGAGGTTTTATTGTTTCTTTTTTTTTTTTAATCTACTCAAACACTCCTTTTAAACAATAATTTATCGACAAGATGACAAAAAGAAACAATTATATAATTATTAAATACATCATTGATCATAATTGACAACAAAAAAATCATTGTTAAAATTATACTGACAAGCGATCAACAAGAAATGCTGTGAAAATATAAAAACGCCATATAATAAATGACGGACCCTTGGCACACGTAGGCTATAATTACCACTAATTTTTTAAAAAATTTAAAATGGCTGTACAATTGCAGAAATTTTTCATAATTCTCTCTCCAAAATTTTTAGATATAATTTCAACTATCATTCGCCATACTTATTTAGTACTCTTTATTTAAAGAGATTATTGAGCAAATAGTCATTTTTAAAATGATTTTTTTAGAAAATAGTCTATATTTTAATTAATTAAGAAAATAGTTATTTTTTTAACTACCCAATAGTGTGATGTTCTCATTATGCCTTTAGTCCTTTAAAGAGATAATTTCTTAATTTTTGAAAACGTTAGTTGTTTTCTTGAAATATGGACTAAAAATACTTATATACCAAATAGACCCTTATTTTAATTATATAGCTAAATTTGTTGTTTGATTAATTATTTATTTTCAAAATTTATAATAGAAAAAAATTTTGAAAAATAAAATAGAGGAATAATCAAAATAATAATTTGAATATTCAATAAAAATAAAGGTATATTTTTTCTTATTATTTCCATTTCGATATAGTTTCATAATCCATGCGTATAATCAAGTTTTCTTATAAGATATATGTTTTAGTACTTTGGTATAAACAAAGTAATTATATTGAAATATTTATGGGTCAGTTAAGGATTTAGCTATTTTACAATCTATGTTTTAAAAATATAGCCCACGTTTTGAAATATTAGCAAAATAACCATCAGGTCAACGTCTAAAAATCTATGACTAAAGAAATAAAATTTGCGACTAAATAAATAAAATATACAGTCATAAAATTTGTTACTATAGTCACAAAATTTCAAAAAATTTGAAATAAACACAATAAAAAATTTAAACATCTATTAACAAAATAATCAACTCACAAATAAATGATTGCCTATACAACCAATTTCATAAAACTTATTACTAAATAAAAAAATATCTTATAAATAGCAAAAAATATACAACCAAAGAAGTCACAAATTTCATGACTAGAGACATAAAATTTTAGACAATATTGTCTGCAACAAACAATAAAAACATAATTCAAAAAACTAATGTCTGAAGTTTCAAAAATCTAGACGCAAATGTATGGCTATTTTGCTAATAAAAGCAAACATAAGCTAATTGTTAAAAACATATATAAAAATATAGCTATTGTAACGACCATTAAAAAAAAAACGGTTCTAGATATTGTTTGGGTCAAAGCCCAAAGTCACACCAGCCCAAGCCCAAAAATCCCATTAGTCATAAACCCATTCCTACTACTCTTCTACGATACATTACACACTTTCCCCATTTTCTTCTCTTCTTCGCGCAGAGGCATGAGAGGGTTTCTCTCAAATCTTTTATGACCTCTTCCTTTCTTCCCTTTTGCCGTTTGGGTCATGCTCATAGCTCAATTTGAGTACAAGTCCAACCTTGACCAGCCAAGATATAATATGTTGCGGTGTAGGAGCTAGCCACCTTAAGTTGTCAAACCCTTGTTGACTGAAAGAGCCATTCTCGTGCCTTTCCCTTGCTCCACGAATTGGATTTACAGAGGATTGAGTACGGCGGGAACCTTAAGCTTGAAATTGGATTATTGCTCAATTCGAGGTAGGAAACCTATCACTCATCTTTTGTGAGGATTTTATTAAATAATTGATAAATAGAAATAAAAATAAAAGGAAGTATATTTCCTATTTTGTAATGTATATATATCACCTATGAAAGAAATTAGAGGCACGTCTCGGCGTGGCCTGTGATTTTGGAAATGTTTGAGGTGTTTGGAAAAACAAAGTTTTCTGAAAAAGGAACATGATTATATTCAGTATGCTCAAAATAATGTATGTCATTCATATGCGGTTATTTTGGCACGGTCCGCTGCCTTTCTAGATCTGCGCAGACTAGGTTTCCGTGGGATGTTCGATTCCCCGGGGTTTGCTATGTTTGACAGGATTTGAATGTTTATTTTTGTTTTCTATTATATATATAATGACTATGAAAACCTTGGTTTGTGAAAAAGATGCATTTCACATTGGAGCATACTTGTTATTTTCTTGTGAAATTTCTTATGGCTTGGTTTATATATCCTAACTATGCAGGTGATTATAAAATGGCTAATAAAAACCAAAAGGTGAGTAATGGGTTTCCTATGAGCATGTAAATGCTCACCCCCCCTATTTTCCTCTCCCCTACAGGTTCAGTTCGGTTCAGTCTCGTTTGGTATCTTTTGGGTCAACAAGGTGTCGAGTTGAGTCGATTGGAGTTAAATTGAGGTCTTCAATGCATTGGATGGCTATTTTGGTGATTTGATGGTTTGTTTCACTTTCTCTGAAATCTTAGCTAAGAAGTTAAGTGCATAGAGGTTACATAGATTTTATGCTATCCCATTGGAGAGTATACCAACTGTGTTTTTGAGTAATTTTGTATTTGTATAAAGATATACTTGAACTCTGATTATTTATTTACAGTTGGTATCTTTTTTTTTTTTTTGTTCTCAAAAGCCTCCGGAGCAAAATTGTTAATTTAGTAAAAGTTTTTCAAAGTTCAATGTTTATTATTGTTTTAAAATTTTATTTTTTAACAAATTAATCCTTATTTCTTCTAACCCCCATTTAGGGGCGTTATAGCTATTTATTTAAAAAACTGAATATTTATCACTGATACAAAAGAAAATTTGAGAGTCTAAAGTTTTATAGTTACAAATTTAGAACTATCTTAAAATATTAGAATACTTTTTCAATTTTTATTCGAGATTTTTAAGAATTTAGCTAATCTTTAAACAAATTTTTTAAGAATTAGCCATAGTTTTAGAAAGTTAAGAAATTAACCTTTTTTATTTTTTATTTTATCACAATCGATAAAAATTTTAGTAATGGTAAGTTTGGTTTGCTTTTTTAAGTTGAATGAGCCAACTTTTTGGTTATTTTTTATTTGATTTGGGAGGTTTTTTTAAGTAAATATTATTATGGATACTTATATCCATTAAGGTATTTAAGAGCTATTTATTTAATTTTGACATTCTAGGGCTAAATACTTCAAACTTTACTTTTGAAATGGCGAATTTTTTAATTGGCCCTTTTTATTTTACAAAAAGACTTTGGGAATTAAAAAAAAAGCCAATTTTTAGAGAATGATTTTAAAAAATAGCGAATGTTTCAAAATTTTAAGAAAATAACTATTTTAGAAATTCACTATCTTGGTAAGAAATTCACTACAGTAAATTTTATGTGTAATTTTATTATGATAAAAAATTTCTCATCTTTGTAAAAAAAGGGCTACTTTTTTTTATTTAATTATGACTATTTTTTTTAAACGCATCATTTAAAATGACTATTTACTTAACTCACCCAAAGAATTTTAGGAAAATATACATATATTTCTTTTCTTTCCTTAGATCCCATTTAATTTTTTTTATTCACCAATAGCACAAATGATTGGAAGACATTTTTTTTTCCTTTTTCTTACAAAAGAGAAGGAGAGGCGGATGGAAATAGCAAGTCGATCATGAAACAAAAGCAAAAAAAAAAAAAAAGAAAAGAAAAAAATATATAGTAATTATGCCCATTTGGTATTTTCCCTTTTTTTTTTTAGTATATATTTTCAGGAAATAACCAACGTTTTAAAAAAATAAATAAATAGCCTCTAGTCCATAAGGAACTAAGTGCATAAAGGTAAAATTACATTATCATGTAAGCATAATGTAGTTTAAAAAATGACTATTTCCTTAATTTATAGTTATTTACTCGATAATCTCTTAATTATTGAAAACAATACTAAGTACATTGTAATTAATTAACAACTTTTATTTTAACCATAAAAAAAACTAATTTAAATGCAAAATATACACATAGTTTAGAGTTTAGTTTGTTTAAATAAAAAAATTAGGAGCAAAAAATATAAAGCTAGGGAAGGATCATAACTATGTCATTTTCATATGCATCAAAGATAATCATCAGAATGGTTATTAAGAATCACTAACTTTCAAATAATAAGATTAAAAGATGTCATCTATAGCTGACATAGCCAAACTTTTTTTGGTGTATTTGTATTTAATCTCTTGTATGTTGCTTGTTTATTCGATAATCTTTACTACTTAAAAAAAATTCATAAATTGTCTGATGCACAATTTTAAATTTTATAATTTTGTTGATATTTTGAAAAGAAATGATAAATTAATTATATATTTGTATATTTGTGTTCATATCTTTAAAATAACAAACATTAGGTAAAAAATAAGTAGGACTCATTTGTCAACAGAGATGATAAAAAGTAAAATAAAAATAAAAACAAAGAGTTTATGCTAAAAAATTAATAATTTTAGGAACTAAATGTCTATGAAAAAAGGCTTAATGCTTGGAAAAAAGAAATGCAAAACTAAAAGAACAACATTAAAAGTATCTAACAATCCAAAAAGAAAAAAAGGACTAGTTAAGAAAGTTGCCATTTTTACATTAAAATTTGAAGGATTTAGCCCTAGAATGCCAAAATAAGGAAATAGCTATTATAAACCTTAATAGATATAAGTATCCTTGATAGTTACTTAAAAAAAAACAGTCAATATCAAATAAAAAAATCTCAAAAAATTCGGATCCTTCAACTTAAAAAAGCAAACCAAACCTACCATTATCAAAATTTTCATCGATTGTGATAAAATAAAAATAAAAAAGGCTAATTTCTTAAATTTCTAAAACTATAGCTAATTCCTAAAAAATTAGTATAAAGTTTGGCTAAATTCTTAAATATCTCAAAAAAAAAAACAAGAATAAAAAAATTAAAAACAAAAAATAAAGCTACGAGCTCAATAGAAAAAAGAAAAATTAAGTAAATATCTAAGTACTATTAACACTTAATTTAAATACATACCTAATATTTTAAAAATTATCCAAATCACTCAATTGCATACTTATACGATAATAATTGATTGAATCAATATTTTAATATGCAACTAACTAACGAATTAGTTATTTTTTTAATTATTAAAAAATTGAGTATATATTCTAATTATAGTGTTGAATTTATTTATTTCAAAAGAAAAATGAAATACAAAGGTAAATCAATAAGGCCCAAAGCCTAAAGTCACATGCCCAACCTCATCCACGCAATTGATGCCCACCTCCCCATGTTGCGTGTGTACCTCTCCCTGACCAAAATCAACCTTCTCTCTGACCCCTGTACTTGCCAAAGTATAGTGATGGGTCATACTCGCAAAAGCCTTCACACACTCTCAACTCACACTGACTGCTCCATAACTTCCCCACGCGCAATTCTAGTACGAATTCCTCCCCTAAGCGAGTCTCCACCACGCACAATGTTAAACACGTAAACAAGTGGGTCCCGCTTATTTGAAGAAAGTAAAAAATAAATAAAAAAGCATGGTTTGATCTTTAAACGATGTCGTATAGGACGAAAAATTTCGTCCTTAACGGCGTCGTTTCAAGATAAATTTAATTTTTTAATCACATTTTACCTCCCTACGACACTTATTATTAGGTTAAAGATTTGTCTGTGCATCTGTACCAAATGGTTTTTATTTGTATGTAACAATTTTTGGGATGATTGTAACATTTTTTGTTACAACCGGAAACTCAATGTTAGCAAATATTCAGGATATTTTTTTTCTATGATGTTTTAGTGCATAAGTCTTGTTTATTGGTTTTTATGCCTCTGATGTATGCTTTTTTGACAATAATTTTTTATCTGTAATATTGTTTGACATTTTCAATTGGTTTTTCCTTCTATGTAACAAATTTTGTTGCATATATATACGGGTGTAAACGAGCTGAGCCGTTCGTGAGCAGTTCTGTGTTCGGCTCGATAAAAGCTCGTTCGTGTTTGGCTCGTTGTGTAAACGAGCCGAGATTGAACATGATTTTAAGGCTCGAATAATAAATGAACAGTGCTTGAACTAACTAAAGCTCGGCTCGTTGAAGCTCACGAACAGGCTCGATTATATGTTCATGAACAGGCTCGTTTACGAGCTCGCGAACAGGTTCGTTTATATGATATATATATATATATATATATATTTGTGATTAAAGTTTATCCTGACTCATTTATATTTTTATTTATATTTCTATATATATTATTTTAGTCATTATTTTTTAGGGAGATTCTCAGTTGGGGAATGAAAAAAAAAATAGACCGGTGGGAATAATTTTTAAGAGTTTTTATTGGGCATAAATAAGAGTACATATTACCTAATATAACTCTGCCCACACACAATTACTAATAGAAATTAAAAATAACAATTAGGCTTTTTCAAAAAACCGCTTTGATTCTTCAACACCACCAACATCTCAACCCCTAAGTGGCCATCAAAAATCACGCCCATCGCCAGCACGGAATGTGGGTCTGGGCCCTAAGGTATTTTAAATGTAGTTTTTGAGTTATATGGGTATTCTCTGTCTCTCTCTCTCTTTTACTTTTGGTTTACTGCTTTCAAAGAGAGCTCAGTGAGAAGGTATGTAAGATACCTCAAATTTCAGTGCAACGTTTGGTTTTAGAAACAAAACACGTTAATAGTTTAGATTGTAAACGATATACAAACAAATAGATCTCAAATCTAAGAGAAGCGGGCTAAGTTTTTCATATCGTCTTCGTCGGAGAGCTCAAAGGGCGGAGACGAGGAAGGAGTGAGAAATTCCAATGGGAATGGCGAAGATGATGAGTTCCTTGCTCTTGACGCCAATGATGAGTTTACTGGCCCTTCGCCTCTGCCTCCCGAGGCCTTGACTCCCGGCCCTCTACCTCGCGACTCCGCCTCTGTCTCGCAGGTCCCGCCGACTCCCTCTGCCTTGCAAGTCCCGTCGACTCCCGACCCTCTGCCTTCTGCCTCCGTCTCTCTCTTCGCCTCCCTACTTTCTCTGGTCACTTCTCTAAAACGAGCTATTTCGAGCTCTAAACGAGCTCGAGCTCGAGCTCGAAAAAAGCTCGAACGAGCTTTGTTTCGAGCCGAGCTCGAGCTCTTAATAAACGAGCTCGAGATTGGCTAGAGCACTAGTTTTCATTTTTTACCGAGCTCGAGCTCGGTATTTATTTGACGAGCCGAGCCTGAGCACTTCAAAGCTCGGCTCGGCTCGGCTCAATTACACCCCTACATATATATCAAAAAAGCTCGGTATTTATTTGACGAGCCGAGCCTGAGCACTTCAAAGCTCGGCTCGGCTCGGCTCGATTACACCCCTACATATATATCAAAAAAAATTTATTAATAAAAGATTTTGAAACATAATATGTTTTTAGTTAAGATTTTAAAGACGCATTAGATCTGAAAAACTGTTCATGTAATTTGTTCTTACCGTTTGATTATATTTCCAGTATATCATTTTATTTGTCACAATTTTTGTGATGATTGTAACAAATTTTGTTACATCCAGATACTTATTAGTAGCAAATATTCATGACAGTTTTTTGTATGACTTTTTAATGCATGAATTTTGTGTATAGGCTTTTATGCCTCTGATGTATGCTTTTTTGACTAAATTTTTTGATCTCCAATATTATTTGACATTCACAAAATGGTTTTTATTTGTATGTTACATATATATATATATATATATATATATCAAAAAAAGGTTATTAATATCTGTTTACTTTTAGCTTCTCAACTGTTGTTGTTGTTGTTCTTATTATTTTTTATAACATAATTAGCACAGGTGGTATTGTTCCTAATTTTATAGTTGTCTTCTTGATAGATCTATGAGGATAATGAAGATAATGAGGCGCAAGAAGAACAACAATCAAAGTGAAGAAGAAGCAAAATCAAATGAGCTATGAATATTTACAGTTATAACAACAGTAAAAAAAATACATATGCTTGCTAACATAAGAACTTGATGATTACAGTCAGTAAGAACAATAACAGATGAAGAATATGATGATGCACAAGACACATCACAACAGAAGAGAGGGGAACAACCTTTGAAGAAGACACAATCAGAAACAACACAGATGGACTAGAAAAAAAAATCAATACAAGAAGAAGAAGGATCAGAAGAAGATTAATATTAAGAAGAAAAAAATTCAGAACAACAACAAGAAAAAACAGAAAACAAAAAGGAAAAATCAAAAAAAGAAGAGAAAAAAACTGAACATGAAGAAGCTGAAGAACCAAAAGAACAAAAAGGAACAGCAGAAGAAGAAGAAGAAGAAAAAAAAAAAAGAAGATGAATCACAAGAAGAAGAAGAATCAGAAGAAGAAGAAGAGGAATCAGAAGAAGAAGAAGAAGAATCAGAAATTGGAGAGGAAGATGAATAAGAAGAAGAAAAAGAAGAAGAAGAGGAAAAAAAGGAAGAAACCAGCAAGGACAAAGTAAAAGCGGTTTCAAAGCAACAAAACAAGCAGAAGCAACATCAAAAAAATGTACTATGAACATAAACTAATTATTAAATATTGAAACATAAATTTGTTACAAAAAACAGAAAACTATTACAAGAATATTACAAAAAATGTTACAAGTGTAACAGAATTTGTAACAAAATGTTACAAGTGTAACAGAATTTGTAACATACATTACCGATCGTAATATGACTAATCATCTTTTTTTCACGGGCAACAATAGCACAATAAGAAGAAGAAGAATGTAAAGAAGAAGAAGAATCAGAAAGTGGAGAGGAAGAGGAATCAGAAGAAGAATAACAAGAAGAAGAAGATGAAAAAGAAGAAGAAGAAATCAGCAAAGGTAAAGCAAAAGTGGTTGCAAATACAACAAAACAAGTAGAAGCAACAACAAAAAAATGTACTATGAACATAAACTTGTTATTAAATATTGAAATATAAACTTGTTATTAAATATTAAAATATAAACTTGTTACAAAAAACCTAAACTGTTACAAGAATGCTACAACAAATGTAACAAGTGCAACCGAATTTGTAACATACACTACTGATCGTGATCTGACTAATCATCCTTTTTTCACATTCAACAACAGCACAACAAGAAGAAGAGGAATAAGAAGAAGAAGAAGAAGAAGAAGAAGAATCAGAAAGTGAAGAAGAAGAAGAAGCAGAAGAAGAAGAAGAAGAAGAAGAAGAAGAGGAAGAAAAAGGAAAAAACCAGCAAGTCCAAAGCAAAAGTGGTTGAAAAAATAACAAAACTAGCAAAAGCAACAACAAAAAAAGAGCTATGAACATAAACTTGTTATTAAATATTAAAACATAAACTTGTTACAAAAAACTTAAATTGTTACAAGAATGCTACAACAAATGTAACAAGTGCAACAGAATTTGTAACATACACTACTAATCGTGATCTGACTAATCATCCTTTTTTCACATGCAACAACAGCACAGCAAGAAGAAGAAGAAGAAGAAGAAGAAGAAGAATCAGAAAGTGGAGAGGAAGAAGAAGAAGAAGAAGAAGAAGAAGAAGAAGAAGAAGAAGAAGAAGAAGAAGAAGAAGAAAAAGGAAAAGACCAGCAAGTCCAAAGCAAAAGTGGTTGAAAAAATAACAAAACTAGCAAAAGCAACAACCAAAAAAAAAACTATGAACATAAACTTGTTATTAAATATTAAAACATAAACTTGTTACAAAAAATCTAAATTGTTACAAGAATGTTACAAAAAATATAACAAGTGTAACAGAATTTGTAGCATACATTACTGATCGTGATCTGACTAATCATCATTTTTTTGCAGGCAACAACAACACAGAAAAAGAGACCAGCAGAGTCTGACGTTGAAATTATACAAAGTCCGCCAACCAAGTGTGCAAGAACGTAAGAGCCCGAACACAGATCGAACATCACGGTAAAGAACATGTTTTCTTTTTTTCATAATATTACTGCAAGCAACATTAATTGATACATGTGTACCAATAGTAATGAATTCTGTTAAATTTGCAGGTTACACGATACTTTATTCTACGGGAACAATGGAATGCATCACAACGCATCATATTGAAGCAGGGATTGACAACAGTTAGGATAAAAGTTAGACCGATTGAAGCAACAACAAGATTGCCATTTGTTGTTTGCTAGGGGTGTCTTCAGCCACTTTATCAACATGAGATACGTGGAGTTCCCCAGTCGCATCATGCATCAGTTGCTACTTAGGATTACCAATCTCACAAATTTTGAGATATCATTTTTGATTGGCAACAAAACCTTGAAATTTGGCCTTAAGAAATTTAGTATTGTGACGGTGCTCAATTGTGCACCAATCCAAACCTCGACCTACACGCCAATGGCTGGAGAAATCAGTTTCAAAGAAAAGATATTCAGAGACTTTGATGACATAGACATAAATACGATCGCTTATGTTTATGAGAATATTGAAGACATTACAAACGAATAATTGGTCAAGTTGGCAAACATGTACTTCCTTGAGGAGGTCCTACTTCCAAAAGAAAGAGGGAAGCCAATCGACATCAACTACGGCAATCTGCTTACCAATGAAGAGTTCAACTAGTTCCCGTGGGGGAGAGTAGTGTTCAAGGATACGGTAAAAGCAATAAGAAGCAGCTTGAAGAGCATCGCCAAAAGAGTTGCAGCAGGTTACCACTTAGCTGGTTTTCCGTTTGCGATCGTTGCGTATGCATTTGAAACAATTCCACAATTATCCAAATTCAAGTTTGTGAGTCGATCAACGGTAAACTTCCGACAACGAGTACTAAATTAGGAGTACAAATCGAGGGCCAACTCTGGACTGCTGTCGAAACTTGTGTTCTACAATGAAAATGTAAGCAATTATTACTAACACCTAATGACACTAATGCATTGTAGTATATGTTACTGAAAATATTACAATTGTAACATTATTTGATACATAAATGTAATTAAACAGTGAAACACCTGACAAATAAAGAAATATTTGTTTCTTTCCACACAAGTTGAAGTCTGCAAGCTCAATATTTTAGAGGAGGACATGGACTAGTCATATATGGAGTATTTCAGGCTGAAAACAGTGGACAAGGAGAAACCAACAATCGACCTGGAAGACGATGAAGTACTCACAAATGATGCCCAGTCTCTAAAATGAACCTTCATCGTCCAACACATAACACTAGATGTTGTGTTGAGAAGGCTGGACAATATTGATGCCAACCAAGAAGCTTTAAAGCTTCAAATAATGAACTCAAGAGAAATCAAATCGAATAGAGAAACAACTAGCTATTTTGATTTATCTATTAACCCGAAGTACCACTGGACCTAGCACTCCAAGCACAAGGAACCGCAATTTTCAAACACTATGACCGACGTGAGAAAAAGACTCATTCGATGACATCTACGCCAACTTGCCGAGCCAAGAAATCCTGGGACAGTAATTAGATCAGTTAGCCACAGAGCAACAAAAAGTAAAGGTACAAGTTTATAACCTTGTAAAAGTTCTAAATTTGATCTTGTAAATGTTCTAACCACACATACTAATTTATTGCAGGATCAGCGAGGAGTAGCTCATGAAGCATATGATGAAGTTCACACCAGCCAGGAACAAATGGTGAAGGTAAAGTAACAAAACTAAAGTGTGTAACATATTTTGATACATTGGTAACAAACACACAGATACATAACCAATCTATTAATAAATGATAACTCTATGATTTTTATAGAAAAATGATAATGATGGTTTGGAGAAAGATAGTGAAGACAACCTGACAACTCATGATGGAGAACAGCTTGCAACTCAACAAGCAGTACAATCAGAGGTAACTCTTTATACACAATCTATGTAACATGTTTTGATACTTTAGTTACAAAAAAAAAAAAGATATATAGCCAAACTATGAATAAATATAAGTTCAATACTTTTAAATTGAACAAGAACAATATGTTATTGCTATGGACCAAAGCATTGGGGGCGAGCAGCTCGGAACAGAAAAAATAGTACCATCAGAGGTAACAAATCTTAACATACTTTGTATGTAACATTTTTTGATATAACAGTAGCATAAATAAAGTACATGATAAAAAATCACTTATGTCAACACTTTAAAATGTACAGGATCTTGTTGAAAAGGTTGGCCAAAAAAGAGCAGTGAGACAAAGCAAGGTACTCTTAAGCCTATACACTACAAAGTTTGGATTTGCCGAGGATTCGTCAAACGAGATTGCAATAGGGAATCAACCAAAAAGGACTAAGAAGAAGAAGAGAAATGATGATGCTCCAAGCTTCAGTATCAGTTTGACACAAGAAATAGAAAGCCAACCAATTCAAGATGAAGCTGATCCAAACTTGCAAGAAACTTCGGCTGCCAAACCTCAACATCAACCATCAACAACCATCATGTAATGACCTGAATTTAAAATTACTGTGCCAGTTAATTAATTTGTATTTTTCCCTCAGTTGTGACTAATTTATAAAATTGGTCAGTTTCGTCAAATCTGGTCAATTTAGAACTATGAGTTAAACTGTGAGATTGGTGTGGTTATTTTACGTTTCGAAATTTTTTGGACGTGTTAGGGATTTATATTTTTATTTCGAGAATGATATTAAAATTCCTAAGTCTCGGTGTCCAAATTACGTGTGTAATTTTAATATTCACAGAGAAATTTTACTATACCCGCTTGTAAATTTATTTTGGCCATTTTGGCCCAAATTGAGCCTAAGCCCACTAGGGCTTCATCACTTTCTCCCATCTCCCTCATCAGCCGTCACTCCTCTTCTCCCCTCTCTCTCTCTCACTCTCTCAAGTTTTCTTTCCTTCTCTCTATCTCTCTCTCACTCTATGCGAGCATCCCCGAGCCCAGCCCTGCGCCCTTCTCCTTCTCGCGCCCCCAGTCGCCGGCCAGCGCCGGCCCAGCGCCCTCCTCACATGGACGAAGCTCCGCGACGCCCAATCCTCTGTGCCTCCAGCCTCGCCCAACTCTTCTCGCGCGAGCCCAGCAGCCGACGGCATCCAACCCTCCTCGCGCGAGCCCAGCGCCCCCACCACGGCTAGCGTCTCGCCGCGCCGTGCCTCCCTTCCACGTGAACAGCGAGCCCAAGCTCGCACCGCCCCGCGTCGCTCCGACCCCAACGCCTCTGCCGAGCTGCAACTTGGTGCACTCTCCTCGCGGCGGCCTAACCCCAGCCGCGGACCCAGCTCTTCCGTGTGACCCGCGTGACGCCTCCTCTCCGTCAGCCCAGCCTCCGCGCGCCATCGCGCGAGTCTAACCCCGGCGAGCAAGTCACGCCACGAGCTTTAGTCGTGCCTCCACGGCCTCTCCCCTGCTGCTCCTTACTCCGGTAGCCCAGCATCGCCAAGCTGGTCAGAGCTCCACCCCGCTCACGGCAACCCAAATTCGTCGAGATCCGAGTCGACACCGAGGTAAATCTCGTGCTCGTTACGGCACCATGGTGTGCTTCGAATAGTCTCGTATATTTTTCAACATGTTGTTAGTTTTGATGGTGTTTGTCATGCTCGGATTAATGTCTTGATTGGTTTGGTGTGCCATTGTTTGCAAAATTTCTCTTTTGGGAGAATATTATCGTTGAGAATTCTATTTATGCCAAATTGCTATTGTGATGGCTTTTACATTTTCGTTAATCTTAGTATAGTTTGAAACTCATGTGGTTGGAAACTTTTGGCTGCGTAAATTAGTGCTTACACTCGGAACTTGTGATGGATTGTTGTTTTGGAACAGTGGGATAATTTTGGTGATGTTAATGTTGCTCGTTTTTTTGTAAAACCTTTGCGATGTTTAAAGAACTTTGGTGGCACGAATTTTAGTATATTTTTGTAAATTGAAATCATGAAAAGGGGTTTGCATCAAATTGATTGGAAGTCTCATGTATTGAGCAAAGGACTATCGTCGTTCGAAAACTAAGCTCGTGAATCTAAAACAATTGGTTCGATTTAGAAGATAACTGGGTCGTGGTGGCCGAATCGAATTTTAAAATGCGTTGTGAAATTTAGTTAATCGATTGATTGATTGAACGTGTACCAAGACTTGAAAAATTACTATGTTTATGATATGTTTGAGTTATTACAGTGATTTCGCGATTTTAGAGTCTTTGGTGAATTTTGAATCGGGCCTTATATTTGAACGTTTTTATCGTGTTCCTTGTCTTGGGCAATTTAATTGCGTGGGATTTGTGTTGGAGGTATTCAGGTCTATATGGTTGGTCTTATTCCTTTGCTCGTGAAAATTATGCTTGAAAAGATTATTATGGGAAAAACCGTATTTATGTGGGTTTGTAATTACAAAGATTTTCTATTAAATTTATCTAGTGGCTTTGTTGTTCGAGGATTTAAATTTCCACTCGACTTATGGCTTAAAGTATTGCGGCAAATGTACTAAATTGAGTTAACATGTTTGTATGGGCTTGGTATTTTATTATGTTTCGTGGCTGTGTTGAGCTTGGCAATTCGATTGTTTAGGCATTACGAGACTTCGTGAGTTTGCGTCGTTTTGGAAATTTAGAAAATCCACCAAGAAGTGTCGTTTTTGATAAAATATGATCCGAGAATGTAGCAGAGTAACACAATTTTCTATTTTGTGTATTTTGTAAAAATTAATATGAATCATTATCTTAATAGGCAACATATTGAGAATTTTCTTAAATGAATAAAATTAATAAAAAGAAAATTGTGTGATCTTGAGGATTTGGTTTTGTTGCACGAGCCTTGGTTGTATTGGATTGTATTTTTGTAAACGTGCCCGTTTGAGCTTAAAACGAGTATCGAGTCGCGGGTCCGAGCGTTTCGCGTCTTGCTTTTGTTTAAGTTCGAAACTTGATTCAATTTCTTTTATTCTCATTCTTTGCGCAGGAACGTTAACAATGCAAGTGCGAATGCTCAACCCTTCACCGCCATTAAGGTATAAGCGGGCGGTTAGAAATAAGATCCAAGCATCAAGACTCAATGACATCTTATGTGACTTTTGTCTTAGTACTCGACTGATATCAATATCTCTTATTTGGAATGCGAGCCACTGAGGCTCGGTGTTGAGTTATGATTATGTTTTGAAATTAATTGTTATAATTATGAAATTGTCTGCGTAGTTGTTGTGAAAGATTGTGATCGAAATTAGTTCGGTGCTGGGTTGAAATTCGGTGAAGGCTTCGGCCGGGATATCCGAAAAATAGGGAAAACTCTGCCGGATTTTCGGCTCGAAGTTTAAATGCTTAGTAAAACTAAGCCGGAAACTAATTAGATTACAGAATTTCTTTCTCGCCTAATTAAAGCAAACAATATACTTGTTGGCCTTGGATTGATGGATAAAACTAAGTCACTGACGAACAGGACGATGATACTTCAATTCTTTGATTAATCTCTAGTGGAAAGTGGCTTTTCACCCTCTTACTCGCGTGTTGGATAGATTTATCGCACGACGAGTTTCAAGGGAGGACGCCACTAGGAGAGAGCCACGAGGACCGAGGCAAGCTGCTTAGGACCCCAAGTAAGTAGATCTCCACTGTGGCACGAGTAAACTTTACAATGCTTGAATATATTGTGCATGTGTTGAGATTGTCTTAAGCATACGATGCTTCTCAGTTTATGGCTGTTAAACTGTGTTGATCTCCATAGTAGCCAAGGCCGTTAATACGGGCTCTTGAACATGTTCGTCTTGTTTGCGCAACAAGCCTGCAGGTATGGGACTGTAGGTTTGTTTATAATATGTTTCGTATTCTAGGTGTGTACTAGTATGTGTATTTAATTACATGTTAATCTGTCGGTGGGTATGGGACCACAGACATAAAACTACTCAACTTCGTGGTTCAGGTTCTAGTGTAGGATGTGTCTGTGTGTGCATATATTAGTATGACTTATTTATTGATGGGTATAGGACCACAGACATAAAACTGTTTCTGTTGTTGTGGAGACTTTATTGCAGGTCAAAGAGAAACTCTGAGACAAGCTAAGGGGAGCGAAAGCAATGTATGCATACGGGTAGGGCCCGACGGAGCCGCAAGTCATGATCAGTTCCAAAATAGCCCGACGGGGCCACTGATTACGTTTCGGGACGGCCCGAGGGGCCTCGGGGAGGTCGGCGGACGGCCTTCCTCTGTGGCAATACTTTGATCATTTGGGTAGGGCCCGACGGGGCCGCGATCATGATTTGGTTCCGAAATAGCCCGATGGGGCCATCATTCATGACAGATTTCGGGACGACCCGAGGGACCTCGTGGAGGTCGGCGAACCACCTTTCAGAATGGCTCGAGGGGCCTCGGGGAGGAGAGCCACGGCCCTCCCCACAGTTTATGATGTGACGATCCGGATCGGCCCGATGGGGTAAAATACAGCAATGAGTTCCGAAACGACCCGACGGGGTCACTGGCCGTAAAAGGTTTCGGAAAGGGCAGAGAGGCCCAAGGAGGATGAGTCCTCCCAATCATAAAGAATATCGGGACGGTCCGAGGGGCCAGTGTCCATAGCATGTTCCGAATTAACCCGATGGGGTGATTGCGAAATCAATCCAAAACAGTCCGATGGAACCCCAGTCGTGAGGAGTTTCGGATCGACCCACAGAGGGTCTAGAATGATAGTAATTCTAGAACGACCCGTAGAGGGTCCAGAGCTGTATTAGTTCTAGAACGACCCACAGAGGGTCCAGAGTCGTATTAGTTCTAAAACAACCCGTAATAGGTGTAAATGTATATTAAATTCTAGAATGACCCACAAAGGGGTCAAGATGTGTATTAAGTTCTAGAATAACCCGTGAATGGGTTTAGATGTGTATTAAATTCTAGAACGACCCGCGAGAGGTCTAGAGAAGGGGTGAGGCTGTCGAGACTTTCCCAATATTATAGAATCAAGAATTCTTTCATAGTAAATCGTGTGCACACATATTTTTATAAGCTAAGTCAGAGAGTTGCGAACTTGAGTGAGATTAGAACAAATTTTGAGATTGACTTTTGAGTCGAAATTAATGGGTCGTTAAGCCCGACCTCATTCCACATCACAACTGTTTTGCAGGTATTGTATCCCGCGTAAGTTCAGCACATTATATCTGAATTCTACTCCGCGGGCAAGATTATTTAAGAATGTCGTTTACTCTTCGAACTACGACGACTCGATCGTCGAGTTTGTCTATTTGTTGAATTATAATATTGTGATACCCCTGGATTATATGTTACCTGTAGACTTAGCAACTTATCTATCGAATTTATTTACTGGGCTATTAGCTCACTAGTGTGCTCGTGTCGCAGGTATCTTATCACGAAAGCAGAAAGGGCGAGGCGATAATGACGCGAACAGCGAGTGTATACGGGACCGACCTGTAAAACCCTACGTAGACTACCGGCTAATCGTTGGCAAAGAAAAGTTTTAAATTACGCAGTGTTTTGTAAATGTTTAAATTAAATCCATTTTGGTTATGATGAGGATTAATGATCCTTATGTTTGTTATTAAAATCTCAATTATGTAACTTAATTTAAAAAGTTCAAATTTATTCGTATTTATCGGAACTAAAACTCTGTTTTGAGTTTTGGGTCGTTATACATCAAGAAATGATCGACCTGTTATTTCAAATACCTATTATAGAACTCTATTAGCATATGTTTTTTTATTTTCAAAACTTCTATTAACATATATTGTTATTAAATATGGCATATAGAAACTTTTAGGTGTTTTAAAAACATGTTATTTTTTAGCAAAAACACAGTTGTATGATCAGTGTATGGGCATTTATCTTCTGCTTTTTAAAAGTTACACAATATGTAACAAAAAAAGTTACATATGTAAAAAAAAATGTTTCAAAAATGCTTATCAAATATCATTGAGCTACTAATTATTATTAGTATAATATAATATTGAAGTACGAAAAAAAATTAATACAAAAAGAATTTATCATAATATTAAATTGTTAAAATAAACTGTATCAAAAACTCATACAAATAAGTAAAAATATATTTATCTAAAAAAATATAACATAATTTGTAGGGTCAATTAGGTAAATAGCCATTTTGAACTGTGTGTTTTCAAAAAATAGCCACAGTTTCAAAAAATTTAAAAACTAGCCATTACACACTGTAAGAAATTTCTGACAATAACAAAATTACACATAAAATGTGCTGTAAGAAATTTCTGACAGGTGTCAGAAATTTCTGAAAGGGCTAGTTTTTAAATTTTTTGAAACTGTGGCTATTTTTTAAAATTATTTTGTAAACAGTGGCTATTTTCTTAAAATTCCCTAATTTGTAACATGTATCACAAAAAATGTAACAGTGAAAAATTAATTATTGTTGTATCTAAATGATGGTTTCTATTACTATGAAAATCAACTTGGTTATAATATTGATAAAATACAACAAATGAGATTTTGGCCATTTTCTGAGAATAAAGATTATGGTCGAATATTCAAAAAAAATAACATAACCCATTTATTCAAAAAAAAAATCCACAAACCCAAAGCTTTGAGCCCGTCTATTCTAAAAAAAGAAAAGGCTCATTTCAGAAGAGCATACAACCTAAAAATCCCAAAAATTCAAAACCATTTAGCCCATTTATTAACTCAAAAAAAGAAATAAAAAAATAAAAGAGCACCATTTATGAATACACAACCCCCAAAAACGAGCACATCTCGAACACACAGACCAAGAAAGAAAAAAAAACACACACACACACACACAAAAACACGCAAACACAGAAGCAAAAGTGTGACAAGGAAGCTCGATCAACAAGGAAGTAAGGTCGCCAAGCTACCACTAACACAAACACGTGAAAAGCAAAAACGATAATACTTATTCTTCTCCTCAAAAGTCAGTCTTCTTCAAAAAAATACTTTGTATATTCTTAAAAAGCCCAAAAAAAATGTATACAAAAATAAGCCAAGAAAAATTAAAAAAAAAATTGAAATCTGATGTTGAATAAATCTAATATATACGAACCTTAATTTCTAAGTTAATTTTTAAAACCCTAACTCCATTATTTGTAACAATCAAAAACCTAATTCTTCGCGTATATATTGGTGTTAACAAACTGGGTTTTTTTTATTACTGGCAACATAGTTTTTCACTTTCTGTTTCTTATAAATTTTTAGTAACATTTATAGCAACATTTTACACTTTCAGCAGTTTTTAAATTCCTTGTAACAATTTTTGTTACTCCTGAATCCATATAAGTTACACATAAGATATATTTATAGTATTATCAGTCTTAAACCTTGTGTAAATTTATTGTTACATAATTTGTTACAACTGTTCAAATGGTAGTTGTTAACAGATATTTTTGTAACTTTCATAATATTTTTGTACACACTTGTTACAAATTTTGTTATTCGATAATTTTAATATACGTTTAAAACTAGTGGTAAGACACAAATTTATTGACTAGCATATTCTTTCTTTTAAATAATATCACACAAATCTTAGCAGAACATGAACAACAACAAAAGTCCATTAGAAGAACAAGAAAAACAACAAGAAGCTCATACAAAAGTAAGTAACAAAAAATGTAACATGTGTAAAATTATTTTTTATAACAGAAACTGACTAAACGACAGGTTAAACTGAAACTGAATGTTACATTCTTGAAAATAAAATCTCGAAAGTCCAAAGAAATAAGTTGGAACCAGAAAATCAGTACAATAAAAAATATTTTTCGTTACATTGTTTAAATTACAAGTGTCCTATGAGATTATTTATGTTTAGTTCCAAATCGTATATGTTTGTTACATCACAATCTTTTATTTAAACATATAACTTCTAATTTGTAGTCTAGGAAAGTGGATAAATCAAAGGTGACAACACCGGCGCAATCAAGTAAAAAGCCAAAACCAGCAAAAGTAAAAGGTGCAAAACAGGTTTCTAAATATTACACACTAGTATAAATAAATGTTAAACTGTTTTTCAGACATCAATAAGAAGACACAAACAGATGGAGAGGCAACGGATGCTCAAAAGAAAATAAAAAGGAACGAACCAGTAAAACCAAAGGGAAAAGCAACTGAAGGAAAGGCAAACGTTGCAAAACAAGTTTTAATAATGTAACCCAATAAATAAGATCTGTAACACATGTAACAAATAAGTAACAAAATTTGTAACATGTGTATCGATATTTGTTATAACAGTATTTTATATAAACATCACATTCCTTCTCACTTTGCAGCCCAAAAAAAAAAAAAGCAAAGCACAAAGGATAAACAATCCAAGAATGGAATCGAAAACACAGCAAGTAATGTTGCAGAACAGGTAACCAACTAAATCATTGCATATGAGAAACAAAAACAATAACAATAACGTTGCATCTGAAGTTTATTTTACTCACAAAATTAAATAAATGTTGCATCTGAATAGACAGTGCAAGAAGAAAATCTACCAAGCCTTGCGCCCAAGCTACCAAAGAAGCAAGTTGCAGATCGAAAATTAGTAAGAAATACATATTTTTTGTCGCACTAACAATAAAAGTAACATATTTTAATACATAGGTAACCTATATCTAGATCTGATATATCATCCAAATCTTGCAGTTTACAATATTCATCATGTCCAAAGAGAAATAAAATTCAACTTAGAGGATACTCTTGAAACAAGGATTTACATCAATTTCTACAATAGTCAAAAGGTTGAAGGAACAAGGGAATTGTCATCAAATACTTTGCAATGGAGCTTTTGGCCACTTGGTGAACAGCAAATACCAAGATTTTCCTGAGCGAATGCACCAAATGATATTACACATCATAAATATCAACGATGTGAAAATTTCATTAGGTATCGGCAAAAAAATATTGAATTTTGGGTTGAAGGAGTTTGCGGTTGTGACATGACTAAATTGTGAGACCTTTTCGACCTCTCAAAGCTTTACAATCTTCGAGAATGTGTCTTTTAAGGACAAGTTCTTTCCCAATTTTCAGAACATAGACACAGGCACGATTGCCTATGTGTATGACACAGTAAAGGATGTCAGCAACGAGGACTTGCTAAAATTGACTAACCTCTACTTTCTAGAAGAGGTCTTGCTACCAAAGGACAGTGTAAAAGCTATAGACAAAGAACATCTTGATCTCATAAAAGACATGGATGAGTTCTATTTATATCTGTGGGGAAGAGTAGTCTTCAAGAAAATAGTAAAACCCTACGAAGTGTCATCAAATCCATGACGAAATGGGTTGATAAAGGATACCATCTATCCGGCTTCCAGCTTGCAATACTCGTGTACGCTCATGAACCACGTTCACATTGTCAATGATCTAGACGAGTTTTATCTATACTCGTGGGGAATGGTTGTATTCAATGAGACAGTGAGGAGTTTGAAGAGTGTGTTAAAAACTATGACCAAGGGCATTGCGATGGGATACCATTTGTTTGGTTTCCTTTTGCCATCCTAGCATATGCTTTTGAGACAATCCCACTGCTCCGGGACTCGAGTTTACTATAGCGAACTACTGAGCAGTTCCTACAGTGAGTACTCAATTGGGAGTACACCTCACGAGCGGGATTTAGAAAGCTTTTGAAATTTGAATTCGAAAACGAAAAGATATGCAAACATAACTTTTAAAACCTTCTTGCATATAAATCGAAAATTAGTAACTAACTTAACATTTTTTGTTTCATACTATCACTTGAAGATAACTGTGGAGAGTTTCCAGATAACGAAGGAAGATATAGTATAAAAGTATATGGAGTACTTCATCAACAAAAAATACAAAAGAGGAAAAGAGACTGCCGTTGATGAAGATGAATTTATCACCACAAGAGTAACACCAACTTTGACACGCAATGATGTACTATCAACCTCAAATAACACAACAACATTGGATGTTGTGTTGGCAAAGCTTGATAGGATAGAGTCCAACCAAGAAGCTTTAAACAAACAGAATATGGAGCTAAAAGATACATTTATCACAAAAAAATGTAACAGTTTAAAAAACACAGAAAAATAAAACCATAAATATACAGAAATCCAATCCTTTCAAAAATATCGAAACCAAAACATTCACAAATATATCATGTTTGTGACAAATGTAAACAAAATTTGTTACAACAAAAAATCATGAAAAAATTATCCAACAAAAAGCCTTAAAAGTTGTATATTGTTCAATATAATTGCATAAATTTTTTATTAGAAGCTTGCTGAATGGATAGATGTCCTTCGTTGCTGCACGACCTCTTGTTGTGTCCCGACTTACCACATGAGCCACAATGAACGCTCTATGCCTTATGTTCTCCAACCGACAGAAATCTTTTCTTCTTTGGACTCCCATGTGGTCTCTTTCCAATTGGAGGTAACATATTCGAACCGGGAGAATCGCCATAGTTGCTGTTGGAGTAATGTTACAGTCCGCTAGGGTAGATACTACTAGCATATGTTGCAACGAAAAAGTCCTTTGTGTAGTAAGACGCCACATATGCACTTGGGCTTAATTTTTTCTTCCATAATGCAGAGATGGCATGACAACATGAGAAGTCAACAAGTTGCCAAATCTTGCTCGTCCTCTTAGCTATGTTGACAATCTCGTCGATACCATTGTCTCTCACTTCAAATTCTTCATCGTTAATAGGATCGACCTGCAAAAAAAAATGTTACACAATTAACACAGGCACATATTGACCAATAAATCAAGAAAGATACAAAAACATACACTGTAACTAAAAATGTTACAAAGCTCACAAAAAAAGATACAAAATAGAACAAAACAGTAAACACAAAACTCGAATTCAAAGTTGGAGCAATCTCCTCCTGGTTATGTAAAATTACTTCTTCCTATACCGTCAATCGGGATCGGCAAGCAAGACCCTCATTTTGGTGCTCCAAAAATCATCGTTGGAGCACCTTGCAGAATGCCTCAACCGCAGATGAGATCGGCCAATCCCTGACCATATTCAAGACTGAATTCATGCACTTACTTATGTTAGTGGTCATGATATTGTATCTTCCTCACAAAATGTGACCGCGCCCATTTCTTTGGATTTTCAAAGAACAAATAATCCTTGATACCTGAGTTAACGGACACCATTGCTAACATATAGAACTCATACTCAGTCATAGAATATGCCTTGTCACACTGTTTGAATAAAAGCTCCATCGACACATGCCTGAACCTCGAACTCAAGTTGTTATACAAATGTTGCATACAAATCTCATGGTGAGCATCCGGATAGACCTTTGATATTGCCTTCGGGATGCCAAAATTCTTATCTAAAATGATAACTAAATCTTTACGGTTACCGATTACAACCTTTAGTTGCTCAAAGAACCACAACCACAAAGAATAATTTTCTGAATCCACAACTCCAAACCCTAGTGGGAAATATGATTATCACCGTCCAAAGTAGCAGCAATAAGCAACGTTCCCTTGAATTTGTTCTTCAAGAATATCCCGTCAACTAAGATAACATGACGACAATAATGCCACCTGGCAATTGAATCACTAAAACTGAAAAAAAAAAAAAAAGTACTTGAATCTGCCTTCATCATTAACTTGGAAGTCTGAATATGAACCTGCAACAATAATAAAATATGCGGCGATTAAAAGAAATTGTAACAAAAGCAAGATATTGTTGTAACAAAATATGATACAAATGTAACAGACTTTGTGACATAATTAAATATTATAGGAAATGAAAAGAAAAAAAAAACATATGCAAAAAGCCAACATACAATGGTTGTTTTCCTTCAAAGCATGCGCAATATGAGGCAGCATCTTGTAAGACTCCTCCGCGATTCCTCGCAAATCAAATCAATGCTAACTCTCGACCCTTCCAATCCTGATAGTAACTCACAGTCATACCATATTCTCTAAGCATCAAGCTTACTATATCACTAGGACATGATTTCTCTAATGCCGCCTCATCGGGGTAAAAAAACTTCACACATGCACTGATCATATAGTAAGAAACTTGCTTGTGTTGGTTGTGACGAACATCCAACAAGCAAGAATGAGTGTTAACATTCCAATCCTTAATGTATCTGAAATACACCCGAGTCTTATACGATCGCAGAGTATTAAACTCAAAATTAATCTGAATAACAATCATATACATGATGTTCATCATCGAGTCCTTTGAGTGAAACATATTATGAACCTTGACATCATAAGCTTTTGACAAATTATTAAGCAAACATTGTCGAAAAATACATCATCTGACGACTTGTCAAGCACAACAGTAGGCTTATCAATACTCTCCAAGTCAAAATCCAAGTCCAAAACAACACTTGAATCTACTATAACAAAAAATGTTACACAGAATAAATTAATATAAAAAAATACATAAAAATGTTCCAAAAGGAGAAGAAGGTGAAGGATAAAAAATAGCAACCTTTAACAGCAGATGCATGATCTGAAGAAGACATATCCTTGAAACTATGCATATCTGAGGAAGAAAAAATAATGATACATTTTCAAGGCTAAAACAAATGCAACAAATGTAAATAACAAATATTCCACCATTATGTAAAATTAAAATATGTCAATAGAACATCAATAACAGAGTAATGTAACATAGAATATAACAACAGAACATCAATGACAGACCAAATGTAACAAAATAATATTACAAAACCTGATGATCAAGTAACAAAGGAAAAAAACAGTAAAAAAAAAATATATCCAAACTATAAACCAAAATCTGATCGTAACGAACATCAAAAATCAAGTTCGACAATTACAAACAAAATTTCGAAGAACAACGACCAAAACTAAAATGTAACAACAGCACATCAATGACAGACCGAATGTAATAAAAAATTATTACAAAACCTGATGATCAAGGAACAACGAAACAAAAAAGAAAAAGCAGTAACAAAAAAAATACAAAACATATCTAAACTATAAACGAACGTGATAGTAACGAATAACAAAATTCAAGTTCGACAATTTTAAAAAAATAAATTGGAAGAACAACAACAAAAATAAAAATCAAACAATAAAAGAACAATTCGCACAAACAAACAACTCAATAATCAGAAAACGAAAAACTGAAATAAAATAAATTCGCATATGTACTCTATGATGATTGTTTAAAACTGGATTTATCGAAAACTTCTTCAAGTCGCATCCAAACATATGATCGTTGTATGTCCAACGATAGAGATGCTGATGGCATCTTGTTAACCAGTATGCCTGATAAGATTAGGATTAAAATGTCAAACAAGAAACATTCTTAAGACATCATGGACTCACTTCAACTCATGTTGGGATTGTACCGAAAACATGTTCGATTTGATCGAACTTTAAAGTTTACTTCCACCAAATATGTTGCTGAAAGTGGTGTTCGTGAGCACGTTTTACAAATGGAAAAATGGATGTAAGAAGCTGAAAAACTTGGCTTATGGAACGAGAGTGTATATGATACTAAACTCACTTCCTGAAATATTTAAGGGATTCATCGACTATTACTTAACAAACAATGTTGAGTTTGAATTACGACTTCTAGCCGATGAATTGGAGACATATGAAAAGCTCAATAACTTTGGTGATGATAAAGCAAAAGTTACTGAAAAACCATCATTTGAAGTTAAAAGAACCTTGGAGAAAGGTGAATCCAGTGAACCCCGCAAAACTAAAAGGAAAAGGCTAATAAAAAACATTGGAAAGTGTTCCTACTGAAACGTGGAATGGTATTAGAAACGCAATTGCCCCAAATGCTTAGCCGAACTGGCTGAGAAGAAGCATCAAAACGGTAAATCTGATTTTCATGTTTTAGAAGCTATGTTAGTAGAGGTTAATACCTACTTTTGGATAATTGATTCGGGGGCGACTAACCACGTTTGTTCTTCTTTGCAGTTTCTGAGATCCTCTAGAGAACTTGCTGAAGGGGGACTGACAATGCGCGTTGGCAATGGGGCATTTGGGGTAGCCCGTCTTCAGTTTGGAACAAGATATTTAGATTTAGAAAACGTTTATTTTATTCCAAACTTTAGTAGAAATTTGATTTTTGTTTCAATGTTAGCTGAACAATCATTTGGGATATTTTTTAATAATAATGAGATTTTTATTTCAAAAAATGGTCTCAGTTTATGTTATGCTAATTTAGTAGATGGCTTGTATGTCCTCAATTCCCATGAAAATATTTCATATTGTACCGAACTATTTAAAGTAGCTAAACCTAAATCTAACAAAAGACAAAAGGTAGATAGTGATTAAGAAACATATATTTGGCATCTTAGGCTTTGTCATATCAACATTGATAGAATTAACAGACTTGTAAAGGATGGTCCTTTGAGAGAACTAACTGTTGGAACTTTTCCTGTCTATGAATCTTGCCGTGAATGCAAAATGACCAAAAGACCTTTCTCTAGAAAGGGGCAAAAAGCCAAACAATCACTTGAGCTAGTACATTCGGATGTTTGTAGGCCACTTAATGTACAAGTTAGAGGAGGTTAGGAATACTACGTCACTTTCATTAACGACTATTCAAGATATGCTTTCACATATCTAATAGCTAGAAAATCTGAAACTTTTGGAAAGTTTATGGAATTTCGAGCCGTAGCTGAAAAGCAGTTAGAAAAATCACTAAAATAACTTCGACCTTGTCGAGGAGGAGACTACCTTGATACTCAATAACAAGGACTACCTTTTAGAGAATGAGATTCTTTCACAACTAACGGCACCTGGCTCTCTGGAACAAAATGGTATTTTGGAGTGGCGAAACCGAACATTGTTAGATATGGTTAGGTCCATGCTTAGCTACTCCTCATTACCATTATTTTTTGGAGATACGCACTTCAAGCGACAAACAATATTTTGAATGTCGTGCCGTCAAATTATGTCTCTTAGACTCCCTTAGAGTTGTGGAATAGTCGTAAACCTAATTTGCAACACTTTCGCATATAGGAGTTATCCCGCTCATATATTAAAGAGTGGAACTAAGAAATTGGATTCGCAAACATAAGTGTCTATTGGTGGGGTATCTAAAGGAGACAAGATGAGGTTTGTTCTATATTCCTTCAGATAAAAAGATGTTTGTATCGACAAATGCTACTTTTCTTGAGAATGACTATGTAACAAACTTCAAGCCTCATAGTAAAGTTGTTCTTGAAGAATTACGAGGTGATATGATGGCACCGCAACCAACAAGGGTTGTTGAAATTAGGAAAAAAAAGGACACTACACGTCCTAGTCAAAACATCACGTTACCTAGACGTAGTGAGAGGATTGTGAGACAACCCATCCGGTATGGACATGAAGGCGAAACAAATGTTCTAATAGCCGATACTGACGTTGATGATCCTATACCGTATAATGATACGATGAAAGATATTGACAAGGACAAATGGCTCGAAGCCATGAACCTAGAGATGGAATCAATGTATTCCAACTCTGTCTGGAAACTTATTGATCCACTTGAGAATGTCAGGCCCATAAGGTGCAAATGGATTTTTAAGAAAAAAGAGAGGTGTCGATGGGAAAGTAGAGACTTTCAAAGCTATATTAGTAGCAAAAGGCCATACACAAAAGGAAGGGGTTGATTATGAAGAAACATTCTCTCATGTAGCCATGCTCAAATCTATTCGCATCCTCTTACCCATAGCAGCCACTATCGACTATGAGATTTGGCAAATGGATGTCAAGACGGCTTTTCTGAATTGCTATCTTGAGGAATCTATTTATGTGGAACAACTAGAGGGGTTAAAGATACATGACCAGAAGCAAAAAGTCTGCAAATTGCTCAAGTCCATTTATAGACTTAAATAAGCATCAAGGTCATGGAATCTTAAGTTTGATGAGACGATCAAGACCTATGGCTTCAAACAAAATGTTGATGAGCCTTGTGTGTACAAGCTTATCAATAATGGAAGCGTAGTGTTCTTAATCTTTTACTTCGATGATATCCCTCTCATTGGGAATGAGATAAGAAAATTATCAAAAGTAAAGAATTGGCTAGCTGAGCAATTCCAAATGAAAGATTTAGGTGAGACGAGTTATGTTCTTGGGATCTAGATTATACGAGATAGGAACAAACTTCTAGTTTTGTCTCAAGCATCTTATATAGATAAGGTGCTAGCTCGCTTTGCGATGCAAAACTCTAAGAAAGATTTATTATCAACCCGACACGGAGTTAACCTCTCTACGGAGCAGTCACCCAAGACGCCCCAAGAAGAGGAGGATATGAGACGAATCCCATATGCCTCAGCAGTTGGGAGTCTAATGTACGCTATGCTGTGCACTAGACCTGACATCTGCTATGCAATGAGAGTTGTAGTCGGTTTCAATCAAACCCGGGAATCAAACATTGGATAACAGTCAAGTTCATTCTAAAGTATCTCAGAGCAACGAGAAACTTTATGCTTATGTACTCAGGTGGAGACTAGAATCCCTTAGGATACACTGACTCCGATTTCGAATCAGGTAAGGATTCGAGAAAATCGACATCCGGTTCAGTGTTCACCCTTGGTGGAGCAGCTGTAGTCTGGAGAATTGTTAAACAATCTAGCATTGCATATTCTACCATGAAAGCTGAATACATAGCCGCTTGCGAAGCAGCTAAAGAATTAGTTTGGCTTAAATAGTTCTACACTGATTTGGAAGTTGTTTTAAACATGGATAAGTCGCTAATGCTTTACTGTGACAATAGTGGAGCTGTGACAAATTCCAAAGAACCAAGAAGCCACAAAAGGGGCAAGCACATTAAGAGGAACTATCACCTCATCAGAGAGATCATGCATAGAGGAGAGTCAAGATTGCTTCAGCAGACAATTTGGCGGAATCATTCACCAAGACACTACCAGAAAGGGGATTCAACAAACACCTATTAGGAATGGGACTTAGAGACATGACCCATCTCCTTTAGGGCAAGCGGGAGATTGTTAGGAGTATGCCCTATGAATCAGATGTATTTATCATTTTTTGAATACTAATAAAAGAAGTTGTCAATTTGTGAATTTCGTTATGTTTTGAATGTTTATTAAAATCCAAAATATGTTATACAGTTATAATTTTAGTATGTGAAGAGTTTTACATACATGAGGATTAAAATCATATGATAGTATATTTAAACTAGTCTGTGATAGATCAATAAGTACAGATCTCTCTGATCAGAATGCACTAATACTGTCCACGATGTTATGGACGTGACCCTCTTATCCGGAAGGTCAGTATGTAAGACACTAGAATGGAGGTATTTTATATAATATATTATATAGGACTTGGACCGACGTAACATAGAAACTTCATTTAAGCACCGTTATGAAGATTCTAACTTAGATCAATCGATGATCATATGATGGTTGATCTCAATCTTGAGTAATTTATAGACTCTTTCTCTGAATTGGCGGGTCTTTAATTTGCTCGTTAAAGCCTAATGTCCAATAGGCTCAATACTTGCACTTTGGGATCCCGCAGTTCTTAGGGGCTGGGAATGTAAATTACAACTATAGAATTCCCAACTTAATAAGTAATAATAGTTTCCTTATGTGTTTATATCTAGAACTAAACGGTTTGAGCGCTCTAATTCGTAAGTAATTACGAATTAACAGTTTACTAGTGAACTCAATGGTACCTAAGGAACAAGATGTAATCGAGGGGTAAAACAGTACTCTCACCCGGCTTAGATTACGAACCCTAAAGAGTTTAATCATATAAATAATATCAGTGAAATTCAAGAGTTCAATCCTGAATTTATAGTGGAGTAATCCTAGGATTAATAAACGGTTAATTACATCAACGAGTTTTGATTTGAGTTTTCAAGTTTATTGGAGCTCGAATTCACGGGTCCATGGTCCTCACTCCGTCTCAATAAATTGAACTAGAATTCTCATTGGATAATTAAAGAGTTAATTATTTTTCCACTATTTTTGTTTTGGACCGTGATAAGAAAAATATCACAAGGAGACCACTCCTAGTGATGGGCGAATTTTAGAGACAAAATTAGAGATAAATTAATTTGTTATTTGATAATTAGATTATTAAATTTACAAATTATATAAATATGAGATATTTACATTTTATATACAAATGTTAAATATGAGTTAGTAGATAATCACAATTCAAAATATGAGACATTTTGATTTTGATTCAAATCCTAATGGGATTTGGATTGAACAAATAAAATAAATGTTGTAAGGCATAATGGCGATTTTTCTTGACCTAATTGGAATAGGATTTGTTCCATTTAAATATGTTAAATGGAAATAAGAAAAATAGGTATTTTATTTTTTGAAAAAATATTTTGCCCTAATTTTTCTGTCATGGCCGAATTTCATAAGGATAAGGATTAGGAATGGCTTTTCTATTCCTAATCGAAATCGTATAATTATTAAGATAATTATTTGGTCAAATATTATTTTCTGAAAACAATAGTTTAGGATAAATCCTAATTTGATTTTTAGATTAATCCTAATCCTATTTTAACTATAGCGCCCTAATATTTCACCCCCCTATGACTATATATTTGTCACTTGTTGCAATACAAAATAACCGAAGTTTTCATGTGTTGGAATACCGAAATTCTCTCTAGCTTTTAATTGTTAAAAATCATTTTTTCTCTCCTCTTGGAAACCCTAGCCGACGCCCCCTATAGCAAGAAACAAATTTGATTTCTTGTTATATTAAGTGAGAAAAATAATCGAGAGATCCCACACTAATGTACTAGCGAGATCTAAGAATTAGAGTGGAAGATCGTGGTACTTTGAACTGATCGGTAAACTCGTTCTGAGTGCAGGACAAACGCGAGCCAAACCTTGGCAGTCTCACAACGTACGGTGTCTGTTTATCAAGAGCATCCTCGAAGCAAGCTTATGGTAAAATTTATTCGAAACCCTATCTCTTAAATTATGTGATAATTATTATTTGAAATTTTTATAACTCAATATATTCATGAGATCTACTCTGTAGTATTCGATTAATTGTTAATCGATTTACCACGTTATATTATTACGGTGCGCATCTATGATTTGATCAAAATTGTAAAATTTTTTGGGTTGACGAAATCTGAAAACCAATATCCTTGTCCTCCGCTCCATTAAAGCGAGCTGTGTTTCGCCTTCGAACGCAAATGAAAATTTTTAGGCGGAGAAAGGGTCATCAGTTTCTAGCACGACGACCTTGACGAGAGCTTTCTCCCGTCTTTTGACGGTTAGAGGGGATCTACACTTTCGTATAGTTCACCGATAAATAGCCTATTAGTCGCGATGGCTTCGGCAGTATAGGCTGCATGTTATCGAGTCGACTCGGAGCACTCAGTAGACTTGTTGTCTGTGTCCGTCATTTTTCTTGAGATGGTCGAGTAGGGAGAGGCTCGATGGGCACAGGTATGAGCGTCGGCTGAGGGAACTTCTGCTCGGCATGCGTCCTACCTGTCGTCATCAGCTTCGTTAGGGGCGCACGTTGATCCACCAAGCTTAGAATTTGTGAGGTTGGCGCTACCATTCATGTGTAGATGGGTAAGGCTGTGTGTATTGATTTTTGAACATGCAAATCTCCTTCGTTAGTCATGGAAACTGCGCAAATAATATACCATTGGAAAGTTCTTTCGATAAAATTTCATTTGATATGTAATATACTATATATATATTTCACAACATTTCCCTAAACGGCTGGGAGAGTGGCTAGCATCTGTTTTTTAAAAGTAGCCGCACAAGGCAATACACATTGATATTTGGGCGCTCATATATTCTTCATTAGTTATTGGAATTATGAAAATGACTTTTTGTTAG
Source organism: Boehmeria nivea var. tenacissima (assembly GCA_018132145.1). NCBI lineage: Eukaryota > Viridiplantae > Streptophyta > Magnoliopsida > Rosales > Urticaceae > Boehmeria > Boehmeria nivea. The sequence goes on from CM030881.1 coordinate 4,995,300, forward strand.
AAATATCTTTCAAAAATATTTCATTTATTATGCATATGATATTTAAATCTTCCAAAATGGGTGGGAGGGTGGCTAGGAGAAGGCTTGACTCGTGGTGTTGCTAGTGGTCGCTAACATGGGATTGCCTCTGATGTTTGGACTGTTTCTCAATCGATTATTCTTTTGGCCATTCTCACTTTTTCAGGCCTTATCTTCCTTCTTTGAGCCTAATCGGAAAATGGGACGAACAAGGCATGTTGTATTTAAGTCAAGTGATTGTCCTTTTAGTCTTTACTTTTAAAACGTCTTTAAAGTAATACTCAGTTTATGATTATATTCGATTGTAGTCTAGTAGTTAAGCCATTGATTTATTTTTTTTTTAGTTCGTCTAGAAAAAGTAAACCACATAGGCATCTAAAAGAAATAAAAAAAGCCCCTAAAGCCTAACTAAAGTACATATGTTGTAAGATAGGACAATACGTAATTTATAATTAAAGGATTTTTAGAAAATTTATGGAAGTATTTTGAATAACATAAAAGAAATTAATGTTGTTAATAAAGGAAATGCACGAATTCTAATTGGATGTGGATTTTACATGAAAAAAACCCAGAACTACTCAAACGGAGCTGTGAACAAGCTCATAAGGTGCCAAAAACGAACTCACGAATATGAAGGAACCCTCTACATGGATAATGCACCTAAAACATCAAGATGTGAGATGATATGGTATGTTTTATGCTAAGTCTTTGACCTTTCTATTGTGGCCATCATGCTTTATCCAGTTAGAAATGAAAAGAATAGTCCCACTGTCCCATACACATAGTAAGGGTCTTGGCCCGATAAGTAAAACAAATAAGGAGGAAATAACCATCGAGCCTTGGTTGATTTATTAAACCCCCCATACAATGAACGACGTCGAGGCTGCATACCCAAAAAACTAGGGATACAAGAATAGACATTAGTTATCACTAGATTCGAGACCTGTGCTTGATGTCCCAGTGGATTTGGATTCATTTCCCAAGCATAGTCAATCACCCATTATGGGCACAGGAAAAGTATAAGAAAGACGGAATTTTGATCAAATCACGTAATCCATCTAAGATCAAAATTTGTGACTCAATTTGGCTGAATTGATAAGTTTCCAAGTTGTTACATGATTAATTAAAATAAAAACAAAATCGATGGTACTACAATATGTTGACGGCGATACGTCCTAAATGCATTTAGAACTCTTAAAAGTCGTTAGTGGTTTAACACCCAACTCTATTGCCAATAGCCTACTAAAGTTTTTTTCATACCGGTAGTGGTTTATCTAGTGTACAAAGAGGATTTGGCCCACTCTCTGCAGATACCATGCAAAAGATAGAGTGGTTACCGTAATTCCCATACAAAGAAAAGAACGAAAGACATAGTCGCAAATATGTTTACGATAATGGTTGGGGAGAATACTAAGAAAGCTAAAGAAATAGAGGCATTGTTTGTCTAGGGTCTTCCTATATGGAATGGATGATCCTTATAGTTTGTTATTTTGTTATTTAAGTGTATAGGTTTTAGAATGTTGTTGTAATGATGCATTAACATAACAAATTTGATAGATAGTTGATGGATCGTGATTTTACTTATTTTTAAGCGCGTACTATGATTTTTTTTCCTTTATTGGTTCTTTCTTTGACATATAGGTTAATTGGGAGCAATTGTAGAAAATGGAACGAAAACGAGGGAATTCTGATCAATTTGAGTTGAGAAAAAAGCAATCGTTACTTTATGACCGATTTAAATGAATACTTCTAGAAGTTTTATGTAGAATATTACATATCAAATTAAAGATCATCGAAAGCGCTTTTCAACGGCGTATCATATGCACGATACCGACATTTAATGAATGAGACATGCCATTTTAAAAATCAGTGCGCATAAAATACCTTAATCAAGTGGCTGCAATGCTACAGAGTACCCCAAAAAGCAGCGCCGTAATGCTACTTCTCGAACATGGTCCGTACAATTATGAAATATCCCAAAAAAATCCCAAAATAACCTCAATTGGACCTAAAACTATAAATATGACACTTAGCACTTGAAAAATGAATCTTCCACTGAACTAAGAGAGCAATTCCAAAGCTAGAATGACGATTTTGGGCGAAATCAAGCATCAGAGTCGTTCCAACCCGTCATGGGCTCTTTCTTTCTCCTTTGCTCATCTTTTACTCAAATTCTCTTAGTAGGGCTACGATGTAGCCCGACCTAATTGCTATGTAGAAGTTATGTTTAATTCAATTGATATTCTTATACATTATATGATGATTAATTAATTTTCAATTAGAGGTCGAGAAATAATAATTGAAACGTGCTTTAATCAAATTGACATAAGAAGGATATTAGGCTAGAGATAGCTAATATGCTTGTGTGGCACTTTGAATTCTCGTTCGTAATACAATCTAGTATTGATGTTTGAGATCCAGAAATGAAAACATGATATTAGTATTAGGTTAGTCGATGCGCGGAAGAGATTGGTTAATACATTAGTAAATTCGCCATCATCATAGGAATAGAAAATCATTGAATTAAAGTAACAGATACTAGTAATTGGTCTAGGTAAAATCAAAAGCCCTAGGTTCTATTACATTGCTGTACATCTCAATTCTTATCACATACTTCATTTGATTAATCTTGCTTTAGTTAGTTTTTCATTCTTATACATTGCATTATTCAATTAGAGTTAAGATTATAGTAGTTTGGTGATTAGTGCACAATTCCTCATGGAATCGACACTGTATTTATCACTTTATTACTTGAAACGATATCGTGCACTTGCGATTTCGACAACAATAGTTCACCTGACTGAGTTGAGAAACTCATTACGTTTGTTGATGTTGTTAATAAAAATAAAATCAAGATGGATTGACATGGGGTAACGAGTAGTTGAAGATGGGACATGCGGACCGACTTGTGGCAGTGAAAGAGCTAAAACCTGGCTCATATTATATTTTGTTGTTGGTATTTATTAACTATGCATAAAATAGCGTAAATATATCTATGTTAAGGGAAGCACTATGTTATGTGAAGATTATATGAATATATATATATATATATGGCATGTGTTATGTTTTAGGAATATGCCCTTTAAATCAAATATAATAAATTGTTCTTAAAAATATATAAAAGAAATAGTTATTTGTTAATCTTGTTTGTTTTATTTTATTAAAAATAAATATTCATTAAAATCCCAAATGTATTGACATAACTATAATTTTAGGATTTACTAGGATTATAAGCAAGAGGTTAAAAATTATATGTCAGTATTATATTTAACAAGTTCATGATACAGATCAATAACTATGGATCTTCTTGATTATCATTCATTAATACGATCCACATTTGATTTTCTTATCTGGATTATCAATGTGTGTGACACTAGTATGGATGTATTTTTTTATAATAAAGATTATGTAGGAGTAGGACCGACTTTATTCTTGAGTCTTTATTTAAGTACAGTTATAAAGACTCAATTTAAGATCACGAGATGATCATGTGAAAGTTATTCTCAATCGTAAGTAGTCACAAATTTCTCATTTGGATTAACAACCTTTTTGATTTGTTTGTTACTGTCTGAAAGCAACTAGGCTTAATATTTTCATTTTGAAAGTCCATAATTTACTGGCACTAGGAATGTGATTTATAGATGTAAATTTCTTGAACTAAACAGTTTGAGCGCTCTAAATCATAATTCGTTTATGAATTAATTGTTTATTGGTGATTTGAATGGAGTAGAATAAGATGTAATCGATGGGTAAAACGATAATTTATCTTTGCTTTGATTATGAATTATTAGTGAATGCTTGAACTTCATGCAATGATTATATCAATGGATAATTAGCATTCACTTTGAATAAATTATATCCAAGAAATTCGAGAGTTCAGTTCTAGATTTTTAGTAGTGTAATCATGAGATTAATAAAAAAAAAAAAAAAGCTTTGAATAATTCTCCAAGTTTAGAACTTGGATTCATAGGTCTATCATCCCCACTCCGTCTAAGAAAATCTAGTTCAAATGCTATAGAAATAATTAAATGTTGATTACTTTATTTTCTCATAATTATAATAATGAATGTCGATAGTGCATTAAATATGAAAACATCAAGAAGATCCCTCCTTGTGATTAGTGACATTTATGGGTGAAATTTGAGATAATTTAATTAATATGGTATTTTGATAAAGGAATTATAAGAAAATAGTCACTTTTTAGAAGATAATTTTAAATAATAGCCACAGTTTCAAATCAAATATTTATTACCTTGTTAAGAAATTTCTTACAGCAAATTTTATGTGTAATTTTGTTATTGTAAGAAATTTCTTATATGTGTAAAAAACTTTTTATGTCTAGTTTTTAAATTTGTCGAAACTATGGCTATTTAAAAAAAAAATCTTCATCCAAAATGGCTATTTACTAATCGACCATTTTAATAATTTGATTATTAAAATTATAAATTAATAAAATAAATTTGAATATGAGATGTACACTAAATATTTAAATGTTAAATATTTATTAAAAAGAGTTGTTTTTTAATAATTATCTAATTATTTGAATATTTTTCTATTTAAATTAAATATGTGATATTTAAATTTGATATTGATCTTTATTGAATTAGCATTTGAAAAATCAAATTCATTGACTAAGGGTGGTACACGCATTTTTGGAGAAAGGGGAGAGGATGAGAAAATTTTCCATTATCTCAATATGAATGTATTTTGGATACACTTTTTTAAGAGACAAATGTGTGACATTATATTTGAAACAATTCCATCTTATTTCTCCCTCTATATGGGCGACAATAATAGTCCAAATTAGGGTGAAATTATTCATATAGTTCCTAATTTGAACATTTAATTAATTATCTGATAATTATTGTATTTTTTTTACGGTTTTTATATAAAATAGTCATATATTTATGCTAGTTTTAAAGATCTAGCCTATGTTTATTTTTATTAGTAAAATAGCCATACATTTGTGTCTGAATTTTTGAGACTGTAGTCATTATTTTTTTTAATTCAATTTTTATTGTTTGTTGTATACAACATTTAGTCATAAATTTCATTTCTTTGGTCATAAAATTTTAGATGTTGACATGATGTCTATTTTACTAATATTTTAAAAAGTTGGCTATATTTCTAAAATATAGATTGCAAAATGGTTAAATCCATAACTGACCATTTTTTAAAAAAATAAGTTTTTGGATATTTTTCATTTTCAGAATTGAAAATTTACCATAGGGACCCTAGTAATGTCGCCCCTTTCTCTCTCCCTTTCCTTTTAAATATGTGCTCTTGTAGCACATAATTCATTCGAAACAATTTTATTTTTTTGTTTGCAAAGACTCTGCTTTGTTTTCTCTTTGTCTTAGTGAAAAGAAAAAAAAATATTCTCCGTTTGCTTGCACCCTAAAACTAAGCGTACAAATCATGGTATTCTTACTTTACCCGAAAATGAATGACCGGTAATGTTCGGACAAATACCCGTTCTTTCCTTCTCCAAAAATACGGGTAATTACCCATTCGAAAATTCGAGTAATTACCCACCGGGTAATTTCTGGGTAATTACCTAGATTTTACCCATATTTTATAAATAAATAATTGTTCATTGAGGGACCTGAGAATCGACGACGTCAGCCTCCCCCTGACCTCAACCTCCCTCGACCTCCGCCTTGCCCTAACCTCTGCCTCACCCGACCTCCCCCTCGCCCAGACCTCCACCTCGCCGCAACCTCCGCCTCCCCCCCCCCCCCTCCCCTCCCCGCCTAGACCTTCGCCTCCCCCTCCGACCTCTGCCAAGCCTAGACCTCCACCTTGCCCACACCTCCGCCTCCCCCTCCGACCTCCGCCTCCGCCTCTCCCAAACCTCTGCCTCCGCCAAACCCCGCGTAAGCCCACTGCACAACCACGAGGCAACAATTTTTTTCCTTTTCTTTTAGGCAATCTTGGGGAAACAAAATGTAAAAATTTTCAGACAAAAATCGGGTAATACCCGGTCATTACCCGCCGGGTAAAAACCAGGTATTAGCCGGTTTTTGTCCGAAAATTTCGTCCGGGGAAAAGCAACGAGGAATCCCCGCCCCGTATTTGCACGCCTACCTAAAACCATTAGCCATATTCAGTAGGGAAAGAAAATTTTCTCATTACTTGTGTGAGAATACTAGAGTGAGACCACATTCAAATTTTAGACTCAACCTATGAATTAGAGGTTATGATTTCGAAGTCTTAAGCCTTGACCAGTAAACTCGTTACGAACGTATTCAACCTAGCCTAACCTCAACGGTTGGTAACATATGGTGTAAAGTTAAGGAGTCTAATTTGTCAAATCAAGCTTATGATATAATTTTTATTTCTCATTTTCTCTATTTAAATTATGCTTAATTTATGAATAATTTATTAGTATAATACAACATGTGCTTGAGATTTTGTTTTGATGTTTTCAATAAATTGTTTAATTGAAATTTCACGTTATAATTTTCTGCTGCACAATTCTAAATTGATTTATCATTGCCATTTGGGATAATTTTTGAAATTATTAGCAACATTGTGTTCCATAAATTATTATGTGATTTATAAACGGGTCAGTTAGGTAAATAGTCATTTTGAACTGTGTGTTTTCAAAAAATAGCCACAGTTTCAAAATTTTAAAAACAAGTCATAACACAATATAAGAAATTTCTGACAATAATAAAATTACACATAAAAATTGCTGTAAGAAATTTCTGACACTGAGAGGGCTATTTTTTAAATTTTTTGAAACTGTTGCTATTTTTTAAAATTATTTTATAAACAGTGACTATTTTCTTAAAATTTCCTTTATGAATTAAAATACGAGTATATAGTAAGCAGTATAAAGAAAAAATCGCAGCCCCTCATAGTAGGTCGTAGAAGACGTAAATTAAAATTACAACATAAGAAAATATAAATTACTAGTGTGTGACATTTTTCACAATCACCCTTTTGATTTTTACTGCTTACGATTTCGAAGTAATCTTTTTCCACAAGGAAAATCCCCACGCCCTGCCTCTCGCACATGGAGAGAAAATGGTCAAATAAAGAACGGTTTTTTAAATAAATAGCCATATTTTTATGTATGTTTTTAACAATTAGCCTATGTTTGTTTTTATTAGCAAAATAGCCATACATTCGTGTTTAGATTTTTGAGACTGCAGTCATTAATTTTTTGAATTCTGTTTTTGTTGTTTGTTGCAGACAATATTGTCTAAAATTTTGTGTCTCTAGTCATGAAATTTGTGACTTCTTTAGCTACATATTTTTTTTGCTATTTATAAGATATTTTTTATTTAGTAATAAGTTTTATGAAATTAGTTGTATAGGCAATCATTTATTTGTGAGTTGATTATTTTGTTAATGGATGTTTAAATTTTTTATTTTGTTTATTTCAAATTTTCTGAAATTTTATGACTATAGTCACAAATTTTATGACTGTGTATATTATTTATTTAGTCACAAATTTTATTTCTTTAGTCATAGATTTTTAGATGTTTACCTGATGGCTATTTTGCTAATTTTTCAAAACGTGGGCTATATCTCTAAAACATATACTGTAAAATGGCTAAATCCTTAACTGGCCCAATAAAGAAACTATTGCAAAGGTCGCTTTGCAAGTACAATAACCTTTTGTTTGGGTAGCCCACTTAAACTATTCCATCCCATTTTTTGGGATGGAAAAAATAGTTTGAAAATAGTTTTGAATGGTTTGAAAATTATTTGTAAAAATGGTGTAAGAATGGTTTGACTTTGCTGATTTTGAGGTAGTATGAATGGTTGAGATTTAAAGATATTGTATAGGGATTTGGAAAGTTGAAAAAAATAGTTGAAAAAAAATGAAATAGAATGGAATTGTTTGAAGGATTTAAAAAGTTGAAAAAAATGAAAAATGAGAATGGAATAGAATGGGAGAAATGGGTAAATCAAACAAATGGTAGAGTTTAGTGGACCTTTTGGGCATATATATTAGTTGTGCCTCCCTGAGAGGAATTAAATCGAGAAGCCCAAAAGCAGTAAGGAAAAGTCTTCACTTTGTAACCTTTATGGCACACAATTCCCAAACATCATACTTCTTCATTATTTATAACCATTTCTATTTAAATTCAGCAAAAAAAACAAAAAAATAAAAAAACAAAAAACAAAAAAATTAAACATTTCTATTTTTTTCTATTTTCACCACTCATGCACACCAACTGACCAACCCATCTTTGTGCTGTGTGCGTGGGATATGACATTTGGGGACTCTGTTTCCCAGGAGGTTTATGGGCTTTCCTTAATTTATTATTTTTATCCCTTGGATAAAAAATAATAGTAATAAAATAAAACTTTTCTTTCGAAGTCTACGAAATTTACCTCTTGTTTGGTACACTCATTTCTCCCACTCCATTCCATTTCCATTTTTTATTCCATTTTTTTTCAACCATTTTTTTCAATTATTATATTCCATTCCATTTTTTTTCAACCATTTTTTTCAACTTTCCAAATCCTTATACAATATCTTTAAATCTCAACCATTCATATCATCTCGAAATTAACAAAGTCAAACCATTCTTACATTATTTTTACAAACCATTTTCAAACTATTCTAAACAATTTTCAAACTCTTTTTTCCATACCAAAAAATGATCAAAGATGGTCAAAATGACCTAACCAAACAAGAGGTAATATAGATAGACGGAGCACGCAAAAACAAAAAGTTAAAAGGCAAAACATTTTGTGTAAGAGCTTAGGACTAAAGCAAGTATGCCAAGGGAAATGAGAAAAAAAATCTTAGGTCATCATTACTTGCTCCCTAGGCCTGCAAATCTATCTCCAAGCTCAACTAGAACCATCTTCTTTTAACAGTCCGTTTGGTATTAGAGAAAAAATAAATAAATAAAAAGAAAAATAAAAAGTGATAAAAAATAAAAGTGAAAGAAACGAAATTTTTTCTATATAGTGTTTAGTATAATAGAAAGTAAAAAAAATATTTGATTAAACAATTATTATTTTATTTATTTATTATATTATTAAAATTTAAAAATATAGATAATATGGTAGTTTTACACAAAAATAGGTTGAAAAATTTTTTCTTTCCAATCATAGAAGGATAAAAAATAGTAATCCCAACATGCATTTTTTTCCCTCTTTTTTTTCCTTCCCTTCTTCTTTTCATTCCTACCAAATAAGATCATTTGTTAAATTCTATCCAAACTTCCCCCAACCGACTTCCTTCCTTCTATTTTTCCATCCTACCAAACATACTATAGAGTAAGCATGCAAATGTGGTAGGGTTAAATCACCGGCACATTATACTGCTGAAAATTTTCAGTGAAAATCCAATTAATACCCGGATTTTACCCGACAATAAAAATCGAGTATTAACCGAATTTTCACCGGTTTTGTTTAGCAAAACAATTTCCCGAATTTTAACCGATCATTACCCGGTGAATTAAAAGAAGGGGGAGGTCTGGGTGGTGGGGTACTCTGCGGAGGAGGTTAGGGTGGTCGCGGGGGAGGTCGGTGTGGTAGCAGGGGAGGTGGGGTGCTTTGCGGGGTAGGTCGGGGTGGTCATGGGGGAGGTCGGGGTGGTCGTAGGGGAGGTCGCAAGGGAGGTGGGGTGCTCTGCAGGGGAGGTAGGGTGGTGGCGGGGTGGTCACGGGGGAGGTCAGGGTGGTCGCAGGGGAGGTCGGGTGGTGGCGGGGGAGGTCAGGGTGGTCGCAGGGGAGGTGGGGTGCGGGGGAGGTCGGGGTGGTCGCGGGGGAGGTCAGGGTGGTCACAGGGGAGGTGGGGTGCTCTTCGGGGGAGGTCGGGGTGGTCGTGAAGGAGGTCGGGGTGGTCGCAGGGGAGGTGGGGGAGGCGGCGGTGACGGTGGGGCAAGCTGGGGAACAAAGAAAAAAAAAAAACCTCTCCGATTAAAATCCGGGTAATGACCGATTATTGGTGAATAACCGAATTTTCACCGATAATTGACACTAGGTAATTCTAGTGAATTAACCGATTATTACCCGATATGCAAATTCTGGTCGGTTATTAACCGCTGGATTTGCATGTTGACTATAGAGTATGGTATGTTTAGTATGAGAGAAAACAATTTGATGGAAAGAAAAATATAAGCTGATTAAAAAAAAAAAAAGAAGAAAGTGAAAAAAAATATTTTTCCATTTTATTTTTTAGTATAGTAGAAAGGAAAGATAATTTTTATCTATAATTTTATCATTTTATCCAATTATTTTATTGTTTTTAAATTAAAAAAAATGGACAAATGGTCAAACTATCCTTTGCTAAAAAACAAAAATATACCAATTAAAATATGCAAATTAATCATTACAATAATTAAAAAAAATAGATTCTTAAAAAAATTAAATAGAAAAAGACCACACCGGCCATACTCCAACCACGCCCATGTCGGCCATACTCCGACCAAACCCACGCTAGCGCTGGCAAGCATCTCCGAATGAGCAAGCTCCACTATGTCACAATACCAAAATAAATAAAAAATAAAAAAAGAAAGAACAAGCTCAGATAAATAACATAATACAAACTAAAATTATCAAATATATAGTGTTACAAACAACCAAAAATCTAATAACAAACAACATCAGAAGAAGAAGCTCAATCTCAGACCCTTTAGCCTTATCTCCAACAACTCCTCGGCTTCTTCTTCTTCCTCGGTACCTAATTTCAATGTCAATCTCTCTTTTACTTTTTTTTTTTTTCAAATCTAATAAAAGGACTTTAAACATATTTGAACTTTTGAATAACATACTCACAATACAAAAAAAAATGTTGATTGTCTACACAATCGCTGTTGCACATTGGAGCTCCAACGCGACGAGATCGTTCCTCCGCAAGATCAACGTGAACCTGGCAACGGGGCGGAGTGGCGGAAGGGCTAAGGCGCTGAGGTAAAGAGGCAGAGAGGCTGAGGAGCGGAGGTGGGCGGAGAGACGGAGGGGGTGTTGGCATGTTTGGGATATTTGTATAAAAAATTCAAAAACAAAATTCTAAAAAATACAAATTAGGATATGAAAAAAAAATTGATTAAAATGTAATATGTTATTTTGATAAAGGGTAATAATGTCTTTTTAGATGTTAATGTTGACTAAATTCGAATTAGAGAATATTTTTATACCAATTTTAACGACTAAGGTATTGATTAAGAATTTTAAAAAACATAAGAACGAAACTAGAATTACAATAAAACTCATGAATTTTTTTAGAATTTTCCTTTTTTTTTTAATTGACCTTGCTTCTTTGCCAAGTTTGGGATTTTCTTTCGCAGTAAAAACTAAAAAAAAAAAAAAAAAAACCTGATTTTCGATTACAATTACCTTGAAGTTTAACTGTTCCGGTCAATTTGGATTAAAAATTTGTACCTTTGACTTTGCTAAAGTAATAAGATTTGATTTATTTTATTTAAATTCACGTGTATATACTCTTTCCACAATTTTTTTTTAAAAGGATAATTGGCTTCCTTGGTCCCTTAACTTTCAGACTTTGTGCACTTTAGTCCCTAATAGTAACTTTCAGATTTTATACTTTTTAGTCCCTAAACTATTTTAATAAGTAAAAATCTCCTTGAATTGAATAATTTTGGCAATGTTAGTCCAATCATTAATGGCAGTTCCCTTTGTGCACAAAAAATAATAATAATAAAACACTAACGGCAGTTAAATTAAATGGCACATGACTTGACACTATAAGGGCATTTAATTAAATTTATAAACAAGTCTAATTAAAATAATAATATAAAAAAATAAACTAATAATCAATTTTTGCAATGTCTGTCCTCTCCTTCCTCTCCACCATTCGACAGTACCCCAAAAAAAGACAACCATTAATCCATTATAATATAGGCTAATTCTGTAATGCTCCATACCTATCGGTGCTCCGCCAATGAATGTAGGAGAGAGAAAAAGAATCATTACTACATATTGTATTACCATTACTACACACTTACTTAGTGTTACATTGGCACACCACTAAGTGGAGCATTGTAGAAAAGCCCTATAATATATATACATCCAGCTTCACTATTTCACAAACTACAATAAAACGACATAAAAAAAAAATCACCATTTCACATTGCAAAAAACATTAAAAAAATCACCAAAATCACTCTCACTTGGAGTGCGAAGGTTCCCTCCGCTGCAGCGAGCTCCTCGTGCAGATCCCCTTCACTGCAGCACACTGACCACTCTCTCATCACTGTCTTATTGCCCGCCGCGTCGCTCAGCTCCGATCCGAGCTCTTCGAACCCCTCGGCTCTATCCGCACCCGAACCTTAACCTTCTCCAACCTCCATCACACTGTCGAGCTCCTCCACAACCCTGTTCTTGCACTCCTTGCCAAAGAAAAATAAATTGAAAAAGAAAAGCTACAACTTTTTTTTTCCTTACATCTGATAAGAAGGCAGGGGCATTTAGGGAATTCAACTGAGGGGTTTCGTTCAACTTTGACAGTCAATTACCAATTGGACCACGAGGGTCAATTCCCCTAAAAAAAAAAAAAAAAAGAACATTTCTTCATATACTCTTATTATAGTAACTAGCAGTGGTTATTATTAAAAAAAAAGAGTATTTTTACTGAGAATTTCATTTATTCCATTAGAAAATAAAAAATATCCTTACCCATTTAAAAGAATTCAATTTCCAATACAATTAAGTTTTGCAATGACAATAAATAAAGCTCAAGGACAAACTTTAGATTTTGTTGGTATATATCTTCCGGAACCTGTTTTATCACATGGCCAATTATATGTTGCATTATCAACAGCAAAATCAAGTGAACGCATAAAAATTCTTACTAAACCTAATTTGCCTAAAAAAATTGACGATAAATGCACAAAACATATTGTCTACGATGAAATTTTATCATTAACAAAATGAATCTCGTATTTAAGGTAAGTATTTAATTTTTCTTATTTGACACTATTTTGTTATATTTCACAATTTTTATTTTCTCTTTAATGCAGATTTTGTTTTTTCTAAGGCTTTCACAACAAAGACAACAAGAATATTATTTGACATTCGTGTGACAATTACTTTAAATGTTCAGCAATCTTTTACATTGTCTATATATTTAGCATTGTCTAAAATTTAGCATTGTCTTAAAAAAGTAATAATATACACGTGTGCTAAGAGCAGAACATAATAACATGCAAAACAACAGCTGTTTGAAAGTCTCACCAATTTTTTCCCTGAGATAAACATGCAAAATTTTCGGAATTTTTAAATTGTAATTTCCAAATTACAAATGGGTTTATTTCACTCAAAATTCTAAATAATCTAATGAATAAATACAGGCAAAACTTTCTAGAAGCCCTATCTGGACTAACAAAATCCAACCAAACAAAAATAAGAAAAAGCTTGTGAAAATTTTGGTTTTCAACTATTTTTTTTTCCAGTAATTCAAGATCAAATATCAATACAAATAAAAACAATTTATACTATTAAAGTTAGAACAGCAGACCTTGAAAAATTGTAAATATTTGTTTGTTTGGAAGCACGTTGAAAGCAACCATTATTGTTTCTATCTCCATGATGTCTTCCTCCTCTGATTCTTCTTCTCCATTTTTATTTTCTCGTAGACTCGCATTTTTTTTAAACTTTCGTATATCCTCTGATCTCTTTGGTTTTATTCTTTCTAATCTAATAAAGCCCTCAATCTACATTGGGCTTATTTATATTGGGCTGACTAAGGTAAAGTTTGGTCCAATTGACTTTATTTAATATAATTTATAATCGACAAGGAAAAATACAATTAAAGAAGTGTTAAAAAAAAACTGAGTGGACAAATAAGCAGCTGGAGGACAAAAAATGCAATTAAACAATAGTTAAAAAAAAACTGAGTGTGAACAAATAAACAGCTGGAGGACAAAAAAGGAAAAAAAAAAACTGAGTGGACAAATAAGCAGCTGGAGGACAACCATCATCCACGCTTCTAATATATGTAATAGAAATGTATTTTCTCTATCTTAAATTTAATTTCAAACAAAATATTGTAGCAATTCAAATTTATAATCTAAATACAAAATTTTAATTTTTTTTAGACTAAAATCAAAATGATCTAATTTTTTTTAGTTTAAGTTGCTTAACCAACTACTTCTTAATCTATAGTTATTACTAGTTTTTAGCGCGTGTAAAATAATATAACCGATAAAAAATATGACAAAAAACTTATAAAATATATTTATATTAAATTTATTTTAAAATTGATATTTTTGTTATTTTGAATAATTAAAAGATTAAATTTATCATTTAATATAAACACATGGGCTCTATTAAAAAATTTCAAACTTAAAAAATAAAAATAAAAGCTTAGAACAAATAAAAAATAGCTATGTAAAAAAAAATGACAATGGGTGTCAAAATATGGAGAAAAATATTCTGAATCTAAATATTAAATTTTTTTTTACGAGATTATTACGTCAAAAAAATAACTGTTGAAATGATTAAAACAAAAAGAAGAGAGAGAAAGAGGGAATCATTGCAAAATACCCTCTCTACAATTTCAAATCCACCCGTAAAAGGGGTTTTCCTCTCAATCAAAAGTGAAACTTTTCGTTAAAAAGATTTTAAAAAAACAGAGAGAGAAATTGTGGGAAAAAAAATTTAAAGCACCACTTGTCGTCACATGAGAAGCCGTTTCTATGAAGGTGTTAAAAAAACGTATTGATTTTTACCATATATTTAGGAAAACCATCCAAATCATTCTATTTTTTCATTTTTTTCAACTTTTTTATTTGTACAAACCATTCTATTTTTTTTCAATCATTTTTTTAACCTTCCAAATCCCTATACAATATCTTTAAATCTCAACCATTTATACCACCTCGAATTTCGTAAAATCAAACAATTCTAATCTTTTTTCAAACCATTTTCAAATTATTTTCTAAATCATTTTTAAACCGTCTAAAAATGGTCAAAAATGGCTAAAATTTTTGGTCCAAACGGGTGTTAGTAATAGTATTAAGATAAGATAAGATACAAATGATAGTGGGTGTTATTTTGTCTTATATAATTGTGTAATTGTTTTCTTTACTTTTTCTTTTTTTAGTACCTATGATTTATGTAATTTTAAATCTTCATATATCTTGGTCTTTAAATTATTTTTAAGGACACATATGGTCCTTAAACTTTTAATATTTTGAAACTTTAGTCCCGATCTATCATTTGTGTAAAATTTTGTTAATAAATCGTAATATAAAATAAAAAGAAAATTGTACTGTGTTAATGTGTGAAAAAAATGTATTTATGTATTTTCTTAAGCTGTTTTTCATTGTGAACAATTTTTGATGCACGAAATATATACAAAGAGTAAGAATCTTCTCATTGAAATAAATCAAGAATCAAAGTATATAAACCCTAAAATATAGGGACTACATGCACCTCTTACCTTACAATAAAATCTAATTTCTAGACTAAATTATGATTATACAATCGCAAATAAAATTGAATTAGTACGATGAGAATAGTTAAGAGTAGAAATATTCTAACACCCTAATACAATGTACTAAATGCAGCATTATTGCCAGTCTTACAAAAAAAAAATGCAGCATTGCCATATGTTGCGTAATTATTATTATTTTTTTCTGTAATTAAAACCCAAATTATTCATGGTCTTCCTTTAATTTGTCATTTGACATAATTTGTTATAGTCTTTCCTAAATTTTTCAATATTATTGAATTTTTTTAAGTCACTAGTTGTAGCAATGTGCTATGCACGTGGATATATATATATATATATATATATATTTTGTTGATGCATTTTTTTGTCACCAACTAAAATGGGACACGTGATCACATACCTCGAGCGGGTGACTGTTGAACCACGAGTCGGAAAGATAAGCTTGTAGTTGATGTGATGAGAGACACTGAATCTGCGAGTAAAATACGTTTGTGATTTGGGTTTGTGACTGTACTCAGTCTTTGAGACCGGACTGCCTACGTATCCCCTAAGGGAATTAAGCCACCGTAGTTCTTGTTGAAGGTAAAATGGGATGACGAAGATAGATGTCTCCGGCACAAAGAGTTTAAGTTTTTGTACCTTCGTTAGTGTATGATTGTCTAAAGGTTATCCTCCCGGGGATCGGATCTCCTCCTCCTAGGGGTCGGATCTCTGTATTTATATAGGCAGAATCAACTGTTTCTCGTCATGTTCTTCCACCATTTTTTTCAGATGACATTAAGAAATGTCATGCCAAACTTTAAACGTTCAAATCTTCGTTACACATCGGAATCGCACATGTGAGACATTGTTGGAAAGGTCTTTTGAAGATCTTTCCAACGATATGCAATATGCCCTAGTTTTATGGGCCGATGTAATGTCAGTCTGGTTGGCCGGCGATCTCTTGCGCGCCGAACTTTAAACCCTCATATCTTCTTTGTTACGCATCGAAATTACGCGTATGATACATCGTTGGAAAGATTTTTCCAACAATATGCAATATGCCATATTTTGATGATAAAAGAACTGGGTAGTAGGAAGACCGGCACCGGCTACTTTGGACCGACAGAATGGCGACGTCGGCTACGATGAGCTGGCGGGTTACCGGTGTTGAGGCTAGCGAAATGGCAGCATCGGCTACGTCGGACCGACAAAATGCTAGCGCCAGCTATGTCGAACACTTGGGTTTCCGGTGCCGGTGAGGTGCCGTCTACGTCAGGCCGACGACTGTCGACAGGTTCGTGGGCTTTCGCGTCCTTATTGGGTTTTTTGGGCTTAGTTAGAAGTCTGTCTAATTGGTCTAGTGAAAATTTTGCCCAACATATAGACTTTGAAACAAAAATTCAAATTGTTTCAAAATTAGCTTAAATTAAGAATTATTTTTTAATAATTTTTTTATTTATTTACACATTTTTTAAAAATTATTTGAAAGTTAATAAAAAATAGAAAAAAATATACTTTTCAAAATAATTTTAAAAAAAATTATTTAGGTTTCTAAAATAAAATCAGACACTAGTAAAGATTTGAATATTATTTAGTAAAAAAAGGTTTTTTTTTCCTTTTAAATTAGAAATAAATAAAAATTAGAGATGAAAAAAAATAGAAAAATGTGAAGAAGGAAAAGAGAAAAAAAAAAAGAAACAAACAAAGAAAAAGAAAATAAGAATGAAAAAAAAGAAAAAGAGAAAGGGTTGGCGCCTGCTTTGAATGTGCCATAAAGGGCGTGGGACAACCCTTGACACACGGGCTTAATGCGCGTGCAAGCCCCTGTTAAGAGTTGTCTTTTCTATTTTGACCTTTTTTTTTGTTTTTTGTTTTTTGTATTTTTGCAATTTAGTTCATATTCATTGTGTTTTAGTTCTATATTTTTATATAGCTATATTATGACCCTATTTTTGAAAAATCAAATTCATTTTAACCCCTTAAGCATTTTTTACGCAAGAAACGAAAGATAAAACGTTTCGTCCACAGATGAAACGTTAGTCCGATAAGATTCTTTTAATATGTAGTTAAATTCATTGTCTATCCGTCAATTTTTTTGATTTTTTGATTTTGTCTTTTATTTTTGGTCCATTACATGAGTTTAAGGGTATAAAGGATTGTTATATAACTTATTTTAGTCCTGTTTAAAAAAAAATAGAAAATATAAATAGATTTTATTTTATTTTGGTTTCATGAATTAGAAAAAATAATCCCAACAATATTGTATTCTAAAAAGTCGATCTTTGAGATTTACAAAATTAGTAAGACTAAAAGTTAAGTCAAAATATCTTTAGATAGAATATTAAAAATGAAGGTATTGTTTTTTCCTTTCTTTAATATGTGACTATACTTTAGGTTAGTTAGGTAAATAACCATCTTTGATGGTGTATTTTTTAAAAAATAGTCACAGTTTTAAAATTTTAAAAATTAGCCATATAAATTTTTTTGCATATATAAGAATTTTTTTTCAATAACAAAATTGCACATAAAATTTGCTGTGATTATTTTCTGAAATGACTATTTTCTTACAATAACAAAAAATTTCTTGCACATATAGAATTTTCTAAAATGACTATTTTTTTTTAATTTTTAAAATGTGACTATTTTTAAAAATTATTTTCTAAAAATAGTTTAGCCGTGCTTTTCGTAAATTTTTCTTTTTCAATCCTTTTTTTTCTCCTCTTCAAAAATAGGGATTTTGAGGAATGTTCTTTTTTAACACATTCATATGTGATAGTTTTAATTTGTACCTTTATTTATTATGAATATTATTAAGTGACACTTAAAATGACATTTTTTTGAGACTCCCTCTTCGAAAATCTATTAATTTTGTTAAAAATTAGGTGGTAGTTAAAATATAGACAGAATTAGGGAAAAAAAAAAGGAGATTCACAAAATAAGGTCGTTCTTAGTGTCATTTAATAATCTATACTCTGAATAATATGCTTTTCTTTTTAATTTCTACCTTGTACTCTAGTGTAAAATTTTGGGTATAAGTTAAAAATATAACACACATAGGTATAGATTATCAATGTACTCAAAAAGGTATTCTTCAAAATTTTTATCGAAAAAAATATTGCGCATACACTAAAAACAATGAAAAATAATTGAGATATCGACAATATATATCAGAGTACAAAACTTCAACACTCCATGTGAAGGCCTTGTGGTGACTGACCAAAACTTTTATCTTTTTTGTTTTGGTCCAAAGCCCAACCGGTTAGTTAATACCTCTCTTGCTGGACCTCCGCCTAGAAACCTTTGTAAAAATTTGATCCAATGCTAGTTTTGAAAGGAAGATTTTAAAAAATGCTCCTTTTTTGTCACAATGATAATCTATACTACATATATATATATATATATATATATTATATTTTTAATTTATACTCCAAAATTTACACTACAAATATAGAGTGGAAACAAAGCACACAACTCTTAAGTGACACTAAAAATGGTATTCTTTTGCAATTCCATCTTTTTGAAATGAGATAATTAAAAAAAAAAAGTTATTTTAAGTACCACTTAATGATTTATACCTCAGATGGTGTGTTCTCTTAATTTATATTCTATATTTATAGTGTAGAAATTGGAGTATAAAATATAAGTGTAATATAAAAAGGACATAGATTATTAATGCGTCAAAAAAGAGCATTTTTTGAAACTTTCCTATTGAAATCGAGATAATTTAATACAATCCCACATTTGACATCCAAATTTACAATACATATGACACTATTGCATGTTCTGTTACTTTCTTCATCAGCAAATTACTATTTCGCCCCATTTTTCACATCCTGTCTTCCTCATTTGTAAAAAAAAAAAAAAAAAAAAAAGACTATTAAGTCAAATTTATTAATAAAAGTTGACATGTACTGCAATCTATCTTTTAAGGTGGTAATTTTCAAAACATGACAGTTTCAAAATTTTCCTTTGACGTTCAAGTTTACAATCTTATGTCACAATTGAAAGTCATGTCACTTTTTCTATCATGAGCAAATTATTATTTTGCCCTACCTCCACTCCCCTCTTTCTTCTTCATTGGTAAATAAAGGAGGAAATTTACTACTAAAATGTGGCATAGATTACATTTTTTTTATTGTAATCTTTAAAATACATATTCAGCAAAAAAAAAAATAAAATAAAATAAAAAAGTTGTCCATGACATTTTTAAAATTTCTCATCTTGCTTTTCTTCGTATGGATGTACGTAAGCCCATTTGATCCAATATCACTTTTTCAAGTTCATCTATACTATCATACATTGTACGGGGGATTTTGAAAAATATCCCATCTTTTATCATAATGATAGTTTATGCCCTATGTATGTTGCACTTTTAATTTATGCTTCAAAATTGACACTACAAATATAGAGTGAAAATAAAGGAAACATACTACTTGGGGGCATAGACTATTAAGGGGCACTAAGAATGTGTTTGTTTTGCAATTATCCCTTCATTGTATACGATCGTTTCATTTTTATTCAATTATATCAATTTTTTTATTATAATGATACTTAATTTTGATAAGAAAAAAGCAACCAATGTCGAAAGAGAAAGCTAAAAATGAGTAAGATAATTAATTTACATAAAAGTGTAATTTAAAAAATTTCTTAAAGTAAAGTATTTTCAAGGGCTTTTTCCTCTCCTCACACCCCTGATTTAATGAATAATAAATATACATTTTCTTTTTTACAATAACCACATGAGAAATTACATAAATATACACCTTAATTAATAAAATCTTTATTTTATTAAATTTTTGAAGTTAACAAATATTATATTATTAAACCATAATATAATATTTATTATTGGCCCAATATTTTTATTTAAAAATATATTATTAACATTTGATATCGGGTCAATGTGTGTTCAATTACGTTTAAAGTTCTCTAAATATATTCTATTTTTGCCATAGATAGCTACTAATATATTTATGTTCTTAGATTTTTATAAATATACAATATATGTGTTAAATATTTGATACTATTTTAATTAATCGCTGAGATTTGATAATTTATTTTTATAAATTTAGAAAGTATAAAAATTATTTATTCCTAATATAAGAGGGTTTTTTTTTTTTTTTACCAAGATACATATTTGAGGAAAATGATAGCTATTTAAAATTAAAGGTGAGAAAAGAAGTTTTTTTTTTTTTTTAACTGTGAGGGATTATGGAATTATAAGATATCTAGTAGATGTGAGAATAGTGAAAGTAGGATTTTTGAATTTTAATGAGGAATTTATTCAGTAAAAGGGTGGGAAGAGAAAAAGAAGGGTGTCAATAGATGCTCCCAAATTTTTTTTTTTATGCTGAGATAAATAAATGGAAAAATCTTACATGGTATTTTACATTTTGTGAACTATGAATGGTGTACAAGCTTTAATAGCTTAATATATATATATATATATATATATATATATTACATATTAGCATATTGCATTTCTCTCTTCTTTTTCTATTATCAAATTTAATGTTAAAATTATGTTTCATCGGAGATGGAAAAAAGGGAAAAAAAATAAGTTTATTGTTTCTTTTTTTTTTTTTTCATCTCTAATTGAACATAATTTGGAGTTAAATTTGTTGGGACAAAATTTCGTCCCAACTACACGTGAGGCACGTGACCGGGTATCCCAGCTTGGGACGTCCGTTGTGTCACGTACTGGTTTCTTAAGCTGGAAACTACAAATAAAATACAAAGATTTTATGTAACTCTCGCTCTCAATTCTCTCTTAGTTGTTTTTGTAGCTTGCAGAAAGGTCCTATTTATAGGTTGCTCATTGTCCTTCCGAATGGTTCTTAAGTCTTCATGATGATCTCATGAATGCAGAGTTAACGGCTCGTTAATGCTGTCAATTGGGCTTGGTTCGAGAAGGGCTTTTCAACCCCCTCTGAGGAGTTACGTAATCAGGTGATCCAGTGTGGGCGGGTTTACGTGTGCATGATTGACCTTCGGGCTTCTGCAGCAAGAAACGGACGATAATTAATATGTAAGAACGTCCGTTGATCACGGTACTCTCCGGTGGGATCCGGCAATAGCGGGACACGGCGGGGCGTGGCAAGATCTGGCGGGGTCCGGCGGGATCTTGCTGGCATCAACAGTCTCCGCCGGTTTCGACGGGATCGTACCTTTTTGGATTGGACTGGGCCGCGCCGTTGGTTCATATCTCTTTCTTGCGGGCCCCCAACTAGATTAAGGTGGCCTGTTGCTTTGGGCTACCTTTACACTTGGCCCAACTTGGCTCTTTGGCCCAAGCAGAGATTTGACCCAACATCAGCACCCGATTTTTTGTGCAAGGAACAGATGTTGAGTTAAGAAAAATTTGATTCTTGCCGAAAATTATGACGTCCGTTATGCTCTGGGTTATGGGTGATTCGCTTTTACTTCTTAGGCAGATTATGCGAAATTCTGTTCCGCGCCTATCGCGTCTTTGGAGTGCATTTTTTTTTTATCTTTGAAAGGAATTTTCGAGAGGAATATTTTGTGACCTTGAGGACCGGTTTCGCTCAAACCTTATAATCTAATTTTATTAGATTTGTACTTTCATAAACTTGTCCGCTTGAGCTTAAAATGAGTATCGAGTCGCAAGACCGAGCGTTTCACGCCATATTTTGTTTGAGTTTGAAGCTTGATTCAATTTATTTTTCTATTCTCTCAAACCGTGCATGAACGCCTACAAAGCAAGTTTGGACCTATGACTCCTCACCGTGCAGCCGCACGCAATAAAAATTCTGTTATGCGAAATTCTGTTCGGTCTTTGAAGTGCACAGGTCTGTTGATTTTTGGAATAGTCTAGCCGGGGCTGAGGGCGTGCGGCTGTTAATTGCGGCGCCCTCCTTCTAGCGCCAAAATATTGGGACAAAATTTCGTCCCAACTACATGTGAGGCACGTGACCGGGTATCCCAGCTCGGGACGTCCGTTGTGCCACGTACTGATTTCTTAAGCTGGAAACTACGAATAAAATACAAAGATTTTCTGTAACTCTCTCTCTCTCTTTCTTTCACAATTTTGTCTTATTTGTTGTTTTTGCTGCTTGCTGAAAGGTCTGATTTATAGGCCGCTCATTATCCTTCCGAATGGTTCCTTAAGTCTTCATAATGATCTTATGAATGCAGAGTTAATGGCTCATTAATGCTATCGATTGGGCTTGGTTCAAGAGGGGCTTTTCAACCCCCTCTGAGGAGTTACGTAATCAGGTGATCCAGTGTGTGCGGGTTTACGTGTGCATGGGTGACCTTCAGGCTTCTGCAGCGAGAAACAGACGATAATTAATATGTGTGAACGTCTGTTGATCACGGTGCTCTCCGGCGGGATCCGACGGGACACGGCGGGGTGGGGCGGGATCCGGCTGGGTCTGGCGTGGTCCGGCGGGATCTTGCTGGCGTCAGCAGCCTCCGCCGATTTTGACGGGATCGTACCTTTTTGGATTGGACTGGGCCGCGCCGTTGGTTCGTATCTCTTTCTTGTGGGCCCCCGTATAGATGAAGGTGGCTTGTTGCTTTGGGCTACTTTTACACTTGGCCCAACTTGGCTCTTTGGCCCAAGCTGAGATTTGGCCCAACAAAATTTAATAAACGGAAGGATAGTATTAAAATACAACCCGTATATGAAACCCAAAATAAAAATAGAAAATAATTTTTTTGAGAAAAATATTATAATAAAACTATGCAAAATTATGCCTTGAAATCATGTTATTATATATTCGCACCGCTTGTCACAATTATAGTTATCTCAACACTTGGCACGAAAGTATAGAAAGAAATTAAAAAAAAATACACTACGGTAGATACGGAATAATAATATAGTTTCTCAATTATGGACACATAAATGGAGTCATTAAGAATTGACAATCGGTCATTTTATTCAAAAACTTAGTATAATAAGTGAAACCTGTTATGATACGATGTATGTGATCCAGGTGCCAAGTACATAAGCCACGTTCTTTATTTTTGATTTTTTAATACCCTAATAATAAAATACTCGAATTATTAAATGGATCAAACACACCTAACCAGGTGGAGACAAATTTCAGGACATAATAATACATATCGGTTCGAAATCTGTTAGATCTTTCCAAATTTATGAACGCCATGACGTTACCAAAGCATATAATTGCTTGACAACAAGGCTTTCCTCAGTTTACCATTTTTAGGGGCAATGATATTCAATGTTCATGTATGTATTTCTATGACGTAATTATCATCAGTATTAATATTTCTAAGCATATCCAATTTGTAACAAAATTCAGTGGCTTATTTAGCGCATTTTGGCAGCCTTCTTCATGTGTGTGTGTGTGTGTGTGAGAGAGAGAGAGAGAGAGAGAGAGAGAGAGAGAGAGAGAGAGAGAGAGAGAGAGAGAGAGAGAGAGAGAGAGAGAGAGAGAGAGAGAGAGAGCGCTACATGAAGCTTATCTCCAAATTAAATTCCATTGGTTCCTCGGTTAACAACCATATCTTTTGTGTCTAAACTAAAGTGGAAAAATAAAAGAAAGAAAAGAAAGCCTATCTTGACTTGATGGTGAAAGTTACATGAATCTTATCTCGGACATATTATATATATTAGTTGTGCAGCACGTGTGTACAAGTTCATTTTCTTTTATTTTAACTATTATTTCATTTTAATGTTTTTTTTTCTTTTTAATACATGTAGTTATTAATAAAAATTGTGACGCAGTGTTGTTTTCATTTTGAGAAATTAGAAAACATGAACTTTTTTCCTTCATTAGTAATTACGTACTCACAAAATTTTCACTTATTCTGCGTCTTGCTTAGCCGCTGGTTATTTGTTATATTAATGTTCATTTTCTGTAGTTTGCAATTTCTAAAACGAAAATATTTATTAATTATATAATGTTTTTGGCCATCAACTAATGTAAAAACATTCATTAGTTATACAACGTATTACAAGCTTCCAAGGATTTTCATTTTTGAAAATACTTAAGTAATTAATTACAAATGATCATTTGAAAGATGATATATATTGGATTTAAGGATCTATATATTTACTGAGCTTAAATGCAACTATGAAGGTGCATCTGTACGGTTGTTTCACATATGAGTCTCTCTCTCTCTCTCTCTCTCTCTCTCTCTCTCTCTCTCTCTCTCTCTCTCTCTCTCTCTCTCTCTCTCTCTCTCTCTCTCTCTCTATATATATATATATATATATATATATATACATACATATATATATATATATTTAGATTGTAGAAGTGAATTTAATAAGGATAGTGTAATTCGAGTCATATATATAGTAATAGTTTTTTAGACCGGCGGATGTAATGTGGTTTTTATTCTTTTTTATTTTTGGTTGCAATTGACTCCCTAGCCTCTCAAAAGCGTTGTAATTAGGTCATTCTATCTCAATTTCATCTAAATTGGATAGAATCTTGCATTTGAGGTCCACGTGACACTTTTTTTAGGGTATTTCGATAATTCTATAGACAACAAATAAAATTTAAAACAAATCAGATTATATTCACCTTCAACTGGTAAATCTAGAGCAAATCCAAGATTTAACAAAGACATAATTAGTTCTCTTCCAGTTTTTGATAAGATAACAAAATCTCTTTCATTTCCCACGAATATAAGGTCATCTTCAACTCAATACTTTAAAATGCAGTACACAATACTCTAAAATAAAATATATGTCACTATCAAATAATATTTTATCTCCAATCCAATACTTTATTTTTAACTCTCAAAAGGAATATTCTTTCTACATTCCTTTTACCTTCATTATTTAATTATTTTTTACTAATTTTGTACTATTTACATATTTCACCCCCACATAATTTTGTCGTTTACTTATTAACCTAATTGTAAGTTTCATTGTTTAAAATCTACGAATGAAGTACTTAAAAATTTGTTAATTTTGATCTGGATTTTATAGATAATAGTAACTAATATCAATATCACGCACTTTAATACTTGGGTTCACACAACACATTTAGTTAATTGAACATGAAAACAAAATAAAACATACATACCATTAATAATTTAAACATTTGAATTACAAATGATCAATTAATCTGTTACAAACTGCGATATGAGTGTCAATGTCCTTGTTTTTTTATATCAAGTAAGAAACTGTTCAAATCTTGTATTGTCATCCGCTACCCTTTCAATGTCTGGAGCTGGAACTTCTATTACATCTACAATCAGTGCTTGTAAATTGCGTTCATCCTCTACGATCATGTTGTGCATAACGATACACGTCGTCATTATATCATACAAAATACTTTTGCTTCAAAAAACGTGCATGTCTTGCAACAATTGCAAATCACGACTTTAGAACACCGAAGGCACTTTCAATGTCTTTCCTGATGATATTGGCTAATGTGCATGTGATAACACCGAGTAACGTGATGCAGTAAATAAACTTCTTTGTCTGATGATATTGGGTTTAATGTGTTAGGTATGTGACAACGTGGCGCAGTAGTTAAGATTCTTTGTCTAATGATATATTGGGTATCTTAATAGGCATGTGATAACACTAGGTAACATGTTGCAGCAGATAAATTCTTTATCTGATAATCTTGAGTAGTGTGTATAAATGTATTGAATGTCTATAAATAGGGAGCCCCAAAATTCATTTGTTCACACCAGTAGTTAAACAATTTATAGATATCTAGTAACTCCTTTTGTCTATGCCAAATTTTTAACTTAAAGAAATTATTGCTGGCCGAGGCATTGAATACACCAACGCTAAAAGATCTAATAGTCTGGAGATACTAAACCACCGATAGTTTTTTGGAACTTGTGGAAGAAGTTTACCATCAACGAGTGGACAACAATTACAAGCATCGCTCAATTCGATCGTTGTAGTTTCGCCTGAGTGATATAACTATTTAGGTGAAAAGGTTGAATGCTTACCTCCAACAAATAGGGTATACTAAGCAAGTAGGAAGTCGAATGATGATATTATAAGTATTTATTAAATATTTTTGTAGATCTAGGTAAGCGAATGAAGATGAGTAAAACGACGGACGAAAGTCGAGAGAGCCAGTAAATATACATGTGCACGTGACCTGTGAAGATTATGCAATACCGGTACGGCGGTATCCAACACACTAAAGCTATTTTGATAGAAGAAGAAAAGTTTTAATTCAACCGTATTTTTTAGTTATAATTATGTATTATGTCTTTTTAAAATTTAAACTGATCATGACCATACCTTATTAAATATATATATATATATATATATTTGTATTTACGTTGTCTTAAAATGATATGTAATTATGGATTATAAACTTAAAATGTCGTGGCCGTCACGCGCAGGTCGTGATAGGTCATCTCCTGGGTTTTGCTAGTACAACGACTATTCAACATTTGCTCATTAAATGGTCATAAGTGGAATTTTTATGGCAAGAACTAGGTTGATATTTTGATATTCATTGGGACTTTGCATTTCTTATTCCAAAGCTCATTATCAAAGCTCTTATAACTTAATTGTCCTCATATTCGTGTCTTATGGAAGGTGGGGCTTCTCACTTTTCGGTCAATCTGGCATGCTAGAAACCGAAGGTTTATATTTTTAATTTATTTTATTTTATTTTAATTTTTTTAATACATTGCTATCTCCATGCTATCTTCATTTGCTTGGATTTGTTGCGCGATTAGAGCAAATAAAATTAGATTGGCTCATATGTCAAATGCTAAGTGGGTTTAATTATTTTTCATAGATTGGGAATCTCTAGATGTTCAAAACCTCCCCAGAAAACTATTCCTTCCTTGGCTCCCTCCTCTAGCACGATGGTTAGAGCAAATATTCTTGAAAAATTCTTCGCCAAATAAATCAATAATTTGCTTTAGGAGTTGATTGGGGTAAACATTCTATCCATTCTATTTTATAATAGTTCAACTTTGTGAATTTCGATGTAGTATAAATGGTTGAGATTTAATGATACTGCATTGAGATTAAGAAAGTTGAAAAAAATTGTTGAAAAAATAGAATGGAATGAAGATGATGGAGGAGGCAAACAAAGGTTAAGTGAAGACCTGAATATGCTCTTTTTTTCTTCGAAGATTTCCCCTTTGAGTGTATTCTAAATTTTTTCAATGGGGATCTACTGCGCAGTGCTCTAGCAAGAGAGAAGTCGGTTTCGACTCTTTAGAAGACACTTAGTACGAGTTCTATTTAGTTTGTTTTTATTGCTTTTCACTCCCTTCTTTTGGAATGTACTTTTTGAACTTATTGTATTTTCTGTTGATTTAATAATATTGAACTTTAATAATTAGAGAAGGATTAACCTAATTACTAAGCCGTTAATTTTTCTAAGTGTGTCAATTTTGTCGAGTTACAATTTTAAAATATATTATTAAAAAAAAACGTATTAGGCGTTTTGCAATTCACATATCATCAAATTTGATCAAAGTGACTTATTACAAGATAGATTGGATCAAACGGGACGGATTGTCTAAATTATTAGAGTTTATAAACAGCCCTAAGTTAAATGGCTCAAGCTCAAAATGTCAAAGCCATAAACGAAAAGTCTCTCTGCAGAACCAACAATTTCACATAACAAAACAAAACAAAACAAAACGTAGGTTATAATATACCGCGACAGCAATATATATATATCCATTGCAACACCAAAACCTAATATATATATATTAATCTATGTATATAGAGATATATGTATGTATTGTTATTGTATATTACATGATGGAACATGCATTTGGGTTTTCATCACTAAACATAGAAGTGAACTTCTCATCGGTAGCGTTGGGGCTGGGATTTGCCTGAACGACATTCTTGACGTAACCTGAAGGAGCTTTCTTGTCGTAAGCCTGAGCAACGTAAGGGTAAGCCACTAAGTTGTAAGGCACGTAAGGCCAAAACTCTGCTTTCTTTCCTGTGCTCTTCACTTTCTTTAACACCTTGTTTGGCTCCACAAACCCTGTCACCGTTACTTTGCTTTGCTTTCTGTTCACGTCCACCGTTTTCGCGCCTGTTTTCATTCCCAAAAAATTAAAAAAAAAAACAATTATTAGCCTCATTTTCGAAGAGTAATTTTATTTCTCAGACTATTTGTATAGCCTTAAAGTATAATTTTAGTTACATGTCGCAGAAATTGATTGTCCGTGTACACAAATTCTTCATATTAATGCTTCTAAAAATAATAAAAAAAAGTTGTTCATATTAATGAGAAGAAGATTTAATAGGTAGCTACAAGACAATTAACAACGACTTCGTTTGGTTTTTGGAAAATATTGAATGGACACGTGGCAGTGTGTATATGGTGATCATAATGAGCTTTTATGGCGGATTCAACTTACAAAAGGATGGAACAATTAATGTGCTCTTATTAGCACCATTGATTTTTTTTTTTGGTTTTAAATTATAAATAGAAAAATAGATAAAATTTAAGATTTTATATATATCTTAATGGTAAAACATTTTCTTTCTCACTTTGTATAAACTGAAGGTAGTTGTGTGTGGCTGTGACAGAGCAAAATTTAGTATTGTGCAGATAAAAAATAAATACATAAAATTTATGTTCATATTATTAAAGACATGGTACATATATAGGAGTGTAAGTCAAACACAGCTTTTCAACTTTTCCCTGTGAGCAGGGAAGTTGATCAGAAACACACTCGTTTACTTTGACTTTCTGTTTGCTTTGTTTTATTTGTTTATAGATTCATTTTCTCCTTTCTTGTAGTACTTGAGAAGTTATACTCCTCAACTGCCTCTTCTTCTTATGATCTAATAAGCCATTAAATAATAGTCTTAATAGTCTATGTTGTAATAACTCATGGACAGATCTTAAATAAACCAGTAAAAGTCTTTTCTTTTTTTTATTTGTTTTCGTTTGTTTTTTTTTTGTTTTTTTTTGTTTTTTTTTTGTTTTGTTTTTGTTTTTGTTTTTTTGTTTTTTTGGCTAGGAAAGTCTTCAATAGAAGAGCTAGCCCAAATAGTTTTTTTCGTGCAAACTTTGAGCCTTAATATACCACAACCTGAGCTCATGGGTAATAATATCTCCGGGGTTGAGGTTTCAAGTATTTGTATTAAACTAGGGGTTAGTTAGTATTTTTTTAAAAATAGTTACAGTTTGACTAGTCATAATAATAACAAAATTATTGATAAAATTGTTATAAAAAATTTTTGACACGTGTCAAAAATTTCTAACAGGATTAATTTTTAAATTTTTTAAAATTATGATTATTTTTTAAAATCATTTTGTAGACGGTGATTATTTTCTTAAAATTCTCATAAACAACTAATTAGCTCATAAAACAAGGAATATCCATGTGTAGTATATATATTATTTTTATTATTATTTTTGGTGTGGGATCAAGAAAAATTAGTAGTAGTACTAAGAAAGTTAAGGGATATAACGAAGGTTAAGTTTAAAGCTAATAGTATTAACCTTTCATGGAGGTAACAGCATTTCTAACTCTCCTTTCACAGCCATCACAGTCCATCTTCACCTTTATTTCAACTGTCTGCAAATCAAACAAGAATTATGAACGTTAATGGGGAAAAAAAAAAAAAAGTACATACAATAGAAAAAGGAAGAGGAAATTACGTACCTGCATTGCTTTTCGTTTCTTTCTGTGCTTATCAATGGTGAAGTAATGCGAGATATGGTCCAAAACTCCCATAGTTTCAAGCTTTGTGTTTTGAGCAAAAACCAAACAAAAGAGGGAATTATTTGGTTTGAGGAGAGAGAGAGAGAGAGAGAGAGAGAGAGAGAGAGGGAAATTATTAGTTGTGTGCAATGTGATTTGGTCCTATAGCGACCTGTATTTATATGAGAAGATGGGTAAATGATAGAGATTTGGCCAAAAAAAACTTGGTGTACAAGTTGTGTGCATACATTTAATATAATTTTTTAGACAATGACTTGTGTCTCTTAATCATGATATACTCAAACAAAATATCAACTCGACTATATTGGGTATTTCTTAAGCCCAGGCCCAGATTGCAAATTTGAAAAACTTAAGGAATAAGAAAATGTCTATTTTATATTTTCTTCAAAAAAAAAATTGTCTATTTTCGTATGAGATTATTATGTAAATAATAATTTTTTAATCATGTTTTAAGAAAATAGTAAATATTTTTACTAATTAAGAAATTAACTAAATGATGCTGAATTTATCGAGAAATTTTAAAAAATATCATTTATGCACAACTTGTTAAAAATGCCACTTAAAAGAAAAGTTGCAGTATATGTTATTTTTTAGAAGTGAATTGACTGAGTTGTCCATTTTTTCTTCTACAAATGAGAAAGTCAAGAAGGGGAATGGGGATAATATAGTAATTTAATGATAAAAAAAGTGACATGATATGCAATTATGACATATGTTGCAAATTTGAATGTGAAATGTGATACGAGATCAAATATTCTCGAATTTATCTCTATGTTCTTAATTTTTTATGGGTTAATTATTAATTTTTTTATTCTTAAAAATATTGGTCATTTTTAAGTATGGAAAAAAAAAACATAATTAAATACTAAATTAAATCATTTTTGATATCTGCTAATTAATTATTTTGCTCTAAGCGTGAAGGTTTTGGCGTTTAGAATAGTCTTTGACAGCTTCAAAATTGCTGATGTCTTGCTGTTTTTCTTTATCCCAATAAAGGTAAAACCGCGGGAACTTGTGTTGTAAAGTGCTTTTTCTCGACCTTGTGTGTGCCCACACCACCTTCCAAATTTTCACTACTTGTGCTTAGTTTCCAGTTTGTACTTTGTTTTCATTTATTTAAATCGTGTGGGTGACCTGAATTTTTTTTTTCCCCATAATTTATTTCCCTAACGTAGTTTTTAGTACTATCTTATTTTTGTCTTTTGATAAAATTTACTAGAATTGTTGTATGTTTCTAATGTCACTTTTATCTTTATTTAAAAAGTGATATAAAATACAAAGATGAGTTTAAATGCCTCCGCACTATCAAAGAGTGATGCTGCACAATCATAAATTTCAATAAAAAGTAATGAAAATTATATTATGTAATATTTATTTATTTAAATTATAAATTACTTATCAATTCACTTGTTTTTATAGTATTTAATAAGAGGAGTGTTGTGCAGCTTAGCATATTTCATTTAATAAACATTAACATATCATTCTTGTCAAATTTTTTTAATAAACTTTCTTGTCATTAAGGATAGGTCATGTCATATACAAACACAATATTAGATTATGCTGTCTTATCATAATATAACAAAACATCACACAAAACGCGTTTGCAACCTTTGCACTATTAGTAGGATATTTATTTTCTATTTAATAAAATTCCTACAAGATATCCACAGTAATCTCATTCGTTAATAGAACGAGAATTAATTAATTATACATTGATAACTAGATCTCATAAGTCATAATATCCTTGGGTTTTAATAATTTAATTGCGTCTAACTTGTAGAGTGACATTTCAAGAGGGTCTTGAAAGGTAATCATGTGGCCAAGATTTATAGAATAGTAGCCATCAATATAGGTCTATGCCCAACCATCAACTTCCATGCAAACCAAAGGAAAAACACTGGAATGTTCATTTTACTTACATACCTCTATTATTGATGCCAAGTTTTAATAAAGCGAGATAGATCTAACGGTTGCAAACAAAACCCCAAATAATCAATCTCCCAAATGATTAAGCACTCTGACTTTTCTTTATCACTGAGCCTGTCATGATTTGAAAATTTGACCCTCATAAACTTTTATTTCTTAACAAATTTCTTTGAGCTTTATGAATTTGTTTTTAGAATTATATACTTGACAATTAAATTTCTGTCTTAATCCGAGATTTTTTTTTAATTTTATTTTTCATCCATGGATTGATAATTGAAGTTTAAATCAGATTTAAAAATTGGGAGTTAAAATTACTAAAAGTAGTCAAAACAGTACAAATTTAGTGACCAATTTTTCAATTATTATAAATTTTTAGTTTCTGTTTTTTTTTCTTCCTTAATTAGTTGAATTGTCCATAGTGATTGGGATGGAAATTAATAAGACAAGTAGAGAGAGAGGAAGTTTCAATATAAATATTATATGTGTTGTTAAGTCCGAGTGCAACGTCCATTAAATGATCTGGAGCCCAATACTCTGTTTGTATTCTTTGCTATTTTTAATTTTTGGAAATTGTTTGCTTCAGCCACCTTTTTTGCATTATTTTGCGCTCTTTACTTTTAAATATACCGTCCTGCAGTGTCCATATTTTCCAATATTGTGGACTTAGATAATGACGCAGTGTCTGTTACCTCTAATAATAACAGCTAAGGGCTCTTGTAATTCATATTTTATCGTGATTTAGTTTATTTTTTTTTTAGTGTAGTTACTGTAATAATATGATTTAATTAATATTTTATCCGAATTGTAATCAAAACAAATTCATTTTCAACTTGGTCTTTAAACTAGTTTGGTTTGGTTCAGTTTTAAAGCATGTTGTTTGATTGTAATTAATGAAAGTTTTATGGTTTGTGATTCTGTGTTTTCAAATTGAAAGTCTGAAGGAACCGAGCCAAATAAAACATTTATTTTTTTCTTATGAATGAAAGATAAAATGAATAAAAATTGATCCCAACTAAGTTTACGTATCTTTGAAAGTCTAGAACATCCATTCATAAAATGAAAGCGAAATGAAAATTATATATACTCAAAAATGGTTTTATGAGATACAAGAGTATAAATGTGATATTTTCTCTGTATATAACCAAACTGATGTATATGTTATTTTACTTAGACCAAACAGGTGGGGGAAAAAATCAATCCGAGTAAATTAGAATCATTTACACTCCCAATTAAATTCTTTAAAAATAAATATATAAAAAAAGAACAATTAATCTAAGGTCATTTAGGGATACCCTTGGCCTTGTGTTGGTGAAGGGAATGAACATTAATTAGGAGGTGCCAAAACTACTCAAGACCACTTCATTTCAATGAGATATGTGTACACAAATAGGCTACAACATGTAGGACACAGTTTCTTGTAATTTTCTTGTTCGAGTATATCTGTATCTCACAATTTTAAGATTGGGTATACGTATCTATATTTCTTGAAATTGATAGATATGGGCGTAATAATGAGATATGGGGTCTGACTATTCAAGAGCTTTAGGTAAATTTCTCAACAATGGGACCAGTTATTGCAATTTGCAAATACGTCTAATGACATTTCATGGCTTGAAATCTTCATAATTCATTTTGTCATCTTCTACTAAAAGAAATATTAAATGACCAAAATTTTTGGGCATTGATAAATGTATTATGCAAATGAATAAGGACATGATACATTATTCTGGCCAATTTTCAAATTAGGTAGCATTACTCTTTTACTAATGTATGTGATAAATTGTTCTATTTAGTTTTCACTAACAACTTTTTGCATCTTACACTATCACTACTTGACTCACGTTTGGTTCGCCATTTAAACCGAAAAATTTTTAGATGGTTTAAAATAGTAAAAGTTCTCATTTAAACTGTACTGTTTGAACGAAAAATCAAATTGGGCAATTAATGATTTAGCCATTTTGTAATTTATATTTTAAAGATATAGCTCACGTTTTGAAATATTAGCAAACTAACCATCAGGTCAACATCTAAAAATCTATGACTAAAGAAATAAAATTTGTGAATAAATAAATAAAATACAATAAAAAAATTAAACATCTATTAACAAAATAACCAACTCACAAATAAATGATTGCCTATACAACTAATTTCACAAAACTTATTACTAAATAAAAAAAATCTTATAAATAGCATAAAAACATACAGCCAAAGGAGTCATAAATTTTATTACTAGAGACACAAAATTTTAGACTATATTATCTGCAACAAACAATAAAAACAGAATTAAAAAAAACTAATGATTGTAGTCTCAAAAATCTAGACACGAATGTATGACTATTTTACTAATAAAAGAAAACATAGGCCAATTGTTAAAAATAAACATATATATATGGCTATTTATTATAAAAACCGAATCAAATTTAAAGTGATATTTAAATAGGAGTTTAAAATTGTATTTTAGATTTAAAGGACGTATGGTTTGAATAGGAAATTGTAGATACAATAAATTGAAACGGGATTAACATACACAGTAGCAAATATAATCTTATTAACTGTAGGAAACAATTTTATTTACCGTAACAAATCACTTTAAATTTTGGTATTCAAATAGTTGCTCAAATCATTATTTATATTGTAGAAAGCAATATAAACTTATGATTGTTTGGATTGCAATCCGAATAAAAAAAATTAGTTTAAAGCATCTTTCTATAGTAACTACACGAACAAAAAAAGTCAAACTTAAATCATGTTATCATAGTAAAATGTAGTTTGGATTTCTATCCAAAACCCAATACCCAAATAAGAAAGTATCTTTTATTTGTTAATCATTAAGTTGTATTTGTCCGATTCTATTAATGTTATTTAAATTATATGAGAATCATTATAATTCAAGAAAAAATATTTGATAAGATTAGTATAAAATCTTACATTGTAGGAATAAGTGTGTGCGCCTTGTTTTTTGAGTAATGCTGCGTAACAAAAAATTTTGAAAAATATTTATTTTTTATTCTCATTTTAATAAATAAATGACAATTATTTTACTAATTTTTTTTTAAATCTGATCTTGTAGTATTTCTTTTTTTTTTCCCTCTCTCTCTCTCTCTTTTTTAATCATAGTAGGTATCCGATTTTATAAAAAAAAAAAATTTGTGTTATTATTATTTGACTGATTACAACTTAAATTTAGGTGAGTTGCAAAAATAGGCCAAAATTAAATGTTTGTTTTAAATGATAGCATATGTTTCAATAAATTAAAAAAATAACTATGTTATAAATTGTATAACAGAAAAGTGTCACATAAAATATAACACATCTGTAAACATTTGTAAGATATTATTTAACACTTCAAAAAATAATGAGTAAAACTTGAAGTGTTATAAAATATCTTACAAATATTTAAAGACGTGTTATATTTTGTGTGAAACTTTTCTGTTATACAATTCGTAACATGACTATTTTTTTAATTTTTTGAAACATGGACTGTATTTTAAAAACGAAAATTGTTTTTGGCTATTTCCTATTTCTCCTTAAATTTCTCCTCTTTTGTCTACATGTTTTAATGTTTAGCACACGTCTTTATCGAAGAAAGACAGGGCTATATTTATTAAACTATTGCCCACATAACACTTTAATTCATGAGATTGTCAAGCCGTATAAACATAATGTGAAAAAGTATGAACTATTGTTCTGAATAAAACAAAAAACTAATGTGGTAAAGGGAACATTTATAAGAAAAATATTAATTGTTGCATAAGAATTGAACCCTTCGTGGTTAATGTGCATGGGACAGCCCTTGAATGTCCTTCTAGGTGGGAACAGTCATATTTATAACGTTTAAATAAATAAAATCTGATACTATAGAAGCCACGACTTCTAGTTGCACCTACTTTACAGATTGTCTACACCTCGTAAAATGGCTGTCAAGTAAACAAATAGGCTTTCTTTGTATTACCATAATAATTAGAATGCACATTATTGATCTCCTGCATGATATGTACAAGAATAAGAAAAAAATGGTAAACTAAAATTAATTTCTCACTAGCAAAAAAAACGCCACTACTAATTTCTTAAGATTGTGTGATTTGTAATTTAAAATAAATACATAATTAAAAAGATTCGACAAAAGTTAATTGTTGAGAAAAATAATTTGATACGATAAATACCATGAACAAAATATAAAATATAATAATTTAAGTGATTCGATAAATTACTTATATTTAATATGAATAATATTCTTTTGCACTGTCGAAATAAAAATTATACACTCAAATACTATCAATGTCCTTGACCATTATGGAAACCCATACACTGCACATGAAACCAAACAAGCATACACTTTCTTTTCTTTTCTTTTTCTTTTTTTTTTTTTTCTTTTTTTCCAGTTTTTGAACCCTCCTCGTAGGCCAAGTTCCTTGAGCCATTCCCATTGAATACTCCATTCGATCTCCATTACCAAAACCTATAGCTGAAGATTAATTTTAACTTACTTTCCATAATCCCTAAATCTTCCACACCTGAATAGATCTACATCCCAAAACCACCCTTTGCAAACCACATGAAACCACAAATGCAACAACAAAAGCCAACAAAACCTACACAACCCAACCAGCTCACCACCACCTCAAACAGTCCACTCCTAATTGTAGAAACAATACTGTTGACTCACCTAACATAGAAGAAAGTAACATTGAAATGGAATCCCTCATAGACCAGACAACAAGCCTACAACTTACACAGCTAACCATATCACTCTCACCCAACTCTCTAAGCCATAAAGGATCAAACAAGATCTTAGCAGTTGCCAAATACCTCTCTAGTTCTCGTTATAATACATACAACACTCATACACACACACACACACACATATATATATATATATAACCTCGATTAAATTATACTTTTGTCCGGTCCCGACTCGGGATCAACGTGGTAAATTAATAATTCGTTAAATTTATAAGATGATAAATTTTCAGAAAACTACATAGGTCCCACTTGATATATGAATTAATAGTCTCAATAGTCATGAAAATAATAAATTACATGATTCAATTAGGAGGCTTTTATAAAATGACTCCAATGTTACTTGTTTTTTTCTTGAAATTTATGTCTCCTTGAATCTCATCTTTAACTTTTCTAAGTGCATTTAGCAGCTCCGGTGTAGTGTTCTTGTATTGTAGTAGAAAATTATTCAATGTGATTGTTGCTAGGATTGTTTCGTTGCGCGAGACAGGCTCCAATGTAGAACTATCATCTTCAACTTCATCGTCTTTGTCATTTCCCATTATTTTTTCAATGAGTTGCTCGTCAGTCAACAACTCTAAAGTCGCCTCACTTTCTCCTGGGTAGTTCAAAAGGTACTCAACATCTATTGTATTGCGATAATTCAACTCCTCGATCATAACTCGTAACTGGTGAATGCCTCCATTATCTGACTCTTGATTCAAATTCTCTGAATTCATGTTGATGGTAGACCGCAATTTATAGTGTCGATTGTACTTGGTTGAACATCTATGGTCCACGCTGAGATTGCAAGATTCATTGCATCTAGAATGTTTATCTTTTCTGGATTTGGGATACCGATTACATAGCCCTCCAAAAGAGTTCGATAAAACCATCGACGATAATGCATCTTGAAAGCTCGAATAATCCCTGTATCACACGGTTGAATCTTCGATGTAGTGTTAGGGGCCAAGAAAAATAATTCAAGATTTCTCAAGCCTTTGACATGTTTTGGATGAGCAGGACAATTATCAACAAGTAAAAGAACTTTTCTACCATCCATTTTTCTATCAAGCTGTCGAACATATTCTTGGAATAAAACCCCAGTCATCCATACTCGTTTGTTGGCATGATACTCGCAATTTAAACTGCTTATATTCACATTTTTTTATTAACATGGCTTCGCATACTTGTCAGTGCACCATAAAGGAATTTTCTCAGAGCCATCCTCATTACAACAAATAACAATTGTAAGTCTTTCTTTGTCTTCCTTCTTACCTTCAAGTTGCTTTGTTGCAAGAGAATGGTCAGGTTGTAGCCTGTCAAACAACCCTGTTTCATCCATATTGAAAACATCTTTCATAGGAAATTGATCTAGCTTTTCTCTTATTGATTCCAAACTTCTCTCTACAACATCCACATCAACCGATCCACTTTCTCCGAATCGATGGTGCGTATGAAATTTTGGAGTATCGACAAGGTACATCTTTTTTAGCAAATCCTTTGCCTTCTCTATGATTAGTTCTCCGGTCATATTCACACGTTCTTGATATTGCACAAACCATTCATAAAGAACCTTCTCTAACTTTGGAAATTTTGCTGCTTTGTGTCGTTTGGCATCACCTTTTTCAATTGCAGTAGATAGATACTCCGATGTCCTCTTAATCGTATTCGAGATCGTTGCTTGGCTCACTTATAAGTCGAACATCGTTTTCACCCATTGTTGCAAATCTTTTTGGGCGGAAGTTGGATTTTTCTTATGGTGCTCACACAATGATCTACGCATTTCATCTGTCATTGTTGATTTTTTAACACTTTCAAGATGGGAAGACATTGCGTTTAGTTTTAGTGTTTCTGATACATACTGTTTCTTGTGCATACATATTTATACTTGACTTAGATTTAATTAAGTATATATTGGATATAATTTTAGTTTTTTGCAAATAAAGAAATATTTATGACTTCTATTTATAAAAACTCATTACGTTCATGAATTTGATTTGGTATTGTTGGTTCATTCACTAAATTTTATTTATCAAATCTCAAACATGTATAGATTCATAACTTCTATTTATTAAAGCTTAAATATAGTGCATTCATCAATTTTTTTGGACCTGTATGTACATGCACTCAATGTCTTTTCATTAATACTTCCATAAATTAATATTTTATTAATTACTACATAAATTATTAAATTATTATTTATACATAAAATAATAATTCGATTAATTAATAAATTTTCATGGTCCCGACGTTATTAATTTATAGAGGTTTTACTATTCTCTTTTAAAAGGTATGAGGATGGGCCGAGACCCAAATGAATTTTTGTTCTTCCCCCTGCCTC
This sequence comes from Boehmeria nivea var. tenacissima, assembly GCA_018132145.1. Lineage (NCBI taxonomy): Eukaryota > Viridiplantae > Streptophyta > Magnoliopsida > Rosales > Urticaceae > Boehmeria > Boehmeria nivea. The sequence continues at coordinate 5,034,310 of CM030881.1, forward strand.
CTTAGGAATTGAACTCGCAAACATGCAGTTATAAATATTAGCTACTTATTGTCTGAGTTACGCCCCTAAAACTATATATATGTATATATATATATATATATATATATATATGTGTGTGTGTGTGCGTGTGTAATTTTGATGGTCTTTAAGAATGTTGGGAAGCCGAAAGGCGATTGGGTGGAGGATGAAATAAAACTGTCACGCCTTCCAACTTTGGCCCCCTAATATGATTATCGTCAATATCAACATCCAGCTAATCCCATTTTAGGTCCGAGCTCTGAGGCTTTCCCCGGAGTTTGACACGGAACATTGCGCTAGAGGACACCTCTCATTGGGAAATTCCTCAAATACCAAAATAACACATCCAGGTGTACTACGTACAGAGGTCGCAGCTATGTTCGCTTGAGAGTAGAAGTCGTTGCAGCTGAAACCATTACAACGGGCTTTTCCTTGGAGCAAAAAAAAAAAAAAAAAGGGCTCAATTCTGAAATGAATGATTAGCCCAAATCTGCTTCAAATGTGGCATTCTTAGCCATGACCAATAATGGTACCCAAAAGAATTTCATATTATGGTCTGCTCACCACCTTTCCCATGAGCCCCGATACAGGACAACCTTTCAGATACTACCCACATGCTTCGATCGACCTTTTTGGGTCTGATCTTAAACAAACCTAGAAACGTGGCCATTCCTAACAATAAATCATCAAGTAAAAAAGTTGATCTTTCACCGGGAGAAGCCAAACCCTTCTAGGGTCCAACAAATGCAACACGATAATGATCATATAATGACCTTAACTCGGAATCTTTATACTTAAATAAAAATTTTAGTTTAAGGTTGGTCCAAGTCCTATATAATCTTTATTATATAAAATACCTATATTCTAGTATCACATACATTAGCAATCCAGATCAGACAATCACGCTCAAAATCGTAGACAGTATTAGTGATTACAGATCAAGGAGATCCTTACGTCTTGATCTATCACATACTAGTTTAAACACGTCAAGTCGTCAACCTATAATGTTATTCCTCTTATACGTAAAACTCTTTATATACTAAAATTATAGTTCATGTCAACATATTATGGATTTTAATAAATATATAATTTTATAGTAAAATAAAACAAACAAAATTCACAAATAACTACATCTGTTTATTTATTAAAAATGTTTATTACATCTGATTTTAAATGCATATTCCTAACCGTTCCTTCCTCAATTAGGAATATATATATATATATATATATGTGATTGATTGGCAATATATTTAATAGCTTTTTTTTTCACGGGAAAAAACATATACTCACATAAAAATTGACAAAGTTCTCTCTTTTTCTCTCTTGCTCATCTTGGCTTGGGTACAACTAATAGTCCATTCACTTCTCACACGAAAAATTGTGACTAGAAAAATCTCACATTAATGCAAACACACACCTTATTAAATTTGGAAGTTTTGGGGTGGGTTGGGTTTTTTTTTTTTTTTTTTCGCATATTGTGTGTTAGACACTTGTTTTTAACTTGAACCAATTTTGCTTTTTTTTTTTTTATAGATTTTTTGTTTAAAAAATTTAGGGTCATTAAGGTAAATAGTCATTTTGAACGGTGTATTTTTTAAAAATAGTCACAGTTTAACAAAATTTAAAAACTAGCCATAAAACATGTAAGAAATTTATTACAATAACAAAAATACACATAAAATTACTGTCCGAAATTTCTGACATGAGTAAGAAATTTTGTCACCGTGCTAGTTTTTAAATTTTTTCAACTGTAGCTATTTTTTAAAATCATTTTGTAAACAGTAGCTATTTTTTTTTTAAATTCCCAAAAATTTATGTCAAAAATACACTCATTAATTTTTTAGTAGTTTTCCCTCCCTTTGGAATTTTTTTTTAAACTATTTTTTGTTGGGGAATTCAAAATAAGGTCATTTTTAGTGTCACTAAATAATCTAGTGTAAAATTTAGAAAATAAATTAAAAATGCAATACACATTGGGCATAAATTATCATTATGTTAAAAGACCCCCCTCGCCCATTTCTAAAATATAATTTATTAATTTATTTTTAATCGCTTTGAAGTTTTTTCTTCTTTTGTAATCGAACTAAATAATTGTATGTTGTTTACACAGAAAATCTATTTATTGACATTTCCTATTAATCTATTGTATACACTGTCTCGCCAAATGTAAAGTAATATAAAAAGCGAGGTAAATATATATATATATACACACACACACACGAAGATTATCTTTTTAGTGTCAGAAATAAGGTGTTACATTTTGTTTATGAGTCCATCTAGGCTCCTCCGTGAGTTTTGATTGAAATTTAGTTGAGACGTTGCAGTTAGAGGGTCAGTGTCATTCGTTGCAGGAACATAACAGTGAACGACGATCTTGGCCGTGTTTCCCGTGCATTTTCTGCCCCGAGTTTCATGTTCCAAAGCTCCCTTCTCGGAGAGAAATATGCCATCAGGACAACACAGTTGATTGCCTTTGAGAAAGTAGAACGCCTAGTCGTCGCAACTGATGCTTATGTCGTTCGCCTGAAAATCCAATAGTGAAGAAGTTCACTGTCCTTGGCTGATTTCCGATATGTTCTTAGTCATCGGCCAAGCTAACTTTCGCCCTCATTTTGGCGAAAAATGGGCGGCCTCAAGAGATTTTTCCGGTCTCATTCAACTGCAACTCATATTTATGGAGTCCTCATCCATGACAATTTATTATGTTTATTTTTAATTTTGAAGTTTGAACTGTTTTTTGCTGAATGGAACCGTCTCTAGTTTGGTTTGCGTTTGTGTACAAGACTTGCCTTGTGTTGTATTCTTCTCCTTGCCCTGTTGTGGCTTAGCAATTTCCACGAATTAGTTCTATTTTCTCGACTTGACAAAAAAAAATAAAAGTATGATTTTGTTGTCATAATAAGCTGCTAGTCTAAGCTAATATAATGACGAAGTCTCCATATCAGACCCTCGGACTAGTAATAAAACATCGCATTTTATGGCTGAGACAAACGAGATCACTTCTTTTCAACTTGCTCTTTAATATCACTACTAGCCAAATTTCTCGAGAGAACGATACAAGAAATGTATAGTATTCAAACATTATGTGATCTTCTTATGCATTTCTGAATAGGATTGCCAAGTTTAATTCATCCAGCTAATGAGGTTTTCCTGAGCTTCTCAATCTTGTCATTCAAAGCTTGAAGCATGTCACCCTTTCCCTGATGAAGAAGAGATTGTTTGACATTGCTATACAACTTCGCCGGAGGCCGAATTCCCATATTCATCATCTCCTCAAAGTACTTGCAAGCCTCACCCAGCTTGTTCTTGCGGCACAAGCTGTTGATGAGTGTCGAGAACATGTGCATCCCCGGAATCACGCCTTTCGCCTTCATCTGATCCCACACTCGAATTGCCATCTCCACTCGACCGTCATTGCAGAACATCCTCACCATGATCTCGTAAGTGCTCACCGTTGGCTCGCAGCCCGGGTCCTGGCTCATCCTCTGGAAGACTTCAAAAGCCTCTTCTCTTCTTTGACCCTTTATCATGTGGTGCATGATAATGTCATAGGTCCGTGTGTTCGGGCCAACCTCGCGTTCCCTCATTTCTTCAACCACGAGAAGCGCATCGTCCATCCTCCCCGACCAGCAATACGCCCCTACTACAGCATTATACGTCGCCGCCTCAGGCTCAAAGCCACTACACTTGGACAGCCTAAAAAACTCGAGGGCTTCATCCAGCCTCTTCGCGGACCCCAACCCGATGATCAAAGTGCAGAAAATGTGCGGGCTAGGCTCGCAACCTTTCGCTTCCATTTCCCGAAACACCTCGAGGGCACGGTCGTACTTCCTCGCCTTGCAAAGCGCGTTGATCATAATGCCATAAGCCACGACGTCGAGCTCGAACCCGTCGTCCTTCATCTCCCTAAGAACCTCGTCGAGCCTCAATAGGTTCAGGCTCTGACCCCACCCTTCCAGCAGGATCGTGTACGACTTGATATCGGGTTTGAACCTTCTGTCGCGCATTTCGTCGAACACCTTCTGCGCTCTCTCGACGCTCTTGGACTTGCATAGAGTGTCCAACAGGCGATTGAAGTCCGACAGCTCGAGCTTCAGCCCATACTTGTCCATCTTCTCGAACGCCATGATCGCCTCATCGAGCTTCTTGGCCCTCGCGTATCGCCGAGAGATCAGCGCGAAAGTCTCTCGGCTGAGCAAGCCTTTCCTCTTCATGTCGTCCACCAATTCCCACACCTTCTTGAACTGCTTGATCTTTCCCAGAGCCTCGATCAGAGCGTTGTAGCTCTCCGTAGTGTGTCGAAACCCCTGTTGCCTCTGGGCCCACCTGAAGAACGAGAGGGCGAGGACGCCGGAGTTGCTGAGCCTCTTGAGGACCTCGGCCACGAGCGGCGCCGAGGCTTCGACGCGAGAGCGGTCGAGCAAGGTCTCGAGCTGAGGGTCCGAGGAGTTGGTTGAGAGTATTTTGCAGATGTTCTCTGCGTCGGAGTGGAAAGGATATTCGGGTTCAGAGGTGGGTTTGGTCTGCGATAATGGGCTGTTGAGTGTCTGGAGATAGGCAGATAGAGGAGTTGGTTCGGAAGAGAGGTTCGAAAAGTGTCGGAATGAGCTGAATGGTGTTCTTCGGAGGAGACTGAACAATCTTGAGATGCCCATTTGAATTTGGGGAAGCTTGCGTTGTGGGAACAGAACATCATCGCTGCCACACACATATATACTTCTCATGCGTGTTCGCCCGCTCGGAAGCCATGTCTCGAGTTAGGGGGTCATTTTTTAACGACGTATTTTGTAAAAGGGGATTAAGAGGGATGCCCCACCTTTGCCACCAATGTGTTCTATTCTTAATTTATGTTCTAAAATTTAAAATATAAATATAGAATGAAAATAAAAAGAGCTCAATACTTCGGATATAATTATTAAGTCACTAACTATTTGTTTGGGATATTTATTTTGCCTATTTTATTCTATTTTTTAGAATGGAAAAAATAGTTTAAAAATAGTTTGGAATGATTTGGAAAAATGATGTAGAATTGTTTGACTTTGCAAATTTTAAGGTGATATAAATGGTTGAGATTTAAAGATATTTTTTGGGATTTGAAAAGTTGAAAAAAAAAATGAAATGAAATAGGATTAATTGTAGGATTAAGAAAGTTGAAAAAAAAATTGAATAGAATAGAATGAAATTGGTAAAATGATTTGTCCAAACAAGAGTAAGAATGGTCTTTTTGAAAATTGCCGCTCTAAATCCAACGCGAGGGACTCGGCAAGGCTCAAAAAACTCATAAGTGGGGCGACATATGTCATCCTACATTGGGCGAGAAGGTTGGTTGCTTGTCATGGCCCTTAGAGCTGCGTTGCCTATTCCAAGTGTAGTGAAAGTGGCTTGTTACGAGGGAGGTATGCTGATCAAGTCTCAAGCTTATTGTTATACATGCCACCAAGTTTCTCGAGTGAACGACAATAATATGCCTTTAAGACTAGTTTTGTCTATTTGGGCTCGGGCCCAGCCCAAAGTTGTGAGGGGGCTTGGCACAGCCTGTTACTGTAGTTGGCCAGGGCCCAATCCAAACATGTTAAATGGGTGAAACCGGGCTGGAAGCCTATGACGCAACCCCTTCAAATCCGATCCGGCCGGAATTCATTTTTTTTTTTTTTTACATAAAAAGTTACTCTTTTTTAAGTTTTTTTTGAATCAATTTAAAAGTAACAATAATAATTCTTTTCACTATTTCTTTTATCTTTTCACATACAATCAAATAAATAACAAGAAAAGACTACTCATTTTTTCTTTTTCTTCCACATTATCATTTAACACATACATAATACAAGTACAACCAAACTACACACCGTCCAAATTATATTTTTCTCCACATTTAACCAAACTATACATTGTATACACTCTCTCATTAAAGAAGAAAGACTACACATTTATTCTTCTTCTCCCACATTATCACATGAAACCAAAACAATGACTAGGAAGGACTATTCATTTTTTTTTCTCTCTTACTATATCATTTACGACATACAACCAAACTACACCCTATACTGGAATATATTTTTCTCTACATCCAACCAAACTACATACTCTCTCGTTAAAGATAAAAATATTACACATCTTTTATTGTTCTCCCATATTATCACATACAATCAAAATAATGACAACTTTTTCTTCCACATTATTATTTACAAAATACAACTAAAATACATATTTTTTAGAATATATTCTTCTCCATGTTTAACCAAACTACACATTCCCCAATTAAAGAAGAGAAGACTACATATATTTTTCTCTTCTCACACTTTATCACATACAACCAAAATAATAACAAGAAAAGACTAATCATCTTGTCTTCTTCTTCCACATTATCATTTACCACGTACAACCAAACTACACATTATTCTGGAATATATTTTTCCCAACAATTCAGCCAAACTGCTCACTTTCCCAAAAGATAAAAAGACTACACATTTTCTCATCTTCTCCCACATTATCACATACAACCAAAATAATTCAAGAAAATACTACTCATTTTTTCTTCTTCTTTCACATTATCATTTCTTACATACAACCAAACTACATATTATTCTGAAATATATTATTCTCCACATCCAACCAAACTACACACTCTTCCTTTAATAAATTTTATTTATAAAATTATAAGTTAAGATTAAATGATTAATAAAAGAGATAATTGAGTAAGTAGCTCTTTTTGGAAGAAAATAGCCAACATTTCGATTAATTAAGAAATTAGTCATTTTCTTAACTATATGATGATATGTTTTTATCTTTACATCATTGGTACTCTTATGTATTAATGACTAATACCTGAAACGCTGGTCATTTTCATAAAAACATGACTCAGAAAATAGTCAAATACCAAATAGACCCTTAATAAAATTAGTTTAGAAAATTAATATACGAAACTAATATTTAAAAAATTAATTTATGAAATTAGTGAAGAAAATTATGATTTTAATTTTTGTAGTTGTTAATATTTTCAATTAATCAATACATTAAGGGTGTGTTTGATAACACTTTCATTTTCTATTTTTTGTTTTTTTAACAGAAAAATGCAATTTTATTTTTAAAAACGCGTTTGGTAAAACTATTTTCGTTTTCTATTTTTTTAAATTGGAAACATAAAAATGCTTGTTTTCAAAAAAATTTTAAACAGAAATATCAAATCTTATGAACTTTTTTGTGTGTTTTCTCAATTCTACACTCTCACATACTTTATCTTTACGTTTTTTTATCTTTTCGCTCTCTTTTTATGAGTTACAAACTACCATTTTGTGTTTTTCATTTTTAAAAACAAGTAACAAATAGTGATTACCAAACATGTTTTGTGTTTTTAAGAATTTTGAAAACAAAATAGCAAAAACGCTTCTATATTTTTGTTTTTAAAAACAAAATACAAAAATATTATCAAACATAGCCTAAGTTAATTAATTTTTAATTTCATATTAAATAAAGAAAAATACATTTGAAATGAAAAAAAATACCATCTATTATTGAAATAAAATTGGGATTCTATAATACAACTTTCAATGACGGCTCGAATGTAGAGCGTCGTTGTTGATATACAAGCTTTCAAAATATTAAAGTACTTATGCAGAATTCCTATCGCTTTTTTGAGCTCGGTGATCCACAAATTCCCAATTTTTGAGGAGTGTTAATATCTCAATCGTCGCTCGTCCAATATATTTTGCACCAAACTAAAGGGAGACTCTAATGACACTATGGAGACCGGCACACTGAGAACGTCGTGGGCAAAATTCCTTCCACTATCTCAGCACATCTAGATTCGTCACGAATGGCTTCACCTAAAGTGAATTCAGATATTTGCAAAGTTCAGAATGTTCAATGTGGATTTGAAGAGGTATGAGATGATGAGGACATCTGACTCGTTCCCACTATGGCATGTAGTGCGTACGTCCCGTCACTGGTGACTTGTAACTGTAGGTCCTATTGTAGAATTCATGTTCATATGAATTGTAAATGACATAAAATCTTCTTTCAGTTTCAATATAAACATTTTAAGATAGTTCATATTCATGTTCTAACCTATTTAAGTTGGTATATCGTAATTGTTTAGTCTCATCTACGGGTCTAAAATGAAAGTGAAAGAGTACAAATAAGGGATATTTGTCCAATACCTATTAAATTTCTCTTCCATGTCGGCAGCGACAAGAGTTAATAATTCAACATTCTTATATTCATTAAAGCATTTAGAAATTTCTAATATTGTCAAAAAAGGAAGTATTAAGCTGATTGCTTTTTGTTGAAAAAATGGGGAGTTTTTTGTTTTTTTGTTAATAGTTATATCATAATTGATATTATAATTATTTTTTACTCTGGATATTGTATTTAAGGGTAGTTTATTTTTAGTTTCTAGAGTTTCAGAGTTTTGCAAAAACTACCAAAGGGGAAGATTGCTAGTATACTTTGTGTTAGCATATTTTTAGAAAATGTATTTTGTTTGTTTTTATTCAGATCATGATATTTAGGTGATGATCGCGCAGAAAGAAATCATTCATTTAAGTTGTTTCTGTTCAAACCAGATGGAACATTTGCAGGTGTTCCACGTGGTATTCTACCAGGTCTTCCAAAAGATGTTCGCTCTAGATTTTGTGGATTTGGTTAATATCTTTTGATACGTATCTTTGTTATATCAAGTGATTATTTCATAGGATATTTGACTTTTAAAGATATTATTTAGCCAGATTTGCGTCCAAGTTGTTGCACAGTTTAAGGAGATCTAGGTGACTTTCTTAAAAAGGAAAAAAAAATCATAAGGGTTGATGATTTGCTTGAGCTGGTCGAATTTTCTATGTTTGAAAAGTATATCATCGTTCTTGTTGACTAGAGAATGAATCTGGACAGTTTTGTTAAAACTGGACAGGTGTTCTTCCGAGGTATCCATCTTCGATGTTCCAATACTGTCTGTTTATGACAAGTTTATTTCTGGAAAGAGTTGACCTATGAGCTGTTCATAATTTAGTTGCTCGTACAAATGGATGATTGCTCTTTACTGTGCTAAAGAATATTCGTTCTTAATGCCATAATTTGACTAGGCTAACTATGGGAGATTCAGCTTTCTTTATATGAAAAGTTTTCCACTTTCTTCAACATGCTTGATTCCTTTTTATTCTGAAATCTGAAGAGCTTAGAGAGCTTTATTGGGTGGTGAGAATTCTCTCTATGCAAAGGTTAATGAGTGTAATGCTATTGTGAGTTTGAGAGAAAAATATTGCACAGAGTTTTTATTTTTTCTTTGTTCCAATTTTTATTTACTATTCATTGCTATTCATGTCTGACGTAGAACATTGTGTAGAACATTCATCATTAACACCTAGATACTTTTTCACTAAGTGACTAGTATGAGTGTTAATAGCAGATAAAGAAATAGTTGATAAATAAAATATTTTTAGGAATTTGTGCATTGATCCAGCGATCTTCCAATTGTCCTCTGTCAAGTATTTGCATCAAAGCTTGTTATTTAGCCATGCAGCGTCGAGTTCCAACAGGTTAGCACATCTTTACCAAATGTCCTGCACATCAAACAATTGTGCCTGCAATATCTCTTCCAAGACCCCAAATGGGTACCATTAGTGTTCAAATAAAAAAAATACCTTGCCGTATTTTTGGATTGTTGACGTGTCACTGAAGACGTTTCCTCCCACTGTGATATTTCCCTTTTTGGTGTAGGTTCATGTTCAATTTTTGTTTAGCAGATTGATCCCTGGATGACTATAAGATAATTAACTAGATTAGACTTAGCCGATGGTGGCAGTTGGAACTTTTGATTTTATTTAAATTAGTGAGATGTTGTACTACTGTAGATTTTTGAGTATTTAAAGTTAAGACCATGGGTATTATTTTTATTTGAATTATGACTTTGCCAATTTGCTTACATTCTTCTATTTTTGTCCATTCTAATACTAAAATATTAAATAGTTTATAAAATATTAGCCCCCATTTAAGGGCGTTACAAGACTGGCTTTCATTACTAAATTTGTTATGTGGCACGCTCACCTTTGATGTTGAAGTTCATTGTGATAGCACTGAACTAAAGATATAATAATCTCTAGGGATACATTGTTTTTAACCGCATTATCAAGCGTCACTACAATGACTATTTCTTAGATCTTAATCTTTTAGAACATTTAAAATGCGCTCGTATATATTTTGGGCATTGTGGGAGACATTTAGAAGGCGGAATCCTATGAGTCTTTTATGATGATTCTATTCATCATCTACGCAATGGCCTACTACCCTAATATAATAGTCCTTAGCCTGCCCAGACCAAACGTCTGATGACAGGGCCACCCATAATGATCCCTTTGAAATTCTTTATAAGCTCGGCTTTCATCCTATTGTAATACTTAAATATGTCACTTCCAGTGGTGTTCCTAGAAACAAGTTGAAACTGAGGAGTTAAACTCTTCATGTATGTTGCGAAAGCCAAATGTTCACCAAAACTAATGGGACGATTTGCGACGCATATAAACAAAACTAAAAAATCTCTAGCTATAAGAGGGTGGTCGAAAGAACTTACCTGGGTCGCCGATGTTGTTCCCGCTTGTGTTGACGACGTCTACGAAATTCACGTCTTGCACTAAGTCTTGTGATTTCAAAGATGATTACTCTCGTTTCCGATAAGGAATTTATATGTTTCTTACATGTTTTGCAGAACGCCCACCTTTACCGCATCCCGATACCAAGATCTTGATCAACGTGATCAAAATTTCCGCCGACGACCGCATGAAGCTAGAACACTGGTTGTTTCAGGGGCAAAGGGTGCATGTGTGCTTTCTCAAGTTAATCCTCGGGCAACTGGGATTCTTCAAACTCTACAGAATTGGGGCACATCAGCGGAATTGGCATCAATCTTGTACTCAAGACAATATTTGTTTATGCTAGTATTAGTTTCTTGATCAATTGTCAGAATTCAGACATAGTTGCATGCTCCTCTGTCACCTCACATGAGTCTGTCATGTGGAAGCTCGAGAAGTTAATCCACCAAAACTGTCGTCGTTGTGAAGACGGGGTGTGGTCCGATGACGACATATTAGAAATATTACTAGTATAAAAATAATTATTAAAATAATGACCTAATTTTGCATTGCTTCTGAAGGCTGCTTTTATATTGTAAAAAAAAGCAAGTATATGCGTTTGGTAAGTCTGCTTCTTAAAAAAGCATGTAACCGTTTCCGCTTCCACGTAGTATAATTTGAGAAGCAGGTTAAAGAATTCTTTTTTGTAATCGAAATTGCTTCTCTATTTTAAATTACTAAAATATCTTTAATTAACTTACCATCTTTTACTAACAATCTTTTTAAAAAATTTTTTTGATAACTTGACATGTCCAAAATATTTCAACAATTTCAAATAATCAATGCCAACAAAGCCAAACTAACATTGTTATAATACTAACAATCATAATTACACTAGATAATTATAACTACGTAAATAATAAAGTAAATATTTAGGAGAGTTGTTGAGAGATTGAAAGATGCAGAGAGAGAGAGGAGTTTGAAAGTTTGAATTAGTGTGAAGAAAGAAAAACAATGAGTTTGTATAGAAGAAGAAAAAGAATTAGGAGAGGGGAAGGAGCCGTTGATTTTTTTTTTTTTTTTTTTTTTCGGTTCATGTATGTTGCTTAACGGTCAACACTTATTTTATTTTATTTTTTTGCTCTTTTTTCGTGGATCCAACGGTCTTTTTATTTTTTTTTAAATAAGGGAATACGGGAGGTGGAGAAACTCGTTTCCCCCAAAAATAAGTTGGGAAACCCGTTTTTCCTGAAAATAGGAAACAGGAGGACCCGTAACCGTTTCTCATGAGAAACAAGCTCCCATTTCTGTTTAACATGAGAAACAAGAGGTGGGTTCCCATATCTGCCTCCCCATATTGCCAACCCTAATAGTACCACTGTTTCGCCTATAACACAAGACTTGATTCTAGAGTAGCTCTCATTGGTACAACTCACGCAAAAAAAAAAAAAAAAGGTGAGCACATGTGCACAAATGTCTAATGAAAGAGTTGCTGGTAAAATGTTAGCCTACAGACATAACAGTTTACTCGAGCGTAACAATTATTCCGCAAGGTCCTACTCTTCCGCTATAAATTTGTTGATCGTGATACTGAGCCTCCTAAAACATTAACAGTTATAGTATAGATTACGTGTTTGGTTAAACGTGCAGAAACAATGAAATGACGTTAAAAATTTTGAGGGTAAAAATGCCTTAGACTATTAGCAAGACGTTGGTAACGTCAACATAAAATTCAGCGTATGTTAAAGAATAGACAGTCGTCGAAATTTGTCGAATCGGATGAAATTGCTATAAAATGCTTTCAAACGGGCAAGGGAGAGACAGGTTCTAGTTGATTCCACGCCTAAAGAAATCAAAGAATGAACTTTCTGAAGCAAAATACACCTAAAGCATTCAACAACAGCTGACTAATAGTGAAAATAAAATCTGAAGACAAGTATGAACATACAACAGCATGCTAATGGAAGCACAGAGGGAGACCCTCTTATTGATCGAGAGGCCGCGGGACCGCTCCTCCAAAATAAAAACTTGCCCCCAATTCTACATTAAGCCCAAAATCTCAAAGTGAATGCCACTTTGTTTCCCCTTCGATGTTGCCCGTGAGATATACGCTATGCCCTTTGGCAAGAGGAACTTCCGAAAAATTGTACTTACAGGCCAAAAGAATGCATCTGAGCCGATGGCAGTCTCCCAAACAAAGAAACACGTTCGGATGGACTACACAGTCTCAGAATATCTGACTAACAAGCATCTTCATTTGCATTGATTGGACTGTGAATTCCAGTCATCAAGGAGATTGGTAATGGACTCTTCAAACTTTCTTGCTTGAGGCCCGGGCTTTAAGATATTGACGTCACCCCATTGAGAGCAAGGATCCATCCACCAACTTCCCCGGCCAGAACACCATGCACCTAGAACAGGCTTCTTGCCCCCGCGCTTTAGGATCTTCTGATCAATCAAATTCAGCACAGGATCATCTTTCGCGAACTGTCGCGCAAAAGCAGCTCCACTTTGAGCCATTTGATCATAGTCAGAAATATTGAGAAAGTGAGGTTCCATCTTTGGTGGACTGTCCCAGATCATATATCTCAGATCATTGTTCACTGTCGTGTTCTTGAACTCTGGTGAATTGCATATAACCGAATGGAAATAGCCTTCTTGAGACAAAATAACATTGGTAAAATACATAAGCAGGGTTCGTGGCAGGTTATCCCAACCAAGAATGCAAAATTCCAGAAATGATCGACTGAGAGTGACCCATGGGGAACCTGTAGATCAAAAAGCCACTGTCAATCATTTCTAAAGTCTAACCTAACCTCAAAACATATTTTGAGGAGGAATGAAATCGCATGACAAAGAGAGAGATATCATAGACTTTGCCTGTGAATATTTTAAAAGCTTCGGGCATTTTACGTTTTTCTGTAGCATGAAAAATTTGGCTCCGCCTGGCCAGATATATACCCGGATCAACTACAATAGGTTGAAACCTGTGGGTTCTGCATAAGCAAGTTAAATTACAATGATATTAATGTAGTCTAATAGGACAAAAAGCTATAACTAAAATTGGAAAATGGGGTACACATACTCTTTCCATCCAAGGTCACTGGAGTGATCAATAAAATTTAGATCTCTTCTAACAGATGAGAAAACATGGGACAGATCTGGAAAAAATGGGGAAAAATATCAACTCAATACGATGTATGAGGAAAGAACCCCATAAGTCAAAGTAATGGGGACAAATTGAAAATAAGTATATGAAAAACCATAATCCAAGCCAATTTAGTACCAAAAGCATGTTGCTTGTGCATGCACATAGATATGCAGTTATGCTAAGTGTGTTTCAAGGGGGAAAAAAAAAAAGCACCCAACAATAAAAATTACTGCACAGCACCACAAAAGCAAATCAATTCTACCAAGTAAATGCCCCATAGAATCTACACAGAGTAAAACTTTAGTAATTAAATCCTGAGAAATTGTAGTGAATACCCAATTTCTAAAACCTAATTTAAATAATTACCCAATTTTTTGAAAAATATAACAAAATACCCAAGTGATTCAATTTCTTACATAGTGGTAATTCGTGGTAATTGACTGAGTGATCAAAATCATATGCAAGTAATTAATGAATTGGCTAGTTACTCAATTACTTTTAAAACTCGAGTATTTATTTTTATTGTTGTGTAAATTTTGGGTATTTTCCTACTTCACCCTTAAATCCTTTTACCTCTTCAAGAAAGAGGAAGGAAATATAAGTAGCTCAAAGCCATTTCGGTATGTTTATTAAAAAACTAAAAAATACTAACATACAACTGCTACACACAGAAGATGCCACTTCTCATGTTTCACCCCTATTGCAGTAACAAGGAAATATCAAGGCAATGCTTGAGATTGGAAATCATAGATATCTCAAGTTCAAAGAAAAACTTTTAAAATCTAAAACAATTTGACTACCAAAAAATATTCACAGAGTAGACTCAATATCAAAGAACTTGAATCATTCTTCACTACATGCATTCAATAACGCAAACTGCACTCGATTTCTCTCCACTCAATAGTTGCAGTTAAGCATATCCGATCAACCAATACAGATGAGTATGTCACAATTACAAATGCAAATAGCTTCTGAGTCCAGATTTTGATCCACGCTTCACTAAGATAATCCTTACAAACTTGCAACTGTAATAGATGATTTTGAAACTATATTGAAACTTTTAGGAAGATTATAATACAGTTACATTAAAATGCCCTGGGAACTGAAAAAGAAATCAGGCCAACTCATCTTTTATTTAAAAAATAAATAAAACAAAAAAAATTGAGCTTCGGTAGTTGCTATCATATATGTACAAGAGCAAAAACATGACCAACCGCCTGACCATAACTTAGAACTCAAATTTCCAGTCTTGTATCAAAATTGTGCAACCAAAAAGGACATCAAGAATGCGCTGCATAAATTATGCAAAATACCACAACCAGATCAGAAAACCAAATTCTATTAAGCTAAACTTTCAAGTCGCAACCTTGAAATTTAGTTAAGAAAATAATTCAAGTTCTCATTTGACATTTCCCCTAAACTTCACGCGTCCCCAGAAAAGAAATCTCAAGTACATCTAACCAATCTCTTCTAATAAAAAAGTTCAGAAGTTCACATCAATTGCCCATTCAAAACTCTTCCGACAAATTCAAATTCTTCTCCACATTTAACGCCCCAAGAATCACATTTTCAAAGGTCAATTTGAGAAACATGCTCAGGTCAAAAGCCAAAAAGCACACAACCTATCTATTCCAAGTCAACTCATCACAATCCCAACACCCCTATAAACACTTCAATCACCTATCCTACAACACTACCTATAAATACCAAAAAATAAGCACAGAATTACCGAATTGGCATTACCATCCTGAGTGAGAAGCGGGTAATCGGAGGCGGTGAGGGTGATGAACCAATCCCAGCCGCTGTCGAGGCGGAGCAGAATCGCGGCGGCCCGGAGCGTGGTGGCGATGTTGGAAGCGCCCATGTAGGTGAGGCGATCGGCCTTGCCCACCACGTCCACATTGCCGAAGGCCCTAATCGCCGCCACCGAGCGCACCATCGCCGCCAGCCGGAGCCTCTCGTCCTCCGAGGCCTCCACGGAGAGCTGCAGCAAGTAGCGGTTCCTCGGATGATACACCGCAAGCAGAAGCCTGAAGATCCGGTCGCCGTCGCCCTTCCCGCCCCATATGTAGTACGCGAACGCCGGCGGGTAATGCGAGCCTTGGTGGACGATCGAAGGGAACGGCTTCGACGAACTGAAGGAGATTAGAGAGAGCAAGAGCAGAATCAGAGACAGGAACGACGCCGAGAAGAGAGTCAACAGCCATTTCTTCCTGTCAGCCCCCATACTGATCGGCACTGCTCGAGCATAAGGCTCGGAATTCCCAATTGACGAAATTCTGAATCCGTTTCTTGCGGAGTGAATCGGTGGAAAAATCAGTGAAGATCTCGATATCCGCGAGCTCGGTCGGACGGTTTGGCGATAATGGCGAACATGAGATTTGGCGTTTCGAAGCCGGATCAGGATTCAGTAACTCGTGCGAATCGAAAATTCTGTCTCGCTCTCTCTCTCTCTCTCTTCTCGGTCTGTGCACTGTAGTGATTCTAGGGTTAGGGTTTTCAGGTCAGATTTGTATTCTGCGATAAAGAAGAAGAAGAAGGGAAAAAACAGAACGACTCTTGTTTTTGGTTTTGGTTTTGTTTTCTTTGGTTTTGAATAATAAAATCTGTGTTATTATCAGAAATTTTTAAGAGCTTTTCCGAGTTTACGTATCAGATTTTTTTTGTGTTGTTTTTCAAATATTGACCACTGTGGGATAAAATACTTCGCCCACTCTCATCGACCCCGCGTGTTGTTACTTATAGCATCTCTCATCATTTAATATTATGTGCAAATGTTGACATTTGAGTTAAAAAAATTATTTTGCTTGAAAAACAAAATTAAAAGTTATTTTTTTAATTAAAAGTTATTTTTTTAATATTAAATTTGACAAATGTTAATTTTTATTTTAAATTTAGCATCAAATATAATATAACATCAAATTTTAGTATTTAAAAATGAGTATTGATTGACTAATTTTTTCATCATTAAATATAAAAGTAATAATAATTGCAATTTATATTATTAAAAAATCTCTTATATCAAAAAGTCATTATTTCTACATGTTGTGTTTCTTGCTATTGACTAATATTTTTTGTCTTAATTAGTTATACAACGAAATAATAATAAAATAATAAAAATAGCATTTAAAATGATAGCAGTGCATTTGAGTATTCTATGTTAAATATAGCATTTTGATTTTTTTTTTGTGCCGAATTTGACATTGACATTAGCATTTGTATTAGAAATGATCTTAGTAGCCCTAAAAATTTTGTTTAAGTAGGGAAATACTCCAAATTTACTCAACAATAAAATAAATACTCAATTTTTTAAGTAATTTAGTAACTAGTCAATTGATTAATTATTTGCACTTTTTTTTTTCTAATTAATCAATTATCATCAATTATTAGAATGTAAGTAATTGAATAATTTATGTATTTTGTTATATTTTTCACAAAATTTAGTATTTATTTAAATTAAGTGTTAAAAATTTAGTATGCACTATAATTTCTCATAAAAATATAAATACGATAAATATCCTTCTCATTACTTTGATTTATGTTTCAGATAATCGTAGTATAATTTTTATTTTTCAACTTTTTAAGTTAAATAAAAAATATATCTTGTTTTAAATCTTGACATTATTAAGCAAATAGACATCATTTAAATAATTTAAGAAAGATTTTTAAGGATTTAACCAAATTTTTTGTTTTTTTTTTTAGGAATTAGCCATAGTTTCATTAAATTAAGAATTCAATAGTAACATACATGTAACATATTATGTTACACGTATGTCAATGCTAAATCTTTAATTTTGATATTTTAAGGCTAAATCCTTCAAATTTACCTTTAAAATGACTAATTTCTTAACTGGCCATTTAAGAAAATAGCCATGGCTTTCATTAGTTAAGAAAAATAGTCATTTTGTTAACTATATGATATTTTGATTTTATCTTTATGCCTTTAATTAATTATGGCTAATAACTAATTTTTTAATTTTTTAAAACGTTAGTTAATTCTTCAAAGTTCAAACTATAGACCAAAAATTACCAAATACCAAACAAGTCCTTTTAACTTTTAGTAAAAAAAAAAGGCATAAAAATGTTCATACTACGACTGCATTTTTTTTTTATTATTCTATTTGGCTAAACAATAACTTATTTGGACATCTTAGAGAAAAATATATTGTTAATTAATGAAAAATGAAGTTAAAATAAAATTTTCATTTAATTGAAAAACTAAGAAGTAAGTTTTTGTATTATCAAAAAATTATGGGATAAATTTAAAATTTTGATTAAACACGATAGATATTCATAGTATATTTTCTAAAATTAAAATTAAAATCGACTAGTTGGTATAGAAGAAAAGTTGCAAAAACTATGCTAAAGAAAAATATTGTTGCAGTTATAATAGAGTAAATTCTTTGACAATATATATTTTTAAACCACTATTTACACAGTAAACAACATTAAGTGTGGTAAACTAACTCTTAAGAGTTAAGACTGTAACTTAATAAAAATAATAGCACTCGAAAAATATTACCAAAGTAGCATGTTGCTACCAGAAAATAAAATAGTGGATGCTTAAAAAAAATACTATTCTTACTTTTTACTAGAATCTAAGATGTATTGACTAAAACTTTTAATAAAAAATCATAGAAAATAATATTTATTATTAACTGTTTTTATAAATTTATTTACTTAGAAAATTTCTTATTCTTTTCGGAGATTTTTAGGTGTCTTTTTTTTTGTGGTGGAGAATAATTCTTAATCGTCATATTTACCCTTAAGTGAATCCTACATCTTAAAAAAATAAATCTGATGATCTAAAATTATTTTCCATCACAAAAAAAAACTCACCAGAGAAACGCCATATTTTTTTTTCAGTAGTATTCATCATTTTTTTTATTTTTGAAAATTAAATGATTTCCTTTTACCACATGGGAAATAAAAAACAAAAATTTCAATTTGTTTAAAAATATGATTGGTAATTGCGTTTATGTTACCAAATTACATAATTGCTTTTCATTTTCAGTTTGTAGTGACGTGTACCTCACGCGCTTGCTGCGGAAGGTGAGACTGAGAACAACGAGGTGATGTTTATTGTTTCTTCCTTCTCACTTTATTTCCTTTCAATAATATATATCTAAAAAATATAATCGTTTTTTTCACCGACGCGACTCTTTTGGGATTTAAATAGTCAAAATAAGCGGACACTCAATTAGGACAAAAATTAGGGGTAATAGACTAGACATAGCCACATAGGGACATTTTGGACAGTTTAGTATTTTTTATTAAATAAATGTCATTATTATACTAATGACGTTTGGTGGTGCGAGTCGTGCATGATTGTGTGTGTTAGGTTTACGATGAGAGGATTTATGTCTCTTATTTTAATTTTGCACTAACAATTAGGCATAAAATTATAACTGTGAATTTGTAACGTAGTATATACTTTATAGGCATACTCATATGCAGATATATTAATATACATATATTACCGAGGAAAAAAATTAATGAAATACGGTGCAAGAATTATACAATAGAAATGCGGATATTAGATATAATTTAGATTTATCGATGAAAATTGAAATATATGTGGAAAATTTTTGGTACATAGCAGTGAAAAAAGCTGTTGATTGTATAAAAAGACTCATGAAAAGATATTATTCCACTATATAATGTATATATATTTGATATTTTTTTAATACGTATATTTTTAATCCGATTTTAAAAGTGCACATATATGTTCTTAATACAAGTATTGTATAAAAATAATAACTATGATAGATTCTTTATATATCTAATAACAGTTTACTTAGATATTTTTTGAATAGTTTTCTTGTCTTACATCCTCTTGTTGACAAAGAGAAATTAATAGTTAATAATTATAATTAACAAAAACCGCACCTAGTTGGTAAACTTATTTAATACTTTAGTGTGTAATTCACACTCTCTCCTAATGAAACTTTTGTGTTACTTATCACATATCATTGCAAGATAAATGTATGCTTCAATTTTTTTTTTTTTGGCTCTGAAATAAATGTACATTGTTTTCAATTAGATGTGAAATAATTGTACATAGAAAACGTCTCTTTTTTTGTTCATTTACTTTTAATTTTGGGACTTCTTTGTTATATAGAAGGGGTAAATTCTACTAAATGCAATCTACCAAATTTTGACATGAGATAGTCAAGCTAGACCTATCTCATTATAATTTAATTAACGAGACCTTTATTAATTATAATAAAGAAAATTGGGAGTTCAGACATTCACTACAAAAATAGGCTGGTCCCAATAATTAATTAGCTTGAAGAAAAATGCTGAGGCATGTCTGTTTATTTTTATTTTGGGGGCTGAATAGCTGAATTATGTCTTTTATTAGCACTAAGACTAGTCATTAACATAGACTAATTAAAGAGACTAAAATCTTTTAATAACGAAAGAGATGTGAGATTCGAATGCAATTGAGTATTGCGAGTGCAAATATAATATTAATTAATGAAATAATAGCACTCGTTCGACAGTTCTGCTCAGGCACAACATAAATTACAAAATAAAAGCAAAATGTGCTAGTTGTCAATTATCAACAGCTAAGAACAAATCAGTCTTCGCTGAAATAAAATCAAATCTAATCAAATCAAGTACTAGAATAAATGAATAAATAAAGTTTAAGTTTGGGCCGTCGACCTTGGAGATGTCACTTTAAAACTAAGGATTTTAATTTAAATCAATGTTGGGAAACAAAAAAAAAACGTACCTTTTGTCCCTTTTATAATCAAAATTAACACAAAGTAATTCTTTTACTCCACTTTTAGCGTCTTATTTTATTTTATTTTTTGCCCTAACATTTAACAAAATTGATAGAAAAATAATAATAAAACGAGATATTAAACAAATTAGACGTGGTTGCGAATTTGACTTAGCAGTAATTTTGCATCCAACTCAATGTAGAATTCGAATCTCATTTTCTCTGAATATAAAAATGGAAAATTAAATAAAAACATTGACTAAAATATAATCGACAACCTTGATATTTCCACGATATTATTCATATTTTGAAATTTCAACATCGATTAAGGAAAAAATATTTTTTTTCATGAGTATCCACTGAAAGGTAAAAAAAATATCGGCTTTATTGCACTGATGCCCCTTGAATTATACGGCTTAGTACACTTTAGTACTCCAATTTTTTTTTTTGGCAAAATGCTCCCTGAACTCAAAAATTCGTTACAATGTGGCCCAAATTATAAACGTCCGTCCAAAGATGGACAGAAATGAACACGTAAGTGATTTTGTAAGGGTATCTGTGGTGATTCAAATATCACACACCTTATTAGTTGGGCCCACAAATTATAATATATATTTTTATTTATAAATAAGCCCACTAAATAGAAAGAAAAAATAAAAATCCATCCTGTCCTTCTTTTGGCATAGTCCATTAACAATCACCCAACCCATCAATGCGTGTTTAAAGAAGAAAATACAATTTGCATTCTGGAAAAATGCACTTGGCTTCAAACATTAACACCTTTAAAGATTTTATCCACAAATTTTACAAAACACAAGTTCAAAGATAATTAACAACATAAACAAAAACACCAACAAAATACTAACAAACATCAAAGAGTTGAGCGACGGCCGAGTCGCGAGTGGTGGCGGAGATGACTCGGCCGTCCGGGTCCTTCCAAATACCAAACCCTCGCGCCGCCCCTACCTTCGAGCTCAAACACCCCCGCGCCGCCCCGACCTTCGATCGCTGTCGTGCAACGGCGAGGTGGAGATCGCTCTCCGCCACCTCCGCGACGCCGCTCCGCTGCTGGCGCCGCTGAACGACGTCCACCAGCCGCCGACAGTCGGCAGTTCCACAGCCGCTACTCGTGTCGTCGTCTCTCCGCCAACTCCGTCGCGGATCTTGTCGTCTCCGTCCAAGATCCATTTCCGTCCTCGCAAGATTTGAAAGCTCTCCCAGGCGCGATTGCTGTCGTGCAACGGCGAGGTGGAGTTCGCTCTCCGCCACCTCCGCGACGCCGATCCGTTGATCGACGTCCACCAGCCGCCGACCTTCGACCTCGACCCCACGGCGCCGATCCGCTGCTCGAGCTCAATCACCGAACCCCCGCGCCGCGCTTGACCTTCGACCTTCAAGCATTGAATGCTCGCACTGTCCTCTACCTTCAAGCTCAAACGCCGAACCCCACGCCGCCGGACAAAAAAGAGAGACAGAGAGCGACGAAGATGAGAGAGACAGGGAGGGGTAGAGATGATAGCTAGGGAGAGACATTAGCATTTTTTTTTTGTTTTTGTTTTTTTAATAAATTTTTTCATTTAAAACTACCAAAATACCCTCAAAAAATGGCTCACATGACAAGCACGTGCTAGATTCCGTCAAAAAATAAATGAAAATTAGACGGAAGGGCTTAATTGCAACGAATTTTTGAATTCAGGGAGCATTTTGCCAAAAAAAAAATTAGGGTACCAAAGTGTACCAAGCCGTATAATTCAAGGGGCATCAGTGCAATAAAGCCAAAAAATATCCATAAATATCCAGGATATTATCGAGAAAAAAACTTTAAATACTTTAAAAACACAAAAATAAACCCTCTGTTTTTTTATAATACCCAAATAAACCTTCTGTTTATCAAATAGATCATAAATATACCTATATTTTTCAAGAATACATAAAAAAAAAAACCTCAGTATTTTCTAAAATGAATCATAAATATACCTTATGTGGAATTTTTATGAAAAAAAAAGTGCAATCTCATATTAGAAAATCAATATTTCTTAAGACAAATAACAAATAAATTGATTTATGTAATTTTTGCTCGAGAATATAGTAAAAAATGGTTAAATTTGAAATATTATCATTTACTACATTTGTATTTTGACTGAATAACTTATATATGATACGTAAATAATTACCTTTAGAATTTCAAAGTTGATATCTTAACAACTATATTGTTTGGACTGAAATAGTAACATTCTCAATCCTCTATAACCTTTGATAAACTCTTTATAGTATTAATTATCACCTATATTGTATATTATGTGTGAGATGTGTGTTATTATTTTTTATTATTTTATTGTCTATTAAACAAGTGTTAATGATATAAAAATTAAGTATGTAAACATTATTCTATAATATTTTTAAAATATATATATAATTTTTTTTATAAAAGTAGCCATCTTCCCCCAATATCCGTCGACATCGACATCAACATTATCTAGCAAAACAAAACATCAACATTGACAAAATTTAATCCTTGAATAAAAATGTCATGAATTTGCTAAGGGGGATTTTGAGAATTGCTCATTTTTAACACATTAATAATCTATACTTATTTTATGTTGTTCTTTTAATTTATGCCCTACACTACAAGTATAGAATATAAATTAAGTGAGCATATCACTTGGGATATAACTATTAAACGGGAATTTTGAGGAATGCCCCTCTTTTGGCAATTTAATAATCTATGCCTTATTTGCATTGCAATTTTACTTTATGTCCTAAATTTTACACTACATGAGACAAACATTATTAAATAACACATGGTCTTGTTTTGCAATTCCTCTATTATTAAATGGCACTTAAAATGACATTCTTTTGTGATTCTCCCTTAGAAAACTACATAGGGGTCTTGTGAATATTGTAATGGACCGAGCTCGCTCATATCAGTCGAAAAAATTTGATCTTATGTCACATTTAACATTCAAATTTACAACTTATGTCAATATTGTCATCATCAAATTATTGTATTATTCATTTCTTCTCTATATCTTTCACATTTGTAAAACAAGAAGGACAATGTCAAATCAACCTAAGCCTCTCAAACACATATCAACCATCAAGCATCATAATTAAAGGGAAAAAAAGAATCAAATCAAAACAAAAAAAGAAAACAAACAAACAAACAAACAAAAGGAAAAAACAAATATCGTTATATACATCTTAGTATTAAAAATGGTTATTCTTAGTAATGAATATAACAGAAATTAAAAAAAGAAAAAAGTGAAAAGAGTCCAAAATAGACTATGTTTTGTAGATCTCCCAACATTGATAAGCCTCGAGATCTATTCACGTTGTTAGATTATAGATTGATCACATTTATTTATCTCATTTTAGTCTAGAACTTTTGAAACGTATACATTAATCTAAGTTACACAATATCGGTCCTCTTGTCAACAACCTACTAAAATTTTGATTAAAAAACTCACAAGATGATATAGCATAACAGAGTTATAATATATATGAAACAATCAAATTTAAATATATGATATAATCAATGATCACAACGAGACTAGAGTTCATAATTTCGTTTTAATAAAAAATTAATACGAGAACGTTTTAGATGTTATTAACTAAAACGAGATTTCATTCATTATTCCAGGAGCATACTGTGATTAACCTTATTCAAATAATAATCCTAACATTTCTTCCCTGATCCCCGTGACATAAAATTTGACATAAGTATAAATGCTTATATGTGAAACTGTTTTGAAAAATGTTAAAACAATGAAAAATAGTCCTTTATTGTTACACTTTCAAGCTGAAACTATGTAAAAACATACATTCCATCTTAAATAACTCCAAGCCACGAATACCATTTATTTTCGTTTTCCTCTTTAAACTTTTTATATTTGACCTGTAAGTTACCATGTTTGCCTTGATCATTATACTTTGAGACCAAATCACTCAAATTGAATTTACTGAATCTTCATCGCTGCCATCGCTGTCACTACTGCTGCTGCTACCACTACCGCTCCCGCTACCGCTACTTCCACTTCCACTGCTACTACTAGAACTAGAAGTCTGTTTATCTCTCTCCGCTGCATTGACTTGCGCTCTAAGCGCTTCTGCGGCGTTCGGCCCCTTGTCGACTTCATCACCACTGTCATCAACATCAGCAATCTCATCGTCAGTGTCATTTTGATGCGGTATGTTCATATCAAATCCAGTGTTGGCTTTATCTTCGGCAGCATTCCCGTCTTCGGGCGATGCAGCGCCAAAAATGTCCTCGATATCTATATCTTGATGCTCATCGGCATCCTCATTCTCATTCTTGGGATCTGGCGAGGCTGCAGAGGTGTTTGGTCGATCAGATGAAAAATCTGCAACTCCTTTACTGGCAGATCTTGAACCTGCCGCATAAGAATTGATATATTAGCATTACTATTGAATACATAATAACATGCTTGCATGTGATGATACTACAAAAATGTTAGGCCCGAGGTGCGATTCAAGTATTCTAGGCGTAAGAAACGGAGTGCTGACATGTACGGAGTGAGGGATAAGATAGGAATTAGCAATGGTGATAGTAGAGAGACGGTTAGAGTTAGTTGTGTGGCGAAAATCGCCACTAGTGATAGAGGCATGAGGGTGTTTTGTCCATTTTTCATTGTGAATTAATTTGTATTTGAGCTCTGCTCATTTTGGGAGAGGAGGAGCCTCTCGAAAGCTCGATATCCTTGTTTAAAGAATTTCCTTCAATTTTCCAGAAATCAGTGAATTGTTGCTCTTATTTTTCATCGTTTGATCATCCAAGTTTCCAGAATCAGATTGTATAAAAAATCTGTCTCATTGATGTAAATCGTCCCAAAAACGCTGGATTCAAACTTGAAATTCAGAACAAAGACAGTGGTACAAAAACTCGGTTGGTATAAAGTACCTAAAACTGCTAATTGCATAAGGTTAAACAAACTAACAACTTTTCGTACCTTCCGAACTCAAAACTCATTTTTCTCAAAGATAGTTTCTAACCCTTATATTAGTGTGTCTCTGTTAGCATATCTGGTTTATGCAAGTGGAGCCAAACCATCGTCTTCGTATCATCATTTTGACTCGAGGCTTCTGTTTGTTTTTTCCAAGGAAACAACAGGAAAACATCTGGTTTATTATGCATTTTTGACATATGATTATTGATTTTCCGAAAGTCTTTATTAACAGTGGGAAACCAAATATATGAACTTGCTTAAACCAATGCAATTTGATTTTCATTATAGGTGACAATAAGCAGTAGAAACAGACTTACAGCATTAGGTGAAATAACGAAAGCAAACCTAGACCCCTTAAATTCTTGACAAGTTAGTTAGGTCACCTTAATGAAGAGAATTTTAATTACATAAGCCAAATAAGAATATTGCGTAAACCTGGATTCTCTGAACCGCCAATATCAATTCGTTCAACCTCAACCTGCAGAAATTTATAGCAAATGAAGGCTTCAACATCACTTGGAAAGTAAAGATACTCAAAGAGAAGAAGCTAGACAGGCATTTAATTTGGCTAGAATGACAACAACTCAATAGTTTTAATACATGAAAGAATACAAAATTCTTTAAAACCTATAAATTTCTTGAGAACAGCAAAATCACAAATATTTTCAAGACAGACATAATTTTAGGTATGAACAACAAGTACCGAAACAAAAGATAAAGCGACAGCAAAAGCAGACATTTTACCTGATAGGATTTTAGAGTTATCATCAGGTAGAAGATTGAAAATCCAAATAACTTCCAAATTTTAATGGCTTAATGGCATTGCATTTGGTTTATCAATCATAACAATTACAAATACAATATGAAGAACAATTTTTTTTTCTTATTCGTTTATCAAACTAAACACCCTTTTAATTCTTCCTAATTAAAACTGAACTTTGACTTCTTTAATTATTGGTATAGCTTAATTTTTTTCATACTTTTCGGAGCAGTCTACAATGCTGTACTGGCAAAAGCTACTTGAACAAATCCATATCAATTAGGCATCATATCCATAAGCCAAAATTTCCACCAATTAACCAAGAAAAAGTGCTGAGAATTCAACAAAATCGAAGCGATGACGGACCGGCAAGGCAGGGAAGGCGCTTCTGCCGGCATGAATGGTCTTCGCGGCCTTGGCGGCGGGCGGAGAAAGGCGAGGCTCGGCCGAGACAGCGGGCGGCGCGGCGGAGGAGGCGGACTCGCCGGGCTGGCGGCGGTGGCGGAGCTGCTTGACGGCGCGGTGGAGGCGATCCAAGCGGAAGGTCTGGCCGTCGAAGAACAAAACGGCGTCGTTCTCCTTGTAGTCCTCGCTGCTACCCTCGAAGGTCACCTTGGGTTTCCCCAACTGGTTGTTGTGAAACTCCACCGTCACCCTGTTCTCCTTCGTCTTCCTCAGCGATCCGCTCTTCGTCTTGTCGATCGACGCCGGCTTGAACTCGTCTGCACCGATTCCGACATTATCAGAAAATCGTAATTTTCTCGCATTTTCTCGGGAGCCAAACAGGGTGGGTTTTAGGGAGGAATGGACTTACATCGCAAAGTGCAGAACTTGTTGGAGGAATCGTCCTTGAAGGAAGGTCCAAGAGTCAGATTGAACCAGCGATCGGCCTTCGGAGCGGTCTTCGGCTCTTCCTTGGCGTTGTTCGCCATTTTTGTCTCTCTGATTCAGAGAAGAGAGAGAGAGAGAGAGAGAGAAAGAGAGAGAATTTTCAGAGACCGAAAGGTGGGCAACAGTGACGGGGACAGTACCCGAGAGAAGATGACGTGGCGCGATTGGATTGGCGGGTCAATGGTGACGGTACCGCAGGGGATCTTGACGTGAGATAGGGTTTTTTGTGAAGGGAGATTCGGTGGCCTCCGGGACAGGCGATGGCGAATGGTTATTCTCTGTTGCCAAGACCACTGTATGGAAATGAATTGGCCAATAGTTGTTTGCCACGATATTTTGATGCTTGGTTGTCCACGTGGTTGGAGAATATTGGTTTGCGTTTTGACAGCGTGTGCACGGTTTGATACTTTGTGCAAACTACAGTAGCTTTGAAGGATTTGTATTTTCACAGCCGTTCACACGTGGGCGTTTCGGGGATTCCAACCCTGATCAAATTCCCATCGTAGATTCTTTTTCGTCACTTATACTCACGGCGGCAGATATCGTTATTATTATTTATTTTTTACTAGTTTGAGAACTAGCTATTTTCGCGGTGATTTGTCAAAATATGTCAAAATTAAAATGTAAAGTCGGAAAATATTCAAATTTATATAATAATTTTAATAAATACTTAATTTTTTGGGAATTTTAAAAAAATAATCACTGTTTACAAAATAATTTCAACTAATAATCACAGTTTTAAAAAATTAAAAAATTAACCCTTTCAGAAATTTTTGACACGTGTCAGAAATTTATTACAATAATTTTTATGTGTAATTTTGTTATTGTCAGAAATTTCTTACATTGTGTTATGGCTAGTTTTTAAATTTTTTGAAACTGTTACTATTTTTTTAAAACACTCAGTTCAAAATGGTTATTTACCTAACTGACCCTAATTTTTTTTAAGTAATTGAGTAATTGTTTGCACATTGTTTTGGTCACTAAGTCAATTACTACACGCTACTATTATGTAAGTACGTAATTGAATCACTTGAATATTTTGTTATTATTTTTAAAATATTAGATATTTAAACTAGGTGTTAAATATTGGGTTTCACTGTATTTTCTCAAAATTAAATGTGTATTTTTTTTTTAAAAAAAAGACTATTTAGTATGGAAATTTTAATAAAATAGTCACTGTTTAAAAATGATTTTAAAAAATTGCCACAGTTTCAAAAAATTTAAAAACTAGCCCTTTCGGAAATTTCTGACACTTGTCAGAAATTTCTTACAACAATTTTTATGTGTCATTTTGTTATTGTTAGAAATTTCTTACATTGTGTTATGGCTAGTTTTTAAATTTTTTGAAACTGTGGCTATTTTTTGAAAACACACAGTTCAAAATGGTTTTTTACCTAACTGACCCATTTAGTATTGGATCATTTCTTAGTCAATATTTTAAGTAAATTGCCAAAATTTACAAAAAATAAGTTATTACCACTAATACAAATGAGAAAGAAGGGCATAGAAGTAAATGCATATTATCATATAGTTAAGAAAATAACTAATTTCTTAATGAATCGAAACGTTGGTCATTTTCTTAAAACATCATTCAGAAAATGGCTATTTACTAATAATCTCTAAAAAATAAAATTTTAAGAAAATAACCATCTTTAGAGGATAAAATATAGTCAATGTTTCAAATTTTAAGAAAGTAGTCATTCATAAATTTTATTACATGTGCAAAAATTCATTACTATAAATTTTATGTGTTATTTTGTTATGCTAAGAAATTTCTTAGATTAGTAATAAATTTTTTAGAATTTTTCAAACTCTGATTACTTTTTAAAAACACATTATTCAAAATTACTATTTACTTAATTGACTCTTTAAAAAACATACATGTTTTAAAAATTTAAGAAAATAGCCATGATTCAATCACTAAATGCATTTATGAATTTCGTCTTTTCTAACTACTTGATGACTATTTTCTAATTATTGAAAATGTTGATCATATTTTAATTCACAAAAATGAAAGGGCTCATTAGCAAAATGACCTGTTAAAATAATATCTTTTAATAAAATGACCCAACTATTCAAAAATTAAGTTATTAGCCACCAGGCCTATGTGGACTGTCAAAAATATCCTTGTTCGCCCAAATTTTGTTACAATCTGTAACAAATATTGTTACGGATTGTAACAATATTTGTTAGACATGTAACAAATATTGATACAAATCGTAACAAACAAATGTGTGATAAAAATTAGATATTTCATCCAAATTTTGTTACAATCTGTAACAAATATTATTACGGATTGTAACAATATTTGTTACGACATGTAACAAGTGTTGATACAAATCGTAACTGACAAATGTGTGATAAAAATTAAATATTTTGTTATATATGTGTATCAAAAGCTATTACCTATTTGGGGCAGTCTTGATGTATGTGAATGAGCTTGGAGGCTAATAACTTAATTATGACAAACTCAGGTCAATTCCTTAAACATAAATTTAAAAACAAGCCATTTAGCTAAAAATCTCTAAATGAAATAGCCATTTCTTTTAATTTTTCTATATTTCTCTAAACGTCTAATTGTGGAATGGTATTTCTGTTTACACCCCTATTTTACTTCATACACCCTCAAATAGTTAAAATTTTAAGAGTTTTTTAGACATTTAACCAAACTTCTAGGTAATTTTTTAGGATTTAGCCCTAAAATGTCGAAGTTAAGGATTTAGTCATAGCATGTAACATTTTATGTTACATGTAACATATATACGTGTAAAAAGTGTAACATTAAATGTAACGTTACATGTAACATAAAATGTTACATGTAACGTTACATTTAATGTTACACTTTTTACACGTATATATGTTACATATAACATAAAATGTTACATTATGACTAAATCCTTAATTTTGTAAAACTATAGCTAAATCCTTCAAACTTTACCTTTAAAATGGCTAATTGCTTAACTGGCTCAAATTTTAATTATCTATTTATTTTTTCTTGTTCCTAGTATATCATAATTTCACTCTTATTTTTTCAGATATGATCTTTATTTTTCTCTTTTTCTTTTGTTTATTTATTTTTTGATGGATGACCACCACAATCTTACTTCACTTATATTTTTATTTTTTTTTTTGCCTTATATGTGCACTTATAGGCACACATTTTTTTTTTCCTTAGAGAGTGTCTTTTGCTTTTCTCTTATATATGAAAGAAGTAGAGCGGAAAATATGGGGAAAAAAAGAAAGAAAAAGTGAGCGTGATAAAATAAAAAAGTTAGAATATAGTGATGGATAATTAGTAAAGATTTTTAAGAATTTAGCCAAATTTTTGGTAATTTTTTTAAGGATTAGCCATAGTTTCACAAATTTAAGGAATTAGCCATTTTCGTTGTGTAACAATTTTTGTTACTTGTGTAATAATTTTTGTTACCCGTGTAACAAATTTTGTTACGCCCAGTAATAATTTTTGTTATACAGGTAACAAAAATTCTTACACAATGAAAATGGCTAATTCCTTAAATTCGTGAAACTATGGCTAAATTTTTGAAATATGAGCTTGAAAATGACTAAAACCCAAATCTTCCCTAATTAGTATTAGGGGTATTTTAAGAAGAAAGCAAAATAAATAAATAATTTAAAAGCTAGAAACAAATTTGAATTTAAATGGTGTAAATAAAAACACTATTGATAAATTAGTCAATGGTTGTCTACTGCGTTCTCTTCTCTTCTTTACAGACATTTGCTACATTTTTCTAATTCAACCTATAATTAAAAAACTTTTTTCTAATTCAAAACGATTAAAAAACTTTACACATCTCACTCAATATTTAAGTGTAGTAGCCAAATACACACAATATATATATATATATATATATATATATATATTGAGAATTGCAAAAAAAAAAAAATCATTCTATGTGTCACTTAATAATCTATGTCCTAGGTGTTGTGCTTTTTTAAATTCTACTTTTATAGTGTAAAAACGAGGACATAAATTGAAAATATAATACAAAAGGGATATAGACTATTAATGTATTAAAAAATGGACATTCCTCAAAATTTCCATATTCTTTTCCTTTGACTTTTTTTTTTATCTCTTCCCAAAAAAAATATATGAACTCATTTTTAGAAACTTTTTCTATTTGAAACCTTTTTAATTATAGAGTTTTTTAGGCATTTAACTAAACTTTTGGGTAATTTTTTAGGATTTAGCCATAGTTTCACGAAATTAGGGATTTAGCCATAATATGTAATATTTTTTGTAACATTTTACGTTTAAAACGGCTAATTGCTTAATTGGCCCTTTAATTATATGGGATTTAATTTTTTTAATGATACATATTCTTGAAACTAATATATATATATATATATTTGTATATTAATACAATGATAGTCTTGTGATGTTTTTACAAAAGTGTGTAGGTGTATTATAATAAAAATAAACTAAAGGATCCAAATAAAAAGATAGTTTTTATATGAAATGGCCTTCTATTTATGTTAGTTTTAAATATTTAGCCTGTTTTTACTTTTATTAGTAAAATAACCATACATTCGCGTCTGGATTTTTGAGACTGCAATCATTAGTTTTTTAATTCAATTTTTATTGTTTCTTGCAGACAATATTAAGTCATAAATTTTATTTCTTCGGTCATAAATTTTTAGATATTGACCTGATGACTATTTTACTAATATTTCGAAACATGGGCTATATTTCTAAACATAGATTGCAAAATAGCTAAATCCTTAATTGGCCCATAAAAAATTGGTTTAACCTACGTTGTTAAAGTAATGATACTATTAAAAAGTCAAACTTAAACCATATTGTTACAGTGAAATGTGGTTTGAATTTATATCCGAACGGATCCTAATAAAAATTATATAGTTGGTGTTATAAATTAATAAAAATTACTGGAGAACAATTGAATAAAGTAAAAGATAAAGATAGATAATGAGATAAACACACAAGAAATTAGAGAGTAATTTATAACATTATTCTCATTATCACTTGATATTATATTTTTGTGTGTCTCTATAAAAAACATATAAAGGTATCTATACTTGTATAATGTGTATAAAATAATGAAACAATATACTCTTGTTTACTGTAGGATTTTGACAAAATATCAATAATCAACTACTAAGAAAAAAAATTCAAAATAATCAATGGGTGACTTCCATCTAATTAAATCATAACACTCCCCCTTTGATATCACCTTACAAAGAATATATACTAGTTAATGTAAGCGTTGCTTTTAGGATCGATGACTGGCTCCACAGACTCGTGTGCTTTGTCCTCATTCGTATGCTTCTCGAGAAAGCTTCCGAGGAGGTCACTCATCTATGATTACTCCAAGTCAAACACGTTTCACTATGGAGTTTCTGAGTCTTGGACTATCGAAAAGAGATGCATCTTGTAAGTATAGGTAGTAACACCAAATCTTCTGACAGAGTTAGGATTTTGTGCTTTTGCTGTTTAATTTGGAGATTTTGAGTTAGGGTTTTGTGTTGGATTCAGGGATTTGGAGATTGTGTTCTGGTGTTTTTTTTTTTTAGAAAATAATGAAAGATGAAAATACAAAGATACAAAAATGAAACTAGATTTCTGATAAAAGTCAATAATCATTTTAGAATTTTTTCTATTTTGATAACGAGAAGATTTTATTTGATAGTATTAAAAACACATGATATAATTTGATATTTTCGAAAAAAGGCAAAGTTTTTTGAGGTATTTTATCAGTATATTGATTTGCTACTAAGGTGCAAAATGACACGAAAGTTCGGAGTGCGACTCTAACTTTTTTTGCTCTCCGAGCTGTATGACGGAATAGCAACTTTCCCCTTGTAGGGGCCTTCTCCAACCCTAGGGTTTTGCCATATCTCCTGCCGCCGCCACCATCTTTTATAGTCTTTTATCACTTTCCTAATCGTAGTAATTGGTCTTTCCATCCATTTTAATCCTAGTGTTCCGGCTGTCTTCCAGACTTATCGCTACCTTTTTAGAAAACTTTGTTATTTGGGGTTTTCCCTATCTTAGCTCTCTACCTTCTCTGTCCATACTCAATCTTCCTCTATCGTGTCCCTCTTTTGCGGCAACAAGTCATGGACAAACTTATGACCGATAATACAGGTAATCGGGCACAAGACCCTCAGAGCCGATTCCAGATAATAGATAACATACTGCACTAAGGTCATTTCTTGACCCCTTCTCCCCCGACGCCCTTAGCTATTGATCCGGATATAGACGAATCTTTATTCGCTCATATTCGAAATACGGGTCTCCTTAGAAAGCTCTATAGATCGCGCAACATGACGTTAGGTCATCTTAGAAGCCACATGCAATGCATCTGGTCTTTTGAAAAGACTTGGGTGATGAAGGAACTATGTCCACTAACTTTCTCCATTTGTTTGAAAAATCAGAGCATGCGAGGTATGTGTTATCCAACCATCCATGGACAATGAATGTTTGTCATATAAACTTTAGAGAATGGCCTGTTTCAGGTATTCAGTCTTGATAGAGAATGTTATAATTGTGGATATTTAGGACATGGTTCTTGAGGTTGCAAGAGTTCCAAAGCCATGATTGCTTCTTATTTTGGTATCGCAGTGCCTTTGTATGGACACTAGATCATAGCTGAGTCAAGCTTAGTCTCGTACTTCTCTGATTTGTCAAAGGAGCCTCTGAAAGATGCGGGGGAGGCTTTTGCGAAGATGAGCTTGTTACCCCAGTCAAAAATGGATAAACCTCAACTGCCCAATCTTGATTTCTACCTCACGGAAGGTTTTTCTCATAATGCGGTTGACACTTTGGGTGCCATACCAAAATCGGGAAATATAACACAACCCCTCCCGAAAAGTCGGCCTTCATACAGGAATAAACATGAACTCACCCATGATAAACCTGAGTTGGATAGTTAGAAGAACCTCACAGGGACCCCAATATTGGTGTTCCAACCAATTTGGAGTCTGAAATGTTGAAGTTTCATGATCATTGCCTCAACACATCATTGTCTTGGGAGATACCTCATAACATAGTGCTCTTCTCTAGAACTCTTCATTCTGTTACGGAGTCTATTCAAGTCCATTGGCCAAGTGAAAAAGAAGGTCTTGCTAATGTTTGCAATGCCTTAAATTCGCCCTTACCGAAGCAATCCATCATTGTGCTCAAAAGATCCTGCACTAAAATCTAAGAAGAGATTTCGGGATCGAAGAAGTGCAAAGCCTTGACTCTGATTTTTCCTGATCTTTCTAGCAGGGCTCTCTTGGAATTCCTAGATAGCACTGCTCCGGTGACTTACGATGAAATCCTTATAGCTCTAGAGAAGGAAAAATGAATTTTTGCTATCGGTACCCAATCACCACCAGTTCATAATAGGCCAAAACGAATCCGTTGACGCTCGCTCCGGGGGGTAGCGACTACTACTTCAACAAAAGTAAGCGGGAGGAGAACTTGAATGGAAATCAGATGCTTTTTTTTTTTTTTTTGTGAACAAGTCAACTCTACTAATACTGAGGACGGGGAGTCGGCCAATAATGTGCCCCTACCTCTCAATGATTCTACTTTCTTTGAACTACCGAGGCTTGGCTCGGCTACCTCGTAAAGTAATTTTAGCTTTGCGGGCCAATATCAGAAAATACAATCTAAAGATTGTATTTCTGATGGAGACTAAAGTTTTAGAAGTTGTAATGGAATATGTTTGGCGATCTTTGGGTTTCTTCCAATAGGTTTTTGTTGGATGGCTAAACAGGAGGCCTTTGCCTTTTTTGGAGAAAAGGAATGAATATTTCAGTGGACTGCATATCCTACTCTCTCATTAGTGGACGTGTCGATGCTAAAAGCACTACGAATTGGAATTTTTTTGCAGTTTATGGACCACCTATAGGAATTTAAGTGTTGAATTTTTTTTTTCAAATTTTGCTAAACTGGTTAATTCTCATGATAATTCATCGCTATGTTTTGGGGACTTTAACTTGGTACGATCACAAGCTGAAAAAATGGGAGGAAGAAAATTTATGCAAGCGGAATGAGCCATCCTTAATATTTTTCTTTCTTTTACAGGTGTGGTGAAAATTAGAACCTCTGGCAATTTGTTTACCTGGGCCAATAAACGGTCTTTGGGAGGCTTGGTTAAGGAGAAATTGGACAGAGCAATCTGTAGCTCATAATGGTATACCCGGTATCCTCATGTCGGTATTTTAATCTCCCTATCATTGATTCAGACCATTCACCTATCATCATTGATTTTCCAAGGACTCAGGTAATTTGAAATGTCCGTTTAGATTCTATGAGGCATGGATCCGCAATCTTTCTTGTCGTCAAGTTATTGAGGGTGCTTGAAATTCTTGATGGACGGGGTTTTAAAGCTTCCGCCTCTTGGAAAAAATCTCTAATACTAGTCGTGCTCTGCTTCATTGGAAGCGTTCTTAATTTGGCTCTTGTCAATCACGTTTAGATTATTTGAATCATAGCCAGCAAGCTATCCTAAATCAAGACCCATCACAAACAAACCTTGAAACAGAGGCAAATATTCAGTTAGAGATCTTAGAAACTTGGAAACGTTTGGAACTTATTTGGAAGCAAAAATCCTGACAACTTTGGCTCAAGGATGGGGACCGTAACACCCATTTTTTCCATGCTTTGACTATTATTAGAAGAAAGTCCAATCTTCTTCGGATACCTATATTCAATCTAGAAGGGATATTGGAAACCTTTTTAAAGCCCACTTCAAGAACTTTTCACTTCATCGTCCCATGTTTTCCTGGATGATCTGGACGGTCTAATTTCTAAGAAGATTTCAGATGAAGTGAATGAATCACTCATTCGTCCTCTTTCTAGGGATGAAATTAGAAATATAGTCTGGGAAATGCACCTTCTCAAAGCCCCAAGTACGGATGAAATGTCGGGAAGTTTCTACGAATTCCACTGGTCTATCGTCGGTGATCAAATTATAGACTTCTTGCGGGAATTTTTCAAGGAAGGCAAATTTGTTAAGGGAATTATTAAAAAATTTATAGCCCTAATCCCAAAAAAAGATGAATGTACTTCTGCTGATTATTTTAGACCTATCAGACTATCAGTCTCTGTAACTTTGCTTATAAAATCTTATCCAAACTCTAGGCTAAAAGAATTCGCACTATCCAGCCAAAGTTAACCACCCTATTTCAAGCAGCCTTTGTTCCCTGTAGATGGATTGCATGGAGTACAATTTTGGCTCAAGAATTAATCCACACCATCCGCTGCAAACAAGGAAAATGGGGTTTTATAGCAATTAAGCTCGATATGAGTAAAGCTTATGACCGTCTGGAGTGGAGTTTTATTGAAATAGTGCTCATTCTCTTTGGCTTTGATCCACATTTTGTAAAATTGGTGATGTTTTATGTGAAATCGGTCTCATTTCATAATCTCCTTAATGGTAGCCTTTTGACAACTTTCCAGCCCTTCTGCGGGATTCGTCAAGGACACCTTTTATCCCTTATCTCTTCGTACTTTTTTGTCAAGTCCTTTCAAGGATGTTGCTATGTAAATAGTAGAGGATCTTTGAATGACATCAACGCAACAAGATTAGCCCCACCGATTTCTCATCTGATGCTCCCTGATGATACATTATATTTTGTAGAGCTAGCTTGAGTAATGTGGAAAATATCATCTCATGCTTGCATTCTTCCTACAATTGGTCAGGTCAGCACTTTAATAGTTAGAAATCAGAGTTTGTTGTGTCCAAGAATAGCTCCCTGCTCTATCTCGATGGTTTAAGCAAGATATGGGAATGGCAAAAATGGAAAGCTCTACGAAGTATTTGGGCAACCTTTTATTTCTTTCAAAGGGTCTTTGTAATGATTTTGATTTCCTAAAAGAGAAAGCCCTACAATGGATTAAAGGCTGGAAAAAGCAAACTTGTGTCTAGAGCTGGGAGAACCACTCTCATTCGCTCTGTGATAACATCCATTCCGATCTACTCTATGAGTCCTTATGAAATTTCGACCAACATTTGCAAGCAACTAGATTCGACAATGTGTAAATTTTGGTGGAAGGGGAATCAAGATGGAAACAGATACCTGACTCTCAAATCTTGGGATAGGATATGCCAACCCAAGCCGTATGGGGGTTTGGGTACTAGAAAATTCAAAGACTTCAACAAAGCCTTTCTATCAAATTTTGCTTGGAAATTGGCGTTGGGAGAAGATGGACCTTCGATTTCCATCATTCCAGCAAAATATTGCACATAAAATTCATTTTGAAATTGTACTCCTAAGTTCATTGATTGTTCAATCTTAAAAGGTATTCTAAATACTCGAGATGCTATATGTTGTCAGTAATTTTTCGTCAGCAAATGCATCTTCGGGGGCGGAGTCTCCGAGGAACATTTAATGCGAGCACAAGCCTCCGATTCCAACAGCAAAGCAATGCCACGTCATCACATGAGCTTCCCCCGGATGAAGAATGGACGAGGATTGTCGAAGATGATCTTCGATCTTACACTCACGAAGATGAGCAGAGAAAACACCACTGAATGTGGTGTTGATTTTGTGACAAGATCCTCGGAGAGGGAATGACGGACAAGAAGGCCGCGGATCCTCGAAGATGATCTACCCCTGCGAAGCTAGCCTCGGAGAGGAAGTAAGAACTTCACTCAAGACGAATGGCTCGACCCACGAAGCTAGTGACCCCCGATCAAAGATGAAGTCTACGCGTATTAGTTTAGGTCTTTCTTTTGTTCCGCTTTTGTAGCCCCGATTGTGGGATATTCTGTAACTAACCTTGTAAGACTCGCGATTAATATAACCGTTAGGATATTTAATTTTCGAGTCTTCAGGGAGAAATAATCGCACCATTACTGAGCATTTAATTCATTAATTAAGCTCAATATTTAAGGGATCGTGTGTTATGCGTTTTCTTCTCCGAACCTTAACTCTTCGACTATAAGAGGGAAAGGGAATAACAGAGAAGGGGTGGTCGAAATTTCTGGTAATCGTATATTGATAATAAAAAAAACAGTGGACGTAGGTTATTACTCCGTAGGAGGGCCGAACCACTCTAAAATTTTCTGTCTCTTTGATTACTTTTCCGACCAAAAAATATTATTTCATTGCCGAATCACATCTTAGAGGGGTAGATCACGTCGTTGGTTCGAAATATACACCAACAGATTGGTGCTAGAGGAAGGAGGCCTTCTTCTAATTTTCTGGAAATTTTCATCTTGTTTGATCGGAGATCAATGGCGCCGATGACCAGACGCAATGGAAAGAGCCCAATGAGGCAATGACCTCCGAGTAAGAACTGCTCGAGGAAAGGCTACGGCACATGGAAGAGTCCATGGCGCAGATGAGTGGCCTAGTGGAGACTTTGGTGTGGAACCAAAGTCAGTCGTCGCTTTTTACGGACGTGGAGCAAGCAGATGTGCTTTGAGCGCGGCTCCAAGCAGAGCGGAAGACCGGAGGTCGGTAGCAACACAGCTGATCGGGATGACGATTCTATTGACGGGTCTGATGCTGAATCCCACAACCCCGGCAGCCGCAGGAATGCGACATTGGGCAAGCTCGTGGCCCGCACCAGAGGTGCACGGTCGTCGGTGGTCCGAGCCGGAGGCTTGCGATCGGCTCTCGAAGCAGATGAGGATTCGGCCCAGTTTGGGTCTGTCTTTGATAGATTGGGCACACTGTCGCGAGAGACAGCAAGGCGTGCTTCCGCACAACATGTGGTCCGCGATAGAGGCGCGCGACCACCGATGGTAGATCGATTGTCAGACTCCATGATGGATCAGCTATCACCGCCACCAGCAGACAGACCCTGTTAACCCAGGATTTCTTGCCCGCGGAGATCTAACGTCTCGAGGACTCCTTGATGGAATATCCCGCGGTAGTCTTTTGGACGGGGATTTCACTCCCCTTATCGAAGAGATTCTCAATGCCCCCATCCCCGATCGACTCAGGCCACCGAAGTAAGCCTGTTCGACGGGACCCAGGATCCTTCTGACCACTTGGGATCTACTCCTCATGAGCCCGCGCTTATGGCTATTCTGATGCCATCAAGTGCAGAATTTTCGATACCACCCTCTCGGGTAAAGCACGTAGGTGGTAGGTACCGACTTCCGGCCTACTCTATCGCGAGTTGGCAGGATCTGAGTGCGAGGTTCGCATCATAGTCCTTGGGGGGTCGGAGGCACCTCAAGAACCCAGTGTATCTTTTCCGTGTCAAGCAGAAGGACGACGAGACCCTTCAAGCATGACTGAAGCGATTCACCAAGGCCACTGTAGAGGTTGGGCATCTGTCTGATGATGCACTGCTGCTGACCGCAAACTCCGCGATTCGCGAGGATACTCCGTTTGCGTTTTCTATCAACAAGAAATTGCCGCAGACGTACTCTGATTTTCTGGATCGGGCCAGGAACTACATCAATGTCGAGGCCTTGACTTCGAAGAAGTCCGAGGCCGCAAAGACTTCCCGAGAGAACCCCAAAGGGGACCAACAGAAGGAGAAAAAGAGACCCGCAGAGACCCCCGCAGGTGGAAGCCAGCAGCTTCGCAATGAAAAGAAGCATCGCGACTCACAATTGGGGAACGAGGCGGTCTGAGATCATAAGCAATGGTACGGCACGTACCGCGAGTTTATTGCCTTGATCAAGAAGACCGTCGTCAACTCGTGAAGCAAATATGACTTCGGACCCCCGTTTCCAATAAAGAGGAAGGTCAGGACCCGCCCAATAGAGAGATCGAGGACGAGATCCATATGATCGAGGCTAAGATCCATATGATCGCGGGAGGCCTATATCCTTGGGGGGCAGACTCAGCGATTAATGAAGAACTATGCCCGAGAGGTGCGACAGAAGCCTTCCAAAGGTGTTTTTCTTCAAAAAGTCTGTAGAGTAGACTATAAACTCAAGAAGTCTACGGAGTAGACTATAAACTCAAGAAGTTTGCGGAGTAGACTATAAACTCAAAAAGTTTGCGGAGTAAACTATAAACTTGGTATATAAGGGAATAAACCGCGAAGCGGATGATTCCTAAAAACACTACCCTCGACTGCGTTCTTGCCCGTGAAGTAACGCCTAAGAAGACAAGAGGGCACCCGGGGCACCAGAATGAAATAGGTGCGCCCTATAGGTACTTCGAAGACGTGCGAGGCTAGAACGCGTGAGTCCGGAGGGCTTACGTAGGCTTTAATCGTTGAAGCTTCCTGCCACACAAAGGTTTTTCTTGTCAAATCTTAACCTGTTCAGGGGATTAACTTGTGAAATATTTGGCTGATTTTCTCCTAGAACCACTCTATGCTTCGAAGAAAATAGAAGACCTAGGAATGCTTAAAGGGGGAACCCCGAGATATGAAAGCCTTAGGAAAATTTTGAAAAAATTGGACTAAGCTTGATTGCTGAAGCATAAAAGTAAAGATGCCACACTCTATTCAGAAGCATCGGGGACCGATGCGAGTAATAGGGTACTTACAAATTTCGTCGTTTATTAGATTTGATCAAGTTCTTCCTTCAGAGAAGGAAACTTGGTTCGGGATAATCCTTCGGAGAAGGAAGAACCCACAGTGACTTAGAGCATCTTTCGAAGAAAAGTATGTTCGAGTTACGGTCTAATTAATCGCTTAATTTTCTTTAATTATGACCATCAGAGAGAACGTAATTTAGATAGGTTGTGATCCTCGAAGAGGACGCGACTTATGACTACATGATTGATCACGGAGGGACTCGATCGTGTTAGTCAAAGGCAACAAAGTGATACAGGTTAGTATTTGAACTTTTTATTTATTTATTTTTTTGCATCGTGTGTTTGTTTTGCAGGTAACAGCTACTTACCCTTATCGAAGATGATCGATGTTGAATGTCCTGACCTAGGCGTAGTTTGGGTCGGTACCGGAACTGACGGAGTCAGCTGCGGTGGAACATCTGACTCCGGAAGAGTCAGATCTTCCCGTTCCTCATGATCAGGGTTGAACGACCCGACCCAGGTGTAGCTTTGGTCGGTGTTGGAGCTGACAGAGTTAGTTTCGGTGGAACATCTGACTCCGAAGGAGTCAGAACTTCCCGTTCCTCTACAAAGAAATCCTACTCGACCAGAGAAGGATATTCTATCGAGGCAACAGGAGGATTCGGCGTAGCCGATGAATCACCTTCGCGGATGACTTCCTCCGCAGCACACAATGCATCCCGGCAACGTCATCAAAAGAGCCTCCCTCGGGAACTGTCATCGAAGGGGCCTCCGGGAGCGCCTGAGTCGTCTCGGACTCGGGGACGACCCAAGCCTCGGGAGTCGAAACATCCTCGCTCCTGGAGGGAGAAGGATCCGATAGAGCTACCTTCGAAGGAGCTAGCTCCAACTCCTTTGTCATCGTCTTCTTCTTCTTCCTCTTCACAGGCTCTGGAGAAGACTCGACCTTGACTTCTTCTATCGAAGATGGAGCAGGTACAACCGCGGGCTTAAGCAGAGCTAGCCTCTTTGAAGAAGAGGCAGCCTCCTTCAATTTTGAAGCCCCGGAGGAAGTAGACTTCTTCGTAGAAGAAGCAACACTCCATTCGGTCACAGTAGAAGATGCCAGGACTTTAGGCTTGGGTTTCTTCGAGGTCGTCATGTACGGACGTGGGCTTCCTCGAGGCCAGCAATAAAGAAGACAGAAAAGAGAGAAATAAAAATTCAAGTATGGAGCTCATTAGGGACATTATAGTTCCTCGGGACACTCTGGGCTCCCACGACAGAACTGTATGGTCAGGGATTTCGGAGAAAATTTCATCATGACCCGACGTCAGCAAACTGTGTAGAACAGAGGGAATCTCTTGAAGAGTGTCAGAGCATTAGGCACGATTCGTACCTTCGGGATTGGGGGGCAGATGTTATCAGTAATGTTTCATCAGCAAATGCAGCTTCGGGGGCGGAGTCTCCGAGGAACATTTAATGCGAGCACAAGCCCTCGATTCCAATAGCAAAGCAATGCCGCGTCATCACAGGAGCTTCTCCCGGACGAAGAATGGACGAGGATTGTTGAAGATGAGCAGAGAAAAAACCACCGAAGGTGGTGTCGATTTTGTGACAAGACCCTCGGAGAGGGAATGATAAACAAGAAGGCCGCAGATCCTAGAAGATGATCCACCCCCGCGAAGCTAGCCTCGGAGAGGAAGTAAGAACTTCACTCAAGACTGAGGGCTCGACCCGCGAAGTTGGTGGCCCCCGATCAAAGATGAAGTCCACGCGTGTTAGTTTAGGTTTTTCTTTTGTTCCGCTTTTCTAGCCCCGATTGTGGGATATTCTGTAACTAAGCCCGTAAGACTCGCGATTAATATAACTGTTAGGATATTTAATTTTCGAGTCTTCAGGGAGAAGTAACCGTACCATTACTGAGCATTTAATTCATTAATTAATCTCGAGATTTAAGGGATCGTGCGTTATGCGTTTTCTTCTCCGAACCTTAACCCCTCGACTATAAGAGGGGAAGGGAATAACGGAGAAGGGGTGGTCAAAATTTATGGTAATCTTATATTGATAATAAATATTAAAAAAACAGTGGACGTAGGTTATTACTCCGTAGGAGGGCCGAACCACTCTAAAATTTTCTGTCTTTTTGATTACTTTTCCGACCAAAAAATAGTATTTCATTGCCAAATCACATCCTAGAGGTGGGGATCACGTTGTTGGTTCAAAATATACACCAACACTATATGTAAAGGTTCTTGTTATATTTGGATTGAACCTTAAATTCCATAGACTGAATGGGGAGAACCTAGAGCTTCCTTCGATACTTATGACAAGTCTAGATTAGCGTAAAGAAAGTTGCAGACTTATCCTTACCAAATTCTAGGGATTGGAATCTTGATCTCCTCAACCAACTGTATGATCACTTTACCATCCAGCTGAATCTGAAACTCAGTGTATTACTAGCACCCTTACAGGATAAGCTCATATGGAAAGTAAATAAGGCTGGTTCTTTTTCTGTCAGATTCGTATATCGGGTCATTTTCTCTCTCTTTGCCTCAGAAAAGCTTCCCTTATGGCAACTGTTGGTGTAGAATTTAAACCAACGCCGTGATCCGTACCTCTAGCGTGTGATACGGCAATGAATAGTGGAAGTTTGAACGGAAAATAAATACCCGGGAATTTTTTAAGTGGTTCAACCCTCCGCCGGAGTAATAGTCTACGTCCACTGTGTTTATAGTATTTCCAAATTGGGAATTAACAGAGTAATTTTTTCCAACCCCTTTCCCCTTCTCCTTTCCTTCCTTTTATAGAAGTCCGGAAAGAAAGAGAGAGAGGAAAGTGCATTAAATGCGCCCCACCTAATCTCCCTTAAATCAGGGGATTAGGTGGCCTTATCCCCATCAACCATACCCTGCCCCAAAAACAGGGGGTAGGTTACTAACTAATCACCGCACGATTATCACAAGTAAGGCGTCTACAGTACATGTCAGAGGTAAATACCATCGGGAATGATCTCACTGCAGCTA
The DNA here is from genome assembly GCA_018132145.1 of Boehmeria nivea var. tenacissima. Lineage (NCBI taxonomy): Eukaryota > Viridiplantae > Streptophyta > Magnoliopsida > Rosales > Urticaceae > Boehmeria > Boehmeria nivea. Next base: position 5,077,810 of record CM030881.1, read on the forward strand.
CCTGTGCTTTATCCCTCGACCGGGGACCTCCCGGTCCGCGAGGAGTTCCCCGACTCTCCTGATCTTCCGCGAACATGAGGTTAATTGCGAGTTCCACTCGTCCCCGGGCTCAAGGGATCCCCAGCTCATCGGTCTCCCCTCGAGGACCTTGCTTCATGCCGAGGTCTACCTTCGGGGTTGTTTCTTCCAACAACCCTTGCAGATATAAGCGCGAGGTCGACCCGTGCTTGTTGGTGCTATAGACGTTAATACTCTTGCTGACGTGGCGAAGCTTCGTCGTCACTTGGACACTCTCCCCCGGAAGCTGCTCGTCTTCGGGGACGACACCCTCGATGATATATCCTCGGACGAAAACTAGCTTACAACATCTGTCCCCCAATCCCCGAGGACACGTGTCGTGCCCTCTGGAATTTCTTCCTGGGTACGTTTCTCTACTGAAACGCTGCGCCGTTTGAGTGACGGGCAGTTAATGCTCTGACACATTTTTCGGGGAATTTGCCTTTTTCGGTAACCTTGGATGACGTCAGGTAATAATTACCTCTCGTCGAACCCTTCCAACCGTTAGATGGCGATGGGAAGATTCCCATCCAACGGCTCGGGAGTGAGCTCGAGGTTCGGAAATGAAACGGCGCGAGATGAAACGACGCGAGATGAAACGACGCGAAAGGACTTCGCCCTTTTCGCCCTCTCTACCTATAAATCCTTTCTCACTTCCCTTTTTCAGAACTTTCGCTTTCTTCGCCATTTCTCAGAAAAATCTACGAGTCCAAGGCATTTCACGAGATTTACGACGTTCTCCGACGCTCTGCAACGCTGCGAATATACCGGAGTTTGAAGATTTTGCCGACGTTTCCGACCATTACCAGTAAGTCCTCCAACTCCACAGAACTCTTTCTTCTTTTCTTTCTTACGTGGGGTTTTACGGGGTGCCTTACTGGAGTTTTCGGCGTCCTCAGAAAAAATGTCTCACTCGACATCACTCTCTCCCGTCGCCGGATCTGAGTCCGCGCTGTCGCCTGTGCGTTCTGACCCTTCGCTCCGGGCTTCACCTGCGGCGGCTCCACCACCCTCTGCCTCGGCAACAGGGGCGAAGAAGAAGAAGGGAGGGAAGTCGACGAAGAATCCGGCCGCTCCTGATTCTTCTGCGGCGGCGACGGCAAGTCCTTCGGACCCTCGGGCGGTCGAGACGACGACAGAATCTTCGCACCCCGCCGTCGCCGCGGAGACTCGAGTCTCCAGCTGCTCCTGGAAGGACGTGGAACACATCCGGGAACAGTTTCACCTGCCGGAGGACATTGCCACCTGGGCGATGTCCAAGAGAGAGTGATCAAACCGTCCGCCCAGCTCCAGGGTAGCTTTCAACAAAGCTATCATGAAGCACGGGGCACGGCTTCCGCTGACCCCCTGGTCCGGGGGGTCCTAGTCCACTGGGGACTTGCGCCGAGCCAACTCAACTCCAATGCCTACAAGATAATGGCGGGGCTGCACATCCTGTGGAGGCTGTGGTTCGAGGCGGACATATCGGTAGAGGAGGTATGCCACCTGTACAAGCCTTCCTCCAAGAAATCCGAGGCCGGCTACTTCTTCCTAGCTCCGTGGGAGAAGAAGAAAATTATGATGACGAACTTGTCCTCTTCCTGCGAAGGATGGAAGGACAAGAACTTCTGGGTCGGGTAGAACTTTGACCCATGCGGCTCCATCCAGGGAACTCTGCCCATTCCGCGGGTCTACCAAGTTCCTGGTAAGTCTCCAGATTCTCAGTTTTCCCCTTCCCTTTTCGCATGCCGCAGTAATAACGCCTATGGTTGTGTGAAGACTCCTTCATTCGCACCCGCGTGACCGCGGAGCAAGAAGAGCGGATTAACATCGCTCTAGCCTACCCCGACGAGGCCAGAGACGTTCGGGCCCTTGTGAACAAGGACAATCTGATCGCCCATGGGTGGATCGGGACTCTTATGGAGCTGGACCCAGACCAGCTCCGTGGACAGAAGTCGGGCCCGAAGCAGCCCAAAATTCCTGCGAGGGCCCCCGAGGGTGCGACCACTTCCGCCCCATCGACGAGGAAGAGGGCGGCCACTTCCTCAAAAAGGCCCGTCGCGCCCAAAACTGCGGTTGCTCCACGCCCCCCGCCCTCCGAGGGGACCGAGGACGGAGAGGAGGCTTCAGAGACTCCGGAGGAGCCTCTGACTCGGAGGAAGCGATCGAGGACGGAGCCAGCGGCGGTTCCAGAGGTCACGAATGTCGCCTCTCAGGACAATGGCGTCCCTGGGACGACGCCCGAGGACGCTTCCTTGGGTGAGGCCGCTCGACGAGCGCTATCGGTCGCGGAGGAAATCTTCGGAGAACACCCGCCGACCGCTCCCAGCCCACCAACTAACCTGACTCGGGACCCGCTGCTGAGCGTGGATGACTTCTGGTGGAACACGCGAGTCCGAGTCCTTTGGAGGACGTTTCGCGGCAGCCGACGCCTCCTGCGGGAACCCCGTCGCGCGCTCCTCCAGGATCGCGACACACGGTCCCCATCGTCATCGACGACGGTAAGAGTTTATTCACGAGCGTAGAGTCTCTTTACGAATCCAGGTTCTTTATATGCCAGACTGACGTTAATCGCGCGTTATTATTTACAGATGAGTTTTTCGGGCTCCTGGGGGTCTCGCCATCGACGGGGACCTCTGACCCCGTGGCTCGTGCTCCTAATTCTCCCGCTAGGGATAAGTCGAAGGGGAAGCAAATCGCAGACGTGTCTTCTTCTCCTTCGAGACCCACGCCCAGGCGGAGAGCAGAACCACTCCAGAAGGTGCCGCGGGACCATCCTTCAGAACCCCAGACCCAGAAGTCCAGACCAGCGGGTCGACCTCGCGAGGCTCTCCCGACCGTACGATCCCAATGAGGGATCCCTTGGAGGAGTTCAGAGTTCCTTCTGCGGGAACCTCTTTCGGCGAGGGGTCGCACACACCCTCGGGGGCATTTCCCTGGATGCCAGAGCTTGGTCCGCTGCTGGATGAACTCTGGTCCGAAGAGAGCTTCAAGAGGGTCTCCGAGGAGCCTCTCCAAGTCGGGAACCGAGATGGGGTGCGGCTTTTTGTGCAGGTAAGAACCGACAAACCGCTTCGTTTTCTTAATTCTTCTTCTGCTAACAGCAGTTGGTTTATGGAGGCATTCCTATCCAACTTCCTCTACTCCCGCAGGACCGAGGCAATTTATGCCCAAGGCCGGGACGCTCCGCTCCAGCTCCGAGACGAGAAGGAGAAACTTGTGGCCCAGCTTCATGAACTCCGAGCTCAATCGGAGTTGTCCAACAGAATGATGGACCATGCTACCCAGAGCAAGGTGAAGTCAAGGGAGCAGCGAAGAGCCTTCGTGGAGGAGACATCTAAGCTCCGAGAGGAGTTGGAGAAAGAGAGAGGGGCCCACGCAGAAACCAAGACCCAGCTCGAGCTGGAGCTGGCTCAGGCGCGGTCCCAACAGTCGGAGGCGTGGAACGCGCTGGAGGAAGAGCGCCGAATCCGTGAGGAGAGCACCCTTTCGGAGAAGGCCGCGTTCGATGCTGCTCTCGAGGAGGAGAGGAATTTGAGAGGCGCGGCAAAGTCGAGGATTCAAGCCCTCGAAGGAGAGCTCAAAGAAGAGCGAGGGGACAAATGGCGGATCGAGGCTGACCTCAACGGGGCCAGAGCGCGAATTCGCTCCGCGGTGGCCGACTTCAAAAATAGCCCCGCATTTGAGAATCTCATAGAGCTGAGGAGACAATAGTGGCTCGCCGACTTCCATCAAAGCGTGGGGTATCGGAACGAGATCACGCAGGCCATGGTCGAAGGGGCCAACCGAGCGTTGGATAGGCTCAAGGCCCTCCACCCCAAGTGGAATTTTGTTGAGGAGATTCGCCGCGAGATGCTGCGCCCTCCACAGCAGCCTCCGCCTTAGAGTCTTTTGTATAATAATATCTCTTTTTTTTTTTTGTTCGGGGTCCTTATCTTGGACGCCCACCTTTTGTATAATTTTCCACAATTAATAAAGGATTTGATTTCCCCATTATCGTTTAACTGACTAAATCCCTCTGGGATCTAATAACTAGTTCGTTAAACGACAGTCCCTTCGGGATCCGATCAATTAACTAAATCCTTCCGAGGTCTAATAACTAATTCGTTAACTGACAGTCCATTCGGGACTACATACTCTCTTCGAGGGTATGTATAATGAGTGACCTCTTATTTTCCACGCTTTGGCCTAATTTTTTAGAAATTAGTCTGCCTCGGAATTCTTCCTTTGAGCGTGCCTAGTTCTTCCATCTTCTTAGAAGAAAAGAATGGTTCTAGGAATAAGTTGGTCTGACTTCCCAAGTTAGTCTCCGAACAGGTTCCCTTCTACGAAGGAATAACCCTGACAAGAAAAACCTTTGAGGTAGGAAGTCTCAATAAGTAAAGCCTGTGTGAGCCCTTCGGAACTCACATGTTCTAGCCTCGCTCGCCTTCGAGGTACCTATAGAGCGCATCTATTTTCTTTCTGGTACCCCGGATGCCCCCGGCTTCTTGGGCGCTTCGCGGCCGAGAAGACAGGGTAGTGTTTTTAGGATTTATCCGCTCCGCGGTTCTATCCTTTATACACCGAATTTATAGTCTACTCCGCAGACTTCCAATTGAACGTATTTGGAAATACAAAATACATATTTTTTTTATAAATAGTTTACAAATACACATATGAGTAGAATTACAAAGAAATAATATTACAAGTTAGGTGAGCCTACTGGTAATATTTCTTGAGATGCTCCGCGTTCCAGGGGAGTCTCACCGGGATCCCGACGAGATCCGCGAGTCGGTACGCTCCCGATCGTAAAACCTCGGTGATTTGATAAGGCCCTTCCCATGTGTACCCAGTGCCCCCGCTGAAGCCTCCTTGGTGTTCTGGAATACTTATCTGAGGACGGTGTCCCCGACCTTGAACCTTATTTCCTTCACCTTAGAGTCGTAGTACCTCGCCATCCGTTGCTTCTGGGCCTCCATCCGGATCCTAGCAACTTCTCGCCGTTCTTCGATCATATCCTGCTCCGCGGCAAGAAGTAAATCGTTGATCGTTTCATCAAAATTTTCGTAGCGAAAAGATGGGACTTTTACTTCTGCCGGGATCATCGCTTCTGTGCCATAAGCCATGGAGAATGGGGTTTCTCCAGTGGCCGTGCGGGCCGTAATGCGATAGCTCCAGAGGACCAGGGGTAGCTCCGCTGCCGACCGTCCTTTAAGTGCGTCGAGTCGTCTCTTTAGAGTGGTCTTGATGATCTTGTTGACGGCCTCGACTTGGCCATTGCTCTGCGGGTGGTATGGCGCGGAGAAATCTTTATTGATGCCGAACTGATCACAGAGGTCCCTCATGCGCTGGTTATCGAACTGAAGGGCGTTGTCCGAGACCAAGGAGTGGGGTATTCCGAACCTGTAGACGAGGTGCTCGCGGACGAACTTAGTCAGATTCTTCTCGGTGATAGTGGCCAAGGGAATTGCTTCAGCCCATTTGGTAAAGTAGTCTACTGCTACCACGGCAAACTTGAGCCCTCCGGGCGCCGTGGGCAGTGGCCCGATTATGTCGATTCCCCACTTCGCGAAGGGCCACGGGCAGAAGATGACGGTGAGTCGTTCCGGGTGAGCTCGAATGAGTGCAGAGTATCTCTGGCACTTGTCGCACTTCCTCGCATATTAGGTAGCATCTTACTTCATTGTGGGCCAATAGAATCCCTGCAACAACGCCTTGTGCGCGAGTGATTGTACTCCCGAGTGGTTCCCACAGACTCCGTCGTGGATTTCACTGAGAACTCGCTTGGCTTCTTCGTCGTTGAGGCAACGCAGCAACGGGGTCGAGACCCCCCCTCTTGTAAAGCTTGTCGTTCAGCAGCAGGTAATGTTCGGCATGATACTTGACTTTTCGCGCCAGGTCTCGATCCTCGGGCAGTTTGTCATCCTTCAAGTAGATAACAATATCGTCCATCCACGAAGGTTGAGCGCCGATCGCCTTTACTGAATTCTGCTTTGTAATACTGGACTCTGTCACAATTTCGACCGGGACCAAGCGAAGGAGCTCCATATCTCGGCTGGTAGCCAATTTTGTTAGGGCATCAGCGTTCGCATTATCTTCACGGTCAATGTGCTTCACTTCGTACTTCGGGAAGTCTCGTAGTTCGGCCTTAACCTTCTCTAGATACGCGGCCATTCTATCATCGCGGGCTTGAAATTCGCCTAGAACTTGCGAGACCACCAGCTTCGAGTCGCTGTAGACTACAAGCGATTCTACTTGAAGTTCTTTGGCGAGTCTTAGGCCGGCGAGAAAGGCTTCGTACTCAGCCTCGTTGTTCGAGGCCCTGAAGGCAAATCGCAATGCGCTGCTGATTCGATGATTCTCGGGACAGACGAGCATGAGCCCGCCCCGAACCATTCTCGTTCGAGGACCTATCGACGTAGAGCTTCCACTTCGGGGGTCCGGTCAGTCCATCTCGATCCTCTTCCGAAGGAAACGTGAACTCGGCGATGAAATCGGCTAGCGCTTGTCCTTTGATCGTCGTCCGCGGCTGGTACAGGATGTCGAACTGAGTCAATTAGACAACCCATTTGACAAGTCTGCCCGAGGCCTCCGGCCTGCGCATGACTTGTTTCATCGGATGATTGGTGAAGACTATCACCGGGTGAGCCAGAAAGTAGTGGCGAAGCTTCCTGGTAGAGACGACGAGGGCAAGAGCTAGTCACTCCAGCTCAGGATACCTTAGTTCGGCGTCGAGAAGGCGTTTGCTGACGTAGTAGACTGGTACCTGCACTCCATCGGCTTCCTTGACCAGCATCGAGCTAACTGCATGCTTGGATACGGCGAGGTAAGCGAAGAGTTTTTCCCCCGACAATGGCTTAGCTAGAATTGGGGTATGACCGAGGTAAGCCTTAAGCTCCTCGAAGGCTCGTTCGCATTCATCGGTCCACGCAAATTCTTTACTGCCGCGGAGAGCATTGAAAAAAGGGACACACCTGTCAGTTGACCGAGACACAAACCTGTTGAGTGCTGCAATGCATCCGGTAAGCTTCTGGACTTCTTTTCCTCTCCGAGGAGGCCTCATGTCAATAATAGCTTGGATCTTCTCAGGGTTAGCTTCTATTCCTCGTTGGCTCACCATGAAGCCCAAAAACTTGCCCGTCCTAACCGCAAAAGTGCACTTATTTGGGTTGAGCATCATGTTGGTCTTCCTGAGGATGGAGAAGGTCTGATCCGGGTGCTCGACGTGGTCTTGTGCTTTCGCACTTTTGACCAACATGTCATCAATGTAAACTTCCATCGAGACTCCTGAAGCTGAACGACGTCGTTTTCCAAGCGCGAAAGGTTCCGAAATTCCTCCAAAATTAGGTCAAACTTCGTGCTCTATAAATAGAACACAGTTTGGACGAAGAAAGGGGACTTGGACGAAAAAAAGAAAGACTTTTGAAAAGGAGAAACTCAAGAGAACAAGAAGAAGAAGACTGAGCGTTCATCGGAGCTGAAGAATTCGCGAAGATCATCGATTTTCAGAGTTTTTCTTACTCTTATTCTCTTTGTATCTTCTTCTCATTTAATTCTATGTTATTCATGAACTCTAGAATTTATTCTTTGATGTACATAATTATGAGAGGCTAGATCTCTCTGTCTAGGAGAGATTGGCTGAACTCGATGTTGATTCTTTTCAATCTTAATTAATAAATTTCTGCAATATTCAGTTTATATGATTGTGTTTCTTGCTGGTTTATTTTATTTTCTGTTGCAATTGAAAGATTGAATAGAAGAATTTAGGTTTAATTTAATTAAACTCGAAAGAGGAAATTGAGTTGAATCGGGAATAGTAAGAACACAACTTAGACATCATAAGGACCGAGAGGTGATTGATAGTCTAGGTAGTCTAGGTATAAATCGTAGGGACCGAGAGGTGATCGATTTAGAACTATAAGAGCTGAGCGTAATTGTAGTTAATTCTAGCAAACGGACGCGTAAGTTAGGATTAAATGCACAATTAGGTCTATATGCGAAAGCTGCGACGTAATTAATAATCTCTTAGACTAGTATAGAACTGAAAATTGTGGTGACGAGTTAGTAAAGGATTGAATTGAGGAAGCATCGAGGGAAGCCAATCGACCCTAGCGTTTAGTTAATTGAGTGAATCCGTGCAATTTAGTTCTTGTCATTTTAATTTAATTACTTTGTTTATTTTAATTTATAACATTCATCTAAATTTGATTTCTAGACATAGTAGTTCTTTAGTAATAGTAGTAATTAGACCTAGGCAATTGTTCTCCGTGGGACGATATCCGGACTCTTTTGTCCACTTTATTACTTGAATGACCCGTGCACTTGTGGTTAGCATTAATTGATGTACGTGAAGGCCATCTCACTTTGCGAGTAAACGGTGAAGAGGTGAAGTTTAACATCCCTCAGGCTATGGAATTTCCATCTGAAGAACCCTCGTGCAAGCGAATTGAGGTGTTAAAGCCATGTGCAGAAAAGTATTTTCAAGAGTTGATTCATACGGACCCGTTGGAGAAGTGTTTGAGCGAGTCCTTATCAGAGGTAGATCTTGACAAAGAAACTCCAACTTGTGTCGATGGAGTGATTGAGACGCCCTGGAAAACAAAGACGATGAGACAGTGATTGAGGAGGAAGTAAAGACTTCAGACGGTCTAGTGTTGAAACAACTGCCAGAACACCTCCGCTACTCCTTTTTGGGTGATGATGAGACGAAGCCAGTGATTATCTCATCTGACTTAACTCAAGAAGAAGAGCAAAAGCTTCTTGAGGTCCTTCGCCAACACCAATCTGCCTTCGCATGGTCGATCTCAGATATAAAAGGAATCAGTCCCTCGATCTGTATGCATAAGATTTTAATGGAGGATGACTACAAATCCACTATTGAGCATCAGCGGCGGTTGAATCCAGCAATGAAAGAAGTAGTAAAGAAAGAGGTTTTGAAGTGGTTAAACGCGGGGTTCATATATGCAATCTCAGACAGTTCTTGGGTCAGTCCAGTTCAAGTTATTCCGAAAAAGGGTGGCATGACAGTGGTGAAGAATGAGAAGAATGAGCTAATTCCCACTCGCACCGTGACAGGATGGCGTATCTGCATTGACTACAGAAAGTTGAATAAGGCTACCAGAAAAGACCACTTCCCTCTGCCTTTCATTGATCAGATGCTTGACAGGTTGGCTGGCCACTAGTATTACTGCTTTCTAGATGGATACTCCGGGTATAATCAGATTGCCATAGCTCCTGAGGACCAAGAGAAGACTACATTTACTTGCCCGTATGGTACATTCGCCTTTCGCCGCATGCCATTCGGCCTCTGCAATGCTCCTGCCACATTTCAGCGTTGTATGATGGCTATCTTCGCGGATTTGGTTGAAGATGTCATGGAGATCTTCATGGATGACTTCTCTGTTTTTGGCTCTTCTTTCGATCATTGTTTGACCAATCTGGGTATGGTGCTGAAAAGATGTGAAGAGAAGCAACTGGTCTTAAATTGGGAGAAATGTCACTTCATGGTTAAAGAGGGCATTGTTCTGGGCCACAGAGTTTCAAAAGATGGGTTGGAAGTTGATCGAGCCAAAATATCTACGATAGAACATCTACCACCACCAGTGAATGTAAAGGGCATTAGAAGTTTTCTGGGTCATGCTGGCTTCTATCGTCGATTCATCAAGGACTTCTCTAAAATAGCTCGACCATTGTGCAATCTCTTAGAGAAGGATGCGCCGTTTGAGTTTGGTGAGTCATGTCTACAAGCATTCAACATTCTCAAGGAGAAACTGATTCAGGCACCGATTATGGCAGTACCAGATTGGGGGTTTCCATTCGAAATTATGTGTGACGCCAGTGATTTTGCCGTAGGAGCCGTGTTGGGTCAGAGGAAGGATAAGGTGTTTCGAGCTATTTATTATGCTAGCAGAACGTTGAACGAGGCTCAAGGAAACTACACTACAACTGAGAAAGAAATGTTGGCAGTTGTGTATTCTTGTGACAAGTTTCGAGCCTACACCATTGGATCGAAAGTTGTAGTATTCACTGATCATGCCGCCATCCGTTATTTGCTAGAAAAGAAGGATGCCAAACCTCGTCTCATTCGATGGGTACTTCTCTTGCAAGAATTCGATATGGAGATCCGTGATAAGCGTGGGGTAGAAAATGTTGTGGCTGACCATCTGTCGCGTCTCGAGGGCACAAGAGAAAATTCTGAAACCTCACTTATACACGAGTAATTTCCGGATGAACAGATAATGGCTATACATGACTACATCCCATGGTTTGCGGATTTTGTGAATTACCTTTCCTGTCATGTGCTTCCTCCTGATCTGACAACACAACAACGCAAGAAATTCCTCCTTGATGCCAACTATTACCTTTGGGACGAGCCTTTCTTGTTTCGGCGGTGTTCTGACCAAGTCATCCGTCGTTGTGTTCCTGAAGAAGAGTTCCTCGATATCCTATATCATTGCCACTCCGCACCATATGGAGGACATTTCGGGGCCATTCGCACAGCTCATAAGGTGTTACAGTCGGGTTTTTATTGGCCATCATTGTTTAAGGACCCCCATGCTTTTATTATGAGTTGTGATAGATGCCAACGGACGGGTAACATATCCCGACGACATGAGATGCCATTAACCTCCATTCTCGAAGTTGAAATATTCGATGTTTGGGGTATTGATTTCATGGGACCATTCCCTCCCTCTTTCGGGAATCTATACATTTTGCTAGCCGTGGACTACGTCTCCAAGTGGGTGGAAGCGGTAGCAACAACAACGAATGATGCGAAGGTGGTGGTGAAGTTCCTTTCCAAGAATATCTTTACTCGATTCGACACCCCCCGAGCTATTATTAGTGACGAAGGTACACACTTCTGTAACAAGGTGTTCGATGCCACAACGGCAAAGTATGGGATCAAGCACAAGAAAACACTAGCCTACCATCCTCAAGCAAATGGCCAAGCGAAAGTGTCTAACAGAGAAGTGAAATCGATCCTGGATAAGACGGTACAATCCAACAGAAAAGATTGATCGACAAAGTTGGATGATGCACTATGGGCCTACCGAATCGCTTTCAAGACACCTATAGGAATGTCACCGTATCGGTTGGTGTTTGGAAAGGCCTGCCATCTACCAGTGGAGTTGGAACACAAGGCATATTGGGCAATCAAGAAGCTCAATTTCGATTTGAAATCCGCCGGTGAAAAGCGTCTTCTAGACTTGAACGAGCTTGACGAAATGCGTCTTGAGGCTTATGAGAGTGCTCGTCTCTACAAGGAAAAGACAAAGCGATGGCACGATAAAAACTTAGTCCGACGGGAATTCGAAGAAGGTGCGAAGGTCCTTTTGTTCAATTCACGCCTTAAACTCTTTCCAGGTAAGTTGAAGTCCCGATGGTCGGGACCATTCACAGTGGTTAAAGTGTTTCCCCATGGTGCCGTTGAAGTAAAAAGCGACGACGGGGCGACTTTCAAGGTGAACGGTCAACGACTCAAACCGTACATGGGCAATGAAGTTCGCCAAGTGGCTGTCATTACATTCCTCGGATAAAGAGATACAGCGTCAAGATGGACGTTAAACGGATCGGCTTCTCGGGAGGCAACCCGAGCCGTATTTTATGTTTTCGCTTTTTAAGTTTTGTTTCTTTTTGTTTTTATTTTATTTTATTTGCATTTTTATTGTTTTATCTTCATTTTTTAGTTTGAAGTTCGATATGATTGCTAATAAGTTTGTTTTTGATTTTCAGATGAAAAAAAAAAAAAAAAATTTAAGGCCGAGCCATCGCCGATCGATCGGGAGGAATACGTTGATCGATCGCGAGAGAGACACTTTCGACAGAAAAACATCAAGCCGATCGATCGCAGACTCTGCTGCGATCGATCGCGAGAGAGCCGATCGATCGCGAAACGAGGGCCGATCGATCGGCAAGGCGCAAAAAGGTCTGAAACGCTGCGTTTCACTTCAGTTCGAGGGTTTTTAACATCCCCACTTCGCCAAACACCACTACATCTCTCTCTCTCTCTCGACCCCGCCGATCGTTCCTCTCGCCCCCTTCCTTCTCCCTCACAACCATTCGACCAAACACTCCACCGATCTCTCTCTCCTTTCTCCTTCACCCAAACACAGTCGAGCGCTCTCTCACCCTTCCACCGCGAGCGGCTCAGCCCCCGCCGTGCCCTCCTCGCCCGCTCAGCCTCACCCCTCGCAAAGCCAGCGTCTCGAGCGCAGCCCCGCCCTCAGCCTCGCGTCTCTCTCACCTTCCGCGCCGCTCAGCCTCGCGTCTCTCACACTCTCGCCGCGCGCCGTCGTTACCGCTTACACCACCGGCTGCTTCTCGCTCTTTTGAGGTTTGCCACTTTTCTTCTCAGTGCACCTTGGTTGTCGGCAAGCTTTGGTTGGTTGGGTTGTGGTACTTTGTTTGGATTAATTCTGCTACATTTGTTCTGCGGGGTGGGCGTAGTGACTCTGGTGCGTTATTGGGTATTTTCGCTTTGTTTTGCTGGTCGTAGTGCGGTTGTTTTGCTGGTCGTATTGCGGATTTGTTTTGCTGGTCGTGTCTGCGGCTTTGTTCGAGTGTGGTTATTTGTTGTGATTGTTGCGTTCGATTTTCCTCCCCGTCATGGCTAAGAGAAAGACTAGAGTGCCGGCCGAGATGGTGCGTCGCCCCGCTGTGGCCTTTTCTCAGGTTTTTGTCAATGCAGATGCCGAACGCCTCTATAAACACTTTGTGCAGTCTGGCCAACCAACTCACGTGGAGTGCGACTTCGCGCCCGAGCCCAGCGACGGTCATCTGCAGGCTCAGATACGCCGGCTCGGCTGGCAACGGTTGTGCGACCAACCTTGCGCAGCCAATGTGGTCGTGGTCCGGGAGTTCTACGCCAACGTCCACTTCAACAGACCGGGCAATGTCGTGTTAGTTCGAGGCAAGGACGTGTCCTTCAGCTCGGATACCCTACGGAGCGTCCTCAACCTCCCCACGGTAGCGGATGACGATTTCTATCGCTTACTACATGAGGGTGCCGATTATGAGGCCCTTTTGCAGGAGATGGGTTTCCCAGGCTCCCATTGGTCTTATTCGGCCTCCAACCCGACCAAGCCACTGCATGTCCGTGCCAACACGCTCAACCGCTTCGCGCATGCATGGTATCACCTCATCCGCCATAATCTTATGCCGACCTCCCAGCGATCGGAGATTACAACAGACCGCGCCCTCCTCACCTACTGCATCTGTTCCGACCGCTCCGTCGACGCTGCCACGATCATCAAGGACTCCATCTGCCATCGGGCGAATCTGGGGCAGCACCCGGCATCACTCACTCATCCGATCCTGATCACCCACTTGTGTGCTCAGGCCGGTGTGCCGATGAGCGATGAGGAGATGACATTGGGGCCGAAGAAGTTTAACCACGACAGCCTGATGAGATTTGAGCAGTGGCCCGGCGGTACCCCCGACCCTGACGGGATGGGCTTTGTGCCTTTCCCTTATCAACCTCCGCCCCCGCCACCACCCGCAGCCCCACCGCGCATTCGGCACATGAACATGATCCCGACGCAGAACATCGACAGGGGAGTTGATGAAGAACGAGAGCGCCGCCAAGCAGCGCGTCGGTCGCGTCGCCAAGTCCAGCCGGGCGAGGGCTCCTCATCCAGTGCCCCACCACCAGAGCCCCATTCATTCGACTCCCTCGCCGCGCTGATGACTCAGGGTTTCGAGACCCTGCGGTTGGGTCAGGAGTCTCTACAGCTGGGTCAGGCTAGCCTCCTTCGCTGGGTGTCCGACATGCAGCAGCGCCAGTACCACCTCGCCCAGCATGTGCACAACCTGGAGGTGGACCTGCAGCATCAACCACGGGAGCCATTCCCCGAGTACCTCTTGCAGCCATACCGCAGCCCGTCCCCGGACCGACCCGACATCGAGTGGGAATCATGGCCCGAATAGGCCCCCCTTCCACCGCCTTATTTGAGACAGTGAGGACACTGTCTATTCCAAGTTTGGGGGGGTGCTTTCCATTGCCGCAGCAACCCGATCGAGAAGAGGCACAATTTCTATCTTTATTTTTTTTATTAATAGTTGTATTTTAATTATTGTTGAACTATCTAGTTTTCATTGTCATTTACTTTATTGTTAGGTTATTAGGTTTAATTTTATGTAGCTTGTTTTCATTGATGCATGTAAATAAACTTGGCTATTTTATGAATTCTAACGAAATGTTTAGTGTTTCTTTCATTTGTTCAATGGCGTGAGTCGATGATGAGGACTGGCACGAAGTCGAGTCCTGCGTTGTGTCGTAAGTTTTTCCCCTTTTTTGAGTATAACATTGATAGTAAACTTAGGATTTGGTTATTTCACGTTCCACGCACGTAATATTTCTCCTGAAATTCGACTGATGAATGTATGCAATAGAAGTTCTTTCTGATAATGCTTGTTCGAAATCTCTAGAACCCGACCTTAGTTGCTTTTCGAGGCGAAATCCTAGTAACAAGAACTTGAGGAAATGATTAAGGCCATCATTTGGACCGTTTGATCCTAAATAGCACACCTTGGACAACATATCTTTGCACCCATAGATTTGAGCCTATAACCACCATTTATTTCAGATTTTACCAACCTATGACATTTACACACCCACTAGCCTTACATTATCCACAATCACCCTTGTTCACCTAGACTGCAATGCTTAATTTTGTATGAAGGAGAGTGATTATGTTAACAATATAGAGCCTAAAACCAAATTTCGTTACCTGTATCAACAATAAAAATATTGGAAAAAAAAAAGTATCCAATGTTCTAATTTAACAAGGGTAGTCAAAACGAAGTTTGGGGGAAGGGTGGTTTGGTGTTCTGGTAATCGGATGGAAAAATTGAAAGGAAAAGAAAGTGTAAAAAGATTCAGTGGTGTTGCCGTAAAGGCATGGGTTTAGGTGAACATCTAGCTTAAAATTTACCTTCAACCTACCTTAGCCGAGGCCGCAATATTACAAGCCGAAAAGTCCTTTTGATCCTCAATTACTTGTGATCTACATTAGTGGAGATTAGCGACGGGTTCGGGCTTATGGTGATTCTCTTCGGTATGAACCGTTAAGTCTTCTTGAGCATGCAGTAGTCGGTTGGATGAAAGAGGAATCGCACACACACACTTGAAAGGCCATTTCCGAGGTAAGCTTGATCTATAAAAACTCTAGTTGGATGAGGACTTCGATACTACAAGGGAATCGGTGAAATATCCCTGAGAACTATCCATGCCATACACGATAAAGAATCCAGATGTTGAAATTAGAATCATACATTGCTTTGTTTTCATTTAGGATTATTTTTCATTTAGGATTATTCATTCATTCATTCATTCATTCATTTATTCATGTTTAAGATAGGAGTCATGCATCATAGAATTAAAATTTGTGCTTCATTGTTGCTTGAGGACAAGCAATGATTCAAGTTTGGGGGTGTGATAAGTGAGCAAAATACTCACTTATATATCGCAAATTCGGGCTTGAATTGTTGTTTAATTCCTCAAGTTTAGGTTATTTAATGAGTTTTGTGAGTGTACAGGTGATTTAAGCACAAGTACGGAAACCGAGGTGAAAAAGTACACAAAACGGAACATTTTGGAGCAAAGGAAAACGAGACCACATAGACAGAGCCATCGCCGATCGATCGCGGCTCATTAGCCGATCGATCGGCAACAGTTGCAATGACGAGCCAAAAAAGGCAGAGGAATCGCCGATCGATCGCGGCTCATTAGCCGATCGATCGGCCGAATTTTCAAGCAACGCAACGAAAAGGCAGAATGAATGCCGATCGATCGCGGCTCATTAGCCGATCGATCGGCTCAACTACGCGAAGTCAACCAGAAGCATCGCCGATCGATTGTGGAATTAAAGCCGATCGATCGGGAGCCACAATTCCTGAGAACGCGTAAGCGCCGATCGATCGCAAGTTAAGCGCCGATCGGTCGGCCAGACCTCCTGAAGCTGAACGACGTCGTTTTCCAAGCGCGAAAGGTTCCGAAATTCCTCCAAAATTAGGTCAAACTTCGTGCTCTATAAATAGAACACAGTTTGGACGAAGAAAGGGGACTTGGACGAAAAAAAAGAAAGACTTTTGAAAAGGAGAAACTCAAGAGAACAAGAAGAAGAAGACTGAGCGTTCATCGGAGCTGAAGAATTCGCGAAGATCATCGATTTTCAGAGTTTTTCTTACTCTTATTCTCTTTGTATCTTCTTCTCATTTAATTCTATGTTATTCATGAACTCTAGAATTTATTCTTTGATGTACATAATTATGAGAGGCTAGATCTCTCTGTCTAGGAGAGATTGGCTGAACTCGATGTTGATTCTTTTCAATCTTAATTAATAAATTTCTGCAATATTCAGTTTATATGATTGTGTTTCTTGCTGGTTTATTTTATTTTCTGTTGCAATTGAAAGATTGAATAGAAGAATTTAGGTTTAATTTAATTAAACTCGAAAGAGGAAATTGAGTTGAATCGGGAATAGTAAGAACACAACTTAGACATCATAAGGACCGAGAGGTGATTGATAGTCTAGGTAGTCTAGGTATAAATCGTAGGGACCGAGAGGTGATCGATTTAGAACTATAAGAGCTGAGCGTAATTGTAGTTAATTCTAGCAAACGGACGCGTAAGTTAGGATTAAATGCACAATTAGGTCTATATGCGAAAGCTGCGACGTAATTAATAATCTCTTAGACTAGTATAGAACTGAAAATTGTGGTGACGAGTTAGTAAAGGATTGAATTGAGGAAGCATCGAGGGAAGCCAATCGACCCTAGCGTTTAGTTAATTGAGTGAATCCGTGCAATTTAGTTCTTGTCATTTTAATTTAATTACTTTGTTTATTTTAATTTATAACATTAATCTAAATTTGATTTCTAGACAAAGTAGTTCTTTAGTAATAGTAGTAATTAGACCTAGGCAATTGTTCTCCGTGGGACGATATCCGGACTCTTTTGTCCACTTTATTACTTGAATGACCCGTGCACTTGCGGTTACAAATTCGCGTGTGTTTTCGAGCGAACACTATAGTCGATATCAATCGAATGTTTCTTGGACCAGTATAGTATCCCCCTATACGAAGAAGGCCAAGAGACTTCGCTACATTTATTCAAAGATTGCTCGTTCGTGCGCAACCTCTTGTTGGGAACATCTATGTCTCTTCAAACTAATAGTCTCCCATTCCAATCCATCATCGAATTGGCTGGATTTAAAGAAAAATCAGGATGTAGAGGGTTTTTTATGCTTAATTGGGCGTCTTGCAAATTCTATATGGCATTGCCGAAACCAGCTTCTTGTATAGGGGATTCAATATGATCCGACTGAAGTTTTGCAGCGAGTCCGTTTGCTTTCAAGAGAATTCCGATCAATGAATCATTTGGCTCTTTTGACGGATTCTAATGGTGTTTCCACTCTCCTTAAGATAAAGAACGACATATCGCCTACTCTGCTCAGCATAAGGACCACTGTTTCTTATTCACAGATGCAGCCTTCAAAAATAATAAAGCATATACTTGTGCTCTAATTTTTTATGATGACGGGTCTCTCACAGTGATGGAGTGCAAGGTGTTTCATGCATTAACACCACTAGAAGTTGAACTCAGTGCTATTAAGCATCAAATTTGCATGCCATTGCGAGAGGGTGGACAAAAATGCAAGTCTTTTCTGATTGTCTGGTGGTGGTTACTGCTCTCTCTGACAGACCTCCCCCACCGGAATTGAGCACTTGGCATGTCTATTTTGAATTTTTGAATGTGATTATAGCTTTATATTCTTTTGCAATGTTTTGGATTAATAGGAAATTTAGTTTTGTTGCAGACTAAGTGAGTAATTGTGTTTTGAAAACTCGTCTGACTGCTAGTTTTATTGCATCTGAAATACCAGCACTCACTAAATCTAATGTATTAGAGCATCTCAAATATAATGTCAAATTATTATTCCAATGCTAAAATTTAGTATTTTGGCATAAAATATAGAGTTTTTTAGGCATTTAACCAAACTTTTGGGTAATTTTTTAGGATTTAGTCACAGGTTCACGAAATTAGGGATTTAGCCATAACATGTAACATTTTTTGTAACATGTAACATATATACGTGTAACATTAAATGTAACGTTACATTTAATGTTACATTTTTTACACGTATATATGTTACATGTTACAAAATATGTTACATGTTATGGCTAAATCTCTAATTTCGTGAAACTATGGCTAAATCCTTCAAATTTTACATTTAAAATGGCTCATTGCTTAACTGGTTCTAAAAAATATTCTTCAATACATGTCAAATTTAGCATTAAATTTGACAAATACTATACATATTGTCCAATTTAGCACCAAGTAAAGCATAATACCAAAAATTTAGCATTTAAATTCGAATATTTATCGGTCAACTTTTAAGTATGTAATTAAAAGAATATTATATTTAAAAAATTTCATCTTACCGAAAAATAATTATGACTATTTGTAGTTTTATTTATATTTGATTAGCATAAACTATTTTTATTGATTTTTATAATTAAAAAAGCAAAATAAATATTTAAAATAATATTTATACATTAGAACATCAAAGATCAAATATAACATTTTTATTTTCTCAGAGTTAATTTTGATATTAAAGAAGTTTAGTTATTTTGGCGTGGAAAAAAAAAAAAGTTCTGAGTGCGACTTACCAGTTACTACCACACCCCACCGCAGCAGAATACTACATAATTAATATCTTATCCTAAACCAGCCACGCGTCGCTCATGCGAAGAGATAATATTACCACCATTTTCCAACCAAACGACGCCGTATAACCCCCTCAGTTCGAATTCTTACTGTAAGTATGTAACTAAGCGCTATGAGTCTCAGAGACAGAGCTGAAGAAGACGAGAGAGAGAACATCGGACATGGCGGGTTTTGGCGCGAACGGAGTGGGCCAGGTCATGGCGGGCCTCGGCTCCAGCGGCCTCGGCAAGGCCCTTGCCGCCGTCGCCGCGGCCTTCCTGCTCCGCCTCTTCTCCGGCCCAGGCCCCGCCCTCTCGCCGGACTCCGACTCCGACGCCGCCGAGCCGGCCGACCAAAACGACGCCCCGCCGGCCGACGCCGGCAAAGTAGCTCCGGTCACAATCCGGTGGCGAAACCTCACCTGCTCGCTGTCCGACAAGCCTTCCAAATCGGTAAGCCGTTTCTCTCCCTCTGGCCTCGTTTTCCTGTTTGGTCTCCGAGAGAATGTTAGGGTTAGAGAGTGAGATTGTTGATATATTCTTTGAAAGGTGCGATTTCTGCTCAAAAGCGTCGGAGGAGAAGCGAAGCCTGGGAGGCTCTTGGCGATTATGGGACCGTCGGGCTCGGGGAAGACGACGCTGCTAAACGTACTCGCGGGTCAGCTAACTGCGTCACCGCGGTTGCGTTTGTCCGGGGTCTTGGAGGTCAATGGAAAGCCTAGCTCCAACAGAGCTTATAAGTAAGTAAGCTTAATCATGGTTGAATTTTGATTACACTGCGTTTGGGAATTTGGTGACATGGTTTGTTGCAATTGTAGGTATGCTTATGTGAGGCAGGAGGACCTGTTTTTCTCCCAGCTGACAGTGCGAGAGACGCTGTCGCTGGCCGCAGAGCTGCAGCTTCCGGAGATGGCTTCGGTGGAGGGGCGGGACGAGTACGTCAACAATCTGTTGTTTAAACTGGGCTTGGTAAGATTGGATTGTTTGTTTGTTTGTTGTTGCCTTTTTAGATTTAGCTTTGCACTGTTATACATACGGGTTTGAGTTTTGTGCTCTTTGTATTTTTTTCGCATTGAAAGGTCAGTTGTGCGGATTCCATTGTTGGTGATGCTAAAGTCCGCGGTATCAGTGGGGGCGAAAAGAAACGTTTGTCTTTGGCTTGTGAACTGATTGCAAGCCCGTCTGTTATTTTTGCGGATGAGCCCACAACTGGTTATGTTTCTTACTTTGTCATTTGTAATTTTCAGAAATTGTGATTCTAAAAATTATGTGGATGATCTTATGATGTGCTAAACGCTCGTTGTGGTATGGTTTCAGGACTTGATGCCTTTCAGGCTGAGAAAGTGATGGAAAATCTCCGACAACTTGCACAGGATGGACACACCGTAATTTGCTCCATTCATCAGCCTAGAAGTTCGGTATATGGTAAATTCGACGACATTGTGTTGCTAACAGGTGGTGCACTTGTTTATGCTGGTCCTGCAGGGAATGAGCCGCTGATGTACTTCGCGAAATTACGGTATTTCTTGCAAATCTTGAGTGTCTTTATCTTTTTATGCCAATTTTATATTTAATTTGGTCATGTAATCATATTGCTGGATTTTATTTCTACTATTGTTGGACTTTGATATCTCATTTTGTTTTGTGTTGGTCATTCTTGGATTTGTGTTTTGAATTTAGATCCCTTGATTAAGTTTAATCCATAGTGTCCAATTTGACTTACTACCGAATATTGCTTCTCTGTATAATATGTTAGCCTCATGTACTGTATTATCTTTGTGTCTTTTGATTAATTTTTTTTTTCACCTTTAAAATCCAGTTAAAACTCAGATACACTTGCTTGCACCATGAATTACGTATCTGCTTTAATACATTATTCACTTCTATGTTTCCGATGTTTTGGACTGATTGATGTTGTTTAAACAGATATGAATGTCCAGATCATGTGAATCCTGCTGAATTTCTAGCTGATCTCATATCAGTTGACTACAGTTCTTCTGCAAGTGTATATGCATCCGAGAAAAGAATAGATGGTCTCATTGAGTCATTTTCACAACAATCTTCAACCGTTCTGTATGCAACCCCAATTGCAATCAAAGATATCTCTAAGAATGTTGTCAAAGTTAGCAAGAAAAACATGGTTAAAAAGAAGGGAGGTTGGTGGAGGCAATTCTGGTTGCTCCTTAGACGGGCGTGGATGCAGGTTAATTTTTATCCCCGCTGTGGGTTTTCAATATTTGTTCTTATTAGTATGAATGGCCGATACCAGTTATCAGAATTTCATTTAATGAAGGTGTTGAATTGATAAGAAAATGATTTGAAGTATACTTCCACACAATAGGTTTCTTTTAGCTGGGATTTAAATTCTTGTTGTGGTCTTTGGAATGTTGAGTTGTTTTTAAATGAAACTTCAAACACCCATTTTATCTGTTTGGCTTACTAGGCTTCCCGCGATGGACCAACTAATAAAGTTCGAGCAAGGATGTCAGTTGCATCAGCAATAATCTTTGGGTCGGTTTTTTGGAGAATAGGGAGATCTCAAACATCAATTCAAGACAGAATGGGATTGCTTCAGGTCTGAAAGTATATAATTGGTTCTTTTCGAGTCCTGGTCACTTCTAATTTCAATTATATTATCAGCGAGTAGGAGCTGCATGATGTTGCAGTCATTGGTCAGATGTATCAATAAAACCTACGATTCCTTTCATATATGGTTTTGCGATATTTATGTAACAAAAATGCATAGTTGCTAACAAGCCTGTATTCTACACTGCGATTTCTCTTGGCTAACTTTGAGTTAAGTTGGTCTTTATCATGGATGCTTGTGTTCAGGTTGCTGCTATAAACACAGCAATGGCTGCTCTGACAAAGACAGTAGGAGTTTTCCCAAAGGAGCGTGCAATTGTAGACAGAGAGCGTGCAAAGGGGTCTTATGCATTAGGGCCATACCTGCTTTCTAAGTTGTTGGCTGAGATTCCTGTCGGAGCAGCTTTTCCATTAATGTTTGGTGCTGTTTTGTACCCAATGGCTCGCCTTCATCCTACTTTGTCTAGGTATCGAAGAGTTACTATAAGATTTTCTGTATTAGATGCAACCGATTTTGTCAATTGTAGTAGTCGTTGCATACTTGGATTTGACTTGTTTGATGAACAAATTTAACTCTTAAATAGTAATGTGATATCCACTTAATAATTATTGGTAAACATGCTATACATATTGTTGGAAATTACGATTATTGTGAACTGCGTGAATGGAGTCTGGTTATAATCACAAATACAGTGGACTAACACGTAAGCTCTTCACCTCTTAGATTTGGCAAGTTCTGTGGCATTGTGACTGTGGAATCTTTTGCTGCATCAGCAATGGGTCTTACTGTGGGGGCCATGGTTCCAAGCACTGAAGCAGCAATGGCAGTGGGGCCTTCTCTTATGACTGTGTTCATTGTATTTGGAGGCTATTATGTCAATGCTGAAAATACACCAATCATCTTTCGATGGATTCCTCGTGTTTCTCTCATTCGATGGTAAAACAAATAATTTACTGCTACTTAGAAGAGAGTGCTTATGAATTGGGTTGCTATTGAAGTAGACAGCTGGTAATTGCTTCTCACTACCATTAACAACATAGTTCTTGCAAATTTTCAGGGCCTTTGAAGGACTTTGCATCAATGAATTTAAAGGTCTTGAATTTGATCACCAACATTCCTATGACATTCAAACCGGAGAGCAGGTATAGCCTGAATATAATCCATATAATGCAGGCATACTTGCAAGAATATCAGTTTTCTTCTCCTGGTCAAGACTATAGAAAGAATCTAGATCAGTATAACCTTAGTATAAATCCTTAAAAGTGGCTTCCATGTCACGCCAAGCTCTTTTTGCTTGGATTTCTAATCCGCGCCAGACTCTAGCACTAATATGATATGAAGAGAAATCTAACTTGGGATGAGGATAAACTGCCAGGAACCAAGATGGCTAGATATAAGTCTATTTGTTTTATTTAATATATTATTAAAATAAAGAAGTCTGAACTTTTGATCTTTCGTATTCACATAGGTTCTGTGTCATCAATAAAAAAAAATATCTTCTATTGAACTAAGATTCTTTTAATTCACCTGACTCAACCTGGGTTATGGCGGGATCTTTATGGCTAAGATGAATGAGATCAACAAGATAAATTGAAAATGACCAGGTTGTATATACTAACTAATACCCCTAAAAGTAGACAGTCTAACCTTACTTGAGAGAGCTTATAAGATTGTTGAGGCGATATTTCGTCTCTTTAAAAAAAAAAAAAAAAGATTGTAGAGGCGATACCTTTAATAAGCCATAGTAATTATGCGTTTGTGTTCTATACAGGCATGTAAATGGCATCTAAATTTTACGTCCATATAACTTTTTTTTGAGTAGGATACTTTTCAAGCCATGATGGGTAAAGGTGTTGAGAGGAAATTTTTGTTCCTAATACAAATTTTTTGCAGGCACTTGAGCGCCTCTCTTTTGGAGGAAGTCGAATTCGGGATACGGTGGTTGCTCAAAGTAGAATACTTCTATTCTGGTATTGTACCACTTACCGTCTCCTGGAGAAAAACAAGCCCAAATACCAGACTCTTGAGTCCCCGCTTCTTGATCAAAACCAATCACAGCTAGAACAACTCGAGCCTCTTAACTCTGACCAGGTAGATCAAAATCAACCGGCAAAGGATTCTGCGCCATCCGATCAAGTTGAATCAAATCAGCAGCTTGCATCACCACCTGAAATTGACCAAATCAGACCATTTATCCTAGAAGGTTTGTAGTTACTTCGGTGTTTATAGTCTTCTGATCAGATTTATAGCTATTTATTCATTTGTCTCATACAGGTGCTAAGTAAAAGGAGAGGTCTTTGCTATAAAGGAGGCCCAATATCTTTTCTGAGCTAATAATAAGCTAGTATATAGAAATTATGTTCTCGTTTTTTGTAGTCGGCACATTGAAAATCGGTATATGAGTCTAGCCAAGACGATGGTCTTTGTAATTTGATCTAACTTGACATGAAATGAGCCTTGTTTGTAATGGAAGATGATTACTTCATTCATGCTCATTGTAACTATGGAAGTGGATGATTAATTTGGTTCTCAGTTCCTTGGGTTGAGGTTTTCAGCCAATTAGAAAGATTTTCACCACAAAACTCATTTAAGTTGTACAATCTCGGAAATAAAAGAAAAATGGAAATGCTTCAAAAACCCTCTTCAAATGTATATTTTATTGGGAAATCGTAAGAAATAGCCAAAAGAAAATTTTGTTTTTAAAATATAGTCTATGTTTCAAAAAATTAAAAAAATAGTCATGTTACAAATTGTATAACAGAAAAGTATCACACAAAATATAACACATCTGTAAACATTTGTAAGATATTATTTAACACTTCAAAAAATAATGAGTAAAACTTGAAGTGTTACAAAATATCTTACAAATATTTACAAATGTGTTATATTTTATGTGACACTTTTTTGTTGTATAATTCGTAACATGGCTATTTTTTTATTTTTTGAAACATGTGCTATCATTTAAAACAAACATTTAATTTTGGCCTATTTTTGCAACTCACCCTATTTTATTTCCATTTCTCTCATCTCTCCTGTTCTCTCCCTTTTAGGTATGAATTTTATTAGCGGAGTCGTAATGTTTCGTGTAGTAGATTGGAGGGGCTATATTTACATATTGAAAAAAAAAAAAAAAACAAACAAACAAACAAACAAACCTTGCGAAAATTTACATGATGAGCGAAGAAAAATTCACACTTTTTTTTTTGTGGCTGTAAAAAAGGGTGAATTTATTGATTTTGCATCTTACTTAGAGCTCTCATCTGTTAGTTGCAAAAGTGATTTAAGGGAGGAGTATCAGCCAGGAAACAATGGAAAAAAGCATATTTAATGGGGGCATCAAAAGCAATTCTATAGTGCTACCCTGAACATGTAAGCGACTTCCCTTCACTAGCGTTATTCTTTTTGTTCATCTTTTTGGACATTTATAGAACAGGTGGAGTAAGAGGTTCCCAAGTGAAATGGAGATGGATGATAAAATATCTCAGTTGGAATAATGTTGTGGGCATAGTTTGGGGAGATTAAGTATAGTAATGTCTAAAAGATTCACAATATTGTTAAATTAATAATTCAAGATATTCTAAAATTATATGGCATTAGTTTATTAAATTTTAGAAGATTAGACTGAAAACACAAATATTAAGATTTATTACGGCGATGGAAAGTTCAAAAGAGACAATTTTGAACTTTGCTAAGAGAGCATTGCAACACTACGCAATAATTTAAAGATAATAATGTTGTCTTATGTCATCAAAGGCATTTATCGAATGTCAAACAAAGTCATCAATGGCTTATAAGACCATCTCCAACCGGGTGTTGCATAATGCCATTATGGCATTTTGCAACACCAAGCCTCTCCAACCATGTGCCATTTTTGGATGCAAAATGGCATTTTGGTATAAAAGTGAATAGTGGTGTTGCAAATTTGCAACACTACTATTCATGATACATTTTTTTTAAAAATTTATTTTTTAATCCTTTAAGTTATGAATATATTCAAAAATAACCCTACTATTAAATTATTGTTTATATTTGAACAATATTGCATGAATTGAATATTATTTTGAAATTACAAATATAATTAGAAAATGATAAATATTTGAACACAAAGACTTAAAAACTTTTAAATAAATACGTACATTGAATATAATTCTAATCAAGGTAAAGATACGGTTAAAAACTTAAAATTACAAAGACATAAAAAAAAGATAAAAATTACATATAAATAAGGACGCACACTTTGCGTTGCGGAATGCACTTATAAATCATATGTGGGAGAAGTATTCAAACTTAGAAATTTAAATCTATTTATTTCAATAAATGAAATGTGTGGTGGCTTGTTTTCTTTCTTTGATTATGATGTGTAATGTTTAGATTTATGTAATTTATTTGCGTATTAATTTTTTTTTGTAATATTTTATGATAAATAAATCAATGTATTTCATGCAATAGAGAAAATACGCATTTAGTTTGTCATACTTATATATTTTTTTTAATTTGTATTATTGGATTAATAATATATTAATTAACTTTTATTGTGGGCAATTGGTAAAATATTGAAATTATAAGGATTTAAAAATAAATTATTATAAAAAGTTGGTGTAAAAGAATATACTAAGAATATTCTTTTTGTTATAAAAAATGGAACTGGGTTGGAGATAACTTGTACTGTTCACTGCTGTATAATGCCATTTTGGCATTAAAAAATAGCATTTTGGCTCTCCTGGTTGGAGATGCTCTAAGAGTAAGTAAGAGGACAATGATGTTTTTTTTTGGTTCAAAAGTGCACCATTCTATCTATATAAGGGGTGGTAGGCAATGACTTGTAAGAGTAAGTAAAATGATAATAATATTTGTTTGTTCCAAAGTGCACCCTTCTATCTCTATAAGGGTTGGTAGGCAAAGTCTAGTTACAAAAAAATGAAGAATAGAAATAAATGAGAGAAAGAATAGAAAGAGAAAGAAAGAGAAAGAGAAGGAGAAGGAGGATTTTAGTACGAGAGAATGATTTAGGTAAACATGAACGTTAGAACTATTATCTGAGTCCTACTCTCCAATAGTTAGAGAGAGTAACATCTCTCAGTTATTAATTTAGACGTGTTGCAATTAACTCTACTACATTATTCATACATACGTCAGGAAAAGCTATACTATACCAAGCCAAACAATCAAATGACATCTATAATTATTATGTCTATATATGTCTATATAAGTATGTACCAGCTCAAAAACCCGCGCTTTGCAGCGGGGTTATTTTTCTTAATGAAATAGTAAGAATTAAGAGATTATTAAGCAAATAAGAGGCTTTTGAATGATATTTTAAGAAATAGTCAATAGTTCTATAAATTAAAGAAATAATCATTTTCTTAGTTACATTATGCTATGATTTTACTTTTATACCCATAGTTCATCAAAGGGCAAGTAGTTAGTTTTTTAATTTTTATGCACATTAGACATTTTCTTAAAACATGAATAAGGACTAAACACTAAATAAATCCAAAAATTAATAATATTTCAAAAGTATTAAAATTTATATAAGGCAAAAACAACTAATGTCAACCATCCAATATGATTATAAACATTGTATTAAATTATTGTCATATATTAAAAGAAAGAAATAATACTATATTACTACTATCATAACCTATTTTTATGTCAAAAGTGGTTCAATTTAAATTCATAATTTTTATTTGAAATAATTCTAATTTAGTCCCTGTGTTTTACAAAAAATCTAATTTTATCCTTCTGTTTTTGGTAATTATAAAACGGTATCTCTGTTTGTTAAAATGCATCTATTATATACTACCTTACCGAATTAATACCTGAACTATCAAGTTTACCCCTATTCAAAACGGTTGTGTTTCATTTAATCGGTGTTTTAATTGATGGTATTTCTGGAATATTATAAAATTCCGTAAAATATTTTTGTCAAAAATCGAGCTCAGGGTATAGAACAGATGCATTTTGACAAACAGATGGACTGTTTCATAATTACTGAAAACAGAGACAAAATTGAATTTTTGATAAAACACAGGGACTAAATTAGAATTTTTCCTTTTTATTTTTCAACTTAAATTAAATGATACAAATTCTTTAGTTTAAATGGTGAACTAAATGACATTAATATTAAATGGATTTACTATTTGTATTTTAACTAACAATTTAGATTTATTTTGCAGTTGATTAATTTTTTTTTTCATATTTTAAGAATTTTAATTAGTTTATGTGTTAATTAGTCAATTGGAATTTTTGGAGAGAGTCGATTAAAGTTTGTAAAAAAAAAAAAGTGACTTCACTGACAGATATACATATTGATATACATATATATATATATATATATATATATATATAGACGACGTGGAGTAAAAAAAATGAGAAGAAAAAGAAAAGGCTAAAAATTAAAAATTCAATAAAAACTCAGCATCCCACAAATCTCACTTGTGCGTGAAGAAAACTCTCTTTTATTGTCGTCAAATCATAAAACGAAGGGTTGTGATCACGATTCATCCACATGTGCGCCATAAAGTCACGCCAATGCGCGGACACAATACTCTACACTCTTGTGTAATACATGGGTCCCACAATAGTCACTCCCACAAAAACATAGGCGTAGCTGTTATGAAATAGCTGCAAAAGTCAGCAAAGTCGATACCATTGCTCATCACCTTTGATAAAATGACAAACAATCACTCAATACTTATCAGAGCAAGCAACTAAAGATGGCAGCGAGGTCACTCTAGTGTCTATAGTATTTTTCACTCCAAATTAGTATTCTATAAATAATGTGTGTCTACTCGTATATAAAAAAGTCATTTAATATTAAATACACTTATATTCTTTTGATTAAAATCTTTCAATGATCATTTTTTTTTATAAAAATAATTACGAAATATTAATTGGTCAACTTGATTAATTAACATTCTTATAATTTATATTTATTTCAATAATTGAAATTGACAACTTGTCTAGTCATTTTTACTTTACTGTTCAAACTGACAACTTGCCTAGTCAATTTTTTTTTATCCTGGTTAGGTCATTTGGATCACTTATGGAATGGATTGATCCACATGACCCAACGAAATAATTATTGTTCAGACTGGCAACTTGCCTAGTCATTTTTTACTTTATTACTCAAACTGACAACTTGCCTAGTCATTTTCACTTTACTGTTCACGTTGCCAACTTGTCTAGTCATTTTTACTTTACCGTTCAGACTGGAAACTTGCCTAGTTATTTTTGTTTTTACTGTTCAGACTCGCAATTTTCCTAGTCATCTTTACATTCAGACTGATAATTTGCCCTGTCATCTTTACATTACTCTTACACTTTGTTTCGTTGAAAGGATAGGGAGAAGAGGAATGATGGAGAGGTGGTGGAAGGAAAGGATAAAAGCTCTCCTTCATATTGTTTGGTAAAGTATGAAGGAGGAAGACAGAATCCCTACACGATAAGCTTAAGTTTTGTTTAATTATTGTTTTACCCATCAAATACTTTTGTATGCTAGGGGTGAAACCGGTACGGTTATTCGGTTTTTTTGGCTATTTAAAACTGAAATTGAATTTTCAGTTTTCAAAATTTTAATAATCAAAACCAATTTTTTAAAAGTGAATACCGATTAACTAAATAACCGAAAATTTAGTTTTCAAATTAGGTTAAAAACCAAAACATTAAATTCGATTAAAATTCGGTAAAAAATTCGGTTAAAATTCAGTAAAAAATTCGGTAATTCGGTAAAAAAATTCAGTAATTCGATTAAAATTCGTTAATTCGGTAATTCAGTTATTTTGATGCTCGGATGAAAAACCGCACCGAAAAACTTTGGTACATTCGGTTCTTACAACTGAATTTTCAGTTTTCGGTTATTCGATTATTAATTCGGTTATTATTTTCACCCCTATTGTATGCTTTTACATATTAAAAATATATATGTTGTCAATAGTAAGTTGTAGAGTTTTTCTAAATAAAATTGATATAGTATAGGAGAATATGTGTTTACGTACAAACATATATATTCATTTTTACAGCAAAAGTCTTAACAAAACTTACTAGTATACATAAAGTATAATAACATATTTTGTAATAAAAAAGAACCTATATAGGTCCTTTTTTTTTCTTCCCTTTTTCTAAGTTACTATCACAAAAGTATTACCATCATGTTTCTACTTTCTACCATATACCAAAAGAACACATGCAAAGTCATTTTTCTTCCTTGTCAACAATGTTGATTGTTGACCTGATTACATAAGTAAAGTCATGATCATTTGTTTGAAACATTTATATTTCCGAGCTCTTGGGACTACAAAGAAAGCTCTTGTTTTTACAGGATATTTGATTAGAAATAAAAAATGCTTCAAGTTGTGATAGTCAGAAACCGCAATATTCAATAGCTCTGCATAAATGTCTTGCTCCTCATAAATCCGTCGCCGAGCTTTTTCAAAAGCAACAATTCCTTTCTCAGCAATAACATTTCCTTCTCTTATAGCTTCAACAACATTGTTGATACCAGATTGGATGATGTCAACATGTTTATCAAGTGGATCTGTTGCAAAAGCCTTTCTCTGCATGCCTTTGGATAAGTTTTCACCTTGGGAATTATGTTTGGAGAATGATGAATTATAGTTATCTGATATTACTTCATCTAAGCACTCGACATCTACAAATTAACTACAGTTGCGTTCTTTTTCCCATTGCCGAACTTTTTCCTTTGCACTTATGACCCCTTCTCCTGTAGCTCTGTCCCTTGCAAACAACTCAAACAGTTTATCATAATTTTGAATTTCAGCCACTCTCCAATATATATATATATATATATATTTTGCATGAGGTTTAGCCTACATTCAAACTCAAACAAAAAGGATACATTGACTAACATATTGGATTTTCATTGTAAAAAAAAATAAAAAATAAAAAACACCAGCGAACTTAACAAGTTGAAAAAAAAATACTAACCTCAATAAAGTGTTCCAAACTTCAGGTTCTGCTTCAAACATTTTTTCTATTGGACTCCAAGCAAACTAACTAAGGCCTCTAAAAAGATCATGACATGCATTAAAAATGATTTTCAAAGTTTTGATTCAATTTTTCAAATGATCTTTGTCAAATGGTGCTTGAGTTCTTCTTGAAAAATTTTCAGAATATTGTTATAAGCAGTTGTCGTAAATGTCTCATCCACTTTGTTTCCATTTTCTTGTTGTTCCAACAGTGCATCAATCAACAGAACATCCATATATTATGTCCACTTGACTGTATCCTTCTTTAGTTGCTCACTATCGATATTGCCCTTTGCTTTTTAAGCCACTTTCTTTACTATGTATCATAGTATAAGATAATAACATAGTATAACATTATTATATAGTAAGGCATGTAATACTGATTAGAGCAAACTAAATTTAACAAGTCAAGAATATAATAAAAGCAAAATAAGTATCACAAGAGAAAATTAAATCTGACAAAAGCACTACATGTGTTAACTAACACAACAAGTAGCCAGAAAAAGAAAATAGTCTGCACATGACATTTATAAAACAACAGTATAAGCATTAAAGGTGTTTTAGTAACATAAAAAGAAATAATAAAAAGCAAGCAATGCCTAAACAATAATTAGATAAAGTATTTTGACAAATGAAAGTCATTCTATGACACAGTTTTGTCACATCCTCTGTGCTATCTTATTTCTAAAAGCCGGCCCTTTTTTGCCTCTTCATCATTTGTTTGTTTACTATAAAATTTTTTATACTCATTGTTTTGACTCAAAAACTCTTTTCAGCAATTAATTATTCATCAGGGTCGGCATCTATTAGATAGTTGTCCAATATGCAATATGCTAACACAATTTTTGTTGTTCTTCCATGTAAGCCCCGAGACTACGTCCAGTGAAATTATGTATAAAAGAAAGTTATTGTACTAGATAATATCTTAGTATTTTTTTTATTTATATATATATATATATATATATATTAGTTTTCCCTTCATCGAAAATTTTGAATTTTTGGCTATTTTTACGAAGTCATTTTAACACTAAGGGGTAAAATCGTAATTTTACCCATTTTAGCACTGAGACGACCGAAAGGCTTCATAAATCACTCCAATATTAGGATTTTATGGCTTAGTACATTTTGAAAGGTCAAAATCTTTGACGTAATAATTTTTCAAAAATCATCCCTAACTTTTAAAAAATTACAGTTTTGGCCTGAGAATTTAGAAATAGGGGTTGTAATTCGTGTTTCGTGTCGTGTCCTTATCGTGTTGATATTTTTTAGTCCCAAACACGACACGACCCATTTACTTATCGTGTCCAAAAATTAAAACCAAACACGATCCATTTAATTTTTGTGTTACCCAGACACGAGCCATTAAGACTTATTTAACAATCTCGTCTTAAGGGGTCGTGTCAACCCAAATACGACCCACTTCATAAACAGATCTTAATGGGTGTTACGACCCATTTAGGAGACCAATCAATCCATCTATTGTTTTCTCAAATGCCACCACTACCTCCACCAACAACAACAACAACAACAAAAAAGGGAAAAAAGAAGAAAAAGTCAAAACTAACAGTAAAAGAAATTTTGAAGCCGGTTCTTGTATTCTTTGGTTCTCCTCTTCTATTTTTTTGGTTCTTACATTTTACAAGTTGTCAAACTGTTAATTTTCACAGACAAACAAACATCAACCCAAATATATCCAGAAACATTGCTTAACAAATTAACTACAAAATTTCAGATCTTATAATGAATCAGTTTCTTATATTAATCGTCGACCACAAGTTTCAGAAAATAATAGTGTAATATTTCATGTACGAGTTATAATAAGTAGGTTGTAGCCATGAACCTGAACTAAAATATACAGAGCCTAACAACTTACTTCTTTTTTTTTTTTTCATTTTCTTACTCTACTTTTTATTTCTTGGGCATATTCACATTAACACAAAGCAAAACAGATTAGTATTAACACTATTTTTTTTTTCAGATTAACAAAATAGAGAACAAAACGATCTCATATTTGTACGAACCCAATAGGATGGCGAGGGCGGTGGAAGCTCGGCGAAAGGGCGGCGGAATCTCGTGGTGGAATCTCGGCGAGAGGGCAGCGGAAGCTCGATGAAGGCTCGCGGTGAAGGCTCGGCTAGAGGGTGGAGTCTCGTGGTGAAGGCGGCGAGAGGGCAAGACGGTGAGAGGGCGAGAAGACGGAGTCTCGGCGAGAGGGTGAAAAGGCAGAGTCTCAGCGAGAAGGCGGAGTCTCGTCGAGACGGTGAGAGGGAAAGAAGGCGGATTCTCAGCGAGAGAGCGAGATGGCAGAGTCTCAGCGAGAGGCCGAGAGGGCGAGAGGCGAGAAGGCGGAGCGGTCGAGACGGCGAGAGTCTAAGCCCTAAAAAAACAAACAACTTTTTTACTTAAAATGATATAGCTAAAATACTTTACCTTAAAGTATGGATAGAATCTGTTGTTACTAGCTATATGTTGAGGGATATCAACTCCATTGGATTGCCTGAAGAATTGGTCTTCTAGAGAAATTATTGCCCTTAGCACTTTATCAAAATTTCTTCTTATTGTCTAACCAAATCGACGAAAAAAGTAAGACATAGTTTGATTTCGAACATTATTTCATAATACGTACAAAAACTCGGCAACCTGCTCTTCAACTATTGCATTTCTACTATCTTTGAGCCAACTAGAATCTCTTAGTAGTTCATAAAATCGAGCAAATGCAAGTGGACTCATAGGGGTTATGTCACGATATTTAACACGTGTACTAAGTCATTTTAGGATATTATCTCGTACACTTTGGCTTTCTTCACAACTATTGCTTAACCTTTTTCAACATAGCTTGAATGACAGAGCAAACCCATAATATAGATGAAGTACACTAAATAACAAACAATTTATATGGCTTCCATACGCCTTTGCCTTTCTCGATCAACATCCTAAAATTATGATCAAATGTCTTTGTTCTACCCTCATCCTTGTCGTTTCTATTGAGCCAAATTTTCACAAGGCCCAATGAACCTAAGAAGACTCGGCCCAATGGAGAACATTCTAACGGAGACGCGGCATTACCTACTCGGCCTCAACCACCTACCCGGCTGGCAACACTTACCCGGCCGGCTGGCAACCAAATTTCGTCACCAAAGTATAGCATATTGCATATCATTATAAATATCTTTGAAAGAACTTTCCGACGATGTATTGTATGGATCATTCCAACATGTGACGAAGAAGTTACGAGCGTTCAAAGATCGGTGTGCAACAGCCCACTGGGTAGCTACTTGGCTGGTCGGTGACCAAATTTTGTCACCAAAATATAGCATATTGCATATCATTAGAAAGATATGTGAAATAGATTTCCAACAATGCATTATATGCATCATTCTGACGAGTAACGAAGAAATTCGGAGCATTCAAAGATCGGTGCGCAGCAGCCTGCCGGCTAGTTACTCAGCCGTTCGCCCGCCGTGTAGACACTACCCGGCCGGCTGGAGACATAATTTTGTCATCAAAATATAGCATATTGCATATCATTGGAAATATATTCAAAATATCTTTCCAACGATGTATCATATGCGTCATTCCGATAAATAACGAAGAAGTTATGAGAGTTCAAAAATCAGTGTGTAGTAGCCCGCCGGGTACCCATTCTGCCGCCGGGTACCCTACCTGGCCGTCGTGTACCCTACCTGACCGATTGCCTGACAATCCTCCTATCAAATTTAACCGGTGCATCAATGCCACGACCAACAGATAAATGTCCTGAGATTGACCCAATACCCAAGTTCTCACGTACGGACATGGTAACCCACAACTAACTCCATAATCGCTCAAAAACATGGTTTATGGAAGGTGGTGGGTTCCATCAAGACACTAATAAATACTGCCTCCAAGGAGGTTCAAACGGATCTGATCTGACCCTCGGACAACCACTACACAATCATACATGAACAAAGGTACAAAAACCTTAAACTCTCAGTGCCGGAGACACCCATCTCTGACACCCCCATTTTACCTCTAAACAGAACTACGGTAGCTTGATTCCCTCAAGGGTTCAGCCCGGTCTCGGGTACAGTCACAAATCCAAATACACGTATTTTGTCCACAGATCCAACGTTCATCTTCACATCAATATCAAGCTCTACTTCTCCGACCCGTGGTTCAACGCTTGCCTGCTCAAGGTACGCGGCCACGTGTCTCGTTTTAGTTGGTGACGAAAAAAATGCATCAATATTTTGGCACTAAAAGGAGGGCCCTTGTAGAGTAATGGCTACATGCCCTCAAACTATTATATCACCATAACTCACCCACTTTTTACTCTATGACAAATTCTTCATGTTATTTTTGTCGCGGTCGCACATGGCAATGAAAAACACTTCAAGGAGAAGGCATGAGAAGAGCTCTTAAGAGCATGCGTTTCTATTCGCTCGAGGCCGCCCCCACCAAGTGCATAAACATTCACCCAACCAAGACCATAAATGCCTGAAAAGTCATCATCAAGAGGCGACGGTGCGCATTGGTTGGCCCTCGTAGCCATAGTAGACGCCACACTTAGAAAATTTCATGAAATCCGCTCGAAGAAACATTCGCTACCACAGCCAAGCGAGCCAGCACTCTGCTTGCCTAGCTAACCGGCGCCCAGCCGATCTTGTCTCTATCGTCCCTATTTTCGCGTCCTAGTTCAAATCCTTATGGCTCTCCCCACAAAGGCAGGGACTCTTCATCCTATGATTGATGTTCCTGAAATTGTCTGCCTCTGGCCCCAGAACCATCATAAGAAAGAGAGAACTTATTATGGTTCATTCCTTTATTCATTAAAGTAAGGAGAGAGAAGACCGGGTCTATTCTCGTAATTATTTTATGAAACTACATACTTCTCCCACGCGCAGAGCCACCTGGCCACCCAGCCGCTTGTGCGCCTAGGAAGGACAATCAAGCCATTAATCATGCTCTGATCAAACGGTCATAGTTCATCCATGCATCGACACTGTCGCTGCCAGTGTGCCTTCACCACCATCAACGTGAAACACTCGCGCCCGCGCTTCACTCCTGACGCCTTCCACTGGCATGCGAGTCTCCACCTCGCCCTCGACGCTTCCTGCCAAAGCGCCCGTATTCACCCCATAGCATATGAACGCGTGGAGTGTGCACCTCCGCCTGCGCGCCTTCTTCCTAGGCCGAGTGCTATGTCGCCCTGCTGCCTGGTACTCTGCCGGCCTGCCACCCGACACCCTGCAGCCCTGCTACTCAGCACCTTGTCGGCTTGCAACTGGCCACGCCCGGCCTCACTCGGCTTCCAATTGCTCGCTCGCACGCTTGACCATGCTACGTTCAGCCACCCACTATGCTGCCAAGCACGCCCGTGCGTAGCTGCCTGTGTCGCCAGAGCTCCTAGCCACCCCCGCACCTTCTGCCTACGCCGCGCGCCGAGCTGCCCTACTGCTTGGCACCCTGCCTCCTTGCAGGCTTGCCACCGGTCACGCAATCCCTCACCCGAGTTTTCAATCGCCCCTGCAGAAGGATTTAATATAAGTAATCGCCCTATTCGCCACGACAATCAACAAAACTTCGCTCGCGCCAAGCAGCACGAGAAGTAGCCCTGCATTTAAGAAAGCAAGAAGGAAAGTGAATCCAGTACAATTTAGCAACCAAAGGTCGTGTCAAGCATGCCAACCTTTACTGCCAGAATGTCTATGAACCCGAATTCCAAGCGCACCTAAAAGGGTCCCATGATGAAATGGAGTCAGAAACCAAAAGGGCAAATACTTTGTGTTCTTACGCCTTAGAGAAAGCCTAATACTAACTCAAGGCAATGCAGACCAATGCAATCACCTCAATCGGCGATATATAGGAGTTCTAAAGCCCCGACACATTGGAACGAAACACAACACCATGTCAAATGGAACAAGCAGAGATCGATTAGCTTTAATGGCCAATTAGCTCACCTCTTGACAACGCTTTACTTTCCTAAAGATAAAAAATAATAATGATGGGAATCAGCCAAGCACCAAGTGGGCGTCGCAATCCACGCCCTACTCACGCTCCGAGTGTGTATTAGCCAGCTGACCCCTCAAGAACGCAGCTCCACAAATAGGCATCCTAACTGACAAATTCGTTGGCTAGCCCACTAGACATCTCGATGCGGGCATATCGACGACTGGCAAAATGTTTTCATAGCAAAACCGACAACATACCGGCCGGACTACGCCTGAAAATAAGCAAAGCCGAATCCTCACTACCAGATGAATGGTCATGGGCAGAAGCATTCCAACGACTAACCTAAGAGTCCATAACCGAGGCTGCAGTGGAAAAAAAGTAAATGCATCAACAGTTTCCATTACAATTCAATCCTAAATTTTTCCCTTCGTCTGTTGCACTTTCATCTTGGTTTAGTTTTAAATATTCCACTTCATTCATCTACTAACATATTCGTATAATAAATTAGATAGTTAAAAAAATTAAATTGCAAACCAGGGACTGAAATTGTCTGTTACGTAACACAAAAAAGTTCAAATAAGAAGTTACAAATTACTTTTTAGATCACTAGATGATAGCAGATAAATAACTAGAAATATAAACAACCCAATAAATAAATATAAGAAACATAAGAATAAATTATGAAATAAAAAATAAAGAAATTTGAATCATCACAAATACAAAAGCAATACAAGATGGGTTTTTTTTTTTTAGTATGGGTAAATCAGTTTTCTTAAACAAAATTTCTCTTTCGTTTTTTTTTTTTCAAAAAGTGTACGTTTTAGCCATTAACTTTTCCAAATATCTTTTATTGAATGCACATGATTGGCAAAAGTTATACTAAATTTTTCAGCTATAATAACCAACTTATTCTTTTTATCAATTTACGATCCACTAGCATAAATGAATAGCCCACATGACACAAAAAAAAAAAAAAAAAAAAACCACACACACAGGCACGATAATCATCTTGTTAAGTTACTATGTATTTCATATGATTAATAGGCAATACTTTATAATAGATATAGACAACAAATTTAAAAGAGAAGATAATTTAGGAGCGATAATATTGTATGACATCTTAATTTCTCACAGAATAAAAATAAATAAAAAATATTTTTTGCATAAATTAAATATAAAAAAATAAACAAGATTGTTAACTTTTCGTAATGGAAAAAAAAATGAAGAAAATACTTGATTGAACTTACCTTTCTTCTTCCTGAATTGTTGCTACAAGAAAAAAAAGCATTGAATTTGTTGATTCAGAGAAGGTAAAACGCCATAAAGAAGATGATAGAATAAATATCAACTTTCTTAATTCTTTAAAATAGTAATTATATCTGAAAATATGGAGGGTAAACTTGTCTTTTTCTTTTTCTGCTTAATATTTTCCACTAATTTTTTATTTCCGTTATCCCTCCAATGATGAATGGATTCCTTTTTTTTTTTTTGTTTCTTGGCCCAAAGGAATAGTAATTCTATCCATCTCTTCTCTCCCTTGTACTCTTCACTCAACCAAACAAGTGATTTAAGCCTTCTCCCCACTCCTCTCCCTTCACCCATCTACCGAACCAAATGGAGTGTTAGAGTGGCAATTCATATAGTCACGTTTATATTATTTTAGATTGACAATTTGCCTAGTCACTTTTACATTATTGCAAGACTAATAATTTCCCTTTGAACATAATTGCTTTACTTAATGAAACCATTTATACTGTCATTTCGACTAATCATGTGTTAAGGTATTATTTAAATGATATGATTCTCTTCACTAAGTAAATTAATGATTAGATATAATGCTATTGCTTTCATATATGATAATTATGCTGTTATTTTTCTCAACTAATTATATTCATATCATCATATACACGGTCATATCATGGCTAGTATCCATGCATCTTAATCCACGAGTTTTCACATTATATAGTAAATAATACATTTTAATAACATTTATGTAAATCATATTCGGAGCAATGCGTCAATCTCATGAATGAGCAATATGAAAATAGACCCGTTTATGAAACTTATTATCTCAATGTGTATATGTTAGTAATCGGATTACATTAACCCGGAAATTTTTACAATTTTGATCAACTCAGAAATGCACTGCGGAATAAATAAACGTAGTAATTCAATTAATAATTAATTGAAAATAACAAAGTGGATCTCATGAACATATTAGATTACAAAAATGTTCAAAAGCAATTATCATATAATTAAATAGAGGGTAATCAAAAAATTATACCATAAGCATTCCTTGATGTTCTTGATTACGTTGATCGGGCACCGTATGTTGTGAGACTGTCAAGGTTGGGCTCGTGTTGTCCTACGCTCACACAAGTTTACCGGTAACATCTCAACACTACAATCTTCCACTCCAATTCTGATATCTTGCTAGAACATGAGTATGAGCACTCTCTAGTATTTTTCTCACACAACAAGAGAAGAAAACAAATTTCGCTTCTCTTGCTATAGGAGGCGGTGAATTTGTCTCTGATAGGAGGGAAGAAAACTATTTTTATTTTTTTTAGACTAGAGAGAAATTGACAGAGTTTTAGTAATCCAATACATGGAATGACTTAGGGTTTTTTTTTTCTTTTCTACAAGTGATATATTTATAGTCATAGGGTAGGGAAAAATTCAGCATTAGGGTTGGAATAGGATTATGATGTTTTCCAATTTCAAAAACAGGAAATATCTCTTTTAATTATTTTCAATAAATAATATTTGACCAAATAATTATCTAATAATAATAATAAGCAAGAATTGGACTTCAGAAACTTTTCCTTTCCCTTTTCCTTACTAATAATATTCTGCCAATATATAAAAAAATAGGACAATTATCTTTCTAAAAAATAAATTCATATTTTCTTATTTTATTTTAATATATCTAAATATATTGAAATAACGATAATTCACATTCTTTTTCCTAGCCTGAAATTCGGCCATCACCTTGTGAGCAAGGAATTGATTTTTTCAAATCCTAAACCAATTAGGATTTAAATCAAAATAAAATATCTCATATCCTATTTAAATTTGTAACTATCTACTAACTAGATAATTATTACTAAACTCTTTTTATATTTAACTTTTAAAT
The DNA here is from genome assembly GCA_018132145.1 of Boehmeria nivea var. tenacissima. Lineage (NCBI taxonomy): Eukaryota > Viridiplantae > Streptophyta > Magnoliopsida > Rosales > Urticaceae > Boehmeria > Boehmeria nivea. The sequence continues at coordinate 5,117,176 of CM030881.1, forward strand.
ATAAATAATAAATATCGCATATTTAAATAAATTATTAATTTGTAAATTTAATAATCCAACTATCAAATCACAAAATAATAATTATCTCTAAAATACCCTCAAAGTTGGAGGCATCAAAAGGAAGGATCTCCTTGTGATATTATTCTTATTTGTGGTCTAAAACACAAATAGTAAGAAAATAATTATGTATTTCACGAGAATTCTAGTTCGATATATTTAGACGGAGCGAGGACCATAGACCCACGATTTGAGCTCCAATAAACTTGAAAAATTAAATTAAAACTCTTTAATGTAATTCTGCATTTATTAATCCTGAGATTACTCCACTAAAATCCAGGACTGAACTCTCGAATTGCATATATATTATTTATTCGATTTGCTATTCGAACTATCCATTGACATAATCATTGCAAGATTGTCGATCCCTCACTAAATGATACATAATCTAAGTCGGGTGAAATTACCATTTCACTTATTGATTATATCATAGTCTTTAGGTATTATTGAGTTCACTAGTAAACGGTTAATTCGTAATTACTTACAAATTAGAGAGCTTAAACCGTTTGGTTCTAGAAGTCAACACATAAGAGAATCATTATTACTTTTCAGTTGTTAATTCCTTATCTATAATTCACATTCCCAACTTATACTAAATGCGGGTTCCTAAAAAGCAAGTATTGGGCCAAATTACCTTTAAACTTTAACTAGCAAATTAAAGAACCCGTCAATCCATAAAAAGAGTCTATGAATTACTCAGAATTGAGATCAACCATCATATGATCATCAATTCACCTAGATCAGAATCTTCATAATGACACTTCAATGAAGTTTCTATGATCAAGTTGGTCCAAGTCCTAGATAATCAATATTATACAAAATACCTTTATTCTAGTGTCTCACACATTGACATGATCAGAGGGTCACTTTCATAACGCCATGGAAAATATTAGTAAATACCGATTGTTATAAGTAATTTTTCGTCAGCGAATGTAGCTTCGGGGGCAAAGTCTCCAAGGAACATTTAATGCGAACATAAGCCCCCGATTCCAACAACAAAACAATGTCATGTCATCACAGGAGCTTCCCTCGATGAAGGATGGACGAGGATTGTCGAAGATAATCCTCGATTCTACGCCCATGAAGATAAGCTGGAAAAGCACCACCGAAGGTGGTGTCGATTTTATAATATGACCCTCGCAGAAAGATTGACGGACAAGAAGACCGCGGACCCTCGAAGATGATCCACCCTTGCAAAGCTAGCCTTGGAGAGGAAATAAGAACTTCACTCAAGACGGAAGGCTCGACCCGCGAAGCTGGTGACCCCCGATCGAAGATGAAGTCCACGCGTTGTAGTTTAGGTCTTTCTTTTGTTCCGCTTTCTAGCCCTGATCGTGGGATATTCTGTAACTAATCCCGTAAAACTCGCAACTGATATAACCGTTAGGATATTTCAGAGTCTTTAGGGAGAGATAACCGCACATTTAATTCAATATTTACTCCTGAGATTTAAGGGATCATGCGTTATATTCTCCTCTCTAAACCGTTATTCCACAATTATAAAAGGGAATAAGGGATCTGGAGAAGGGGTTGGTCGATTTTTAATTGGAATTCCAAAGAACAAAATACAATTATCAGTGGATGTAGGTTGTTACTCCGGAAGAGGGCCGAACCACTTTAAAAACTGTCTCTTTTATAATTTTCCTGACCAACTTTTAATTTCATTGCCGCATCACATCCTAGAGGTGCGAATCTCATTGTTGGTTCAAATTTTATACCAACAGATTGGCGCTAGAAGGAGGGCTTCTTCTAATTTTCTAGAAATTTTCATCATCTCATTTGATCAGAGATCAATGGCGCCGACGACCAAAGGCAATGGAAAGAGCCAATGACCTCCGAGCAAGAGCTGCTCGAGGAAAGGCTGCGGCACATGGAGGATTCCATGGCACGTATTGGTGGCCTGGTGGAGACTTTGGTTCAAAACCAAAGTCAGCCATTGTTCCTTACCGACAAGGAGCAACTAGATGTGCTCCGGTCACAGCTACAGGCAGAGCGAAAGAAGACCGCGGTCGAAGTGGCTGCCAGAGGCACCATTGAGGCCGACTCGGAGGAGGAGTCTGCTAATAGTTCTGAGAATTAGACCCACAACCCCTGTAGCCGCAGGATTACGATGACGTGCGAGCTCATGGCCTGCGCCGGAGGTGCGTGACCTCCGGAGGTTCGCGACTTTCCGCTGTCGCAGTTAAAGATTCGGCCTAGTCCAGATCTGTCTTTGACAGGCTGGGCCTACTTTCGCGGGAGCCAGCAAGACGTGCCCCTGCACAACCTAGGGTCCGCAACAGAAGTGCGCGACCCCCGATCATAGATCGACTCTGCGATGGGTCGGCTACAACCGCCACCAGCAGGTAGACCCTGGAGTTCTCGCCCGCGAAGACCGAGTGTCTCCGAGGGCTCCTCGATGGGACAGCCCAAGATGGTATTCTGGACGAGGATTTCACTCCCCTGTCCGAAGACATCCTCAACGCCCCCATCCCCGATGGACTCAGGCTACCGAAAGTAACTTTGTTTGATGGGAATGGGGATCCTACTGACCACCTGGGGATTTACTCCTCGTGGGCCCGCGCTTATAGCTATTCTAACGCCATTAAGTGCCGACTATTTGATACCACCCTCGTGGGCAAAGCTCGCAGGTGGTGGTACCGACTTCCAGCCAACTCAATCGTGAGTTGGCAGAATCTGAGGGCGAGATTCGCTTCGCAATTCTTGGGAAGCTGGAGGCACCTCAAGTATTCGGCATATCTTGCCCGCGTCAAGCAGAAGGACGATGAGACTCTCCAGGCTTGGTTGAAGCGATTCACCAAAGCCACGGTGGAAGTTGGGCATCTGCTAGAAGATGTCCTGCTGCTGGCCGCAAACTTCGCAGTTTGTGAAGAAACTTCGTTCGCGTTTTCTATAAATAAGAAACCGCCGTGGATGTACTCAGATTTCCTAGATCGAGCCAGGTACTACATCAACAGAAGGAGAAAAAGAGACCCGCAGAGAACCGCGCAGGAGGAAGTCAACAGCTTCGCAATGACAAGAAGCATCGCGACTCACGTCCAGGGAACGAGGCGGTCAGAGCTCGTAAGTAATGGTACGACACGTACTGCGAGTTTACTGCATCGATCAAGGAAACCATCATCACTCGCGAAGCGAGGATGATTTTCGACCCCAATTTCTAATAAAGGTGAAGGTCGGAACCCGCATAATAGAGAGATCGAGAGAGAGATCATTATGATCTTGGGCGATACCTATATGATCGCGAGAGGCCCATATCCTGGGAAGCACATTCAGCGATCGATGAAGAACTATACCTGGGAGTTGCTACAGAAGCCTTCTAGAGGTGTTTTTCTTCAAAAAGTCTGCGGAGTAGACTATAAATTCAAAAAGTCTGCAGAGTAGACTATAAACTCAAAAAAGTCTACGGAATAAACTAAAAACTCGGTGTATAAAAGAATGAACAACGGAGCAGATGATTCCTAAAAACACTACCCTCGACTGCCTTCTTGCTCGCGAAGTAACGCCCAAGAAGACATGGGGGCACCCGGGGTACCATAAAGAAATAGGTGTGCCCCATAGGTACTTCGAAGACGTGCAAGGCTAGAACGCGTGAGTCCAGAGGGCTAACGTAGGCTTTAATCGTTGAATCTTCCTACCGCACAAAAATTTTTCTTGTCAGGTCTTAACCTGTTCGAGGATTAACTTGGGAAGCATTTGGCTAATTTTATCCTAGAACCATTCTATGCTTCGAAGAAGATAGAAGACCTAGGTATGCTTAAAGGAGGAACCCCGAGGTATGAAAAACTTGGAAAAAAATTGAAAAAATTAGACTAAGTTTGATTACTGAAGCATAAAAGTAAAGAGGCCACACTCTATTTAGAAGCATCGGGGACCGATGCGAGTAATAGGGTGTTTTCAAATTTCGTTGGTTATTAGATTTGACCAAGGTATTCCTTCGGAGAAGGAGCTTGGTTAGGGATAATTCTTCGGAGATAGAAGAACCTAAAGTAACTTAGAGCATCTTTCGAAGAAAGTATGTTCGAGTTAAAGTCTAATTAATCACTTAATTTTCTTTCATTATAACCCTCGGAGAGGGCATGATTTAAATAAGTTGTGATCCTCAAAGAGGACGTGACTTACGACTGCATGATTGATCCCAGAGGGACTCAATCGCATTAGTCAAAGTCAATAAAGCGAAACATGTTAGTGTTTGAATTTTTATTTTTTATTTTTAAATGTATCTCGTGTGTTTGTTTTGGAGGTAATAACTACTTACCCTCATCGAAGATGATCGGTGTTGAACGTCCCGACCCAAGCATAGTTTGGGTCGGTGCCAAAGCTGACAGAGTTAGCTTCGGTAGAACATCTGACTCGGAGGAGTCAGACCATTACGTTCCTCTTGATTGGGGTGGAACGTGCCGACCCATGCATAGTTTGGGCCGGTATCGGGCTGGTGAAGTCGGCTTCGGTGGAACATCTGACTCTGGAGAAGTCAGACTTACCTGTTCCTCCACGTTGAAATCCTCCACGACCAGAGAAGGATCTTCTATCGAGGCAACATGAGGATTTGGCATAGTTGAGGAATCACCTTCGCAGATGACTTCCTCTGCAGCACACAATGCCTCCCGGACAACGTCATCAAAAGAGCCACCCTTGAGAACTGTCGTCGAGGAGGACTCCGGGAGCGCCTGAGTCATCTCAGACTCGAGGACGACCCGAGTCTGGGGAATCAGAACATCCTTGCTCCCGGAGGGAGAAGGATCCGATGGAGCTACCTTTGAAGGAGCTGGCACCAACTTCTTTGTCATCATCTTCTTCTTGTTCCTCTTTATGGGCTCTGGAAAAGACTTGACCTCGACTTCCTCTGTCGAAGACGGAGCAGGTACAGCCGTATGCTTAAGCAGAGCTGGCCTCTTCGAAGAAGAGGCAGCCTCCTTCAATTTTGAAGCCCCAGAGGAAGTGAACTTCTTCGTAGAAGAAGCAACACTCCCTTCGACCGCAATGGAAGATGCCCCGACCTTGAACTTGGGTTTCTTCGAGGCCGACATGTATGGACGTGAGCTTCCTCAAGGCTGGCAACAAAGAAGACGAAAAAGGGAGGAATAAAAATTCAAGTATGTAGCTCACCAAGGATGTTGTAGTTCCTCGGAGACACTCTGGGCTCCCGCGATGGAACTGAAGGGTCAGGGATTTTCAGAGAAAATCTCATCGTAACCCAACGTCAGCAACTCTAGTCGAACAGAGAGAATCTCCCAAAAAATGTCAGAGCATTAAGAAAGAAATCCCACAAGGCACGATTCGTACCTTCGGGATTAGGGGGCAGATGTTGTAAGTGATTTTTCGTCAGCTAATGTAGCTTCGAGGGCGAAGTCTCTGAGGCACATTTAATGCGAGCACAAGCCCTCGATTCCAATAGCAAAATAATGTCACATCATCACAGGAGCTTCTCCCAGACGAAGGATTGACGAGGATTGTCGAAGAAGATCCTCGATTCTACACCCATGAAGATAAGCCAGAAAAGCACCACCGAAGGTAGTGTTGATTTTATAACAAGACCCTCGGAGAGGGATTGACGGACAAGAAGGCTGCAGACCCTCGAAGATGATCCACCCCCTCGAAGCTAACCTTAGAGAGCAAACAAGGACTTCTCTCAAGACAGAAGGCTCGACCCGAGAAGCTGGTGACCCCCGATCGAAGATGAAGTCCACGCGTGGTAGTTTGGGTCTTTCTTTTGTTCCGTTTTTCTAGCCCCGATCGTGGGATATTATGTAACTACGCCCGTAAGACTCGCGATTGATATAACCGTTAGGATATTTCAGAGTCTTTAGGGAGAGATAACTGCATATTTAATTCAATATTTACTCCCTAGATTTAGGGGATCGTGCGTTATGTTCTTCTCTCTAAACTGTTATTCCCCAATTATAAGGGGAATGAGGATCTGGAGAAGGGGTTGGTTGATTTTTAATTGGAATTCAAAGAACAAAATACAATTATCAGTGGATGTAGGTTGTTACTCCGGAGGAGAGCCAAACTACTTTAAAAACTGTCTATTTTATTATTTTCCCGACCAACTTTTAATTGTCATTGCCGCATCACATCCTAGAGGTGCGGATCTCATCGTTGGTTCAAATTTTATACTAACACCAATCATAGAGATCCATACTCTTTGAACTATCACGGACTAGTTTAAATATGTTAATTTATAATTTCAATCCTCTCGTACGTAAAGCTTTATACATACTAAAATTATAATCGTACTAACATATTTTAGATTTTAATAAGCATTCATTTTATAAAATAAAACAAATAAAATTCACAAATGATTACTTCTTTTATTAATATATTCAGAAAATGTTTATTATATATGATTTCGACGGCATATTCTTAACAGTATAGAATAAAAAAAAAATCAAAGTTGGAATTATTTTAACAAAAAAATATCTCCTCAATTTTGAAAAAGTATAAGACAACATGCCATTTTTCCAAAATAAAAATGTGAAAAAGTAAATTTTTTTTCTTTATTTTACATGTATAAAACACAATATTCTGATTCATACATATAATATTTAAAAAAAAAGTTTGGACAGTGACTACTAAAAAGATTACATGTAAAATACATACATTTACTAAGAAAAAAAAGCAATAATTAAATGATGATGAACAATATTGGTTAGCCATAGGCTTTGCACTCGTGGGGAGGGACTAGATTTGGTCAAGGAAGCCTCAGAGGCTATCATGAAGATTCATAAGAGAATGAGAATGTCTGAAAGCCTCTAAAAGAGTTATGTTGAACGACAACGGGGGCCGCTAGATTTTGAAGCAGGAGACCACTTGTTCTTGAAGGCGTCGCCTAGAATGGAATCGCCCCATTCAATAAGAAGGAAAAGTTTAGCCCTAGATGCATCGCACATTTTAAAGTTTTAGAGTGAGGTGGCCTACCAGAAAGCGTTGCCACCATGGATGGAGTTCACAATGTCTTCGACGTATCTATGAGGAAGTACGTCATATATCGTTCCACGTGCAGTAACACCAAGAGCTGGAGATCACTCCCAAAGTTAGATATAAGGTGCATTCAACAATGATTTTGAATAGAAGGAAAAATATCTTGAGGAAAAAGACGATTCCACTAGTAAAGGTCTTTGGAAGAACCATACAACGGAAGAAGCCACATGGGAATTAGAAATCGGTCAGAGCTAAATACCTACACTTTTCTAAGTTTCAAGGACAAAACTTTATAAGAGGAAGGGTTTCGAATCTCCAATTACCTACAACTTTGAGAGGTATTATGTAAAGTCATATCATATAGTAACGATGATTTATGCAATAAAAGAAGCTTTGTAATAAATTAATCCTCTTTTTGCTGCATATCCATGTCTTATGATCTAAATCTTTTAGTATCCATCGTTCAACATTTTCAAGGATCAACTATTTAGTGAGTTAGCATAAATAGGGTTTGGTGACAAAGTTATAAATTTTGTGAAAAGCCTCAAACTTTTCAAAATTACATTTTTAGACACCAGTTAATGTTTATTAATTTTCTAATGTTTTAAGGCTCACTTGTAATTTTTGATGTCGTTTCAAGAAATTATTATTGTTATTTCGGTGAAATATCACATTTTCGATCAGAAATAGTAAAATATGGGAAAAATAACAAATGAGTTTCAAAAATTTTGAAACTTCCAGAATTAATATTTGTTGGATATAGAATGGAAATACCAAAAAGAATTTCCATGGTTTAAGTCCAGCAAAATGAAGATTAATGGTTGATGGCTTCAATGACAAGATTTATAAAGTGGGACCAAAATGCAATAAGAAAAGTTGCAAGCCTTATTTTTCATCCATGTGGACAAATTTTGGGCTGCCCAAGACAGGATTTCTATAAGGAAGGCCTAAGGTTTGTTGAATAGAATTAAAAAAAAAAAGGTTGGAAGTCCACCAATGAAGAGGGTAAAGACCCTTAAAAGCTATTGATCCTTAAAGCTATACTTGGGACTTTCAAAGACAACTCCTTAGAGTTTTTGGGGGCCATTACTGCAACCAAGAGAGAGAATGGGACTTTTAGTGTAGCAAACCTAGAGAGAGAAGGAGAAAAGAGAGATAAAGAAAGAAAGAAGAAAGTGGGGAAGGAAATCTTAGAGGAAGGAAGACAAGAAGAAAAACAAGAGAAAGGGTATGCCATGATTATTTTTCCCTTTGATTATTGTCTCCTTTTTTCTCTTGGAAGGCTTATTTTGTTGTTTATTGAATGCTTCGAAGAATAAAGAAAAAAGGAAAGAAAGAGAGAGCTTGGAAGGATTACATGAGCTACAATTTTTAGAAGAAAAGATCTTTGGAGGTATAACTCAAAAGCTCTAATGATTGATAATGGCGTAAGATTTAAATGGTGTTTTATAGAAGGATTTGGTTTGTGATTTTTATGACTTGGAAAAGTGGCCAAAAACTAATTTTTTACAAGTCATTCTCATGAATAAAGTACCTAAAATCCTTTAGAACATGTTTTTGTGCAATGTAGTGTTTTAGAAACAGTTGTCGAGCGCCCAATACGGCTTGATGCTACACGTGCGCATTCGTGTGCAGCCAAGCACTGAGCACAGCTCGTGCGCTCTGCGTGCTAGGAAGGCGCACAACACAAATGGCCATTCACACTGCACATGTCTGTTTCATCGGTCACACCCATTAGCGCACAAGCCACGCCTTTCGAGCCATTTTTGTCCCAATTTGATATTTTAGTATTCTTACTCACTAAAGTCAAGAGCAAAATTGAAGTTAAAGTGGGCATTTTGAGCAAAGAGAAATTTATTGGTATTTTTGGGATAAAACAGAGTTAGCAGTTATTTATCCATCAATTTTAAAGGAACTCGGATATTGGACGAGCTCGATGAATCGTGGAATGATAAACCTTCTAAGTAGCCATCGAGCCATACAAGTAAGTAGCTGATGCACCTATGACACATGGTGTTTGATTATATGATATTGTGTTTTATTTGCCTTGTGTTAATTATTTTATGAACTGTTTATGTATCATCTTATCCTGATAATGTCGGAATATGTTGGGCTAAAATGTCAAAGATAATATGTTGTCAAATAACTTGCTGAAAATAATATTAATTGTACCCGATAATAAATGACATAGTAAAGATAAAGTGGGAGTCCTCTCTTTGTTTGAGAATAAGTGGCTAGAGTGGGCTCGTTCCCAATAAGTAAACCGATAGGGCAAAAACAAAAATTGAGCCGAATAAGAATGTGCTGTGATTACAATTCTTGACGCAACTTAAATTGTTCAGACACGAGTAAAAGAGGGGTGCCAGATTTAGCATCGCTAATGTCAAATTCCATTTTCGAGAGCAATAAGTCAAGTACTCCATAGTTCACGTCTGAGTATTGCAAAGATTGAGTATTTCTGGCTTATAATCAACGACCAAAGTATAAGGGGTTTTAACCCAAACCCGCACTCCCTCAAGCAAGTCTGTGATGGCTCGGTCTTGCCTGAAATGAAAAGGCACTAGGAATTACACTAGATTCAGTCTAAGTTAAAACACGTTGATGGTGCCGCAACAAGTCGATAGTAAATTATCCTAGACACAAAAAAAGAACTCCTTTAAGCGAGGCCAAGCCCTATTTTTATTTATAGTGTATCAACTGTTGTAATGGCTTGAACCAAGACCACTTTTACAACTAGTGAATCTATAGTTTTGAGGCAAAATGACTCATGATATTATTTTAGTTCCTATAATCTTGGCTATGTTAATTTCGAGGAAAATTGACTCGTTTCGTCAAATCTGGTCAACTTTTGACCAAGTAAGAATATTGGAGCGATAATGTTAGCTTTACATTTTTGGAATTTTAAAACATGTTATGAAATCAATTTCAACTTGAAATTGATATTAAAATTCCTAACTTCACTAGTTGAGCCAGTTAGTGTATTTTCATAAATTTTGAAAATATACCAATTATTTTGCTAAGTAGTAGCTAAATAAACTAATATTTTATATCTTATTACCCATTAGGGTTTGTTCTTATTTTTTTCCTCCCACTTTTCACGCCGTCACTCTCTTCCTCACTACAAAAAAAAAAAAAAAAAGAGAAACTCTCACTCAATCTCTCTCTCTCTCTTCCCCTCTGCCGAGACCCTCCCTCTGTCTTTTCCCTCACTCTCGCTGGCGACAAGCCGCCGCAGCCTAGCCTTCTCGCCGGCGACGAACCAGCGCCGCCTCACCTCGGGACCCGTGCGAGGACCTCGCCTCACTCGCCCTTCCCGGCGCTCCTCCGTGCACGACCCAGCGCGTATAGCCCCGGCGAGCTCGCGTCTCGCCTTGCCTCGCCCAGTCCTCCCGCCGGCGATGAGCCACACCCCTGCTCCGGTGCCTCAACCCCGGCCTCCACGCCGCGTCGCCTAGCGCCTCCGCGCGTCTTCTCCGTGCGCCGAGTGACTCCGGCGAACCCAGCACTCCCTCCGCGCGAGCTCCGCGCTGCCTCCGTGCATTCTCGCGAAGCTCGTCTTTGCCCTCGACGAGACCCCGCGCCCCTCTGTTCGCGACCCAGCGCGCAGCGAGTCTCCGCTCCGAGCTCCGCCAGCCCAGCGCTCCCCTGCGCCCAGCGAGCTCTTCAGCGCAGCCCGCCGCTCCCCTCGGCGGTGCCCAGCCCTCCTCCGGCACCCCTCGTGCGTGCCGCTCTGCCCTCCGGCGATGCTCAGCCTGAGCAGCCACGCTCCCTTCCCCGCACACAGCGTGCGCCTCTGAGTATCCCTGCCCCGAGCTCCGCCCGATGCCGGCCAGCCTCTATCGCATTTTGTCGAGCTCGCCTCCGCGCCGCAGCGCGCCTCCTTGAGCCGTCCTTACTCGAGTCGGTGAGCCTTATGTCCTTTCGTAGTGGTTGAGCCTTGCTTGTTATTCGTTGTCGTGAGCGAGAATTTAGCTTGTCTGCTGTTGATTTTGATGAATCGCTTGTGTCAAAATCGGTATTATATTGTGGTGTGTGAGTAAAATTAGTTGAGTATAATGGTCGTATTATTGTGTGTTTGATATTGATTAATGTTTCGTGATCATGTCAAGTTAGTTATATCTTCGAGCATGTCGGTGTTGTGAAGATCGTTAATTTGTGCTGCTTAGTGCGTTATTTTGGTCATTCGCGATAGAATTGAATTGAGACGGTGTGAGTTTAGCTTAACGGTTAATTGTTGTGTGGTTGTTGAAATTTATGAAATAATCATTGTTTGGTCTTATTCCTGTAATGGAGAAATTATATGCGAGTTTGAAACTTTATTTGCTTTGCAATCACATTGAACTTGGTATTTTGATTGTTTTGGGCATTGTAAATCTCGTGCTCGTTACGGCACCATGGTGTGCTTCGAATAGTCTCGTATATTTTTCAACGTGTTGTTAGTTTTGATGGTGTTTGTCATTCTCGGATTAATGCCTTGATTGGTTTGGTGTGCCATTGTTTGCGAAATTTCTCTTTCTGGAGAATATTATCGTTGAGAATTCTATTTATGCCAAATTGCTATTGTGACGGCTTTTAAATTTTCGTTAATCTTAGTATGGTTTGAAACTCATGTGGTTGGAAACTTTTGGCTGCGTTGAGCTTGGCAATTCGAGTGTTTAGGCATTACGAGACTTCTTGAATTTGCGTCGTTTTGGAAATTTAGAAAATCCTCCAAGAAGTGTCGTTTTTGATAAAATATGATCCGAGAATGTAGCAGAGTAACATAATTTTCTATTTTGTGTATTTTGTAAAAATTAATTTGAATCATTATCTTAATAGGCAACATATTGAGAATTTTCCTAAATGAATAAAATTAATAAAAAGAAAATTGTGTGATCTTGAGGATTTGATTTTTTTGCACGAGCCTTGGTTGTATTGGATTGTATTTTTTGTAAACTTGTCCGTTTGAGCTTAAAACGGTATCAAATCGCGGGTCCGAGCGTTTCGCGTCTTGCTTTTGTTTAAGTTCGAAACTTGATTCGATTTCTTTTATTCTCTTGCTTTGCGCAGGAACGTTAACAATGCAAGTTCGAACGCTCAACCCTTCACTGCCATTAAGGTATAGCCGGGCGGTTGGAAATAAGATCCAAACATTAAGACTCAATGACATCTTATGTGACTTTTGTCTTAGTACTCGACTTATATCAATATCTCTTATTTGGAATCTGAGCCGCTGAGGCTCGGTGTTGAAATATGATTATGTTTTGAAATTAATTGTTATAATTATTAAATGGTCTGCGTAGTTGTTGTGAAAGATTGTGACCGAAATTAGTTCGGTGCTGGGTTGAAATTTGGTGAAGGCTTCGGCCGGGATATCTGAAAAACAGGGGAAACTCTGCCGGATTTTCGGCTTGAAGTTTAGATGCTTAGTAAAGCTAAGTTGGAAACTAATTAGATTAAAAAATTCATTTCTCGTCAAATTAAATCAAACAATATACTCGTTGGCTACGGGTTAACGTATAAAACTAAGTCACTGGCGAACGGGACGAGGATACTTCAAATTACAATTTGATATCCGTTTGTCCGCTCTTGGTTAAAGACCAGCTTGAGTAGTCCGTCAATCCTTTGAGCAATTCTTTGATTTATGTCTAGTGGAAAGTGGCTTTTGACCCTATTACTCGCGTGTTGGACAGATTTGTAGCACGACGAGTTTCAAAGGAGGACGCCACTAGGAGAGAGTCGCAAGGACCGAGGCTTAGGACCTCAGGTAAGTGGATCTCCACTGCGACACAAGTAGACTTTACAATATTTGAATTACTTGTGCTTGTGCTGAGATTATGTTAAGCATACGTTGCTTCTATATTGGTGGCTGTTAAACTGTGTGGATTCCCATTCTCGCTAAGGTTGTGAATACGGGCTCTTGATTATATTCGTCTCGTTTTGTGAAACGAGCCTGCAGGTATGGGACTGTAGGTTCGTTTATGATATGTTGTATTTTTCTAGGAGTGTATTGGTGCGTGTGTTCATTCGTATGACTTATCTGTCTGTGGGTATGGGACCACAGACATTAAACTACTCAACTTCGTGGTTCAGGTTCTAGTGTAGGGTGTGTGTCTGTTTGTATGTGTATATGTTAGTATGACTTAGCTGTCGGTGGGTATGGGACCACAGACATAAAACTATTTTACTTTTCTTGTTGAGATCTTATTGCAGGATAAGCTAAATTCCAGAGAGCCGCAATGAGATTGAGGGGTCGAGTCGAACGGTTCCTGTTCGTCGCTGTGAACGTTTCAGATTGGCTCAAAGAGTCCGAGGAGTCGAGTCGAATGATTCATCCTTGTTGCTGTGAACGTTCTAGCTAGGCTCAAAGAGTCTGAAGAGTTGAGTCGAACGATTTCTCCTCGTCACTGTAAGCGTCCTAGATAGGCTCAAGAAACGGCCTGAAATAAGGCCCAACCTGAGCGGAGACACTCATAAGTTCGGGAAGGATCAGATGTAAAGTAAAGCCAAGGGTTGCAGGAGCACTGTATGTTTCTGAAGGGCCCGGAAGTGGGCTGAGATCATGATCGATTCCGAGATCGCCCGACGGGGCCATTGTCTGTGTGAGGTTTCGGAACGACCCGATGGGTCTCGAGGAGGTCGGTAGACGACCTTCCTCTTCATATGCTGTGTGCCGCGATTTTGATCGATTCCGAGATCGCCCGACGTGGCCATTGTCAGTGTGAGGTTTCGAAACGACCCGTAGAGGGTCTAGATTTGTATTAAGTTCTAGAACGATCCGAGAATGGGTCTAGAAGTGTATAAAGTTCTAGAACGACCCGCGAACGGGTATAAATGTGTATTAAATTCTATAATGACCCGTAAGAGCTCTAGATTGTGAATAAGTTCTAGAACAACCCGTAATGGGTCTAAATGTGTATTGAATTCTAGAACGACCCATAAGAGGTCTAGATTGTGTATAAGTTCTAGATCGACCCGTAAGGGGTTTGGATGTGAATCGTGTGCACATGTATTTTTATCAGCTGAGTCAGAGAGTTGTGAACTTGAGTGAGATTAGAACAAATTATGATTTTGACTTTTGAGTCGAGATTAATGGGTCGTTAAGCCCGACCCCGTTCCATGTCACAACTCCTTTGCAGGTATTGTATTCCGCATAGGTTCAGTACCCTATCTTTGAAATCTACTTCGCGGGCAAGGTTGCTTAAGAGTGACGTTTACTAGCCGGACTATGACGACTCGATCGTCGAGTCTGTCCTTTTGTTAGATCATTGCATTGTGATAATTATTGGTTGTATGTTACCTGCTGACTTAGCAACTTATTTATTTAATCTACTTACTGGGCTATTGGCTCACTAGTGTGCTCGTGTCGCAGGTAAGATGAAAGAAACGAAAGGGCGAGGCGACAACGACGGGAATAGCGAGTGTATACGGGACCGACCTGTAAGAACTTACGTGGACTACCGGCTAATCGTTGGCAAAGAAAAGATTTTAATTTCCGCAATATTTGTAAAGTTTAAAATTAAACCCATTTAGTTATAGTGAGGATTGATAAACCTCATGCTCGATACTTAAAAATTTGATCATGTAACTCAAATTAAAAAGTTCAAATTTATCCGTATTTTTAGGAACTAAAATTCTGTCTTGAGTTTTGGGTCGTTGCAACTGTGGTCCATCCCGGGTACACAGTGGAGTTAAGTTTAGGTTGAGAGATGCTCTAAAGGGCTGGCTCACTCTCTGCTAGGCGCCAAGCAATAGAGTAAGCAAAGAACAACGCCACTATGTGAAGGGTTAACTGGTACGAGACATTTAATCCTTAATGTTGTGTTTTGACTAGATTGCTTGTATAAATTATGTTTGATTCTTTTTATATTGCATTGATATTCATTTAAGATAGAATAGTTCACTCTTACTAAGTTTAGCAACTCGTTGTAAACAAAGGTAAGAAGAAGATGGAGTAAAAAAGGAGCATTGGGGACAGACTTGTGATGGTCATAGAGTCAAGCCGATATATTGCTATTTTTATAATTGATTGTAAGCATAAATATACAACACATACACACTCACATTTTGATGACTATGGTTTTAGAACAAGTATAAGTATGTAGCCTTAAAAAAATGCATGGATTAACTTTCATAAATTAATTTGAGCTTTACAGTTTTAAGTACAAAAAGAATAAAGATAATAGCGGCCTGTGAGTGGGGATTCATGATAAGATTTTAAGTAAAGATAATAGAAAATGAGTCACGGCTTGTAAGTGGCAGGTCGTGATAGAATTTTTGGTAAAAAAAAAAAAAAGGAAAGAAAACTCCCACAATGCTAGTTGTCTTCTTACTTGTACTACCACTAACTATCCATTTCTTTGCCGCATATAACCACCAACAACGTCTGCTCCACCAATCGCACTCTTCTTTTCGGTCGAGCTTCCCTCCAGACACAACCTCTGCAACACTACCAGTAATCAAATGGCAGAGCTTCTTAACGACAAGCACAACTCCTCCATTTTTTGATTGGCAAGTGTGGCTAAGCGGGGCGAAGTTGGCAACATATGCAATAGGTTAAGAAGGTTGGCGGTGATCAAAAATTAAATTTGCCTTTTTTTGTGTTAAAATTTCTACTAATAATTATAAGTGGTAAGTACTATATTATCATGCACTCCCATTAATGCCAGAAAAGAACTCTTAAAAATTTGGGCCAGTTTGAGTTTTAGCCAATTTTAAATCTATGTTTCAACAAAATAGTCAACGTTTGCAAATATTAAAAAATTAGGCACAGGCCCAATAATTTCAACATGAATGGACAAGAATACCCTCGTCACTTTCATCGGACTATAAAATGCCTTTACCACTTTCACCGGACCACAAAATGTAAATTTTTCGTGTGATTTTTGTTAAATGCCTTTTAAATATCTGATAAAATATCGCATAGAGAGTCTCAGAGCAAGTCTGAAATTTTGTAACTAGTGTTTGATCGAATCTGAAAATTTGTGACTGGTGTCTCAAAATTTTAATAAATAAGCTAGCTTTTGAAAAGTTGGTCATTAAATTTGTGACTTAGGTAATGAAATTTCTGATAAGAAAATATATAAAAAGAACGACTATTTTACTAATAAAAGCAAACATAAACTAGTGGTTAAAAACTAACATAAATGTATGGCTATTCCTTATAAAAACCCTAACAATTTTCCTCATTACTGTTTTTTTTTTTTTGTTAATTAATTGAGAATCCCTCGAAAAAGAAAAAGTAAACAAATTGCTCGAAAAATCATGAAACATTTTTACATGAAATATTTACTTGTCAAAATAAAAACAAATAAATAAAATTATAACGATTAACAAAATAAATTAAAAATATTACTTTATGTTTGACTTAGTTGTTTACAAGAAGAAAATTAGTATAATTTTTATATGTTTATTTGGTATTTGATAATTTTTTGGTTCATATTTCAAAGAAAATAGTCAACGTTTTTAAATATTAAAAAATTAGTCATTAGTCCATAAAAAATTAAGGACGTAAAGATAAAATCATAACATCATCTAGCTAAAAAAATTACTATTTTCTTAATTAATGAAAGAGAATATTAAGTAAACAGCTATTTTTTTGTAGGATTTTTTAAGAAAATGACCAATGTTTAGATTAATTAAAAAAATAATCATTTTTTCAACTACATGATGCATTGATTTTACCCCATTAATTTTTTATTGACTAATGGTTAGTTTTTTAATTTTTTGAAACTTTGGTTATTTTTGAAACATAGATAAAAAAAAATAGCTAAATACCAAAAAGACCCTGAATAAAAATGTTGGCTATTTTATTAAAATATCATTTAAAAAAATGATTATTTGCTCAACAATTGTAATTTTTATTTGAAGCTGAATCATATTTAAATTAAAATTTGATTTGTTTTATTTGAATTAAAATAAATTTTAAAATTTAAATTGAAATATTATTCACTATTTTAATGTTACAAATTTGATAAATATTGCAAAATAATCATTCCAGTTACTTTTATATATATAATCGTGATAAATTAAAACAGATCATGGAAAAAATTTTAACTTAAGTAACATTAAATGAAAATGTTTCATCTAAAATTGTTAAACAATGGAAATAAATTAACTGAAAATCGTGGGAAAAAAAGAAAAGAAAAGAAGCAGCACTTAGGTCATCTGCACTCTTGCGCCAAATCCTTGCTTCAACGCTATTTTGGAGCAAAAAAGAGCTCCACCCTTGCTCTATTCTGGTTCTCTATTTTGTTACTCAAGTTCACTGAAAATGATGACAATCTAAGAGAGGTGTAACCGGACGAGTTCGGAGTATCTTTCTCAGACTGTGATGATCCAAAATAGTCTGATACTGGTTCAGACCGTTCAGTAGCAGGAGAGAACTTCTCAGCATCCTTTAGGATTTGCTAGACATGATCAAATTAATTTGACCCCCTTCCCGACATCATTGTCGTAAACCTTTCTAACTTTGTCTATATGTCAAAATGATTTTACACGTTTTTTTAGAAAGCCAATAAACTAAATTTCAACACAATTTTAATACAAAAAAAAAAAAAAAACCCTTACAATATTGCTTTCAGCACATCTATTTGGGCGTGAGTACTCAACTTAACATTGGACATTTGTTTGTTATACTCACTCGTAACTCTCTTCCAAAAAGTTTTTTTAGATTGGTTTATACTAGGCATGAAAATACGGTCCGAGCAATTACCCGGACGTTTTTCCGAACAATTTATCTGGTAAAAAACCGAGTAATACCCAGTTATTACCCGGCGAGGAATGACCGGGTTTTCACCGGAAAATTCGTCCCCTCTTTTCCCTGATTATTCCCCGAATTTTGGCCAAAACAAAAAATAAATAAATAAATTTTGTCAATGCACATCAGTGCAGGTCATCAGCGTGGGGGGCAGGCGCAGACGCAGCAGTGCAGGTCGCAGGGCGTGGTTGTGCAGTGGCCTCAGCAGTAAGCAGGCGTAGTGCGCAGCAGTGAAGACTCTTCAACGTGAATGCACAGTGTGGCGTGAACAAAACAAAAATTTTATGTTATAAAAGGAGAGTGCTTGCTCGGTGAGTTATTGTGCAATTCACAATATTTCACATACTCTAATAATTTTTCTCTTTCGATCTCACACTTTGAGAGTGCTTGCTTGGTCAGTTGGTGTTTGGTTGGTTGCTTGAAGCCTGAAGGTCATCAACGGTGAAGGCAGGTAAGTTTTTTATTCTTGCTTGCTTGCCTTATATAATTATTGTAGTTGGTTATATTGATTAATAATAATTATATTAGTTAATTAATATATTAGTTATATTATTGCCTGTAATATTTATAAAAATGATTAGTTATATATATATATATATATTATTAGTTAAAATACTAGTAGAATGTTATATAATTAATGAAATTAGTAGTACTTGTAATACTTTAATTAATTAGTAGTAGTTATAATATTATTGGCTATAAAATTTAGTTAAATTATTAGTTATAATATATTAATTATATTATTGCCTATAGTAGTTAGTAAAATGATTTTGAAATTTCTAGTTATATTATTAGTTAAATTACTAGTAAAGTAGTAGTTATATTATTAGTCAAATTAGTAGTACTTATAATATTTTAGTTAAATTATTAGTAGTTATAATTTTATTAGTTATAATATTTAAATTACTAGTTAAATTATTAGTTAATTAATATATTAGATTATTAGTTATATATTAATGCCTATAATATTTACTCGAATGACTTAGTTTACTTTCGTAGTATTTAGATGCCTATTAGATGACTTTAGATGCCTATATTACTGAGAATATTAGATGAGTTAGTTTACTTTTGTAGTATATTTTTAAGTGTTAATATTTATTAGTTATTATATTTTAAATTTAGTTTTTGTTACTTTATTTATTTGTTTAGTTAAATTAGTAGCTGTTATTTTATTAGTTGTTACTTTATTTATTTGTTTAGTTAAATTAGTAGTTGTTATTTTATTTTTTTTCCATTCTAGTTAAATTAGTAGTTGTTATTTTACTTATTTCATTATAGCTAAATTAGTAGTTAATTTTAGAAGTTATTATTCTATTTCTTTCATTATAGTTAAATTAGTAGTTGTTATTTTATTTTATTTTCATTATAGTTAAATTAGTAGTTGTTATTTTAGTAGTTGTTGTTTTATTTTTTTCATTATAGTTAAATTAGTAGTTGTTAATTTAGTAGTAGTTAAGGTAATTACCGTTATAATTTGTTAAATTAGTTATATTGTTAGTTAAGGTAATTATTTAAAATATTTGTTAAACCCTTGGTTAAATTGTTAGTAAAATTATTACTTTTTAGTTTGTTAAATTTAATATTAGTTATAGAACTTATATATAATAGTGTTAGTTCAATTGTTACTTAAATTGTTTGTTACATTTGTTATAAAACTTATAATATTATAACATAAATTTAATAAAATCAATAGTTGTTCTTTTATTTATTTAATTAAATAGTAACGCACTTTTTTCCTTTGTTTGCTAGAAATTTATCGACTTGGCGTATCCGTACCAAGACTCGCAGGCCGCCTATAGCGACGACGAGACTAAGGGCACACATATAAGCCAAACACAGGAGCAGGATCCATGGATCGAGGTGATGCAACAACAAAGCAATTATTTATTTGGTGGTCCACCAAAGCCGTTGCCCACCTTCACGAATAGCACCCTGGACCCTGCCAAGCAGATATTGCATGCTCCATCTACTAATCTGCAGATGGGCCGACTAGCAGGACAGCCCAGTAGCTCGTCACATCATCCGCTTTCCGGCGAAGATGCCGACATTTGAGTAGTTTGCGACTGGGATACCGCAATTTAGGCCGTCGACAATGCCTTTAACTTTCCCAGTGCCAACGTATACCGGTCTGCCACCTGTCCCAACTGCTCAGTTGTGTCCACTGCCAGCTCCACACTACTCATTCAGCCCTGAGGTCGGTTTGCCAAACATACCATCGACGGTTCATCGGCCACACCTGACGATGGAAATGATAGAGACGATGAGGACGTCAACTAGGAAGTCACTGTCCAAGCTACGCGACCGAAGAGACGTAAGTCTGAGTTATGGCGGAATATGACGCGAACTGAAGAACGACAAGAAGACGGCAGCATCAAGGTGTAGGCCATCTGTAAGGGTTGCGGGAAGAAATTAGGGGGGCATTCAAGTCGAGGGACGACCCACCTCTATTATCACATCAACAATTGTGATAAATTGGTTAACGGGCTTCCTCTGCCAGCCGAGGGTGCGGCTGGTAGAACCGGGCCGTTGACAGTTTCATACGATGACGCACTGCATAGACAAGCACTTTCTCGGTTCACCACAGTGAAAGGCTTGGACCTTAACTACGCCGACAATCTACACTAGGAGGAGCTAATACAAAAATCGTTCAATCTCGACTATCAGCGCCGGAGTAGAATGACTACTCGGGCAGACTTGGTAAAGTGGTACGAGTGGAAAAGAACGTAGTTGATCAGGGGCTTTGTGGAGACGAACTTACAAGTGGCGTTGACAAGCGACATATGGTCCAGTGGGACGTCGTACGACTACATCGGCGTTTGTTGTCAGTATATTGATAAGGATTGGAATGTCGAGAAGAGAATCATCGGGTTCAGACTCATGGATGAAGGGCACAGTAGAGAAATGATAGCTCAGCAGATATTACAAGTCGTGAATGATTATGGCGTTACAGGACGGGTTATCTCTATCACTATGGATAACGCTTCTGCCAACGACCGAGCAATCACCATTCTTCGAGGGGCTTTGAACCCGATTTTCCACCCATGCTTTTTCCATAGCCGTTGTGTCGTACACATCTTGAATCTTGTGGTTCAAGATGGTCTGAAGGAGATGGACTCCTCGCATAAAGATATTAGGGACACCGTTACTTTCTTAAATGGATCCTACCAATGCAAGGCCCGATGGAGGAGAACGTGTGCACTAAATCAGTTGGAATCGAAGATGATAGCCAACGACATGCTGGTTCGATGGAATTTGACTTTCCTGGTGCTGCAAAGCATCATTCCGTATGCGGAGAGCTTTATCGTTTGGTACAACAATGAGGAGAGAAGCACTTTTCTAAACGAACGGCATTGGCAAGACGCCATGCTACTATGCGGGTTCCTTTAGGTGTTCTACGAAGCGACCACTATTTTGTCATCCTCTTGCGAGCGGCTACTTCTCTTGTCGTGCACCAACTGATCATCATCGACGACGTCTTGCAGGGAAGTTCCTGAAATATTTTCATTCGTTAGCGCATCTCTACGCCTTTGCCTTCCTATTAGACCCACGTAATAGATATAAGGGCCTCCAGAAATTTATAAAAGTGTTGACAAAACAACTCGGCCCAAACTACTCGAGCCTATTGGATGACCACATGTCAGCCTTGCAAGAGGCTTACAGTATATACGAGTTGCGGTTCGGGGCAACTTCAGATCAGGCCCCTACTGAGAAGACGTCGCCAACTTCAGCCAGTTGGACGTTGGTAAGGAAAGACGAACATGATAAAGACGAGTCGCCGTAAAGCGTGAGCCCCCCAGGAGGAGCCGTGCATAACGAACTAAACATGTTCTTGAATACCAGATTCACGGACGCAGGTTCAGACAACTTGGATTTTGTCAGGTAGTGGCTGAATCATTCAGGCCAATTTCCAGTGTTATCCACGTTGACTCGTGACATCTTCTCCATAACCGTCTCTATAGTGTCTTCAGAATCTGCATTTAGCATGGCCAACAATATTTTGGATCATCATTGAAGCCGACTAACGCCAAAAATGGTGGAGATTTTGACATTGATAAAAGACTGGGAACTAGTTCTGCGCATGCAGAAGAGGGTTGAACAAGCAAATGCCGAGCTAGCTCAACGGTTTGAAGAGTGGATGCTCCAGTGATGTCGCACGGGCCCCGCCCCCCAAACGTCCCTCTCGGATTATCGACATTGGTTTCGGTTTTTTTATTTATTTATTTATTTTCTTATCATATGTAAAAAAAATTTATTTTATTTTATTCTATTCTTTCATTCATTATTTATTAAGACAATTTTATTTATTTTTTTTGTAATTAATACTTATTTATTAACAAAATAATGTAAACAAATTTCTTAACATATTCTTTAGCAATATAATTTTGTTACCAATTACAATTATAATTTATAACACTTCATCATAAACCTTAAAAGTTAAAAACACTAAATTATACTAGTCAACTTATGCAAAATAAATTTAAACATTAAAACTTAAAATCCATAAATTAAATAATTAAAACAAATAAACTTATAAAACACAATTAAAACTTATAAAACAATACTAAATTAAATTATAAAACTATTAATTTATATAAAATAAAACTACTAGTTTAATAAACCGGTTAAAAAAATAAAAACCGGTGAAAAATAAGGTAATTCCAGGAATTATCCGGTGGCAATTTCTGGGAGAATTACACGATCATTACCCGGTGAAAAAGCACCGGTCGGAGAATCACCGCCGGATTTGCATGTTGAGTTTGTACCAATTATGGGATTTTGTAAAACATCGAGCCATACACGACATAGGTGGATATCTTCAGAAGTTGTATACGATTGCCCTCTAGAACTCATTAAAGCAAACGAAAAATATGACCCAAATATTAGGAATATTAGTTAACTATATAATAAAAGGTGGTTCATAGAGTTGTTACTTGTCATTTATTTATAACAACCAAAGGATAAAATTCCAATGATTTAAGTTAGACGGCCCAAATCAAGCGAAATCCATTCGACGATAAGTAATAGATCTTCTAGATTTCTTATCTAGATTTAGTATAAAATAATAAGTAAAGGATAAGATTCCAATGATTTAAGCTAGACGGCCCAGATCAAGCGAAATCCATCAGACGAATAATAGATCTTCTAGATTTCTTATCTAGATTTAATATAAAATAATAAGTAAAGGATAAGATTCCAATGATTTACGCTAGACGGCCCATATCGATCATAATCTATCCGACGATGTGTAATAGATCTTCTAGATTTCTTATGTAGATTTAATATAAAATAATAGGTAAATGATAAGATTCCAATGATTTAAGCTAGATGGCCCAGATCGATCGTAACCCATATGACGGTAAATTAAAGGTATTCTCGATTTCTTTTCTAGATTTAATATAAAATAATAAGTAAATGATAAGATTCTAATGATTTAAGCTAGACGGCCCAGATCTAGCGTAATCTATCCGACGGTGAATAAAAGATCTTCTAGATTTCTTATCTAGATGCAATGTACCATATGTCCATGTATTACAAATTCTAATACGATCGTCTGTAAAACACACACTAATCTTTCCAACTTAAGAAAATGATATCAAACATTGGAGATAGCCCACATTTTTCTTCTTCTTTGTCATCTTTATTTTCTGAGAGTGACCATCGTGAGGAATCTCAACTTTTTATAGACCTTGATCGGACTGACGCTGAACAAGAAGCCATCATGAGTTGTATTTCTAATACCAACCATATGTTAGTTAATTATTTCACTCAACAACATATCCAGAAGTCACCAGGTGGCTTTATTTTTGGTCGTGCAGTCATCCATCGAGATTGCGAATCCGCAGATCGACGTCTTTTTGAAGATTACTTTTCTTAAAACCCCCGATACAACGACATCATATTCCGACGACGCTTTCGGATGAGTCAAAATTTGTTATTGCGTATTACAGAGGCAATGCAACTTCATGATGGGTATTTTTTCCAATGAAGAGATGTGATGTGACGTATCGACTTATCTGTGATTTAGAAGATCACAGCAGCTACGCGTATGCTTGCATATGGTGTCTCCGTGGATGCAACAGACGCGTATGTAAAGATTGGTGAGTCAATAATAATTAAGAGTTTGAAGAGATTTTGTCGAACTGTTATAGAGGTATTCGAGAGCGTTATCTTAGATCTCTCACCCTAACCGATGTAGCTAGACTACTCCAAATCAGTAAACGTCATGATATTCCTGGGATGGGATGTTGGGAACCTTGGACTGCATGCATTGGAAATGAAAAAATTGTCCAACAGCTTGGGCGGGGCAATATGCAGGTCGTAGCTGAGTCCCTACAATTATTCTTAAGGCAGTAGCTGATTACGACTTGTGGATATGAAATGCATATTTTGGTATGCTTTGTTCAAACAACGACATAAATGTGATGGACTCATCACCTCTATCTACTAATCTTGCTAATGGTGTTGCTCCTCTTGCTAATTATAATATTTTAGGCAACAATCATAACATAGGATATTATCTAGCTGATAGTATATATCCAAAGTGGTCTACTCTTGTGCAAACTATTCATGAACCACGTGGTCCGAATAAAAAAATTGTTTGCGATCACGCAAGAGTCTTGTAGAAAAGACGTTGAATGTGCTTTTGGAGTTCTTCAATCACGGTTTGCTATTATGGCAGGACCAGCACGTTTTTGGGATAAAAATGAGTTACGTGACATAATGACAACATTCATTATGCACAATATGATAGTGGAGGATGAACGTGATGTTAATGCACTAATACAAGATTGTGTTGAAGCACCAATAATGAACATTGAGTACGTTGATGACGATACTAGATGTCAACAATTTCTAAGTCGACACCAATAAATTCTGAACAAAAGAGGCTCATTATGCACTTCAGGATGCATTAATTGAATATTTGTGGAATCAATATGGTAATTCGGAGAATTAATTTTTAATTTTTACGTAGTGTAATTGTTGTAATTTTCCTAAAGAATTATTGTCTATGTAGTTTTTTTTTTGTTATTGTGTTTAATTATGATTGTAATGAATATTATTAATAATTTAATATCATTATTTATATCTAATTAGCTTCCTTAACTTGCAATAACAATGTTAATTATTTTTGTTATCATTTATTTTAATTGTACTAAGAAAATAGTTTTTTAAGAATATAAATTGATTACTATAATAAGAAAAAAAGAATATGAGAAGAGAATATTCTTTATAGAGTAAGATTTGGAGTAATGAGGTGGAGATGGTTGATAAATTTGATACATAATTTGCTCCAAAATAGAGCAAAAGTTACTATATTTTAGAGTTAAGAGTGTGGATGCTCTCAGAGTGCGTTTGGTATTCATGATTGGATTGGACTCGATTGGATAAGATTAATTGGATTAGATTGGATTTGATTTAATTTGATTTAATACTTTAACATATTTGTTGTGGTATTAGATTGGATTATAATAGTATTTTTAAAAAGCTTAAAAAAAATGACAAGACATAAAAAATATTAAACTATTTAAATATTTATAATATTTATTTAATTGTAATTGAAAAACAAATAAAAAAATACTTTTTTATGGTGGGACCCATATTTTTTGGGCATGGGATTGTTAATCCCACCCTTCTCCATGGGATTGTTAATCCCACCCTTCTCCATGGGATTAGCTATCTCACGTGGATGGGATTAAATTGATGGGTCCCACCATTTAGTAATCCTATCTCGTTCACCTCACAAACATGGGATTATGACTAATAATTATCCAATCTTATCTTATCCCCTTTAATCCCACACACCAAACTAGGGCTGTACAAAAAGCAGGGCGGTTTAAAATCGCACCGAATAATTCGGTGACCGAGTTTTCGATTGTCAAAAATTCAAAACCGAAACCGCACCGAAAAAGGTGAAAACCGAATTTTGGTTAACTGAATTATTCAGTTTCGGTGCGGTTTCGAATTCGGTGGACCGGTTTTTTAAAAAAAGAAGAAGAAGAATAAGAAGAACAACAAAAATAAACAAACCATAACCAATATATATAATCAACAACAAAAATAAACAAACTAATATACACAATCAACAACAAAAATAAATAAAACATGAAACCAATATATACAA
Organism: Boehmeria nivea var. tenacissima; assembly: GCA_018132145.1. NCBI lineage: Eukaryota > Viridiplantae > Streptophyta > Magnoliopsida > Rosales > Urticaceae > Boehmeria > Boehmeria nivea. The sequence continues at coordinate 5,143,014 of CM030881.1, forward strand.
TCAAAGAAAAACAGTAAAAATAAGAGATTTTTAGCTAAATGGCCTGTTTTTAGCTTTAGTTTTAAGGAATTGACCTGAGTTTGTCATAATTAAGTTATTAGCCTCCAGGCCCATTCACATACATTTAGACTGCCCAAAATACCCTTGTTTGTCCAAATTTTGTTACAATCTGTATCAAATATTGTTACAGACTGTAACAGTTTTTGTTACAATAGGTAACAACTTTTGATACACATATATAACAAAAAATCTAATTTTTATCACACATTTGTCTGTTACGATTTGTATCAACATTTGTTACTTGTTGTAACAAATATTGTTAAAATCCGTAACAATATTTGTTACAGATTATAACAAATTTTGGGTGAAATATCTCATTTTTATCACATTTGTGTTTGTTACGATTTGTATCAATATTTGTTACATGTCGTAACAAGTATTGTTAAAATCCGTAACAATATTTGTGACAGAATGTAACAAAATTTGGGCAAATAAGGGTATTTTGGACAATCTACATGGGCTTGAAGCTAATAACTTAATTTTTGAATAATTTGATCATTTTCTTAAAGGATGTTATTTTAACAGGTCGTTTTGCTAATGAGCCCTAAAAATAAATAGACCACAGTTATAAATTTAAATCAACACAGCCTTTAAACATGACAAGTTCACCTAATTCCTAATCAATATAACATAAGTTTATCAAGCTGCCACAGCGAGTTCAAATTAACAGGAAATTCTCTAATTGATTTAAAAATATATATATATATATATATATATATATATATATTGAATTATGACGATATTGAGGAATCGTTTAAAAAAAACAAACAAAACCCAAAGAAAGGTATGTTCACCATTTCACCGCATTAACTTATTAAATCACAGACCAAAAAATAGAAAGCAAAACTTAACCAAATCCATTTTTATATTTGCTGTCAAATATTCTTTGGAATGCAAAGCAACAAAAATAGGGGTTGTTTTCGAGCAAGCTGTCACAAGTTTTATAATATGTTCATTGTTTATGCATCTAATTTGTTTATACAATTAGATTGAAAGCAAGCTGTGCCACAGCCGTGCAAAATTGAAAACAAAATACCACAGTTGAAGTCGATTGTTTATACATCTAATTTGAACTTTTGAAACAAAATCAAATTGAAAAGTATTCATTCGTTATAGTTATAATCTAATTTGAACTTTAAAACTTCTGAAACAAAATCAAATTAAAATGTGTGGTATTTTGTTTAGGGCTTGAAAAAAAAAAACAATATATATATAATTCGGTGCGGTTTCGGTTTAAACTGATTTTTATTTTGTGAAAACTGAAAACCACACCGCTTCTTAAAAATCACCGCACCAAAAATTCAATTTGCTGACGTGGCACCGAATTTCGGTACGGTGCGATTTTTAAAAGCGGTTTAAACCGAATTTTTTGTTTTATTTTTTTTACAGACCTACACTAAACACACCCTTAATAACAAAACAAAGTGAAGAAAAAAAAAAAAAAAAAGAGAAAAGGAAGAAAAGAGTTCTTCATGATTTGGAAGAGCAGGCTTAAACCCCCAAATTGGGAGGCTTTTAGCTCTAAACCCTAAAAGCTCTCTCTTCTCTCTCTCTCTCTCACACAGATCTGAGTCATTTCATTTTCTTCTCTGTCTCACTGCACTGATGACCAACACTCCATAACCATCCCGTTTCACAAACACCAAAATAAAGAAAAAAAATGGCGAGCAGATCACGGGCGTTCTCATCATGGGCTCGGCTGATCGTCCGCAACCAGTCTTCGGCAGCCTCCGCCACCGTTCTCCGCCGCGTCCCGGCGCCGCCTCCGGCCTCCTCGGCCCCCGCGCGTCGCTACTCGGCGAGCGTGGCGGGGCGGGGCACGGCGTCGCGGTGGAGACGTCGGGGCGAGGACAGCGGGTCCGAGAGGGACGACGACGAGAGGTTCAGGCCTGACGCTATCAACCGCAAGATTGGCGTCTTCAACAGGAAGGTCAGGCGCCACAAGGAGTTGCTCAAGAACTTCGAAGACTCTGGTATTCGTGTTCTATATATCACAACGAAATGTTATAAGACTTCATATTGTGGGTTTGATTGTTGCTATGCATTCGATATTCTACATTTGGGTTGATAGGTTATGTTGTCTAATTTAGTGTAGTCGTAGATTTTGCGCTAGTGATAGTTAGCTTTGTTTAGTTTAGCCGAATTCAACAATTGGGTTGTTTTTGTTTCCCTCTAAAAATAAAAAAAAAAGGAAAGGGAAAAGGTTGTACATGCCTTGGCCATTATAGGATTTTGTAATGTGTTTGTCATGGATTCTTCGGTATAGCTATAGCATATCATGGTCAAATGAAATGTATTGATTTAATTTTGATTTTCTGACAGAGACACTTGATGATGCTTTTAAGTGGATGGATAAGATTGAAAAGTTTGAGGAAGCTCATTTCCCTCTACGTCCTGAATATAGGGTCATAGGCGAGTTGATGAACCGTCTCAAAGTTGCAGAGAGCTTGAAGGATAGGTTCATTCTTCAGCAAAAAATAAATAGGGCTTTGAGATTGGTGCAGTGGAAGGAGGTGAATGATCCAAATGATCCTGAAAATTATACGAAAGTTCAGACTAAGGGAGTTTGGGGCCAAGCTGCTTTCTTAGCAGACGGAGAACCTGTAAAGGGGGAGCAAAGTTCGGAAGCACTTGATGCCAATGATAGTGAAGATGAAGACGAATTCAATGACATGAAGGAGAAGGAAAGCATACTTTTAGCGAAGATAAACGATATTGACAAAAAACTCGAGGAAAAGCTAGCAGAGTTGGATTATACATTCGGAAAGCGGGGTAAACTGTTAGAGGAGGAGATTAAAGCACTTGCAGAGGAAAGAAATACTTTGACAGAGAAGAAGAGAACCCCTCTCTTCAGGAAGGTAACGAAACACATTATTGAGCTTGTGCATTACAGCTAATATTTTCCGTTTAATATGATTGTTAAAAGATAAATTAAGTTCTTGCATCCTGCCAGTTAACTTCTTCTTGCCCTTATTTTTCTCTCTTTTTTTTTTTAAACTGTTTCTGCCCTGTAAGATTCGATATTGAGGTTCTGTGTCATTGCAATATTGTTAAAGGACTTGGATGAAATGGTAATTCAAGTGTCTATATGTAATGTGGGTAGAAATGTCAGATCGAGGTTGTGATTTACTATTTTGGTAGTCTTTCAAATATTTGGTCACCTACTGTAGGTAAATTACTAAATTTAACTCTTAAAAGTTCAAAAACCTCCCTTGGATTCTTATATGTGATTATAAAAAATCTTTTATATCTCATAGTTACAGCACGATTTTTAAAATTCTAGCAGAAAAATTACGATTATTTTGAACGCATAAAAACTATGATTATTTCTCTCTTAAATAATCATAAACGACGTGGTGTTTCAAACTATGATTATTTCTCTCTTAAACGAGGTAGTGATTTACTATTTTGGTAGTCTTTCAAATATTTAGTCAACTACTATAGGTGAATTTAACTCTTAAAAGTTCAAAAACCTCCCTTGGATATTACGATTTATTAATGTCTGTAGGTCCTCCTTTGATATATTTGCTTATTCTTGTTAATATCTATTGCTGTTATGAAACACTGGCAGGGTTTTGAAATGAAGGTGCTTAACGTGAACCGATCCAATAAAATTACAAAGGTACTTATTGTTTGGTATGTTTCTTCTTTGAAAAGAAAAACTCGTTCTTAAAGTTCTTATACGTCATGCTCCTTTATGATTTAGGGGGGACGAATTTCAAAGTTTTCAGCTATAGTAGCATGTGGAAACTATAACGGCGTTGTTGGTTTTGCAAAAGCCAAAGGCCCATCAGTTCCTGTTGCAGTCCAAAAGGTATGTGTTCTGTGCCACAATGTTTGGTACTGTTTTTTGGAATTGGAATAGTACTCTACTACTTTCATATGATTTATTGATAGTGGGAGCATTAGCCAAAATGAGAAACTTGTTTTCTAGCTAAGAAAAATTGCCTAAGGGTCATTTCTCGTCACACAAATTTTGTGTCTTTTGGAAAACTATAATAATATCAGGGGGCAAAAAAGAAATTAATACTTCTATTAGATTGAGACAAATCGACTCACAACACATGGTCAAACTTCATCTCAAAGGGGGAGATTTCTATATTAGTCGGCCTTGCATCATGAGATTGGTGATTCGAAACTACAAATGAAGGATTTTAAATCCAAAATATCCATCTGCAGGATCTTTATCCACCATGAGTTGGGACATCAGTAGAAAGACTTCTTTTTCTAAAGAATGTTTTACTGCTTCTGTGGGAATTAAACATGTTTCTTTTTTCCTCATTCATTAGATTGTTTACTTATTAAATTTGCAACAAGCAGGCACGTGAGAAAGTATTCCAGAATCTGCACTACATAGACCGGCACGAGGAACATACGATTGCTCATGCCATAACACATACATACAAAAGAACCAAGGTAATTAATTATTGATCAACTCAGGTGCCGTGAGAAAATTTTGTCGTTATTTTTTTCTACTTTTTCGTGTTCATAATGCTTAGTTCTGATCTACAAATTCAGCTTTATCTGTGGCCCGCTCCTACTGGAACCGGCTTGATAGCTGGGAGAAAACATACGCAAATCATTTTGAGCTTAGCAGGGTTCAAGAATGTCAAGTCAAAGGTAACATTTATATAGCCAAACTCAGAATTGCAAGATGTCATTTGTTTTTGGCGCATTTAAATCAATATGAATTTTGTTGCTGTCAGGTTATTGGGTCACGTAATCCATATAATACAATAAAGGCTGTCTTCATGGCCCTTAATGCGGTATGTAGCCGATTGATGTTCCTAATTAACAAATACTATTACTTTAATGATAGCTAAAGTGCTCGCTGTTTTTCTTCAAGTCTTGTTTAGATTGAGTTTCTTAAAGTGTGTCCCTAAATGTGCAATTCCAGATTGAAACTCCCAAGGATGTCCAAGAGAAGTTTGGCCGGACTGTGGTCGAGAAATACCTTCTTTGATGTTCAAACTTTTAGGTGCGCACTCAGTAGGCTTGTTTCTTTGATGTTTTGTTCATGTTTCCCATTTTTCCCCTAAATTGATTGAGAGATTTTTTACTCTCATTGTCCCAGTTAGATTATATGATATAAACAACAGGAATAATAAAAAGCAGGGTTTTTTTTTTTTTTTAAGTTTATTTATACTGTGGAAAAGCATCAATGACCTACTACAATTACCTTTCGAGTGATTCAATGAGACCAAACTGAACACACCTGACCAAGCCAAACGAAACCATTGGTTTAAGGTTTTGCAAATTTTAATTGGTTTTGTTTGGTTTGTGCTCAACTCACCTAAGAAAAAAGTTAAATCAACTTCAATTTATGCATGTTTTATAATGATATATTATAAATATTAACTTTGGGTATAATATTTTAAAACAAAATCTTATGGTTCACAATTACTAAAAGAAAAAAGGAAAAAAAAAAAAAAAAAACACACCCTATTTATCATCTCAGGTATAACCTTTTGCTTTTCGAGAAATAGATGATAATTGCTTTATGAAGTATTTTTTAGGTGCTTGAATGTAGTCTTTGCTTTTGTGAGTTTAGATTATGATGCGGAACTTTGGATATTTACTAATTATGTTTTATGAAGAGATTTAAATTCGTTAAAATATCAAACCAAATAAGTTATAGGACCCGTTTGGCATTGCTTATATAATATGCTTTTAGATTATAAAAGAATCTAAAGTCAGAATAAGCGTTTGGTAAACTGGTAATCGTTTTTGCTTCCCTACAGTAGAATTTGAGAAGCAGATAAAAGATGTTTTTGAGTAACTGTATCTGCTTCTAGATAAAAGATGTTTTTAAGTAACTGTAATTGTATCTGCCTAATATTTTACATCACCGACAAAAGTGAATCTATACATATATAATAGAGATGGCTAGAGTTACTATTTATCCTCACACAAATTCACTATTCATTTAGAGGTTAAGCTATTTTTTCTTTTTGTGGGTTTTTTTTTTTTTTCTCCACCGTACGTCCCTTAATATTACACAAAGGGTGCCATGTGGTGTCCTCTGTGGATAACACGTGGCATTTCTTATTATTATTTTTTTTATTTTTAATTTTTTTCCTTTTAAAAACTTGCATTTAAGGGTCTATTTTAAGGGTTTTTGAGAAATTTTAAAGGGCTTTTTCGCAATTTTAGGGGGTTTTTTTTTTTTCAAATTCGTAAATCTCGGAGGGTTTTTTTTTTTTTTTTTTTTTTATAAATTCTCTTTACCTTTTTTACTTTTTTGTTTTAATCGTTTCAACATCTATTTTTTTGGCTGTAATGATCTCGAAAAAAAAAATTTCTTGCCACTGTTGGATTCAAAATATTTCTCTTAATCTTTTAACACCCTTTGTCATATACTTTTTTTTAACCTAATTATTTTTTATTCGATTTATTTGTTCTAAGCTTTTATTTTTATTTTTTAAGTTTGAAAATATTTTAAAAAGCCCTTGTATTTATATTAATTAGTTTTGGGCACGTGCTCCGTACGTGTAAGATTTTTTTTTTTAACTTATTAAATTATAAAATAAATAAAAATTAAGAAACAAATATTATAAAAATTTGACCATTTAAAAAATATAATAATAAATAATTTTTTGAATTGAAAGACAAAATTAAAAATTATAAAACAAGGTAATAATAAAAAAAATAAAATTATTATGATATTAAAAGAGAAATAAAAAAAATTGAGAGATAAAAAGATGAAAAAAATATAGGATTTAAAATAAAAATAGAGGAGGAAAAAAATAAAAAAAAAATAATTGAATAAAAGAAAGAAATAAAAAGAAAAAAAAGAGAAAAAACAAAAAAAAAAGAAAGAAAAAAGCTAAAAAAAGGAAAAAAAAAAAAAGGGGAAGGGGTTGGCGCGTGCATTTTCACGCGCCAGAAGGAGAGTGAGAGCTCCCCTGACACGCGGGCCCCACGCGCGAGGGCCCGTGTCAGGGGCTTTTGTTTTTGGGAATTTTAAGAAAATAGCCACTGTTTACAAAATGATTTTAAAAAATAGCCACAGTTTCAAAAAATTTAAAAACTAGCTATTTCAGAAATTTCTGACACGTGTCAGAAATTTCTTACAACACATTTTATGAGTTATTTTGTTATTGTCAGAAATTTCTTACAGTGTGTAATGGCTAGTTTTTAAATTTTTTGAAACTGTGGCTATTTTTTGAAAACACACAGTTCAAAATGGCTATTTACCTAACCGACCCTTTGTTTTTTGCGCACATTTAATCCCTAATATTTTATTAAATTATATAATAACAATAACCCAATTTTTGAAGGAAAAAAAATCACTTTAACCCCTTAAAAAATTTCGTTTTTTTTTTTGGTGTTTTTAACGGGAAAAAAGCCAAAAAAACGGAGGTTGAAACGTTTCGCCTTGCTTGGACGAAACGCCTAGGGCCTAGGCCCCCTTAGATAAAGATGAGTTTAGGAAAAGACAAAATAACTTAACCATTGAATGAATATTGACAATATTTCTAAGCTACAGTAAACCAACCCACACTTATTATATAGTTTTTGAAGAAAAAAAAAATGTACTTTAACCCTTTAAAAAAACGCGTTTTTAATGGGAAAAAGGCCAAAAAAACGGAGGCCGAAACGTTTTGGCCTTGTTTAGACGAAACGCCTTGGCCCCCTTAGATATAGATGAGTTTAGAAAAAAACAAAATAACTTAACCATTGAATGAATAGTAACAATGTTTCTAAAGCTACAATAAACCAAGCCACACTTATTATATAGTTATAGATATATATATATGAATTAATTATTATAATTAGTTAAAAATATATATATATATTTCTTAACAAAAAGTACAAAGATAACAAAATAATAAAATTGTAAGTATAACAAGATTAAGAATAAATATAGGAAAAATAATTAATTAAAAAATAGAGTTTTCATATTTTTGTAGAAAAAGAGTGAAGAGATAATATTATACAAAACACAAAAAAACAAAAGAATTTTGCCTGTAAATGAATAGTGACAATGTGAGAGGAAAACACAAAAAGACAAAATAACTTTACCTATAAATGAAGTAACAATGTGAGAATAAACTCACTCATCTTTATTATATAGTTATAGAATAACACCCTCTCACAAATTCACTATTCATTTAGAGGTTAAGTTATTTTGTCTTTTTGTGAATTTTTTTTTTTTGCTCCACTGTACGTCTCCTAATATTACACAAACGGGTGTCACGTGGCGTCCTTTGTGGACGACACGTAACATTTCTTATTTTTTTTTCCTTTTAAAAAATGTCATTTAAAGGCCTGTTTTAAGGGTTTTTTTAAAGAAATTTTAAAGGGTTTTTTTTCGCAATTTTAGGGGAATTTTTTTGCAAATTTGTAAATTTTGGAGGGTTTTTTTTTTTTTTTTTATAAATTCTCTTTATCTTTTTTACTTTTTTGTTTTAATCGTTTCAACATCCATTTTTTTTGCTGTAATATACTCGAAAAAAAAATTTCTTGCCACGGTTGAATTCAGAATATTTTTCTTAATCTTTTGACACCCATTGTCATATACTTTTTTTTAACGTAACTATTTTTTATTTGATTTACATGTTCTAAGCTTTTATTTTTATTTTTATTTTTTAAGTTTGAAATTTTTTTTAAAAGCCCTTGTATTTATATTAAATAACATCTTCTCACAAATTCACTATTCATTTATAGGCTAAGTTATTTTATCTTTTTGAGGTTGTTTGTTTGTTTATTTATTTATTTTTTTTGCTCCACCGTACGTCTCCTCATATTATACAAAGGGGTACCACGTGGCATATTTTGTAGACGATACATGGCATTTTGTTTTGTTTTTGTTTTTTTGTTTTTAAAAAATTGCATTTAAGGGCCTATTTTAAGGGTTTTTGAGAAATTTTAAAGGGTTTTTTCGTAATTTTAAGGGGATTTTTTGGTAAATTCGTAAAATTTGGAGGGTTTTTTAATAGATTCTTTCTCTTTTTTACTTTTTTGTTTTAATCGTTTTAACAGTTATTTTTTTGCTGTAATGATCTCGAAAAAAAAATTTCTTGCCACTGTTGGATTCAGAATGTTTTTTTCAGTCTTTTGACACCAATTGTCATATATCTTTTTAACGTTTTTTTATTTGATTTATTTGTTCTAAGCTTTTATTTTTATTTTTAAAGTTTGAATTTTTTTTTAAAAAGCCCTTGTATTTATATTAAATAATAAAATTAACTCTTTAATTATTCAAAACAATAAAAAGATCAATTTTTTTAAAAAAAATTAACAAAAGTATACTTTATTATTTCTTTCGGGGAAAATACCATAAATGACCCCTGGGTTTTTGCGTAATACCGATACCCCTCCTTCAGTTTACTATAATTCCTTAATCATCCTTAAGTTTTTAAATTCGGTTCAAATTTAACCCCTCTGTTGACTTGGCGTTGAAAAAATTGTGAATATTTTTAATAATTCCACAACTACCCCTATTGCCATGTCATTTATCCAGTACTAGAATTGCCAAATCAACTATTCCAGTTTAACAATAACCAAATCCCTAAATCCTAAAACTAAAAACAAACCAAAAAAAAAAAAAAAAAACTAACAAACAAGCAAAACTTAAGGTCACGAGCAGGTCGGGAGATCGGGGGGTCGTGGGTCGGCGGCGGAGGTGGGGGTTAGGGCTCGAGGGCGTGGGGAGGCGGGGTTCGGGGTTGGAGGTGGAGGCGGGAGGCGGGGTTCGGGGGCAGAGGTGGGGTTCGGGGGCGGAGGCGGAGGTTGGAGTCGGGATTCGGGGGCGGAGGCGGGGTTTGGAGGTTGAGTGGCGGAGGTGTGGGTCGGGCGATCGAGGACGGGGGAGGCGGGAGGTCGGTGGCGTGGGTTCGTGAGGCGGAGACGAGGGTCGAGAGATCGGGGGCGGAGGCGGGAGGCGGAGGAGGGGGAGGCGGAGGAGGTGGAGGCGGGGTTCGTGGGCGTGGGCGGAGGCTGGGTCGAGGGCGGAGGCGGGTTTCGTCGGCGGAGGCTGGGGATTTGGTGGGGGAAGCGGGGTTTGGAGGTCGAGGGTCGGGGGTCGGCGTTCGTGGGTTCTTCAAAGCAAGCACCGGTCGTGGGCGGAGGCTGGGGTCGGGGCGGAGGCGGAAGCAGGAGGCTGGGGTCAGGGGGGCGGAACGGAAGCAGGAGGCTGGGGTCGACGGAGGTTTACGTTTCTCAAAAAAAAAAAATTCTGAATTTGTTGAACAGTCAGTTTGGTGGTGGTGGTGATGGTGTTTTTTTTTTTTTTTTTGGCTTGAAACTTAGTGTTTGGTTGCAAGAATAAAAAAATATCTTATGAGTTTATTGATATTAAGCAAAAACGACGTAGTTTTATATATGGGTATTATTGACATTTTGCATCATTTTTTAACGCTCAGTCAACGCAGGGGTTAAAATTGAACCGAATTTGTAAACTTAAGGGTGACTAAATAATTATAGTAAACTGAAGGATGTATCTTGGTATTACCCAAAAACTCAGGGGTCATTTATGGTATTTTCCCATTCTTTCGTCGTGTCATATTTTTTAGAGAATTTTAAGAAAATAGCCACTGTTTACAAAATGATTTTAAAAAATAGCCACAGTTTCAAAAAATTCAAAAACTAGCCCTTTCAGAAATTTATGACATGTGTCGGAAATTTCTTATAGCATATTTTATGTGTAATTTTGTTATTGTCGGAAATTTCTTACAGTGTGTAATGGTTAGTTTTTAAATTTTTTCAAACTGTGGTTATTTTTTGAAAACACACAGTCTAAAATGGCTATTTACCTAACTGACTCTTTTTTTTATTAGTTATATTATTTTAGCGCGTGTATAAAAACTAATCTATATATAAAGAAGGGAACAAAGCAAATACTATTGTAATTTCATATTATGTAGATTTAGAGATATGCTTTACAGTATTTTTTGATGTGAGACGAAAAAATATACGCACGCAACACAAAAAAATATAAAAATGTTTTAATTATTAAATAAATTAAAATAATGTATATTCATATACAAGCTTGGAATAATAATTAACTTTCCGCTGTAACGTTTATGTAAATATATTTATAAATGACAAAAAAAAAACATTAATTAAAATGAACTATATAATGTCTATTTTAGTAATTATACGCGCTCACAGTAGTTTAAAAAATATTATTCACGAAACGCCTTACTTGCTTATAATGACAGCAACTTCTTTCTCAGTACAGTTTGCAGCACTTCTTTCATAAGCACAACAATGCCAAGTTAGTACATAGTTAGTTTAGTTTTGGTTGCTTAATTGATTTTGTTTGGTTTTAAATCACTAATAGTTTTTACTTCAGATAAAAGGTATACTTTTACTGGACAACGTTTTTTTAGCGATTATGGTTTTTGACTTCGTTGATGTTGTCTTACTATAATTATAATTAATCTTAGTATTTGCCTTATTATAATTATATTTTTTTAAAATTTTTTAAGGATTTACCCAAACTTTAAATTAAGGATTTAGCCGTAATATACGTGCAACATAATTTGTTACACGTGTAATATAATATAATATACGTGTATCATATTACGGCTAAGTCCTTAATTTTGACATTCTAGGGCAAAATTTTTCAAATTTTACCTTTAAAATGACTAATTTCTTAACTGACCCAATATTTTTTTTTTTTTTTTTGGCTTTTAAGAAAAATTTGAAGGAAAACTTCATTTTCCAATTTTGCATAATCATAAATTTATCTTAGTATGTGTCATCATGTTGTAGTTGTATAAAGTAGACTCGATTATCATATCATATAATTATTATGATGTCATATTTTATGACTTGTTTGTTTAAAATATTTGAATGTTCTAAGATGTTCAAAATTATTTTGATTATATAATGGTGCTAGTGTTCAAATAATTTTGAACGGTTTCAAATTATGCAAATGTTAAAACCAAACGGGCTATGTCAAGTGATCTTTTTTTTAATCATGATACTAGCAATATGAATCATTAATCACACAGATTCGTAAACATGTTAATATTTAATAATCTCATATTTAATATAATATGGCTTGTCATAACCAAAAAATATTGACATATTCTTCAAAAGTTTTTTTAACGTTTCAGGATAATCTTAAATTTTAAGATGTTAAAAATTTCTAATAAATATGTAATATTTTCTTTTTTGTTATAAAAATTTTGAAAATTTTTATTATTATTATTATTATTATTATTATTATATTCGGAAACACATTCATTAAAAGACTTACTTAATTTTTGCCTATTTCAGCAACGCACTATGTTTTGATTTACACTCACTTTACGCCATATTAAATTTAAAAAAAAAAAACTTTTGAATTCTCTATTTATTTTTTCTTGTTTTTAAAAGAGTCTATTTTGTATTTGACCAGATTTTGGTCCATGTGTCTAGGAAATAGACAATATTTCTAAACTTTAAGAAATTAGCTATTAGTCCATAAAGAATTAAGGGCATAATGGTCAAATTACAACATCATGTCATTAAGAAATAATTATTTTATCAATTAATGGAAACATTGGTCATTTACTCATTTTTTTATCAGATATTTACCAAATAATCTCTTTATAAAATATCCTTAATGTGTTTATGCATTATTCCACTCTTTTTTTTTTTGGATATGCTATTTATTAATTCTTTCCTTTTTCTTTTTTTTTTTGGCTGCCAGCCTTGCTTAGACTTTTATAAATTTAGCTTCCTAACCAATGACCATTTACCATATGAAGTGTGTTAGAGAAATTATAATGTGTTAGAAAGAGAAACCTAAAGTCCTACCTTGGAAACTCATGAGAAACTTGAATGATTTGCATTAAGATGAGTGTTACTTATACTTGTGCTCTTAATACGCTTAAGGTCGCTATGCGGACTTTAAGAGGGTACTTAGATATCTCTAATGCAAATATTAGTATCAATACTAAATTTAGCACTCATAAATGTAAAAATATTATATTTGACATTTGATACTCTAATATACGAATGCTATTTTAAATGTTATTTTGCTATTTTATTATTTTTAAGTTGTAAAACTAATAAAAGTAGTTAATGCTGCTAACTAATAATGGCGAAGACTATCGTCTCTTTTTCAAAAAAAAAAAATTAATAATAATAATAATAATAATAATAATAATAGAAATAATAGAGAAGACAATAAATAATCTTTTTGGTAAGATGAAATTTTTTTGAATATAATATTAATTTTTAATTAAATGCCAAAATGTTATTAAATCAATGCGCAACTTCAAAATTATTATTATTATTATTCTTTATTTTTTTTTTACATTATGCTATACTTAGTGTTAAATTTAGCCTCATGTATAGCATTTGCCAAATTTAATGTCAAATTTGGCATTGCATTGACGAATATTTTTTATGATAAAATACTAAATTTTAACATTAGCACATAAATTTAGCATTGCATTGGAGATTCTCTTAGAATAAATAGTTATTCTATTTATTAACTAATACGCTTGTCATGAGTAGTGATACATTACACAATAGGAATTTTCGACTAGAAAAGATTAGTTAGAATAAAGTGCTTTTTATTTATTGAATAAAATAAAAATGTGTATTGAGAATTTAGCTTTGCAATCAATGGCCAATTGCCATAATTTGTAGTCAGAATTTTTTGTTTTTTGTTTTGTAAATAACATCACTTAATTGTTATTCAAAATTTATAATTATTGTGATCGTTTGTTAAAGGGTAAATTTAGAATTGCCCCTTGTGCATAAGGGTTTTGAAACCCTTATGCTTGGAAATATCTAATCCTCAGTCTTTGAAATGCGCCAATTTGGCCCCTCCATTCGAGTTTCATCCAAATTTTTATAGGAAATGGTCATGAACGACACATAACAACATATTTAAGGGTAAATTTGTAAAATCACCAAAATAAAAACTTAACCATCAAAATTTTCAATTGATTTCACTAACACCATAATTTTATTGAATCTTCATCAAATAGCCCGAAAAAAGAAAACTTAGAAACTAAAAAATTTATTTAAAAAAATGATCAAGTTGAACTAGACGCGATTGCAAGGCTTAATTACTTTTAGACCATCACCCAAAAATATTACTAAACCCATAAAAAAAAGAAAGTCAGTTTTGATGCACGAGATCAGATTAATTGTTTCCATGTTTTTGGGGTCGTTTGATAAACAATCAAATAAAAAATAAATAAATTATTTCAATTTGGGGGGGTTTTTTTTTTTTTTTTTGTGACAAAATCTTGTAATTCAAATTACTGTTTGCCTAGGAGTTTAGTTGTAGTTGATTTGAGATTGTAAAAAGGAAGATTTGCGTTGAGAATTGAGGAAAAAAAAAAAAGTTGCTTTTTTACTATAGTAAAAGTATTAGAACACATTTTGAGTATTTTGCCGAAAAAATTTGATACTGTAGTAAGGATATTTGAATAGAAGTTTTTTCTTTTCATTAGATTGCTTACATAATGACTTCATAGTGTTTTTAAATAAATGTAAATTCCTAAAAATTCTTCATTTACTTAGGTCTGAGATTCAAAGTTACAAAATAAAGTTGATGGGGCAATTTGAGTGTCCAAAAAAAATTTTGTCGCCATTATTGATTGTAATTTTTCGTGTTTAATTTATAGACACCCATTGTGTTATGTTTTTTCTCATTAATTTTTTCTTTAAAAAATTATTATATTTGAAAAGATCAGGATGCTGAAAAAGGATTAAAAAATATATATATATATATATATAATTTTTTACGGAAAAAAAAAAAAGAAATTTCGCTGTTAGAGTCTATGTCTATGGCAAAGCAGAGGAAGAAGAAAGCTACGAGGTTAATGCCCTTCCAGATGCAAATCCAACTAATAATCCTCTGACATTGAGGGACTCAAAGGTAAACTTTTATTTATTTATTTATATTATAGTTTTTTAATCATTTTTCTCACCTCTTAAATTCTCTTTGATTTTAATTGTTTTTTTTACTACTTGAGCGTCAAAAATTTTCTCATCACCAACGTTAATTGTAATTTTTCGTGCTTAATCTATAGACACTCGTTGTGTTATACTTTTTCTCATTTTATTTTTTTAAATTATTATATTCGTAAAAATTGATATCCTGAAGAATGATTAAAAAATAAAATTTTTCCCCTCAATTGAAACATGGACTAAAAGATAATATTTTTATTTATATTTTAGTCTTTTCTCTCTCTTTGATTTTTTTTTCTTTGATTTCAATTTTTTTTTTCTTACCACTCGAGTATCGAAAAAAATTTTCGTCACTGCTGTCGATTGTAATTTTTCTCATGCCGTTGGTGCCTTTTTGGACGAAATTTTTGCCCTCAAAATATTTAATTAATGACTTAATTCTAAACTCTATGCAGATTGTTTTCACTTTTTTTCTTCAATATTTTTCTCGTTATTTTTTTTTTATTAAATTTCATGGATTCTGAATTCTCATTTTTTCCTAATGTCCTTCAAAAATTAAATTGTTTATATTGTTTTTTTTCTTGTATTTTTCACATTTAATCAATGAGTATATGTATTATTTTCTATCTCTTAATGCCAAGTTGCAATCTTAGTAACTTATTATTAAGATTTTATTACAGCGTAACTGACTTATAAATAAACATCCAACTTCAATTAGTTAAGCCATCTCACGTGTCATCTTTTGATTTATAAAGAATTGTTTTCTTTTAGTTATTTAGTTAAGTAGACTAACAGAAATAAATAAATATATATATATATATTAAATTAAAATATTTATTGACAATCCTAAAAAGAGAAAATATATTTAAAAAAAGAGATATTTAAGGATTTAACCAAACTTTTAGTTAATTTTTTAAAAATTAGACCTAATTTTATGAAATTAAAGACGCGTGTACCAAGTCATTGAATAAACACTTACCACCGTTACCAATTCTTCTGGCAAACACAATTTCCATTTTCATTTTCAATTTCATTAACGAAGTGCACGACATTAATGAGCACGAGGAAAAAAAAAATAAGACGCATTCATGGGGCACAAATGTAGGGTATATTTTTTAAATAGTCAACAAAATGTTCTAGATCCAAGACTCCTAGTTAAGAAAAGAAAAAGTTCGACTTGTTCACAATAATTGATACTCCGAGAATCTGGAAAAGCTCTTCGATGAAAAATTAGTTGCGTTGTTGCCTGGGTGGGCAGACCAAATCATCTCCAAGTTGGATATTGAGAGGTCTTGAGAAATGACTTTTTATTTATTTATTTATTTTATTTATTTTTGCCTTTTCAAATACTATTACTTTTTACATTTTTATTAAACTTTCAATTTATGTTCTTGTTTTTTTTTTTTTTGGAAAATTTATGTCCATACTTTTACATTATAAAAAATGAGTAAAAGTTAAAAAGAAAACCATTATTAATTGAACCTAGATAATTTAACGCTCTTTCTTATTTTCTTATATATCTCCTTCAATGATAACATTGTTGGAAAAAATTTGCAATAATACGTAAAAGTTCTATGTAAGGCGGAAACATGGTATTCTAAAATTTATAATCAAACACTTTGATCAAACCATCAAGAACATAGAACAAGGATCTTTTCATAATTTTATTAGAAAAGCAACCAAGCATCCCAATATGCACAAAATTTATTTCATAAATAAATTATAGAGATCAAGAATTTTACCAAGACGATTCTAGTGATTGACTTCTTCTCTTCACGCCGTGCGTTTCGAGACCGTCAAGGTTGGGCTACGAGAACGCTCGAAACGAACTTATCGGCCTTTGGGAATCCTTGCTTTGCCGATACCACAATCTTCCAAACCGTGCCTCCGGATCAGGAAGAGACGAGAGTGTGGGCTCACTCTAGTTTTTCTCACACACTACTTTAGTGTATAATTAGGCTATAGGAATAGCTATAGGGGGAGCTTCTCTCTCTAGAAAATCTCTCAAGAAGGCTTATAAACTTGTATGCTTGGTGTAGCAAAAATTAGGTTTTTCTCTCTAGAATAGGGTCCCATTTATAGAGAGAATAAGGAGGTGTTTAATAGGTACACTCCAAGTCCTACTTGGATTCAAACTAATACCTATTATTATTTATTTTAGATATATTAAAATATCATATATTTTAATTATATATAAATATATATATATATATATATATTATAATCGTATATATATATAATCGGTTAGAAGGAAAAAGTTCGGCTGCCTTTGCGATTTTAAACTTATATATATATATATATATATCTTAATATAATTATATATATATATATATATTCGTATATACGATTTTCAAAACTAATCGGCAACTTTTCAAACAACTAGTTGTAATTCTAACTTGTATTATATTATATATATAAAATTTATTTTAAATCCTAAATAGAATCTAATTCTATTTAAATATCCAAAATAGATAATTATCTAACCCTTAGATAATTAATAAGGATGAGTTATTTCAAATCCTACTTCAAATAGGATAACTATCCCTATTCAAATAATTTTGTGTAAATCCTAATCTAATTAGGATTTAAACAAAATACCTCCTTTTTGATTTATTTATCCAACTCTTGGATAATTTAACAATTAAATAAAATTCTTTTATTTAAATTGCTTGCCTCCCAAATAAATCAATTTTGGTGGGAAAATAATTTCTTCCAAAATTAATTTAAATTAATTTTAACAATTATTTATTTAACAATTAAATAAATAACTAAAATTAATTATTTATTATCGAATTAACTATTAATCCAATAAATGTGAGAAAAATATAATTAATCACTATTAATTATTAGAGTATCTCTAACGATCTGATGAAGTCGGTTCGGGGACCATGGACCCAATAATTCAGGCTCCAATAAATACAAACAATTAACTAAAACTCTTTAGTTAAAAATCTGATTTATTAATTTCGAGGTTACTCCACTAAAAACCCGGAATTGCACTCCTGAAATTATTAGAATAATTTACTCGGTGAGTTGTCCATTGATATAATCATTACATGAGATTCGACCCTCCAGATTGGTTCATGATCTGAGTTGGTGAATTTACCGTTTTACCACTCATATCATATCTTGTTCCTTATGTACCATCGATTCACTAGCGAACAATTCATTTACGATCTTGATCATAAATGTGCGCGCAATTGTTCGGTTCCAGAATCAACACATTAAGGGAACCAATTTTAACTTCCTTTTTATCAGAAGCTGGATTCCATATCTGTGAAACCCCATTCCCCAGTGATCATTTTCCGGACCTCCAAAATGCAAGTGTTTAGCCCAGATCAATCATGAGCCGTAACGAACAAATCAAAAGGCCCGTAAAGATAACCTAGGGGTCTGTGGCCACTCAGGATTAAGATCGATTCTCATATGATCATCTTATGACTTCGAGACGAGTATCGTAACGGTACTTAAACGACACTTCGGAATCGAGTCGGTCCATGTCCTATATAATCTAATTATATAGAATGCTTCCACTTAGTGTCACCACACCGACAACCCGGACAAGGTTATCGCATCCAATATGTCAGTGGAACGCATATGTGATTTCGGATCAAGTCACCCACTCTTGATCAATCACGGACTCATTTAAATATATTAACCAAAATTCTACTCCTTTGTATATAACAAACTTATATACTAGAATTTTAGTTACATAATATATTACGGATATTGATGAATATTCATAAATGAAATAAAGTCTCAAACAATTCATGAAAAAAATTCTACTTATTTTATTAATCAGCAAATTCAAAATAACAAAACTAGTCTCCTTTTTGGGCACTACTCTAACAATCTCCCACTTGCCCTAAAGGAGATGAGACATTTCTCTCAGACCCATTCCCTCTAAGTGTTTATTGAACTGCTTCTCTGTTAGAGTTTTGGTGAAAGGATCTGCTAGGTTGTCTAACGTTGGGATCTTCGTGACGGCGACATCTCCCCGGTACACGATCTCTCGAATGAGGTGGTACTTCCTCTCTATATGCTTTCCTCTTTTGTGGCTGCGAGGTTCTTTGGAATTTGCCACAGCACCACTGTTATCACAGAAAAGTGTAATTGGCTTATCCATACCTGGAACGACTTCCAGATCAGTCAAAAACTTCTTAAGCCAGACTGCCTCTTTAGCTGCTTCACAAGCGGCTATATATTCAGCCTCCATGGTAGAATCAGCAATGCTAGATTGTTTGATACTTCTCCAGACTACTGCTCCACCACCAAGAGTAAACACTGAACCGGACGTCGACTTTCGAGAGTCCTTATCCGATTGAAAATCGGAATCAGTGTATCCTAGTAAATTCAGGTCACCACCTGAATAAACCAGCATATAGTCTCTTGTTCTCCTTAGATACTTGAGAACATGTTTTACCGCAATCCAATGTTCTTGTCCCGGATTTGACTGGTACCGACTAACAACTCCCAGTGCATAGCAGATGTCGGGTCTAGTGCATAGCATTGCATACATTAGACTTCCAACTGCAGATGCATATGGAATTCGTCTCATATCCTCTTCTTCCTGCGGTGTCTTAGGACACTGCTGTTTAGAGAGGGAAATTCCATGACGGGTCGGCAAGAGACCTTTCTTAGAATTTTGCATCGAAAAACGAGCAAGCACCTTATCTATATAAGATGCCTGAGACAGTGCTAGTAGCCTGTTCTTTCTATCCCTTATTATTTGGATACCAAGAACATAGCTAGCATCTCCCAAATCTTTCATTTGGAACTGCTCGGCCAGCCAGTTCTTTACGTCTGTTAACACTTTTACATTATTCCCAATAAGTAAAATGTCATCAACATAAAGAACTAGAAAAACCACAGTCTGTTCATTGATGAGTTTGTACACACAAGGCTCATCAATATTTTGTTCGAAACCGTAGGTCTTGATGATTTCATCAAACCGTAGGTTCCAGGACCTAGAAGCTTGCTTGAGTCCATAAATGGACTTAAGCAATTTACAGACTTTCTGTTCTTGGCCCGTTTCCACGAATCCGTCTGGTTGTGACATATAAATGTCCTCGTTAAGATAGCCATTAAGAAAAGCCGTCTTGACATCCATTTGCCATATCTCGTAATCGAGACTGGCAGCTATGGATAAGAGAATCCGAATGGATTTGAGCATGGCAACAGGAGAAAAGGTTTCCTCATAGTCAATCCCTTCCTTCTGGGTATAACCCTTTGCCACAAGTCTAGCTTTATAAGTTTCGACTTGTCCATTTGCTCCTCTCTTTTTCTTATAGATCCACTTGCATCCAATGGTCCTGACATCCTCAGGCGGATCTACAAGTTCCCAGACTGAGTTAGAGTACATGGACTCCATCTCTTGATTCATGGCTTCTTGCCATTTCTCCTTATCAGGATCATCCATTGCCTCTCTAAAAGACATTGGATCGTCATCGTTTGTGTCAGAAACAATGACATTCGCCTCAGTACGGTAGCGGACGGGTAATCTTATTTCCCTCCCACTACGTCTAGGTACTATAGCGTCCTGATTAGGAACTGTGGTTTCTTCTTCTTCTCTCAACTCAACAACTCTTGTTGGTTGAAAAGTAGAAGCGGGTGCTAACATTTCCTCGAGGACAACCTTACTTCGAGGTTTATAATTTGTCATATAATCGTTTTCAAGAAAAGTGGCATGCGTCGACACGAATACCTTCTTTTCTTTAGGACTATAAAACAAACCTCCTCTCATGCCTTTTGGATAACCAATGAACAGACACACTTCTGTTCTTGACTCCAATTTGCTTGTTTTCTTTTTCAGCACGTGTGCCGGACACCCCCATATGCGATAATGACGTAAACTAGGTTTACGACCATTCCACAACTCTAAAGGCGTTTTAGAAACAGACTTAGACGGAACGACATTTAGAATGTCGACAGCCGTCTTGATAGCATAGCCCCAGAAAGATACTGGAAGTGAAGAGTAGCTTATCATGGATCTCACCATGTCTAACAAGGTTCGGTTTCTTCGTTCTGCAACACCATTTTGTTGCGGATCACCAGGAGCCGAGAGTTGCGACAAGATCCCATTCTCAATGAGATGGTCGGTAAACTCAGTATCAAGATACTCACCTCCTCGATCTGATCGAAGAGTCTTAAGTGATTTACCCAATTGCTTTTCAGCCTCAGCACGAAATTCCTGAAACTTCTGAAAAGTTTCAGATTTTCGTTGCATTAGATAAATGTAACTATATCTAGAGTAATCGTCAATAAAATTGACGAAGTACTCATAACCACCTCTAGCTTGTACATTCATAGGTCCGCAGACATTTGTATGAACAAGCTCAAGTGGTTCTTTGGCTCTTTCTCCTTTAGCCGAAAAGGACCTTTTAGTCATTTTGCCCTCTAAACAAGATTCACAGACAGGTAGAGAACCAACTCTTAGTTCTCTCAAAGGACCATCCTTTGTTAGTCTATTAATCCTATCTAGACTAATATGACCAAGTCTAAGATGCCATAGATATGTTTCACTATCACTTGATACTTTAGGTTTCTTGTTAGGTTTAGGATTTGCTACTCTAAACATTTCAGTGTTTAAGACAAAAGATTCCATTGGTCTTAAAATATAAAGCCCATATTCCATGTTTGCAGAACAAATTTCCAAACCATTTCGCGAAATAATAATCGAATTATTATTAAAAGATATTGAAAAGGAATGTTTACAAAGTTCTGAAACTGAAATCAAATTTCGACTAAAACATGGAATGAAATAAACTGATTCTAAAATTAAAAATTTATTTCCGAAGGTGAGGCGAGCTTCTCCCACTGCTTTGGCTGTAACGGACTCTCCATTGCCAACTTTCAGTGTAAGATCTCCATCTTTAAGCTCTCTCCAAGAGCTAAGCAATTGCAAAGAAGAACAAACATGATTAGTTGCACCTGAATCAACTATCCAGGTTGAGGAAGTGTCCTCAGCATAAAATGCTTCTAATACATGTAAATCGGTCATACCGATGTTCTTCTTTTTCTCGGCTAGTTCAGCAAGGTAGACTGGACAGTTTCTCTTCCAGTGTCCCCCACCGTCGCAATGGAAACACTTTCCTTTGCTATTTTTGCTATGCTTTTGCTCTTTTGCCTTCTTGGGCTTTTTGGAATCTTTTTCTTTGGGCTTACTTGTGTCCTTATTGGAACTCTTCCATTTGGACAAGTTGTCCCGAGTTAGCACATCTTTGGACAATAAAACGGTAATAGGATTTTCCAACGACATATTGAAAATGCTGATAATAAAAATAAATAGAAATTAGAAAAGTTTGAGACAAAACATTCATCATGATTTCGGGAATAATAAATGTGTATGCATGAATGCAACGGGAAAAATACTAAAACCTTTAAGTTATTATTCCCTCGACAGTTCAGTTATCCATGAATAAAGTGCCGCCGTAGGGTAGGTCAATTATTCACTTAACCAAACCGAGACTCTTCTCGATTAATAAACACGACCAAAATAACTCTTATTTCCATGCCTATTAAATGCCGAAGTGGGAAAGTTTGGCCAAACAAGTCAACATTTGATTTGTCTTGTGAGTTAACCCATCGTTTCGACTTCTCAGACTTAACTCAAGATGTGCCGCCGTAGGGTAGGTCACACTTGAAATACGTCCAAAAAATCTATCATACGAGACTTAGCCTTGGTATTGAGCCAAGCGGACACCACCCGTAGGGGGACGGAATCGAAGCGCCTCGAGGCGCCGCTTGACCCTCACGGTGCTAAATCAACGATGGAGACCATAAACTCACTATTAATGTAGTATTTTATTAAACCTAAGTTAACATTTAACTAGGTGAAATTGATTTTAGGTTTATAATCTAATTATTAACCTAAAAAGTGTAGAATTAATTTCTACATGATTCTAAGCTACCCATTTAAAACCCTTTTAAATATGCTTAGAATATGTCTTTTCGTGACGTACTAATCTTTGGTTTATAAAGCATCTCATGTTTAATTAAACCTAATTAGTACTACGTGAAATTATAACCTATAGTTTCACTTCACGAAAAGAACTTCCAAGTAAGAAGGGGGGTCACAATGGTCCGCTTAAATCCCTCCAAACCTTAGACCTCTTATCGGTCTTTTTGACAAAGTCTTTTCGCTCCGCTCAACTTATTCATTAAAATCTACTCCTAACAACTTAGGTAATTTTAATTGAATAAGCCCCAAATTGTGTTGGTCAAATTTTAAACGCTTTTAAAATAACCAATCCATCATTTAATCATATTACATATTAATCACATTAACAATATGAATAAATGATGCAAGCGGAACATAATATCGAATGGCACTCCTATACTATATGACATGTAACGTGCATGACATATTATAAAGATATAGTATAAAAATAAAAACATTGGAATTGACCGAGTTCTTTTGGTTTATTAATATATAAATAAATAAAATAAAATAAAACTAATCTAACGGGCCTCTTCTTTATGGGCTTCGTCTCCAAGTCCATCTTCGGGTCCATCATTGTGGATTTGACCTAAAATTAAAACACTTTTAATTTTGGGTCGGGCCAACATGGGTTTCACAAACCTATGGGCCTATTATAATGGGCCGGGCAACACATGGTATTCTAAAATTTATAATCAAACACTTTGATCAAACCATCAAGAACATAGAACAAGGATCTTTTCATAATTTTATTAGAAAAGCAACCAAGCATCCCAATATGCACAAAATTTATTTCATAAATAAATTATAGAGATCAAGAATTTTACCAAGACGATTCTAGTGATTGACTTCTTCTCTTCACGCCGTGCGTTTCGAGACCGCCAAGGTTGGGCTACGAGAACGCTCGAAACGAACTTATCGGCCTTTGGGAATCCTTGCTTTGCCGATACCACAATCTTCCAAACCGTGCCTCCGGATCAGGAAGAGACGAGAGTGTGGGCTCACTCTAGTTTTTCTCACACACTACTTTAGTGTATAATTAGGCTATAGGAATAGCTATAGGGGGAGCTTCTCTCTCTAGAAAATCTCTCAAGAAGGCTTATAAACTTGTATGCTTGGTGTAGCAAAAATTAGGTTTTTCTCTCTAGAATAGGGTCCCATTTATAGAGAGAATAAGGAGGTGTTTAATAGGTACACTCCAAGTCCTACTTGGATTCAAACTAATACCTATTATTATTTATTTTAGATATATTAAAATATCATATATTTTAATTATATATAAATATATATATATATATATATATTATAATCGTATATATATATAATCGGTTAGAAGGAAAAAGTTCGGCTGCCTTTGCGATTTTAAACTTATATATATATATATATATATATATCTTAATATAATTATATATATATATATATTCGTATATACGATTTTCAAAACTAATCGGCAACTTTTCAAACAACTAGTTGTAATTCTAACTTGTATTATATTATATATATAAAATTTATTTTAAATCCTAAATAGAATCTAATTCTATTTAAATATCCAAAATAGATAATTATCTAACCCTTAGATAATTAATAAGGATGAGTTATTTCAAATCCTACTTCAAATAGGATAACTATCCCTATTCAAATAATTTTGTGTAAATCCTAATCTAATTAGGATTTAAACAAAATACCTCCTTTTTGATTTATTTATCCAACTCTTGGATAATTTAACAATTAAATAAAATTCTTTTATTTAAATTGCTTGCCTCCCAAATAAATCAATTTTGGTGGGAAAATAATTTCTTCCAAAATTAATTTAAATTAATTTTAACAATTATTTATTTAACAATTAAATAAATAACTAAAATTAATTATTTATTATCGAATTAACTATTAATCCAATAAATATGAGAAAAATATAATTAATCACTATTAATTATTAGAGTATCTCTAACGATCTGATGAAGTCGGTTCGGGGACCATGGACCCAATAATTCAGGCTCCAATAAATACAAACAATTAACTAAAACTCTTTAGTTAAAAATCTGATTTATTAATTTCGAGGTTACTCCACTAAAAACCCGGAATTGCACTCCTGAAATTATTAGAATAATTTACTCGGTGAGTTGTCCATTGATATAATCATTACATGAGATTCGACCCTCCAGATTGGTTCATGATCTGAGTTGGTGAATTTGCCGTTTTACCACTCATATCATATCTTGTTCCTTATGTACCATCGATTCACTAGCGAACAATTCATTTACGATCTTGATCATAAATGTGCGCGCAATTGTTCGGTTCCAGAATCAACACATTAAGGGAACCAATTTTAACTTCCTTTTTATCAGAAGCTGGATTCCATATCTGTGAAACCCCATTCCCCAGTGATCATTTTCCGGACCTCCAAAATGCAAGTGTTTAGCCCAGATCAATCATGAGCCGTAACGAACAAATCAAAATGCCCGTAAAGATAACCTAGGGGTCTGTGGCCACTCAGGATTAAGATCGATTCTCATATGATCATCTTATGACTTCGAGACGAG
This sequence comes from Boehmeria nivea var. tenacissima, assembly GCA_018132145.1. NCBI lineage: Eukaryota > Viridiplantae > Streptophyta > Magnoliopsida > Rosales > Urticaceae > Boehmeria > Boehmeria nivea. The sequence continues at coordinate 5,168,421 of CM030881.1, forward strand.
TATCGTAACGGTACTTAAACGACACTTCGGAATCGAGTCGGTCCATGTCCTATATAATCTAATTATATAGAATGCTTCCACTTAGTGTCACCACACCGACAACCCGGACAAGGTTATCGCATCCAATATGTCAGTGGAACGCATATGTGATTTCGGATCAAGTCACCCACTCTTGATCAATCACGGACTCATTTAAATATATTAACCAAAATTCTACTCCTTTGTATATAACAAACTTATATACTAGAATTTTAGTTACATAATATATTACGGATATTGATGAATATTCATAAATGAAATAAAGTCTCAAACAATTCATGAAAAAAATTCTACTTATTTTATTAATCAGCAAATTCAAAATAACAAAACTAGTCTCCTTTTTGGGCACTACTCTAACAAACATGACAACTTATTATATATATATAAAAGTGTTAAATTCACATGTATATAAAACAATTATTAATTTGTTTTAAAAATATATATATAAAAGTGTTAAATTCACATGTATAATTCAATGTAAAATAATGAGTTGTGGTAAATTGATTAAATGGATAGAGAAGGAAATTAAAAAAAAAAAATGAGATCAGAGGATTTGAATTTTAAATAATTGGGCGTCAGAAAAAGTTATTCTTCGTATTATGTATATTATGTCTTAGAATTTCTCGCATTATTTGATTTTGGATATAAAAGCACACGTCACCGAAAATGAAGCTCCTTTATCAAACTTGACTTGGTCATACGTACCCAGAAACATTGCATTGCTTTTATTATCAAAGACGAGAAATCCAAAATCCGTGTATCTCTTTCTTTCTTACTTTCTTTCTTCTACGAAACTTTCCAAATGTGGGAAACAATCGCTTCTATTGAACTACGCGTTTCCTATTTCATTATCATGTTCGTTTTCTAGGTTTTTTCCTTTTGTGATATTCCTTTTTCATGATGTTTCCCATTAATTTCATATTTATTTTTGCATTTTAAATAGGAAAATTTAAAAATAAAATCATTATGGATGTCACTTAATAATCTATACTCCAAATATGTGCTCTCTTTGTTTCTCATCTATGTTTATAGTTAAAATTTTGATATATAAATTAAAAGTGCAACACTTATGAGGTATAAATTATCATTGTGTCAAAAATTAGGTATTCATTAAAATTCATCTTTTAATTATGTTAATTTTGTAATGTTTCACATACTCAAAGTGCTTCAGATAACATTGTATAATAAAGATAATATAATATAAAAAATTGATATAACAAATTTAAAATAATCATTATTATAAATTTTAATATCATTATTACAATTTTTATAGGATTACATTAGAGCATTACGTAAAGGTCTTTTTCGTATATTGGAAATAAAACGGTTCATTAATCTAACTAGGGTACTTCTGTGATGGGTTTTTTTTATGGTGGGAAACAATTCTGGACCGTCAGATTCATCTTTTCGATGGGTCCCGCATCTTAAAATTGTGAATCTCACCATTCAAAATTATTTTCCACCACAAAAAAAACTCACTACAGAATTTTCCTTGGACTTTTTTTTTTTTTTTTTTTTTTGTAGCAAATTTTATTTTATTTTATATCACATCACGCAATCGCCGCCTATAGTGCCAATACTGATAATTAAATAGCTAGCTTCCTATACCCTACTTCCTACGAAAATCCCAACTCCAAAGTTAACAAAACCCCACGCGCCAAGATGCCACGTGTCAACGTCTCACGCGGTCCCTCTCTCTCTCTCTCTCTCTCTCTCTCTCTCTCTCTCTCTCTCTCTCTCTCTCTCTCTCTCTCTCTCTCTCTCTCTCTCTCTCTCTCTCTCTCTCTCTCTCTCTCTCTCTCCAACTCAATTCCTATAAATAACACAAACCATTAAGCAAAAGAGGCTCTCCCATATTTCATAATTCATACAATTACAAACATCATTCTAAAGCAATATTCTTCTTATAAATCTAAGGTTCCGATACAATGTCTCTACCAATGTCAAGTACGTCTTCCTTTTACTCGTCATCGCCTCCGCCGCGCTCTTATCCCAAAAATTCGACTCGGCGACGAGGAGTAGCGCCAGGGCGACGTGCCAATGGGATTGGTTGTGCGCTACGTAGAGACGCATCATTTGGTCATGGCTACGAAGGCAAGCTCGTGGACGAGGACATGATTGTGCTCCGAATGCGGATCCACGAGATGAAAACGAGGGACGAGACTCGCGACGCCGCGCCATCTAATTGGATGGATTGGGAGAAGAAGTACCACAGCGAGAATTATGATTCGGACATTTGTGAGGCTGTGGGGGTTTTGCAATCCCAGCTCATGAACACTAGGCCGAGCTTGGCCTTGGCATCGTTGGGTCTGCTCTCGCTAAGTGTACCCATCTCTATGGGTGTGATTTTGCTACATTTGGTTCATGTGGCTAACCAAGTCCTAGTTGGCTTTCATTTATAGGTCATTTTTATGCGATTGTAAGTATATATAGATTTATTAGAGGTGTGTCAAGAAACGCAGCGCTTGTGTTCTGTGCACCTGCTTTTTGTTGTTAAATTTAGTTATATGGTTATGTGTAATATTATGCTGAATTTATTCTATACAGATAAAGGTACTAGTTTAGTTTATGTCTTTTTTGATAGCAATCTAAATTTAAATATTTTTTATTTAAATCATTGTGTTACAGTACACTCACTCATATTTGATTTTTATTTATTTTTTTAATCTAAACGGGCCGTTAATCGTCTTCATATATGTGTATTTAGCTAAAAAAAAAGGACAAACAAAAAGCTTTAGTATATATATTTTGTCTTTGTTTCTCTACTCTATTGGGTATTGTCGTGTCTAATTTATTGGAGAGTAGTTCGCATGGCCATATGTTGCCATTACTAATTCCGTAGCATATTGATATTAATAGAGGAAAAAAAAAACACTATTGATCTATATGTAAGTTTATTTTATCACTTAGAGTTAGACTTGGGTATTATACATAGTTTGATTAGCTTTATTAAAAAGATGTAGCATCTTAATTTCACAAAGGCAATAAAAATCATGGCGAGTTAATACTAGTAAAAAAAAAAAATCTAGTGCGATTTTCTATATTTAATATCAATATCTTTGCAAAAAGAAGAGGAAGGGCTTGTAGAACTTAATTATGTGTAACACAAAATAAGTTATATCGGTATCACAAAGCCATCGCATTATAGCTAGCCTTACAAATTTAGTGGCGATAAGTGAATTTTTTGTAAGAGTTGTAAAGTTAAAGCTAAAATCTTTTAAAATTTAAAAGAATGATGTAGAAAGCATAATATTGATAATATATTTATGGAAACTTTTATGGTAACTAGAAATATAGACATAATTTCCAACTGAGTTGGCTACAAGTCACAAAATATATTTTGGACGGCCATATTCGAAAATTTTCCTAAGAGTACTAGTCTACTAGACATAAATTTTAGGGTTTTTTTGCACCTATGGCCCTTAACTTATTGGATTTTTATATTTTGGCACTCCTTTTTTTTTTTCTGCATTATCCCCTGAATTTAAAAACCGTTGCATTTAGCCTCAAATTGAAAATTTCCGTCCAAAATTAGACGGAATATGCCCCCAAATAAGCTATCATGTGTGAAGCACGTGCCAAATTCCGTCAAAATTTGGACGGAAGTTTTCAATTTGGGGTCAATTACAACGATTTTTAAATTCAATGGGGTTAATGCCAAAAAAAAACAGAAGAGGTGCCAAAGTGTATAAACCCGACTAGTTAAGGGGCTACAGGTGCAAAAAACCCTAAATTTTAATTAATATTTAGGGGGACATATGGCTCCACACCCCAAATAATAGAGGTCAATGCAACCTATTTTTTAATCTGTAGAACTATAGGACCTTTAGAATCGTTCTTAAATCTATCTGGGTTCGAAGAAAAATGTTTCTACATTACGTACGTACGTCTAGAATATTGTAAATCTTCATGTGATGAAACAGACTACAATAATTATTAGTGCTATATATAAATCAGGATTCAATGCATAATTTTCCGATCCATTTTCAATCATTATTATTGTTTAGCTATGACAGGCCAATAACTTAATAACAAAGCGCCGTCCATTTTACTAAGTCAGACGCATAATTCATTATATTAGTAATTTAACAATATATTAATTCTCCACAGAAAAGTTCCTTCGTAATTTATATGTTGGAATAAGAAAAGTCGTCATGCAGGTTGTTGGTTTTGGCAAACATATTGCTCTATATTTTATTTAGTAAAGTCGGTGTAGTGATAATTATGAAACAAAAATAATAAAATTCAAAATGATTGTGACACATTAAAACATATTTAATATATCTTATTATAATGATTTGTCTCTTTGTTATTTTTAATTTTCAATTCTTTACTTTTCTTGTACATATACGGCTGATTTATTGAATAAAAAACCTCGTAAGTAGACCTGTGATTAGATTAGATTACAAACCTTAATATAAGAGGTTAACCTGACATACATGGCTCCATAACTTTATAAAATAGATATCTTTTTCTTTTTTGCCTCCAAACTCCAAGGTTCAATTTTATTGAATACCATAATTACGTAACTTAGCATTATGATGGGTAGAATAAAAGAAAAATAATTGTAAACATTGCGATAAAATAAATCCTATCATCCAATAACTAGTACTACAAACAAATTATAACACTCCATTAATGATGAAAAATGTTTTGAAATGCTAGTTATTAAAAATTATCACTTGTATTTGATATGATCGGACACTTTGAAGCACATATTATTTATAAGGTGTTTCATATTGGAGGTTTTAGAGTATTTTTTTCTTTGGTTGAAGATGGATTACTTGATTAGTTAATCAAGCTCATCAAGATCTAAGTATGAAATCTAATTGTAGAATTAGATATTGCGGCCTCAAATTAATATTGGAGAAAAAGAAACAAAAATCACTTTTCGACGGTGAACTTTACAAATTGAAGCTTCTTGAATATTCTAGGTACTAATAATAATTAATTAATTAATTAACGCGCAAAACCCCTTCTTGATCATGTTCACTAGCTAGTACAATCGACACGGTTTAGCCGCCTATAATTCCCCTTTTCGCTTAAGCAATTTTCATAATCACGTGCTATTTGGCCCCACCATTCTTGTTCACTTATATCAACATTATTAGCTATTAAAACCACTTTATAATAACCTAATCAAATCTAGCTATATAAATACATTGCATATACCCGCTATAACACTCACAAAACCCAACAAAGCTATCACAACATATAATAAATCACCTCTAAAGTCTAACCCTCTCATTATGGCATATTCAACAACTTCCATGCTCTTGAACTCTTCATACCTAAACCCTTTTACTTCACAAATCCTATATTCATCACAAACGTTAATATTAACAGACCAAAGATCAGAGAGATCATCATCAAGAGTCCCAAGAGCATCAAGGAGAGATAATCATGATCATGATCATGATGATCAATATGATGATCACATGATGATGAGCAGCAGATTGGTGGACGAGAACATGATAGTGCTGAGGAAGAGGATTCATGAAATGAAGATGGTTGAGAGGAACTATGAGCCTCCTTCTCATTGGATGGATTGGGAGAAGAAATACTACACTTGTTATGACTCTATGATATGCCAATTGATGGGCTTTTTGCAGTCTCATATGATGAACACAAGACCTTGCTTGGCTTTGGCAATGGTGGCTTTGATTTTGCTTAGCGTGCCTACTTCTTCTGCTCTTGTTTTCTTTCATCTAATGGGACTTGCTAAAGGGTTGATCATAAATAATTAGTGGTTTATATTCCCTTAATTTTTTAATGTGTAAATACTATATAGGAAAGTATTTGCAGCATCGATCTGTACAACTATATAAAGAATTTGTTTTGCTAATTATGATATTTATAATTTTTTTATGAGTAATGCTAGGTATACCAACTATTTTACCAACATTTTATTACTAACCTATGTGGCACATAAGTTGGCATTACATGTTGTTTGCCAACTAATTAATTTTTTTGATTCATTTAAATTTAATTTTACAAATTTGCTTCTACTTTTGGTTTTATTAAACTGTTTCAGTTTCTGTTCCTACGAATTTAAAGAATAAAATATGTAGTTTTGGTTAGATTATTCATGTATTAGTCTGCTTTGTCGCTTTGTTGGATGTAGGTTTGCTTTCTAGCAGAAAAAGAAAAGAAAAGGTCCATTAAGTTCCAAAGTGATTCTTGAATCAAACAAGAATGACAATTTCTATTTTGGATGCTTTTAAATTATATATATATATATATATATATATAAAAGAAAAGGTCCATTAAGTTCTAAAGTGATTCTTGAATCAAACAAGAATGACAATATCTATTTTGGATGCTTTTAAGTTATATATATATATATATATATATTATGTAAACAATAAACACACGTCTGCTATGGTAGAGAATCAAATTTTACATAGTTTTGTTGAATAACATAACAAAAGCATAGTAAAGTATTAGCATATGATGAACACAAGGCCTAGCTTGGCTTTGGCAATGGCGGCTTTGATTTTGCTAAGCGTGCCTACCTCTTCTGCTCTTGTTTCGTTTCATCTAATGGGACTTGCTAAAGGGTTGATCATATATAATTAGTGGTTTATATTCCCTTAAATTTTTTAATGTGTAAATACTATATAGGAAAGTATTTGCGGCATTGATCCGCAGAACTATATATGGAATTTCTTTTGCTAATTATGATATTTATAATTTTTTTTAATTATCTGAGCATTATATAGGTTACAAATTTATTAATATTTAATTTCTTTCTTTTTATTTATCTTTTTTAGGCATGATATAAATTTTAGGGAAATTGCAATAAATAGAACAACTTTATTTTACATTTTTAGAAAATAACACATATTTCAAAATATTAAAAATAGAGCATCTGTCAAAAATGTTATGATAAAAATCTTAATATATGTGTAATAAACTATTTAACATTTCAAAGTTTACTATTAAAATTTTAAAATGTTAATCAATTTCTTACAAAAGTGTTAAGATTTTTTTGTCATAAAATTCTTAACAAGTGTTTTTTTTTTAATATTTAAAAGGGTCAGTTAGATAAATAACCATTTTGGACTGTGTATTTTCAAAAAATAACCACAGTTTGAAAAAGTTTAAAAATTAGCAATTACACACTGTAAGAAATTTCTGACAATAACAAAATTACACATAAAATATGCTTTAAGAAATTTTTGACACATGTCAGAAATTTCTGAAAGGGCTAGTTTTTGAATGTTTTGAAACTGTAGCTATTTTTTAAAATCATTTTGTAAACAGTGGCTATTTTCTTAAAATTCTCTATTTAAAAATATGTATTATTTTTTAAAAGGTCTATTCAATTTTAGCCTATTTTTGCAACTCACCCTAAATTTTAGGGTGAAGTAAGAAAATACCCAGAATTCATATAACAATAAAAATAAATACTCAAACTTTTGAAGTAATTGAGTTCCTAGTTAATTCGTTAATTACTTGCACATGCTTTTGGTAACTAAGTTAATTACCGTCACTTACCACTGTGTAAGTATTGAATCACTTGGGTAGTTGGTTATATTTTTTACAACACTGGGTAGTAATTTAAATTAAGTGTTAAAAATTGGGTATTCACTGTAATTTCTCTAAATTTTATAGCCAAGGGTTCTAAATGGTCCAATTTAGGAGATAATTAAAAGAAATTGACAATTAACTTTTTAATGAAGTCCGAAAAAAAAAAACACTCAAACTTAAAAAAAGTTCCATCAACTTCAAAATTTATTGTCTTAAAAATTAATGAATTTAAAATAAAGAAAGTACGCCATTAGCGGTTTGATGTTTGTCATATAATAAAAAAAAAAAAGAGAAAGGCTAGCGTCAGACGCGACTATCGCGTCTGATGCATCGTGGCCATCCATCATGGTGGGCCCCCGTGGGTCCCACTATGGGACCCACTACGATGGACGGCCATAATGCGTCAGACGCAACACGCGCGTCTGACGGAAGCATTCCTTATACAAAAATGTTCGTATAAGTGCAATTAGTAAATTATATGTCCGTTGATGCCCAAATCTTGCACAAATATCTACAACGAATATTGTGAACATGTCTAATACAAGTTGTTCCTACGTAAATATTTATATTGTCAATCACGGGTTATGTTTATCTGTTCAATAGAGAGTTTGATTTGGCCTTCCTAAACAAGTGGCACCTTCTAAATGGTAGTATCAAATGTATTGCCGCCAGCGGCTCTGCTTCTACTATTTTTCTGATTTAGTTTTTTTCTTACCTACAACACAAGAAAAACTAATAATGTAATAAACTCAGTAAGGACAAAATTACTCTATCTTAACAATGCAATGCAATAAGTATTCATATACGCTACAACACATAATGCAAGAGATAGAAAGTTTGATCGTCTTCAGATGATCAAACCCTAACAATACCATTCTTTCTATGAGTCGCCACCTCTGCGGCCAACTCTTCTTTCTTTCTTTATCATCAAGGCCTCTTAACCAAGACACTGGTAATTCTAACGCTTTCTTTGATTCTATTGTCTAGGATCCACTAATGAAAACCGCTTATGTCTCAATGCTGAGGCGCGCCACAGGAAGAGGACCAAGTCTCCCAGTTTTTAATGATAACAGCTCTCTCTTGGAGCTGGCGGTACCGTCAACGCACGTTTTACTATCAGGACCGGGGTCTGACAAGAGGCGTTAGTTTATCTAATGATTAAAAGACACATATATTGGGCTTCTCTTGAGTCATATGGTTCTGGCCTCATGTATTGCGGGCAGAGGGGGGGGGGGGGGGGGGGGGGGGGGGGGGGAGGCCGGGGTGGGGGTGGAGGGGGAGGGAGAGGGGGGTCGGTGTGGGGGTGGAGGGGGAGGGGTTAGTACTTTATGACCCACAACATAATCTCTTCGGCCTTTCTAGATTTAACAAATAATAAGGCTTGGTTATATTTAAGCCCTAATCTCACTCGGGTCGAAACCCAGCTTTTATTCTTGGACGAACCATAGTCCGGCTTTCTTAACGTCTTATTCACATTTATTGAAGGAAATAAACTCTACTTAATTTCTTTCTCTTTCACTTTCTTTGTAAGGCTCGGTTCGACTTTTTACTTCTTTTAGTTTCACATTGTACAAATATAATCATACGATATAGTTATCGAGAATAACAAGTAAAAGCCTAATAAGCAAGCACACATCTTGGTGTCATAGGTGCATTGCCACTTACCTTGCATAAAAAATAAAGCTTCTCTAAGCTTATCCTGAGCAACGCTCTGACCTCTGACCACTTCTCCATCTTTTAGTTCTTTCAATAAAAAAGAATCAAGTCTCGTTAGTTCGCATGTCTCATTATCCAAGAGCGAAACTAATTCTTATCTTAAACGTTCAAATGCTCAGGACTTTCTACATTGTCTTAATACTAAGGTGGGGCCGCCTAGGAGACTTAATCGAGGTTTATTTAAGCTTATTTGGGTTTGGGACTAATCCGAACCCTATTTGGCGTTCCTGGTGCGCCTCAGGAGCTTACCGAGCAATTCCGATGGTTGATTTGCCCTATTCACTATTTACGGTTTGGGAACTTATCTAAATTCTTACTTGGCCATTCTTAGGTCCGACATAAAATTATAAGACCATTTGAATCCAAAATAAGATCATTTGAATCCAAAACCATGAAAATCATTTTAGAACTCATCAAGTTTACTTTTCAAAAATCATGGTCAACTTGGCTCGGGTTTGACTTTTTTTATTTTAAGGGTCTGAACCCTAGTCGTGGCCAATTTAAATTAAATATAATTCATATTTAATTTCTAAAACTATTTTCCAAAGGTATAAGGACTAAAAAGTCCAAGTTTGTTTAGTTAAAACACTAATTACCATTCTTAGGAATTTACAGAGCTCTCGGTTACAGTTTTGTTCAAAAACGTCGTTATAACTTGAATTCTCAAACTTAAGAGCTTGTTTCGTTCCTTTCTTAAAAATAACTTGTTTTCCTTAACTCATTTTACGGCTTTACTTGAAACCGTCATTTCAAAACTTTAAATCATTTAATGCCCTTTTACTATTGCCAAATATATTTAGTGGAGGTGGCTTCTAGGTTTTCCAGGAACCTTTTATCCTTATTATAATCTTCATCGAAACTTAAGAAATCCCTTATTACTTGAGTCTACAAAACGGAACGTTTTCTTGCTGTTTTAACTGTTTCTCTTGGAACCATTATTCTAGGTCAAAACCTTTACTGCCTTTTTATTATTGTTGATTATACTAAATGGATAGTAGCTTCTAGGTATCCAAGGAAATATTTCATCCTTATTTCGAACCGCCATCGAAGCATTAAAGGTCCGTTCACAACTATCTTTTAAAAATGACGTGTTTTCTAGCTTACTCACGGGTTTAGTCAAACCGATCATGTAACGTCTTACAGTTTTTAATTATTTTATTATCTTTATAAAATCACCTTAAAAGCAGTAGCTTAAGGTCTTAAAGAGAGCCTTAAGTGTTCATTATAATTGTTTAAGGGCTTTAGAGCTCTTATTTCAAAATGTTGTAAAAATTTACACAGTCTTATGTAAACTCATAGTTTGCTCGAAAAACTCATCGAACTAATTTCTTTTTTTTTTTTTGTTCGTTTTAAATCCTTTAAACTCATCTAGGGTAGAGAACAAGTATATGAATAAGAGGTCCAATTGTTCAATTAGGTTTGCTCAAAATCCTTGGTTCGGGATTTACAAAATTTCAAGCTCACGGTTTTTGCAAATCTTTTACGGTTAGTCACGACGGTCCGTTAGAAACCGTCGTGCTCGAAAAAAAAATCATTTTTTACCATTTAAATTCCTTCATCAGGGACACAAATGAGCAGAGAAGAAGGCATTCGAGAACATGAAGATAATCCCTAGAAATCAAAGCTTGGCTGAGATACACACGAGCACGAGCAACCGCCATGCAAGCTTAGAGAAAATCTGTCTAGCCACATCATACTAGGGTTCACATTTCTTCTAACTTAAGCAAGCTAAAGAGCACTAATTATTACAACACATCAACTCTCTCTCTCTCTCTAAACTTTCTTTTCTTTCTTTCTAGCTTTTCTTTCTCTCTTTCTCTCTCTTCTTGGCAGAAATGGAGTATGTAAAGTGAAACTTTAAGGGCCTTAGGTCTTATTTATAGGCAACTTAAAAGCTTGATGAATAAGCCTACTTAACCAAGTCGCTCTCTCTCTCTCTTTCTTCTCATATAGCCGAGTATTACACCTTCTCTCTCTCCAATTTTATTTCAATTTTCCATTTCTTAATTCACTCATCATAGGCTACACAATCTTGACCATTCAATTTGCATAGATTTCTTATCCAATGGTTCACATTTAGCAAGAGGTAACTTCCAAGGACCCCACGGTTTGACACTTGTAAAAAGAGCTTCAAACTTTCTCTACACCTATCTATGACCCCTTTCACATCCAAGCACGACTCAATAGTTGATTAAGGGTTGAAAAATTCTAACTTTCTTCTTCATATTACATTATTTTACCTAATTAAAAGTATTAATACTTGGAATATAAAATAAGGGAAAAATAATTTTCAACTTAATACTGCTCACGTTTTTGCACCAAGCACCAAAAATTAGGGGAAATTATTTCTTTTCACTAATTTCCAGTAGAATGATAATTCTTTATTGTCAAAGGGGTGATTGGCATCAGAACAAATTCCGAGGAACCCGTTTTCACGGTAACGGTGACTAAATAGTCACTTTCATGACTTATCGTAAGCCCGTAACTACTTTTTGTATTCTTGGATTTTATTAACCTGAGACTTTACGAGACTCTTATTTGCTTCTAATAACTTCTAAAAATATAATTAAAAGTTAGGCTTAACTCTTCGTAGTCATTTGAGCTTGGTTACTAGTTTTTCGGCTCTTTATAGTAAAATCCCGACTTTATCGAAATCTTGCCGTTTCGGCTTCGTTTTAACTCAGAATGGCTTCAAACTTTAAACTAAGACTTGTATGTGACTTAAAGTTATTTTCTAGCTTTACAAGCATGTTACGACTGTCGAAGGTCATTTTTCTAACAAATAGACCAAAAATATAATTTTCTAAAAGTTCAGGAGCTATTGTGTAATTTTTAAAAATTAAGCCGAACTTTTCTTTTCTGACCAATATTATATAAAAATAATTTCTCAATGGATACAATGAATAGTGAAATAAAAGTTTCATACTTCAGTCGAGGATTCGAGATGACATTTAAAAATATCAGAATTTACATAAAACAATTTATTGTTTGAGTAGGATAACCCTGTGTTTGGCAGTTATAGCTAATATGAATTAACAATTTTGTTTCCAATAACTACTGAAGATTGAAAGCTATGCACTAAACTAGAGCCGTTGACCGTGCTTACCAAGCCATGGCTGGGGAAACAGGAAATTAGGCTGGACAAGGCGTGGCCAGAGAGGAAGAAGTAGACCAATGAGGAGTCCGAGGAAGGGGAGCAACCCATAGAGCGAAAAGAGGAAGAGGCCGCGAAAGGGCCAATGCCACTGTCCCGAATCTGGCACTAGTCAGAAGATCCCAAGATCAACAAGACCTGACGGTCTGTTGTAGCACTCAAACAATGCATAAAAGTACAAAAACTGGAAATGGAAGGACTGAGAGGCTAGCTACAACAATAGAGGGATGATAAACACCAACACGCTCCATCTCCAGAAGTACCTCCTACACAGTCTGCACCCCAACTTGTTGCTTATCCATAATGCCCAAGTTGCAATAATACAAGACCTATTCGAGAGATTCCGTTGCATGCGTGCGTTGGAGGTTGAAGGATGATTAGAGATTTAAGGTGTTGTTTGGTTGGAGGAAAAGGAAACCTCATTCTTTTACATTAATTCTTTTACAATGTTTGGTTGATAAAATTAGATGGGAATGACGTTTACATTATAAAGCTCATTCACTCATTTTGGTGTATTTGTGATTAAATCCAACCTCTTATGGAAATTTTATTCCTTTCTAAATTACCCAAAAATTTCTTTTATATCCCTCTCTCTTTTTCCTCCACGTTTACTACTGTTCTCTTCCTCCTCCGCCCTCCGCCCCGTCTTCACCGCCCTACGCCTTCACCGACTTCCGCCCTTCGCCCTCCACCTTCGCCGACCTCCACTCTCTGCCTTCAAGGACCTACACCCTCCACCCTCCACCTTCGCCTCCGCCCTCTGCTCTACGCCTTTGCAGACCTCCGCCCTCCTCCCTTCACCTTCCCCTTCGCCCTTCGCCCTCCGTATTCGCCGACATTTGCCCTCCGCCCTTTGCCCTCTGCCTTTGTTCCTTTGAGAATACACTGGTCACAAAATTTTACGGCCTTCATTGTGTAAGGCTAATAGGGGCTACACAAAAAAAGGTAATTTGAGGAGACTTAGACAAAACCTTTTTTGTTTTTTCTTTGTGATAGAATCTGTTGAAGTCATGAACACACTGGAAATTCAGGTCCAATTTGTCATAATGCGGATCTCTGTTGCTCTGAGTACACCATTCGTAGACGATTTTACTTAAAAGGTTTTTCCCATGGCGGCTTGGAATTTTTTGTTTTTATTTTTTATTTTTGTGTTTGTGGTTGGGTTTGATTTCTTTATTTTTTCGTCTGGTATTTTTTGTGGGTTTAATTTTAATAGTTTGATTTTTTTTTGAATATTTGGACTTATCTTTTGATTATTTTGGCATAAATTAAGGGTTATTCAGTAAAACATATTTTGATTACGGGTTATCTCAACCAAACATTTGAATCGATTTTTATATTTTTCTCTAATTTGCTATTCCATTACATTATGATTACGATTACCATTATACTTACGTTTACTATTCACTGCCAACCAAGAACTACCTAGTGCTTACTAAGTTCCTTTTCTTTTCAGAGTTGACCCAACTTTTGACCTTCTCGTCCCGTGCCTACTTGGTTCCTCTTTGCCTTAGTTTTGCTCGGATCGATTCTATTGCGGACTTATCTAGTGCGGTCCTACTCGTACAGGTCCTGCTCTCCTGCTCAACTCAACCCAGCAAAAAATAAATAAAAAAATGCTGTCGCTTGTGTAATTCCGTAAACAAGTTGATACATAAAGTTAAGGAATATTTTTAGAAAATTTTCAAACTTCAATAAATTATAAACTGACACTTTGTTCAACGAATTTAAAAACCTATCCTACATATAGGCTTAAGGAATATTTTAGAAAATTTTCAAACTTCAAATAAATTATAAACTGACACGAATCTGTTCAACGAATTTAAAAACATATCCTATATATAGGCTATAATAGATATTTTGAAAGGCTTAACATAATTGATCCGACCCGAAAAATTAAAGTCAAACGGATTTGTTAGCACTTAAGCACTTAGCATAATGACAAACATTATTATTATTGTGTGAATGAATTTTGTAGATACTGAGTACTATAATAATAGCAAATAGATATATAAATCCACACAGGCGTTATCATTTAACCACAGTAAAAGTTCATTTTCTGTACAACTTTGCTGTGCCTATTTTGCAAGCGGATTCTTTCGAAAATTAAACAAAATCAAAATTGAAATGGGAAAAGAAAAGAAAAAACATAAAAAAAAACCCGTATACACAAGATATGGTGTTGAGTACGCCAAATATCAATTTAAGAAACCAATATAAGAAGTGCAAAGCAATAAATAAATTTAATACGAAGTTGAATCATTTTCATTAAAGTTATTAATTTTATTGTTTGATAAAATTTTGCTTTCGAATTTATGTGTTGATAGAAGTTTGACTTAGTATTTCAATTAAGATTTTAAGAGTAAAGATTTGTATTTGGGATTGAAAAGTTATTTTTTACGGTATTATGAATATATGAATCCAATCTTTTATATTCTGAGTTAGAAATATTAATACTGTAACAAGGGTCTATGAATCCAGTTTTTTGGATTCAAAAACAGAATCGACCCAAATAATAACATTTGAAAAAAGAAATATAGAAATTTGAAAATGTATAACATATATGCGAAAGATTTCTATTTCTTTTGATTATTAATTTTTAAGTAAATAAATACGGTAGTCATTTCTTGCCCAGTTCGTTTCAGATTAAGAAATTGGTAACTTGGACGCACGACATAATTGATCTCATTCTCTAATTCTTCACTTCTTTTTTTTTTTTTCCCCCTTGTTTTTATTACTTTTTCCTTCTTCATTTTGCTTTCTATATTTTCCCTTTTTGTTGATTTTTTTTCCTTTGTATTTTCCAGCAAAAGACATTAATATTATATGAAATATTGTACACTCAATATTCTTAACCTAAAAAAGTATATATTTTAAGCCTTTTTGTATAAAAGAAACATCAAAATACAATCAAAGGTGAGTTACAGAAATAGACTAAAATTACATGGGTCTTTTAACAAATAACACATATTTAAAGTAATACTTGTCAGAATTTTTATAATAAACAAATATTGACATATTTGTAAGAGTCAATATTTGTAAGAAAATTTTTAATGTTAAAAACCTTCTTACAAATATGTCAATATTATTTTGTTATAAAAACTTTTGACTCAGTGTTATTTTCTGAGATATCAAAACATGCTATATTTTAAGAACTTATAAAAAAAAAAAAAATTTGTACTATTTCCTTCAATTTTCCGTCAACGTTTTAGCCTTTTCATATATATATATATGAGCAATATAAATTAGTTCCAAGACGAATAAAACATATGCAAAATTTTGAATAACTTCTCTTCTGATATTCATAACAACAGTCTTTACATACTTTTCCCCTCTGAATAGTCAATAACAAAAACTTCCAAATAATACACTCACGATTATTGTAATTGTTTATTTATTTATTTGCTCATTTTCAAACAGAACACTGTAAGAATAGCAATATAGTTGTAAATCTGTGCGCGCTTGTAGATTAATATTACCTCTAGTTGGACAAATATACACCAATACACCCAATCAAATCATATGCTAATACCGTCACAAGAAAAAATTGGAATAGTTTTGTTGTTCAAAGCTTGCTTAATTAACAACGGCGTCTTTCTAGATCAAAGCTCCAAGTATGTAAATGTGGTATAAACGTATATATAATAACACCTGCATGCCTGCTCAAAAAACAAATTAGGAACATAATAACAATAAAATATGCCAAATCCCACTAACTTCACTTGCGCTTGCATATATATATATATATATATATATATATATATATACACGCCTATACACAAAAAGAAGTACAATACTTTATGATGAATGAAATAAAAACTACTTTTTTGCCCGGAATTATTCTAGAAACAAGTTAGGGCTTTTACCATATATATCAGCAAAAGCAGCTAGCTAGAAGAAATGTAAATTACCTTGGCCGAGCCACCCAGAGAGACTCTCTTAAATTACCAGTCTTAACTAAGCTAGACTCGAATAGGAGTATTTTTGCTTGTTTTCGTATATTTGAAATTGAAAATATAAATTTTGGAGCAAAAAACTTATTCTCCTTTTTGGCTAATAGGGGTGAAATAAAAATAGAAGGCTTTGGATCTAGAGGGAGCTCCCTTCAGTCCAAGGCGTGGCAACCGCAGCTGAACTCGGCTAGCTCCTGCATCGTTGGATCAGAAACGCACCAGTTTCTCCTAAGTTCTGGTGAGCTCTTGAACCAACGAGTCAGCAGCTGAGTATCAACTTCGAGAACCTCGGACTGGACTGAAGAAAGCTCCTTCTTTCGTAACCTACTTTGTGAGTTAACTCTCTCTCTTTCTCTCTCTCAATCGCTGAAGTTTCAAATAAGCACACACACAACCACTATACCACTAAAGGACCAAAAGTGGTAACCCCACTACATAAGTAAAATGGCTTGTAGGATTTAGTTTTTGTGAAACACTTATTTATAACCCTCACGCAGTGCGTGTCTTTGTTCCTCAAGAAGGGACACAAATTGCACTACAAAGACCCCACTTGACTTCCCAATCATAGCGAAGTTGAACAAACATATTTATTGATCAAAAAGGCTATCAAAACCATCCAATGGAACCAAAATATGTGTTGCAACTACAAGTTTGAGTAACTATAAGAGTATGTGTGTATAAGATATATAGTTCACTTAAAATTGGTAAGATCACAAAGAAAAGGATGGGTACGAGGAAGGAAATGGGAAAATCTTGGACTATAAATAGAAGAAAAAATGATACTATAAACAGAAAAATTCCGACATGAAAATCTAAAGGAGTGGTGAGTTGGAGATTTAGGGGTCAGTGATGAAATTATACACGCTTTGAAAATATATAATTTTTGACAGGCCTTTCAACTCAAAAACACACTATACATATATAGACAAGTCTGCCAAAAAAAAATTGTACCCTTCAGATGCTGATATCTTATCACACAGCTGGATGGCTCGATATTGTCTGATATATATAGATATATAATTTTCACCAAAAAAAGTTGTGAATAAATAGTGTGAAGCGAAAGCTTATGCTTATCTGTCCTCCCCTTTATCAACCAAACTTCTGGCAGCTGCTTGGTTTGGTTTGGATACAAGTAATCTGTGCAAAATTTGCTTTTGTGGGCCTTGAAATTGATATTTTTACATTTCTTATTCCTTATTAATTCCACTATACTCATAAAAGAGGGTAGTTTTTTAAGATTATTTATTGTTGCATGACTCGAAGTTTAGCGAACAATGCACATGCATGTTTGTGGAGGAGTTTGAATACCTAATAAGTAATATACTTGGGTTATATTGTGATATATACTGATTAAAGACCGTTAATTTGATTATCCAGTGGTAATTGAACTATAGCTTTGAGAAACCTAATTACTGATATTTTTTTTTTTGCCTAGTCTTACAGCATGCAGTTATCTGAATTATTATTATATGATGACTTTGATATTGATTTCGATAGATGTTTTTTTGAGGAAAAAAAAATGCAGAGAAGATTATGAATTTCTAAGAAAAATTTAAAATTCTTGAATATTACTAAGTGTCAGTTACTTAATAAGACATATTATAATAAATAATGGGAAATTCCGATTAACAATAGTTTGTAAAATACGCAGATAGGTATCTAAGGTAATTTATCACTCAGTTTCTTACAAACTAAGATTGACGAACTTATGGAAGTGTAGTGTCTCTCATCATCAACAAATTTTCCCGTTGCCTTATACCCACGCAGAGCTAGTGATGGGTTAGAGCTCGGGCATTAATGGAGGAAAACATGTGCTAAGCTTTCGATAGATCGTAGTTTTACCTATTTTAATATGTATTTACTATTCATGTCAAACACTTCGATATTTTGTCTTTACGAGTGATTTCTTTGATCTACAGGTTAATTGGGAGCAATACGATTAAATGGGACAAAAATGAAAAAATTCAAAGCAATTTGAGCTGCAAAAAAGCAAGAAATATTTTGTGGTAAAGTTACATTAAGATTTCTGGAATTTTTATATCACATTGCATATCAAATTAAAGATCTTCAAAAGAACTTTCTTACGGCTTATCATATGCGAGATTCCGAGAAGTAACAAAGGAGATATGCTGTTTTGAGTATCAGTGCGTGCAAAATACCATAATCAAGGCATCACGACGCCATTCCAGCAGCAACACGGCGCCTATCCCTAATCCCACTAGTGCCGTGGCGCTACTGGAGTAGCGTTGCAGTGCCCAGAGCAAGCCCAACTCAGAAACGGGAAGCACCGCGGCACCAGATACCACCAGTGCCACAGTGTTATTCCAGCAGCACCACAATGCCCAGAGCGACAAGCACTGTTGCGCCAAAAACACAGCATAGCAGCTCTACTTCACGATTTTGGGCTGCACAATTGTGATTCGGTGTAAAACTCCTCTGAAAAGCCCCAACTTATCCGGACCTACAACTATAAATAAGACATTTAGGACCCCAAAAAAAGGCATTTTTCATCAAGTTTAGATCGTGTTGGAGGCGAGAGGAGAGGTGTAACCGTGTCGGAGTCGTTCTGAGCTATCAAGAGTTCTTTCTTTCATATTGGTTCTTCTTCTTCTTAAATTTGTTTTCTAGGGCTACAATGTAGCCAGACTTAATTGCTATGTAGAAGATTAATTCAATCGATATATTTTTTTCCATTATATGGTAATCAATTTTATTTGTTCTTAATACTTGTATGAGATTGGGCCCCCTTATGCACAATAAGTGGTTCTCAATTAGAGGTCGGGAGATAATAATTGAAATATGTAATCAACTTAACATAAGAATGATATCAAGCTAGAGATAGCTAATATGCTTGTGTGGTATATTAAATATCTATTCGCAATACAACGCAGTGTTAATGTTTGATATAGAGAGATAAGAAATTAGTATTAGGCAAATCCATGCTTGAGAGAGATTGATTAATAAATTAGAGAATTCGCAATCATCATAGGAGTAGAATATTATTGGATTAAATTAACGGATATACAGTAATAGGTCTAGGTGAAATCGAAACCTAGGATTTTTTTACATTGCTCTATATCAATTTTTTTTTATCACATTCCTTAATTGTTTCTTCTTGCTTTATTTAATTTTTCATTATTCTTGATTGCATCGTTCAATTAGAGTTAGGATTAAAGTAGTTTGATAATTAGGGCATAAGTCCCCGTGGGATTAATACTCTACTCATTACTATATTACATGAAACAATATTGTACAGTTGTAATTTCGCACAACAGCTTTCTTATTCGCTAATAGACGGGTGGATATGAATGGAAAAGATCATACATTCTATGTTATTTTTCCCTAGGGATGGTTTTGGATTTAACATTTCAGTCTTTAACTTTTTAGATCATTCATAAAATTTCTCTCTCTTGTTTGTGAAAACCTTTTAATTTTTCTTCTCTCAGCACATTTAAAGCATTTTTAGAGTCAAACAATAATGTAAATGGTTGACACACCCCTTTTAACTCTCTAAACCTCTTTTTTAAATACACACTTTATTTAATTTTAAAATTAAGAAATTACTTATCTCACACCTCTATAAATTCCAAAAATGCCCATAAATCTATCAATTTATCAAAACTATTATATTTTAAAATAACTTTTCTTATTAAAAAATTTATTTGTTCTTCAATCTCTACTTCTTTTCTTCTTCTTTTATTTTTTCAATAAACACAGTAAAAAATATGAATAAACTCTTCAAATTCTATTTTATGAATATTGCATTATGTCATATAGTGCAATATATGTTATTTTCTAATATAAACAAATTAAAAATTTTAAATTAAGGACACGAAATCTTGTTTTAATTTTAAAAAATTTAAAAA